>JAVTVX010000005.1:15460000-18185000 GCA_033439265.1 Dillenia suffruticosa | reverse complement strand
TATCTCCTGTGCTTCCATGCTACCAGAAGTGAGGACCTCAAAATTCCCGACTTCGTTTTCTTCATTATGTTTTGAAGATTGCGGCCCTTGGGGGGCACTCAAACTCTGTTCCTGCCGACAGAAGAAAGTGGAAAATCAGTGCTACATTTGATTTCGCCGCTTGAAAGCGCATTCCTGAAGAGAAATGAGGAAACTCCACGTGAGGAATCTAGGCAGTGTCCACATCGGCCGCCACGGAAAGAACTGCCAATCAAGTAATTTTTGATCTTCGGTATTTACTCTCTCTCTCTCTCTCTCTCTGGACTGACAATTGAGCCGGGCCCATTCATTCTAGCATTTTCCTCCTAAAGGAAAGATTGGGGGACTACTGAATAAGAGACTAGGTCTTCACATTTATCTGCATGATAGATATTCTATTGCCACGTGGAGACTTGAAATGGGTGTTACTGACTAGTAAAATTAATATTTTTAGCAACAATAATTAAAATTCTTAACGAAAAAATTCTTCAAAATATTATTTTATTTAACGTAATATTATTTAAATTATCTTTGTGTACATGAAATCCATAAATTTGGCATGTGTCCATCGTTCACGTGTCCACATTAAAGAGCGTTCTGAACTAAAGTCTGCCTCTTCTGTCCTCCATGAGAAAGAGCTCGAAAACGATTTCGTCCAGGTAGATATGAAATCTGGTGAACACAAGACAAATTCCTTGCTCTTTATCTAAGTACCCTCGTAATTATCTTTCTTTTTTTTTTTAATGTTGTTAAACGGCTCAAACGCAAACTTTGTAAATCCTTACTCAAAAAACTCAATTGCCGGTTCTACTCTCTCTCCCCCCGTCTCCCTCTTTTATCTTTCTCTGGAAGGGGAGGTGCAGAAGGGTGACCATCATGATTTAATTTTTTTCTTTTTTATTTAAAAAATTAGTTCTTTTTTATAAAGCTTTATATTCTTTATTAAAAAAATTTTATTATGAATAAAATTAGAAAGCCAAAAAATTAAAACAAGATTTTTAACATTGAATAGCACTGGGTAATGGAAAATTCTTAAATTTATATTAAAATTAAATTACTTAGGAATTTTTAAGGATAAAAAATAAAAAAATAAAAGCTTAGAATATGATACTTAGTAACATTCCTTGTGATGCATTTACCATACCCTTAATTGAGAAACAATACTCAGATCGAGTTTGATGGCAACCAAATTTCAGAATCTCCGTCCCAATTTTTCGTGTTCAAATCCTCCCGCATGTTCGAGCCTCAACTCAAGGCTATTGTGGATGACATAAAGAGCATAATAGGGCGAACCATCATATCTATGGGAATGGGAATCCAATCAGCAAGAACAAAAAAGAAGAAAAACCAACAATACACAACTCAAACGAGATTAGTTTACATTGCAAACTCCATTATGAGTTAGACGGTCATATCTTCCCAGGGACAAAAAGGAAAGAAGGTAGATATGAACCCACCAAAAAAAAAAATGCAACCAACAAACCGATCAATTTTAGTAGCCCCTCATATCAACCTTTGAACATCTTCATCTCAATGTTGCTGTTCTGCAGCTTCACCAGTCCAATAGCTCTTGACTGCAACAAGAATCTTCTCGGGATTGAATGGTCCACTTTCATGGTCCATTATCTGGCTTCTCCATCTCATTCCATCCGTTATGCTCTGAATCTTCACAAGAACTTCAACAGCATCTCTGAAGATAGCTGTCCCCTCTGGCCTCAGCACTCTATCCATCTCCAACAGAATGTAGGTTATGTTGCACCTTCAATATGCAAGATGAATACACATTCAAGCAAACAATGACAAAATATACTATCAAAAGGTCAGTTAAACCAAGAAAAGGGGTGCATAATCTTCAACATTATACCTGTCTTGATATATGCTGAACACACCACTTGCATGTATGAGATCATATGTTCTTGGATAAGTAGAGAAGGCTTCACACCAATCGTGGTATGTCCCAATAAATCCCCGCTCGTAGATTATGCCTAGAGTGTCATGATCTGAATTTGCAGGGACCACATTCATGACCCACACTGGATACTTCAACATTGCTGCAGCAAATCCACCAAGATATGCATTCATGTCCATTATGTTCCGAAATTGTCCTTGAGTTATGGAACCGATAATCCGCTTATAATGTGTTACTCGGTCCGTCCAAAGTTCATTATCTTCTCGATAATTTTCAGCAGATATGCCTAGAACTGATCGAGTCTCTATTCTTGGAGGGACTGCAAAAGCACGTTCTGGCCATTTCTTTAGTACACCTCCACCAACCTCATCAGAGTTCCTCACCTCTGGCAGTGGTGTTATGCAAGCCTCCATATTTTTGTACCTTATTTAGCACAAACACATGTAGAATCATAAATGGTAGGACAAAAAAAACAAGATTATTATATTAATTATGTCAAGCTAGCATGAGGTAGTACCAAGCTGCATCCGCATTTTCTGATTTGCATATGTGTGGTGTTTTATAAAACTTTCTGCTTTTTATGCACTCGATATGGTTGATTGGCTTTTGCCAAATTGCAAGGTCATTCTTTTCAGCCACTTTTGTCCAACACAAGCGCTTTGCAACATCCTCAATTGCATCCTGCTCTTGTTTCAAATCTTCCTGTGTTCTTTCCCAACCTCTCCAGTGTTTCTTCCAGTGGATGGGAGGGCCAGAGAGAATCCAATAACCACCGGGCCTTAGAACTCTGTCCACTTCAATTAAATATAGTCCATCTGTATCAAAGGACATATTTTTAGAGAATAAGAACTAGAACCTGGACAAGGAATGGCAAATGAAAAGGTTTTAGTTCCGACAGTTTATCTTGGATATCATCGACAAAGAAACATATCGACATGCCACTATTACTATTCAGGGTTAGAAGTCTTGGGCAACCTTTTTTTCGCTTGCCAAAGAGCACATTAGTACTAAGAGATCCTATACATAAGTTGGTGGTCACATCCAACCAAAAGAATGATCCAAGGAGTGTTGGAACAATCATGAATACACTATTTATTCTGTCAATTTTTGTTACATATAAATCAACCCATTACCTATGATTTTTTTTTCCTTTTTGGTGTGTGAAATGTGCCATTTCATATGTAGATATTTATGCTGTTCAATTGGATTCCTGGAGTTCTTTTTACTAGCTATTTTAATTTATCCAATCGGTGTAATTATATCATTTCTATAACCTTGTTTGGAAATTGTTGACAGCATAGCTGATCGATTATTATTTACATTTATTTTTTTACATCCTTTTCATCTGCAAAACTTAATAAATTGAAAATTCATATAGTAGATTGCATATTCTACACAAATGCAAGTACCAGCTGTGGAGCTCTCTCTTTTTTAAACCTTGAAGTGGCCACACCTAACCAAATCATATGTTCTCATATCATTTCCCATAAAGAAATTTTCTCACCTATTCGAGGTAGTTTACATATTGGGATCGCTTTGTATATATACACTATTATAAATAATGATAGAAATCTAAACTAATATCTTTGAATGTACAGCGATAAATCTATTAAATACATGCAATAGCTCAAAGATCACACCACTAACTTGATAATTCTTTTATGAATGTGAGATGCCATGTTTATGTTCGTATTCGAGCAATTTGGGATCTATGCCACTAGGGTTCCGTGAACCAAAAATGAAACAAACAAAATTCCCTCATTTTCCTTGACAAAAAATAAAAAGAAAAAAACAGAAGTGGTACAGAAAACACCAGCAACTAAAGTCTCTTTCCATCTTGGGCGCTGGGACTAGAGAGGGTTATGGTCATAAGGCTCGCCCTGAGCTTCTGGAGAGACGGGTATTTATGAATTTAATCCATGACAAAGGATAGAATGAAGCAACTACTCTGTTGGTAAAAAGGAATTCGAGAGTAAGAAACTTTCAAGCAAACCATATTCAGAGGCTCACCATAGTTTGTCCAAGGTATCAAGCATCGTGAACAATGAGCCATGTCAAAAGCCCTTGCAGGGTAAGGGAGCCTCTTTGATGCCATTATCCCAATCATAGCAGGAACACCACGCTCCAGTGCAAATTGCACCTGTGCTTCATGTGTATCTCTTGGAGCAAAAGACATTGCCAAAATATCCCTCTTTAGGAGATAGGCTCCCCAACTTGCAACCTACACATCCAGAACCATTCACAAGACAAATAAAGAAACCTTTTTAGCATAATTAACTAAGCTCTAACCCAAAGATCAAAATATAATGGAAGTGTCCTAAGGTGGGGAGAAAGATGAGCAAGTGTGCCTTCTAATGCTGAATAAAAGGGAAAAAAGAAAAAAGCCATTAGCATTAATATGAAAATTCTGCTTACTCCACAGCCAGTATCAAGAGCAGTCCTAACACTGCCACTCATAAGAGGTATGAGCTCATTTATGTCATCGATATAAGCATCAGCACCCAGGGGGAACATGGTACCACCGCCCGGAAATTTAAAACGTTCTCCTTCAACTTGAATCCAATTCTGAATAGCCTTCTCGATGCTAAGCTCTTTATGGGGAATATTGTCAAACCAGGCGTAGTCCCTGCTCTGAGGCCATTTGAAAGGGCTTTTATATTTTGGAGGAGCAGGAATGAGGCAGAGTTGGAGCTCTTCTTTAGTGGGACAATGCCGTTCTCTGTATTTCAACATGTCTCGATCGAATCTCCTACCCCTCACAGGGTCTTGGCAGGGAGTGTATTCACTGTAGGACAGGTCACAAGGTGGTATTGCCTTGGTGGAAATCCCAGAATTGATTATCTTGATTTGATGATGGCTATCGAAGTCCAAAGAGTCTGAGGAAGATGATTGCAGTGCGTCATCAAGAACTTCGTTTGCAGGTGTCCCAGGACCACAACCAGCTCTGCTGTAGACATCAGATTGGTTTGATGGGGCAGAAGTTGTACTCTGCCAGGCTCCTAAGATGTAGAATAACACGCACAGGCCACTGACTCCCAGTATCCAAGAAATTCGCTTCCGCTTGGCTTCCAGCTGATGATGCTTTGGGGAGCCAGTGTACTCCCTGGCCATTAGGATTAGTACTGCAAAAGTCTCCAGAGTAACCAAATCGAGCTTTGTCAGTAAAACATCACAACTCCAATTAGGTTGAAATGAAACAATAAACCTGCTCTGTTCACCAAGACACGCTTAGATAAATTTATGCTAATTACGAAAACCAAAACAGTGGAATATTTGAGAACAAAAAAAGATTCAATTTATGATTAGCTTCAAATCATACAGGTCTCAAAAGACTTGTGTGGGCATATGTGGATAAAACTAAAGGTAGTATTAACACCAAAAATGGAATAGACACAACAACGAAGAGGAAAAGAAAATTGAAAGGCCTTGACCCAGAAGGCCCAAAAAAAAAAAAATACAACAACTGTCCTATTGGTGCAACTCCGAACTATCGGGGAAAAAAATGTGCTCTTTTGAGAGGAAGAGATGAAAAAAAAAGGGAAACAAAAAACCCAGGCTTGGGCATACATTAAACAGATCAAGAGAGAGCATATTCATGGTCAGACAGGAAAACCATCAGCACTTACCAATCCTCTGCAACTTAAGTAGTGAGACCACATTTTGACAGATTTTCACTCGCAGGTTTGAACAAAAGAAACTATCTAAAATGTTCGCCACAAATTGACTAAAGAATATCCCTACCCGCTTCCTAGAAAGGGAAAGTTAATGTCATAAATTCGCAAGAACAACAACAAAATCAGCAGGTCAACAAATAGCTAATTGCCTGCTTCAGAGCTCAAAGAACACTTGGGACCAACTACAAATATCATTTTATAGACTTTTTTCTTCTCTTTTTCTTTTATTTCCCTCTGAAGGTCTCATAATGTAGTATTGTAAATAGATTGCGAAGCTAAAAATTGCGCAAAGTGGAATGACGACCATACCAGTATCGGGTTCTCGACTCTGACTAATCTGATGTTGTTTCAAAATGGCATTAATTACCCTCAGATTTTTGTAGCTTAAGCTGATTCTTTTCTTCTAAAACATAGTAAAGTGAGGAAAAAAAATGGAAAAGGGATGGTAAGAGAAAACTGGGGATTGACAAGGTCGGAAAAAGAAAAAGGAGAAAGGAAGACACGGTGAGAGAGAGAGAGAGAGAGAGGGAGAGAGGTGCTATGATATTTGGTCTCCGTTCCTGATTGTCCGAGCAAGAGGGGCAAGGTGAGAGAAGCAACAATCATAGGATTCGTTCCCTAGGCGAGTACAGTTAATTAACAATGTAGCCATTTTCCATCTGCGGCTTTATCTTTCCTTTTCATTTTGTTTTTTTTTTTTTTTTTTCGAGAGATGCGTGGATTCGGTCTAAATTGACATGCATCCAAGGCAATGGATGAGCTTAAGCTTTCAAAGCGGGAGGAGAATGACTAGCCACAAAAGACGCCCTCCCGTCCCGACTCACAAGGGCCCCATTTTCCATGAAATTTACTGATCGTTCCCCGCATGATGAGTTACCTGCGCGTTATTTTAACCACCAACAATGAATTTTTTTTTCCTTCTTTTTCTTTATAGTTTACGCTATAATCGTTTACATTTAACGATTAATGTAATTTAAATCAGATTATCTCTTTTAAATATTTTTTTCTCAAACTTAAAAATTTTAATAAAAAATTAAAATATCCAACCACTCAATTTAAAAAAATTTAATACTTTTTTTATATAGAAAAACTCAAATTCAAAATTTTTATAAAATAAAAAAAATAATATCAATTATGTGAACACGTTTTATAACTCCATTTTGAAGAATATCTATGATCAACACGAGTTAATAGAAATTATCGTATATTTAGATTCAAATCATAATGTATTTTAAAAGAGAATGATATTTTTATATTGAATTCTTTTTTTCTTATAGTTTCAAACTCTTTATTACTAAGGTGTTATAAATAAATAGCTAACTTAAAATTGTGACTTCTAAACTCTCTCATCTTCCAAAAAAGTGTTAGAGGTTTCAAATTTTCAATTTAGACAATATTATGTAATTGAAATTTCATATTAGGAAACCCATGTATACCCGATCGTTTAGAAGAATCCCATCTTCTACATTACAAAATTCACTCGGGACCTTTTCAAGTATTTCTAACCGTATCAAAGAGAAGCACTTAAAACTCTCATCTGTTTTGACCACCTCCTTCGGTTCTTTTTCTTCTCAACTTGTGGTTAATGGAGTACTCCTATAATTCATAAAACGCACTTCATGGATGGTCACATCACATTCATGAGGCTCATGCTTTGTATTCAACATTCAACCAATTTCACAAATTGAGATTTGCAAACAGAGTTATTACATTTTAAAACCATAGAAACCGATTTGAAAATTCTGAAAATGAATTTAAAAACTCTTGTAACATTTTTTAAACTTGAAGTGAAACTAAGGTCAAGCAAAATTTAGGCAAAATGTATTGATTCATCCCCTTATCCTCAAAACTATTTTTCTACTTTTCTATTTTCCGTCATGAATTTTAGCCATTTGTCATCATTGATCATCATTTGAATTTTGAAAAATATTTCTCAACCCTTTAGCAATTTTTTTCTATCCTTAAGTGTTCATCGTAGAGAATTCCAATTTTGACAATGTCTTTGCCCTAAACCCAAAAAAAAAATGAAGATTTTGAAAGCTTTTTATCTTTTCTTGGAAATATTTCACAATGTTCAGGGGTTTGATTGAGAGCGACAAGAGATCAAGACTGAGATTTGTGGAGGATGACAACATGGGCATGTCACGTGACTTATGAGGCAGCAAGACCCAAGGATCATTTTGCTACAAGCAAAAGTAAAGGAGAACATTGCAAAAATTGAAAGTTTAGAGACCAATTTTGTAAAAAATGTAAGTAGATGGGCATTTTTATAATTCATTCAAGAAAAAGGATCTAGAAAGAAAATTTGACCTTGAGAAGCTTTGATTCACGTTTCTCAAGTTGGATTAATGATATAGTGGAGACCGTGGCGGGAGGTCATGGGAGAGGGGACGAAATTCGGTGGAGGTAGGGGACGAAGTCATTGAGGGACCGAGAAAGGAAGAAAGAACATAAAGCGAGAAAAGAAGAATAAAAGTAGAAAAAAGGTAACGAAAAAATTGAGCTGCCTAAAAAGTAAAAATCATTGCCATGACAATTTTAAGGTTCCAGAAAAATAGAGTCACTTAAATATAATACTTAAATAGTATTTATATAGTCGGCTAAATTCTAATAATAAAAATAAATTTTTAGAAGTCCCTTAAATAAATTTTTAATAATGTCTTTGAATATCTATATTATTTATTTTTAAATTTATTAATAAATTTAAAATTATTTATAATTTAAATATTAAAATCAAATTATATATGTTCTAAAATTATTAGCGTGGCGTTGAAATAACTGACTAATCTCAAAACCTTAAATAGTTTTTAAGAGCCCCAAAAGTAATTCTTTTTTAATTTTAAAATTTTACAATTTGTTAACACCATATTGTTAGTGCGGGGTTTTGGGGGGAAGGGGATTGGAGTGGGCGAAGGGAGGTGTGGCATGAGTGGAATCTTGAAAGAATGAAACCGAGGGGGAGAGGGTTGAATTGAATTGAAGTGGAAGAGAGCACAACGGAGGCGGTGGTAAGGACGAGGATGTGGAGGACAGTATTCTTAACTCTGAGGGACGAGACCGTAATCTCACCAAACCCTAAATTCGTCGCCGGACTGCTCGACAATCTCGTATTCTCCCAGTCCGATTCTTTGGTTGCCGCTGCCTCCGACCTCCCTCCATCTGAGGTTATATTGCCATCTTTCCTTTTTCTTTACTTGCTGTTAATTTGGACCATTTTTTTTTATAGTAATTTTAGGGTTTCGGGTTCATTCTTTTATTCTGTTCTGTTCTCATTTTTTTGACCTTCTGGTGTTTAGGTCACGTCCGATATGATGTTTCTTATAGGACTGCTTCGGACTTCTTTCCATGGCGGTGATGACATGGTCAATGCCTTTGTTCATATCTGCCAGTTGGTAACACTAATAATTCATCCTTTTTGTTTACTTCTAAATTTGTGATTTGCGCGTGCTCCTAGTTTCCACTCTTACCTTGATGATTGGTCATTCAAATTTCTTCTGTGTGACGTTGCTCTCTCTCTTTCTCCCCATTGTGAAATGCCTTTGTTAATACTAACAAATTTGACCCTTCATTCTTTCTATTTCTCTTCATGTAATTATAGATTCTTTTGTAACTATTGCATGAACATTCAACAAATGACATTTTGCCGGTAATCATTGCATATTGGTGATACGTAAACATAGGCCAATGTTAAAATAACATGAGTTGAAGGTACATAGGTGAGTCACATAACTTTAGGGGTTGCATGCTGTTGCTCTTTCTGTCTCTCTCTCCCCCACTGTGAAGCAGATTGCAACATGCTAAAGAATGGGCAGAAGAAATTTTAGGAAGTTAAGGTCTAGCCTAAGGTCTCCAAGAATGTACTTTGTCCTTGGTTGTCTTTTTCAAAAGGAGAAGTGGATCTTGAGGTAAATATATATCGAAATCATACCGGGAACCATCTATTAGTGAACCTTTTCCTCATGGCAAAGTTGCTTCTCTCATTACTTCCATTATCGGGTTCAATTCTTAGTGCTTTATGAAAGAAAGTTGTCTACATATTTTCTATCTTGGGTGTTACATGTTAAATTGGATTTCTTAAGCACGAGCTGACCCCTTTCCAAGTAAACCATCTAAATTGTTTGAATGCATGTAGGCTATATATTTGTTTGTGCTTCTCAAATAGTTGGGCTGGTGATTTCATGTTTTCCAATTCATATGGATATAAAAAGTTACTCTATTGAAATGCAATTTGTATTTATTCTTCCTTTATAAATCCTTTTTATTTTCATCCATGTGATTTTAGAATGCTTGTGGTCTCCTTTTGGCTTACATGTTGCAGATTTATAGGATCAGTTGTTATGTTTCCCTAGAAATAAATTCATCTTCCTGGGCTTTCATGCTTGACTCATTTGGATCATTGGTGGAGGTTTTTCTTGGAAAAGATGAAAATAAAATGGCCTTTATAGAGAGTTTTGCTAGAATTGAAGCTATAATGGAGAGTCTGCATAGCATTAGGTAACTCCGTTGTACACAATATTTTTCCCCCCTTCTTTTGGTTTCTTGCAATTATTATTTGAGCTTGTATTTGCTCTTATCAATTTTGTCTCCATGAACTTTTTTTTTTTTTTTTTTTTTATCAGTATTTTGTCTTCATGAGCTATTGGAATATGGATGTTTTGAGAATATTTGTGAAAGGGGTTGTTTTACACACAATTTGTTAAGAATTGTGTTAGGAAGCAAAATAATGTGCAAGCCCCAATAATCCATTCTTTCAAATCAAATTATTTAAGACTATTGGTAGTCATAGGGTTGTGAAGCATGGATACTTAAAAATGGAACCAGTGTCCATGTCTGATAAGTGCCTCATTGGACACTTAGGGACACATGTTATGCACTCCACTCGCTGTATCCAATTTTTTTGTTACTTTTTCTTAAGAATATTGGATGCTTTTGAGATACTTTATACACACTTCTCATATATATATAACACTCTTAAAACACTTGACATAGCTGTTATTGTTAAAAGATAGATCAGTTATATGGATTAACTCACTTATGAGAGTCTCTTGTTCAAAGGTTTATAACTTTTAAATATGTAAATTGCTTACCTGATAATTTGGTAGCTTTTGGAAACAAAATTTGATAAATTATCTTGTTAAGGGGTATTTTTCATTAGATCTTCTTATTTTTATTGAGTTATGTTTATTAAGGGGCATTTAGAAACAAAATTTAATAACACCATCTTATTAAGGTGTATTTATTTTTTATACATCTTTATTTTTTATCGATTTTTACTTATTAAGAGGTAATTTGGTCACATCAACTTAAGGGGTATTTTAGTTACATTAACTTTATAAATCTGTGAATAAAACAAAAAAATTCTACCATCTCAAACAGAAGTTTTTTTCCCCCAGCATCAACTCTATCTTTTGTATTTATTAAGGGGTATTTTTGTCACATCAACATAAGGGTATTTTGGCTACTTCAACTTTTTTCAATTTATGAATTAAAATTAAAATTTCTACCATCTGATGTAGAAGTTATTTTTTATTCAGCATTAACAAATAAAACCTTTCCATAATACTTCTTGTGCTCCAATGCCCTAAAAGCACTCCTTTTTATATTGTCATCATCTTCACACGGGAGCAATATCCTCAACTTTGCAGCATAGGAAGTGTGGTTCCGGAGAGTTAGTGAGATACAACTTTTTCTTCTTATAGCAAAAAAAATTGAATTTGAAAGGAAAAAGAATGTACAAGAACTCTAAGGACTAGAAAACCTTAGAGGAACAAAAACAAAAGATTAATCAAAAACACTAATGGATGATTTCTCATCCATTCCTCCTTAACTCATCTGAACTTAATTTTTATGAATCCTGAGGCATGAGGCATGTGGCATGGTTCCACAGTGAAGAATTGAAGACAATTTTATCTGAAAAAAGATAAGAGCCAATGAGCTGATTCTTGAAAATTTTAGCATTTCATTTTCTTCAAATGTACAAAGAAATAGGCACAGCCGTACATCTTTAAAATATGCGAGTACTTTTTTCCCCAGAAAAACCTCTGAACTTGAATAACAAGAAAATTAGGGAGGCTCTTCAGACAAACCCTAATATTGTCTCTTATGACAAGGAGGTGGTTCCGCATCTCCCTATCAACTGAGCAATGCGAAAACAAGCAATCCATCTTCTCAGAATTGTTGAAACACACTGCGCATACATTGAATGCCTCCTCTTTTATAACAGATCATTGGTATTGATCTTGTTAAGCACCATGAATCAAATAAAAGCCTTAACGTTAGTAGGAATCTTTGCTTTCCATATAAAATCATTTGCAAGCAAAGAAGGGTGCTTGTGGAGACTGATAAGAAGATGGAAAAAGATTTGCAAGAAAGAGTGCCTAAATTATCGAGATTCTAAATCCTGGTGTTGGGAACACTAAGGGAATGAGAGGGAAATTAGGGAAGAAATCTCAGTTGCTGCTTGATCATTAAGACTTTTTTTAAAAAATAGAAATTCTTTGAATGACCCTCGCTAATATAAATTTTTTTATGTGGTGCTAAATGGAGCCTAGACAACCTACATAGATGAGAAAAGGCAATGGCTAAGGAGGAGTCCCCTATCAATCAATCCTCCTGAAAAAGGGATATGGGAACCATTACCTACATTGAAAGACACAAGATAAAGAAAAGTATAATTAAGGGATGGATTTCCAAGGATTACAATGAGAAACCTCATTTCAGCATTGACTTACCATCCATTGTTTGAGACCATAATTTTTGTAGTAACCTTGTGCCATAAAGAGATGTTCTAGGGGGACACTTACTAATTAGGGAAATGTTCTTAGAAACCTCATTACCAAAACCCAAACCACCATCACCCTAAGACACCTGATCCGTACTCACCAAGTGCTCCTTGCTAGCCAAGCCACTAGAACCTTGAAAAGGGGTGCTGGACAAGCATGCATGGTATATCGAGCCTTTATTCAACAAAAAACTTTTGAAGGTGTTTGTTTGGTTGGTGATGTTTACATTATCTTTTGTTTTTTTTTTTTTTTGAAGGATTAGGGTTTTGGTTGAAGCAAGTAAGAGATTATGTAGGATCTGTGTAACGGAGCTCCTTGAAATTCAATAAAGTCATACATATACACACATAAAAGTTATCCAATGTCTTGTCTAGTTGTATCCATGCAACAACAACAACAAATTGAGTCTTAATCTCAGTATCTGGGGTTGACCATTTGAAAGACAAATTTGAAAATGATTAAAAAAATAAAAATAAATAAATATATTTCTAAAATATGTTGGTTTAATTTTTGCGGATTTTTCTACGTCACTTATTCCTATCCAAGACCATATTTTCATCTAAACGCTTAACTATTATGTCTTTACGGATAACTTGTATCCGAGTTTTCAGCTATCTCTACGTTTTACTAAATCTCTTGTATTTAAATTCTCGATTTTTCTAACCAGTGCATCTTTGGGTCTTCTTTGCACATGTCCGAACCACCTCAGTTGACATTCTCGCATCTTATCCACAATTGAACTAACTCCCAACTTATTATGAATATATTCATTTCTAATTCTATCTCTTCTAGTTTTGTCACACATCCACCTAAATATCCTCATTTTTGTTGTAACCATCTTTTGTTCTTATTATTGTTTAATAACCCAACACTCAGTATCATATAATTGTACTGGTCTAATCGCGGTTGTTTAGAACTTTTCCTTCAAATGTGATGGTATCGTGCGATTGCAAAAAATTCTGAATGTTCTTCTTCGTTTTATCCAACCCGCTTGAATTCTATAGTTTACATGTCCATTTATATTGCTATCATTTTGAATGATAGAATCTAGATATTTAAATCGTTCACTTATGGATACATTTTGTTCGTCTAATCTAATCGTTTTTTTATCATTTCGATAATTATTGCTAAATCTACATCTCATATATTCGATTTTCAATCTGCTCAATCTAAATTCTCTGGATTGCAGTGTGGCTCTCCATAACTCTAGTTTAGTATTAATACCCTTCTTAGTTTCATCAACTAGCATCGTATCATTTGCAAAAAAACATACACTATTGTATTTCATCTTGGATACTTTTTGTGACTTCATCTCTCTATTGCAAAGAGGAGGCGACTTAATGCTTAATCTTGATGGAGCCCAATGTTAATGGGGAAGCTATTGCTCAAACCCCACAAGTTTTTACACTGGTTATAGCTCTCTCATACATATTTTTAATGAGATTAATGTATTTCAAGGAGATCCATTTCTTCATCAGCGTCTATCACAATATGTCTCTAGAAACTCTATCATATACTTTTTCTAGGTCAATGAATACTATATGTAGGTCTCTCTTCCGTGCTCTATATGTCTCCATCAAATGTCTTAATAAGTGGATTGATTCCGTGATGGATCTTCCTATCATAAATCCAAATTGATTTTGATATACATTTATCTTCAATCTCAATCTATATTTTATCATTTTCTCTCATAGTTTTATGGTATGACTTAGAAGTTTAATTTCTCTATAATTGGAGCAATTTTGTATGTCTTCTTTATTCTTATATAGCGATATAATTATACTCTTCCTCCATATTTGGGGTATTCTCTTTGTTTGTCAAATTTTGTTGAAAATATCCGTTAACATTATTATACCAAAATTTCCTAAATATTTCCGCACTTTTATGAAAATGCCACCAGGTCCTATGGTTTTATTATTTTTCATTCTCTTTAAAGCCTCTTTCACTTCATGGGGATGAATCTTGCGTTTAAAATCTCAATTAATCTTTTCTACAGGTATCTCGATATTTTCTATATGTGTTGTATTCTTAACATTAAAGAGATTATCAAAATAATCCCTCAAATGTTTTCTTATGCTCTCATTCTTTACAAGTATATTATTGGTTTCATTTTTAATACACCTAACACTATTTAGATCTTTTTCCTTTTTTCTCCTTAACTTGGCAATTTTGGAGATCTTTCTTTTTTCGTCTTTAATCTCCGATCTATTGTATAGTTCATTATACACCTTGCTTATTGACTCGTGGATAATCTTTTTCATCTTTTTTTCTACACACTTTTGTATTTGTCATATGCATCACTACTATTATTATCTTTAAGGTTTTTATAACACTCGTTTAGTATGGATGGCAGTTTGTGTTTCTTTGTTTCACCACCATGATTCCTTGCCTATTGGGGTCTGACCCTTAGATACACCAAGAACTTCCTTATCTATGCTCTTAATATTAGTAGGCATCTCTTTCCACATTGTTTTTAAATTATCATTAGTAGACTAATTTGTTATTTGAATTAATTTATCTCTAAAAGTCGTCACCTTCTTTTTTTATTTTAAATTCTACCACTTAATTTTTGACTTTGCAAATGGACGACACTTCTTTCGCTTTTTAGACACACATATATCTAAAACTAGGAGTCTATGCTAAGTTGTCACACTCTCTCCCAGTATAACCTTACAATCCTTATAGGTGATTCTATCACCTCTCCTAGTGAGAAAGAAATCTATTTAGCCAGTATTAGATTCACTTTTATATGTAACTAAGTGCGCTTCTTTTTTTTTAAAAGTGGTGTTTACAACCATTAGATCGAATATTGTGGCAAATTTTAAAATGGTACCTTTTGCCTCATTCCTACTACTGAATCCAAAGTTTTCATGTGCGATTTTGAATCCTTCATTCTTCTTTCCGACATGTTCATTTAAGTTTCCTCTAATAAATAGCTTCTCTCTACTAGGTATGGTTTGTATAAATTCATTTAAATTCTCTCAAAATTGTCTCTTACTAATTGCATCTATACCTATTTGGGGCACATATACACTGATTATATTAATTACGTTTTCTTCATTTACTAATTTGACAAACATAATTATATCTGTTTTCCTTCTTATCTCTATTATATCATATAATAGATCATTATGTACAATTATTCATACTCTATTTTTAGTTCAATCCCTTCATGTGTACCAAAACTTATGACCATAAGGCTCTACTTCTCTAGCGTTCTCCCTGACTCACTTAGTTTCTTGAAGACACATGATATGAATTTTTCATCTATTCATTGTTTCTCCGATCTCTCCTAACTTATCGGTCAAAAATTCTATATTCCAAGTAACTAAGTGAATTCTATCTTCATGGACTAACTTATTTACCCGCATTCTAGGATCTCTTGTTAACTTGTCGCTATATTCAGGATCCGATATAACACGTCGCTGTAGGGGGAAACGCTCCAAAAGTTTTTATATGTTTGTCTCTCATTTTTTTTTCATTTGACAAAAGATTTTACGCTAGCTGTCGACTTACCACAACCTTATTCCTTTACCTGGTTTTTGGGACCGATCGTGGCGGAATTCTTCAAATAATGAAATATAAAAACGAATAAGGAAAAAAGATAAATAATGATAATAAATAAATACATACATAAATAAATAAATAAATAAATAAATAAATAAATAAATAAATAAATACATAAATAAATAAATAATAAGATTAAATATATATATCTATAATAGTAAAGTAATAGATTTTATATTGAAACTATACTGCTATGAGTTTGAAATATAATTTTTTTTTTTTTGAAAAATTGCGTCTACACCCATGTCTGTTTTTGTCTCCATGGTACACAGTTATATGGTATCCAAGAAAACCAACAAAATAAATATGCCCTATTTGGGAAGGTTGAGATTAGGTTTAATCACTTAAAGTGGGATTTTCAGTTAAAATTTATTATATAATGATACAATAACAAAATGAACCTTAATCCCAATATTTAGGATCGGTTATTTGAGAGACAAATTTGAAAAAGATAGAAAAATGAAAAATGAATAAAAATATATATATATATATATATATATATATATATAATAAAAAAATAAAATGAAAAGGAAAAGGAAAAGAAAAAGAAAGTTAAATAAATAAATCAATAAATAAATGTTTAAAATATATTGATTTAATTTGTATGGATTTTTCTACGTCATCCAATTCTATTCAAGACCGTATCTTCTTCTAAACCTTTAATTTTCATGTCTTTACGGATAATTTGCATCCAAATTTTTAGTGGTTTACCTCTACGTTTTACTAGATCTCATATATTTAAATTCTCGGTTCTCTTAACAGGTGCATCTTTAGGTCTTCTTTGTACATTCCCGAACCATCTCATATGACACTCGCATTTTATCTACAATGGAACTAACTCCTAACTTGTTATGAATTTTTTCATTTCTAATTTTATCTTTTATAGTTTTTCACACATCCATCTAAACATCCTCATTTTTGCTACAACCATTCTTTATTCTTGTTATTGTTTTATAACCCAATACTCAGTACCATATAATAGTATAGGTTTAACTGCGATTTTAGAGAACCTTCCCTTCAAGTGCAATGGTATCGTGCGATCGTAAAGAATTCCGAAGGCCTTTATCCATTTCATCCAACCCGTTTGAATCTTAGGTTCACGTCTTCATCTATGTTACCATTATTTTGAATGATAGAATCTAGATATCTAAGTTGTTCACTTTTGAGTACAATTTACCCATCCAATCTAATCGTTTCTTTATTATTCTGATAATTTCTGCTAAACCTACATCTCATATATTCGGTTTTCAATCTACTCAATCTAAATCCTCTGCATTCTAATGTAAGTCTCTATAACTTTAGCACTAACACTCTCTCTGGTTTCATCAACTAACATTATATCATCTGCGAAAAACATATACCATAGTATTTCATGTTTGATATCTTTTGTGATTTCGTCTATCACTATTGCAAAGAGAAGGGGACTTAATACCGAATTTTGATGGAGTCCGATGTTAATAGGAAAACTATCACTCAAACCCCTGCAAGTTCTTACGCCGGTAACAGTTCCCTCTTACATATCTTTAATTAGATTTATATATCTCAAGGATATCAGATTCTTTATCAGCGTCCATCACAATAAATCTCTAGAAACCCTATCATATACTTTTTTTAGGTCTATGAATACCATATGTAGGTCTCTCTTCTGTACTTTATGTCTCTATCAAATATCTTAACAAGTGGATTGTTTCTATGATGAATCTTTCTAGCATAAATTCAAATTGATTTTGAGATACATTTATCTCTGATCTCAATCTATACTTTATTACTCATTCCCATAGTTTTATGGTATGACTCATAAGTTTAATTCCTCTATAGTTAGAGCAATCCTATATATCGCATTTATTTTTATATAGGGGTATAATTATACTCTTCCTTCATATTTGGGGCATCTTTTAGTTTGTCAAATTTTTTTGAAAATATTCGTTAACACTTTTATACCAAATTCTTCTAAACATTTCCATATTTCTATAGGAATGCCATCAGATCCCATGGTTTTATTACTCTTCATTTTTTTTAAAGCCTCATTCACCTCATGAGAGCATTCTCTTTATAATAAAAATTATTATATAATGATAATTTTAGATTTTTTTATTTTATTTTTTGTATTCAAAGATTTGATTTTTACTTCCAAGATTATGTGTTTTTTTGCAAAATTTTTTGTATATATTGAAAAATATTACAAATATAATAAAACAAAGTAGAGGTCCATTGAGCAGAGTCGAAGACATAAAAAGTGCAAAAGGGGAAAATACCACGTATGGAGACTCAAATAGTTATATAATCCTTATATTCAACGGTAAATATATTCTAAGCTCTTCAAATTATTCCTTAAACTCTAAGATACTGATATTCTTTATTGGTTTAATTGCAAACCAAGCCTGTTTCATTCTTTGGAGTTATGCTCATAATATTTGTAATTTATTGACAGACACGGTTATTTCATTTTTTTTCTCAATAGGCATCTTATGATTGTCCCAGACAAAAGAGATGCTTTGTTGGAAAATATAGAGTTGGTGAAATTTCTTCTCCGCATTATAGCATACTCGCATGCTAAATTACAGAACACACTTAATTCAAATGGCAATCATCCATATGTTCGTGAAGTTGGGAGTATTGCTTCTTACAACAATTCTTTCTGGGAAGTACAGCATGTTGCCCTAACTATGACTCGTGAAGCTTTCTCCAGGATTGGGCCTACTTTTCCAGCTGACTTATGGAACTTAACACTAAAGGTGGTGATGCAACTTTGTGTTTTCGAGGTCTATGTAGCTGACTGATGTATAATTTCTATGTTTACATAGGTTTTCCGGAAAGTTATGGATGTCCTTGCTTCTAAGAACATGGTCAGAGAAGAAAATATCCCCGCAAGGTATTCTTTATGGTACTTCTTCCGATAAAATGTGGTTGCCTAATAGATCCTTGAGGAGTGTTAGCTCTATGTATCAACTTTGTCTTGTTTTAAAGGCTTTGGTATGCAGTTACAAAAACATAATTTTTGTGATGTAGGTTTTACACATCTCTTCTAGATTGTCTTCATCTGGTTCTTCTAGATCCCAAGGCTTCCATCTCAGAACACGTAAGTTCACAAAACTCTGCATTTTTTATTATGCACTTCAATCTCAGCTTGTGCTGTTATATATTTCTGTGTTGTTATATGTTTCTTTACATCTTGGAAGCATGGATACCTTGAAATTAACCCTTAGTCATATTGGATATCTAATACAATACTCCACGGATAGTCATTGGATAGGTGTTGGATTCCCAAATGGCATATTCATTTTGTAACTGTTTTTTAAATACCGGATTCTTCTTGGATACTTGACATGAACATTTTCATGACAATTATACACTACAGCATGGGTAATGTATTTATTTACTCATTGATTACAAAATATGTGAATGAAAAATTAATAATTGTTATACCTACTGTTCCTGTCCCGTTAGCATGTACTTTTAAATATTTGTATTACTACTTTTCTGTACTAAAGTTATTTATAAATAGAAATTATATAAAAATAGTAAATGTTATTAATATAAGCATATAAATTACTATTTAACAGTGTATTTGCAGGAAATCCTAGTTTCTAGAAATTTATCATACCGTTGTATCAGGTCGTGTGTGTCCTTAGCTTTACATATTGGTTTTGTGGATAAGTTCCACATTCATTTATTTTTGCAGGTGACTGGTTTGATAGCAACCTTGCGAATGTTCCTTAATTATGGCCTTCTAAAAAGGGGCCCCGTTGCTTGTCCAAATGATGCTCAGAAGAAGATAGAATCTAGTTCTGGGAGTGTTGTTTTCACTTCAGTGGAACCTAAAAGCTCAAGCTGTGGTCCATATAGGCCCCCACACTTACGCAGAAATGGAAGGACTCTGCAGCCAGTGGAAGCTCAAGGTTGTCAGCAATTTTCCTGCCATGAATTTCCTTTGGTTGATCTTGTGTCATCAGATTCAGAC
This sequence comes from Dillenia suffruticosa, assembly GCA_033439265.1. NCBI lineage: Eukaryota > Viridiplantae > Streptophyta > Magnoliopsida > Dilleniales > Dilleniaceae > Dillenia > Dillenia suffruticosa. The sequence goes on along the minus strand of JAVTVX010000005.1, from coordinate 18,165,089 downwards.
TACAGTGATAGTGATGGATCAACTAAGGAACTGGACAATGTTAGAAGCTCCAAGGTTAGAATTGCAGCTATTCTTTGCATCCAGGTAAATCATGTCGCTTCCCTGTGGTAAGTACCAAAACATCATGTTTTTGGTTGTCGAGGTTTCTTATTAAATGTAATATTTTGCTAGTTTTTTAGCGTAGTATTCTTGGCATTGTGCCACTATATGGTGCTCTTAAATCTAGGAAAGTGTGTAGTTTCTGTGAAAATTGAATTTTCCGTAGAAGCAATGTAAGCCGGCACTTAATTGCTCAAGCCCATTATGTCTTTTGCTTTTAGTTCTGCGGATTATTTGGTGTCTAGTCTTTGGTATCGTTTGCTTTTAATGGTCAACTCGATTGTGTCTTGTTAAAGGACTGGAGCACTCAAAAAGAGTTGGAAAGCTTAGCTTGTTTTGTTCCTATGATTGTATTTGCTTTTTTACCGTCTTTCTTATTAGGAGGATCTCTTATGTGCCACATTGTGTATATATATATATATATTTTTGGGTTTGTATGATGCTATATCCTCTCCTGTTTTAGAAAATTCTGAAGTGCCCCTAAAATTTGATCTTAACGTGCCATGTTCTGCAATTTCATTTTGTGGGTTTTTCTTTGCTTTCCTCCTCTATATCATTTGTCAAATGCTTCTTCTTACATCATGGTGCAATCCTGTAAACTCCATTTTTTTCTCTCATAGAGGATATGTTGTTAATGATTGTGAAGCGGAGTTTTGTCTTTATTTAACTCTTTTTTTTTTTTGCCCTAATGGATAGGATCTGTGCCAAACTGATCCAAAATCATTCATTGCTCAGTGGACAATGATTTTACCTACTGCAGATGTTCTGTGCCCAAGGTGAAGCATGTTGATTTATCTTAATCTTGCGAAAGTCTTCATGATCTCCATTTCTATCTTCTTATGGTCCTTTCCTCTATTTCATGTTTGATTCATATCTACTTTTAAAACTGTAAGATATACTGCTCTGTGACAGGAAGTATGAAGCAACTTTGTTGACATGCTTGTTGTTTGACCCCTATGCAAAGGTATAATATATCTTCTCTTTGGTCATTTCTTGCATTGTTGATTTAAACTCAAAAAACTTTCATATTTGGCCTGGTTACTCATGTTCTTAAAAATTTGTATCAGTTGTATTATTTAATGTATACAGCGATGACTAACATTAAAAAGTTAAAAAAGTCTTTCCAGTGATATTGTTGTTTGCGATTAAATTTCATGTAATTCTTCATATAATAAACAACAGGTGATTATTAAAGTGGGTGATAGTTCTCAAGTTTTCTATTGTAATATTCATTTCTTAAGAGATGTAAGTTATTTACTTTTCTTCCCCATTTTTTTCTTTTGCAATGAAATGAACCTTCTCACTGTGTTCCTGGTAGTCAAGTTTGGAATTGATGCACCGGGCGTTTTCTCTTGGATATTTCCTTTTCATCTTCTTATTTGTTTTGTCTACATCCCTCTCCTTCCGGTTAACTATTTTTATTTGGAAGGCAAAAGTTCCTATTTAAGACTTCAACTTGGATTATGGTGTTTAACGAGATCAACACCAATAGTTTGTTACAAAAGAGGACATGCTCTAAAGCTATTTCTTCAGACTTTTGTGTCATGTGTTACACTAATTTTGAAATTAAAGATCACATGTTTGTGCATTGTTCTATGATCCAGGAGATGTGAACTGATTCTTTGCTTTGTGTATAATTGGTGGATTTACTTTTGAGGATTTTTGATCCAGTTTTTGTATATTTTTTATTTCATTCAATACAATACTTTTTCTAATAAAAAAGGTTGATTAAATGAGGGGGTTGAGTTTTGAACATTCTAAAGGAACTGAAAGAGCAATTGTCCATGAAGTTAATAATGCTTCTATTCCTCCTATCTTTTCATCTGTCCAACATAATAGAACAACCATGTTTCCTCGTTCCTCTCTATGAACTTTTAACCATTCATTTATACATTCCAAGTCCTTTTTAAGTAGTGGAAACTCTAAGCTGAAGACAGTTTGAAGTTTTGAAATTTGGACCATATCTTCCAATAGCATCAACCATTGCCTTAAAACTATCCAAATGAATAGCATCGAATGCAATCCCTGCTTGATAAGAGAAGCGAGCTATATATTGGATTGTTCTAACTCTTGCTTCTTTGTCTCAAGCATCATTTATGCTTGTTTTCCTCATCTTCACATCCTTTCCTTGTTTTGGAAGCATAAACAAATCCATTTGTCCCTTCATTTTCGTGGTACTTTCTTGTCGGGCACTTCTTTCACCTTGGATTTTGGGAAGTAAAGTTGAAGATATCTCTTGAATCTCATCATCCTCATCAACATCATCCCCAAGACCTTCAACTATATCAAATTCAGGTAGATTCTGACCATATGTTGCAGCCTTTTGTGCCTTTTTTTGGTTCTATGTAACCTAGCAACTCTGCCTTGACATCAACAGGACATTTTTCATAGGTGCAGCAATTTTAAACCTAACATTTTGAAGCTTTCCAATTAGATATTGCTTTGCTGTAAAAAATAGATGGTGAATCCTACAATAGATAGTGAAGTAAATAGAGACCAAAAATGCAAAGCCATAAAAGCTTAGAGGGGGAACATTTTAGAAAAGCCGAGAGCAGAACAAGCAAAAAGGGGAATGTTGAAGCAGCTGAGAGAATGTGAAACACTGAAACATGTCAACGCTCTACATATGCTCAAGAAATTGAAGTCAAAAAAATAATTTTGTCATCAAAAAGTTTTTTGTTCATTTACATGCAAATATTATCTAAAATACGTACTAAGTTGGGAGTAAATTTAATTGTGGGTAAGATGCGAGAGTATCGCCTGAGATGGTTTTGGACATGTACAACAAAGACCTAAAGACGCATCAGTTAGGAGGATCAAGGCCTTAAATATAGATGATTTAGTGAAATGTAGGGGGTAAAGTATTGAAAACATGGATATAAGTGATCCGTGAAGATATGATACTTAAGGGTTTAGTTGACGAGGTGGCTTTAGATAGGAATGAATGACATAGGAGAATTCGAACAAGTTAAACCATTTCTCGTGTCACTTTATTTTATAGTTTTGTTGTTTTTTTTAACTATATATATTTTTTCAAATCTCTTATACTTGTTTCTCAAACGATCAACTCCAAATTTTGGGATTAGATCCAGGTTGAGGTTGTTGTTATCTTACGAAGAAGAAGAGAAGAAGAAATTTAAATGAGCAGACCAAAAAAAAGAGGAAAAAAAAAAAAAAAGAAAATGACGAAAAGAGAAGAAAATGAAGTGGACAGATACTTGTTACTCATTGAGAGTAGAACAAAAAAAAGAGCCAATCATGAAGAAGAATAGAAGGAAGTGATGAGAAAGTGAAGAAAAAGAAGAGGAAAAGAAAAATTTTGGCAGCATAACACTTGAGAGAAGAAGAAGAAGTCAATGATGATGAAATAAAAGTCTCGATGGTAGCGGCAGCAGCAGAAGAAAATTCACCATTTTGTAGGTGGTCCCAGCAGCAGCAGCAGTTCCCTCACTTCGTCTTCATCTTCTCTTCTCTCTTATCTTTGGGGCTCGGCTGCATTCTTTTCTTCTCCTAAACTCTCTCTCTCTCTCTCTTTCTCTCTCGGCCTAGTGCCTTAATGGGTATGTTGACATAATTAGCCCTCACTTGTAACCCCACCCCAACTAATGGGCAATAAGAAAAATCACACAAAACCATTTAAAGACCCAGTCTTCAATCAGGCACTCACCCAAGCTATTGGAGCTCGCGTAGGCAGCGCTTGATTGAAGACCAATGCCTTAGACCTTTTGAGGTGAACAGCCCTCATCTTGCGTGGGGCGCCTTGTGACAATATTGTCTGGGAGATGTTTTAGAAATGAATTCGAGGAGATTATGCGATGGGGGAGTGTTGTTGGAGATACAAGACCCAAATGAAATGGTTAAAGGGTAGTGATTATAAAACTTCTTTCTTTACTTATGTTTGTGAATGGTTGGCTGAGGAAAAGCTATATAGTCAGGTGATTGAGATAGAGATTGGGTGAGTGCTAACTAGAGGTTACTAGGTTCTATAAGGAGTTTTCTGTGATCATAAGACTTGGTCAATAGTTAGAAAGTCAAGCGGTTGGAAAGGTAGATGTTGAAGATCAAGAATCGAGTGTGTGTTATTGATTTTAATATGGCTCTTGAGTCAAATGGTTCTTATATCAGCCTTTTTTTTCTTTTCCCTTTTAAGGTTTTTTGTAGGTCATTCGTTCAGGATCTTCTTACAGTTGTCATTGAATTCTACTTGAAGGTTATTGTTACGAAAAGCATGAATTGCTCTTTCATCATTCTCACTCTGAAGGACTGGTCAATTGCAATTAAAAGCTTTAGGCCTGTTAGTTTAAATACTAGTGTTTAGAGGGTTTCCAGGGTCATAGATAAGTGGTTGAGTGGAATTCTTGATGAGACTACTTTATCACTTAGAATGGTGGGGGGGTACATAGATTTTGGATGCAGTTTTAGTGCCCCTTGAGGCTGTGGTGGCAATAACCACCTCCTTTTGCATTGTCTTGCGTGGCGAGCATTATGGACTGGATTCCTATCCATGGGAAAATTTGAACTAAGTTTTTCTTAGAAACTCGAGAGTTCGGTGATAAGGACGGTAGTTTTCTTTGGGATTGTGAGATTACAGCAATGTTTTGGACATTGGTGTTTGTGACTGGGATGGAACTCTCAAATCTTTAGGGATCAGAGCTTTCTTTCCACCAATTGTGGGGAAGATTGTTTCTTAGCTTATTGGTCTCAGTTGTTGGTGCCTTTTGTGGCTCCTACTCTTTATGGATTTTTTTGAGATTGGAATGCTTTATATTTTTGATTGTCCATTTCCTTTACTTTTTATTCTGTGGAGCTTTTCTCATTCTTTATTGTATGCTATATTCATTCTTCTATATCTGTAGCATACTTACTTTTTCCACAAAACGAAAGATGTCAAAGCATTTGAATGGTTAGTCTAAGTGGCCATCTGTCATTTAGAGTAGCCTTTTGAGTATTTCCTTCGGTGAGTTTATTATTTTTATGTTTTTTTCCCATGATAATTCTTAACACTTATAATATTCTTCTTTTTGTAAAATACTTCTTTTTCTATAAATGTGATTTTTTGGGGGGGATAATTTTGGTTCACTTTGACGCTTAAAAATGCTGCATTTTTGTCCAGCTCTTTTATGTGTGATATGCGCCCCTGTTCTTGTACGAAGGTGGAACTAGCCTTGGCCAAGGTCCGGTTTGGATCATAAATTGAACCCTGATAAGTCAGCTTGTATACCGGTCTGGTTTGAACTGGAGCAGTGAGGTGCACAGTCGTTATGGTTCACTACGCTTTGAAATTGTATCTGGAACTGGAATAATGGAATCGTAATTGGAATGAGATTGGCAGTTCGTTCAATTTCCCCCCTCCCCCATGTTTTTGTATTCGTCTTTGTCTTATACTTTAATCCTCTCCCTCTTTCTCCCCTCCCTCTTTCTCCCCTCTGTTTGCAAACCTCTTTGTCTCTCTCTCCAAATTAAAACTCTTGCCTCTTCTCTCTCTCTCTCTCTCTCTCCCTTCCCTCCTGCGGAAAACTCCATCACTTTATCCTCTTGAATTTCAAAACCCTCCCCTCTTCAGTTGTGAGCCCTAGCCATTACTAAAGCCATAGGATGGAAATAGATCAAGAAAACTAAAATGGGGAAACCACAGAAGTTGATTTTCATTCTTTTTTTTTTTGGGGCTTAAATGCATATATTTCTCTGGTTCAATCAATCATCAATCAAGGTGTGTGTGATTTTTCTCTGGTCTTGCAATCTAGATGTAGTAGCTTCCTCGATTTCTCGATCTTCCTTGAATTTCAAGATGCAACAGTTCAGCCTATTTCATGGCCGAACTTGAAGGTAAAATCGATCATTGAAGTCGAGTTCATACTTGAGGAAGGCTGATGGAAGAAGGCCAAAGAGCTTAGTGAAGCCCTTTTTTTGGTTTAAACGGTTAACCCATTTGGTCCCCAAAAAAATATGGTTTCAGTTGTAGTTCTAGTTTGGTTTTGTCCTGAAATGTGACCAGGGCTAGGTGGAAATGGGGGGGGGCAATCTTATCTGGGGAAGCTTATCGCTAGATCTCCTGCTACCAAAATCATCTATGATGAAGCTTATCTTGTGAATGTTTGTTTCAATTCACATGTTTTTGAAAGCGCTGCCAGAGATCATGTTGTTGTTTAGTCTGGAAGATACTTGAAAAGATGAATTTGATTTGGCTGTGATGCTTCTATTTAGTTTTTCTTCTCCTAACTTCAGTGTTGTAACTGAAAATTTCTGGGTCTGACCGGTGTTTAAACAACAATAAGAGGACTATGTCAAGCCTGACTACAAGGCAGTGCTTTGGAAAATGAAGAAAATTGCAAAAAGAAATTTGGAACTGTTATGGCTGTTCTTTGGGTTTATGAAGCTTAACCGGTTTGTTGTTTAAATTCCATGTTATTGTAGTTATAATGCTTTTTTATATTTGTCACCTTGATTTTTGTGTCCAGGCTCGGTTAGCTTCTGTAGCTGCTCTTATTTCCATGTTGGATGGGTCTTCATCTATCATTCAGCAGATTGCAGAATATAAAGAATCTAACAAATGTGGTTCTTTTACCGCACTTTCAACCTCTGTCGGTCAGATACTTATGCAACTTCACACAGGTTTGTTATTATTATCATTATTATTATCATTATTATTATTTTTTGGGAAGGCCCCGGGGGGGGGATACAAAGTAAAGAACCTGTATTTTGATGTTCTATTTTAGAGTGTTTATCGGATTCTTACATCTTCTTGTAAGAGACTTTTTCATTATATGTGCTTCATAGGTATCCTGTACTTGGTCGAAAGGGAAACTCACAGCAGATTGCTGGCATGCGTGTTCAAACTTCTGATGCTTTTGATTTCGGCTACACCGTATGGATCATTTTCTAAGAGTATTTGTGATTGTTGCGTTTTTCAATTTGAGAAGTAGCTTATAAAACCTGGTATATTTAGAGTATTGGTGTTTTGAAGTCCATTGATTTAAATGTCCCCAAGGTTTTTGAATCTTTCACATAGACACATATATATTTATTTATTTTGATAGAAAAGGGAGTTACATGAGATAAAGGAAAGATGCTCAAAAACTTCCGAGGATTAAAAAGGCCTTAGAAGTGACAAGTAAAGCAAAAACAAAAAACAAGGCTAAAAAACGACCGACTTCCAATATCTTTTCAACTTTTATAAGTAATTCTTCTTACAACTTTAATATGATAATGCTACAGATATTCAAGAATGCCTGAGGATTTATTGCTTGCAGTTATCTCATCACTTCGAGCAAGGATCGAGAGGGGCTTATCATCCCAAATTGAGCATTCAAACCTGCTGGTTAGTTCTGAAAGAATAAAGGTTTAAATTTCAATGAACTTATTTTAACATTGGAATCTCTAGCAGGCTGCTGCAATCAGTTGTTTGACAGCAGCATTTTCTGCCTCGCCTTATTCTACCCAAGTTGCAGAGATGCTTCAATCGGAAATTTTACCTGGTTAGTCTTTATTATTCTCAAGCAAGTAAAATATGTGCTTAATGTTTGAAAATGTTTGCAAAAAAGCACTTACAATGTTGTGCAAATGCTATATTGTTCCCTTCTACAGAGAAAGATGAAATGTATTATTAGAGACACAAAAATAGTACTAGAAAGATATTGGAACTCTTACAAAAAAGAAATCAAGATATAGAAGAACCGGTAAAAAGGAATTAATTTGTAGGTGCAACTCTAAGCCATCAACTAGGACTTCGAGGGTTGGTGCTGGTGAGAAACATGATTTGGATTTGGATTCGGATTCTCATTGTCATTGGGGTTGGTTTCTTGATGTCAACCGGATAGTTTGATTTGTTTTGTGTGTATGTGTGTGATTATTATTATTGTTGTTTCCTTTCCCTTACCAAAACTACCTTAAACCATTTTTCTATGATTTTAGAGTCTAATCTCATTAATTGGGCCCCACAGCTTTTAGGTTTGACAATGATTTGGCTTTTACTAGAGATCTTACAAGGATGGTGGAAGATTGTAAGGCAAGACATTTGTTTAGAAGGTTGGGAGGGTTCGAGTTCATGAGGATGTTGAAAACGTCTGGTGTGAGGATTGAATTAGAGCCTCAAAATTGATCTTGAGGATATGTTTTAAGGAGATGCTGGCTAGCCAAGCTTGTCTAGGGACCCATTAGTCGTAGAGAGTTTCATATATATATTTTTCCTTTTTTGACAGAAAAACTATTGCATTAGATAAAAGGAAACCATAAATAAGACTGGATGGGAAATTCTCAGAATTCGATTACATCTAAAAACTAGTGATAGGCTGCCTTCCCTTTCCATTTCAAGCCCATTAGATTATCATCTTGGATGACTTCTAAAGCATGGGTCTTAGAGAAGTATAAAAACAATCTTGTTTGAAAGCAGAGAGGGTCTAATAATTTGATTTCTGAAACTTTTAGCATTCTGCTTCGTCCAAACACGGCATATAAGGAATGGCTAAAATGAAAGACTTATTGCATCCATGTTTTATCCTGACAACTTAAATCTTGATTTCTTTTGCTTCTCTACTAGTCATAATAGAAATAAGTGGGCTTAAAAATGTTCTAACCATAACATTTTTTGTGTGTTAAGGCCTCTTAGAACATTTACATGACTTTCTTTTACAGGTTTTGTGACTGCTCAACGAAATTCTAGTATTCTTCTTACCTTATTCCAACTGTCATCACAAGTTGTGACCCTGTCTATAAGCTTGGAGGCCCTCCAGGTAATATCAAAGTCCGATGTATGTGCTGAAATGGTTGTTTACTGCTTTTATTGGCCCTTAGAATTTCTGGCACGCTTTCATATGTGGGAAGTCCTTACTGTCAAGTATCCTTCAAGCATTCTTGACGGCCTACAAATTCTTTAAATATATTAACATTCTACTTGAACAATGGGATGTAGCTGTTAGATTTAAACTGAAAATTTTCCATTTACTCTTATTGCCGAGATATTTCTACTTGGCCTCGACTTATATTGGAGGCAGCAATCACAATGAGTCACCAACTCATTTTACTGAGATATACAATTCCTGACCCAAAATGCACCTAAGAAATATTCTCACAATGAGTTTTTCTAACATGGACTGGATTGACATCGATTGATTAGTTTGTTGATGGGTGAAATGCTGCATTTATGACATGTAATGTACACCTGATGCAGATGTACAAGTAATTTAGCATGATGTGTAGTGGTTGGAGTTATTTATTTTAGCGCAATTAAGCATGATGCAGATGTACAAAGTCAATTAGATGTTGGTGGACTAATTTTTTTTCATTATATTGTGCCATTGAAGTTATTCTATTAAAGTGGTTCAATGCTGGTTCTCTTGTTTGGGAATCTATTTGTGTTTTTATTGCTAGTAAATAAACAATCCTGCTATCTAGAATTCTTAGAAACAGTACTAATTGATAAACTTAAGGGAATGCGGGATGCATGGTTGTTAAAACAATGTGCATCTAAATGGAGGTAATTCCTGCATATGTTATCTCTGTAACTTACGTAGAGCTCATATTATTTTCAACCTCTTTTCGAATAACAATATATATTTTTTTTAAACTTCTACATTACTTCTGGACAATAATAGCTTGACTACTTTTAGGGAAAATCCTAATTTCGTGTTCAAAAGGAAGAAATTTGAATTTTGGGCTCTTCCCAAAACCATTTCCTGTCTTGAGGGTTTGACCGACCATGTCAGCACTATGCTGGCACGACACTATTTTTTATGTGGTTGGATCCGACTAAAAACGTTTATTGCGGATGACGATTTTGAGGGTACTACATTGACTCACTACTTGGAGCTTTTGCCAAAGGACTTTAGAGGAGGTGCATCTGGTAAAAAAATGCCACAGCATCATCCATTATGACAGTTTTAAGTGGCATCGTGGCATCGTGGCGCTAAGCCACTTTGGGCTTGTGATCTTTGAAAAGAGTTCTTAAGGTACCTATGCTATCCATAGAGCTTGTTGAGGCGTCTCTTATCCGATTGAGATAGAGAAGAGTATAGGAGCCATGAGGGAGAGAGGAGAATTATTTTACAAAAGAATGTAAAACCTCTTCACACGAATTATTTTAACGATATCCTTATGTGCTCTCACATGGTCTATCGAGCACTCTCAACCCTCAATTTATTCGCATGACATCCATGTGTTTCTATGTATCGAATTTTGTCTCCTCTCTTCTCATTTTGAATAATCCTATGCCCTAGTGATTTAGTATTTGTTTTAGTGTAATGTTGGTTAGAAGAACTGTGTAAATAAACTTGCGATGGGAGATGCTATTCCATGAGGAATTTCATGATTATTAGTTTAATAGGACACTTAACCAGGCCGTTTGGGTTGGGTATATTTTTTGTAGAAGTTTTTGACATCTGTGCTCCTACTTGAGAGTGAGTGTTGGGATAAGGTGGTAGCAATATTCGAGGCAGATTCGAACAACAGAACATTAATTGTTTGTAAATCTTGTATGGTTGGTCACACTGTTTGTAATCCCTTTCTAATGGTGCCTTTGAAACAGGTGAGACAAGCATAACCACCTTTTCTTGTAAGGTCTCTTGAAAATTCACATTGTAATTAATTGGAGTGGCTTTTTCCTCCCTTGATTCAGAAATGCATTGCCCACTGCATATAAATGGCTAGAATCAGTTGAACTTGACAATTGTACTTCCTAGAGAGGCTTTGCTTACCTGCATTGACAAGGGCTAGTTAAATGTTTCATATATCCTTGTCTGTTGATCTTTCAAAATCTTTCTGTATCAGACTTCAAGTGTACATAATTGTGTTGCAGGCCCTTAGAGCTGTGTCACACAATTATCCAAATATAATGGCTTTGTGTTGGGAACAAGTTTCTAATCTTGTTTGTGGACTGCTGATATTAACATGTTCTGAAGCTCAAATGAGACTAGGGGATGGACAAGCTGGAAATAGTGGTGGACTAATGGTGGAAAAAGTGGTTGCAGCTTCAATCAAGGTAACAGGCAATCTAATAGGTTTTTAGAGTTTCTTCTATTGTTTCTTCGGACCACGTTTTTTAGAGTGCCATTTGGTCTTCAGTTGTTGAATTTATTCCAAAGGTTGCATTTTATGGTTAATAGGTTTTCTTCTTGTTTTTTTTTTTTTTTTTGGTAGTTGTGGGGAAGCTACATGCTTTTGCCATTTTACTCTTATTGTTAGTATGTACCCTTGCCTTCTGCATTCTGGTTCTTTCATCCCGAGTTGCAGAGCTGATCGTGATTGCTAGAATCTACCATGTAAACTTTGTGTCTGAGAAGAAAAATTGGGAATGGATTAATCTAAAATCTTGATGGAATATTATGCCAGATATGGGTGGTAATTTAAAGAATTTCTTCAATCCAGGACCTTATATTGATAAAAGTTGGATCTTTTGGCAAATATTTAGAACTCATTTTCATAAGGAGATGGTTCAGTCATCACATCTATTTCATGATTATATATCATAGCTGTATTGGTATACTGGGTACTTGTAAACTTGTTTTTTGTACTACGTTTATCGCAGTCCTCAATATATGGTATATTTTTGCATTCAACCTGCACAACGGTGATGAGATTGCTAAACATCTAAACTTGTTTAGGATGATTTTGTAAGATTTTCTGTTTGGCTATGCCCATGACGTTACCTAGTTTTCTGATAATGTATGATGAACATCTCTTTCTCTCTCTTGTTTGTTTCATGAGAACTTTTCTTAGGGCCTTTGATTATGATTTTGAATGACAGTTGTTTGAACATTTCATTGGTTCGTTTTACTATTGCCAATTGGGAGAATGGGGGGGGGGGGGGGGTTAGATGCCTTGTTTTAATATCTTTAGGTCTGAACTATACCCACTGGTGGTGGGTCTGCTGCATAAAATCTTAGGCAATTGGCATACACATTTAGAGTGTATAGACGTTTCATCTTGGTGAGTTGATGCTGAAACAGTGGTGGCCTATTCATGCAGATTACCTGCTAGTATGGGGCGGGAGAAAAAGAAAAGGTCTGTGTGCCTTGTAGTGATGTGTTCCAAGACTGGAAGGCCCTAATTCAGAAGCTTAGGAGGTTGCCCAGAGTGCAAGAGAATACATTCAGCAAAGTCATCCATGGAATCAACAGAGTCATAGAGAGTAAAGAGGAAAAGAAGTCATTGCTGTTATGTTAATTCATGATAGGCCTCTTTCTTAGTTTGGGCAATTACTCAAACGCAGAACCATGGTGATAGAAACTCAGGTGTCACTAAGAAGCAACTGAGATCATGGGTTCATGTGGTGAAGGATGGCTTTTGCCAAAAAACAATTTTAGGGGCAACAAAGTTTTAGGCAAACTGCCTTTATTTTTTGAAAGTTATAGCACAGGAAGGTAAGGATTCTAGAGTAGCAGCACATTTTGTAATGACAGATCTATCCTATCATATACAAGGATCGCAGCAGCATTGAAGGTTCCATTAGCATAAAGAGAAACAGCTATTTGAATTCATTATTATATCGTTGGTCATTATTACATCGTAGGCAGTTGTGCCGTAATTTGACTCCTATCACAAGGTACATGTACAAGATTTCCATTTAATCTTTATTCTCACAACCCAAAAGCATTTCCCCTTAAGCATGCATGTGGCAAGGAAAGAGGGGGTTACGGTAAGGGATTGCCCAAGTAAGTAATATAGTTGCAGAAGTCATATGGACAAGGGATTAAAGTGTGCTTTCACAAGATAAGAGCCCATAACACACTTTTAAAAACCACAACACAATGGAAGGAAGCGTCATCACAAATATAACTACATAACTGCCATGTTGAGGTCTGCATTTGAAGTATTGGTACGTGAATCTCATGAACCACATCAAAGCATTATAATCCATAATTATCACCAAACTATCATATAATTCTTAGTTATAGATTTCATATCAACTTAGAGAGTAAATGATCACTAGTACTTAGATGAGATATAAAATCCTCGAAAACACATAATCACCAATAAAATGAAGCATTCTATATAAAGATGTGACATAAATCTATATGAACAATGTCAAAATGCTACTTACCTCTAGATAATCTCAATTTTAACTTTTCTACACAAGCATCCCAATTTTGTGTACATGAAAGTCCTTGACTTTTACTTGCTTAAAACATCATGAAAACATCTAAAAGAAGCTAGTTAGGAAAGTTTTGGGGAGTTACAGACTTACTAAAGATTAACAGCCCAAAAATCAAGCCAATAAAAGCATAAAAATAAGTCGGATCAAATATACTTTGATCCTACTGTAATGTGATTCTACCCTGTGACAATCTTGGATTGTTGAAGGTCTGTTTGGATTCTTGAAATCTTTTTACAGTTTTGTGGCTTGATTTTTAGCAGTTTTTGGTGTTTGATTAAACCACATTAATTTTTTATCATTCATGGAAGCATAGGGGCTGAATCTAGGCATGATTCTTTTTTTTTGTGGCTCTCCTTTTAGGTAGGGGTAGGGGTAGGGGTAGGGGTTGGATGGCTGTGTTCTGCTAGCTTATCTGATCAGGGTTTCACTTGTAATTAGTGATTTAAAGTGTCAATATATATATTTGGTGATGGCATAGCTGTCAAGTACTTGGCAATATGTTGTGGTTTATTTCCGATTTTACATGTATCTCTCCACTCTTTATCAGAGTACAAATGTTCCATTAATCCAGGTCTTGGATGGGTGCCTTCGTGCTATATCTGGATTTAAGGGAACTGAAGATCTGTTGGATGAGAAATTATTTGACACCCCTTTTACTTCGGATTGCTTAAGAATGAAGAAAATATCTTCAGCTCCATCTTATGGACTACAATGCCCAGGATTCAGCAGGGATGGATTCGAGGAGCATATTGCCGGAAATGAGCAGTGGTGCGAGGCAATTGAGAAGCATATATCCTTGACTTTCTGTCACATCTCTTCTATGGTTGGTAGACTGTTTACTGCAACATTCCCTTTTATCATCTTTGCATCATAACCTTTAATTTCTACCATGCTAATCTTAATATTTTAGTTACACAATATTTCCTGAGAGCCTAACTGGTTCCGTAAATTATGTTGCAATCTTGATGGTTGCTTCTATTATATGCTTACAGGGAGTGCTTCCAAGTCCTTTTGTTTGTTGTGCTGATTTATTAACTTATCATTGATGATATTAGAGAATAAAATAAAAATAAGAGTGATGCACTGAAGTGTGTCACATATGGATCACAGGTGCTTGGTTGCAGACTGCACCGAATCAGTGTCACTCTGCAAGCATCACACTCGACTTCAAAGAGCACATCAAAGATGGGTAGTGCCAAAACTAGAGGAGGTCATGGCTTCTCCTTTAGCATGGCAAAATTAGTGTTAGCATCTTTGCTCCACTGGAGCTTTCCTTTCTTTAGGCACTGGGCGATTGGTGCTGCAGTATTGCTGCAATTACCGGTGAACTGCTGATAAAATATAGCCAATCCATGAAAACTTTTAACTGTTTTCGGGATCAACCACTCTCTAATAGCTCGAACTTTGTCTTCGTCCTCCTGAATACCATTTGCATTCATTATAAAACCCAATAACAACAGCTTGTTTGACATAAAGCTTCACTTCTTTAAGTTGATGTATAACTTATTCTACTGCACGACTGTTAGGACTTCTTGCAAATGCAAGAGATATTCTTCTTCTTATCGACTATAAATCAAGATATCATCGAAATAACTCTATGAAGCAGATCAAGCATATCATCTAGTCGAGGGATTTGGAACTTGTACCTAACACTGATTTTGTTGATGGCTGTGCTGTCAACATCCTCCAACTCCCATCCTTTGTGCAGTCAATAAGGCTGGAAATACACATGAACTCATGCTTTCTTGAATATTCCCTTTGGCATTTTCCATAAGTATTTTAGTCTCCTATTGTAATGTCTCAAGCTTGGCAAGTTCGTACCAGAGATCAAGTTGATGTGGTGTTGAATATCCCTCCTGGGCAGCAAATCGTCATGTAAGTCTTCTGGCATTACTGTGCTGAACTTGTTGAGTAACGGCTTGATAGCTTACGGATGTTCTTATGATTTCTGCTCTCTTTCATTTGTTAGGACTTTTCACAACCTAGGCATGTTCCTCTGTCGACACTTTGTGTGCTACTTACCCCTGTTGGTAATAATAAAGAGAGTTCGCCCATCCGCTTAAGAAGTTTTGAGTTTCGAACTTCTTTTTATTGGTATCAATGTCAATTTCCTGTCATCTTTCTGCAGCTTGTATGTGTTTGCTTTCCTTTGATGTTTTTCAACGATATCAAAGTGTCAACATTTTTCCAAATAACAAGTAACAAACATCCGTGTCCACAAGATCAACATATACTTCATCCTTGTACTTGCACATGGAGAATGGAACTTTGCATCGATGAGTAACTAGTATCTTCTTGGCTGCTTTAATCCAGCTGGTGGATGCGATGAATTGCTTTCCCCTGTATTAATGGAGGTTCTATGATTATTCCCGTTTTATAATTTTTTTGAGAATAATATGGTAGGCTTTCCTTTTGCAACATTAGTTCAGCCTGCAATATTTTGTATTTTAGATAAAGTTTTATAATACCAGAACCCCAATTTTTCCTCTGATAGCTGACTTGAGACCATCTAAAAATATTGAGCCACGTGTTGTCTTTTCATCTCCCTTAAATTGGTCCTTTCTGCTAACCTCATGAATTTGGTGGTGTGCTCATCCTCTGACCTTGATGGCATCTTTAATTTGCCGGAATAGTTTTTCGACTGGTTGTCCACAAGTGAATTCATCTCAAGCTCGAAATTGATCATGTTTGCTATTTGTATCAGCATCGATTCCTAGAGAATCCAGTCTATCTGCAATTTCTTTTGAACATCATTCCATACTATTGAATCTCAGATCCATCTGTTGCTCCAAAGCCTTTTATGGTACACCTTGATCTTGCGACCGGGAGGTCTCAGCTTTGTGATCTTCATAATGAGAACCATCATCGGCTACAACTTGGTTTGTTGACATGATGGAAAGTGCAAAATCTTCCCACTCTGATATCAAGGGTCGTAGCCGGTAAGCGTGATAAAAGATTGCACATGACTATGCGTAGAAATAAACAAGCTTCAATCTACAAACTTAGAGAAAAAAAAAAAAGTTAATCAATTGAATTAATTGAGAATGAGATGTTTTATAGCAACAAAAGACACCCTATTTTCAGGGTAAATAGAAATATACTTATGTTAGAATTAGAAAATCTACTGAGTAAATAATTTCAAAGACTAAAAGAAATCCTAGAATCAAAATACTTCATAAACACAAATTCTTGATAAGTAGAAACTTTTCAATTAATAAGACTCCTCCCAGAATAATCACCTATTGCTTCCATGAAACCAATCGGCTATTAGCATTGGCTCGACGTCCCATATAAAAAAAGGTTATATTAGGGAAAGCATGAGCCTTGTGTTGAACCTGCCTTTTTAACTCCCAAAAAGATGGATTGCAGCATATATGTGGTTCATGGTCAAGCCATCAATTTTTTCCCAAAGAATTAATGACATGTTTCACATGCTTGCTCGAGCTCAAGTGCTTACAAAAATTAATCAAGGAAGGGGCTATTGTCAAATTTAAATCAAGTTTAGAGATGAATAGAAAACTGCTTTCACGGCCCATGAAGGCTCATATGGCCATTTGGACTCTAAGCACTTTTATGACAATCATGAATTATGGTTTTCATTCTTCCAGTGGTAAACTTGTGTTATTATTATTGGTATATTTTTTATGATATTCTTTTTTATAGCAAAGACAAGGATGAACATATGATTCACCTAAGGACTGTCCTTAACACTTTAAGAGCTGAAAAGTTTTATATAAAACTCAAAATGTGTTCTTTCATCACTAGCAGCCTAGTTTTTCTAGGCTTCATTTTGATTCCAACTGGTACAAGAGTTGATGATGGATTAAAATTATTCAAGAATGAGCCTTCCCTTGAAGCCTCCAAGAAGTGAGAAGATGAATAGGCTTCAGTTAATTGGCAGTTAATTCGAAACTTCAGCACCATTTCAACGCCACTGGTAAATTGTATGAGAAAAAGAGAATTCTAGTGGTCATAAGAAGTGGAGAAAAGTTTCTGGCTCTGAAGCGGAAGCTGGGTAGTGCTGGTGCTGATTTTACTAGACTATGTAAGATTTTTGAAGTGGACTGTGATGCCTTTCAAGTGGGTATTGGTGAATTTAGCCCATATCTAGGTTCAGGACCATAGTATACTTGGAACGAGAACCTTCCTCATGGTTTTGGTTTTGAAATAGAAAAAAATTTAAAAAAAAAGTGAAAATTTACCTGAAAAGATAAAATAACTGGGGATTTTACTTAACAATTTTTTTGATTATATAAAAATTGAAATTCATTATTTTATAATAAGAAAATGAAATCAAGAAAAAGTAAATAATAGTAAAAATAGGCTAGGACTTAATTGTAAAAGATAAATTGCCTATATATCTTTTAGGGATTTAGAGGAATTAAAACCCACGCGGTTCCCTTACCCTAATTAGAATATCCCTCTGCTTATCCCAGTTTGTTCCTTCAAATTTGTTGTAGTCATTATTTACCGCACGGCCTAGTAATTGCTGTTGTTTGCTGTCCTTGTTCTTTGATAGGTGAGGGCTGCATCAGCAACATGTTTTGCTGGTTTGACTTCATCTGTTTTTGCTGGTCTTCCAAAAGGCAAGCAGGAATTCATTCTCACTTCCTCTGTAAGCCTTGATCAAATTTGTTGCAACATTTAGTATGTCAAATTGATTTCCATTGTAATTCATGTTTCACTGGCTTTTCTGTTCAAGATTGAGGCTGCCATAAATGATGAGGCTCCATCAGTTAGGTCTGCTGCCTGTAGAGCCATTGGTGTTATTGCTTGCTTTCCTCAAATTTCTCACAGGTGGGCCTTTAGTTTTGCTTTGTTTTGCTTTTGTTTTTTTTTGGGGGGGGGGTCTTGTCTTTATAAGAGTGAAATCATTATGTAGAAGCATATTAAATGTTTCATTCTTATAGCACAGAAACACTTCACAAGCTCTGCCTCGCTATTGAAACTAGCACACGTGATCCAGTTGTCTCGGTACAGAATTGTGCTTTTCTACTTTTATTTATTTTTTGGTTGGGGATTAGTTTATATTTGAAACAAGGTACTTAAAAGTGTCAATGCATGCCCTTTTTGTTAGGTGAGGATACCAGCTTCCTGGGCCTTAGCAAACATAAGTGATTCTTTTCGTCATTGTAATGCTGATTTTTCCCTGAACAGATGCTGCATAGGTGCTTTAAGTTCTAATTTTGATAACTATGGTGGATTTGATTGCTTTCCTTTTGTAATATATTTTGTTGTTGCCAATTTTAGAATTGAGGGCAAACTCGCAACTGATGACCTTATTGATTCGATGTGCTTTGCTACTATCAAAGGATGGTGATAAGGTAAACATGTGATGCTTTGCTCCCAAACAGCTTTATATGATTATTATTGATTCATCTTTTGTTAGTATCATTGTTTTTCTAGGCTCACTTGGATTGTGGTCCATGTGGTGTCTTTTTGCATGATTAATTCATGCCAGCAAAGACAGTGGGATACTTTGAAAGTATTGAGATTGATATGAGAGAAATCAGCCATATAATAGCTTTGTTTTCCCAACTAGAGGACTTGTTTTCCCAAGGAACAAGTGCATTTTTTTTTGAGAAAGAACATGTATTACACTGAAGCTACTAGTGAGATGAGGGGTCCATCATTCTAACATGTGTTCCTTTACTGTGCTTGGAAACATATGAACTCCGCAATTTGTGGAGTTCATTTTGGATTCGTGGAGTTCATTTTGGATTCCAATTTTGTTACTTTGGAACAAAAAAGGTGGAGTTCAATTCTAACCCCACAAAAAGTAAATTTCCAAATCTGTAAAAAAAAAAATGACGAAGAAGAAGAAGAAGGAATTTGAAAATGAACTCCAAGAGTGTGGGCTTATGCAAATTTACTTTCCAATTACCATGTTATCCTATTTGTGCCATTTTGAAACAAGAAGAGGGGTCAATCTTAAGGTTGTCTTAAAGTAGGATTGGCACTGAATTTAGGTGGCTATCTTGGGTTAGTGTGCTACCTCTGAGAATATTTTGAATTTTGGCAAAGGAAGAGGAGTGCATCAATAACAACCTAGATTTGGGACCGCCATTGATGAATACCCTTTCTCTACAAGATGGCATGAGAGAGGGACATTGACTTTACAGGCTTAAGAGAGGGACAATAGCTAGCCCTGAGCTTATCAGGTGCCCAAAGCATGTACAGATTTTGTGATTATTTTTCCAGTTGTGATACTTTTTAAATAAAAGATAAAGGGCAATCTAGTAAATTTGAAATATTTAGAATTGGATTTCATATTTTACTTTTTGATTTCAAGAACCAGATTTCATTGGTAAATGAACTCCATGGTTTAGTTCATATGAATGAGTTAAATTCATTTTTAATGTTCAAAGCAGAGGTTGCTTGCTATTGGTTTTTTGGCCATGCATCTGCATTTCTGTACAGGTCATGGTATCCACCTGCTGTAACAATCTGTGTCATGCACAATTTCCCTCTTTAGATGCATCAGAACTCATTTATGTATTCATTTCATTTATTACATAAATTGTTAAGATTACAACAACAGTTTGAATCTTAATTCCAAAATTTGGGGTCGGCCGCTTAAGAGACAATGCAAGTGCAAAGAACTTCAGACGCACTTCTCCATTTCATCCAACACGCTTGGATCATATGATTCACATCTCCATCTATGTTGTCCATCTATGTTGCCATCGTTTTGAATGATGGATCCAAAATATCTAAAACGCTTACTTTTTGGTACATCTTGTCGTTTTAGCTTAATTGTTTTTTCATCTTTCTGATGATTGTCACTAAATTTACATCTCATGTACTCAGTTTTTGACCGACTTAATCTAAATCATCTGGATTCTATGTGTCATTCCATAACTCCAATTTAGCACTTATACCCTCTCTAGCACTTATACTCTCTCTAGTTTCATTGACTAGTACTATATTATCTACAAAAAGCAAATACTATGGTATTTTACACTATATTATCTACAAAAAGAAAACACCATAGTATTTTATCTTGGATGCTCGTTGTGATTTCATCCATCACCGTTGCACTTAATGCTGAACCTTGGTGAATCCCAATGCTAATTGGAAAGCTGTCACTTAAACTCCTGCAGGTTTTTATATTGATAACAGCTCACTCAAGACTGTAAGAAAATAAGATTGTACATTTTAAAAATAATTTTTTAATTCTTTTTTGTTGAGATTCTTTTGTGGGTGTGCTTCTTTAAGTGATTGGAGTGACACCTTTCTACTAAACCCCTACCCCTCCATTGTTCATGCCTAAGTCTACACTCAGGGCCTTTGGTTTGATAGTTATACTAAATGAGAGACATAGATTGTGCTGAATGGTGATCAGTGTTGTCATGGGGCACCCTGGCGTAGGAGCCCCAGGCAAGGCAAGGTGAGGCGAGGCCTGGGAGCCTCAAAAAGCCTCAGGTGCTGGGCTTTACTCTGGCGCTGCCTAGGCAAGCACCAGAGTGAAGTTCTCTCTCTCTCCCTTTTTTTTTTTAATTTCTTTTGTAGTAGACCCATTTGTCCTTGTTATAATTTATTGGAAGAGTTAAAAGGTTAAAGGCATTTTTGTAAGGGCCATAATTAGGTTACAATTAGAAGGAATTAAACAAAAAAAATAGAAGAAACAGAAGAGCCAAAATAAAAGAAAGTCACTGAGGAGAGGATGAGTGGAAGACGGCACTGACTGAGACGAGGAAGAGTGGAAGATGATGCTGAGAAAAATCAGATCAGACATCAGATATCAGGTATTTTCTTTTTCTTCATCTTCTGCTTCTTCTTCTTCTTCTTCTCTCTCTCCTTCCTTGTTCTTGTTTGGTTCTTCATGCTGTTATGCTGCCAAACTTTCACCAGACTTACTTTTGCTGTAGCTTATTTTTTATTTTTTTATTTTTTTATTTTTATCTTTTGGCTTTGATTGCAAACTTTTTTTTTGGTTGTTCTCTGTTTTCTGCTGCCTCTTGGCGTGTGTTTATGTTAATGTGCATTATGGCTCAAGTATGGAAGACTATAAATGTGAGAGAAAGGCTAGCCACTTGTGCCCTGTTCTTCGAATCACTGATTATTTAAAAAAGAAAATCAGTCAGGATAAAAAATAATAATATGATGCTACAAGGCACATGCATTCATACTGACACCCACCAAAAAAATGTTTTAGGCCGTTCGTTGAATTGTAAACCTTTTTTTCTTTTTTTGCCTCCTTTTTTTTTTCTTTGCCTGTGGTTTTTGTTTGCTACTGTGTACATGCAATAATTAAAAAAATTAGTTAGTGATGATTTTATAGATTGGAATTATGCTTAACAATATTTTCACATTTCATTTTTGTAGGAAATGACGAGTGAGGATTCATTAAGCAGCAGCAAGAGATGATGATTCTGATGATAATCTAGACATCGGGGGACGGAGTACATAAATGAAATCTAATTGGTGAAAAATATGACTTTATATGATTATTTAGTATTTTGAATTTAATTTTGATTTTTAATTATCTAATCATTATTCTTACAATATATATTTTTTGATTTGTATATTATAATATTATAATTTATACGTTAGCGCCTTGCTCACTCACGCAAGCATCTAGGCTAGCTGGCAGCTCAGGTGTTTTGACAGCCTTGCTGGTTTTTACTGCCTCGTGCCTGTTATAACATTGATGGTTTTTTGTCGAGGACTATTTCATCAATGACGAAAAGTTGTGGATGCAAACTTTTCTTCCTCTTCTTAAGCTTCATAATCCATTTGTGGCGTTATCGGACACAATGGAAGCTAGATGTAAACCCTTGTTTCCCTCACATACTGGGCCATATTGGTATCTCCTAGGGATTAAGGTGGTTTAAACAAAAGTGATTCGTCCTTCAAAGTATTTCTTGGGATTAAGGTGGGTAGATCACAAAAGGTATATGCTTGCTACTGTCACAGGGAGTAAGTAATTGATTTGTTGAATGGAACTGGATGTTAGGATCTAATCCAGTTGCTACCCCTGTAAAATCTTCTGCTAGCTTGAAGTTAGATAGGATTAAGTTTTGAGGGCTGATTCTATATGAGTTATGTGTCATGTGCTTATCACATGTCTGAACTTATTTATTTGTGGAAGAGACTTTACCAACATAAGACAAGTCGTGAACCTCTCTGAAAACCTCAGAGCAGCCCTTGCTTTCTTTTCTTTAAAAAATTAAAAACTTGATTAGCAAATTGAAGGCAAGAGATAACTATTTACTCATAACCACATCCTGCCTACTTAAGGTATCAAACGAAGAAATGGGGTAGATATTCTAGACGACTCAAGACGATAAACACCTTCTCCATCTATGATTAAAATCTTCTTATATATATGTGATTTTTGTAGGAAATCCTAAGTGAGCCTAGCATAATGCTTGCTCAAAAATCTGGCTTTAATTCAGTACCATTGTCATGCTTCTTAACATCAACCACCACATTTGTTACTGGAGCTGGAAATTCTTCCCTGTGGGAGTAGGCTAAATAAATGAATTGTACTATTGAGAACACTAACACTAAAATCCATAAGGGCTAATTTTGTAACTGGCCAAATTTATAGTTTTGCTAATCCTCAGTAATATCAATCAACCCTGCAAAGAAACCATTGTCAATGTATATAATAATATCATATTACAATCCTCCTAATATTCATAAGCTATTTTTCATAGCATGCTACCTTAAACATATTAAGCTAAGATTAATGCCCTTGTTACCTTGTAGTTTGTTAATGGATAAATGTCCATGAGCTACAATCCAAATCAAAAGGCAGGTTCACCAAAAAAACACATAATTGCTTCACTGAGCAATACATGTGTTAACTTTCACATTAAAGACAAGATGGGTAAATTACAGATAAACTCTTGTATTTTCCTTTCTGTTTTACTTTGGTACCTCTATTCTCAGAAATTGTACTCATACTTTGTTACTGAACTTTCACTAAAATACCTTTTTCAGTCCCCTGTTAGTTTGTAACATTCAAAGCGTGCCATGTTGCCCAATTTTTATGTGATAATTTAAAACTTCCCTTTTGTCTTCTTCTTCAATCTCAGAAGAAAAAAACTATCCTCCCAACTCAAAAGAATAAAAATAAATAAATGCCGTAGTCCAAATGTTCACTGAAGTCAGAGGAAACACCATCATCCAATCAGGACTCTACTGCATTTTGGTTTTGACTGAAAAAATTGGTTATTAAATTTGAGTTTTGCGTTTTGAAGTTGTTAAATTGATTAGAGTTTACTGCAAAGATTAGACAATTACCGGGGGTGATTTGCTGGTTATAGTTGGTGAGTTTTGTGTTTTCAAGTCTTCATACTTTCTTTATAATTTCTTAAATTGATCTTAGGATTTGAAAAATTGGTTATAGAGGCAGAGAACGGAGAGAGGAGAGGCAACGATTTTCTAATTTGGGGTTCTCAGATTATAAGAATGGTGGTATTTGTAATTTTACAGTTCAGATAATTACTATGTTCTTTACATATTAGGTACCGAAGCATAATTTTGAAAATAGAAATACCTAAGTGCAATTGGTGGTGAAATGCAGAAGCTTATTTGTCATTTACATGGGAAAGATTGATATAAGTTAAGACATGGAGATTGTGAATTTTAATTCTGTTGAGAAGAAAAGAGATATTTTTCCACAGCGAAGAGGCCAAAAGAAAGCACCGTGATATCACTTTGGCACTTTTACAAATACATAATTCCATGTAAGTCAATTGAAGTATTTTACACATCAAAAAAGGACAAACTATGCCCTATTGCATTGCTAAAATAATTGAGAAATTAATGAATTTAAATAATCTATAAAAAATGAGACAAAAAAGAGACATGTACGGATCTATACCTTAAAATTTTTTTTTTTTAAATAACCTCTAACGGAAATTAATTCCGTTTCTGACCCCCATATGTCGTGGGTTCAACCTGCGACATCGTGTATGACGCGGGTTGAACATCGTGTATGTTGCGGGTTCAACCCGCGACATGGGGGTATATCACCTCTTCAAGACGCGACATCCCCCCCCCGGGCGGCGCTTCTCTCTCTCTCTCTCTCGCTCCCGCGTCACTCCTCTCTCTCTCTCTCTCCCCCCCCGCTGGGGGAGAGAGGAGTGCCGGGGGAGGAGAGAGAGAGAGAGAGAGAGGAGTGCTGGGGGGAGAGAGAGGAGTGCCGTGGGAGGGGGAGAGAGAGGAGAGAGATTTGTGCCGAGGGGAGAGAGAGGAGCGCCGTGGGAGCGAGAGAGGAGTGCAGCGAGGGAGGGGGGATGTCGCGGGTTCAACCAGCGACATATGGGGGTTAGAAATGGAATTAATTTCCATTGGAGGTTATTTAAATTTATTATTATTATTATTTAGGTATAGATCCGTACATGTCTCCAAAAAAGAAGCAAAAGTTAAAATTCTAAAAGTTGAATAAAATAATATTGTACATAACGGAAAACAAAAAGTCCAAGAGCTATATGCTGTTTAGGTGGTTTAAGCTTCCTAGAGAATATTCGGCTGCAAAATTTTGAAGGATATACGCATCCAGCATGGGTAGAAGAAACAATTTCTTGAAACTTATAGCTATTTTTAACAGGGGAAAAAAAAGGATAAAGAAAGGTGCCAGAAGAAGATCCTTCAAAAACTAATGGTAGAGAGCCTAAGATCCTTCCAGAATTAATTGCAGATTGCCTTTTCTAAATCCTTGAAACATAATTTTGGAGGCCTAGAAGATTGTGTATCTTTGAAATCTTTAGAGGAAACCAATTTAGAACTCAGCCCCATGTGTGCCCCCCCCCACCTGTGAACCTGTCCTCGGTTATTATGTGGGATTGCAAGTGTCCATTGGAGAGTAAATGATTTGGAACACTGGCAAATACCCTAGAATTTGTCTACTTTCAACTTTTACTCATTGCAACCTATAAACTACTATTTAGAACTTCAAAATTCCCATGCACCATGTGCTCAAAATCTTACAGAAAGCAAACTGCTTTCCTCATCCACCTTAAAACATCTTTATATGCCCAAAACCTCCTAATAATGGTTAAAAATAAGAAAATCTCCCTTGTGCTCATCATCGGATCAAAACCTAAGTCTCTAATTTAACATTTCTGTCTCCCACTGCCAAATCTATGAAAAAACTTAGTTATCTAATCCTACTCTTGAACCCAATCAATCGTGTCTCCATTAGGATTTCCTTGAGCTTTAGCTGTACTAGAATGTTGCATGTCATTGTGATTTTCATTCTCTTCCGCTTGTCTAAATTTATTGTTTGCCTAGAGATTTATTTTCTTCATTCCCTTGTCATATGGAAAGTATGTATTTTCTTATGTCATTCACTTGATGTTTTTAATCTCAAGTCAGTCTTATATTTTCTTGTGGCAATTAAACGATGTTCTCTTAAGTCTTAAAATCTCAAGTCAGTTGTTATATTTTCTTGTGGCAATTAAAACATTTTCTCTTAAGTCTTAACTCGTAACTGTTTGTTTATATATTAACCTTCCTGTAATTTGTATTCCTATTTATTTCATTCATGGTAGTAATGATTTTTTTCCCATTCTATGCCCCCAATAAAAACTACAGATAAAATCAAATGCTGTCCGAGCTCTTGGGAATCTGTCAAGAGTTGCTGGATTCAATAATTCAGTTGGCCTCAATAACAAGTTTCTGGGATTGGATGAAAGGAGAATGCATACAATCCCCAATGGTATTGAGACATCTTTTCTGTTCTAGTAAAAATGGTGGGCATAATTTGTGAATCATGCTTGCTTTGTGTTTTTCAGATTCTTGGCAAGATTTATGTTGGCTTGAGGAAATAGTTCAGGCATTTCTCTCATGTATTGCTACAGGAAATGTAAAGGTATGTTTTTAACTGCAAAAATACACAAAATTTTGCATGGATAGTATTAGTTTTGGTTTTATAGTCTTATCTGGTTCTTTAATGAGGCTTTGTTCAACAGGTCCAGTGGAATGTTTGTCATGCATTGAGCAATCTTTTTTCGAATGAGACATTGAGGCTGCAACATATGGACTGGTAAGAAAATATTGATCGTGTTCATATTTTTGAGGCTGCTCACGAGAGACTAAAAATTAAGGGAAAATAGAGATAACAAATAAACCTCTACGTTAGCTGTGATTACAATATGGTATCTATGTTGTTAAAAATGACAATTTACATCCTGTACTTTTAAAGCTGTTAACATAATACATCCTCTGTTGGTCTACGATTTAAAATCTTGAAATTTGCAAAATTAAATAAGCATGAGCTTAGAAAAATTACTTTTAATGCTTTTTTTTTTTATTCGCCCCGGGGGGGTGGTTAGATGAAAGAATGAGATGATAGATGTATTAGAAAAGATACATGGAGCTCTAACGAAGAGAAATCCTAGGAAGCTAGAGAAAACAAAGGAGCAAAACAGAAAATAAGCACTACTTTTCAATCTTTCTTCAACTCTAAACTATAATCTCTATAAGCAACAAAAAGCATTAGCCTGAAGAGACTTTCTCTGCTCTAAGTCATCCTTTAACGATCACAGAGAAAGATATGAAGTGTGAATTGAGAAGTTATGAAAACTACTCAAAGATAGATTCATGATCCCATTTAGATGCTTCAAATTTAACTTATCAAAGGTGATAAGGAGTAATTCAACAGCAAAAAATCTTCTTCATTGAAAACAATGAAGCCAGCTTTGATTCGGCAAGAAATATGGCATTCTTGTAACCTCCTTGTGGTTTAATCCAAAACTGCTTAATTCTTGTGTTGAACATGCTTCAATGAATCCTTTTGACGTTACATCTGTAGCCAAAATGGTCCTACTTTATACTTTTTTTGTACTCGATAGCAGGGATAATTTATGAATTGATAGACAAAAGCATGGAAAAAGGAGGGGGAAAAATACATTTTGAATCAAACCATAAGCAAAAGAAAATGGTGGAAGCACTCCTGGTAATAGTAGAAAATGATGGTTTCCCATATCGGGATTAAATGAGTTCAGGCCAAACCCTGAGCGAGTTTCATGAATTCATTCCTTGAAATAGTGGTTCCATCTTCTTAGTATAGTTCTTGTAAGTGATGTTATACTCTGTCCACATATTTATGGTTTTTAGCTTGCATGTTCTTTTGCTTTGGATGCTCTCTTTTATGTTTCTGTCTTAAAAAAATTTGGCCTATATATATATATATATAGCAATGTCTAAAGTTGACTACAGTTAAGGTAGTTGATTGTGATCTTGACATCCATTATCTGGCAGGGCTCCCTCTGTTTTCAGTATTCTTCTACTACTACTCTGTGATTCATCTAACTTTAAGATCAGGATACAAGCTGCTGCCGCTTTGGCTGTGCCCAAATCTATAGTTGGTAAGTATTAATGCATTTCCCTTTCTCCTTTTTCTGTGTTGAAGTGGGCTAAGAAATATTAACACACTTCCCCTTACTAATAAAATATTTAAGAATTCTTTTTTTGGGGTGGGTTATGGCCATCCTTGATCAACTTTTTACTGTCAAGCACAGTGCCTTGTTTCCCTCTCTCTAGAAAATGGAACCAGAAATTTGCTGGTTTGGATGGTTTTAACTTGTTCAAAACCAGTTCACCAGTCATTATACTGGTTTTGTAATTAGCGGTTTTTATAGCCTGACCGGACCAGCTAGGTGACCGGTTCCCCTTTATCTGATCCAAATAGCCTGTTTGGTCTGACTTTTTAGAACATTGGTTAAGATTTAAAAAACTTAAAAATAGAAGTGAGCCACATGTTCTGTTTAAGGGAGGGACACGAGGTGTACAATAATCTATACTTTAGATAATGAGTTCATTCTCCTTATGGCATATGATGCAGATATTCAGTTTTTCAATGTTGTTTGGTGCAGATTATGGCACATCCTTCTTAGATGTTCTTCAGGGTCTGGAGCGTGTAATTCTGTCTGTAAAATCAGATGAAAGCTCAGCTCCATGCTCTAAATATAGAATCATACTTGAGAAGCAGGTGAAATTGCAAACTATGATTGCTGTCATATATTATTTGCTGAATATTTCATAATGTTTGTTGGTCTCTTAAATGCCATGCCCTCTACCATGCAGAAAGTAAGATCCTAATTATGAATTGCAACCCTAAATGAAAACTGTTGTTAACATTAATATAGGGAAGATTTTTTTAGGTGTCTCTGGTGCTTATAATCACTAGAAGTATGTGAAATCTTTTAAAAGCACACAGAGTAGTATGACAATAATTGATATAGGACAACTTAGAGAGTGCTAATCCAAGGTAATGGTGGGCAAAGGTCATAGACTTGATATCATGGTAGGTGGGAAGGGTATCTGGGGTTTATATCTAAAAATGGATTGGAACTTGTGTATGTCGAAAGAAAAAGACGTGAAATTTTCTTGTACTTGTCTGTTAACTTTCTATTTTTCTCTTGCAGTTGGCCTCAACTATGTTACATGTTCTAAGCCTCTGTTCAACTGGTGTTCACCCGACTGTGCAAGAATTTCTTGTTAGAGTAAGCACTATATGTCTTCCTTGCCTAATCATCCAAAATAAAATGTTTTAGGCCCGGTAGTAAAATCTCAGTCGTTATGGTAGATATAAATGATTAATGACTTATATTGCCGGCACTAATTCCAAAAATTGAAAAGCAAAACACAATGGAAAGAGAAAAGGCATCGGCATTTGCTTTATATTGCTGGCACTAATCCTTTACAATCCCAAGTGATGTTGGGATACTGTGACTAGTTTTTATGTTCTTTTGACTCTGTTTTTTAGGCATTTTATTTCTCCGCATTGATGATTTAATTCTTCTCACACCATTTTCCTTTTACCCCCTCACTCCTATATGAAGAAAGCATCATTTCTAGAGGAGTGGTTTAAGTTGTTGTGCTCATCACTGGGGGGAGCAAGTTCTCAGGATGATGCTGAAATCAATTTCTCAGAGAAACAAAAGAGAGAGATGGTAGCCATGGCACTAAGGTCACTGATTGAAGTTTATGGAAGCCGGAATCTTGGTACTCTTGTCACAAGATTCAAGAAGCTGATAGACGTTACAGCATGAGTCTTCACATCTACACTCCTGGTATTGCCATCTGCTATCATAAATCAGTTTTCCACGAGAATCGACCTTCTAAATGTCAGTGCATTAACTTAAGTCGTGTTTTTCACATGGGTCCTCTCGGTGCAAAATTCAGTTCGTGATGTTGCATAATACCATTGATTATTGTTGCCGATCTTATTCAAAGCAATGGTGCCGTCATCTGTTGGGATTTCGTTGACTTAATTTTTGTTGTACTTTCACAGGGCCTAAATCAGAGAGGACATTGATGTATCTTTTTGGTTTTTTCTTCCTATTTTTCTTTTTTAGAGAACATAATTTCATTGATTGATATAATTTGACTTTTTAAATATTTCTCTTCCGTCTTGTGGAATCATTTGTGCCACCTCTGATAAAAATGGGGCTCGTCTTTTGATAGTCTTCTAAGCCACTACCACAAATTTGCTACTTGTCTATTGAATTGCATCGCCAGGCAAATTTATTCCACCTAGCCATGACCATGACCATGACCATGACCCAAAATGGTTTGGTAGTAACTCAAAATTGAGATTTTTTTGATTCAAAAATGTAGGATTTTGACCAATAGTGTATTAGACTTTTCAATGTGCTGAGAGAAAAGGGGAAAAGTTGGGATGGGGGGATGGCATTCTTCAAAAACTAAGAATCGTCTGTTGTATTGTTGGTTCGTTACGCTGGAAAAGTGGGAAAAATTTTAGTACCAAGTCTCTACATTTAGTTGTATGAGGAATGAGGAATTTTTATTTATTTTATTTTATTTTTATCTTTTATTTTATTTTTATTTTTTTATTTTATTTTTTATTTTTGGATTGGAGCTTGGAGCCTTGCAGATGTTGTGGGATCTATTTCAAGTATTTTGACAATATAAAAAGAAACATTTAAGATGAATATTATCATATAACTAGTAATGCACCCGTGCACCCGCCGGTATTGCTGCGGGTGCATAATTAAAAGTTTTTGAAAAACATATTCCGAAAAATTATAATATTGATTTAGTGATATAAACTTAATAATAATAATAATTAAATTTTATGTTATCATCAAAATTAAAATGTGGTTTGTCAACGGTTGAAGGGAAAATGTATCAAATTTATATAAAGTGGAGAGAATGAAAGTCATTCATCCTTAAATTTTGATTTAATCATTTTACTCATAAAAGTGAATGGGTAAATAATAAGAATCCAGAATGCACTAGAATAATAGAGTGAATTCGAAGCAATATATAAAACTATATTAAATATCATAATTTAGAGTATATTTCAAATCCTTAAGGGGAAAGAAATGAAACCAGTTGTGTCTCAATTTAATTGCATATATATACATAGATTATAGTAGGGTACCACACACTCTCACCAGAGCTAACCTGATGGGCTCTAAGTTAAACCCTTCTTCACCGCTTATGACAAAAACAGGGTAATTGAGATGCTCATGGATGTGTGATTTTGGATTAGTTCATGGAAAATTTGAGTGTAAATTTCAGTGAAGTTTCTAATGCAAACAATGTTAATATGGAGTAATTTTATTTTCCTAAAAAAAAAATAATTTTTGATCATAGAAGTTTAAAGTTTTCATTGAATTTTTGTTGTTAATCAAAAAATTATAAAATAAAATCGGATAAAATAGAAATAAGGTAGAGATTTTTTACATGTTTGAAAACTTTTTACATTAAATTAAAAGAACGGACTACTATTTCTTGTGCACTATTATGCCTACGAGCTTCATAGGCAGAACAATAAATTAAGTTTGGCTTTGTCCAGAAAAGTTAAAATTAGGTTAGCTAAACCTATGTGTAATTTTTCAATTCAGAAAGTTATCAATATAGTGATAATCTTTTATTGAAAAAATGATCTTTCACTTATAAAATTTTATACATTTTTTTAAACATTATATTTAAAATAAAACAAAATAAGTTCAGTTGAGTTCGGTTAAATGGCTCCTTGAAGTAATTAAAAGCTACAAAACACACAGACACATACATATATAATGGAAATAAAAATAGTCAATATTTGAGTTTGGAATAAGTTGTCATTTCATTTGTCCTCGGAGACTTCCGTTAGTTTGCTTTGTTGAAAACCATCAAGACCAGGCTGTTCTTCACGAATGTCCCCTAGCTTGCCCCACAACACGCAATAAAGGCCCACGATAATGAGGATAGAGCCAATCAAGCTACAAAGAAAACAGAACTCACCAGCAATTTACTTGCAAGGAGAGAGGATTGGGATTTGGAACTATTGCTATTTAATTACCTGCCCAGGCGTAGCTGTTCAGCAAAAGCTATTGCTGAGAAGAGTCCAACTATAACCAGGAGTAGGGGACTAAACATTGCTGCGAAAACTGGACCTTTGTTACTGATGCACCACGTTTGTAGATAGTATACAAGAGCTGAGATCACAACTCCCTACAAATTCCAAAAGCCAAAGCACCTAGCTAAATTATTTGTCAATATTATGATGATTAATTAGATCTCTCTTGTTAATTCTCCCTTGGATAATTGCGCAGGGTAAAAATCCTTTTTACTGATTATCATTAAATAATAGAGCAAAATTCGGTGACCCTGTTCCCACCTTCCTCTTCCTAACAGCAAAAAAAAGGGAAGATTCTAACAAAAGAAGCGCCAGTACTCACGCAGTAGATGACGGTAAACAGCTCGACATTCCACTTGAGTTTCCATACAGATGGACTTCTTCCGAAGAACAGGGCGAGCAATGATGATTGCAATGATGCAAAGAAGCATATCAAAACATTCAATGACAATGGAGCTGGATATACTTTGTAGACGATTGCCTGTGCGGAGGAAAAAGCATTTTCTGACGTGTCCACCACTTGGTGTGTGTAAAATACAGAAATACTGTTTTTGTCATGAAAAATTCTGTTTTAAAAGTTGAGTAATCAGTTTATTATTTAGACAAAATATAAAACTTTTAAGATCAGATTCATAAACTAATGAAAAGGAATAGTTTTCAATGACAAAGGGTATTTTTGCAAAATATCTATGAGCTTGCTTGAAGTACATAATGATGGCTTTATCCCCCAATCTAGGACCCTACAACTACAATATGCTGTTTTATGAAAATGAATATTTGAGGGTCCAATCCAAATACCATCTCACAAATTTTACCTGTAGAATGAGCCATCCGCTCCATGCAATGTAGCTTAGGAGAATAAGCGCTGAACCTTTGATCCAGTTTGCTTTATTGTGCCTCAGCCCGACAATAGTGCCTCTGTCATCATAAATATTGATCATTGGCCTGCTCACAAAGCCTTTGAAAAGGTACCCACCTTTCCACAAGGTAAAAACTAACGAGCCGCTGATGCATACGAGTGTACCCATCACCTTTGCTCGACCTCTGGCACTGCCAAGCTTCACTTTCTCCATCCTAAAAATGAACAAAATGGTTGAAAAACAATTAACTATGTATCCCGTTTGGACATCTCAAATCTTCTATAACATATGTATTGTCAGTGCGTTAGCATGCAAATGCAGACCCACCCAAGCAGAACTGCAACAAGAAATGTCAGACCGGGGATGATATTACTCAGAGCACTTGCAACTGTTGGAGAAGTTAGTGCTAGACCAGCATAGTAGACGTTTAAATGGACAGTGGTTCCAAGCAGTGCAAGCGCAAAAATCTTCAAAGTTACAGAGAATGAGAGGGACGGGCGCTTTTTCCTGCTTTGCATACACGTCACCAAACCATGAGAAGAGATCGGGTCATGAAATTCTTACTAGTTATGTTGAAAGCAGTGCTCCACTAATGCATGTCAAGTGGGGTGGCAGAAAACTAACAAGAGGGGTTAATATTATTAGTTCTCAGCAAACAGGCGAAGCGGCACAAAAGAGATTAATTTGGAAGCAGGAGAAGGCGACAACCTTTCAAGCACATAAGCAAACGGGGCTAGCAAGACCATCGCGATCATATGACGGTACACCACAAACACCACCTGATTTAGTCCTCTATCAAGAGCAATTTTTATAAGTATATTTGATCCACCATAAGCCATCTGAATTAGCACCATCACCACATATGCTCTCCGGGCTTTCATGATTTCTCATACTCACTTATACCTCCTTCCTTTACCAAATTCTTACTCTCGGTCGCATGGATTTATATGTAGTGGCAGGAAGGAAACTTAGCCACTCCTTTTTGAAGATTCTAATATTTTAGCTCAAGCTATGTGGAAAGATTGATGGTGCTTTCCCCTTCATCAAACTATAGTGGAGTGGAATTCCTAGACGGTTAAGCACAATATTGCCAAGTTGTCCTTTTAGAATGTATTCTGATTCTCGTGGAAGCACAAACTCATTAACATTGTATAATGCCTGCACTTTTCTTTTAGTGTTCCTCTAATTAATTTCTTGCGGGATCATCACTGATTTTATAAATCTTATAATGCCTATACATATTTTTTATTTTTATTTTTCTTTTGTCCCTGACTCCCTGGTGTCCGTAGCTTTACTCCGACTAATTCGGGTTGATCTGACTGTCAAACCTCTTATAAAGAGGGAGATCTTTCAAAATAGTTTTTTCTATTCTCAAAGAAATTCGAACCCAAACGTTTGGTTAAATAACACAAATCTCTTCCCACTGCGCCCAGTGGAGCTCCTGTCCACTTCTACCCTGACATTCCAAAAATTAAGGTTAGGGCTCTACCGGGCCACACGATGACCGTACTAGGAGTAATGTGCAGGAGAATATTTTTTTTTTTTTTTTGTTATAGAGTGATTTGAATCCAGATTTTGGGAGAGAAAATATAATCGTCAGGCCGTGGATAATGTGCAGGATTTTCTGAACTTTGCACTTTAATTTCATTCCTGTACACCACATCATTATTTCTAGACTGTTTGAGGGCCAAAAGAATCCATCGTGGAATATGAGCTGGCTAAATTGAATCCATTCGGTGTATGCTATTATAAATTTGTTTTAGGATTTTTGTTTTTGAAAGTGGAATCTTCGTCGAAGGATTTTGATGATTGGAATTTTTAAAATTTTTTAAAGTTTGCAATCTATCACGAGATCTCTTGAGCTTTTCAACCAATATCCGACAAAACCAATGAGATTTTCAACCGAAAGTTGTAGATTTGACAACAACAGTTCTCAAAAACAAATGCATTTTAAATTGGATCGTCATAAAGTATTAAATGTATCTTAGAATATCCAAAGTTCACATTCAAAACGCTATATATATGTGAGTGAATACAAAATCTTTCAAGTTATCGAATTTAAGAATAAAGATTTTGGAAAGAAATAACCTTGCCAAAATGCTATGATTTTCAAATATCATAAAAAAGGATACAATCTTAAGGAAATGCTAACTTTTTTATATGATTTTTTTATATAAATTTAACTAGTAATTTGTTATTGGACACAATTTTTTATATGATTTTTTGGTAATTCGAAATTGGCTACTAGTTAATTACATGAAACATAAATGTGTCAAGATATATGAAATGATTTTGGGAAGCTATTTATCAGAGAAAAATCATTCCCTAAATTAATTGCGGAACTTTAAAATTTGGGAATCGACCTCCTAAAATTTATTTCGAGAAAATATGTTTGGTGAAGGATTAATTGCAACCCAACCTTGATGATGTGCTATTTATTCTCTATTGCGACGGGTATTTTTCTTTCTTCTGATACAACAAGCATTTTCATTGTTTGCTTTAGGAAAAGAAAATATTTAATGCTGATCAGGTTGATCAGAACAGAAGTTAGTCTTAGTGAGCGCAGGGAGGGATGGACAGGTGGATAATCAGTGGGGCACTATATGCTTCATTGACAATCTAACCATATGCCGACGACCTCGAAGCAGTGGTCCAAGTGACAAGCGCGTTCTCCCGATATTTCTAAGGGCACGGTATAAGAATATAAGTAGATAAAATTCCCCTTTAAATGGCACTTAGTTGACATGATACCTCTTTTAGTAGGCAAAATTCTCGTTTTATCCTCACCCTTACACTTTTCTCTCTATCACTCACTCTCTCTCTCTATTAAAAATAAATGCAGATCATTTCGACTGTCTTGAAGAATATAAGTAGATAAGGAGGAAAGAAAACACAGAGACTTACTCCCAAGGTAGAGAGAGACATTGCCGCATAGGATGGAGCTGGATAAAAAAAATAAATAAATAAAGCAGAAAATGGGGGAATTCTTTCTTTATTTCTCTCTCTTTTTGTTATGTTGCTCCCTTTCTCACTGTTTTGGTACTGGTAAAGAAAATGGGCGTGCTGGAGCCTAGCCTAGCAGCTTGTTTGGAAGGGCATTTTCGTTTTTGTGGCGTTTGGACTTTGAAAACCAATACTTCTAAGAAAGCAGCCCCAACCACCAAAGAACATGTGAATGTGAGTTACCGTAAAGAAGTGATCTACTAGGCTGCTGTTACGTCGTCTTCACCGTCATTGTCTTCCAAGGATGCCTTTGCGACTGGGTGCCGGAGCATAAGTTCGTAGAAGCCCCTTTCTCCACGAGGCTCGTTTTCTGATTCACTGGAATCTTTCTTTTGCTTGTTCCCTCTACACTTCCATTCCACTTTCCACCCTGCAGCATATGTGCCTCTCAAACTTTCCATGATCAGCATCTTCGGTTGTTGCTCTGGTTGTTTTAAATTATATTAAGGCTTTTCCTTTTACCACCAATAGACAATTCCTAACCTGCAAACCGTCCCATATAAGATTTGCCAAAACTTAAATTCCTACATTGCAATATTTTGGTTTCAACTTTCTAGTGTTTTTACCTCTCCTTCTTCCTACTGCCAAGAACAAGA
The DNA here is from genome assembly GCA_033439265.1 of Dillenia suffruticosa. NCBI lineage: Eukaryota > Viridiplantae > Streptophyta > Magnoliopsida > Dilleniales > Dilleniaceae > Dillenia > Dillenia suffruticosa. The sequence continues at coordinate 18,129,113 of JAVTVX010000005.1, read as the reverse complement.
GCCCTTTTTCTCTTACCATGCAATTAAGTGAGGAATTCGAACAGAATATATTTATTCACCGAGAATTGTTTTGTTTATCCTTCTTCGATCTTCTATTTTGTCTCAAACATGTACAGTTTAGATTTTCCTTTAACTTTTCTTTCCTGGCAATAGAAAGAACCCTAAACTTGTGCCAAAATTTTGTGTTTTGAACTCAAAATGTGAGCCTAGATATCATGCATATGTTGATAACAAGTAGTTTAATCCGTGAAATAGAAAATGAAATGGAGTATTCTTACGAGACAAACTTAATTTAGGTTTCAAGAGGGCCGCGGGGGGGGGGGGGGGGGGGAGTTCCTGTACAATATCGTCGTCATACGTCTATTTTAGAAAGTCGTTCAATTAACTTATGTGAAAAATCAGCTCTTGAAAATGAAAGACGGCGCCATATTTAAGAAGAGAAAAAGGACCTGGGAAGGAAGAGAGATGCAAATTAGGAGAATTGGGGGAGGTGAGGGCCGGGATACTTAGATAAGAAAAGAGAAGCTTATTGAAAGCACATTACCACATATTTTATACGAGAACTCTTCATGATATCTACCGGAAGTGGATTTCGCTCCATAAATAATAGTTTCGCTAAGTCAAAATGGGATGAATAGCTGTTGGGCCTTCTGAATGGTAAGACTTGCAAAATATCACCGGAGGGTGTCCCAGTGGGGGAGTGGGGGAGTGGGGGAGTGGGGGAGTGGGGGAGACTCTGACGTTCAAATTAGAAATAACAGTTTTCAGAAGGGAAACAGAGTAAAAGAGAGAGAGATTTGTATTGCCTTTTGTTTGCTAAATATCGAGTCAAGAGAACAAACCTAAGCGATGACCTTCATGATGTATATATAGTTTGCATGCACGGTAAGTCTCGCACTTCTTTGGGGTGTAAAAACCATAATTTTTTTTTATGAAAGTGTCCCGAGACTAGAGTTTATGATAAAAGATTTTCAAGAGATTTAAAATTCTATTAATTAGGGGAAGTTCAATTTGTCATAAAGATTCATTTTCTTATCAAAAAAGACTAAAGATCTCATTCCTAATCTCAGGAAGTTATTTTCGTGATTTAGGGAAAGGTAAATATTTCTTTAGTTAATCAGATAGTAATATTGTGTACCAAGAGAGTGCTTTTACAGGGGAGCCAATTAGACGATTAATCGAGAGGGATTGTATTGATAGGTACCGAGAGAGTGGGTTGTACCTACCCAACTGGGAGATACATTCCATATTAACAATACATTTGGTGCGTTCCACCTCATCAAACCGTGGACTTAACGGATCTCAAATCTTATAATAATGGGGCCTTTGGACCTTACTCCATCACTTGCCTCCACTCCTAGTATCATTCTGAAAGAAGGATTTCAGGAGTAGTATTAAATTGATAGGAATTCGAAAAGATGTTAGTACGGAGTATTAAATGCAGTACATGCTACTCGGTTTCCATGAATTGTCTCCGATACTCTTTATATGGTGTGGGGTTTGATTGGTTCTTCTATTATTGTGTTTACCTTTCGACAATTTTACCTTTAGTGTAATGAGTCAACTTTGGTGTCACGCCCCGGCTCTCGAGTCGAGTACGCAACAACCGCCGCATTATCTCGAAATACGAACAATATCTCTCCATATACCGGGACAACGCAAGACATTCCACCTATTCAACTTATTTTAAAAACAACTCAATAGCATTCAAATCACCCTCCTAGGTCATCAATTATCAAAGACATGCAAGGGCACACAAACAGAGGATCCACCGATCCATCCATGTACATGCACGAATGTAATTTGGCCAACCTGGCCTTCCAGACAATTTCCAATACTCTCACATCCATATATAACAGAAAATTTAATTAAAAATCCAAATGTCCCATTTGAAATAATAAGTTTTGCAAAAGGAGAATTTAAATAAAACTAACCAAATTTCACAATGAATAGTATGGAATCTATTAATTCTTGCTCCTCGTCATAGAACAAGTATCGATTAAATTCAAATCAAAAAATTAATACAAAATTTTCCCTTCCATAGATTACACATCAACCCAAAATAAACCCTGTATCATTAAATATCTATGCAAATCAGCAAAAATAATTCTTTTACAACTTCCAAGTGAAATCTTCCTACTAAATATCATTTGCAAAATGTAAAGAGAGGGGTGAGTATTGGGAATACTCAACGAGTGGAGTACAATGGTGTTGTGATAATAAATGATGGGTGAATGTGGAGAAATCAAAATATATTTCATAAACAACTCTTTAAATATAAAATAATATCAATAAATCAGAATAATTCAAATAAACGTGCATTCATTTAATTCATATTTCCCGAAAATTATGGGGTTCTTCTATGAAAACACTCCCGTACTAGGTTTGATCGAACCCAGACGAAAACCCGCTAAGGGGTTTTCATTCCATATATCTCAAAATACCAAAACCGCCTTCCTTAACGTTGAATCGTGTCTCACTGTAGTGCATTCAGATATAGCTCGACATATAGCAAAGGGAGTCATATCTGTCTCCCCCGCTAATCTAATCCAACTCTCAACCACGTCACCCCGTCGGGTCGCTCCGTGGGAGGATGACTATAGTCATTAATCCCATACACCGTTTCATTTGCAAATATCCAATTCACAATTTATGTGCCAGAATTTTAACAAAACAATTTTTAAATCGTACCATAACATTCATAATTCAAATATTTTACTATATATGACACACATTCATTTATAAATTCAAAGGATGCATTCGCAATTCAAATTTTTATTTCAGATATCCCACAATCACAAAATAATTCATATAAATCATATAAAAATCATTCAAAATCATTTATAAAAAATTTTAAATAATTTACTCATTTAAAATCACAATGAACCATCCAGTCACCTACTGAGAGGGTAATCACTCCCAAATTTACCAACTAAATGATAACTATAGCTCCTTCAGCTCTTCCAAGACCTTAACCTAATTTATTGATCATAATTAAATCATTAAATCACATACCAATGCTAGAGAAATCATTTTTCCTTAACATTTTCACAATTCGAATTTTCCAGTAAATTTTTTAATTTGTGCAGTCATGGGAAAAATGTTATAACTTTTACTATACACATCCAAATCACATAATTTTTATCTCAAATTAAAAATAAGACATAGATCTACAACTTTTATGTTCAGAGGTTAGCAGAATTCAGCCTAGAAGGCATCTCAAAATTGAAGGAAAGACAAGCAACTGCAGCAGGATAGAAACAGGACATTCTGCATCACGAAAATTATTTGAAAAATCATAACAAATTCGGCTCTTATCTGATTTCAACAAATCATATCTCATTTTCAAGATATGTGAGTCTACTTTCATATGCAAAAAGACTCACATGATTTGCTTTTGTACAGAGAGAGTTATGACTAAAAGATCACAGTATACTCATTAAGCAAAAATCATGAATTTCATAAAATGTATTCTATTTAAATCCAACATACATTCTAGACATATACAAGACTTCTCACCCTAAATTAATCCTAAATTAATTCAATTTTCAAAGGGATTAGAATTTCCCCCACCTAGGGTTTTCGCAGTGCACGGCCTTAACTTCCGTGTACGCTCAGTTCAGTCCAGACTCTTGCAATGCTTCCAAATTGAAGCAAAATTTAGAAATTAAGCCTAATCATCAAGAAAAATTGAAACCTAGAGCTAATGGTCAGAAACCAGCCCTTACTTGCTTAGTGGAGGGATCACAGGAAATCACGGCCTAGGGCTTTTGAGGGTCTGTTGACGACTGTCAGTCGGGACTTCTGCGAGGGTTGCAGAAGAGCGTTACAGCGGTAGAGAACACCACGCGCGAACGGGTAAGGGAGAGAAGCAGAGGGTTGTCGCTTGCGCGAAGGAGAGAGAAGGAGAGAGAGAGACGAACAACCGCTAAGGTTGATGGCGGTGGTCGGAGGAAAACGCTGCCATGGGAGGTAGAGGGAGGCGGGAGAGAGTGAGTGACGAGGGAGAGATAGAGAATAGAGGAGTCAAGGGTGAGAGCCGAAGGGTGAGAAATGAGAGAAATGAGGAATTGGGAAAGTGTATGCTGACTTTTCCATTTTTTTTTTTTTTGACTTTTCTTTTGTTGGTGTTACATTTGGAATCAAATTTTACAAAATTTGTTTGAAACACTCAAGACAACTCTGAAATTGATAAGGGTTCGTATTCGCGTGCTCACTAGAATATTAATGAGATTAAGAGCATGATGTCGGAGGAAGAATTACACGGTGTTTAGAATGATATGTTGTTGGGGGTCGACTACACCATCGTGTCTGCCACCTATGAGGATAGGGTTAATAAGGCATTGGAATATCACATTCCGATGTACAAACAATATGTCAAGTATGGTCTGAAAGTGCTATGTATAGGTGTTATTGCCCGAATTGAATATACTCCTAACAATGCTGATCCCTAGTGTTGGGCATTTAGTCGTGGCCATGATTTCATTGTTGAATTTCTACCACCTCAATTTCAATTTTGAGATTCTAGCATCTGTATTGTTACTCAAAAGATGTGGTCATGGGGTTCTATGAAAGGTTGGTTTTACTTATAGATCGGGCCATAGTCAAATTGAAAATTCTTTTACAAGAAAACTATTGACAAAAGTTGGATGTATAAGTATTTCTTCATAAAGTTTTTGAATAGGAATTTGATGCCCTAATTACCGGAGGCTAGTGGGGAGCCGTTTGTAGGGTTGAGGTCCCCGCGACCTTTTTGCCATTCATGATTTATCCATTCTATTAGTGGTTTTTGTAAAGCTAAAGAGAGATGTATTTGGGTGGAGGCCCTTTTAGATAACAAGATACTATCGTTGGCCGTTTTGCTATTAGGAGAGAAAAAGAAGATTGAGAGACCCCTTCTAGTGGAGAAGAAAAACAAGAAACTCGTCGATATCATCTCTTTCCTCGAGGAAAGGATCTTGTAGAGATAACTATCGATAAGCAAATAAGACCAAGGTCGAACAGGAAGGCGACGAAAGCAAAAAGTATGTCGGGCATTGGTGTTCCATCGGCTGATACGGTTCCTATTTCGTCTTTAAGGCAAAAAAGAAGAAGGGTGCAACTATCAAATTCGCGAGCGAGGATGCAAGGGAGAACAGGGGACAAGGCTCCTTGGGCATGTCAGGGATTCCCCAAATAGGGGCAATAAAGGTCGAGGAATACGAGTCTGTGGGACATCGCCTTTGCCCTTATGCATTGGGTCTTACGGATGGAATAGAGGGAGAGGTTGATGTTCGAGCAAAGGGATTGAAGAGTGCCAAGTCGAACAGTGTGAGGGTCAAAGAGGAAGGGGAGAATGATGAGAGTTTTGAGATAGAGATAAGAAGAGAAGAGGAGGAGAGGAGGCCGAGAAACATACCCCCAGTGACCTTGAGGGCATTCATCTTGGCTTGGCGAGAGAGCCAGGTATGGGACCATCTTCCGCTGTTCCTTTGACGCCGAGAAAGGGCAAGCAAAAATTAACCGATGGGACTACCCTTCCCCCTCCGTTCCTATTCTATCTTACTATAGGTGGAATGGATAAAGGGAACATAGGACTATAGTGATCAGTGTGGGTAACCGCCACTACAGTTACATTGATAGCAGCGAGGCTAGGTAAATAGCGGATCGGGTAGACTTTCATCATTTCGAGTTGGAGCTAAACAAGTTATCTCTTGAGCAGGGTGACGAGGCCATCATGTCTCTTAGGCTTGTGATATGATTTCAAAAGTCTATGTTTGTTTATATTTCTGATTCTTGTATATTACTATCACTTGTTTTGTACAGACTATCATCCTAGCAAAGTTTCAAAAGTCGACTAGGGAGCAGACGATCGATCATCTGAGACACCAAGTAGACCAGATGGTTGACGAAATCTCTCGGTTACAAAGTGTTCTTGAGTATAGGGAGGAATAGATAGAAAAGGAAATAGCGTTTATGGCCACTTTGAACATTAAAAATGACGAAATGGAGCATCTGAAGATTGACTTACATACGGCGTTCCAACAATATGAGGTAGTCTTAATGAGATATGAAGAGCTGGAGGCGGAAGTAAGAGTGCATGAGGCGTGGTTGTAGGTAGTAGAGAAACGGGTAGAAGCACGCAAGCAATCTCTTCTCATTGTCGAGCAAAAGATAGTCAAACTAGCATTGATTGTCACAAGCGTGCCCAGCGTTGACCGTTCGAAAGGCATCAATGCATTGAAGAGGTTATCCATCGAGCAAGGTTTATGGATGCACTGCCACTCGATGGCGAGGACGCTAACCCTGAGACGCCCAACTCAAGCCTCGTAGTTGCTCATGTGAGCGATGCTTCTCTTGAAGTACCGGATGAGAACGTTGACATCGCTTCGCTCACGGCCAACTTTGAGTCCCTGCACTAACGAGTCCTTCCATCTCCTACTCCCCCTTTATCATGACCCCCGATTCTATTCTCTCTTTGTTTGTATTCCAGTTCTTTTCTTGTCCATCAGGGAATACTCTTTGTTTTTTGTCCTAGTTTGTAGGCATTAGTGCTTGAATGAATCAATGAATATTTATAGTAGCTTCCTCTTATAACTTATTCTCGTCTCAGTTGCATGCGAAGATGCACCCATAGGTAGTTCGGAATACCCACCATTTGAAAAAGTGCCAAGATAGGGAAGTCAATCTCTATTTTTACTCTTTGTCGTAGAAACTCGAAGAATCAAGCAAGACGGGTTGAGAAATCTTTCGATAAGGTTTATCCTCAAATATTGACCAGGAACACTTGTTTAGGGATCAAGCGTCATATAGGTAGTATATTTCATTGCGTATAGCCTAGAGAGTAGGTCGTACCTACCCATCTAGAAGATACATCTCTTACTAACGATATGTTTGTCAGTTGAGAGAATGGGTTATGCCTATCCATCTGGAAGATATATTCCTTATTGATGATACGTTCGTTCAGTTGATAGAGTGGGCCATGCTTACTCGTCTCGAAGATATATCCCTTCTTTACGATACGTTCATTCAGTCGAGCTTGGTTGTCTACATTTGATATGATCAACTTATTGCGGAGATATTATAAAACAAAATATTATTAAAAAGGTAATCGAAATGCAAAAAGCTCATGCTAGAGTATCTAGTAGGTGACTTAGGGTCACAGACATAGTAGTACGGAGAAGTTTAAGATTACTTAGGAGAGAATGCCGGGGATTCTAGGTTACAGGATAATGTCCCAATGCCAATGGATACCCCAAATTTGATATTCATATGCTTTGTGCTTAGCAGTACCTCTAAGGCATTTAAGTCAGGCCTACCCAAGATGACATTATAGAGTGAAGACAACTTGACCATGTTGAATATCGTTGTAGTTATTACATAATTGGATGGAGTCCCAAGGGTGAATGAGACTGAGATATTGCTTTCGGGATATACTCATTCACCTAAAAGTTCCTTGATTGGTTTGGCATGAGGCTGAAAGTGTGTTTGATTGAAACCCATTTATTGGAAAGCATCTCAATAGATAATATTGCAGGCTGCCCTTTGGTCAACAAAAATTCTCCTCACCTCATACTGCCCAATTTTGGCAATGATAAGGAGAGGACCATGATGGTTCTGATCAACTCTTATTAGATCATCATCATCAAAATTGATCATTGATCTTTTCTCTTTAGGTTGCTTTTCAACACGAGTGATAAGAACTTCTCAGGGTTATGTTGGGAAGTTATTGAAGGCTTTCAGTGTGCTCTGGGTTCACGTCTTCGTGAGCATATGTGTAACACCGAAAATTGTGTTAAAATTTTTAGCAAGTTCTTTTATATAATTCTGAAAACATTTGGGATTGTATTGGCAATGATTTATTGAAAAAAAACTTTATAAATCTTCTTTTGATGAATTGCTATAATACATAGAGAGAGTTAATAAAATTTGATATTGGGTGGATATAATTTCTTTGTAGTAATATTTCTCTAAGGCTTAATTATTGTGGGTTGATATATATTTAAGTGAGGGTCGATATATTTTCAGGAGATTATCTCAGAAATGAATTTCTAAGTATATCGGTATATCCACCTATCCTAAGGCGCAGATTGATACATAGATGTCTTCGGATTGATATACTGAGTGATTAGATTGATACATTTAAACTCTACAGTAAGAGTATGTTATTTTATATCGATATATCCAATATAATGGATCAATATAAATAGCACATTAGGTTGATATACATGAAACTTTAGGTCGATATATTCAATCTCTATCACAAATCTTTTTAAAGTATGAACTTATGTATCGATACAATCAATATTATGGGTCGATACAAAATGATGAAAAAGACAACTTAACCCAATTAAAACTCTTGATTAATGAAGGACAAAATAACAAAAGATGTTTCCACTATAATTTGGGTGCTTGAACAATTTTTTTCATTTTCTCTCCTATCTCTCACGTATTGCATACCCTCTCACCCTCTCACTCTCCCTCTCACCCTTCCCTCTCTCAATCTCTCTTGAAATCAACTATATCTCTACTAAACCCACTCCATAAAGTTTTCAAATCCTTAATCAAACTCTTAGATGAAGATAAATTTGGGAAAAAATTTAGAATTTGATCCAAAAAGGGAAAATTTTGGGGTTTATTGTAAATCAACATCCAAGACTTGATTCAACTACTAAAATGAGATAACTTCTTCCTCCTAAAATTGGATTTAATTTTCTTATTAGTAGATTGAAATTTGTTGTTGAGAATTGAGAGATTAAGTTTGGAGAATATAGATTTGGCGTTTGTGATATGATGAAAATTGAAAAAAAATATGAATGAAAATATTTTATTGATACATGTGACATGTATTTGGTGAACTTAGAACTTAGATTGATGGTTTATAAAATTAAGGTTCAAATTATGTTGGAAAAAATCGATTAACCCTAATCCTTTAAATGATTATAAGAGGAATTTGTATTGAATGTCATAGGTCAAGACATTTAGAACTTAAAGTGAGATTAGATATCGACTTGGTTGTGGATTTGAGAGTGATTACTCTCCTGAAATGTGAGTGGACGAACTGTTATACCTTTAAATGAGAAAAAATGGTTTCAAAATTATTTTATAAATGATTTTATATGATTTTATATAAATATTTATGATTGTGAGATGTCTCAAAATGGTAGTTTAAAGTATGTATGTATCCATTGCATTTATGAGTAAATATATACCATATGTTCTTGGAAATTTTATTCATAAATGTTGTGGTATGATTTGATAACCATTTACTGAAATCATAACACATTGAATGAGATTGGAACATTTGTGACATGATGGTGCATGTGATGTAAATGACTATAATCATTCCCTCCATGGATCGCTTCGACATGTTGACGTGATTGAGAGTTTATTAGCAAAGGATGGTAGCTACGGTCTCCTACGTCCATGTCATACTATTTGGTTGTATTATCGATGAGGTATGAGTCAAGACGAAGAAATGGAGAAATAGTGCTATTAAACAAATAAATTAAAAACCTCTTGGCGGGCTTCCAACTAGATTCGGCCAAAATTTTAGCGAAAGTAGTTTCTTTACGGAAAACCCGAGATCTTTGAAAAATATAAACTTGTGGATGTATTTTTTTTAATTATCAAGATTATTTGAAATTATTTACATTCGATAAGTTATTTAAGAATGATAATTTTGATATTCCCACATTTACTTCTCATTTACTGTCACAATTATATCATTGTATTCTACTCATCGAGTATTTTTACACTCATCTTTGTCTCTTTTATTTTTTTCAAAGGAAGCTTAGTTTTGGAGATTTTAGCTAACCCTAGTTCTGGATTTTGCCGAATCCTAGTTTTTATGGAGAACTCTACTTCCAGAAATAGACCTTACTTGGGTTGAGATTTTGAGGAAATTAGTTGACCCATAAGGAAAGCATATATATACACATATATAATTTCTTTGGAATTGTATTTGAAACTCCCTTTTGTCAACCCGCTTGGATTTCCAAAGTTGAATTTGTTCTTGAATCTTTTGTGCTTTCTTTCACTAGATTTTCTTTTGAATTTGTGAAAATATTATTGGAAATGTTTTATTAGTCGTACTGGTCTTATGCATGTATTGAATTTTTAGAATAGTCAGGTTTATTTTATGCATGTCTTTGAGACAAAATGAACAGAGATGGTCCTTTGGATTTTGTTGAGTTATTTTGAAAATGTATAGATATCAATAAAAGTCTTGCGCTATCTTAGTGTATGGGTAGAGTTTACTCGTATTCTAGAGTAATGCGACAGTTGTTATATGCCCGATTTAAAGGTTAGGGTGTGACAATAAGTGGCCCAACCTGTGGGAAGAGGATTGTACTTCTGGTCTAAGGATATGACCACGTTTCTCCAGTTGATTGCTTATACCTTGTTTCTTGGACTCGAGTCTTTCCATTTGTGGTCAATTGGTCGTTTTTGGAGAGGTTGGTGGGGGCGAAATCGGCTGATTCTAATGTATGACCAGCGATCGGGTCACTTCTTGATGAGGTGGTGTTATCGGAGGTTGATAGCAAGCGATAGGAGTGTTTGCAGGATTACTTAGGACTACAGGCAGAACAGTGTCTGTTGGGGTGGCAACGTGTCCTTCCGCTATGGTAGCAGTTTTGGAAGCGGATCTAGTTTTTCTTTTCGGAGGCATGATCTTCAACACTATAAAGCGCAAGTCAAATTTCTTTCTATTTTGTTCCCATGGACTAAGTCAATTTGTTGGAGGTGGGTCTCGCTTTACAGATAATAGTTCTGTTGATTCGAAAGGGATGAATGGTTAATGGGTCTTCTAGATGGTAAGGCCTACAAAATGCCGCCAGAGGGTGTCCTAACGGGAAAGAATCTAACGTTCAAATTAAAAAGAATGATTTTCAGAAAAGAAACAGACTGAGAGAGAGAGAAAGAGAGAGAGAGAGAGAGAGTTCTCTATTGTCTTTTATGTGCTTAGTGTCAAGTCAAGAGAACATATTTGGCCGATAGCTTTTATGATATATATATAGACTACATGCACAGTAAGTCTCGTACAGGGTTTGTGGTGAAAGATTTTCAAACGATTTATAATCCTATTAGTTAAGAGAAATTTGAGTTATCATAAAAATTTCTTTCCTTATTAGTAGCGGTTAAACATCTACTTCCTAATCATGTGAGATTGTTTTCATGATATAGAAAAATATGAATATTTTTTTAGTTAATCAAATATACCAAAAGGGTGCTTTTCTAGGGAAGCCAATCAAATGACTAATCGAGAAAGATTGTATTAATAGATGTCAAGAGAGTGAGTGTCTATTCAATTAGTAAATATATTCATATTGACAACACGTTTTGATACTTTCTTTCTCATGAATTGTGGGATTTATAGATCTCAAATTTTATGATAATGGCCCTTTAGACCATACTCCAACAATAACAATGGATCTCAATTTTTTTTTTTTTTTACTTAATGAAAGTGACATTAAACTAGTAAAAAAGTTATAAAAGCCTTTTTTTTAATAAAAAACAGTTTCTACGTTATAAATGCGTGAGGTTGAATGTAATCTATGCGATTCCACCGTGATGATGGCGCGAGCGCGATGCCAATGTAAAAAGAATCAATTGGAGTTTACCGGATCGGCAATAAATGAGGAAGAGAAAATAACCAGAAGGACAGAGAAGAAAACAGAGGGCCAAACCCACCCAGGTGGGTCAGAAGAGTTGTCAGGTAATATGGGACAGTGAAATAGAGAGAAGACGAGATGCTGTATCATTTCTTTTCATGGGGGTGCATCCTTTACGGGTGGTTGTTTGTGTTAATATAGGTGCGTGTGCCCTTCTTTTTTTTTGGGGGGGGGGGGGGGGGTGGGGTCGGTTTTACAAGAGCTGAGGTGTGGCCATGCGGCCCCTCCCCCCTCCCCCAAGTTCCGTAACTGTCATCTCCACACCCTACATTTAACTAGTGTGATGTGTTTATTTTCACTATTATTCCGTTCGTTTTTTATGGGATCCGGTGCCCTTTGCTCCTGACCCGCTGTATTCCAAACCCATTATCGGTTCCCTCATCCTTCAAACTCTCACCCAACTGCTGCTGTTTATATGTAAATGTTCCTCTGCCTCCAACACACCTAATAATCCCTAGCCTATGAACCTCTGCTATCTACCCTACTACTATCTTCTCTCTCGCCAGCTTTATCTTTCTTTACCAGTAAGACAAACCACGCTTTACCAAAGGCCGCCTTCCTTTGGCAAAATTTTGTTAGATGATGCCGGATAAACTTTCGTTTGAGTTGGGGATGGACAGAGTTTGTGCTTTCAGTTATTAATGCTTTTTATCCTTTGGTTAGTAATTTTTCACCACCCCTTTCTCTTTTAGTTGAAAGTAAATACCATTACTTATTATTTTCTCTCTACTATATTCATCCATGATCATACTCTCTGTTCGAATCACTTACATATTTCTTTGAATTATATGTCTTTGTGGGATTAATTTAGAAAACAAATCAAGATATGCACGAACAAATAATTTATACAAACCAACACTATGAAAGTATAGAAATATACATGCTCAGTTGAGATGGGATATGATTATATCCTGATGCCTATGGACATGATCTAATAGTTATAAATGGATTTTGAAATTTATTAACATTCTCCAAAGAGAGAACTCTTTAATTGTTAAGCAATACATCTATGGTCTTTATACTAACAAGTAAGACAAATGTATATAAAAGCAAATAACTAAATAACAGTATTGACGCAACAATAAGATTTATTAGTTAGAAACATATGTACTAGGGTTTTTGAGAGACATATTTCAGTGCCCAAACTTTAACATTAGTAATGAGTTATGCTATGTTATTTCCACCGACTTTTGCAAGGGCCTCCACCCTTCTAAAAATTGCTTAAAACTTCATGAACGCTTAGATTTTATTACATAATAAACATACCAGAGAGCTATTCTTAAATTTCTTTGCAGTTAAAGCATGACAAGTTTTTATAGTTTGGTCTAAAAATAGTGGACCCCCAATTTGTAGACATTGTTGAAGAAAAGGTTTGAACGGTGTTGGCGTACTCCTGTTCTTAAATGTCTTTAAGACATATAATTACAAAATAAAGTCTATAAAGCGATCTACTAAATAGTTTAAATTCTAAATTTTAGAACTTAACTTTTGCATTTGAGGTATTATAGCTTGTCAAAGTTGGTTTAGAAATGATTCATCATCTTAATCACTTCTGTTTCTCTCTCAAATCTTGTCGCAAGCCACTTATGATTCTCTTTTTCTTCCTTTCTCTCTCTTTCCCTTCTCTATTTCTCCAAACCGTAGATCTCTCGCTTTCTCTCTCTTGTATCTATCTCTTTTTTCTTCATTCTCTCGACCTTTTATTTCCTTCTCTCGGTCTTTCTCTTTCTTTTTGATAGATTGATTAAGAGAAGTAAAGAGTGACAAAAGAAGGAGAAGAAGAAGAGAGATGAAGGGAAAGAAATTTTTACTCTCTCGTTCTCTTACCTTCGTTGAGTAAGTAAGAGAAAAGGAAACGGACAAAAACAAAATGAGAAAACAGATAAGATAGAGGTAGGAAAGAAGAACGAGAAAAGGAAAAAGACATACCAAGTATGGTTAAGAGAAAGAGAAGAGGAAAAAGAAAACATAGGAAAATAGAGAGAACGGTAACAACAAAAGCGATGGACGTGAGAACGGAAAGGTGGAAAGAGAGCTACGGCCAAAAAAAGACAGAAAGGGTTATTTTTTTTGCATGTAAACAGTAAAATATTTTCCATTATGTGGAATCAAAAATTAGAATTATAAATTTTTACCATCCTTAACAAAAATTAATTTTAATCTAACATTATTCGAGAAAATTTTGCCTTTCATTTTTTGAAATTTTATAAATTTTGAGGGGATGAAAATGCGGAATAGTAAAATGAGGAAATAGACAGGCGCGTGCCACTCAGTCTCTCTCTTGAAAACCAAAGGAGAATTCAACCCAACCATCACATTCATAATTGAACGAGAGAGAGAGAGAGAGAGAGAGAGAGAGAGAGAGAGAGAGATCACGGGAATGTGGGGCATTAAATTCAGAAGGCTAAATAAGAACAAAAGAAAAAATACGAAAACGTGGTCCATGCAGTCTATGGTGTAGATAGCACGCGTTCTGCATTTTGGAGGCTCTTTCTATCCGCTAAAGGAATTTCTTTCATAAAAATGAATGTTTTCTTTGTATATTGAATATCTTTCTTATCCTTTATCGTTATAAATATTATGGTCGTCATTGATTACGCCTACTGGGGGCATATACGAAATCATATGAAACGGTTACACAACACAAAACCCTCTTTTATCGCAAAGATATAGACAGAGGAAGCTAAAGGGGCTATAGGGTGGGGAGAGCCGCGGTACGGTGTCGGGGGCTCAAACCCCCCCCCCCCCCAAAAAAATGCTCGGTGCATTTTAAATTTCCTTTCCATCTCTTTCACCCTTTTTTTAATAGTTTGATTGATTAATAAATTTATGGAACTATTTAAATTAAAACTGCAAAAAGACGCATCAAGTGTACCTTTACAACCGACCAGGAACACTGGGAAACATTAGTCCAAGCAAAGCACAGAGCACAATTTTCATTTTACCCTTTTGCTTGACTAGACACTCCCCCCGGGGAAGGGGAGGGGTTGGAGGTGCTTGAATCCTAAGGGAAGCGGGCAGGAGTACGGACTCTAGTTGAGTTTGTCTGCCTTCTTGTCGTGGTGCTGCACTGCCTAGGCTAAATTAATCAGCAACGACGAGAGCAGCAGGCATTATTAGGTATCGCAGTCCCTATATTTAATTAAGTTCTAAATTGAACCAAAAAAAATGGAGAAAATATGTACGAAAATATACTGTTCTTGATGGTGGGTGAGTATGGTGGGATTCATATTGCAGTGCCTCTACCTATGCGCCACCCTCCAGCACAACACCCCCCCCCCAATTAGATGCTAAGTTTGACTTGGTTTTATAGCCCAAAAGATGGCTAAGCCTACCAAAGCACAAACAAAAAAGGCATATTAAAACAACCTCGGGAGTGTGTCGATTTACACACTTGTTAGTGGCGATTGCGAAACTTAAAGAACACTTGTTAGTTAAGTATTATAATCATTTTTATCTATTCATTCAGCAGCGTGTCGATTTACACATTTGTTTAAGATAATTTGCGTTCACAAGACCACCAAATATATTTTTCCCATGCGATGAGGTCACAGGGATGCAAATGGGTATAGGATAATTATTGCATGAGTTAGGCTGGCTGTTTTACACAAATAGGATATATCCAGGAAAAAAAAAATATTATCTATGCTGTGATAGAGTCATCGGTGAAATTGAGATTATAGTTTCTACATATACGACTGGAAAGCAAATAAACAAAGACATTGTTTTGTCATCTTCAGATGCTTGACTCTGCGGAGAGCTAAAATCATCGAATGAAGAAACAGGAAGGACATGTATCAAAACACCGAAAGTACGTGGGGTTTTTTTTTTTTCCGCAACAAAACCCCATTTGGGGAGGGATGCCAGCCCTAATTTATTAGATCAAAATAAAAAGGTACAAAGGAGAAGGACATAAACCTAATCTCCCAGAGAAAAGCGAATATTTACGGCCAATGAAAACGAATAATACTACCGACTACGTATGAAAGTTCTAATGGAGAGAATTCCAATTTTTTCTTTGGATTGTATGCGTTTAGCAGTTAGCACGGCAACACAATACAAATTGAATAAAATTTTATGTGTCATGATTTCTTTTTCTTTTTTATTATTTTACTATAATCATCTGAATAACCAAGTCACTTAATTCAAAGTTAAATGTTTTGTTGAGTTATGCCCTTTTGAATTATTTGGGCGAGCTGATATATATATATATCCACTAGGGCTAAATACATTGCATCCAACACAAAAAGGATAAACAAAGGTATATATGTAACTAACTTTTTGTGAAATATTAAGTGTTTTTTCAATTTATATCTTAGTATAGTTGGTAAAAGATGCATTTCGGTCTAATAAAATCTGAAGTTCAATTCTTGTTAGTTCTGTTAGCAATGTTTGAAGTTCACGCAATGTACTTAACCAATGTGAGTCATTATATATGTCTAATTAATTAATTAGTTTTTTTGTTACAAACAAAGCATTGTCCTGAAGAGAGAGATAGAGACTTGAAATTAAGATCTCAGACCAAAAAATGAGTCTTTGATACTAATGAATCAGTGGCATCCACTACTCTGTTAGTCCTATTTTCTCACGACATGATACATACAATAACAGTCAAAAACTACATTCATTATTTATCATATTGAACTAGCGGGGGATTCATAAAGGAGTACGGTGCTATTTCATTTACCATGACTGATAATTGGGTTGGTTAGAATCCTGATTTTAGATAATAAGATCATTTTCATCACTACAGAACCAATGAAACAGAGGTGAAATTCTAGCAATATTATGTGGCATCTTCCAAATATCAACTATGTGGAGGATTTTACTCCATGTTTTCTACAATCCTTTTTTTTTTTTTTTATGAAAATCAATAAATTTCATTAAAGAAAATTAACCATTAGTTAATGGCTACTGTAAAAAATCAATATTCCCTTTGTGATTTTGTATTCATTGAAGTTTTGTAAATAATAAGATAGAAAAACCCGAAAAAAGTAACATAGTTTAATATTGAGCAACAGTGCATGAGGCTGTTATGCATTCCGCATATACAACTTCGATCGCAATATTACTTTTCGAAGGTATAGGCATATTTTTGTCTTTTTTATTATTTTTATTTTTTTTGAAGATTTTGTTTAGATGAGAACCAATGAATTTTATTAAACCAACAAAATATAGCAGAGTGCGATTTCGAAATTATTCGCAGTCTTGCACCCTTGAAATTAACAAACTTTGTGGTCACTGTAGTAACTGCTACGGTCACATAGTGGACTCTTGGGGTTAAAAAGAGTTCAGCCTCTTCGACTCTTGAACCTCATTCGTTACTAGTCCCTCACTAGCTAATCGTTGGATATTCACAAGGCATAATTGAAGGGGATGCAGTACTTGGGTCCTACCGCTTGAGCTATTACAATATCAATTGGCCAAAGTGAATCACAAAAAAAAAAAAAAGAAAAAAAAAGAAAACAGGCAGAGAGAGAGAGAGAGAAATCAAATTCACATAAAGAACAATAAAAAAAAAAAAAAAAAGGCTACCTGGTTGCCCATGTTTAAAGCAAAATGACATTTTCCATGACCAAGGGTCATGGAGGCTCTCTTACATTTGATTATAGCAAGAAAAATTAGGCAAGTATCATGGTACTAACACACGAGGCAACCATATATCAAACGTGGAGCTTTTGTGGGGATCAGTAATATCACAGCAAGTGCTTAACCCTGAACTCAAAATATATATATACAAACACGCTCTCTAATTAAGGTGTCAAAACTTTTGTTTAAATTCCTTTACGTCCTCTTCTTTCACCACCAAAAAATAAAATAAAATAAGGTCACAATATATATAATTGATAGCTTGATGCTCAGAAACAAACCCTTCTGGGATCTGGATATCAGCGGGACATATTGTAATATCCAAAAAAATATAACTGGTATTATTTGACAGCTGCATGCATGCACAACATATGTAAACAACTATGATTTCTAAGAAAAAATATATGAAAACCAAACTCTTTTAGATTCAGTGGTTGAACATTTTATTCTCTTAATCAAAAGTCTCGATTTCGAGTTTTGAAAATAGCGAAAAAGGATTTGGGAGAGTCAACCCCTAAAATGAGCCCCACAATTCTTGAACTGGATTAATCAAGTAAAACTCAGATAACAACGATAAAAATAAAAAAATATTATATATACAAAAAGAGAAAAGTAGTTGATAGAACACGGCCTAGAGTCCCATTATCATAAAATTTGGATCCGTCAAGCCTATAATTCAATAGAGGAAACATGTCAAAACATGTTCCTGATATGGAAAATGTCTCTCTCCTTCGAGTACACACCACTCACTCTCTTGATGCCTATCAACCCGATCATTCTCAATTATTCATTTGATCAGCTCAAACACCTTCTTAGTGTTTGGTATTACTAATTGACTAATTAAAATAATATTCACTTTTTTAAATCATAGAAAATAACTTTCCGTAATTAGAAAAAAGATTTTTAATTATTATTGATAAGAAAATGAATCTCGTGACAACTTAGATTTTTCTTAACTGATAGGATTTTAAATCTTTTAAATCACTAAGGATCATATAATCTTGGAGCACTTTCATAACGAAACTAGGGTTTCTGCACCCTGGTAGCATAGGAGATTTACCGTACATACAAACTATATATACATCATGGAGGCTATCGGCCAGGTATGCTCTCGACTTTTCACTTAGCACACAAAAGACATTATAGAGTTCTCTTTCTTTCAATCTATTTCTATTCTCAAAATTGTTTTGTGACTTGAGCATTGGAGTTTTTTATGTCAGATTATCCTCCGACAGATTTTTGTAGGTTCCATCAATCAAACGGTCAACAACTATTCACCCCATTCAATACAGTGGAGCTACTGTTTGTGGAACGAAATCCACCTTCAATAGTGGTATAACATGACAAGAGAAAAGGTATTTGTCAAGCAAAAAAGAGACAAAGTACTTTATAAAGTTCTGATGGCAATTTAGCGATACATTCTCCTGTCCACAATGCAATGAGCAAGCTTCGAGCTGGGCTCGTGACTTTAGGAACAGAACTGAAGTGAAATATTTTTATTTGGAGAAGAAAAATGAAAAGGTCTAGAGTATTGCAATATTCAGATTTGTAGTTTAAATTATGCCAAAAAAAAAAAAAACTACATTCATGAAAATTTTCCCCAATATGAGAAAAAAAAAATGCATCGTGCCACTAATTTAATCCTCAAATTGCAGAGAAATTGTAGAAGTAGAAATCTATCCACGAACACAATCATAAGCAACAGTGCGTGTGTGTATACCATACACATGCACACGCTAAGCAAAACAAAGAAAGGTACAATAAATAAATAAATAAAAAGCAAACACGCACACACACCATATGTGGTTCATCATTGGCTCTACATCTAGCAAAACGGTACTCGACTTCAAGAAGGCCAAAAGATATGCAAGGAATAAGAAAAGATATAAATCTCCCGAATGAATTCTCCTTTTTCCAGTTCTACTAATTAAGCCCACCTACATTCTGTAACACTATGATGATTATAAAAAAGAAAGCACAGTTTGATTGATTCTCTACTGTCTTAGCTAAATATTTTATGTTTGTATGCCTATGGCACTAGGTTTAAGTGGCTCAACAGCAATGCATTACCCTAATTAACAGCATCTTTTCACCGCTTGTAATTAGCATTCCAATTGTCATTCCTTTCTTTCCTTTGGCATCTCTGGCTAAATTTGGTCTCTATGTCACTGATTGATCTGTCAAATATTTGAAGTGAGGGATATGGTACAAACATACCATTTCACGTGCCTTCAAACTTCAAAATGTCTAAAATCTGTTGGCTCTACCAAGTAGTTCAAGAAGCAACCTTTTTGAAGATTGGTACTCCATTTGGTCTAGATCCATCATTCATTCAATGGTATACTCATCATCATTGGGAGCCACCTAATTTTTACTAAGGACTATAAACCCTAGTAGGAGAACTCTATAATATAAAAATAACAAATATACATATCTCATTGGTTTAAATGATCATTTTTTATCACATAATGGAAAGTCCTAAGCTCAAAATCTATTCCTACATTGAGGCTAGCAGTTAGGCTTGTTCTAACTACAATACTCATGGTTTTAACCAAGCATATTTGAATAACAGATGGGGACTCAAATAATAATGTTTAAAGGGTTATAACAAATATGGAATGCCTTTATCTACTATTTTGCTTAGCCAAAAAAATAGAAAAGGTTAGAAATTAAAAATGTATTTGGCTGTTTTAATATTACTCAATCCTTATGTATTTCACCAAAGAGTAATAAGCGAAATCTGAGCATGATGACATAAATTAATAAATATATCTATTTAGGAGTTGCCATTATGTGACACTAACCAAGTGGATGTTGAACAATAAGAAGCCCAGAGACCAAACGCTAACTAATGATTGTATGACGACCAAATTTCATTAGTTGAGGAACCACTTGAAGCACCAAGTAGGAATTCAGGACAAAGGTATGCGAAAATGTATGGGTGTTTGTGTTGTATGTATTGCACCATGTGTATTTCCAAATGCGTATGCATGATTGAGGATAGTGATCTGTTGCGAATTTTCTTCATCTTAAATTTTGTAAAAGAACCGACTACTGTTAAAACCTCAAATTCAAGGATGAAGAAATATTTTACTATTTTATATCTTAAAACCTTCCTACACTTGTTGGGTAGAAATGTTAAATAGAGAAAAAGGGGTTAATCTTACTCGAACTATAACCCATAACAATCCACAATCGACCACATCCCTAAACGTTAAGCTCATAATAATGAGAAAACCTTCCGTACAACATCACGTAATCAATAATATTAAAATTATGAATTTAGTGTAAAATAATGTATTCCTTTTATAAGCATACTAAAATAACTTAAAGTCTTCAGAATTTAAGAAACATGAAAAGTATAAATTGCATGCTTCCTCTCCAATTTGATGAAATTATAGAATGAAATAAAACAGCCAGGCCATAACATCTAATTGTGATTTCAAGGTATGTTGCTGGTATTCTCCGGTAACTGGAACAAATTCATTAGTGTGGGGTTTTGTTAATCCTAACTGGTGTTTGGAACGGCAGAGGGGTTGAGTAGAAGAAAGGTCATGTGATATTTTAAATAAAAAAAAAATATTAATATAATGATAATTTTAAATATTTTTATAAATAAATTTGATCTTTATTTGTAAAATTTTATGATTTTTGTAAAGAATTTTTTATTTAGAAAATATTATAAATAAGATAAAATAAAATAAAATTAGAAAAGAAGATCTGAGGGAAGAAGAGACTTCTCAAATGGGCTCCCAAGGATATTTCATTTCCACGAACTAGCAGACTTGGTAAGAAATAGGAAACAAAGGTATATCACAAGCAAACCAGGGCACTTAAAATGGTACTACCAATGAAGATAGAAAAAGTAAAAAATGAAGGTGGGGTGAATACCTACAATTCTCAATCGGAATCTATGTCCTCCTTGGAGAAATAGGAAATTATTGGTTTGGGTCCTCAAACCGCAGGCCAATAAAAAGACGCTTATGTCACTTTCAGGCCGGGTAGCATTTTTATGAAGTAAATAGGTAGAAGTAGAGCACACCTGAGCCTAAACAAACGGCCCTTTTCTCTGTTGCACGTCTTAGAAACAAAAATAAATAAATAAATAAATAAGCATCAATGGGGAACCTCTTTCTGACAATGGGAAAAAATTATGCAAATCAATCCAACACGAGTAGCATTGAGAACAAGCAACTCAAAAGCTCGCAAGTACATATATGCATGTCAATTGGATTGGATGTAGGGAACGTATGGTCATCAAGCATAAAATATGTAACAAGCTAGAAGAGTAAATCGTAATGGATTTTGACATACCTGAAGTAGAGGAAATTAGCGATTAACTTGGATAATGACCGCGCGGTTTCCAGCGTAAATGCACTGGAAGAAGATTATTGCGGGCAGGGAAGAAAGCTATCAGGAGGCGAGGGAGAGACCGCAAAGATCAAGTATGAGAAAAAAAAAAAATATATATATATATATATATATATATATATATATATATATTGAAAATACGGCAGCATGGTGTGAGATACTAAACAAGAATAAAATAAAACAATAAAAGTAGGAAAGCATATTGTGAATGTGAGACATTGAGAAAGTTCATACCTTCAAAAAGTGTACTCTGAGCAACTGTGGCAGCAGCTGCAAGCGTGCCCAACGAAGCAGCGACAGCAACAACAACCTATCCAGACGTAATAAAAACACCACATGCGGCCCAAAAAAAGCTTTGAAATTCCACCCGGAAGGTAAGTTAGAAGAATCAATCAGATCGATGTACACTTAATAAACAGGAGAGAGAGAGAGAGAGAAACTGATGAAAAACGCAACAAATTAGAATTAATAAAGGGGTGTTCCAAGCCTTGCAAAGAAACAAAAGACATTCATGGTGAGAATTGGATATAGATGCTGATATATCTATCTTATATATGAATTGTATTTATCCACATGATATATCCAAAAGATTCCAATTTTGGAAGAGAGAATGGGAGTATGCTCTCATATCTTTCTCTCATGATCATGTCTATTTTCACATAAATTTTAAAAATGTAACTTCAACATAAAGGGGGGGAGGAGAAAAACAAAATAATATGTACCGAACAATTGAATAAGTAGCTGAAAGTCTCGTACGGATGTAGATCTTCGTTTGTTCTTTATCCTTTTTTTTTTTTTTGGGAAATTCTCTATGCGGAGTAGTGGAGAGAAGATCGTAACGCCTTTGGCTTGAAGGAGCAAAAACTGAGGGAGATGCATGAGTTGCGGTCAACCCACGCACACACACCCACCAACACCCCATATCATAAAGGTGAAGTTGGATTCGACCCTCCATTTCCATATATTGATACTGCACATTGGCTGCTGTATAATTGAGTCCGGGAGATAGAGAAATGCCCATGTAATATGTCAAGGGTAGCCGCTGGTGGAGTTTGAGGACCCTTTGCCTTTGTCCAGGAAGTCAGGCAGCGAGGTTGGAAGAGGGGCGGCTTGGTAGAGCCTTAATTGGAGGGAGGAAGAAGGTGAATGAGGAGGTGGAGAAAAGTGGCTGTGGTGATGATCGTATTGGGAGGAAGAGGCCAGTATATGGTGTGGAATAATGCTGGGGGTATAGGTAGACATAAGGTGGAGAGGGTATTCGTCTGAATCTGGAACGGGGCACTCCATATTAACCCCAAACAGCCTGAGCCTCTTGGCAGCTACCTTCCCATGGACCACGGGCACCGACTCAAATACAATGGGCTCGGAGGGGTCGTCTTGATCAGCAGCCCCACTTCCACTCATACGTTGTTGCAGTTGTTGTTGTTGCTGTTGTTGCACCAGCTGTTGTGGGGGTGCTGGAGCTGTCGAACTTGAGTAATAAAAGGAATTACCTGCTGCTGAGTATGGGTTAACCACATTGTAAGTGTAGTTGGAACCACTGTTAGTACTACAGCCGTGGTGGTGATGGTGGTGAAGACGATAATAATTGTTGGCATTATTATTCATGTTGAGGTGCGGCAAATGCGAGTGGTCCCTCAGTGTGGGAAGTGACATGGGTGCTGCTGCGATCTGCGGCTGATGCCTCAGAAATAAAGGGCTCCACGGCAACGACCTGTGAAAATTAGAGAGGTGTTGATGGTGCGGAAGGGATAGAGTGGGAATTAGGGATGAGGACTGATGGTGATGTTGATGGTGGTCAGGTGCATCAGGTCTCCTTCTCCAGTCAATGAAGAGGCGATCCTTGCTAGCCTCTCCGACCCCGCGCTGGAATGACACAATATCTCCCGCATCCAGCTTCTTCTCCTTAACAAACCGACTCCACCCTTTGGTCATGACGTAGCTCTGACTGCTGTTCCAGTAGGAGTAGCGAAAGCGCCAAGGCTTGCCGCTCCTATCTTCAAAGTTGAGGAGGAGTCCCTTCTCGTTGGTTGAGGAATCAAGGGGAAAGTACTTCTCGGCGTGCTGCTTTGGGATGACTAGACGGTTAAGCTTCCCCACGTCGCTGGGAGTAACGACCTTGTCAAACATGTGCTCCTTCTCTATGAAGGCCGACGCCGTACTGGTACTGGTACTGGTGCCTGTGCCTAGGCTAAGGATGGCCTTATCATCAGAATCTTCCATATTCTGCCTAAAGATGGCATCCTCCTCTTCATCCTTGTTCTCCAAGTTGTTGGTCGTTTTTGTATTTGTATTTGTATGAACCCGAGATGCTTCCATGAGATCCGTACTAATCTTTCGGTGGTGGCGGTGGTGGTTGTTGCTGGTGGTGGAATGGGACTGGGACTGGGATTCGGATTGGGATTCTTCCTCCTGATGCTCCTGATTTCCAAACCATCCCCTTCCCCATCCCCCCATCTCACTCTGAGCCTGAGGCTGAGCTTCCCAACCACCGCTACCGTGGATTGTCGGCAAGGCTGCAGAGTCAAAAAGCAACAACTGAGGAGATGAATTTGAAGAACAAGCTGCTGCCGCTGCTGCTATGTGAACGTGACTACGAGAGAATGGGAGTCTACCTTGTACCCCGAGCTCTTCTTCACCTAACCCTTCCCTACCTCCGGGTACCATATCCCTCCTCCTCCAGACCTCAATATATATATTTTTCAATCGCCAAACTATGCCCAAGCACCTTAAATTCAGTAGATTCACAAGATGAAGAATTTGGAAAAACAATTTTTTCTTAATGTATATATATATATGTTCAAAAAAATGGATAAAAATTCTCGGATCAAAAATATGCTGTATAAGTGCAGTGTATCAAACGATAGAAAAGCCGAATCGAAAAAGAAAGAAGCTATAGAGAGGTGGGGTTTGTGCGGACGGGTTGGAAGGGCCTTTCACTGTTTAATATAATAATGGATTCAAGCCTAGACCTCACCCATAATCTTTCATAATCCAATTTTTCTTTTTTGAAATAAAAATTTAAAATGGTTTGGAGAAGAGGAAAAGTTTTAAAGATTACTTGCTCCAAAAATATGGAGGGGTAGGGGGACTAAAAGAACGAAAGGGGAGCTCTCATTACAAATGAGGGTCGGTGTGCTTTTCTAAATTCTCTGAGCAAGACGACTCTATAACACGAAAGCGAAAACTAGGACACGCTCATGGACGGTTGATTTTTGTGTTTGCCGAGTGTTCCTCTTGTTATTGACCATGGATGGGGGGTGGGGAGAGAGAGAGAGAGAGAGCGAGAGAGAGATTTTTCTTCGCAATCGAGTGGTTGTCTCCCTCGAAACTTCTCAAGTTAGGGGGATATCCCTTCCAGTTGCGTATAAATTATTCACAGAGAGAGAATGAAAAGGGAAAGGGAGGAATAGAAAGAAGGGTTTATACATAGGAGGGGTAGGGGCCCATGAATTATCTGGGTTGGGGCTCATGTGAACTTGTCCCTATCATCAGCCTGGGGATGTGGTATGCATTCACATTTTCCATTCACGATAAGCCAAAACGCCAGCTGTTTTCAAGGGCACGAGCATATAATTCATTTCATTTCATTTCCGCAACTAGCATAGATTATTTTTAGTTTTTACCTTTTTTCCCGCTTTTCCTCTACAAGAAAGAATTTAATAATATACAATTAATTAGCAAATGGAGTATGGTAGTGAATGTATTGGAGGAGGGGGCTTAAGTTGGGGACTTCGGAGTTTGACTTGCTGTCATTATATTTTGTGGAGCAACAACCAATTACTTGAGACAGAGAGAGAGAGAGAGAGGGGGGGCATCCAACAAGCAGGGTATTTGGCAATCAAGTTAAGGAGCGAAGAGTGATGATGTCACTCAGTTGAGGCAGGGAGGGACCATTTTTTTGGCCGAAATGAAGTCAAGTCTTTATTTTTACAGATCAATCACTCAAGAAATTGCTCGTGCCACCGAATCATGCCTTCCTTTAGTACCCCTCCTTGACCCGCTACGATTTCTGCCTATCTTTTTCTTCTTTGTTAGCAAAGCAAATTTTTTTTTATCCAATACATCAGTAGGTTTAAGTTTCTGAGGTTACTACAATTTCCACCGATATGATTCAATAAATTATCTTCCTCAATCCATTATACCTTCTCTTGAAACTTCTGACGAAATTAAACCGATCACTGGGTTCTACTCTTGTAATTGATGTTAAGAAAATACTTTTTTTATCAATAAATTTTTCTATTATTATTTTTTTATAATAATTTAGAGTTACAACTAAAATGTTGTATGAGAAATAATTATCATATATGAAATTAACGCTGAAACTCACGGAAAGAAATTATTAATAGCATTTCTAATTAATGGAAATATTTGAGTCACAAAATTAAAAACGATACTTTAATTTTCCATGTACCCTCTCAATCTTGATGATGACCAAATTGAATTTTCAAGTTTTCATCTAACAGTTAGAAGAATTTTGCTCGCTCAAATGCCATATATATATGAAAAAGAAAAACACTACCGGATATTTATTTTGTCCCAACATCGACACTCAAATTAATCTCAACCTTAACGTAGAATTAGAAAGTCCAAGTTGGGTAGCAAAGCCTATTGTTCAAGTGATTATCATATTTAGACTACACATTCTAGAACTTACATTATTATGTATTTTAAAACTATATTTTAGAATTTTATCTATCGAAATGACAAATGTACTTAGGTTTTACCCTTTTTTGGGTTTTTAAAAATACCATACCCTGATTTCATAAACTTATAATTAACCCAATCTGAGTATTTCCCATTTTTTTTCCTTAAAACTCACTCAATACAATACCTAAACCTTTAATTTTAGATTTCGTTTCAAACCCTTATACTAAAGGTATATATAATTAATTGCATGGTTTTTGTTTTATTTTTTATCTCAATTGAAGATGATGATTGGAATTTTGATATTGACATTTTCACGGAAAATATGTATGTTCTGAAAAAAAAAAAGGAAGAAAGCAAAAGAAAAATGATGAAAAAAGGAAAAAAAAAGATGAGAAAGAAAAGTGTTGTATTTTGATTGAAAATTCATTTACACTTCAGTCATGAAAAATTAAGAAAGCATTTGACATTCTTGTATACTATTTGCTATTGTCTGTTCATTTGAAAAGCAAGAAGTCACTTTTTGTTTACCGTTTGCTTGAGGAAATGATCTATCAATGTTATAAAATTGTGTGGTTAATTATATATTTCATTTGATTCTCTTTAACTCTTAAATATTTCTTTTATCCTACCATTTATCAAATATTCATTACAATCAAATAAAAGACTTTTAGATTGATACATGAAATTCCAATTTTTAAGTGATGGAAAATTGATATATTTGTAAACATATGGTAGTATCATTCCATGTTGTGATTTAAGAGATATATATATATTTTTCACCCCTTTCGATTGCATTTTAGTGAATCCCTTTGGAGAGAATTGTTGAATCTTGTTGTTTGGATTTCATAAGAGATTATTGAGATGTGTGGTAGTTGTTTTAGTACAGAATGCTGTGAAATATTTTTTGTTTTGATTATTTATTTAGATCGACTCATATGGCATATATTGACTTAGAAGTTTGGAAGAAAAAAATATGTTAGATCGTTTTAATTTTAATTGAGTTAGGGATGCTTGAAGACAAGCATAATTTAGGTGTGGAGGAATTTAATATGACTTAAATGTATATAATATTTATGATTAATTTTGTATTATTTTTGAATAAATATTATACTAATATTTATATTTTATGATATTTAATTTAGGAGGAAATTTATCATGAAAGGAGAAGAAAAATAAGTTAAATTAGAGTAATTTTATTAGAAAATTGGACAGCAATCTATCTCATTAGCACGTTGCACTTTTTGGGAGAGAAGGCAGCCCCAAAGGGGGTAGCAGCCACTTCAGCCGAGAAAGCATATTTCTTTTATTTAGGAAAAGCAGAACGATGAAGTATTTTTCAATCACGCAACTCTAACATTTTTCACCCAATTTTATTTATTTTATGAGTTTTATTTTTATTATATTTTGTTTCTAATTTATTTTTTTAGTCAATGGGCGTTCGCTTCCCATGTTAAATTAGGTTTGAATCCATTGAACTTTAATACTTTTTCTTTTGTTCCTTTTTCACGAGGTGCGTGTCAAAAATAGGAACTAAACTAGGTCATACTTTAATTTTATTAGTATTGACTCCTCTAGTTTGAGTTAACTGTGAGGTTATTAACGGAGCAAGTTCTCCTTGCTTCTATTCTTTTAATAATCAAAATTTAGATTAAAAAATTTTAATATTTTTAAAACCGACTTAAACATTGTTATCTACGATAACCTTTTCACAATTTGAGATTTTTATTGTATTTCCAAATCTTTGGTACCCCTATTATGGTTTCCGTGCAGTTTTTTCCTTTTCCTTGCGTAACCTCATAGATGTAAGCGAACTACACACATATTTTTGCGTAGTTCACTTAATTTCGTTGGTTATATCTGCACACCATGGCTCAAACTACCACGGGATATCTCTACATTCGGGTGATGGGGGCAGCCATACTCCATCGGCATCATGTTAAAATAATATCCATATTGCTGCCCCCCAACCAGAATTGGAATGATGCTTCAATGCCCATGGATTTCCGGACAACCTTACAATTAGCTTTTTTTTTTATTTATTTTGGTTAGGCTACCGTTTAATATTCAGAGTTTTATTTTGACTATTCCTAACCGATCATTGTAGAGTCCATTTAATAGGGACGTATTTCTCAACATTCATTTTTTCTGCTTCCACCTAAATCAAACCCCAAAAATGATAAAATGGTGTAACCCCTTAACCGGCTACACCAACCGGCAAACTTACAATTAGCTTAAAAGCCAGGCCCTTTACTATTACACTAAATAGAATAGAGACAAACATCTACATTGCAGTTTATGTAAAAATATTTGTTCACGAACGTCTAATGATTGAAAATCATCTTTTGTTTTTCATTTACAAACTAGATTGTTGTTAGTTGTGTCTTAAAGAAATTGTTGGTATTGTATAAATTCCCTAAAATAACGAGAGCATGTTTCTATCTATGATATTAGACTGATGGGGAATGGTATATATTAGATATAATCAATCCACGGCGTTTTATGTGATTAAAAATAAATAAATAAGTTACATAGTCTTTAGGCTTGTTCCAACAACTATGTGTCTTGTCGTGTCAAATTCAAAATCTTTTTTTCTTTTTTGAACGGTTAAAGTTGGAGTCTTAAGCTAGTGGCTTGGATAATTATGGTTATATATGAATTACTACTTCAAAGTAAGGGAGAGAGTGTTGGTCCAGAGTTGGAAACTCAACAAGGCTCAATGCAAAGGGGAATCCTGATAACCTGGACAACTGAGGAGGGCCGAAGCTTGAAAGACCAGGGAGAGACCTATCCCACATACAACACAACCAACTAACAAGATAAAATATGTGTGTAGTTCGCTTACATCTATGAGGACATCTTTGTCCCTTAATTAGATCGGGAGTTCGACTCTCACCGGGTATAAAAAAAATATTATTGTAAGAAAACCCTCTCAATTGAGAGCTGACGGACTTTTTGATCCGGATTAGTCGTTGCAAAACTCCGAATATCGGATAATCAAGTTACAAATGATATTTTTTCTTCGGTAGCTAAATCAGGTGGAGGGGGGATGTTTCTCTTCGTGAAAAGGATGAACACTGACGGTGCTGAAGAAGTTAGGGGAGTAGAGGAAAAAGAAAGAAGCGTCTCGTAAGTGCAAGAATGAATGTTATGTCTTGATATAATTTAAATACATAAATAGAATATAGTTTTTAATAGTAAGAAAATTATTATAATTTTAAATTGATTAAAAAAGTGAATTGTAAAAAAATATGCTTGCTTGTTAGGTAAATTATTCTCATTTATAAAAGGAGATATTGTGTTACAGGTAGAAGGTGGCTTACCAAGAGAGGATGTGGCTCATAAGAGTTCATCAAGAAGAGGCTAACAGAGCTAAGGGCTTACTAATGTGAGAATGAGGGTTGGCTATTGAGAACCACCCACGAAATTAATGTATTAACGGGTCTAGTAGGAAAGCATTAGCACCTTATTAAGAATCGGAGTTTGAGTCTTGATAGTGACAAAAACGATATTGGAAGAAATCCCTCCCGATTAGGACCCAACAACAGCTCGGCGACGAATTTTTTTGTGGATTAGTATGGAATAAGACAGCATATTTGACTCATGGGTATAGCTATGGGGAATGAATGTGAGGCTTTGCTGGTTGACTTTTTCATAATGGTTGATAAATGTATCTAACAAATTGGTATGGGAGTTCGATGGTCTTGCCTAGGATATAGAGAGCTATTTTCATGGGGGAGTTTATTATTGCATCGGATGGAGATATTTCTGAGTTTTAAGTGGAGATTGTTATTTTTTGATACAATTCAAATACATAAAATTAGAAGTAATTTTTAAAATAAGTTTATGATTATTTGAATTCAATTTCTCTCTCGATATCATTTTATAATTTTTATATAATTATTATTTTTAAAAAAGTTTAAATTACTAAAATGAAGTATTATCGATTTCGACGCAACCTATTTACATGTATCTAGTTCAATGCGCACCTGGGGTAGAAGGGGAGCTTAAATTTGTGGGTTAGACCTGAAATTGAATGTTGAGAGGTTGAGTTTGAAAGAGACCACAAATGCAGCATTCAATCAACCACCTCTTGCTCTTCTGCGTGCCATAAAAGGATATAACCCCGCCTCCCACACCAATTTTTACGAAAACAAAAATATGTTGTTGCATTAACATGACATTGACAGCCAAGCGGTCGAATTAATTAAATTCAAGTTATTCTTCATACAAATGCTAGAAAGAGAAGTGGAGTTGTACCAATGCAATGCAATGCCAACGAACAATATTTGTCAGGGGAAAAAGGGGAGGGGTTGAGACTCTGTTTGCACCCTTGTACTCATCTCAACACTTGTAACTACCCGCCATTATGTACATTTACGATACAAGACCGTGTGATGTCATGTAACAGGAACTAATAGCCAGGGGCCAAGGGTTTTTTTTTTTTTTTTTTTTGAAGTAAAATGAAGGGGGAGGCAATCTGTCTGTTATGTACACTTTGGGGGAGGGGTTTACGATTACAATTACAGGACACACGGAGCAGAACAGAGGTACCATCTGAGTTCCTCAAGGTCAAGAGTGTGTCCATGTCCACCAACGCAAGTTGCCAAGATCGAAATAACTGCGTCCAGTGCAGGATAATAGGGCGTAGGCCACACCATTTGCACCAAATTAGAATGGTAACTCTCCCGCTGCTGCCACTTTGTTAGTCCACTCCCAATCAAACCGTCCACACATTTGATGTTGTACGGCCTTCATTTTTTTTTTTTAATAACATGATGGCACGTGACTAATAAACTGTCACCTTAAAAGAGTTGTATATCCCCCGGTTCAATGCATGTATACAGTACAAAATTGCATTTGGCAACCTAACCTACACCTAAAACATTTTCTTTTAAAGACTCAAAACTTTAGAGAGAGTGTGTGTGTGTCTACACTGCTTTTTCCCAAGCCCTCTCTAGCAACTACTTGCATACATATTTATATGTATACGTACGCACACTAACTGAATCTCTAATATTAAATTGGGTTGCTGCGCCCTGCGTGTAATAGCTATATCTTTCAAATGTAAGATGAAAAGGTTACTTGTACATTTAATTGGCGCGAGTATATTTATGTCACTATGACAATAACAAATAAAGAAAAAAAAATTGACTGTCATCATTAATGCTCCCGAATGGCGATTTCTTCAACGATTAATTTGGAGAAAGTGGGTAACGTCACGACCCCCGCTTAGGGTGACGTTTGAGTTCATTGAGTTAATCAACAGGGAATTACTTCGTTTCATTACTTTCTTTATACTAATTGTGATTTTATTTTCTCATACGAGTAGCAGCGCATAATTCTTAGCTCCTGTTTGGCAAACTTTAATATAACTTAAATCAAAATTTAGCTAACTTTTAAAAAAATTTAAATTTTTTATATTATATATTTTCATTTAATTTTTAGTTATATTTAAATTTAATATCAATTTTTTAAAAAAAAATTAAGTAAATCAAGAGAAGAAGAAGGGCAATTAATTGTAGCTACCGGTCCCTACTCCACAATTGGATGATACAGGTTGCAAAAAATTTCGTATCCCAAGAATCCAACAGCTCGCCCACTACAACTTGTGTGTTTTTTAGGTAATCCCCTCCAGGCCCAAGGTTTCCTGTTCTATCACTTGGCTTGGATTCACATGCTAGCTACTATTAATAATCGAACACCCTCCCCCTCATGCTGTTTGGTAAGAATGAGAAAATCCTCGCGTGTAAGTTTGTCTTTGGAAACATTTTTTACTTCTCGGAGCAAAATAAAGTATTCTCAGTCATTTTAAAAAAGGTAGAGCAACTGAAGAGGCAACCCACAGGGGTTTTGTTTTGGATGTGTGTGTGTAGGTACATATATGTATATGATTCGAGGGAGACTAGTATTTTACTTGAATCTTAGTATTTAACATTAGGCGAAGTCTGAAGCAGGATTGTATCTCGGAGTAACCACGAAGGCAATTTCTTTCGGACTTGGGAGTGATTTTTATTTATTATGTTTGGTTGCTTCGATTCTTTTGCTGTTTGATTGTTTATGGTCTGATACGTACAAAATTAAAGATTCATAATTTCTCAGTGCAAAGTTCCAGCTAGATCTCTTAAGTCTTAGAAATGTAACGTATACTATGGTGAAACAAAATTGATATACGCGTTGGACTGCATATTTCGAAAGAACTTCACCCAATCTGAGAGCCATTTTCCTCGAGAGGGAGAGAGAGAGAGAGAGAGAAAATCCAACAACCCACACACACACACGCACACGCGCGGACTTCACTTCACCTCCTTCTGTAGGGAGTACCCCGGAGCTCACGTTCACTCTGGTCTCCTTGCTGTACATAAATTCAAGCCCAATATAAGTCGAA
The DNA here is from genome assembly GCA_033439265.1 of Dillenia suffruticosa. NCBI lineage: Eukaryota > Viridiplantae > Streptophyta > Magnoliopsida > Dilleniales > Dilleniaceae > Dillenia > Dillenia suffruticosa. Next base: position 18,096,464 of record JAVTVX010000005.1, on the reverse strand, counting down.
AAGGATTATACTTCTTGGCTCAATAAGCTCATTGATAAATTTGACTTAAGTAGCATTAACTATTAGAAAATGCTACAAGTTTGTATGGCATTATCATAGTTGACAATATCAATTGTGTTTTCAAACCATAAAGTCCACTAAAGTTGATGGTTTGTGAAAATATACTATCTATATTTATTTTTTTAGTACTTGATTATCGATATTTAGAAATTTGACTAATTCGATTTGAACAGTTTAATTTAATAATTGATTCTTTCGGTATTTCTTTTTTTTATTTTCAAGATTTGAAATCAAGATTTTGATTAAAAAAATTTAAAAATCTATCATTAGACCCATAATTCGTTAGTACACTAGCAATATTTATAGTAGCATTGCAAAGGATCTGTGAACTCATTTGGCGGAATAATCACTACAAATATAGGGTAACCCCACAGACGAGATATGTAATGTGGATCATAGGTCTACATGGTTTGGATATTTTTTTTTATAAGAATTTAAATTTGAAATTATCAGATTGAAGGAGGAGGGTTTATATCACTAGACTATTCTCTTGACAATAGTTTGGTTCATTTTGGTCCATGGTCGCGTACGTTGTTCATTGACATGCAAAGATGATAAGATAATTCTATAATTGGAGTTTCTATGTTTGCTTGCTTTTGCTTTCCTCCCCGCGGGGCCCTCGGGGGGAGGGGGAGAAATTAATCCTCTCACTTTGTTGAGCTAAATTAATTCGGATTGAGCAAACACCACAGCCCACGACCTCTTCACCTGCCCCACCTAAGTGCATAATAACCAATTTCAAGCACCATGTTTTATTTTGTTTGACATCGTGGATAGGCTAACTCAACTGTCCACAAGCAATAGCGATAAAGATACAGAAAGGAACAGGATTGGAGGCATTAATTATAAAAAAAAAAAAAAAAAAAAAAAGAAAATTCGGATTTGGGGCATTAATCATAATAAACAGATTTGAATAGGAAAGACACATTTACGCTTGATTCCATGGTGTAAATTTCCATTAGAGTTTATCATATACATTATTATTATCGTAATGTTTGTTTAAGAAAAGGTTCCAAACTCATATCCTAATGAACTCTTTGGTCACCCGCGCCCCCTTTTGTAAAAATTTATTGCCATTAAATAACCAGTCACCAATTGGTATTTTCTGTCCCTTTCTAAATGCCTTTTCGTTTTCTTTTCCGTTCGCTACCCCAGGGTGCAGGGATCGATAAAAGTGCTTTTTTTTTTTTTTTTTTTTGAAGATGAGAACAAAAATCAGAAGCAAATTTTCAATACGTCTCTAGAAGTATGGCAACTTCTAGTAAAAGCACGAAAAGAGGAACAAAGCAACAATCTCTGATTGATCCAAATTTGAAGAAAAAATGATATACATATATATATATATTAATTTAATGGTTGGAAGGAGCAATTACGGAGACATTAATTGTGGCCTTTATAACTGGATCCGTGAGATGGTTAATAATTTTTTTTTTTTTTAAATGCTCATCATTTGTATTTGTACTATTACTGAAAAAATATCAATTCCACTTCTGAATAATCTCTTATTCCCAAAATTGATAAATATCATTAATATGAAAAGCAGGAGTTGATTAGGTTGAAAAGCCCGGCATTACCCTTATTAAAATTTCTTGAACATGTGGAACTAGTTGCGCCAGCACGGGGGCTTGAGACGGAAAAACAAGCGTTGAGATGGTAATGGCTGTTTTAAACTCGCATCGTCAACGCCCCTTTGTTAGCTCCGACGCTGCTGGTTATCCACTAATTAATCCTTTCTGTGTCCTGTACTGATTAAGTCCACGTAGATTTTCAGACACCCAACTTACTCGTTGAGATGAGACCATTTATTTATCCTTTTCCTGATACCCCGTAATAAATGCTTTTACCAATACCTAAGCATCATGATTGTTGTTATTGTAAGTCGTGCCCAAAGGGCTACGTCTATGTTTCCCCACCCCCATGCTTTGGTACCGGCATTTCGCATTTTAACCTTTTTTTTTTTCTTTCTTTTAATTTATATCAAATTTCCTTTTAAATTTTTTTACAGATTAATTAAGGAAATGGAAAAGACGGGGAGAAAAAAGATTCGCCGCAAATTCTCTCTCTCTCACAAATAGTCTTCCTTTACGGTAAAATTGCCCTAAATTTTGATTGATTTCATTTCTTCTTCAACCCACGGAGATATATAAATAAACATATTCAATGGTATTTATAAATTCTTTTAATTTTTAAAAAAATAGATATATTAAATTCTAAATTTTTAATACTCAATTCATAGCGTCGGAAGCACATAGATGGAAGAGGACAGATGGCGCCAGTGATGGTGAAAGATCACGAGTAGCAACAGCTGGTGAGGAGAGAAGAGGAGACCAAGAGAGAGCAACAGATCGTCACATCGCATTAATTTCACCTAAATAATAGTCTTGCTATTACTTTCTTCCTTTTTTTTTATATTGGACCTAGGACCTGCCCGGTCCACCTCAATCCCAAGGTTATACGGGCCAGACTAAAAGATCCTTTTAACAACATGGGCTGACATAACCTAACTCAACTCACCCTATATTTAGGGCCCAGCCGACCTCAGAGCCTGGGGGCTATCTTGACGGCTCATCTTTTTTTTTTTTTTTTTTTTTTTGCTTGATAGTAAAACTCGAACTCGAGATTATTATAAAGGAAAAGGGGATTTGTACCATTTGAGCTAAAGCTCATTAGCACAGCTCATCTTTTTGGTACTAGACTAATTAGTATATAGAATTATATTCCGATTAATTCATCTCAAGTTATAATCAGACCTTTTATAGGGAGACTTCTCTCAACGTAATTCTTTTCATTCTTAAAATTTGAAATCGAGTCTTGATTAAATGGGAAAAATGACTAAATATAGAAGTACCATAAGGAATAAATATAGTGATATGTTGATTTCTTGTCACCGTAGTAAATAAAAGAGAAAATATAATTTGTTTCTTCCTCTTTACAAAAGAATGGAGAGGTTGATTGTTGAAATGATAATTAATATAACAGAAATACAAAATATCAAAATTTTTTTTGAGATTAGATGTCCATTCATTATTTTTAATGTCTAGACCATCCGTAACACTTATAACTATAGGTCTAATTTGATTATTTCCTAATAATTGTTATACACATTAATTTGTTGATTAAACCGAATTTCATGAGCTTTTCTTATATACAAATATATATATATATATATATATATATATATATTTGTATATATCTATAGATAATTCAAATACAAAAAAATCTAGATGAAATATTTTTTCATATAGATGATATATTCATCGAGTACGATTCATTTTCAAGATACCTTGGTGGTGATATGGTAGACAACTGAGACTCAAAATCTTTGTACTAAGGAGCATGGAGATTTAGGGTTAATATTGAGAATGCTCATTGAATGAGCATAAGTTTTTTTTTTTTAGCAGATAGGGAGATTCAAATTTGAGACTTTTTATAAGAGAAAGGGGGACAGTATTAGTTGAATTACGACATTGGTACAACTCTAAGTATTTCTACACAAGGAGACGAAAATATGTAGATACTACACCACAAAAACGAGGGAGAGCAAATGCAAAGAGAGTTGAAAGGTGAGAATCAAACCAACGACCCATCTAATCTAAGCCTAGCTATCAGCTTCTCAGCCAATTGCCACCTTCTCCTCTGCGTGACTATGTGAAACTCAAAGATCAAATGGAATGGATCGTTCTCAAGGGAACAGTTTAGCGGTCATAACCCCTTCCCCCAACCTAGTGATTCTAGGTTCGAATTTCTTTGTAACAAAAAAAAAAAAAAAAAAAAAGATGGAATGGATCTTGGACTGCTGCTTAACATCAGTGTACGGGCCTATATGGGTTTTCCAATCCAAAAAGGAAATGCATCTGAGGCCCAACGTAAGATGTTTGGATTAGCTGTGGCCCAACGTACTCTGGAGGCCTAACTTATGGAGCGGGGCCTAACTTACACCAGTTGCAACTACAAATCCGTCCATCACATGTGCCTCATAGTTGCATTAATTCTTTTTTTTTTTTTTTGGCTTGTCTCTACTATTACCCTCTAGACAAATAAAGAATTTTACCTGATTTTGATGATATTTTGAGGTTTTCCTGACCAAACTTTTTTTTAAAATAATTATTAAGATATCAAATGATTAATAATTTTTCTCCCCCCCCCCCCACAAACTTGAACTTTTAGAAGAGGTAATTGTTTTATAAAATTTAAGATACTATAAGTAATATGTTCCAAATTCAAATCATGTTATATTTTCTTTTTACTCAAATTTACAAAACTTAGAAATTAAAAACTAAATAACCTTATCAATAATTATCATGAAAATAATATTTTTTTGTGTTATATTAACCGATATCCGGAGTCATATTCCGATTAATTCGGTTTGGGATTTGTAGTGACCCATTAAGGGTTATCCTCCCAACATAGTTTTTCAACACCTAAACCGCGAGTCGAACACGAAAACTTAGTTAAGAGAGTTAATACCATATCCTACTAACCCAACTGTCCGTTGGTATAAAAATAATATATATACACACACATGAACTTTCTTTCATTTTCAATATGTTTTTCTTTGATTTCCACACCCAACTCCTATATACGCATTTCTTGTTTCTTGAATTGCTCCTCCATGATTTTAGATCTAGTGTTTTTTGTCATGCTTGGAATACCTGTTCGATAATAGAGTGGCTCTGATATCAAATTGTTACAATCCAAGAAGAGTGTCAGACTTAGGAAGGGGAAACAAGTCTACTGTTGCTATATAGCTGAATGAAAGTCCCCTCGGGGACATCCGATAGCTGAATGAAAAAAAATCCTTCTGCTATATTTAGGACCGAACTCAATTACCAAGAAGAAGAAGAAGAAGAAGAAGAAGAAGAAGAAGAAGAAGAAGAAGAAGAAGAAGAAGAAGAAGAAGAAGAAGAAGAAGATTGAATGAGTAAAGAAAGTCAGAAAGCATCATCTTATTTCCTACTTATTCTTCAGAAGTTGCTACTCTTATATACATTCAAGAAATTCCTTCGGTACTTTTGCTAACAAACCAACTAACTTGCGTTCAGTTGCATTTAGTTGCATTACATTCGGTTGCATATCTTGTTAGTTAGCTAGGTTGTTCTGTTAGAGCTAGTTCTTCGGTTACAGTGGCTGTTGCAGTGACTGGCATTTGCTTCATTCAACGCTACAATTTCCCAAAACTATTATGGTCCCCTTGTCTACCTTAACTACTTGATTATAGCTCGAAGTTTGCAAGAGAAAAAAAAAATGAAAAGAAAAGGAAAGCATATTATATATATTAATATATTTTCTTTTTGGGCCGAGGGTGTTTGGGCTGGGCTGGCTTTTGGCATAAATAAATTTTAGGTGCCCTAAAAAAAATAAAAGAGATCTCGGCACATCTTAATGGTATAAATTTCTCTCCTAAGTCTCGATTTCAAGTTTTTGAACAATCAAATATAAAAAAAAAAATGAAAGTGACAAGCCAGAGCACGTCAACACGAGGTTTTGGATTTTTTGTTTTTAGTGAGCAAGGCAGAGGCAGAGGCAGAGGCAGAGGCAGGGAGAGAAGAATGGGTACGTTTTCAACGCCGCCATCAAATGGGTCGCCGTCGCCGTCGTCGGACGTTATGATGGATCAGCTCCAGACTCAACTCGCCCAGGCATATGCTCAGGAGTTCCTTGAGGTCAGCTTTCTTCCCTAACATTGCGAATGCTTATGGCTATGATTTCTTCTGTACCCTCGTTACTGTCTTTTCTCTTTACACGCACTTCTTGAGGAGATTCTCTTCTTAATCGCCTATTATGAAAGTAGTTTCTTTATAATTATCCATCATATTGTCCAGTCTGTATGTGCTTGCCTGGTGCACGTAGTATATGCGCTATCGCCCATATCAGATGTTATTAACCGTCCACTACCGAAGGGAATCACCGAGGGCTCCTACCTTTGACAAAAGTATCTCTTGTTTTCCCGTCAATTCCTTCTGAAATTATATCTACAATATGTTTCAAATTTATAATTTTGTCTTTAATTCTCATCTTCATCTACAGTAGTATTCGGGTCGGCCTCCTAACCAATGGTTCGATTTCTCCACGCTTGTTACTGACTATGGACAAGTGACCTCAGTTGTTTTATCATCTCATAACCACGTCCTTTCTACCTGAATGATTTGGTGCTCCTTCAATTCTCTCTTTGACTTAGATGCCCTTTATTTATTCATATGTTATTAATATTTGATTAGATAAGCTCTTGTTCTCTGTTACTCAGTAGCTATGAACCATGGACAGTTCAAAATGGAACTTCTTTGCATGTTGAATTGTGTTCATAGCTATAGACGCTTCAAAGTGGAAGCAGGTGTCTGTGTCGGATGCTAACACGGACTAGGGAATGCCTAACACTTGTTGGATACTTGCAAGACATGAGTCACACACTCCATGTGGTGCGCCCATCTCTTGTTACCTATTAAATTAGTGATGGCAACAAGGTGCTGAGGCGGGGAGTGGAACTATAATTTTTTTTTTCTTGGAGGGGGGTTACAGTTACAAATCTTGAAAGCTTGAATTTGTCAATTTTTCAATTTTGACAAATTTGAGTATTGTTTCATTGAATATATATATATTGATATTCCTAATAAAATAAACCAAGTTTCAAATTTGGACTTGTCTTCTAATTTGTTCAATGATTTTCTACCTTCAGATTTTAGTGAAGAAAGTATCCGACACTTGAATTTTCATACAACAGAATTTTAGGAATAATTTCATTAGATCTTCTGAGCAATTCCCATAAATGCAACAATTGATCTCTCGTTCATCAATTTGGCTAGTCCAATTCTTAATACTTTAATAAGTTAGAAAAACCAAGTCTTTTCTGGGAAAGTTTTATGTGGAAAACTTTTGAAAAACCTATCTTCAATTCCTTCGACACTTCAACCCACCAAATTTTCAACATTAAATTCATCTTTTCCATCAATTGGTGCGATCCCTAAAACAAATTGGCTCAATTCTAGATAAAAATCCACTCAATTTCCAAATGGATTATCGCAAAATCATTCAAGAAGAACATTAAGGTTAGGATCAACCACAAGCATTGTTGTTGGTGACGGTGTTTTCTTTCTTTTTTTTCCCCCTTGGTTTTCTCTTGTTCTACATTTACAAGTACCGAAAAGAAAAAAGAAAAATAAAAATGGACCAACAAACTCCATAAAAATCTGCTAATTGACTTTGTATTCTGGGGACACATGAGGAGAGACAAGAAGAAGGTTAGACTCGAAAGATAAAAAAGTGGAAAGGGAGGCTGATGGTGATTAAATTAGTGTAATATTTACTATTAATTTTATATTATTTTTGAATAAATATTACAATAATATTTATATTTTGTGACATTTGATTTAGAAAAAGATTTATTATGGAAAAGAAAATAAAAACAAGCTAAATTGGAATAATTTTACAAAGTATGAAAAATTGAACAACAATATTCTTTCAGTAGCATGTGGGCATATGGATCTCAAGAGACAATGAAAGATTTTGAAGATTTATGTAATAATTTTTTTTTTCAATTGCACATTCAAGAGAAAATTGGAGTGGAATTGAAATATTAAAGATTTTGAAGAATTTTATTCCATTCCTAATATTTAGAAAAATGAATTTTTAAAAATATAAATCTCTTAGAATTTAGAAAGTTTACTTTTTATTTTATTTTTATTTTTATTTTATTTAGTAGTCTTCTAGGGGTTACACTCCTATATATATATGAGTGTTACATATTGTTTGAATACTTTTGGGGAGGCAGTAGCTGGGCAGCCCTATTGGGGGCAACAAACACCATTTTCTCTGGGAGGAAAAGGGGGCAGCAGCACTATTAACGTCCATAGCAGCAGCCAGCCGAGAAGCATTTTGCAATAATGTAGTTCCAACATTCTCATTCCATTTTTATTTATTTGTGAGTTTTTCTTTTTATATGTTTTATTTCTGATTTAATTTTTTAGTCAAAAGATTATTGAAATCTTGATAAATGATAATTGTGAGATCTAAATGATTTTTTTTACTTGATATTTGTGGGTATTTATTTAATCTCTGTATCCTAATGTTTATATTTATTTTGGAATTATTAAATAGAGGTCTATGTTTAATAATTTTAGAATAATCGACAACCATTTAAAAATAACAATATTTGTGTGTTTTTAATAAAGTGGTAATTGACATAGTTTTATGGTTTCGCAAGCGGTAGGATTTATGTCAAGAGATTAGACAATCTAATTTAAATAAATCTATGTTGGAATTTACTGATTAGAATTGTATCTCTCCAGATCTTAATACTGTCGGAACATTAAATCCAATGGGAGTCTCTTGGGTTGTCTTTCGATTAGGAAACAATTAACGATGGTATCTTGATTACCAAAAAAATAAGAAGAGATTAGTTGTTTCGTGATATTTAACGGTTATAACCAATTTATGCATATAATATCGAGTAATTTTTGTATCGATAATCAATCAAACACATCAATGTGAAAATAACTCCTTTGGTTAGGTTTTCTCTCATTGACGTTCTCTTTTTTTAATAGGCATTATTTAAGCGTTTTATTTTAGTTAATTTTCATTGAATTATTTATTTTTGTTAAATTTAGATAATTGCTCAAATCCCTCATATTTTCATTTTTTTTAAAAGAGATAAATCCGCCGTTCCCTGTGAATTCGACCCTGCTCACCCTATATTCGTCTTAGTAAAGTAGGTATCTTATTTTTGGTTGTTTGACGATACAACAAATTTTAGCGCCATTGCAAGGGAATGATATTAAGTGATTTATTTTTTTTAAGTTTCGTTTTCCTTTTTAATTTTGGGATTAATATTTGCAGTGAACTTATTGGAAGTTTGTCAACGATATTGAAGGGAATGATTTTAAACACTCGAACATGACTGATCAAAAGACTTTAAGGAAGTTGTTATTTACTGATTTTAATGAACGTGCTTTTTGTAGTGATTTTCCTAATATTGAGATTCTCCATCGATTTGGAATATGGCAAGATGTCCCAACAAAGGTTAATGAGGTGAGTTGTTATTCCCTCGAACATAAAATAGATTCCCTAACTTATATTGTGGGAAGATTAGTTGTAAGACAAATCCAACAAATAAAAGTATTTGGTATTTGCTTGAACATGGGGCACTCAACCGATATGTGTCATACTCTTCAAGAGGAGTGCAGTGAACAAATAAATGTAGTTGGGGGATTTCTAGGATAATCACAACGGAAGCATGATCCCTATTCAAACACCTACAACCCAGGATGGATGGATCATCCAAATTTTAGTTATGGGAATCGACTATAAGGGTTTCAACAATAATCTCGATCACAATTTCAATAGTATCAACCCTCTTCAAATCAAGATATGTCTATAGAAGAAATTGTTAAAAGTTTGACTAACAGCACTCAATTGTTTCAACAGAAAACCCAATGGTTTAAATAGGAAAACCAACGATTTCAACTAGAGACAAGAACCAGAATCCAAAACTTAGAAAATCAGGTGTCGCAGCTGGCAACGACCATGAGTCAAATGGAGAAAAATAATGGGAAGCTACCCTCTCAAGTAGTGATCAACCTAAGAGAAAACGTGAGCGTTATAACGGTCAAGAACGAAAGGAAATTGCATGACAACTTGTCAACAACCGAAGAAGATGAAGAGCCCGAACAAAATAAAACATCAATATTGAATGAATCAGCTACGAAGGTAAGTGAGAAACCGAATAACTCAAATTTGAAACTAACTATCTCTCTTCCTTTCCTGGTAGGTTGGCATATTCCAAGGAGTAAGATGATGAGAAAGAGATGGACTTCATAGTTCATGACTGTGCAAAATAAAATAGATTTTGTATTTGAGGAGAATTTTACAAATAATTTTGCATAATGGGACAAATTTTTTCAAAACAAACTCTTATATCAAAAACAATTTATGGTAGGCCAAAAAGTCCTTCATTTTATTTTAAGATTGAAATTCATGCCAGACAAGTTTAAGTCAAAATGGACTGGACCGATATTTGAGCGAGGTTGAAGCGAGGAGATCATGTCGAGCCAAAGACATGAAACAAAGGCACTTATTGGCAGGCAACCCAAGAATTTCTTTATGATTTATTTATTTTTATTTTTATTTTTGTTTTTGTTTATTTACTCTCATTTATGTTGATTTGATCCTTAATTTAGGTTTGAATAAAAAAAAAAACCAGAAGTGGTCTCTTATTAGGGCGTACCCATGCCATAACAAACTTTAATTTTTGCCCACAGTTTATACATGCACACCCTTGCTCCTTGATTAGGGCGTGCCCACGCCCTAAATTAAGTTCATTTCTATAAATAAAAAAAAAAAAAAAAAAAGATAAAGGGCTTACGGATAGGCAGAAGCACTCTTCATTTAAGGCGTACCAACACTCTAAACACACTTCACATCTGTATAAAAATAAATAAATAAATAAATAAAAAATCGGGAAATGCTCCTTGCTTAAGGTGTACACACGCCTTAAGCCAAATTCATTTCTGACAAAAAAAAAACAGAGAGCGAGAGAAACAATTGAACTTAATTTCTCACATTTGTCTTTAATTTTTTTAGGGTTTCTCTCTCCACCTTGAAGCATAAAAAATGGATCGAAATGTTTGATATTTATGACCTACCCATGTCATAGCTCTTTTTTTGAATTCGTTGGAATTGCTCCTCTATTCTCCACTCTACCCTAGGGGAATATTGTTCTCACATTCCTCTTTTATTTGTTTATTTTTTTTCTTTTATTTTGTTTGATTGATTTTATACATTTTTCTTTCTCTTAATTTAAGCATACATCGGGGACAATGAATGATTTAGGTGTGGGGTGATGTTAGGTATTTTCCTTCTTTATTTTTGATATTATATTTATTTTTTTTGTTATATTAGTTTAGATTTTTGTTTTTTTTTTCAAAAATAAAAAAAATATTCCGAGATTTCTTAGTTGATGTATACTATTTGGTTAACTAGAGATATATGAAAAATGACTTGTATCAATGGCTTTTGTGCTTGAAATGACTACTCATATCGTTAATAGTTTTCTTTAAATGATAAACATGCAAAAATTTAACTACAAATCCGACTTAAAAGTGAGGTTTTGAGTCATAAACGAGTAAATTCATTTGTGTTCGAAATTATTTTTCTTGATAAGTGATTATTACACTTGAATTGTACATTCTAGAACTTGTATCATTATGCATTTCGAGACCACATTCTAGAATTTCATACATTGAAATGACAAAAACACTTAAGTTTTCCCCCTTTTGGCTTTCTAAAATCCCTACCTTAATTTCATAACCCCTAGTTAACCAAGTTGAGCATTTTACCTTATTTTATTCTTTAAAACCCCTTCAATACAACGCCAAACCTTTGACTTTAGCTTTCGTTTCAAACTCTTGTACCAAAGGTATATATATTTAATTGTATGATTTTGGTTTTATATTCGCCTCAATAGGAAAATGATGATTGGAATTTTGATATTGACATTTTCATGGAGATGATGTACGTTGAAAAAAAAAATGATGAGAAAAAAAGAAAAAAAAAAGTGAATGAAAAAGAAAAGTTTATATCTTGATTGAAAATTCATTTACACTTCAGTTATGAAAAATTAATAAAGCATTTGATATTCTTGTATGCTATTTGCTGTTGCCTATTCATTTGAAAAACAAAAAGTCACTCTTTATTCACCGTTTGTTTGAGGTAAAAATCGATTAATATTTTGAAAATTGTGTGATTAGTTATATATTACTTTTGATACGTTTTTAAATCTTAAATATCACATTATCTTACCCTTAACACAAATCTCATTACAACCAAATAAAAAACATTTAGATTGATATATGAAATTTCAATTTTCAAGTGGTGGAGATTTGATATATTTGTAAACACATGGTAGTGTCATTCCATGTTGTTGATTTGATAGACATATATATTTTTCACCCTGTCAAGTACATTAGAGTGACCCCTTAGAGAGGATTGTCGAATTTTGTTGTTTGGATTTTATAAGAGACTGTTGGAATATATAGTGGTTGTTTTAGTGCGGATCGCTGTGAAATACTTGTTGTTTCGATTATATTTTCGGTTTAACTCTTATGTCATATATTGACTTCGAAATTTGGAAGAAAAAAATAGATTTGATTGTTTTAATTTTATTTTAGTTAGGGATACTTGAAAACAAGTATCATTTAGGTGTGGGGGAATTTGATAGAATTTAAATTTGTGTAATATTTACGATTGATTTTGCATTATTTTTTAATGAATATTACACTAATATTTATATTTTATGATATTTGATTTATGAGGAGACTTATTATGGAAAAGAGAATAAAAACAAGCTAAATTGGATCAATTTTGCAAAGTATGAAAAATTGTACAGCAATACTCTTTCATTAGCATGTGGGCATATGGATCTCAAGAAGTAATGAAAGATTTTGAAGATTTACTGTAATAAAAAATTCATTTTTTAATTGCACATTCAAGAGAAAATTGGAGTGAAATTGGAATATTGAAGATTTTGAAAAATTTTATTCCATTCCTAATATTTAAGAAAAGAAATTTTTAAAGATATAAATCTCTTAGAGTATTATCTTTTAGAAAATTTACTTTTTATTTTATTTAGTAGTTTTTTAGAGTTACACTTCTATATATATAGGAGTGTTACATATTATTTGAACACTTTTGGGTAGGCAGCAGCCGGGCAGCCCTATTGTGGGCAGCAAACACCATTTTCTCAAGGGGGCAACAGTACCATTCACGTCCATAGTAGCAGCCAGCCGAGAAGCATTTTGCAATAATGTAGTTCCAACATTCCCATTTTATTTTTATTTATTTGTGAGTTTTTCTTTTTATATGTTTTATTTTTTATTTAATTTTCTAGTCAAAAAATTATTGAATTCTTGATAAATGATGATTGTGAAATCTAAATGATCTTTTTTGTTTGATATTTATGAGTATTTATTTAATCTATGTATCCTAATGTTTATATTTGTTTTGGAATTGTTAAATAGAGATTTATGTTTAACCTTAGAAGAATTTACAACAATTTAAAAATAGCAAAATTTATGTGTTTTTAATAGAGTGATAATTGACATAGTTTTATAGTTTCGCAAACGGTACGATTTATATGAAGAGATTAGATAATTTAATTTAAATAAATTTAGATTGGAATTTACTGATTAGAATTAGGTTTCTAAATCTTAATACTGTCGGAATATTAAATCCAACGAGAATCTCTTGGGTTGTCTTTCGATTAGGGAAGTAATTAACGAAAATATCTTGATTACCGAAAAAGTAACGAGAGATTGATCGTTTCGTAATATTTAACAATTATAACAAATTTATTCATATAATATCGAGTAATTTTTGTATCAATAATCAATCAAATATATCAAGATGGAAATAACTCTTTTGGTTAGATTTTCTCTCATTGACATTCTCTTTTTTTAATAGGTATTATTTAAATATTTTATTTTAATTAATTTTTATTGGGTTATTTATTTTTATTAAATTTAGATAATTACGTCAAATCCCCCGCGTTGTTTGTTTACACCTCAAGCTAATTTTTGGCGCAGTGCAAGGCCTGATTAGGACCAGTAAAACACGTAACGTACTCTCTATCAGAAGGCAGCTCCTCTGAATTGTTAGGGTCTTCCAGCTGGAGTGGTTAATAGCCATCCCAATATTTGTGACCAACAGCACCCAGCTTAACTGCAAGTCCTCTGCCAGCTTCTAGCACAAATCTCCACTCCGCACTCCTGCCATGATGGCCGTGTCATCGTCAACACAATTATCAAACTTCGCAACTGTTCTAATGGCTGCCTTTTATGGTGGGGGTGGTAGTGGTGTTATGAGGTGGTTAAATCTGAGCGGGTCCGGCTTGAAAGGGCGATAAGAATACCATCTTTGGTGGTCGTCGGATATGCCCTAATGATGGTTGGTTAGGTGGGTGTTATTAGAAATATCCACTGACCAGGCAGCCCATCAAAAATCCCGTGAGCATGCTTCTACTCTTGTACATGTGCGGTTTTCTGGATTCGATTGTAGTTGCAAGGGAGCAACTTGTTTTTCTTCTTTGTAGAGGATGAGGGAAAGGAGTAGGCAAATAGTTTGGGCAAACCAGAAGAATGATAGAGCTGAGCTGGTGATGGGCAAAGGAGTAGCTGCAGTGGAGGAGATGAGCTGGTGATGGGCAAGTGGAGGGGTATAAGTTGAGCCATAAGTTTCGGTCAGGGGGAGAATGATAGCGCTGAGAGTAGGTGCAGGCAGCTGATGCAAGGGAGGAACCATCAAGAAACCATGATAACTCCCAAGTGGTCTTCGTTCATTGGCAAGAAAAGCTCTGCACTGTGTCACCCGATTCTCTCTGTCGCTCTCTCAACATAAAATAAATAAACTAGGATGCTTTACGGCACGAAGATTACACACTAACCAAACAAGCAAGCCTCCGGTAACAGTGGAGGAGATGAGCTGGTGATGCTGCAGTGGGGGAGATGAACGGGTGATGGGCAAGTGGAGGGGTATAAGTTGAGCCATAAGTTTCGGTCAGGGGGAGAATGATAGAGCTGAGAGTAGGTGCAGGCAGCTGATGCAAGGGAGGAACCATCAGGAAACCATGATAACTCCCAAGTGGTCTTCGTTCATTGGCAAGAAAAGCTCTGCACTGTGTTACCCGATTCTCTCTCTCCCTCTCTCATCATAGAATAAATAAATTAGTATGCTCTACAGCACGAAGATTACACACTAACCAAACAAGCAAGCCGCCAGCCAAAAAAAGAAGAGAGAGAGAGAGAGAAAGAGAGAGAGGGTAAAATCAACATATTATATGGTAACCGAACAAATAAATTAATTAAAGCACTTGATGTCTTGGTGGGTTTATTTAACCAGTTTCAATTGGTAAACAAACAACATATAACAAAATTTCAATAACTAGAGCCCGCTCGGGTACCCCCTTTACGGTATCCCTCTCTCTTCAAAGCGCCGCCCCCCCCCCCCCCCCGGGGCGGGGGCGTGGGGCGGTGGGGGGAACCCAAATTCGCCTATCTCCGTAGAGTCCTTATGATATACTCCGCATAGAGATCCCTGTGTTGTTTAAACAAAAATAAGCGAAAACCAAACATTTGCACAACATAATAAATATAAAAAATATAAAATGAAACATCTTTTGATTCCTTTGACGCTCTATTGAGATCATAACAGGACCAATGCATTAAATTTTGAAATTTCCTTTTTTCCTCAAGGGAATCCATATTCCCTCCTGAATGATTTAGAGCTTTGTTTCCGGATCCATTCAATTTTAATTAGGGGTTATAAATGATGCACTGCACACACATTGAACAAAGACAATTCAGGAGAATCTCACATCGAATATTGGATGGCTTCATGTGCGGTTTCCGAAGGCAAAAAATCATCCACAGCAACCTCTTTGTTCTCATTCTTCTTGTCTGAATCATATTTGTTAAGAAGAAACCACTTCATTTTTTTTCCCAAAAACAAAAACAAAACAAAAAGAAAACAAAGGAAAAGGATACAGTCTTCAAAAAAGCGACGGATTTCAGCCAGACGATGAGGAGGTAGTTGTTTAATATCACGGTAATGTCTGTACTCCGGATCGTCAGCACACACAGCAATAATTTTGTGATCCTTCTCGCCCTGTTTTTGTTTTTGTTTTTGTTTTTGTTTTAACGAAGGAAATTATAATTTTTAGTTATCAACTCAAACATGGCAGTAACATTTTTATTTCCTTCTTTTTTTTTGGTGGAATGACGACTGTGAAGCGTACCTGGTCAATCATGGGCATCAGCCCAATGGCCCTGGCCCGAAGAAAGCAACCAGGAAGGACTGGCTCCTGTTCATATGTTTAATCTTGAGGTTAGTTGCTGGATAGAACTAGCAATACACTTGGAATGAATGAATGTAATCGTGAATTTCCATTTCATTCAGCATCTGTTTGTTTTCTTTGATATGTTTTGTCCCTAGTAAATGCAATCATCACATTCATAGACCCCTTAAAAGAGAAAAAAAAATGACTGTCAATTATTCACTCACCTGCATTAAGACCAAAACATCCATTGGGTCATTATCTTCGCATAGTGTTCGAGGGATGAAACCATAGTTATGAGGATAGACCACGGATGAATACAAGACCCGGTCGACCTGGCATAATGCATATATATTATATACATATATACATATATACATACACACACATATATATATATATAAGAATTCAAAGTTTATACATTATTTTGGGGTTGGGACTCAGGGATAGCTAATGAGACTGGGAGACATGCATTTGTTTGAGCCAAAAAGCTCCACAAATAGAATTAGATCATTAATGGATATACATATATAGATTTATATATATATATAAGGATATAGACAGCCTTCAAAATCATGTTTGATACCTTAATCAGCCCAGTCTTCTTGTCCAATTCATATTTGACTTTGCTCCCTTTTGTAATCTCAACAACCTATACCAAGTTTGGCATAGTTCTCAATGTCAAGAAAGAATCCAGAGACGCATTTCGTACGAGTGCATCGACTTCTTAGTAATAGTTGTAAAAATGAATTTTGAATATCAATATCATCAATAGTTAAAGTAAAAAGAATGGAACTAAAAGCTTTAAACGGCATGAGGTGACAAAATAGGCATATTCTCAAATTAGATGTACACAATAAAACAATTCTTAAAAAATAAAAGAAAAAAGACACTTACACAGTTGAAAATTGCAGGAGCTTCAGATCCTGTAACAAGGGATTGCTATAGTTAGTTTATTGCTGTCCCATGAAGAGAAATGTTAATGTGGAAAAATTTGAAAAGAGGGGTGGAGAAGGGCAGTGCAGTTGCACTTGCACGGCACCTATCTCAAGGTCATGCCAGGGATGAGCAGCAACGGATCTTCTGGACAAGCTGGAAAGGATTCTCTCATTCAGTCGGGGAACAGGGCGTTTTGGCGCGTCTTGTTGAGCTGCGTCGCTGACTTCCATTTCCTCGGCGCTCATATTTCTGCAAACCCCCCCCCCACCCCAAAAAAAAAAAAAAAAAAAAAAAAAAACATTGAAACTGGGAAATAAACACAAGACACAGAGAATCGTAAGAGACACAAAAAGGAGAGAGAGGTTTATACCACTGCGAGGTAGGGGATGGGTCTGCAGAGGGAAGAACAAATTTGATTGAATAGCAAACTAAAACTGCGAGTGAGTTCCCTTCTTTTTTGTATCGATACCTCTGACCATCTGAGGAGGACAGCCAATCCCGGAGACACCAACCACTTGGTAACATGCCACCCCCGCACCACTCCGCATTCATATGTTTTTGACTTTTCAAACTCTCTCTCTCTCTCATTCCCTCCCTCTCTGTCGCCCGCGTGGTACATCTACCCTATTTTTGTATTCGTTGTACTTTTTAAAGTTGTCACGCGATGTGCGTAGAGGGCAAAAGTCTTCCTCCGTATGATACGCTGTATCCATTAATTACTTTTAGGCATTATGTTGATTATGTTTCATTGCTAGTCGTTGGTGTCATTAGCGAAGGAACTTACTTCATTCTTATATTTATCTTTTGTCTAATGCATTGAGCATCTAAATAATCCTCTCATCCCATCCCCTAATGTTTTCTTTTTTAACTCTTGCAAGTAATTAGACCGCCACAAGTATTTTCCTCATTTAAGCTTTTGATTTGTATAATTCATTTTACCTACTTGAAAATTAATGCCACTCGGGGAGTTAGCAGTAGCAAAGTCGTTTTGATTCGCGGCTTAATCCGATGGATAATCCCTTATTAATTAACATATATATATATAAAGGTAGTCGGGGGAAATCCCGCGTGGATTTGTCCTCCACGTGGGAAAGAAGGTGGGTGCTGTCCTCCCACGTGGTGCACACCTGTCCCTCTCTCTCCCTCTTTCTCTCTCTCCCTCTCGGTTCTCTCCCTCTCTCTCTCTCTCTCTGCATCTATTACTCTCCTTCTCTCTCTCTCCATTTATTACTCTCCCCCCTCTCTCTCTCTCTCCATTACACACTCACTCTCTCTGTCTCTCTCTCTCTCCCCACCTCCCGGTCCCACATACCTACCTCTATCTCTCTCTCTCTCTCTCTCTCCCCCAATTGCCACCGACCCCCCTCCCTCTCTCTCTCTCCCTCCCCCAATTCCCACCCACTCCTCCACTCTCTCTCTCTCTCTCTCTCTCTCTCTCTCTCTCTCTCTCTATTTCATCAGTTTTAAATATTACACAAATATTAATATTATATAAATTTTTTTATCATTTTAATTTCATATATTTAATATTAAATAAATATTTAAATTTAATTATTTTTTAAAATTTTAAATTAAATAATAATTTTTATAATTTTACTTAAATAAAATATTGAACAATATAGTTTTAGTTTATTATTTAATATTTTAATATTTTGTATTACAATTTAATATTTTATTTAAATATCAAATAACTAAAAATTAATATTTAAATAATTGATATTTTAATTTATTATTTAATATTTTATAAATATTTAAATTAATTTTGTTAATTTTTATATTTTAATTATTATATTAATATTACGATATTCTAATATTTTTATTTTCGTTCAAAAAATATTTTCCCCGATTAAAATTTACATATAATTTTCCTATTTTTAATACAATCATAAAAATTTTTTAATCAATTTATTATTAATTTTGTAAGGAATTATAATATGATAGTTTTAATTTTTTTAATCAAAAATATTTTCAAATTTATTTTACCTGATATTGTTATAATTATAAAATTTACTGCATTATAATATTATGTAATATTATAGTATTTTTACTATATATCATTTATTTCAAATCATTTTTATGTTTTTAGATTAAAAAATTTAATGACTATATTAAAAGTAAAAAAATATATTTTAAATAGATGATGTTTTGAGAAAATATTATAATATTATAATACCATAAAAATTATAATAATAAAAATCTTAAGTAAAAAATATTTGAAAATATTTTTATATTAAAAAATTCATATTAGAAATAATTTTATAATTATATTAAAAAAAACTAAAAATACGCAAAATTTTTTTACTTATATAAAAATACTTTAATTTAATATTACGATATTTAATATTAAATAAATATTTAAATTAAATATTTAAATATATTTATTTTTACAATATTTTAAATTAAATAATAATTTTTATAATTTTACTTAAACAAAATTATTGAATAATCTAGTTTTTGTTTATTATTTAATATTTTAACATTTTGTATTACAATTTAATATTTTATTTAAATATCAAATACCAAAAAATTAATATTTAAATAATTGATATTTCAATTTATTATTTAATATTATTTAAACATTTAAATATTGAAATTAATTTTGTTAATTTTAATTATTACATTAATATTATGATATTCTAATATTTTATTTTTATTCAAAAAATATTTTCCATGATTAAAATTCACAAACATTTTAGCTATTTTCGATACAATCTTAAAATTTTTTAATCAAATTATTATTTATTTTGCATAGTATTATAATATAATATTTTTAATTTTTTCTAATCAAAACTATTTTCAAATTTATTTTACTTGATATTTCTATAATTATAAAATTTACGGTATTATAATATTGTGTAATATTATTTTATTTTTACTATACATCATTTATTTGAAATCATTTTTATATTTTTAGATTAAAAACTTTTACGATTATTTTTAAAATAAAAAAAAAATTAAAATAAATGATGTTTAGAGAAAATATTATAATATTATAATACTATAAAATATTAATAATAAAAATATTAAGTAAAAAATATCTGAAAATATTTTTATATTAAAAAATTCATATTAGAAACAATTTTACGATTATATTAAAAATACTAAAAATATGCAAAAAAAAATTAATGTAAAAATACTTTAATTTAATATTATGATACTTGAAAAATTATAAATTTAAAAATACTAAGTAAAATATATTTTATAAAAAGTTTTAGATTAAACAAAAATATTTAAAAGAATCGTGCTATAATATTATATAATACAAATACTTATTTTAAAAAAAATACTAAATGTAATTTAATGTAATGTATGTAAATGATAATTTTATTATAAAATATTACAATTAAACTAAAAATACTATAAATCTATGAAATATTTAAATATCTAAATTATTTTTTATATTTTTATATTTTACAAACTTTAAATTAAATATTAATATTTATGAGTTCTTTACACACTTAAATTATTAAATATTATAATTTCAAATTAATATTTATATATTAATATCTCTTACAAAGATGTTAATACGATACAAATATTTTTTCATTTTAATTTAAGATATTTAATGTTAACTAATTATTCAAATATTTAAATAGTTTGCATGGTAGAAATGCAATCTATAAAAATATTAAGTTTAAAAATATTTGAAAATATATTTTTTATATTAAAAAAATTATTTACAAGTATTTTGTATTAAGTCGTGTGTTATTAATATACCGACAATTTTATTATAAAATTAATATTAATATTTATGAGTTTTTTTACTCTTATTATTAAATATTATAATTTCAACTTAGTATTTATATATTTTAAATTTTACACATATAATAATATTATACAGGCACCTTTTTCATTTTAATTTAAGATTTTTAAAGTTAAATAATTATTTAAATATTTAAATAATGTCTATAGTAGAAATACAATCTATAAAAATTATAATTATTTAAATATTAAGTTAATAATATTTGAAAATACTTTTATATCAAAAGAAATTATTTACAAGTGTTTTGTATTGTGTCATGTGTTATTAATATAATGTCAATTTTATTATAAAATTTCACAATTATAGAAAAATACTAAAAATATATATTATATGAATGATTTTATTATATGCAAAATATTTTTGCATATAGAAAAAATACCATAATATTATAATCCTATTAGATTTATAATTATAAATATATTAAGTAAAAATATTTTATAATAATTTTTAAATTTTTTAAAAAATTTATTATTAATTAAAAAGTAACCTTAGCATTTCGTCAACGAAGGGGTGACCCTTCCTCAACTAAAGGCAGTCAATCTTTTTCTCTCTCTTCCTCTCCATCCTTCTCTCCGTGTCACCTCTCTATCTCTCTATCACAAATATATATTTTTTATTATATTAATATTATGATATTCTAATTTTTTTATTTGTATTCAAAAAATAATTTTCATAATAAAATTTTATAAATATTTTAGATATTTTTAATATAAAAAATATTTTAAATAAATGATATTTTGAGAAAATATTATAATACTATAAAAATTATAATAATTAAAATGCTAAAGAAATATTTGAACATATTTTTATATTAAAAAATTCAAATTTGAAATAATTTTACGATTATATTAAAAATACTAAAAATATACAAATTTTTTTTGCATATATAAAAATTAATTAATTTAATATTATGATATTAGAAAAATTATAAATTCTAAAATACTAAGTAAAAAATATTTTACAAATATTTTTACATTAAAAAAATATTTAAAAGAATCGTATTATAATATTATATAATACAAATAATTATTTTAAAAAAATGCTAAGTGTAATGTAATGTATGTAAATGATAATTTTATTATAAAATTTTACAATTAAACTAAAAATACTAAAAATATATAAAATATTTAAATAGCTAAATTATTTTTTATATTTTTTATATTTTTCAAACTTTAAATTAAATATTAATATTTATGAGTTTTTTACACTTAAATTATTAAGTACTATAATTTTATAATAATATTTATATATTTTTAATTTTACAAAGATATTAATATTATACAGATATTTTTTTATTTTAATTTAAGATATTTATTATTAAACAATTATTTAATTATTTAAATAGTTTGTATAGTAGAAATATAATCTATAAAAATATTAAGTTAAAAAATATTTGAAAATATTTTTACATAAAAAAATTATTTACAAATATTTTGTATTGAGTCATGTGTTATTAATAGAATGACAATTTTATTATAAAATTAAATATTAATATTTATGAGTTTTTTACACTTAAATTATTAAATATTACAAAAATGTTAATATTATACATATTTTTTTTTCATTTTAATTTAAGATATTTTATGTTAAATAATTATTTGAATATTTAAATAGTTTGTATAGTAGAAATACAGTCTATAAAAATATTAAGTTAAAAAATATTCAAAAATATTTTTATATTAAAAAATTATTTATAAGTATTTTGTATTGAGTCATGTGTTATTAATATAATGACAGTTTTATTATAAAATTAAATATTAATATTTACGAGTTTTTTGCACCTAAATTATTAAATATTATAAATTCAAATTAATATTTCTATATTTTTAATTTTACAACATTATTAATATTATACAAATATTTTTTCATTTTAATTTAATGTTAAATAATTATTTAAATATTTAAATAGTTTGTATAGTAGAAATACAATTTATAAAAATATGAAGTAAAAATAATTTTTGAAAATATTTTTATATTAAAAAAATTATTTTCATATATTTTGTATTGAGTCGTGTGTTATTAATATAAGGACAATTTTATTATGAAATTAAATATTAATATTTATGAGTTTTTTACACTTAAATTATTAAATATTACAAAAATATTAATATTATACAGATTTTTTTTCATTTTAATTTAAGATATTTGATGTTAAATAATTTTTTAAATATTTAAATAGTTTGTGTAGTAGAAATACAATCTATAAAAATATTAAGTTAAAAAATATTTGAAAATATTTTTAAATTAAAAAAATATATTTACAACTATTTTGTATTGAGTCCTGTGTTATTAATATATTGTCAATTTTATTATAAAATTTCACAATTACAAATAAATAATAAAAATATATATTATATGGATGATTTTATTATATACAAAATATATTTGCATATAGAAAAAATACTATAATATTATAATACTATTAGATTTATAGTTATAAAAATATTAAGTAAAAAATATTTTATAAATATTTTTAGATTAAAAAATATTTAAAAATATCATATTATAATATTATATATTACAAATAATTATTTTAAAGAGTACTAAGTGTAGGCAAATTATAGTTTTATTATTAAATTTTACATTTTTTTTATACTAACCATAATTTTACAATTTTTATAATTATTTTAAAAATTTTGAAAATATTTTTCATTAAAAAAAAAGGTAACGTTGGCGTTTCATCAACGAGGGGTGGCCCTTTGTCACTAAAGACATTCAATCCCTCTCTCTCTCTCTCTCTCTCTCTCTCTCTCTCTCTCTCTCTCTCTCTCTCTCTCTCTCTCTCCCTCTTCGTCCTTCTCTCCGTGTCACATCTCTATCTCTCTATTACAAATATATATTTTGTATTATTAATATTATAATATTATAATATTTTTATTTTTATTCAAAAAATATTTTTCATCATAAAATTTTATAAATATTTTAGATATTTTTAATACAATTATAAAATTTTTTATCAAATTATTATTTATTTTGTATAGTATTATAATATGATGCTTTTAATTTTTTTAATCAAAAATATTTTCAATTTTTTTACTTAATATTTCTATAATTATAAAATTGATAGTATTATAATATTATATAATATCATAGTATTTTTAATATATATCATTTATTTCAAATCTTTTTTATATTTTTAGATTGAAAAATTTTATGATTATATTATAAATATAAAAAATATTTAAAATAAATGATATTTATGATTATATTTGAATGGTCGGATTGGCCCGATACACGTATGTTTTGAGAAGGGATGGACCAAACTGGTCACTTGATTTTGAAAATGAATGCATGTTGTTTTTTTTGTTGGATAAATTACTTAGGAAAACAAGTGGATAATGAAATGTCTTACGATATTTTGGACTATGGAGTGGGGTTCACATATGTTTCGGGGTAACGTTATTGTTGTTGCGTGCTCGACTGGCGGGTTGGGGCGTGACAGAAAAGACAATAAAGGAATCTCTTTCATACAAGTTCTTAAATACTGTATAGTACAATAGAGGAAAAAAATTCTCCATAACGAGATGAGAGTGCTATCGATCTTCCACCAATTTCTTGGCAACTTGTAGTCCGGTTCCATTCTCTCCTACTACGGTCTCTAGTCTCTCGCACTCACCGAGAGTCTTAACTCCAGGTCAGTATTCAGATCTTCTACTTCTGCTTATCATAACTCAAGCACTTTGCACTCTTGACCACTATTTGATCAAACACTTTTGCTTAAAGCTCCCGTCCTCTCGACTCCTGGTCATTCATCCTCTTGATCCTTCTACCTCTCGGTCACTCCACTCCTCCATCACTCTACCTCCCGATCTCCCAGTCATTTGATCTACTGGTCTCCCGACTACTTGATCTCTCGACCTCTTGACCTCTTAGTCATTTAACCTCTCGGTTACTCGATTTCTCAATCTCTCGACCTTTCGATCTCTCAATTTTCCAATCATTCGACCTCCCGATCTCCCGACCTCCCGGCCACTTAATCTCTTGATTGCTTCACAAATTTTACAAACCCTAAAGTCAAGATTTGTCTCAAGCAATTCTCATGATCTTTCACTGGTACCTTCTGTATTTAATACTCCATTTCCGTGCCTCTTCCAATTCACTCTATTCCTAATACCATTTTTTCAAAATATCATAAAGAGTGGGGGCAAATAATAGTACCCGACTTAACAGTAAAAACTTTCTTTGTCCTTGTAAGATTCCAATTCTATTTTTGATAAAGAAGAAAATCACTAACAAGTTCAAACCTTCCTTAATATTATAGGATTCTAATTCTCGTGTACTCTCAATAAGAAAGAAAACATTTCTTAAATTTTAAAATTTTCTTAATCTTGAGGGATTCTAAATTTTCTTAAAGTTTTTTACCCCAGTCCCTACTATTTCAAAAGATCTCATACAAAAGGAAAGTAGAGTTTTTTACATCTCTTGGAAAGCTATATATACAGAGTAAAAGCAATCCATTAGAGTACGTCTAGACAACCACAACTACACACTCAACCTACAACGAGAGAGAAGTACGGCTTTATGTCCAATTCTATACCATCAGAAGTAAGGATTCATGGCCAATTATACACCATTAGAAATATAATTTCATACTCCATTCTATACACCGTCAAATATACGACTTCATACTCGATTATACCAACGTAATGCATTTATCATCTCTTCTGCATACAAAAATTACACATAGAACTATATTCATAACTCTCTACACACAATATATGCAAAGGAGAATTCTATACATATAACACAAAACTGTATCCGAGACTTCTCGATATTTCTTTTATCACTCTATTTAAATTGAGCATCGGAGTCTCCCTATCGGACCAGTCCCGATCGAGTTTTTACAGGTTTATCCATTAATGACAATCTAGCAGAGTATCAGCACCGGTTAACTCTATATACGGCACATAGAGGTAACACAGAGCTATAGTTCGAGTTCTCTCAATTTTTTATCTTTTTTTACTATTCTTGCTTATTTGAGCATCAGAGTCCCCCTGTAGACCTAGCCCCCGTAGAGTTTTTGTAGATTCCTTACAAACGACAATCCAGTGAACACATTGATACGGATTCCCCACTCAAGGTAGGAGAGAAGTTATCTGTGGGGTCAAAAACCGACTCTAACAATTTGAAAGGCTTATTGTAATTGCTTCCGCTTGTGGACAAAATAACTTTGTGGTAGTATATATAATACAAGGGTCTTCGTATGCTCATTTTGGTGACAGCCACGATGGAAACTAACTAATTAGTAATTTCCTAAGGCCAAAATGACTTTGACCCCATTATATCTGTTTGCTACACCGAGTGGGGGTGGTTTACCGTAAGGTATTGGTAGTTTATTGGAATAATAAGCCAGCAAGAAATGCAAATGACATTATGATAGCCTTCATCGAGCTCAGAAAAGTCCAAAAGTTGATACAACTAAGTTTCATGTGTTTCTCAAATATCAACTTTGAACAAGTCTCCGGCTGCAGCCTGCGGATGACAATTCCTATTCCAACACCTAATCAGCTTCAGATTTTTTACTAAGGCTGCTAATTCTTCTAGCATATTTATACATGCATAACAAAATCAAATAAAAGAGAGGCTATAGACCAACCTACGGCCTCAATCCCCAATTTCTGCCAAAAAAAAAAAAGATAATTCTGCTCTGAGCTTGTTTTCAACAGGCATACATATATTACAGATATCAGCTTAGGCGTCATATGGATCCTCACCGCCGGCAGGAACCGAAGGTGGGTGAGGAAGACGATTGGCAGAGATGGTATGCGATGCAACTGGCAAGCGTCCTTAAGGCAGCCATCGAGCTGGGCATCTTCGATGTTATTGGGAAAGAGTGAGTACGTTGGCGCGGGGGCGTGTGCGGGTGTGTTTTTTAAACTAAAACAAGATAAAAGTTCAAGAATCATTGAATTCATTGAGGGTTGTGACTCGTGCTATAATTTGAAGTGTCTATGATCCTAGATATTTTGAACCAAAAACTAGGAGAAGAAACCACTGCACTTCTCCAGATCCTACAGTCGTTTTGTTTGTTGAATCAGGTAGCAGGCACAACACAAATGGGAGGATTTTTGCTTTAGGCATTAATAACAATCAGACAGATGGACCCAAAACCAAAAAAAATAATAATAATAATCACATAAAAAAGAAGGAAACCGCACGTGGCACTAGCATTTACATTTCATGTTGTTGTATTGTCCAGTTCAATCAATCATCGAGTTTCTTATTTCCACGAGGAACGTCACTCATCTAAGTTTGTGATGAATCAAAATGCACTGCCTCCTGGCACTGCCTCCCGGCACTGCCATGCATGCCACCCCTCCCTTCCTCATGGCTCAAACCTTCCTTCGGCATTTCGTAGCATCTTAATATATACTGTCGCCATGTCTGAATCCTGCTCTGATCCTTCAACGAGCAATCCTGCTCTCAGGATCACTTCATAAGGAAGATCCGGCACATTTTAAAACAACTTCCTTCCATCATTATCATGCTACCGATAAGGAAAAGACATTCCACGTGAACTCTCACAGAATTAAATAATAAAGCAGGGAATGATTTAAACTCTAAAGACTAAAGTATCTAGATTGGCACCATCCTCCCGCTATGGGCTGAAATGAGTTTGTACCCTTATATCTGGCTCAGCTAAAACCACTTTAAGAGACAAAAATTCCACTGGTAAATTACTTTGCAGGTTGTTGCACATGGTCATTGGCTGGCCAAAGAATATCCACATGATGGACATGCTCCATTTACCATCTTATTCCGCCCTTCTATTTACTGCCCTCGATAAATCCAGACTAAATTGGTTTTTTGTCAGAAAACTGTTAGTGCTAAGTGACACAAAATAGAAAGGCCATAAGTAGAAGCATCAAATACATAAAAAAATGTTATCCTCCCTTGCCACCAACCCCCACAACGGGTGGCACATTGCCTCTGAAATCCACCAAAAATCACTATAATCAAGAAGACTACAAGACGACCTTTTTTGGTTCAACAACAGGAGGATCAACATCCATACCCATATTAGCAGCAGTGCCTGCTATGATTCTCATTGCAGATTCAATGGTCGAGCAGTTCAAGTATGGCAGTTTTTCAGTTGCAATTGCTTTCAACTGATCAATGGTTATCTTCCGAAACTTTCTCCCCGTGGATCCTTCGAACCTTTCTCCACTCCTAAAAGAAAACATCCCCCCCCCAAAAAAAATAGAAAAAGAAATTCAGAATTAGGCAGTCTAATTGCAGAATCATCAAAATAATAATCTTTCACATTTCAAGCCATAAAAGAAAACCACTGGCATCTCTGACGCGGAAAGAACAGTCAGAGGGTCCTTTTTTTTTTTTGGTACCATAGCTTGGCCACCGGCCAAGCTCTGGATTTTCGTCCCCATTAATCTGGATCGACCGCTGCAGGGCCCACTTTGTGGGAGCGGGTCTGCCAATATTGTTTTTTCCTTACCCAGGGAGTCATAGAGGGTTCTTGAACAAGCATGAGGCCTGATTAATAAGAAGCAATCAAAAAGTGTGGTTAACCATGAAAAGATTGTGAAAGTGATATAAACCACATACCCCTTATGACAGGTTGAGGGTTCATGGATAGTAGACCAGTTGTGTATTTCCATCACTAAACCTGATTATTTATTTCTCTACCAAACTCAAGATGAATCTAAAGGAGCAATTTTCGCAAATCATCCAATTTAATAAACCGGAAACCCCTTCTCAACCCAGTGATGAACCTTCCTTTACTAATAATGCTACCAAAACACATTTATTTCGTAAATACAGCACTAGAAATTAAAACAAGAATAAAAAAGTTTAATGATGAGGGTTTGTAAGGATAACATACAAATATGAGGAGAATCATAGAATCGGCCATGTTATAATCAACAGTATAATAATTTCAAACAAGCAAGATTTCAAAGGAGCAAGTTTGGATACCTAAAACCAATTTCTATTCCTGCCCCCAGAACCGCTAGGGTTTAAAATAAGAACTCCAGCTAGTCCCAAACCCCTTTATGTATAACCCAAATCCATGGGTTGGAAATCGGCCTAAACCATCCCATTGGCATGCTTAAGCAGCAAGAGGAGGATAAATAATTCTGCAATCTAAGGCAAAGTGAACTGTTAAACAAATGATTTCAAATTGCTCAGTCGGCATGTAATGTTAGAATAGGAGGAGGAGGAGGAGGAGAGTACCAGCTGCCTTAAGGAGTAAAACAGAAGCGAAAGGAGTCTTAAGGATGAAAGTGAAGCTGCGGTCGTCGTAGACGGTATCTCGACGGGTATAACATAGCCGGCCTTGTCGGTGGTGAGAGCATTGTAGTCCTTACAGAAAGCCATGATGTTGACCCTTTGAACCCAGGGCGGGCCCTACTGGCGGTGCTGGCGTAGCCTTCCCCGCCTCCAGAGCTAGCTTGATCATTCCTGCCACTGTTCCATTCCATTCCAACCCAAAAATCCCAACCCATTACATATCATATCATATCAAGCGAGAGAGAGAGAGAGAGAGAGAGAGAGAGAGAGAGAGAGAAGGAAAAAGGAAAACCTTTTTTAGCTTGCCGCCTGCAGGCTTCAGAGGCGCTATTGCTGCGATAGTGAGTGGCCTCCTGGCCTGTCGTAATCGCAGGGGGAGGTTGAAGAATCTTGAAGAAGCATTAGGGTTCAAATTCAAACAAGACAAGCTTGTAGAGTTGAAGAAAGAGGATGACAGTCCTCTCCCATCGCCATCATTACACGACGAAGATGGTGAGCACGCCAGATCTCCTATTCCTCTCCCCATCTCGAGCTTTCAGTTCTGGATTAGATCGCCACTACATCAATCAGTTCCATTCCCCCTCTATCGATTTCCAAAAAAGAAACACGACAACGACACCGCTTCAGCTACAGTGACTACGAAAAATTAAGCCCCAAGATGGGCCCACTCATTTTGGGCTCACGAGCCTCCTAAACTGTGGGCCGTCCTATAAGTAGCCAGACATTTTTTTCATTAATAAGAGATGTCGAGTTCGACTCCTAAAAATGATAAAAAAGAATTTAGAAAAATAAATTTTTAAAATGGATCATATAATACTCGAATCAGATTAGTCGAATAAAATCTGGATATTAACGATTAAAAAAAAAAAAGAAAAGAAAACAGAGTGAAACATGATACATACAATGTAATGACATTGCACCTGTACCAAAAAGAAAATGACATTGCACCCCTCCTTCAAATCACTCGGTTTATATTTTACCTATTGCTATTTGTGGCTTGTGATAACATAAAAAGCATGGAATAGGACTCGTATTTTTTTATTCACAATAATATAAGTAAAATGATTACATTTTCTCTTTATAAATTTGTATTTAATAGAATATATTATAATTAATTGACTCGTGCATAATGACAATCAAATTTATTTCATTCCTACCAAATAAAATTGATATTTAAAAAGGTAGAACAAAGTCAAAACATAAAGTGAAGATATGAATCAAATCAAACCAAAATAACCTTAATTCCCACCCATCTTTTATCACAATCAAGGAGTAGTCAAGTATGCACAAACTTAAACTTAGGTTGGTCTCTGACAAAAACGAAAAGGCGCAAACGTTTGTGATGTATCACTATCAAATCAAAAAAAAAAAAAAAAACAAAACAAAAAAAAAAAAGAAAACAAAGCAGATTAACACGGGCCGTCAAAGTCCCGACACAGAGGCCTTCTCATCCATTGAGTTGCATGATGATTTGAAGTTCTACAGAATCAGAATTAGGGGAGCGTACGTCTCTGATCCGAAGGATGTTGAGATGTTGAGTTTTGTTCCGTAACGGCTATCCTACATTGTTTGAATTCTACAAGGGAGGTGGAGCTTCAATCTTTTACTAATCTGAATTGTTGGAGTTGTATAATGTTGTGTTGAGACGGGACAAGCACTAACAGACAAGGGGATCAGAATGGTACCAGCAATAGCATTCCATTTACGCCGGTCTTGTCTGATCCTTGATTTCTTTTTCCACTTCTTATCAACATGCCCTCTTTTTTACCCTCCCCAAAAAACACCTTCCTTCTAAGTTGGGTTGTACAACCATATTCTCTGCACATTTGATTCAGTCTATCCCACATCATGGGGTTCTCATCTGTGGCCATTAAATTTCCTGAAGTCATGACCACCACGTTTCTGCTGACCCTCCTATTCTGCGCCAAGTTCTTGATTGTGGCCTTAATTAGGCAGCTGCGGCTGTTCACACCCTCAGAGTCGGAAGCAGAGCAAGCCAACTCTGAGGGAGAGCCAATGTCCATGTCCACCAGATATGTTTACGCCATGGATTGGTCGTCTCCGTCAGTGATCCCCATTCGGGTCCATGTTGTGACTGCGTTGATCAAGAAAAATCTTCAAGTGGTGGAGTATGGTAATTCAATCAAGACGGACGCATCAAACCAAGTGGAGGCGACTCAATGTACAATCTGCTTGGATAACATAGATAGGGCACATGAGATCCGACAACTAGGTAACTGTTGTCATGTGTTTCACCGTGAGTGCCTAGATGATTGGATTGATGCGGGTTGGCTCACCTGCCCCCTCTGCAGATCATTGCTGCTCCCAGCCAAGGGAGACAGAACCAAGTGTGAAGGAGATACCTTGATGTTCGAAAGTATCGGTGAGTTTCTTCAAGAAAATCAATTACTTGGTGTTGGCCCCGGCCCGAATTAACATCTCAGACACAAAGATTTATATTTGGATCCAGATTACCTCACCCTAGTAAAGTTAGTTATTTGCTCAACTTTCTTACTTGTCCTAATCTGGATAAGGCTCTTCCTTTAATGAGTTAATATATGGTAGAGAAATTGTTGGCATTAGGGACGATGGAACAAGTCTGCTTCCCTGAAATGCTTTGACCACAAAATCAATGGTAACCCAAATGTTGCAAAGGGAGTGACCCTTTTCTCTGTGGGAAGGGGAACAAAGAAAAGTAATAACAGGAAAGCAAAGAAAGAGTAGAGTCGATGAAAGCGATCATGTTTATGATGGTGCAGAATGGTAATAATGTATTCTGTTAACAGACGTACCAATGCAACAAATTTTGTTTCACCGTACATAGCTTATCATTACACTACACCGATAACCAACACCCACATAAGGCTAAGGCCTACCTGCACTTGCACCGCGTGGAGTCCATAACACTCACAGTCAGTTACTACTGTTATTCAAAGCTTCTGTTGCTAAAGATTCTTTCTACCAAGCCCTTAGCACATGCACCGCAAATATCAAAAGCTTAAAACAATGCACCGTGCCAATGAAAGGGTCTCCGGAGGAGATCAATGGGAACCATCACATAAAGCAAGCTAATTGGCTCATGGAGATTATTACACCCCAGATCGAGTATAGTCTAAAAGTCCATTAGTGCGAGACATAAATCCAAGACACAACGGACAAAATGTACTAAAACGTGTCAAAATGCGTCATTTATACGTAACAAGCTCCGTCCTCTCAGAGTCTATTCCTCTCAAAGTCTATCAATTAGACTCTTCTCGGAAACTATCTGATCGCCTCTCGAATTTCTTTGTTATTCAATATTCGGTCAACTTTGAGTAATATTCATCTTTATATAAGATACGAAAATAATATCTTGTAATAAGGAAGAAAATCTTAAAATCCTCACCGATAAAAAAAGTAATCCATTGACAAACTAAACATTCCTCGATTGGTAAAATTCTGAATCCCCTGAGATTTCGTTAAGCACTCAAAGATCTTGAGACACTTCAAGAAGGAAATTAGGGATTTAATGCTCCGAATGCATACAAAACTGTCAACAGGTACGCTTTTTGAACTTATACATAACACACAAAGGCATAAAAAGTTCTCATTCAATCTGTTTTTCTTTTTAAAAATCACTCGTAATCTCTCCCATTAAAATACCCTCCGATAACTTTTTATAAATCTCACTAATCAAGATCAATGATACCTAATTATCCCGTTCAAATTAATAGATTCATTATCTACAGAGTCAAATCCATCTCTGACTCCAAATGTGAATGTGCCTGTTGCGTTCTCCCTCTGGGAGTGTACATTCTTGGCCCGCATAGGATGACCCTAATCCCGGATGTGTTTCAGTCTACAACTCATGATATTCATGTTGTAGTAAGACGTCCCATCAGTTATTTGTTGGGTTTTACTACTTTGGCCCCAAACAAGCTAATGAATTTAGGAAATACCAGACTATATATCACCACGGCAGTAATTATATATGTATCTAAACTTCATTTTAGCTTAACATAAATTTGTCAGTTGTGTTCTAGAATGTTTTCATGTTTCTAATCCTGTGATCAAGAATTAGACATGGGGTACATAAAAAATGGCGATGCTTGATTTCTTTCTTTCTTTTTCGTTCAACATTCCTTCACCTATATTTCAGGTCAAAAAAAAAAAAAAACAAACAAACAAACTTTTTTTTGCTTCCTCCAATACAACTTTCTCTCCTCTCGGTTTATTTGAGCACAACTCGCTGGATATTTTTCGTGGGTGTGTGCGCATGTGGAGGGGGTTCCTTATCATGATGGCGAAGACCATAAACACGCATTTTCATTAGTCTTGATTATATATGGTCTGAGAGTCCATAGACCTGCAACATAGACCCAAAGCCCAACGAACAAAGTATGCTAAAGGTCTATTGAAACGCGTCATATATATGGAACATGTTCCTACTTCTCGATGCCCAATGACCAAAGCCTTCTCCGTAGTTAATTGATCGGCTCCGGTATCTTCTTGGTATTCAACATTCGGTCAATATTGAACCAATATATGCTTTCTCTTAAAATGCAAGGTCAACCTCTCGTGATTGGAAAGAAAATCTTGAATACAACAAAAAAGAAAAGAAATCTACAGTGATTTGAATTTTCTTGGATAATAGTATTTCAAATCTTTAATAATCATTCGTTGCAATTCCTGTGATCTTGAGAAACTTCTATAAAAAAAAATAGAGTTTTGACACCCCAAAGGTATATGGGATTCATAGGTGCAAATAATATATACCTCGTTAATCCTATCGGCTAAACAAGTTCTCTTTCTTTCTAAATCCACACACAACCTATTGAGGCAAACACACTCTTGATCAATCTGTTTCTCTCTTTTTCTAAAACTGTTTTTTAATTTGAGCGTCGAAATTTTCCCATCAGAACACTTTCTGACGGTTTTTTATAGGTTCCATTGATCAAGATTATTAGAGGGCAAGTCATCCCGTTCGAATCAATAGATCTATCATTTATGGAATCAAATCCACCTCCAATAAGTCTCTTCTAACAAAACTATTAACATAGCTCTTCCAGATTGAATGTTCGCAAGCAGCTGCTTTCCTAGATTAACATCTATGTCCATTATGTCCTGTGCTGTCCATCACGAGAAAAATAGTTAAATGCGCATTTCTCGGTGAGCTTGCAAGGCTGTTCCGCAGCGCGGTTGTCTTTGCTTTCTCTTTACCAACGGTAAATTTGTTCTCACACGTTTTAAACTCTCTTGGGCATAGATCAATCAAAAGACTAATGTTTTGGGCTCTACGCAATTGGTGAAAAATAGAAGTGTTGGAAATCGGTAACGGTTCTGCATATCGTCACTCGTTTCCCTGAGTCTACTGACTTACACCACACACACCAAATATGCAGAAGAGGCATACAATTTCAAATAATTTTGATCGTTATGAATTTGGCTCTGCCTCTCAATAATACCATCATATAATATGTAATGCAAGATTAAAGAGGTCCTACGTCGGGTTAAATCCCACAACCAAGAATGCTCTCACATTATTATTGCATTACTCCCTCAATACACTGGGCAATCATTTAGTTCCAGAAGCCTACAAAGGATTCAGAACTCACTCTGCTTGCACCAATGGGACTCCTCGCAAAGTGCTCCTCAAATAAATAGCGTCACAATCCTAAGGTAAAAGTTCTTTAAGAGATGCCGGTGCAAATGTAGTAAATAAGTAAGACTGCAATGCCTTGCCAAATAAATAGTCTCCTGTCTTGGATGACTTTTGTTCTTGTTCAACAGTAATATGAGAAATTGATGATGATGTTGACAATGAGTGGGGAGGAAAGTAGTGAATTGAACTGGCAATGGAATACAGAATCTGGGTAGATTCCAGCCCTAGGTGGTAACCATGCGGAACTAAGGCACAACTTCGACTGAGCTGCATTTGGGTTAATTGGTAATTATCTCAAAAACTAGAAATTGCTTCAAACCGGCTCTTGCTTCGCTTGACCTTGCTTTTAAAAGCCGCATCATGTTTGAGTTTCACATACTGATAGTACAGGCATAAGCGTAACAGGCACAAACAGCATAATGGTATTGTAGTTTTTATCTGTCTCCAGCAGAAGAAACTGTAAAAAGTGCAACGCCTTAAATCTGAAAGCAGCGTGGTATTTTGCACTTCTACTTCCTGAGTACCAGGTCCTCGCGTCCCCAATAATTATGGACCTGCATCGTCAGTGTATGGATACAAGCATCGACCACCGGACCACAGAGACAAGGCGGGTACAAGCTTCAGTTAAGTTCATAAACGGAGGAATTGACATTTTGTCTATTGGTGGGACTAAGTTTTATCAACGGAAGGCAAATGTAGGCTCAAGTCCGTTGATGCAATGGTGAAATGCACCATTGCTAATTTTCCTTCTACCTTTGATTTCTTCTTCATGTCACGCACGACCCCCATGTCTTACCTCCCCTCTTCCGGTCAAATTATTCAGTAAACCAACATCAACTCATTCTTCAAATAAATCATCAGTAATATATATAAAATTATAAATTATATCATTGTTTCTTATTAAAATGAAAAAACAATTAAATTAATTTTTTCTCTCGTTGATCTCATGTGTCCCATTTTCATATTCCCTTTTCTCCCGATTTACGTCCCCCCAACAGGTGAAAAAAAAAATGTTACGCCTCTACTTGAAATCCATCCAAACAAGAAAGGAAAATTGCGATTGTTTGCTTTCCCCAGATGGCATGGCTGGTCCAGCCCAAAAAAGGGATTTGACTGCAAGGAAATGATGCACACCAACGTTCTATATTTTATACAACACGAAATATCCATAAAAAAGGAAAGATGTGTCTATTGCTGGTGGACTAACTCTCTATGCGGTCGTATATCGGCAGTCGCATAGTTCCTCTATTGCAATTTTTTTTTAATAAGAGGCTTTTTAGGCTAAAGTATTTGGTTTTTTTATTGATCGATTGATATTCAAATTATTTGATTAATTTGATTTAAATATTATAAAATTTAATTTAAAGGTTAATTTTTTTATTAATTATTTTTCTTTTCTCAAAATTCATGATTTCAAAATTTTAATTAAAAAAATTTAATATATCTATCACTAAATTATAAGTATTGGTTTTAAGAAAGTTGTTTGCATTTTGGTTTTTTGGTTCCAAGTTATATGCATGATTGGGTGTGCTGTGTTTTGCTCTTCTGTTATTAAAATTTAGAAGATCTGTACATGCCACCCTGCCACCAACAATTTTGCCACTCACTCCTTCCCCCATTCGAAATTGAAAGGCGTCATTGCTCTGTGTCATCCAGCACGTTACCTAGAAGTTTTAACGAAAGACAAATGACATATTCAGGCCCCCGGAAGGGCATGTTTGGACGAAACAATGATCGCTCGATCCCTTTGCACGCGGAGGAGGCACAATACGTGCATAAGACTTCTGTACAGTTACCCCGTTTGTACATATTGACTTCGGCCTTTTTATGTTTTTTCTTCTCGGAAAGACCCCAAAACAAGAGGAAAGAGTTGGGGTTGGATCCGACAAAGGGGATTATAGTCACTTGCTGAATTGGTAGGCTCAAGTCCTCATGCAACTCAACTAGCGGAGGCTCTAGAATGTGTGAAGGATCAGGTAGGTACTTCCTTAGTATCAAGACGTGAAAAATATCATGGATACGTGAAAGCTATCTGGCAGCTCTAACATGTACTTCACATTTTCGATTCTCTCAAGAATACGAAAAGGCTCAATATACCTGAGACTCAATTTTCCCTACTGTCTGAATCGAATTACCCCTTTCCAGGGTGATATCTGAAGAAAGACAATGTCTCCCACCTCAAACTCAAGTGGTCTCCGTCTCCTATCAGCATAGACCTTCTGTCAGTCCTGGGCGACTTTTATCTGTTCACCGATGATCCTCACTTTCTCTTTCATCTCCTCAACGATCTCAACACTGGTGATTCGCCTTTCTCCTACCTCATCCCAGCATAACAGAGTACGACTTTTCCTCCCATACAATGCCTCATATGGAGGCATCCAAATACTGGCATGATAGCTATTATTATATGCAAACTCTATCGGCGGAAGATGCCGATCCCAACTACCCCGAAATTCCATAACACATGCTCTTAGCATTTCCTCTAAAGTCTGTATAGTCCTCTCTGACTGACCATCAGTCTGTGGGTGATAGGCTGTGCTGAAATTCAGTCTATTATCCAATGCCTCCTGCAATCTAGACCAGAATCTAGACATAAATTTGGGGTCTCTATCTGACACTATCGACACTAGTAGCCCGTGAAGTCTGACTATGGTGTCAATATAGAGGTGTGCCAACACCTCTAAGGAATGATCAGCACGAGCCGGAATAAAATGTGTGAATTTTATGTGTCTATCGACAATCACCCATATAGTATCATGCCGTGCCAAAGTCCGCGGTAGTCCCATCACAAAATCTATCGTGATATGTTCTCACTTCCACTCGAGAATGGGGAGATGCTGTAAAGTGCCAGCGGGTCACTGATACTCAGCCTTTACCTGCTAACAGACCAGGTATCGAGCAACAAATTCTGCGATCTCCCTCTTCATATCGGGCCACCAATAACTATCTTGGATAGTTTGGTACATTTTCATACCGCCCAGATGCATAGCATAAACGGAGGAACAAGTCTCATCAAGAATATCTCTCCGAAAATCGCTGTCAGCGGGAATGCAAAACCGCTCCCGATATACCACTAGTCCGTCATCACAGACCCAGAACTCTCCGCCATCGCTACTGCAGATCCTACCAAGAATACCTCGGAGCTCCTTATTTGATCCTTGGAGCTCCCTAATGTGGTCGAGCAAAGTCGATCTCATCTCAAATCGGGCTAATAGTGCTCCTCAATCATCACAAGCCAAGCTGACTCCTAAAGTACGGAGTCCCACCAAACAAGAGAGGTAAGCACTCTCTGTCACTTGCGAAGAAGATGATGATTTCCGGCTCAAGGCATCTACCACAACATTCGCCTTTTTCGGATGATAATCGATAATCAGATCATAATCTTTCAATAATTCCATCCATCTCCTCTATCTCAGATTCAATTCCCGCTAGGTGAACAAGTACTTCAGACTTTTGTGATTTGTGAATACTCTGCAGGTCGCCCCATATAAGTAATGTTGCCATATCTTCAGAGCAAAGACTATGGTGGCTAACTCAAAATCATGTATCGGGTAGTTCAACTCGTGCTTTTTCAGCTGTCAAGAAGTATATGCAATTATCCGACTATCCTGTATCAGTACACAACCTAATCTCTATCGGCTGGCATCACTGTATACTATATACTCCCGACTGCTAGTGGGAAGGGTCAATATCGGTGCTGATTTTAGTCGTTGTTTGAACTCTTGAAAGCTCGCCTCACAACAATCATCCCAATGAAACTTGACGTCCTTTCGCGTCAATTTAGATAGTGGAATAGCGATCTGAGAGAATTCCTCTACAAACTGCCGATAATAACCTACAAGACCAAGGAAACTCCAAACCTCAGTCACGGTTTTCGGATGCTTCCATTTCAGTATAGCCTTAACCTGGCGGTTATGACTAAGATGAAGACTACCTTCTCAATAGATCTATAGTTAGCTTTTTTGTCTTGAAGTATACAGCTGTCATAGTATATCGGCTTCTGTATGGTGAATTCTTATATCACAAGAATAGAACAGAGTCTCGGTCAGAGATAGAGAGGTATACATAAAGTTTCTCATCGAGAATAGGTCGAGAGAGGAGTGAAGGCAACATAAGGTGCTCTTTGAACCGTTCGAATGTTGTTTGGCACTCTGGCGTCCATGTAAATTTCTGAGATTTTTTCAGAGCATCATAAAAGGACTTATACTTCTCCTCCACTTTCAACATCAACTGATTTAGAACTGCAATCTCCCCATAAGGCATTGCGTTTCTTTTACTGTCCTCGACATGCCATGTCCAATATGACTAAATCTACTCCAGATTCGCTTCGATCCCTTAATTGGTAATGAAGAAACCAAGAAACTTTTTAGAAATGATTCTCAAGGTACATTTTCCTGAATTTAGTCTCATGTTGTAACGTTCTAACGTCCAAAATGTCTCTTCCAAATCTGCAACCTAATTTTCAGTTTTAGTGCTTTTGACGAGCATATAATTGACATAAACCTTTACGTTCCTTCCTAGCTGTTCACTAAAAATCTTGTTAACAAACCGTTGAAATGTTGCTCCGACATTTTTGAGACCAAACGACATAACCTTATAATAATAAGTATCGAACTTTGTGATAAAACTAGTTTTATTTTTATTTTCGGGAGCCATACATATTTAGTTGTATCAAGAGTATGCATCCATGAAACTCAGAGCTGGTGGCTAGATGAATTGTTTATCAATTTGGCGATATTGGGGAGCAGGTAACTGTCTTTTAGACATACCTTGTTGAAGTCAATGAAATATACACACATCCTCCACTTGTTGTTAATTTTTTTAACTATGATCACATTGGCCAACCATTCAAGATATTTCACCATCCGAATGAATCATGTTGCTAAGAGTTTTTAGACTTCTTCTTGTATTGCGCGCTATGGTTCCGGTGTAGACACCCTCTTCTTCTACTTAATAGGTTTCTGACGCTAATCTGCAATTAGTTTATGGACTCTGACTAAAGGGTGAATACCTGGCGTGTTTTTGGGAGACCGTATGAAGATTTTAGAATGTCGTCAAATACAATCCACAATTGCATCCTAGAGAGGCATCGGTAGGTGGCATCAATTTGAACCCTTTGGTTGGATACATCTGCAATTGAAACTTCGATTACCTCATCTCCGGGTTGAGGTTTGGATCGGTGTTCGTCATCATCTCTAAGTTCTAACGTTTCTATAGAGAGGACTTCTTTCTCGATCATGGGAACAGTCGACGGGTCGATGTCACCATGAAGCATCGCGACCCCTAGGGGTGTCCTACAGGGTAGTATTTCGAGGCCATCCAAACTAGGATGATTGAGAACGGCATTGTAAGGAGATGAAAGTTTCACTGAAAAGTGATTCTGGTAGTAGTATAGTGAGAAAATGTTCCTTAAACGAGATGGTACTCTCTGGATGTATACATTCGTCAACGAACTCTTTTATGGGTTTGTTAGT
Source organism: Dillenia suffruticosa (assembly GCA_033439265.1). NCBI lineage: Eukaryota > Viridiplantae > Streptophyta > Magnoliopsida > Dilleniales > Dilleniaceae > Dillenia > Dillenia suffruticosa. The sequence goes on along the minus strand of JAVTVX010000005.1, from coordinate 18,056,523 downwards.
AGACTTGAAGATGAGATGGGTTGAAACCCATTTGCTGGAGAGTTTCTCAAAAGAGGAGGTTTCAATCTGCTCCTTGATCAACAAAAATTCTTTTAACGAGATAAGACCCTATTCCTGCAATGATGATCAGCGGATCATTCCGGTCAGCCTTTTTCTCTTGGTTAAGGCCATGACGGTAGAAAAAAGAATGGTGGTAGAAACTTAGGAAATCAGTTTATTCTCATGGATAGTGCCAATCTGTTGGAAGTAGATTTGGCTCCACAGATAAGACTCTACTGACTCGAACGGTTGTCTGGTCGTCTGTCAATCTTGACCAATAAAACTTGCAAAAGACCACCGAACAATATTTTGGCGGGAAGACTCTGATATTCAAGTTAAAGAGCGGTTTTTAAAAAGAAAAACAATCTGAAAGAAAGAGAGAACTCCGTTATGTTGTTGTGTGATATGTGTAAGTCCAGAAAGCGTATCCGATTGGTTGATTTAATGATATATATATAGTACATGTGTTTTGAGTCACATATGCACTTGGCATGTCGAAACTCTTGTTTCCATACGAATGTATTTATGAGATTGTAGCATTATTAAGGAAAGATTTCTATAAGATCTAGGATCTTATTGATTACGGAAGTTTTGCTTACCAAGATTTCTTTCTTTATTGATTAAGATTCAGAATCTTCTTGTTGATTAAAAAATAACAAGTCCGTGATTTTAGGAAAGTCGAATTTTACTCTGGATAGACTGAATATCGAGTACTGAAAAGGTATCGTGACCGATCAGTTAGCTATCGAAAAGAGTTTGGTCAATGAGTACCGAGGGAAAGGGCCGTATCTCATTTGTGCAAACTACTGATCATGGATTCAAACTTTGTAATAATAGATTTTTGAACCATGTATCACCTGTAAATAACTATACTAAGTTGTCCCCGATTAAAAATTCATAACCATAGAGAATAAAATCCGTAAAAATCATTTTATTGATAAAATAACCATAAACCTATTATTGATTATAGTTCAATGATGGTTAAGATAATATTGATTTTGATTTATAAAAAAAATTAAAGGTATACTAAAACACATGTACCATTTGAAATATTAAAATTAAATTGATAAAAAATATAAAACAAACATTAACAATAATGCATAGTAAAATTAGATTTTCATTGTACATGATTCCGTACATTTTTAGTTGTACACAAATACAAAGAAAATCCTGAATATAAAATGTGTATATATATTGTGCCGTACGTGATAAAATAATATAATCATTTACTTTTAAAAATAAATATTATTATAGCAAATAATTGAGATAAAACGAATCACATGCAAACTCATGAGAGAGTAAATGAGAATTTTTTCTTTTTTTTTGGAGTTTTTATTCGTGAGTATTCGGATGACACTAATTGATATGATCTAAATATTATAAGATTCATTATAAGGTTAGTTTTCTTAATTTTTTTTTATTTTTAGAATTTAAATTTAAATTTTTTAATCAAAGGAATAGGGGGTTCGAATACATATAAAAAAAAAAAAAAAAAAAAAAAGTTTGGCTGCTTCGTGTTACCATTGTAAAAGGGAAATGTAAAATGAAAGAAGAATGCTCAAGTGGGCGGTGCGGCGGATGGCAAATGAAGACAATAGACGGGAGAAACGGGGTTACTTTAGGAAAGTCAAAATTTTGTCGTGACGCCTGAGGCGGAGCTGCGGCTTCCCACTTCTGAAATTACGAGGCAAAAAGGAGCATGGATAAACATGTAAATATTTACAGCGTGCTTTAAATTTTCATCACTTTGATTGATGCATTCCATGGGCTCAATGCTCAAGTGCGATCGTGGCTCCGTTTGGGATTGGGTAAAATTCGATTAATTAATGTTATATGCGTATGACCCCACTGAGCCACAGAGGAGTTTGAATGTAGACTGTTCATTAATTTGAATCAAAACAATATATCATTTCGCTGTCTTTATAGGTTTTGATTACACTTCCTCTCTCTCCTCGCTCTCTCTCGTATCGCCAATGCCAGTCCTACCCCTACCGTCATTCTGTCCCTCCCACACATCAACAATGGCGTTATTCCCTCACAGTAAAGGGCAATAGGGGCCAAGTCTAACTAAGCATTAGCTCTGTGGTGTGAGTTGATTAAATCAAAATAAAAATGGGTCTGATGCTGGGCTCCAGCACCAGACCACACAAAGGTGGTGCCAATGGCGGAATCTCCACCAGATGGGTTTCTCTCTTCTGCATTTCTAGCTTCTTCTTGGGTGTGCTCGTCGTCAACAGGTTCTCTCTCTCTCTCTCTCTCTCTCTCTCTCTCTCTCTCTCCGTGTTATGCATCTGCGCCTGTGATATGCCGTTGAACTTCTTGTAGGATCTTCTGCCTAATTGATAAGGATCCTCAGATTCGTTGCCTAAACCTTCTTTAATTAGGTTTTCTTTTTCGTTTGTCGCCCTCAAAATCCTATCTTCTTCTGTGACCTTAATAATCATAATAAATGATTTGCTTGAGTTTACGTCTATCTGATGCTATATTTGGGAGTGCTGGTTCTACCTGATCTCGAGGACTGCCCCTTCTCATATCTTTAGCGGATCTCTTTCCCTCTCTCTCTCTGTAATGTCTAGATTTGAAATCGTACTCCTTACCTTCCCCATATTGCGCCCTTAACAATTCTTTTCTAAACTTCCAAAACCGTTTCTCAACTTCGTGTATTGGGTTGCTTTGTGATTTCTTGGTTGTTAATTAATATCTTCACCTAAACCCTCCCCCTCTCCCATAAATTATGGATATTACCCGAGCTGAATTGATCCTCGTTCATACCCACAAGAGAATAGTATACCATCTTAAATTATGTCAATCCCTTGCTCCTTGTGCAGGATTATCTTTGTGTAGGCTGATGGACATTATTAGCGTAGTCCACTGCAGCTTTGGAACCCCATATAATTAGATTAAACAGACTAAGCAACCATGTAAGTCTGTAACTCTATGCATAAAAAAAACACAGAATTTTGGCAGGGCTGGAGCAACAGTGAAGATGGCAAATCAACGTGAAGTCATCAAGGTCTGGCTTCTAGTGTTCTATCCAAAAAGAGCAACTTTGAATTTTTGACACAACAACAGAAGAAAATACTGTTTTTAATGCCTCTAATTGGAATCCAGATATAGCACCTTACACCCCAATTTCCTTCTCCCATGTGAAAAACTAAGTGGCTATGAAGCTTCCATCAGTGGCATGTGGTGTGAAAATTCCAACTTTATGGGATTCAATGAAATAGGAACTAAATTGAGATTGGGGAAATTTCAACCATATTTTGAAACTTCTAGTAAGGGTTTATTGCCCTCAACTGCCCTAGGTTGAGGCGACCTCTTCTAGGTAGCCTTTGGGTGCAAGTGGTACCTTAGAAGCTTTGTGGTCCTAAGTCAAGGAGTAGGTTATAGACATTGGCTCAATCAAGCACCATGGACTTTAATATCTTGTGAATAGTGTAGAAAGGTGTCAAGGGGTTAGTGCCCTAATGAGATTATCCACAAGCCAAGAAATCCAAAGGAGCGCACTCTCTTGCAGCTTTGGTCATGACCCAAGAAAAATACTTTTGGAAATTATCCAGCTTTAATATTCTCTGTCACTGCAGCTCGAGTAAAGGTGCAAACTCTCTTGCGGCAGAATTCATGCCTAGACAAAAATGCTCCTATTTGTTGCTATCTTCATGGTTCATACTTCTAGACAAAAGTATATGTTAATGGTATGCAGTTGGGTCTGAAGCTCTAGATTAATGGAGTCCTCAAATTGAGGTGTCATTCTGGAGCTAACCGGTCTTTCTTTCATCTTTCCAAACTAATATGTCATTATTTTACTCATGGGCGTGAGTGGCTCTTCAACTATCATCATGGTAACATAAGCTATGTGTAAATGACGCATAAGTGAAATTCTTTTGTCATCTCCAGTTGGTGGCTGTAAGGATGTAATTCTAGTTACATTATAGTTTATATGTCAATATTTTTTAATACTGACTTCACCTATTTTATGGCCATTACATCCAAAACCAACCCTTCATTAATTTGGTCTTTGTATCATGATGCCACCATATCATATAAGGTGAAAATATGTACTTCAACCATCTTTCCACACTATTTCTTGGGTGCTGGCTATCCCAATTACTATCATAGCCTCACAATTTATTTAAACTCCCTTGCATAATATGCGGTTTATGCTTGTGCATATGATAATGCATGATTTTATTTTGGATTGTGATATTTATCCTATTTGTGACCAGCTGTTGCTAATCAAGGTGATAACATGCTATAGACATAATACTTTTACCTTTCATAGGTTTTGGGCTGTACCAGATCCTGTTAATTCTGATGAAGAGGCCATATCTTCCCATAGACATCTGCCTAGAGAAGATCGGCCCATGGTAAATTGCGGTAAAAAGGTAAACCAAAAAATTAATTATATGCTCCTTTGCCTTGACTAATACAAAACCTTTTTATATTTGTATAGGTGCCTATTGTTCAAGCTGATGACATCCTTTCTCAAGTTTCACAAACACACGAAGCTATCATGTAACATTCCATGTTTTTTCTGAGTGGCTTTCAAAAATTTGGGCCAGTATCTTGTACTATTGTATTTGTCGATTCCTTTCCTTGTCAAGTTGAGAATTTTGACATATGTAATGGAACAGTTCCTGCAATCATTCATTTTATGCACTTTCAGGACATTAGACAAAACTATCTCTTCTCTGGAGATGCAGCTAGCTGCTGCTAGATCTGCTAGGGCTGACAGTGTGGAAGGATCTCTAGAGGTTACAAAACTAGGAGTTGAGCAATTGAAACAGCGGGAGAAGGTTTTCTTTGTTATGGGAATCATTACTGCTTTTAGTAGCAGAAAGCGCAGGGACTCGATTAGAGATACCTGGATGCCTAAGGGTTGGATGCAAGTCTTGCAGTCTTCTTTAGCATTGAGTGGATGATTTTCCTCCTTGAAGTGACACATTTTTTGTAATGACTTGTGTCTTATAATCCATTTCAGGAGAAGAGTTGAAAAAGTTGGAGAAAGAGAAGGGGATTATAATTCGATTTGTTATAGGACACAGGTACAAGTTTTCAAATTTTTGCGGTATGTGTGTTTTCCAATTGTCCTGTTATGACCAAGTATACCAAGTTTACTTCTGTTATCTAGTGCAACCCCTGGTGGTGTTCTAGATCGTGCTGTCGATGCAGAAGATGACCAACATAAAGATTTTCTGAGGCTGGTACACATACATTTGCAACCTATTTAATTGCAAATCTGATGGTTTCTTCCCTGATTTTCACCATGTGGTAGTTGTAAGAATTGTGTCATCTATTTAGAGTGTTCTATGGAAAACATTTTACCTTCTCTAAATTGAATTGTACTCTTTCATGTTTCTTGGTCCCTTCAAAAGATTGCAGATGAGCCAAGATGAGTGAGTTTTGAGATGCTTGTACTCATTTACATAAAATTAGCTGAGCTTGAACTCTCGTTTACCTTCAACTTTATTTTTCGTCCATCATCAAGAAACATTTAAACAAATTCCATTGTTAGCTCGCCCAACATTATTTTAGTATCATATCCATCTATTTCTATTAATTATTAATTGACAAAAAATATGTAAACATTGTTTTTTAAGTAAAACATTGATCAATAATGTATGTTAGGAACTGGACCCTTCAACAAACATGTCCCTGAGTCTTAATGTACATGAGTCTGAAGTGCTTGAGATTAGAAATTGTTTGCTAGATGAGGTTCAAATTATTTGTTGAGCTTTGATCAACAAGCTCCACTAGCTTTCAACATAAGCCTGGGGCTGCTGGAGAATATGAACCTGATAGCCCCCTCGTTTCTTATTCTTGGATGTTCCAACACTTCTAGAGCTTATTGTCATGGACACACAGGCAGACAAATTTATTTATATCAATTATATATTAGGCTTTGGAAGAATACTTTGGGTTATCTAGTGGGCTAAACTATACTATTAGTTCCTTCTTTTTAATTGTTTAAGGCTTTAAGCTTACTTGGAGTAGTGTTGCTTTTGTTGCAGAACCATGTGGAAGGATACCATGAATTGTCAACGAAAACCCAGACATACTTTTCAACAGCTGTTTCAAAATGGGATGCTGACTTCTATATCAAAGTTGATGATGATGTGCATGTTAATCTTGGTTTGTTTCTCTTCATCCTGATATATTCTTCTCTAATTTTTGCAAGATGTATCATGGGATTATATGGCCTCTGACAGGTATGATTGGATCTACTTTGGCAAGGCATCGATCAAAACCGCGTGTGTACATAGGTTGTATGAAATCTGGACCGGTCCTCTCGCAGAAGTAAGATGGTCAGGTTTTGTCAGTTTTGCTCTATTTCACTCATAGGAGATCAACAGATATACCATTTGCAATTCCATGCAGGGGGGTCAAGTACCATGAACCAGAATACTGGAAATTTGGCGAGGAAGGAAATAAGTATTTTAGGCATGCAACTGGTCAAGTATATGCCATTTCTAAAGATTTGGCCACCTACATCTCAGTTAACAGGTAAACCCCCTTGTTGCAGCATCTTTTTCCTGGTTACTAGGTTGTCTAATATGGATAATTCTTCTCCAGGCATATACTCCATAGATTTGCAAATGAGGATGTCTCTCTGGGATCCTGGTTTATTGGCCTTGACGTTGAGCATATTGATGATAGAAGCCTCTGCTGTGGGACACTTCCAGGTACAAATGCTCCCACTGTGCTTTATAAATAATGCCCTCGCTTGATTTCATCTCTTGGTGCGACTAGATGTGCTTGGATGATAGTTTGAGAGGCTGCTTCTAGAATGCATGCACACCATAATCACTGATGGCTGATAACTGTTGAATTTTGTGAGTGTTTCAGATAAGGTTGATACGGTTGGACAATCAAGCATCCGTAGTCAATTATGAGAGATCATAAACATTACATAAAATTATAGTGTAAGAATTAGGTGATTAACTACGTTTGGATGCTTGTTATTACACTATCAGCACATTTGCTGGATTCAAAGATATTGCCATTCTGAAGATCCTAATATTGAAGTGGTGTAAACTACAGCTGGGTCATTACTTGGTTTTTAGGTGCACACTTCCATGAATAATAGAAAACAAAAATATTCTGTGAATTGGATGAGCAGGGGTGTCTCGAACATGCATAAATGCAGTACCTTCTTCGTTATACCTTCCATGCTTAGTTATGCAATGCTTCCATTGGTGAAGAGTTGTCCAAGTGTCGGGTTGTGTTTAAATGATAATCTGCGGCGTGTTCCTCTTGTGACTTTGGGGTGAGGGAGGGTGCATAGCTGACTTTTAAAAAAAAAAAAAAAAATCTTTTAAATGCTGTCCCTGCTCTCAAGCAATTTCGTCCTCATTAAGCAATGCTATTTTCTTCCAAATTTCCTTGTACCCCATTTTCAGATTGTGAGTGGAAAGCTCAAGCTGGGAACCCTTGTGGTGCATCGTTTGACTGGAGCTGCAGTGGCATTTGTAGATCTGTAGAGAGAATGGAGGAGGTTCATCAACGGTGTGGCGAGGGAGATGGAGCTATTTGGCACACCAGTTTCTGATACTTGCCTATTGCTCTTGGATATCCTGTAACATATATTGTTCGTCTGGGACTAGAGAAGGCAATGGTCATCTGCCTGAATTTTGACTGCTGATGCCTCAGGACAGTTGACGTGTGATTATGATTACACACTGCACATACAGATGGTCAGAAAGATATGTGAAATTTTTTTTCTCTTTTTTGTTTAGATTGAATTCTAAAGGAAAAGCTGTATCTGATGGGGAAGGTTTTTTTTTTTTTTTTTTTTTGTCAGTTGAAGACGACGAATGTACGTAGAACTTCTATTTGCACCAGACTTTATTATTTGAATACCAATCATTGATTCATTCGTGAGCATGCAGGGCAGCTTGGTAAAGTTATTCACGTACTTGGCTGCATTGAGTTTTTGGGTTTCCCATCCGCTGTTGTTTGCTCAATCACATTAATGGTTTAATTTCTAAAATTGAAATCCTCACAGCTATCTTTTACTTTCAAATGTTTGACTGGGAGGAGGAATTTCCATCAACAGTGCCTAAAGTAGTAAAAATGAAAAATCTGGCAGTGGGCATTAGTATCTTTATTGTGAACACAAAAAATTTAAATTTGAAGAATTCGGGAGTGCCCCCCATCGAATCTGATTAAGGAATAAAATGAACCAAAAAAAAAAAAAAATTAAGGAAATGGAAGCTAGTGGGGCAAGTGGAGACTCATCATTTATATCCATATTTCAACATTGTGGTAATTTCATAATTAGGTGCTTAACTAAATTGTTATTTATTTATATATAATTTTTGGGCCAAATGCTAATATGACTAAGACCCATTTAAAAAAATAAATAAATAAATAAATAAATAAATTGATGTAAACTGGTAATAAAATGATAATTTAAATTTTTAATGAAAATTTAAGTTATTTAAGGAATAATATAAAAAATGGAAGTGTGCACCTAAAATTTAATTAAAATTTTGTTTAATTTAGTCAAGAAATATTATAAATAGGATAAAAAAATTAAGTATAAATTTAAAAAGTCCAGATTTTCCAAACACACCTAAGAAATCATCCTTCATTGTTTTCAAATTTGCAAAATGTGTCTTCTATCTCTGGGCGATATCTTTTGTTTTCCCTTCTCTTTCGTGTTGTTATTTTTAGGGGAAAAAAACAATGAAATAAATCTATACGTGTGACCGAGAGAGGGGTTGTTTACAACGGATCAAAAGAAGTTGATTCAGATAAGATTGGGCTTGTGGTTGTGGTAGCAGATATGATTTATGTGTCTTAATAACCTATGAATCCGAAAGAATAACAATAAATTCCGATAGTTGACTTTTCAGCTTGGCTGGGATTGATTTGGCCCTCTCCGCCTCACTCTTGCTCTTGCCTTTTGATATCTAATCAACTACTCCCACTGATGATGATAATAATAATAATAATAATAATAATATCGTCCCGTGGATTTTTCCCTTTTCTTTTTTTTATCTGAAAAAAAATAAAAATATAAAATCGTTTTCGGGGATGTCAAACAGCTCAAGAAAGATGCTTCGACTTATGACATATGACAGATTCCTGTCCCATACCGACCACACAAGTTTAACCTGACAAGTGATGGAGAAAGAAAATAGCAATAAGTATTATGTGTACTAACTTTTGCACATTAAAAAGAAGATCTAGCAGCCGAGATTATTGATATTCAGTCCCAGAGGGAAAAGACAGTGGATAGCTGGCTTCCAAACTCCTTGTTGATATCGTAGTGTGTGGAGGTTTTTACTCATTAAAGGCCTATACAGGTGTAGCTGCATTGCACCGTGTGCGGGATATATGATGCCTTCGCTTGACCAAAGCCCACCACAGTCGTGCGTGAGAGAGAGTAGTTTCAGCCGGTGAGTAACCTCTATAAAGGCACTACGTTGTCTTTTTTTTTTTTTAGTATCACATTTGCTTATCACATTCACATTACAATTTATAACATGGTGCATCCAGGAGGACAACATGTTACTCGTGCAGTATTTTAATTGCTTGCTGCTTTGGTTTCCTTTACCTTTTCATATTGGTGATATAATCTTTCTCTCTCTGTTGTTGATTGTTGTTGTGCTCGCCCTTGTTAATTATTCTACTTCTATGTGTTACGCCATTTTTAACTCCCTAACTCCTCTTGCCGCGTGATAATTTGTCCCTTTTTATTCTTTTCCTTTAAAGTGTGATGGTCGGTGAAACTCAAAAGGCCTTCTGGAATTAGGCTTGCTTGGGAGTGGGGACTGATGCGATGATAGATACCGCCCGACCGGCCGGACCCAATAAAAGTCAAATACTTGAAAACCCCCAAAACCAAAAAGCAAAAAGAGAAGCGAGGCCCGACCTTAGCTAGACCCATGAAAAAAAATGATTTTTTTTTTATTTAATACATGTATCATATGTATTACCGATGACTATTAGGAATATGATAAATTTTTCAAAATGGAAATATTTGTCTTAATATGCTTGAAATGCCCCCCCTCTCTCTCTCTCTCTTCTCTCTCTCGTCTATTTTATTTCTTTTTCCTCTTTTTACGTTGGATATGGGTTGAGTACTCTTAACCATAATTGAGATAGGCACTTACTTGCTCTCTCTTTTTTTTTTTTTTTTTTGGCTACCCTGGGGTGATTATTTTGAGATAGAGTTGAAAAGACACAGACGGACGAATATAATGATCAATTATTTAATCCAAAAAAGTTTAATGAAAAATGATACAACTATATTCACACCCTGAGGCACTATGCCATACAGGTGATACTTGCAAAATCAAAGATACCCAATATATTATTTAAGAATATGTTCAAATATTATATTTTTTCAATAATGGAAAAGAAAATCGTGTTTTTCTTTTTCTAAAATTTATACTAAACTTTTGAGTTTCTCCAAATTTTTTTGCAAATTGTTCATTAGTCGAAAAACTCGCTTCTCCGGTTAGAATTCCTCTCTCTTTCTCTCTTCAGGGGCTCTTCTCTTCACAGACAAGTTGTTGTCTAGTTTTGTTATCTCTTATGATATTTAACTTATTTTGATATTCTATATGATTAGCTAGTTTTGTGATCAGCGACGATAATTCCTAAAATGCCGATAAAATTGTGGTTTGATGGATATTTTTTTTCTTAATTTTCCTATGCTGTTTTAATATTTGTTAAATTCTTTTAATTCACCAATTTCATGTTTCTTATTTCTCAATAAATCAAAATGTTTGTGTACTTCGGAATGAATTGTGAGGAAATATATTGGTGAGTTCAGAGTCTTGTAAAAATAAAGAAATTTAAGTAGTGAGTTACCTCCCATGGAGACACATTTATTGTGTAATAACATGATATAATATTTATCTACTTTTGTTGGTTAAAATCTTATATATGAGTCAAAACCTCTGTTCATATGATTTTATTAGAATTTTTGTTTAGCAACCTTTCGTAGTGGCGGCATGTCTTGTGTGGTGTTTGATACTGGTATAATATAGTTTTTTTTTTTTTTTTTTTGTCTGAATGAAGTGATTTTTGCTGCATTTTGAGTTGTTACACTTTGCAGAGAAATTGGATCGGTGAAAACCATTACGGAGAGACCAGACATCTCCTAAAGTTAAATGGAAGAAGCCAACAATTGGAACATTTAAACGTATCAGGCATCTAACTTGGAACACATTTTCAGTCTTCCTTCTTTTAATCTAAACAGAATACATATATATTTTGAATGTAACTTTTTAGTTTTTGACTTGCAAAAATGTGTTGTTCGATTTTTAATTAATTAACTAAGGCTATTGCTTTTCCATGCCACCGGGGGGGCAAAGGGCACGAAGGAAGGAAACAGGGAAACTCCTGGACAGGCACATGTCAACCCACCCTGCAGACACCCTACTCTGACCTACCCAAAATTCGAATTACTTTTCTTACTTGACGCGTAAATACTTGATATTTGTCCGAGTGATCGGATTTTGGATTGGAATTAAATCAATTAAAACACTGTGTGTTTGGGGTGGTGGGGGGGCGGGGGCTTTGACAAAGGAGACACACTCTGGTATGAACAAAAAAATGTTGACTATTTCTAAAAAAGAAAATCTAGTGACATTAGCCATGTGCGTTGAAATTCCAAGAATTAAATTATGAAAATTAATGCATAATTTCTTTTTTGAATAAAATAAATACATAGTATTGCCATTTAAACTCGTACAAAATGGCATAAAGGAATAAATATATATATTATTGTTCATGTTCGAAATTTTTAGGCGACATACGGTCCAAATTCGAACACACAAAAAACGAGGAAAAGAAATTAAAATAAAAAAGAACCGGATGGATGAATTGTATTTTATTTTACTTTTATTGAAAAGAAAATGGCAAGGAACGTGAAAAAGAACAGCGCGGCGATCACAACCACCACAACGTTGCAAATAAACAAACAAGGGGAAAGCCGAGGGGTCTTTTTCCAACCTTAAAATCCTATCAAGTATTTAACCTTAAAACCCGTATTCAAATCAATTAGATTTAGAGTTCGGTTTCCGCCCCTCCCCCCCCCCCCGGGGCTCTCCTATTCTCACTCTATTGTTCTTATCTCTTTGCTTTGGATTTGGTTTTATCGCTGTGAAATTTTAAGACAAAATTTGCCAGGCGGAGATATTTAGATATTTCAGGATTTTTTTGTTGTTCATATTGTTGATATAGAATTTTAAATGGGGAGGTTTTCTGATTTGCTTGTTATTATGGGGTGATGTGTGGGCGTGAAAAGTGAAAATTTTAAGAAAGGTGTGGTTTGGGCCTCTGGTCACTGCCGCTTATCCCTGCAATCCTTATCGCCACTCTGCTCTCCCTTCTCTCTCTCTCTCTCTCTCTCTCTCTCTCTCTCTCTCTCTCTCCACCATATCTAAATCTCCCCATTCCTTTCCCGTCCTCCTTTTTGCCCTTTCTTCAATCAATATATTCATTTATTATCTCTTCTGTTACGGTGGTTTTCCTTCTTTCTTTGAAAACCCTCGACTTCTCCCGGTGCTTAACGCTCAAACAATTCTTTCCTTCTACTAAATTAGAAACATCATTTCTGGGTTTTTGGCTATTCTTTATTTTCATCAAGTTCCCCCCGTTTTCTTTTACCATATTAATGGCTTTGGTCTCAATGTTGTTGGAGATCCTGCAGAAGCCAAGTATGGGGAATGTATTGGGAGAGCTGGCTATGTTAATAGCCCCTCTTTGGATTGCGGTTTTTGTGGGGGTATTGGTTGGCTGGTCCTGGACACCTAAGTGGGCCAACGTTGGAATTGCAAGGCACAAATTAGAAGACCCTTCTCCTCCGTCTCTATCTGTATCTGCGTCTGATACCAATAATTCTTCTTCAGCGGCATCATCTTCTGCTTCATCACTGGGTTTTGCTTCCATTTCAAGTTTGAATTCCTTAAAATTACAGATGTCCAGCTGCATTTCTTGGGTTGCCGACACTGCAGTCCAAGATAACCCCTTTTCTGCCCCTCCCACTCTTAACTCTGACTGCAGGTTTGTGGGTTTTTTCTGTTTCCCTATTCTGTCCTATTTTAGCTCATCCCTTTAATCATAATTATAATCTCCAGTCACAAAATACCAGAAAAGAATAACCTCTCTTTACATATTTGTGATTGATCTAACGATTCCCCGCTAATTGCTTTCAGTTCATCACAAGTTAAACGAGGGGAATCACCGGCCCTTACAGAAGACGATTTAGAGCATTTGCGGAAACTTGTGGAGGTCAAAGATGGAGGCCCTGCTTGGATTCAGATGATGGACCGCTCCACTGCTAACATGAGCTATCAAGCCTGGCGTAGAGATCCTGAGGTGGGCTTTTTTACTCTCTTTCGTCCAATTAGCTTCTGCACTTTTACCTTACGAATTTCTTTCTTCTCTAAGTAGTCTTATGAGCGTCCCCTCAGTTTTACTGTGTAACCATGTGAGCTAAGTTTATTCTTATGCTTGTATGGTGCTCTGCGTTATCTCACTAAATTGTACTTTATTGATTTACCAGACTGGCCCTCCACAGTATCGAAGCAGGACAGTGTTTGAGAATGCCACTTCTGAATTGGTGAGGGACTTCTTTTGGGATGATGCGTTCAGAATGAAATCAAAATGGGATGACATGCTTCTTCAAGCTAGATCGTTGGAGGAATGCCTCACCACCGGAACTATGGTAGTTCAGTGGGTACGCAAGGTAAGCAGCATTTTATCGTTTTTGTTTACATCTGTCTGTACATACAAGTTCTCTCTATAACCTGAATTTTATTTTTGTTTGCTGTGGTGCAGTTTCCTTTTTTCTGCAATGACAGGGAATATGTCATTGGACGTCGCATTTGGGAATCGGGAAGTTCATATTACTGCATAACCAAGGTACAAGCATCTCTAATAACTTCTTTTATAATGTGGAACCGGTTTTTTCCATTATTTTAGATGATCATATCTACTCTTCCCATTGTTAACTTTTTTTTTTCGAATGTTTCATTTTTGTACAACATAATTTGGCTGTGAATATTTTCTATCGTTTCCAATAATTAGTAGTTAGTATATCATACAAATTTTGTTCCATTTGGTAAAACTTAGCAAAAATGAAGGAAAAAAATGGGCATTGATAGTTCGGAAGGATGTGTGTGATTGTTCTGATATCTACCAGCAACATGTGAACGCCTCCAATGCAACCACTTAAATTAGCCCTTTTCGTTGTATATATAAAATATAAAAGTTTTTATATATCAAGGTGAAGTTCTTTGGCTTTTTTTTTTTGTTTTTTTTTATCACTTGTTATTATAGTATTTCTCTGCTGCATGGTGACTTGTTTCTAGTTGCATGTATAGAATTGGCAGTTTGCTCCTAATTTGTATTTTGAGGCTAAATTGAGCTTTTGCATTTTTTTTTCCCTTTTTCAGGGTACCCCATATCCCTCTTTGCCCAGGCGCAACAAACCAAGACGTGTAGATTTGTATTATTCAAGTTGGTGTATTCGTGCAGGTAATGATTATTCTCCAGGTAGAATTTGTATTAGATCAGATTTTTCATTACAAAATTGTCAATCTGAGTTATTTGTTGGACATAGTGCAGTTGAGTCGAGGCGTGGTGATGGCCAGTTGACATCGTGCGAGGTATTACTCTTCCATCATGAAGATATGGGTATACCTTGGGAAATAGCAAAGCTTGGTGTCCGGCAGGGCATGTGGGGATGTGTCAAAAAGATTGATCCTGGCTTGCGTGCATATCAAAAGGAGAGAGCATCCGGAGCACCACTTTCTCGTTTTGCATTTATGGCTCAGATCAACACCAGGGTTTGTGCCGACTATTTAAGAGCCTTGGATTGCAGAGGAAATGACACTAGTGAGGATGATTCCCCGGAGTTATCTGCTAAGCCTTCGGGTAGGAATATACCCAGGCTTCTAGTGATTGGTGGGGCCATTGTCCTGGCCTGTAGTCTTGACAAGGGGCTCTTGACAAAGGCAGTTATATTTGGAGTGGCCCGAAGGTTTGCAAATATGGGGAGGAAGTTGTGATCCAGATTCTTATTTGAGGATGGTCTCTTGGAATGTTTCATTATTAATTTTTTTTTCTTTTTGATATTGGCGGCATTGACAGATCAAGGAAAGAAATCTAAAATTGTACTTGTTTGGGGGTGGGGCGTGGGGGTTGGGGGTGGGGTTGTAGATTTCATTGATCTCTTACAGTGCCGAAATATATAGACCAAAATGTTTTCGATCCGCCATGCTTGTTCATTTTCTTCACATCAGGAAACCAAGCATGTAGGCATCCAACTACTGACAAGATACAAAATTTCATGTAAACATCCATCATCATCAGATTCGATGTGTCCCATGTTCTAATTATCGACGACATCAAACAATTCGATAATAAAATTTTTTGAGACTTCTACGGCAAGTTGGAAATCCAATGTCGTGTCACTTCCGTTGCAAACCAACAAACTAATAGTCTTGTCAAAGTGACAAGCTGAACAATTTTGCAAAGATTCAAGATTACACTAGATGAAGTCAAGAGTCGCCGGGCAGATGAGTTCTATGGAATTCTCTAGGCTTATCAGACAATGCCCCAAAGGACAACATGAGAAATGCCATTCAATCTGACTATGGTTGTGAAGCAGTAATACCAATAGAGATTAGCATTTATTTACTCGGAGTAGATCAATATGAGCACGAACAAAATGAGCTTGCATTATATGAATAGTTAGATCTACTTCCAAAACTACAAGAAACTACGTCTGCCCATATGGCTGCTTATCAGTAACAGATGGCATGCAATTACAATAAACAGGTAAAAATTAAAATGTTCGAACTGAGGGATTTGGTTCTCCATAGAGTAGAAGCTACCAAACAATCCCATCTAGGGGCAAGCTAGCGCTTAATTGAGAAGTTCTCTATCAAATACGTTCAGTAGTTCACCCAAGAACATACCAACTTAAGCATTTGGACGGTTCGGTCATGCCAAGAATGTGGAACTCAGAGAATTTATGTATCTATCACTAGTGATCTCTACTACTCTTATTAGTTTTGATACTCGCTCTCTCTCAATCTATCCACAAGAATACTATTTCTTTCGCATGTTACTAGCACACCTTCCCTATCAAACGAACGTGCTGTCAAAAGTCAATTTATCTCAATGGGTGGGAATGGCCCAATCCCCCAATCGAATGAACGTACCGTCAAAAGGGAATGTATCTCCCCAACGGCTGGGCACGGCCCAATCTCTCAGTCGAATGAATTAGATATAAATAATGGATGTATCTCCTTGATGGGTGAACACGACCTACTCTATCGTTACACATTAAAACATGTCATCAATGAGGGAAGTATCCTTGTCCATATAGGTATGACTCACTCTTTTGGTTAAACACACCGAAGCGTATCGAAAAGTAACAAGGTGCTATATTCAACAATTGGGCAAGTCAACCGACCAACTATCACCTCATCAGTGAAGTTGCTCACTGAACAGTGCACCTCTCACATCAATGTTCTAATACTATGAGAAGACAAGACAATTTCTTCTCGATCAAGACAAGAATAATAAGTAAATAACTAAACTTTCTTTATAGACGCATATTGGAATACATAGTTGGGTATAACAAAATAGAAAGTTTACATCTTCACAAGTTGACTAGACTACATCAAAAGAAAAACCCGAAAGAATGTGCCAACGAGTATCTTTGTCTTCTCAATTGGATTAGCTCTTTAAATCCCTACGTCCGCTTCCTCTTGCCAAAGTGATTGGCATCTTCTTAAACAGATCTATAGATGAACTCTAAGATTCTCACAACTCCTTTCTAACACCTAATAAAATATGGAAATTAGAAAAACAACTATATGCTAAAAGGAAGCTGGAAAGGACTTTATAACCTATCAAGTTACTCTCAAACTCTAATAACAAAAAAGCATAAGAGTAATGATAAATTGCAGGGAGTTCAGTAAGAACACTCTGAAACAAGACCATCATAATAACAAGTTATGACTTTCCTACCGATATGATGAACCTTGTTCCCAGGGTTCTATCCTTGACGGAACCTTGTATCCGTGGCTTTCCTCGCCACTGCTCTTTTGGAAGCCAAACTCACAAGAAAGAAAAAATTCCCTTTCAACTTTGAATCCTTGTAAAAATCACGACCTTTCCCTCACAAGTGACTGTGCTGAATCCAACCTCCCACTACTATCTGTATATATAGCTCAAAGATAGGAACCGTATCGCCAAATCCCCCGAAAGTTTTAAAAACGTTCCGCATTTAATGACCACTCCTCACCGCCAATACTTCCCATTTCATCCTTTCCGCTTACCAATAACACTTTGTGCCTTTCAATTTCAACAATTACTACCGCATTTACTCACGTCCCTAATGCCAAGCAATGATACTAATAGTGTTGCATTTAATTAGTACATATTTGAATTCTTATCTATTTGAAATTACTCTTGAGATCCTTCCTTCGGAATGATGCAAGGAGGGGGGCACGTGATGAAGTAAGGCTCAAAGGCCCATCATTATGAGATTCGAGATCCTTTGGGCCCATAGTCCAATAGGTCAAAGTACGAGTATGCCTTCTGATCAGGTAAATATAACTCACCCTCTCGATACCTATTAACCAGATCCTCCCCGAGTGGTCAACTAATCGGCTCAGCACCTCTTCAGTGCTCGGTATTGCTATTTGATTAATTGAAATAATATTCATTTTTTCCTAAATCACGAAAATACTCTCTCATAATTAGGAAGGAGATCTCTAGTTATCGCCGATAAAGAAAGAAATGTTCACGACAATATGAACTTTCTTAACTAGAAGAATTCTAAATCTTTGGGAGTCCTTCAGTATGATCCTTGAAGTCTCGGGACGCTCACACAAAGAAACTAGGTTTTCTATAGGGTACGTCACGAAGGCCGTCGCCTAGATATGTTCTCTCAGCCCGACACTTAGCACACAAAGGCATTAAAAAACTCTCTCTCTTTCGGTCTGTTTCCATTTTTTCAAAAACCACTCTAATTTGATTGTTAGAGTCTCTCCTATCGGAGCACCTTTTGACGATTTTTGTAAGTTTCATCAATCAGCCGATTCATCAACTACTCATCTTGTTCAAGTCAATAGAGTCATTATCTGTTGAGCGAAATCTACTTCCAATAGTTTCCATTTCTTGAAAACTCTCTTCTGATTCAAAATTATGGTATAACGTGTTTCCCCACATCGTGCAATATTAAAATTTATAATTTCTTATTCAATATATTCAATGAAAAATTAAGATAATTTGAATTTTCTGATACTTATCTTCTCTCTAGGGTTGTAAATCATTTTGCTTTACTTTTTTTTGCTTCAAAAATAACTTAATTTATATGAATATCAAGAGACATTTTTACCGATTTCATTTATTCTAATGGTAATAGTTTTTGCTCGGATTTGATAGATTACATTTTCTGTCGTTGAGGCGGAGAATTGAATCAAGAATTCGTGGGTTCCACATGGGATCAAACGGTCGCCTCTCAGAAATCGAAGGATCCTGAATCACCCTTTTACCACCCCGACTATTCTTCCAAAAAGGAAAAAGAAAAAAGATCGATCACAAGTGGGAAAATTACACTCACCCTCCTAAATGAACCAGGAAGGCGTCATCTACATTTGGACCCAGGTAGGCAAATGATACCAATTCATCTAAAGAAATGCCCTCGAAATTTTGAACGCAAGGCCCTTAATTGTGCCCATAGGCTTTATTGCAGAGATCCTCCCGGTTAAAATGAAGACAATGGCATTATCAGAAACGGAAAAAACAGATTACTGTTCCTTGTCTAACAGCGAAATGGAAACTTGAGAGGCTTAGAAGGGAGAAAGAAAACATTTGCTAAAAACAGAAGATTACAAACAGATAAAAGATATTCAAAAAACAAGTCACTAACAAACTCTCGTGAGCATAAAAGAACCAACTTATTTGTATGACTATTGATACAGTCAAAATTGAAAAAAGCTAAAAGATCCAAAATTAACATGAAGAGCATTTAGAAATTTTAGACATGTGCAGTGCCCTGTGTAAATTTTGGATCCTCGCATCTGTAAGTTCCATCAGGAGTAATGCCAAATCCCTTGGGATCTGCAAACACATTCTCCAACAGCTGGCTTCTTGGTGGGAGAGGGCTTTCATCGGCAAATTCCACCGCATCCTCAACTACCTCATCAATCTTTTTCTCTATGGCCTTCAAGTCAGATTCATTCACTAGCTTGTTCTCTATCATGTACTTCTTCAATGCAGTAATGGGATCTCTCTTGGCATAGTGAGCCTTCTCAGCTGTCAACAGATATTCACAGGTTTTTAGAGGGCAAAAAAATATTTAATTGGACTTTCATCTCCTATAAATGAAACAGGATATCAGTTACATGAAGAACATCGTGATTATGTATCACAAGTAAATACTCAGAAAAGCACAAAAAGGTGCTGCTAATATAAAATATGGACTTTCAGATAATCAAAGCTGCATATATGCTTCTGCATTATGCTTCACAATTTTCTTTTAAAGCATATATGCAAAGATATGGGATTACATAATTCGTGAACAACTGAAGATAACATTATTTTAGGTTAATAAAGCTTACAAAGTGTGACTAAATTACAATCAACAAAGCAAAACTACTGCTCTCTTCCATCTGCCACTTTGCAACTTTTAAATCAACACATCCAGAGTGACTATAATTTAGCTTATGATTATGATGGTCCAGAATGCTAGCAAAAATTAGCACCTCACATATTACAGAAAACCAACATGAAAAACCATAGCTCAGAGAAGGGGCTCACCAGTGGCGGTACCATGTGTCCGAATTTTACTGAATTTTAGAGGACGGCAAATAGAAGCAAAGAGATAAATTCATCTCGAAGGGAGCAAAACCAAAGGAAACTTTCAGTTCAATAAACAGTAACATACAGAATCATTAGTTTTCTATGTAGAAGTCTTTCATGAAATGCTACCCAAGGGAAACACTTGAAGATCTGAGCACTTGAGCTTCTTTCAGAAGATTGGAATAATAGTCAAACTTATTAAATATGTATGAACCACATCTATTATTCAGGGGAAACATCTAAAAGAAGGAACCTAATGTCCTATTCGGACCGAAAACATATTGGCAATTGGACACTGTATTTTATGCAACTTGGGAACCACCATTAAGATAGTTGAACTACTAAAACTAAAATGGCTGAAAACTTGTAGTGAAAATCAGGTAGGTAACTACATGAAGATCTTATGTCCAAGTCCAACCAATGCTTTCACATAGAAACCAAAAACTGAAACCTTCAACAGCATCAAGATCTGAGTTGCGGAAATGGTTCACCTAACTATTCAAAGTATCAGCAGGACTAATGCAAAAACAGTATAACTAACCTTCCCCTAGACATTATTAGAAACGGGCAATTTCTCTCTCTTCAACACCCCAAAATCCATTGCGTCGTCCATAATGCAGTTCTTTTGTTCTCTCTCTCTCTCCCTCTCTCTCTCTCTCGCTTTGTTCTGGGGAGAGGTCTATAGTGCAGTTGCAGTTGAAGAAATAGTACAACTCTTTGCAAACAATCTAGTCTAGCTCAATAGTAATACTATAAGACATGATCATGGAAATAATAAATGTAAATACCGGGATCCCGAAGCTCATCAGGGTCAGCCAAGGAGTGACCCCTAAACCGATAAGTCTCGCATTCAACCAAAGTCGGTCCCTCCCCTCTCCTAGCCCTGAGGATGGCCTCCTTAGCAACCTCTCTGACCTTCAACACATCCATCCCGTCCACATGAACACCTGACATCCCAAATGCAGGGCCCTTCTTCCAAATCTCAGGATCAGAAGTGGCTCTCAAATGGGACATCCCAATTGCCCACAAATTGTTCTCCACCACGAACACAATGGGCAGTTTCCACAGAGCAGCCATGTTCAAGCATTCGTAGAATTGCCCGTTGTTGCATGTGCCGTCCCCAAAGAATGCCAACGTCACCGCGTCACTGTGCGCCTCTTTCAGCACATCTCTCTTGTACAAGGACGTGAATGCTGAGCCCGTAGCCACTGGAATCCCTTCCCCAATGAAAGCGAATCCGCCAAGAACATTGTGCTCCTTGTCGAACATGTGCATTGATCCACCCTGTCCTCTGCAGCACCCGGTGGTCTTGCCAAAGAGCTCGCTCATGACGGCTCGAGCCGGGACGCCCTTGCTGAGAGCGTGAACGTGATCCCTATAAGTGCTGACGACGCAATCATCTTTTCTCAAAAGCTTGATGAAGCCGGTGGAAACGGCTTCTTGACCGTTGTAGAGATGAACGAATCCGAACATCTTACCTCTGTAGTACATCTGGGCGCACATGTCTTCGAAGGCTCTTCCCAGAATCATGTCTTCGTATAGCTCCAATCCTTCTTCTTTCGTAATTAACTGCACCCAGAACACCCCCCCCCCAAAACACGTTAAATTTCAGAACTTGTAGAACTGGCGAACCTGAATTGAGATCTGAAATGAAGCAATAAAAGTTAGGGTTGCCATACCAGGTTGGATTTGAGCTCCTTGACGATATCGGAGACGGCGAAGACAGAGGATCGGACAGATTTAGAAGGAGAAGGAAGAGATTTGGAGAGAGAATGGGGGCGAAGTTTTCGAGTAGATCTTAGGAACGAAGGAGGAGGAGAGAGCATGATAGCATTGGTAGAATGTCCATTAGAGGTGCGAGGGTTGGGTTGTGCTATATTCACAGACAAGAAAGCACAAGACATTGCTTCAATTTGTGGGTGGAGAGGTGGTGAGGGAAGAGATTTCCTTTTGATTCCTCGATCGACAATATGTTTGATTCAGGGTGTCAGAGAGAGGGGGAGAGAGAAATAAAGAGACAGTGAGGAAGAGAACGAAATATAAATAAATAATAAAAAGCGGAGGATGGCGGAGGAAGCGAGGAGAGAGGCACAGAAATGACCGTCCAGAGCGGTTGGCAGGTTGGTATTGAATTCTCAATCTCACAGAGCCACGCAAACCCTGCGTATGTTACATTTGCTGCTGTGTCCAAAGACTTCTTTGTTGCTTCCCCCACTTTCACCTAGGCTGTTGTTTTCCAAGTATTTCTATTAGCAGCTCCATCCCCCCAAATCAATTTACTCATCTTTCATCCTTGTCGATTTGCATACCCTCTCTTTTTTTTTCTTTTTTTTTTTACCTGAAACTTTCGATATACGAGATTTTATTTCGACTAATCTGAAATTATCGGATCTCGTTTAAGAACAAAGTCTCCCAACATTATTTTCTCAGTATCCGATAAAAATCGAACTCCCGACCTGATTAAAGGATAAAAATATCATTTCCATCTATATCAACAAATATTGGTCCATACCCTCTCTTTGTAACTGACATGCCATGCCATGCCATGCCAACTTGTTTTCTGCATTCCAACTATGTTAGCCTATCTTTTATAGAACTAAGGATGTCATATTGGACCAAATCGACAAACATAAATAACATTTATAAAAAGGACTCATTCGGTGTGTACTAGATGCTTCCCGTTTAGTACGAATAGAGATCTCCCAACTCAGTGCAGGGTATAGTGAGGATAGAGCTATATATATAGATCTCCCCTTACATGACAATTGCATTTTTTGATAAAAAACTTTTACAATCCGTAATCTTAAACATAAATAACATTTATAATTAAAATATTTACTACTGTATATTGGAGTGAGTATAAATATGCTAAATCCGACCCACACCCGCAATCTTTCAATCTACATCATTGTATAATTATATCTATCGGATTGCAATTACAATCCAAACCGCCCGCTACACACACACACACAAATATAATTATATATAATTTATTTTATTTTCTTAACTTGTGAATTATAATTAGATAGATAATTATGTATATATTATTTTTATTTCTATAGTTTTTTAGGTTTTTAAGCTGCTTTTTTTTATGTGGTTTCAAATATGTTCTTACAATATAAACTTAAATTTTATATTATTATCGGAGATATACGGATTTTTTTTTTTTTTTTTTTGCATTTTTTTGTACTTCGTGCTTTTATTATTTTTTCATTTTTTTGATCATATAGTGTGTTGATTATAATTTTTCATTCAATCAATATTAAACTTTGTCTAATCCATCTACACTTGACCAATCCAAATCACATAGTTTGAGGTGATAAAATAGTAGATACAGTTTGAAAATTTGATCACCCGTTTAAATCTAAAATGGACGCTTGCATAGTGCAGTGTCATTCCACAAATGAGGGCTAAGCACTAAAATGGACGCTTCGCTCATAAATTAGATTAGACGAGTCATTAACACGAATAAAACGATATGAAAATTAAAATTAAATTAAACGAAGCAAACTTAAACTATCATGGACCGGCGTGGATAGGAGACTAAGGTGGACATATTTCATTGACCTCTGGTTGAACTCGTCTTGTTTTTTTTGGTAGAAGAACTCGTCTTGTGATTAATGAGTCGATCCCCTACAACAGATGCTAATCACGAATATTAGAACAAACCCATTAGAATCCGTGGCAATCTTCTGGAATATCACAAAAGAAAGGCTTTCCTGTATGTGGTAAGACTGCCTCTCACATCCGGCCCACTGGGCTAAACTGAAGTCTAGGTTTAGTGATTTAACAAAAAGCAGTAGACTTCTACCGTTGCTCACTCATCTGACTGACCCCCCCCCCCACCCATGTGAGCATGACACAAGCGTGACCCTCCGTTTTCCAAGTGATCCAACAAATCCCCAAAACATGAAATTAAGCCCAAAGTCATAAATTTATATACAAAAATCATTCTAGCACAATCAACACAAAGTATTCAAAGAGAAATTCAAATAAATTTCATTCCATTAAATGAGATTCAACCATAAACGTCAATGTTACAACCCGAATCATCATCAATTCAATAACATGCAGAGATGACAACAATTAAAGAAGAGAAAAACGATAAACAAACTCACATTTCTCTCCGTTGTCTTCCTTCTTCATAGATCTTCCTCTCATTGCTCTTCATTTCCTCCTTATTCATGGGTTTTGCAACCCTTGAGCCCAAAGGGCTATCTCTGTTTCTGTATCTCTCTATGCTCTCTAGGATTTCAAAATCTAATAAGGCAAAGCCTCTAAAAGGGCTTAAATAGCTCTCCTAAAAAGGGTGTAGGGTTTAGGGACGAACGACCATAATATCCAAGCCAAAGGTAACAGAAAAGCTCTTTTCATGATAATTGCCTCTGATCGTGTTTTACCGCTCCTGTGCACGTTAGGCAACACTTTCTGTGTTTATCGCATCTTGTGGTGGCTTATCGTGAAAAGTAATAAGAAGAGGCAACAATTTCGAAAACATGCAATCCTAGGCCTATCAAGTAATAACCAACGTCCTTTGTTAACCCTTCAACATGCAAGACTTCAAACCAAATTGCCCCACTTCAAAACCCAAAAGTGCTTCTCGCAAACATCCAAACCTAGGATTTGCAAATATGAATCTGTGCCTAAAGTTTAGGAACCGAAAGCTACTGTTGGGAGATGGTAAGAGAGAGAGTTAAGAATGTATCGACAAGGAGAACTTGAATGTTGTTTTTATTGAATTTTCCATGGAGTGTAGCATTGATAATTGCATGAGTTCTGTGGATTGGAAGTTTGAGAGATTGTTGTTTAGGAGAACGAATGTGTGGCAAGTGCAAGAGAAAAAGGGAAGTCGACATTAAGTGCAATAGGAATAGGAATCAATTGGAATCACTGTGCTGTTCAAGTCCACCGTCGAAGCTACTATGGCTTGTAGCATCATTAGTCATCATCAGTCGTTGCCCACTGGAGTAACTAATGCTGACGATGATGAGGCGGTTGTGCTCCTCCATGTCCATCATCTTTATATGCTGCCGATGCTTCTTCTCTTTATAATGAAGCAACTTTGTTGACCTTGCGGTTTGTCCCCAAAATTCGGCAAATACCGCCTCGAAGCTGCTGAACATCATCACTGAATTCATCCTTAAGAAAAGGGAGATCTCAATAGAGAGAGTACTTCTGATGGTGGGAGGGTTAGTGAGGATGGGGGGCTCTTTATATTCAAAAGAAAGAAGAGGGCAAGTGTGTGTGCTTGCGGGAAAGGAAAAAGAAGATGGGAGAGGATTTTTAGCGGCTTACTTTTAAATGAATTCAAATTTTTATTACAGTTCATAATATAAAATTATTTATACATAACTTCAATGTTGGATTAAATATCCGACAAGAGCAAGAGCAGCTTCATTTCTTTGATTTTGTGATGGAATTGGAATTGTTTATATGTTGAACATAGAATTTGGAAGTGCATGTATTTCATAATTCAATCAAAGTGCAGCACAGTCCAAGTCTTCTGCTATATGTAAGTGAACCTCTATTGTGGTCCTTCTATAAATACATAATATGGAGTCAACCGCCAAGCCAACGCCGCTCCTCCACAGAATTCCACCGGACACAAAGGCCTCCACCCTGTGTGTCTACTTTTTGCTCCACCACCATATGCTATGCTCCTAGTATTTGGTGGTGTTAATTATTTAATTGATCAACCTCTGTTGTCTCGACCCCAACCCCAACCATCAAATCATATCATAAAGATCAACCCTATCACATCTTAAGGTTGGTCTTTCGGACATCCATCAATACCCAAAAAAAAAAAAAGAAAAGGTTTGGTCTTTAGGACGCAGCCTCTTTCCTCATCACGCGGGATGGGGGCAGCATTATCATTATTTTAATTAGCAACTTGAAGTTTAAGTTCAATGCACATTTTGAACCACATTTTCCATCCCCCTTGGCAGCTTTTCTTAATGAATTACTTTAGGGCCGTGAATTACACACTATTAGATAAGGACAACCGGTCTCTCTCTAGGGTACTGGTACCGGGAGGGTCCTCGAGGAAAGTTCAAAGCGTAAATATTGACTGAAACCACACAACATCCCTGGATCCTCATCATTCTATTGTCAGAGTTGAAAGCTCGGGACTTACGCAGAAAGATTATAATAATTATTATTATTATTGCTCAAAGCGCTTCCCTAGATCTTTTTATTAATTATTTAATATATATTTGCTATCAAATTTCTAATTAACATTCGCAGTGAATGATCAGGCCTATGAGAATTCGGTCAAACGTAAGGATATAAAGGAGTCGTAAAAACTATATCAATCAACCAACCCTCTGGTGTACTATTCTTTCAAGATTTTTTGGATATTTTTTTAAGTTACTCTTTCAAAATTTGTTAGACATATATATATATTTGTTTAATCCTGGCATAAATGATCGAGGATGTATATAACATTCTAAATTATATGTAAAAAAGGGAGCAAAATAACCGACTAGATAATCCAATGGATATTCTTAAATTATCTAACTAATAACTACTCTGTCACAAATTATCTGATAAAATAGATTCATATATTCATCGTTTATATAAAATAAAATAAAATAAATAATACTTGTAATATGTATAAATATATATATATATAATATATCATTTTTATTGAACAAAAAAATTAGAAAGACATAAATGGATCCATCCGCTAAATAATTCCTATTCCTCACCAGGGAAGGTGAGAGTGATTAACGTGGCTCACAAGAAAGCACATCCAAGGTAAAAGCTTTTTATTCTTTCATTTTGGGGCTACCTAGGGGAGGGAGGGTCTTAAAATGGATAGGGGAGTCTCTGTACAAACGAGTCCGCCGCATAGTTTGTTTGCTTTTTCTTGTGGTGCGGGAACGGAACTTAAAAGGAGATTTAATTTCGGTTAAATCCTAGATGGAAGGAAAGTGAAGGTAGGGAAGGGATGGAGGAGACGCGTCGGGTCGGGGGTATAAAACACGACCCAACGCGAACAGAGTGACATTTCACCGGGGGTGGATACGCATGCGCTTTCCACGCAAAAACAAAAGCCGGTGCCTGCCAAGTGCCCCAAGAAAGGGTAAAGTGGTCGAGATCCGGCGAAGGATTCACTCGGTCGGATTTCGTCCATTTTCCTCCATCACCGTTCTTAAGCCCTATCTCTCTCTCTCTCTCTCTCGCCAACTAGCCAAGCCAAGCCCCCAAGAAGATGAAGGGTTCGTCTACTCTGGTCGCGTCGGTACTCGCCGCGTCGACTACTATGGCTCTCGGCTCCTCCTCCACCTACCCCGGGGTCCTTTCTCATTTCCTTCCCTACTTTTTCTTCTTTTAAATTAATGCTCACGAATGAGATTGTTATTTCTTGACATTGAAACCCTCTCCCCTGGATCTGAGAGATCTGGGGATCGGCAATGTTTATTTGTTCATCATGCGCTCTCTTTCTTTCACCTGAAAAGAAAAAAAAAAAAAGAAAAGAAGAGAGAATCTTTTTTCGTGCCTTAACCTCTTCTATCTCTCTTTATCTCTCTCTCTCTCTCTCTCTCTCTCTCTCTCTCTCTCTCTCTCTCTATATATATATATATATATATTTATTTATTTATTTATTTATTTATTTCTGGCTCTTTCTCTAGATTAGGTTGGATGTATATCTCTGTTTATTTTTTCCCCCCTGATATGATGTTCTTTTGTAGGGCTTCTCATCTCCGGAGAGAGGTGGTGGGGCGCCAAGTCCGAAGGCGTCTGATAGGAAGGAGAAATTTGCGCCCAGATTCGACGGCCTCAGGTTCATCGAGACTCTGGTCACGGCTCATAGATAGTCCATGTCTTCTTTCTTAATTTTCCTTTTGGTACTGGCTTCGGCTTTTTGGTCACCACATTTGTTTTGAGGGAGCATGTGATCGTGATATGTGAGAGAGAAAATTTTTCTGATTTTTTAAATATTAGAAGGGCTTGTCTAATGAATCCATTTCATGGGGTCAATTCGGTCCCTAGATTTTTCTTTTATTGTTTGGTTGTATCAAAATCTCGGCGCTGTCGACGGTGGGTTGCAGTTTTTTCCGAATCCTCTTGCTCGTTTTGCATTTTTGTCGTGATTCTTATTATTAATATAATATTGTTAAACATTTTCAACAACTTGGAAGGTTAAATCTCGTGTTTCATTCTGACTTGTATTCTCTTTTACCCAAAATATTGAGCATAAAAGCGGCGATGAAATGGAATCTCCCAATTTGCGCTTGCTCCATCCAGACTATTAAGGAAATGGTAATATTGTTTGAGCGTTTAGGGCCACAATGGAATGCAATGCTACTGCCATATTATTTAGGTCACGGCGCTTTAATTCAATTTTCAGTTCTACAGCTTATGGTCAATTACAGTTTCCATGGGGGCATGGTGGGTTATTTCAACTATACTGGCCTGAAAAGGATGAGCTATTGTTTATGGGAATGGATACAAGTGGAGGGTTTCACGTGATCAAGCTTGGAACCGGACTCATGGTTTCAACACTTGATTAATTGCACGAGTTTGTGTGCTTCATTGGACAGGGACAGTAGGTGTTTATGGGTCCAAATTTTGAAGGTGAAGAGGGATGGGTGCCTTTCAGCCATACTAAAAATCTATAGATCGATGACTTGGAGCATATACTTGTCGTCAAAATTATATGCGGTCCTTACATTCCACTCATGAAAAAGTGGTAGTGGTAAGCTATGTGATTAAGCCGAACAAATAGACTAGGAAAAAAGATATAGACGAGGAAATTCCTCTGGAAAAGGCCAGCCACTAGTAGTTGATATTTTTGCCATAAATGTACGATGTAGAAAGCAAGAGGTCTGGTGGTGATTGAGGGGGAGAGAGAGAGAGAGTGTGTGAGAGAAGACAAGACATGCACCGAGCGACCGAGTAAAGGGAGGTTATGGTGAGCGGAACATATGCCGGAAACAGGTTGATGGAGTGGCGCTTCGGTAATCGCAACTGCCATTTTGTCTGAGAGAGCATGGAAGAGGGGGGGCTTTATGCATGAGTATTTGGCATTGGTCGAGTAAAGGGAGAGGGAGAGCCACAAGTTTGGGCCAATTGCTTGTTGCTGTTTGTCTGTGCATACTTCTATTCTATGCTATGCTTTGCTACTACCAGTCTACTATTGATTGTGAGGCTTGCAATGCAATACCAAGTGGTGGACGTGGGTCCGGGCATCGGGTTCTTTAACAAAACTTAGCCACGGATACATGAACATTTTTTGAGTTATTTCCAGGCCGCACATGTTTTGACGTTTGTATCAGCCTACGCTCTGTTTCTATTTATAAACGATTTAATGAAATAATGATTACAGAGTTGAGAACAACCTAAACGCAACGCAGCCCAGATATCTGCAGGTCGAGGGCTGAGAATATTCCAGATATGCCTGGGCCCAAATACCCTGGGATGCATCTGAAGCCGTGAATCACAGAGAGAGAGAGAGAGAGAGAGAGGTGCCTAGTTAATTGAAGAGGAGCGGGCAAAACCACTAGTATAGGGCCACGTCGCAGAGTGGCCCAACCGCCCACTACAAATGTCAGCGGTACATGCAGCTCAAGTCCAGCGGGGCCACCAAGAGATATTTCAATTCCATAGGCGGAGAGTTGCCCTCTCTCTGCCAAAGTCGCTCTTTCCTTTCCAGCTCTAGCTCGAACCCTTCTCTCCTCTCCATCCACCACTCTGCTCTGCTGTGAGATCAAAGCAGTAAGTCTCTCTCTCTCTCTCTCTCGAATCATAACTGCTTTTGAGAATATCTCTGAGTATTTAATGGGGGTGTTAGGCGAGATTTGCTCCACCCTTTTCTGATTCCCCGGCTCTGCCATATTTCAAAGAAAAAGAAAAATCTATCAAGCTGCTCTTCCATCATTTAGCCACTACTTTTGTAAGTTGTAGTGCTGCAACACCAAAGCTGCGATCATCTTCTTTGTTTTCTTTTCTCAATAGAAAGCAAATTGCATTTTTTTTCCCAAGTAAAATTTGAGTTGCATCTACTAGGTTTGAAACCCGACTTTATTGTCTAATCTACTGTCGGATTTTAGTGATTTGATCTCAGCCTCAAACATTTACGAATTTGAGCAAATTACTTCTGCCTACTCTTTCTGTTGAGTTTCTTTTATGTATTGACTCGCTTCTGCTACATATCACCACCATGAACAGAAATTCCAAGCAATGGCCACGATTGCCGCTTCCCACTTTGTATCAAGAGCCTCTTCCTCCTTTAACGTCTCTGAACTTAAAGGAGCCTTGCCTCAGATTGGTCTCTGGAACCAAACCATGACCCACGCCGGCCTGAGACCTTTGAACAAGTTGGACATGCTCCGACTGAAAAAGAACGCGGCCAAAGCCATTGCAAAGCAAGCTAGCACAAAAGATAACAACATGCCATCGGGGACCATCACGTGTGGACACGGAATGAAGTTGATCTTCGTAGCTGCTGAGGTTGGTCCTTGGAGCAAAACCGGTGGTCTTGGTGATGTTCTTGGAGGGCTTCCACCTGCTATGGCTGTAAAGTCTTAATTCCCCATCTCCTATTTCTAACCAACTTGATCAATATATGTAAGTTTGGCTCTATGCTTGTCTAGGCAAATGGGCATCGGGTTATGACTGTGTCTCCCCGCTATGATCAATACAAAGATGCTTGGGATACTAGCGTACTGGTTGAGGTAAAATTGCTTTTCTTGTGCTTTTACTCAATTTAGGTCAACATTCCTGTGTTCTCCTAGCCATGTCATCCACAAGTGCTTCCATGTGAGCCTAAGGTTCTCTACCTTGCAGATTAAGGTTGGGGATAGAATTGAAGCTGTCCGTTTTTTCCACTGCTACAAACGAGGAGTTGATCGTGTCTTCGTGGATCATCCCTTGTTCCTTGAAAAGGTTAATTACTCCTGTCTTATTCTTGATTTATCTCTTTGTTGGCTTCTATGCCCTGGTAGTATGGCATACAGACTTTTAACATCTACTTCATATTTTGGGATTATTAAAGGTATGGGGAAAAACTGGATCCAAGATCTATGGTCCTTATGCTGGAGAGGATTACAAGGATAACCAGCTGCGATTCAGTCTATTGTGCCTGGTAAATGATATTCTATTTGTGCAGTTTTCTATGCTATCTTCAAATTAATTGTTCTGGGGTTGCATCTGGATGGAAACAGAAGGAACATGATACCATCATGGCACAAGATGATTGATGGTGTTCGACACAATTATTGTAAACAGGGCATTCATGACATTTTCAAAGTTAATCTGCAAAATTATCTTGTTATACACACTACGGTGCATAATAGATGGCTAAGCATGTTTGCCTTACCATTAAAGAACTGCAAATGGAATGGAAATTTTTATTAGTCTATTGAAGCTAATGGCGCAATAACAAAGCGTATTATGTGATGAGATTTTCTCTAAGCTGCAGAGTCTCACCATTGCTTTGGCAATGCATAACAAATTGTAATATGCAATAATACATCAATTGCTAAAGTAGTCCTAATTTTGTCAGGGATGATGGGAGTTATCACCTGATGATGCCTGGGTTTGGTTATTTTCTACTCTTTACCTGATGTTTGTTCTTATTGCTTTTAGGCGGCATTGGAGGCACCAAGAGTTTTGAAC
Organism: Dillenia suffruticosa; assembly: GCA_033439265.1. Taxonomy (NCBI): domain Eukaryota; kingdom Viridiplantae; phylum Streptophyta; class Magnoliopsida; order Dilleniales; family Dilleniaceae; genus Dillenia; species Dillenia suffruticosa. The sequence goes on along the minus strand of JAVTVX010000005.1, from coordinate 18,025,017 downwards.
CTGAACAGTGGCAAACACTTCTCTGGACCATATGGTATAATTGCATTTTCATAGTTTTTTATGTTGTTCTTATTAAAATTGAAAAATACTATATGTCTATTATTTTTATTTCTTATATAGAAAAAAATGAGTGTCTTGATGTTACCATTTCCTATCGAGAAATTCATCCATATGGGCATCTTCACCATGCAGGAGAGGATGTTGTCTTCATTGCCAATGACTGGCACACTGCACTTCTTCCATGCTACCTTAAGTCCATCTATCAAACTATGGGAATCTACAGAAATGCAAAGGTAGGGTCTTTTCTTATTTTGCTTGAATGTGGTTCGTTAGATCTGTGATCAACCATTAGCAAATATTTTCCTTTATAATGCTGCCAGGTTGCTTTCTGCATTCACAACATTGCCTATCAAGGAAGATTTGCCTTTGCTGACTTCCGGTGCCTCAATCTGCCTGATGACTTCAAAGGCTCTTTTGATTTCATTGATGGGTAAGATTTTAACAGAGTTTCCCTTTTCAGTCCCTTGTGGCCTTTCCACATGAATTGGATCCAGATAATGCATCCGATAGTTCCCATAACAAGGTTTGGATGATCTCATTTTCCAGATATGACAAGCCTGTGAAGGGAAGGAAAATAAACTGGATGAAGGCTGGAATTTTAGAGTCTGACCGGGTATTGACTGTGAGCCCATACTATGCTCAAGAACTTGTTACTGGCATTGAAAAAGGTGTGGAACTAGATAACTTCCTAAGAAAGACTGGCATAACTGGTATAGTCAATGGTATGGATGTCCAAGAGTGGAACCCAGCTACAGACAAATATATTGATGTCAAATATGATGCCACAACCGTAAGAAACCCAAGACTACAGATTTACTTGAGCGATTCTGATATTGAAGATATATACAACTGAAAATTTCTTGCTTATCAGGTGATGGATGCCAAGCCTATCTTGAAAGAAGCACTTCAAGCAGAGCTTGGACTGCCTGTGGACAGGAACATCCCACTTATTGGCTTCATTGGAAGACTAGAAGAGCAGAAAGGTTCAGATATTCTGGTTGCAGCAATTTCAAAATTCATTGGACTAGCGGTTCAGATTGTGATCCTCGTGAGTATCAAATCACATGGGAATTCCTAGTCTATGTTTGCTGCTGCAACAGTTTTTCTAAACAATATGTGCTCAATTTACCAGGGAACTGGCAAGAAGTTGATGGAGAAGCAGATTGAACAACTAGAGGAAAAATATCCCAACAAGGCTAGAGGTGTTGCAAAATTCAATGTTCCACTGGCCCATATGATCATTGCTGGTGCTGACTACATGTTGATTCCTAGTAGGTTTGAGCCCTGTGGTCTCATCCAACTGCATGCCATGCGATATGGAACGGTAGGGAATGTATAGTTTGATCTTACATCAACAGATATAATTCTCTCCTGTAGCAAACTAATCTTGTGTTTCCACTTGTTACAGGTACCCATTGTTGCCTCAACTGGTGGACTTGTTGACACTGTCACGGAAGGTTTCACTGGGTTCCAGATGGGAGCATTCAATGTTGAAGTAGATTTCTTTCTTTCTTGCATGTTAATATATCCTTTCTTTTTGGCTGGGTAAACATCCTGTTGCTGTCTTTGAAGAAGAAAAATCTCACTAGTGTTCTTTGTTGGCAGTGTAAAACTGTTGATCCTGCTGATGTGACTGCAATAGCAGCAACTGTTCAGAGAGCTCTTTCAACATATGACACCCTTGCCTTGAAGGAAATGATTCAAAATTGCATGGCTCAAGATCTTTCCTGGAAGGTAAGAGCAACATTAGCTTCCACTGAGCTTTTGTTCTTGCATGTGGTCACTTAAAGCTATCATCCGTAATTCGTAAATGAATACCATTTCATTCACTGGAAATATTGTGAGCACAAAGTAAAACCAAATCAAACCACAAGCTTTCTTGAACAGAGTGTTAATAAAAGAGGTACTGGTGTGTGAACTGTGGTGCAGGGACCTGCTAAGAAATGGGAACACGTGCTGCTGAGCCTCGGGGTCAGTGGCAGTGAACCGGGAATTGAAGGAGAGGAAATTGCTCCTCTTGCCATGGAAAACGTTCCCACACCCTGAAGTGGACACTAGTTAATTGTCTATCACCATTGGGGCTGGCAGTGGCGGTAATCTAACTCGTGCCACTGCCACTGAGCAATGTCATAGCCGTTCTACTACCAACGGCAACTAGCTGTTCTGATCTAAAGGGCCAACAGCAAATTGGCTGCTCTGCTCTATTCCCGATTCATGTTTGATGAGCTACATAGATGGTGAAAGGCCGATGAGATAATATTTACAAAAGAAAATAATGTGCTGCTTCTACTTGGTCTTTGTATATGGATCGGCATGGGCATGAATAAAGTGAAAGGCCAGTGCTAAACTAACGGCTTACTGTCTACTGATATGGGGAGTTGGAGATGGACTTTGTTTAGATCCTCTTTTTTAAGCTTTGTATGATGGCATAGGCATGGTATGCAGATAAATAAAGCGTAAGAATTTATTTGGGACTTATGTATTTCTCCTTCTAAGTGCTATTTTCCTCAAATGGAAAAGCATGTCCTTTTTTTCTCGTGTTCATGCGTAGTCCTCGAAATAACTTTTTTCACTTGTGCTTTTGGCAAGGATTTCCTAACATATTTTCTTCTGCCTTTTCTCAATTCATAATCCAGAATCTGCATGCTTCTAGTGCAGATTGGATGGAATTAAGCAGGGGCTAGGGAGAGAAGAAGGCAGCACAAGTGCCGTCTTTCTTTGATTGGGGCTGGAAAAGGCGCACCATATGTGAAAAGCCATCAAACAATACCGGCGCAAGATGAAAACTAATGTCAATTTACCAAAAAAACACGAGTAGCAGAAAAAAAAAATGATACTAAAATAATTTATGGTTTTGTCTTGTGTAAATTATGGAATTGGTCAAAATTTTACCAGAGAGGTCAGAAAGGGAGAAGTGAGCGTGGCTTGGTGAGACCTAGGCTCTTTCACTCTTGACACTCGCACACCCCATCTGATTCTTTTTGTTCTTTGTTCCTCAAAAATGCTTCCGCTTCAGCCGCGCAAAAGCGAATAAAAGAATTTTTTTTTCGGGGGGAGGGGGAGGGGGAGGGGGGGAGGCGCGGAGTTTCTTGTGTGTGTGTGTGTGAGCTTTTGTTTTATTATTTTTTTTGTAACTGATTGATAATTAAAAAATTTTACCTTTACCAAATAGGTTGATTATCTATCAACGTTCATGTAAACTATTAGCTCTCTCTCTCTCTCTCTCTCTCTCTCTTCCTGATTTTCATGTCACAAAATAGGCACACTAACTCCCACCGAATCGTGAATGAGCCCACAATCTACTTTTATTTTATTTTTATAAAATCTTTTTATTAAGGAAGAGATCTTTTAATAAAAATATAATAATCAGGGACGCAAGCAGCCCGGTGGATTGCTAGATGATAATGGGTAAAGGCTAATGGGCCAAATAAAGGGACCACGAGGGAAGGAGTCGTGGTAGCAAAATGGGCCCTCTTTTCCCTAGAAAATTCGCCTTGAGGGACATCTTGAGGGATCCCATCTGCCCAATTTTGTCCATTTCCAAAACCCACGCACACAGTAACATAAAACTTCTCTCCCTTTCTTACTTTCTTTTCTTCTTTTTCTTTCTGATAAAACTTCATTCCCCCCCCCCCTCTCTCTCTCTCTCTCAAACACTCCGATTCCAAAAAAAAAGGAGATTATGAGAGAAAATCACTATATTTCCTTAGTTCAGGAGTTCTATGAAGAGAGAAAAGAAAAAAAAATGATTGATTTTTAATCCTAAAAAACATGAAAATTTTTCTTCCCAAAAGTAGGAATAAAAGGAGAGAAGAGAAAGTTGGACTCACGCTAACTTTTTAATATACCGAATTTATCCTTAAAAAGATAATTTGGGAAATGTTTAATTCCCAATAAGTCCTACATCATTTGAAGCCAGGTTTGTGGCTGCTCAGTTGGCTAGTTTTTCCAACCGACCGACCGAACAACATTTTGTAGCTGCTTGGTCGGCTATTTACTCAGTTGATCGACCAGACAGCCTGCTCAGTCGACTGCATCTTCCAACCGGTCGACCGCATCTTCCGGTCGGTTGACCGGGTAGCTTCTTATGGCTGCTTCGTCGGTTATTTCCTCAGTTGATCGATCGAACAACCTACTCAGTTAGCTGTTTCTTCTAGCTGGTCGACCGAAGTAGGAGGTAGAAGTCTGCCTATCTTTCTTATTTCATGGCATAGCCCTACAACATGACAAGACATCCTTTTCTTTCAGGTAAGTCCAAGATCTTTGTTGTGAAGAAAATTTTTGGTTTTGAATGAGATACTTGTCTGTGAGAGAGTGAGAAGGAAGAACAAGGATCTAGATGGAGAATTCATAGAACTTTGAAAGAGAGAATGGAAGAAGGGGAATGGGAGAATGGTAAGCCAAGAGATATTAGGGAAGAAGTGGACTTGTTGCAGAGAAATAATAAAAAGGTCAAACAGACCAAGGAATCAGAGGGAATCATGACGAAGATGTCACTTAAAGATATGTTGATGGGTCAGACAAGTAGGAAAGGGGCTGAAGAAATGGAGGAAGAGGTAATGTCGAACTTAGAGATGGAAGAATTTCTAGAAAAAGAGCCAACAGGAAACCATAGGGGCCAAATTCCGGTGATTCAGCTATCAAATGAAAGCTGAAAGAACTTTGGAGGCTGTGGAGGAAGTCCCTAATAATTAAACTTTTGGGGAAGTATATTGGCTACCAGCTTATGACCATGAGGATCAAGTCCTTCTGGAAAAGAGAAGGAGAAATCGAACTAATAGGTCTAGAAAGGGGATTCTTTTTAACAAAGTTCATAGGGAGTCAAGACTATTATCATGCTCTAACGTGGGACCATGGATGATCCATGATCACATCTTACGGTAAAAAAGTGGCATCCAATGGTTCCAAGCTCAAACAACAAAAATCACTTCAACAATAGTTTGGGTCCAGTTGCCAAAACTTCCAATTCAGTTCTTTGAAAAAGAGATTCAGTTTGAAATTGGGCGGGCAATTGGGAAACCCATAAAAGTGGATGGGAATACAACGAATACTCTTAGGGGAAATTTGCAAGGGTCTGTATTGAAGTAGACTTAAGTAAACCATTGGTGTCTCAAGTCAGCATAAGAAATAGGATTCAAAGGATAGAGTATGAGAGACTTCACACAATTTGTTTTATATGTGGAAGGGTAGGGCATAACAACAAACACTGTAAAGAAATTAGTGCAAGGGAAGATTAGAGGAGACAATATATTCACCCAAAAGATAACAATTTTAATGTCTCGCTGATGATCGGAGAAGAAGGAAGGGATGACGTTTTGGGCCATGGATGATAGTGACCCATAAATAAAGACCACCCAAATATGGAAATCACAGGGAGAAGGAAGGAAAGGAAGCTTACCAGTACAACAAGTTTGCAAAACTATGGAAAGCCAAAGACTCCTTGGAGATCGCACAATCGCAATAGAGAGATCAGATAGTGGGAGATTCAAAGGGTGATGAAATGAGACAACGGGCAGAGATCAGATATAGGAAAGGGAGAAAAGAAGAAATGATCATTGCTAAGGGAGGAAAAGTGTGGCAGCCATTGATGAGTTCGCAGAAAGTCAAAAGTGGGGATAAGATTTCTGAGGTTGAGAGTAGAGAGGAGAAAGAGATGGATCAGAGGGGCAATTTCGTGGAGATAGAGGAGGAAGAATGTAAGTCGATAGAGAGGAACATAAGAAAATGGGTCGAGGATGGGATAGGGTTAGGAAAAAATAACAAGCCTATCCAAGGAAGGAAAGAAGAAAGGATGGGCTCAAATAATTGTTGGATAGGGCCGTGTATGGGTGCAATGGATGTAGAGAGGTGTAGCAAACCGATTGTTATGCAGAGTCCAAACCATGAGGAAATGGATACATGCATTTTCGATCCAAGTGAGGAGGGTCTATACAAAGATCCCAACATTTCAAATGTAACGGTAATGGAAATGTCCTCTGGACCTCTTAATCATATCGGGCAAACTATGGAAGGTTCCAAGTAGGAAGTTGCGAACGGAAGAGGCAAAAGAGAGGAAGATTTGAAGATTGATGGAATAGACTATGAGGGCTACTGATTGGAAGACTAATTTCCTTCTTATCTTTAGTTTTCTCTGTGGGTAGCAGAATAATAACATGGAATTGTAAGGGTATTGTGAATTGGAGGTTCAGGAGAATTTTTAGAGAGCTAGTTAATAAACAAGAGCCAAATATTTTATGTCTTTTGGAAACAAAGGCAGGATCTAGTAAATTTCCAAATTTCCTATCTCAGCAGGGTATGGAGGGGGAGTTTGTGGTGGATGCTTGGCTCAAATGGAATAGGAATAAAGTGGAGGTGAAGGTAATCAATCATGCCTATCAGTGGATCCATGCGAAAGTTAAGAAGGGAAATCGTAGATGTTGGCTTACGTGTGTTTATGTCTAACCTTATGAGCAAGATAAAGTGGTCTTTTGGGAAGAGATGTAGCAATTAACTAATGGAACGAATGGTCCCTGGTTCATGATGGGGGACTTCAATGATGTTGTGAGCAGTGATAAATCCACGAATAGGAGTGGCAGGGGTTGTAGGAGGGGAATCAAGTTTAGAAAAAGATTGGAGGAGTGCAATCTTCATGATCTTAAAGCCTGTAAAAACAAGTTTACATGGTTTAGAAGGAAGAGAGGCAAGATTGTTCTGTGGGAAAAATTGGATAGAGTCATGGGAAATTTAGACACTAAGATGGCTTTCCCAGAAATGAAAATCATTAATCTTCCTTGTCTTCATGGAGACCATAACCCTATCATCTTGCACACCAGTCTCTCCTCTCCTCCCACACTTGAGAGCAAGCCTTTTAGATGTGAGGTAGTTTGGTTATCTCACTCGGATTTCAATGATGTTTTTGCTAAAGCCTAGGAAGTATGTGAGGGTTTTTTGATGTAAGCGGTTAGGAATACGGTAGAGGAGATTAAGATATAAAATAAAATGGTGTTCGACAATATCTTCAATAGGAAAAGGGAGCTAGAAGCCGGGTTAAAGGGCATTCAAAGGGACAATAATTATAAGCACTCAGAAACTCTATAAGCTAGGGAGGTGGAGTTGCTCAAAGAGTATAACAATGTACTAGAGCAAGAAGAGCTTTTTTTGCTTCAAAAGTCTAGAATCAACTGGTTAAGACAAGGGGACAGAAATATCGGGTTTTTTCACCTCACCACAAATATTAGAAGGCAAAGAAACAGGATTGCTACGTTGCAAGTAAAGGATGGATGGTGCATTGATCAGGAAGAGCTAAAAAATCATGTAAGGGACCATTTTTTTTGGAGCTCTTCAAGGGTAAGGAAGTGGTTCAAGCAAATGACGAGTACTTGAGCTATATAAAGAAGATGGACTGGAGACACCCCAATCTTCTTACGAAAGAAGCAGATGAAGAGGAAGTAAAGCAAGCTATTTTCTCCGTGCAAAGTTTGAAGGCCTAGGGTCCAGATGGCTTGCAATAGATTTTCTTCCAAAAACAATAGCTGATTGTCAAAGATTTTATCTGCAAGTTTGTTAATGATTCCCTCAGAGATGGTTTCTTCTGCCCGGAGTTAGAGGATGCTCACATGGTTTTTGTTTTTTTGGTTTTCATCAACGGTATTTGGATTTTGTACGATTAATCCGGTTCGAGTACTGTAGGACCCATTTTAGATTTCAAATCCTTTTTCTCAATTTCTAGAACTTGAACTCAAAATCTCTAATTAAGGGGGTAAAGTATTCTTGACCATTCAACCCAAAAGGGTTTGGTCATGCTCACATGGTTTTGATTCCTAAATGTGAGAACCCAAGGATAGCGAATGACTTTAGGCCAATTAGTTTATTGAATACCATGTATAAGGTGCTGTCGAAAATCATAGTCCAAAGACTAAGGCCTTTGCTTCAGGATTTGATTGATTATCATCGGAGCAGCTTCCTCCCAGGGAGGAGTATAACCAGAAATATTGTGGTGGTTCAACAAGTTATTAACCCCTTGTGCAAGACTAAAAACAGGAAGCATGGGATGATTCTTAAGATTGACATAAAGAAAGCGTATGATAATGTCTCATGGAGCTACTTGGGAAGAGTTTTATTATACAACAATTTTCCTATGCCATTAGTAAGGTTAATCATGCACTCGATGACCTATGAGAAAGTGTCCCTCATATGGAATGGGGAAGTCTTTCTGGCTGTGAAGATTGGTCAGGGTTTAAAACAGGGTGACCCCTTATCACCATACCTCTTCATCTTAGTGATTGAAAGGTTTTCTTATATGATTAAAAAAAGGGTTAGAAAAGGTATATGGAAGCCGATCAAAGTGGCAAGGAACAGGCCGTCCATCTCGCATTTGTTTTTTATCGATGATCTCCTCCTTTTTGTTGAGGCGGAGTAGCTAAACTTGAACACCATTCTCGAATGTCTTAGGGAATTCTCAGTGGAAAGCAAGCTAGAAGTGAATCCCTCTAAATCAAAAATCTGGTTCTCCCCAGGGACTCCCTAGACAACCAAAACTTCCTTGACAATGGCTAGTAGATTTTCTCCTTTGGATGATTTGGGAAGTTATCTTGGAGTCCCTACCTTTCATAAGAGGGTGAAAAGGGACTTCTACAACCATTTGGTGGAGAAAGTTCAAAATAAGCTTAGTAGTTGGAAGACCAAAGTCTTGAGTGTTGCCGGAAGGAAAACTCTTATTCAAGCCGTGAACACCGCAATCCCCATATACATTATGCAAATGGCCTGGCTCTCAAGGGAAACTTGCAATAGGTTGGATAAGAATTTTTTGTGGGGAGGGAAAGAAGGGGAGAGGAAAATTTATTTGGTTAACTAGGTTACCATGTGCAAGCCTAAGAAGTTGGGAGGGCTAGGTGTTCATAAGACGAGAGAGCGCAACATAGCTATGCTCACCAAGCTGAGTTGGTTGGTGGCCAAGGGAAAGGACTACCTTTGGTGCCAGGTCTTGAGCGTCAAGTACCTGAGAAAAGAAAGTATTTTTAACTGCAAGAAAAACTCAGAAGGGTCGTGCGTTTGGAGAGTCATCCTGAATAGCAAGGATTGCTTGTTGGAAGGGATCAAATAAAGAGTGGGAGATGGAGGGAGATTAACTTTTGGAAAGATAGGTGGGTGGGGGATAAGAGGCTTCTACAGCACGCCATTCTCCCTCAAGATAGAGAGATGCCGCAATTTAAAGTGAGCAACTTTATAGATAATGAGGGTCGGTGGAAGATCCAAGAGCTCAAGGATTGGATCAATGAAGATAGAGTGGAAGTAATCAGCGAAATCATGGTTCCTAGAAGAGAGGGAGTGAAAGATGACTTCATATGGAGCAAGTCCAGCAATGGGGAATTTTCAGTAGCTAGTGGTTATGCGCTCCTGCAAAGGAATCAAGTTTCAGGTGGTCAGGCAGAGGGAGACTGGAGCTGGGTGTGGAAGGCAAAAATTCCGGAAAGGGTGTAGTTCTTTTTGTGGAATGCCGGATTGGGACAATGCTTGACTAATGTAGAAAGGAAAAAAAAAAAGAAATCCGACGGAGGATGATACTTGCCTGCAATGTGGGGAAAAGGAGGAAACTATTCTTCATGTCCTCAAGGACTGCAAAGAGACTAAAGAGGTTTGGAAAATGCTGGGAGTCAACTGAGAAAGGGGTGGAAATTTTTGGGAGGAAAAGCTTGGCAGTTGGTTAAGAAAAGGAGTCAAGAAGAGTGCATATATTCCCCAGTTAATTGAGCGCTTGTACTTCCCAGATATCATTTGGGCTATGTGGAAAAGAAGATGTATGTTGGTGACGGAGAACAGAATGGAAGACAGTCAAGCTCTTCTAAGAAGAATTTATAACATATGCAATTCTTGGATAGGAACTCTTGAAGTCAAAGCTGGCAGCAGTGAGCAGACGGAAACGAGAGTGAAATGGCAGCCCCCAAACAAAGGAATGGTAGCTGGTTGAAAGGGTATGTCATCAATATAGGCTGAACTGATGTCCTTACAGCGGAGCTATGGGGGCTGAGAGAGGGTCTGAGGCTTGCCAAGGAGTTGCGCATTAACAGTCTTCAAATTGAAGTAGACTACCTTCCTCTTGTCCGCATGTTGCAGGGGAAGAAAGAGGATTCTCATCCTTTGCGCTTTATTGCAGAAGACTGCTCTAAGATGATGGCGGAGCAAGGGGCAACGGGGGTGAATCACGTTTACAGGGAAATGAACAAAGTTGCCGACTTCCTGGCTAGGATGGGCAGATGCGCTGAGGCAGGGGTTACTATAGTGGATCATCCTCATCAAGAGCTGAGCAAGCCTTTGTCTGAAGACATGATGGGTTTGGGAACCCTTTGGAAGTCAATTACAGGTTTAGAGCTCTTGGTTTCAAAGAGAATTAGTGTTATTGTGCTTGGATTGGGTTTGGCCCTTTCTCCTTTGTTCTATAAAAAAAAAAAAAAAAAAAAAAATCATAATAATAATAATAATTTGTGGTTGTTATTCATAACGTGCGTTTACGTAAAAGTATAAGATAGATAGATGTACACAGAAAGGTGCAAATGATTTTATTGCTAACCTGGAACTTAAGTAGTCCAAGAGCTGGGAGCAATGTACGAAAATGACCCATTTTTTAAAAAAATTTTTTAAAAAAACCTGAGGGGGAAAATATTTCCCCAAATAACCCGTATTTGTCGCGGGTTGGACCCGCGACCGTATTTGTCGCGGGTTCAACCCGCGACAAAGCCACGTGTAGGCTGGGGAGGTTTCCGCGTCTTGGAAACGCAGAAACCTATTCCGCGTCTTGGAAACGCGGAAACCTATTCCGCGTCTTGGAAACGCGGAAACCCTATTCCGCGTCTTCCAAACGCGGAAACGCGGAAACCCTACCGCAAACCCTATTCCGCGTTTTGCAAACGCGGAAACCCCACAAACACACGCCATTACCCCAACCCCATTCCCTCCCAAAAACGCACGCTATTCCCTCCAAAAAACGCACGCCATTCCCCCCTCCAAATTGTTTTAATCTCCCAATTGTATTACCCCCTAATTATTTTAATTCGATTTTTGTAATTATATTTAATTTCGATTTTTGTAATTATATCTAATTTAGACGATCCAAAATTATGTATTATAATAATTAAAATAAATCAGGTTAGTTTGTCTTTATAATTTTATGAAAAATTATAAAATTAAAAAATAATTCTAAAAATTTTTAAAAATTAGAAAATAGTGACAAAAAATTCTCATAATTTAAAAAAATTGTAACATTACAAAATATTAGTATTAGTATCTAAAAATTATATGTTAAGATTCATTATATTTTAATATATTATTTTTCATTTTTGATTAATTTAATATAAAAATAATATCATATTGCATAAATAATCAAAATCAATAGAGTTTTAAAATAGAGAATGAAAAAAAAAACTATGATATATGTGTATTATCTAAACAGTTAAAGTAAAATAACAATTTGAAAAAAAAAAACTAATTTCTTATAAAACAAAAAGAAGAAATGAAACAAATAAAATCCGAGAAATGAACATATATAAATGAATCGAATTATTATTAATATAATATAGGATACAAAATACATAATATATAACTAACGTTGTCGTCGCCTTCTTGTATCATAACGTCTAACATCTAAATCTGTCCTGATATATGTAGTGTCGTCTTGGAACGATAAACCCATATCTATTATGTATTTTGTATATTATGTATTTTGTATCCTATATTATATTAATAATAATTCGATTCATTTATATATGTTCATTTCTCGGATTTTATTTGTTTCGTTTCTCCTTTTTGTTTTATAAGAAATTAGTTTTTTTTTTTCAAATTGTTATTTTACTTTAACTGTTTAGATAATACACATATATCATAGTTTTTTTTTTCATTCTCTATTTTAAAACTCTATTGATTTTGATTATTTATGCAATATGATATTATTTTTATATTAAATTAATCAAAAATGAAAAATAATATATTAAAATATAATGAATCATAACATATAATTTTTAGATACTAATACTAATATTTTGTAATGTTACAATTTTTTTCAATTATGAGAATTTTTTGTCACTATTTTCTAATTTTTAAAAATTTTTAGAATTATTTTTTAATTTTATAATTTTTCATAAAATTATAAAGACAAATTAACCTGATTTATTTTAATTATTATAATACATAATTTTGGATCGTCTAAATTAGATATAATTACAAAAATCGAAATTAAATATAATTACAAAAATCGAATTAAAATAATTAGGGGGTAATACAATTGGGAGATTAAAACAATTTGGAGGGGGGAATGGTGTGCGTTTTTTGGAGGGAATGGCGTGCGTTTTTGGGAGGGAATGGGGTTGGGGTAATGGCGTGTGTTCGTGGGGTTTCCGCGTTTGCAAAACGTGGAATAGGGTTTGCGGTAGGGTTTCCGCGTTTGGAAGACGCGGAATAGGGTTTCCGCGTTTCGAAGACGCGGAATGCCTATTCCGCGTTTCCAAGACGCGGAATAGGTTTCCGCGTTTCCAAGACGCGGAAACCTCCCCAGCCTACACGTGGCTTTGTCGCGGGTTGAACCCGCGACAAATACGGTCGCGGGTCCAACACGCGACAAATACGGGTTATTTGGGGAAATATTTTCCCCCTCAGGTTTTTTTAAAAATTTTTTTAAAAAAATGGGTCATTTTCGTACAATGCTCAAGAGCTGGTGAGAAAAATTTAGATCAACAGTCATCACCACCACCCCAATAGTTGATCAACATATGGTAACTAAGCTTCGTTCTTTGCCAAACAATTTAGAAGGGTACTTTTGTAAACATCAGTTATGAATGAAACTTTTCCCTTTATTTCTCTGTACTCTCAAACAAAAGAAAATCATTTTTTTTTCTTTCTTAAAACTCTCAAATCAAATAATTTTTTCTTCTTTCCTAACTTTTTTTTCTTTTCTTTTTTGCTCGAGTCCCAAACTAAGGTAAAAGTGGCAGCGGCCTTCTTGATTTTACCGATCTTTACCATTTGCGGTTGCGTGCCGACTCCATCAATCAAATCCTCCCAACACCCCCACCCCTATCCTTGTTTGATACTCACTCTCTCTCTCTCTCTCTCTCTCTCTCTCTCTCTCTCCCCCCGCATCCCACTTCCACTTCCGGAATTTCTATTTTCGCCACGGAGGTGCCGTCGAGTTGCATTTCTGCTCTGTTTTTGAGTTTGACCTTTCAATACCCGAGCTTCCCCACCTCATCAGCATTGGACGATAGATCTACAACTCTTTTGCCAAGAAAATCCAGTAGAAGATGGAGAAGTTTAGATTTTGCAGCTTTCTCTTCACTCTTGCCCTTTCAGGTAATTTTACTTTTTCTCCCTACCAAAAACCCTAATTATAACTAACCCCTTTCCCTTGCTGAAAAATGTTGTTGGTTTCTTGTAGAGTTTGTATGTCCGGCGGTATTGGTATGGTCAATTGGCATAAACTACGGTCAGATTGCCAACAATCTACCGTCCCCTGACAATGTAGTCCCCCTGGTGAAATCTATCGGCGCCACCAAGCTGAAGCTCTACGACGCCGACCCTCGCGTCCTCCGCGCTTTCGCCAACACCGGCGTCCAGTTCATCGTCGGCCTCGGCAACGAGTACCTCTCCAAGATGAGAGATCCCGACCGCGCGGAGGCCTGGGTCAAATCAAACGTCCAGCCCTTCTTGCCTGCCACCAAAATCACCTGCATCACCATCGGCAACGAAGTCCTCACCTTCAACGACTCCACTCTCAGCCAAAACCTCCTTCCCGCTATGCAGAGCGTCCACACCGCCCTCGTCAGTCTCGGCCTGGACAAGCAAATCAGCGTCACCACCGCTCACTCTCTCTCCACTCTCGAGACCTCCTATCCCCCCTCCGCCGGAGCATTCCGCCAAGATCTGACCGTCTACCTCTCTCCCATCTTGGCGTTCTTGACCAAAATCAATTCTCCCTTCCTCATCAATGCCTATCCTTACTTCGCCTACAAGGCCAACCCCAGGCAAGTGCCCCTGGATTTCGTCCTATTTCAGGCGAATAAAGGAGTTGTAGATCCGGTCTCCAATCTTCACTACGACAACATGTTGTTCGCTCAGATCGACGCCGTTTACTCTGCTCTCGCTGCGCTAGGCTACAAGAAGCTCCCCGTGCAGATCTCCGAGACAGGTTGGCCGTCCAAGGGTGACGCCGACGAAGCCGGAGCGACGCCGGATAATGCGAAGAAGTACAACGGGAACCTACTCAAGCTTATAACGCAGAAGAAAGGAACGCCGATGCGACCGTCCTCGGATCTCAACATTTACGTGTTCGCATTGTTCAATGAGAACATGAAGCCCGGACCCACGTCGGAGAGGAATTACGGCTTGTTTAAGCCGGACGGATCTCCGGCGTATGCTCTGGGGATTGTGGGTTTCGAGGGGGTTAGCAGCAGCAACAACACGAGCGCAGGGGCCGGGAATAGTGAGGATGGTGGGAACAATTCTGAGGCTCCGCCGACACGGCCGAGCTCTTCAACCGGTTATTTATCTATTTCACCGGCCACGGTGAGTTTACTTTCAATCGATGTATCTATGTGTTTGTTTGGACACTGGAACTTTGCTAACCTCGAGGATGATAGGAGTTTAACAAACGACTGCTGGTACAGGGTTGTGCGGGGTGGATGTATTTAAGGATGATAGATTTTGTTGCATGCTTTGTTGATTAGTCAGTCAAGTCTAGTCTGCTTTGACTGCAAAGCAGAGACTAATTGATTTGGCAATTGGGATTGTTTTTCTTCATTATATTTAGAGTTTGCATTTTATCGAATTACATTGTACACACACACTTACACACAGTAATTAAAGAAGTTCTAATGACAAGGGGGAGCAATTTTTTTTTTTTTGGTGTGTGTGTGTGTGTGTTACAGGTGAGACACGAATGCATCACCAGCCTGGTTGTTTTTGGGAGCCTGGGCTTGCATTCTTTTATGCTTTAGGACTCGAATTCAAAAATTGGTCGTTGTTTCCAAAGCAATAGCTATTAAAGGAAGGAATATGACATGGTTGTACTGTACACAATAGAAAAGGAGTAGAGCCAGAGAGACAGAGAGCTCTTCCCGAGTTGGGAAAAAGGTGATGTTTCTTTCTCTTTTTTTTTTTTTTTAAATCATATTCTTAATGTTTGCCATTACCATTGCCATGCCTATTTTATCTTCTACCTCCTCTCGTTATTTATGTTTGATTTAAATAGTGTCTTCTTTTACCACAACAAGCAAGAACATAAAAGAGCATAACATCTTGACCCCATTTTTCAAGCGAACCACAATCCTTCCCTCTCTCTCTAATTCTTTGATTCTTCTTTATTATCACCATCTTCATCCGCTCAATTGAAGGGGATCAAGTATGGGAGGGATTTAGTCCCCACCAATATTTGCACGTTGACATGGTCAAATCAAATCCAAATAACATATTGAGATATCAACCGTTGTTTAAGTGAACATGTCTCCTATTTTATAATTTTGAAATTTGAAATTCAATTGGTAAAGTTTGCTGCGGCTTGACATATTGTAGTAATAAATAATGCCCAAACAATAGGGATTATGGTTCAAATAGGGCATAATGCATAGTAGCTTTACAATGTCACTCTTCACCATTTTTTAAAATAATAATAATAATAATAATAATAATAATAAAGAAAGGGAAATCATTTGCGGAGGCATTGCGGGGAGTGAAATGTGAAAATTTTCTTCTCTAAATAATGATTCTTCTCATTAGAGATGACCAGGTTAGCAACTAAAACCGGAACCGTTAATTAAAAACATAAGACTCGATTATCGCCACATACATATGCCTAACATTTGAATCCTGTAATCTTTTATTCTGTTACCATAATATGTTGATTTGTACGATTTGTTCTCGAATGGTGTCGTCATACTTGTGCCATGCCACTTTGTGTTAGTCGGCGGTAAATTTTTATTTTTAAGGTCGAAATGATCTATGAGAGATTATTGTAGCAATCTCTTCTTCCCCCCCCCCCCCCGCCCCCGGGGGAGGGGGGGCCCTTGGCCCTTCCACAAAAAAAAGGGTAGATTTTTTATGTGGTAGGTAAGTTTGGCAGTGAATGCGCCCAGGGGGATTGCGGAAAGCTGAGAAAAGTTATTTGTGTCTTTAAATAACACGTGTAACAGCACGAGTCCATACGTCCACCAGATCAAACATTAGTATCTCTTAACTTCTTAAATTCGAATCTAAAGTATTGTAAAAATAGATATTTGTGTAACCCTTAACATATTATTTCGAATCTAATCAGATTTAATTAAATTCAATTACGGCAGATTTATGATGGGGGTGACAAATCAAATGCCCAGGGATATCTTACATCATTAACCGTAAACTGAACAGCGACGCCTAACGTGAAGATAGAGCCTATATTACTTTCCCGTCTGTTGGGCTGGGCTTGCTCAATCACTCAAGCCTTCTAACAATTTTCGTCTCAATCTGGCTGGATCGATTTAACCTCCAAGACTTCAAATGGCCACTAGAGAGCGACACTTACTGAGCCAAGTTTTTCCAAGAGATGGGTCTGACGTTCCGGGCCCACATTTTTGTCCTGGTCAGGCCTTTCCAAGCACATTCTTAAGAATTCAATTCGACCAAGCTAACCATGCAGACGCCTAGGGGCCAACAGGGCTTCACAATAAAATGGAAAATCCCAAGCCCCACCCAAAACTCGGGCCGAATAATAGCCCAAGGCGTAGAGCTGCCATCAAAGTTGGTTAAGGCTACCAACCAGGCCGGGCAATCAGCTTAGTCCACGATTAATAAAATCTAGTCTTCAATGCTTTCTCGAAAAGTCAGCCAACTAGGTATTAAAGATCCTCAAGAATCGACTAAGAGCCCATGCCAGGCCTCTACGGTCCGCATATTTTCTTTTGTTTTTTTTTTTTATACCATATCTTAGACACCGTCGGTATCCATTTCCAATTAATACAGACCGATCGTTACAGTGACTCCTTTCAGGAGGACGAATCTCCCAATAAAAAATCCTCCATACACGAGGACACGATGCTCCCAGCGATAATCGAATCTCGATCATGCTCAAGGATACTCAACTACACATCCAATTGAGCCAATCCACATTAGTCGGTCCGCATATTTCACCCATCCCATTATGCAACTCGTTTACTACCTAATCACAATACACGAACCAGAAGCCGAAAGAAAATTATTCTCGATCTACATGTGGTTGCAGATGCACTAAAGATCAACAGTCCTAGTGCGTTTCACGTCACTCCAAAATTTCTTTATAACTTATAATAATGATTTCATTAATGACAGTCCATCCCCTGTATGCATTACAAAATAAGCCATGTTTCTTGCCCTAGGCAGGTCTCTCTTTTTTCTTCCTCCCACAACCTACCGTGTTCCATTGGGCCACCCCAGCAGATTGCCCCGAAAAGTTTATACTGCGTGCAAAGAAATGCAGCAATACCACAGAGACAGGTCAGGTCACATTACAAGCTTCAGGAAACCATCGGAACCTGTGATGACTCCCCTGATACCGACTTCGGATCAGCCTTTGATCTCTGATAGAATAGAACATAAGCAGCTGATGTCTTGATCTCGTTTTCACTAACTGGAGAAACATGACTGTCATCAAAATGGTACCATCGATTCTCATCAATTAACTGCATCATGGTAAATGTTGTTCGAGTTACATAATAAATTAATCCAAAAGGTCACTCAAGATATAATCAGACAAGGCATAAGAAAATCAGCAAAAAAGGGTAATGACAATAGACCAAAATTTGACAACTGAACTAGAGGTCGTCATTGTGTTGGCCTGTCTTTCCCCTAATATAACCCATGCAATCACATACACGAAAATCAGGCCCCTCATGATGGGGCATGAGGCCCATATGCAGATAGAAAATGCCAAACTTAAAACCCTCTTTTCATAAAATGCCAGAATTTGAGCCAAATCCAAATCTAGCTACTTACCTTAGCATACGCAGAGTAATGCCCCCCACCTAGGCCACCATAATGGTTGATGATAGCATATAGCTCATACACTTGAGATTGCGGTGCAGCATTGTTGCTTTTCACATACTTTCCCAAATCAAGGTTGTGTATGGGAAAGTTGACAAAGGTGTCTAGCTTGTTCTTCAAATATCGACTATATGAGAATCGTTTCAAGTGAAAAACAAGTATGTCAGGCAACCTCCACAAGTCTAGCTTCTTGGTGGCTTGTCTGTGTTCCTTGCAGCTAGGGCAGTACCTGCATGGAAGTAATAAGGTCGATAACTAGGAACTGATTCCCCTCACAACATAAAATCATGTTAATGAATAAAGAACAAATAAATAAACATACCACATGTCATCAGGCCCCAAAGGTTCCTCCTTCAAGAATGCCTCCAAGCATGAAAATAATGAGATAGCTTCCTGGCGTGTCTTCTTCACAGTAAATGCAGGCTTGCAAACCTCAGGAAGATCCTTAAGGTAGCTAGCATCATACTCTTCGTAGTCTTTTTCAGTCCAATCTAAGAGAATCCTCAAAAATTGACCTGGTTTTATACAAGAATCTTTTTCAAGAGGCTTGCAGTTCAAACCTCTATCATCAGCTACAGAGATTTGGAAAGTCAACTCATTGCTGAAGACCTCTCCTAGACCTGTATGATCCTCCGAACAGCTGGTATGGTCCATTTGAGTACTGCAGTTGCTTGTTAGCCTATCCACTTCTGAACAAGAGCCATTCTCCTCGGCATTTTGAACATTAGTCAATGGTACATATGTTTTCCTTTGCAGGGGAGAGAGAACTCTCCCAACAGCAATATTAATAGCTGCACCAGTAAGGGGGTCATCTCCTACATATGTAACCAAAGGCGTTCCAAAAAGTTTCTTCTCACCACCTTTGAGACTGTCTATGATGCATCTGACAAAATCAATATTGTTAATTACCAAAACAGCCTGCAAATTTGAGGGATGCAGATCAAAATGTATGATGTATTGTCCATCAAATTAGTTTCATGTTAATAGTAAATATAGTACTAATAAGCAAGCCCAAGTCCGATACAGATGGTAGAAGCTCAAGCTACAATGGAATCCAATTAGATGCACATGCAAAAATCAAGAAGCAACATAATGGAGGAGAAAAAAATTGAATTTGGACAAAAACCCTGCAAAGAGTATCTGAAAGTGTATTTCAACATATAATACAATTTATACAATGTAGAACATACACTTATTCAGCTTAAATCAAAGCCAACAATTCAAAATATCTGTCAAGTTCAAAACTCACCTTTCCTGGCAGCAATGAATTATCTCAAGTCTAGTTAAGCCCAATCGTTTTCCCGGAAGTCGGTATCCAATGAGATGCTCATCATCCTTTATTGAAGTCAATGGCTCCAAAGGGTTTTCAAAATACCGATATATCCGATGATCATACACCTGAAAAATGAATGCTACTCTTTCAGACACTGGTGGAAACATTTGTGCAGGAGCGAGCATGAGCCGGTCAGAGATAGTTTACCTCAGCCAGCATTAGATTTTCATCATTTCTCAAGCAGCATGCAATTCCCAAGGCCTGGCAAAGATCTCTACAGCAACCATGCTTTAGAACCGTCACAGTGAATGGCATGGGAAGACCACTACCATCACCATAGAAAACAGTAACTGTCATTGTCCTAGTAATGGTTGAAGGCAGTGGTATTGACAGGTACATAAAGGGGTCGAAAGTTATTGAAATTTTGTTGCAAACTGGGCAAACCAGCGTTGATTTGTATTGACCCTGATCATTTTGGCACCATATTAGCTTTATTAAGAGGATAAAGCCAATATTTTTAAAATTTATTTATGTTAAAATCAAGTTCAGAGCTGAAAATGTACCATTAAGACATACCCGAGCTAAAACAGGGGGGAACTCACCGTAGGCCTCTTTGCCCAATGGTACCTTCCCCCTATCCCCTTGAACCAGGACCAGGTCCTCATCTTCCCAAACCCCATAATTTACCAGACAAAAAGATATCGGAAAAATATTCCAATTAATATATGTGCACAGGAGTATGACAGTATCAAATGCACTTCATGGTACTAAGGATGCTAACTAAGCCTTTTCTGTGAATCAGCAAACCTTCTACTCATTGCAATTTCTAACCAAAACACTGGTGGTGAATTAGTGAAAATTGGCATTAGCAATTACCACCTTCAATTGTGATGTTAAAATATAACCAATCAGACCATTTATGCTGCTCATACTGTTTGCAGGTAGTGTTTTACAAACATGAGCGCTGGAACTGGCTCTATAACCCCACGTATTGTGACCAAACAACAAAATTAGCTCTAAATCCATGGGATTACGAAAATGAAGGGCCTATCAGGCACAATAATTAGTGAAGATGCTTTGATTAGACACAATATCTGTGCATTCACAATTCTTTGACACTCTAGAAGTAGAGTCAAGTAGACACATGTAAGAATTGACACATGATGAAATAAATAGATAGATCAAAGGCCTACTAAATTTGCAATTGTGATATATTCAATGCTTCTGTTTTAAGCGCAATGCACATGGCATGATAACAAATATCAAGGCACCCTAATGGTAACAATAGAAAAGTAAGATTACATTATGCATCATTTATAGTACAATTTTTGTTTGTTGTTAAAAATATAAAACTCACTTGGCAGACATCCACAATCAGTGAATCATTCCTTGCTTTGTGATTTTTCCAGCACTCCTCTGCAACCTCCTCATGTGGGCGACCATTTACATCCTTTGCTTCAATGTAAGGCTTTTGTTTAACACGGTTCAAATCTTCATGTAGCCCATCAAGCAAGAATGCCAGAAGTTCCTACAGGTATAAGAATTACATAAAAGCATGCATAATGCAAAAGCATAACTACCAATTCGTATCCCATTAATAAATTGCCAATTCATAAAATCAACAGAATATTAAGCACCTTCCTGGACATCAAAGAAGTGAGATATGTAACTTTTGAATTTCACACTTTTGATATGATTTTAGATTTTATCTTATTATAAAATAGAATTATTTATCAGAATATTTTACAGGTTCCTCTTAGATTTATATAAATGTTGGATTCTTTAAGATATTTAGAGATTTGATAAAAATAATTTTCTATAGTAGTCGGAGAAGGGAACTCTGCCTGTGTTTGATCTCGAAATGTAAGCATCTTTTTAACACAACCGGTGCCAAACTTGCGTCAAGGAGGAGGGTTGCGGTAAAATTGACAGCCAGCATAAAAATTTTGTCAACCCCATTAGAGACCAAAATAGGAAATTCATTGAGGCATTCCCTTATTAGCGATGTGCTGCATTGGATCCCAAGTGCAATGAAAAGTTGGTAAGGGCTACTAGGGCGTCACCCGGAAGCAACGCGCCACATCACCACCTGGATGTGGTAATAAGTAGGCAAGTTCCACATTTATATGGATGGGTGTCAGTAAAGAGCTAATCCACAATGATAGGATTCGTCTAAACACTTGAAACATAAGATCCCTAACCGGTAAGGGATAACAAAAGTAATGATTAGACGAGAAATAAATATTATGTGCCTCCAAGAAATTAACTGGGTGGGGCAAAAGGCTAAAGAAGTAAAACCTTATAGTGATAAACTTTAGTACACGGGTAAGGATAAAACTAAGAATGTGGTAGAAATAGTTATCCATAAGGACTTACGAGAGAATATAGTAGAGATTAAAAGGAAGAGAGATAAAATCTTGCTTGTCAAGTTAGTTAGTGAAGAAGACGTAAGTGTTTATGCACCTCAAATAGGTGTAGATGCAACTATTAAACAACGGTTTATGGAAGATCTAGATGAATTAATACAAGCCACACATAGCAAAATGAAGTTATTTATTGGAGAATATGTAAACACACCTGTAGCTAAGAATAACGAGCAATTTGAAACCGAACATGAAAACTTTGGCTTTAATAATAGGAATGAGGCATGGGTATGGATACTATTTTCGAGTTTGCCACTACATTGAATTTGATACCTATAAACACTTTTTTCAAGAAGCACATAGTCGCATATAGGAGGGAGTCAAGTCAAATGCCAACTAAATAGATTTCTTCCTCACCAGGAAGGACGATAAAATGACTTGCAGGGATTGTAATGATATACAAGGTGAGAGTGTAGCAATTCAATATAGGTTTTTAGTTTTAGATGTGTGTGCCTAAAGGACAAAAGAAAGATTGACAATTTATGAAGTCAAAAATTAAGTGGTGAATTCTGAAAGAGCAAAATATAATAATCTTTAGAGAAAAGTTAGTTCAAGATGCTGCCTGGACTACTAATGACGATTCAAAAACCATGTGAGTAGAAATGTCTAGTAATATTAAGAAATTAGGTAAAAAAAAGTTCTTGGCGTATCCTACGGTCGAGTGTCAATAGACAAGAAGTCATAGTGGTTGAATAAAAAAATCCAAATTGTTATAAGAATCAAAAAAGAGTGTTATAAGAATTTTAAAAGTAAGAGAGGTAACGATGCCTTTGAGAAGTATAAGATTGCAAACAAAGAAGTGAAAAAACATTATTCACGAATAAAAGAGTAAGATATATAACGAATTATATAAGACACTAAGAGCTAAAAATGGAAAAAAAAATAGAAAAAGTTTTACAGAATCGCCAAATTAAGAGATAGGAAAGAAAAAGACATTAATTATGTTAGTTGTATCAAGAGTAAAATCAATATTCTGCCTGTAAGGAATAAGGACACAAAAAAGCGTTGTAGGGACTATTTTCACAACTTCTTTAACATTGAAGGCACAAAAAATATCGATAATATCACGATACCTGTAAAAAAGATCAACAAAAATTTTAAACGCAAAATTCATCCTTATGAAGTAACTGAGACCTTAAAGAACTGAAAGGTCATACGACCTCATGGAATCTTTATTGGAAGTGTTTGAGTGAAATGGGGATAGAAATGTTGATAGATCTTTTTAACAAAATTTAGCAAGCGAAGAAAATACTCCAAACGTGGAGAGAGAATACGCTTGTACCACTATATACGAATAAAGATAACATATAAGATTGTTCCAATTATTGGAGAATTAAGCTTATTAGTTACACTATGAAATTATGGGAGAAAGTGATAGAGTATAAATTAAAATTGGAGGTAAGTATATCTCAAAATCAATTTGGTTTCATGTCAGGACAATCCACCATTGAAACAATTCACTTGCTTAGACATTTGATAGAGACGTTTAGAGTTCAAAAGAAAGACTTACAGATGATATTCATTGACAACGTATAATAGGATTCCTAAAGACATACTATGGTGAACGTCAATGAATAAAGAGATCTTTTTGAAATATATTGATATCATCAAAGATATCTATGAGAGAACTAATACGAATGTAAGAACTTATGGGGTTTAAGTGATAGTTTCCCAATTAACATTGAATTTCATTAAGGTTTGACATTAATTCCCCTTCTTTTCGCAATAATAATAGAAGAAATAACGAAAATCATTCAAAATGAAATATTATCATATATGCTTTTTGTCGATAAAATTTGACAAACTAAGAGAATGCCCCAAGTATGGAAGAAGAGTGTAGTTGTACCACTATATAAGAATAAATGAGACATAAAGCATTGCTCCAACTATAAAGAAATTAAACTTATGAGTCATACCATGAATCTATGGGAAAGAGTAATAGAGTATAAATTAAAATTAGAAATAAATGTATCTCAAAATCAACTTAAATTTACGCCAGGAAGATCCACCACGGAAACAATCCACTTGTTAAGACATTTGATTGAGACATATAGAACACAGAAGAGAGATCTGCATATGGTATTCATTAACTCTGAAAAAACATATGATAGGGTTCCTAAAGACTTTTTATGGTGGGCGCTGATAAAAAAAAGCGATATCCTTGAGATACATTAATCTAGTTAGAGATATGTATAAGGAAACTATAACCAACGTAAGAATTTGCCGGAGTTTGAGCAATAGTTTCCCCATTAACATTGGACTCCATCAAGGCTCAGCATTAAATCTATTCCTCTTTACAATAGTAATAGACAAAATCACAAATAATATCCAAAATGAAATACCATAGCGTATACTTTTCGCTGATGAAAAGATATGGCTATAGCAGAAATGAGGATATTTAGGTGGATGTGTGAAAAAACTAGAAGAGATAGAATTAAAAATGAAGAGATTCGTAATAAATTGAAAGTTAGTTCAATTGTGGATAAGATGCGAAAATGTCATCTGAGGTGGTTCGGATATGTGCAAAGAAGATCCAAAGATACACCAGTTAGGAGAACCAAGAACTTAAATATAGGAGATCTAATAAAACGTAGAGGTAGACCGCTGAAAACTTGGATGCAAATTATCTATGAAGGCAAAAAAGGTAAGGGGTTTAAAAGAGAATATGGCATTGGATAAGAATAGATGACGTAGAAAAATCTATATAAATTAAACCAATATATTTTAAATATTTATCTATTGATTTATTTATTTATTTTTCTTTATATATATATATATATATATATATATTTTTTTTTATTGCATTTTTCTTTTCTCTATCCTTTTTAAATTTGTCTCTCAAATGTCCGACCTCAAATATTGGAATTAAGGCTCAATTTGTTATTGTTGTAATATAATGCTGATCGATGAAATTGGAGATGGTATTAACGCTAAATTGGAATTATGGAAGGACACATCGAAATCAAGAGGGGATTTAGATATTTGGTTAAAAACTAAGTATATGAGATATACATTTGATGACAGTCATATGATGATGGAGAAATGATTAAGTTAAAGGAACAGAATATACCAAAAAGTGAATGTTTTAAATATTTTGGACACATCATTCAAAGTGATAATAATATAGATAGAGATATGAATCATAGGATTCAAACGGATTGAATAAATGGAGAAGTGCATCTAGAATTCTTTGTGATTGCTTGATACCATTGCAATTGAATGGGAGGTTTTATAAAATTGCGATAAAACCTGTATTATTATATGTCACCGAGTGTTGGAGGACCATTAAACAATAAGAGTATGAAATAATTATAACTGAAATGAGAATGCCTATATGAATGTATGGTAAAACTAGAAAATATAAGATTAGAAATGAAAAAATATGTACTAAGTTGAAAATGAGTTCAATTATGGATAATATAAGAGAATATCATCTAAAATGATTTACACATATGCAACAAAGATCCAAAAAGCACCGATTAGGAGAAGTGAGGCCTTAAATGTAGAAGATCTAGTAAAATATCAGGGTAATCCGTTAAAAATATGGATGCAAATTATCAGTAAAATATAAGAATTTAGTTAAGAAAATGACTTTAAATATGAATCAGTGACATGAGAATCTGAACCAATTCAATTAATGCATTGTTATTGTTGTTAAATTTCTATAAATAATTTATTTTTTTCTTTCCTTTCTCCTATATTGGTATGAAATTGTCGATTCCAAAATTTAGGATTAAGACTAAATTTGTTATTATAGTTTCCCACTGATTCTTGATTCTTATTTAATTAAGTCACATGCCTACAATAGGCCCTTCAGGCTGAAAAAGATAAGCCATGTTTGAGATATGGGCCACCAGGAGCTACTAAATTACCGGTTTTAATTGATCTCTCTTCTTTACTTCCTTTCCATTAAAAGGTCACGAAAAAGTACAAAAATTCAAAAGGAATCACACAACCATGTTTTTGTTTACTTCAAAAGATGGCCGAAAGAAAACTACAAGACCATTAGTTGGAGTCAGGAAATTAAAACTAATTATAGAATACAACTGCACATCAGTGTTGCCGTAGTTGTCTAAAATGAATAGAGTGCAGCAAAACAGTTGTATCTTCATTTTGTTAATAATTAAGGTACCACAACATTGAAACCAAAGGAATTACACCTTAATGGAAACTTACTTGAGAGTCATGTTGATTGTAGCCACTGAATTGTGGGGCAAATCGAGCAAGTTTTCCCTTAAATTGACGTGGTGCTACAGGTGTCCTACCAGAGGACCACAGTTTCCTCAACAATTCACCAAATGCAAGGGCAAGCTCACCCTGCACAGCTACAACAGATATTAGAACACTATGCTTAGAAGTTAAGGCCATAAAAATAGTATGGCTCACATCATGGAATTAAAAGCAAAAAAGAGTATGCGACAACAGGGAACTTACATGCATGCCTAGAGGATTTTGTTTGTTGATCTCATCAGTGAAATCTTGCAAGAAATACTCAACTAGTGGGGGTGTATGTACTAAGCACTGGATTGCGCTATTCATAAAACAAGTGTTTCCCAAGTTCTGTAAACCTGCCAAACCTCCCCTTTCTCCTTTACTTGCACTGCTGAATGATCTGTACCTATCCTCCGAATCTGTAAATGATGAACTTACAGAACTTCCATGATAAACACTGGAATTATAACTAGTTGAATAGCCATTTGAGAGGGTTGGGCCCCCAGCAATTGTCACAGATGACCTTGAAGGTTCTAAAGGCACCAAAGCCAACTCATTTCCTGTTGAATCTGTACCAAATCCAGGTGGCCAAAATCCATCAACTTGCACCTCCAGAAGAATCTGCATAAGAAAAACAATGGACCAATTCAAGAGAATACATACACAGAACTAAACAGTATATGTAAATTTTGAGGATCCAAGAAAACAGGAAAATTTAACCAGATTTGTTTCATGTAATCAATTCAAGCTCCTTTCTCATCAATTATCAAGTCCCTTAGATTCATGTATCTATTGATGTTATTACATCATTAAACATATGAGACATTGATTAATGTGACCTCTAATTCAAAACTTTGTCATTTGTGAAAAGTTAAATAAAACTCGGGCATTGAGAGATAAATAAGCACAAGTCTAATATCTAGTTCTCCATTCCGTCAAACCGAAGTCCACTTCTTTAGTGGGCCTCAAAGTTGCCCAATATTCCCTTAATTCTACAAATATCTTCAATTGAGTAGGTTTATTTTTTTTTAAGGCATACTGTCAGTTGAATACGAGTTATATAAACATAAGCCCCGAATACGAGTTATATAAACATAAGCCCCTCTCCCTCTGAGTAGATAGCAACAACAACAACAACAACATCAACCTTATTCCCAGCAATTTGGGGTTGGCCATTTGAGAGACAAATATAGAGATTTAAAATACAAAAGAAATAAAAATAAATTAATAAATTAATAATTAATAAATAAAAGGAAAATAATAATAATAATAATAATAATAAATGAATAGATAAAAATAAATAAATAAATAAATATGATTGTTTAATTTGTGCGGATTCTTTTACGCCACTCATTCCTATCCAACGTTATCTTTTCATCTAAACGCTTAACTATCATATCTTTACGGATAATTTGTATCCAAGTTTTCAATGGTCTACTTTTACGTTTTACTATATCTCCTATATTCAAGCTTTCTACTCTTCTAACTGGTGCGTCTTCGGGTCTTCTATGTACATGCCCAAACCATCTCAGCCGACACTCTTACATTTTATCTACAATTGAACTAATTCCCAACTTTCTATGAATCTCTTCATTTCTAATTCTATCTCTTCTAGTTTTACCACACATCCACCTAAGCATTATCATTTCTGTTACCATCATTTTTTGTTCTTATTGTTGTTTAATAACTCAACACTCAGTACTATATAATAATACAGGTTTTACTGCGGTTCTATAAAACTTTCCCTTCAAATGTAGTGGCATCATGCGTTCACAAAGAATTCCGGATGCATTTCTCCATTTCATCAAACCCGCTTAAATCCTATGATTTACATCTCTATCTATTTTGCCATCATTTTGAATAATGAAACCAAGATATCAAAATCGTTCACTTTTTGATACATTTTATCCATCTAACCTAATCGTTTCTTCATTGTTCTGATCATTGTTACTAAACCTACATCTCATATATTCAGTTTTTTATATACTCAAGCTAAACCCTCTGGATTCCGATATATCCCTCTGGATTCCAGTATATCTCTCTATAACTCTAATTTAGCACCAATACCTTCTCTACTTTCATCAACCAACACTATATCATCTGCAAAAAGCATATACCATGGTATTTCATCTTGAATGATTTTTGTGATTTCGTTGATCACTATTGCAAAAAGAATTAGACTGAATACTGAACCTTGATGGAGCCCAATGTTAATGGAAAAACTATCGCTTATACTCCTGCAAGTTCTTACATTAATTACAGCTCCATTGTACATATCTTTAATGAGATTAATGTATCTCAAGGAGATCTCTTTTTTCATCAACACCCAAAAGAGTCCACAAATCAAAATTTGAAACCATGCTCACCTAAAAGAAATGAACTCACCGGATACAGATAGAGTAAAACGATACAGATATGAGCATAAGCATCTTAAAGTGATACAAGGAGAAGGAAAAATGAAAAAGTCAAAAAGTTCCACCAAAAAGCTGTATAAGTACAGAAAAACACGGGAAGAATGCCAGGGGGGGTGCTGGAAATTCTTTCTTTCTGAACCAAAAACACAGCAGTCTACAATTGTTCTGGAAGTTGTTTTTTTTTTTTTTGAATTAAAAAAAAAAAAAAAAAAATCTTCCCTGAAGCAAAAAAGCAAAGAACACAATAGTGGTTTTCAAACTAATGAAATGGTCATCCTCTATTAGGAGCCACAAGTTGTTATATCTTGATGTTAGAGAAGGATAGTTGTATCAAAATTTGAAGCAGCAAAAGAGCAACACCAGAATAGGACACATGTGCAATTCATGTAGCAAGAGGCCAACATCATAACATTAAGGATATATAATCCATGTACATCAAGAGAAATGCATGGGGTGCAGCCAAGGAATTAAAAAACAAGTCAAAAATAGCAGTTGCAGCTGCCACACCAGGTTCAAAAAGCCTGTTGTTGATTATAAAAGCTAAGCTTAAAATCATTATGACCGCGACTGATGCCATCATTTGGATGGCACAACTAAAAAAAAAAACCCAAAAATAACCTAAAAAATCCACAAAATCATCAATATTACTGAGGGAAAAAAAGAAGTTATTAGAACTTCAGAGTTTAACCACAAAACCTTTGTTAGCATTATGGCATTGTTCCTTGAAGGAATATTTTGAATTCGACTCTCTCCAAATTATTCGAAAATGGTGGGACAGATCAAATCAATCTACATACTTAGGAAGATCCAGCCAGGCCCACAATCAATCAGCCATGAACCACACCACAACCCGATCAAAGAAATGCAAAAACCGAAAAAAATGATATTCAAGAAAAGATGGTGAATTTGTTGCTGGACAAATGTTGCAAAGAAATCACTTATCAACCAGAATGAGACCTTTGATATCAAGTTCTCCTCAATAAAAATCCCCCAGCCACCTCCCACATGAAAAAACTAGTACTCACCTTGCTAGGCTTCAACCTTCCATGCAGCTCTCCATAGAGCCCAAGCCTCATGCATAACAACCTTCTAATACTCTTTCCGCAGTTGGCTTTCCAAACCAGACTGTCAAACATCTGTGCGTCCATCTCCAATCCTATACAATAAATAAAATAAGTCAGCAAATATCCTAACCATCCGTCCAAGGAACTTTTCACAAACCCCACCGTCAACATCCTTCTTAACTCAAAGGAACAACAAATTCTAATGGACGCATTCCTATTGCAAGCAGTCAAATAAAGATGTAGCAACATGGACCACCTTGACTTTATATCCTCCCTAATAGCTCTCCACAAAGTAATCCTAGGAGAGGCGAAATTTGCTTTAACGCTGATCCATCCAATATTTTATCAGAACAATATCCTGCAGAACCACTTCCTCCCTTACCATCACGTATTGGCCACAAAACAACCAAATTCTAACCAAATGGAATTTGGATCTTGCCCGAATATCTAGCAAGAATACTCCTCTCAATCTCCTCCAACCTTCTGATCATTGAAAGAAGACGAAAGAACAAAGTCATGAAATAGAAAGAAGATTCATCAAGGTGCTCTCCATGCAAGCAGTCCTTCTGCCCTTAGACAAGAAATACTTCTCATATTCAGCCACACATTTCTCAAATTTTTCAGAAATAATAGCCCAAACTTCCCACAAACTCCAAAGAAAGTCCAGTACAAGTCATCAAAATTTTCACTCTTTTCAAGGGGAAAAAAGGAAAAAGAAGAAAGGCAGAGAACACACTATGCACCCCCCAAAAGTATTAGGTAACTTCAGAGTCTCTAAAGGCCAGATATCTGACCAACCAGAATGAATCTCAGAAACAAAAGTTCTACTTTACAACTACCTTTTAAAGCTGCTTAACACCTACCCCTATCATATGCATATAAAAAACTGAGATGGCAGCAAACTAGTCCACCCTCTTTTTACCACCCTAAAATTGTAGAATATATCCAAACCTCACCCCTCTCTGAGATGTCCATTAATAAGTTCCAGATGAACTCACATGTCTGATTCATTCACTTCACAATCTTAAATAAAAGGAATAATGAGAAATTTGAGATATAGCATGCATCATAATAAATCTAGAATTTAGCAAAAAGTCAATGTTTTCAAGCTAGAGCTAACCTAGGCTAATAGGATAAATTACTTACATCTTGATCCATCTGTAAGTTAGATTCCTCAAGTGTTCGATCTGAAATGGCTAGCACCGAGTATTTCTGTTTATTGAAATAATCCCAGATACGGGCCTAGTGATATGCAACAGGAGAAAAAAAATGACTCAGGGACCTTTCAAGATGACAGCCAAGACATGGTAGCATAAGGAGACTGGCATGCAAAAGTATGAAACCACAAAACATACCTTCTCCTTCTCTATTCCTCTGACCATACACACCTTCTCATAAAGCTCCCTTATGGAAGCCTGAAACAAATTCAACAACTTAGTTGTATAATTCGTGCAACCGGTGACACAAATTAAAATCCAGTAAGCAGAAGATGGAAACAGAAGTACAGTATTTAATGCAACCGTAAATACAAAGGAATTTATCAACATGAAGAACCATAAAAATTTAAAGAGGAATGCCACAACCATGAGTTAAACTAATGAAGGAGCAAACTAGAGATTCTGATTCATAATTCATTTGGAGATCTTGACATCCATTGAACAATTTCATAGACTGAAAATATATGTATCTAGAACTAGAATTAAGGTGGTCCTAAGAATTGTTCTTGATATGCTACCTAAGAAAAAGGTTGGGCTAACAGGAATTTGTCAAAGTGTGCAAGGTCTTGATATTGCATGAAACTGAAGGGATGATGGCTTCAGCTGGATGGAGTTTTGCAGATCTCAATGTGAGAAAGAATAATTATGCCAATGTATGTCAGTGTGTGATGATTTTGCCTATATTCAAGGTAAAACAAATAAATAAAAAGAAACATGTTCCCGGGCAATGCAACCTCAAACCAGAAAATGAACTCTTGCACAAAGCCACAAAGATATGAAGGACAAAATTGTATCAGCAACAAATAAGCAATTCAAGGATGCAAGGAAGAAAGAACACCACAAATAATAATAATAATAATAATAATAATAATAATAATAATAATAATAATAATAATCTCTAAATTGATCCAACTACAAGCTACGTCTCAAAAAATATTCTTACAAAACCCAGTCAACCATAAATGCAATGGAGACTATGTGAGACCTGATAAAACGACAGCAGCATAATATTAGCACATGGAAAGATATGGAAGTGATAAGGAAAAATAAAGGCAGTACCTTCTTGCTAAGCTTTAATATTGACTGGCCGTTGTCCCTGGAATCATTTAACTTAAGACATAATGGATGTACCTCCACACTGAACTGCTTGTTATCAACACCCTGAGTGATCATTTTCCTTGGTAATGCAGGACCTCCTTTATACCTGAAACAGTAAGGGAAATAATTGAGAAAACATTCAACAGACACCACATAATGCAGCAGAAGTTTGACGCAATTTAGTATCTAGGGTTTTAAAATAGTTCTGTTATTAGTTTATTTTCAATTTTCATGAGATTGTTCTTTTGATATTATTTTCATACATTTTTTTTAGGAATTTGACCATATGGCCATTGGTGTTCATTGAATGTTAGACTCGAATGATGAATTAAATTTTTGACTGGTGTCACCCTCTATCTCTTCCCCGTTGTCTATCTCCCTTTTCCCCCTTCTTTTTCCCTCCTGGTTTCTGTTTCTTTCTCCTGCTCTCCTATTAATTCTGTATTTATTTCTAGGCTTGAAAGGCTATTTAGAAGTGATAAGATTTTTGCATCATAAGGGATGGCATCCTATGAAAACCCAGCTATGCAGTTTCACCCAGGCAGTCAAAATAAATTGGAGGCAACACGAGAGGATGTATCATATTAAGTCTGTCATAATTTCCATTTATGGGAAGCAGTAGTCACCTTGAAAATGCATTGAGCAGGAAAATACCCTTTTTAAGTCACTGATCATTATTTTCACAATAGATGCCCATAAAATTCATACATCCAAGATATCATTGCATGGGCAGAAAGCGCTTACCAGTCGAAAAGTTTCTCCCAGACTCCTTGGGGAACTAAAACATAATCACGACCTTCCTCCAGTGTCCAAAGGAGCTCTAGATCATTTCCCTCACAATCATTTCCATGTAATAATAGGTCTGAGTTATCAATAGGCCCAGGCCTTTCTTTTACTTCTGACGAAATAATGTTCAAATTCTGAGGTTCATTCAAATGCTCATTAGCTCCATAGCTAGCAGTATCTTGGCCAACATAATTTTGCCACAGTGCAAACCACCTGAAAATGTAATGGAAACATCATAATGGAATGTACATTAAATCAGCTATAAACCTCGTCTACCACCACAGATAATCAGGAAATTCAATTATGCAAGATAAACCGGATATTTAATGCTACTATCCCAGATGGACCAAAACAAAAAATAATAATAATAATAATTAATTCTAGGACTTGTAAGCTGAGTAAATAGAAATTAGAAAACCACAAACACTAGGTCAGTGTGGCAGGTTGTGTATTCTTTGGGCATCTAAAAATAGTTTACAAGACTCCACTTAAACACAGAAAGAACCAAAACACCTCATACCACAGCTCATTTGAGGCCATTCCACTCCAGAAAATCCAGGGTGGAAGTTGGTTTCTGAACTAATGACTACAACAACTACACCAGCACCAGCACCAGCACCACAGCAATATCATACATTGCAGCACTCCTCCTTGTGTCCAATGCCATAAGAATTTTAAAGAAGACGGTATTTTTCTAAGAAACCTGGTATTGGAAACATCTTTCAAAACATTATAGTCTCATGCACAAAGACTGGATGACTTCAATGAATGCAAATTGACATAGAAACTAGGCCCTCTTTTTTTTCTTGCCAATGGGGAGGAGCGAGTCATTCAAATGATTTATTGAGCCAGAGTCGTCGGATGTAAAGATAGTGGCGTTACATGGACACAATAACGAAATAAGGTTCAAGTTGGAGAGCATGGATAAACATTCACAGAAACAATAACTGTTGGTGAAGATGTTTACAAGGTCACTTTAAAAGGGCCTGTGAACAAATAAATATGATATTGCATTTATGGGGGGAGGGGAAGATAGAATCAGAAAAAGACTAGACAACAAATGTGCATTTTAACATGCAAAACCCTAAATCGAAACGGCAATGAACAAATTTGGGTGGGGAGATGGAGCCGTGGATAAGAAGAGAATACCTGTTAGAAATGAGGAAGTAAGTGTTGCCTTCTTTCAAATTAGACTCGGCAAATTGGGTTAGCTCTTGTACTACTCGCTTTTGTTCATCCGGAGTGCAAGGCAAGCAACTTGCCGCATCATTCACCATCAACAAACCCGAATCCGCGGCAATCGTCATGATTGATCTAAATAACACCACCATCCACAATGAATTCAAAAACAAAAGGAAAGAAAAAAATCCAATAGATCTCGGAATAGAACAAGACGAGGCAAATGAATGCGAGAAAGAAGAACAGACCGGTGCGAATCGAAAGATGATGATGATAGATGGATGGGGATGGGGGGAAGTGAATTTGAATCGGATTGTCCGAAAGGGTTGAACAGTGATTGGATTTGGTTCGAATCAGAACAATTGAGACGTGCGAGAAACCCTAGATTTTTTTTTTTGGGTGGGGGGTGGGGGGGGCGGGGACAGATTCACACGCTTTATTTTTTTCAACGATGTCTTCTTTTTCTCTCTGCTTTCTTCTTCTCTTCTTCTCCTCTGCTGTGATGTTTTTTATATCTGATTTTAACCTTTTTAACCTTACCGACTTGAATGACGCTTATGTATACAATAATATGCCTCTGCCTCTCCTCTCCTGTGCTTCCCCTCCCTTTCTCTCTCACAATAAAGGAACTCCCATCCCAACTCCCTCTCTCTTTTTTTTTTTTTTTTTTTTTAATATATTCTGAGACTCAACCCCAAATCTATTATATAAAAAAGAAGAAAATGTGTCACTTAAGCCAAATCTCTTCACCCCAACTCCCTCTCTCTCTCTCTCCCTCCCTCCGGACCAACCTTCCCATGGTGCCCACACCACGTATGCCTAATTTTCTACCTAACGAAATTAATATTCCACGGAGTTTTCAATAAAAAATTATTAATATAATAATAATTTTAATTATTTTTAGAAAAATTTTATTTGAAAAAACTTAATTTTATTCGAAAAGTCTTTTATTTTAATTTTAGTTAAAAAATTATAAATAAACAATAAGTTAAAATAATTGTATCGAATTTAATTTCTAAACAAAGCCGATTAGTCTCTTAGAAAATACATTTAATAAAAGATCCACAAGAAATAAATTAAAATTGAAAAATAGGAATGAAGAATTATGTAAATTTTTTTTAAAAAAATTCTTGCAACGAAAAATAGTAATTTTAGAAAATATAAAATAAAATTCTCACCTTATTAATAATTAAAAATGTGGAGTAAATATAGGTGGATGAGGAAATTTTGGAAAGAAAATTTGTGGGTGGGGCCTTGGATATGTAAGTGAAATATTTAATTAATGCACAAATCAAGAAGTGATAACATACCAAAACCCGTCCTTCTAACTAAATTGTGGAGGTTGAATTTCAGAGGATTACCAAATTATTTGAAATATATATATACATTTAATATTACTATTTCCCTAAATGCGGTGAGGATGAAGCTTCTGCTCTCATCCCAAAATTCACCATGGCAGGGCTGGTAGTGAATCGTAAAATACTGGAAGCAAAATGAAAGTTCAGCTCACAGTGCACCTCCTCAAATTTATGTCGCGAGCCCAAGCACGAACAGTGTTTTTCCAAGTCTTGGTTGAATTATTCTTTACTTTACACGGGCAATTGAAAAGTCAGATTGGCCTACTAAACTCTTTAATCAAAAATCATGTTTGAATCCTGAGAATAAAAAGAATAGTGTTAAGAAAACTCCTTTCTTAAAAGGAGTCGAACAAAAACTCAACTCAAATTAATCAAAATATGATTCTAAAAACCATTTAATCTAGAAATCAAAAAATATATATATCTTTACTCTTCATTATTCAACTACAATTTGGTTTTAGGATTGCTTTCCCACCACGTCGAGTATAATCAATCATCGGGGGAATAACTTACGCTGCCATGAATACGTGCTTTCTTCTCCAATGGTGACACCTGATGTTTCAGTCGAGGGAGACTGGAAGTTCAAGTGCTTTCATAATCCTATCTTTGAATAAACACAAATAACTTTGACGTGTTGAATGCGCACTGCAACAGCCTGCATCCAACCTGGAAACACAGTGTTAACCATAGAGCTCGAGATGCTGTTTGGGCATCTGGTAAAATCCCTTTATTAAGACTCCAAATCAAAGGAGTTTCAACTCATCCACTGTAGCTTTAAAACCGCTCTTGACTAGGAAATAATATCAAACTTCTGCTTGGGGGATGAAACAGGAAATCCATTAAATAATTTACAAGAAAGATATGTAGATGGGGTACATATATCATAATACACCATTCACACCCGTACCTCCCACCGGTGTTCAGCACAATAATGCTTCACGCCAGGTTGCTGTCATGGGAAGCGCAATGGACAAGCATCTGCAAGCAATGCAGTGCGGAGATGGACGGTTCAGGATCACACTCGTTCCAGGGATGCAAGATTCATCCATACGGAAATCTAGAGGTGTATACAAGTCTGCATCTATGCTGTCCATTTCAAATCACTGTTCCTATGCAAAAGGACCATGTTGCAATGACTCGAGGCTTCTGATTTATGGTCTCCAAAACTACAAATCTATACTTATGTTACATTTTTCCCCAATCAGATTTTAAGGACAAAACCCTCACTACACTCCTAAGCTACAACATGCCAGAGATCATCATAATGCTCAACCCCCACCCTACAAAATTACAAAACAATGGAAGGCATTCTGATTTAACAAGAGACAATCACAAATCATGGGGGCCAGACATGACAAAGCCTCAAAAGCTATTACAAAAGTCTGCATAATACCAAGCCCCTAGAAATGTGGGAACTGCCTACCCAAGGCACAAGACAGTAGCAAGGCCCTATTGCCCTGCACAACCAGAAAGGTCCCTCCAAAATGACAAGATAGATAGATAGACTACAAGTTTCCCATCTCACCTGAGCTAGCTGAGGCCTCACTTCCAACAGGACATATTCCACTTCCTCTTCCCTCAGTCTCATCCTCACAGAATATGCTCTCTTCACTTGAATTTGAGTATGCACCAAAATCATCATCACTAGGTATATCTGCCTTCCGTCTCTTCCTGATATCTTTAATTCCTCTCCCTTGAAGAGCCAGTCGCCTGCGTTTTCGTGCCTTCCGCTTTCCTTTGGGAAATTCTTCCCGGTGGGACTCAAAACTCTTACTTTCAGCCTCCTTTGCTATCTTACTCTTGACATTTCCATCATCTTCAGATTCAAAAGTTGGATAATCAGCATCAAACTTGCGCCTCTTTCTACTTGAATTGGTCTGGCCAGATAAAACATATTCTTCCGATTAATTGTGCAGATCAGGAAGTCTACAAAATATACAGTACAATGCAAGAAACTTCTCACATAGAACCAAGTAAATATAGAACTTAGATTCACCAGAGCCATTTGACAAATACCTGCTCATGTTCCATGTGGCAATAATTTCAAATTTCAAATCTCAAAATTGAAAAGAAATCAACTTTTGAATATGATGCAGAGGTTTCAGAATCAACCATTGATCAAGTCATCCTAAAAAATAGCAATAAAATAGTATTCTAGGGATGCACCCATGTACTGGAGTATAGAATACTTTTTCACCGGCAGTCGAAACCCAGTCGCGCTCGATATAATTCAAACTAAAGCAAAAACCATTTTAACTCAATTGTAACGCACTCATTTTGCTATAAGATTCCTCTCTCTCTCTCTCTCTCTCTCTCTCTCTCTCTCTCTCTCTCTCCCCCCCCCCCCAAAAAAAAAGATAATATAAGTACCTCAATTTACATGGATCAACCTGCCCTCTCAAAAACTAATACCACTAATTTTTTATGTTTGATAGGAGCAGTTTAATATAGTTTTTTTCTTTGAGGGTCTCCAACATTTATATTACTTAACAATTAAAAACAGTTTCTGAGTTGGCTACGCATATAAAATTGCAGAAATGAGAAAGTTTCCAAAATTTAGTGTAACAAGAGTATACAATAATAGCAATAATAAATTCCATATTTCATAAGCTATGATAAAAGCTGTAGGCAAAAAGATGCATCATCTAAATTTGCATTTTATTTTTGGGGCTCCTCGATAGTTGCACATGCATTGCATGAGCATGGAGTTCTAGTTAATTACAGGACCAAAGCCTTATAGATTCTCAAAATACTGTCCCTCAACCCCTCCAAAAAAAATAATAATAAATAACTCCTGCATTATAAGTTGATAGTTTTTTAGAAATTATTTGAAGGGCCAGAATGAATATAATGCATTAAAAGGCTACCAATTTAACTGCTTAAAAACTAACAATAAACCACCCATTTCCCACTTGCTTCTCTTATGTTTATCTTTTAAACTTCATCTCACTTCTTCCACCCCCACACATGAATATCAGTGATCGGTACCAGTGTTTGCTTATTTCAATCATATCACATTAAAAAAACATTTTTTTTCTTTTATAGTTTGTATTGCATGAACTGTACATACGGTAACTAGTGACATTCATTGGCCTTCAGATAGTAGGTGTACTTATTTCAATTAGAAAACCAATTAAAAGGAAAAACATCTAAGCATTTCCACCAGAAATTAGCAGTACAAGAGAATCTCTAGACAGCTAGAAAAGTTGCTATATCAATTCATTACAACCTCTAAGATATTTGTAAAACAAAAGGAAAGAGGTGCCTCACATGGATAAAACATTAAAACCCACCTATAGGTAAATCATACAAATGTTTCCAATCATGAAGGGTTCAAACCACATTCAACTTGCCTCAGATCACTGGTGCTTTCAGGATTATTGGCAGTTAAAAAAAAGTAACAAAATAATGAACTACGGGTACCTTCGGACCGCGATCAACCAGTCCCGCCCATTCATTCCTATTCCTCAGACAATCAAGAACAGCCTGCGAGTGACTGGCATATGCATATCGCTCTCCATTGTGCTTCCTCAATGTATGCCAGTGCTGCAGAGGAGGAGAAAGATGATGAGGAAAAAAGAAAAAAGAAGAAAAAGAAGAATTGCTCTGCAACGCTACACAAGATTTTCTGATAGTTCAGAAAATCTAAAGCAAAGTATCTAATGTTTAGTCACATACTGGCAGAACCACATCACATAGCTCTTCATATGTCATCTTCCTGCCTTGGCTCATAATCTCATCAATTAAGCCTGCGGAGATGGGACAATAAGATTTAAGGAGAAAAAGAAATTTAAATGAAAGAAGTTAAATAACACAAGCAATTTTGACACCTGGTAAGGTACGGTGACCTGAAGCCTTAGTAGTAGCCATATCATCATCAGACAAGTTTCTCGGAGAACTCCGTATGGATGGCAAATTTTGATCATTAGCCTCAGTGGAGGAAGATGGAGCACTGTTTGGACTTATAACAGGGGCAGGATGGATGTTCTTTACACACTGTACTACTTTTGGAGATCCATTATCTAGTTCCCTCCCACTGGAAGCATCTGCAGCATATCCTGCATCTCGACTCCTATGATCAGGTGAAGAACGGACTCGCTCTGTCTTACTTGCTTCATCATCAAGCTCACGAGAACCATGGGATCGCTCTTTAGATGAATCTCTAGCCTTTTTCCTTGAGAACTACAATAAGCATCACCAAAAAAAAAAAAAGAATCCATAAGTGATCATGGATAATAATGTGATCCTAACATTGCCAAGGACTCTGAGAAAACAGAAAAAACATATGGCCTGACTCTATCTTTTCTTCAGACACACATTTATAAAGCATCTAACCGAACTGTAGTCCTTTGTTCCGGAACTAGTTGAACGCTTTAGCAACATGCTTGTAGCAGTAGGAGAGGCCAACTGGGGCAGACCACCAGCATGGCGCATGCGTGGCACCCGAGGAACTCTGGGAGAACTGTTGAGTTCTTGATGCAAAAGCAAGGCAAGCTGGGAAAAATCAAAGAAATGAATGTAGCAAAAGCATTTAAACTGAGTAATGTAAAAGTGGTTCCAGTCTCATGACGTACCTCTTCATCACTTAATGTTGCAGGAGAGCTCAAACTAGTAGTTGCATGCACAGATGGAGGATGGTTAACCTTACAAAGTGGCTGAGAGTTGGTCTGGTTAAATTTTTCACCTCTCTGTGCTGAAACACTACGACTTTCCAGCAATACAGAATGCTCTCCAGACCCTGAAGTAATAGCATCACCATTTGCTGAAGATGCTCTAGAAGATGTTGAAGCAACATGATCCTTTGAATCCAATGAGACTCGCTTGGCAGCAGAAGAATGCAGAATCCGGTTCGAATATGATGCTCTGGCTGCTGCACTGGCAGAGGATTTTGGATGCTCTTTAGTAATTTTCCTGGGTATTTCACACTTATCATCATGATTCACTATGTTGTTTGTAGAGCTATCTTTCTTAGAAAGGCTTGACACCACATGCTCTCTATTGATGGGATTTGGGTTCTGAGTATTATCAAAACCTGTTGCCTTTGGTAATGCAACACTAGATGATAATGTAGAAGACTTTCCCGTTGAAACCACCATTTTACGCTCTGTGGGTGGTGCTGCAGGGCTCACAATTGCCCTTCCTGACCTGACAAGCTCTTCAGCAGGCCCAGAGTCCTGTTTTCCTTCTAAAGAACCTTTCTCAAGTTCCCAGGCACTCCCTGATCCTCCCGGTTCTTGCTTAGCCAGACAAGAATCAACAGACAGCTCATCTGCTTTGTCTGCATGACAATCACCCACTGCTTCCTTACTTTTTTCAACATCTTGCACTTCATTGTCATTAGATGTCAAAGTGCTTACCAAAACAGTTTTTACTTCAGGAAGAGATTGAGCATTCAAGTCACTCCTTGTATTATCACCCACATCAGTTTCTTCTTTAACATCAGGCTGTACAGAACTTAATGGTACGTCGCTCTTAAGATCTTGAAGAATGTTATTGTTGTTAACTTCTAAAGCTGCATCTTCATGAATGCACTCATCTCTACTTGTTGCCTCAACACCCGTTAAATTTTCAACAGAAGGATTGGAGGACTCTGTGTTAACCATGAGCTTTTCAGATACAAATCCTTCATCACTTTCCAAACCAGCAATGGCCACAATTTCCCCCTGAAGTAATTAAGGAATAAATCACCATGAAAAGCTCAGCAAACTAAGAACCAAAATCTATTACTTCAAATCATACAGAAAGCTCATCTGGAAATCAAAAGCAATTATCATCCTCAATTAACAAATTAGAATGATTGAAAGGGATATAAAACCACTGTACCAGCCAATAATTGTTCTCTGGATAGGAATATTGCTGCCACACAACCCCCCAAAAAAATTAAAAAAAAAAAAAATTACAAAAGCAATTATGCATAGCTTTAAATGTCTTTCCTTGTCATGCCATTTTTAAACTTCTTATTTTTTGTCATGTCCGATGTCCAATGTCTGCCCTTTATGGTTGCCATCCAACCACAGGAAAAATGAAATCACCAGGTTCAGGAACAACGAACAGACAATTTACACACAATCTAGAGCCAAGAGTACAAATTGCATTTGTGAAAAATAAATAGCACATGGGACAAAAGCGATAGACATAGTAATGGTTGGAGAGCAATGGCAGTAGCCAAAGGATTGATATCCAAGTTCAAAGCAATTTTCCCAGAATTTTGTTACTTAGATGCCTGCACACTGCTCAAAAATAAGATTATTTATCCTCATCCCCCTCAAATATAAGATCAGTCATCTCTATTTGTTACCACAAAAAAGCATGTAATTATGCATATTTTGAACTGCACTAAAAAATAATACTGCTACTTAATGCTTACCTCTTCTTTTATTGGGACACTTACAACACCGTTGCCTTCCGGAAGTGATGTCATAACATCATTTTTTCCGATCAATGATGCCCAAACATCACCTCTTTTAGGAGATCTCTCACTCCTTGCAGAGACTATTTGGGCAGCCTTGTCTTTCTTATGTCTAGACACATCAGAATACAAGTCATCTAAATGTTCATCAGAAGCTACTATGATGTTCATGGGTTTCTCATCATTATTTTCCACTACAAGACAACCATCAGATCCCTGATCTCGAGGCACTCTATCCCCCCATTTCTCGTTCTTGCTACTCTGGCCATCGATCTTTACCATGTTGAGATCTCGGTTGTTGTAATAACCTAACTGTTTTCCGTCACTCGTGGAAGTAAACACTAGTAATAGGAAAGAAAATGAACTTGAAGTCAAAATGTGCATGCTACAGGCTAATCAGTAGTATGAACAATTATATCAAAACAAGTGCAACAAGAAGTTATGTTTTCAATAGCATGATTCTAATAAGTCAGGGTTAGCTAATACCAATGAAGAATAAAGGATAGCCAGGGGGTAGGGGTTGAAAGCTTATGATGGCATTCTGCCAAAGACTACATAAAAGTACATGAAGTCACCAGCTTTTGAAGAGTGCCCTTTCTTTCTACTATCAGCTTCTCCGTCAGTAGCTTTAGCCTTCTTCTTTCCGCTCCGATCTTTTAATATCCCTAGCTCTTCTTGCTTCCTCTTGACCAAATGAATTGAGGAAGAACGAAGCAAGCTTTGCTCCTTTGTACCACCCTGCCCATGCCTAACATCGATATCCTCATCATCCCACTTATTCGTCTGTTTAGGCGATGATGACATCTTTTTACTAGTGCCATCCTCAATTCGACTTTTCATACCAACCAAAGTTGTTACCGAAGCTGTCAAAATATTCTGCTTCGACAAGGAGAACAGGACACCAGCTCCTTTGTCCACCGCATTTTCAGTTTCTTCCTCCGTCCGGGTGTTAACCTCTTGGTTCTCATCCCAGCATGGGAACTCCCTGTATTGGAAATTGAACTTTTTAGGCACATAACCCGCACATTTCCACAACTGTGGGGTGAAAACGGAAGACAAACCCTTGAATAGGACCGGATCACCCCCAGGAACGCCTTGAACATGTACTCTTTCCTCCATAGGAATGTCGGTCCAGAGGCGAAAAGGGTGCCGAGCAGGAACCCCATTCCCAGACGCATAAGGGTTATCCATCTTGATGGTTTTTGTAGGGAGTTCAACCAATAACTGGGCAACCTCAGTCTCCTCACTATCGTTCCTATGGTTCTTGCTCTTACATTTGTCGCACACGAACGAGTCCTCACCCTTGACGAATCGAGAACATCGAGTATGCACCCACACCCCACAGTCGTCGCAATTAACCATCTCCTCGCCATCGTCGAAATTGACTCCGCAAACGCAATCCACCGTCCAAGAACCATCAACCCAGTCATCGGGCGGCTCCGATATCGGAAGATGGTGAGACCTTCCCCTCATATTTACAAGATCTGTGAGCCCTAATTTGTAAAAGGGATCCGCACCTTCACTGTCACCACGACCAAAAAAATTCCCCAACGCCAGAATCCCTCAACACAGTACAAGACATAATTACCATTTTCATGCCCCAATTCAGAATT
This sequence comes from Dillenia suffruticosa, assembly GCA_033439265.1. Taxonomy (NCBI): domain Eukaryota; kingdom Viridiplantae; phylum Streptophyta; class Magnoliopsida; order Dilleniales; family Dilleniaceae; genus Dillenia; species Dillenia suffruticosa. Next base: position 17,981,899 of record JAVTVX010000005.1, on the reverse strand, counting down.
TACATGGAAAACAGGAAAAGTATTGCTCTCAAGTTGACTTTCAAGAGAAACGGATTCACAAATACCTCGGAAGCAGAGAAGAAACGAAATGCCCCCGCCTGCCTGATCCTCTCTATTTCAGAATTCGCTGCACAAATCGGCGGCCGTTTGAAGCTGAGTGCCGTTTGATTTGGTGAAAGAAGTTGGGAAAAAACTTGCGAAGGGGCTCCGCATGAATGAATGCAAATCTCCAACAGGGCTCTCTTTCTCTCTCCCCTCGCACGAATGAGCGGAAGCGGCAAGAATATCGAAATTTCAGTTTATTGTTCGTTTTGGCGTCCGTCTTTTTTTTTTTCATTTTTTTTGGCCTGCTTGCCGCGGCTTGGCTCCGGTTTGTGGCCGGCGGCGTCAATATCACTGTTATGAATCTCACGTCCTCACCTCGCATTCTCAAGAAATTATAAAATAGTATTTAAATTTAATAGTCTCTCTCACTTAACAGATTAATTTTTAAACTGAGTTTTACTATTGGGTTTAAATCCATCACTTGAGTTCGTGACAAATTGGTATCAGACTCTCTGATCTAACATAGAAAATGACTCTATGGTCCAACATAGAAAATGAATACCTGGAAAAGGATTATTAGTGTCAGAGTGAGAGTTGTCCAAAATGAAAAATAGTTACTTAATGTCAGAGTGAGAGCCGTCCAAAAAGGAAAAGGGCTACCATCCAGAGTAAGAGCAGTCCATGGACCTCCAGCTTCTCAATGAGAAGGTAATGTTACAAATCTTATATCAGATGCCCAATAAATCATAAAATAGTATTTAAATCCAATAGTTTCTCTAATCTAACAGATTGATCTTTTGGGCTGAATTCTCTTATTGAATTTGAGTGTATCGTTTGGCTCCGGGACAATCATTCACGACCCGGTCTGGTCCTGCTATCGGTTGGACCTACCCAGATGTCACAACCCGAGACCCGAAATGGTGGATTTAAGTCCAGCCGTTGCTTTCAAAAATTTCCAAAAAACAGAGAATGGTGGAAGGAAAACAGAGCATGCCTGTGGTTTGAGTTGCTCAATGCAAATTGTTGGTTTGGGTGATGATTCACTTCAGTATTGGACTATAATCAAAATTATAGAGAGAAAGGCAGAATTAGAAAAGAGAGAGAATAAAAGACACGAGAGAGTTAAAGACAGAAAGAACAAAAACTTAATTTCATTTCCATGGTTTCTATTCTGAATTTTCATCCTTTTATATACAGTCAAAAACAATTTTAACAATCAATTTAACAAGTCTAACTAATCTTGATTACAGTTACAAATTTGGTTGTTGCGGTTGGATTTATTGAAGGTTAGTTGGGCAAAAAGCCGTTGCATTTAAAACCTTCAAGGAGCCATTACAATATCTCCCCTTTTATGAAATCCTTATCCTCAAATATTAAAGTTTGTGAACTCGGACTAAATAAATTTCATGTTCATGTTTCCTCTTGGATCCCAACTCTTATTCATCTCAATTTTCTTTTGTTTAACAAGTTTTAATGCCTATTCCTGTGGGTTGTAATTTTGAAAGCTTGAAACAAAGTGGTTGGTTTTAATATCGTTAACATTAGTTTAATTTCCTCCTTTATTCTACTAATGAAGCAGGGACAAAGTATGATTTTGTAAAGTATAACGGATCATAATTTTTCAAATTTTTCAAATTTTTCTTGATATTCAATCATTTTTCCATTGTTAAACTCTTTGACTTTATCTCATATTCCTTTGGCCTCAAATCGTTGGTACAGAAATTGTAAAAATCCATTCAAATCTGTTAAGAATATTGATATTCCTAAATTGAAAAAGTCTCATTGAAGAAGTTTTAAAGATTTTTAAATTGAAAAAATTTTAAAAATATTAACTTTCCGAAATTTCAATATTGAAATATTGACTTTCCGAACTCGGACTAAATAAATTTCATTTATTGAACAAAACACAATACAATACAAGTATTATTCTCTCTTAGTTTTCTTTATTTATACTCTCTATCCTTTCTGCTTTATTTGTCTTTTTCTATCACAACCTACTTCTTTTTTAACCATTTTCAAGTTTTGAAACCGAATTTCTACCTTCACTTTTAGATTTATTTCGATAGTATCTGCCCATAGGGATGCAAGAACTTGGTTTATAGCAAATGTTGCACTCTCTTAACCATACATGGGGATTTTCTCCTGAGAAAATAGGAAGTTCCACTCTTGGTGGGTTAGGAATCAATTCTTGTGAGTACTGCTCCTTCTTGTCTATGTTGAGCTCAACATTCACCTTTGAGTCTGGCTTTTGTAGGTGTCGACAATATCAGTGAGTTCAAGATTCCTTCTGTGCCAATTCCTCATTTTTTTCGTTATGTGACATTCTCAGGAGAGCATTGAATTTGGCATCTGTATTTGCTAGGATGGTGTCTAATTTATGATTTGTTCATCGAATTTTTTATCAGCAGATTGTCACAGCTCATCAATTCTGGTTTCATATTTCTTGTATTGATCTTCTTGGGTTCCTTGATGAGTTCCTTTTGCCATTAGTACCAAATTTGTAACAATATTGAAAAGAGAGGAAAACTAGATGTGGAAAGAAAGACTCAAAGTGAAAGAACAACGGAGCATGCATGTTGCTGGGGGTTAGAACCTGCAACCAATGAGAAAGACAACTTGCAAGGATTGGTGGATGGGAAGAAGGAATGAAAGAGGGTAATGAGAAAATGTTACAAAGAAGGAAAAGGAGGGAGGGAGAGAGAGAAGGAGAAAGACAACAGAGAGTAGAATATAAACAATCATCTTTAATCTTCTTGAGCCCGAAAATTAGTGACTTTGATATCAAATTGTCATAACCTGAGATCCGAAATGGTGGATTTAAGTCCAATAGCCGTTGCTTTCAAAAATATCAAGAAAACAGAGCATGGTGGAAGGAAAATAAAGCATGTTGGTGGCTTGAGTTACTTAATGTAGATTGTTGGTTTGGGTGATGATTCATTTTATTATTGAAGTGTAATCATAATTATAAAGAAGAATGGAGAATTAGGAGAGAGAGAGAGAGAGAGAGCAGAAACTTCATTTCATTTTCAAGGCTTCTGTTCTGGATTTTTCTCCTTTTATATACAATCAAGAACAATTTTAACAATCAATCTAACAACTGCAACTGATTTTGATTATAATTATAAATTCGGTTGTTGTAGTTGGATTTGATAAAAGTTAGTTGGGCAAGGAGCTGTTGCATTTAAAATCTTCAAGTAGTCATTACACCTGATTCTTGCAAAGCCCCGGATGCTGCAAACCTGCTCTGTTACGAGTGCGATATTAGGACAAGACTCCCCCGTCATCTCTCTTTGAGAGGATAACGCCTTTTCCTTTTTTTACCCTATATTTCTAAGCACAGTAACTCTACAATTTAATTTAATTTTTTTTATTTTTTAACCCAGTTTTTCCCTCTTAAATTCTTTGTTTTTTTTTCAGAGATAAGTTTTTCCTCTTTTAGTCTTTTAGGTCATGTGAATAGTCGTCATTTATTTTTAAATCACGGTTTTTTTCATTTAGATATTTACTTTTTTTTTTTTTTTTTTTACACTCTATTTTCCCTTAAGTGGTTCGTGTTTTTTAGACATAAAATTTTCCTCTTTTTGGGCCCCACTTGTTCATTTAGATTCTTGGTTTTTTTTTTTTTTTTTTTTTTTTTCATTTTTTAACTTTAGTCTTTCAAATATTTTTTTGATTTTAGATCTGTGTCTTTTGTTTTCTTTGATCTCATAGATAATCATCTCTTTATTTTTGAACCACAATTTTTTATTTTTCTATTCAAATTCTTTTTTTATTTTTTTATTTTTAACATTTTTTTCTCTCATAGGTCTTTCATTTTTTTAATATAGGTTTTTCCCTTTTTTATTGGTTATCTATTTATTTCTTTACTTTTTTACTCTATGTATTATATTTTTTTTAATCTCATTTGTGGGTCTTTTTTTAGAGTTTAAGTGGTTAGACCACTTTTTTTTATCTATCATTGATATATGTCATATTTTTTATTGATTTAAATAATAATTTAATTCGGGTATTGAATTAATTATAAATTTAATAAATATATGTAGGGTTAAAAAATATAATACACAGTGAGCATATGCATGTTAACGCAGGCGACCTCTGGTTTTTATATAAAATAGTGGTGTACACGAAACACTCCACTCCACGTAGACAGAGGACAAATTCTTGTGTAAAAGGGTGTTCAATCTCCCAGAACAAAATAATAGGCAGGTACACATACATTACGTTACATTACATGTCTTCACTTTAATACACAGAATATAATAGAGAGATTATTTTAGGATTCCTCTTTACCTTATCTGTTTATTAGATAATAATGATATTATTTGTTTATAATTTAGATGAACGATGACCATATACTCAATCGCTATATGTTCTTGTAATTTGAATGGTACATAACTAGATTGGAAATTTAATTTATTAATAGCTACATTGAATTAATTAATTAATTAATTAATTTGATAATTTTTATGCGGCGGAAAAAGAAGGGCACGCCGTTTCACCATTTCCTTATGGCACGAAGGGTTGCGGAAAGAGAGATGGTGGGGGGGGGGGGGGGGGGAGTGGTGGCTTTGCCCCTTTTTTGTTTTAAAAATAATAATGATAAAATAAATGAACAAACAAACAAACAAACAAATAAGATTTCGTTATCTCCGTATTAAGTCCGAGGTGGTTTTGCAGGTGATCAAAATTGATACGATTTAGACAAAGCCATTAGGTAGCGTCTTCATAATAAACCAAACACACTCTGAGCTGTGTCTAGGCCTGTCACTTTTGATTCATCCATCCATCGATCGCCTTTCTTTCGGTCGATCTTTAAATTCTCTTTCGCATTCACGCATTTTCACGAGCGCTTGGTGTGCGTAGGAGATAAAAGGGGGCCGCCCGGGGGGGTTTGGTTCTGTGAAGAAAGAGAATCATGGCGGTGGTTGAGAATGGTGGAGCCGATTTGGGGATAACAATTGGTTCGGCCGATGTCATCGACTATCAAGCTCAGACGAAAAAGAATCAGTACAACAACACCAACGGCAATGGAGGCTCGATTTTCTACCAGAAGGTTCAGCAGCAGCTGCAGCAAGACAGAGACAGAGTCACTCCGCCTCCGGCACACAACCTCGGACATGCGGCGAAGATCGGAGGAGTTGTTCAGTCTCACCGATCGAACGGCTACGACAACGCCGATTTGCTGAGGAATGTGGATGTCATCGGCGGTGACAGCTTCAAGCGCGACATCAGAGACTTGGAAGAGTTATTCTCTAAGCTCAATCCCATGGCTAAAGAATTTGTGCCGCCGTCACTCGCTGAGAATGGTGTGAACGGAGGGTTTTACACCAACAACAACAATAATCAAAATTTCCATAATAGTACCAGAAATGGGTATGCTAATGGAAACTTGGATCGACGGGTACATTCAAACTTCGATCCTTTTTTCTTATAATTTTGTCCCTGTGAACGAACATGCATTTGATTTACATTTGTTTGATGGCTTTGTTGTTGGTAACCTTTTTTGGTTGTAGAAGAAGGGTAATTATGGTCAAGGGAAGCGGAGAATGGACAGCAGAACAAGTTTGGCACAGCGGGTAGAGATTATCAGGAGAACTGTATATGTTTCTGACATTGATCAACAGGTACGCTTTTTTGACATTTGACATGTTATAGGTCACATATTCACCAAAACCTGGTCACGAGTGTAGTTCGGCTGCTGCTGTTAATTTCATTGTCTGAGTCCTTCCTTGGGTTTACTGCACATAGGTTACTGAAGAGCAGCTCGCAGCTCTATTTATCAATTGTGGGCAGGTAATGAAGTTTGTTAATTATTATTACTTTTATATTGATTCATTTGATGCTAGTTTATGAAGAACTACTTTACATCTGGGAAGGTTGTTGATTGCCGTGTCTGTGGTGACCCCAACTCTGTTCTTCGCTTCGCGTTCATTGAGTTCACTGATGAGGGTAAAGTCTGCTTCTTGCAAATGTTGATTGACTCATAAACATTATAGTTGGTTTTCTGATGAAGGGATATTTGCCTTCCTTGGAATCTGATTATACAGAAGGTGCAAGGGCTGCTTTGAGTTTGGCAGGCACCATGCTTGGATACTATCCGGTGAGGGTGCTGCCTTCAAAAACAGCAATTGCACCAGTTAATCCAACATTCCTTCCAAGGGTGAGACAGTTATCTTCATGTCTACATATTCGTTTTCCACTCACTTCTCTATGCTGAATTATCTGGTTATGGGTTTCTATTTTGAATCATAGAATGAAGATGAACGCGAGATGTGTGCTAGGACTATATATTGCACAAATATTGATAAGAAGGTAAATCCTAAAGAGCTTCCATCAAGATTTAGATGGACACATTGATGGACAAGCTTTTGCATTTCTTTCTGTTGCAGTAAGTAATTTATGCATTCATTGTTTTTGCAGGTTTCTCAAGCTGATGCCAAGCTCTTCTTTGAGTCAGTTTGTGGAGAGGTTTGTGCTTAAGTGCACCCATCAATGCCAGTGTTTTCTTTCTTGTTTATTGCTTTTCCTAGAGGAGCAACTTATAATGGTGTCTTGTGTGCTGTAGGTGCATCGCTTAAGGCTTCTAGGAGACTATCACCATTCAACACGCATTGCTTTTGTTGAATTTGTTATGGTAGTTCCACTTTGCCACGTCTTTTTCTTGTATGCTATTTCTTTAGTGTACCGGTATTAATACCTTGTGATTGTATTTCTTCTCATGTCTGATGCATTTCCATTGCATTGCTTAACTGTTGATTTTCTTTTAAGCATGCTGAATCTTGCCAATATTTTAAGTCTGGAAAGGTCCGTGCAGGTTTGCTAGCAATAGTTCATAGAATCATCAGTGGTGGTTTGGGGGCTGGCTAGATACTGAATGCAAAGTGTAGTTAGTTTATGCAGTTGTAAGCTTAGGTGACTTCTTGGTGCTCTAGCTCCTCAAGGCTACTTTTAGCCATAAGAGTCTAAAGTTAAATTTTCTTCAAGAGAGGTACACTCTTGCATTTTTTTTGCTAAGCCCAATAAAACATAATTTCTTTAACTTTCGTAGAAACAAGAACATACTTTTACAACTCAAACCACACACTTTAGGTTACAGATTAATCAAGACTTCACTATTTGTACTACACAGCATGCACCTATGACCAGGCTAATTTAATTTTATTCTTGATGGCTTTGGTCATGCGTGACATGTACACAAAGTATTTTACTAAATATGAGTCACAATGCTGTTGGATGCTACAATTGGCTAGAAGGCTGCCGAACATAATTCTCCAAGAAATCCCATGAGGCTAAGCAGAACAGTGTGGTGAGGGATCTTTTAATCCTGCCATAAAAGGCTTCATCAAAGCGGCATACAATTGATACAATTGACTTTGCTCAGTGGGTTGGGATCTTTCCTTCATTTGTTCTTTTTTTGAGGCATGCCTCACAAGGAGAGATGTCAATCTATAGATATGACGTTAAGGTGCCAAAGTTGGTGAAATATGAGTCACAATGCTGTTGGATGCTACAATTTGAACTTTATCAATTATAAAAACTGTATAATTTCAAGACACATATCATGTCAATTACTAAAAATACCTAATCCTTTGGTTGCATATTATCATTCCTCTTTCTAGATGTTCCCAAATTCTAATGGCTAGCCATATGGTAACTTAATAGTTATGAACAATTCATATTTATAGTAATTAAAAATTAACCCCTTTGTGATAACAGTATATATATCATTATTGTATAAATATGGTATTGAACACTAATATTTCGTTGTAATTAGAATTACAAAACTCATCCTCTACTATGTTGGTCATTTTTCCCACTTGAACAAGAAAAACAAATACAGAATGCATATCAAATCAACTGCTAAAGTATTAATTACTATTTGCTACAAGGAAGACATAACCTGATAGTTACATCCAAGGCCTTCTTTCGATGAAATTTTAGCAAAGATTTTAATGGTTTTGGATCTAATTTCCCAAATGTTTTCATCCCTGTAAGGGTAACAAAATTTCTTTATAATATTATGAACATCCTATTTTAAGCATTTCATTTTGTTACATCTCCATTGTTAATTGTGCACATAGTACAAGAAGCCTAATTTGATAAATGCCAGAAATATGATTTCTAATATATGCATACAATATTAGAATTCCTTAGTAGTTTACCGAAAACTCCATTAGATAATAAAGCTATTGTTATCAAATTACATGTCACATCTATGGATATAATCTGTCATACGCCACATTGATTGGAAACGTGATCTAAATTTGTAATAACTTTTTCAGTTCTGCCAAGTCAGACCAATCTTTGGGAGGAAAAGAGATGATGTAATTCCTTATGTTTGGTTGGGCTATTATAGAAATGCTTTCTTGCTCCAATTGTTATAAAATGAGTGAAATAACTGTTATATAGATTTAATTTGCAGAACAAACTTCCTGCCATTTTTTTTATTTATTTTTTATCATATGCTTGTGGCGGCTGGCCAAGTAGATTCCACATAATCATACTCCATCTACTCTGGAAATATGTCCAAATGTTGGAAGGCAAATTTCCTCCTCAGTCAATTTCCCTTCCACTTATTTCCCCTTCACCGAATATAGGCAAGGTTCTGTAGTTCTAGAGAAATTTTGGCAATGAAAATTTTTAGGGATTATTGTCAACTCTGAACTTTGTTTTTAACTCTATCTACCCCTACACAAGGATCCTTTTCAAGGATAGATTATTGGTGAACATTACCACTAATGGAAGTCGAAGCTATCAGAAACCTATATTAGCAGCAGGGACCACTCTGAAGATGATCTTTTGAGGTGCTACAAATATGATTATAAATGGGTCAAGTTTGAACAAAAAATCATCAACTTTAAAGTGCGATATGTTGACAAAAAACATATACATATATATAGATATATATATATATATATATATTATAACAACAACAACAAAAAATTGAGCCTTAATTCCAATATTTGGGGTTGGTCATTTGAAACAAATTTGAAAAAGATATAGAAAAGAAAAATAAAATAAAAATAAAAATAAAATAAAAATAAAAAGAAAAAGAGAAGTAAGCAAATAAATCAATAGATAAATATTTAAAATATGTTGGTTTAATTTATGCGGATTCTTCTACGCCATTCATTCCTATCCAACACCATTTTCTCTTCTACAATTGTAGATAAAATAAAATAACATTTGGGTCTTTGTTGCATATGTCCGAACCACCTTAAACGATACTTTCTCATCTTATCTACAATTGTATTCACTCCCAACTTAGTATCTCTTGATGGTTCTATGGTTGTCTTCTAAGACACTCATGGAACAGTTCAAATAACCAAATTTGTTTATCTTGCTTTCGGTCCATGTTTTCTCGTTAAGTATTAAGCTTTTAAACTATGACTTTTAGGTTCATGGGATTCTTTGCCTTATTTATTGTGATCGCTGTTTTATACTACTCATTTTGGTATTCTCTTTCTCTTGTTTGATGTGCTATAATATTCATATGAGAGCTTTACACCCTAGTGAAGGGAGAAAAAATGCATAATGCAAATGCCTGAACAGTGAGTCTAAGATATAATTTGGCCAGTTAACGAAATTGTCTTTGCTAAGTCCTATAGTAGTATTGAAGTACGTCTGAAAACCAAAAACATTCACTAGGTGATTCCAGTGTATTGTTTGAGAGGAATGAAATTCCTACCCAGAAATCAGAATTCAATGTAGGAGGGGGAAAAGGACTGCATGTATCCAGGGAGGATCTATTGTGAAGTAAGATTTGGTGTGAGTTGGGCAGTGCCATCACAACTACTGGTTGTTATGCTGTTCTATTGTTATACAGTCTCTAATCCTGGGCCTGAAGTGAAGGGAGGTAAATTGTTTAAGGTCATTGGTCTTCATGACTTAACCAATAAATGCACATGCTGGCGGATGAAAGGTAGTTGGATGTGTGATAATATGGATTTAATAGAACTGGGTGTCTTCTATAATACCTTTTATCCAGTGGAGCAAGCTGGTGCTAGTCCTGATAAGAAAGACTTTTGGGTTACCTTCGTGTGGGAAAATTTTCCAGAAACCATCTTGTGCTGATTTCTAGCTCATTTGATGTGCTTAACTTTGTCCCTATGCATGTGCATGGTCTTTTCTGTTTAAAAGTTTTGAAGTCATCCTTAATTACTTTTCACATTCTTTTCTTGTGCTGCAACATATCATTTCCGGAGTGTATGCATCTTAAAATGGGTTATGGACAGAAAATGATCCTACTTCCATGGTTATGTTCCTACTGCATGTCTAACTTTATTTTATTTTATTTCTATCTTGTTTTTGTGCCCATGGGGGGGGGGGGGGCGGTTGCAACATGAGGAACAAGGCTTCTACCATCGTTGTACTGAAAGATCCCAAGGACACTCCCCCCTCCCCCTTCTCTCTCAAAGATGTCAGGAGCCTCAATGTGGGTTAACCTTATGGTTGATGGCCCTAAGAGACAGAACAATGTATACTCAGAAAAATTAGCAACAGGGAAAACCTTAATAATTCACTCATAAATATAGTGCATTTTGGGTTGTAAAACAACAGCCAGGAGCATTCTTCATTTCACCTCTGATTGACTGCCATTTTCTATGAATGATATGTTAATGCTGGATATGCATCCACTGCAGGCTGAAAGTGCAATTGCAGCTCTCAACTGTAGTGGTGTGGTACTTGGATCTCTGCCTATAAGGTTAGATTAAAATGTGCTCAAACTGCCAACGCCCATGCTGCTGCTAGATGACATAAGTTTTATTTGGCATAATTACTTTTTGACTCTTTTGGTTGTTTAGAATTAATATTAACACTCGTATCATGTCTAACCGACAGGGTTAGCCCATCAAAGACGCCTGTCCGGCCACGTGCTCCATGTCTTCCAATGCATTGAGATGTCTGTTCGGCGGCCCCCAACTGATTTAAAGTCGTTTATGTTTCTAATTTACACACCCATGTAAAGATATGGTTTGCCATACCTAAACCTGGTCTTATATACTTTTCACCCTTTGGTTGGTAGCCTAGGATTTTTGTTATCCGTAGGATTTCTCTCTTGTTTAATTGATCATATGTGGAGTTGGATGGAACAGTGAGGCTTCCTGGGAGAATTTATTTATGGTTGCATACGGGGGATGAACTGTTTGGAAATTCCAAAGAATTGAACATAGTAGCCTATTTACATGGCAGAAAACTATGGTGGTCGTTCCTTGCAATACTTTGTTCATGGGTCTCTTCCCTCCCTTATTGCGTGGAGTTGAGCTATCCTATGTATTCTGTTTTTCCTCAAGTTTAAAACATATCAGTCTAGATATTTTCCTACCATGCTATGGCTTGATTTTTGGCTGGTAGTAAGTTTCTCTTTTGTACTCCTTACATTCGATTGTACCTTTCAAGGTTTGGTTTTACCTTGTGTATGCATGCACTGAAGATGGTCGTGCTTTGTTTGGGCTTGATGTAAGCAGGAGGAAATTCTTCAGGATCAGGTTGCTTCTTGGACGATTTGGTAGGCATTTGTTTGTTGTGGATTCAAAATGGACTAGAGCCATTGAAATGATTTTGCCCATGGAAACCGAATGTACAAGCACAGAATTGAATTGAAAGAGACAATAAATTCATAGGTTGAAACCATGCAAGCCTGTGGGGCTTGCACTTACCAACATCATGAAACTTGTAGTAAAAAAAAGCATCATTCCTGGATGAACTTTATTTGTAGATGCAACCCGTGGTCATCCAATAAAATGGAGAGCTGTTCTGCTGCGCACGTTATGGGCACGATGCTGTGGCCATAAAAGTCTGTGTATGTGCTTCAATATGTATGTAGTTGGGCTTAAAGATGGAGAAGGCATCGCAAAGATTTTCCGTCGATGAGCAGCTGGAATGCATCATTAATCTTTTCAAAAGGAAGCTCGTGAGTTATGAACTCATCCAAATTCACCTTCTGCTGTCAGTCGTCATTCAAAGTTCAAAAGTTACGAAATGAATGAAAGTGAGACAATACCATTACTAAGTTGCCTTTATTGAAAATGAGAAAAAAGAGACCGACCCCACACATGCAGTCATGGGCAAAAAGGGGCAACTGGGATTTGCCTTTGAAGTCTCCGAAAACGGTTCCCACAATTCTTCTGCCATCAAACAACTCCATTGGGTGAAGAGGGAGCAATCTCGGAGTCGCATGTATGCCCAGTATTACGGTTAATCCCCAACCCTGCCCAATGCACATATCCCAAGTATCCCTCATTAGTCAATCAATACGATAGAATATTCCTCGATCGAAGATATATTTAGAAGGCATTAGCATAATTGAGTTGAATTATGATGAAAAATCATATCAAAATAAAATAAAAAAAAAAAGTTTTTGGGACAATCAAGATAGAAGATGCATTTAAAATAATATTAATGGGAAGATATTTTATTTAGGACTGCTTCCGTAGGAATATATTCCGTTTCTGATTTGATGTTAAAATACAATATAATTGGCAAAGCATAGAGTACCATAATGAGGGAGGATCCAACTGGCGAAGGTGTTAATATTTGTGGAAAGTCAACGACGGCAATTTTTTTTTTTTGAAAGTCTGGGAGGGGACCCACATTATATGTCCATTTTAGGCTCAACCGTTTACATCACTCAAGACACCGAAAGCGAAAAGAAAATTCCGACCAAGTTTCTTGCGCCTGAACACGCTACGTAGTTGACCATCGGAAAAAGATATGGAAGATTTTGATGGCACCGATCCAAATCCAAAGAGAGAGAGAGAGAGAGAGAGGAATGAGAATAACATTATTTTTTGTTTTTTGAGAGAGAGAAGAACGAGAATAACTTTTTTTTTTTTTGAAAAAAATTATAATCAGGATAAATTGGATAAATGAAGAAAAGGGGATTAAACTCAACAACAACAACAATATACTCACAAAATAAATATTAGGATAAGATATTGAAAAGACAAAAATGGATAAGGAGAGGGGATGGGGGACATACATCGTGTGTAGAGGAGAAAGCCTCCCTGAGGGCGTCCAAGTTGCCTGCGCACTCAAAGCTGTAGTCTACCCCTCCACCTCCTGTCATTTCTCTAATTTTCTGCGCTTTATCACCCAAATAAATTATTTATTTATTCTTTTTTTAAAATATTCAAGAGAAGCAAGGGCGGCTACAAAAGATTCACAAATATTATACTTGTAAACAATTTTGAAATTGAGATGCTAACCTGGTGAACTGGCACGTCAACTTCCTTCGGGTTAATAAAATCCGTGATTCCCATTGCTTTCCCTGTATGGATATACAAAAAACACACCAAAACCAAAATTGATTTAATTGTGGTTTAACCAATTTTTACCCTTTATTTGGTTTCACACTTGATCCGGCACGGGAAGCATTTCCCACTTCTTGTTGACATATACGATACGATGCTCTCTCCCTCTCTCCAGATTGGAAATATATATATATATATATATATATATATATATATATACATATATATCTGTACCTTTGATGAATTTGTCGGGGTTGATGTCGACTCCTATTACTTTGGACGCACCTCTGGCTCGGGCTCCCTCGGCAACCTGTATCCCATAATTTTATGTTCCACGTGCTTAGTCCATGTTTTGTTCTTTTTTAAATCGTTATAACATCAGCCCCAAAGAAAAATTGAAACATCTCATTCTCAAGTATTTCAGCATCACACCACATAGATTTAGAACAAACATATTGCAACTTTCAAGCAAGAACAAATAATTACGTATGTTTAATATAAATATATCGATATGGAAATAGCAACCTGTTTATAACCTAAAGAATAGAATACAATACAAATGCTTGATAATTAGAAACCTATAAGCAGATTTCATTTGTATTTTTCTTTATAAATTGTGTAATATGGTAGTACTTAATTAAGGTCAAATCTCCTAAAGTATAAGAGAAAAAAAGAGTAAGGTATGGTTTGAAGCAATCATTTCGTCTCTCAACTCAAAGAGTGAAAATACTTCAACCCCATGTGGCCTAGGTCATAACCCCCATCCCCATGTGGGGTTACCTCTTCCACCAAATTATATAAAATAATAACCTTGCCTACGCTCATCCATACCAATGGCATGATCCACCTAGCTACAATCTAAACTTATCACTTTTTAATGTTTTCTTGATTTAAAAAAAAAGAAAAAAAAAAAAGAAAAAGAAGATAAACTCAATAATTTAACTATGGAGACCTTTGAGTCTAGGACGACTTTGAATAATAATGGAAATGAAAGGAGGGGGGGGGGGGGCCGGTGGCGCGGAGGGAATGTACCGCAAGGCCCACGGCACCAAGACCAAAAATAGCGACGGTGGATCCGGTTTGAACGTTAGCAGTGTTCCATACAGCGCCTACTCCTGAATCCAATCCAAACAAACTGTTAAGTGTTCGCGTTGGTTTAAGTTAGTATGTATATTAATTATCCTCTAATCTTGGCTACCTATTTATTTATTTATTTATTTGAACCCACATTTAGATGACCAAATAAATATCCCGAGTTTTTTCTTTCTCTACCTGCACCACATTAACATGGTGGTTTTGAAAGTCATACGTAACTTGTTTAATTAAAGTAAATTTATAATCTTTTTGTTTTGTTTAATATTGATTCTATTCCCCTTTTCTTTTCTGGAAAAGTCTGTTTTCTTGATCCATCCTCTCTTACATCCAAAAATAAAATCAACGGATCCGAACTGGTCCTACGTCGATGATTCTCTTTCATTAATGGGGTGATCCTGCCACCGTCGCATCTCACTGTGGATTGGTCTCAAAAACTAACCTATAGGCCACTGTCACGACTTTTATGGCTCCATCCCATTAATTTACTTCTTTATATCCTAAGATGCCACTAGTCCACCGTACTTTTTTTTTTCTCCCTCTTTTAAATGCTTAATCTTCCACCCTATATCGTCCCATCTATCTCTATGAAGGGCCCTTAAATTTTATTTTTTGCTTGCCATCAATCTTGTTATTTCTGTAATGAGAGAGAGAGAGAGAGAGAGAGAGAGAGAGGACATACCCGTAGAAACACCACAGCTGAGCAAGGTCATCTTTTTGAGAGGAGCGTCCGAGTCAATCTTGACGACACAAGCAGAGTCAAGAACAGTGTATTCTGTGAAAGTCGAGGTGTTGAGGAAATGAAAAATAGGCTTTCCGTCTTTGGTAGAAAACCTTGTCTTGCCGTCGTTAACCATAACGCTCTTGAATGGGTTCACCCGGAACTTCTCGCACAGATTTGTCTTATCAGAATTGCAGTAGGTGCATTCTCCGCACTCGCCCGTAAAGATGGGAATCACATGATCTCCTCTCTTCAAGTCTTTCACTCCTTCTCCAACGCTCTCTATCACCCTTTCATCATCATCACCCCAACACAATATATCAGCTAGTAGTACACTCGATGAAAAAATAATAATAAAAATAAAGAAAGAAAGAAAGGAAGGATCAATTGAGGTCATACCCAGAAGCCTCGTGGCCAAAAATTCGAGGAAATGATCGCTGGCTCTCATTCTAAATTATGAAATCATGTGGTAATATATGGTCTTAGTTATATTTATTTTGAATTATGTGAGAAACAGGAATTTATGAGTTATGAGGGAGAGAGGGAGCTCTACATACCTCTCCTTGCCAAGCGCTGAGGTCAGTGTGACAAATAGAGGTATAGAGGATCTTAATTCGGACCTCCATTTTCTGGGGAGGATCCACTTTTATTTCTTCTATTGTCAATGGTTCTCCCGGACTCCATGCGACGGCAGCTAATTTTTCATTCCAAATATATAAAATTATAATTCACTTAGTCCAACCGAATAGAAGTATTATCACAAAACAAAGAGAAGCAGAGGTGGTGGTCTTACCCTTGCAAGTTAGGATCTTTCCTACCGTCTCGCTTGGACTTGGCAATCCTACATATTTATGCTGCAAACTAACCATATCTCTCTCTCTGATGCACAATGAAACGAAGCAAAGCCTGTTATGTGTTATTTATAGGCAACGGAATGTTAGACTTTTCAAAGCCTTCATATGCTGACAGTAGGGTGACAGGCAAGGGAGTGAGAGTCGGAACAAGGATTAAAATCCTTGGAATGTAATTGATTAAATAAAAAACATTCAGTAAATACTTAATGTTAAAGACCCTAATTTTATAATACTGTCCCAAATCATCAAGGAATTAATGTAAGTAAAATAGTTGTTCAGGTCATCCCCCGTATAGGTCAACAACCAAAAGTACTTAATTAATGCCATATTAATTGTAAATAAGAAGAATGCGTTGTCCTCAACCCTCCCCAGGGTTGGGTTTGTATAATTAATTTAAAACACACACACAAAATTGAAATCAAATGTGAGACACCAAAATTTTCTGTTGACTTTTCACAAAGAATAAAAAACCAAAAATTCACCTTTTTTTTTTTTTTTTTTTTTTTTATAAAATCTATTTAAGAATTCGTTGTTTAAAATTTAAAGCTGTTGTACATATATTCAAGTGGTAAATAACTTTTATTCAAATACTTTTTTTAAGATTTTATATTTAAATTTTTATAAATGAATATATTTTCATGAATTTTTATGGTTCATGTATAAAAAAAATAATAATTCATTGTTTAGGATCGATAAACTTTGTTATTTCTAATGTAACTTGTTGGTCTTCCACACCCTAAACGGGACGTGAGGATCATTTGTTTAGCGAGTTGACCTGGGCGACGGGGCTTCTCCTTGACTCTTCCGTTCGATTTTGGGTCCTGCTTAGGGAATTCTCTAAAACCTTACATCAAGATATACTCCGGGCCGGATGAGACCAACGAGTCCTGCCGCAAGTTTGGTTCGAATGTAAAATAGAAAGAAAATAAGAGATGAAGCAAAAGTGGAGTGAAATATTTTTATTTATTCTTTTGGTAAGGAAGGAAATATGGAGGGGGAAGATTAAGTGAGATGTAATCCTAATTCCTCCCTTTCATGATTTTATTTCCATCTCAAAGTGGACGGATCCGAGAAGGAAATAAAATTTTTAGACAAATTTTTCTTTATTCTTCTTTAATATTTACGAAATTGATTACTAATTTTTTTCTATTTCAATTTTATTTAATATAAAGTAAAAAAGAAAATAGTTTGTAAAATAAGAAAAATATATTAAATAGCTATTTTTTAGAAAAAATATATTTTAAAAAAAAAAATATTTTAAATTAGGCAAATAATGGATGCAAATCCAAAGTGGGCCTTTCTGTCATAAGAATTAAATGTAGCAGTTCAATTGAGCCCAAACAGAAGTTTGTTTGGGAATTTTTATTTATTTATGGGGTTGGGGGTGTTATCCTTTTCCGAATTGGGAGGTTTGCCAGAAGGCGGAATATGTATCCGTCCGGCACTTGGGTATGAGGCAGGGGCGATCCACAATAATTTAGAAACCGATCGCGGGGAACAAGAATGACAGGGCCAAATTTGAATTTGTAGGTCATTTGACGTCTTTATGTTAAATAAATGCCTGAGGAAAGGACCGTCACTCCAAAGTTCTCCTTTGCCTTGCCGATACTTCCAACCTACTTCCTCCTTTCCCTTCTATTTTGGCCTGGAAATATGTCATCCATGACAAGCTGTTGTAGAGCGGCCTTTTTTTTTTTTTTTTTTTTTCTTCGGGAAGTTGTTCTTTTTCTTTATTTTGGGGACGACTATAATAAATTTTCAGAAATTAATGAAAACAAAATTCTTTGTAAGTGTTATTTTTTAATATAATAACACAAAAACTAGACTACTCCCCGTTGTAGACTTCAAACTCACAAATCGAGTAACAAACTTTTAACCTAGGCGTGAACTGGAAAGGAATAAATTGTGGGGGCAGAACCAAAAATCCCCCCCCCCCCCCGCCCCAATACCCAAGCACCAAGGTTTAATCGGCTGACAATGACATTCCACAGCCACGCCTCTTGGCAGCTTAAAATTTGATTTTCCACACCCTGAAAGTAGTGTGCTTAACCAATTCTCAAATTTCAAGAAAATAGCAAAATAATGGATTATCGTTTTGTCAGACTTTTCTAAAAGTAGACAAATTCTGAAAGTGGGTATGAGTAAATTACTCACAAAAATAAATTTTAAAATAAATGACGACCTAAAAAATAACAATGACGTACTCCCCCACACATCATATAAATAGATAAAAACTTTTATAAAAATATTTAGAAGAGTAACGCTATTTATCTTTCTTTACTTTTTTTTTTTAATCCGCAAAAAAGTTATTATATTATTAAATTTTGTAATGTTTTATTTATTAATTTTTAAAATAAAATTACATTATTATTATTTGAATTAATTTCTTTAAACTATCGGCCTAAACCGAACTGGGTTTGATTTTCAATAACAAATTCATGAAATTTGATGGTCACGGTCGTGTCACCGCTCATATGTATATTTCCTGTTTATTCACTACACCCCAGAGAGAGAGAGAGAGAGAGGGGGGGGGGAGTTTTGGGCAGAAAATTAAAAGGCACGTGCGACGCACAAACACAGCTACCAGTCTAGGGTTGAGAATCGGGGCGTCCACATCATTCAAACTTTGTAACCAAATGAAAATCTATATTTGATATTTTCCTTTTTATTTTTGTAAATAATTTTGGGATTTTTTCAGAGGTTCCCCTTTTCTCATTGCAATATTTTTTTTTAATACCGTGAAAATTGCTAAATATTACAATGCTGATGACACTAAAACATTGTTCTTACTCTAAATAATCAATTTTTGATATAGAATTAATTACATTATGATTTTAAATATTGATAAAAAAAAAACCTTATGATCGAAAGACGGGCCTTTCCAACCCCCAAAAAAAAAAGAAGGAGAAAGACGGGCCTTCTCATGCCTGGGCCTCCAATGAAGGGGGCTGACATCATGCACGTCCACCCAAATAACCGGCATGGACCGGCACGTGCTTCCATTCATTTATTTATTTATTTTTATAACTTGACTATTCGATATTTGGAGTATTGTCCCGACTAATTTGTACCGAGAAGTCTGTTAAGTCTCAATCAAGGGAGTTTTCTCTCAATAATATTTTTTCCGTACCTAGTGGGAGTCGAACTCCCAATCTAGTTAAGAGATGAAAATACCCGTTTCACCCAAGCTAATATACGTCGGTTCGTGCTTCCATTTATGGTGATTGACCAGGGTACCAACCAGTTCTGGTCCGATTAGGATTATGTACTCCTTTAATTCCAAGTGAACTGCATTTTGAGGCTGGATCATTTTTTTTTGGTTATACGATTTTCCGATCCAAGATTACAGTAAAGGAAAGAGAGACATGATCATTAAACTATTTTTTTTTTGTTGATGATTTTTGAAGCCGAATCATTATAAACCTATCCATATCCTCATTGGATAACCTTCTAACACACCCATCTTTTCAATATTTTTATTTCGTAACAAACATTACGATTACAAAACCATAAATATTAATATTCCAAAAAAATTATCCTTATACATCATATGGCTCTTTTTTTCCTTATTTAAATCAAAAAATAATATATCACAATCAAATCTTATGTAGTACCACACTTTGTCATATTAAATTAATGGGTCTATTTAATGAATCATAAGCTAATTTGATAAATTTTATATGACAATTCGTGTTAGCATTTTTCAACTAATTTTTAATTAAATTTTTATTTGAATTTGTGAAAATAAATCAATGATTTGATTATCTTTTATATAGAATTTGGTGTGTTTAATTAATATTATTGTTTATGAGAACAAAAATCATCATTCTTTTTTTTTTTTTTTTTTTTTTTTTGGAGGGGAGGGGTTTTCTAAAAAGCAAACACCTATTCCAGTGTCTGCAGTCATACTTTGGAACAAAAAAAATTGGTTTTTAAATGTTTTGGCATGAATTTAGGTGTACCGTTTCCATTACTTGCATTGCCAGAGCACTCTCTCTCTCTCTCACCAAGTCTTTGTGCCACTCTCCTTCAATAACGTGGCATTTTTAATTTATTGTGGACCTGCGGTTCTTCCATTCCATGCTCCGCAAAACACGGATAAACTGATTATGGGTGCAATGCAAATGTGCCTCAGGTAGGCTCGTGTTAAAATCTGTCAAGACCTAGTGTTCAGAGTAGAATTTCCCAACTCAGTGAGTCTGCAAGCTCAGTCTCAAGACTGAATGGAAGCTGAGTTGCAGAGTTCTGCGATGAATATTCTGATGGTAGATTGAAAAGAAGATAGTGAGATGAGAGACAGAGGAGAGAGAAGGAGATATAGAGAGAGAAACTGTATTCTTGTTACAAATCCAACGAGACTATTTATTCACCTCTGGAGTTGGTTGTAACTAATCCAACTCACTCAACTAATTTCTATTGTTACAGTTTGCCTAATTGTAGTTGGTTTGGATGGTTGTGCAGTAGCCGTTATCTTTAAAATGCTGACATTTTGCCTTTGCTCAATTCTATGGTTGTTACATATCCTGTCTCTTTAAAAATATCCCTTGTCCTCAAGAACGAAATATACAGAATTGAGACCGAATAAAATTAATGTCTTCCCAAATTACTTCCTCAGGGCTCCAATTAATCCATCTAATTAGCCACCGAGTACTGGCTTATTGCTCCTTAGAATTACCCGCCTCTTCAGGACTGTTTTTGGTTCAATCAATACTTGTTTGTCTGTCCCAACAAGAGGAAGCGTGGGCATGATCTTATGATTAACACCTCACTTCTTTTAAGCATTGACACATGGAACACCAGATAAACTTTTGATTATGGTGGCAACTGCAACTTATAAGCTACCTCCTTGACTTTTGCTATGATCTGAAATGGTTCATAAAACTTGGAGGACAATTTGAGTTGCCTCCGGAGTTCAATAGACTGCTATCTATAAAACTGTAATTTCAAATAAACCTAATCACCCACTGCAAATTCCCTTTCAGTCCTATTCTGGTCGGACTTTATCTTCATCCTATTTTTTGCTCTGGCTAAATGATCTCTCAAGATTTGTAGCATGGCTTGTTTGTTCTGTACAAAGTTCGAAGCTGCTGGTGTTGTTGAGTCCCAATAAGGTCCCCAAGGAATGGACTTAGGTTTACGTCCATACAATGCCTCAAAAGGTGTCATTTGTATGCTCGAGTGATAGGTAGTATTGTACCACCATTCACCTAGACTCAACCATCGATACCACAGTCCAGGCCGGTCAGATGTCATACACCTTAAGTAACACTTCACATATTGGTTCAGCCTTTCACTTTGGCCATCAGTCTGAGGATGATAGGCATTACTCAATTTTAGCTGAGTTCCTATTAGCTTGAAAAGTTTTTGCCAAAAAAGGCCTGTAAAAACCTTGACCCTATCAGACACAGTTGAGTCTAGAAATCCATATAATTTAAATATATTGTCCACAAATAGTTGGGCTACCTTCAATATAGTATAGGGATGCTGCAGAGTTATGAAGTGACCAAATTTTGTCAATTTATCAATTACCACCATAATGGTATTGTGTTGTTTAGACTTAGGTAGACCTTCTATAAAGTCTATGTTGATCTGGGACTAGGCTTGTGAAGGAATAGGCAGAGGTTGAAGTAATCTTGGGTAAGGGACATTCTCATATTTGTTCCATTGGCATATCTCACATTCCTGAACAAACTTAACTATTGTTGTTCTCATCGAAGGTCAATAGAAGGCAATCTTGACCCTCTGAAAGGTATTGTTTTGTCCTGAGTGTCCATCTGTTGCAGAGTTATACATTTGCTGAATTATCTTACTTCTGAGATTGTTGCCACGACCTACATATATCTTATTTCTAAACTTTAGAATTCCATTCTGCAATTGGAAGTCTGTATCCCTATCAAGCTCCAACACGAGCTTTGTTATTGGGTTCTTGTACTCTTCATCCTCTTCATGGATTTGAAAAACTTTCATGATCCATTGTGGCTCAACTGTTGTAATTGCCAGGATCATCTCTTGAGAGCACTATTCCTCAGTAAATTCCTTTCTAGACAATGTATCTACCACTCTATTTTCAGGTCCTTTCTTGTATTGTATTTCATAATCCAACCCGAATAGTTTGGTGAGCCATTGGTGCTGCAATATATTGGTTAGTTTTTGTTCCAACAAGCACTTTAGGCTTTGGTGATTAGTTCTAATGATAAAATGATAGCCAACCAGATAATGCCTCCATTTTGTAACAACCATTACAACAACCATAAGTTTCTTCTCATATATGGACATTCCTAGGCTTTAGAGTTCCAAAGCCTTGCTCAAAAAAGAAATGGGTGGCCCTCTTGCATTAGATCAGTTCTCCATACTCTTAAGCATGCATTAGTCTCTATAATGAATGGTTTGGAAAAATCAGGTAGTCTCGTGACAGGAGCTGAGCTTATGGTTGCCTTAAGGTGTTGAAAGGCTCAAGTAGTTTCTTCAGTCCAATTGAAACTGTCCTTTTTCAATAAATCATTACGAGGTCTAGTAATCAAGCCACAATGTCTGATGAATCTCCCGTAATACCCGGTGAGCTCTAGAAAACTCCTTAATGCCTTGGCAGAAGTTGGTTCTCGTCAATTCAAGATATACTCAGTTTTCTATAGATCTATTTTTACTCCTTTCTCTGATACTATATGTCTTAAATATTTCACTTGAGTTTGAACAAAAGTGCATTTGAAAAGCTTTGCAAATAATCGGTGCAATCTGAGAGTCAATAGTACTTCCTTAAGATGTTCTATATGAGTTAATAAGTCTGGATTGTAGATAAGAATATTATTAAAAAAAAAAAAAAAAAAAACCCAACACAAATCTTCAGAGATGATGTTGAAACTGGAATTACAGTTGAGTTGTAACTAATCCAACTCACTCAACTAATTTCTGTTATTACAATTTGCCTGACTGTAGTTGCTTAGGATGGTTGGTGCAGTAGCTGTTATCTTTAAATTGTTGAGATTTTGCCTTGCTTAATTCTATGGTTGTCACAAAATCAAAGTGACAGTGATAGGCATGCTCAAGCCCTCCAAAGCCCAAGCGCGAGTGCGATCCCATGACCCTTTCCCGGGGAATCTGTTTCTGTTGTGTGGTCTCCCTTTCCCCACACGTTGTTCACTTTCCCATTTCCCTCCCTCTCTTCTTTTGGATTTTTTTTACACATATTTGAGTCCGAATCATAAGATTTGAGAACCATTAGACTGTTTCAACAACTCTTCTTTTTGGACTTTCACCCTTCCGTCTCTCTCCGTACTTTTCACAAAACCTATTATTTATTATTATTTAAGGTTCCCAGATCCCACCAAAAGTCATCAGAAGTAACTTTATTTTTTTTAAATAAATAAATAACTGGCCCTCCCTATATTACCAATCATCACAGATTTGCACGGTAGAGCTAAACGACGCGAAAATAATTTATGACCGGAACAAAAGGCTTCTCCAGTCCAGTCTAGTCTCGATCCAGAGAAAGTAAGTGTTCATTTGATAAGATTAAATTTTTTTTTCTCATTTTAAAAAAGAAATTTGTTAAATAATATATATTTTTTAAATTCTTTAAAAAAAAACTTTTACTACTTCTTTTAAAAACACACGGACTTTTTAAAAATAAGTTTTCTTTTTAATTTATATATAAAATTTCAAATATATTCATATCATAAATTCATTTACTCTGTATATTTTTTTTCTTTAACTTTAAATTTTAAATTTTAAAAGTTATATAATTAATTTATTTTTAAAAGTAAAATTATGAAAAAACTTTTAATTTTATTTTGAAAATTAATAATTTTTGTTTTTTTTTTTATAAGTAGAGAAAAAGTTTTTAAAAAATTCTCCGGACACTAAAAGTAGTATTAACGGGGACCGCTGCTGGATTGCTGGTCGTCATCCACGGCGTTTGCATCGCAGTCAAAAAATATATATATATATATATATTGAAGTCTATTAAAAAAAGCTTACATACATATAATAGGCTTAATAGCGTTGAATCTTTTCTTAATTTGTTTTTATTTTACTTAGCTTGAAAAAACTTTTATAGAAAATATGAAATTTTGTAATTACCATTCGTCATATTGACTGCTGTTCTGTTCGGTTTCAACTTTTCCAATTAGCCAACATGAATGGGAGATTAATAAGCAACCAATAGCAAATTATAATGGTCCATTCCATGCTTCCTTCTTTTTCCTCTTTTTATTTTTTTTATTTTTTTATTTTTATTTTTGGGTAAACCCTTCCATGCTTCTTATATACCCTTCGGAGGAGTACGGACACTCTAGGGCCCAACATATCTCATAATTATGCTATTCGGATCTCGTAAAGACAAAATAAACAAAATAGTAGCACTGTAAGCGGGAGAATATAGTGGGAACGAGGAGGGGCGGCAATTGCACCGAGTTTGGTCAAATAGAATTTTGCCCTATCCTTTTCTATATGCTCCTCTTTATGTCTTTTCCCTTTTCCTTTTTCCTCTCTAATTTTATTGATTGGAAGAGAACATAGAATGGAACCCTCATAACTCCCCGGGAAAAAAAATAAAAAATAAAAATCTCGTCCCACGACACTTTTGCCTTTTCTCTGCATAAGGAATTAGTGAATGGGGAATTGCTTGTTTTGTGGGTGGTTGGGAGAGGGCGGGGATCATGATCGAGCAATAAAAGTAATCACATCCAACGGTGGGATCATGGAGTTATACGGCCCAATCACCGCAGAATGCATCACGACTGGATTCCCAGGTCAGGGTATTTTCCGAAGCTCTGATCTGTTTTGGAAACCCCTGGCCAAGCAGGATGAGCTGGTGGCAGGAGAATCCTACTATCTTCTTCCCGTGGACACTAGAGGAGGAGGACAAGACGATGGTGTAGATGGGGGCCATATTCGTTCGAGCAGCATACCTAACACTAACATGTCGGCTTTCGCGCCGTACAGGATATCTTTCGACGGTCAGCAATTTCATTTTCAAGGGAAGCTGAAGAGATCATACACGGAGGCGTTTTCAAGATCATCATCGTTGGATAACACTACTTGTTCATCTTCTTCTTCGTCGTCGTCGTCATCCTCGGGGTTTTGGAAGGTGAAACTGGTAATAACGCCTCAGCAGCTTTTGGACATTCTGTCCCACGAAGCCCAAACTCAAGAATTGATTGAGAGCGTGAGAACCGTCGCTAAATGCGGACATTATGGGGGTGGCTTTGTCACCCCTATTGTCGGGTTTTCTGATGACTGGAGTCTCTCCAGCACCAGTAGGAATGCTTCTTCTACCAAAGATGATTGATGTATTACACTAGATACACTTTTCCATCTTAATATATCAATCAAATATTATGTTCAATTATTTTTTTATTTTTTTATTTATTTTTTGGTGTCCTTAGTAGTATGGTATTGATTCATGTTAAATACTTCCTTTTGCTATGGTTGTGGGTGCACGCAGAGAGGGAGATCCTTTCATGTAACATTTTTTTTTTTTTTTGTGGCTCGATTCAGTCCTTTCATGTAACATTCACAACATTAATATCTGTTTCTGAAAAATTTAGAGTGGACATAATTCGATTCTAATTCATCCCACCAACATTAATTTTATAGTATACCGACGGACAGTTGGTCTAATAGGATATGGTGTTGGATCCCTTAACCAAGTTTTCGAATTCGATTCGCAGATTGGACATGAAAAAAACTACGTTGGGAGGGTAACCCCTTTAAATGGGGCATTGCAAATCCCGAATCAGATTAGTCGGAGTATAACTTTGGATACCGGTCGATATACTACCAAAAAAAAATTAATTCCATCGTATCAATATTCACGGTATCATAGAACAATCCTGCTTCAATGCTATCTCCCGAACTCATATTTACTTTTCCCTTCACAACCAACAAATTTTCTTCTTGTTAAATTTACTTTCTCTATTGCACTTGCCCGTTACTAATCGGTAATGGCTTGGATGGATCATCGTAATCTATACCTCAACTTGCGCCGAAGATTATCCAATTTGACGACAAGCACTTGTTAGTGTAGATCGACATTTATTGGCGTAGGTGGAAAGAGCACTTTCGTCTTTTAATCAAGTCGTGAATTCGACTCCTATTGGGTACGGAAAAAATAATGTTGGGAGACCTCCCCCTCAAAATGAGGCCTGACAGTTAGGTCAATTCTGCATTAGTCGGGAAGAAACTCCAGATACCGGAAGGTCCGGGTACAAAAAAAATCATCCTATCTGACGGGCCTTGGCCCAAGTTATTCTTGGGTACATATAATAGGCTTTCCTTGGACTAGGGTCGGAAGGTGGTGAGTGAATCAGGCCCAAAAAGGTGGTGTAACCCCTTTTTGGGGCCATGGGTCCATAAATGAAGTGCTTCCCAACATAAGCAGTAGTTCATACATTCCAATCCAACCCTTACCACCAGGTCTTGTCAGGTGTAATCCGGGTATTCATGTGAAACGGAAAAGGGTCAGCTACATGAACAAATTTCTAATCTTGCTGTGTCTGCAAATTACTATATGATACTTGAAAATTTTAATGAGTAATTGCTAATCGTGTGTGAATTCTAAAAAAAATTCGAATGTGAGTCCTTAAGGAAACAGTCGGTGATCGCAATCCTCTCTTCCAACCTGATGATTACGGATTCAAACAATGATATAACAAAAAAGATTCGAATTTTAATTTTAATTTTGATAGATACGAGAAAAAGCTGGGCAAGGTTATATCATCAAACATTTAGCTGATGGTTTGTCACAAGGAGTTAATATTTTGGGGACTACTGCATTAAAAGTTCTCGGCTTTATTTTCATGTAGGGTGTAGACTATTCCATTTCCATGAAAAGTCATAGTGCATCATTAGGTAAGGGCCAATCAGATCTTCCAACCTTCTATATCTGCTCACCAAGCCTTGACTATTTTCTATTTCCAGCTTGTAGGTTGAGTTGCCACAACCATCTTGGCTTTTAATGAACATCCAGAAAGCAAAGAAAGCAGAAATCGAAGGAAGCTGTAAAGAAGATAGTTGATTGATTTAGCTTTTTGAAATTTCATACTCATATCTTTAAAAACATGGAAAAAGAAGCATAACGAAATATATATATATATATATATATTTATATTTATAAAGCTTAAATTCACTTAACTTTTGATTTCAATATCTCATTAAATCATTTTCTGTAATAAATAAATAAATAAATAAAAATAGACAAGAGAAATGAGTTTGCGCACGTTGTCCTCACGCTTAGGCATAGGCGGCGATTCATAATGCAGATGGCAAAGTCTCGAAGTCTTGTTCCCCCGGCCCAATTTTCTTCATTTAGCGAGTTAAAATGGAGTTTTCAACACTGCAAAGCACCGCGCATGTGTGCCTTCATGACGAGAGAGTCGAACATCTATACTTTTTGGTCCTTTTCTCTTCTCACCACCGCTTGAGGCACTATGTCATGACGTGAAGTGTGAAGTGTGAAGTGAAGCTACGGATCTGGATGATATAATCAAGCATTTATGATTCAGACAAATTATTTAGCATAGTAATTAATAATTCATTCATGATTAGCGAGTTTTGTCAAAAGGTACTTTATAAAGAAGATTCTCTTATTAGGAGAAAGACCAAATGCTTGATTGTGAAGAGCCAACTTTTTAAACTTCACGATAGTTGTATGCTAATATTGTTGTCTGCTTTTGAATAAAATTTCATTTATTTGGTGAGATGGGGCCTTAAAACTGGGATTAAATTCTATAAACACCAACCGTGTTTTAATCATGCATCAATTTCACTTGGCTAAACAAAAATCAATTTGCTTGGGTCCCAAACCCAACTGGGTTCTTATTCTTCTTTTTCTTTTGGGTGCTGCTAAGGTTTAAGACTGGTACCATTGTTTACCGGTGAAAGATGGGAGGATATTTCTATGTTTGGAAGACAAAGACAAATTGTTGTTCGGCAGCTTGTGGAGAGTTGTGCGAACATTGACCACCAGGTCTCAGTTGCTCAAATTTAGCCTTTTCCCCGGGGATGAAGCGTATGTTTGTGATTTTGTGGCAAGAAGTCCCGATAATTAACTGGTCACGAAGGCAGAAAATTGTTGCCATTCCACCCCAATTCAATGCAATTCAAATTTATATTGTTTAGCATTTACTTTTGAGAAAAAAAAAAATGGATGTGGTTAGTACAAGGGAGAATGAAAGATTCGATGACTAGATGTTCAGAAAGAGGTGGAAAATTCTTTTTTTTCTTTTTCCTTGGTGTTTAGTCCAAAAAAATTATAAAGTAGTGCTATTTTAAGTGAAATTACCCTTTTGTCTATGAGCAAAATGATTGTTATCTTGTGTCCGCTTGCCAGAATTTTTTTTTTTCCAATTTTTCTTCTTCTCTCTTTATAACGAAAAATATAAATTAATAATTTTTAAAATAAAGTTAAAAATTGTTTGATATTTTTATTTTTAAAAATAAATTGATTTTATAGTTTTTGAAATAAAATTAAAAATTAAAAGTAAAAAGGGAGGAGTTCTGATGGATATGGGAGTAAATGAATTTATAGCATATATATATTTGAAATTTCATATCTTTCAAGTGATTATATAAATGGAACAAAAAAAATATACTTTCTAAAAAGTTGGGATATAAAAATAAGGAAAAAAAGCTTTTCCGAGATGATTTTTCTTAAAAGTTACTTTTTAAATTTTTATTCATTAAAAAAATTCAGAAGAAAAGAATTTATTTGATAAAATTTTTTTTAAGAGAATCCGAAAAAAAAAGCCCTAAAAAAAGCCCTACCAAACGGGCCCGTTTGATAGGGATTTTTTTTTAACTTTTCTTCTATTTATAAAGAAAAGTAGAAATTAATAAATGTTAAAATAAAATTAAAAGTTGTTTGATAATTTTATTTTTAAAAATAAAATAATTTTATAATTTTTAAAATAAATTTAAAAGTTAAAAGTTAAAATTAAAGAGAAAAAGAAAATATGACGGTAAATGAATTTATGATATGCACATATTTGAAATTTCATATATTTCAAATAAGAATTTAATTAGAATAAAAAAAAAACATATTTCCTAAAAGTCTGGTATGTTTTTAAAAGGAGAAATAAAAGCTCCTTTGACCAGGTTTTGTTTTTTTTTCTTCATAAAATTTTTTTTTTTAAAATTTCTAAAAAATATTATTTGATATGATTTCTAGTTAAAATGGAAGAAAAATCGAAAAAAAAAACCTACAAAACGGTCACTTAGACTCTCTCTCTCTTTGCTTTTTTGCTCTTCTCTCTCTTTTGTATTTCTCTCTTGTTTGGTTAAACTCAGAAGAGAGAGGGAGAGAGAGAATAGGGAAAAAGAAAAGAGGAGAAAAAAGAAAAAGGCAAGAACAGCCAAAATTAACAGAGAGAATGAGAAAAAGGAAGAAAAACCGATCAATCAATTAATTGAGGTCAAGAAGAGATAGAGAAGTGAGAAAAGAGAAAAGGACTTTTCACATGAACAAAACCATAATTTAACCACCCAAATTTGCTACACTCATAAAATTTTTTGCCTAACCATCGAAAATTAGGTTTTCCTGTCCCCAACCCCCCCAATAATTTTTTTAGACTTGTACCCTGTGCATTTTGTTATTTTTCCCTTGGTATAATACGGTATCGGCATCATTATTGATAGGTTTTCCAATATATATATATATATATATATTAGCAGCATATAAGTCATTAGGCTTTCCTCTAACGAATGGTGAATGGTGTACACACTGACAATATTAGTATAGGTTGAAGTTTCCTCTTTTTTTTTTTTTTTCCCAATAAAAAAATCAAGTTTTGTATTAAAATGTAGTATTTGAAGAAGAAGACGGTGGAATTAGGTTTGTTTTGCCATTTCTTTCTTCTTCTTTATCTGATCCCTTCCCATTATTTTAAAGTCATGAAGAAATACGTAACCATGTCTCACTTAACTAACAGATTGCTTCCAAAGCAAACTTTTGAACCCCCCCCCCCCACGTATACAACGCAATAAACAAGTTAAACTAGTGGTCTTTCTCTCTCTATGTTATATGCCGTCACATGAGACGTCATTGAACAACCATAACGAAGAAAGGAGCACCATTCACCCCTTGGGACGTGGGTGTGGGGGGGGGGGGGGAATTTTAAGAAGATTACTGGTGAATTTTGAACACATACAACAACAAGTGATGTGGAAATGAGTTTCGAAGTGCAGGTTAGTAAAGAGAAGTGGTTGTTATGTCAATTGTCGGCCAAAATCATGATTAGCCATAGAATTTTGTGAGAATAACTATCATCATTATTGTTAGTGTCGAGAACACCCCCCCCCCCCCCAAAAAAAAAAAAAAAAACCCAAACCCATAATAGAATATAATGCTACAACCTAGTAGTTGCTACCGTTATGTAATTTAATGTTAACAAAAAGTTATTACTACGTCCGACTTCGTCGATCAGATCGTGTGTGCGCGTGTGTCAACAGTAATGTCAAGTTTAGGTCATCCACACGTAATTAATACACACACAAACATTTAAATTAAAAAAAAAAAGCATCCCAATTTGCAATATTTTCATGATTGAGCTAGGAATAACATATATCATAATATATGCCGCCACCACCGACAACTCTTCTTCTCGGCTTCATAGATTTTTCAATCTTAAAAATGCATGCCTATTTGCTACGATTTTACATCATTTTCATGGGAGAGGAATTTACTTGGATGGGCCACCAATGGTAATGCGGTACCTAAGCTTGGATTTGCGGTAAAAATTTGAATTGGTAAAAAAGGAGTGCGGCAAGAGGGTTAATTGGTGCTGCCATCACTTATTTCTCTTGGCTCTTTTCTTTCCATTTCCACCGCCTGGGCCATGAAAGCGCAATGCCTCCGACCACATCGTCTCCTTTCTTTTGGGGTTTCTTCTTTGGCCGTTGGAGGAGAGGAGAGGAGTTGTTGTATAGAGAGGATAGCGGTGGTTTCAGAGGAGCTATCTACAAGATTATAAGGTCCTGCGTCGTAATTGAGATGGGGGCATGCCCCCCAACACGGACTTTGTCTCACTGCATGTCCCCACACTTTTTGGTACCCAATTTCGTGCCCCCCCCAAAAAAAAAGAAAAAAAGAAAAATCCCCTTTTCCTCTTTGCACACCTCTCACAAATACAACACGATACAATACAAAATGAGAGAGAGGTTTTGGAAGGGCTCAGGTAGTTGGCATTTCTGGAAGCCTAAAATTACATTAATTTACAATGGACCATGATACCTAAAACTTTTCGTCAACAAAATTTTGGATCTTTCATGTCCTACCCCAAACCCTACCCCCTTCCATATATAACTCACCATCTTCACCTTAACCTTTCATATATATACCTGCTTTAATGAAACCTTCAAGCATTTCTCTCTCTCACCCCATTGATTTGTACTGATTCAACCATCTTCTATCTTGTCTTTTTGTCCTGAAAGCAAATAGCAAGTTGCAACTAGTATATAATCTTTTTTTGGGTAATGTCGGAAGAGATGAATCTTTCCGTGAATGGGCAGTCTCAGGTGCCTCCAGGATTTCGGTTCCATCCAACAGAAGAGGAGCTCTTGCACTATTATTTGAGGAAGAAAGTGGCTTATGAGAAGATTGACCTTGATGTCATCCGGGATGTTGATCTCAACAAGCTTGAGCCCTGGGATATTCAAGGTATATTAATTTTACTAAATTACCATTAGCCTGACCAAGAGAGAATACCAGAAGCAGAAGAAGAAGAGGAAGAGGAAGAGGAAGAATAAGAACAGAAACTGACCTTTTAATATGGTTTGACAATGTGTGCAGAGAAATGCAGGATAGGATCCACCCCACAAAATGATTGGTACTTCTTCAGTCACAAGGACAAGAAATATCCAACCGGCACCAGAACCAACCGTGCAACCGCAGCCGGATTCTGGAAGGCCACAGGACGTGACAAGGTCATCTACAGTGGCTTTAAAAGAATTGGAATGAGAAAGACTCTCGTGTTCTACAAAGGCCGAGCCCCTCGTGGACAAAAGTCGGATTGGATCATGCATGAGTACAGACTGGATGACAACACCCATGACACAATTGTAAGCTCCACCTTTTTATTCTTCACTCCGTGTCCACGTAGATCCTATGGTTTTGACTCTATTGTTCATATTACACATATGATTGATTAATTTCATAACACCACCGTGTATTCATATATAGGTCTCTAATCCAATCGGAGATCAGTCAATGACTGAAGATGGATGGGTGGTTTGCCGGGTTTTCAAGAAGAAAAATTATCAGAAGGCGATGGAGAGCCCTAAAAGTTCATGCTCAAGTGTGAATTTGAGGAGCCATATACTCAACTTGAGTCATGATGGAGCATTGGATCAGATATTGCAGTACATGGGAAGGACTTGCAAGGAAGAGAAGGATGCAATCATAAGCAGCATCAACGATACCATAAACAGCAACGGCAACTTGAGTTTCCCAAGAGTCTCATCTTCTTGTGAAAGATTCATGCATCTTCCAAGACTGGAGAGCCCAACTGATCATCAGCATCAGCCTCAGCGACCTTTATCAAACACTAGTAGCTCACCTTTCCATCAACAAGACCTGCAAGGCTTTAAAAAAGCTTGTATTTACCACTCAGTTGATGAGAATATGCTAACAGAAGCTGAAGCTGAAGGCGATGATCAACAACCAACTTCATCTGACCAACTAGGTAGTCTCAGCCACGCTGCAGCCTCCCCCCCTGAACCCAAAGCACCAGCTCTCAGTGACTGGGCTGCACTTGACAGGTTGGTTGCATTTCAGCTTAACGGTCAAGCAAAGCAGCAACTAGCCTGCAGCTTTGGTGATGATGAAGACATCCCTAACCCAGCAGCCAATTTCACTAATTTTTGTTCACCGTCTGATCATGATCACATGCAATTATCACACCTAAGATCATCATCGTCCACATATAGACTGAATCACATGAACTCCCAGTCTCAGATGGGGTTTGGGAGTGAGATGATGGATCTATGGAGTTTAGCCCGCACGTCATCATTGTCATCATCCGACCCCTTGAGTCACCTGTCGGTCTAGCAGAAGCTCCCTACACTACAAGATCATTTCAATTACCTTTTTTCTGCAGCAGTACTCGATGTCAAAAGCATGTATATTAATAAATAAACCTGGGGAGATATAGTACTTAGTACGCATAGGAGAAAAAGGTAATAAAAAGGGGGAGGAAGATCAAAGATGATAATCAGGAAAGATCAGACACCGGAGATATGGCATTTTTGTCAACCCCATTAATATGCACATGCAATAACGATGTCTTCCATTGCTACTTGTGTTGCTTAATCAAAGGAATCTAGAAAAATAATTTTATAGGCGCTCCTTTTTTCCAACTGTAATGATAAACCCCTATCATGTCCTTGAGGTCTTCACCTTTAATTAGTATAGATGTCTAACCATCTAAGTACTTACAACCATTTTCGA
The DNA here is from genome assembly GCA_033439265.1 of Dillenia suffruticosa. Lineage (NCBI taxonomy): Eukaryota > Viridiplantae > Streptophyta > Magnoliopsida > Dilleniales > Dilleniaceae > Dillenia > Dillenia suffruticosa. The sequence goes on along the minus strand of JAVTVX010000005.1, from coordinate 17,948,494 downwards.
CTTTAATGTGAATTTTATGGTTAAAGAGGGAAAAGCACACACACACACACACACACACACACACACACACACACTATATTATAATTAATTATAGAATGCATTAGCTAGGGCATCTAATCAGGACCAGTGGTTTAAGAGGGAGAATCTAAGGAGGGTTCCACTAGCCTTTGTAAGGAGTGGCAAAAGATAAAGCTTTGATGAAAAGGCTACCACCTTTTTAAAAAGCTTTAAGATATACATACATGTAGGGTATGTTGGCAAGAAAAAGAGAATCCCACAGGAAGAGACTGCTAAATCTTTGTCTCCTCCTTACTCTACGCGGATCAACAACATTCAGGCCTACAAGTCCCAAATTTCAAATAAAAAAATGAGCTAAAATTTTAGAAGTGTATAATTTTGCGAGCACAAAATGTGAGTAGAACCAGCACATTTACTATTCTAAAAGCTTGAGAAGTGATGCGCAGATGCCTTTGCTAATTAATTCTGAAAACATCTAGCCCTTTCATTAAAGGTTTTTACAGTATTGTTTTAACTCATTAAAAGTCTCATGGAGGATGAAACCATCAGGAGTCCGAGGTTTTCAACTAGGTGAGCTACGTATTCTGCATTGCAAAATGCGTTCAAACTACTAAATTTGCAAGCAATAATACAAAATAAACAATTTTGACAGTGGTCAGAGAGCATCAGTTTTGTTTTCTATTCATATACGCGAGTACCAATCATTTTAATCCAAAAGTAAGACTTCCATGAAAGGTGATATTGATCAATAACTTAGAGATGGGATATACTCTGGTGCTGCCTACACTTATATACCACTTTATCTTATATGACTTTTGAAGACTGCTACCACGTAATATTCAGTAAGATCAAACATTAAAGTTCAAAAAGAGTAGGCTGCTATATATGTCCCCCCCCCCCCAAACGAAGAAATTGGCACCAGAGAGATTCTTCTTTCTCAAATTCTTCATTGTTCCAATTATTCTTCTTTTACTCGATCAGCAAAATTATACTTTTTTGACAATATGCTGCTAAAGTATGACATAAATTGGAAAAAGCCAGTCAATTACAATATATCATTTCTTGCTAGTGAGCCCGAAAAGGAGTTGTCAATACTGCTGTATGAATATCAGATGCAGGGCATCTCACGCGAAGACTTATTGAAATAGTTTAACACATTGTAGTCTGTAAAACAGATTGTGCCACCATCAGGGGTATTTCTACAAGTCCAAAGAACTAAACATTTTATTTGTTTTTTCTTAAAGGAATTGTTGACAGAAACATTTCATGGGATTGGATGCTAGCGAGTTTTATCCATAGTATTAAGGCATTTATGCAAATGAAATGATGTCACTACTAGTAGTAGGGATGATATGTCCAATATTTTATGCTTACATATTTTGGAGGAATGAGAGAGAGAGGAAACAACCTCAAAGGCACGTCTGTCTACAGTTAAGGTAACCCATCAAACCCCGACGGTTGTGTTGTGTCTGGATGCGATTATCATTTGTCTTGGCTCGAAGACATGGCGATCTCTCTTTCTCTCTGTGTTGTCTCAAGTCTTAACTCTCCATCACAGCACCGGGAGATTTCAGGATCGGACGGCGACAGAAATCTCCCCACCATCCTGTCTCCTGCCCACTGGGTTAAACCTGGACCCCACAACCACACAAAGTTAACGCAGTCACGATGGATAAGGACGTCGAATGAGGAAAGAAGGAAAAAACGATCAATCTTTAGTTATGTCTCCGTCAATGCTACTTTTATGTCGATGCACAATCTAATTCTACATAGTGCGATGCGAATGCCGCACCTTGAACCCTATTATATATTAATATCTTTAACCGAGATTTTTTTTTTCAATACACTTCGGTGTCATTAATAGCCTCCTAAAATATAACCCAAAAACCTTCGTATTTATACCTCGCCACGCGAAGGCCTTACTGTGGTGCCTCTTGAGACTCCGTGGTACAACACGAAGGACTTCATAACACTTTCAGCTAGTACAGGTAGAAGTTTAATACCAACAGTTACCGTAAAACATTCTTATATCTATATCTATATTTATTTCTATATCTATATATTCCAACTGGCCAAAAGCTTCGCGTGTCTGCAGGGTGGGGGCGGGGGGTGGTTGGGGAGTGACCTCTGTTTTGATTATTTGATGTCATCTCTTCTAGCAGTCAAACAAATAGAACTAGTAAATCAGCCAGTTTTACTTAAAAATGTATAAAATTGGGTAGGAGAGATCATACCTCATTTGAAGATTACCTGGAGGAATAGCATTAGATCATCAAGAGAGCTCATATCTCTTTTGAGAATCGAACCAATTAGGGTCAAATTTGTGCGTGAGAGAGCATATTCTGGATCCAGGAAAGCCCAATTAAACCACATAGCTGCATGTACCACGTTCGTATAGAAAAGGAGTATACTACGCCTCTGCAACTGGTCGTGCCTTAGCTCGGATCCTTGATCTTTTCTAGGTCTCGTTCACATTACAAGATATTGTGACATTTCTTGCTTCGTGCTGCATGCGAACAACCCTTGCGATTTCACGACTTCATAAGCACAACTGTTTCTTCTCCACTTCTACTCTGTTGACGGACTTGAGCACAATGCACAAATGTGAAACACGCATGACGTAGAACCATTGGTCATGCTTGGATGAGAGTTTTCCCATCAGAATAATACCTGCTCAAGCCATTTCTCACTCTATCCATTTGATAAGATTTTAAGATTGATGCATGAAGAAACCTTTTGTCCCTCACTGTGATCAAATTATGTTCTTAGTCTGTTCATGTCAATGAAAATGTCTGGCTAGTATATAAAAGGAACTTACATGAAGTTTTGGACAACTCCTGTTCTAGGAACCATATGTACATGCTTTCCCACCTGGAGAAGGATCATTTTCCATTGAACTCAAAATGGTATAAAGAAGTTTACTAGCCAAAATTCAATGAGCAAATATATATGCCTTGGAGGCACGGCTCTCCTTCAATGGCAAATCTTTCCTGGACCATGAAATGACCCCAGAGGAGCTTTTTGAGTGCACAGTCGAGTTGCCAGGGGGAATTATTAAAACTAGCGCAAAGCTAAGATCATATATTTCTGACAATGTCATAATTGAGTAAAGCATGCAACATACCCTTCTGTATTGTTCACAGATGACCGGAATGAAATCAACCACGTTAAAAGAGGTAGTCCACTTTCATTAGTATCTAATCTAAAATGGGGATGACCCTAGTGTTGGCTACAAAATCTAATCAACATAAACCAAGACACACCTCAGCAAGCTTGTGAGCTCAAGGAACACATGCTTTAGTAGAGACACGTGATACAATTGAAGCAACTTAGCAGGATGCTAATATTAGAATATTTAGCTTATAAAGAGAGAGAGAGAGAGAGAGAGAGAGAGAGAGATTAAGTTACAACAAAAGGAGAACAAATGTACAGATGTGTATCGAAAAGTTTACATAGTGATAGATCATAAAGCATCTTATGGATGAACAATGCTACAACAGGTTCACCATGGATGAAGCATAAACACATGGGAAAATGTCAAAAGCCATGAAGATAAAAAGGCCAACGATAGCAGGAGATATCGGATTCCACGACAGAACCCACAAGGAAAAAGAGTGAAATTGGTTAGAGGGAGCTGCATGGTCATTATCCCTCAGGCATGGAGTTGAACTCTCAACATTGTGTCAGCTACTACTGCAACTTGCAACTCTAGTTAGACATTTTTCCTGATACACACTTGTTTGTGCAAAGCCTGTAATCATTGTAATTTGGACATACGCACGTCAGATTATTTGAATCTCTTCAACATGGAAAAGATAATTACAACTAGCTTTTGTATTAGAATACTGGGGGTTGGGTTGAGTGCGTTACTCTTGGAAAGTTTAGGCCACCAATGAGTGACCTTATACATGAACCAGTGAGAAAGTCCTCTAAATCAGGCAGGGTACAGTGCCTGCGACTGCAAATATTTCTTATAAAGCCAGTCGAGGAATCTACCCATTTCACTAAGCTCCCTCTTCACCTTGAGTCCCCCTAATGCATAAAAAAGATGATATTTATGATTTCAATCTATTTTAATCATGCTTACTACACGCACTTCATTGAGGTATAAGATTAGAGCCTTGCTTATTCGAAGACACAGATGAACTAACGTGGTAGGTGAGAGGGACCATTTCATAAAGGAGAAAAGTAACATCTAGGTTGACATAGAGCAACATAATAATGACAATGCATTGTAGATGAATCGAGTTTGAGCTAGCTCTCTCTCTCTCCCCACAAAAATAAGAAGGAATCAATTAATCAAATCTTGATGTGATAAAAAGTCACAAGACCACCTTTCTTCTCTACTTTATTCTTCCTGATCTTTAGAAATTTTAGAGGCAAGAGGATGACAAAATTTCCTGGAGGAAACCTCTATGAAACAACAAAGTAATAGCTCTATTAGCCTCAGGAAACCTCCCCCCCTGAACCTCAAAGAGCATATTTTTACCGTGGAAAATTGCTACTTAAAAACTTGTTTCCATCATCAATTAAGAGAAAAATTATAATTGCTTTAAACTGAAGTTCAACTTAATTGTAGCCTTCGGCGCAAGTAAAAACACTATACCAAGTAACTGGACATTTTATCTTGTGCAACAGTCTACTAAATCCATTAATAAATTCCTCCAACAAGGGGGTAAAGAATTACACATTTATCAGAGGCAGAATCATTGCACAAGGGCTTCAAGTTCTACGATGCAAATTTCTCAAAAGATATCTCAGACAAGATGCTTGACATTTAGTTTAAAGGACAAAAGACATGCCAACTTAAGTAATCTGTCCCTCACTTCACATGTTATTATTGAGTAAATAACCAAAAAAAAAGTTATTATTGAGTAAATATACTGAGTGGGCTACAAAACATGTTCCCCCTCAAGGTCGTTCGACCTATAAATCTTCAGCAAGCCCAGAATTGCGTTTGGGCAGCTCCCTCGCTGCAATTGTTTATTTACTTGTGTCGTGATAGCGAGTGTGACCAAAAGCCCAAACTTTTTCTGGTCCCTTCGGGTTGCACTAACTATAGTAACTGCAAAGCAGTATTATTAAAACCGGATCGAACCGTCGGTTCAACCGGTTCAACTCATCTTTTAACAATTTTGCGGTTCGGTTAAATAAAAATACCGTTTTATAATTGAACTGGACTGAATCGCGGTTGAACCGCGGTTCAATCGTGAACCGAGGTTGAACCGCCGGTTTTAAAAAACCGTAGTCTAGGGTTAAAACCTAAAAAAATATTTTTTTAAAGATTTTTTTTATTTTTTTTACTGCGAGACTATTAATTTTTGATATTATGATTTTAATTTATATTATATATGACTTTATAATTTAATTATTTAGTTCTTAATTATCAATATAAGTTTTAAAAATAATTATTGATTATATATATATTTAATTATTATTAAAAAATCAGCGGTTTGATCATATTGATCCACGGTTTAATCGGTTCAATCATATTTTTGAATTTTACGGGTCAATATACGGTATAGTTCTGATAACATTGGTGTAAAGTGATCAGAGAAAACAAGCAGAATTGGGTAGAGACTCTAGACTCCAGACATCAGGTGAAGATAAAGGCACCATCCTTGCTCAAACTTTGGGTCATCATTTTCCGTGTCCTGACATTCATCAGGCAATGCCCAATTGCATTTACAGTGTACAACATTCAATCCAATTTGAAGCCTCCTCCAGCGTTCTTAATATTAATACGTGTATACTAATATTTCGTTGGTCTAGTGGGAAGGATACTATTGTCTCATACTAAGAATCAGGATTTAAGTCTTGATAATGATAAAAACGACGTTAGGAGAGCTCCCTCTCGATTGGAACCCGACAACAACTCAACCGAAATTAGTCAGAGTAAAACTCCATATACTCGACAGTGGACCAAATTCGAGGGGCAAAAAAAAAAATATTAATATATGCACAAGTAGAGTGATGATGCACCTGCCCTACCAAGTACTTGAATCACAAGCAATTAAGTGATCAGCACCAAAACTTGCAAAGAAATACTAATACTAAACTAATGCAATGAACCTGAGAAATCACCACGGAAATAGCCCTAAAATTTCAAATCATTTGACAAATTGGGGAAATATAATACAGTAACCAGAGTTAATCATTCAAGTCTACGAAACTCGCTTTGTGAAAAGCCGGAGTCTGAAATGGTGCACCAAAATTACTTTCTCTCCCAAGGTTCCAAATAACCCAAAGCCCCTTCAGACATGCTCCTAAAATTGCAATCTTACACTCCAATAGTATGCGAAGTCTCTAAGCATATGGGTTTATTCGTCTTTTAAATCTGTCATCGTTACTCCATGATCAAAATATAGCAGAAAGCACAACATATAGAACAAATAGGAGTTGCAAAAAAAGGAAAATTGTCAAGTGTTGCTAAATTAGAACGAAGAAGATGCTATGAAGTTTTAAGGAATTACAAGTTGATTTTGGATCGGTCAGCTACAGATTGGACATAAGACCCATTCTCATTACAATCAGTACATCTGACAACCAACTCATTCTTCCCCTGGTTCTGATTCGTTCCAACTTTAACCACAATCACCATCTTACAATACAACTCCCATTGCACCTAAAACAGAGCGAGACTCTCACACCCCCACAACCTTCACAAACCCCAATACCTTTCCTTTCGGGCAAACCCTGTAGGATCTCCCCTCAACAACCGTCTTCAACCATACTCAAAATCTCTTCAGCCCCACCCACATATCTCTCCTTCACAAAGACCCTTGGGGGAATCAATGCACTGCTCTCCTTCCCCTTCATCAACTCCCTCAATTCTTCCCTAAACCCTCGATCCATCGACACATCTCTCTCGCAGATCAACACTCCAGCCCTTCAATTGCAGCTCTCACCGCATTGCAATCTTCAAACGTCTTCCTTACTCCTCGCAGTGAAGTCGTATAAATGACCACTCTGTTCTCGCCGTTTGACGGGCAAATTCTGTCAAATTTCCCCGGTATTGATAAAACAGTGGCGTCAAGGGGTTTCAGAGTGGCTGGTGTTTTGGGTATTCTGGAGACAGGAATGGGGAAAAACGGAAGCTGTCTGCGTCTAGACCGGCCATTAATTCACAAGAGTTGATCACTTCCTGTGGGAGGGGGCTGAGGAGAGCAGAGAGTGGCGGTGGTGGAGTCCTTGGCGGTGGCAGCGATGAGGCAGAGGAGGAGGGTGGAGGAGGGTCGAGAGTCAAGAGGCCGTAAGGCCGTACGCGGTGGAAGTGAGAGAGACAATGTGATGGCCAAAGGTAGCAGAGGCAAAGGCACCCAAGTGGTGGGTGAAGCTGTCGTCCTGATTGAGAAGAGCCGAGGAAACACAGCCCACGTTGGGATGTTGGCGTGGGTGGCGGTGGGCCCTGTCTTCTTTTGAATTTGAATTTGAATTTGATGTTTACAAACTTTTACTATGAACTCAAAAACCAAATTCAATTTTCAAATCGTTTTGGGCAGTGGGTTGTGGGTAATGGAAGGATGTTTGGAATTGTTTTTTATAAGTTAAAATTAAAATTATAAATATTTTATAATTAAAATTTATCAAAATGGTTATAAATTTAAAAAATATTTATAAGTCAAAAAATAATAAATTGCTCTCACTAATTTTTTTATTTTGGTGTTTTTAAATATAATTAAAATAAATTAGTTTGATTAACAAAAATACATTTTCACCTTTTCATATTTAATAGAAATTATAACTATACTACTTTTTATGTTCATTACGATCTTTTTCTCTTTTTTGTATGGTTTATAAGTATTTAATTTTAAGTAATATTTATTTAAATAGATAATAATTGTTGAGTGAGCGTGACTAATAAAAACCGGAGGGAGGATTTTTGAGTTCAGTAACTTTGTTGAGACTGTTGTTGACACCCATGATTTGTTGATCTAATAATAAGAAGAGTATTAAATTCATTTAATTAAGTTTTAAAATTTAAGTATTAAAAAATGAAAAAAATAAATATCATAAGCGTTTGTCTCTTAGTTATATTAGTCATAGAACAAATACAAAAAGAAAACTGCCGGTAGCCTGAGTGATTTGTTTTCATACCTTCCGGCGAAGATCAAGTGTGATATGTTTAGGCTGCTTTTCCTGGGCCATCAGCTATATCTATCTATTTATATATATATATAAGTATTGGAACTCAAAAAATTTTTAAAGAAAGGAAAATAATCTCAATTGAACTATTGCTGCTCTATTTTTTTTTGGTGAGAAACTATTGCTGCTCCATGCAAGTTCATTAGGCTGCTCTTCCTTCACCTACCCAATAACATTGTCCCAAATCGAGTAATAAAAGGTGTGGCCCATGTTGTCTACGGTTGCTTTTTTTTTTTTTTTTTTTTTTTTTTTTTTTTTTATAGATTAACTGTCATCCGGTATCTAAAATTTCATTTCAACTAATCTGAATCGATTGCTGTAGAGCTCAATTTATAAGGATAGATCTCCCAACATTATTTTTTCTACACTTAGAAAGAGTCGAACTCTCAATCTGATTAAAAGATAAAAGTATTTATCCTACTTATATCAACAATGCTCTCTACATTTGCTATGTCCTCAAATAAAATTACATTAAACAAAAGGATGCATGATTTAATAGGACTGTAAATGCCAGAGCACCAAAACAAAGAAAACGACTGCAAAGTGGGACAATACGAGGTCCACCACCCCCATGCCCAAAAGTTTTAACCAAATAAGAAGATTCGCATGGAATGATAGAGAACTGCGGGAATCCTTTCCCCTTTGCCCTGTGAAGCTATAGAGGCATATAACTAGAAGAACAGTGTTTCATATACTAAATGAATTATGGGTTGAATAAATTAAATTTTATATATTGATTTATATTTTTAATAAAATATATATTTAATTAATTAAAATATTACCCATCATTGGATTAAAAATTCTTAAACTCACATAAAATTTGGTTTATCCCGAGAATTGAAAAGATGATCCAAAATATGAGATTAACATTGTTCCTCGTAACAAATATTGTGAAATCTCACGGGTTATAGTTCAATTGACACCATCTATTTTTTTAAGATCTCAAGTTTAAATTCTCCTGAAATAAAAAATAAAAAAATACCTAAAAATAAAATTACCCAAAATTGCTAATCTCAGAATTCTCTAAAATGCAAATAATAAGATTTTAACAGACGCTTGCAGGGCTATATAATCAAATTACTAGTCATGGAGAGAAAGAAGTGTCAGCAAGAACTTATAAAATTAAATCAGACGGGACCGGAGAAGATTCAAAATTTTCACCGTCAAGAGATTCAATGCTACAACCTACTTTTTATTCCACCAACTTAATACACACTGTGATAAAGACACTCAAGGGGTTGCCAATCATAGTTTGGAGTTTTACCATCCTGTCCCTCTTCGTTTCCCCTGTTAGTCAGCACCGTAATGGAAATTAATTTTTTTATTTAAAAAAATAATATCAAGAAAACAGCCAAAATAACCCAGTGAGAGAGTGGTGGGGGGAGGGGGAGAGAGGGAGTGAGGGAGTACACGTTTGAAGTTTTGTGCATTTTGAGGCGTTTTGATGCATGTAATGTGATGGGTTTAAAAAAGAAGACAACTATCTATTTGTGCTAAAGAAATAGAACAGAGAACCCGGGAAGAGTTGACCGGCCCACCAGGAAGATTTAGTCAACCCAACACACACACATAACATGGTCAGTCCCAGAAATGGAATTCCCTCTCCAGGCTTGAATTTGACGGTCTTCGAGGATGACTTCCCCAAATTATAACTTATCTTCATTCCAATCTCTCTCTCCCTCTCAACCCGTGATACCATTATGGTTGGTCAGCCATTATTTAAGACGACAAATAATGGCCAACTCAAAAACCATAAAAAGCTCCAACAATTTAAAAAAGGGCTTTGGATTCTTGTTTCAACGGCAACCTCTCTCTGTAGTCTGTAAGTGGGGTTGTATTATATAATTTACGATGCCCCATGCTACTAGAAAACATCTAGGCGCTAGCGGATAAAACGGAGCTCGTACCCTGTATGGATGCTGCGCTGGGTGCCCACCCTCCTCACTTATAATCTCAGTCCTGCACCTTTTTACCTCATTCAATGACCCTTCCTATATATTTACTGATCCACAACACTAACACAGGCATCGTCCCATTCTTAAATCCATCTCCTCAATGATGTAAACCTCCTATAAGTTAAAAAAAAAACATCCTTGTTTCTTTCTCTCATCCTTCTTCATGGGCAGGAAGGGAGGAACATCTTGGTTGACAGTAGTGAAACGTGCGTTCAGGTCTCCAACCAAGGATAGTGAGAAAAAGAATAGCAGGAGGAGAGAAGACCAAGACCATGAAGATGAAGAAAAGGTATAATTTTTCACAATATTTCTTTCTTTCTACAATAGCAGCTAAATGATTGACATTAAACTTGTTGGGTTGGTGCAGAATAGAGAGAAACGAAGGTGGATTTTCAGAAAATCTTCTACCAATAGTACTAATATTCAACAATGTGAAACAAAAGTGACATCAAACAACACACCCGCAAATCCTGCCCTGGATGCTGAGCAGAGGCATGCAATTGCACTGGCCGCTGCAACTGCAGAAGCTGCCGTTGCAACTGCTCAAGCGGCCGTGGAGATTGCAAGTCTTACTAGACCTACTTTTGTTCGAGAACGCTATGCTGCCATCATCATTCAAACATCTTTTAGAGGCTATCTGGTATTACCTGCTTTGTTTCTCTTGATTCAGGCAAAGAGAGCTTATTGAGCACTCGGAGGACTGGCGAAACTTCAGGCCTTAATAAGAGGACAGAATGTCGGAAGCAAGTGAAGATGACGCTCAAGTGCATGCAAGCTCTGGTACGGGCACAAGCGCGCAAACAAGATCAGCGGGCAAGGCCTTCGCACGAGGCAGTAGAAAGTCCATATTTGCTGAAACCAATGGCTTGTGGGAACGTAAATACCTTTTGTTTTTTTTCACCATCGGTACTTGGTTTTTACCATATTAATCCGGTTCTAACAACCCATTTTAGAAATTGATTATCTCAAATCCTTTTTGTCATCTCCAGAGCTCAAACTCGAGACTTTTGATTAAGGGGATAAAGTGTCCGATCACTCGACCAAAGGAGTTTAGTAGAACCTAAATACCTTCAACATATCAGACGCAGGAGGTCCATGGTGATAAGCTAGTCTATTTAAGGCTGTTCTTTGCACAACTATAACCTTCTCTCCTCATTGAAGTATTGGCAGCTGCAATGTAGATGATTTAAGCCACAACCTGCGTACTCTTGAGGACCTAGAAGTAATGCTACAGAACAGGAAGGGAGCTGCTTTTGGACAGGAAAAGGCCCAGGTTCAAGCTCTTTCTCATCAGGTTCCTCTCTCTCTCTCTCTCTCTCTCTCTCTCTCTCTCTCTCTCTCTCTCTCTCTCCCAATTTCAGAAGACAACAATATCAACGTCAACATCAAAGACAACCCAATCCGCAAACGGTTTCTCCACACCACCGAGCACAATACTGTCCCAGTCTTCGCCTTGCCCCAGCAACGCCCCCTCAATCCAAACCCAGGCCCCTGCAACTGCACTCAGCAAGTCCACGACGGCCCTAGAGAAGAAAAGAAGCTACTCTACTACACACACTCCAAATCTTGGTTCTGCTAATTATATCAATACCACTGCCTATCGCCATGGAGTAGCAAGTGTGCGGCTTGATACATGGCAGCCACTGAGTCCGCAAAAGCAAAGGCACGATCCCAAAGTGCTCCGAGACGAGGCCTTCCACCCCAGAGCGAGAGAAAGGGGGCTCGGCCAAAAAGCGACTAACGTATCCTGTTCCGGAACCAAATTATGGTATTACAATTGGGTGCACCAGTTTCAGCCAGAATTTGAGAAGCCCAAGCTTCAAGGGCTGTCGTGGAGGCCGACTTGGAATCGAGAAAAAGTCAAGTCAATTATCTTGCTACACAGAGCATCGGAGGAGAAATTTCCCCATCGTCAACCACTGACCTCCGCAGGGGTTGCAATGAAAGAACTAAAGGATAAGACCAAAAAAAAAATGATGGGTGTGAGGGAAAACATGATGAAGAAAATGGAGATGGAAGCCAGGTAGAGGTCGAGTTGGAAATGTAGGTTGTAGAACATAAGCCCGAAAGTTACTATGAAATTATTGTTGTTTTCTCACCCAGGATTGAATTGAAGTGCCGTGATGGTTGAGGAGAGCATCTTCGTTTAGCTTAGATACGAAAAAATTTCATATTACTACGAAATCCAGTATTTTGAAATTCCTTTACCGGAGTAGTGTTGCAGGAACTAAAACAAATGGCTCTATTGCACAAAACATGGTACCGGATCCATCTGAAAATTCATAGGGAAAAGAAAGTAATATTTACTCATACTTTGCTAAAATCAGCAACTAAATTGGGTAGTAGCAACTAAATTGGGTATTATCAGTATTTATAACTAGTTTCAAACAGGGGCCCTACATCCTTGGCAAAATTTATAACCCCCTCAACTAGACAAAGAGAGAACAGATTTTATAAAGAAAATTATGTATATCCGGCGCTAGTCATTTTCTACTCCATAGCCTAGTGAGCTCGTTGATGCTCTGCTCACGTACCTTCTAAGATAAAAGGTATAAGCGACCGCCAACTCCAACATCAATCAATCTTTTCGCAAATTAAAAAAAGAAAACAGAGTCCATTCTAATTTCAGCACCGTCTCTGTGTCTATTTGCCACCAGCGCAACCCAGTAAAACTAGGGTAGCGCACATTCAGAAGAGGTAGGTACTACACTTATTTACCTACCACACACTACTCTGCGCGTCACATGCCAAACTATTTGTATGAAAGAAAGAGTTTAGGTGTCCAAACAAAGGACACAAAAGCAAATTCTGGCGGAATATTAAATTAAGTTGCAAAGTTGTAGCAGTGCTGATGAGAGAACAAAAGAATATGATGCAAAAATGAAGAAGTAGCATGAATTCAAACAAAACAACAGCGGTCCAACCAGGAACCAATACCGCTCATCTGGGCATTTTGTCAAACAACTAAGACTCGAACAGGAACCAAAACAGAGAAAAAATAATGGAAGAGAAGTTTGAGACACGTAAACATATTACAATTACAAAAAGAACACATAAAAAATGTCGAGTGAAGTTTCAGAAGAATTTGCATACCTCGGCTTCGTCTGCAACGGATGAGTGAACGGCCAAAAAGGACTTAAGAGCGTTTAGGCTAAATCACTGAAACAGATTAGACGTACCAAAAAAAAAAAAAAACTGAAACAGATTAGAGAAATCTAGAAGATTCTGGACCCGCCTAGAAGCCCGATAAACAATTTCCGCTTGATGCAATACAAAAGGGCTCGTTAACATAATTACTGCTAATCCCAAAACGTATCATAATTGCAATCAAAATTCATTTGAGACCATGATTTTTGCAGAGTTGGGCTGGGCAAAACATGCCATTTTGTCAAGAGAATCCCGCCCAATATAATTAACCTCAGATGAAAACTTGACCCAAGACATGCACAAAGGGAGACTCGACCCAAGAGACACAGAGGGGAGCCAGCGCAAATGTACCCAATGCCATCGACAGGACTTTACCTTATCCCCATTGTGGGATACGGTGTTATGGCTTTGCCCAAAATTAACCGGAATTAAAAACCAAATAACGAGTTACCAAGAGGGGCAACCAAATATGAGATATACCCAACACCCGCTAGGCCTACTCCCACTTTATCCATCATTACTAGAAACAATTAAGTCCAATTTCATGTTCAATTTCACGACAGTGGACACTGAATAGTCTTAACCAACCCAAGATACCTCCTCATTGGCCATTTCTAGATCAAGGCTGGATTTCGAGTCACCCCCGACTATAGCCTTCCGATGATTGGGAACAAGTCAATTGAATTACAAATTCCCCATCCATCCATAGAAATAGAAACAAGCAAAACCCTGAAAAAAGGGCCCAAAGTCAGTCAGGAGATGAAGATTAAGAAAGAAAATAATAGGCTTGTACAAGGCAAGTCACAAAACAAATGCAAACCCCTTGAACATTTAGCTTTTCCCAAGTCCCATCAAAACTCTTTTTAAGCCCTAAGCTCTACAACTGTGACACTAGCCAAACGAAGGTTGGGAATCTGTGAACTAAACTGGAGAGAAAAAGGAAACTTGAGCAATAAAACGGTATCCCAAAAAAAAAGAGCAAAGCCCGCAGCTTCTTAAATCAAATTGAGCGTTTGGTTGCCATCAGCAACAGTATACGAGCTTCTGCCAGTGGTGGTGGTGGAACTGCCATCGTTGCCGGCAATGCCGAGGCACAATGCTTCTGCCAATGGCCCACCAGGTGGCCAACCCATCCAAGAGGCAGGGCTCATCCAATTCAATTGCTGTGAAGACTTGGCAATTCCTTCATTCTCGCGCTCCGAATCCAGGTTATTCTCAGTATCGATTCGGGGTTGTTCTTCGCATTCTTCATCAGTACCACCGGACATTGATAGAGTGAGAGATGACATTGGGATCTTTCCCTTTGTAGGAGGAAGAGAGCAATTGATATTGATATTGATGTCATCCCTCTCTCCAATTGACCAGGCGTCAATGAAATGACGTCTACCCTCTTCCGCCTCCTCAAGCTGTCCTTCTAATCTACTCAATCTGGGACTAAGTAATTGCCGTTCTGAAAATGAGTTCATTCCTTTTGAACGGATAAGTTGGTGCCATTGTTGTTGATGGTGGTGGTTTGACGAAGGCGATACCATTGACGTGTTCTTTTGAGATTTCAATGACCACTCCGAGTACCTTTCAAGAGTAAACGACAAAAATCTCATTTAGTACCGCAAAAAAAAAAGGCCCCACATTTTAGACATTCCGGAAAAGAACAACAAAATAATTAATTCTATCGAAATTATTTAACATAGCGAGCGTTGTCCTTCGAACTTGCAAATAATAATAATAAAATATTTGGGGTCCTACGATTCAGAGAGGGAGAGATTGGAAAACAAACCTATACCTGGACAGCTCATTAGGCGCAGCAGAGGAGACAAAGCTAGTTGGGAACTGGTGATGATATTGCTTAGTGGTAGACATGTTTGCAACAGTTGAAGAAGAAAGGGAGTTGTGGTGGGTATTAACAGTATTGGCATCGTCGAAATTGTGATGAGATTCCACATGCTTTCTTGAACGGGGTCGGCCTTTGTGAGTGTGACGCTCACAGTACTTCTGATCGGGGGCTACATCCCTAGAACACCTCCACTTCTTCCCGTCTGTCCTTCTGCACCTCCACGGCTCTGGATCCGAGCTATTCCCATATCTCGTATCTAATTCAACTAGCAGGTTCATTAAGGCAGAAAATAAAAAAAACCCCACCCAAATCAAAAGGTCATTTTCAAACATGGTTCACTGTTGGATCAAAATCACACCCAGAATTACACAAGCAAGTCCTTAGCACACAATGCAACTGCAACCCACCCCACCAAAAGTAAATAAACTAATATATAAAAGAGGGATAAAGAAAAATAGAGATTACGAGTAGAATGGGTTTGAGGAGGAGATTCGGAGTAGGAAATGGGAATGAGAAGTTGAGGGGGGACAGGAGCAGAGGCCATCATGTCCTTGTAAATCATAGCTTGTCTCTCAAATTCCTGCCACTGTGCACTTGTAAATGGACTTACACTCCCTGCTGAACCCACCATTGCTCCTGCACAGATAATCCACATGTCCTTCAAAAAAAGAAAAAAAAAAAAACCTCTCTCTCTCTCTCTCTCTCTCTCTCTCTCTCTCACACACACACACACACACACACACACACACACACACACGGTAAGGGGGGAAAAAGAGAGAATAAGTAAAAAGAAATTGAAAAGATTAACATTTGTATATGTTAGTTTAAATAGTAATTGAAGAAGAAAAGGGAGAAAGGATAGAGATACCAGCAGGAACAGAAGATTTAAAGGAACAAGAATCAGAATTGTTAACAGTATGAGGAAGGTACAGAGTCCCGTGTGACTGTGGCCTACCACTAACAACATTAGCACCGACAACATTGTATATAAGAGGGTGAGGATGAGGAGGCATACACGCTACGCCTACCCCTAGTCCTACTTGGTTCCTTGTGTTACTCAAAATGTGTCCACCGCCACTACCTCCACCAACGGTGATGCCACCACCATAACCACCGCCACAACAACTACTACTACTATTAGTACTACTCTTACTCATTTCTGAAAATGATGAAACCCCATAGACACCAACGTGGACATCACCATCACCATCAACATTAGCATCATCATCATCAAGAAAGCGAGTAGGAGGCATGACCATCATTTCTTTGTGAGGAAACGATTCGGTGCATTGGATCTTACCATAGCTACTAATACCGCTGCTGCTAGTTGCTAGCGTTGCCCTTGCAATTGCTACTGCTGAAACATCACTCTCTCTGTCTCTCTCATTGTCCGAACAAGAAAACCCACCTTTGCTTTCGTTTCTCCTTTCCATGGATGGTTCCCAAACCCAACAAAACCAAAATAAATAATAACCTTCCCTAACAGAATCTTTAATTAAAGCTCTTTTGTACTCTTTGTTTTCTTCCTATCCCCATCTCCCATCTCTCTCTCTCTCTCTCGCTCTCTCAAGTAGGAGCACTTGCTTCTCTTTTTTACTGTTTTTGGTCAGGCGGTGGTAGGACAGCCCCGTTTAAAAGCCAAAGCTTCTATTTGAACTCCGAATCATAGTTGGAAAAAATAATTAGGGACAAACTTCTTAGCTTTTGCGTTTTTGCTTGCCATGCTCCCAACATTCGCCTCGTTACACCTGTCTGTCTCTCTCTCTCTCTCACTCTCTCACTCTCTCACTCTCTCACTCTCTCACTAGTAGTCACCAGCACCGCTAATAAAATAAAAGACCTCCCTCCTTCGTATTTTTCTTATTTCCTTTCCAATTTTCTCCTTATTAAAATGCATCTGCTAATGGTTGCAAAGAAGGTAGACCTTTTTCACGGGGCCTGAATCCCACCGGCGGATAGATCTTGACTCTTAGTCAAAATGATTCAAATAAAAAGTACAATTACATCAGTTGAAATAAAAATTAAATTACTTGTATAATATTGTATGGATAAATTTCTATATTATATTTTATAACAACAAATATTTAGAATTTTCTAAAATTAAGCATTTTTAAACTAATCAAAGTATTTTTTATTAAATAAAAAGGTTTAAAAAATATATTAAAATATATAATTGTATTAAATAATATATTTTATTGACATTAATTGTGCGTATGATAAGGGTAGGAGAGGAGGGTATCAACTGCAAAGGAAAAGCATTGTATGGACTGCAGAGGACGCAGCTAGACCTACACGGAACGAGGTCTCAATTTTTTCAATATCCATCGTTTTCTTTGCTATTCCACCACACCGCGTGTATCACACAGATGTGTCGGAAAACGTGTAAGATTCGGATTGGTCGGTGATTTAGAACCGAGTGACGGAACGGTAACGTTAGTGTTTGGAAAAAGAGTCGGCGAAAATTGTGGGGCCGGAAGACGGTTTCTGTCGTAACGAGGTCGCTTTCACTTTCAGGACCGGCACGCCGTTTACCAGAAATTGAGCATTGGGAGTAGTAATACCGCGGGGGCCACACAAAGGAGGTTTCTTGCTGGTGTGGGGGTGACACTTGTCTTTCCTTCGGTTACAGTGTTACATTTTGACGTTTAAGTTTTGTAGTTGAAGTAACTTATTGACATATCAACTGATTTGCATTTCGATGGTGCAAGTGGAGAAACATAAAAGAAACTTGCCGCACGTTGAGTTGAGAGGATGGGAGGGGAGGAAGGCGAGAGAGAGAGAGAGAGAGAGAGAGAGAGAGAGAGAGAGAGAGGGGGGGGGGGGGGAAGAAGTTGCTTTTGAAAATAACGGGGATCGAGGTCAGCCCCCAAAGCTTCCCAATTGCACCCTAGGGGGGAAGGGACACACCATTTGTCGACCTGTCCTCCAATACATTCAAACAACCAAATACCAAATAAAGAAGAACATAATATATCATGCTTCATGATATTAATTACTTCAATTTTAAGCATCTTCCATACACTTCCCCCACCACCTCAACTTTATGTTATCTTCATAAAATACGATAATCAACTCTAATAGCTAAAACGGAACGTTACAGATGTGCATGCAATAATGTGTTTTTTTGGGAAGTTTTTCTAAAAATAATATTTATATATATATATATATATATATATATTGTTAAAAATAATAATTAAACAATGCTGGAGCGGAGGTATATTCCGACTTATGTGTTCATCATTAGCAATGGAAGTCGGATAATAAGTAATCGATCCAATCCATGGGGACGGGTAGGAGCTCTCCACCATTGTAGGCTTCAGCATTTATGTCGCCATAATTCCATTAGATCGCAAGTGCCGTGCGTGAGGTGTATTGTTGTTGTTGAATTTTTTTTTTTTTTTTTCAAGTCACATAGAAATCAGATTCTGCTCCCATGAACATCAACTTGAATGACAAAAAGTCCAATGCAGGATAAATAGGATTGTCTTCTAGCACCTCACCCTTAACTCTTTTTTTATAAAAAAAATAAAAATAAAATAAAATAAAATTATCCTCTTCAAAAACAGCCTACCCACCTGTTAGTAAACCAAAACGATGCAAAACACTGTGCTTTTTAAATTTATGCTTCAAAATTTTTCCCAAAATTATCCACGTGACAAACACCCAACGCAATGTACTTCTAATGGATCGTCAATTCTCGAGATCGTCATGGGTGTCCCAGAGATAACAGAAAAAGGAAAATAGTGACCCAGAGGCCGACTTTGATGATATCTGGGTAGTCTGATAATTGAATATTGATGTCTTTGGAACAGATTAATGATTCAAATTTTCGTATAATCACAAATTTAAATCTCTGTATAAAAAAAATATATTAATATCTTTTAAATAAAATTTTAAATTTATATAAAAATTAAGAAAATTTTATCATTTAAAAATCTAATTCGATTTAAATTAAATTTATTCAAATTTAAAATAATCGTATCATATCCGTAATTTAAAAAAAATATATAAAATACCCATTAACTATTATTTTTTTGGGCTTTTAGGCCTTTGAATAACACGGGCATCGTGATTCGAGAAAAGCCCGGGAGCATGAGAGCAATTCCTATTCGTATTTGGTGCTGAAGGAGAGCTGGCTCGCAAGGACGTATCGTTGGCCTAAAAGAAAAATTATTGGATTCAAGCTCCGTCCAATTTACGAGCCTATTCGTCCTGCTAAAGTTTTCAAAATATTTCGGCCGAGCCCAAAACTGGAAAGAGGCGGGGTTCTCATTTATTGCACCGCAGTGACAGAAACATCAGAGTAGGACAGGGTTTCACAAGGTTGCTGGGTCAATCATTACTGTCATTTTGAGTCGCAGCAACTTCGGAACATAATATCATTTGGTGCTAATAGTCTAATTTACTGTCCTAAGTAATAGGATACTCGGTAGTTACCAAAAGTTCAGCTGATTGAGTGGGATCTGGGCTTAAAACAACCCCCCCGCCCCCCATCCGCAATCAAAAAACACACACACACACACACACACACACACACACACACACAAAAACACACAAAATTCCCCCGTTCTTTGTAGTCATTTTCTTTTCTTCTTTTCTAGTGAAAGTGGTCTATTAGTCTGTTTTTATTATTATTCTTAGAATAATTATATTAAATGAATCAAATTTTATATAATATAGCTATATTTTAATCAAATACGATTCAATTATTAATCAAATTTTTTATTAAAAATTGATTAAAATATACTTATATAAAATCTAATGAAAAAAATTGTTTCGTTTAGCATCATTTCAAATTCAACAAAGGTTTGAAAGAAAGCAAACAACTCTACTTGTAAGATGATCAATTAACCATGCCAAATTTTTTCAGCGTTTACAGGTATGCATGCCAGCAGTAGTGCAGGCACGAGGGACCCAAAGATTAGAGGCTTCACTGCAAACTGCTTCATGGTCCTCTTCTTATCTGGAGAACCCATCCTCAAAAGGTTTTGATCACCCCTTTCATTGGTGCTATGCGTCTTGGTTCTGCTCCATCTAAACAATATCTTCACCTTCCCATTTACATTGCAACAAGAGTTGATCTGAAGGGAAGATACGTTATTCGGCATGGTCTGAAGGCTATTTGCTCTGGTTGACCACATTTTCAGATTTAAAAATAATCGGGATTATCAGAACAGCCACACGTCAAGCCATTTCAGCCTTCATGAAAAACATAACTGTATAAAATTGACTCACAATGGTAGCCCTTATGATGTGCTGCTTGATGCTGAGAGTCGGAAGAATCATAGGAAAAGTATTGAGAGTCATTGCAGCAGAACCAGGGGCGAAGCATTAGGGTTCAAGGGGTTCAAAGTAGCCACGGTGCATCCGCCTTCAAAGAGGAAATTGGGAGTATGACTAATTATATTGGTTTCGGTCATGTGCTTGGCTTCTTCACATTTTATTCTTCTGGGGTCACCTTTTGTTACTTCTTCGTTTGGCACCTGAAGAAGCATGAATATTGCTTTCCAATTGGCTGTTATTGGACAAGCATAAGGACTGAGGGCTTAAGAACTATGTCTTCCAAAAATTTCAGGAAGCGTTCTTTTTTTCCGGCATACGTGTAAGACAATGTTATGTTTCAGTTGCATAACTTTTTTGTACGTGTAGCGTTGCTCATTCTCAGTCTCTCGGTCATTTCTAGAACACAACTCAATATTCATATGTATGTATACATATTATATACGAGTTATATATAATATAAAATTCTGAACAGGTCGAAACTATAACGCGAGAAGGTTTGGACACGTGTACTTCCTAGGCAACATAATTTACACACGGCATAAGGAGATCTCATGCAGGATGGCCAGCCCCTCTAAGCACCTCCTCCCCCACGTGAGATCCCCTCCATAGTTTCAGGGTATCAAGATAAATTCAAGGCACAAATATGATAATTACACTCAAGTTGCAAGCTCCAGGATTGCAAAAGAGACGAAGAAAACAAACATTGAAGAAAAAGAAAAGTCAAAACATTTGCAAGAGAGTAAGCATGAACAGATTTGTTGAGTGCCATATATACTGGTAACAAACTTTGCATCCAAAAGCAACAACCATGTTTTCTAATTCAAACACCAGCTATGA
Organism: Dillenia suffruticosa; assembly: GCA_033439265.1. Taxonomy (NCBI): domain Eukaryota; kingdom Viridiplantae; phylum Streptophyta; class Magnoliopsida; order Dilleniales; family Dilleniaceae; genus Dillenia; species Dillenia suffruticosa. Next base: position 17,927,275 of record JAVTVX010000005.1, on the reverse strand, counting down.
GATCTTTACAGAAATCAGCAATACACAGAAGCTTACAAAACCCAACTCTCTATATAAATATATATTTATACTCCAATTTTCTCAAATCTATAGACTCAATTGGCCGTTTCAGAGTATAAGCCACAAAGTGCGCATAAACAAACCATAAAATAATTAAAAAAAAAAAAATAAAACCTAAAAAAGAAAAATTTAAGGAAAAAGAGAGAAAGCATTGTACATGATCAGAAAACAGAATCAACAAAACAGAGAGAAAAAATCTAACCAAGATTGATTTTTTCATATTATTAACTGAAAATGAGATTATTGGAACGAAGAGGACTTCTCTGTTTGAGCAAACTCCTAAGCTGAGCTCTTTGACACTCCAACTTGGTACCCAAATGCCTACTTTTCGATCCAATTGCTCGAACCACTCTCGGAAACTCAACAAACCCTTTGATTCCTCTTTTGATATGTGGATTCTCAGCTTCTGGGGATGCTTTTCTCTGAATTGCCAGCGATGAAACGGCACCATTATAGTCCACATCGCACGATTTTTCAGGAAACACCAACCTCGTCGGCTCCCCAGAATTAGTAACAGGTGAAGCAGAGACACTAATTCTCTGTGAAATATGTTCCTGACTGATCTTATTCTTAGTGTTGGAAGTGGAATGTAAAGACGAAGAGGTGTCTGTTGATGTTCTTTTAGTAACCTCCAATTCTTTTACTTTCTCCTCGTATAAAATCTTAGCCTCCGCTAATTTCATTTGAACTCTCTCTTCTCTTAGTACTTCAGCCATTCTCAGCATCTTTCTCTCTTCTTCTATCTCTTTCTTCATCCTACTGATCTCTGCTTTATCATTAGAGATTTCTTTAGCCAGCTCCTCACATACCCTTTCCATTGCTTCTCTTCCCTTTCTCTCTTCAGAGAGTTCTTTCATTAGTCTCTTGTTGATAGACTCCAATTTCTTGCGTAATTTTCTCTCAAATTCGAGCTCTGCTTTCAATTCAATGATCTGGGCACGAGCCACATCGAGTTCAGAATCCATAACAGGTCTGAAGAAGGTGAGATCCCAAAAAGAAGCGGCGATTCTACGGGCAGAGAGAGGGAGAGGAAGATGGTGAAGACATTTAGTACTAGTGTGGTGAGTTTGTTGATGTTGTCTTCTTTGTTGGTGTTGTTGATTTTGCTGTTGTCGAGAATAATAAAAGGGATTCTCGTACAGTTTCCAGGTTGGGCAAGTGGAAGTGGTGATGGGTTCTTCAGATTTGGATAGAGATTGAGACTGAACATTCTTTCCTCTACTTGTCATCATCATCGTCATCTCTTCCATTTTTGCTCTCTCTTCTATGTCCTTTGTAAACCTTTTGTTTATATGTTGCCTTTTTCTTTCCTTTTCCCCTTCTTCGGCTGCTTCCTTTTTCTCTTCTTTTCTTTTTTGTTTTTGATTTGATCAGATTTTCTCGGGCTGGAAAGTAATCCGGGAGGCAGACCCTTCCACCTTTTCTATAAAATTACTTTCAGGCTTTAGGGGGATGAATGAAGAAGGGATTGTATTGTTATAAAGGCAAAAGAAAAGATGACTCACATGTGCCCCATCTCTCTTGGTAATTAAGACATTTCAATAAGAGGTGGTCATTCCCCCTATTCCAATATCCCCTGCCTCTTATTATTCCACCCCCCCCCCTCTCTCTCTCTCTCTCTCTCTCTCTCTCTGCCAAGCGCGAGAGTGCAATTATAGTCCAGTTTGTATCTAGCTACTCTGCCAGATCTGATCCGGGGTTCACTGGAAGTTTGCAAGATTGATTTGAATATTGACAGTTTAAATAATTGAGGTGCTTAAATGTGCTAATTAATCCATAATGCTGACAATTTAGATATAGGTTAAAATATCCGATGGTAAATTGGAAAGTTTGTCCGACTTATTAGTTCCATTCGACAAATATCCGTACTGAGTAGAATTCAGAGGTTAATCATATTAAACTCATCCAACAAAATTGTAGTAAACTGCTGACAACTTGGTTTTGAACATTTTGAGGATTACAAAATATGATGACATCATTTAACTTAATTTGATAAAAAAAAATAAAATAGAAACCAGGAGGAAGTTGCGGATAGATATAACCCCAACAATCTTTTCAACATATAAAACCTCGTTTGGCCCTTAAAATACAACAATATTACAGCGAAGCTTGTTCAGCCTTTGCTCTCATTCAGATTATTCTTACAAAAGCGACTGGGCTACTCCATTACATATGCCCCCACTTAAAGTGTTCTTCGCACATGATAGAAATGGCTTCCTAACACACCTTGGAAGCACCAAACAGCCTATTTTCGTAACAAACAACTCTTGCTTTCTCACACGGCCAAACTATGAGCAGCGTTTCAATTTACTCCCTAAAACTTCATTCATTGTGTCAAGATTTTTGATTTTTCAAATTGGTAATAATCAGGTAAGAATGTAATTAAATGCTATGTGAAAATTGTTAATATGATATGCATTTCCCGACGTGACTTTGGAAGCATTAGTTTCCTGTGAGAGCCAACCAAACCCAATATCCCAATCATCTGCTTCTTTTTCCTTCTCATAATTATTATTATTATTTTTTTTTGTACAAGGATTTGTTTCTTCTCATAATTATATCTGAACAACTGGCTCGGCCATATCAGCCACGAAACTTGTCCCAGTTAACTTAGCGAGTTGGGGCTCCTGTTGAACGCGAGTTTGGAGTGGAGAAGGAGAAAGGCAGTGGTGGATTGCAAGCTGCCAATCCAAGTGTGCTCCAGTGAACTCGTTCGTTTTTGAGAGAGCACAGAGACCTTCTCGCTTTGCCAATTTAGACTTGGCTTTGAAATAAGTCTTGGGAGTGTGGAATTTCTTCTTTGCATTCTTCTTTCTGATCACTTCACTATACCATCGCTGGAGCTGATAGGGCTGGAGGAGACAGCAACAACGGGGGTTTAATTTGGATGCGGGAAATGACATCGGAGGACAAAAAAAAATGGAATGGTATGTCACGTGCTACATCAGTTCAAGGACCTTCCTATTACAAATTAGGAACTATATTGAAATTCAACCCGTAGTTAAAGGACTTGGACATGTAATGTCGCCTTCACAGACTCTGTAGATTTTTTTTTTCCTCTCTCTCTCTCTTGACAAATAGTTTAAAGAATGGGATTAGCATTAGCTCTTAGACGAAGATCAGACTCCAAAAGCTTACTTGTAGTCTGTCAGTGACAAAATTTAGGTGCCAATGTTCCTTGAAACTGCCCTGAAGTGTTTTGCCTGTAGGATACCCACAAGACGGCCCACTTATCATAATCCACATTAATAATCCAACTAAGAGACACTTGTAGTCACTTGTCAAGTTCAAACAATGCAATGACACAATAGGCCTAACATTGGTAAGGGATGGGACCCCAAGCAATTCCCTTGAGCTATAGAAAACAATAGCCTCACATGTATGTTTCCTTGTACGTTTTCCCCTGGGTCCCTATTTACCGGTCTGTCAGAAATTATTGCTCAAATCTACCGAGGAAAATCTTTCTTCATTTTAACAATATTGAGGTAATAGGACACTAGCTCTTTCAGATATTAGCAGCCCTGCCGACAAGAACATAATCTAGCAAACCCAGGATGATGTAAGAATCGTCATTCCTGCCAAATTTTAGACAAAAAATAAAATAAAATAAAATAAAACAAATAGTTTGTTTCTTGTGTTAACCAAATGGGGGTTTGGAGCGACTGAAATCGGACCATATCATAATCTGCCCAAAGACTTTGAGAGATTAGGTACATGGTGGGAGGACATGGACCAGTGATTGTTGTTAAGTCTTGATGTGGTCAGGGTTTAGTAAGCTTTAGTTATGCAGAAGAGTCATGTGCCAAACGCACGACACATAAAAAAGGGGTGAATCGAGCACGCCATAGAAGACAACGGAACTTACAAGGCCATGTTCTCTTATGAGCACAATCATGTTCCTTTTTTTTTCTTAATGATTAATTGCTTTGTCTTCAATCATCCGAGCCAGCAGATATCCCCCCCCCCTCCCCCCAAAAAAAAATTTATATTAACTAGCTCCTGCACCCGTGGACGACACTTGTAGATCAATCATTGATGCACATGACATTACCCTTCCCCTTAGTAATGCTTGTTGCTGCAAATGAAGGGATTAGATTACGATTCCCAACCGCATCTAAAACCAAAGGAATGCTTCGCTAATCCGATAAGATTTGGTATTGAGAGGGAAGGAACACTACTTGAATGACCGTTTATGTCAAAACTTTTAATCAAAAACACAAGATTGAATGTAAAACAAAATTTTTTTTGGTACCATGTGTTGTTGGATACCGCCCGATATTTGGGATTTCACCCCGACTATTCCGAACCAACCGCTACAGTGGTTCCTTTCAGAGGATGAGTCTTCCAACGAAAAACGTTCCATACACATGAAGTCCCGATACTCCCGACGGGAATCGAACCTCGATCATATTTAAGGGTACTCAACCCACGTCCAGTTGAGCCAACAAACGTTGGTAATGTAAAACAAATTTATGCTACATATATTTGGAGACTTAGGAACAAGATAATGTGTGGTATATTCGTAACCTAAACTTAACTAGGGAATACTTACGTGAAAGTAGATCATATGTGCTTCTAGCCTTTTCCTAGTTTATGAAGCATCTCGAGAGAGGAAGGACTACAATATACTCTTAGTTTAGAAACGTGAGGTTGAACTAAAGAGAACCTTCTTACTGCCATTTTAATATGCCCATTATAGCTATAATTTAAGCATGATGCTGCAACAAGACCAACCATGCACAGTCCAAATCTATTGATGATGATGGAAGGCTCTAGAGTCCAGACAATGAGCCAACACCTAGCAGTTGCAATCGACAGGCTTAATCAACATATACGACTATGAACCAGAATCAATAGATCGGGGAAAGGTTAATGAAAGAGATGGATGATCAGCTTCAGTCACTGCAACCCATTATCATAGTTTATGGTACCTGAAATGTAAAATTTGGATTATACATGATGTTCCTTAGAAACACCAGGTCAATGGACTCGTTAGCTAATGACCCAGTATTGCACTACAAAACTGAATCAATAATTCCAAAGCATACGTACTCAGAAGACGACTAATAAAAAATGACGCCAATAGCACCTTGTTTGAAAATTGACCCAGATATACCAAACCCGAGGACGACCAAAAAAGCCGGCTGACTTTTAAGGTGTTGAACATGATGTGCTTGATACATCAAGTAGAGAGGTTATGCTTGCAAAATTTTGCCAAAGGGCTTCATTTGGGCACAGCAGGCTAGTAAAGCAGAATCAGCAAAAGATCGGCTCAAATCCTGGACAGCCATATCTTTACACAAACCTCAAAAAATGTACGTGATTGGACCCAAATCTCGCAAGAGATGGCTCACGGTGGAACAAAGCAGGAACACAAGTATGTGAGCGCACCTTGTTATCAGCGTAATCCAACATAAAAGTTGTTCTTGAAAAAGCATGCAATACAACTTGGTTATGACCTATTGAACAAGAAGTTAGCTAAGCTCCATGCAGATCATAAGAAAGTTGATTATCGAGTAGTATGTGAAGTAGATATATGCCAAAACCATGTTCTTCAAGCAGCTGTTCTAAAATGTAGGCATCACAAATATTGCTTGATTGTGCCAAAAGCATGACTCCATATGCAAGCCAAACTACAAACACTTGTAGCATAGGCAACTCAAGCATATGAACAAAATCTGAAAGTGCGTTACGATTTTTCTTTTTTTTTTTGGGGGGGGGGGAATATGTGGAGGCAAACTGCTTTCCTCGTAAGGACCAACCAGGTGGCCTATAGAAGTCACAATATTTGGTGAACCGGTAATTCTTAACAACATCCACTACAAACATATAAGATCAGTGCGAAGGAAAATTGGAATATATATATATATATCTTTAGCTAAAGGTATTTGGATGCATTACGGACTGGTATACAGTCGTCAGTCTGAATCATAAGAAATTAGGGATATAAATAAATATAGGAAACAGTAGCTACAGTACAGCAACATTGACCAGTTAATTTAAGCTTCATGCTCCTCTCATCACTCTATTTTGAAGTCGAATAAGCACAATTTCAAGGCTCATTTAAAAAATTTGCAAATGAGACTTCATCAAACAAAATGGTGCCGACATTGTAGAATTACACGGAACTGGGGATTAGGGAATCTACAAGCTGGACTCATATATCCTTCAATTTCCTATCTGCTTTAGATATAGGCACGTTGCACTCATTGTTCTTAGAAGTTCATATATCTATCATCATTGTTCTTAGAAGTTCAAATATCTATCATACATATTCGCTAACGTGAAGCTTGCACTTGCAAGTAGGTTTGTCCTTCTTGTTGCCGCTAAAAGCATCCATCAGTTCTTCTGGTGGCATGTCAGATTCCATATATACATCTTTCAAGCTTGCGGAAATCTCACAAGTATAACTACCACATACCAGTGAATTAGTTTAACATAAGCAATGCAGCAGTAAGTAAATTACAGTTACAAATGACAACTACTGCCCAATGAGTAGTGACCATCAAGTAAAAGGAAAAAATTAAAAGAAAAAATGTATATATCTAATATATAACTAAGGCAGCCAACTTCACGAGTATGGTGTCGAACCAATCTAGCCACACACGGTACAGTTCACTCCTATTGTTTTCAAAGTAAAAGGTAATACTTGTGTTTTCATCCATTAACAATCAATATGCTTGAAAATATCATGCACTCAAGGAACCAGCAAAACATATCCATGAAATCCCCACAATGATAGCCAATTCATAAATGTTAATCAATAGCAGAAGATAGTCAACCAATAATACGTGGCACAATGAAATTCCTTTCTTTCTTTCTTTTTTTTTTTTTGTTTAATTGTGGGAGGTTATAGTTACTAATGTTTCCCTCATAAACAAAGTGAATAGCAGTATTTGGCTTTTCAATATTGAGCACGTCTAGGTATCAATGAACATAATGATGATGAAATCACAACAAAATGGATCAGTTACATTATTTGCACAATGAAATAACGGAGGTACTGAAAACTCAACTACATCATCCATACAAGATAGTCCTAGAAGCTCTGCAGAGTTTCAAGCAACAGCAGTAAACACCTATTAAACCCAAATGCACATATCAAAGTTTTGGAAATTAAACTACTTAATCAAATGCAAAAGGTGCAAAAAGGCAATTACATACGAGGCTTGGCAGGAAAGGGTATACTATATTTACTAAACAGAATTAGACAGTACACTGTAACAGACAAGTATCTACCTCAAGCTTTTTAGCCACTTGGTTGCCAAACTGGTTCCTTCTCTATCAAAAAAAGACATCCAAAGAAAGAGATCACAACTCAAATTCATCATCAAGTTTCAACTGCTCAGTAGCAGCTTCTTCCTCTTCATCATCAACCACGAAATATGGGTTGTGAGCCTCAGGCTTGAAATTACACCCAGTGAACACATAAAAAGCTAGGGTAGCCAACTCCCCAGCTACCACACTAGTCCAAAGATACCTATACGACGTAATAGTCTCCAATGCATAGACCACAACGCGAGTGAAGTAGATATAGCATATAACCACAACGTAGTATTGCCTAAACAGTGTCAACTTCATCAAATTGACGGCAGCTTTCCCATCTGTCCTTGCCGCCTCTCTCAAATTCTTAATCGACCAGACAATGGGGAACAAGACGGCACAGCAACAAATAACATCAACAAGCAAGAAAATCTGCTTCCAAGTAAACCAACTCTGGGCAAAAGGACCCGTTTCATTGAGCACAACCTGGGCAGTATTCGCAACAACCTGAAGGGGTATCACAATCATCAAAACCTTCTTCTCCTTATCTTGCAAATAGGGTTTCAAGAAAGACCAACCAGTCCCAATCAACACGATCAAGCTAAACAGAGTAATTCCCTTCAAGAAACTAAATATGTAGAACAAGACATCCCAACCATGGGCACTACCAGTTCGTTTAATATAGGATTTATCCTCAGCCTCAAACAACAGATTCAAAGCCTTCAATATGACGACAGCAAGCATGAAGAAATGAATTGTGTAAACAGTCAATCGCTTCTTATACAACAGATGAATCCAAACACCCGCAAGAACAAAGTAAATAATTGAAAATAGATAGTAAACCCTAGGAAGCACAGTTTTACCGGCGGACAAGTAATCGCGGCGATTACTCCTGCCTTCGAGATTAAACATGGCCGAATGAACGTCCATTGAAACCCGAAGATGTTGAAGGCAGTTGGCGAAGACTAGAATGTACTGATCGGGATCGACGATGGGGAAGAGGGCATTGAAATTGTTTTCCGTATTGAGGCGATTGAAGGTGTAGACGAGTTTGATGGCATCGGAGTTGAGAGCGCAGGTGATCTCCGCGTCTTCGATTTGCTTGAGGACATGGAACTGGGAGTCGCGAGTGCAGAGGAAGAAGCCGACCTTGGAGAGATCGACGTTAGGGCCGGAGACGGAGAATAAGATCTGAGAGACATTGAGTTCGAGACGGCCTCTGTGGGTGAATCCGAATTCATCGAAGGGGATGATGGATCGATCGTCTTGGCGAATCTCTGTGAAACGGATCTCTGCAATTGAAACAGAGATTAGGAGAGCGAAGAAGGTGAGGGTAGAGAAGAGATGCGAATTCATTATCATGGTTGAGAGAGAGGGGGAGAGAGAGAGAGAGAGAGAGAGAGAGAGAGATTCAGGGATCTGAGATCTGTGAATTAGTCTCGCACGCTCTCTCTCGTGCTCTGAGTTTCTTCTTGCTCAATAAGTTGGACTTGGACGTGCTCAAAGGGATAAAAAAAAATGCGAGAGACGACTCTCTCTCTCTCTCTCTCTCTCTACCCGGCCTAGACCGGTCGAGGAGAAAGGCGCCTTCTTGGCAAATGCCTCTGTTAGTCGTGAATGAGTAATTGCTCCCATCTGTCCTGGATTGATTTCAACTCTTCGAGTCAAATTACAGACTTGCCCATGACGGAGGGAAGAATGACATTTACGGACAGAACCCCTACCCCGCACCAAAAATTGAAAATGGCAATTAAAATGTGCTTCTCTGTCATAATTTCTTAAATAGCACCTTCAATTCAAATTCAATCTACTCCTTACCCTTCAAAAATAAATAAATAAATAAAGAAACAAAGAAGGAACAATCATAAAAGTAAAGTTTCTCTATAACAAATGCAGATTAAGTATTTAAAAAATTATTAATATGGTAATTACTTACATTTTATGGGAAAAAAATCTAAATTTTAGTTATGAAATCTTATATGTTGAAGAAAATGTTTTAAATAGAATATAAATCAAAGTAAAATTAAAATAAATTGAATTACCCAATCTTAAAATTATTTTGGCAGTTTGAAATATCTGTCGCAAAAAATACTTACATGGGTATTTCCCCCTTTTCTTCTATGTGCAAATCATAAGCTTCGACTTCGACTATGCCATCAACAAATGGTTTAAAATGAAACTTACCATCATCTAAATCCTCCTCTACTGGGTATGTCAAATACGTGCGGATGCATAACTCAGACAGGTACATTCCTTATTTGGCACCAAATTTTAATTGGAAAAAAAAAAAAAGAAAGAGTTTCATAGTCCAAAATTTTGTACCCTAATATCTATATCGTGATGGATTGACAAGGACACTGCTCTGCAAGGCCATGGTTGATTACAAGGCTAGAAAGCTTTGATGAATTTTGATGATCAAAGTAGTTGTTTGAGTTTAGTTGTTGCATTTTTTTTTTCCTTCCAAGAGTCTCCCCTTTACTTGTCCCTTTCTTTTATTTTTTATTTTTTTAAAAAGAACATCATCCTTCTTTTTAAAAGGAAAAAGAACATCATCCTTCTCATGTGCCCCTTCTAAATCAGTTGAATTATCACGATTTTTACCTGTAGTAATACATAAACCAGATACAACTTCAAATGGGAGCGGATACTAGCTAGTTATGCTGTTAGCCAGCTATAGCTACTAAATTACTAATGCTGGCCACGCTTCCCTTCATTCTCAAAGTTGTATCACACACAAGACTACTTATTACACCCAAAGAGACTAATATTTGTGCTAGGTGTTGGCGGCCAAAAACGCTAGAGCACCGACAAATGGCGCATTAATGTAAGTTGCTGGCTCAGATTGCTTATAGTCATTCCTATTATCCGCAAAATTGTCTTTGCTATCAGGACCACCCACTATGGCTCCAACAAGCACATTTGGATTTGGTGAGCTTGAGTAGAGGTACTTAAATCCATCATTGCAGGCAACGCGACTAGGCTGGTCACGAACTGAGGGGAGTGAAGAGCCTCTGTGGTGGACATGGAGCGGATACTTTTCTCCAAATCCTACCATGTATGACATTTTTTCTGGGTTATCTCCTAAGATATAATCAACCTGTTTCTTGGCCAAAGCAATGAGCTTGTCAGACGTGAGAGTTAAGCTTCCACACTTTGCAACTCCACCGTTTGAGCCAAGGTATTTGGCATATGTTAACAGCAGGAAAGCCGTGGATGTCACATATTGTAGATTGCTCTCACTTGCTTTGTAAAGCAGTCCACCTGCAAAAGTCCTTTTAGGCTAGCCTTCACGTGTAAGAATAAAACAGGAAACTTTGGAGGGTATTTTGCTGTTGACCTGGTGTATATTGTGCCTGGAAACTAGAGGTTCCTGGAATCAGAGAGCAAATGTAGTTGTCCGAATGTGCTTTGTACGGTTGAAATTCTTGGGTACTACTCTCTAAGAAGCTCTACAGTAACAATTACCACACACCATAATAGTCAGAATTGAACCTTGAAAGTTCGTCTGTATTTGGAGAACTTAGGTTAGGAAGAGAACCTTGGCAAGAAGGACCTTAGTCCCAACTCGCTTGTCATCCCAACTGAAGGAATAATCATCATCGTCAGCACCCATTGTGTGACCATTGGACTGGATGTAAGCCAAATAGGACTTTTCCTGTGAAGCTCTATGAATCCATGTCGCACCCCATAGAAGCTCATCCTAATTGCACAAGATAGATCGGCAATCAAACTGTGATTGAAGGTCGAAGAAACAGAACCAGCCAATGAAAAAAAACAAGAAAGAAAAAAAAAATGTATTTCTTACATTATAGCCAGAGTAAGAGCAGTAAAATGGGCATACTACGGAACTGAGAGAGTCACTGTAAGAACCTCTATACTTGTCTGCAAAGTCAAACACCTGCATGACAAATTCTAGCCTTAATCAAACTGGGACAGACAGAATCAGCAGCCATGGAAAATTTGTGCGTGGGTGTTTACTTTCATGGCAGTCTGAAGTAGTTTAGTAGAATAAGTAGGATCAGAATCTTTAAACACCATGGAAGCAGCAGCCAAAGCAGCTGCGGTCTCTGCTGCAACATCAGAGCCTGGGTTCTGAGGGGAAACTTTGTACACATTGCGAGGCGTGTCCATGTCTTCTGGCCTCTCCCAGCACTGATGATCCTTGTTTGGGTCACCCACCTGCACCACAAATCCAAAACAGAGTTTTATAAACAATTTATGTTTGACATCTAATGATAATTTATAGCACAAATGCAGCCAAACTGTTTTTCCTGTTCCTGTTGTCAGTCTTGTTCTCTACCCTCCTAGGCCCTCAACATCTTCTGAGTCGCAAACAGGGATCATTTTACAAACAGGACTATGCCTATTTATTTTGTCTGATATACGATGGGAAATGTGTTGACATTTTGCTTACTTGGACATATAAGGTGTTTGGGGTGGCCGATGCTGCTTTAAGGAGATAATCAGCACTCCAGCGAACCGCACTTCTGGCGTTCTCAATTTGATTTTCCATAAGGCTACCAAATTCAATAATGCTCCATGATAATAATGTAGTTGTGAATGCCATTGGCAGTCCGAACTTCACATTATCTCCAGCATCATAATATCCTCCAACTAGGTCCACCTGAAACACCCCAAACCATAAGTCTTTCAAATTCTTGACAAAAAAAAAAAAAAAAAAGAAGTGTTGTCAGCAAATTTTAGAATATAGTATACATGATAACCAGAGCCATCCAACAGTCCTGAATCACCCCTCCAAGTGAGCCGCTGATTAGAGGGCAATTTTCCTGACCTCTGTCCCTCGAAGAAAAGGATGGACTTTTCAAGTGCATCAGCGTAGTCTTTAGTATTGAAGGCTGAAGAGCAGCATAAGCTGAGTAACAATGTCATGCACATAATTATGCACATTGTTACGTGACTTGGTTTAGAAGCAGCCATTGGTTACACCTCTCTCCAAGCCTCTAAAACCTTTTCTAGTTCTGGAAGACTTGAGTGTGCTGTGGGTTGTGGAGGATGGAATTTGCAGCGACGGGTGTGCCAAATTTATAGCCAATAAGATATAGGAAGTTAGGAAGTACGTTGGTCGTTGTGTGTGTGTGTAGAATCCAAAATGGTCACGGGATCAACTGCGCCAAACCAATCCGTTTGTTGCGAAGACGACAAATAGACATCATCCTTACGGACGGAAGTGGAAATTTGATTTTATCGAGGTCTATTGTTATTAACAGAGACAGAAAGAGACAAATTGTTCAAAGTATATATGCCACTGTTAAGTCTCGTGACCCAATGAGACCTCTTATGAGAACGAGAGATTTGAGATCGTACCTCACATGGTTAGCAGTTCATTAGTCGTCATTCTTAGTCCTAAAGCTGCATAAATTAGGCGTAACAAAGGCATAATCACCGACATTTTTTGTGGCGTAATTCAAGGATTATGGAAAGGGTAACGCTCGGAAGTCCAAAAGGTCATACAATGAATACAATTATCAGCAATGTCCTTGGCATTAACGTTGGACTTCGGCTTTGGAATTGTGCGGGAAATGAGAATAAAAATACAAACTTGTTATTAAGTCACGGATATGGATGGATATGCGCAGACTTTGGGTCACGTGTGGAAGAAAAGGGTGTGACTGTGAGAGAAGACTGAGTTGAGGGCGAGGCTCAGGTTAACCAGAAAGAGGCTGTGATTGGTAGAGTGTAGATGCGGTGCAAGTTACATGAACGGTTTTATTAGTTAAAAGAAGGCTAGGCTATTTTTCTAACTTCTCATGTGATTGGGGGTTGGACTGGGACCCAACGGGAGCTGTTGTTTCACATGGGGTCTCTCCCTACTGTTTCCAATGAGATGTACCATCATCACCATTTTTTCCTCTCCACTGTATCTTGGATAAGAGAGATGGGCGGCTTGAGTTCCGGCCAGACTTTAAGTCAGATACAAACAGGAGCCCTGCCAAACACTTCTCAAGTGTCGTTTGATGGGACTTTTTTTTCTCTCAACATCTTTTCACTTTATAAGAATTCTAACTAAATAAAATTTCTCATTCTTAAAAATAATTTTTTAATAAAAAAGGTAGATTAGAAAAGCTTTCGAGAGAAATTTTTTCTTCTGCTTCTTTTACTCGTCAACTTTTTCAAAATCATGATTTTTTATTCTATTTACATTCTGATACAAAATTTTAAATATATCATTCTTTAAACTTTGTATGAAATTTCTTAATTTTTTAATTTATATAAAAATGATTTTATATTTATAAATATTTAATTTTAATAATATAAAAAATAATTATTATTTTATTTTTTTTAATTATCAGTATTTATATCTTTTATTTTTTAAATTTAGTTATATGAATTTTAATTAATTGATGATAATGAGGAAAAATTATATTTTACGTATATATCATTTATAATAATTTCATTAAAAATAGAGTTTATAAAAAATATTTTATCAAATAACTCATCTATATAAAAAGGGATATTGAAACAATTTTTTAACTTTTTTTTAAAAGAAATTAATTTATATTTCTTTTTAAAAAAATATAAGGATTAAAAATAAAAACTTTTGCCAAACATGCACGTACGGCCATCACCATTTTTTCCTCTTTACTGTTTCTGGAGACCTGTTATGACACTCGAGTCAGACTCGGGTATCACAATACCCGACCTCAGCTTGAGTTTTCAGTAGGTGAACTCGAGCTCGTCGAGCCAGTCATTCAATTTGATTTGAGGTGTCATCAACGAGCTCGAGCTCGAGTGTCACGAGCCTCGCGAGGTAACACCCAAACCCAAACCCCAACTCGTGCCCGCGACAACACCCAAACACGCGGCAGAAACCAAAACCAAGAATCAGGTAGAGTAGAAGGCAACTCAAAAATCCTACAAAGAGAGAGAGACAGAGAGACAGAGAGACAAAGAGTTTACCTTAATTCAAGGAGACGGAAGGCGAAAGCTAGACGGATAGTGATGGTGAGAGGAGAAGGAGACCGAGACTGAAACAGAGATTCGGGCAAAACAGAAGGCAACTCAAAAACCCTAAAGAGAGAGAGAGAGAGAGTGAGATAGAGAGAAAGAGAGAGGGAGAGCTTACCTTTGATTCGGAGACGGAAGGCAGATTGTCGCACACAGTAGTCGATGGTGATGGTGAGCGAAGGAGGAGACCTTCGCGCGATGGTCAGAGGAGGAGGAGACCACCGCATGAGGAGGCGATCGCGATGGCGAGAGAGCAGAGACCTTCGATCGCCCTTCGATGGTGAGAAAGTAGACTTTCGATTGCCCTTCGATCGTGATGGTGAGAGAGCAGACCTTCGATCGTCATCGTAGACCTTCGATCGCCCTTCACCCTTCGCCTTTTATCCTTCACCCTTCAAGTGGAGACGGGTGTGCGGCCGGGAAATGATAGGAAGGAAAATGATAAGAAGGGCAGGGATTAGGTTTTGAGACAGCATCGGGTAGCTTGATGAGTTTCGAACTCGAAGGAATATGGGCTCGAGCTCGAGTTCGAGATAGGAATCGTTGAGCTCGAGCTCGAGCTTAAACTTTTACCGGATAGTGTCACGGAATCCGTGACACTATCCGGATATCATAACAGGCAATAAGAGAGATGGGTGGCTTGATTTCCGGCCAAACTTAAACTCGGACACGAACAGGAGCCCCAATCTGGTAAAATGTTGTTCATCTGGAGTCGGACCAAAAACAAAAATTAAGTCTAGGTTCAGGCAACAATTTCGTGTGTTTGTGTTGGACTGCACTCTCTTTGCACCGCTTGCCCCGCCGTTTTCTTTTGGCTAGTGCGTCACGACATGAAAAATTTGTCATGGCACTTTGATGATAATTCAGATCCCGTACAATCTCAACGAGCAACTACGGAATGACACAATGACCCAGTGACATTAATCAACCCAAACTGAGTCTTGTGTCTCGTCCCCTCAATTCATCGATCTTAGTTTGAATTGTCTGTGACCAATGCGTTATTAGTCCGATGACAACGTCACCTGATTTTCTTACTCAAATTTTCAAATTTAAATATTAAAAATAAGAAAGGAAAAAAAAAACCTGAGAACTCATTCTTTTAACGGGCTCAAAAATTATTTTGAATCGAATTAATCAAATCAATAAATTAATTATTGGTTATCCATCGTCAAGCATCAATAAAAAAAAAGGAATATTGTTTGTCAGCAACTTTTTATCCTCGTGTGTGATTAGTCACAAAGTATTGACAGTTTCATGTACCTTCAAGGTATGGCTGATGTGCTACCTTGTAAACCAATGGTGATTAAAGCATCCAGTCCCTTGAAGATGCATGATTGGTGCACAAATAATTAATGCAATGGATATGGAAAGCATTCTCTCCTTTCAGCTAGTTAAAGATCATGCATGAGTTGGGATTATCCTTTGTGGTTGCTGCATAACCAATAAATGCCATGTGATTAAAGCATAGCCACTTAAATTGATCGGGGTTAATTAAGGGCGTGACCACAATCCTTTTATTGCAGTAGAATGGCCGGGTGGAGTTAGCCGGGGAGTAATACCGTGTGATTCAACTTATTTGATTTTTGGTTTATCCACTCTTTCTTACATTATTCTTGATACAAAAGAACGGGTCATAGGCTACGATTAGGAAATGGGAATTGTATAACGGACCCCATTTGATCCAAGCAAGGTGTGTGGCTAACACGAACACGAGTCAAACCAACGTATTGCAACGCATGGAAGTCAGAGAATCGAAGAGAAAGGAAATTGAAGTTGTAAAGAAGGAAAGGAAGACTATTTTTTGTTTTTCGTGCCATGAGTCGGATTAATTTCGGTCTGTTTTTACGCGAGTGGATAAAAATTTCAGGGAATAGGGACGAGGAGAGAGAGGGACCCGAGCAGGGGCATCGGGAGGAAGCATACATACGAAAATCTCTCGCACAACCTGTTGCTGCTGCGAACGATTCCTTCCTTGCGTCACTCTCTGACACATTCGCGAAGCTTTCGTAATCATGTTCAAACCATCCTTTCTTCTTCTGTGATTGCACAAACAAGTTGGTCTTATTTTAGATTTGCCAAAACTGTAAAGTGTACTAGTCCAAGAAACAAAAATAGGTCGAAGAGATTGTGGCCGACTCGAGTTCAATTTTATTTTCAAACAAAAAATTTATGGCCATTCATTTCCACTCCCAAGGTCTCGTATGCTACACAAACTTGTGGTCTTGCCAAATCATCCCTCCTGTCTTTTTCATGGTCGAACCGCTCAAAAATCCCAATAGACTTGCAAACAGTGCAATTATATGAGAAAGCCACAATAATTCAATATATAGTTTCAAGCAAATCCAAAGTGCATGACCTTATGGAAATACTGGCATTCTCAATTTGCTCTCTTTATCAAACACAATGAAATTCTCAATGCAATATGAATCTATTTGTTTCATACCAAAATTCTGCGGCCAAAACAAAAATACAAATATGCTTCTTTCTTATAAATGAAAAGGAAAGGTGCTCCATCAACAAGAGCTAACCTATGTATTTCAATCTAATGAATCAAATCGGCAGTCCCATATCCTCATCCAACTGTAACTCCTCAAAAAGGGAAGCGTTTCTCACCTAAGAAAACAATAGAACAGTATAAATTCTTCTATGGTAATTACAAGTTCAAAAAGCATCCCATAATCAGCAGAAAAAGAAAAACACCCACAGGAATGCATGGGCAACCAAACAATTAGCTTAGAAAACCTTATAGATTCTAAGCTCTCACAGCTGATGCAAACAGGTGCCAAATAAGGCTACAGCTAATAAATGAATTCTAAGCATCAAACCTAAATTATGAAGCATTCTGTGGTGGATGGAAAGCTCTATTCTGTATCCTCCACGGGTTTGACAGCCTGAGCTTCCTTCAATTGCTCCAATGCTGAGACCCGACCATTGAGGGACTCATACAGGCCAGCTATCTGCATCATGAAGCATACATCCAGTTCATACAAGAAGATAATCAATTGCACTATAAGAGCATAAACAGTACATTAGTGACAAGGGCAATTGCCAACTAGAATACAGATGAATTATCTAATCACATCTAATTCTTGTAAATCCACAAGGCTTCATGGTGCATGTTAGCATCTAAAACGTTAATTGCTGGCTAACTTTTAGTAATATAATTATGATTACAACCATAAAAACTATGCCAATGCAGCAAAACAATTGTGCTCCCAGAACAACAATTTTTTTTAAAAAAAAAAAATTTAATCTTTTGATATTAAAAGAACTTGTATTAGGCAAAGAAAAGAATGTACAAAAATTCCAATGATGAGAAATCCTTAAGAGATGGAAAGAAAAACAAGACAAAGAACTAGTGTATGACTCCACTCCAATCTCTTCTCAACTCTTCCAAACTATCATTTTTATAAATTTCGATTTCTGATTTCTGAAAATCCTGAAAACAACAACTTTGAATCTAAGAACATGAACAATTGGCTGAACCCGCAAGGTCTTCATTTTATGTTGTTAACAGTATCTTTTGCATTATAGTTGAGGGGAATGTAAGCATGGGACGATGGGCCAATTCTTGACGAAATAAATTTTCTTCAATTTTGACGCCTAGAAATTAGGAATCCTATAATACCCATCGTCTAATTTTAACTACAAACAACAAAAATTGAGGAATTTAACAGGGAAGAGTTTAATCAATTTAGCAAATGACTAAACCCACATAAACTTCAATATACAGCTAGGCATTCCTGGAAACCCTATACTGTATTAAGTCTACGAGATCGAGATTATATGTAAATCTATCGAAATCGAACATAGCAACCAA
Organism: Dillenia suffruticosa; assembly: GCA_033439265.1. Lineage (NCBI taxonomy): Eukaryota > Viridiplantae > Streptophyta > Magnoliopsida > Dilleniales > Dilleniaceae > Dillenia > Dillenia suffruticosa. Next base: position 17,909,166 of record JAVTVX010000005.1, on the reverse strand, counting down.
CTTAGCGTGAAAAAGAGTTGATAAATTTAATCTAGTGATCTCGTGACAATGACATTAACATTACTAAAATCCTATGCCCGAAAATGACTAAGCCCCACATAAATTTTAATCGGCGATTTGAATAGTTTAAGGCGTTTCTGAAAACCCTAGACCGTAAAAGTTGACGAGATCGACCCGAGATCATATATATCTAAATCGAACATAGCAACGAGCTGCTAAGTTAGGGAAATCAATGAATAGAAAGAGAAATTGGAGGGAAGCAGGCACGAGAGAACAGAGAGAGAAGAGGTACCTTTTGAGAAGTGGATTCATGAGCAACTTTGTAGTCCTTGCGAAGGATGTAAAGCCCCACGCCTGACGCCACCGCTGCCCCTGCAAAGAATGACGCAAACCTCACTCTCACTGCGTATCCCACCATTCTCTCCGTGATTTGCTCTACGAGAAGGAGACGGAAAACGCTGCGTTATGGATGACTTTATTTCATTTTTCTTTTGAAGTTTTCGTTGTTTTCTGTTTTTTGGAAAGGACAGAAGACGGGCGGGCTGGGGAAACTTATTTATGGGCCGAGGATTGTAGGGATGTTTCCTGGGCTCATTTTCGGAAACCATTTGATGAGCACAGTTGGGGGCCCAAGCCCAATATTTGCGAAACAACACGGACCGGAGACGGACCACCAGTCACACATGGCCTTTGTTTCGAACCGATGCTTTCGATTTTGAGGCTTGCACCTAATTAGCGTCCTTAGAATCTAAATCTTAACCGACGTAGGTTGATTCAATTGAATATAGGATTAAATACCATAAGTATAATCGAGATTCGACTTTTGTTGGAAGTATCGGGCCTTTATGTGTTTAGAGCGTTCCTCGTTGAGAGACCCGTCCTCCCAAACGAGTCACTGCAGCGATCTGTTCAGATTAGTAGGGACAAAACCCCGGACACCGGGTAGTGTTCAAGACATGGTAAAAAAAAAAAAAAAAAATCTAAATCTTAAAAGGGCATAGTCTATATAATATATGCCAATATAAATTGAGAACGAGTAGGAAGGAACACTTGCAAGACTCTTAAGGATTCAGGTCTAACTTTTGACCGCAGTAGGACGAGGTTAGCTGCCGAAAGATAAAATTTTACAGGATCCCCCAATCAAATCACAGCTTGGATTGGAGATGACATATCATATCAGGGTAAACTAAATAAAAAAACGTTCGAAAAAGTCGGCCTTGGTAATTGTCTTAGATGAGGTGGGCATGGGCAGAACAGAAGACACCTTACACTTACATTTGAGCTTTGGAAATGCAAAGGCACATGTTACTGCATGTTCAGTGGATCAATTACGCAGAGTTGGATATACACATATGTCAACGCACCCTGATATTTAAGACGGGATTGTTCTTCACCCCTTGAGCAAATAGTCAGCTCTTACACTTCACCATTGTAGTCCCCGTTGGTATCGAATTCATTGACTACTCTCTCTCTCTTTTACAAACACACACGTAGAGGCAACGAAGGGGTTGACTTTCTTAAACATTAAAAAGTATTTCAGAAATCTATCTCTACATATGTGGAGGCGTGGAGAGGGTTGACCCCCATTTGAAATGAAATTAAGAGTGCCACAGAAAGAGTTAATGGCAGCGTTGACCACAGTGAAATATGATACTGCCCTGCAGCTGATTTGATGAAATTTGCTATTGTAAAGTTGAGACAACCCATATCTCCTCTCTCTCTCTCTCTATCTATCTATTCGCTTTCAAAGCAAGTCATGCAAATTCATCGTCTCCATTTGTATAAAATAGTAAATGCCTAACGTAGCCTTTTCCTTTCTTACGCCTTTCATGCTAAAATTACATTGAAATCCTTCTGCTAACTCTCTCCTTAGCCTACATTTCCGATTTTCCTGTTTGGATAGAGAGCCAGATTATAAAAGCAACTAGGATTTTTTTTCCCGATTCATTTAAGGAGTAGCCATAAAGCTGGCGAGTATTGATTGGAAAGCAGATACTTTGATCACCATCTAACTATTTCTTGCCGCTGATGATATTAGCTGCTTCAGTGGGATGATGAGCATCCCAAAACACATACTTTGATCTATCACTGCAAGCAACGCCCCCTGAAGCAGATAAATGGTGGAAAGTATACGCCACAACACGGAGCTTCTGCATTTTCAAATCCTTCCAACATTCAAATTTTAATTATAGCATGCTCAGTATTATCATGCGAATATTATATTGATAGTAATTTAGTATGATATGAACGAAAATATCATACAAATTTGCATACATAAATATGACTTCTGGTCCCAAATTTTGATTTAAATGTTGTAGCACATCCCTTGTCTTAGAATTGTACCCGCTGACAAACTTGTTGATTTCAGACGAGCATTTTCTGCTACGAAGTAGGTTGAGGGCACGAACAAATGGTATGCACCCAGGGGTCCAATGCCGACGACAATGAGTTCTTAAGAAAAGAACATAAATTATGTATGTGTGTGTCTAGATTAACAATTCAACTAGCAAAGGAGACATCAAGCGATAATATCTAGCTATGTAAGTGTGAATACCATTAATTGTGCAGTTAAGTTGGATATTATGAATTCTTGGAACATAGCAGGGGGGACATTGTCTTTCCGAAAAATTGGTATTTTTTGTTGGATATAGTTCAAAATACCGTTGGATCCAAGAGTTAGAGAAAAAATCACCTTCCCTAATGTAATATACATGTCATTTTCTTTTGATTCTTAAATTGGGTTTCCGAAATTCTTTTGTCATACTAGAATCTCATGTGCAGAGTCAGTAGCTGCAGTGTGCAGTGGTTGATTTCTAGTTAAAAAACACTGGGAGTAGGAACCTGCTTCTATCTCATTTGTTTACCAGAAAAGATACTTGTCATTGACAAGCTTGCTCGAAAGCAATTTGGAAAAACAATCAAGGCCGAAACAAGAAATTTTGGGTAATTATATACCTTCTGGCGAATTTCAAAATTCCAAAGAAATCAATCCCTTAAAAGTCCTAAACTAAATTGATCAAAAAATCATGTTAGTTGTGTACAATGCACATGACCATGGAACGGGGAAGAGCCTAAAGAACATTGCACGGTTCATTGATCTTGAAAACATACGAGGTTGTGACAAATTTTCGCTGCATTGCGTGCTAAATATATGCATAAATACAATGTAATATTTGTTTATATCGCACCGGCATTCTTAGTTGTTTAGAAATCCTCGGAGGTCATTATCAAGAATTATTGTATCAAATGGCCGGTGCGGACTTAAAGGCTTACTTGACCAGTTTTCACTGATTTTGAACAGGTTAGCTAAAGTTTAAAATGATAATAATATTAATATTGCCGCGGATCAGTACAAATCAATACCACCCCCCCCCCCACAAGAGAATCTGAATACAAAGCAGCTAATTTTAGAAAACTCAGTTGTATCCACGTCACCATGGATTAGGTTACACTTCTTGAATGTGGTGTTTTAAGTGCGTGTGGAGAAAAAAATCTTCCACTTCCCTGTCCCCCTCTCCTGTTTCGCTGGTAGAGAACAGTCTAACAACAAGTGCTTATAGTTAGCGAGTCGTGTCACGTGTGTGTTTGGCGGTGGTCAATACCCTCTAGCAAGGGTCTAGGCTTTACCACCTATATGGATGGGATAATGGTTTTTCAGCTTGGCTCTGTTTTAGTGGTTTTGATTGGCATCGAACATAGGAGTTTACATGGGAAGGCGGCAAATTGTCTGTGGTTGGGTTTTTAGTGGTTGAGAATAGTATGAGAATAGTATGGGTGACCCTGGGTGCCTCGAGTCGGGGCTTGACCATTGCCCTCTTGTAAGGGTTCCTTTTAATTCTTGTGGCCCTTATATCTCTAATCCGTAAGCTTTAGATTCTTGTAGAGTGAGCTACGTTCTTCTCAATGCATACGTAATACCTTTGGTGCTATCCCATTAATTTGTTTTATGCCCTTGTCTTAAGACAATATATATATTGTATTTCTTTCTCCTTGAGCTTTCTCTTTTGTAACTAAAGTTTGGGATTGGGTTAGAACTTTGTAATTGACCATCTGCATGACCAATATGGACTTTTAGACAATGGGACTAAAACACGCAACATCGCACTTTGGGCATGACTCTGGACCAAAAACTCTCGTCACTTGTTTTGTCATAACTTATTTGAAAAAAAAAAAAAATTCATCAACAATTTTATTTTTTATATTTTATTTTATTTAATTTTTACCATGACTTGTCCATAACTTAGTATTCAGAGTTTTATCCCGACTAATCTGGATCGACGGTTATAGGACCTATTTTGTGGAGCGGATCTCCCAATATTATTTTTTTCATACCTATGGGGAGTCGAACTCCTTACTTAATTAAGGAACAAAAGTGTTCATCCCAATTATGTAAACAAGTGCTGGTTTTATATTTTGTTTTTCAGAAGAAGCAAATTCTTTGTCCGAAAATAGTCGGGGGGGAATTGTTCCTAATCAAAGTTGGTGTCATATGGTGCCATTCATTAAGTTGTAGTAATGTTGATTATAATGATCATCACGTGTATGGGAAATTTTAATAATTATGAATATGTTTAGGGAGTCATGTCATGACATGTCACGCCATGCCATGCCGTGCCGGCAAACACCTACAATTTTAAGCTCAGTATCAATGACCGGATTATGAGGAATGGAACCCAGATACTTAAAAAGGTACCAAACATGGAAATGGAGTATTAAGTTTGATGATGACTTTTCTCTTATTTTTGTCACCTACAAATACAGCCCATTAAATTACTCTCTCTCTCTCTCTCTCTCTCTCTCTCTCTCTCTCTCTCTCTCTCTAAGGCACATCAAATCAAAATTATGAAAAAAAAGTACAGAATTCGGTCGATAATGAAAGGCTTGTCGAGCCACATTCTCTACACTCTTGCCCTCTCTCTCCCTCTCTCTCTCTCTCTCTCTCTCTCTCCCCCCTTGTCTTAATCACCTTCTATATTGCCAAAATTTTCTTGGCCCACGAATGGTAATGCCATGCCACCCGACCCCAACTTGTATCAGTCATTGCAATCACCCTTAACAACAGTTCTCCATGTCTCCATTCTTAATTAATTTTACCTGATTTAAACACTTTAAAATAAAAAAATAATAAATAAAGAACCCATGATAGATATAGCTTTAATATATATATATGATGTCTTTCATTTTAATTTGATTAAATATTTGGCTAATACATAATATTAACAGATTGGAAAATAGATGACGGAAATCTAAGATTTAAAACTTGCCGGTAGAGCTTTAATAGAGAGGCCGTCATAAGCGTGACTGAGTGCCATTTGGCACAAAAAAGAACCAGTTGCTGAAACTTGATTCGGTTTGGTACATCTTGACTTCACATTAACTAGTTTTGATGGTCTAATTAATAATAATAATAATAATAATAATAATAAGCTCTTATTTATGAAATTTTAGTTTACTTTAACTTATCTGAATTCTTAAATTTTATTTTATTTTATTTATAATATTTTATAACTCAATTAAAGAACTTTAGTAGAAACTAAATGGTTCAAAAAGATCAAAACTTTTATTAAAAAAGTGAAATTAATAATTCTATTTAATCTCGACTACGTGTAATTTTTTCCAAATAACCCGTAGATTATTATTATAAGTCATAGGGGATCGTTTGAGAGTTTTTTTACAATTACTTTTCTTCGTGGGATGTGAGTGAGTGAGGGTTTGTTGTTGGTTTCAACATGGACACAATCAAATAGTAACCATTAAAATTAGCAGAATAAGTGGACACTACGTGAGTCATGAATCATGATCTTTCGGTCTAAACTAACCATGCATTTGATAATGTGCTTAATGTAGATGATCCAACTCATGTAGTTTCCATTAATAGTACATTTTTAACTTCTTCCAATCCAATTATAGAAAAAAAAGGATTATTTATGTAGAAAAAAAAAAAGGAAAAATGAAATGAGGAGGCTAGTATATTTATTCGCAGTGTTTTTTTTGGGGGGGGGGGGGGTGGTGGAGGGGGTGGAGGGACGGTGGTGAAAGGTTGGCTTGGGATAGGAGTCATGTGGCCAAGACTGCTAGTAATAAATACTAGAGGTTTGGAGGGGCGTGTTCGCTTTGAATTTTGTTACTAACATTAATCGGTTATGCTAACAATAACATTACACTGTAACAAGTTTGAAAACTATAATATCTAAAATTAGGAAAAGGTAATATTCATAGGTTAGGGTTTTAGCATAATGTGATTATTGAGAATTTGAACAAATAACATGGCACATGGTTTTTAGATTATTCTTCTCCCAACTCTCCTTATGAACAAAAGAAATAAAGTAAAGGTAGAGTGGGCAACAGGGAAGTGATCAGGAGAAAGCTTATATGTAGGCTCATATTTTGCTGGGGAAGAATTGTTTCTTCTAGTGGGAGGTTCAACCACCACCTACCTTTTTCCCTTGGCCAACAAACGATTTTAATGAACAATGAATTCATTTATCTGCTATCTGTTAGAACGTGTCAAGGTCACTCTCTCTTCTCTCTCTCTTCCCCCCTCCAACTTTTAAGTGAAGTTCTCTCACACGCTTTCCCCAGATGAGACATCTCTGAGTCGGGGTCAAGAGGAAGGTTGAGCAAAGTGGGTTGTTTCCACACACAAAAACATTTGCTGAGAAACCTACACAGCAGCCTAAACAAAAACACATCAAAACTTTTCTTCGTTGCTTTCTTTTTATGATTGCCAATTTTTTCTTTTTCTTTTTCTGTTTTATTTTTTGAAGGGCATATTAAGAAGAGAAGAAAAACAAAACAAAAGGCTAATACATAAGCCTTTGTTCATTTTTTCTTCCTAAAATCCACATTTTATGGCTTTTCTTTTCTCATTAACCAAGTGGTTGCCTCAATACTACCCTTTGTGAAAAAAACTCTCTTTCCTTCCCTCTCTCACACTTTTTGTCGGTCCTTTCTCTTCCATTACTTGTTCATATCCAGTACATTGCATTCTCTTGTGTGAGATTTCTCAGAAATGGGTAGTGGTGGTGGTGATGGCGGTGGAGTAATGCACAAAACTAGATCGGCCCTGATAGTCACTGGAAGAGTTGTAAATGAAGCAGTGAGCTTCATAATCTTCTCTATACTAGATCTTTTAGATTTCATTCTATGTTTTGTGTACAAAGTTGCCGATTTCTTTTTTGAAGCCGAATGGAAGCCTTGCTACTGCTCATCAGCTAAAGAGGCAATCACAAGTAGTGGCAAGATCTTGGTCTCTGAAAAAGGAGAGTCTAAGATTGTCTGCTTGAGTTCAAGCAAGATACATCTCGAGGAAATCTCCGACACCCTCTACGCTCGCCCTTCACTTGTCTCCGAAGTCTCCATTGTCACAGTTAATGAGCTCAAGAGGCTCAAGCTGGAGCGAGCAATGATGAGATCTTGCGAGAAGATCAAGAGGGCTCGCGCGAGATCCACCTTCACTATCAATTCTACTATAGTCGAAATGCTTCAAGGCAAGATCGGAGGCCAACAGTCTCATCCAATACATAGATGGTCTGATTGCGACTGTCAACTTTGCACTTCTTGGAGCTCTTCTTGCAAGGAAACACTCTTTGTCAAGGCTGATGGAGCTAGAGGTACGTAATCTTGCATTTATATAATTTACCATACTTTGTGACATCATTTTCGTAATGTCAATTCTCTAATGTATGTCACCTCATTGGATTCTTTTTTTTCCTTTTTTTGGTTTTAGCTGATAAGGCAAGAGAAGATGTATTATTTATTCATGGTTTCATATCATCGTCGAAATTTTGGACGGAGACATTGTTTCCAAACTTCTCAAGTAATGCTAAATCGAATTTTCGTTTATTCGCGGTGGATCTACTAGGGTTCGGAAGGAGTCCTAAGCCAACAGACTCACTCTACACTCTAAGAGAACATGTAGACATGATAGAGCGGACCGTGCTAGAGCAACACAAAGTGAAATCCTTCCACATAGTTGCTCACTCTCTAGGCTGCATTTTAGCCCTAGCTCTCGCTGTTAAACACCCCGGTTCAGTGAAGTCCCTGACCCTACTAGCACCTGTAAGTGTGAGCCCCAATTAATTCACTGTTTCCTTAGTCATAATGACCATTTTTTTTATTGGTGAAACATACATAAAGGGAGTGGTTATATGAAATTTAATTTTTGTGGGTGGACAGCCATATTTTCCGGTGCCAAAAGGGGAGCAAGCAACACAATATGTACTGAGAAGGGTAGCTCCAAGGCGCGTGTGGCCACCCATAGCATTCGGTGCATCAATGGCATGTTGGTACGAGCACATTAGCCGCACAATTTGCTTGCTTATTTGCAAGAACCATCGTTTGTGGGAATGTATCACCAAATTGATCACCAGAAACAGGTAAGAATCTTAACAATAACACCACTTTAATTCACCTTCTAGTCTACCCGTGTGGTGTCATGTGTCCCCTTCCTAACTTTTGTTGTTGACCTAAATTTTCACTTACTTGTCCCCTTATAAACTTCAAACCCATCTTAGTTACCCCTCTCTAAATTCTTTGCAACATAATTTCAAGCAAGAATTGATTAAATGAAATAAAATCTCATGACAGCTCATATAATTATATTTTGATAAATTTTTATCTAAATATTTATTTAAATCAGTTAAAATATATCAATAATGATTAAGAATCAATTGTTTGATTTTAAAGTTGATTTTCTATAATTTCACACGTGAGGAGTTATTTTCTTATTATTAACATATATTGGTACAGACTGTCACATAAGATTTTGATTTAAATAATATTATTAAAAATTATTATTTATTTTTAAAAATAAAACTGAAACTGAAAATATGATTATAATTTATAAGATGCAGAATTTATAAAATTTTGTTGTCAAGATTATTTATAGGGTTAAAAGGCAATTATTTCTTTATAGAGCTAAGGATTTGATTTAGGAATGAGGGCGAATTGGTGGGGGACTTGCCTAAGAGGGCCCCACGGTACCCTGCTCCATATCAAATGAAAAGTGGACATCTGGCCTATGCCTGATTGGTCTCTGGTGTTTTCCCAACAATGCCCCGGGCCGGTTTTCCAATTGTTTTTTTTTTTATTATATGTTGGATAGACCACCGCTTAATATATAAAGTTTTATCATGATTATTCTAGATCAATTATTGTAGGATCCGTTTTGTGGGAGTGGATCTCAGTTTTCTAATCGTGAACGGACACATTGTCATACACATAGATCAGGCTATTTCCATATTTTATTTTATTTATTTATTTATTTTTGTTTTTTTTTTTTTTTGTTAGAGTGTAGAGTAGCCGAGAAGTGATCTCGATCATTTTCCATTAGCAATCAGGGACACGAAAGGATCTGCTTATGAGTTATGAACACTAAATTAGTACCCATGTTATGTTCTGGAGTGCAAACGATTGGACATGATTTAGAGTTGATGAGGAAAGGTTTTCCAATAAAAGATTAAAGAGGCTAGGATCCCTAAATAATTTCATTTTTCCTTTTTAGGACGAGAATGAAATCTTGGGCCTTGCCGATCCTAAACATTGGCCCGTGAAGAGATTGATTGAATGTTTAATGCATTGATGGGTCAATGTCAGCATTTGCGGTTTATTTATTATTTAGTCTCTTGCAATTTCTCACCACATTCTCTTCCCCTTCGATGGCAAGTCCCGGTCAATTCTGGGGTATAGTGTATATTATTGAATGGCATTTAATCAGTTCATGGGAACCGGGGGCACATCAGTCAATTTGTCACCGTGATTAGAGAGAGAGAGGGGGCGGGGGGTTGGTCAATGCCCTTGAGACACTGTAGAGACCGACATAAATGTCGCAGAAATTAGTTCCAAAATACCGTACCTCATTTTGAGCTATGTTATCCAAATATAATAAATAAGATATTTTGTACATCTACTTATTTTCATGTACTAGCATGGTCAGTTGCCCTTGAGACACTGTAGAGACCGACGTAAATGTCGCTGAACTTAGTTCCAAAATACCGTACCTCATTTTGAGCTATGTTGTCCAAATATTAATAAATAAGATATTTTGGTACATCTACTTATTTTCATGTACTAGCTTGTTGACAGAGACACTAAATTTGAACCTTATTTTTTATTATTAATATTATTAATAATATTATTTTTTTTACAGGATTAGAACGTTTTTGCTTGAAGGGTTCTTTTGTCACACTCATAACGCTGCATGGCACACCCTCCACAATATCATTTGCGGAACCGCCGGTAGATTAGATGCATATTTGGATGCAGTTCGAGACCAACTCAAATGTGATGTCACAATTTTTCATGGCAAAGATGACGAGGTTCTCCCCGTCGAATGTAGCTACAACGTCAAGTCCAAGATTCCTCGTGCCCGCGTTAAGGTCATCGCAAATAAAGATCATATCACAATTGTGGTTGGAAGACAAAAGGCCTTTGCTAGGGAGTTGGAGGAGATTTGGAAGAGATCAAGTGGTTAAAACACAGGTCTAAAAACGTAGACCAAAACATTATATATTAAAAGAACCTAAATTTCTACAAATTTTATTTGAGACGAGGAAAAGAAAAAGAAGAAAGAAATAGAGAGAGGGAGAGAGGATAAAGAAAGTCCGAGAAATGCCCGCAGGTTTTCTTCATCCATTCCCAAGTTTGGGTCGCCCTTCCTTCCAAGTGTGAATTATATAATAGTACCAACCAGCCAATGTGAAATTATTTTCCCCTTTATATAAATTGGATCATGAAATGTTTGTTATGGATAATGTTGTTAATTTGATAAAGGAAAATATTAAATTTAAACACTTTGCTTTCCCCCCCCCCCCTTCTTTCTCAATAATCAAATATGGCTTTATATGTTTTCCTTTCACCAATTTCATTAATTCTTTAGGATATGTTAAGATACACGTTTATGTTTTTTTAAATGTTCAGAGGAAGGAAGAAATGCCGATCTGTGGTAAGCGTAATATGGTTGAAAGCAATAAATCATGGTCACCTAAATGCACAGCGTTGGGGTGGCAGATTCACAGCGGTGCTGTAATAAATGTGAGAATAATTGAGTTCTCTTGTTTTAGACTACCCTCTCTATCTCTATACAATTCAAAAGGACATTATTGACTTTTATTAACCACTGCTTTACCATAACTTGTTAATTCTAGAATTTTTCTTTATTTTTATTTTTTAGATTTATGAGAAGATTTGTGTGTTTAGAGATTGGATTCATTAAATTTTTAATCTGTTATTTATAAAAAAAAAAAAAAATCTATCGACTATATATATATCCATTAGATTAGATGTTTGCATAAGTTTTTTTATTATTATTATTTTTTATGCCTCCTTTAATTGAGCCACACGATTGACAGGTCAAATCTTTCCTATCCATGAACTTCACAACCTTGATGGGACAGTTTTAGAAATAAACAATTCCATCCTTTAATTTAATTAATAAAGAAACCCTATTTTTCAAGGTTTGAGACGAAGGACGATAATAAGCTTTGGGTTGTGATTGTGAGACTGAAACACAGCATTTCTCTCCCTCATAAGAATGAATCGGTATAATCGTGTACTCTCTTTTGCCTCACACAAGACTGAAACATAAAGCATCTTTTTTTTTTTTTTCTCTTCTCCAACAGATTAAGGTGTAGCCAAGCTCATCTACCCAAGCATGGAGGCACAAATGCATGCAAAAACTCTTGAAGAAGAATGATATATCTAAATAATAAACCTTTGACAGCGACTATTTCTATCCTCTCCTATACAATCCATTTTGTATTACTCTATATACTAACCTTTCCGGGGGAAGTTCAATTTTGATATAATATGGCTTAATAGGGATAGTTTATTCTCTGATTATTTTTTATTTTTCTTTTTTAGTAAATATTCAATTTTTTAATTTAAAAAAAAAACATACAACAGAGAGAGAATGGAACCGGAGAATTGTGTGAGAAACACAACTCATATTTACACATATATTAATGAGGAATGGAAAAAGAAATTATTATTTTCTTCAAGATGGGGGGTACATTAGATGCAAAGAGCAACCTGGGATCGGTGATACACTTTGGGAGCAGGCTGGCACTCCAAAAGGCATTCAATATTGATGAAATAAGTTGTAAAACCAAATGTTAATTAATTTTACAAGATTCCTTTCCATCTGTACATCTACATGCTCATGTCCCATCCCATTGCATTATGTCTCCTCTCCCCCCCCCCCGGGGCGCCAGTAGCTAGCTAAGCGTTTTTGGATCCACATAAACCAACCCATCCTCCAATTACTATAAAGTATAGACCTTCAAACTTCACCCATGCATATGATTTATGCCATTTTTCATTATCACTAAAACTTTTGGATTTTTTTGGGAGGGGGGGTGGAGGTTTAGCGTTATCATCTTAAATTTTAAGAGGATGGCTTATTGTTGAGTTTGTGGGGGTGATAGATTCAGCAAAGTGGAGTTATATGTCTTGACTCCATCACGTTAGCATTAGAGTGTGTTGTTTTCCTTCACTCTTTATACTGCCTTCAATTTTGGAACAACTCCCTACCTAATTTACACACCTTTTGTAGCTCATGAAACTAGACCTAAGAATTCTGTTGCTTCAAATAACAACATGGTACAGAGCAAAAGCCCTCTCCTATTTCCATTACACCAGAATGGGGAGTAACCCTTTGCTCCCAAACACATTTTGTTCATCCCTTATTCATGTGACCCGAGATTTCTTCAAAGTGTAGTTAAATATGGGACTGGGAGACAAAAGATTATTTAAAATGAACTTTATGTAGCAATATATGTATATATATTAATATTTGTTGATTAATTTTAAATTAATGTATTAATATATTTAATGAATTAAATAAATTTTTAATTAAAATTTGATAAAAAAAATATATTATCATGGATTGTCGAGTCTAATTTAATTTATAATTTATTTGATTTATTTAATATTTAAGTTGAGGGTTAGATTTTTACCGAAAGTGATAATTCGTTATCCAGTGGAGCAGTCAAAGGTTTCTCGACAGCTGGTTTGACATGGCAGCCATAATTCTCCCTCAGAAGTTATTATATTATTGAAAAGTTTAAGGTGAGAAAGAAGGAAGAAGATAACTAAGTAACAGGGTTTAGGCGAAATGGTGTCACCCACCTTTGACTCTAAGCAATGCCCAGTTGCGTTAAAGACGTAAGGAACAATAGCACGATCATAAAATGAACCCATAATTCTTAAATTGTAGGCGGTTGGCGAAGCTGTTGAAATGTATTTTGGCATTGGCAAATGTCTATGTTGTCCATACGTCTAGGTTTCGTGGAGTTCGGTGAGAAACAACCAACCTAATATTAGCTACCTGCCTTCTATGCAAATTTTGTTCATAACTTCGTATTTTTGCCAAAACAAAATTGAACTTGCTCAAACTTCCATCCACCCCGTCTTTCTAAAGGTCCACTTGTTACACTTTTTTCGTAAGTTTATTCTACATTTCTTTTATATAACATAGAAACCTAAATCTCATTTAATACTCTTTGAACGTGTATGCAATAAGTCATATATCACATGTATTAAGTAAATTTGTTGAACAAATTCTGTATATAGGTTCAAAATATTAGGGTTTTCAAATAAAATAAAATAAAAAATAGTGTTTAGCATTAGATTAAGATTTAAAGACAGTTTATTATATTTTTCTTAAGAGTGTGCATACTAGATAAGGTATTATATAATCTAGGACTTTAGTCACATCATGTTTTTGCAAAGACTCATACTTCAAAGAATTGGAGAGTGCTTTGTGAGAAGAAATGACTACTGTTTTAACAATATTTTGCAAATTACGTAATTTGCGTAACCTTGAACAAGATTTCAGGCCCGATCATGGATTGGGACAGTGGTCCAACTTTTCTTATTACCCCGGCCTCGGTAGTCTTGGGGTGAGCATGGACTTTCTACGAGCTGGCAAATAGCTCTTTTCAATCCCTAAGGAGACAGTTTAATCTTTAAAATCCTCCTCCCTCACCTGAAGATCCCATATTCGAATCTCTGTACAATAAAAAAAAAATAGCTCTTTTCAGCTCAGAGTATTTGGGTCGGCCTAATTCAATCCTATCACACTAACTGGCCGTTTACTAGACCTCCTTTTTTGTTTCTTTTTTTTTTTCACCACTATTGATATTCAGAATCTCATATTTCGATTAATTTGATTCGAATATTTATGAGACCATATTTAAAGGACGGTTCTCCCAATATAATCTTTTTCATTCCTAAATTTCGAATCTAAAACTTGATTAAGAATATGATATTTTATCACACTAAACCGATTGTCTTTTAATTAGATTTTCTTGTGTTGGTTTCATGGATCATTGTTAAATGAAAATAGTCCAGAGTATTTGAATATTGCTATGAAGAATTTCTTTGGGTTAAGACAATGGTGGTGATGAATTTTGGCTGGTCTCGAATTTGCAGTGGGAATGGCAAGTGTTGGAGGCTAGCCGGCTTTGCAAGGAAGACGTGACGATGAAGTTTGGGGTGGGCAAAGTTTCTCTCTCTTCCCCTCTTTTTTCTCTTTTCCTTCCTTTTTCTCCTCTATTTCTCTCTCTATTTTCTCATTGTCTTCAAGTGAAGAGCGAGAAGGGAGAGACATGACGAAAACAGAGAAACTTAACAGCATAATACCAGGGAGCTAGACGTAAGTGAGTAAGAAGACCTTTCTGTTAACAGGCAGAATTGAATTGCAAGGGGTTACGTGGATAATGAATCTCTCTCTCTCTCTCTCTCTCTCTCTCTCTCTCTCTCTCTCTCTCTCTCTCTCTAATATTCACATTCTAATATAGGCCCACACTCATAAATTCATGCGGGTTTGTAATTTGAATATTTTGAATGCGGGAGTGGAATTTGTACGAAGGTTGCTGGCCGCTGAATGTAACGATGGGACGTTTATTCCCAAGATGCAAAGAATCACCCTTTTAAAGATTGGTAGATTGATGCCACTTCGATGGAGGAGAGGTGTAGAAGTTTCGAATGTGTTTGGGACAGAAGTTAAGTCTTTGCGGAAGCTTTTGTGTAAGGAATCGAGAATAAACTCAAAGGGTTTTTGAAAGTAGTGATGGAAAGACATGTGAAGGAGTCGAAAGAGCATTAAGAGGCTGTGATTTTGAAAGAATAATCTCAATAAAATACTTTGATTATGTATCAAAAGAAGTGTACAAAATTGTTGGGACAATGCTGAAAGAATTACAAGAGAGAGGTTGTTGTGACAATGCTCAAAGAATTACTAGAGAGAGGCGAAACAATTGCCCACGACAAAGGGACAATTGCCCTAAATAAATGTGGGCCAATTGCTCACTTGAAGACAATTGGGACACTGCTGTAAATGTGAGTGGTTGAGTGGGATGTGAAGACGACATTCCAACTGGGGAACATTGCCTCTTAGTTCTTTGATCCATCTCCAACATCCTCATATTTCAATCCTACTCTTCCACATGCTCTCTAATGCTCTTAACTTCACTCTCTTCCATACATCAAATGAGAATCAAGCCACTTATTTATAGTGGAAGGAAGGCAACTAGCCACTAGAAACGGTGGATATAGCCGTTGGAATTAAATTCCAAGGAATTCCAACGGCTGGAAAACTAGCCGTCGGAAATTGGGCAGTTCGGGGTTTTCCTCCACAATTTTTCAAACCGTTGTGGCCTTCATTTGGGCCCTTAATTGGGCTAAAATGTGCCCAATTTGCTGGGCTTTAAAACTCTCCTAGCTGGTCCAAATGCTGCCCTGAATTGAACTTGAACTTGGGCTGGATTGGGCCTCGTTCTTGTGAACATTAGTGGACCGAAGATGGGCTGTGGCCGACGCCCATGTGCTGTATCTGGGCAGCGTTCTGCCCAGATTGGACCTTCTTCCTTGGGCCGCCTGTTGTATCATTTGGAGCACTTTTTCTTCTCCTTTTTCTTGTACTTTTGAGTATGTTTTCTTCATGTCTTTATCGGTGACCAAGGCGAGACATTTTAGGACCTCTTGTCCTTTGGAGTTCGGCGAGCATCTCCTTGAGTGTTTTGCTTCATACTGAATTTACAAAAGATGTCTTTATTGCTTCTATCAGTTGAATTATGGATGAGTCGCTGCAAATGGATTATTTCGTCTATGCAAGTGAGATGGAATTTGGAAGTCATAGGCACTGATGCTAGCTATGTAATCCTCCTTCTACATTAGCAATTAACCATGATTTACCTTGTGCTGTGCTACAGCTGCTACTCATTTTTGTTCCGGGCCACTCATTTTCTCGTCCCCCGATTTACCCCCTGGGGTCATGCGATGGTATTATTGGTAAAAAGGGATTCGGGTGAGTGAGAGTGTAATACTTTTACCCCATTTCAGTTGTTCGGCTCGTGTCTTTTTGACAATCTTATCCCCCCCCCCCCCGCCTCCCCTTTTCTTCTTTTATTGCCAATGGGCAACAGAGCACGAGAGAAGCATCTTTAACTTGATTAGCACACCAATGTCACATTTCTCATACAAAACTCACAGTTTATTCATAGTACCACCAGCGATTTTGAGATATAAATTCGTAATCTCTTATTGGATCAAGAATACTAAATGTCATCATGTTTTCATAGATTCTAAATTATATTATTAATATATTTTGATAAATTTAATTGATCAAAATACACTTGTATCGATTATCATACGAAATTTTTTACTCTAATTAAAATTCATGTAATTTATGTATTATTTCTCTTGATCCATTACGATCATTTTATTTATCCTATTTAAACCTTCATTTGTTTGCTCTACAATTTGGTGCACATGCAGGAATGGGTTTTTATGAATATTTATTATTTCTTTTTCCACTTTTGGGCTTTGAACAAGATATTTTAAATAAATTAATATATATACACAACGTATGCCTAAATTTGTGGAATGAACAAGATATTAGTCCCCATTCCCAACAGAGAAACTTTGTTGTTGCATCAAAGATTCATTCTCTACCCCCAATTGACTACCAGCAATCAATCTAAATAATAGGGGGCTAAATTTTTTGTCACAACTTGGTTGGTGGTCTATTAGTTTCCAGTCGGGAGACCCCTTGACGCCTTTTGCTGCTTGTAGATCGTATCTGACATTTTCTACCCTTTCCGAGGCCTCTAGCTTTTCATCCCAACGCTTCTTTCTTCCTGCTGCTTTTGTCAGTTCAACTTAAATGCCTTTCAGCTTTTTTCTCCGCTCTTCAAACTCAACATCTCAACAACTTTTCAATTCCTGAATACTAAATGGGAACTTGCATCCTCTTTTTATTATGTCATTTACTTACTGAATTTGCCCTTATACGAGAAGTTGTTGATGGGTGTCATAAAAGCCACTGCTGAGACAGACTGAAATACTTGTTTCTCCAAAGCGGTTGGTGGCTACTGTAACTACCAACCTATGCCCACTTCACAACTCGTTTCTTTTAAAGACCTCTATACCAAACTTTCAAGACCAAGTTCAAAGTTGGGATTGCATTCTTCTGCTTGTAGAACGGGGCAATATTTCCATCTGGGCATGCAATAGTTATTCTTACACATCTTCTAACCAAATTATGGCGCACGCGCACACACGTCTATATTTATATCTATATAGAATAACATATTCTTAAACTCAAATACGAGAAAAGTTTGCCTATCGATGACTGAAAAGATATTTATAATTTCACTAAGAGATTATATTGAAGATATTGCCCTTTCCGTCAACGGATAAAAATCAATGTATCAATCTTTCTAGAAATTATTAGCTAATTGCTATCATGGGCTTAAACGCGAGGAAAGGTTGGAGGGGAGAAAAGGAACAACAGAAAGAAAGAAGAACAGTAAAATTAGGAAGAATAAATAAATAAAATACTAAATGGTGTCAAATCATAAATAGTCAATATATGTTAAAATTTGTTTATTAACTTAAAATATTTTGACAAATTCAAAATTAATCAAATTCAAAATATTGCAATTTTTTTATTAAATAAAATGGTCTGTTATCCACTAAAATTTTGGACAAAGCTAATATGAGTTTTGGTGTTTTAACTATAGATAATTCTTGTGTATTCAAGTCCAGTTGGTAACGAGAAAAATGGTTAAGGAAGCATTATCCTTTCTTTGGCCTTGTGATGATATCCTCTGAAAAGGAAAACATGTGAATTGAATTGCCGGCCCGCACCAAAATTTGACATGTTCGTGGCAACTACTTCCAGGAAACTGAAGTCTCAAAATTTGACATGTTCTCGGGATGAATTGTGACAGACCACTTACGTCCCAAAACGTGCTCCTGCCCTAAAATCAAACCTTTGAAAAGCACACAGGGTTTGGTCATCCTTATTGATTAGGGTTGGGAAATTAAACCAAGTTTGGATCGGGGAGTCCCCCCAACGCCCTGTACCGATCGCCATTACGGCTCTCTTCAATTCGCTAAATATATAGGGGGAAGGGCATCTCTCTCTCTCTCTCTCTCTCTCTCTCATCAGAAGATTAATTAATTTTGTTTCTGACATTTCAACGTCCCCTCGTAAAAGATCAACGGGGAAACCAATTAATAAAAATTGCATTACTTAAAGGTTCAGCTAACCTCCTCCATTGGTAATTCATTGGTGGGGGGTGGGGAGGGGCATTGGACACTAAATGTGATTTATTTCTGATTGGGACATTTGGGTTTACTTGACAATAATGTATAATAATAGTAACACCGCAACATTTTTGTGCTTTATATTGACCATAGAATAAGGGAGCATTGACTCTTTGGTTAACTCTCATCAGGGCTGTTTGGCAAAATTAATAATATTTTTAATCCAAAAAGAAAGAGTAGTATAATAATAGTTTAAAGGCAAAAAAAATTATGAAATCGAATAAAATAAAATAATACAAATTAAGTTCCCCCCCCCCCAAAAAAAAAAAACCATCATACTCAACTAACTTGTGAGAAATTTGCAAGAATCGTCAACATCAAATTTGATAAAAATCTGTACCAAAAGTCGAATTGGTTGATAAATTCTTTTCAAATATCCTGTTTCAAAATTTTCAACCGAAGGGTTTGAAGCCAGAAATTTTAAATTGCGGTGTGCTTCTACAAGAAATTTTGAACCTCCTCACTCAAGACTCAAGACACAAGATTCAAGACTCAAAGACATTGAAATAGTTAATAGGAAAACAAATAATTGTTCTAAAGGTCAAGTACCTTGGAAAATTATGGCAGCACCCGTCACTCCCAACAAGCAAACATCCCCATTTATATTGTGGAAAATATTTTTCCCAAAAAAAAAAAATAGTACTCTTTCCGATGAATTCTTTTGATCAAACAAAGTTTATGGGAAGTTAATTTTTCAAGCAATTTATAAAATGGTAAGTAGGTCATAGGTCCAAATACGAAACGATCACGATCACACTTCCGATATGAATCTTTTGATACGAATGATACGAAAATTTTCCATACTTGACGTATGGTTTATGGATCAAATATCTTATGTTTGATTTTGTGTTTTCATATAGATCAAGATTTGATAGAGAGGATTGTCATGTTGATTTGTAATAATAGTCCTTCCTTCCATACTAGAATATTGATCCAAGAATAAGAAATGTTTTGAATAACCTTAATGAAGGAAATCTTTTTGAGAAACAAATGGAGTGAACAGTAAATGATCTCTAGCAAAATATGTTGAAACCATTAAAAGTTCTTATATATATTATGGTGATATCGATAGAAAGAGATTATATGACTTGTACATGGGATGATGTCTTAATCATTAATACAACATAATAACATTCTATTTGTCGTTTACAAATATCTTTTCATAATTTTAAAGGCATGCACCATGCACACAACAAATACAGTAAATAATGATAATAATGTTAAATAGATTAAATAAATCACGATCCGAATGAAATAAGTTTTATGTACATATTCATATCAACACGTGTAAATCAATTTTTAATCAAATAATTAATATATTTTAATTCATTCAAATAAATATTTAATTAAGACTTATAAAAAAAAATATTAATGAGAACTAGCATTTATAATTGAATTCATAATCTATTCATAATTTTGTTAACCATATACAGAATTTCAAAACATTTTCTTTGACGTACGTGTGTTTTTTTTTTTTTTTTTTTTTTTTTTTTTAAATTTTTGGTTCTGTGCTCGTCCTTTATAGAAGTTTATGGGTGTGTACCAGTTATAACAGGCGACGCTGCTGAAGTTATATCCCCACATGCGAGCCAGGGTTGGTGACCTCCGGTCCTACCCCGCTTCTTTTCTCAAATCGTCAGATTTTTTTGGTTAATAAAGACAAAGAAGAGTCTACATTTGACCCCGCCTCACAGTGTTGGAAGTCAGCAACTTGGTACAATGTCAACATGTTTAATAAAGATTTGATTGGGTGAGGCTTGGATTCATGCTAAACCCTAAATTATAAAGAAGCAGATTTCAAGGTCCTCTCCGGATCCTGGTATTCCAAACTTCCATCACATTTTGATTTTTCCTTGCATCTTCATGATTTGGGCCTTTTTTTTCTTCGCGTTTGTTAGACAACACGCCGTGATTGTGGAGACTTTTTTGCTGACTATCGTATCTCTCTCTCTCTCTCCATTGAGATTCGCCAAGCTCTTTTTTTTTCAATCAACGATTTGGATCGGATTCTGAACAGTTATAGCATACCAAAAACCCGATGGGGCAATGCCAGGGTAAGGGCATCCCCGTCCAAGAAAACGACGGCGAGATTCAAGGGCCGTCCGCCTCCGCCGCTAATGTCCCATCGTCCAACAGTCCATTCCAAAGCCCATACCCTTCTTCCTACAATACCAGTCCGCTGCCACCCGGGGCAGTGACGCCATCGCCCGCCAAGTCAACCCCCGGTAGATTTTTCCGGCGTCCGTTTCCGCCGCCGTCCCCGGCGAAGCACATAAAGGCGTCTCTGGCCCGCCGGTTTGGGTCATCAAAGCTGACGAAGGCAGAAGGCGGTACGACCATCCCGGAGGAGAGCGGAGAGGGATCCGACCAAGCTCTGGACAAGAGCTTCGGTTACGGGAAGAATTTTGGCGCGAAATATGAGTTGGGGAAGGAGATAGGGCGAGGGCATTTTGGTCATACCTGCACTGCCAGAGTTAAGAAAGGGGAGCTTAAGGGTCGCTCCGTCGCCGTTAAAGTCATATCCAAAGCTAAGGTGCGGTGGAACGTCCCACGTTAATTTAATTACTAATGCTGGTCGGCATAGTTAACAAAAAATAAGATTGGTTGATTTTGAATTATTTATAAGTAGACTGTGAATGCAGAATGCAGATTGTGAATATGAATACTTTGTATTCTATCCCTTTGGGAACATTCCAGGAATTTGGAATATGACCGTGTCCAAGACTGACTCGCATGAATTGAGAATATTGGATAAAAATCAGAATGATACAGAACAGATTAGCATGACCCAGACACGCACTTATCGAGGATGGATTCTATCTTACCAATTGTCCATGCAAATGAACTTTGCAACAATTGCATATAAATAGTACAAAATTGCAATTACATATTGACTAATGTAGTATTGTAGTACCTGAAACAGCCAAACTTCCTGTTTGTATTTCTTGGCAGATGACCACGCCAATTTCAATTGAAGATGTGCGAAGGGAAGTGAAAATCTTGAAGGCTTTATCGGGGCACAGGAATCAGATTCAATTTTATGATGCTTGTGAAGATGCAGACAATGTGTACATTGTTATGGAGTATGTTTTTCCCCATTCTTAATTTCATTCTCTTGAAAATGCTGATTGTGTCAAAAACACATGGGTGGTCAAGGTCATCAACTTAAATCTTTCTTTTCCAATTTCTCCTAGATTGTGTCAAGGGGGTGAACTACTGGACAGAATTTTATCCAGGTAACCTATCGGAGGGCCCTCCTTATAATTGTCACTGGGGTATTTATGCACAATGGGCCACTGCCACATGTTTATGCTTTCCACCGTTCATGGTTTTTATTTGTTAATCCTTGTTTACAGAGGTGGAAGATATGCAGAGGAAGACGCAAAGGTCATTGTCAAGCAAATTTTATCCGTGGTTGCTTTTTTTCATCTTCAAGGAGTAGTACATCGCGACCTAAAACCTGAGGTTTGCCTCTGCAACCCTAGCATAGCTTTTAATTCCCTTTTTTGCTATTTGAGTTTTTTCGGTTCTCTTTATTTCAATCTATACGCCCACCCTCCCCCTACTCCCATACTAAATTGGAGAGTACTTTGTGCATGGGATGAACCCATTTAAGAGGGCGAACCTTGGTGTAACGATTGAGTTGCTCCTTTGGTGACCTCGATGTCACGGGTTCGAGGCGTGGCAACGTCCTCTTTGCAAAAATGCAAAGGGAAGACTGCGATACGCCCACCCTCCCCCTACCCCGCACTAATCCGAGAAACACTTTGTGCACGGGATGAGCCCTTCATTTCAATCTATAAATCTCTTTCAACCACTGATTTTATATGTTATAAAATGCTTGACAGAATTTCCTGTTTACCACTAGAGACGAAGATGCCCCAATGAAGATTATTGATTTTGGTCTCTCTGACTTTGCCAGGCCAGGTAACGCCAGCACCTTACTGAAACAAATCTTCTGTTTAGCTTTCACCCATCAAAGCTAGAGCCACTCATCAGGGGAAAACTTGCAATAAACTTTCAGTTTGTACCTTTTATATGGCTCGTATGCAGATGAAAGGCTTAATGATATAGTGGGAAGCGCATACTATGTGGCCCCTGAAGTGCTGCATAGGTCATACAGTGCGGAAGCAGATATGTGGAGTATTGGCGTCATCACTTACATACTATTATGTGGAAGCAGACCCTTCTGGGCTCGTACAGAATCTGGGATCTTTCGTTCTGTTCTAAGAGCTGATCCCAACTTTGAGGATTCTCCTTGGCCTTCTGTATCTCCAGAAGCAAAAGATTTTGTAAGACGGCTTCTAAACAAGGACTACAGGAAGAGAATGACAGCTGCCCAAGCTCTCAGTATGTTGTCAAACTTCTATACTGTTTCCCAAATTGTCAATGATATGCATAGAATTATGCAGTGAAAAGGGTTGGAAAAAAAGGAAAAGAAAAGAAACATGGCAACTAGTTTTGGAGATAATAAGCTTCCATATGCATTTGTGTGTACTATAACACAACTGATGCGGATGGTGAAACATTTGCAAGATCTAGCCAATGCTGTGGACTGAAACTCTATAAATACAAAATAGACTCTTTGCAGTTTCATGAGGCACAGAGATGTGAATGCTTTTCATTGCCAACCAAATTTCTTGAGGTTTACTGCAATAGAAGTTTGATATGTGAAATCTAAACAACTCCTCTACTTTGCAGCTCATTCGTGGTTGAGGGATGAAACCTCTCCCGTGCCTTTGGACATACATGTCTACAAGTTAGTCAAGTCATTTCTACATGCTACGCCTTTCAAACGTGCTGCACTAAAGGTAAAAGTTATTTTGCAGATCACAAAGTATGCTCATTACTGTTCCATGCGTGACCCTATTGCAGTGAAGTTTGAAACCCAGTGGATGTCCTCGTTAATTTGTTTTTTGCTCTATCCTTCTTACTTTGTCGGACAACTCCGCATATGAGATCAAAATAACATGGGTTATGTTTATTGTAGCCATAAATTTCTAGATGGCTTAGCTCATCTTGAACAATTGATGGCCTTGTTTAGCTCATTTAATCATGGAAGGGCGACCAGATAACAGAATGTGAAATTCTAATTGCAACAGTTTTTATTTATTCATGAGCACGATGCTTGTAATATGCGTTACTCTGGTTGGTGATCTGGTAATGGTTTCTTGACATAACATCCAATTGTACTGCTGAGGTGCCTGTTCTGCCAGCACCTACAACCAGGCAGTTCCTTGCCTGTCTCAGGCACTGCAACTATTTTTACTTTCATATCTGAATGCAGCTGGCTTGTTAAGTCACTGTGCTACTAAATTGTAAGCATATGAAGTATACACATCATGTGTGTTCTCAGATCGAGTGCTCTGTCACAAACATTTATCCTTGGTCCTAATGTCACAAAGTACTTGCCTCCCCCCCCCCCCCCGCCCAACCAAAAAAAAAAAAAAAACTAAAGATATCTATGGAAGAAATTTTAAATTGGTTGTGTCTAACGACCAACTTACTTGTTTTGGCTGGGGTGCAGTCTAATTGAAGTAAACATGATTTTCTCTGAACCATTTTTTCTACAAAATCACTTAGGCACGTTCTTCCTTTTCATGTGTTTTCTTTGTCAGTTGCAGGCTAGACTTGTCTGTAATCCAATTCTTGTTAAATTTGATTGCAGGCTCTATCAAAAGCTCTGACAGGAGATGAGTTGGTGTATCTCAGGGCTCAGTTTAGACTTCTAGAACCAAACAAAAAAGGGCAAATTTCCTTTGATAACTTCAGAGCGGTTAGTACAGGTTTTCTTGCTTTCGCCTTAATCTTCTGTTTGATTGAGGCAAGTACATTAAACAGAATTTGGATGCTTTTTAGAAAAATGCATGTTAATCCGACAGAAAGAATCAAGGTCCTCTGGGGCTTACCAAAATCCAGTAAAGATAAACACACTGATGGCAAAACCACATTTTCGGAATGGATTCAGTGGTTGACCTTTAATTCTCTTTATTGAGTTAATAAATTGTCAGATATTTGATATTTTATGATCTTGTATCTACTTCCCTAGATTGGGTTCTTCATTCAGAAAAATAAATGGCTGCTCCTGTGTAAGTGTAGCCTTGGAAGTCACTAGTGTGCCTCCAGAAAAACAGCTGCAAATTTTTGTGCCCAACCATGACAGGATTTGACAGCATGTGAATGGGCTGCATCTCAAAAGTGAATTCCATTTCAGAAAAGTTATTGATTGGATGGAAGAGTGAATAAATCATCCATTGGACAGTATTCTGCATTGTACATCATTTTACCTCTCCCAAACTAAGAAGTGCAATGTGATAAACTGACTAGTCTGTTTCCTCTTTCCCTTTTCCTTAAGTTTCTCTCATGGTTTGGCAGGCTCTTGTGCGAAATGTAACTGATGCAATGAAGGTCTCGAGGGTTCTTGATATTTTACATGCGGTGAGCTTGAAATGCATTTCCTAAATTTTTTTCTGTTTTAACTAAATTTCTGGGTCCACAAATGTTTATCTGCAAGGCTATTTACTTAAACCACATGTAAATTGCTGATAATCTAATAAGATTGAAGCTTGAATATGCTCCTTGTTTTTCGTACTCAATGTTCATATGTTCTGTTTCCAATATGATAAAATTATTCTTGTGTACCCACCTAATCCACATGGTGTTATCATAGCCTTTCATGTTGGACATGTTGAAAGGCTCATTCAACTAAGAGAAATAAAGATTATAAAAGGCCAAGTCTTGGTGGAAAAATACAGGAATGACTTCAATTTGTTCCTTAGTGATGCCTTTTTTAAGGAGCTGTTACTGGATAAAATTTTGGTAAATAGTGGTCATCTCCTTGACGCCAATAGGATAAATTTGATTCTGGATTACTTTGACATGTTAAACACAAGTACTTTAAACTCAAAATAAAGAAGCTGAATATATGATTTCTGCATAGAATGAAGAGTTTGACTCGATAGTAATGCTTCCATTTCAGCTGGAACCATTGGCTTTAAGAATGTACAGCTTTGAAGATTTCTGTGCTGCTGCAATCAGCACTCATCAGCTGGAGGCTCTTGAATATTGGGAAGAGATGGCAACTACTGCATTTGAGAATTTTGAACTGGAAGGCAACCGCCTTATCTCTGTTGAGGAATTGGCAGAGGTATATATATATAGACAAGTACTTCACATCATCAATTATTATCATCTAGCACATCATATTATCGGGTACCATTTAGTGGCATAACTTCATGTGCAGGAAATGAATCTAGGCCCCAATGCACACTCAATCCTCAGTGGTTGGATTCGAAGCTCTGATGGGAAGCTTAGCTTCCTAGGGTATACCAAATTTTTGCACGGTGTGACCATACGCAACTCCAATTCAAGACGTCGGTAGTTTATCCATCAACAATAAATAGCCTTCGTTTCTTCATTTCTTTGTTTCTGTAATTTTTTGTAAATGATATAATGAGGCCATCTGAGGTGTCAGGAGTGTTATCTCCCAATACCCAAATCTCCGGTGCGTCCTATGCTAAGAAGGCGATGTTAGTATACGAAAACATAACAGGAAAAGTCCCCTTGACTATCCTTGGGTCGATAAGATGGTTCACTCATGCATTTTGTTTAATTCTCTGAACTTGTCATTTATCCATTTTTCCCCATAGTGTTGGATGAAAATCTCCAGCAGCTGCATTTTGGTATTTCTTAGTTCACATTATATATCGCCAAGAGATTTTTTTTTTTCCTTTTTTTTTTGTTATAAACCAGAATTTGTTTATCCTAAGTTGAGGGCAAATGCCACTGCATTAAATCCCCCTCCCCATTTTTGAGTGTATGAAAGAAAGAGAAAGGATTATTGTTTTTTCTTTTTTTTTTTCACTACAACATTAGTTATGCATAAATCATTAGAATGGCCTTTTCTTGGCGATATCGAGAGATACTCTGATACAGGGCACTCTGATTCTCAGGCAGAAGCATTTTTTTGTTTTTACCATTACGTCTGTTGGTGTTCCTCTCCCCGTTGAATCCATCTTTAGAAAGCAATCTCTTTCTCCATCGTCTCCTGTATTCATTGTTATTCTTGGAAGGCTCTTTCACATCTTCTGAGAATCTTACTTGCTTTTGAACTTTGACTGCATCAGAACCAGCACAAATGAAATCATGCTCTGGCTACATTCACCAGTAGATACCTCAAATTTATTGTTCGGAAAAAATCTAATAAAGTTGTTTCTTCCTTTTTTAGTCTTGAGAGCCTCAAATCATACTCCTACAGGGAGTATTCAATTTGTAGAAAAGATTCTCAATGATAGCTTGCTCTCTCTCCCAAAGGTACCGAATTCATTCAACTATCAAATATCAATGCATAGGCAGGATACTTGTAAGTGTAGTGGGTAAAAAGGAATGTTCTAGGAAAGAAACAAGCATATTGTGAACATCCGAACACTTGTCTGTTACCTGCCGTCTGTATGGACTCTAATCTTGCATGTGCATCGGGTTGAGGGTTGGAATCTGTCTCTAGAGACTTACGACGCAAAATTGACAACAATAGCAAACTGCAACCTGAGATGGTGATCGCCACTATAATACAGTTCTCCATAAAATCAACAACACCCAAATTATACTCAGCTGACAGACTGATCGGTCTAGTCTATGATCCCCTCAAATATCGGATTTTCATTTTGGAACTTGGGAGAGACACTGCAGGGTTTTTGAAAGGAGAAGAGAGGTACTTGGTTTGGTCTTAAAAGATGTATATCATAGTCTCTAAGCTACCGTAGTCTCTCGTGGGTCCATTCGGAGTGCTTATCGTCCGATCATAGAGAAGAGTAGCATAAGGAAACAAACCAAGCTCATGTGAATTGGGGTTGAGTGTATGTACCGTACCAGCAACTTTTTTTTTTTACTATGGTTTGGTCATCATTCAATATCCGGAGTTATCTCTGAGTTTCGTCTCGACTAATTTAAATTGATAGTTGTATGGTTCACTTTGTGAAGACGGATCTCCCAATACTATTTTTTTTATATACAGAGAGAATCAAACTTACGTCATAATTAAGAAATGAATATACTAATCCCATCTAGACTAAAAAGTATTGGTATATGCTTGCCAAAAACTTTTGTGAAGTCAAGTGGCCCAACTTGGTGGTTGCAACTTCATCATCCCCGATGGTGACTCTGAATCATCAAGCGAATATGCTTTTTCTCATTCTCCTCCACTTTAATCACAAAATTGATAGAACTTCACTTTACGCAATGTCTTTCATGTTGGAGATTCTTTTTCAAACCAAGCAACATTACTCATTCTTGTGCGGATATGGTGAGTTCACTTGTTGCAGGTTGTCTTACCCGTTTTCGTATCGCGCTCACCCTGGAAAGAAAAACTATCCTTTTGTGATCGAGTCGTGATTTCATCTTGCCATCGCTTCCCCCCCCACCCCCCTCCGCGGCGGGCGGCGGATGGAAATGATCACATGCAAGAATGATCACGAGTGAACCAACTCAACTTATGAATTCAAATATGTCAATTCAATTAAAATTATTAGAGCACATATTCAAATCAAAAACATTAATAAACACTGAATATCACTACAAAATTCAAAAAAAAAAAAAATGGACTAAAATTAATCAAATACTAGGACTTAGAATTTATATGAGGTAAAAAAGCAAGTCTAACTCCTCTATTATTCACTTAGTTTATAAATTTGATTTATTAAATTAATTATCAGATTAAATTGTGACGTTATTATGAGTTGTTTCAATTTATTGTGGCCTTTATTTGTGTGACTCAATTTATAGGCGGGGGAAGCTTTCTAAACTAAAAATTAAATTAGACATCAAATACAAAAGCCAGAACCGGAACGAAGTGTACAACCGGAAATGGGATGAACGCGTCAACATCCTGAGGTAGAAAGAAACCCTACATAGGCCAATGCCCTCATTTCATCTAACCACGTAGGATAGGACCACACCTGAAATATGTAGTCACATGACCATCGGTGAGTTCATAATCATGTGCTGCTGACGCGCAGGTGTTGTAGACATTAACCAACCACTAAAATTGGAAAGAGCGAACACTTTTGAGAGCATCACTGTGACTCTCTCTCTCTCTCTCTCTCCTCAAATGTTTAATTTATTAATTCCAGTTAATTTGATTCAAACTAACCATCAAATCTATTAAAATGAGCTCCCGGTATTTATTTTTTTATTATTAATATTCAAATTACAAATTTTAATTAAAAAAATTTAATCACCTTATTTCTAAACCAAAGGCATCGGTGACTTTCCACTCAATGACTTTGGCTAGTGTCCCCCCCCCCCCGGTGTTGAGGAAGGAGGAAAGGTGGAATCACTGCCCTTAATCAATTGAGGGGGGGGGTTGCCTCCTTCACCTGTATCGTACATAGACACATGCTTTTGTCATGAGCTGGGCGTGTTGTGTTGGTTGCCGATGATATAATTGGATTGCAGAGTTTAGTGTCTCGACTTTAAAAGAAGAACAGCATCGGAGTTCCTTTTGGAGATGTAAAATCAGGTTTGCGCTCAGTTCAAATAGAGTAATAATGAGACCCTATAAAAAGAGTCCAACCCAAGGCCCATAGCCTCGTCGCTAGACCTTGGCATGGTCCGGCGGTCCACCTAGACCAGTCAACCATCTAGAATTTAGCTTAATCCAATGCTAAGATCAGGATTGAACCTAATTCCCATGCCCAAACATCTATGTTTCAGAACTCCTAGGTCAAGTCTAGACCTGACCAAGACTGGAACGGAGATCATATCAAGCCTAACAAGGTTAGTGCTATTGGGCCGCTTTGGGTTGGACCAAATTATGACTTCAACCCAATATAGGAGTTCAAGCCTGTACAAAATAGGAAGCCAAGGCTATCCCGCCCAAACAACGGACCATCTTAGTCTTTGTCATTAATCAATATCGCAGCCCATCAAGGCAGATGTTGAAAATAATAATAATAATATTTTCAATAATTACATACTGAGCTATTCTGCAATGTGGATGAAACGAGAAATGGTAACAGAAAGACCCATCCCTATGCAATATGGACCCATTTCCCTTTGGAAGGAACACCTTCATAAATCACAAACAATTTTTTTTTTGGTGCTGTAAATCACAAACAATTGACAATACCCGGGAGGCGCCAACGCGGCAGTGGCTGGCATATCACACTCCACATAATAGCTTACCCCTGACACTTGCCTAACTCCATCACTAGCCAAAACCAAGTTCATAGAGAACGAATGTGTTGTGAATGTTGGTGCAACCATCGTCACTTTAATTTTCTCATTATCATTCTCAGCCAAATATACCATATCCTCTAACTGGAAATTAACTTTAAACTTCTGCATATAACCTAACTCTGTCCCTGGACTTATCCCTAGGTTCGAGGGACGAGATTTAGAAGAATCCAAATACGGTGGATAGAAAGCTTCAACACTCAGCTCCGTAGGATACATTGCAGAGAAATTATATACAGCGTGAGGATTGATTCCACCAACCAAAACTCGTCCATCCGACAACAAATGAGCACAAGAATGATATAACCGGGGTATAACACTACCCTTCATCACTTCAAACCTACCGAATTTCCTAGTATCCGAATCATCTGCATTAGGCCGATAGAGAACTGGATTGAGAACCGGATCTATGGCAACATTCCAGCCCGCACTTCCTTTTTTCGCACCATTCACGATTAGTACATCACCTGTTGGCAACAAAATCATGTCGCCCATCACTCTGCTTAGCGGCATTTCCTCCATTTCCCACTCAGGATTTGCCGAAGTAATAATCAGCCGCCCACAACTCTTAGTTGCTTCGAGGAATATTCCTGCATTAGCCTTCTGGTAGGAGTAGGGATGAGTACCGCCGCATATAAAAACCTCGGCATTTGGCGCACTGCTATTAATCAGTGACAGTTTCAGAGGAAGTAGTACTGAAGAACCAGTACTAGGATAATTCCTAGCAACTCCGCTAGGCATGACTGGGTACGTCCTAACAACCTTGTTGTTCAAATAATCAAGTAAAATCGAACGATTGTTGGCAAAAATGAAAAGATTTCCATCAGGAGAGAGATGCAGAAACGGATACAGATTGTTCTCCATTCTCGGCAATTCCATAGTTTCACGAAGGAAAGGAAGCCGAGATTGTGTAAGATCTGAACTCCTACTCTTAGGAATGAATTCATAAGAAAGCTTATTTCGTACCCCGACAACAATCACATTTCCTTCCTGCAAAATCTGGTTGGAAGCATACCACCTCGGAGAGACGAGACCATCAGGATCCTCGTCCCAATCGCAGTCCTCGCACGGCCT
Source organism: Dillenia suffruticosa (assembly GCA_033439265.1). Lineage (NCBI taxonomy): Eukaryota > Viridiplantae > Streptophyta > Magnoliopsida > Dilleniales > Dilleniaceae > Dillenia > Dillenia suffruticosa. The sequence goes on along the minus strand of JAVTVX010000005.1, from coordinate 17,878,245 downwards.
GAAATATCTAACGACTTTATAACCGCCATGGAAACCACCACTCAGAATTAGAGTACCACTTGGCAGCAATGCGCCCGATGAACACCAAGTGTCTGTTATGACAGTTAATGGCCTGACACTCCTGTTGTCCGGATCGAATTCAACGGAATGCGCATAGCAATCCGCCAATGTGTGTGAGCCTTTGCATTTTTCTTCGGGCAATGTGAGGTTGGAATGACCTGCATTTGTCCTGTCAAAGGTAATGATTCTCTCGTTGGGTAGCAGAGCAATGTGCATTGCAGAGACTCCAATGTCTTTCTTCAACAATTTCCATCTTCCTCGGTATTCTTGGCTGCTTACAGTGAAACTGAAACATGAAGTGAATGCCAAGATTATAACTATAACGTTTCTAGCTTCCATGGTTTTACTGATACACCTTAAAAGAGCGAATAACCTTATGTGTCGTCCATAACGAATTCCAAGGTTCCATTTAAGTTGCAGTGATTTGTGTTAACCAAGTTAAGACGTCTATTGCATTTGGTAATCCAAAATAGTAAGTTCTCTATCGTGTGAGTGCTTCAAATTTTTGGTGGGGTTTCTTCAAAATTGTCAAAAAGTAGAATAAATGGCTTCTTATATCTAGCTGTTATCTATGATGTTCGGTTTCTCTGCTGTCAGAAGAAATTCCCAAAATCGGCAAAAATAAATGCAACAAACTACCCTTTTGTTATTGCCTTACCACTAAACATTTACGTTGTATCTTTTTGGGGGTAAAGGGCAGGGGCATTTTCCCGGGACTGTAGTAACAAAGAATGGAGGCAAAGTAGCATGAATAACTAGTTAAGGAAGATTTTCAGCTTCCCATCCCAATTCGCCATCATTCTGACTAAAAAGTTGATTTAGATGTACTCCATATACCTTAATGGAGGAACTTACATTTATTGAATGAGGCCCCCACAGGAGAAAAGGGAAATCGAAAGTAGAACCTTGGGGATTCCTTGGTCCGGCCTTTTTTAAATTTTGTGTTGGAGGTAGTTGATTTGATTTGAATTCAATGAAAACTCCCTCAGGAGAATCAACTCAACTTGTTGCAGGGACAGAGGCACCCTCACAATCCAATTTTGATGCTTAATCATTGTAACTGGTCGTCAGAGGTCTGTCACAAAACAAACTTGTGATCAGTTGATTGCAGCTACATGATGTATAGGCCCTTACAATCCGATCTTCGTGTTTTTAAGTGGCGGGACTTTTGTTTAGACAGGACATGAAGTTAATTGTCAATCATTTTGCATTTGAACTGGACCAATCCCAACGGTTGCACTATCCTTTTTCACCGATGGTTGAGCCCAACTCTAAAAAATTAAACTATAACGCAAGCAATTCAATTTATTTACATCCCCATCAGTGATTATTAAAATTAGGTTAGGATATAATTTAATTTTACACCCTACATTATACATTGTTGATTTTAACTTACCTTATCTAACTAGAATTTTTCTTTGATAAAGCTAACCCCCCCCCCCCTCTTTCTCCCGCGGGTGACACAAGAATCTTGAAAGTAAAAACCGAATCCCTATTCTTAGATTGCGTAACGACATATAATAAACATCACAAGCATATGCCACAATTTACTCGATCTAGCTAGTGGATTAGTAGGAGAGGTAGAAGTAGTACAAAGTTGGTGAAGTCATTTATGCCAAAGATTTGTACCATCATTAGAATTTTAGACCCCATTTTGGGCACTCTGGACACAAACCCAAAAAAAAAAAAGGAGAAAAAAGGAGGCAAGACACTATTTTTGACATTTTCACATCTGTAACTTCTCCTTTAATTGGGCATTATAAATTGTGACCTGTGTTGTATGTAACATCCTTGGACCCTAAATCAGTCCCAAATATAATTAAAAAAAGAAGAAGAAGAAGAAGAAGAAGAAAATCTAGTAAGAAGAGAAAAATGGAAAGCAAAAACTAAGAATAGAGAATTTGAACACTCATCCAACCGGTTCCCATAATATACATTTATTTGTGTATTTGATTAGAAGTTGAACACAAGTTGTTGGTATTCCAGCTCATTTCTCATGGTACGTAAATTTAGTGCTTGTGAACAAGGTCTGATGTGAAGCGCTTTGTGCATGGAAATTGGAAAATTAAAGTTGCAAACACGAGTCCAACTCCCATTGCCATTGTCATTGGCCTTACGATGGATTTGATATTTTAGTAGACCCAACATGCATTCATTCCCACAAATTGCTCACAATAAGTGGTTCCTAACATTATAGGTTAAATTAAAAACCCAGGATAGTGGGCTACCCTGCATTTATTGTTACCACCTCACCCAACCCTAACTATTATCGTGGGATGGAAAAGAAAAAATGAAAAATGAAAAATGAAAAATCATCGAAAAGGAACCAAAGGTCATGGCTGCTAGGACGAATAAGGGTCAAATGTACAGTAATCTATTTATTTTTTTGATTACGTAAAGATTTGAACCCGGAACTCAGGGTTTGGAGATGGGTATCCTGACCATCTGGCATCCTTGGGGACACAATAAACTATTTGTGCTTTTGAACTACTCGACTAAAAATGCAAAGGACCATGAAAGGATGTAAAATTTAGGGCCTCAATAAAATCTCTATTAAGGGAGACACCCAAATGTCGCCAAGAAAAATCTCTCTCTCCCCCTCTCTCAGTCGTGGGTAAAGATACACGGACATGTCAATAAAATCTAAGAGGTTATGGTCATTATTTAGTTTTAACAAAGCTTTTGATTCCACTCATTTTGTTTAACTTTATGAGCAGCCGTTTTGCATTTGGATATTATCCGATCTTTATTTATCTTATCACCTAAGTGATGTCCTTCATTAATTATTAAAAAAAAAAAAAAAGACACATACACTAGCATAGCTCGTTGCCCTTTGTTTGTGTTGAGTTGGGCTTTACTAGATCTAATGGGCATTATTACGTTTAGGTACTTCGGCCCGGATGGAAACCCAAACAACAGACCATTGTAAGCAGAAGTGTCATGTTCGGATCGGATTAAACACTTGTGGAAAGGAATATCCGGCGGACATCCCAAATTTTTATTCCTTTGACAAATTATTTTTTTTCTTAATTTTTATTAAGGTGTAATGTAAATGTTTCCCTTTGCGGAGGAAAAATGTCAAAATAAATATAAATAATTGAAAGAATTATATATTTTATTTTATTTTCTCTCTCAAACTCTCCTTCTCTCCTTAAAAATGGGAAATATGATTAAAAAATTAATAATTATGCAAATATTTCTCAAAAATGAAAGTTTGAACTGATCTAACCTCATAAGAGAAAAATAAAAAACTTTGATGGAAATAAATTTTATAGAAGTTAATTTGTATAAAAACAAATATGATATCTAAATTAATTACTCTGCTTTCAAATATGTGCTTTACTATTAATATTGAAATTCTTTTCCCGATGTCTTCAATGCCCTTTGGTTCCTCCTCTTTTATATCACAAAATGGAAGAGCTAATAATAAAAATGATGGTGAATGGTACTGAGAGAGCTGCTGCCCAACGACGGCAATGAAGTTGGGTCATGGTTGAATTTTGGCGCATGATAATTTTCAATTCATGTACGGTAAGGCCCTTGTGTTTTATTACTTACTGTACTATTCTTTTTTCTACTGATGAATTCATCAAAAATACCAATCAAGCACACTATAAATTTAAAATTCTTTTAATACAATTAATTAATAAGATTTGAATTTAAAATCACATTTAGAAAAAAATGCATTAATTATTTGAGATTTAGATTGTTATGTAAAATAGAGATTTATTACATTCCATCCCGAAGTGAGTTTTGAAAGATTTATTACATGAGATATGGTAATGGGGGAAGTAAATGGTTGGATGGTCGGAATCACCTCCAACTCCATCGTATCACTAATTTACAACCCCCTTAAAATAACCCTAATATATTACATTATATTATTGACTTGTCAACTCCAAGTGTTGTCCGGAAGAAGTCGTCTCGTCTGTCCGCAATATGCTTCTCTCCTCTCTCTCTCTCTCTCTCTCTCTCCAAAGCCAAACCAAGAAATTTTCAGTCATTTTTATTTATACTTGGTATTTTTTTGGGTTTCGTAGACCCCAATCACGAACCAATGTCAACAAAAAATGGCGCTCCACTGCGATCGTACCATGATTCCGAAATTTACACAAGAGAAGAGCAGTAGTAAATAGTGAATTTTGGAATTCGAGGTGTGAGCTTTGTTACTGCATAAGTAAAGTTGGAATACATAAAAGCTGATGACCGCACAACTGTTTGACATGACGCCAATTTGTGACCATATATACATATATATGTGTGTGTGTGTGTGGTTACTTTTCAATTGCATTTTTTGCATAACAAATACAATTTTTTTTTTAATTTCTTAACAACAAAATAAGCATTTTAAGGGCTTATTTTATATTTTTAAGTTTCATTGTCACTTAATACTAAATAGCCAAAGAGAATTAATGTTTACATAAGCCAAACATGTCTAACAATTTTTTGCACTATCCTACGTCTTCAAACTTCATCCCAAATTCCAAAACCATATGAATTAACTTATGATAAATATCTTATTTTTAAAATTATATATATATATATATATATGTATGTATGTATGTATATGTATGTATTTTGACAAATAACCTGTAGACTGAATAGGGAGCATCGTCAACGCACGCACACGCACTCGCACACATATACAAACACGAGAGAGAGAGAGAGAGAGAGAGAGAGAATGTTAGTACCAAAGGCATTTAAGTAGACCACATGGGGTGTTTCCGGTTAATGAATGAGGGGGAGAGAGAGAGAGAGAGAGAGATACATCACTAGCAGCAGATCCATCACGGTTGTCATGGTCAAGATGACACTTCTCTTCTCGTCATTCACTTTTTCTCCTGTAAACAAAACCTCCTTTTTTATCTCTTTCATTTTTCTCGGGGTACCTGACTCATCACTCTCTCCGCTATCTGAAACAAATCAACAAACAAAAGCAACCTATGCATTCATGTAAATAAAAAGTCAAGCCCCTTGCTTGCTGCTTCCTCAATCTTCCAACCCCACCTTGCTTCTTTGCACTTTCATTCTTTTAAAGTACAATGTAACTAATCAAAATTTCATTTGCTTATTGCTATCCTATGTATCCCAACATATACATAAAAAGATAAAAAAAAAAAAGGTTATCGTAGGCCCCTAGATGATCCACTATTATATTTTAAAATAATTAATAACCATGGCTGATATTATACAAATTCAAAATATATAGGGTTCTGTATTTGATAGGAATTAATTAGGAACAAATATTTCTATTAAAATTTTAATTTATGCATAATGTGATGTTGCTTAAATCAATATTTAACTAAATTTTATTAGACATCATATTTAACCACCTGAATATTGGTCAAAAAAATTTATGCCAATTATCACTTAAAATTTAATTTTTCTGACCCAAAACTCATTTCACTCGTAGGCACCGCTCATAGTTTAAGTGCATTCACAACTTAGCCTTAGCTTCAACTCCTCCTCAGTCTGGCTTCTTGAAATTTTGCATGAACAGGCAACCCCATATGGTAGTTGATATTTCAAAGCGCAGGTGCACCCAGAAATATGCAACAGATCTATTTTACATGCCAAACCCATATGAATTAAAATACTTTTAAACTAGAAAAATATAAAGGGAGGGGAATCAACCTAATATTATATTTAAAACTAAAAGGGTTAAAATTAATACTTAATAAAAATTTTAAGTATTCTCAGAAATATTCTTTCTCGGTTAAAAATATAAGCAAAACATAATATGCTTTGCACAATGTTTAATTCCAATTAGAAACAAAATGCAGTTAGTCAATTGTTTGTTAAAAAAGAAAAAACCTAAGACACTTGTTCAGTAGAAAAAAGAATATAAACTAACTATGTTGGTTGAAGACGGGGAGGTTATAGCTCATGGGATACGTATAGGGATGGACATGGTTGAAGACTACAAGAAAAGCACCAATAAGGGAAAATCAGATACCATAAACCAACAAAAGACTGACAGACAATGAAATCTATGGTCTTAGTAGATAGATTGATGGATATGAAAGCCAAAAAAAGGTGGGGCGGTTGCTTCTCAAATACAACTTAGATTACACAAACTCAAAATGTTAGTTCTTGAGACACTCAACTCAACTCAACTCACAAGATCAAAGGTTTTGTTTTTTTTTTTTTCACTTTCACCTTTTTACTTAGATATGGAATGCAAATGCGTGATGATAGACACCTTTGCAAAAGAAGCAAACTTTTAAAGCAAATCTTGAAGGATATGATGTATATTTGCCTGCACATGATCATGTACCGATGGAAATACCCAAATAAGTAATTCCCATCTTTAAAAGAAAAATATAATCAAAATAGAAGAACTTATTCTTCCTAAGATCTCTCTCTCTCTCTCTCTCTCTCTCTCTAGAGAAAGATAGGGAGAAGGTAAAAAGTTGTTCATCCATCCAAGTATTGGAGACAAGTTGACCGGATGTGACAGAATTCCCACTTACAGTATTTGATTCTCTTATCATGTATGTTCAATAATATCACAGAGCAATCTTTGTGTTAAAGGGGAAAATAAAGGCGGTAACATCACAGCATACCCTCAAGAAAACAATTGCCTCATTCACACACACACACACACACACTCTCTCTCTCTCTCTCTCTCTCTCTCTGTGAAATATAAAAAACTTATTATTTAGTTTCTAATGGTCCAGGTTCTTCATGAACATAAATCTCAAAACTAGAAGACTACCAGAAAACTTTTTCTTGGGATTTTGTTTGACTCGTGAGGGTTCATAGGGTTCGTACCCAGAACATTGTTGAAAACCCTAAGAAGAGGAAAGAAGAATTTTTTTTTTTTTTAAAAAGGTAATTTAGTGATGAGAAAAAAGCAGATCTAACAGAAGATAAATAGTTTAGAGCAGATCTTTGGAGGTTATCATGAGAAAAAAAAAAAAAAAAAGAGTTAAGACTGACAAAAAACAAACACGAGTCCTCCGCGTTCAAATTTTGAAGAGAGGAAAAAAAATTAATAATTACAATAATCATATAGCAATGATGAAGTCCTTTTCCTTCTTGAGTCAGAAAAAGGGAAAAGAGCAGTCAAACTCCACCATCATTACACCAATCTGCACATACCCACCCAACCACCAAACTCTCTCTCTCTCTCTCTCTCTCTGACCAAGAAACTACAAATTTAAACAACCCATAACTGCAATAAAAAAGAAGCTACGTTGTAAAACATGGAGAAATGAATACTAACCCTTAGATCGGAGCATAAGAACGAGAGATCCATTGATTAGATGGAAGCAATAATTGAGGGGAATGAAGCCTGGTCCGAGGTCGCAAAAAAATTGAGAAAAAAAATCCAATGATCATCTCAGTCATAGATTGCTCTATCATCGTCTCTTAAAATTGAAAGACAAATATCTATTTTGTTGTGATAGATAATAACATGACATGATGATAATTCATATGGATCTATTTGATGCAGCTCCTCGAGCCAGACAACATTCCCCTCAAAACAAAAGGCTTCCTTTCCTTCCTCTCTCTCGACTTTCCTTGGTGGTTGTTTCGAGATGGAGACGTGAGTGTTTGAGACATAAGAAGAGATTATATGAGAGAGAGAAAGGGGCTTAGGTTTGAGTGATGGGTGAGAGTGAAGAGAATTATGAGAGGGGTTTTTAAGAGAGAAAGGGAGAGAGGGAGAGAGACTGAAAGTGGGTTAAGGAAAAAACGGTGTTAACGAAGGACAAAAATTACAGAAAAATAAAAATAAAAATAATTGGGCAGACAGAACTGACCCTAGAACGGGTTTTGGGCTCCCCCGAAGGACCACGAGACCCTAAGTCTCTCTCTCTCTCTCTCTCTCTCTCTCGCTCACTCACTCTTCACTTGTCTATATATAATAATATATATTTAGGAAATAAGGGTTCGTTTCCTTATTTCTAGATAACAAATCCCATATGAAGCGCGCGGTTTGGGGGTCATTGTGACCTAATCAACATTTGTGGAATTTTTAGTAATTATGTAGATCCTAGCTAACCCATTAAACCAAATGCTCATCTTTCAAAAAATTATTTATTAAATCTTTAAAAAAATCTAATTTCGATTGTGTCCCTTGGGTGCAGATATCAATCGGATGTTCCTATAGTCTATCTTATATTCACAAAATATTGAGGTTATGTTCATTTGATGGTTAATATGCATAAAACACACACCCATACATTCAATATACAATTCACAGTGCAAGTTGTAATTCAAAAAAAAAAAATTCACTATCAAAAGTTGTTGCCACAAAGTTATGGAATATTACTTTTTTTTTTTTTAAAAAAAGATATTATTGGCATTACAAGTTCTACTGCACAAGAATCCATCTCGTAATTGGATAATCAAATGCCTTTTCACCCTATTAAATTGATTCGATGGGTAAAGGGATCCTTGCTTATTACTAAGCTTTAGATGTGGGTGTTGAATCTCGGTTGTAGTTATAGATTAGGAATTAACAATTTTGGTTGTGTTAATTTATTTTGAAAGAAGCAAATGACCATTTTCATTATCCTCCTTTCCCCTTCTTCCTCCGCCTTGCTAGGCCAAAATGCGACCATGCTGATACTAAAACAAGATGTAGTCATCAAACACTCTCGCAATAGAGAGAGAGAGAGAGAGAGAGAGAGAGAGAGAGAGAGAGAGAGAGAGAGAGATCAATAAAGAATGGGTAAAGGGAGTAGTTGAAAAGAGGGAAAATGTTGGTACCCTTTAGGGAGTTGATTAACTTTTATCAACGCCCAAAGAGGGGGCTCTGATTGAGAAAGAAGATTCTCTGCATAAGAAAAACCAAGCAGAAGCAAATTAAATGAAAGGCTTACAGATGCAGGGTGGGAGGGGCATTTATTGGTGTTAGTGACTTTTAAACGCAAAAACATACACTTTGTGACACCTTGAGTTTCGTTTCTCACCCCCCCCCCCAACATATATTATTTTTCATTCAAATCCACACCTTCTTCCATGCTTATTAGAGTCATTACCCATTTATTAATAAATATTTTTCCTCATTTTTCTATGGCTTACCCGCTTGGCTTGGGGTGGTAGTAATTAGGATTTTAGTGTTCGAATTTCTTAGGTATATAGAATACAATTCCTCTGATGAACTGGATTGCAAACTTATAATTTCTAATCCACTCAAATGCCACTAAAGTTAAAAGAGTCCAACTTTTCTTTTTACCCTGCTTCATTCTCCAAAATTTTTATGTTTTCTGTTCTTTCTAAGATCTAATCTTCTGAGGTTACAGGGAGTACTGCTATATAATTTAAATGAATCAAATTTTACATAATAGTCTATATCAACATATATTTTGATTTATTTTTAATTGAATGTGTATTGGAATTAATTAAAATTATAATAATAATTTGATTAAAAATTAATCAATTAATTTATTTATTCCATGGTTCATTCGGTTTATATATCATTATTAGATTAAAAATCTTTTTTATTTTTTTAGTTTAAGTATGTGATATGAATATGATTTTCCACCGAAGGATGACAGACCCAAAGATGTTAATGTTAATATCATGTTCTATCTTTCTTTGTGGGCCATTGCCTAAAAATGGGTAGTCACATTTCACTGCCTCTTGTATAATAGCAGTACGTAAGAGTTTCAGACAACAGTTTTTAAGTATTCATTAAAAAAAATAAAAATTCAAAAATTTGTAATAATTCAAACTCCTTGTACAATTAAAACTCTCCTTTCAACCAATACACTTGAAATTTAGATGGCGCACTTATAATAAAACCTGTTTCTGATTAAAACTGTCATTGATGTACATACATGGCCTTTCCTCCCTTTCATTGGATGTGTATTAAGCTAGAAATGGCCCTATAACCCCCACATTTACTGGAAGAGGAGAAAATGATAAGCTGATCACAACTAGTAAGCACAATAAGGTGAGGGACCGTTCAAAGACAAAAGCCCCCCCCCCTCCAAACAGTTTCTAAACCCGAAAGCCATTAAGATGCTATTGAAATCAGTGTGTTTCTTTACTGGGATCGAATTTAATGTCATGGATCAGGTCAGGGTGTTGGTTCTATCCCTCGAATGCAATGCAGCTCTTAAGGGGCTTTAAATGCATTGCCATGTCTAGACATATATCTGCCACTGAGGAGATCTGAGGCATGCATCAACATCACACACACCACCTTTTACCAACACTGCCTCATAAGTTTGGATTTCAGGAGAGTTCATTTGCTCACCTGCCACTGGACCGTAAGGCATTAATGACATTTAACATATTGTGAAAGACCACTAGAATTTCTTCCATAAATCATTTACATAATAGTCCTTATAAACATATATTAATCAATTATTGATTAAATTTTTAATATATTTTGATAAATTCGAACAAATATTTAACTTATTGATCAAAATAATATGAAGAGATTTAATCCATTTGATTCATCTAATATGACCTTTTTGTGCATATTATATTATAAGTGCAAATGAACCCTTTCCGAATATCTTTTATCTTGTTTACGTTGCCAACTTTGTTTTTCCACGCCTGAAATTGAGAACTAAGCACATTTTTCAGGTATCTTGCTACTGATCTGGGAGATGAGAGACATTATTAAGAAAAAAGGGGAAAAAATGCATTTATAAAATATTAGTAGATGCATTTATATTCTCAATCTCAAGATACGAGAGGCTAAAACCACCAGGGATTTTCTTCTATCCTCTCTCTCACTTCCACATTTGGTTTCTCTCTTGGCCATCTACCAGAAGAAAACCATTGAGTTTTGATGGTGATTCCAGCGGAGAGTAAGAAGATGGTTAGATGTTTGTTGAAGGGACGAAGAAGAGAGAGGGTGAGAGAAGCGAGCTGCAAGCAATCGGGAAGAAAAATAAAAAAGGAAAGAGAATGTGTGCGTGTGTGTGTCTGAGGTGAGGGGGAGAGAGGTGGGGATAAGATTGTAGTTGTAGTATAACACATTAACAATGTTTAACCCCCCAAAAAAAAGGATAACACATTAACGATATAATTAACCTCCATAAGATCAAGCGGTACCATTCAGCACTCCCTAAGATACAAGAAATCAAATTAGAGCTTAAGTGGCCCAAAACAACCACCACATCCACCACATCCACCACATGGCAATCTTAAGAAACAAAAAAAAAAAGAATAACAAAGCATAAGTTCTGGATCATAAATTGAAACAAAATTCTTTTAGAACACCATAAGGAGAACATTGCATAAAACTGCAAAACATAAGGAAAATTAAACTGCTTAAAATCTGGCATGAACAGAATAAGCAGAAAAGTATATCTAGAGAGTACATAAACTTTTTTTTGGGGGGGGGGGAGGTCGGACAAAAGGTAATATTTTTATATAACTGTTTAATGCAAGCAGATAAGTTGCCAACAAGGATAATAGACGCCAAAATACTCTTGAGATGTGTATCTACTTGATCTTCTTCTTTGGCCTCAACTGCAATTTAAGAGAATGAACACAATAAGATCTAACTGTGGGCGAAATAGATTGTTGCATGCTTGCAGCATTGGTCAAGCTTATAGCAGTCTTGCAAAATATAAAGGTCAAGTTCAACAAATGCACAGTCACCCAACTAAGAGATTCTCTTGACATTTTACAGCAAATAAAATGTGGGAGAAATGCTTCCATCGCCATGATTAGCAGGGTTGGAAAAAAAGAAAGCATAAAATAAATCACGTGAATATGCAAAACTTAAGATTCACCTGGTTGCTGTGACCACACTTCTTTTTCCGGCAGTTAACAGCACGAGGATGTAGACGAGCATAACACCTACACAAGTGTCATAGTAGCAACAAAAAGATGTCAAGAGAAAAAGACCAAATTATACGGGGATATCTAAAATTTAGAAATCATAGGCGTTAACTTTCAGAATCTTATTGGAAGTGAGGGAGACAAACTTAAACAGAGCTAAGACGTAAACCCCTTTTAATGGCAATTGGACCCAAGGTGTGGGATCAAATTTTCATTATCAAAGTCCAAATCAAATACAAAAACATGTTACCATTCTGAAAACATAATCCCTATTCCAATTAAAAATAGCAAAGAAATTGATGAGTAAACCAAGTTCCTTATTGCAAACGTAGGGTTCTGCTTCGGAACCAAAACACTTGCATACTCCTTTTCTCAAATGTAACTTCTTAACAATACTTTCATCATCTTTCTTTGACCTTTGATTTCCCCGAACACTAAATAATTTGGCTCAACAAACATCACACTGTTAACCCACTTAAAGGGTATACCATAAACTATAGCAAACTTACCTGCATGGCATCAAAATTTGAAGACAAAAAATTATAAATTTCCATTGACTACCTAATCTCATCACTAATTTTCCGGATAAGAATTATCTCTTCAAGCAGTGAAAAGGTTAATGCTAATTAATGTCATGCACAAATCTCTAACCATTACATGGGATACCTTCGGTCTGCACCAATTCCATGAAGAAGATGTAAATTCCCCAATTCCAGTGTGGACCCATGAACCTTTCCCTCTTAGGAAGGGATCATAAGAAATTAGCTTGAGATCATTCACTCATCCAACCACCCACTAATAAAGCCACTATGTCCTATGCCGATTTTCATCATTCTATACAAACACTTGCATACTGTGAAACGCCAATATGTTCTTTGTTTTTTAGTCAACCTCCTGTATTGATTTGAAGTAAAATAGGCTACCATATGCAGACTGCCACCAAATAAGCTCTACATGAAAAATAATAATATAAGCTCCATACAGGGGAACACTTAGATTTCAAAGGGATGAACAAAAGAAGAAATAGCAGAGAACACGAACTTGCGGCAAATCATTTTCTCTTGGTTATACTTTCTAGCCAAAGCCATGAGAGAAGGCTCAATAATCCCCCCACGAAGCCTCAGAACCAGATGCAGAGTCGACTCTGTTATCCAAAAACAAATCAATCAACCCCACAACATAAAACCCATACATACAAAAACAACAGAAATCCCAATAACCTTTCTGGATATTGTAATCGGCGAGAGTTCGTCCATCCTCGAGCTGCTTTCCGGCGAAGATAAGTCGTTGCTGATCCGGTGGAATTCCTAATTCATAAACAACACCATCAATGAATCCATGCGACGCGAAAAAGAATAAGATAAAGATTAGGATTAGGGTTTTGGGGAAGGGAAGTTACCTTCCTTGTCCTGGATCTTAGCTTTGACATTGTCGATTGTGTCGCTGGATTCAACCTCAAGAGTGATGGTCTTCCCTGTTAGGGTTTTCACGAATATCTGCATCTTCTCCTTCGTTTCACCACTTCGCCGCTTCCTTCCTCTTCTTCGGAGTCTATCTTGAGGCTTACGATCTTCCCTTCGATATATAGTTCGTCGCCTAGGGTTTTGACCGTTCTTTCTCCTGTGGGTTTAACTGGGCCCTCATTTAGCCCAAGATAAAGCTATTCCGTCCACAAATGGGCCAACACATACCTCCATGGATTTTTATGGGTCGGGGCTGCTTTATGAGCACTGAAATCCAAATCTATTCAAGTTAATCCCGTTAAAAGTGAAACCTACTTCTGAACTTCGAAATGTGGATTTATTTGACCCAGACCTTCTCAGAGCACAAGGCTGCCCAATATGGGTTGACATGTGCCGAGCAAAAGAGGCCCAATGGATTCAACAACTGCCTCTTCGTGGACCTGGCAAGTTGTCTCATCAATACATGGCTGCGGGTATGCTCCCTACTAAATTTTCAAACTTGAACTAAATTCAACAACTGTTAACATGTTTTCGAGCAGCGGTAATTTTATTTTTGTAAAAAAATTCAACTAAATTCAACAAGTCCGCTAGTATTGTAAAAAAAAAAAAAGTAAAAATTTCAAAACAAAACCTATTTTGTAATTTTATTTTTCAAACGCCGGATAGATTCAACTAATAATTGGTGATTGATGTTAAAAAGTGATTTTGTTGAAGTCCTTTTGCATAGCTAGGTCATGTTGCAATTGACCCGTAAAAAATCATTAGTAAATTTTTTTTTTTGGGTACGGACACTGTCATGATATATGAGGTTTCGTCCCGATTAATCCGGATCAACCGCTATAGTGGCTCCTTTCGGAGAGCGGGTCTTTTAACGATAAATGTTCCATACACATGAAAACCCGATAGTTCAAACGGAAGTTAAATCTTGATCATGTTTAAAAATATTCAATTTCACGTTCAATTGAGTCAACCCATATCGATATAATTATTCAATTTTTATTACTATCGGGGTGTGCCAAAACATGAGTCTTATTCTATGGTTTACGCCAAATTTGTCACACCTTTTTAATAGGCGAATCTTTGTTATATGACGGCAGATGATTTTTAGAGGAGCAGACACGGTCGCTTTTTGATAGGGTGGACACCTGCGAGAAAGGTGGTGGGCAGATCAAGAGCCGTAAAAAAGTCTGACGTTGGGTCAGTGGTTTACTTGAATGCAGTGGGGAAAGTAACGAGGCTCCGGATACGGGGAGTCCGGATTAATATTTTAGGATAAAAAAAAATTACTTTGGATATCTCCCCTTAAATTAAATTTAATAATACTCAAATCGGATTAATTAAAATATAATTTCGAATACCGATTAATTATAAAATAATAATAATAATAATAATATTTGACATCAGGTCAATGGTTTACTTGGATGAATAAACTAATAATATAAATTTCTTTTCAAAATTTTAGATTTAAATTCTCGTAAAAAAAAAATTACTGGGGCTACACCCCCTGGCCCACTTCTTTCATGGGCCCGTGTAGCAATCCAGACAACCGTTGATGGTTACCACGAGCCAGCTGGGGCAACTAATATGGTCAACATGTGAGCCTTAGCACTCCCAGGTCTGGGCCGACCCATTATTTCTGACCTCATTTTTAGGGTCTGACCTTTTTTTTCTTTTTTTTTTTTTTATATCATGTTTTAGATACCGTCCAACGAGAAACATCTATAGTGGATCCTTTTCGGAGGACAAGTCTCCCAACGAGAAACGCTTCATACACATGAGGATCCGATACTTCCGGCGGGAGTCGAATCTCGATCATGCTTAAGAGAACTTAACTCCACATCCAGTTGAATCAACCCACATTGATAGGGTCTGACCTTATTCTCGCTCTATTCGGGTCAGGTAAGAGAGCTTGTCCCGGGAAGAATCAAGGTTTGAACACAGTTATATTTTGGGTGGCAACTTTGTTGCACAAGTTTGAGTGGATCGAATTGAATCAGATCGCGGATGATTTGTTTAGAGGCGTTGAAGCTTTCTAGTGAGATGGCTAAACCTCTTAGAGTTACTAAATTTTTTTTGATTGAATGATCGGATACTTTACTCATTTAATCAGAGGTGTCGAGAAAAACGTGTCGTGTTGCATATCTTTTATTCCCTGATTATTTCCGATCCCGGTGTTTGTTTGCATGGTGTAATTCTTATTATATCAGAAACGTGGAATTAGCTTTTACCTTTGTCTCCGAGAGAGAAAAGTGCGTCTCCTCTCAAGTAGCTTCTTTCCGTTACAGGGTTTGGAAAAGACAATTAAGCTGAAATAATTGAAATTGACTAGCTAATGATTCCCTTAAGCAATATTAATTCAAACTTGACAGGGCATTTTTGAGCAGACCAGAGTCCTGCAATCTAGTCAGTGCCTCCTCAAACTAGCTCCACTTCTGCTCTAAACTCCCAATATAACCAACCCACATCCGAATCAATCCCGTAGAGATAGCAGCCAGCTCCTTCTCCTCAACATTCATCTCACTACTAGTACTGCTTCCGGAGCATGAAGAATCACCTAATATCCCAAACTCACAGCCATGAATCCCCATTTTTTTGGTGCTAACACATGAGCTGGTCTCAGTGGCAACATTTTCCAATAAAACTACACGGAAAAAAGTTGTCACAAATAAGGCTTATCTAATGCTGTGAACGACAGTCACACCCTTTTCGTGCGACCTTTCACAATTGCGCACTTAAAACATTTCTAAATCAGTGATGTCAACAAAGACGTGGTGACGTAGCAAACAAGTGGCAAGAATTCAGGAAAGCGTAGGTCCCACCATGATGGTCCAGTTGAATGCCAGACCTTTATTTTTGCTTCGATAAAGAACCCGACTTGTCCCCAAGGTCATAATCGGGCATTGTCAAAACACACGTGCAGTGGAGAATCCTACGTGCTCGGAATTGACGGTGATCTGCAATAATAAATCTCACCACCGTGTGGGCGTATTTGAGGATGAGACGGTGTGGAGGAGTTGCCTTTCACAAGTAGCAAGAGTAAAGCAAGCGGAAGAAAATTTGAGCAAAATTGGAACGATTCTGTCTACATATGTGGGTTAGTCAATATCTTATTTAATTGGAACGGCATTGGACGTAACAATTAGGGAATTGTTCCCAAATCAAGGCCAATAAGATGCTGTTTCCTGTTATCAATGATCTTAATTGCGTGACATTAAGAGTTTCTTTTTACAATTTTGATTAATATCGACAATTATTATATTTCTATTATTTCGCGACCATTAACTAGTGACCCAACAATTATAAAATTGATTGCAGGGTAAAAGTGAGAAGTTGCTTACAACGAAGGTTCATAAAACCAACCCCCTCGGGGCTCCGGCCCCCACAAAAGAAAACAAAAGAGTGGACTCAGGCTTAATGCCAAACCATGCTTTGATTACGTGCGGGTAGATAATTTGCAGGAAATAGACATTTGAATTTTAATTACTATTTTTAGTACTGATTAAAGAAATAGTTTTAGTAGTTTCCCACTCAAGACCGCCTTTCTTCTCTGAGCCTCCATTGATTTTTTTTTTTTTTTTTTTTTTTTCCTTTAAGATTCCTCCTTGGGAAGCCCAATTTTTTCAGGACTATACACACTTTGATTATTTCAACAAAGACTTTATCAGCTCATGTCTGACAGTAATTTTGAGAAATTTTCTGCTCCCCTTCCTCAAGGAGAAGAGTTTGACGATAGACTTACCGTTTCGGCATTTTCATGTCTCTGGCTTCATTAGGCATTAAAAGAAGTCGTTTTCATCGTAGCATCATCTAGAGTTGGTTTTAGATTGCATAATTAGAAAGATCTGTCTTCAAAGGCTTACTTTCTCCGCCTCCTAGGGTCTATTATATACTTATGGCATCATCACGCCAAACATTGTTGATATTAGACACAGAGACTGGCCATCAACTTGGTAATCGCGACAAGCCAATGGATTGTCAAATCCTCAAGGCTTTATCAAGCTACCGCATTATTTCTCTTGGTTACATGCATGGTTGTGCGCATCAAATTTTGAAAATTTTTTGATAAATACATATATATATATATATATATATATATATTGCTGATTATAGCTTGATCAAAGTTGAAATTCACAGCATCTATTATTCATTGTTTATTCCACATAAGGTTTTAAACAGGCCTACATTATCAGCCACTGTAACACACACACACACACACACACTCCCCCTTCAACCCTCATTTTACTGATTTGACTAGGCATTCTTGAGCACACCGGAGTCCTGCAGTCTGATCAGTGCCTTCTCAAACTGGCTCCACTTCTGCTCTAAAGTTCCAATATAACCAACCGACATCCTAACCAATCCCGGAGAAATACCAGCCAGCTCCTTCTCCTCATCATTCAACTCACTACTAGTACTGCTTCCGGAGCATGAAATGAGAGTCTCATAATATCCCAAGCTTACAGCCATGAATCCGAACTGAGTGCAGTTTTGCAAGTAGTTCATCAACTTGTTTGCTCTTTCTTCAGTTTCCATGTCCACAGTGAGCATTCCTCCAAAGCCGTAGCCCCGGTTGGCCATGGACTTGAGAAGCTCGTGCTGCGGATGTTCTTCCAGACCTGGATAGTTGACTTTGAGACCTAGTTTCTTCATCCTGGTTGCAAAGACTAAGGCTCTGTTGCAGTGCTCCTTCATTCTCAGACCCAGGTGAGGAATCCTCTCTGACAACTCAAATGCCACCTTGGCGTTCATTGTGGGGCCCAGAATCATTAGGGGCCCTTGGTGAAGGTCCATCATTGCGTTTATCAAACTTGCTTTGCCGCAAACAGCTCCTGCCCAAAGAAGAGAATTTTAAACAAAGCCAGGCCTAAAACGGCAAGCCCCCATGGAAGCTTATTTTATGACGTCTACTCTAATTAAAGCCGAAGTTTATTTCAGGGAACAAAATCACAAAACTTGATTGTATATATAAAAAAAAAAATGTATGTTCATAAAAATAGAAAATACATTTTACAGTTGTTTAAGAAGTAATTTCTTTTATGCGTATCAAAATAATAATAATAATAATAATAATAATAATAATAAAACTCTATTCAAAATAGGCTATAAGTTAGATTAAAAAAAAATAATACCGGATTATGAACTCCTAGCGATTTTTAGTGTGATGAAAGGGGAAGAGAGGGATAAATTAAGAGATTTTATAGGCTATAAGTTATCTAAAAATACTTGAGAGAGAGAGAGAGAGAGAGGGAAAGGGAGTGCAATCATTCATAATGTATCCGTGAAAATTATGGCCCAAGATAGATAGAATGTGGGCGGATAAAAAACTACTTCAATTATTCATATTATTAAAGTTTTAAGAAAAGAAAAAATAGGAATTAGAAAAACTTTAGCATGGACTCTTGGAACAAGGGCACACCGTAGAAATAATTATTATTATTATTTTTTTTTTTGGGGGGGTCTTTGTATTTACGGTCCTCCTCCGTCCATACAACTATTATGGCTTTGCCACCAAGAAGAATAACTCAGACCTATTTAATGATCATTTCCCATAAGTAGAGAGGCCTCTAAAATTGAGGCAAGATGGCAACAAAACTCTTTGGATTTCCAAATGTGACACAGATCACAGATGGTCCGTGACATTACAAGGCAACTCTCTAATTTTCGGTGCTAACACATGAGCGAGTCTACCCAAGATTCGTTGGCCTATATTCATCACTACCAACGTACTTCCAATAAAAACTTTGTGCAAAAGTGTCCTAAGTAAAACTCATTTTTAGTATATCCAAAATCATATGCAAATTAAAATTTAAAATAATCACAATTAAAAAGTTAAAAATTTAATTAATCCATATTTAAAGAAACCCCTTTTAATCGTTTCTATTTAATAGTGTGTGTATTTATTTCCGAACCATTTATAATTTGAATTTCTACGTGACGTCAACGTGACCAATTAAACAAAATGTTTGCAAGTGTTGGAATTATCATTTTCTTTTTCTTTTTTTCTTTAATTTCCTAATTCATTTTTTATAAAAAAAAAAAATGACAATTTCATCGTTGTGAAGGTACCTGCTATGATATCAGCTCCACCACTGATAAACTTAGAAATGCTGTGAACGACAACATCGGCACCGAGTTTCGCCGGAGACAGGACCATCGGAGAGAACGTGTTGTCCACGACGACAGTCACCCCCTTATCGTGCGCTATCCTACTCAACTCGGGTATGTTAGCCACGGTCAGCGTCGGATTCGAAACTGCCTCAAAATACAGCAGATTTGTACGGCCCTCCACAATCGCGGACTTAACCATCTCCAAATCGGTGAGGTCAACAAACGTCGTCGTTATATTGCAGGCACGTGGCAAGAAGTGAGTCAGCAAAGCATGGGTCCCACCATAGAGGGTCCTGGATGCTACCACGTGGCCGCCACTGGAGCACAGTTGCAAAAGAACGGACGAGATTGCGGACATTCCACTGGCCGTACAATAAGCGGCCTCGGTGCCTTCGAGAGCGGCCATCTGACGGCTGAGATTCAAGACCGTCGGATTAAAATGACGGCTGTAGACGTAGAAATCACGGTCGGGTCCGAGCTCGCCGGCGAACATTTTGCGCATGGTGTCGGGTTCCATGACGGTGAAAGTGGCGGAGGCTTCGATTGACATGTTGACGCCACCGTGTTCGCCAAACTCGTGACGTGAGCTGGCCAGAGCCGCCGCTGGATCATCCCACGCGGACGCTGCTGATATCATTGATTTCTTCCCGACCACCGGATCATGCTCGTCTCCGCTCCGTTTCTTTCCCGACAAAACGTTAACGCTTGTAGTCTCTGTCTGGGCCATAATGAAATTGGAGAGAGAGAGAGAGACGGAAATAAAGTTTTTTTTTAGGGGGAGAGAGAGGGGCAATGGGGAAAGAAGTCTTTAGGAGTATATATAATAGAAGGAGAAGGACGGAATAGGCAGGGCAATGGGTAGTTTCTTTTCTCCTTTTTTTTTTTTTTTTTTCCTTTCTTTTCTTTCGATCGTGTATTTTTACCACAAAGTATTCCCTTCTCTTTCTCTCTCTCTCTCTCTCTCTCTCCCCCCTTCTGTCTCTCCCTCTGTATCTCTCTCTATTATTAGTTGCGCTGGATAAAATCAATGGAAATTTACAGCGAATTATTTTAGGAGAGAAGGATTTAGGCAAGAATAGATGCATTTAAATTAAAATATATTTGTTACTTTATGCAAATTGATCTCAAATTCAAAATAAAATAGGAAACCCTAAAATTATATAATTTTCTTTTCTTCTTTTACTCGCTTTCTTTTTAGCCTTCCGCTCTTTGGAACTCCGAAATTCGATCCTCTCCTTTCCCTTCCATCACCCTCCCGTTGTCTATTCTCTTGGTCCATATCATGTTATTCCTATAGTTTTGTTATATCTTTTATATTTAATAAGAATAAAAAGATAAACTTAATTCATATCTCACTAATAAAATAAGAAATCAATCCCATGAAATTTTGTCTTGATAAAGCAACATAATTTAGGAAACCAAATAATATAACTCAGACATATCCAAGATTTTATTTTCAAATTAAAATCGAATCAGAATCAAATCTTATAAAACTAAATCAAAATTATGAACATAGTTCCAAATTAATTCTAAAACCATAACTTCCTAGTCATTGATTACATTTGTATATTAAATTTTGGAATTAAAACCAAAATCTTAAAAAAATAAAGATTTAAAATCAGAATCGAGAACTGAATTTTAAAATAATCATAAAATCAATAAAACCCTAAAAATTATTAAAAGAAATAAAAAAAAAAATGTACAAGAGCAAGCAAAATCAAATCGGATCAAAACCAAAAACATCTTTGTGTTTCGAATCTAGTTCTTTTCCCTACCAAACCAGATCTATTTGGCTTTGGCTTAATTTCAAACCTTGGAGATATCTAATTCAATATAAATAGATTCTTTTATATCAATTACATATAGAATAATTAAATTAATTAAATATAAATAGATTCTTATGCCAATTAAATATTGAATGATTAATGAGTTCACATGAACTTGATCTCAAATAAAATACAAAAAAATAATTTAATGATTCTTAAATATTATATAATTCTTAAAAGAAATAATAAAAATATTTTTTGTCTTAGTAGTTTTTAAGAGAAAATATTTTTTAAAACTATCGTTATATGCAAAATTTTTATTTTTTTTTTAAAGGCAGTGAATTATACAATTTAAAATCCAAATTTATCATTTAAAGGTAATAAACAATTGGTGCATTGAGATTCATTTTCTTATAGGCATCATTAATCTTAAAATTATCAAATAAAATAATAATAATAATAATAATAATAATAATAATAATAATAATAATAATAATATCTCAAACTCTTTGGGCACAAGCAGGTTTGCGGCATTTGTATACAATCCAAATTGTTCTGTTTTTTGTTCTGTTTTTTGTTTTGTATTAGGCAGAGGGATCTTATCATATTCATGGTGATGTTCTTTTGGTAGGATTGATTTCATTAATTAAACATTCACAACAACCCTACCATTTCTTAAATTCTACAGTCTTCACAAGGCTTTTATAAGTTTTTTATTATAACTCAACTACCACCTTTTTATTTCTCTTAAAAATTTATTTAAAAAAAAATCATAAACAATTGGAAAAAAAAATTAAAATTCTTAAACAGGTAAAAAAAAAAAAAAAAACCCAAACAATTATTGAAGGCTAACAGCTCTCCATTGATTATTTTTATTTCTTTTATATGAATTCTTTGGTAAAAAAGTAAATAAAATGCATGAGGAGCAAATGCTATGGCACGGTAATGTTTTAATGCTAAAGTTTATTAGTATGGTAATTACTTCAGTCATATTTATTGGAAAAATTATGATTTTTCAAAAAAAAAAACAATATTTTTTTAATTAAAAAATATAAATAATTTTGGGGGCTAAGTATAACTTTGGATGGGGTTGATGTAGATGGTTATCCCCGGTGCTTATGGTGGAGAGGCACTATAATATCATTAACATTTCATTTTTGTGTAAATGGACATGACATGATGGAACCCCCCCACCCGGATAGGGTTAAGATGATTAGAATCAGGGAAACTTCCTCTGATTAAATGATTTCCATATTCTAATTTGGTAGAGAAAGGAATCTAAGCCCAAACAATCCTTCCAAAAGAATGCGGGCCGGAGTTGGTAGTGGTTGTTGCAGGAATAGGTACACAAAGCTGCCCCGTAACTTTCAGGGCAGGGAAGGACACTACGAACTCGGCCCTCGGGAGATCTCGTCCAAAGAGTTTGGACACAGGGCAGAGTGGATTTACATTTTTCAATGTAGTGTTATTTATGAAACTGTAAGCATGTGACCCAAAGCTGAAAAGGATAAGCTTATTGGCAATTCAAATATCTAAAGCCACATGTACCTACGTTAGATGTGTCTTATCCACTACCCAGACAATCGGATCCACTCTATGATTCTAGTGATAGGGTAGTCAATCTCCACATCATCATTTTGATATGTTTGGTCTGATAACAACAATTAAATTTTTGATAGGGACAAGATCCCCCTCCCCCCCCCCCCCCCCCCCACAATGAAATAATTAAAATTCTAACCGGACCCTTTTTCTTATTATTTTTACTTTTATAATTTATAAACACGGGGGATTTTAGAATTTTATAGATAATACTACATTAATTGAATAAATAATAAATTAGATGAATAAAAAAAATCTTACATCATAATTTACGTTAGCATATGCTATTAATTACATACTCAAATATTTGTTCGAATTTGTCAAAAAAAAAATACTGATTTAAATTTTTATGTACTTTTTTTTTTTTTTTGAGTCATGATTGTTTGGATGAATCCAGTGGTATTGGAATTTTATCATTTCATTTTCCCTATCCAAATTGGATACCTTTTTCTGTGTGGAGATATGGACCACGGCCACGATTAGGTTGCTTTCATTGAATGGAAAAGTGGGTAACTGAAAAAAAACTTGTTTCGAACAGTCTACTTCGTCCTTATCAAACACTACAAAATATAAGAAACATTAGAAGCACTCGATGTCTAGGTTCAAAACTTGTACCTAGACGTATTTGAACAAAATCATTTGTCTCAATAAAACCCCATTACCATAACAATGCACATAAAGTACCCGGCAATTTTGACCAGTGAGAGAGAGAGAGAGAGAGAGAGAGAGTAGACAAATCTGACTAACTAAATTAAAACCCACGCTTGGAAGGTGTACAATGGAATAGGCAAATGCATGTCCATGTACATGTCCGGGTGATCACAGTCCAGGTGGAAAAAACGAGGGCAATGGTGGTGTGGTTACTTTACCAAAAGTGCCTGGAACATTGTTCAAATCCAGACAAGGGAACTGACGTGGCCCCTGACAGAATGCACATGATCCTCGGGCCCTCACCTAACCAATACTATGATGTACAGAGATCAACCCATCCCCAGCCTGGTCAGTTTTAAGCATTATCTTGGTAATATTCCTCTCACACTCAACCACCACAACTTCGCTTGAATCATTAATATATATACACATTTATCGTGACATATAATTTTTAAACTAAATTGTGTTCAATATTTCAATTATGAACTCTTTGGATTCGCAGCAATGGCGATAAAATTTCCAGAGAGTTTGTCAAAAAAAAAAAAAAAAGAAGCTCCACTACTCAACTTACAAAATTGGGCCCAATTAATTTGTATGGTTTTGTCGTCCAATTACATTGGAAGTGGAGAGTCATAATTGATAGCCACTAACAACCAAACAGGGCATGGGCATGAGAGAGACGAACACAATAGGTGCCCCATTTTCTGGAGTTGATGTTAGCCATCCATCGGAGGACCTCACTGGACCCTTTTGTGGGTCGCAGTCCCACAATAAACTTGTGAAAGTACTGAATGAAATTCAGATCAGAAGGAAATGCCTCTTCCTCATTTGCGTTATAATGGAGTACTAAAACATTATAAATTTATCCTAAAAACACCGTTTATCATTCAAATCAGATATTTTACGGTAAGAAAAAAATTCTTATATAAAAGATATTACAAGGCTTTAAATATTATAAATTTATTCTAACAGTGATGCTTATAATTCAAATAGAGGATCTTGAAGAGGAAGACACAAAAAATAATAAGATCTCATCTTAATAAAATTATGATAGTTCATTTAAAATTATCGTTGCGACAAAAGAATTGATTTACAGCTTGAAGCATACACTGAGGATTACACTTGTGCATGCTGCAGATTCTGTTGCTGTTGCTGCTGCTGCAAACTGTCGAACTGATCAATTCGAGATTTGAGGCCTTAGATTTTCCTCTCTCCAAATGATCAAGGAAGTCCATTACGATAGGATCGGTCCAAGGAGCCCCAAGTGGAGCCCCAGCGCCTGCTATCCAACCTAGATGGATGACCGCCTTGTGGTGTAACAATCAACAAACAGTTTGGATTCTCCTGAAATAGGAAGTCAGCAAACAGAGTTTCAGAACAGCTGATGCAATGCATAGATACCAACAGACCAACCTTGTCATGACCCTTCCAAAAAATTTACAC
Organism: Dillenia suffruticosa; assembly: GCA_033439265.1. Lineage (NCBI taxonomy): Eukaryota > Viridiplantae > Streptophyta > Magnoliopsida > Dilleniales > Dilleniaceae > Dillenia > Dillenia suffruticosa. The sequence goes on along the minus strand of JAVTVX010000005.1, from coordinate 17,853,395 downwards.
CGACTCCGCCCTTTTTCTATTCCATTACATCAACCGTAACTACAGTGGATTGGGAAGCTAACTCCGGAAAAATTCAATACTTTAGAATCAAAAATCTTTATGGTATGAGAGACTAAAATTAATAATAGGGAGTGTAGGACAAGCAAAACCTATAACACAATTCTTGAATATTTTTTACTGCGTTAAAAGTTTTCAGCTAAAGCAGACGGGGTTATGGCATTCTGAACTTTGAATAGATATAGCTGAAATGAGCCCAACAAGCTAGGAAATGACGGACTTCTCCGGGTTATGTGGGGCCATCGGTAAGAACAAATATTTAAGGACATTTCATCTGTTTATCTCACGAGAAACTGGGGCTGCGCATGGGGCAAAGGCTCTCAGTGATGTCACTACCATATAGAGAATCACGGAGAGGAAATGCAGGGTAAATTATCAACTTCAATAAATTCCAGATGCACATACCTGGATATCTTTGCACGGTATTCCACTTGGTGGAGCAATTGGATCGTTTTCGGCCTGCAAAGAGTTGACAAAAATGAGGATCAAAATGAACGTCCTGTATTTACCGTCATCAATTTATACCGACCCATTTATTTACTGTTTTCAATGAAGCAATATTTAAACCAACAATAGCAATCATTGAAGGCCAAGCTGTTGGCACTGCCCTTTGTAGCTTTGTGAACCACGCCTCAACATCAACATTAAAGTTGGGGTTCCAGTATACCCCTTAAAGATCCAAAAAATGGGGCATGCTTGCATTGGAATCTTGAAATATCACCAAACAAACTAAGCCAAGGTAGTACAAATGGCTTGTGACCCTAGACGAGTGGGCTATATCAACAACCTAAAAATAAGTAAATAAATAAAACTTCAGTTTTACCAAATAGAAAATGGAATCGCTGCCATAGTGTTGTTGCAACCATAAATGTTTGAACAGCACTTGTCTCACAAATATTTGCAGATTCAAGCACCGGTGTAATCACCTATCCTATCTATACTAACTGTCACTGCGAGGCTTAATCGGCAAAGATACAAGCTTCTACGCAACGGGATAATTGGAGGTGAACATGACAAAGATAAAAATTGACATGTTGGACCCCACACTCAAAATCTGTGTTCTCTCTTAACAGAATTCTGAGAAAATCGTGTTCATTTTTCCAAATAATCAAGCCTTTACCATGTAAATTGGACCCTGACAAGGCAAAGCTAACAGTGGAACCCCTTCCTGAGCTAAGTTAGTTCTTAATTCCATTTCTGGAAAGTCGAAAGTCCCATAAGTAGGCATGCAACTCTTTTTGGCTTAGTATGTTCAACCTGAATCCAGGACAGAACCAGCAAAGGTCAGTTGTCATTGTTGCAGTGACGATGCAGACAGCACCTTGCAAGATTGATACTGCCGTACTCTTTCCAATTGTATGCTCAAGGGGAGCAGTAACAAAGACATGCCCTTATCAACTACAGACACCAATATGCAAACTGAAAATGGCATTTTAGATTTTGCTAAAATAAAACATACATGCATTAACAAGTGAGACAGAAAGGAGTTATCTGTTAGTAAAAAACATTAATATGCAATTCAGAGTTCACCAGGAAGAAAATCAAAAGCACATCAGCAGTTAAAAATGTCCAATGACTAAGCAATGGACTTCCTTTAAAAATTGATGACATATATGATAATTGGTTCAGAAGAATTGCCTGTATGCAAAGCAAAGGTGTTTGGACATATTTTATCGAATCTGAACTGCATGAATTGAATGGTATTCATCTGCAGACTTAAAGCCAAATGAAACTGCAAGGTGCAAAATGAATGTGGTAAGTAAGTGCATGACAATTGACACCGTACAGGAAGAATTTTTCATATAAGTAACACATACCACGGGTCAATCCTTCATCATACTCCTTAACGGTCTAGACATTTGTCACCAAATCAATCTTATATTCACCTCCAAGGTCTTCAAACAGAAAAGCGTGCCTATTAGATAAAGGAATACTATTTTGAATCTATGCAGAAGACTGAATCAAATTAAGGAATGGAAAGGATTTAACACATATTTACTTCTTGAAAATCCTTCGGAGTGCTCTTGCAAGAGCTTTATCATATACATTGTTAAAGGCCTTACGGAAGTTCTCATCTGCAATCACCAAATTGAAAGGATTACACAAGGATACAGCACCAGAAAGCGGGCAAGCATGAGATTCCTGCAAGTGCAAAAAGATCTGGCACAAGAATGAGACAAGTAAAGGATATTTATAAAAATGCTATGAATCAGTTGACCACCTGTTGTTGCACTAGGGTAAGAAATTCCGCCATTTCAACAGAATTACACATAAAAAGAGGACAAACATTTAAGACAGTAGTCGAGTAATTCAATGATCTTACATGACCAAGATATTGGACAAGGATATTTCCTCCAAGGGACCAACCAACAGCAAAAAGATTGGCTTGAGGATAACGTTTCGCAACATGAGCAACAACTTCTCAAAGATCTTCTATAAATGAAGCTGAGTAAAACTGCATTTCAGGTAGTTAAATAACTTCACAAGAGAAATTCAATATGTACAGAGCTCATTTAAAAGCATCAGTATAATCATATTTCTCTAATTGCAGAGTCCGTAGGTAGGCAAAAGAATCTTATCTCACAATAATGCCAATTGAACCAAATCAATATAAACCAAATCTTATATGACAATCCGCATCATCATTTGTTACACTAATTTTCAATCAAATTATCAGAACATTTTAACCGATTTAAATAAACATTTAATTAAAAATTAGTCAAAATATGTTCATTTAGAGTGACTAAAATGGTTTATTTGATTCATCTTAATACCACTCCTGGGGGGGTGGTTACTGTATTTTTCCATCCATTTTTATGGCACTACATTGTGCCCTATATGACATAGAAAAATTCACAATTTTATCTCGCTTGCTGTCCTTATAAGAAATTTTAAAGATTTTGGTAGAGGTATAAGGAGGAAGAAGAGCCCCACTCACAAACAATGCCAACAATATTCTCCTTGCACCCTAATTGCAACAAATAATTCAGAAAAGGGCAGCAACTATTAATAGACGAATAACCTAGTAGTACTACATTATCCTCTCCTCGTAACCGACCTTGAATATCACTCAGAAACACTTTTTTCCTTTGGAGGGTTGGTTTGCGTCAGGGTTAGCTCATATTTTAGGATATAGGATTAAGTGTCAATTGTATTTTTCAATTTAGAATTATATTCTACTTAGGATAGAAGGAAAATCCATACATACTTTATACAGGTAATCTATCGGGCGGGCCAAGTAATATTCTTCTCCTATTCTACTTAGAATTATATGTTAGAGTGTTAAGATTGTCAAATTGGGATAACTAATATTCTTTAATTCTCTAATTATTCTTATAATAATAATAAAAAAAAAAATTTATTTCCCTAGTAGACATAATTAAAAATAGGCAAAAGATATCAAATCACGTGGATCAATTATTTAATTCTGATTTAATTGTGGGCATTATTTTATTAATTTCTTTTTTTTTTTTTTTTTGGTTTTTTGCCAGCAGCATGTTTCCCAGAATTCCTAAGGTTTGTGGCGTTCAAGGTCCATGAATAATAGGTTGCAATGCAGTAAAAGTACCCAAGGAGTAATAACCGGACCATTTCCACAGCCACGACTGTTAAGCACCATATCTATCCACCCCTCGCTCCTTGCCCTCACTAGCACATGCCATACGTACGTATCTTGACTACCTCCGGTTAGACCTGCCTGCATTCAATACAGTTAGCAACCAACCCTGTAAGTACATGATAAAATTTTAATCATGGAGTTAAAAATATATATATATATCAAAAAAAACAATTAATTTCATTTAAGACTTTGATTATACCGTAGCAAGACGGTCAAACCCCCGTGATTAAAATTAATTCACAAATGACATGATCATAAAGCCCCAGGCATTTGGAGTATTAATTAAAATAATAATTTTGTAATACTTACCAATAAATAGATGCCACGTATTCAAATTCAAGTTGACCGACTACTAACCAGTAAAATTACGAGGGGAGAATTGGCCGGTAACTGACGGTCGTCACCAGAAATCCAATCGAGCGAAACGACGCCGTCGTCTTTGGTCCTCAAACACTGCCGTTTAAGTCTGACGTCGGGGCAAGACCGGTAAAACCACGCAAAAATCGTCTCCACATGGCAACTCAATTCGATTAAGGGAAACGGATTGTGCGGACGGTCCTCAAGTATCAGGGCCGGAAGGAAAGAATCTCGGCCGCCGCCGATTACTTCGAGCTTCGGATCGATTTTCCCTTCTACTCGTCTCTTGTTAGGCATTGCCTCGCCGGGGCCGGAAGTTGTGATGACGTGGACGAAAAAGGGGAGTGCGTGCTTGGGTGCGGTCGGGGTAGATGGGCGGTAGGACTTGAACCGCAGAGATTGTGCAGATGCAGAGCGTAAGGAAGTGAGTCGGCCATTGGAGGGTGGGGTTGTCGTTTTTGATCAGAATCAGAAAAGGCGAAAAACGGGTGGTTGATGCAGAGTCACCCATCCTAAACGGTCCCACTTATAAGTAAATCACGACCGTCCAAATTCCCATCGGTGGATAGATAAATTTTATTAAAAGCTGTCGGTTTATTCTTCGCCTCCTTATTAAGGATATTAATTTTCCTTAATTTTCATTATTTTAACTCATTCTATCCTCCAAATTCAGTGAATTCGTTGGTTTCAATTCATCATTTTATTGGAAAGTAGAAAATGTCTTTATTTAAAAAAGTTAATATTTAATATAATATTATTCTTTTATTGGAGTGACAGTAATTTTCCCTAATTTTTTTGAAATATTTAATTTTATTTTTTCAGTATTTTTGGGAAAATTTTACTTAATTAATTAATTTAATTTGTATTATGAATTCTTTGAGAAATTTATTTTGAATTATAAAAATAATCTCGTACTATATTTTTTTCAATAAATATTCGTCATGTCCGGTCTTGCAAGAAATCATAACTAATGATAATAATTTTCGTCAAAACAAATAAGAAAACTTGAATGGTACACAAGTATAAGGAAAATTGATTGACCAAAAAAATAATTTAGTTATTTTATGATAAATAAAAGAATTTAATGAAATAACAATCACAAAATGCAAAGCAATAATATAAATTATTTTGAAATAAGTTCATAGAAACATTAGAAAAAGAAACCAACACAAGGTGAGAAGAGCTATTGCAGAAAATTGCATGAATTCTAAATGCACAAATTAAAGTTTTTAGCTTTAAAAAAAATGATGGATATAAAACTATGATATTGAATACAACAACAACAACAAATTGATTCTTAATCCCAATACTTTGGGATCGGTCATTTGAGAGATATTTAGAGAAAATGTCTTTAATAAAAAAATAAGATAAATATTTTTAATATAAAAGTAATTGCCGGAGTGGGTCTCCATTGATAAAAATAGAAAAATCAAAAGAATTTTTTTGCATGGGTATGATATGTTGGTGAAAGGATTTTCTTTGTGGAGAGAGAGGGGGAAAGAAAATTGGGAATAAAAAAATTCAGAATATTATTAATGAAATATTAATAATTCTTAGCTTAATAATTTCTTTTAGTTAGAGATTTGTGATTTACCTTAGAATTATTGTTATCTAAATTAATATTTAAAGATAAATTCAAAAAAGTCATTAAACCGGCCGCCTTTTCCGGCTCTTATATACATAATTGGATTGAATCCAGAAGAAAGATTCCATCCGAGGGGGCGATGCTCGGTCTATATTAAAGTGATGATTGTTGCGTGTTGGCATCTTCTTCATGTGATAAGTGGGTTGGAAACCAATATCCAGTTCCAGCCTACCATGAGCAGGCGCCCCAGTAGATCTGCCATCGTATTTGACACAGCAAAGCAGTAAAATTCTTGCGTTATCTAAAGGCTAACGTTATGACATAACCTATCCAAATAAATACGAACACACAATTCTACTTGGTTTCTGGGACAATTTAATCCATTCCAGCAATCTGCATGTCAAAGAGAGCACTAAAAGGCAAAGGCCCCAGTTTGAGGAGGCAGATTCGTGCCCAGTTGAGCCCTGATTGTAATTTGTCAAGTATATGTCTTTTGTAATCTGCATGTCCAATTGGATCTTGTTTGCATTTGAAAAAGGGAAAAAAAGAGCACTAAAACATCTGAGGATCTTAAATCCGACTATATATATAGTAAAACAAGTAATTGAAAAGCAAATTCAAAATATAGCCCCCCGAAAACACAGAAATACAAGCAACTTATTGCATAAAGGAATTAAATTATTCCTTGTTTTTCTCCAGAAACTCCTGCTTCTCTTCCTCAGTCATGAATGCAGTGACCGGATAGGACTTTCCAAGCCCCATCGGAGTCTTAAAATAGATTCTTTTTCCGGACTCTGTGATGCTCATCTCACTGATGGACACCCACAAAAGCAGCTGCTTGCTCTTAACACCTGTCATCTTCTTCATCTTGCCCTTCTCCACATATGCCGTCACCTCTGTTGCATAGCTCACTAGAGTATCAGTCCCTTTGAAGAAATGCTCACAGGGCGCCTTTTGTTTCATCCAAACAAATCCAGTTTCCCGAACTCTTCCACACTCCACGAGATCTTTCAGCGGCAGGACTCCTTTGGGAAACCCCAACTCTTCCAAGAGCTCTATGGAATGGCGATGGCACTCTTCGGGGCCATACACAACCTCGGCTCTGGCACGCTCGCCCTCTAATTGTTGCAACTCTTGGGTAGCCATACTAGGATTCACAACCAACTGAATCGGATTCTTGGATGTTCTTTGGGAGTTTGAGAAAAAGAACAAAGGGTTCTTCAAATAAATGAAAGATCCAGGAGGCAAATGATTGAGGGGTTGGCTGTTTGTTGGCCGGAAGTTGAGCAGAAAAAGCAAAACTTAAATGTTAGTTTACCTAACGGCTGCGTTTGGTGGGAAGAGTTCAACCGTACTTATTAAATTTGAGGCCCCCAAATGTTTTTGAAATAAAAGAGACCATTTATGTCTGAATCTGCCTATCGGCTATAGACTCTATCTCCCAATTTTAAGTCACCTTCTATTTTGGTGGAAAAGAGTGCTCAAGTCTATGCTTCTATCAAACAAGAGAACCGACTGCCTCCTTAAATAAATGTGTGAAAAGAATAAGAGATAAATGACACGGCATCTTGATAAATGACGCTCCATTATTGAAAATGAGATATCTCGGATCCAAAAAAGGAGAACGTCTCCTTTTCATCTCTATAATCTTCGTTCTGCGGGAAGGAAAGAAGGGAATCTCACTATTCACACTTTTCCATTTCCATCAAACACTTGCTAAAAATGTATGATACCCTAGGGGTCATTAAATGGATTAGAATCAAATTCTGACCATTTTAAACTTTGCACATTGTGATTTAGTTAGTAACATCTAACAGCAGCAGCATTTTCAGGGTTTTTTTTTTTTTTTAACTCTCTAAGTATATGCATTACCACATCTAAAATGGCTCTAAATAAAATAAGCAAAGCTTTTGCCCAGATGATGACAATATAACTAGGTATCTTCCTCGAACATAAGTTTCCTTAGCAACCGATTAAGTTCAGTCGGAAAACATAGTTGAATGGATCGGGAAAGTATGTGGATGAATTCCAGAGCACAATACCTTCTGACGGAATCAAATTTGACTCTTGGAAGTCTTGAGGTGGCATTAAGAGATTTTCATATCAAATCTTACTCGTGCCAACATCCGTGAACGCAATTGGACTCGTAAAGTATCAGACTTGACAATAAAACCTTTGAAAAAGTTTAGCTACTTTGGTTTTTGTTTTTGGTAATTTCGTAATAGCACGGATGACCTCTCACCTATCAAATTTAATGTATGCCTTATCTAAACCTGCCTAGACCTCTCACGTCTGTCTAAATACTTTACTTGGACATAGTTCCTGTGCATGAAAAATTTAAAGTCGTTGTCACCACCTCTTGGAAATTGAATAGTTATCAAAGAAAGCTAATAGCTACTCAGGACAACTTCCTTAAATGTTTGGCTCTTTTGGGTCGATCAGACAAACATAGCCTCATATTTTTTTAGATCTCACTCCTCATTATAGGAGTTCAGGCCTTTTTAATCACCAAGGGCTAAAACATGTTAAAATAGTATAATTTTCTCTTGCCCCTTTTTTCTTTTCTTGTCACTTCTTGATTTGATCTTAGCTTACTATGTAAAAGCCTCAGTGTGAACCTATAACCAAGATCTCAGCAAGAGGTTTGTACGTGGGGAGCCCTACTGGGACCATTGATTCTGATCCAGATTCTTGGCATCCGGATAGACTCATTCTTTTAGGTTTATTTTCTTGGCATCTGCACCCAATTCAATGTTAAATTTACCTCCAAGGCCAGTGTCCACATGTAATTTAAATAGCCCATGATCATACCAAATAGAGGTCATAATTTTTACTGTAGTCATATGCATTGCATACGACTTCAAAGAATGCCAATTTTCTAAGGGAGAGAGATGCAAAATCCAATTATAGAGATGCTTCAAATATAATCTCTTCACCCATTGGTAACAAGAGCAAGAAGTTAGTAGAAATTATGATGCATTTTGAATAAAAAATATTATTAATATATTTTTAACTTTAAATCCTTTTACGGAGGAAATCTTAATTTTCCTTTGAAAAAAAAAATACTTTTCGTGCTAAAATTTCTCCCTTTGACAATAAGCAGACAAGTAGAGGTTTCTCCCGAGTTTGGTAGGACTATCCAAATGCAGCCAACATTAGTATATAAATGATGGAATAATTTCTTTTTTTTTAAAAAAAAAAGAAGTAAAAGAAATAATGTGGCTCTATGATGTAGGAAAAGACTTCTATAAAAACATGTCAGTACCAGTATTTTTGAAATAGAGAGGTCAAAATCTTAGGGCGAATTGTTGAAAATGTCGTCAGTGAAACGTCCCCCAAAGAGGAATAAGAGGATCCACCATCCACCGCAGCTTTCCTGCACACCTCGCTCATACACTTGACTTTCCTCCTCGGCTCGTTCTCTTGGTCCGCTAAAATTACTACTGGTATTTAAGATCATTACCATTGTGCAATAATTTCCACCTCTCCTAAAGCAAATTACTCTTGTGCATACTTATGCAGATCTTTCCATTTTGCACTTTCTATTTTTTCATTCACTCACCCTTCACGACTACAGCTTTTTCTCGCTTTTTCTCGCTTTTTCAATCTCATGCAGCAGCTTGAAGATACCATCACCATTTTCTAATTCAATGCCTCTTTGTAAATTCATGCAAATCATGCCAGATGACACTCCAAAACTTTATTCTACTTTCCTTTTGATTTTCTTCTTTCTTCCTTTTCTTTTTGCCAAATTATTCGATTTCTAATTTTATGTACATGGTTTGAACCAAACCAAACAATACCTTGTCTAGGCTTTGCCATGGACATTGTTCAACTAAAAGTCCTTGCGGAAGCTCCTTCTGCGATCACAGAGCACATTTGGATGAACCGAAGAATTTATTATGCTACATACGCATGCGGAAGCGTATTAAATTAAATTAAATCTTTACAGAGCTAATACCGAAAGATTTATTATACTATATACGCATACATAAATGTATAAAATTAAAAATTTTTAAATTTACGGATAAATAGCTCAATATATAGGGCTCCAATAAATCAATAGAAGTCACATACCCCACGAATGGATTGCTCAGTCAGGAGGATGATGATTACATAATCGAATCACCATCACTATTCCACAACGTTTCAATTTAAAGTCCGACGATCTAAATGACGGGAGAAATTTTCGTACACAAAAAAATTTCTCATGCCTCTATATTTTTTTCTCTCAATTTCCATGAAAGTTTTCTCTCTGTGAAACAAATGTACCCTCTTCTCCTCATTCAGACGAAGCATGATACAGCAACCATGATGATTGCCATTGCAACTGAACTTACATCATCGAACAGAGCACACACCTAATTTCTTGCAAATCCCATATATTAGAAACAAGCTTTTCTATCCATTTTCTGTCAAACACTAGAAAGTGACATGTCCTCTTGATGAATAAATGGTGTCCGAACCAGAGAGAGTCCGAGAGAGAGAGAGATTGCAAGGGAGTTAAGGGAGTTATCATGGGATAACTACCTTTATTCAAATTTAAAATAACTTCCCGTTTTTTTATATATTGATGGAAAATGCCCTTTCGTGGGCATTTACCAACATGAACATATGGAGAATATTAATGGTGACCAAGAAACAATAGTTCACTGGCTAATTGTTCTTCACGTCCTCCAATAGCCTAACTCCATCCGTTTCATTTTATCTATGTCCTGGAATTAGTCATTGCATCAAGCTAACGTCTCTATCTCTGGTAATCACACATTCCTATTAGAATAAGACCAACTGATGCCAGAGACTGACTGTCCGGAGCAAAACAGTGCTCTTATTTAAAGGTAAAAGCTTACTCTCTCACCCACTCGTCTGGATGGAACAAACCAAATCAATCCAATTTCATTCAAGGATTGAGTGAAATAGACTCCTTCAAAACTTCATTAGCTATTTCTTTCTGCCCGTTCTTTGACTGCCCGTCACAAGCAGTAAATAAACTACGGAGATTCAATAGAAATATCTTCATAGCTTGAAGCATCTCTCTTTGATTTTCTGTGTCACATTCTATGCCTTAGCTGCCCTCAAAATAAGCTTATTTATTAACACCGATAAAAAAGAAAAAGAAAAATTATTTAAGCACCACTTCAGATCTAGCATATCTTTGTACTACGAGGCCCCAATGGAAAGAACTTCAATACCTCGCGACCTATGCATCAAATGGGTCTTGGAGAAAATCCTGGTTACCAACTACTCGTATATCTACCCAAGGAATAGTAAAAGAACAAAAAAAATCTTCCATTTGAACAAAATGAATGGTGGGAAAGAAATCATTCTACATGGATTCGTCAGGGCAAAGCACCACCAACATAGACACACTACCATCAAAGCAAGAACTGAGAGACTATACAACAACATTCCACCAAAAAAAAAAACAGAGAGACTATACAACATCCTTGTCTATCTTTGAGTTATTGCTGTAATCAAGGTATAAACAATGGGCATGTATGGAGATCCAAACTAGATAGGGATGGGAAGGTTAACAACTAGATATAGCAGGTCTAGAAGGACATAATTTTAGACAGAAACTTTTTAAGCTTTCAACTAATGAAAGCATTTTCTTGCTGATTATTAATAGAATAAAACTGAAGCTGAAATTGTTACTGTTGTTTTATGACTAGAGAAGGCGGTAGAGTTGTCAATGAAATACTACTAGGTAGGCCCAAAGTCCTCATATAGAAGTAGGTTCTTCATGATGTAGGATCCTGGAATAATGAAGGGGATCTAGAAGCCGGGGACTGCACAATCATATAAAGAAATTCTGCTACCCGACTGATTTAGTCATATTGAAATCCAAATATGGAAAATAAGGAATTATCTACTCTCAAGTTTGAATGTGATATGGGAGCTGAATTTTCAGTGTGGTTTTGATTGTTTCTCCTATGCATTCATTCCTGCTATCCTTTCTCCAAAGGGTTGTCAATTGCTTTGATGGTTTTGAATCAGAAGTTCTTATTTAACTTATAAGTTACAGTGAAAAATAAAATTTTAAAATTTGCCAATTTTACTTAAAAAACTCTTTTTTAAACATAACAAGAAAACACACTATCAGTAATAGAAAATTACCAACGAAAAAAAAATTAATTAGTAATAACGACGGATTAACGATAAAAATTAATAACAGAAATATTTTCGTCGCTAATCCATTGTCGTACTGATCCATTGTAAAATAAATAAATAAAAATAAATAAATAAATAAATTTGTAAATCTATCACTGACGGATTGATGACGAAATTTTTAGTAACGGCTATCGCTAATTCATTGGTATATTGGTGAATGAAAAAAAATAAAAAAAATATATATGTACAGTCATCAGCGACGGCCGACGGATTAGCGATAGATTACCGATGAAAATTTTAATGAAGGATTTTTTTTATTTTTTATTTTTTTTATTTGTTTATTTGTTTATTTAATAATTTGTTTATTTTTTTATTTTATATTGTAAAAGAATAATATTAATTTATTTTATTTTAATCTAAAATTTTATTATTTCATTATTTTATAATAAATTATCATTTTATATTATTTTATTATTATTAAAAAATATGTGGTAAAGATAATAAATAAAAAAAGGGAATATGATTAGATATTTCACTGTGGTCTGGTAGTTGTGTTGCTCTTAATATTTTACGCGTGCCAAGGTTCAAACCTCGCACTTGGCTGGAGACGGCCGGAGGCATTTTTCATAAATTAAAGAAAGTAGGCAGGCTGGTGCGTGGGCGGGGCGGGCTGGCAGGCTAGCGCGTGCACGTAAGGGAGTGTACGGGTGGGTGGGCACTTGCGGGATGGTTCGCAGGAGCAGGGTGCGGGTAAGGGCGTGATGGTGCGGGCTAGGCACGTGCACGAGTGATGACGTGTAGGGGCGCATGCACGATTGAGGGTTCTAAAATCAGCGACAAATATATGCGTTACTGATAATGAATTATCAACGATGGATTAGCGACGAAATTTTTAAAAAAATTTCGTCGCTAATTCATTACTGATATTTTTTTACATATTTTTGTCTATCAATAACGAATTAGCGACGGATAGTTTAGCTATGACCTTTTTTTCGTCTCTAATCTATCATTGATATTTAGTGATGGATAATATTCTATCGGTAATATTTAATGGGATGATTTTCAGCGACAGATTTTGCGTCGAAAAGATCCGTCGCTAATACCTTTTAATGGGGTAGTTTTTCGTTACTGATAGCATGTTTTATTATAGTGAACAAATTGTGCAGGAAAATAATTTATATAATGAAATTACAATAAAAGACAATTGATATTAAAGTTTTATAAATAATATATAGTTTCATAAATAATTCTAAATTATTTAAAAATTAAAAAATTAATATTTTAAATTATAAATATGCTAATAAATATCTAAATCTTATACATTTTTAATGGAAAATTTCATAAATAATTAAATTAAACATATATGTGATAAAATATTTTTGGGATTTATTTAAATATTCATAAATTTTTAAAATTTTAAATTATTTTGAGTTAATATATATGATAAAATTGTAATATTGAAATAGTTAGAGATAATATTGTTGATTCATATTTTTATTTTTTTAAAAAGTTAAAGAGTAAATAAACAAAATCCCCTCACAGATTTTTTTTTTTTTGTCTTTTTTACTGTTTTCTTCATTTAAAAAAAAAAACCAACTTTTTTTGCCTAATTTTTACCATGAAACTAGTTTTAAGCTAAAAAAAATTAAACCAAACAAATACTTACTTTCATTCTCTGACCGGATACCTTAAGCTTCTTCCCAAAAACAGTCGGTGCCCCTAAAAGGTTAGAGCTGCTTGAATGACGCTGTTGTATCAATCAGAATGAGTCATTTTTGGTGCACCAATTTGTAAAATACCTTTCTTTCTTTCTTTCTTTTCTTATTTTTCTTATTTTTCTTGTGAGTTGGTGGGAGAAGGGCTACTCAAAGGACGGAGCGAGGATAGGAGGGAGGACACCTACCCCACTTTAAGAAGTAGAGGAAGGGCTCATTTACTCTAAAATGTCGTGTTAAAATCACAGGTATAGTTCATTATTTGTAAGTGCCTAATTATCGCCAATAAAGCTATAATGACTTTGAGAATAGCTACGTGTTTGGTGAACTTTGTCACACGGGAACATCAACTAAAAGTCCAAACACTAAGTGCCCGTTTTTGGATGATTTTTTTTTTTTACTTTTTTTCTCCAAGAAAAAACAAAAATTAATAAATTTTGAACTTAAATTAAAACTTATTTGGTATTTTTTCTTTTAAAAATAAACCGATTTCATAATTTTTAAAATAAAGTTAAAATTTAAAATTTAAAAGTTAAAATTAAAAAGAAAGAGATGATAACAGTAAATAAATTTATAATATAGATATATTTGAAATTTTATATTCTGTAAGTAAGGATATAAATAAAATAAAATAAATAAAATTCCCTAAAAAGCTGGCATATTTTTAAAAGGAGAAATAAAAGCTCCTCTAAGGAGCTTTTTTTTTTTTTCTTCATAAAAAAAGACTCCTTTTTTTAAAGAGTTTCAAACAAAAACTATTTAGTATGGTTTCTCCTTTTAAAAAAAAAAATTCCTGACGACCAATTTTTTAAAAAACTCTTAAAATAGAGTTTTTTATAAAAAAAAACTCTTAAAAATAGAGTTTTTTTATAAAAAAAAACTCTTAAAATAGAGTTTTTTTATAAAAAAAAATAAAAAAAAGCAAAAACTCCTAAGAGAAGCTTTTGCTTCTCCTTTTAAAAATACACTAACTTTTAAGGAAATTTATTTTTTTTTATTCTATTTAGATCCTCATTTAAAGGATATGAAATTTTAAATATATTTATATCATTAATTTATTTATTCTCATGTTTTCTCTTTATTTTTAACTTTAATTTTTAATTTTTAACTTTTAACATTATTTTAAAAGTGATGAAATCAGTTTATTTTTAAAAGTAAAAATATCAAATAATTTTTAACTTTTTAAAAATTATTAATTTTTACAAAAATAAAAAATAAAAAAAAAAATCCTACCAATTGGGACGAAATTTGCCAACAAAATTCACGTCATTTAATAGCTTTGCTTGTGAGTCTGCAGGGGTAGGCAAAGGCATATAGTATAGGGCCATAAGAATAATAATTCAGCTACCAAACAAGCTAGAAATAAAATCTAAATACCACTTTTTCCTTTTTTCAATCTATTTTTTTTATGTTATTAAAAAATAATTTTACTTCAACTTATAAAAATATTATATTTTTAATAAAACAAAATGAATTTCAATTTTAACAAGTTGAGCATCAGAATTCAAATTGTAAGAACAGGAGGGTGGCCCATCACCCTCCATGCCCTGCAAAACCATCCCTGAAAATAAGGGATTTCACTCACCAAAGGGGTAACCAAGTATGGGCCTCAATAATGGTTGTTGATGGCACAACCATTATAAATAGGGACAACCATAACAAGGGTCCCTAAACTCAATTCATTAGTCTCACACACCATCTAGAGAGAGAATTGAGAGTTTGGAAGACTTCTTGCACGTCCAGAGGTGCTGCCAAAGGGAGTTCAGACTCGTCGGAATCCATGGCTGGAGGTACACTTGCTTCCGCTTGTTCTATGGTTCAATTTTGCTTTTACATTCATATATTAGACTTGCATGGATGTTTTACATTTGGTATCAGAGCCATTAGAACCTCTGTCTGCATTTTCCGACAATGAATTTCAATTTTTTTGGCTTCTGAATTTTTTTAAAATTGGCCCAAATTTGAGCAAATTTTGGGGTTTTGAGTTTGGAAATGAGTTTTGTATGAAATTTTGGATGATTTTATGTTTTCAGAGCACAAAATGGAGTTTTTTGGCACTTTTCCACGACATTCCGGCATTCAGACCCGTCGGATCCGGGTCGGGACCCTCGGGGTCCATTCGGGTGAAGAAGACCCGGATGCAGACCAAAACGACGTCGTCTTGGTCTGCAAATTTTAAAATAATGGATCTGCCCGAAAACTTTCTGTAATTACGAAATCGCCCAAAACGTTTTTGATCTGTTGCAAAATGGTCCCTGAAACCTTTCAAAAACTCACAAAACTTTAAGATATTGCACATTGGTCCCCGGCCTTTATACAAAAGCCGATAAACCTTGAAATGTTACAGGTTGGTCCCAACATATTTTGAAATGTTACATATTAGTCCTTTGGACTTAAAAAAAAAAAAAATTGAAAAATTTAATTTTTAATTTTAAATTCATATTTGGGTCATTTTTGAGAATTTGAAATTAAAATTTTTGATTTATGTGTATTATGGTATCACACATAAATGAAAAATTGTGTATTTTACACAAATTAATTTTTATATGGTCTTTTACACATTGAGAGACGTGTAAAATAAAGGTTAAGACCCGTACAAAATTATAAAATCATTGAAACTTTATGATTTTGTATAAATTAATTTTTGTATGGTTTTTGCATATAAAGACGCATGCAAAATAAAGGTTAAAACCTACATAAAATTGAAGGAAAATATTCTTGTGGTTCGTATGATTTCTGATTATTAGGGTATAGCCACAGCAGCTCTAATATGAAAGAAATTATATATTGGGATAGTTTTGACCACATAAAATAAAAAATATTATTTGTGATTATTTATTTTTGTGTGACAAATTTTATCCCACAGGAATTTTTGTCGTATTAAAAATAATTAATCAGGATTAGATGGCAAGATTGGATAACCTAAATTATGTGGATAGTCTAATTGACTTTAGAGTTTTCTCCTACAAGGTTTTTCGAGTTTAGCAGATCAAGTGCATGTCTAGGAAAGTTCTGTCAACAAGACGGGGATAAGTCTAAGGTTGGTTGGTTCTTAAGCGGTCCCATGTGACCCACCACCTACCTGGGGACTTTCCTGGTGCACGAGTGATGCTGTTTTGTAGGGAAACTCTAATTCAAGGAAAGATTTTCTATATAATTTCTCCTAATTAGCCTACAGGCATTAGGAAATTAAGTAATCTTGTCAATCTTTTCATAAAGTATAATAAATCTAATCTGAATTAGAAATTTAGCTCACAGGCAATTTCTATGTCAGGAGATTTATTTTATATGTTTTACATTGGTAAACATATGTTAAAGCCTCAACTAAAATTTGTAAACATTTTTGTTGCAGCTATACAAACCGTTGATATCGTTGAAGTTCCCATATTAAATGGTGAGAACTATAAGGTGTGGAAGGAGAAAATACTTCTCAATTTGGGATGGCGTGACTTGGATTATGCTATCAGACATGATGAGCCACTTAGGATAACGGATGTCAGCTCTATAGCGGACAAAGCTCTTTATGAGCACTGGGAGCGATCTAATCGTCTCAGTACGATGTTCATTAAGGATAAAATATTAACTGACATCCGCGGCTCTGTCAATCAGCATAATGACGTCCGTGCCCTTCTTAAGGCAATTGATGAGCAATTCGAGACGTCTGATAAAGCTCTTGCTAGCACCTTGATTATGGAGTTCTCATTCAAGAAACTCACCACTATCCACGGAGTGCGCGAGCACATCATGAGGATCCGGGATATAGTGGCCCAACTAAAGACTCTTGAGGTTGAGATGTCTGAATCCTTCCTAGTGCACTATATTTTGAATACCCTTCCACAGTCTTATAGTCCCTTCAAAATTTCCTATAACACACATAAGGCTAAATGGTCCATCAATGAGTTGATGACCATGTGTGTACAGGAAGAAGTGAGGTTGCTCATGGAAATGAAGGAGGGAACCAGTAGCGCACATTTCGTCATGAAAGGAAAGGCGAAGGGAAAAGCCAAACTGAAAGGAAAAGCAAAGAGACCTACCCCAATTGTAAAAAAAGAGTCTACGTGTTTCTTCTGTAAAAAGAAGGGATACATAAAGAAGGATTGTGCCAAATTTCAGAAATGGCTTGCTGCCAGAGGTACAGAAATCTCTTTTGTATGTTATGAATCTCTTATAACTGAGACTTCTTATGACACATGGTGGATTGATTCTGGATGCTCAATTCATATTACGAATGTGTTACAGGGCTTGCAAAACCCGCGGAAACCAGTGGGCCGTGAGCAATTCATCTATTCAGGAAACAAGATGAATTCGCATGTAGAAGCCATTGGAGATCGCAAGCTCATTTTGACTAATGGACATGTCTTGCAGTTGGAAAGAATTTTTTATGTACCAAGTTTTTCTAGAAATCTAATTTCTGTGTCAAAACTTGTACAATTCGGATATTCTTTCCAATTCAATAATACAATGACATTACTTTTGCATTCAAATGTCGTTGGTACAGGTCTATTGATTGACGGACTATAGAGAATTAATTTGCAAGATAATACATATTGCAACACAATACATATTTGTGTGAAAAGGTGTGCCATAAATGAAAATTCCTCTATGTTGTGGCATCGGAAATTAGGACATATCTCCATCGAAAGGGTTAAAAAGTTGGTAAAATATGGAGTACTTAATACTCTAGATTTTAATGACTTTAAAACCTGTGTGGACTGTATTAAGGGTAAACAGTCCAATAAGTCAAAAAAGGGTGCCAAGAGGAGCTCAAATATATTAGAGATCATTCATACAGACATATGTTGTCCGGATATGGACTCATATGACCAAAAGTATTTCATCACTTTTATTGATGATCACTCACGTTATATGTATCTCTATCTTCTTCGCCATAAAGATGAGGCGTTGGATGCCTTTAAGGTTTTCAAGGCAGAAGTAGAGAAACAATGCGATAAACAAATAAAGATAGTGAGATCAGATAGAGGTGGAGAATACTATGGGAGGTATACTGAAGATGGACAAGCACCTGGTCCATTTGCTCGATTTCTTGAAGAAACTGGGATTGTCGCCCAATATACCATGCCTGGTTCTCCAAACCAAAATGGTGTGGCTGAAAGAAGAAATCGGACATTATTGGACATGGTAAGGAGCATGATGTCTAGCTCTAAATTGCCTAAATCCTTGTGGATTGAAACTCTTAAAACGGCTGTGTACATATTAAATAGGGTTCCAACTAAGGCGGTTTCCAAAACCCCATTTGAAATGTTCAAAGGTTGGAAACCCAGTTTGCGACATGTACGCATTTGGGGATAACCGTCAGAAGTAAGGGTTTATAATCCACAAGAAAAGAAACTGGATCCAAGGACCATTAGTGGGTATTTTGTTGGATATGTTGAGAGGTCCAAGGGATACAGATTCTATTGTCCATCTTATCATACTAGGTTTGTGGAATCGAGAAACGCGAAATTTCTTGAGGATCACTTGATTAGTGGGAGGGATTCCTTTCAAGAGTTAGTCCCTGAAAGGAATCTATCAAGTATGCCTTCCACTTCAAGTGAAAGGATGATTGTCATTCAAAGCGTCCCTCCAGTACCCATGAACGTTGACCCGATTACAGATGACAATCAAAATATTGCACAATCCGCTGACACCGGAACAGGTCAAGTTGGACAACCTTTTCCTAGAGAAACTGTTGAGCCGACATTAAGGAGATCTGTTAAGATTAAGAAATCAGCAATATCTAGTGATTATGTAGTCTACCTCCAAGAGTCTGATTACAATGTTGGTGCCGTAGATGATCCTGAGTCGTTTTCACAAGCCATAAACTCTAACAATTCGAGTTTGTGGCTGGAAGCCATGAAAGATGAGATGGACTCCATAACGAGTAATGGAGTTTGAGATCTTGTAAAGTTGCCTGATGGGGTAAAACCCATTGGATGTAAATGGGTTTTTAAGACAAAAACTGACTCATTTGGCAACATTGAAAAATACAATGCCAGACTTGTTGCTAAAGGGTTCACTCAAAGGGAAGGAATCGATTATTTGGAGACCTTTTCTCCAGTATCTAAGAAAGATTCCCTCCGTATTATTTTGGCGATTGTTGCACATTTTGACTTAGAGTTGCAACAAATGGATGTGAAAACGGCATTTTTGAATGGAGAATTAGAGGAAGAGGTTTACATGTATCAACCCGAAGGATTTTCCTCTAGTAATGGTGAGAATTTGGTTTGCAAACTTAATAAATATATATATGGATTGAAGCAAGCCTCCCGCCAATGGTATTTGAAATTCCATGAGACAGTCTCTTCATTCGGTTTTGAAGAAAATATTGTGGATCAGTGTATATACCAGAAGGTAAGTGGGAGTAAAATTTGCTTCCTAGTGCTGTATATGGATGATATTCTACTTGCAACCAATGATAAAAGGATGTTGCATGAGGTGAAACAATTCTTTTCTAAGAACTTTGCTATGAAAGATTTAGGTGATGCGTCTTATGTCATTGGCATTAAGATACATCGAGATAGATTTCATAAGATTCTCGGACTATCTCAAGAAACCTATATTAAGAAAGTTCTTAAGAAATACAGAATGCAGGACTGCTCACCGAGTGTATCTCCTATCGTCAAAGGTGACCGGTTTAGTTTGGACCAGTGTCCCAAGACGGAATTGGAAAGGGAACAGATGACCAATATTCCGTATGCTTCCGTAGTTGGAAGTCTTATGTATGCACAGGTCTGTACTCGACCTGATATAGCATATGCAGTTGGAATGTTAGGACGATATCAAAGTAATCCTGGTTTGGAGCATTGGAAGGCTGCAAAGAAGGTGTTGCGGTACTTGCAAGGCACCAAGAACTACATGCTGACATATAGGAGGACCGACAATTTTGAGGTGGTCGGATACTCGGACTCGGATTTCGCTGGCTGTGTTGATTCTCGAAAGTCAACATCTGGATATATTTTTGTTTTGGCCGGTGGAGTTATATCGTGGAGGAGTGCTAAGCAGACATTGACTGCGACCTCTACTATGGAAGCTGAATTTGTGGCGTGTTTTGAGGCTACATCACAGGCGGTGTGGTTACGAAGTTTCATGGCTGGGTTAAGGATTTTTGACTCTGTACCTAAGCCATTAAGCATATTTTGTGATAATTTGGCTGCGGTGTTTCTGGCTAAAAATAATAAGAGTGGTAGTCGAAATAAGCACATTGACATTAAGTATTTAGCCATAAGGGAACGTATATTGGAAAATAAGGTTGTAATCCAACATCTAAACACCGAATGTATGCTTGCTGATCCCCTGACTAAAGGCATGCCTCCAGTTAAATTCAGGGATTATATTGTAAATATGGGTTTAAATCTCAATTTTAATGGAATTTCGAATTAAATTTTCTCGTATAAAAAAAATTTGTGCACATTCCAGTTTTGAGAAAATTTCTTGAAAATGGATCCCGAATAAACATAGGGTTTATTCATAAAGATGGTTACCATAAGGATAGGGAGTAGCATGCATTGTGATACACATGAGACAATACTCGCTGAATTAGAGGACTTGTCACTGTGATTCATGTGTGCTTTTTCCATTAAGTATCGGTTTGGATAAAGTCACCAAGTCGGGTGAGTGGACCAAGTGGGAGAATGTAAGAACAGGAGGGTGGCCCATCACCCTCCATGCCCTGCAAAACCATCCCTGAAAATAAGCGATTTCACTCACCAAAGGGGTAACCAAGTATGGGCCTCAATAATGGTTGTTGATGGCACAACCATTATAAATAGGGGCAACCATAGCAAGGGTCCCTAAACTCAATTCATTAGTCTCACACACCATCTAGAGAGAGAATTGAGAGCTTGGAAGGCTTCTTGCACGTCCAGAGGTGCTGCCAAAGGAGTTCAGACTCGCCGGAATCCATGGCTGGAGGTACACTTGCTTCCGCTTGTTCTATGGTTCAATTTTGTTTTTACATTCATATATTAAACTTGCATGGATGTTTTACACAAATTGCACAAAAACATTACCCATCTCACCACAGGACGGCATAATAAATACAATCACCCGAGAAAGATAATACATTTCTAATCAAAACGACGTCGTTTTAAGTTTGGTCCAACGAAAACAAAGAGCACCCAGCAAGAGCGCGATGAGCTATCAACTAACTTATTGTACGCCGGTCCTCCCTACCGACCTTCATAAAAGTAAAAAATTTAAACCAAATTCAATTATAATTATAGTTTTCATTCATTTGCTTCTATATTTATCAAAAAAATTATATAATTATTTAAAAAAAAAGAGTTGAGAAAGTTCAATTTTATTGTGACTAACATCTCATTTTGTGAATAATTCGACTTTTATATAATTACGGGAGACTTATGATATTTCTCCGAGTCCGAGGGAGGATTAGGAGTCGTTCGTGGTTGCTCTTATCGACGGTTGACGATGAACCCGAGGGTTATGTTGGTGTGTGGTCGTAAATGTGGGGATGTCGGTACAACTTGAGATTTGTAGGGACACATTAGAAGCGTCGCGTAGAATCTACCATGCCGAGCCGAGCCTCAATTAAATGCATTTTACCTTTCAACCAAACAAAAATAGTACATATAATGACATTTATTAGAATAGTTAATATTAATAGATTCATATGAATAATGCAAGAATAATTAATATTAATAAAATGGTATGAATTAATATATTATTGTATTAATATTTTGAGTTGGTTTTGGAACAAACAGAGGTCGAGCTGTACAAGTTTGGTAATGTTTTTATATAGGAAATTATTGCTGTAATCCTTATTACACAGAAATTTAAATATTTATTCTTAATATTTTTTATTTTTCACAAAAATTTTGGTTTGAGTATATAATTGTTGTTAAGGGGATGATACAAAATTGAGAAGTTAGTAAATGCGAGTAAAGGTGGATAGAGGTTTGGACCAAAAAAAGAAAAAAAAATCGAAAGTTTTCCAAACTGGTCTTATAAAAAGGCAATGGGAGACTGCAAATGAGTTTGATTGCTCAATAGTCAATGGTATACATATTAGGCACAAGCTGGTAATCTATTGATTATAAAATTAATTTTTA
Organism: Dillenia suffruticosa; assembly: GCA_033439265.1. Lineage (NCBI taxonomy): Eukaryota > Viridiplantae > Streptophyta > Magnoliopsida > Dilleniales > Dilleniaceae > Dillenia > Dillenia suffruticosa. The sequence goes on along the minus strand of JAVTVX010000005.1, from coordinate 17,830,883 downwards.
TCACTGTGAAACAATAATAAAATTAAGCTTATTGTATTTATAAAGACACTCGAGTAGCAAATAATTCTTTTTTAAATATCTTCCCGAGATATAATATTTGAATTTTTATAAGTTTGTAGATTTTTACGATTCTGTATGACTAATAAATAAATAAATAAATAAAGCTCGCTTCTCTTCTCAAATACTTTATGAGCGATGAAAGTACCCTTTGGCAACATGCACTCAGAGAAATATCGTGCTCTCCCTCCCCCTTCGTCTCTATTCTTCCCTCTCCACTCTCTTCCCACGTTTACCCCCACTACCATTACCAAATACAGAGGAATTTGACCGTGGTGATCATCAATATCGTCCCTGACGATCTTGTCTGCAGACTTTGGGGGCTTCAATTTGGAGAGTTTTGGAGATGGCCCTGCGAAAATTGATTCCCTGACATCTTAGGATAACATCGGAGCTTTCAAATAGCATTATAATAAAACATTTATGTAATAAATAATAATTATAGCTTAAATGAATCAAATTGGTCCTATTATAATAACATCCAAAGAGGGGAGTTTAATTATAATTCTTCTTCCCATCTTTTTCGCCGAGTAAAAGAAAAGATAAATGCTAATTCCAGTTGATTTGCATACTAAAAATTCACATAAAATACCATGTAAAAATAGGTATTAAAGTTCTAATACCTTTAATTGAGAGCTTAATGGCCTAATCATAATGGTTGACAAGAAATGAAAATCTTTACACGACTATTTAAGTGGACCCGACTACCATCATTACCCTTTCATTTTTATGCTTTCGGTTCGGGTTCCGCCCTCAAAAACGAGCAAAAAAAATAAAAAAGAGAAGTGCGGGTCCACCCGTCCTATAATAGCAGTAGATTAGAGCCGTGTCGAAGAGGCAACAAAATCGTTTTTTATCAGACCTTTTAGAAGTTTGCCGTGGCAGGAAGATGCTGAATAGGCACGGTCCCAGTCCTTTTCACTTTACCATCTTTTATATGGCTACGAGTAAAATATTTATTTTAGTTTAATTCACAGCACCCTTGGATGTAGAGAGATGAATGTACCGGATGAGGGCCCAAAATTAAAAAAAAAATATATATATATATATATATATTTTTTTTTATTTGATTACTTTTGTTAAAATTTTATTTGAGTTTTTACGTTTATTAAATGAAACATATGAAATATTTTTATTTTTATTTATGGTATCTGTGGTTGGGAAATACATTCTCTTCTCATTTATTTAAATATAGTATTATGTTACATGTCTAATTTTATCCCACTATTTTATATATTAAAAAATATTTAAAATTGTGTAAATCTTTTAATATAATAAAATTGTAAACACATATACATTGAATAGAATTCTCTGGTCTACCATATACAATATTAATCTATATCATATGATAAACTATGAATCTAATTCCATTTCGAGGGAGAAAAGTTCCAATCCTATTCTTAGGATTGTGATGGGTGGAGATGGTACGCAAGGAGGCTGACAAATATCATTCTAAAGTTTTTCACTTTTTTGGAAAATTAGAAGCATCGGTAAATTAGTATCATTATTCATAAATTATATATATTAAATAAATATATATTATTATTATTTAATTATTTTAACCATTGTCTTAAAAAAATATGGATACATAGACTCATTAAATATGTGCTATAACTTGAATACGAGGAATAATTAAATTAAACAAAAATAATTTTCTGATATTTGACTACTAATACTCGTGGAAATTATATGAAGCACAAAATTTAAGAATCGCCCGAACCCACACTAATGAACGATTTTCGAAATTTTCTCATTCTCCTTTTGCCCTTCCCCCCGATGGATTTGCTATTGTTGGACCCGGGCCGGAACAAATTTCAAAATTCAAATCCGACCCAAGGAGGTACAGTACAATTACAATTATACCCCCTATGGGCTTGAAATCCCTTATATATACCTTACAAACCCCAGCCCCTCTGTCCTCATCCCTCTCTCTCTCTCTCTCTCTCTCTCTCCCTATAACTCTCGCATTTTCTCTCTCTTTCTCTCGTCGGTCGATCGATCGATTTTTTCTTTTTTCTTTTTTCTTTCTTTTACCAAAACCAAACATTAGCGCAGCTTTGATCTTGAAACCCTCGCCAATACACAAGCCAATCAGATACAAACCCTCAAAGCCTGCGGCACTCTCTCTCTACGCCGTGATCGACTCTCGCTCTCGGTGGCGAGTCTCCGCAGATCTGACTAACGTTACCGCTACTTGTCGACTGTCGACACACTCTCCTGTCTCTCTCCCTCCTTGGCTGCTAGTTCATTTCGACAGTCTCTCTTGTAAGTTTGACTGAAAGCTTAAACCTGCAATTATGAAATCTGATTTTTTTTCCCTTAATTTCAAATTTGCTTCTCCGGAATCTGTGATGATCTTGAATTTAAATTTATTGTATTCTGTTTTGTTTTTTAGGGTTTGCTGATCTAGTTTTAGGGTTAAATATGCTTTCTTACATTGGTTGTTCTTGATGGTTGTTATACATTGTTTCATGATTTTGTTTGTCTCATTCACTCTTTTTTTAGATTAGATGTTTCATTTGATCAATTCTTTGTAATTTTTTTCAAGATTTCTTTATGCATATCATGGGGGGTTTGCCAAGATTGATAGTGTAGTGCCGATTAGCTTTTTCAAAAGAATATAAAGGTGGAACTTGATTTAGGATGAGGGTTATGATCTTTGATCACCAAAGGGACGGATAATTGAATTTCTGGGTTAGGAATGTTTGAAAGCTGCATTGTTTCTTGTAAGTTCCTCACAATTCATACCTCCAAATTTGGGGAAATTAGAATGGGGATTTTCACATTCCTAGGATCAGTTAGAACCTAGTGAGCTCTGAAACATTAATATGAGTCTTAGAAACTCCGAAGCATGGACAGTAGTACATGATATTACACCACGGATTTAAATTACTTGGATGTGATATGACATGGGCACAATATTAACCTATATGCTAAGAAAGACTGTGTACGCACATAACGTACAATTACACATAGAAGCCATATTTATGCTTCTATTTTTGCACATAATAGATTCGTTCTGGTCTTATTACGGTTGTTGAATATCTTACCTTTTATCAAGTGGTGTTTAAATGTTAAACAAATAAAGTATCAAAGAATGTGGACAGGTAATAAAGTATCACGGAATTTTCTATCCAGAATCTGCGATGATTTGAATTATAACTTTCTTGTATGGGTTTTTGTCTTTAGGGTTTTCTGATCTAGTTTTAGGCTTAAATCTCTTGCATTGGTTGCTGTTGCTGGCTGTTTAACATTGTTTCATCTCTTTCTCTCTCTCTCTCTCTCTCTCAGATGACATGTCTTATTTGGATATTTTATTTGATTATTTCTTTTGGCAAAAGCTGCATTATCGGTTGTAAGTTCCTCGCAATTTCGCACCTCCAAATTTGTGGAAACAAGAATGTGAATTTTCGCATTCCTAGAATCAGTTAGAACCCTTGTTAGGTCTCAAACTAGTGAAAAAGAAAGTCTTGGAAACTCCAAAGGATGGAGACTAGTAAATGAGATTACACCATGTGAATACAATGACATAAAGTTTACATTACTAGGACACGAAATGACATGGCCGCTATTGTATACACATACAAATATTTTCTAGTATGCTAAAATATATTATTAAATTTGACTTTGTATGCACTTAACCTACATTTACGCGTAGAAACCTTATTTATGCTTATATTTTTGCGCTTAACAGATTTGTTTGAGTCGTATTACACTTATGGATCTTACCTTTTATGGAGTGGTGTTTAAATGTTAAACAAATAGAGTATAGGGTCACGTGACTTTCAATAGAGCCAAATTGGAAAGGTGAATTTATATTGTTGACTCGAACTAAGTCGATAAAAAAATTGGTCGTGTTGAGAAAAAAAATGTGGATGCTACTAAGATGTGTGAAAATGGGCCTTTAGAGTGTCATATGTGCATTGTATCTGAAGAAAGTTGAGTGCAGTATAGCTTAAAAATGAACACAGTTCTTATATGCTTTGCTCACTTTCGAGTGCATTTGGGGGTTGTTCTTTCACTTCTTTGGTGAACTTAACATGTCTCAGATGGGCCAGATTCATTTAGAACAATAAGGGAGTTGCCGATAACTATATTCGTATATCAGGGGCACATGTGCAATGCATATAGACCATTTAGATGTCAATAATCTGTCTTATCTCATGATCATTACTTTGATTCCGTGAGCTGTTTTATGTTTTTGTGCATGCCATTTAAAATGTCACATGATTCTCATTGATTATGTTTTAATATTGTGCTTAGTACCTCAACCTTTAAGTACAGCCATTGTTTCTTCTGCTTTGTAAATATTCATGCTTGAAAATCCTTTTGAAACAGTTCTAGTGCTTGCAATGCACAATTAAGTTTTCCTCATCCTTGTGTTTGTTATCTTTCCTTTTTTTCTTCAGCTAACATTTGTGTCCCTTCCAAACTTGACTTTCCTTATGCTATTATGATTTTCAGAGTTATTTGACAGCTCAGGCCTGAGAATTGTTTTCCGACCACATTCATCGTTGGCATGTCATATGCGATTTCTTAAATAAGCATAGATCTTAGATTTTTCGGCAACCTGTTTGGATATACAATTCGTTTTTTATGCACTTGTATACGAAAAATGGGTTCTCGAGGACGACCTTTATTTGATCTGAACGAGCTTCCTGATCTTAACGAACTCCCTGCTGAGGAAGATGAAAGAAACAATGGCGGTCTCTGCATTCAGCCTCAAAAGACTGTTCCTCTAAATTCGTACCCTAAAGATTTATTTGCAACAACAATAGTCACACAGAGAATACATAATAATCATGCTTTCTCCCATGCATCTTCTGTCTCTGGCTTTCAGCCGTTTGTTCCTCCTAAAGGTCCTCAAAGCTCTGAGGAGCGTGCGGACCCGAGAAGTGCACAGAATCTGAATATTAAGGTTGCTTCAACATCAAAGGCAGTAAACTGTGAGGATCCTAAAGAAGCACCAATGCTAGCTTCGCATTCTAGAAATGCTCAAGTAGTTGAAAGAGAAGAGGGGGAATGGTCTGATGTGGAGGGCTCAGTTGATGGACGTGGAAGCCCTAGTGTTCCTGACCCATCAGTATCTGTTTGTGATGGAACTTCGGAGGAGCAAGGTATACCTGACCCAGCAGGTAATTCTAATTCTACTTTGGCAACTGAAAATGATTCTAGAAAAGCCAAACTAGCCGAAAATAACAAGGATGAAAATATTAGTCATCCTTCTTCAGAGTTGGATTTGGCTGATCAAAAGCATAGCAATGGTCAGAACTTAGGAGTCAATAATAGTAGTGATGCATCCATTGATGGCCAGCAGGAGGCAAATTCCCTTCCTAAGCAGAGAGAGGTCAAAGGAGTTGAAGCAAGCCATGCATTGAAGTGTGCAAATAATCCTGGCAAGAGACCCAAGCTTGATGAACACAAAGAAGCAATGCTAGGGAAAAAACGTGCCAGACAGACCATGTTTTTGAATTTGGAAGATGTAAAGCAAGCAGGACCCATTAAAACCACAACTCCTAGGAGGCCAAACTTTCCGACACCTGTTACTACTCGTACCGTTAAAGAAGTTCGTACAGTTCCCCCACCTTCTGACTGTAATGCAGAAAGGCAGAATCAGACAATTGTTAAGGATAAAAAACCAGTTGATTTACCAAGTAATGAAGGGGGAACAAATTTGGAGTCTGGTGAACTTAAATCTGAATCTAATGGTGATATGAGTTCAGGAATTCTAGGCAGGCCTAGGAGGTTCAACAGTGCTACTGATCTTCATGCAGAGGCCCATCTAGCCCCTATCTCAAGACAGGGTTTGTGGAAGCGTCCTATAGATTCAAGGCAGGTCAAGAATTTGCAGGGCCCAAATAGGAAGTCTGCTCCTTTAAGTCAGAGCTCCCTCGATCAAAAAGTGGGGAACAAGAAACATACTGCTCCCAAGAAGCCAGCTGTCATTAGTACCCCATACCACGATACATCAGTGGAACGCCTTTTGCGGGAGGTGACCAATGAGAAATTTTGGCATCATCCAGGTATGAAATGTTCATGTGCTATGTTTCTCATGATATCTTTTTATGATTCCTTTTGTCTTTGTTTCAGCATAATGATTAATGTCATTCATTTTTGTGGTTTTAAAAAAAGCTAGATAGTGAACAACAAGGAGGCACAGATATTTCAAAATGAAAGCCATATCCATGTCAGACATGTAGTGAATGTGATACTCCACAGAAGTCTTGAGGCACATGTGAGATATCCCATGTGGCATGGCTTATTTATTTTTTAATTCGGGATCCTAATGGATACTTCTTGGATACTTGTTACAGTACTTGATACTTCATTCATACTTCTTTGTGACAATGGTATTCAGAAACAACACTTACAATTTATTTATGTATTATTTGATTAAATAATTATGAATGAGTGTCCACAGTTTTTGTGCCTAGTTATTATACTCACTGAAACCCTCTTTTAATTGTTTGAATTACTAATTTACTAAATTAGAGTTATTTACAAATAAAAATTGTACCATAATACTGAAATTTATTCAATATAAATTTCCTAATTGAAAGACTTTATTTCGTATTCTAGTTTTTTGAAGTTGGCCATGACATTGTTTCCATGTTAGGTTCAATACCCTTGTCCCTATCTATGTATCTCTTCTTCTAGTTTTGGGATCGTTAAAGTTAAAATTTGATAAAACTATTTTCTGTCTAAAACATTATTAATAGAGATTTAAAATGGAAAACATATCATCCCTGTATCCCCGTATCCTAGTTTTGGAAATTTGCAGTATCTTGGTATTTGGATTGTGTTGGATCCAGTGTTGTGTTTGCATCTGTGCTTCCTAGGTGGACAATGATTTATTGAATGCCAGATCTAGAAATGTAATGGTTTTTCACCCTTCTGGATCTTGGGCAGTTTTTTTTTAGGGGGGCGGGGGGAAGGGGAGGGGTTACATAATTAGGGATAAGAACGAGACTAGTCTGGGGTATCAAGCCCCCTTTGGATGATTGCGGGTTGATGCTATGCTTCTGCTTTACACATTGTATAGTGTTATTGATCTTATGATCTCTTTTCATCACTTTGAACTTTTAGCAACTTTTTGACTATAACATGTTGGTTATAATTATCTTCTCCTCATTAATATTCTGATTTTTATTGTTATTTGCGTTTTTGTGGATCATTATTTTTATTTTGTGTTGCTGTGTATTCTAATAGTTTAGTTCAAATGATTTTATTGCTCTTATAGGATGTTGCTATGAATGAACCTAGATTATTTATTTGATGTTGAATTAGTAAAAGCTTATGTTTGTATTGATCAGGCCCACCATGGTGGAGGGTTTGCTACAGCCTCTTACATTGGGCGTCCAAACGCCAGAAGAGTTGTTGGCTGGAAGACTATCTCTCACTCTGAATCGCTAGAGTGAGGATTGTAGTCGTTAACCTTGTCACAAGATCTTTATTTCAAGTTATATATATATATATGTGAAAAGTATACAATTGCATTTAATATCCCAATTTTCTGGAATGGTGTTTGTCTTGTTTGTCTTTTGTTTCTACATTTATTTCACTACCTACAAAGATGATCTCACTTGATTTTTCTCTCTCCTTTTCTGGAATATCTGAGCTGTGAATCTATATACTATTTGAATCTAGAACATCTCAACTTGCTACTAGCAAGTACAAATTTTGCCTTGCTTCTTAGATTGAAGGCTAGCCAGTATTTAAGCTTAAACGTACTGGTTGACATGCCAATCCTCCAGGAAGGAAGTGATTTCTGGAAATTTAGAGCTCATCAAATTTGTTTGCTTGCTGGGCCTACATATTACCTGCCTCGCACTTAGTCTTTGTCCATGAGATTGACAACAACAATAATAAATTAAAATCTGCAATTTCTGCACATTGAGGTGCCTTTGCTGCAAATATGTGCCTGTCTGTAGAAAAATTCGGTTATTTTCTTTTCTTTCTTTCTTTGACCAGATTACATTGTATCCAGTAAACTTATCACACTCACACATTGATTATATGCATCAGAGGAAACTGAGCTACAGTGTGTTCCTGGACGGTTTGAATCTGTAGAAGAGTATGTGAGAGTATTTGAGCCTTTACTTTTTGAGGAATGCCGAGCACAGCTTTACAGCACCTGGGAGGAGTTAGCTGAGACCATATCACGAGATTCACATGTGATGGTCCGTATAAAAAGCATTGAAAGGCGAGAAAGAGGTATTAGTCAATACAGTCTCTCAGTCGATTTTAATTGTGTTAGGTTTAGGTCCAGTCAGCTGACCGGGCTACAGTACAATATCAGAGTTTAGGTTTTAGTTTTATACCCTTCTTAACTGTTTCATCAGTCTTTTCTTTCTGAACAGTTATGACAGGCTTCAGGGTAGCATGTGCGTTTTTGGTGCTGCTAATTCATAATCATCATTCGTCCCAGATTTTCCTACTATTTGTCTCTAATATGTGACTTTTACTTAATTGAGATAAATGAAGTAGAGCTATACTTGGTGTGTGCTGTCAATGTTATTCTTTGGGAATAGGGCATTCATATGTTGCTGTTTACCATTAAATGAAGTAGAGCTATCTCAGAATTTGTGGTGAAATTCTTGAGTTTCTATATTTTTTTAGGATGGTATGACGTGGTAGTCATTCCTGTAAATGAATGCAAGTGGACATTCAAGGAAGGTGATGTTGCGATTCTCTCAACCCCAAGGCCAGGGTCAGGTATATCAATGCTATAATTCCTTCTTGTCCATCTTGATATCATCTGATAGTTATTAAAGTCTTATTTGTATGATTTTGTTTGTGTGCTGGTATCCAACAGCTAGATCTAAGTGGAACAACACCTCTGCCGTTGAGGATGATGATGAATCTGAGGTTAGTGGACGCGTTGCTGGTACTGTCAGACGACATATACCCATTGATATTCGTGATCCTCCAGGGGCAATTCTTCACTTTTATGTTGGGGATTCATATGATCCTAACAGGTAATTTAAGAGTTTTTATATGTATAACATCAGCAAGTTTATTATCTCATTCTGTTACTCTCTTCCATTGCACCCTGCCCCTGTTCCTATCCACCTTATGGTGGAGTGATGTTATCTTATATAGTTGCTGACAACATGTACATGTACATTAACAAATTTCCAGCAAGACTGACAATGATCATATATTAAGGAAGCTTTATCCCAAAGATAAATGGTTCCTTACTGTACTTGGTTCTCTGGCCACCACTCAAAGGGAGTACATTGCCTTGCATGCATTTCGCCGTCTTAATTTACAGGTGAGACTTTAGAAATAATATTTTAGACCAGAAGTCTTTGAATTGAGTACATACTGCCTCTACTATAGAAGCTGAATGGATTTTTGTTATGTAGATGCAAACTGCAATCCTTCAGCCTAGTCCAGAGCAATTTCCAAAGTATGAGGAGCAGCCACCTGCCATGCCTGAGTGCTTCACACCAAATTTTGTTGACTATTTGCACAGAACCTTCAATTCTCCGCAACTTGCAGCAATCCAATGGGCTGCAATGCACACAGCTGCTGGTACTAGCAGTGGGATGACAAAGAGGCAGGAGCCATGGCCATTTACTCTGGTTCAAGGGCCCCCTGGTACTGGTAAGACGCATACGGTTTGGGGGATGCTTAATGTCATCCATCTTGTTCAATATCAGCACTATTATACAGCGCTGCTCAAGAAACTTGCACCAGAAAACTTCAAGCAATCGAGTGAGAGCAGTTCTGACCATGTTGCTACTGGATCTATTGATGAAGTTCTTCAAAGCATGGACCAGAATCTGTTCCGAACTCTTCCAAAACTATGCCCAAAACCTAGAATGCTCGTCTGTGCTCCTTCAAATGCTGCCACTGATGAGTTGCTAGCACGTGTTCTTGATCGTGGATTCATTGATGGTGAGATGAAAGTATATCGGCCTGATGTTGCTCGAGTAGGGGTTGATTCCCAAACACGTGCAGCCCAGGCGGTTTCTGTTGAGCGAAGAACAGAACAGCTTTTGGTTAAGAGTCGCGAAGAAATTTTGGGTTGGATAAACCAATTGAAAATTCGTGAGACACAGCTGTCTCAGCAGATAGCTTCTCTCCAGAGAGAACTCAATGTAGCAGCAGCAGCTGGCCGATCCCAAGGATCTGTTGGTGTTGACCCTGATGTTATAGCAGCTCGAGATCAGAACCGGGATGCTTTGCTGCAAAATCTTGCTGCAGTTGTTGAGGGCAGGGATAAGATTTTGGTGGAAATGTCTCGCCTCCTCATTGTAGAAGGTAGGTTCCGGCCTGGAAATAACTTCAATTTGGAAGAAGCTCGTGCCAATCTTGAGGCAAGTTTTGCTAATGAGGCTGAAATTGTTTTCACTACTGTCTCTAGTAGTGGTCGAAAGTTATTTGCCCGACTTACTCATGGTTTTGATATGGTTGTCATTGATGAGGCTGCCCAGGCCAGTGAAGTAGGTATTCTCCCTCCTCTCTCTCTTGGTGCAGCACGTTGTGTTCTTGTTGGAGATCCCCAGCAGCTTCCTGCGACTGTTATTAGCAAGGCTGCTGGAATGTTGTTATACAGTAGAAGCCTTTTCGAAAGGTTCCAGCAAGCTGGCTGTCCTACTATGTTGTTATCGGTGCAATATAGGATGCATCCTCAGATCCGAGATTTTCCTTCAAGGTACTTCTACCAGGGTCGTCTTACTGACAGTGAAAGTGTTGCTAAGTTACCTGAAGAGATGTACTATAATGACCCTTTACTGAGGCCATACATATTTTATGACATCACACATGGGCGGGAATCTCACAGAGGTGGATCTGTCTCCTACCAGAACATACATGAAGCACAGTTTTGTCTCCGTTTATATGAGCACCTACATAAAACCTTGAAGGCTATGGGGCTTGGGAAAGTTTCTGTGGGCATTATTACACCTTACAAGCTGCAACTGAAATGCCTTCAACGCGAGTTTGAAGAAGTTCTAAATTCAGAGGAAGGAAAGGATCTGTACATAAATACTGTGGATGCTTTCCAAGGCCAGGAACGTGATGTCATTATTATGTCTTGTGTCCGAGCCTCAAGTCATGGGGTGGGTTTTGTTGCTGATGTCCGTCGAATGAATGTTGCTCTCACTCGTGCAAGAAGGGCTCTTTGGGTAAGAATTTTGACCTTTTCCTTTGGGTGAATTTTCCATAATAAACACAAAATTAAGTGGGATCAAATGCTTGGATACCTATTTTTTTCCCAGTTTAATGGGTTTGACCATACTCATTCAGTACCATCCCTAGGGATGCTTTTACAGTTTGTCTGGCTGACTTGCTCTCAGAGTTATGGATAAGATGCTGAATTTCATTTTTTTCCTAATTATTTAAGTTGTTTCTCCATCAGGTCATGGGGAATGCTAATGCCTTAGTGCAATCAGACGACTGGGCGGCATTGATCTCTGATGCCAAAGCCAGGAGCTGTTATCTGGACATGGATTCACTCCCGAAAGAGTTTCTGATATCAAAGCCATCTTCTTATGCTCCTTTGTCAGGGAAGGTCACCTCAAACATGTGGGCCTTGAGGTCTAGTGCACTGAGGCACAGATCAGGCGACATGCTCATGGAGTCAAGGTCTGGAACACCATCAGAAGATGACGAGAAGCCAAACTCTTTATTAATTTCTAAGGATAGGTAATTATCAGCCTCCAAAGCCACCAGAGTCTTCCATGGATGATTTTGATCAGTCCGGTGATGGATCCCGAGATGCCCGGCAATATGGTGTCCAGAAGAAGCAAAATTTGGCTGGGTTAATGGGTAAGAGGAATTCTCAATGGTATTTGATGATCATCTGCCAAATACTTGGATGCACTGTTGGAGACTCACATTGGTACAAAATATTCGACTTTCCTGCTATTGGCTTTAAACTTTGGGGGACGTTTACTTGTTATGCTTATCACCAAGGCAGATTGGAAGTCGAGGTATGTGCATGGCTTCTGAAGTTTTGGCTGGTGGAAAGGCTGATGAAATCCTACTGAGAGTGCCAAGCTGGTTGCGTTGAAGTGATGGCTGTTGGGGTGAAAATGTTTCTCAAATCCACATCTGACTCCCTGATGATGCATTAACATGGTATCTACACTTGATTGCATCGTAAATTGGTGTTCATGTTCAGGTCCTTCATTCTCGCAGCGAGACGATGCTTGGCATCAAAACAAACATTTGGCTATCAAGATCAATGGCTGGTCAGAAAACTTCTGCTGGAGAGCTGTGTCTGGGCACTTAAATCTGGCTCAGGTTATCAATTCTTTTGACAGAGAAGACATGAAGGTGGAAATGCTTCTCGTTTGTGGATTCAATCCCATCATTCTCCTCTCGTAACATACAGCTGCTGACTTCAAAACTGGAACACTGCTCAAATGGGGTGTTCCATGAAAGAATGATCGTATGAGTTTGAAAGATATTATCATCACCTTTTTGGGGTATGTATAAATTTATTAGGAGCACATTTTGAGGTATATGCATATGTAGGTATGTCGAGGGCTTAATTGGATTGTTGTTCTAGTCTGTGAGGGATGAGTTTTAACCTTCTGAATCTGCTGATGGTGCCTGGGGTCATGATCTGGAAGAGAGGGGGGGGGGTGGATAAAGATATCTTATAACCTTGTAGGGATGGCCCTTGGGTTTTGGTGGCATTCTTACATTGTACAGATTTCTTATATGTTGAACAGCAAAAATTCATTTCAATATTTATTTCATTGTCAATTTTATTATTGTGGTCTTTGTTTGTAACATGGACAAATTTTGCTGATTTCGAAGGACTTTTTGTTTTGATAATGATTGTCTTGCGCAAACGCTAATTTCAACTCTCTGTGTCTTCCGTCAGTCACTTTCACCCGACCGACATTTAATGATGAGAATAAAAGCGAGGAAGACAGAAAACACAAGGAGTCAAGGGTCTTCGCCACTTTCGCCCCCATTTTCGTTCATCGGGCGGAAGGGTGTAAATAGGATCTTAGTGGTAAGTCTGAAAGGAGGGGACGCTAGGAAATTAGAGTGTAAAAAGGAGGTTTAGCAAAGGTTGAGACCTTGGACCCTTGGGATAGTTTTAAGTAATAGAATATTTTAACTTTCATTCTCATTTTTTTTTAATTCTGATTGTAATTCATTATATCAAAAAAAAAAAAAAAAATCGAGACCCTTGGGCTTCATATGGATGGTACCTGAAGCTTTCTTGCAAGGGTTTGACGTAGGAAAAATTTACATGGGGAAGGATCAACTATTTTTGTAATTTCATAAAGTTTCGATTTAGGCTCTACCTATTATTTGAATTATATGCATCTAATGAGATTAATATACTTTTTTTGCATAAGTAAATGATAGAATTAAATTAAAATATGTTATTGTCTTGTATCATTAAAATGGTTTATTCGGTATCAATTCTTGTTCGGAGATTTAGGAAAAATTTACATTATAATTTTGGAATTGGAGTTGGTTTGTAGTTTTCAAAGGGTCACAAATTGGGTCGTGCGATGAATACACGAGGAATTATCTTTTCACCTTTTACTAAACAAATTTGGGCCAAATTGTGTCGGGCCTCAGCTTCTATTGGCCGGGTATTCAGTCTGTTTCTCTTCCTCCGGTCAGATTTAGAGGCAGGGGCGGGACGAGAAAAGAAAGAAAGAATCAGATAGAAAATTAGAGGGAGAAAAATAGGCATCCAAAACCAGAGCCGAGAAAGGGAAAGATGCCGATAATATAAATAAAATTAAAATAATTTTGGTTGGCTGGGATTATTATTACATTTGAGAGAGGAGAGAGGAGAGAGGAGAGAGGAGAGAGGACAGAGAGAGGGAGAGAGAGTAAAAGGGCTGTTTGGTTGGGGCTGGGCTGGGTGATGGTGTTGGGGAGATTGCGCGTGGGGAAGGGCAGAAACGTAAACTCAACAGTGGTAATACCGTTGATGGTATTATTGTTGTTGTTATTCTGGTCTGCTGGTGATGATCGGAGATCAAGCTTCGTCGTTGAAGCTAGCGGTGGCGGCGGAGGAGGTAGAATCACTAGTAGCGGCGGTGCAGGAGGCTTTTCCTGGTCTTCTTTCTCCGGTTCTTCTGCTTCTCCTTCCAATGTTTCGATAGCCTTCGCCGTCACGGCCATGGCCGGCATTGCCTTGGCCGCGACTCTCGTCTACTCTCGTAGGTAATTCTCAATATCATCAAAATTCGCAAAAATTAAACATTTGATCTCTCTCTCTCTTTCTCTCTCTCTCTCTCTCTCTCTCTCTCTCTGTCTTCAACATCCATTATCAATTTTTTCGAAAAAAACCAAAGAAAAGGAAAAAATTTTGTCAAAAAAATTTCGATAGATGATTGAAATAGAAACAGACTAGTGAGAGAAAAAACCCTAAATGAGAGCCCTCAGGCAAAGCCACTTTTCTACACCGTCATCGTCGTCCCCAAATTTTTCGACACCGTCCACATCGTCATCGTCATCGTCTTCCTCGTCGTCATCGTGGATTCATTTGCGATCGGTTCTTTTAGTCGTTGCTCCTTCCTCTTCACCTGTTTCATCCACAGATTGGTGAGTCCTCCTTTCAATCTTTCTCTCAAAGAATATTAAATTTTTTTTCCCTTTTTATTGGGGGGTGATTTACAATGTGCTTTTCAGATCTCGATCCGGAAGTACTCCATAGGAGGATTTTCTCTCTCCTGTTCAATTCCCACTGCTGAAAATTTTCTGGGTTTTGAGTTCGAGGTTGTGCTGGTCTCGTCTGATTGGCTGCATTGTTTATTAGGCTATATTCAATCTGAACCTTGTGGCACTTATATTGTATCCTAGTATCTCGGGATAGGAAAAAAAGATCTACATATAGAAGGCTCCAAACTTAGGAATGTGAAGACTTGAGCATGTAGTTAATAGGCGCATATGACAAATGACTAGATTGCTTTAAATTAGGGGACTTCTGTTAATTAGTCTATTTGGGATTTTCATTCATTCATTCATTTTCCTAGATTAAGTTACTTTATATTTATTGGCAATTTTATTTACACGTGTTTTGCGAATAATGTTCATGCATGTATGTTTTGAATTCTTAATTGGGAAATAAAAAAAAGGTTTAGAACTTTAAAGGTCTGTTATTTAGAACTTCAATGTCTCTGTGTGTGTCTGTGGTGCTTTAAAGGTTTGTTATTTATAGTTCTTAATTCTGTTTATGCTGGAGCATTTTATTTGGAAATTGACAGAAGTTTCCATTTAATTTCCAGGGGTAGCCTTAAATCACCATGGTCTCGTAGGAGAAGAAAACATGCTCTTCTTCCTAAGCAATGGAGAAGTTTCTTTACGCCAGAAGGGAAGCTCATTGATGGTGGAATCAAGTTCTTAAAGAAAGCTAGGAGTGGAGTATGTTACTGATCTTCAAATATTGTTGCTTGTCAAGGGTGGAAATGGTTCGAATTCATTCTATGGGTGCCTTATCTTTTCCCTTTTCTTGTTGCTGTTGCATGCAGGGTGTTGATCCAAGCATTCGAGCAGAGGTTTGGCCATTCCTACTTGGAGTGTAAGAATTGCTACTTGAATACTTATAAGTTTTCTTCGTACATTTTTTGATATCAAGTTCCAAGGTATTATTTCCTCCAGAATTCCACAAGGATGATTTGCTTGCATTAGACTTAGCTTCGGTTCTTAGAAGTAGGCTCTGTCCCCAGATCAGCCTCATCCTATTAACTGTTTACCTTGTTTCTCATGTGCTCATACATATCTAGGAAAAGTATAAGTTCTAAGCATGGTGGTTTTTTAGCGTCTAGCTTTGGTTGTGATATCTGCTATCCAACTGATATTCATTCTTCCTTCATTTAGCATGTTAATGTACTTTTCTGCTATGTTGCACCAGATTGGTTGGAATTGCAGCCTTCCACTATCATCCAGAAATATATGGATGTGTTCTGTGAACCAGTTAGTTGCCATGTGTTTTCTGTTCCTTTTCCTTTTGTTGCCCTTTTCAAGACACCAGGTCTATCATTTGCTCGGTGGTTCTCCTTGAACTTTGTGAACCATAAATCTGACTTTCAAGTGGACGGAGACTGAAAAGCCTTTTTCCAAGACTATAGTTGAGAGGGAGTTATCCCCCAGGATTTTTTTTTCCCTTTTTTCTTTGGGGGGGTAATTGCGGCAAGTGTTTCTATTCCAACATACAGTTGTTGCTTTATTGTCATATACTTTGAGATCTCCATGGTAAATTAACAATGTTTCTACTTTATTAATGAAAAAATACCATATCAATGGCCTAATCTATGCATCTCTATTTGGAAACAGAAGTATCGTACTTGACTCTGATTCTCACCAATAAAAGTATTTTAAAAATGTATTTATATGGATATGCATATAATGCTCCAAGAAAGAGGACCCTTGCAGGTTGTGTGTTTTGTGTGTTTGTGCACACGCACTTGTTTTCGTCATCCTCAGATAGGTTCACCTGGTTGTAACAAAGTTTGGCATTAGGATGGTTGGGAAAAGAGTTGCTTGTGTTTGGGGAGCTCAGTGGAGGATCTTAGGGAGGTGAGATCTCTCTTGGAATTTGGGGGTTGATTTTAAGATTATTATGTTCATCAAAGGAAAGGCATTAGATCTAAGCTTAGACAAGCTCCCTCTTTCTTGAAAATATATTGTTCTCTGGTGTTGTGGCAATGTACGAGTGTCTCTACTTGATTGTCCAAATCTTCTTTCTTACTGGTGTATCGTCAAATAACCAAAAATAAATTAACCTATTTCACTAAATACTAATATAGAGTGAGTAAGGTCGTCTCCTCAGGGAATTGTGGACTTACTTGTTTTCAGGAAATAAAAAATAAATAAAAATATGAGGATTTAAAAATTAACTAAACTAATTAACCAAAAATAAAGATCTTGAAATTAAAAGAATAAAAACTAATGGGAAATCAATTTTCTAGCCAAAGGAATTATATTCACCTTGATTTTATGTGATTGATCATCATCTATATAAAGATTTCAACACCCATAAATAAATTGGTAATACTCATTTAACAAATATCGAACAACCAAACTCTCCTTATTTCGTCAATAATTAAGAGAAACTCTTTAGTTATTTTTCTAATCGAAAGACAACCCTATAAGCTCTTAGGATTTAAAGGTTCGACAGTATTAAGATCTAAAAAAATCTAATTCTAATTAACAAACATATAACAGATTTATTTAAATTAGATTATTTAATTCTATGACATAGATTAGACTATTAGCAAAGCCATATATTTAGGTCATTCATCATTATATTAAAACCAACAAATAATTACACATTTGTCGTTCTAATTGGTTGTAGACTATTCTAGAACTTTTAAATATTGACCACTATTCAATAAATCTTAGAGAATCATAATTCATGAAGTGTAGGAATTGAATAAATATCTATAATATGTTGATTTAATTTGCTCAATTAGATCTCACAATCATGAAAAATTAAGACTTCAATCCTTAAACTGGAAGATAAATTTAGAATGAAAGCATGGAGAAAGAAAACTCAACAAAATAAATTAAAATTACTGCTGGAATTAAAATAAGTTGTGCTGGAGAAAGTGACAAAATTTGCCGGAAAACCTACGGGAAACTTGACCCCATGCTGCTGGAAAAAGTCTACAGGGATGTGGGTGGCTGATACCTACTGCTGCCCCTTTTGGGCTGCCCCCTACTACTCCTCTTGCAACATACAATGTTCCCCCTTTTTATAGGAATGAGTTTCCCATTTTTTCTTAAAGGAAAACCTTCCTAGACTTAGGCAACTACTAAATAAATAAAAGGGAAGTCTTACTTGCCTAAATAATCTAATTGACTTGCCAAGGAAATAAGCTAACTAAAATAAAATATTACAAAATTGGAGTTTCCAAATTTTTAATCCTAAATATTAGGAAGAAATCAATACATTTGCAAATTTTCCGTACTTCCAATTTCGATCTCACTTTTCCTTGACGCCACATACAAATAGAAGGAAATGTGCAACTTTGGTCTTCAAGAAAATCTTGCAATTATTTTCAGAGATCCACGTGCCCACACGCTAATGGAAGAGCATTGCTATCAATTTTTTCCATTGCTTGTATAAATGCTCCAAATTAGCTCCTTTTGCTCCACTTTCTTTTATAGGCTTTTTCCATCAATTCTAACATATCAAATACCACAAAATGTGGATATTGGTGTAATATTTATTAAAAAATAAAGCAAAATCAATACAAATGATTACACTAATTTGCACCCCAATCGAATTTACCCTACCTCATCATCCTATTCTTGTAAATTTAGGAAATGCTCCTTCCCAATTTGAGAACATGGTGGAAAGTGGAAGATTTTGGTCCATTAATGAGCAGTTGGTGGTGGAGCATTGTCTGAGGTTCTGTAAGACACTCTAATCCTGAAATAGACTTGGGGTAATTGGACGGGTTAGCCCTGTACACCCAGTTTCTCACAATAGTGACAATTTTATCCCAAAGGGGAAGTTTAATAAGGGAAAAAGCCAGGAGTTTAATATTACTTATGAAAAGAACCTTTTATTAGTGAAGTCTAAATTTGTAGGGTGCCTTATTTTTCTTATTATTTAATAGTCTTTGCAATGACTCTTAAGTGAACTAATTGAATGATGGTTAACCAAATAGAAAGATGGCAAAAAATCAAAGTATATGCAACTTGCTTTATTCTTTGGGACCCATTCTTCATTGCAGGTGGCATTGTCCATTTGGCTATAGTAAGTGTAATTTATACAAATATATCCTTTTGCACATGAACTCATGCTAACTTTAAAGGATGCTGTAAATTGGTCTCCTAGGGTCGGGGAGTATTTCTATTTTTCAACAGTGTATTGTTATTGTAACCTTCCTTTTTGAGATTGTCACCCATGCTTTTCTATCAAAAAATTTTTGTAACCAATGCCAGAAATTCAAAGGGACTGTTACCCTGCTTCAATCAACTAAAACACTAGATATTTTCCAACGGTGTGTTATGTTGGCCAGAAATTGCACATTTACTTTCTCCGAAATAACTGATCGTAACAATCAGCATGTGAATCTGCATGTTACTGTTGCAGTTGTACTAGGCTTGGTTTAGTGACGATTATATGATAAGTTGTTCGACTTCCCTTATTCTCCTCCATTGGTACATTCCACCATTCAAACAACTAGTTTGAAGTGGTCCGACTTGTAGGGGTGAATGCCCAATTTTGATCTGCTGTTGCAACTGATTAGTGGAAGTCATAGTGGATAGGAAGGAAAGAAAAATTATTGCTATATGTGTTCTATGTATTTTTATGTTTTATGATAAGCATACAGGCTGCCTTCTCTTGGTTAAATGGAAATTCTTTTTGTTGTGTTTGTGAGGTCCATGGCAAAGTGACAAAGTTGCCGTTGTTTTCGCTGCTTTTCTCCATTCTTTTAAGTGTCCAAGTTTCTCACTATTATCTGTTCTTCCTCATTTGTTACAAATTTGTTGCCTGAATGTCATTTTGAGGCCAGTTTGTTCAGTATTTTTCAGAAAAGCGTCCTGATTAAGTTGTTATTTTTCTACAGATATGATATGAACAGTACCCAAGAAGAAAGAAATTCTATAGAAGCTCAGCAGAGGTATCAATGGACCTTCTGATGCCTTATTCCCCCCCCCCCTCAATGCAACTAATAATTCGTTAAGTCACTGGTTCTTTCCTCCAACTTAGAAAAACCATGAACGTGCATATCGTTACACAAACTCTTAATTAGTTTTTGCATGTTCCTTGTCACCTCCCCTGTTAAATCTTTGTTCCATTGTGTTTGTGGTATAGACAGGAGTATGAGAACTTAAGGAGACATTGCAGGCAGATGCTCAAACACAGTGATGAGAGCCTTAAGCTGAAGGCTGCAGAAAGCATTAGCATCGAAAACAGTGGAGACTTTAGCCAGCTTCTTGATTCTTCTGGCCTTGAAGATGAAACTGGTACAGGGGGTTCCAATTCTATGGAGGCAGGAAGTCCATTCCATGAGGGCACAGAATATACACAGAAGCCAGTGCCTCAACTCTCTCCCTCGTCCTTGGAAGTTGATAGTAGTAAAATTACATGTGATGATGGCTCAGTAGGTGAAAGTGAATCATCTGATTCTGATTCCTCTGAAGATCTGGATAGCATACGTTCTCTCTTTGTCATGGAAGAAACTAATGAATTTGATGATAATGGGCATGCAAAGGAGAAGTCCTCTCCATCCACAACAGAATGCCCACCTATACAGCATTCTGCTGAGGATTTTGCAACATGGCAGAGAATAATTAGGCTTGATGCGTTGAGAGCAAATGCTGAATGCATAATGTATTCACTTTCACAGGCTAAAGTGTCTACAATGAAAGCTCACCATAAAGCAGATGGTGTTGGATTGAAAGACTATGACCACCTTGAACCATGCATGATTTACCATTCTGCTCGCTTAGTGGCCATCCTTGAGGCATATGCACTGTATGATCCTGAGATTGGTTATTGCCAAGGAATGAGTGATCTGCTCTCTCCTATTGTCTCAGTAATAGAGGATGATCATGAGGCTTTTTGGTGTTTTGTGGGTTTTATGAAAAAAGCTCGGCATAACTTTCGTCTTGACGAGATTGGGATCCGCAGGCAGCTCAATATTGTATCAAAGATCATTAAATGCAAAGATTCTCATCTTTACAGGCACCTTGAAAAGCTTCAAGCTGAGGATTGCTTCTTCGTGTACAGGATGGTAGTGGTTCTGTTCAGGAGAGAACTAGACTTCGAGCAGACACTGTGCCTCTGGGAAGTAATGTGGGCGGATCAGGCCGCAATTAGGGCGGGGATCAGCAAGTCTGCTTGGGGAAGAATTAGGCTAAGAGCACCTCCAACAGATGATTTATTGCTATATGCAATAGCTGCCAGCGTGCTGCAGCGTAGAAAGCTGATTATTGAGAAGTATAGCAGCATGGATGAGATAATGAGAGAGTGCAACAGCATGGCTGGGCAATTGGATGTTTGGAAACTTCTCGATGATGCTCACGACCTGGTGGTGACCCTCCATGAAAAGATCTGATCCCCTTAACTTTCATTGTAGATTCTTTTCTTTTCCTCGGTAAATTGTTTTGGCAGATCCTTGAATCTTAGGGGGCTCTGCAAGTCATTTTCCACTGATTTATACGGATAGTTGAATGTGTTTCTGCTATGAGAGGGCATAATTTGAGGGATTTAGTCAGCATGAGCACTTCCAAGGCCCCGTTTGATGGGAGTGATATCACACGCTGTCTGGCAATTTAGAATGAACTAACTTGCTCTTTGATTTCCTTTCCTGTGTATGCAAATCATCTTCATCATCGATCCTCTTTCATTTCCATCCTGATTTTTGTATCCCTGAATTCAACAACAGCATACCAAGGAGAAGGTGACAAAAATGTGAATAGAATGTGGACCCCCTTCTTGAACCGGTGATTTTAGTCTTTTATGGGTTATCACAAGTCAGGAACCAATTTTTCCGATGGTTCATCTTCTTTTAAGGCTTCTTCTTCTTTTTATTCTTTTTATTTTTTTTTTATTTTTTTTTATTTTTATTTTTTATATTGGTTTAGTTGTAGCAGAGAATTGTCACATTATCTGCCTTCATTTTATGTTGTGAGCAGCAACCTACACTTCCAACTGTGGTTGTAAGAACATTGCACTCCCCATCGCCAATATACTCCACTAGTCTCTCTTACCTACCTCAAACATGTATACTTGTTCCATTATTGTCACATTTCTAAGAGGCTGCCCTTTTCTTTTGGCGATTCGTAATGATGTGTTCTTAGTTCTTGATATTCCTATCTCTGACCATATTTTCTGCGTGAAAATGTCGAAAAGAAATTCAGAGAAACTTCAATTATTTATAATTGATGTTGAAAATATTCTTTTTATGCCACACTTCTAAATATTCTCTTCTTTTTTCCCCATAAAAAAAGAAAGAAAAAAAAAAAAGTATAAATGCACCCCAAAAGATGGAAAACTGGTTGCCTATTAATAAAGAAAGACGGTTCCAGCCTCAAAATCCTTAAAATAAGTCTTCATAAGAAGTCCCGATATGGTACTCATTTTATTTACTTTCAAACCAGGCATAATCTAAAAATAAATATATATATATATTATAAAATTATATTACAAGTGAATTTCACTGTTTTTTATATGAATAATTATATTTGTTACAATTGATACTTTATAATTTTATTGTAATGATCAAATATAATCAAAATATATATCTGAATTATTTATAAATTTGTAGAGTTTAAAATTAATTATATATAAACACGATTTAAGGGGATTTAAGGGTATTGAGATTACATGAGTCCTCCATCCAAGATTAATTCTGGTAGGGTTATGAAGCAATCACACACACTTTCTCCAAACAATAAAAGGTTATCACATACGAAATTGATTGATGGAGTAAAGCCGGCGCCATGCTTTGATAAATCTCCGACGAATAAGTGAATTCTCGAATGTGTGGGGCGAGAGACGCTGCGTTTTAACATTTAAGAGTAAACGGGGCGGAAAGTTGGGTCGGGGAGAAGCCTTAGGCCCGTTTCTCTGGAATGCCCTTTTTTTTCTTGGGCTACAGGAATCGGGAATACCCGAGCTCTCTCTCTCTCTCTCTCTCTCTCTCTCTCTCTCTCTCTCGCTTACAAATTTGAATTCTCACCATCCCGATCAAGATCACAAGCAAACCCTAATCCCTCACAGATGTCCGAAATCGTCGAAGAACCTCAATTGCCCAACAGCGGCGAACCAGAACCACCGGCGACAACACCGGATTCAAATCTCGACGAAACCACGACGATCCAATCAAATGACGCCAAACCAGAGACTGAACCGGCAGCAACTAATTCTAATCTCGACGAACTTGGAAAAAAGGAACAGGAACCGGAACCGGAATCGGTGTCGAATGGTGACGCGATCCAATCAAACAACACTGAAAACTCCGAGCCCGTTCAACTCACTGATACAGATTCAAAGGATTGGCCTTCGCCAAAACCACCTTCACCGGTTGAAGACAGAGGGCGACCTGCTGAGCTTAAGAAAGATGAAGAAGGAAGCCGTACGTTTACGATGAGAGAATTGTTGAATGAATTGAAGGATGGAGGCGGAGGCGGAGGCGGAAGTAAGCATCAGCGTCAAAGCACCAATGGATCTGAAAGCGAAAAAGGCAATTTGAGCTCTCCTTACAGGTCTGTCTGCACTTTTGATTTATTCACTTCGGTTCAATGAATGTTAGCTCGTGTTTCAACTTCAAATTGATCCCTATGTATGATTTCCGTTGATGTTTCCGCAGTCGTGAAAGCTCAGAACAGCAGCAGCAGAACAATGTTGCATTGGAGTTGATCAATAGTATCACTGGTGTTGATGAGGAAGGCCGGTCCCGCCAACGCATTCTTTCCTTCGCTGCCAGGAAGTATGTGTATATTTCTTTCCTCTCTGATTGGATTATGAAATTATTTACCCATCTGAGCAAATCTTGCATAATGTAACATGAAAGTTTGTCTATGCAATTGTTTCTATATATGTGGTCTGGCTTTTCCACGGCGTATTCTTTTATCACCAAAGGAAAATTCACCAAAACTGTGAAACTGTGTTTTCTCAATTTTAAGTGAAATCCATCTTAGAAATACTCTTAACTTTATTCACCTTGTTCCCTGTCAGCGTGGTTGAAGGACATGTATTTCCTCTGCATTGCTTGTGGAATTGCATTTTTAATAGATCCTTTAGGTATTTTATATTGTCTTTGTAGAAGCTTAAACTGGACGCAGTCCATACAAGGGGCCTCAAATTCTCAATCAAGCTTGGATCCTTCACTACGTTGATGAAGTTGGGTGAGCCATAAATAAGTGAAGCCTCTACAATCACCTAATTGTTCGTTCAGGATCTTCTTGTGAAGCAAATGAACTAGTTTGAACTCAAACTCATTTATCAGCCATTTTAGAAATGCCTTCCAGATTCTTTTTATTTATTGATTGAACTATTATGAATAGAGATAAGTCAAGCATTAAAACTTTTCATGAATTTGCATTGCAACATACATTATGTGGTCTTCTTGAGCAATTTTCCACTTTACCTCTAATGAGCATGTGTTTTGATGATATCGTATTATGTAGGTATGCTAGTGCTATAGAGAGAAACCCAGAAGATTATGATGCTCATTACAATTGGGCTTTGGTACTCCAGGTCTGGACCACCTGCCCTTGCATCCTGATTTGATGGCTGTGCTTTAAATAAAAACTAGCAATTTGCTGGGTCTTGGTGTTTCGGGAAATGATTCCAATTTGATGATTTTACGTCTAATGTTAAGTAGCAATATGCGTCTCTCTCTCTCTCTCTCTCTCTCTCTCTCTCACGCTCTTATGTCTAGTCAATTTTACCATCTGCAGGGTAAAATGTTCCTTCTGTTGATGAAGAATAGTGTTTAGATGTGCACTTCTTCCAGTATGTGCTGTGCAAATCTGTTGAATGTCTTTTATATTTCCAAACTTTTGCTCATGAGATCAAAGAGTGTTTGATGCTTGATCTTATGGGCTTCAACGGGTTGTTAGTATGTGCTGCAGCACTGCTTTGGATGCTCACTGTGATCAATAGTGCTACACTTTTTGGATCATAGTGCTAAACTAAATGAATCTCCTTTTTTATGTAAAATATCAATGTGACCATCTATGGAATTTTATTTTGTTTGCCCTGAAATACATCTGATTGCAATGATTCTGTTAACATATTGTTCTTCGTGACAGGAAAGTGCAGATAATGTGGATCCAGATTCTTTGTCACCATCTAAAGATGCTTTGCTCGAGGAGGCATGTAAAAAATATGATGAGGCTACCTGTCTCTGTCCGACACTGCATGATGTAAGTTTGCACATCTATATCATAATTGTCATATATATGTTTGATAAAGTGGGAAGACCAAGTCATCCTTTGGTGGATCCGTCATTTAATCAAGTCACAAGTATTTCTTTAGTTAATTGTCTCAAACTATGTGTGTAAATCCCTAAAAGACTACAATCCGTTAATTTCCAATATTAAATGTTGACGGACATGAGGCTGGTGGTGCTTAAGAATGTTAACTATTTAAGCAAGAGTTAGGAAATGTAAGTCATGTGGCTGGGGTGGATGCTGTTGATGATGATATCTGTAATCTGTCTTGAATATATTTTTTGAAACAACTTGACACTTATTTGCCGTTAGATTAATACTGCAATCAAAATATTAGGCAGTAGATATGGCCTGAGTTGGATTATTGCACAGTTTTTCTGACTTTTAATTTATTGTTACATTTTCATATCATAAACTGATGTTCTATTTTATGGCCCACATCTTACTCTAACTATAATCTTTTGTAAATATATTCCAGGCATTTTATAATTGGGCTATAGCTATTTCAGATCGAGCAAAAATGCGTGGGCGTACTAAGGAAGCTGAAGAACTATGGAAGCAGGTTTCAGTTTTAAGTCTTTTCAGTTTAGGTCATGCTGGATTTTCTTTTTGGACATCATGCTGGATGTTGTTGTGCTCATTGTCTTGATTTTGTTTAAGAAATATGTAATTTAACAGCATGCTTTAGATGTCTGTAGACTTTTAAATGTGATTGGAAAAATAGTCCAGGAAGGTATGAGGGTTAGTGGTGTTTAAGAATTTAGGATCTGGTTGATAATCAGCAGCTTTGTGCAACTTTGTGAGAAATCGCTGAATATATAAAATGTCATCATGCAAGCATCCAACTTTGTGCAAATTCATATATTAATTTACTCTGTCTTTTGGTATAATTGTCACATATCTTTTCTAAGCTTTATAGACTAGATCTTTTGCCTAGTAACAATCATTGCTTTTGAAGGAAGAGATATATGCTACATAACAAATATCAGGTTCATTTACACATATGAATGTGAGGATGTGTGTGCAGTACACTCTTTTCGCTGGGGACTTCCAATGTGGGATAAATAATAGGAGAATAGAGAGAGAAGCAAGGGAAGAAATGAGAGATGAAATAGAGAACAGAGAGAGAGAGAAAGATAGGAAGAGGGACTATTGAAATCCACCAATAACTTAGAGACAAGACTGAATTCAATTCATTAACCAAGTAAATCGTAAAAAAGAGGCAAGGCCCTACAACAATTATGAAAATAACATCAAAGAACGATCTCACAAAAAATAAATACAAACTGAAAAATAGAAACTATTCTGAAATCCTAAACGTTAAATAACTTTTAATATATTTTGTTTAAATTCTCCACTGTCGAAAAGAGTTGCCTCTGGGAAGTGAAACTGTTTGTCAAGGTGGGTGAATCCAAGCAACCAAAAAACTTACAGGATAACCCCATATGAAAACAAATTTGCATCAGCACAGCTTCACGAATACCTTGATAGTGATGAAACTTCTCATCAAAGAAAATAAGAAGTATAATTTTATTTGTAAAAATTAAACAAATCAACATAAGGTCCTTACCTACAATCAATTGGCAAAGAGTTCAAAGGAACAAGGGAAGAAAAACTAGGATGCCATTACAAGTTCAAAAGAAATGCATCATTTTCATTAATAGTATCAAAATCAATTTGTTTCACATCCTTAGAACTATGACTTTTCATGATTATAATATCTGTGGTAATTTGAAGAATTATATGTATCATAATTACTCTGAAAGGCATCCCTAAAACAAGTGGCAAGAGGATGAGCATGAGTATAAAAATCATATTCTGCTTGGGCTAATCATCGGGATAAGAATTGCAATTAGAATATGAATTACTGTTGTAGTATGCCATGACTAAGAGAACAGGACCCTAAGTGGATCAAGTGTCAGTTTATTCAATTTACACAAATAAAATCCTAATCCAAATTTTTGAAGAAAAATATATTATCTCAAAAAAGGTTTATGCTGTAAAGTGCTTGAACTAAGTGAAACTAGGCCCGTATATTGTAAACCTGTTGAAACTGAAGAGGACGAGCACACACAAAGCTGAATCAAGATGCGAACTAGGCTAAACAGGACCAACAGGGCAAAACTGAATTTTGCTGGAGTTAGGCAAAAATTGAATTAGGCAGTGCACTGAATTTTTCCTGGGTAGTGTTTAGACAGGTAAGGCTTCAATCCAGCTCTCAAGTCAGAGCATAAACAACAGCCACAGAATGATTTTGTAACAAGATTGTAATTTCAAATTTCCGCAAAGATCAAAGCAGAAGTCTTAGGATCCATCTTTCTCCTTCTATGTTTATACCTTTTCGTTTTGACAGTTTAAATCTGAGGACTTGCTGAAACTTGTTACTCTAGGTAGAAGACAACAACAAGATTTTCTTCTTTTTTTTTTTCACTGTTCAAATCAGAGAATGACTTGAGCAAAAAGTTTTGTTTGGGCTATGATACCAATTAATGTAGAATGGCAATAGGAAATTAGAGATAGAAGTAGGGGGAAAAAAGAGAGATGAAAATAGAGGAGTGAGAGAGAGAGAGAGAGAGAGTATGGGGAAGGAGTAACAGAATAAACCCCAATACTTAGTGACAAGACTCCTTCCAATTCATTACTCAAGGCATATCACTAATAATAACCCTAATGCATAAATATATAGGCAAGGACCTAAAAAAATATGAAAATAATATTTAAAGAATGTTGTCACAAAAATTAGAAACAAATGAAATAATAGAAACTATTGTAAAACCACAAATATTAAACAATTTCTAATAGATTCTGCATTCCTTCCTCTTTGCTTCAGGGCTTGAGGCATATGTATATTGTTTCATTATGATCAGCAGCAAAGTTTTGGATTTTACTAGTTTTTATTTTTATATTTTTTTCAGGCCACAAAAAAATATGAGAAAGCTGTCCAACTCAATTGGAACAGTCCTCAGGTATCTCCATGAAAAGTGTTTTTTTTTTTTTTTGGGTATTCTAATTCTTCATCTGACCTGACTAATTACGTGCCCTGTTGTTCTTTCTTTCCAAAGTTTTCTGCATTGTCTATATAATACCTTTTCTTGTGGAGCCTATTAATATTTGCTTACCATGACTCAAAATTTTTTCTGCATCTTTGCTTCATTTTATTTATGTCATTGAATCTTGTTCCAGGCTCTGAACAACTGGGGACTTGCGTTGCAGGTATATCTGTTTGATATGTCTCACCTGCTATTTGAACCTTCTTCATATGCTTTAATCTATATTTTCTCTGAGATTTTCCTCCGGACCCATATAGATTTTTACAAGCACTGATTTTTTCATCTGTAGCATGACATGTTTTTGTATTCAAAATGTGCCATATAGGAATTAAGTGCAATTGTTCCTGCTCGGGAAAAGCAAAGCATCGTAAGAACTGCAATCAGTAAGGTATGAGAGTTTCTGGGAATGGTAAGAGTGATGGATTGATTTTATGTTAAACTAAGGCCTTTTAAATCTTGTATATATACTTATTATCGCAAGTTGTAGTCAATTCTTTTTTGATCGCTGGACACGTCTTATGATGCAGTTTCGTGCCGCAATTCAACTGCAATTTGATTTCCATAGAGCAATCTACAACCTTGGCACCGTTCTGGTTGGTTTGTTTGTAGGTTTTTTTTTTTTTTAAAATGATAATGCATTAGATTGTGTTTTGGCAGTAGGCACAGTATTCAGCCACTTATATGGCATATCTATGGTCACATCGTGTTACATGAAGGTTTTGGAAAACTGAAATGTGTTCTGTTGTCATGTGGTTTCAGTATGCATTAGCAGAAGACACATTAAGAACCGGTGGATCAGGCAATTCTATAGAGGTCTCTCCAAATGAGTTATACAGTCAATCGGCAATCTATATTGCAGCTGCACATGCATTGAAACCAAATTACTCTGTAAGTTTCAAGTAATGCAATCTACATCGCACTGCTTTCAAGAATTCGTGTTGTTTCTTCCCATGGACAAAATGGTGTAGTTATTTGATCTAGATTAGTGGCTCACATGGTTAGACACCGCAAGTTCAGAATGTTACTAGGCTGTAGAAGCATAATTCTGTTTCTCTGTTTCTCTGCGAAATGAAAATTTCTTTAAGTAAATCTAATTATTTTTCAATGATTTATATCCTTTTCTACTTACTGCAATTCTGTGTTTGTCCAGGTCTATCGTAGTGCCTTGAGACTTGTGCGCTCCATGGTGAGTGTTGGCTTCCCTAGTGATGTTAACTCAATTTTATGATTTACTTTCTATGTTAAAATTTCTTATGTTTGAAACAATCTTTTTGGGAATTGTTCTGGTGATGCTTAGATTATGTTCACAAGAGGATAACATGTTATAAAACTTCTTTCTTAAAAATTCTACCTGATGTGGAGTGTTAAATGTATCAGGTACACCCAGACAAAGCCTGATTGCTAACACTCTTAATTCTGATATTGGAATGACTGACTTCCTGATGTTGTACAGAAGTGATTTAAAATTTAAACTTTTATCATATTTTTAGCTCTACAATTTCGAGTAGTAATACAATTCTAAAAGGGTAAAAAGATTTATTTATATCTTAGGGATTTATTAGAATGTGATCCCCATTGTGTTAGGATCTTTGGCCTACAAAAGATATGAGCTTTCTCATGAGAATAGTGGAACAAATTTGGAGTTGTCCTACTCTTCGGTCCCTTGTCCACCTCATCTCCATCTCTTTCTTTTACTTCTCATTCTTCTAATAGTTACTGGCATAACTGTACACCCTAGCAATTTACAATCCACATCCTGTAATAGGAAATGTGGTACTCTGATGTTCTATATCACAAAAATGACAATCCAAACATGAGGTTAGAAGTAGTTCACCAAATATAAACCACGTTAATTAAGGTTGATGTTCAATATTTTTTTTCTTTATGGGTTTTAGTAGTGACTAACATTTATTTTACATATATTTATCAATGAAAATCACACATGAAAACATGTGAACCATTTAAGTGAAACTAAACTACCATTAAAAATAGTATCCTAATATTGGTTTTGATTCTCATGTGTTTCCAATGATCTGTTGGATGCTGTAACATTTCAGGTTAGGCATCATTAGTGGGACTTTTCAGTATAGTTCCTCTTCTTTAGTAAATGTGAAGCACTATAATAGATAATGCTTCGAGTTGGGATGTCTACTCGGTGGACAAATCTGAGAGTTATAAAATTTATGTTATTTATTGTTCTGTCACTTTATCCTATAAGTAAACAAAGATCGACAATTCAAGCATTTTGATTCTACTGTTGACTGGGCCACTTGGTGTTATGATTGTAACCGAAACTTATTTCTTTTACAGCTTCCTTTACCACATTTGAAGGTTGGGGAGCTGGTTGCACCTCCGGTGGGAAATATGGTTGCACCGCACTGTGATTGGAGAAGATCACAATTTGTTTTAAATCATGAAGCACTAGTACAGGTAGAATCACATCCTGCAATGTGGAATTTAAAGTGATGGTATAGTGTTCATTTGCCTTTTGTGTTTTATACAAAACCTGTGATGTTCTTAAAGATATTTTGGCATTTCATCTCATTCAATCAGCTGAATATCATGTTGGCATGTTCTTTGTTAATTAGCCAATGTAATAATGAGAACCCACCAAACCTTAGTGTAGGTAGCAAAATGGCTTTAGTGATTCCCCTTGAATCTCAATTCCTTTGATGACTTTATGCTATAAAGAAACATCAAAAGCTAGTATGGTCTCCGGCAGAATGTATGAGATGCCAATGCTGGGTGAGAGATTTTTATTGTAGCCCCTAGATATTCATCTTATCTTTCTTCCTTTAGTAACTTTATAAGTTGGAGATGGTTTTCATGTTCTCTTTTGGGAGAATTCTTGTTACATTTTCTCTACTCTATTAATTATCTCTGTCACACTTCACCCCTTGTAACAAAAACAGAAACAATTTAAATCTATCCCACCGGATATTTATTTTATGTTCTGCAAGATTCTGGCACTAGGGGATCACCTAATTTGCATTGCTCTATATGTTAGGAGAAGTGGCACTGCCTCTTTTCTATTTGTAACAATCGGTGGTTTATCCTAGAAGTCTTTCTATTTTGCATGCCATAGTTTAGTGTGTTCAAAGGCTGGTGCTCTTTTTAGCTATAACTTATTGTATTTTGAGGGATTGAACTACTATGATTTTCAAAATCCAAGTAATTGGTCTATCTTCTCTTTTGAACAAGATTGATTGTTATGCTTCTTTTCGGGCCCGTGTTTTTGGAGTCTTTAGAGATTATAGTGTCGAGGATTTGAAGAGAGATCGGAAAACTATCATTATTTTTTGTTTTCAATCTGTGCTTCTTTTGATTTTTGAGAATTTCTTATCCTTTGATCCCTATTTGTATTTTCCTTTCTATCTAATACGATTTTTAATAACATAAGAATAATAATCTCCTCATCCTGTGGATTGTGGTTGTCTGCTTCCTTTGAAGAGCCCTCGTCTAATTCCCTCCATACCAACCCATGCCAAACCCCTAGTGCTTCGCCTTGCTAACCCCACAAGCTTCAATTAAGCTTATGGTGAAGAAAAATAATTGCTGCCCCCTCAACATGTAACCGCTTATTACATCTTCATGCCCTTCTGGTGGCTCTATGTCTGGATCCAGGTATTTGCATCATTTTTTTTCTGTGCTGGACAGAGTAGAACATTTTCACAATGCAGTTCTAGTTGACTTACCTTTACATCTTTAATGCAATCTGTCTATTTGTGTTCCTTGCCTTATCTTCACCCTTCATATGTTGTTTAAGTACTAAAGTTTGGTGATTATACTCCATCTCTGCTCTATTTATCCTCCATTTGTGCAAATTTTCAAGAGGGCGACCAGAATCCCTACATGATAACGGCAGGTTCATTTATGCAAATGCTGGAACTTCTGGAAGTATCATCTTACTTTGATGCTTTTTTGGAGAATGGAAGAGCTACTATACTGAAATTTCTGCCAAAAGGGTTAAAATTATAATGTAAAGAGTACCTTTTTGTTCAATATGTACTATTATTTTCATACAAGTTCTGTCAGGGACTTATCACAGCTTGCTTCAATGGTGATCTAGCTTTCAAAACTAAATGGCCAAGATGGCTGAACTGAATACTTGTGCTAAATGATGCCTATCGTCTTGTGCAGCTTAGCAAGGTTGAGAAAACCCTATCACAACAGACCCTATCCGGGAGAACAGGAGATCGAATGGCTATTGACAATTCAATAATTAGAGTTGATATTTCAGATATAGTTTCTGTGTCAGCCTGTTCTGACCTCACTTTGCCACCTGGTGCAGGCCTCTGCATTGATACTGTGCATGGACCTGTTTATTTGGTAAGCATCCTTAATCCATGACTTTCTCTATTTAGCTCATGTGATTGTTATCATACGAAACACATCAAAGTAATACTAGGAGGAAGTTGCTATGCTAAAAAATATGTTTGCTTGCCTAGATTTTAAATATTGGTTTGATATGTATGATTTAGAACTTTCTGAATTTATGTTGCCATTTCAAATTTTTGCCTTTCCTCTTTAAAAAATTTTCAAAAATAAAACCCCCAGGCATTCTTAGTGTGGCAGCCGCTGCTTTTGGAGCAGCCGCTGCTTTTGGAGCAGCTTGCTAGTTTGCTGTCTCAAATGTAAAAATTGGAACTTTTTTAAGCAGTTGCCATTCTTAATGCCTTCTCTCCACAAACTAGGCCATATTTTTATCTTATAAGATGTCAAAAGGTGTTTCTCTTCATCTAATTGAAATGTAAATAATTGCTAGAGAATGCTTATGCACAGCTATATGGTCATTGCCTTTTAAATCAATTGTCAGCAATTATTTACCAGTATTCAAACATTCAAAATCTTCAAATATTCAAATCAAGAACTTACATGCAACCAGTCAAATGATATAATCTGACTATATTTAACAAACAGCCTGGCATCTAATGCGGGTCAAAGCACGTGGTTGCCTCGCAGGTTAAATGCAATTGATTAGAATAGCATTTCAGTATTCTTAACACTAGGGCTTGTCAATCCAGTTGGGGATAAGTAGATCTATCCTTTTCACAACTGCCAAATCAAAAGTTTATGAGGCCCTTGGGGCGACGAAAGCCTTATCAAGTGCAGAAGGCACATCAATGACATTTGACTTAATGAAAGGACCAAGTAAATCATTGCTGATTATTGATAGAAGAGGGAATTTGCTATAAAGATGGGTGTTGCTGGATATGAGGCAGGGAGTTAAAAGGATAGACAAATGTAGATTTAAAAGAAAGTGTGTAAGATTTCGAGTGTAAACTCATTTCTTCTCAAACAACTCCTCAGGTAGCTGACTCATGGGAATCCCTTGATGCTTGGCTTGATGCAATTCGTCTAGTTTACACTATTTTTGCACGTGGTAAGAGTGATGTTCTAGCAGGTATTATAACAGGCTGATTATTTATGCTCCATGTGTATTGCCAGTGGCGATGCTTTGTAAGAATTGGGTGCTGGTTTATATACTATCATGTTTTGTGAAAATAAATTTGTGTATTATTTTACTCTGTATTTTATCATGGTCAGTGAGATTTTCATCCATTATCCTTTTGGGTGCTCTTCTAGCCTTGCAATCAGCTTCAGGACCTGTTTGTTAACTTTCAGTGAAATAGAAGATATGTTTTTAAGGTTTTTTTTTTTTTTGGGAATAAATGTCTTTATTACAGTACTGTTGCAATACCATTTGAAGCAGAGCAGGATACTTTGAAGATTGATTTCATTCAAAAATTATGGGATGTAAAACTGCAGTGTTCCTTCAAAAGTAGCTACCCCGTCTGAAATCTAGTGAACCAAAATTAAGTAGATACAATAGAGTCAAGTATTCATCTTGGTCATCATAGTTGTCTTTATCTCGCAAGGGCTTTGGGTGACCTGCTGGTCTTTAAAATTATCACAAATGGCTCTCTACTTTGGTCAACTTTTGTGCAATATGGAATTATGTATCTTTGGCAGATTCTGAGTCAGTTGCTACATCACTAACGAGTTGGGAAATTGTTAGCTACCTGCTTACTGTTACATTGCAAATCTCACTGAAAAGTGTTGCAAGGGACATTGTATCGGTGGTTTCATCCACAGCATTAGCATGTACAAGTACTAACAGGATTTGATGCATGGTTACATGCATAGGGTTTTAGAAGTTATCTTTACTTGCGCACGTATGATATGGGAGAAAATCAACTAATATCCGGCTTTATTCGACTAAATGCACACCGGTGTTTGATGTATATCTATTTCAGAAATATATTAACTGCTTACTGCACGTTTTCTGATGATACTGGGAGTGTATATTGTCGTGCAGAATTGACACGGCAATGGATAAGCCAGCCAGCATATTCTGCAGATGGAAAGCCTCGTTAAGGTATGCTAAAGTTTACACTTGATGCACCTATGAACCCTTGAGTCTCTTTGAGAAGGATAAATTTCATGCATATTGCGGGTCTTAAGTTAAAGCAAGAATAAAAAAGAAGGGACAATCCATAGCCCTTCACTGTATAGTAGACTAGAAGCCACTGCAGGAACCATCAAATCTGCCTTCTTAGGTTCACTTTTTGCCCCACAAACACCACCAGACTCCCCACTCATATCAATCGTGAAAAATGCTCCTGTTAGAAATGGTATTCCATCACCAAAGGAAGTGGCATCCATTTCCCAATCTAATGTGGAGAAAGATCCCCGACTAGGTAAACATCCACAGCGGAGTCTAAAAGATCCACAAGAGAGCTGAGAATCCTTAAACGCCCAAGTGCCTGTAGATCATAAAGAAACTTGAGAGGCGTTATCACACAGCCAAGTGCTGTGCCAATTGCCTGACTTAATAGCATTGAGCGTGGAGATGAGAGAGTTTTTTTTTTGGTGGAAAGAGATGAGAGAGTCAGATGGCCTGCCTTGAAAGCATGCATCAGAGTGCAACAAATTGAAATGACAGACTTCATTAGACCACATCCCACCAGACCTGCTACCACGTCTGTTCCCTTTACGAACATGGCAGCTACGATATAGAGAACCACCTTCCCATAGTTGTTGGCCATGCTTATAATAGTCAACCCAGCTCCATAAGCATTGCAAAATGAAAGGGCAGGAGCCGTAATGTAGGCTATCACAACATGATGCCACTTTAGTTCTGGAAACATAAGCAGAGCAGCAATGGTACAAATGACGAAGAATGCTAGGTATCCAGTGACTGCCATCTTCATTGAAATGGTCTCTTTGAGGAAGAGTTTATTCTCTTTCAGATTTTCAACTGCCTTGTCTCGGTATGTAGCTAGGGGTTTTGCTCTTTTATCTTTCCAAGAAAATTTGAAATCACAATTTTCACCAAAAAAAAAAAACAAAAGAAAAGAAATCACAATACATAAGACCTCGACAGATGTAGCGCCCATCTCCTAAAATGAGAGCAATGCATATGAAAACCTGCATAGAATACAAGACATGTCAAGAAGTTATTAAACCTCGTCTCCTTTTTGGGAGAGAGACTTAACTTGCTTGCCTTGTATCCCGCTAAGCCCGTCATGCTGCCTTCGGGCATGTTTAACTTGTCCCAATTTAGCTTAAATTATCTTTGTTCTATGGTATTTTATTTGTTACATCATTCAACAAAAGCGAATATTTTTTTATGGAAAATATAAAATTTTACAAGATAAAACTAAATTTATCAATAGAATATATTAAAATTATCATATATATATTTTTTAATTTCAGTGTTTTCCTAAATAGGCCTTTGGGTTATTATCATTCCTGAAATTAAAAATAGAAGGCATCTCAAACTTGATAGACCTTTTTGTGCTCGGAAAAACATGAAATGACTTAAAAACTGGTACAGTGTTGCAAAAGAAACAGATGTGACGTGGTTGGAATTCGGAAAAAGCATGCCCTTTTTGTTCCCATGCCCCCTCCGTTGCCCCTATGGAATGGATCTTATATTTCATCCTTCTGTAATGAGTTTCAAGTTTGGCCGGCTACTTTTGTCTAGAAGTAGAAGAAACATAAATAATATTCATTAACATCTTGACCATAATTTTCCTTTAGAAGCTACAATAACAAATGTCATCTACAAAGGATAAAATCTATGTTTAAAAAACTAGAACGATGAACGAGTCTACACAGTGATTCAATTATCATTGAACCGTCTAAGTGTTAAAATATTATAAAACATGATATAAAATTATATAATGTTATATATATGATTGTATATACTTGATAAAAAAATTTAAAATTTAGAAAATTCCAACATGTAAATTTTATATCTTTTTTTTTTGGTACCATGGTTAGGTCACTGTTCATTATTCGAGACTTTATCCCGATTAATTTGAGTCGATTATTGTAGGGTCCTATGCGGGGATAGGTCTCTCAGTGCTGGCTTTTCCATACCCACAGGGATCAAAACTCTGACCATGGTTAAGGTCTGACAATTCCTAAACCAATTGTGCCGTCAGACGTTAATAAAATTTATATCATTTTAAACAACTTAAATAACTCTCCTTCAGTATTAAATTCATAACCATTAAGAGAAAGAATTCAAGTTTAAATATCAGTTGAGAGAGTAAAAGAAAAGTGAAAAATAATAAATTTTCATTTTAAACCTAAATCCTCATTAAAACCAAAACATTCTAGTTTCAACAAATTTCACCAATTCAAGATCGATATGCCGGTATTTTGACAAACCACCGATTATTATAGCATGTTATGATCAACTGGTGACCCGTCCCCATTTTTTCTGACCGATCGCTCGGGGTTCATCCCACCAAAATCAAGAATTATATCACTTAGCCACAGGAAACAAGACCAAGAATAGGCCTCATTTTCCTACCAAAAAGAAAAATAAAAATATTTTTGGGGGGCAGGAGGAGGGTAATTTTAAAATCGTCATGTTCTACAACTTGTGTCGCTCATTTCCCTACGGGGCTTAGGATAACGATGAGGGTAAAACGGTGAACCACCGTTAGGCCCGTCCACTGTTTTGGGCTGGCCCATTGTTTTTTCCATGTTCCTCTCAAATTGAATCACCCGAGTTTAACAAATCGTACGGTTCCAAAAGTATACCACAATTAAAGAAAAAAGTGGGAAACGGCAGCCGGCGAGCCTTACATATCTCTTCTGTACCCCATCCACAACACATCCACATCACATGTCCTCCCAATTCATAATTCACATCCTATGTTTATCAAAATTCTGAATACTCAAAAAAAAAAAAGAAAAAAAAAATCCCCCCTTCGTTTATCATAATAAGAAATTCGCTCTGGCCATCGTCCTCCATGGCTTAAAATCAGGCGGCTACAAAACCATGACGACATGGGTAAAGCATCTTATGATCTAACCGAATAGCTCGCGAAGCAGACAAAAAAAAAAAAATCATGAATTTGTAAGAAAAGCCAAGGAAGTCTCCTCAACACGCGGCAAATCTTGTAACGTTGAACACAATCAAAACAGCTAAGAAAAGAGCAAAGCGCAGATAGCTGATCGCAGAGCAGTCCACAGTAATACAAGCTCTTGTCGTCTTGTCCACGTTGGCAAACAAAACCGTGTTCGCTCGACCACTGAATTCAACTCACACAACAATGAGCCGCCGGTCTCTTTTCCCGTGCATAAAACCCATAAGCTCATCAAATTATTTTCCTCATTCTTCCCAGAAACGTAACAGAAATCAAACATGTGTAGATCGACTGAGATTCATGGTCTTTACCGAAACCGAAGAGACCGTCTCAAAATTAAAGCATTTTTCCTCAAACTTTCCATTTCAATTGCTAGAAAGCCGTTACCGGAAACCTTAACCCTTCTTTTCTTACCTCGAATTAATGGAACTCCTCTCGAGATCAATGATTCCAGCGTTCGGTCGGATTCTCCCGCGTTTATTTCTCTTCACAGGGTCGTGTACGCGAAGACGCGAAACGGCGACGTCTTGTATGCGAGCAGAGAGAGAGTCATGGTTTGCGAAGGGGCTAGGTTTGAGGTTTATTTGAACGAGGAAAAGGTTTTGAAGGGAATTTTCAGAAAAGACGAGGACGAGGAGTGGAAAGTTGAGTGTGAGTGTGTCTTGGAGAGAGAGATGATTGGTGTTTCGGTTTCGGAAGCTGAGATCAGAGTTGGCGTTGAAGGACAGGTGGCGTTGAATGAGAGGGTGGAGATGGTGGTGAAGAGGAGGAAGAAGAAGGGGAGGAGTTTTCTGGGTTTGGAAGAGATTCCGGAGGAGAGAGAAGTAGCGGAGGAGAGTGAACCGGACGCTGGTTGCTGTCGTTGTTGTTGCTCTAGCGGGGGGGAGGTTGAGATGGGATCGGACGGTGGAGATTGCTTGGTGGAAGAGAGGGATGATGATAGTCCTGACGAAGAGGAGGAGGAGGAGGAGGAGGAGATAAAAATGGAAATGGAGGGTGTGAGATGGGCAGTGGATGTGGGGATTTGGGTAATGTGTCTTGGAGTTGGGTATTTGGTATCGAGAGCTTCCTCAAAGAGACTTAGACGTAGATGGATGTTTTGATTTGAGGGATTTGACGCCACCAATTTTTTGCTATGAATCTTAAAATAATTTCATGAAGGAAATTGTGTTACGATCAAATCTCGACTCTATGTTACAACAATTTTGATCCGCAATCTCTTTTGGCATTTTTTTATTTTTTTTTTCCCTTTGTTTGCTGGTCCAGAATCATTGAGATATCACTTAAAGAGTCAAACAATCTACTGGTTGACTAATGCTGTCTTCGATCCAATCCAGCGTATAGACTGCCCTGGGATATGTAGATTACTCTATTGTATGCCCCTGTGCAAGCTTTTGGTCTGGAACAAAATAGGAAGGGCATCAAGCAACCAGCGAAAACAAATAATGACAAAACAACTGAGGCCCATTTAACTACAAATATAATATATATATTAGGTGAGCCCCGATGGCACAAGGTGCGGCCGTGGTTTAAAAATTTATGTAACTTTTTTTTTTTTTTTTTTTTTTTTTTTTGGGCCCACTGAATAATTAAGTTTAAAATTTATAATAACTATAAAAAAATATCATGTAAACTTAAATTTAAAATAAAAATTATTTAAATTTATAAATCGTAAAACAAAATATAAACATTTAGATAATTATACATCAGATAAAATGTTACATTAATACAATCTTAAACCCTAAATTCTAATAGTAAACCAAACTCTAAACTATAAATCCTAAATTCTAAAATTCTAAAACCCCATATGCTATTGGTATATTGACCTATATCATACATAGTAAGACTCGTGAAAATCTCAAAACTCTGAATCCTAAATCTTAAAACACAAACACTATTAGTTGTATTTGTTATTCCTCGCTGTATTGGATTTTTGGTTTTTACTCCTTTCTCTAAAATAAGAAATGTCTATATGATAGGGGTAGATCGTGGACCAGCGTATACAGAATAGAGGTGGTGCTAGCCGGCAGATATGCCCATCGGTCGGCCGAACCACGACACACTAAGGGGCTCTTTGATATGGTTTCAACCACGCTCGGCGCAGTGGAGTTCAAAGGAGTAGAAAGAGGGTGGAATTCCTTTTCAACCTCTAAAGCCCAAATCCAATATAGACACAAGAGAGAGAGAGAGAGAGATACGACCAATACCATGTAGTCAGTGGTGATGAAAGGATCATTAACGGCAGCAAGTTCAGTATCGGGACTCTGAGGAGCAACTCTGGCGACCAAACGACAAATCCTTCCGAATCCTAATCAAACATTTTCCAAAGATCCAAATGAACATCAAATCAAAACCCAAAACCCCAAACATCAAGATAAGATTAAAAGGCCAACGAAGGTCAGGAAAATTTCCATTGTATAAACCCGTTATTTTCATCTTGTTGTCGCCATGGATGGGCTCAGAGTGAAAGGGTTTCGAATTTGAAGAGGGGGAGAGGAGGTTTGGTCTTTTTATTTCTTTTTTTTTTGGTGGTTCATAAGGGCACATTCGTCATTCAATTTAAAATCTCCTCAACCCAATTTTGTGACATTCAAAAAATATCAACAAAACCCTTGCAAAAGTCATCTTAACTCAGAATTTTATGTCATTCTCTAATGTTTATTTTATATAGTTATTAGAAATATCTTAATTTAAATAAGATATTTTTATATTATATAACAAATATATAATTTTAGATTTTAATTCTCACTATTTTTCTTGACGTCAATCATTTTTTTTTTCCTCTTGCCTTCGTTTTTTTGTAACTTTTTTTTTTAAAAAAATATATTTGAGTTTCTCTTTCTTGTTTTTGAGATTAAATAACATGCTAAGAAAAACAAAGCAAAAAACATTTACGAAATGTGAATTGGAACCTTATGCACAAAAGAAGCATCGCTGCGATTCATTTTTATTTTTAGTAAACACTAAATAAGATTTATTAATTATATAGGGGATAAAAGGATCATAAAGTAGCAAAAGGAATCACACCTAGGGTTTCTAGAAATTACTAACTGGAGAGAGAACTTAGATGATCGCACCTAAATTTCCTTGGAAATCACCCACAAGGAAGATTGCAATGACGCCTCCTACTAAAGCACTAGGCTTTATTACTCTTCCATTTTTTCCATTCTTCTCTCCTATCATGTTGTTATATAGACTCCCTTCTAATCTCACCTAAATTTCCTTGGAATCACCCACAAGGAAGATTGCAATAACACCTCCTACTAAAGCACTAGGCTTTATCACTCTTCCATTTTCTCCTTTCTTTTCTCCTACCATGTTGTTATATAGACTCTGTTCTAAGATCCTAAGCAAACTTAACCTTGAAGTACTTTGATACTAAGAATTGGATGCTTAAACTAGTGCAATGCCCACAAAAATCCTAGTGGGCTGATTGCCCACTAAAGGCCCAAAACTTAACCCGACAGCCAAATATTCTCAAATCCTATTGCTTCATATGGAAACTGTTGCTTCAATTTGCTGGTTTGATCATTATATCATAGGATAATGTGTGGTGTCCTTTTCACTTCTATAGGGCTGACATTTGGTCATTTGGAATAACTGCTTTAGAGTTGGCTCATGGTCATGCGCCTTTCTCAAAATTCCCACCAATGAAGGTAGCTACTCTATGTGCATAGAGCAACACTTGCACTGAAAGGATGGCCAGTTTTGTCTGAGAATATCTGTTTTGGGTGCTTCACCGGGCAACAGATCTAGTTTTGGGGAAGTCAATTTCTCTTAGTGATTTCAATTGCGGGTAACTTTTCAGGGTCTCATTTGTTGATTGTATAGATGTTGAATTTGCATTTATGTTATTGTGACTTTCAAGGTGCTTGTTTACTTGTTTGGTATTGTTCTCACTTGTGCTTATGCTATATCTACTCCTTATTTCCTTAACCAGTAAGATAGTCAAACCTTTTTTTTTCAAGGTAAAGTTGAGTAATTGATATGTTCTTAACTTCATACTCATCAGATTGTACCAGATCTATGCAAGTGGTGAAGTTTGGGATATTTTACAATTTATTATTTATCTCTTTTCATGTTGTAGCTAATTGCCATCATCAGAAGTCTTGAATTGTTACACATCAGCTTCCTTGTTATTAGACTTATTGTTTGAGAATCTTTTCAGTGCTTTTACTCCAAATGTGAGTGCACTTCAGTGATATGCAATGTTGGGCCTAAATCTTGTTTCCTCTGTTTGTGGAAGAGGACAAATAAATGGTAACGAGTCAACACAAGCTGGGTGCTCAAGTGGAAAAGGAAAATCTGTTAAGGAAGAAATCGTGGAATTATGCGAGAAGGAAAAAATTGGTTTTGGGAAAGAGGGAACAAGCACCGAGTCAACCTCGGAAATGGAGATGTTCCAGCACAAGGCTAAAGTTCAAACTGTGAAGAGTCGCCAGACTCAGAGTGGGCCTCTCATGCCTAATGTTGTTCTTGCCCATTCATTTTCTGATAGAGGGCGTGGCTCTGAAAGGTTCATCTTTGTTGAATACATATATACATATATCTATATTTATTGATGTTCTATTGTCTGATCTTGATGTTTGAATAATATCTAAAAGTATGCTGTCTCATATATGCACGGCACCATCATTATGCCATGAAAGAGTCTGTCTCTAATGGCTAGATGATATGAATTGAAGTGTTTAGGTTTATGCTTTTGGCAGGAGTGAGTATGAAAATCAGCCACCTGTTGAAAGATCTAGGCACGAAGTTCGCCAAGCTCCAAGCTTTAGTGGTCCATTGATGCTCCCAAACCGAGCTTCAGCAAATAGCTTGTCAGCTCCCATAAAGTCTTCAGGAAGTAATTGATTGATTACTTGTGTAATGTTAAATGATGGAAAAATTACTAAATTTTATTGAAGCATATGTTTTTCTTTTTGTTCCATCTGGTGGATTCTTGGAATTGCTCATAACAGGTTTGGGAGATTCTTTGGAGCACAAATCGAAAGCCAGTTTAGTACAGATAAAAGGCCGGTTTTCAGTGACATCGGAAAATGTGGAGCTTGGAAAGGTACTGGTTTGGCACTATATCATGTTTCTCTTAAATGGTTGGGCTAACTTAAAATATGTAATGTAGGATATTCCATTATGTACAGTTCCACGAGGAACATCACAAGTAAGTTGTTCTTTGTGAGATGCAGATGTTTTAGGATGTTTGTCTTCTAGCTGCTTGATGTTTTGTTTCTTGAATTGCAGGGATCACCATTGAGGAAGTCTGCCAGTGTTGGTGAATGGGTATTTGAGCCAAAACAACAAATGGTTTGTTTACTCCCCCCCCCCCCCGAATTTTCATATTATTTTAATACCAAAACTTTAGACACTGTATTTGTAGTTTGTAAAATCTCTTTACTCTTGCATAAAATGTAAATCAAGCAAATAATGCCTGGGAGAATTGGATTGAACACATATGGTGTATAATTCTTGCATGTGTCCATGTCTGGTGCTGTATAGCTATGCATTGTATCAGTAATTCCTTTTGTTGGTTGCCTACCACCTAATAGTTGGCCAAAATACAAAGGATGTTCCGTCATGATTGACAGCTTTGTATGTGTGTGTGTTTTACTTGTTACTTGCTGGTAGCTCTCTATCCCAAGCTAAATGTTTTTAAATAGTCAAATCTTTCCTTTGGCCATGATATATTAGTCTTATTATTGTCCCAAAGTAAACTTTGTTTGGAATTCAATGGTCTGTTAGGTTCCTAAACAAGAATCTTGATGTTCTTTCAAATGTGTGTTATATTTATTTTTCCTCCTTCATAGCCTGTGATGGTGCACTAATGAATAGCATGCTTTTCACTTGTTCTAGCCCAACAGTCAGTCCACGAAAGAATTTACTGGTGGC
The DNA here is from genome assembly GCA_033439265.1 of Dillenia suffruticosa. Lineage (NCBI taxonomy): Eukaryota > Viridiplantae > Streptophyta > Magnoliopsida > Dilleniales > Dilleniaceae > Dillenia > Dillenia suffruticosa. The sequence continues at coordinate 17,787,646 of JAVTVX010000005.1, read as the reverse complement.
AATGTTCCTGTGACGCTTCTGGTTATTCATCTTCAGAATCTTTTTCAGCAGACCTCTATCCAACTGGTGAGGCAGATGACTTTGAGTTATGCTGTAGATTATCTTTGATGAGGTGACTGATTTCTTTACTGTTGAATTTGAGATTATTATAATGAGCTCCCTTTTAAAAGCTGTTGTTTTGATTACAGGATCTTATAACAAATTTGTTGAATAGCTTGCAGTTAGGCGAGGGAATGGATTGTGAGTAGCAGTAGTTTCATATTATTTGCTTTTTTTTTTACTAAGCTGTATAGAGATTGTTGAACAATTTGGTTTAATGAACTCAGAATTTCATTTCAGCTTCTCAAAATGGAAGGTTGCCTCCCTTACCTCGCAACACAGAAATCAATGCAATGGTGAGTCATTTTTCATGCGCTTATTCTTAGAGTTGTGTTGTCATAGTGCCCTAGGTCTTGATAGTACTATTGAAAACACCCAAAGGCTGATGCACAAAGGCATACAAACTCATACAAAGTCATATTCTTAGAGTTGTATTGTATAATTTATATTTGCAATAATGATAGACGAAATCACAAAAAACATTCAAGATAAAATACCATAGTGTATGCTTTTTGTAGATAATATAATGTTGGTTGATGAAACTAGAGAAGGTATTGATGTTAAATTAGAGTTATGGAGGGACACTCCGGAATCCAGAGGGTTTAGATTGAGTAGATCGAAAACTGAGTATATGAGATAGAGATTTAGCAACAATAATCAGAACGATGAAGAAACGATTATATTAGATGGACAAGATGTACCAAAAAGTGAATGATTTAGATATTTTGGTTCCATCATTCAAAATGATGGCAATATAGATAGAGATGTGAATCATAGGATCAAGCAGGTTGGATGAAATTGAGAAAAGCATCTGGAGTTCTTTGTGAACGCACGATGTCACTACATTTGAAGGGAAAGTTCTATAGAACCGCAATAAGAGCTGCACTATTATATGGTACTGAGTGTTGACTATTAAAAAACAACAAGAGCAAAAAATGACAGCAGTAAAAATGAGAATACTTAAGTGGATGTGTTATAAAACTAGAAGAAAAGATAGAATTAGAAAAGAAGAGATTTGTAAAAAATTGAAAATTGGTTCAATTGTGGATAAAATGTAAGAGTATCGGCTGAGATGGTTTGGATATGTGCTAAAAACATCTGAAGATGCACCGATTAGAAGAGTAGAAAACTTGAATATAGGAGATTTAGTAAAACGTAGAGATAGACTATTAAAAACTTGGATGCAAGTTATCTGTAAACATGATATTTAAGGGTTTAGACGAGAGGATAACATTGGATACGAATGAATAGCGTAGAATAATCCACACAAATTAAACCACCATATTTATTTTTTTTATCTATTCATATTATTATTATAATTTTTTCTCATACTCGTCTCTCAAATGGTCGACCCCAAATTGTTGAGATTAAGACTCAGATTGGTGTTGTTGTTGTTGAATAATTCTACCAACCGCTCTTTGGAAAATGCAATAGCTTTCTATGTCAGGTGATTTTTTCCTCATGGTATTTATCCCGGCCTGGATTCACTCTTAGTGTGATTTTCTGACATAAAACCTTCTCCTTTCAGCTGTGAGTACAACTTCTGACTACCTTGTCAGTGAATATCTTTAAGCCTAGTTGAGTGAAGAATGAATTTTTGTGTAATTATCTTTGCTTTTAATTGAAGTTTCACTTTCAACCCTTTTCCAAATTAACACATTGGGTTAGGGGGGTGCCAGGCTTGAAAATATCAGTGAGAATGTGGGAGCTACTACGGATCTGCTGATGAGCATATGAATTCACTTAATAATGAGCACTAATTTGATAGAATATATTTTTTTTCCCACATATTTCTTTCCTTATTTTAATCCTGCTAGATTTGGCAGGTTGATGTAGCAGCTTCTGAGAGGGAATGCTTGTTATCCCCCGAAATTGCTGATCTTCAAATGAGGTCAGTGTTATTAATCTCAGTTGTGTAACCTACCAAATCTAAAAAGATTTACCTATCGAATGCCTCTGATATCTTCTCCCATATAAATCACATTTTTCATATTGCAGGAAAAGCAATTTAGAAATTGAAGTGGCAACAGAAAGGCTAAAATATAAACAAGTGAGTGACTGAGTGTTTGGGCCTCTTATTTGTTGTTTTTGTTTTAGATTGCCTTTTGTCCGAGAGATTGGGGTCAGACTTAAATTCTACTTCCCACTTTCTGAAAACTGATGATCTTCATGATAGTCTATGTTGTGGTTAAGAAAGAACAATATAATCATTTCTGGTGGTGGATGCCCCCTGCTCTTCATGTTTTTTTTTTTTTCTGATATTTACTATTTGCGTCTCTTTGTTCTTTGGAGTCCAAGCTTGATCTCGTTCTCTTCCTATTCTTGCAGTTGGAACAACAGCTAAGTGCTCTGTCTGGCCGGGATGAAGATGGGGACATCAGGGAAGGTGAAGCTTGAAAGACTCAATGCGTGAAGAAATAGATGCCCATGTATGTGCCGGAAGCAACTAATTGCTCCATCTTGTGGCTGAATGGTAATGTCGATGTATCCATGGAAAGAAGAAGAAGAAGAAGGGAGCCATTTTGTCGCAGGAGCCATGCATTCCGGCCTTGTTTTAATATACCGGTTGTGGAAGCTGGCAGCCTTACAGATATAAATAACGGAAACTAATAATGTATTATAGATAGGAAGTTGCATTTCGTTTATTTGTTTATTTATTTATTTATTCTATAAGTGAACAGAGACGATCAGATACTTGAGCAGTGGGTATTTGGGGGTGTTGCATATAATATTAACACCCACACCCAAGTCGGCTGGTAGATTTCCATCAGTAGCTGTGAGGGGTTGAAAATGACTAATCCGGGTGATGTACCCTATACCTTTACGGTCTTTGAAATTAACCCGTAATTTATTATTGGTTAGAATATAAAGCAAATAAAGATCAGTTGGAGCAGGGTAAGGCGGGGGATTCCACAATTATTCCCGCCATTTGTCTCCCCGGATGTTATAATTTCTACCTTTTCTGAAATTATCTCTAAATGCATGTCGCTTTCTTGATGTAATTTCTACTCAATATTTCGAGCTGCTAAGCAGTTTCTTGCCACAAATACCACATCAGTGGAAATGGAACCTCCATTATTTTTGCTCGATGACTGTTGTAGCTAGTCAGATTGAGGGAATGATCACTATCTCACTGCATTTTATGCATCTATGTTGTAGACTTTCTGCCGATCCAAGGTTTTATCCAAGGGACGCTGATTCATTTGAAAATTTTCTACTTCTAGAAGTATTTGTGGCAATTTGTTTATTGTGTTTGAACATTGGCCCCTTTTACCACCATCCGAAGTATGAACAAGTTGAGAAACTCTCAACACACTCGAGGGAACTGTTGAGATATATACTCTAATGGTGGTGCTGATTTTGTACGTGCAACCAATCAACATATTTGACAATTCTCTAGAAGACCCGGTATAAGGCCTGTAGTTAGAATTGAGGTGATTTTTTTATTTATTTATTTTTTTAAATCTCTTAGTTAGACATGCTATGGAAACATTAAGTTCTCAGATGGCCAAGGTTATCTGTTTCTTAAATTATATGGATGTTATAGGAAAAGTTATAAATGAGAAGCTGTTTTAAAAGGTCAGACAACGTATTGATCAACTGACAAAAGTGTATTAAGAAAAAATAATTGATCAACTGCATAAGAATCTACTTACAAGTATTTATCAGTCTATCCTGATAAAACAATTCATGCTCTTGGAATCTTGGTCCTTTCTTTAGACTCATTTTTGCATCGGAAAAGGACTTAGAAGCCTCATCTTGAAACAGAAGTCCAAAGCAACAGCAGCAGAAACAAAGATGAAAAGGTTCTGAGAAACATATATAGCACCATCCAAAGCATGATCCAAGAAGCTCCCAACTTCAACTTCCAGAGGTGGTCCTCCCGCTAAGGTACCCAGACCTAAATTTTGAGTATACAGATTGCTTGTTTTGTTAATAAAGAGAGAGGTCTTTCATTATGAAGTTTTACTGCCTAGGATAGTTGTGGAGTTACCTTTGACAAAGGCAAAAGCTGCAGAAGTCCCAGTCTTAAGCTGAACGTTGTCCAAGTCTCTCCTTATTGCGTATCTAAATGTGACTCCGAATAATGCACAGCTAATGAATGTGATGGCTAATGGTAGTATGAGCTGAGAAGTGGTGGATAGCTGAGTGAGGGAAATGGGAAGCCCTGCAACTGTGCCAACCATGGCTGAAACAACTGCTACCTTTGCAGATTCTAATCTTTCTTCTTCTCTATCAATTTCAGTGCTCTCAGCTCCTGTCTCAAGCGCATCTATTTTCGCAGACAGAACCCGTTCCGCTTCTTCCACCATTGCTCTTGCTTCTCCTATCTCCTTCTGACTTTCAGCCATCTGCAATGAGAAAAATCATCTAAAAATAATAATATAGGTAAAGAAGGAAGAGGAATTCTAAGTGTGAAAGAAAGAAAGACCTCAGAGGCACGAGTCTCAAGCTGGTTAATGTAATCTCTCATCTGTTTGGCTTCAATTTCCTGTCTTTCAAACTCGGCAAGCTCCCTTTTCGCAATTTCTACCCTCTGCGTTGCCTTCTCCAATTCGGCAAACAGGGTCCTATTCTCTTCCCTGTTAAGCAATTCCTCCACGCGCTCGCCCACCATTCCGAGCAAAGCATCCTTCAACCCGCCTTTTTCACTCGGTTCCGAGAGATCGCCGTTGCATTTCACCACCAGGGCTCGACAACTTGAGGCTGAGGAAGCTCTTCCGAAAAAGAAAGACACGTTACAAGTAAGACGTAATCCCTGCGATACGAGAGGTTTAGGATTTTTGGGTGTTGAGGTCAGATGGGCTTTGATTGCCGCCGAATTCATTTTTAGGTGTTCGTGTTGGGGGGAGACGATGAATTGAATGGCTCCTGCTGCTTATTTTTCTTATCACATCAGCACAATTTGTTCCTTTTTTTTTTTTTTTTTTTTCTTTTTACGAGTCAAAGGGTCAGTGTGAGTGTGACAAGGAGGGTCGCTACTTCCAACTAAGTGGAACAATAAGGCTATTTTCAATTATAAAATATTTCCTTTGAGAAATCGAAATTAATTTCGAGGGTAAGTTACATTTTTTACAAGAATTGCGATGATTTATAAAATAAATAAATCAAAATTACTGACACATCAACCGCCACGTGAGCATTTGACTCGTTTGGATGTATATTACTCAATGCATTTCTACTTCCCAAGATTGCCATCCCCCCCCGCCCCCAAAAATAAAACGCTGCGTTTCTCTTTGAAGGTTTCACCGACCTAACCAGGTTATTCTCTTCGTTTAGTCGTCGCTCTGGTCCGTGTTGAGTGACCTGCCCCTGCCGCTGCCGGTGCTAGTCGAGTCTAAATATACAAAAGATTAATCGGCTAAGGTCATAAACAATCGCGCACACAAATGGCTACACTTAGTTTTCTCACTTCATCGCCTTCAGCAAAGCCAACACTCCCAACCCTAAATAAACCAACTCTCTCTCTCCTCTCCTCCAAACCCCTAAGCCTCCCCCTCTCCTTCCCAAAACCATCAACCCTAACCCTAACTCAAAGGCTCCCTCCTCTCAAATCCTCATCCTCCACACCCGACGATCTATCTCCAATCACCCAAATCCCCACTCCTATTACTCTCAAATCGCGCCTCCACAATGGCGACACTCTGTACGGCCTCTTCCTCCTCAGCTTCTCTCCCACCATCGCGGAGATCGCTGGCCTCTCCGGGTACGACTTCGTCGTTGTCGACATGGAACACGGTCCCGGCAGCTTCTCCGACGCTCTTCCATGTCTTCGCGCCCTCGCCGCCACCAACACTCCCGCCATTCTCCGTTTGCCCGAGTCTTCCCCTGTCTGGGCCAAAAAAGCCCTAGATCTGGGCCCACAAGGCATCATGTTTCCCATGATCGAAAGCGCAAAGGAGGCCAGGAAGGCGGTCTCCTATTGCCGATTTCCACCACGTGGAATCCGGGGGTCTGCTCACACGGTGGTGAAAGCATCTAATTACGGTATGGACGCCGGTTATCTGAGTAATTACGAGGACGAGCTGTTGATCATGTGCCAGGTGGAATCGGGAGAAGGGGTTGAAAAGATTGATGAGATCGCAGCCGTTGACGGGGTTGACTGCATTCAGATGGGGCCGTTGGATTTGAGCGCCAGCCTGGGGTATTTGTGGGACCCGGGGAACAAAAAGGTAAGAGAGATGATGAGGAAAGCAGAGAAGGGAGTGTTGGAATCGAGAGGTGATGGGGAGGGCGAAGGTGGTGGTGCGTTCTTGGCAGGGTTTGCTATGCCCCATGACTGGCCCGAAGATCTGAGGGCACGTGGGTATCACATGGTGTCTGGAGCTGTTGATGTGGGGTTGTTGAGGGATGCGTTTATTGATGATGTGAACAAGTTTAGGATGGGGTTGATGAACGGCTCTGATGCTGATGTGAAAGATGGTGACGAGAAGTACTGGAGCGAATAAAGTAGTCGGCTCTTTTTGTCAACAAAGAGAACTGTGATAGAGGAAAGCTATCTAGGTGGACTGGGCTTTTTAACTTCGCTGTGCGTGTGCCTTTCTCATTTTTTTTTTCCTGAGTTTCTGTCATGTGCTTGCAGAAAAAAAAAAAAATCTCTCAAAGTATCAGAAATTTTGATATTCCCTGAATTATTTTGAATTTTTATAAAAATTAAATATGAGTTATGTGAGCAAGTGTATTCCCTGAATTATTTTTATTATTTTTATTTTGTTTTGCTTGCATATCAAGCTTTCATTTGTCAGTGATTGACTTTGTTTTGGGGCTGCCCAATGCCAAATGCGGTTGGTTGTTTAACTTTTTCGGCTCTTGGGCAAATTTTTATTTTCAATATTTTTTTAGTTAGAATTGAACAATATGTATATTGACAAATACTCCTTTCATTTCAACTGTTACCTTAGATTTTTTTTTTTTTTTTTCCCACTTCATGTGTTTGTTTAGAAAATCAAAAAATTATTACTTATTCTTCTTTCAACTCTATCCTTATCTATTATTATCTTTACCAAATATTTAATTAAAACATGACAAAAATATTTTAAGTGCCAATTAATATTATCCTTTTTTTTTTAGAATTTTAGTTCTTCAATTATTTTCTTAATTTTGCACAATTACATTAAACACATTTGAAGTCGAACAGATAATTACTTGTTTTAAAAATAAAATGTGGTGTTAAAAAATAGATAGAAGAGGAGATCAGGGCAGAATAGGGAGTACCCAAATGAGCACCTTTTCCTCCTTTTGCGTTATGTGTTCCAATATTTCAAGTATATATTAATTGCGATGTTGAAATTTGTATAAAAACTGACGGTGTTTGACAACATATGACATTTTTAACTTTTAATAAACATAATTTACTACAATTTTACCTTATCACTTTATCTGCACCGGATCATATTGGCTTGTCTTTGTACTTCAATACTTTTTAATCGTAAATTTCAAAACCAGCTACATAATTTTAGTAGAAAGCTTGAGGGTATACTACCATGTACTCGTGTTCATGCATTTGTAAAGGCTTTTATTTATTTATTTATTTATTTATTTATTTATATGTTATATAAATCGGTATCTGAAATTATGTTTCAACTAATTCGATTAGAAACTTATAGTGACCCGTTAAGAGACTACCCTTCCAATATAATTTTTTTCATATCCAAACTGTAAGTTGAATTCAAAAACTTAATTAAAAAATTTAATATTACGTCCCACTAAATCAACTATAGATTTTATTTTTATGCACGAACATGCTTTACTCGAGAAAATATTTCAAAATGGGAACCATGAGTCTGACTTAAAAAAAATTGTAAAAATGAAGAAGAAACCTGAATTTCCGATCTTGATATTTTGAAAATGCAATAGTAAGACAGACCGACAAGATTTAGTACTGGGATGAAATTAATGAAGAATGAGGGGGGAGGGTACTTGATCGGCGAGATACTGACTTAATGTACTTGCTTCACTCTCTGACATTGTAAAGTTAGGTAAGGTCCAACTCTAGGATCGCGATTTGTCCGCTTTTTTTGCAGCTCTTTACTAGTTCTTGCGCGCGCGCGCTCTCTCTCTCTCTCTCTCCGAGTCTGTTAAGGAAGAAGAAGAAGAAAAATAAGCAGATAAAAAATGGAGATATTTTTTTTGGCTGGTGTTCGTGGTACTTGGAGCAGTCGTAGCGGGATTAGACCTGGATCAGTGCCATTTTCTTGGATCTGGGTTCGGGAAAGTTCATGAGTTCCTGTTTTCCAACTGGGCTTTGGGGGATGATGTTGCGTTTTATATTCCTGTCGTTGTTTGCACACATTGTAAGCTGATCTGTTTGTTCCTTCAAGCCTTCTTGCACCAAACTGTAATTGAATTTGAGTTTGTCTTATGCTAGTTTCAACAGAGGAATGTTGTTCAGAAAGAAAAAAAAGGTTAAAGCAATACAGGGCCAATGAATTGGATGCTTCTAAACTGACTTATTTTGCTTTTGGGGCTGCAATAGCCGGGGATTGGTTGCAGGGTCCTTATGTATACTTCCTGTACAGAGAATGTGGATTTGGAAAAGGGGAGATCGGTCAGCTCTTCATAGCTGGTTTTGGTTCCTCTATGTTATTTGGGACAATTGTCGGATCTCTAGCTGATAAACAGTAATGTCCCTATCCCATCCCTATACTCTAAAATTGGTTGATTTCTATTGTGAAGTTGTTCAATTATATTATGTCGGAAGAGGGCATGCGTTACTTATTGCATAACTTATATACTGAGCTGCATCATTTGACATACTCCTCAATACAATATATTGATGGTGGGAAGGATACTGGGTGGAATTGCTACTTCTCTACTATTTTCAGCTTTCGAGTCGTGGCTCGTTGCTGAGCACAATAAGGTGAGAGGTTTGGCCTTATTTAATGTTGTTCAATGACTCCTTCAGAGACTATTTGTAGGGTCTGTCGACTCCTATCTCACGTCTTAATTTTGGGCAGAGAGACTTTGAGCAGCAGTGGCTTTCACTGACATTTTCCCAGGCAATATTTCTAGGAAATGGTCTAGTTGCCATTTTGTCGGGGCTGCTTGGAAATATTCTGGTTGATCCTCTAGGCTTTGGTCCTGTGTCACCATTTGATGCTGCTGCATGCTTCCTTTCTCTTGGCATGGCCATCATAATGTCATCGTGGAGTGAAAATTATGGTGACCCTTCCGAAAACAAGGACATGCTGATCCAATTCCGGACTGCTTCTGTGGCTATTGCTTCTGGTAAGTCTAAGATGGTCACCATTCATATATGCTACCACTGTCTCTAATCAAGAAGACTGCAAATTCAATTATGCATGAACCAGTATTACTGCTTGTTTACTCTTTCCAGTTTTTCTTTTCTCCAACACCAATAAAATCATTTTTGCTACATTCATGCCGTCCTCAATGTTGGGAAGCTCCACAGCATCTCGATTATTGGCTTGTTCAACCCTCAAGTTGAAAGCAACATGCAAATTGTTTTTCTGATCTCTGCCGGCTCTCTTTTGCTTCCTGTTATAACAAGTGTTTGATGTAAATTTCTCATTAGTTAGTTTTATAATAATCAGTATTAAATATTTCCTGGCAAATAAAGTTGCTGCATCCGAATCTGATATTTGAATTTTAACAGCTCTTGGTGGCACCTTCCTATGTGAAAGGCGGAAGTTTCTTGTTCTCTGGACAAATCCAACTTCTGGGATTCTGCACATTTGAAGCTTGTGTGGGCATTTTCTGGCCATCTATCATGAAAATGCGTTCACAAGGTATTCCTGAAGAAGCAAGAAGCACAATCATGAACTTTTTCCGTATTCCTTCCAACATATTTATGTGTATTGTGCTGTACAATGTAAATGGCTGCACTTATTCCTCTCTCTCTCATTTTTTTTCCTTCTTTTAACTCTTTGTTATATCAGTTGGAAAGGAGAGTTGATAGGATTTATACATATTGTTTTTCTCTCGCTTACCTGCACACGTAGAACTGATTATTTGAGCAGATGCTAGAGATGAATATTATCACATAGACCACCTCAGCTTTCTGGATTTTAATGTGCTACTGAAAATTGATTTACGTATTCATTTTTTGAAGGTCGATTCATTTCCAATGACTGATGTTTGGCATGTGCTCCATTTTCCTTTTCATTGCCTCCATATTGCAGAAGCGGTTCATGGGGATTGCAGAGTCCCCAAAGCCCAGTTTAGTAACAATAGACTTCAAATGCTGGTTCAGTTCCAGTGTTTCCTTTTCAGAAATAATAATTTCTTTTTACGTTTCCGTGGAAGGCATAGTCATTATTATTGGTTCCCATATTTCACTAATTTCCTCTTAATATATTTTCCTATCGCAGAGCCACAAGATTGGACTGCTTTAGATGAGAGAGAGAGAGGCAGAACCATTAAACATCTAAATGAGAAGAAGAGAAGTAAGTTCAATGTCAGGTCACCCCTTTTCCCTCCTCATGTATTTGAAGCTGCATGTTGCTGGTCATCGGCAATTGGAGCATATTTATATGAGGTGTCCATTCAATTCTTATTAAACGATCAAGATACGAAGTACCATAGGGGGCAACCAGTTTGTGGTTTGGATCGTGTATTTTTTTTTTTTGGTTACAGCAGTAGAAAAGTACCAATACTGTGGCATTGCAGGCAGTTTCTTCTGGTGCCGTATATCTACTTTTATATCGATGTTTAAGTGTTAAAAATGTTTCATTTGTAATTTCATCAGCCATCCTGCCTCTGTGGTTGAGTATTTAGTGGTTATTTCTGCAAAAGTGCAGCTCCACACTAATTTCTCCAAACATTTGTGTCCAATTTATGTGATCTTTTGTTGCTCTTCTTACTAGTCTCAATCTTCTCCAAGTTTCGTTCTTCCTCATCATCACAAGGACTGCCCCATTTTACCTCGCAGTCAGGCTATGTTGATGCATTGATTGAGTTTTGGATCAAGTGTCCACTTAATAACTTGAAATTCTTGCCTATGTTGAAGGACAGGTGCCTACCTATCAAGCAAAAAAGAACTATGTTGAAGTATTCTTTCATAACTACAGTGGAATTCTATGTAGATTTAAATTCCCTCGCTATGGAAGTACATGTTGATGAAATAACATCACCCAAGTTGCCGTTGGCTGCTTTCGTGCCCTCACCCTTGAAACCTCATATTCTCTCTTCTTGTACGCAGGGGTCTCTAAATAAAGAAAAATTACCCGAGTTGCTATTCACACAGGGAACATCATGGGACTGACATTTGATTTTTTTTCTCCCCTGGTGCAAGTGATTGGTTTTTGAGTGGAAATAGAAAATTTTGTGCATGCACGAGAGAGGAAACATGTTTCACTGTAACATGGTGTCATCTTCATCTTCACAAGATGACACGACAAAATGAAAATAAGTTGAAGCTACTTCGTTGCAACAATAAAAGCCCCCATTTTCTTCATTTTTTCATTGATCAATCATGTTGGGATGCAATGGGAGGTGCCTCCTGAGTGCCTGTGTCTGCTCAAGTCCAACTGTCCATGTGCTCTTCTTCTGCTATGCTTACATTATTGGTTTTCCTTTATTTCCCAATCCACCCTTGAACCCCAAAAAATCCCCTTCTTTAATCCATGGGTGTCCATAAATGGTTATTTTTATTAACAAAGAAAAAATTATGATTATCATGCTCAATAATATAAAATCTCAATTTTTTTTTTTTTTTTTTTTGCTAGATGTAAGTAGAAAAATTCTTCCCACAATTCTTCATGTAAAGTATAAATTTAACATCAATTTGATATTAATACAATTTTTTCAAGCCATTTATGATAAGAATTATATAATCCACGTCACAACAATAATAACAAAATTATTAGTAAGAAAACATCTTTTATTTTATATAGTTATATATTTACTCAATAAATTTAACTTTGTAAGACGAGACTCATATTTTATATAAAGAAGTCTCCTCACTCATTGAATTCCTTCGCCCTCCGTTGTTTCAATCACCTCTGTTGGATAAGGGGCATTCCGCTCTGTGATTTGGCGGATGGAAGAAAGAACTGGGGTTTTCACCTTTAACTACCATGCGAGACTGTCATTCTAAAATTGATGAGGGGCATTTTGGGTAACAACGTCGCTGTCTTGTCTATTTTTCCTCCAATCTGCCATCATGGTCTCAACCTTTTAAGTTACCTCCACCATGATCTTCATTTGACTCTCTCTCTCTCTCTCTCGTTGTGGGGAAAAGTAGAGGTAAGAGAGCCAAGTGAAATGACCACATACAGAAGTCCTAGATTTCAGTTCCTGTATGCATTTCAGCTTCTTATTTTAGTTCATCAAACCAAAGTCCTCTGCTACCAATACAAAGTGGGTGATTTAGATGCTTGGGGAATACCCACTTCAGCAAATCCCAATGTCTACGCAAACTGGGCCAAATATCAGTCTTTGAAGATTGGAGATTCTCTCTGTAAGCTTCAGCATTTCCATCTCCATTCCATTTGTCTCTTCATTTTGACAAAATCTATTAACCATTACTGTATAATTTTCCAATTTTCTTTATAGTGTTTCTGTACCCACCAAGTCAAGATTCAGTGATTCAAGTCACAATGCAATCCTACAACAACTGCAATCTCACAGATCCAATCTTGTACATGAACAATGGGAACTCTTTATTCAACATTACATCAGAAGGAGATTTCTATTTCACAAGCAGGGTTGAAGGCCATTGCGAGAAGAAGCAAAAGCTTCACATTACTGTTGGAAACGTGTCTGCATATTCTCCTGCATATGGTCCTGGCGCATCCTCCTTGCCTGATACTTCACCTTCTTATCCTACTGTCTTTGGATCCATCCCCACAGCTTCTTCTTCTTCACCATTGTTGAAATTCCCTCTTTCTATTTTTCTTTTCTTTGCCCTTTTCATTGGGACCATCTGAAACTAAAATCGTTATTTTTTCAGAAAATTTTGGATATATGCCATGACATGACTTTGCAAATTCACATATCCAATTGATTGAGTTTCTCTCGATTGAGTTTTTCTTGCATTTATACATTCCATTTTCTATGCCATTTTGTATCAAGTCCTTGGAATATTGGTTCACGTCAGAATTTTGATTTGTCTGGAATTCATTTCGGATATTTCTTTGAATGCAGACACCCAGGCATTTACCTTTATTTCTCTGCTTCTTACTTGCATAATAGGTTTTTCTTTTCTAGATTTTGCAAAATCCCTCTAAAGTTGAGGCTGCAAAGAAAAATAGTATATCATTTTAAATTTTATAAATTTACTATTTACCTTAATACTCAAATTTACACCAAACAAATATTTTTATTATCTTTATATCTTAATATTCTTTATGCGAGTCTGCACACACACACTCTCTCTCTCTCTCTCTCTCTCGTTGACATTTGGCTTTTCAAAAATCAAGATGAAAGCTTTTGGATGTAAGAGAGAATCTTTTCTCTTTTAACAAACAAAAGAATCAAAAGGGTTGCAACATGGAATAAAATTTCCAGCACTTTATAGATTTCCCCCACTTCATGGTTCCTCTTTTTTGCTCTTTCCTTTTTTTTTATTATACTAATACGAATTGATATCCAGAATTAATATTAATCCGATCTGAAACTTATAATAACTTATTTAAAAAATTATTCTCATAATATAATTTACTTTATATCCAAATCACTAATCAAAGTTAAAATTTTAATTAAAAACCTTAATACTATATCCTATTTTTTGCTATTTCCGAGAAAGTATGGCACCGATTGCGATGTAAAGGCGATCCGGTGTGGAGCCCAAAATAAGGTAGCAACGGGGCAATGGCTAACACATGGAACCACAAGTGTACGTACATAACATTTGGCCAGCTGGTACACAAACTTGGCAAAGCAACCCTACCGTCGATCATATCGGCAAGTGTTACATATATTTAAGCGGCTCGTTTGTTAAATCTTAAAGTGATTTACATTATCTTCATATTATTTTATTTTAATACTTTATCTCTTCATTAATTATAGAAAAATATTTGTCCTAATTACAAAATATGCGTAAACGATAACGAAATATTACATTACATCTACGGAGACCCATGGAGGGAACAAGATATTACTCAAGCACTGAAATATTCATGGAGCGATTAGAGATACAAACGTGCAGGACAAAGAAATAAAGCAAGCTTCCAACAACAAAAAAGCAATTATTTTACTGCATAAATTTGGAGATTAACCATGCTATCCCAATTCCCACAACGGCTTAACCATGAGAGACCTCCCCATGATGGCTTCATCGATGTACTGCTAACTAGTGAACAACATTATAAAGAAAATCCGATTAAGGATCTGCTAGCTGAATGGTACCTTTACCCCTCCCCACCTCCTTAATTTAAAAATAAAAATAAAAATAAATTATTTGGAAAATATGTGAGAGATAGCTTGGTAAATTAGCCGGCCATCTCAATATCTAGGATCATTGGCTTCTCGGAACCAAAGGCTGTCTCTGCACCTGTAGGCTCGGCAAGCTGAGTTGCTGAGGGCTTGGAATCTGCTCCTGCAAATGGACTTCTCATTTGAGCAATACTGGAGTCGACTTCCATGGTAGAAGCCCTTGGAGGAGAAGTGGGCTGCACTTCCACATCTGGATAAGCAGCTTTGAATCTTGCACGCAAGCCTTCATCAACCAAACGTACCCCATTTAGTTGATTGCCAAGTGACATCCACCTTATATACCAAAGAAATAAGAGAAAAAGTAAAATTACACATCATCTTTGTTAAATGATAACAGAATCCAGTGAAAGGATTTCAACTAAAATTATCATCTAGAGGAAAAACATACCCTGCATGCGTATTATGCATTCGAGCAAATAATTCCAGCTTCCTTGTTCTTGGACTTATCCTTTCCAGCATGGGGTACATCTGAGCGATATTGTACAGTAAGGAGCAGAAACTTTAGAAGCTAATCACCTTGCATTAGATAAAAGCTAAGACTCCAAATAAGGACAGACTTAAAAAGGAATTACTAGAATATGAAGAGCCATGAGAAGAGGTTGATGCTTACAACAGGAAGAAGTCAAACAAAAAACACAGAAAAAATGTAGAAAAAAAGCATGCTTTGCATTCCCTAGTTCCCCTGTGATAAGTTTTTACTCACCTCATCTGGCTTGCGACTGGTCTCTCTAACCTCAGCTACAATGACATCTGTATCAATATTCCTATTCACTTCTGGATTTCCCTTTATTCCAACAAGGCAATGCTCCTTACTATGGTTGAGCCAGTGACCTGTGCGACCAGTTCTAATTATTCGCTGAAGTTGATTAGTCTTCACCCAGATGATCTCTTCAACACGCTTGTATCCCCAGAGCTCCAAACTGCAAGAAGAATACTAAGATGTATAAGAGCTAATCTCCTGGAGATAGACACTAAAATAACAATGAAGATAGAGGCAAAAAATGAATGCATACCATTCCCGTCCAAGCTCCATTGCACGTCCAGTAACCCAAAGAAAAATGAGACCATCTGTCTGCAAAGCAGGAACATTTAAGTTCCGCATTTCATCATCAGCCATGGTCCCATAAGGCAACTCCATGTGAATATCCCAAGGTGGATCTGCCATTATAACTCCAAATTGCCCTAGAATGTCCATCCTAAAATTACGGATATCACAATTAATCCATTGAGGCTCGCCAAGCTCTACTTCTGAACAGTATTCAGCTCGCTGAGGCTTTATAGGCTTGGGAGGAGGAAGAGCTCCGGTTCCCATCATCATGGGAGGGACATCCGGGGTTGGATCAAGTTCATAATGTACATACTTGCATGTCTTCAAATAAAATAGATATAAACAACAGCTCTAGCTGAACAGAAACAACTTCTCAACTGAACAAAATTAAGAAAATAATATCCAAGCAGATGAATTCACCTTCATGTGACGGCAGGTATCAAGGAAAGAACAGTCCCCCAAATTAATGTCTGTGTGTGGGGCAATTATACGCCGGAAATGAACCTGAAAAGGATATAAACATTCCATCAGAAATTTCTGACACGCCACAAATTAATAATCAAGATAGAGTGGACATTCAACAAATGAAGCACAAATAGATTGAGTTTGCCTAATAATCAGTCATGAAAATGTAAGGAATTTCTCAGGAAAAAAAGTTATCTGGTCTCTGGGATAGGTCAGCCAATGTCGTGCTTAAATTCATTAAAGCATTAACATGCATGCCAGACAATGTGATACCATGGAAGAAATCAAGAAAACTAATCATGGTACTGCAGGAGCAAAGTGAGCAAACTATATAATTGGTCTGCAGAGTAGCACATATAATGTACAACTCAGATGCGAAATTTTAGGACAAAGCCTTACAAATGTTGCAAGTTCAAAAAATTCAATACAACAACAACAATAACAAGCTGAACTTTAAACCCAATAATTTGGAATTGGTCATTTGAGAGACAAATCATGATTAAAAAGAAAAATAAATAAATAAATACAAAAATAGAAATAAATATAGAAGAGAATAAAAAAAAAGTAAATAAATAAATATATATATATAAAAAATATATTCGTTTAATTTGTGCGGATTTTTCTACGCTACTCATTTTTATCCAAGATTATCTTATCGTCTAAACTTTTAACTATCATATCTTTACTAATAATTTGTACCCAAATTTTTAGCGGTCTACCCCTACGTTTTACTAAATCTCTCATATTTAAGTTTTCGGTTCTCCTAACTGATGAATTCTTAGGTCTTCTTTACACATATCCAATTCATCTCAAGCGACACTCTCGTATTTTATCTAGAATTGAACTAATTCCCAACTTATTACAAATCATTTCATTTCTAATTCTATTTCTTCTACTTTTGCCACACATCCAACTAAATATCATCATTTCTGTTACGGCTATTTTCTTATTGTTGTTTAATAGTCTAATATTCAGTACCATACAATAATACAGGTTTAGCCGCGGTTCTATAGAGCTTTCCCTTCAAATGCATTGACATCGTGCGATCGCAAAAAATTTCGGATGTTTTTCCCCGTTCCATATAGCCTGCTTGAATCCTATGGTTCGCATATCTACCTATATTGCCATTATTTTAAATGATGAAACCTAGATACTTAAACCGTTCATTTTCCGGTATATCTTGTCCATCTAACCTAATCGTTTCTTCATCATTTCGATGATTGTTGATAAATCTACATCTAATATACTCAGTTTTCGATCTACTCAATCGAAAGCCTCTGGATTCTAGTGTGATTCTTCGTAACTCTAATTTAACATGAATACTCTCCCTAATTTCATCAATTAAAACTATATCATTTGTAAAAAGCATACACTACGGTATTTCATTTTGAATGTTTTTTATAATTTTGTTTATTACTATTACAAAGAGGAGGAGACTTAATGTTGAACCTTGATGGAGTCCGATATTAATGGGAAAGCTATCACTCAAACCCCCGCGAGTTCTTACATTAGTTACAGCTCTCTCATACATATCTCTAATGAGATTAATATATTTCGAAAAGATCTCTTTTTTTATCGACGCCCACCACAATACGTCTCTAAAAACCCTATCATATGCTTTTTCTAGATCAATGAATATCAAATGTAAGTCTCTTTTATGTGCTCTATATGTTTTCATCAAATGTCTTAACAAGTGGATTGTTTTCGTAATAGATCTTCCAAGCATAAATCCAAATTGATTTTGAGAAATATTTATTTCCAATCTCAATCTATATTCTATCACTCTCTCCCGTAGTTTCATGGTATAGCTCATAAGTTTAATTCCTCTATAGTTGGAACAATCTTGTATGTCTCTTTTATTCTTACATAGTGACACGATTATACTCTTCCTCCATATTTGGGGCATTCTCTTGGTTTGCCAAATTTTGTTAAAAATATCCATTAACATTATTATACAAAATTCACCTAAACATTTCCACACTTCTATAGGGATGTTATCAGGTTCTATGGCTTTATTATTCTTCATTCTCTTTAAAGCTTCCTTCATTTCATGGGGACGAATTTTATGTTTAAAATCTCTGTTAATCTCTTCTACAGGTATCTCAATCTCCTATATCTGTTGTACTCTTAATATTGAACAGATTATCAAAATAATCTCTCCAACGATTTGTTATGTTCTCATTTATTATAATTATATCATTAGCTCTATTCTTAATACACCTAACATCATTTAAATCTTTTCCCTTTCTTTCCTTTATCTTGGCTATTCTGTAGATCTAAGTTCAAAAAATTCAATAAGAATAAGAATTACACAGTTAACATAACAGTATGTATTAATCATTTGTTATGTTTTTGCTGTTATTATTTAACGAAGCACAGGAATAAATTTAGTGAAACACACACCTACCGACAAGGGAGACAGGACACAACATGGAAGCAATGACAAGGCAAAGTGTCATACCATGTTGTGTTCAAAAGGGGGTGCAAGAAATGAACATGCTTAATTCTAAAAGTGTTCGTGCAACACGAGTTAATGCAATACCAAATTCGAAGCATATGTTAAATCCAACAAATGATAATTAGATAAAAAAAGTGACTGCCAACAAGATTTTATTTTTAATTTTTCTTGGCTGAGCAACTCCCAACAAGTTAATCTTACTAAAGCTTAAGCTACCTAGTAAATAAGAACATATTGTATTCCTCACCTTCTCACATGCAATAAAGGAACCAGACTGCCGTCGACAGTCTTCTTTTGTTAAGGCTGAGCAGTACTCCTTTAATTGAGAACCGCCTTTGGTTTTGAACTGAAAAGGAAACAAGAAATAGACAAGAAGATCAAATTACGGATCCAGAATGATGAATCAACAATTATATGGACTAATATGTATAGTGAACTAAGCACAAAAAATTCCATTCTCTTCCATTTGCTCGACCCTAGACACTCATATAAGGATAAAATTAGATACAATCCAATTTCTCCAAATTAGAAAGGAAATAGCCACCACACCTGGAGGCAATTTCTACCGTAGCCCTATATAAGACAATGTAAAAGACATTCAGAACTAGATGGTCATGTTATGGATCATTCACTGACTGAATTCACTCAACATGGTTCCTGCACTACCCACAAGATACAAGTGCCTAGCGGCAGCAACATACAAAGGGAGGAGGTGAGGCTATTTATATTACCTGTATCGACCACCTAGAGCAGAAACACTATCTTAAAGAAGACCTAAAAGATACTCTTTGCAGAAAATATAAAAAAAAATGCAAAGGTTAGAATTCATATACCTTTGCAGCAACAGCAGTTTCCCTAGCAGTGGGCCGATGAATAAGATCCAAAAGCTCCTCCCCAGTCTTAGATTTCTGCATTTCCCTAAAGGACTTCTTATTCAGCAGTGACTCAAGCTCCTTGATATCATCCTCTTCGGTTCTAGGTTTCGAAGGTATAACATTAGACCCACTCATGGGGACATTGGGTGGTCCTAATGGAGGCCGGTGGAGAGAAGGAACACCTACACTCATTCCTCTCGGCATTGGCACCGGCCCCATCACTCCTCTAGGTCCACCCCTAGGACCAACACCGGCTGGAAACAATGGTGGCACAAGCCACATTTCTTGCGTTGGCCTAATCCCAAAAACCCCACCACTCATATCACCTCCACTACTGGCTGCTAACTGGTTCTGATTCTGATTCTGATACACATCGCTGCCATTTGAATCTAATGTTGGATGATAATGCGAACTTTCTGGTAATTCCTTAATTAACTTACTCCTATTAATTTTCACTACTGCAACCCTAGACTTACTACCCTCAACATACTCCTCCAATTCAACACCTGCATTATCCTCTTTCATTGACCTTAGAGCCATCTCGACCGCCAAAATTGCGCCGGACTCTCCTCCCAGCTCGTGCAGTGCAGACTTCTCTGCCGGCATAGCTGACTGGTCATTCTCCAGTTTGTTCAATACCTCAGACGACTCAATTCGTGTGAATGGCAGTCTTCCCAACAAGCACACTGCAACCATTGATCGAATGACCGATAAAGAGCTTCCACTTTCATTAACAGTGAATTTCTCGCTGTTACATCGATGAATTGGAGGCTCCGCGGATTCTTTTGAGGCTTGATTTTGTTTAACGTTTGTGGGTTTCGGTTGTTCGGGAGGTGCGATTGGACGAGGTGGGAGACTGAGACTGGGACGTTTTCTAGGGTTCGGGTTAGGGTTTGGAGGAGGAGTAGGCAGAGGAGCGAAGGGTCGGTCATTGAAGGAAGAGACGATGCGGAGAGAGAGGTTCAGAGAAGAGACTATGTCTGGGACTAGGGCTTGTAGTGAAGAGAGGAGTTCTTGTTGGGTTAGCCGTTGGGAGTCTATGCGGGTTTCGAGCTGTTGACGCATGTCTTTAATGGACGCCATGTCGTCGCTGTTGCTCTCTGTTTTTGTCTCCATGTCTCTATCTCTCTCTTTCTCTCTCTCTCTAGGGGTCGAGGGCATACCGGTTTGGGCCAATCAGAGAGACGAAGGGCTCACATCGGCAGCCAAGGACGGTGACGATGACGACTCCTCGTCTGGCGTCGCCGCTATCGAAGTGCTAGCAACTTATCCGATTGGAACTTCAGTCGAGTTGAATGTTCGCGCACGAAGTGTCCGGGATTTACACCTTTTTATCTACTTTTCAAAGTAATTACACGTGTTTATTATAATTTTAGAATATTTTAAAGCAAAATTAATGACATTTACTTTTGTCGCAAAATGTTGTTAGATTCTCTTGAAGTTGGGGCAACCACGATTTGGTTTCAATTTAAATCAGAATTATTATCTTAATTTATAATTATATCATTTTTATTTTTATAATAGAATTATTAATATATTGTGATGGTTAATTTTTTTATGATAGAGAATCAAATATTATAGATCATATGTCAGATAAAGCCAAAGCAAAGGTAATCCACAATAAATTAATATTGGAATAATAATTAGGAATTGTACCATCAAAAGTCCTGTAAATTTGAATAGAGTTTTATATGCATAAATTTTAATTAATAATTAAAATTATTTTTAATAGTTTACTTTTATTTTATAAATAAAAATTACAAAATAAAAATAAATTAAATCAAAAATTTCAAATAAATTCTTAAATCAAATTATTATATCACTCTCAATTTTTTGATTCTGAAATCTATATTAATTTATTTGGTTAACGGATTATAAAATTTTAATTTATTAAAAATATTAGTAGTTAATTTTTTTTACGGAAGTTATGTTTAAATTGACAATAAATAGCAATTGTATTTAGTTATTTTATTAAATGGACATTCATTTTTTTTTTTTTTAAAAAAATGCAGCTCTCTTGCAAATGTTTGTCTTTAATTTTAGTGAAACTATTAGGGGGTTAAATTGGAATTCAATTAAAATTGAAAAATAGAAAGTCAAAAACGCGTTTGAGGCAGGCCAAGCCGGGTCTATATAGGGCCGGTTAGCCCATGGTCCGTCCTCGTTGGGAGAGAGATGGAAAGGTTAGTTAACGGCTGAGATACCTTTCTTGAGTTTCCGTTCTTGAGTTTCCGTTTTTTCCTACGAACGTCTTTCTTCTCATTTTTCCGCTCTCTCCATTCCTCTGGCGATTGCCACTAGGATTTTCTTCTGTTCTCTTCTCCACATTCACTCTGTAATCTCTCTCTCTCTCTCTCTCTCTCTCTCTCAATTTGTTAGTTTTGAGAATTGGGGTTTGGTGGGCTTAATGTCAAGCGTCATTGATTTTTCTGATTATTACAATCGATGGGAAATCTTGAAATCTCCCCTTCCCTCTCTCTCTGATATTTAGAATTAGGCACTGGGAGAGTTTTAATTGTCTTTTTGGGACGAGTTAGGGTTTCTGATGTGAAATGTGAAAGGCATGGTTCTGAAATCTGAATTTGGGTTTCAGAGGTCATGATTGCTGTAACTAGATTAATAAATTAGGGGAGGATAGAGCCTTGGGCGGACGTCTAGATTGTTTAGCGTTTCTGGAATGACAAATGAGTTTCGTGAATCTGTTTTAGGGTTTGTAGGATTTTAAAAGTAGAACCTGTTAATTAAGTTGCGGTTTTCAATTAAAAGTGCCTGGATGATCATGTCGGTTCATTGAATTTCGAGATCTCAACCTTCACCAGGCTTCTCCTCAGACCCCATGACCTCCGTCCCCTCTCTCTCTAAATTTTGTATGAGATATTGGCTTTATGTGCACTTTAGATTCTTAATATTTTGCCATTTCAGTTATACCCATGCTTTCATGGATTCTGTCTATGCTAATTGAATCATGAGTATTTGCTTCAACTAACCTAGGTTTGATGTGGGCTGTTCGCCCCCCTTTGAGTTTGAGCATGTGGCTTTTCTTGTTTTTAAGTTTTGAAGTGTACTGGTGTTGACTATAATGGATTTGCTTGTTTTCATTATTTAAGAATTTTGTTTTCTTGATTTCTGTTTTTGTTGTCCTAACAACGGATCGTTACACATGACATGCGGTGATGAGATTGTGGGGGATGCTCACTTTTAGGATGGCCTTGCTTTTATGTGTGTGTGTTGTTCTTTGCTTTGTGTTTTCTTGATTTAGAAATTATGATTTCTTGATCTATGGTTGAGCTTTCGTCTCCTTGACATGGATTATCACATATTGCATGCTGTTAAACTCATTGCTTGTCATGACCTTTGCTGTGATAAGGGTCTCAATTTTAGGTCATTGCTATCATTCTTTGATTTTCATATAGGGTATTTACTTTTGTTTTTTCTTGATTTGAAAAGTTAATATATATATATATTTCTTTTGAAGGTTTTCTCAACAAAAGCGTACAGAAAGCAATCGTTGGCACTTTGCAGTTTTTTTGTTTATGCATCTTGAAATACAGGTAGTGGTTGGTGTTCCATAAGGACCTTGGAAAGTTCACTTAACAAAATCTACATAAAGCTATCATGTATCCTAGTTATACATATTTCGTCCCCCCACCCCTGTGGCGTGTAGTAGATGTTTATGAGGGGGTGTCACTTGTTTATGGCGTTCTTTTTGTGCTTAAATGGCTTGGCTCAAGAGGGGCTGAGGAATCTTTTCCAAGAAAGCTGCTTTCCACCTGTATAAGAAAATAGGTCCTTTTTGTTATTGCTGTAACTATATTTTGTCTCTTCAAAGTGCATAAAACTGCCTGCCCATGGGAGGAGGAATTTAGTCTTAAGATGGAGAGAGTATTCTTCTTGATAGTCCCTATCGGAGATGGAGCCAATATTCTTCTCCCCAGACTGTTCTTTCCACATAATTATGCTGATAATCATCGATGTGGATTGTGGTGACGTTATGCATGCAAGGTTAAATATAAAATGCATTAAAGAGTCTACTATCTGATTGGCCAAATTATTTGATTTATCCAAAAGGTTTAAAGGCGGTTGCCTAAATAATGGCCCCAGAATCCAGAACAAATAATCTTCTGACTCTCTGCACATCACTTCTCTTGTCCCCTCTGATTATCTTATGCTATTCTGTTTTGATTTGAAGAGATAAGTGGTTGAGGTTCTACAACTAGCTCACAGTTGAATTGCTCTACATATTCTCAAATTTATAATATTGTGGAATTTCCATTTTGTTTCAATAAGTTGCCAGCATCAAATGTGTTATTCTTCGTAATTTTCAAACAAGAACAGGTTTCTTTTTTCCTTTTTTTTTTGGGGGGGTGGAACATGTGTGTGCTGATGCCCCCCCAAACTTTGAAAATTATACATTACCACTTATTCATTTTGCTTAGGCCCCTTTGTAATTTTTTCTCCCCCCCCCCAAAAGTATTAACTGTTGCATGTTGGTTTCCAATAATTCTCTCATAAATCCATCCCTGTTGCCAAATTTTGAAACAATGGAATTGTTTATTATAATATTTGGTGCTTTCCAGTCTTTTAATCAGAATAGACTTAGTTTTGATTAAGTTTGTGGGGTCATTATCTGATTTATTTTTATCTCTATCTGTCAAACTGTGATTTTCATGGTTACTTTGGAAGCTGAATTTAGAAACACTGTGAATTTGATGTTCATGATTGCTAAAGAGATGCAAGCGGTTGCCTTTATCCGACATACTTTATACTTTGGTATTTTTTTTTTTGGGGAACAATGACTACAAATAACATTCTCAAGCTGCCTTTTTTTTTTTTTTTCTCTTTCTCTGTATTCTTGTTTTCAAGTCTCAGTTTGAGGACTGGCTGTATGATCAGAATCCTTTCATGTAAGTTGACCATGACGGTTTGAAATAGAAAATATTTTCAAATTCTGCTTTCTGTTAATTGGATGCAGCTTTCTATGGTGCTGTGAGTTGAAATGTCTTGGTTTGCTCAGAGATAAGGATTAAGGTTAGTGGTTTCTGTCTTGTGTTTGAGCCTTTCTAGATTGGCTTGATTTTTTTATGATACTGTCAGTTCCAGATGATCCACATAACCTGTATGCAAAATCTCACCTATGCTCTCATTGGATGCGTGAGGTATGATCTTCTAATCAGCGTTCTCTAGATAATTCAATTTAAGAGTTGGGTGTAATTGGTAGGGTAGAAGTGTCGGAATAATGGTGCAGATGATATGAGAATATTAAAGATTTATAGACGAGATAAAAGGACAACAATAAGCATTTACCTCGACTTTAACACCCAGGGCTCCAACAAACCTTTCACTTGGGGAGTCAGTCAAACCTTGAAATAGAGACAATTCCTGAGAATTTCTTTGTTCGGAGACTTTTCATACTTGGAATGAGACTATTACATCCTCCAAACTCTTTTGCTTAGTTCTCAAGAAACCACAGTAAAGTGAGCTTATGATGGCGCAACCATAGCTTGGCACAAAAATATATGTGATCTTTAGACTAGGTTATAGGGCAAATGTTCCATTGCAAAGAGAAAGCCTTTTTGGTCCAATATAAAGTGTCCTTGGAAAATTTAATAGTTAAGAGGTAAGTTGCTAGTATTTTAGAAATTTCTATTTTCTTCACATGTTTTGTTTTAGTTAGAATTTTCTAAATATTTTAAAATTTTGTTAGTGCCTTTTTTGTTACTATCTAAAGTGCTTTTAATTTTTAAATTTTCTTCACATGTTTTCTAAATATTTTTGGTTAGTATAAAGTTAGCGCTTTTTTTTTCACGGTTTAGAGTTTTAAAAGCTTTTAATTTAGTTATTTTGTCATATCATGTTTCTATATTGATTGACTCATCTTTTAGAAAGTTTAAGAGTGCTAATAGGTATACGCTCATAAATGTAAAACGTGAATGGAGTGAATGAATTGATGAATAACTTTATTACTTGGTTATTTGTGTTGAAGGTGTGCATGCCTTGCTATCTTTTTCTTTTTCTTCAATGTGCACTTGTTGATCAAAGTTCTCAATTACTTCTTCTCTGCAATTCCCCCTCCCTCCACAACAAACCTAAGTTATTCCTCTTTCTTCCGCTACTTTTTCCCACCATTCTTTCAATTGTAGGCAATTTGCCCTAATTTTCATGCATCATTTTGGTATGAGAGCAAAAGATGCTAATCTTTTCTTTTTTTTTTTTTCCTTCTTTTTTTACTGTACAGTTATGTTGTGCTTTCATCCAAATTTGAACGCTTTCCCATTCAGCTTGCTGCTTTCCTCACTTCATCTCTGTTATGCATTTGGTTTCCTGGGTTCTGGTCATATGAATTGATATGTGCTTCTTCTCAGGGCTGCTTAGATGTAAGCTTGCAGTTGCTGGACCTCCCAAGCTATGAGCAGCACATGCAGGAATGCATGAACTATTGAAGTAAGATTTTCTTCAAGTTCTATTATTTGTAGTTATTATATTCTTATTCTGGTATTTGGATTTAAAATGGCTTTTGGTAAGATTACTTTTGGCATTACCCTTTTTTGGGAGAAAAACAATGAGAAGTTTACGCTCTTGACTTTATACTTTTCTAGATAGCTAGTTTGTGATTGTTCCGAGGGAGTCTGAGAGTTTAACAATTTATCCTTTGTACATCAGGGTGAGGAGAGATAAAACAGTTGCTGAATTGGATTTGAAACCCTAGAATTAGGAACTTCTGTGTATCTCTTGGATACAACCCAACTTAAGTAACACTTTGTTTCAGGAGAGATAAAACAGTTGCCAAATTGGATTTTGAAACCCAAAAGTAGGATCATCAGTGTATCTCTTGGATACAACTCAACAGAAGTAAGCATTTTTTCCAAATTGGGGTTGGAAAAAAAATTGGGAAAAAGAGGGCCCAACCAGGTTCGAACCGGTGACCTCTTGATCTGCAGTCAAATGCTCTACCACTGAGCTATGGACCCTTTTGTTGGATGAGGAGTATAATTTAGTATCGTTTGTGCTTAGATTTAGCAGGATAAATTCCTTGTTAATAGGTTTAACCTTTTGATTAGGGTTGGTCCTTGTAATAAAGATAGTAAACAGAAGTGATGAACCAAAAGGTTTTTGAACTTCACTGGAAAAATAGGTTGATGATTTCAGGGTTTAAATGTTAGTGAGGCAGGGTGCATTTCAGAAATTATAGTGGGCATTCTTCTCTTCCTGGGTTGAACTTTGATAGCTAACTGCGTTGTGGTGGGGTTTCAGTCTAAGATATTCTTTCTAGTAGTATTTTTAGTTTATAATTGTCATTCAACCTCAAGTCTGAAATGCATGTTGTAAGTCCATTCATTCCTGTGTGGGTTGTTGTCCTTTGAATTTTTGTGATTTTCTTTATTTATGTGTTTGATTCATAAATAGTACTGCCGGAGGATAATCTGGCTTTGATACCATGTTATGAAAGGATGAGAGAATGCATTGCTTATGATTGAGTTGCTTGAGCACTTCGACTGCTTGAGTGAGAGAGAGAAGGAGGTTACTTGGTGAAAGGTTGCTTGAGAGGTACATGGTGAAAGGTTGCTCGAGAGGTTACATGGTGAAAGGTTACTTTTGTGTCTAATATTTAGGACATATATATTTATTTAACAAAACATGCACCAGCAAATAAATACCACATTTTCTATGAATACCAACTCCTAAACTATTGGCTATGGTGACCATTCATATTCCCAAAAAGTTCCGGTACGCTATTAACTCTCTCTTATTTCCAAGCACTCAATTAACACTCCACTACTATTTCCAACAGATATAACCCAACTCAACTAAGCCTTTATTCCATATTGGGGTTGGCTAAAAAAGGGAAAAAGAGGCCGCAACCGAGTTCAAACCAGTGACCTCTTAATCTGCAGTCAAATGCTCTACCACTGAGCTGTGGACCCTTTTGTTCTTGAGGAGCATAATATAGTATACTTGGTGCTTAGGTTGAACAGGATAGTTGAGCAGTATAATATGTATAACTTTTTTATTAGGTTTGGTCCTGGTGATTTAGATAGTGAACAGAAGTGATGAATCAAAGGTTTTAAGACCTTCCTTGGAAAAATGGGTTGATGATTTTGTTTAAACTCTAGTGAGGAGCATTGTGCATTTCTGAAATTATAGTGGACATTCTTCTAGGTTGAAATTTGAAAACTAAATCCTTGTGCACTTCAAAGATTCGCAGTAGAGAGAGACTAGAAAAGCAAAGATGACTCTGAAGCTCTTTCTGCTCTAACTTCCCACATTCTTGTGCATAGAGCCACACTTGGTTTCCTCGGTTCCAGTCGTATGATTTGATCTGTGCGTCTTAGGGCTGCTTAGAAGTAAAGCCTTCAGTTGCTGGACCTCCAAAGCTATGAGCACACCATTGCTTGCATCCTTGTACAGGATTGAAAGGGTTTTGTTGCATGAACTATTAAGGTAAGATTTTCTCTAGTTCCAATATTTGTAGCTATCATATTTTTACTTTGGTATTTAGATTTAAAATGGCTTTTGGTAAAATTACCTTTTTTTTTTTTAAAGAATGAGAAGTTTAACTTTATGGTTTTCTAGCTGATAGCTAATTTGTCATTGTATTGAGGGAGAAGACAGGTTATCAATTCATGCCTTCAGTCATCAGTTTAGGTACATTCAGTGCAATTGATGATGAGAGATTAACAGTTGCCAAATTGGACTTACAAACTCTACAATTAGGATATTGTGTGTATCTCTTGGATTCAAGCCAACTCAACTGAGCCTTTATAGCAATACGGGTTTGGATTAAAAAAATTAAAAAAAAAAGGAAAACTAAAAAAAAGAAATGGGAAAACAGGGCCCAACAGGTTTCGAACTGGTGACCTCTTGATCTGCAGTCAAATGCTCCACCACTGAGCTAAGGACCGTTTTGTTAGATGAGGAGAATAATATGGTACGCTTGGTGCTCAGGTTGAACAGGATAAATGTAGTTGACTAGTATAATATGTACATCTTTTTTATTAGCTTTGGTCCTGATGATTTAGATAGTAAACAGAAGTGACAAATCGAATGTTTTAAGATCTTCCATGGAAAAATGGTTGATGATTTAGCTTGAACTTTTGTGAGGAGCATGGTGCATTTCAAAATTTATAGTGGACATTCTTCTAGATTGAAATTTGATAGCTAAATCCTTGTGCGGTTCAAAGATTGACGGCAGAAAGAGACTAGAAAAGGCAAAGATGACTATGAAGCTCTTTCTGCTCTCACTTCCCACATTCTTGTTCATAGAGCTGAGATATCTTTACATGTAACTTTTGTCACTCCTTGTGTATTGGCGATTGAAGGATTATATGTGGTTAATATTTTGACCATCTTAAGCTGTTTAAAAAACTTCAGGTTTGTTGCTCAGTCTGCCTTCCCTAAAACTGTTTACACTTCGTCTTCCTTGCTGCTTGCCTCACCTTGTCTCCCTTCTACATTTTGTTTCCTGGGTTCTGGTCATATGATTTGATCTGTGTTTCTTAGGGCTGCTTAGAAGTAAAGGTTTCAGTGGCTGGACCTCCCAAGCTATAAGCAGCACCATCGCTTGCATGCTTGTACATCAATGAAAGGGTTTTGTTGCATGAACTATTAACGTAAGATTTTCTCTAGTTCTAATATTTGTAGCTAACATATTTTTATTCTGGTATTTATATTTAAAATGGCTTTTGGTAAAATTACTTTTGGCATTGTCTTTTCCTTTTTTTTTTCTCCTTTTCCCCCTTTTTTTGAAAGAATGAGAAGTTTAACTTTATGCTTTTCTAGCTGATAGCTAGTTTGTTATTGTACCGAGGGAGTACACAGATTAGCAATTCATGCCATTTTTCATCAGTTTATGTACATTCAATGCAATTGATGACGAGAGATTAACAGTTGGCAAATTAGATTTTCATACTCTATAATTAAGATATTGGGTGTCTCTTTGATTCAAACCAAGTCAACTGAGCCTTTGTTCCAATATGGTGTTGGGTTAAAAAAAAAAATCGGAAAACTAAAAGATAAAAAAAAGGAAAACAAGGGCCCAACCGGTTTCAAACCAGTGACCTCTTGATCTACAGTCAAATGATCTACCACAGAGCTATGGACCCTTTTGCTAGATATGGCATATAATATTGTATTCTTCGTGCTTAGGCTGAACCGGATAAATGTACTTGACCCGTATCATATATATACCTTTTTTATTAGGTTTGGTCCTAGTGATTTAGAAAGTAAACGGAAGTGTAAATCAAAGGTTTTAGGATCTTCCTTGGAAAAACGATTTATGATTTTCCTTGAACTCTAGTGAGGAGCATGGTGAATTCCAGGAATTATAGTGGACGTTCTTCTAGGTTGAAATTTGATAGCTAAATCCTTATGCGTATTAAAGATTGATGGCACGAAGAGACTAGAAAAAGCAAAGATGATTATGAAGCTCTTTCTGCTCTCACTTCCCGCATTCTTGTGCATGGAGCTGAGATATCTTTACATGTAACTTTTGTCACTCGTGTATTGGCGATTGAGGGATTATATGTGGTTAATAGTTTGACAATCTTAAGCTGTTTAAAAAACTTCAGGTTTGTTGCTCAGTCTTCCGTCCCTAATACTGTTTACACAACGTCTTCCTATTCACCTTGCTGCTTGCCTCACTTTTGTCTCTTCTACATTTAATTTCCTGTGTTCTGGTCATATGATTTGATCTGTGCTTCTTGGGGCTGCTTAGAAGTAAAGCTTTCAGTTGCTGGACCTCCCAAGCTATGAGCAGCACCGTCTCTTGCATGCTTGTACAGGAATGAAATGATTTTGTTGCATGAACCATTAAGGTAAGATTTTCTCTTGTTTTAATATTTGTAGCTGTCATATTTTTATTCTGGTATTTAGATTTAAAATTGCTTCTTCTAAAATTACTTTTGGCATTATCTTTTTTTTTTTTAATGATAAGAATAAGAAGTTTTACTTTATGGTTTTCTAGCTGATAACAAGTTTGTCATTGTACTGAGGGTGTACACAGGTTTGCAATTCATGCCTTTGTTCAGGTCCATTCCATGCAATTGATGACGAGATTAACAGTTGGCTTAGATTTAGATACTCTATAATTAGGATATTGTGTGTTTTTTGGATTCAAACCAACTTAAATAAGCCTTTGTTCCAATATGGGGTTGGGTTCGGAAAAAATAAAGGAAAACTAAAAAGGGGGGGACGAGGGCCCAACCGGTGACCTCTTGATCTGCAGTCAAATGCTCTACCACTGAGCTATGGACCCTTTGGTTAGATGATGAGAATAATGTAGTATGCTTGGTGCATATGTTGAACAGGGTAAATGTAGTCGACCCGTATAATATTTTTGTCTTTTTATTAGGTTTGGTCCTACTAATTTACATAGTAAATGGAAGTGATGAGTCAAAGGTTTTAAGACCTTCCTTCAAAAAATGGTTGATGATTTAGCTTGGACTCTAGTGTGGAGCATTGTTCATTTCAGCAATTATAGTGGACATTCTTCTAGGTTGAAATTTGATAGCTAAATCCTTGGGCGCATCAAAGATTGACAGCAGAAAGAGACTAGAAAAAGGCAAACATGGCTATGAAGCTGTTTCTGCTCTCACATCCCACATTCTTGTGCGTAGAGCTGAGATATCTTTACATGTAACTTTTGTTACACTTCATGTGTATTGGTGATTGAGGGATTATACGTGGTTAATAGTTTGACCATCTTAAGTTGTTTAAAAAACTTCTGGTTTGTTGCTCAGTCTTGCTTCCGTAAAACTGTTCACACTTTGTCTTCCTATTCACCTTTCTGCTTGCCTCACTTTGTTTCTCTTCTAGATTTAATTTCCTGGGTCTGTGCTTCTTAGGGCTGCTTAGAAGTAAAGCTTTCAGTTGCTGGACCTCCCAAGCTATGAGCAGGACAGTCTCTTGCATGCTTGTACAGGAATGAAAAAATTTTGTTGCATGAACTATTAAGGTAAGATTTTCTCTTGTTCTAATATTTGTAGCTATCGTATTTTTATTGTGGTATTTAGATTTAAAATTGTTTCTTCTAAAATTACTTTTGGCATTATCTTTTTTTTTTTTTAATAAGAATGAGAAGTTTAACTTTATGGTTTTCTAGCTGATAGCTAGTTTGTCATTGTACTGAGGGTGTACACAGGTTTGCAATTCATGCCTTTATTCATCAGTTTAGGTACATTCCGTGCAATTGATGACAAGAGATTAAAAGTTGGCAAATTAGATTTAGATACTCTATAATTAGGATATTGTGTGTCTCTTGGATTCAAACCAACTCAAATAAGCCTTTGTTCCAATATGGGGTTGGGTTGGGAAAATAAAAGGAAAAAAAAGGGGAAAAGAAGGCCCAACCGGTGACCTCTTCATCTGCAGTCAAATGCTCTACCACTGAGCTATGGACCCTTTGGTTAGATGATGAGAATAATATAGTATGCTTGGTGCTTATGTTGAATAGTGTAAATGTAGTTGACCCATATAATATTTATATCCTTTTGACTAGGTTTGGTCCTGCTGATTTAGATAGTAAATGGAAGTGATGAGTCAAAGGTTTTAAGACCTTCCTTGGAAAATTGGTTGATGATTTAACTTGAACTCTGGTGAGGAGCGTGGTGCATTTCAAAAATAAGGGTGGACGTTCTTCTAGGTTGAAATTTGGTGGCTTACTTATTAGCACGTCAAAAATTGGCAGCAGAAAGAAACTAAAAAAGGCAAAGATGACTATGAAGCTCTTTCTGTTCTCACTTCCCACATTCTTGTGCAGAGAGCTGGGATATCTTTACATGTAACTTTTGTCACTCCTTGTATATTGGTGATTGAGGGAATATATGTGGTTAATAGTTTGAACATCTCAAGCTGTTTAAAAAACTTCAGGTTTGTTGCTCAGTCTTCCTTCCCTAAAAGTGTTTACATTTTGTCTTCCTATTCACCTTGCCGCTTGCTTCACTTTGTCTATCTTCAACATTTGGTTTCCTGGGTTCTGGTCATATGATTTGATCTGTGCTTGTTAGGGCTGCTAAGAAGTAAAGCTTTCAGTCGCTGGACCTCCCAAGCTATGGGCAGTACCATGGCTTGCGTGCTTATACAGGAAGGAAAGGTTTTTGTTGCATGAACCATTAAGGTAAGATTTCTATAGTTCTAATATTTGTAGCTGTCATATTTTTATTCTAGTACTTAGATTTAAAATGGCTTTTGGTAAAATTACTTTTTGCATTGTCTTTTTTTTCCTCTTTTTTTTTTTTTTTTTTTTAAGAATATGAAGTTTGACGTTATGCTTTTCTAGCTGATAGCTGGTTTGTGATTCTACTAAGGGAGTACACACGTTAGCCCAAAAAACAAAAAAAAAAAGGAAGGACCCAACTGGTTTTGAACCAGTGACCTCTTGATCTGTAGTCAAATGCTCTACCACTGAGCTATGGACCCTTTTGTTTGATGGAGAGTATAATGTAGTATGCTTGGTTCTTAGGTTGAACAGGATAAGTGTAGTTGACCTGTATAATATTTATATCATTTTTATTATGTTTGGTCCTGCTGATTTAGATAGTAAATGGAAGTGATGAATCATAGGTTTTAGACCTTCCTTGGAAAAATGGTTGATGATTTAGCTTGAACTCTAGTGAGGAGCATGGTGCATTCAGAAATTAGGGTGGACATTCTTCTAGGTTGAAATTTGATAGCTAAATCCTTTTGCACGTCCAAGATTGATGGCAGAGAGAGACTAGAAAAAGCTAACATGACTATGAAGCTGTTTCTTCTCTCACTTCCACATTCTTGTGCGGAGAGCTGAGATATCTTTACATGTAACTTTTGTCACTCCTTTTGTATTGGTGATTGAAGGATTATATGTGATCAATAGTTTGACCATGTTAAGCTGTTTAAAAAAGTTCAGGTTTGTTGCTCAGTTTCCTTCCCTAAAAATGTTTCACTTCGTCTTCCTGTTCACCTTGCTACTTGCCGCACTTTGACTCTTTTCTACATTTTGTTTCCTGGGTTCTGGTCATAAGATTTGATCTGTGCTTCCTAGGGCTGCATAGAATTAAAGCTTTCAGTTGCTGGACCTCCCAAGCTATGAGCAGCTCCGTCGCTTGCATAATTGTACAAGCGGTTTTGTTGCATGAACCATTAAGGTATGATTTTCTCTAGTTCTAATATTTGTAACTATCATATTTTTATTTTGGTATTTAGATTTAAAATGGCTTTTGGTAAAATTACTTTTGGCATTGTCTTCTTCTTTTTTTTTTTTTTTTTTTTTGTGGGAAAGAATGAGAAGTTTAACTTTATGCTTTTCTAGCAGATAGCTAGTTTGTCTTTCTATTGAGTGGAGTGCACAGGTTAGCAATTCATGCCTTCGTTCATCAGTTAAGGTATATTCCATGCAATTGATGACATGAGATTAACAGTTGGCACATTAGATTTAGAAACTCTATAATTAAGATATTGTGTGTCTCAACTTGGCCTTTGTTTGAATATGGGGTTTTCAAGAAAAAAAAGAAACTAAAAAAAGAAAAACTAGGAAAAAGGGCCCAACCGGTTTCGAACCAGTGACCTCTTGATCTGCAGTCAAATGCTCTACCACTGAGCTATGGACCCTTTTGTTAGATGAGGAGTATTCTATACTATGCTTGGTGCTTAGGTTGAACAGAATAAATGTAGTTGACTCATATAATATGTATATCTTTTTTATTAGGTTTGGTCCTGCTGATTTAGATGGTAAACGGAAGTGATGAATCAAAGGCCTTCCTTGGAAAATTGGTTGATGATTTTGCTTGAACTCTTTGAGGAGCATGGTGCATTTCAGAAATTAGAGTGGGCATTCTT
This sequence comes from Dillenia suffruticosa, assembly GCA_033439265.1. NCBI lineage: Eukaryota > Viridiplantae > Streptophyta > Magnoliopsida > Dilleniales > Dilleniaceae > Dillenia > Dillenia suffruticosa. The sequence goes on along the minus strand of JAVTVX010000005.1, from coordinate 17,753,496 downwards.
CTAGGATGAAATTTTGGTAGCTAAATCCTTGTGCGCGTCAAAGATTGACGGCAGAAAGAGACTAGAAGTATAGCTTTAGTCACTGGACCTCCCAAGCTATGTGTAGCACCATCTCTTGCATAATGGTACCGGAATGAAAGGGTCTTGTTGCATGAACCATTAAGGTAAGATTTTAGTTCTAATATTTGTAATTATCATATTTTGATTCTGGTATTTAAATTTAAAATGGCTTCTGGTAAAATTACTTTTGGCATTGTCTTTTTTTTTTTTTTTTTGAAAGAATGAGAAGTTTAACTTTATGCTTTTCTAGCTGATAGCTAATTTGCCATTCTATTGAGTGGAGTACACAGGTTAGCAATTCATCCCTTTGTTCATCCGTGTAGGCACATTCCATGCAATTGATGAATTGAGATTAACAGTTTACTAATTAGATTTAGAAACTCTATAATTAGGATATTGTGTGTCTCTTGATTCAAACCAACTCAACCTAGCCTTTGTTGGGTTAAAAAAAAAAAAGAAAACTAAAAAAAATAATTGGGAAAAGAGGACCCAACCAGTTTCAATCCAGTAACCTCTTCATCTGCAGTCAAATGCACTACCACTGAGCTATGGACCCATCTGTTTGATGAGGAGTATAATATAGTATACTTGATGCTTAGGTTGAACAGGATAAATGTTGTTGGCCCGTATAATACGTATTTCTTTTTGATTAGGTTTGGTCCAGCTGATTTAGATAGTACACGGAAGTGATGAATCAAAGGATCTTCCTTGGAAAAATGGTTGATGATTTTGCTTTAACTCTACTGAGGAGCATGGTGCATTTCAGAAATTATAGTGGATATTGTTCTGGGTTGAAATCTGATAGCTTAATCCTTGTGCGCATCAAAGATTGATGGCAGTAAGGGACTAGAAAAAAAGCAAAGACGACTATGAAGCTCTTTCTGCTCTCACTTCCCACATTCTTGTGCATAGAGCTGAGACATCATGTAACTTTTGTCACTCCTTGTGTATTGGTGATTGAGGGATTATATATGGTTAATAGTTTGATCATCTTAAGCTGTTTAAAAAACTTCAGGTTTGTTGCTTGGTCCTCCTTCCCTAAAAGTGTGTACACTTCGTCTTCCTATTCACCTTGCTGCTGGCCTCACTTTGTCTCTCTTCTACATTTGGTTTCCTTGGTTCTGGTCATATGATTTGATCTGTGCTTCTTAGAGCTGCTTAGAAGTAAAGCTTTCAGTTGCTGGACCTCCCAAGCTATGGGCCACACCATGGCTTGCATGTTTGTACAGGAATGAAAGGCTTTTGTTGCATGGACCATTATGGTAAGATCTTCTCTAGTTGTAGTAGTTATCGTCTTTTTATTCTAATATTTAGATTTAAAATGGCTTTTGGTAAAATTACTTTTGGCATCGCCCTTTTTATTGACATAATGTGAAGTTTAACTTTATGCTCTTCTATCTGATAGCTAGTTTGTCATTGTACTGAGGGAGTACACAGCAATTCATGCCTTCATTCATTAGTTTAGGTACATTCCATGCAATTGATAACGAGAGATTAACTATTGGCAAATTAGATTTAGAAACTCTATAATTAGGATATTGTGTGTCTCTTGGATTCAAAGCAAGTCAACTCTGCCTTTGTTCCAATATGGGGTTGGGTTAATACATATATATATATATAAAAAGAAACTAAAAAAAGAAAAATTGGGAAAAAAGGGCCCAACCGGTTTCGAACCGGTGACCTCTTGATCTGCAGTCAAATGCTCTACCACTGAGCTATGGACCCTTTTGTTAGATGAGTAGTATAATATATAGTATGGTTGCTGCTTACATTGAACCGGATAAATGTTGTTGACCTGAATAATATGAATATCTTTTTTTGTTAGGTTTGATCCTGCTGATTTAGATAGTAAACGGAAGTGATGAATCAAAGGTTTTAAGACCTTCCTTGGAAAAATGGTTGATGATTTAGCTTGAACTCTAGTGAGGAGCATGGTGCATTTTAGAAATTATAGTGGACATTCTTCTAGGTTCAAATTTGATTGCTAAATCCTTGTGCACGTCAAAGATTGACGGCAGAAAGAGACTAGAAAAAGCGAAGATAACTATGAAGCTCTTTCTGCTCTCACTTCCCACATTCTTGTGCATAGAGTTGAGATATCTTTACATGTAACTTTTGGCACTCCTTATGTGTTGGGCTTTGAGGGATTATATGTGGTTAATAGTTTGACCATCTTAAGCTGTTTGAAAAACTTCAGATTTGTTGCTCAATCTTCCTTCCCACGAAGTGTTTACACTTCGTCTTTCTGTTCACCCTGTTGCTTGTCTCACTTTGTCTCTGGTTCCTGTGTTCTGGTCATATGATTTGATCTGTACTTGTTAGGGCTGCTTGGAAGTAAAGCTTTCAGTTGCTGGACCTCCCTAGCTATGAGCTGCTCTGTCTCTAGCATGCTTGTACAGCAATGAAAGGGTTTTGTTACATGAACTAGTAATACAAGATTTTCATCTAGTTCTAATATTTGTAGCTATGATATCTTTGTTCTAGTATTTAGATTTAAAATGGCCTTTGGTAAGATTACTTTTGGCATTTTTTTCTTGGAAGACTGAAGTTTAACTTTATGCTTTTCCAGCTCATAGCTAGTTTGTCATTTTACTGAGGGAGTAGACAAGTTAGCAATTCATGCCTTCATGTATTAGTTTAGGTACATAGCATGCAATTCATGAGAAGAGATTAACAGCTGCCAAATTGGAGTTGGAAACCCTATAATTAGGATATTGTGTGTATCTCTTGGATATATACCTATAAACCGTCTCAAAGCCTTTGTTCCAATATTGGGTTAAAAAAATGGAAAACTAGGGGGGGGGACTTTGGAAAAAGAGGGCCCAACCGGGTGACCTTTTGATATGCAGTTAAATACTCTACCATTGAACTATATAACCCTTAGCCTGCTGAGCTTGTTGATTGAGCATAAGCTACGTGCTTTCATACTTGATGAGTATAATGGGTTTAAACCGGTTGATCCTTGTAATTGAGATAGGAAAATAGAAGTGAAGAATCAAAAATTTTAGGTCCTTCGTTGGAATTTCAGTTGATAAATTCAGGGTTTAAAAGTGGCATGGCACATTTATGAAATTATGGTGGACATTCTTCTGGGTTGAAAGTTGATAGCTAACTCCATCGCAGTGTAAGGTTATGTTTTTGTTGATACCTCTAGTTAAATGTCATTCAACCTCAAGTCTGAAATGCCTGTTGTAAGTCCATTCCTTTCTTCTGTGGCTTATTGCCCTTTGAATCTGTCCGATTTTATTTACTTATGTTTTTAATTCATAAATAGTATTTGTCCCCTTGCTTTATGATTGTAGGCTCCGGCAAACAAAGCCCTTGCTACTTCTTTATGATGAAGACGACGATCTGCTGTCTTTTGTGGACTCTTTTTCAGTCAGTTCTCTCTCTCTTTCTCTCCCTCTCTCTATCTTTGGGCTTCTGTCTTGTATATTTTGTTTTGATCGCCCTAACTGCATAAATCTAAGAGAATCTCTCCCTCCCCCTTTCTGGTTATGGTTTCTTTATTTTTTGAACTTATTTCTCATGAGCGATTTGTCATTGGGGAAAACCATACTTTGTTGGCTCTCCAGTCTTTACAAACTCTAATTCTCTTTGTCTATTCTGTGAATCTCTTGGTGTTTCCAATTGGTTTCCTGGGGGCGAAGTAGTTGTGGTGGGACTTCTAAATCCTTTTTGAAGATTAGGGTGTCTTAAATGCCTACGCTTGATTATTACATACTTGTCTGTTAATGAAAATGGTTTTCAAATTAGGGTTTCGTTTCCTAAATCTGTTGTGTGGCTGGCAAGTACATTCATCTTTTCAACTTTTCTATTTAAAAACCTGTCTAGAATATTTGAATGGAAGTTGTCTCATAAATGTATGAGACAGGAAATTGTGTGAATTATTTTGGAGGTCCTAAGCTATTTGGAATTATTTTCTACAGAAGGAAATCCAATCTTCCCTCCATCTTATCATAGCAGATCTCTTGCTTGCTTGCTCTTGCTTGTTGTTGATCATAATATATATTTAACTTAACACACATCTCATTTTTCTTCATTCATGCCCTTTTCAAGAGCTATGAGCTGTTGTATTTGACTTAGTTGAAAGTTGGGATGGGACTAGGTCTTATTCTCATGCTGCAAGGCTGATTCTTTCCATGCATCTTGTTACAAGAATTTAAATAAATAAAATCGATACTTTTGGTTAATAACTTGATGTCATCTTTGTCAGGTATGATTCAGATAATTCTAGCCTTCCATAAAAGTGGCTTCTGTATTTTTTTTCTTTTTGTTTGTAGAATTTCCTGTTTTGAATTGGTTTGTATCTTGAATTTCTCTGTCAACCTGTTGTCATTGTGGAAACTCTACCTATGATGCTTCAAATTAATATTTTTCATTTTCCTCTTTCAGAGCCTTTTTTTTTTCTTTATTCTGCACAATTTTGATGAAACCTTAGGGTTTCGAATAGGGCTCTCGAGATGCACTAGTGGTGGTGTGAATTGGAAATCGATCTTTTGAAGCATGGTTCATGGCCGTTTGAATGTAAATTATTTGCTTCAATGTATCAAACAGATCTGTAGTATGTCATGGCCTTTTTCTTTTCAACCGTAATTCATATCATTGCTCATAATTTCAATTATTTATATAATGAGATCCTTGTGAACTATTTTGTTAATCAAATGTGAGGTGCGATTCCATCAGGAAGTCCTAAGCAGAATTATGTTCTGCTCTTAAAAAAAAGGTACGAATTCTTTCCCCAGATAGCTAAATCTGCATTTATCCTTGCTTCTAGTTGATTATAAGAAATTTCTTAATTATTGTTCTTGATTCACATTGCTTGTTTCACTATTGGTGCCCTTTCTAAGAGCTATTACTTGTAGTGTTAGGCTTGGTTGAAAGCTGGGATGGACTGGATATTATGTCGGACCACACATTACAGTAAATAAAGAAATCATCATTTTGTATTGCTCTCTTAACACAATGCGTGAGTCTTGTTTGTTTAGATATGATTGGGGCATTTACAATTTTGTTTGGATGCTTGTGATCCTATGGGAAGTTTGTCTGAACCCTCTCCTTGGAACGCGCATGCTCATGAGGGATCTTTGTGAGCATGTTTATGCTTACTGGGGTTCTTTGTCAAAGGATTTCTTGGTACTTCAACATAGTGCATGCTTATGACCTTTCAGAAGTTTGTCAGAACCCTCTCCTTGGAGAAATTTATTTTCATTATTAATATTATACTATATAGGAAAATGCAATCCCACATGGTCCCATTCAAAGTTGGTATTTCTTGACCTTTTCTTTTGAGCTGTCTTTTATTTGACACGTGTCATCTGTGTTGCTGCTGTGTCTAGGAACCCTCCGTGGTAATTTCAGATATACATTTGGGAAAAGAAAAAAAAAAAATCGCATTTTGTCCCATCTGTTTCTGTCTCTCACTAGAATGTTTGATAATTTCTCAATTTTCTCTCTCTTACCATGTGTGCATTCTAAACCCATTAGACAGCGGCACTGACACCCTCAACCACAACGGCCTCTTTCTCCCCCTATTCTCTGTTTCTAGTGAGAATTATTTTTTCCCTTTATAATTGGTGAATAGTCCATCAGGAAATCTTAAGCACTGTATCCTTGTTTTGCTCACACTTCTCATTTTCTATATTGCACTGTCAATTAAAATCTCGTGTTTATGTCGGCAAGCAGTGTTCTTTCTACAGTTCCTTCTTTTAGCCTTGGCAGGCAACTGCAATGGCTGCCCGTACCACTGACTGTTCTCTTGACTAGCATGTGCGTTCGAGTTTCTTTGAGTTTCGTGACGGAACATGCCTCAACAACTCAAAGCAGTCATCTTCAGTTAGAATATTTGTCTGCAAATAGTTATGTTGGGACCTCCAAGACACCCAATTACATCCAAAGGTTGATAAGAAAATAAAAAATTATGGGATGGAAGTTGGCAAAAGTGGCACAACAGATCCCCTTAAATTCCCGAAAGCTACTAAATAAAGAATATCCCGAACTTTATCGTCCCAAGTGTTATGAGTCTAACTATCTATTGCCATCTTCAAAGTCAATTAAGATTGTCATCAAGTTGGGTATGCGGAACAATTATAATGCGTGGACTCCTGTTTTTGTTCTTTGATGATTTGCGAATAAATTTAATCTCCGTTTCGTTATGAAGATGATGCTAATGTATATGGAAGGGTACACACAATGCGTGCTTCCTCAAATTTCTTATAACCTTTTACAAGATGATAGCATGTTTTGGTTATCTTTAGGAAAATTTTGCCTTAGATGAGCGATTGGGTCTTCTTTTCTTAATTTTTTTTGGCGCCCTCCTGGGGGGTTTAGAGAGGAGTTTGGTTGGAAAATATAGTGTAATTCTTTAATGTGCAGCTTGTCCGCTAGAGATTTCAAGTGCCATTTATTTGACACAATGGCGTGAATCCCAATCTTGAACATAAAACTTTTTTTTTTTTTTTTTGTTTGGTAAGAGAACATAAAACTTTTTTGTGCAGGGATTGATCACATATTCACCCAGCCAAATTGATTTGGTTGTTGCTCAATCACTCCGTAGGCCATTATTATTAGGCCTCCTAAAGCCCAAGTGCATTCAATTTGGGCTCTTCAATTATCTTTCATGGGCCTTACGGAGACCAAATATCTAAAAGCGTTGGCCTGGCTGAGCCGAACATCTTTGAATTGTTTTCATTGATCTTGCTACTAGGTCCAACATCCAGCAAAATGGGCTTAAAGACCCCATGTCAATGCAGTTTTCAAACAGTAAAACCTCCCTACTTTCATCCTCTTTTCCCGATTCCATTCCGCTTGCATCTTCTCATACCACAACAACAAAAAAAAGTAAATGAGTTTTGATATCTAAAAGAAAGTTGGCCTTAAGAGGCACAAAATGCTTTGAAAATTGGATCTGATTGAACCAAAAATCTCTGTTTAGATGGGCCTCATGAATTGTTGAAATGAGCTTTAGTAGACCGAAGGGATTGCGAGGCATGACCTGCAACAATCATCAACGAATGAAATCCGGTGATACAATGATCAAACAACAATATATATTTTTTTGTATGATAAGATCCCCACGTAGATAACCACAGTTACTGTAGGCTTTATGAAGTGAGACCGCGTTAGCAACAATGAACATATCAAATCCTAGAAAAAGTGATAAAAAACCCAGTGATACAAACTAAATATAATGTGATGATGCTGAAGTGTCCATAATTTCAATTTCCTTTTCTGGTAATTTTCACATGTAGTCATGATCATTAGTTCAGATGGCATGAACATATGACAGCAGACCCCTAAAAAAGAGGTAAATAGGGCATGTCATTAGAAAATTCAACTCAGTGATACATCATTATAGCTTGTGTTTCATAGAGGACATAAAGAAATCAGCCCCACATGTATAAAATGTGATGACCTACTGGCAAGAAACATAACAGGATGAGGAAGCAACAAAAAATAAATCCTCCACGCGTCAGGCTGAGCCTTTTCACTTTTGTCATTCCATAATGAAACAGATGGGAGGGTTTGGACAAACACAATTGAAATTACCACTCCCCTTTCTTGACAACAAAGAATTAAGCATCACATTAATGTAAATATAAGAAACCAAAAAAAAAAATCTTTTATTTGATTAAATACTTGTCTAATAATATGTGGCATGACATTGTGAGAATCTTCTAGCATGGACCTAAGAATTGAATTCCATCCTAGCTTTTAAAGAGAGTCATTATTCCTAAAATGGCAATACTGGATGAGATGAGAGAACAATATACCTTATGAAACAATCTCCATCCAAAAAGGAAATATTGAAAAAGAAAGCAGAAAAGCTAGTAGTGTTTTATCAAATAGGATACGGTACAAAATAGGGAATAAAAGCAATATCGCTCACAGAAAAGACTACAGGCATAAAAGGAACATTAAATAGGGAAAAAGCAGAATATACCTGGCAAGCAACAAATCTAAATAAGCAATTTTTAGAGGGATATTGAGCACAAGGGGGTTTGGCCTCTGAACAATGTCGATAGGCATATCATCCATTAATGCATGCTGGCTGATGATTTATTACAATGCTGTGTGGAAGGACCACTCTAGTGCATGGCCATGCAAACAAACAGTGAGTGCCGCATCTTGATCCAGAATAAAAGAAACCCTAGAGTGCACACACTTTTTCTCATCGGAAGGAGCCTAGAAAACCCAAAAGAGGGAAAAGAAAAGGCAAGTCATAAGCAACTCAATGATGTTCTACTTCATTTTATTCTCTAGAATCATATCCCCAAAAAAGGTTAAAAAGAAAATCGTAAAAAGGAAGTTACAGCATTGAATGCAACTAGCAACCATAGACTACATAATTATGAAGTTTCTGAAATGTCTAAATTCAAAATCTAAATATAACCATCTCAATTTAACCCCATTGAGCAAGCCAACAATAATTAAATTCAAGAAAGTGTCAATCTTAAAGTAGGAGTCAACATGTGTTCAGCCTCCAAGTCTTTTTGATCAACAAGAAAACACCACTTTTAAAGTCTTGTCTGATATGGTTTGGGTTTATTAGATTGAAAAGGTAGTTTTTAACGCCACACAATCTTTCTTAACTATTAGATGATCGAAGAATAATTCAATATTAAGTTTCTAATGAATGGTTGAGACCAAAATTAGTATGACTTTCTTGCTAATCGCATCCATTATAACATGTCATTTTAAGGAACATGAATGATATATTTTGAATTTCAATCTTGAAATTCAATATCCGCATTATGTAGAGGTACAAAACTTTATCTTAAATTTAAAGCAAGGAGAGAAGTCCTTAAAGAGACATATATAGATATAATTAAAAAACCTCCAAAACAAGTTTAAAGAAATAAGTCAAGAGAAATTAATCATGATATTCAGCATTACAAACTACGGAACCCAACATGTAGAATATGGACTTCATCGTATAAATAGTTATCTCAAGGAAAGACAAGATGGACAACCATTTAAAGAGAAAGAGAGAGAGAGAGAAGGAGAGAGATACAATTACTAACCCTAAATAATTATAAGGTCTTCATTCGGATCATCGCGAAAGTAGTTGAATGACGAGAGAGAGAGAGAGAGAGAGAGAGAGAGAGAGAGAGAGAGAGAGAGAGAGAGAGAGAGAGAGCAGAAATTAGAAATGATCTCCCGAAAACACTAACGTAGACTTTATCAACTACTAATCATCTTAAGAATGTATACACAGAGAGAGAGAGAGAGAGAGAGAGAGAGAGAGAGAGAGAGAGAGAGAGAGAGAGAGAGAGAGAGAGAGAGAGAGAGCAGAAATTAGAAATGATCTCCCGAAAACACTAACGTAGACTTTATCAACTACTAATCATCTTAAGAATGTATACACAGAGAGAGAGAGAGAGAGAGAGAGAGAGAGAGAGAGAGAGAGAGAGAGAGAGAGAGAGAGAGAGAGAGAGAGAGAGAGAGCAGAAATTAGAAATGATCTCCCGAAAACACTAACGTAGACTTTATCAACTACTAATCATCTTAAGAATGTATACACAGAGAGAGAGAGAGAGAGAGAGAATTACTAACCCTAAAGAATTATGGGGTCTTCATTCGGATCATCGTGAAAGTAGTTGAATGACGAGAGAAAGAGCAGAAATTAGAAATGATTTCCCCAAAACCATAACGTAGATCTGGACTTCATCAACTACTAATCATCTCAAGAACCTATACAGAGAGAGACAGAAAGACAGAGAGAGAGAGAGATACAATTACTAACCCTAAATAATTATAGGATCTTCATTCGGATCATTGCGGAATTAGTAGAATGACGAGATAAAAGAGCAGAAATTAGAAATGATCTCCCCAAAACCCTAAAATAGATCTAGACTTTATCAACTACTAATCATCTCAAAAACCTATACAAAGCAGTTCCCATGAGGAGAGACGGAGAGAATACCAGGCATCAGACTTTTTTCCCATTCTTTTTTTAGTAAAGGCGGCTGCGTCCTGACATCGGACCTTTTTTTTTTGTTACGCAAGATTCGAATCCCGGATCACTGTGCCGTTAGACTCCTGACATCGGACTTTATCTAACGTAGAGGAAATCTTTTTGCTTGAGAAGAAAGCTAGAACGGTTTCTTCGAAAGTGGGCCACTGAAGGTCTTTTTAAGGACCTAAGCACTATTGAACCCCTGATGTCTGAAAGTGGGCCCAACTATATGCCTGAATCCAGGTTCAGACAATATTTTCAGGGCCAATTAGCACAGCCCATAACAGGATTTCATTTCATTACATTTCACGTGCCCTAAAATAACATAAATTCAGGCTCCAACGCTGCAATGCACTGTAAACATAAATAACGTCCTGTCCAGATAAGATACTAATGAATAATATCCAAAAATGAAGAAAATACTGCATACATACTGGGCCTTGCTTGACTAATCTAGCCGAGCACTTTGGGATCTATTAAGATGTTGGCTCTTCTAATTACTGTTTCTCTATTCTCATGGCTCGAACTCAAGATTTACGGTTACGGAGATCTATCACCCAACCGTTACACCTACAAGAGATTGGTCATTTCATTACATTTCATATGCCATAAAATAACATAAATTCAGGCTCCAACACTACAATGCATTGTAAACATAAATAACATCCTGTCCAGATAAGATAATAATGAATAATACCCAAAAATGAAGAAAATACTGCATACATACCGGGCCTTGCCTCACTAAACCAACCGAGCACTGTGGGGCCCATTAAGGGGTTGGTTTTTCCAATTGCTATTTCTCTATTCCCATGACTCTAACTCGAGACCTCTGGTTAAAAAAATCAAGCGCCCGACTGCTACACCCACAGGAGATTGGTCATTTCATTACATGTCACATGCTATAAAATAACATAAATTCATGCTCCAACACTACAATGCATTGTAAAAATAAATAACATCCTGTCCAGATAACATAATAATGAATAATATCCAAAAATGAAGAAAATACTGCACACATGGAATATTCCCAACATTGTTCAAAATAATCAATTTTTACTAGTAAAATAGAATGAAGATACAAGTCTTTAGATTAGCATTGATTAGCTCAAACCATTTCTAAAGCAACAAAAGGAAATATGGAAATATTATATGGATATATACTCATATACACAGAATAGATGCATATAGTGTATTATAAAAAAATAAAAGGCATGGTCTGTATTGAAATGAAGATTACATTACAAACCCATGTTTCTTCATTACATTCACATTAATTAGGATAATTCTCAGGGCGGCATCAAAACAGGGATAAGGCAGAATTTACCGAGACAAGAGCCTAAAAATTCAAAATAGGAGTTGACTTGTTTTTCTTTGATTAACACCAGTTCACCAATTTTTAAGTTCTTACAATCCCAGATGAGTGGTTTAGGTTCCCTAAACTAGTGAAGTTTGTTTTAAGGTCTTGCAGGTTTAGCTACCAGATGATTTAGGAAAACATGTCGACATTAGCTTCTCCTAAATGAGTGAGACCGAGTCATAAACATTGCTTTCTTACCCGTCACACACATTACAACACATCATTTATAAGACATCGACTATAAAACAAAGAAAAACATCTGAATTGCAGGTTTTGGTGCACTGGTGTTAATCAAAGAAAAACATGTCAACTCCTATTTTGAATTTTTAGGCTCTTGTCTCGGTAAATTCTGCCTTATCCCTGTTTTGATGCCGCCCTGAGAATTTTTAAGTTCTTACAATCCCAGATGAGTGGTTTAGGTTCCCTAAACTAGTGAAGTTTGTTTTAAGGTCTTGCAGGTTTAGCTACCAAATGATTTAGGAAAACATGTCGACATTAGCTTCTCCTAAATGAGTAAGACCTAGTCATAAACATTGCTTTCTTACCCGTCACACACATTACAACACATCATTTATAAGACATCGACTATATATGAATAGAATACATATTTTCTATTTTCATTCCTTAAATTGTATCATGTAGGAAGAATGATAAGTCGAGGATAGAGCCTTTAATTTGAAGTAACATGTTTAAATGTAAGGGAGAAGCAGAGCCATCAAAGACAGACGTTCAGTATCCGAACTAAAAACCTCCCACACAAGCTGAACTATATCATGATTGTCATCATTATAAACTACAACACCCATCGCAACTTAAACATATCAGCAAAGCACACCAGCAGACATAAACAATCTAACCAGGCATTCTGTTTCTTCGAAAAAGTCATGCTACAAGCAGGTAAAAAGGGTACTGAGAGATTAAATATACACAAACTAGACAGGAGGGCAAAACATCAAGAAATGGAACATTTGGAATTTGGAAATTGCACCTTTAGTGACAAGGCGAACAAAAGTATTACTGATAGTGCAGTGAAAGCAGGATACCTTGAACTAATGATAAAATAAGCAACAACATTACACTTTTTGTATGTTCATGCATGCCATGCCAGCAAAGTAATCCGTAAGGAAAAGAAATACATACTTTCTCTACCTCAATGCACATGGCATTGTGATTAAAAAAAATCCAAATACAACTTCTAAGCTGCCAATAAGTGATGATGGCATACACCACAATCAAGATAGGTGTCAGAAACGAAATAATAAATCAGTAAATAAAATATTCAATTAACTTCAGACACGTATAAAGGGCAGGTGATGACCTTCAAGCTACTTGACGAGTTATACCATTACTTACTGTCCAATACATAGAGACCTACCGGGCAAGCACATGACCCAAAATAGAAAGAGTTCAAGGCCTGGAAGTCTGAAGATAATAACAAGAACTTCTATTTAAAAGCATTAGCTTGCTGACATTCTATGAGCATGGGAATGAACAGAAAAGACATAAAAAAAGACACGACAATAACCAAAAGATAGTAGATACTCCTGGAACAATAAACGACATGTCTGTTCCCAAATTCAAGTAAATAATTTTGCAAGCAAACCATTGAATAGGCTAATTTTTCATATCCTTTAGCAGGTGATAGATCCTTAAATATTAGCTCAAGTAGACATGACTTGAAGAATATTCGGCATATCAAAGATGAACAGGACTAAAGACAATTCGTATCATAAAAACAGTCTTGTTTTATCAAATGGTTGCGATAGCCCATACCAGTAACAAACACAAATTATCACGGTGATTGCCATCGGATAAACAGGAATTTAATGAAGTAAGAGGTGATATCGATAAGACAATATGGGTCTTAACATATCTAGAAAACAAGGCACATAAACTCAAATATGGTACTATGGATATATAATGATGATAAATAGAACTTTAATTTGAGACACTTTAAAAGGCAATAGAACTAGTTGTTGCTTCAAAAATTGGCATTCGAGGCCTTCCGAGAGCATGTATTCAGATCCCTACAACTGAGTTAAGCTTCCTAGACAGGTAAATTAGTGTTACTATGCTACCTTAAAACATACCTCTTTTTTTTTCCTTGCAGATTCTGAAGGTTTTGTACCCTAGATGATGGAAAACTCAGGAAGCAGGCAATCTTCAAATGAGGGATCGAGACTTCAAAACCAAAGAAACTGGGTATAAGCAACTCAAAATTCTACTTCCGCCGCTATTCACTGTCATTCCGATTCTAGAATATCTCAATCCAACTGCCAATCAAGAGGAAATTACAAGTTATTCATCACACAAGTACAGGAGATGGGGAGCAAAAGAGAGAGAGAGAGAGATTATTGTAAGCAACCGAATAACAAGTTACCCAAATGATTCAGGAATTAGGGTTTCAAAGTCCTTGCACTATCTCAATGTCGTCTTCATTGTCCAACTAAAATCAGGAATCGATCAGTAAACATTTAGCGAGCGAGCAAGCGAGAGAGAGAGAGAGAGAGAGAGAGAGAGAATACGGCCCCAGACGGAATTGCCTCAGACCAGAGACCCTAACGGCGATGCGATTGCTCAAAATATTGTAGGATTCTATCCTAGATGAGAGAGAGAGAGAGTGTTTGTTGAGTTGAGACTTGAGGATCGGGTGAAACGACAGGAGTGCTAGTCGGTTTGTACTTGGAGCGCACGTTTTATTTTTAATTTTTATTTTCTAGAAACACCGGTGGGCAGAAAAAGATTTATTCCGCACCCTAAACACTTTCTTTTTCCTTTTTCCTTTTTCCTTTACAAATTATTGGAGTATGTATGTATATATGTATATTTGAATCTGGAAAGTAACCATAGAGCGTAATTGAGATTTAAAAAGGGATGCAAAGCAAATAGAAGTGAGTCTAATAAATAAATCACATAAATTTTTCTAATTTATCTTAATTAACTCAGAGAAGATGAATTTGCCTTTTGGTTTTGCAAGATCATATATATATATATACAGTGTCCTGTAAAATTGTTTTTTTTTTTTCCTTTTGAGTCCAATTACAAGTAATTTTAGTCACATTTAATTAGAGATCTGATTTAATGATATTTGTATTTGTATTTGTATTTAAAACAAATAATATTTAAAAATTAAATTTAACTCTAACCTATCACTCGGTCGCAATGAACTACTACCGTATTTCTTTTGTATAGACTCATTTGAAAGTGAGTATAGAAACCAACCAAGGGCCCGACCCGAGTCTAAGCAGCTCCTCATCCATAAGCTGAAGATCATGGAAGAATGATGTCCTCACGGCGCGTTTTGGCAGCTTTTGCTTTACAGAATGTTACTCTGTTCCGTTACTTGCGTTCGTGTATTTTTTTGAGATAAAATCTATTTAAAATTCATCATATATTATTTATTTTTTCATTCTATTCATATCTTTAAATGCATTTCTTCTAAAAATTTCTAATTTTTTATTTTTTATACTTTTTAAATAAAGTGATTTTTTCTTAAGAAAATAAATTTTCAAAAAAATATATCCAAATTTCTTTTATAAAATATTAGATTATTAATTTTTTCCGTAAAAATCTTTATTTATTTCAATTTCCGCTCCCCCTTATTTTATGACTTGCAATGGTTTATCCCCATCTCATCTCGTTTTGGAGCCTATTCTCCATAAATGAGAGTAGTGGCATTTTCGTATTTCCATCCATTGGATTTCTTCTATGATACTTGTCAAAGCCACAAATGAAACTCACAACTCGACAAAGAGAAAAAACTATAAATAAATAAAACTCACCGTTTCATCAACAGAAAAACCCTAAAATTCTCGCAATTCATTATTTACTCCGCAAACATATATTAGTTTGTTTGATAAAAAAAAAAAAAAAAAAAAAATCACTTACCATTCTCTTTAGTATTATGGTAATAATCCTCTATAATAATTTTTAATTTTTCTCTTTTATTTTCGTGACATCATCTCCATCTGTCTTCATCAATTTCATTATTTTCTTCATGTTTATCATTGGTTCCATCTGTTGCTACTTTAATTGAAATGACCTCCAATCTTTTACTCTTATATTTAATTCTCCATGTGAATGATTTACACTTTCGTACGAACATTGAACCCATTTCTTATGGTCAACAGATGGCTGTTTTGCAAGACATTGTATGGTTTGTCTGCCGACGAGGTGGGTCAAGTCTCTTATCCTTTAAATTCTTTGGATAATTGGCATTGTTTTTCTCACTTTCCCTTTTCTCCATTTCTGGGTTGATCTGGATATTCGGATAGCAGGGTTTGATATTGAGATTGAGATTATCTTTGTTCAATGGCGGATTTCGTTGGGCCTAGATTGTATTGTTGCTGCAATTGTAGAAACCATGTTGCCCTTCATGATGATATCGTTTCTAAGGCTTTCCAGGTCAGGAATTTTTTATTTTGGTGCTGTTTTCATGTTAACTGCTCAGGAAACTCAAAAGTTTTCTGGGGTTTGGATGAAATTAGGGAAGAAACGGACGCGCATTTCTGTTTTCGCATGCGTTGAACATTAGGGTCGGAGCAAAGGAGGATAGGCACCTAATGACTGGACTCCACACAGTTGCAGATGTTTTCTTCAGCGATTGCGGTGAGGTTTTAGGTTGGAAGTATGAAAGGGCTTACGAGGAATCACAGAAGTACAAGGAAGGGAAATTCATACTTGAGAAATCAAAGATAGCAAAGGAAAACTGGTAGTCGCGCGCGCGTGTCCCCATCTCTTGTTCTGAAAAATTCCGTCTACTGTAAAGCAAATCTTCTCCCCCCGGTTCCTCCGTGTATTCTTGTATGCCGCAAGTGAAAATGATGTATGACATTGTTTTTTTTTTTTTTTGGCGAGTAAATTGAGTTCTTATTTCATCTCGGTGTCCTGGATGGTCGAGATTTAATTCCAACTCGTCCAATAGCCGCCAACCTTTTTCATGGTTTTGGTTTTGGTTTTTGGTGCTGCCATATTTACAGGCTGTACAACAGTTCATCAGAATTTAGGTTGCTGTGCTGTCCATGCAAGACAAGTGATCTACAGATGGTCCTGCGCTTGCTATGAAATTGCCCTTTTCTGGGCTAGCAGCAGCAGCAGCAGCAGCAGCTGCAGCGTTACTAGTTCACAAACGTTACAAATTGCCATATCAAAATAATGAAGAAACAAATAGACCATTAAAATGAATAAGTTTGACAGTTAAGAGAATTAAAAAGAAAAAAAAAATAAGGCAGCAAAAATTCGCCTCAATCACCATGAAAAAAAAAACATGGAAACAGAACACAAAAACTCTTCTGGGGAAAAACTGTGAACAATCAAAAAGACGCACTACTTTGCTATCCACCTTTTTTCGTCATCATCATTATTGTTAGAAAGCAAGTATCTTCTTCTTCGAGTTCCATCTTCTCCTTGCATTTTCCAAAGCTTCCTCCCTTATCTTAGAGAGCTCATTAAAATACTGGTAATACTGTGAATCAATTGTGTCAAGCTGAAATTTTAGCTCATCCGGTTGATCTCTGTCAGCTAAGGAGAGTGAAGAATACATACTTGACATACTCACAGCGTTATATAAGCCAGATAAGGAGATGTCTGGGTTCATCATTACACCGTTCTCCATGATAGATCCATCTCCATCCGAAGTTTCCTGGGAATACCCACCACCATAATCACAAGTAACGAATTCCATGACAGACTCATCTGCACCACCATCAGAAGCTTTCACTCCATTCCCACCATAATCACAAGTAACTAAATCAGAAACAGAACCATTCACATCTGAGCTTTTGCAGAGTTCATCACAGAAGCCACTCTTGCATTCTTCGACATTATTTGAGGCAATTGCATCAAATCTGGCTGAAACTTCAGTAACCAATGAGTTTGCAATGTCTTGGCTCTCTACAGGGGCATTATGCTTTGAGCTCCATTGATTCGTTAAGCAAATTCCATCACTTCCTAGAGTTGATGAGACATGGGAAGCACTTCCTGTCCTGCATGAGAAGTGCTCAAATGAGGTTTTCCATCGAGGAACCAGATCTGCAATCAGGAGGTCAATCATCTCAGCAATAAAAGACACATCTTCAGCCACTAAATCAAGCTGTTCAACCATCTCGCCAGCAATTGAAAATGCAGTATCATCTTTGAGATAAAAATCAAAGTGGATATTCCTTGCTTGACCTGTAAGCAACCAATAAAAGATTTAAGTCAAGTAGGAGGTACTATGAAGAAAAAGGAAATATAGAATAATCCATTTAATATTCCAAACGCATACCTCCATGGTTAGCTATCCGTAAGGTTAATGAAACCCGTGTATTATCGTTATCCTTCTCCCCTCTTAGCTTGAAAACACTGTTTCCATTTGACCTCTGGATCTCAGATGTTGAATGTGGAATCTGAGCAATGGTATTGCCATTAGACAGCTTGTCAGAGTTAGAGTCTATCTCCATTGAGTTTGTAGGGGACTTAGGCAAGCAAGTTGATTCCAACAGATGGTTAGTACTAGGAGATTGCAGATCATCAAAATTGGGCTGCTTTGCACTTTCAGGTGCAAGAAAAGGGTCTTTCAGCAGCTCCTTTGCAGGTAACCTCATTGATGCTGGAACTATGCATTTTTCTATGAACTGCTTAACTTCAGGGTCAGTAACTTTGGCAAGGGAAGCAGGCTTTATACCCTGCAAAAAAGAATTTAAAAAACCATGTAAGACAGAACGGTCAGCAGGAGAGAGACAATCATCAAATGATTGGGCTACATGAGCTAGAGATTTTCCCCAATGCGCCAGTCAAATCTACAGATCAGTCCTTGCAAGAACTTCCACCTTCTTCGGGCAGACACCTTCTTAACCCCCACAAAAGGGGGGGAAATCTAATATAAGGGAAAAAAAATATACAGCATACAGCAAATCTCAGGATTGTAACTAGAGAACTTACAGTTGTAACTTTCTTAAATATTTGTGCTGGATTGTGGCATTCGTTGTATGGATATTCACAAGTAAACATTTCCAAAACACACAAGCCAAAAGAATATATGTCAATGAGTTCATTGTACTCCTCATCATAAAGCTCAGGAGCCATGAATTCTGGAGTACCTTTAAGGAGCAAAAAATGTAACATAAGAGATGACCTAATCATCATTCAATGAGACACAAGATCGCATGATAAGGAGAAATTACCAATGACACTTTTGGCAGTTGGCTTCTGCATGATAGTTGCCAATCCAAGATCTCCAATTTTAACTTCTCCCGTATTTCCATTCACAAATATATTGTCACATTTTATGTCACGATGGATTATGGGTGGACTCTGGCCATGAAGATACTGCAGACCTTGCAGAATCTGCCTTGCCCAGTTCTTAATAGCATTCACGTTGACCTTTTTATGCTTCTTACGGAATCTACATGCCACAAAAAAGTAGTAGGCAATTAATTGCATGCCAACAATCAAAAGGGCAGAAAAGGACAATACAAGATCCACAATAACTTACTGCCTCAAACTCCCAGAGGTGAATAATTCAGTGATCATATTGATCGTTTTCTCTTTATCATCAACCCAAGAGTCATGCAGTGTCATAATGTTTCCATGATTCAATGACTTGAGCAAATGGACTTCTGAATATAATTTTTCAAGATCATTTGGCGACCGCAATACTTCATCTATCTTTATTTGGCTCCAAGCAACTTCTATCCCATTAACTTCATCAAATGCCTTATATCTACATTAATCAAAACAAATCTATTTAAGTCACAATAAATATTAAACGATAAGGTGTAATTAAATACCACCACTGGCCAGGGCCAAGTGGTACCGGGGCTTTTGCCCTCACCCAAGGGTGAGGGTTCGAAACCCCATATTTCCCCCTTCCCCGTTGTATGGCCTCTGCCCACCTTAACCAAAAAAATGAATATATATATATACACATATACATATATATAATTAATTAATTAATTACCTAACAACTAGCTAGTTCACCTGAAACCCCATCATCGCCTCTTCTCCCCCCCCCCCCCCCCCCGGGGCTTTTCAAACCAAGTATGCTTAGATATGTAACAACCAGCTACTCCTTACCATCAACCCAAATTATTAAAAATAAAAGAAAAAAAGTAGAAGGTAGGGATTGAGGCATACACAGACTTGAATGCTCCCCTTCCTAGAACTTCACCATACTGAATAAGAAAAAAAAAAGGAACAGCTTTGTCACTAATTAGCATAAAACCAAAGATCCCACAAAAAATATCCCTATAACATATAATTACACAAGCAGGAATCACAAATAATGAGTACTGAACGGATTAATGAATGAAAAAATGTCCAACATAAGTAAAAAAAATCGTACTCGATGTCAAAGACTCAAGACACGATAGGATAAAATAAAGTCATACATGATTCTAACTATTGAATGATTGTAATTCACAATTCAAAGTAATAATTAGAACCAAAATATTCAGGATTACTTCAATTATGCCAAATAATATCAAATTGGATAATAATTGATAACAGAGAGAGAGAGAGAGAAAGTACCCGAACATATCTACCAGTCGGATCCTTCTCAACAATCTCATCATCAGCAGGCCCTGATTTCTTAGAGCCCTTCATACTTACAGAAAACGATTCCATATTCACAGCACAAAAAAAAACCCTAATCGAAATAATTGGAAAGACCCTAAAAATTTAAAAGAGGAGCGAGGTTTAAAGAACGCCGACGGAAATCAAGAAGAGATGTTCAGAAAAAGCCTCGGACGCAACAACGTAAGAATTGAAGATTGATCGAGATCGCTTGAGACATAATTCGTAGCCGATGGTACTCATCTCCGACGAATCCAATTGTACGGAATCCCACAAACACAGTTTTCCCATTCTCATAACATAGTATAGAGAGAGGCACACAAAATCCTAGAAAGAAAAAGAGAACCTTTATTGGGTTTCTATGGGGAAAGAAAACCGAGAAGTGAAGAATGAAAACCCTAATTCGATTATACGAGAGAAGGATGGATGCGATGCGTTTTCGGAGAGCGATCGACTAATCCTTCGAAACTGTTGGAGAGACAGAGGTAAAATTAAAGAGCCACGGCGGCTCTAGGTTATAAAGAGAGAGAGAGAACTAAACCAAAACCAACTCTAGTTTCACAGTTCGGGAATCTGTAACTCCCACGCGCTGATTTGGGAGCGTGGTTATTGGTGATTAGGCGGTGTAAGCCTGTAAGGTAGAGTAGAGCTGACTTCAACGCAGCGGGTTCTATCGCTTAAGAGCATGGGTCAAACTTGCCGCTTCGGACGCGTCATCGAATTAAGAATAAATTCATATAATTTATTTAAATTAATAGAATAAAAATAATTCCAAATTATGAAAATTTTAAATTGAAAACATATTTTTGAAACCATTTTAAAGATTTTTTTATTTTCAATCCAATTTTGGTTCTTATAATTACAGAACAAGTGTTCCTAAATTAAATTAATTAAATCCATATAAATAGTAAATTTTTCTAGACATATTAATTGATACTTTTTCCTGACAATTTTTGTGAATTTTTGGAAACTCCAATGCCAATTTGGAATTTGGAATTTGGAGCATATTTAAGGAAGTTGTATGTTGCATTTGAAAAAAATGATGAATTGCTGTCAAGAATTTATTCATTCTCTACTTAATGGTGGGACCATTGATAATTTACTTCGTCTGTTTGATGTATGATGACCCAGCAATGCCATAAAAACTTTATTTGATGTGATTGGATAGAGAAATATTTAAATATATGTATATTAACCCAAAAAAAAAAAAAAAAAAAAAAAGAAAAAGAGAGAGGGAAGGAGTATTTTTGGATTTAGAAATTCTACATTTAGAGACAACCTGCTTGCCTCATCGAATCTGGAGTTGGAGACTTCTCACTATTTTCTATGACCAATTTTAGAGGGCACCATACTTGAAATCTTTTGAACATACATAATCCTTTTTGGACCATGGTTAGGGCCTCTATCTGACGTTTCACAGCATTTACATCACAGTGCGTTGGAAGATTCAAGCTATTGTGCTTTGAGGCAAGTTGATCCTCTTTGTCCCCAGTTATGTTGAGTTTTAAGATGAGGCATTCAACCATTAACGATTCTTCACGGCTCAAACATTGGCCTCATATTGACTTATAAAAATCAAATCAATGAACTACCTCAGATTATTCAAATAGGGAAAGTTCATTGCTTATTCAATCTTTGAAAATCAAATGCATGCACGAGCTGAGGAACCATCTATATTTCACTCACTCCCACATAATTGGAAAATGCTATGCTTTAATTCAATCTGCACTGCCACGACAAGAAATTAAGATAAAAGACTAACACAATTATCTTATCTCATTGCAACCTTTGCTAAACTCGGAGGAATAGGAGATCAACAAGACAGACTACCCCCACTAAGATGTCTCATCTTCAAATTGAGGTATTGTTAACCATCACAGCTCTCCTCATGAGTTCAGCTCAACAAAAAGGCTGGCTTGAGGATGCAATCCAGCTTCTTTCAATGACAATGCTCGCTTCTCTGCCCCATAGACAACTCTAGGGAAGTTGGAGACAAGGTTGTACTCCTCAACTTCTAAGCATCCCAAGGAATCAACATAATCATAGAGAGATTGGATGGTTGCTGTGCTGTGGAACCTCCTCTCCTTGCGTTCTCCAGTTGGAAACCTTACCAGAACCTGATAAATTTAAAGGTGATGCACAACAGAATATCTTCTTTTAGTGTGAAGTTTGAATGGCTTATCATTGGTGCTGGGGCCATGGAGCAAAGAGGCAATAAAGGGATTTCTATTTATAGAGATGCAGAAAAATACAAGTAATGCTTCTGTATGACTTTAATTTCTGGCTTAAATGAAAATGAAATTTTCATGCACACTTTATAATGAAGAACATCATCAAGAAAGAGAAAAGCATTAACAAGTGAAAGGAAAATTACTTGTGTAACATTGGGTCCTTTATCAGGTTCTGCACCCAGGGAGAGTGCCTTCTCTTCACGTATTCTAGCCAATGCAGCTTCTCTTTCAGCAGCTTCACGCTTTTCTCTTTCCAGGGCTTCCTCTTCCTCCTTCCGCTTTCTCTCAGCTTCAGCAGCTTCTCTCTCCAATCTTTCTTGTTCTTCCCTTCTTTGACGCTCCCTTGCCTGATATGTCAAGAAATCAATCATGGTGCAACCAGAAAATATGCTCAAGTTCCATAAAGTGATATGAAGGCAGAGATGGAGTGTGAAAGCAAAAACAGGTCAGAATGATACATACTTGATCAGCCTCAAGAGCTGCCCTATATGCAGCATCTTGCTCCTCCCTCAGACGCATGTTAGTTCTCCTTTCCTCAGCATCAAGCCTAGCCGCAACAAGAACAGGAGCACTTTCCTCAAGTACCCGTTGCAGTATCGCTAGCATCTCTTCAGGAGATTTAGGCCCCTCCACCTACATAACACAATTAAGAGCCATAAAAATTCTACTCAGAGTACAGTTATCTATGCTGAGGGGGAGAACAGACAGGAGAATGAGAAATAAGGACAAACAAAAGAAACATATCAATTTTTGCAATCTGAAACACCGAAGCAGGACATGAGAATTGCTAGATTTTACATGTATGACAGCTGAAAAGGTTGTGAGTGCCCATGCCTCATAGTCCATGGCACCAAACAATGACAAAAGTACTTCACTAGGACAGAAACAACAATAACAACAACAAACTGAGCCTTATCCCAATATTTGGGGTCGGCCATTTGAGAGACAAGTTTGAAAAGATAGAGAAAAATGAAATAAAAAATACGTATAGATAAAAATAAAAATAAAAATAAAAATAAAAATAAATAAATCCATAGATAAATATCTAAAATATATTGGTTTAATTTGTGCGGATTCTTCTACGCTATCCATTTACTAGGATAGAAAAGAAGAAAAAAAATAAAAAAGCAAATCAAAGGAGTGCTCCAGGTGCAACATAAATATTAGAAGATAATCTAGAATATAGAGCCACATCCATGAAATTCAAAGAAGGATTGAAGGATGCAAAAACATAAGGTCTTAAAGTCAATCATCAACAAATCAGACAACTATCTTCCTGAAAGAGTGATTAACCTAAATATCTTCCTCACTGTACAGCACTTCTAACACCTTGATATCAACAACTGAAGATACATAGCTTTAACAGACACCCAAAATTGCCCCATCATTAAGCAGATCATATCAGCCATCATAAAAACAAGCCAAGCTCTCTGAACCTGCACTAATGATTCCAACCTAAGCCTAGCCATGAGTGAAACCCATAACCCAAAAATCCCATTCCACAACCTGGGTTAGTTGGTTCTCCTAAATCCTGATCAAACCTTCCCAAATCTTTGCAGCACTGCAGGGTTTACATGCAATAGAAAATATTCAAAGAATCCAGAGTTCATGATAATAAAAGAGGGCTTATGAACAAAATGATATGTTAATCCTAAGCCTATCATATTGAACACTTAAAGCATTAGGGACTACAAAATTATGGAATCTAGCATCCTCCTCTACCTAAAAGGCATATCCAATCCAGAATCAAATTTCTCCAAAAACCAAATACTGATGCCCATGTACTCTATTACTTCAATTTGTAAATGACAGCCATTAAAAAAAGAATGAGAAAGAAAGAATGGCACTTTCCATGGCACTCAAAAATACATTAAAGAAAAAAATTGGTACCATATAAATACACCATAAGTTTTGACAAAAAGCACGTGAATATTTGAAAACTTCACCAAAGTTTTCCCATTCTCAATCCACTCATATTTCATATTACAAACAAAAGAAAAACAAAACACCGATGCCCCATCTTCACTGCTAAAACCGGCATTTATAGTTGATTTCTATTATCTAGTTTAAGAAAGAGGACACAAATGATTTTCTTGGTGTAAACCCTTTAGAGAGTATTAATTACATCGCTATGTGACAGACACCATGGGCATACTGTTAACACTCTGGATATCACTGCAACATGTGGCGATAAAAAGAAACAAGGGTAGCAATCAGGCATTGCCCCTATTATTATTTTTCCCATGACAATTTGCTTTCACCCGCATGATACAAATGTTTTATATATTCTGTGATGGATAAGTATATCTGAAATAAATTTAAACCAATACTAAAAGAAATAAAGAAAAGAAAAATAAATACTAATAATTATAGTAGGTCATTAGAATTTTTTTATTATTTTTTAACATTGTATTTATGTAGGGGTGTATTTGGTCAATTTCTTTGTATCTATATTGATTTAATTTAAGTGATCTAGATTGCAATAGAAATCATATTTTAGATCGCTGTTGCAAATGGCTAAGGGTAGAACGATCCAATCCAGGTACTGAAAGACACACCGAACCTCATTCTCTACTCCAATAGACTAATCAACCTTCAGAATTCCAAACCAGGAGCTTTTCACATAAATATCTTTGAGGTGACAAATCAAACATTGGATTTTTCTCAAAAGAGATGGACCAGAAACATTTTCTATCCAAAGAAAAAGCAAAGAAGAAAAGGACCAGCAACACTCTATCTGTGCCCAAAGGCACTCGCCCATGTGGCCCCACCCAACCCTGACACATCACCCTCCAAGTTGCAAACCACTAGACAACCAAGCTAGATAAAAAGGATTAGAGAAAAACTCTCAAGCCCTGGGGAAAAAGATATATGGGTGCCAAAAATACACGAGATGCAGGCTATTAGCAGCTTAGATCGGAAGGTAAAACTCTAAGTGTCTAAAACACTGTTACCTAGATCGGGGTTTGTTACAGTACCAGGTATGGGTACATGAACATGGTACCTTAACTTCCTGGGTTCACAGTATGCGAGAGACAGGCTTAGTTAGACACTTAAGACTTAATTTTAGTGGTAGTTTTCTCTCACTCAAGCACTTAATATATTCTTATGTGTGGTTTTCATTGATAAGTGTATAATGAAGAGAAAAACAATTATTTGAATCTCAAAGCTAATCTCTGGATTAAGAAAAATTCTTTCTATTAATATGGTTTGTACTTGGTCAAATTTTTTTAAACTTAAATTAAGTTTGGAGCACCAATTTTAGTAAACTAGTACACATTATCATGTTTTTGATTGCACGATCTAGATCACACACTGCCACCGGGTAAAGCAATTCCAGTAACTGTAAAATAACTTGGTGCAAGACATGAACACGTTGAAGGACCAAAGTGTCGCCCTCTACTAGAAGAAAGATGAAACTGAATCCACGTAATGCCCTCGACTTAATGAGTACTCCTTACATTAGGACCTCCAGATGTGTAACTCAAAATTCGATAGCTGGACTCCATGACCAGAAAAAAGGGAGCCATCATCCCACCATCCAGTGCACACCAAAACAATGCCCAAATATCCAAGACATACAACATACCATAAATCCAGCAGAAATGGCATTACTTGAGGGGGGGATCCTTGTCGAAGTCAATTCTTCATGTGATGTCATAACCCCACACTGGTGGTATCTTGAGCCTCAGGGGGCATCTCACAAGGTTAAACAACAAATAGCCTCCTACATCTACTTGGTTTTGAATGTGAATCTTCAGATACTCTCATGATGCTTCCAAGGATCCAAAGACCCTCCTTTGACGGGACCTTCTCAATGATTTTCTTCCATTTCTCTTTAACACATAACTTCATGACTCAGAAGTTCAATATTTGTCTCAGCTCCCTCTCACCCAATCACTCTACATTCACTCATTCACAAGATTGGTCTTTTCTAACTCTAAGAGAGTTTTATTTAACACATATCACACAAGAGCATCCGACTCCTACCTACTCCCCTTTAGTTTAATATCTTCCCAATAATAGACGGCATTATTTAGTAACACATTAGGCAACCTTAAAAGCTCAGCTCCACTATAGATTCCAACTCATCTACCTTGGTCAAAATCAATTGGCCACGGCAACATTGGCATCGTGTCGACCACCCCATAGGCATCCCACCTCAATAAACCCAAAAAGGGGCCACTTAATCACCTTGTCAAAATCCCCACATATCTACCTCAAGGACCCTATGTTAGCCACATGAAGCAAAGCAAGAAAAGTTACCTACTGGAAGAGTATACCTCTACAGTTTATCCCTCCACATGTAGATAGCTCAAAATAATTCTTTTGAGAAACAGAGAGAAAGAGAGAGATCCGCGTATCTATCTGCACTCTTGCAAGATCCTGCGTGCTACACCAACTCAACCACCAAAAGAAATACAAGGGCAAAGAAAATAAAATCAATTACTAGCGCACACACACACTAAAGAAGAAGAAAATTAAAATCAAACCTAGTTGGGACCCTATTACATGACAACACAGGCAAATGAAATAAAATTATTTTTAAGGTGCAAAAACATCACAATAAATAAATAAATAAATAAAATCTTCATTTGTCCCCAGTTGCTTGCTAGATGGTTTCTCCTTTGCTTTGGTGACAGCCAGCCACTACTTAAGTCAAGACCCTTTATGGTCTGACCATAAAAAAAGAAAAGGTTTCTCATTCCACCTTTTCAATACTCTCCAAAAAGATTTTTAGAAAGGTAGTGACACCTTCAATATGGAGCCCGTGACAGCTTTATCTTGTAATGTTGCAACCTCACCCTTGCACCAAAGCCCTGGCCCACCCTCCATGATTGATAATGAAAACAAAATATACATCACCACCTCAATTCTAGGCTACCTTCCCTTTTGGTTAATTGTACAAAATAAGCTAAGAGAACGAGCAGCCCCATTCCCACACAACCCAATACCTTATCATTATCTCACCTCCATGAGGATGCTATCTATGTTAAACTTTTATCTAAAAGGAGTAATATGAACATTGTGATCAAACTTAATAGTACTTATTTCTGGAGCCCCATCCCTGTCTGGTAGAGCTGTCGTCCAGCAAAACCCCCAAGATGTGAACGAGAAATCCATGGCCTACCCACTTTCCCTCTGGCCAGATTTACTATAATATAACCTCACAGACCCAACTCAATCTTTTACACCAATCTATCATATTCTTTTGACTAGGTCATCAGTCATCATAAGAAAAAACTACTAAATTTTTTCCAAAGTGGGAGACGGAGAACCTCTAAAATTATTTCAATATTAGGCCTTGGACATATAATTGCTCCAAATCAACTCTCTTTAGAAAGAAGATCTTTTGGCTCATGGTAGCCTGCTCTGGTCCCCTTGGGAACTTAAGTTATTGAGTTAGCCATACAGTCAGCTACATACACAACTGCTTATAAATATGAAATATATTGATCTAAATTCTCAAATAGTAAATTGCAAGACATCATCCTATATATGTATAGGAACATGGGCACATGAAATTGAATGTTTTCTGCTGAGTATGCATAATCAATGCAAAGAGATAATATATTTCCAAGAGAAAACAACACCAAATTCCAGAAGGAAGTTCCAATGCTGAAGTCTCAAACTAAAGCACTAAATCATTATGCGAAAAAGACAAACATGTAAGACTATAGACCAACCGCAACATTCGCCACATGGCATCAATCAAATCTAAACTATTTAGTCACCTCCTAAAACTCGCATTTGTTGATGAAAAAGTCAAGGGCACAACCTCATTATTTGATTAGCATTGGGGTCTACATATTGCAAAGTTCATCAGCAATTATAAGGCATTTCGCTTAACTCAATCTATAAATGTGAAATCCTATGAAAATGAAACCTAAAGCAGAAACAGATAATTATACACCTGTTGCAGCAATGCAATCCTCTGATTCGTGGAGGCCATGACAACAGCGCAAAAGGGATATCGCGAAGCTTTCAAGCTATTACTCATCTTAAACCCTTCACTAGCACGAATACTCCCACCCCACGACACGAAATTCTCGTTCACAAAAGCTGCAAGTGCTTCAGAACACAAAGTCCTCTCACAAAACAAAGGAGTATCGGGATGATCAGGTGAATGCAAGTAAACAAATAACAGCTTGTACGCATTCCTTGACCTTTGCAAAGCATCCATAAACCCTTCCCCGACAAAATTAGGTCTAATTTCTCCAAATTCCCTCTCGAAACTCGCCACAAAATCTCGCGCCTCTAATGCCAAAGCCGAGACCGAAACCAACGGAGAAGATGAATCAATGTTGTTCCTTCCCGAACCTAGTCCGACCATACTCAAAGAATACGAGAGAACCCCACCAGCAACCCATAATCCAAGCCCTACAGCACCAGATATTAACCCTACACTGCCAGAAATTACGGAAATTGGAAGAGTGATGAGTTTCCACGCCAAACCGGGTGCGGCAACTGAGTCGGAGGGTTGGTTTGAGACCGAGTCGGACCGGCCACTGCTTCCGGCGACGTCGGTCACGGTGGCAGTGTTGGCGGCGGCGGTGTTGGCGGCGGCGGTAGTATCTGAAGGAGGAGGAGAATTTGTGGAAGTGAAGGAGGCGATAGCGAGTTCGAGATCCCAGCCATGAGCGGATAGAATTTCAGTGCAGAGAACCGGATCTTCGAGGCCAGTGATCGCTTGGAAATACGCTAATTTGTCGTTCGAATCAACCATTGCAGTTTTTAAATTTCTGAACTAGGGTTTCTGGTATACGTTTCTCGATAGATTCACCGTAAACTCTTAGGTTCTCTCTCTCTCTCTCTCTCTCTCTCTCTCTCTCTCTCTCTCTGAAGAGGTCCGATGATTATGCTGAGAAACTTGCTGGGGGGTTTACAGGAAGGGACGATTTTGGGAACAGAAAGAAATTGTGAATTCGTCACGCAAATCGGAGAGAAAGAGACAAATGCCCGTCACTGCCTATGAAATTACCAAGATGCCCATTTATTTTTGTTGGTCGTGCGCCAAGTTTGGCCATGGTTATTGAGCAAATTGCCTTGCTAATAACGAAATAGAATACGAAAACCAGAATCATTCGCAGTTTTTGAGCCTTAATAAAAACAAACTCTTTTTGAATCCCCAAACAGCACAATTGGCATTCCCATCTGCCTCTCTCTCTCTCTCTCTCTCTCTCTCTCTATTATATAATATACATATACCTACATATTCTGTTTTGGGTTTCTTTCATTTGCATTTTTTATGTTGTCTTCTTCTTTTTTTTTTTTAATACAGAAAGAGACAAAAAGGAAACAAGAAAAGGACGGACTAAAATCGGGAAACCACACACAACTAAGAGAACGGCCTCAAGCTTACTGAGGAAGACCAGCCTTAGCTAAAGCAGATTTTTTTTCTTCTCCTAGTTCAGGAGACACCAGCAGCATCGAGCTTCACCAACGGCTCCACCTCTGGGCTAGGACTGCAAGCCTCCACCATACCAGGTTTGATGACTTTCCCCAGCTCGCTAGGAAAAGTCATCGCTAGGGAAAGTCATCAAACCTGGTATGATGGAGGCTTGCAGTCATGACTTTCCCTAGCTCCACTTTAGGTTGTCTTCTTCTCCAACCCATGGATCCTCACCCCAAATAAAGAGATATCACGCATGACTTTCATGTTTGATTTCTTAGGCGTGATCATAAACCCATAATTAAACTAATTTAATTGCATTCATATCACTTATAATTAATTTCTTTTCTTTTCCAATCTTTTTACGACTAACGGCAGTAAGATAAGGTGGGTCGAGAGAGGTTATTCAATAAATATACACACACACATACATTATTTTTAAATCCTTACCAAGTTTTAATGATCATTGTTACATCTAACGCCTGTTTATCGGACTAATAATAATTTAAATCGAATATGTTAGGTTAGACACATGTAAGACCTATTAGAGGATATGTTACACCAGTAGTATCATTCTCCTCTCTTAATAAAAGTTTACATATATGTGTAATGAGACCTAATATTTCCACGTTTTGATAAGAAAAAATTATTAAAATATACTTTCGCTCAAGAAGAGACGGTTTTACACATCACGACTTCATTTATTTCAAAAGCAAATAGATTAGTTTGGATGATTGGCCAAATGGGCACATCTCCTTGAGCATTGCCATTGATCTTGACGCAAGACCGGACTCACAAGGCCGGAGTGGACAAAGAAGGCGATGGTTTGACCCTACGTTTTTGTTCTTCCTTCTTTGACAAATGAATGCCTAGCTTGAGCTCATATGAGAAAACCGTAATCCCAATCGATTGCTTTCCATTGGCGGAGCTTGTGTTGACAGCTCTCACCCATACCTTTTTTTCTACAGGTGAAGTAGGGTCCGCCACCAAGGCGAGCCCAACCGTCAGCATAGGCTAAATCATCCTTGCATAAACCAAACATGACATATTAAGAGTAATTTAGCCACCATTAGTTGCTGCGGTGCACGAAAAGTCAAACCAAGGCATAAAAGCAACTACAAACAGCAAACGAGTTTTGTACACGCGATGATAACAATCACAATCGCTAGCATGTAAATCATTTAACCTCCTCAATCAACATCTTGCTTATTCTTTTTGGTTTGTCCCCCATTTTCATAGGCTTCCGCTGGTATTCCATTGCAGATGCTCTCTCTGTACTTACAATGGCGGCCAAGGAAGGCCAAGCTTCCGCTGGTTGCTCATTTACCCAACACATTATGAAATAAACTTTCCTCTCTGCTAGTTTGAGCTTAGTCCTAATCTCTGTCCTCTTCAATTTTCTTCGTTTCTCTAACTTCAATGCCTCATCCGCTACCTTCATCAACCTCTGCAGATCACACAGCAAACATACTAATGCAGCTTTCCCAAGAGAGAGCAATTTCACAACATCATCAAGCAGACCAAATCCAAATTGCAAGCCACCCATGTGTCTGTAAGCAGGAGAGCAAGTCTGCTCCAAGCAAAATGATAGGACTTCCAGCACTGTTTCTGGTTGGCCGCCCAGACCTAATACGGAGGACAGACTTAGTACCACCATTGATGACCCAAGTGCATCCGATTTCCAATCACCATTATAGAGGCGAAGCGTGAAACAGTAGCTATAGAGAATGTCTACCAGATGGACAGCCAAATGCGGGGATGGTTCTGCTGAGCTAAGCTTTCTGAGCGGAGGTAATGGGGTTTCAGGGCCAGGTGGGATGTCACTTGGTTCTTGCTTTGACTCTTCTGGCTTTGATTTAGCTAGCGGTTGGACCAGCTGATTTCCTTCCTGGCTGAGCAATAATGCTTCAGCAGAAGGCTTTGACCACCATGGCTCCCATGGTTCAATCATCTTACTCAGCTCACCAGATGCCACAGCTCTTTGAAACATTTTCTTTTCCTCATCAGTAAGATCATCATAACTGATTTCACTTCCTGCGAGAAGTATGCAATTTACTCAAAACACAAATTAATATAATCAAGCCCCCTTTTCTTTCTTTCCCTCTAAAGAAAAGGCTATAGCAAAATAGAAGAATTTAATTCCACAATCGCACAAGTGCAAAGACGAGGATATTTATTCACAACATGGCAGAGCAGAGAAATGAGAAGATATGCCCTGGAGTGCTAACATGATCAATAAGCCAAGGAGAATGTAGCCATACCAGACAAAACCTTTTGAACAGTCTCTTCTGACAAAGTAGCATCTGCCGGAGAATGGAAAGAAAAGTCAGATCAGCAAGGGCTAGAGTACACATTTCTAACTGTAAAGCATAGCTAATTTAGTGAGTTCCAGGTTTCATGCGACAAGAACCAATTAAAAATGAAAAAAGCAATGATTTAGGTAAGTATCAGGGATGAAACACTAACACTGCTTCCAACATCTCAGAGAAATAGCAAATTTTATATTTTGAGTATCTCCTACGCGATTGCTTAAACAAAATAAGTGTCAAGTGTCCTGTAATTTGGAAGAAGTTCACATATTATCCTTGAAGAAGCAGGATAATGCTCATAATAAAAGAGAAGAGAGGGGAAAAAGAAATATAAACCCAAATTCGCTCCTGTAGGAACATTTCTAACTGAAGTTGCATTGAGTGAAGAAATGGATAAATGTCCTTACCGTCCTCATCCATGCTGTCCATGTCATCTTCTGAATGAAATCGTTTCAATATGTCCAGCATTTTTCTTTTAGATTCATCATCTGGTAGCATCTGCCGCATCTCTTCCACTACATTATCTCGCATGAAAGATTCTGTACATTGAAGACTATGAGACTGCATCATGGCACAAAGGGGAAAGAATTAGATGAGGGGAAGGGGAAAATAAAAGGATGCTGCACAAATGTGTGACACACACATACATCCAATACAGAAAACCCTATAACAAAGACAAAACATATACATGAAAGATTAAAGATGCACATTAATGATGAACATAGAATTTGAGCCACTAAAGATGACATGATATTTCACTGGAAAATGAAATCTGATGCTATGCTTTCCAAAAGCATGTAAGCAACATATTTTATCTCCTGTTATAATTGTAGAGAAACGAGAATCTAAGTTGCTGTAAGATGCACATCTCTTATTTTAAAAGGGGCAAAAGAAGTCGCATACCTTGTAACATGGTAGGGAACAATATCGCAAGTTGCAGCGAGGACAGGTATATTGTGAAAACTGCTTTTGGCATCTGCAGAGTGAAAATGGGGGAAATTCACTGGGGGAAATTAAGGGCCCATTTACGCCGATGACTTTAATTCACTCTTGCACTACATTTCTTGTGACTATTAAAATTGTGATATTTAATTCAATGCTCTGCATGCCACCTAAAGATTAATTCAAAAAAAAAAAAAAAAAAAAAAGAGAAAAGAAAAGCCCCCATAAACTCTAACCATGTTATTTTTACATGTCAAATTTGCCTCCCATAAAGGGCCGCCAGGGGGAAGGGGGTTGTGGAGTTCCCCCCTGAAATTTTAAGAAAAAAATTTTATATATTAATTCTAAAAATTGTAACCCCAAATTTTGTTTGCCCCTAAAAGATTATAACCCCGCCTACTGAAATAATAACCTCAAATGCACGTTATAATTCTAGCTTTTCGCTACTCTGTCTGTTACCTATGTTTATTAAAAATTCAACATACCTAGACCTAATTTAACTAAGGAATAGGTAAGCCAAAGCTTTCACCAGATTGAACATGAGATCCTAAAATTTTTGGGCAGAGTATTGAAAAAGATAACTGAGTAAGACACAAAACCAAACATCTTATGCACAATCGGTACTGTAGAGAACCCAACGCTAAATTCACAACCAGCGAGAGAGAGAGAGGCGTACACTCGGCAGATAATGCGAGAAGGAGGATTGAACGGAGAAGACGAAGTGGGTGGAATTTCTGCTGTCAGAATTGAATTCTCTTCCATGGCTTCCTCCGCTAAGAATGCAAATTCGAAACTCGAAAAGCCTAGAAAACCCCAGACGAGAGAACGACTACCACCAAAACGACGTCGTTCAGATTTACTAAAGGGTTTTGCCTCCGTCGGGTCGGGTCGGTTCGGTTCGGAAGTTAAATTCAATTTCTCATCTCATTTTCCCATTTGTTTCAAAAAAAAAAAAAAAACTCTCAATATTTAAATGTTCACCACTTGCTTATCATTTTTCTCATCTAAAAATATAAAGGACGGTGACTAAAGAAATAAATAAAAACACTAAAATAATAAAAATATTTAATTTCTTTATTTTTTATAATTAAGAAATGAATTCCACTATTATACCATTATACCATTATACCATAAAAAGGTTCACAAATAGAATTTTACATTGCCCATAGGAACTAAAGAGTTCACTTCCGGCTTAGTTGAGTTGCCAGGAGTTTGCTTTTTTCTCCGGAAGAGGGAAAATGTTAGGAGCAAACAAAAGTTTGGTTGATTTGGAGCATCTCTTGGTTCATTCTTCTCATGTTTTAAGATTTGAATAACTTCAACATATTTTTGCAAAGATGTTCATCTATATTGCATAGACATTTTTAAACAATTTTTGCTCTGTTTGATGTGCAAAATGATCAAGAGTTATGTGTGCAATGATCTTTTAAAACTAAAATATTTTGGGTATTGTTCAGCGTTTCTCACCAAAATAGAAGAAAGAAATACAGAGAAAATTTTGATGAACTAGAATGCCATGTACTTTATTGTTTCTTCAAGGTAGTCAATGATCATAGCCCTGGTGAATGCACTAGTGACATTGAATATGGTTGTTCATTATTCAACATGTATTCCTCATGGGGTAATTCTCATAATTCCTTTCTACTTTTCATTTCCTCCCTTTACAAGAACTCTTTCTAGCACTTTATACATCTCTTCTTTTCTTCTTTGTGTGGGTCTATCCCCCATATATCTACTTATTGTTGGGTTGGTTGAATTCTTATCGGTTGAATTTGTTTGATCTTTTCATCTTCTGCAGGCTTAAAATCAGCTAACTTTGCGAGTTCATCAACTGCAAAAACAATGCCTTCAATTCTCACTGAAACTTCAATCAGTAAAGATGCAAAAGATGCAAGTGGGATGATCTCCACAAGAGATACAGCAGTACTTGTCGAGATTCTTTCTTTTTGCTCATTTTCTGCACTCTGCTGCGCTTTTGAGGTATGCAGTTGGCTAACAAGTGACTGAGGGAGAGATTTCAGCTCTTTTTGAAGGTCTTTTACTGAACTCCTCAACTCTTCCATTGAGAAATCCATTTTGGCTGATTTTTTCATTGTCTTTAGGGTCATCGCTAGCTCTTTCGTGGCACTTGAACAACTAGAGCTTACTCTCAAGCATATGTTGCTTAGTTGCTTCTTTAAATGCTCAGGTGCCTGAAAATTAAAATAACAAAGGTCAATATGGATATCTATTTGTCGATTGTTAATATGGCAGCTATGTTTATTGACCCACCTGATTTTCAGAAGAGAGGCAAGTATTTAGAGCCTCTATACAACAAGCACAGTGTCGAATAGATGCTCCAATCTTGAGGTACTGCCTCCATGGATGCTGAAAATTGAAGCGTCCGTGTGCAGGTTCCCATCTAGCGAAATTGGCCTGTGTAAAGGGAAAAATTTTATTCCAATTTCATTCATTATCATTCATGATCAGCAACAACTATTGCACCAATACATACCATAGAATCTTCAATTGCTTTTGAATTTAGCACACATTTGTAGCCTTGCAAATTTTTGTTGTCAATTGCAATATCGTCAGTATCATCATTGAAGTACAGGGCCACACAAGCTGAAACAAGCGGAAAATGATTTTAACAAGCACATTTAAAAGTACGGAGAGAGATGTTTTAAGGAATATACCTTGCAAGGAATTGGCAAGCTTGTCCAAGTTTTGAGCAGCAAGGAGGTGAAGTTTCTCGCCTGCCCAAACAGGGCACACAAGCATGCTTATAAAGATGCAGAAACAAGTTCCTATAATGATAGTGGATAACCTATGATAAGCCATAGCAAGGAGTTTCTCTACACGATAACCAGATACAGAAACCAAGCTGAAGGTGAGGATGAAGATCATAGCGCCATAGTCAAATCGAGCCTTCACAGATGGAATAAACCTAGAGAAGGTTGTTGCAGATGCTGAAAGAAGATAATTCTTTTATTAAGAAAACTTGAAGAAAACTCGGAAAAAAGTGTGGGGGAAGGGCATACATACCTAACAAGAATATTGATGCTCCCATTATAATTGGCTCAAACTTTTCTCCTGATTGAGAAGCAATCCAGTGAATCCCTAGAGCAAGAGCTCCAGCAAGAAACGTTCCAGTCACTCTGTTGAGGGACTTGTAGATCGTGGCACCTGATCACAATTAGCAAGTTAAAATTGTATTCTTCTTGACTATATAATCTACGTACATATGTCTGTGCTTGTGCCTGTGCTGTTGAGTACGTAAAATTGAAAGTACTTACCTACAGTACTTTCAAAGACAACCACGACAGTCATGACAGCCCACATGGCATTTCTGCCAACGCCTTCATACAAAGGTCTCATATAGTAGAAGAGTGATACAACAGTGAGAGCAATCCCAACTTTGAGACAATGAATCACCTTTTTGGGGTCATCAACGGCAAGATCCCAAGCTTTCTTTAAGAAATTCCATATTTTCCAAACTAAGCCTAATACCATGCACTTTATACCAAAAATAACTCTGCCAACAAGACCTTTCTCTGGTGTCAAAATTTCAGACGACCCATCAGGCACACTTATCCTCCACTCCACACCGCAACTAGCTGCCATTTCCTTCTCAGAAGCAACCATTTGCATGAAAGCTTGAAAATTTTGGCTTTCTATTTGAAGTTTGTTTTGCAGATGGTCTCTCTTTTAGAGTCACCAATGCTTTTGCTGTTGGAAGCTGAAAGTCTTGGTGAGAAGTGGAGCTTATATAGTGAAGTATATGTTGTAGTACACGTAGACCTATTTTGATATGCACAATTACATCAGGTTTATTGACAGCTATCTTTTGTCGGTTTTTGGTAGGTATGCTTAGATTTTGTAGGGAAAAAAAATTTGGCCATTGTCTCTCCTCCCTCAGTCTCTCTTGTGCATATACATTGCCTTGCTGATCAAAGCACACACTCCACCGGCTGATTATCAAACAAACATGCTTTTGTTATAAGGAAAAGGTTTTATCTTGGGTACCTAAAAATCCATCACCTGCGCCTTCAGGGTACGCGATTATCTTAAAAAGGCTTGATTTTAGGTCATGACATGCAACATTGTGGTTACTTAATGTTATATTAGATTTTCTAGTGGGAATTTAGATCATACACTATATCTCATAGATAAGATAATTAGGAAAAGCATCATCTTAAGATAAGTTTTTTATCTTATGATATTTATGTTTTTGGAGTGTGGATATATTATATAGTCTCCATCCAAAATAAGTCAAAAACTAAATAATCCAAATCTTAGATGACAGTTCATATAACTAAAAATTTGAAATTTGAATAATTTGAATGATTTTGAATTTTTCTTTTAAAAATGCTAAGATGGGTTTCGTCAATTTGATCATTGACTCATTTGGTCTTTATGATATTATTTTGATCTTAACTGCGTCACAACTCTCCCTAAATTCAGTGTTCATATGTGGTAGAACAAATTGTCAATAAATATTAACAAAATATCTAATGAAAAATATAAAATATAAAATAATAATAATTCGGTATGACATCAATGAGATTAATTTTGGGAAGAAGCGGCCAAAACAATGTTACATCAGAGGCCATTTTTGGATCTAACTTGTGAGAAAATTTTAGAAGCCATTTTTGGTGAAGTACAGACAGTGGAAAGAGAGTCCTTAACAAATTGCTTATCCACCAATTCCAAAACACAAAAAGATTTTGGCAAAGCGAATTTTTAGAGGTGGAAAGAAGGCAAAAGGTGAAAAGGACCTTAGTGGGATACCTGTGTAAACAACCTAGGGTATACTACTTGATCTAATTTAATGTAACCTTAGTCTAAAGTTAAGAAAAATTTTGAACCACTTATCTATTCATTTTCCTTAAAAAGTTTTTTAGGGCATAAACTTAAAAGTTGAAACTTTAATCCAATAGCTTTTGAGTAAAGTGGAAAGTCCAACAGTGGTTAACAAGGCTTAAAGCAAACATCTTCATAGTCAAACATGGAAAGAGACAAACTGCAGAACTCACACTATCAAAAAGGCCCCAAAAAAATACAATCATGTCCTTTAAATTAATCTGTTTCTTTAGGAGGTGAATTAGGTCATGAATATAACCCTAAAATTTTTAAACTCTTGTACAGTGGCATTTAGTTTTCAACAAGGTTTTGATTTGTTTAAATTGTGCTGAGGACCACTTATCTCATATGTTGTTGTCGGAGCCCTTTGGAATGGAATAGCTGCACTATACTGCTCTGATCTTGAAAAGCTCACTCAACTATCAAAGCTCCGTGTGTGATTCACTGTTTTTCAGTCCGCTGTCTTAATCATGGTACGTAATATGGTTCTTGTGCAAACGTTAATCCCTGCAGAAAGCTGAAACTGACCTTCTACAGATGTCACTTGGGCTGTGGGAACTTTAATTCCCAATCATTTCATACAATGCTTTGCATTTAATACAAGCCAAAAACCCCGCTACTTCATTGCAATGCCTCTCCAGCAGAGCTCGGCAGTGGCGAACGCACACGGTAAAAAAAACAATATTAAGGTATGAAAACAATTGATAGCGCATTATTCCACAAGTTAAAATTTTTAAGATAGATAATTATTTTACAAAATTTAAGATGATATGAAAATATGAAATTTTGAACTTAGAGTTACATAATGCCAAGTTTCTTTTCCTACTTACTATATGTTAGTAGGGTAAAGACTTAAGATTTTAGCAATTATGCCAATATGTTTATTTTCATCGGAAGAAATTCTGTCTCATTTTGCATCTCTCCTGCAACGTGTCTGTACATGCTAGAGCTTTCCGGGGAGAAACTGCAGACAAATTTGTCTTTCTTGTATTTCTATAATGTCAAAATGCAACCTTCAAATTGCTAATTTCAAGCAATGATTGAGATTTATGGTCACCTTATGATCCATTTGACACATCCTACCCATGAGTAAAATTTTCCTAGACGAGAGAGAGAGAGAGAGCAGGTCCATAGTGATTGTTAATTGAAGAAAACAATGTGAAACAATAACAAACAATTCAGGTCAGCCCAAAGCTAACCGGTTTATCAGCATCTTGTATGAACAGGTTAAGGTAGGAAGACTCAAAAATTTAACCCCACTATCTCACTGTGAATGTGGGCTTGACACAGAATAAACCTAATAACTATATACTACAATTGTTTTCCCTACCTCTCAGACTGGACTCACTTAAATCGGTCATCAACAAAATATACACATTCCCTGTCAAAGCAGAAACTACAGAACCAAAAAAACCAGAACTCATTCTTTTCATGCAGGAATCGGAGTGGGAAATTGAAGTTTCACATCAAGGACCGTGCCCCTTTTCTCAGTTTCTTTCATAATGGCTCCTACAGGTTCATCTTTTCAGAATGTTGCAAACTTGTGAAGGAACGAATACTTAAACTTCGCCTCAATACTATGAAGTGCTAAACTACAGGTAGTGAGGTGGCCAAACTGATTGGTATTCCCATCGAGGGTTGTTCATGATTGTTGAACACAGGAAGCCCATCCATAGCAGTACTAAGCTGCAAAGTTGATCTAATCCCACTAGTAGCTGTTTCTTGTAGAAGTGGAACAAGAGAAAGAGACACATCCACCCTTGTGACATGCATATTAGCCTGTCATGAATAAAAGGATTTCCTCCATAAGCAAGGAGAGACAGAATAATCAACAGCATATCCAATTCTATTTCATGGCCAATTATAGTATACCTCAACAATGAAACGAGCCCATATTCTATCTTCTCGAACTTCCATCACTCCCTGCAAGATGGTCAGGCCAAAGCTCCGAATTGTATCTGCTATCTCAAGAAAGAATCCTCTTGTTTCACAAACCATCTGTCAAGCAAGAATTGTTAACGAGGTTCAAAATAGATATGGGGCTCCCGAAAAGAAACAGAATGCAGGACAATGCAAAACCTCTGTCAACATGTTTCTATACCTCAATGAGCATATGTCCGGGGGGATTAAGATCCTGAACTATGACTGGGCAAAACATAGATTGACCTTCGACTTCAAATGCCCATGTAGTACCTCCACCATTGCTGATGTTTTCTTTTGCAACCCTTCCAAACTCTTGTCCCATTAGCTGTAAAATTATGGAAGATTATCATCATGGATGTGAGAAACACTTACTAATGACTAACTCTACATTTTGAGATATGTTTAAAGTGTATCACCTTTGGATCATCAACTTGTTTGAGTTTGTCTGCATGCTTTGTTACACCTTGCAAGAAAAGCATGTGTTTTATGGTACGATCTAACAAAGCATCAATGCTACACTGCATGTCAAAAATAAGTAGTCAATCAGTAGCAGTACCACTTCAAAGCATTGAGAAGCAAATAAAACATCCAAAAAAAATCAAAATGTGGTCTCCGTGCTTAAATACCAAATCAGTTTTCTGTATTAAGGTGTATTTACTTCTCACTACATGTTTTTCTTAACCCACACCCATATTAACAAAACAAAGTCAGAAGTAGTTACCTTGGTACCATTGGGGATGATCTCTCTTAACTCTTTCACACGATCCTGGATCATCTGACGGTCTTTGGGCCTTGGTCTAGAACTTTCTCCTGGTCTTGCCCTTTTCCTGGTGACCTTTGCAGGTTCTTCAGGCTTCCTAGGTTGTGCAGCTGTCGCACCCCCTGTATTGATGCTCTTGCTTGTATCAATCCTTAAGCCCACCTGTGATTTTGGAACATCTTTCATACTTCCAGAATGGCTTGCCATGTTAAGGTTATACAAGCAGCAAACTGGGTTTGAGCTGCTGCACACAGAAGTAGCCAGACTGCACACAGGTGAACTTTCAGTCTTTGCCCTCTTTGCTGATGGTAATTGATGCTCAGAACCAAGAATATCTTTTAAAAGTTGGTCAATACCTAACTCTGAAAATAGTCCTTTGTGTGTGCTGGCCGAGGAACCATCAACTAGCTCTGAGATGCATTCTGCACCTGCATTCATGCCTAAAAGGTCCCCTCCAGCGTTTTGCATGATCACATCTTCCCAAAAATTCCCTCCTTGTCCTTGTCCTTGTTCCCAAGAAAAATCCAGCCCCAGACCCTCAAACAGGTCATCTTCATGTGGGATTTGAATAGGAACACTCAATTGTACATCTTTCACCTCAGAGTTAAAAACATGAGTAATTGAACTTTGAACAGAATCAGCTGGATAGCTTAGTGTTTTGTCCCTAAAAGCTTCCATTCCATTTAAACCAGGAAAAGTTGAAGTGACTCCGGCTATTTGTGAGAGATCATCATTATGTGGCGCAATAGGTCCATTCAAGAATGGATCTGGTGATGAAGCAAGCAGCTGAGAAACATCTTTCCCAGGACAAGATTTATCAAGAAGATTTGGGTTGGTTGGCATAACTTCTCCAAGAAAGGCACAATGGCACTCTGCTGAGTCCCATTGAAAATTCTGAAATTCATTTTTGGAAGACATTCTGGTTTTTTGCCTTGCAGAAACATCTAAAGAACCCTGACCCCTCATTAGGACTGCTTGTCCCAATGAGGTCATGGTGGAATCTTCACTATGAAAAGCACTTGTGCAAGGGGTGTCTGCAGCTGCCTTGCCAATATTAACGGAGGGCCATTGACGCATTTGGTTGTTTATGTTTACATCATTCACAGAAGTTAGCAAGGAAGGTTCAATTGAGCTCATTGATGCACAAGCAGTCTTGATCAGCCCATTAACATCATCAACATGGCCAGATTTCAGATTCCCCTGAAGGAGAAAGGAGTCTCTGAATGAAGTTAGAGAATAAGCCAACTCAGTTGACTTGCAATGTTCAATCTCATTAAACAATCTTTTGGCTTGATCCATAAACTTCAAATTTTCAGGCATCTGCAGCCACAAAGCAGTAGAATTAGTAGCAAGTGTGTGATAAGGAAATTGCAATATAGAAGCCATATTTTTCCAAGGTTGGCTAACCTAGGAAAGTTGGAAACAAATTGAATACGATGACTCCAGGAAAATAAGCATTGTTTGAAACTCAATTCTATCCAAATTCAACATGGAAGTATATGAGATGAAAATGCTATCAAAATAGCAGTTTTAGAGAAGCCCCTTTCATGCAATCTCCTCTGTAAGTGATCCCAACATAAATTGTCTGTTAATAAGAGCATGCCTTACCAACACAACCTGAACATACATGGGAAATTTGTTACAAGTTGCCCTTGGCTCTCCATGAGGTGGAAATTGATGAACTTCCTTCAAGTCTTTCTAAAAAGTTGTTGGTTTCCAAAAACATTATAATGAAAATCCTACTAGTAAATTCTATGCCTAATATTGCTACAAAGCGCACACATGTTATCTTAGTATGCTAACAAAAATGCATAACGCAAAAAAGTTCCATGAGAAACATTGGAAGGTGCTTATTCCGGACCTTCTGAGTAGATCCGAATTGTACAACACCATATGCTCCTATGGGGATAACAATGATCGTCTGCAAAAATGGATTCAGACAGCAATTAAGGCCTCTCACATGGATAAAGAATGTAATTTCAAAAGTAATTTCTTTAGAAAAGTACCTTAATCCCGGCAAAGAATTGGCAATGGAAGTCCAGATCATCCTGTTCAAAGTACATTATCAAACCAGCATCAGTTTAACTAACAAAAAGTAAATTAAAAAAAAAAAAGAAGAAACCGTAAAACTCGAGAATTATCCTCAAGCACGACTTGACATCCCAACAATACCTGAAACACATCTTGGCTGCCAACAGATGCTATAGCCTTGTTTCCCAAATGACAAGCATCCAAGAACATCCAACGGTGCTTTCCAGTGAAAGCAGCTTGGCCAATGATGCTGCGAATAACAACAGCATTTACATCAATTTTTGCCTTCCTCAATTATTCAACT
Organism: Dillenia suffruticosa; assembly: GCA_033439265.1. Lineage (NCBI taxonomy): Eukaryota > Viridiplantae > Streptophyta > Magnoliopsida > Dilleniales > Dilleniaceae > Dillenia > Dillenia suffruticosa. The sequence goes on along the minus strand of JAVTVX010000005.1, from coordinate 17,710,833 downwards.
CAAATATGTTATAGGTAGGTTACAATATAAAATGCTGCTAGTCAACATTCTAAAGAAGCAGACAGGATACTCAGAGAAGACAAAAAACATAGAAAGCCTACCCCTGTCCAAGGATGTGGACCTGCAGAAGCAACTTGTTAATCAGAAAACTCATTTGCTCTTCATAGTATGCATCTTCCATAGTCAACAACCTGGTACCAAAATGCATGAGATCAGCAGAAAAATCAATATTAATCACGGGTTCAGAACAATTTTTAACTATGTCTATACTTTAATTTAAAATTACAAGAAGTCAAGCTCTGATTTGGACCCATCTATCATCTAATATAGTTTCACTTGAGCCAGTTTCACCTACAAACAAAACTGTAGAACCCAAAAATTGTGAATTGCCCTCAAACCGACTTGTCCAAGAATTGGTATTGGAAAAAAATCCAAATTATGAGAAACTAAAATCCAGTGAATAAGTTTCACCGAAAGCCCCCCCAAAAAAAAAGCCCACACATTACAAAAGGTCGTTGATAGTTGTCGCTGGCTTTGGACATTTATTTCTCGGATACAAGCAACAAGAACAAACAAAACCAGAATAATTACAAAAAGGAAGAAAAAGGAAAAGTTTGAAAAAAGAAAAACCAAAAGGAAGATAAACAAACAAAACATGTGTCCTCCTTTAAACCCCAGCTATCCACACTAAGCCACAGTAGCATTGAAAATAAAAAGTGAAGAAAATATTCATAAAAATCAAAATTCACTTCTGGGTTTTGTTTTTTTGACTGAAACATCATCTTCAAGGGGGCAAAGAACAGAAAACAGAATAATAACGACACAAAAAATCACGGTGGGTGAAAAATTGAAAACAAAACCATCAATAATTCCAAAAAAAATAAAGGACTAACATGGAATTTGGTTGATCAAATCGCCAAAAGACGCCATAAGACCAACCATAACTTTGGCAAAGACTCTTAAGAAGCTTCTTCAACATTGAATCCATCTCTGCTGCCACACCAAACAAACCGAATGCAGAACAAGCAATTAACTGTACTCTTTATAATGTTTGTGTCTTCTCATCAGCCTTCAAAGCAAATGATAAAACACTCAAAACCCCATAAGCCACACAACACAAAATGACCCATACACTTAATCTTAAGTATCACTCGGAAGTATGCTTTCCTTGATATGAAGAAACAATTTTTGACAGCAAATTTAGAGAGAGGGAGAGAGAGAGAGAGAGAGTAATACGGGAACAGTTTTGTATGACTAGAATAGAAACTAGGCAAATTGAGAAAGAAAAAGTGGGTTTTTAACTCACCCCCAAAAGATGCAAAACAGAGAGAGGAGGTAGTTGGGTGAATTATGTTGGGAGTAAAATGTGTTTTCACAAAAAATGAAATCTGGAAGAAGACTGAGAAAGGGAAGAGACAGAGATGTTCATATTGTGCATTTTGGTGTCAAAAAAACAAAAATCTATTGCAGGAGATTTCCGGCGTCTGGCCCATTAATTGCAAATCAATACTCCTTCCTCCCTATTGTCCCACTTCTACCGGCTATAGCCCGTCATTCCTCTGTTCTACTCTTCTACAGCCCGTTCGCTTTTCCCACTTCCGATTATTTTCTCGTCTCAAGAGATATTTATTTCTCGTAATCATTCGCCGATTTTAGCACGAATAATATCAGAAATACTAAATATGTTAAAATTAAATAAATAAATTATCCTTACCCACCTCTCGGCATATTTTATAATTTTTTCCGATTAAAGGGGTTTAATTTTTTTTTATAATATATAAATTATCATATAAATTTTAATTTATTTAATATTTGAATTATTTGATCATCTAGTAATACTAACTTTAGCATTTACCCAATGTGCATTAATTTTAGATAGACCAAATTAATTATATACTAATTAATCAAATCTTATTTGATCATCTATATTAATTTTTATTGGTTCTTATAAAATTATTCGAGTGATAAAAATCCCTTATTCAAATGTCTGTCATGAGATTTTGTATTCAAATTTTCATGAATACATATATTTTCGTGATTTTTAAAAACTCTAAATAACTAAAAAAATATTAATTTTTATTGACTAATTCTTAATTAAATTATTATTATATTTTAAACAATTCAAATAAATATTTGATCAAAATACTTAAATATGTTAATATGAAATGTCTTGTTGTATTTTCTATATTTAACCAATAATCTCATCTGCCCAATTAATAGTACTCCATTAAAAAGAGAGCAGTAAGAAGTTTCTCAAATGGCCCATCGATTTTCTATGGTCTCATTTAAAAAAACTTTACTTAATTTGTAATATTTTTAAAATTAAAATAAAAAAAAAATGAAGAATTATAAGATTCGACGACTAATATTATTACTATATTAATAATTATTTATAATACCTAATTCAAATTAAATCTAATCTTAATTTTTTTTTAAATAATGGGTTAGTGTATTGTAATTATAACCCATTGAATATTGCTTATTAAGTTTTATCTATATAATTTCTTTTTAATAAAAATAAAAATTTTACAATTTTATTCACAATATTTCGTGAGCCTATTTAAACTTATTCCACGCTAAATTTCAAAATTTCACGATAAACACTATGTCAAGAGAAAAGTCTCAATCCAGATCCAAAAAATCAAAATTAAACAAAATCTCGCGTCCCTGTGTGGGCATCAAGCCAAGATTTTGGGGGAGGCAATAAATTTAAAATTAATTACGTAAGATCTCATCACTTAATTATGACCTCCCAAATATTAACATGCATTTGAGGTGCCCTGTGCTTCTAACTTACGCCATTAGTGCGTAGCCTCCCCATCCCCCTCCCCCCGCCCCGGTAGTGCAGGGTTAGCAACCCCAATACGGTCGGTAGCAACGTATGGTCATTAGAGCGCGTGACACCTGTGCATTATTTAAATGAAAATTTATTTTATTTTATTTTGATTTGATTTATTTTAAATCAAATTTTACATAACAAATTTTATCAACCAAAGTCATAATTTTTTTAATTTAAATAATTTTAAATTAGCTAAATTATGTTCCAAATCAAATTAAAAAATTTTAAAATATGTTGTACTAAACTTTCTTAATTTCTTCCATTTTATTTGTTATTTATTTAGTCTCTTGCTTTTATTTTTTTTTTCCTCATCCAAGAATGGTAAGACAACTCGTTTTTTCATTAATTATATATATGTGTTAATTTTACTGTTTTAATTCTTTTTGAGATGGAAAAAAATGATGATAAGTTTATCATTTTCATGTACTTTTATTTATTTATTTTTTATACTATACAAACTGTTATACGAAATTATATTCCAATTAATCTAATTCGAGATTTACAATGATCCATTTAAGAGACTACCCTCTTGTAGTTTAATTCATAACCAAGTCACGAATCAAAATCGGGATTTTGGTTAAAAGATTTAATTTCATATCCTATTAAATTAACTGACCGTTGATCATGTATTTTTATTTTTGATATGTATAAATTATTCCCAAATCCGGGGTTCAACTTAACCATCGGGTGCTTTACCAAGTCAAGGACCCACTAGTTATTTAAATCCGCCACCTAACTGTTCAAATTAGTCAAGATAAATAAATATGCAAACTCTTTTGAGGGTTGGATTTTGATTAAGGGTCGGATTTTGGTTTCCTAACGTGTGGGGAAGGTAGAACTTCAAAGTTCTATGACATTATCCCTTAACAACCAAATCTAGACCCTTCTTTCTCGAAGTCTTCAACCTCGTCTCTTGTACTATAATATAATCTATACATTAAAAAAAAAAAAACTATCACAAACATCGGATGAGATTTTTTTATTTTTTAAAAGCAAATAACTTATCGTACTAATTTATAGATTTTGTAATTAGCTCGTTTGCGGTGCAATAGTAATAGGATTGACTGTTACATAGCTTTATGAAAATGCAAATTTCATCTCCATTATTACTTATCGTATGTACCATTGATTTACCTCTGCGGTTTGACATTTTTATTTGAATTTCGAATGTAATACATATAGCATTCTTAACGTGGTCAATAACAAAAATCTTAATCTGTATTTAAAAAACATATAATAATACAATTAACGAATAAAGTTAGCTAACAAAAAATAAATTGGATCATATCTTTATCTTGTTAGACCAGATATTTTTATTCATAGGAAAGCGCTCGCTTAGAGAGGAAGCATGACCGCTCTTCGCGCGCTCAGACGAGCGTGGCATCTTATTATGTAAAAATCGCCGGCGGTTGGTAGAGAAGTCCGTCGCCGGAGAATATTCCGGAGAGGAAGAGAGGGGATGGGGATGGGATGGGATGGGATTGCCTGCGGTCTCGACCTCGGGAACGGAATGGAGAACAAGGGGAAGTGGGAAGTGGGCCCTCGAATCAGAGGGTAATTTGAGGTTCATTGGGTTCATTTTCTGAATCCACCTTCTGCCTCCTTCTCTTCCCTCTATTCTCGGGAGTTGTAATGCCCCCTGATTGATGGCCCCCATATTCTTCAATCATATGGAAATGCACCCCCTACGTCGACGGTCCTCATTCATCAATGTCATGCATGTCAAACGCCACCGTCCCTTGAGTTGAGCAAGTCTCTCTATTATAAATAAATAAGCTACGGAAAATATTAATCATTCTACTTTGGAAACAGACTCTACCTTCCTATCCTATGCCAATTTCAACCCAGTCTTGTTCGATCATTGATACATGTTAACTAGGACAAAAAAAAAGGATCTAATTGTCTGTTATCCTATTAATCTTTTAGTTTGAAGTAGATATTTAAAAATATCTTTTAGCCAAACACACTCCTACGTTACTTTAATAGACAGTGAACATGAATTTCTTGCAACTTCGAATTAAGATTATGCTTCCAAGTGATTTTCCTTTCTCTTGTCCGCAGCCTTCAAAAATTTTTGTAACAGCTCTCCTTTCGTTTTTAGGTTGTACGTGGGAATGTAAGTGAAGAATTTTACTATTAGAAAAAGAAAAAAGAAAAAGAAAGACTTAATATTTTACGGGGTAATTTAAGTTGTGAATTGTGTGGTATTCATTAAACGTACACGCACATCACAAGAAAATTCAGCTCGACACAATAGAATCTTGCTTAGTATCCAAAGTCAGTCACAATTGATGATACTGTATCACATACAATATGCTAATTAAGTTCATGCAAAAGATCTCTCTCTCTCTCTCTCTCTCTCTCTCTCTCTCTCTCTCTCTCTCTCTCTCTCTTCTCTATCTCCATCTAGTTTTGTAGGGTATCCAAGAACCCAAACCCTAAAAGCTTTAGGGAACACCCTTAATTCTCCATGATACGGGGGAAAGGAATGTAGTTCACAGCTTACCCTCCACAAAGATTATGCGTCCCCACCTCACAAATCTACATTTTGTAGTATGACAACCCTGACTTACTCAACCCCAAAATCCCATTTATACTTCATTTGTCTTTCTTGGATTTTTCCTATCACCAAGTTAAGTCCCCCATCTCACTCCATTCCCATCTTTTATCCTGTTTAAGCCCTAGTGCAACAAAACACCCTAGCTAAGGGACCATTTTTATTCCTTTTCTCTCTTTAGATTTATCATTACTTTGACAAACCAAATCATTCTTGTGTGTTAATGCAGGTTTTTTTAACACTCTTTATTACTGTTGTTTGTTTGTTAATTAGTATTGGTCATGATAAGGTGTGTATGGCTTTGTGAAGCCTTTGCAGCTAGCTCACCATTAGCTAGTCAGTGGGTGGGTGAGAGAGAGAGAGAGAGAGAGAGAGAGACCCTACAAGTGATTGAAGAAGTAAAGTTGCTCCCATTAATATCACAACCCTTCATTTCTAGCTAGCACAGTGCATGATTTTGTCTCCTATAGACAGCACACGCTTCATCATAGCCGTTAAGAGCAAAGAGTCAATGGCATCCTAAAAAAGTTTACTTTCTTTTGTTAAAAGAGAAAAGATCACAAAATCCAGAGGTAAAAATCTTGCCTTCTTAAACACCTCTTTATTACTAATATTACTTTTATCTATTTTTGACCCTTCAAAAGAAACATGATTGTTCTGGAGTCAAACCTGTGATCAAGTGAGGGTCCTACGACGGATCTTCGAAATTGAAGTGATCTAATGGATGAGATTTTTCACCATCCACTTCAATGCAATGCAGTGGACATACACAAGAAGTTTTAGTCTTCATTGGGCCAACATGTTGCCCTTAGAGGCTATGGCATGGGGACCAGTTTAGGGTAAAAGAGAGATGATGACGATGATGATGATGATTCTCTCAAAATAATTGTTGATATTTTGAATTTATGATGGTTACATCTTCCAATATGCTTCTCTACTAGATAGTGGAATTTGATTTTGCTTTCTTTCCTTTGCTTGTTTTGACTTGTTAGCTTTTGATGGGAGAATTTCGGCGTTTCTTCCACTTTCCAAGTCTTGCCTTTGGGAACAATTTTACTGCTGCCCAAATCTTTTGGTCGGCAGAATTAGGTTTTGGTTTCTGGCGGTGTGGCAATGTTAAAACTTCTTGGAGATAAATCAGTCATCCAATTAGAAACACTTCATATCTCATATTCAAAAATATTTTCGTCACATTTATGTCAAGCAGAATTCATGAGTATTTCAAAAATATTTACGATCATTTAAAAATAAAATTTTCACGGTGATCTAAACACAAGATTAACTAAATACAGTACAGAGGTTAATCTTACTGATTTGGTCCTTTTATTGTTCATCATTAAGAGAGAGTAATTAATGCCATAAACGTGTAATCTTCTTTGTTGCCTAGCAAACACAATTTTTATTTCATGGGAATTGATATGAGAAGAGTCGTCTCTAGTCAGAAAAACATTATTAGGAAATATGCATGGGAAAAAAGTTTCACTCATACTTTGGTATTCCAATAGTACACAAGGAAGACAACCAAATTAATGCAGAATCCAAAATAATGCCTAAATGAAGAAAAGACATTCCGGCAATCTTTCTTTCTACCAAGGAAGACCAATTGGCACGGCACTTGCAATAGCATTTAGTCTTTGTCCTTGTCATCTCCTCGAGGTAAATGACTAATTTTTTGTTTTTTTTAGTATGCGGTCTTTCCGGTATCTGAGATTTTATCCCGACTAATTCATAATCGACCTGATTGTCGGGTCTCATTTTAAATGGAGGTCTCCCAACATTGTTTTCTCCGTACTCAGTAAGAATCAAACTCCCGATCTGTTTAAGGGATAAAAATATCATTCCTATTTATGCTAGTGTTGATATAAATGACTAATGTCACTACACAAATTCTCTTTGAAGCTTGAAGATACATCAGACAATATGGAATAGAATTTCATCTTATTTTTTTTGTTCGATCAACTTCAAAGTGGTCATGAATCTCCTGCACCAACTCATCCACTTGCTCTGTGCTGTGATTTTCATAGCAAAACTATTTTTTTTACTTGATTTTTTCTAATTAAATTCTTTTTTAAATTATAGACTGTTATTGGCAAGTTGGTCAGTTGTCTTAATCTTTTATTTATTGAGACCAACTTATGTAGACAACATATTAGTAGTGCAGTCAAAATAACTAATCAGGATTAAAAACCAACTTTTGCCTGTTATTTTTTAGCAGGGATTATGATAATTTTCTTTGTATCCTAGCAATCTAGCAATTTCATGAGCTGTCCTTAAAGGGATTAATCATAAAAGATCAAAGATCAAAGATAAAAGATAAATCCAGAGTTGTTTTAGTATTTTGTTTCCTGATTTCATTAAGTTCGCAAAATTGGAAGAATAGAGAGGTTATTGTTAATAAATTTTAAATGGGAAAATTTTAATACTCTCGCACATCTTTGGCTTCAAATATGAATTCGACACAAAAACTTAAATAATCTCAGGTTGGATGGGTAAATTTATAGGGTAAAACGTGCCACATTTCTAAGTTCAAGGTAACATCTTTAATCATCCTGTTCTACGAAAAATAAGTAAAGGGTAGTACTATTTTGTCTTGGTACAATAATTTATTGTTTAACCTCACAAGAAGGAGAGAGAGAGAGAGAGAGAGAGAGAGAGAGAGAGAGAGAGAGAGAGAAAAGCTGCACAAAGCAATTAAGCTGCTGATGCATAGGTTTTAGGACTGTCCAATCAAATTGTTAAATTTGTTGGCCCTTCTCCCATGCTGCCGTCACACCGGAGTGGCGTACCAAAACCGCATCAAGCCTATGGACCATATCTAAAATTTGACATGTCCCCCTGCGTTTTTTTTTTTATTATTATTTTTAAAAAATAGACGTATGATTGAGCAATATCTTTGGATTGAGAAATCCAATAATTAAATATAAACCAGCATAAGGAAATGAATACTTTCCTTTAAAAACAGAAAGATTTCATAAGAGGTTGAGACTTGAGCTAGAGGTGTAGGTTTTGCTACTATTCCCATCCATTTCTCCAGCGGATAAAGAGGAAATGATCACCCTCTCCGCTCTCCTACTAACTTATCTGACCTACTCCCCCCCAAAATTGCAGAGTCCCCAACTGTGTGCAAGTCTACAGAGAAAGAAAAAAAAAAAAAAAAACCAAAATTTCCCCTTTTTTGGGGGAAAGTATCATTTTTGAACTATTAAAGGATTTCTAATTTTTATAAAATGCTCAAAATTCAAATCATAATTATCATTTACATATCAAATTATCTGTCAAGAAACTTGAAATCTAATTAAGCTCACAACTATTATTCTTTCATTAGGAAAATATTTAAGTTAGTGGTCGGAGCTACCTCTGTAAATGAGAGTTAACGTCTAGATAATTGAATTATGAAAAATAATTTTATCTTAAAAATAGTAATTATAATTTTTTTATTAAATAGTTGATGGTGATTAAAACTATTGTAATTATGCTTAAAAAAATAGGAATATCAGTTACTCTTAATACCTAAAAACACATTAACATAAAAACTGGCCACTTCGACATCAACCGGAAGCCGCTTTCCTCCGTGATAAAACCAAAACCCTAAGGTATTTATAAGTAGTAGTAGCGAACAAAATGACAATTTAGAAAAGACCACCGACGATCTGATCATAATTTTGCTTTAATCAAAGAAAAAAAAAAACAGAGGAATCGGGGGTCCCACTAAGCACGTGGGTCCCATACACGAAGAGTAGGACTCACTGCTTATACCCGACAATCATTGTCCCCACAGCCTGAAGTTGTCCACAGAGAATGTCTACTCCTCGGCCTTTTTCCGACGTGGAAAGATCTCATTGTGGGTCGTCCACGGCTGATGTGAGGTGTCTGCCTGAATATTGGTCTTGGTGTTAGCAAGATGCGGAAATAATCAGAAGCCTCGTATTTGTTGACACGTGGAGAGAGCTGATCTTGTTGATTGACGTGTCAAGCAGAGAGGCAGATGATGTCGGTGATGGAGGGGACAAGTGGCCTTACGGTTCAGATGCTCGCGGGTGCTTTAGTCTTCGGGGTGGGCTCGCTGTGGTTCCGTGGGGACCACGGGAGATGATCTGGTCCCCTCCTGGTCCGCTTCTGCCACGTCATATCATTGTTGGAGGGGAATCATGACAGAAGCATGTCGATGATGAGATGACAATGTAATCACTGTAATATATGCCTTTTTATAAAAGCATGAAGGTGGGTCCCTTTTTGTCCGTTTCTTCTTTACAACTGGAGGCGTGGCCCAGCTCTAACCATATGGGCCAAAGTCCTTTGCTAATTGAACTGAGTATGATTGTGGCCCTAATTTCAATATACATAAGAAGGTCGACCCCCTTACAATTGATTGGAGTCGGCCCATAGTTGGGCCCAAATTTGGTACTCCTTTTTTTTTGTGGAATTATGCACTTTCTTCATACAAATATTACTTTTGCATTTTTGGACCTATTTGTTAGACAACTCTTTTTAAAATTATTCTACCATCCTTATGGGTGGAGATGATTTTTTTTTCCACCAACCGTTATCTAGGTTTCATCTACTAATCTGGCCTGAATACTGTGGGACATGTGTGTGTTGGCTCTTTCAAATCTTTTTTTTTTTCATTTTCAGAGCTCGAACTCATGATTTTTTGTTAACATGGTAAAGTACCAAACCATTCAATCCAAATGGATTTGATATGGGTGGAGATGATGGTAAGGATTGTTCCCCGGGAATCCAACATTATTTCTATAGGTATCAATACTGAATTGTAGAAAATATTATTCATCAACTACATATTTGGCTTACTCAAATTAGAGGGACAATTTAATCCAAGTTCTTAAAATGAGAAAAACAAATATTTATTATCCTTCTGTCAAAGATCGGTGACGCAGTGATACAGACAGTTATCTTAGTAAAATATGGTACTAAATCTCTTAATCAAGTTTTCAAGTTCGACTCACGGGTTAAGTATGGAAAAAACTATGTTTGGAGGGTATTCCCTTAAATGGGTCACTGTCAGTCACGAACTGGATTAGTCAGAATATTATTTCGGATACCAGTCGGTATAGTATAAAAAAAAATAAAAAATAGTTGAACAGTGAATTTGGTGGATCAAGATTTTGAATACATAGGGAGAAAATTCATTTCACTCAAAGTCAACCTCATTCTCCGAATCATCACTAGGCATTGTGAAATGATATTATATATATATATATATATATATATATATATATATTTTTTTTTTTTTAAATGAGAAAAATTAGTTTCATAGGTCGGAGACTCCCATATCTTCTTCGGTGGGTGGTTAGTCTCAAATCTTGAATCAAAGTTCATATTTTGATGATGATTCAATTGATACTCGATTGGGTTTACTTTAATGCATCGGCAGCTTGGTTTGAGGAGATTTATGTTTTTGAAGTCTGGTGTTACAGATCCAAATCAGCTAAGAGAAGATTGGTGGAGGGCTTGGATAGAGTCGGCAATACGACTGTCAGCCTCTAATCTACCAAGTCTGATTGCGTTGTACAACTTGTTAAAGGGTTTATCCAATCCAATGGCCAAATGATCTATTCCCCGATTAATGGGAGTTGGAATCGTTCTAATTACTGCTTTCTTTCCATGTGGCAGTTTCTAATTGTAGCCATTCCATTGTGCAAAAAGAGCAGCCATTCTGCTATCAGGTAATAGCATGGGTGAGCTAACTCGCAATGAGATCAGGTCCTAAATTTATTGCATATTATTTTAGAGGTAGTTATTGTCACGTGAATCAGACTAAACAGACCAAAATTTACGTTGACAATTTGCGTCCATATGTAACATATAAAGTTTAATCTATTTAATTCTTGACTTATTTAATTTATATAGCATTGCTCTTATTAAATGAAGAGATTGACTGTCTGATCATTTAACATTGCTTGTTATCAATATTTATTGACATAGGTGAAAAGAATACGTTTATCCTTAACTCTTGTTTGTGCTTTTCTTATGATTACTTTAGGCTTGTGAGTTTGGCTCGAAGATGTCCCAGAAGTTGATGGGCATCAAAATGAAGCCGGAAGTTGGAAAAACTATTTGACACTAATTTGTTGAGTGGGGGATGCAAATGAAAAATGGAATAAGTCTGAAATAGTCTGTCAGAGAACGAAAGATAAAAAACAAAGGCATCCATAGTTTGGAGCTATAGGGGTCAATTGTATTGACCTGTTCATTTAATAGGGCAGGCGGCCATTATATTTTTTCTTCTTTTAAATACTTTTTTTATACCATCCAAAACTTATAATTAAAAAAAATTAAAAATTCCAGCTTTATATAAGTTACTTATTAGTTAATGAATAGTGTTATATTTAAAATTAAATTAACATTAAAAATATATTCAAAGTTTAACTTTAATCATTCATAATTATCTAAAAATTTTTCAAATTTAATAAAAATAACTTATAAATAATTACATATTATTCAATATTAAATTGAATTATTTGAATCAGGACAATCTCATTTAATGATAAAACTTATGATTTATTAATAATTTAATATATGATTAGATTTATAATTAATTTTTTTTATAATAGAAGTAAATCAAAAAATAAGTAAAAGATTTAATAGTGCATATACAATTATTCTCAAAAATAATAAGTAAATAATTTAAGGTTGGTTTAGCAAGGGGCCGTCGGTGGGGAAACATGAGCTTAAGGCGGGGCACGACCGTAAATATGGGACAACATAAGACCCAGTCGAAGAAAGTCAGTAAGTGGGACCCACCCATCTCGTCCTCAAATTTCTCAAATGGAGGCTCCAACCCTGTCCCATTTCCCCCCGAACTCGATCTCTTCTCTTCCCTTCCGACCAAAGCCCAAGCAAAAGAAAAGAAAAAACAAAGACAGATCAAATCAAATCAAAGATTCAATTTTTTTTTTTAGGGATTTATAGGTACGTTGAATGGTGGTTTGAATTAAGGTTCCAAAGAAAAAGATGTATGTAAAGGCAGTGCCTCCGACAGATTTGAATAGGAATACAGAGTGGTTTACGTATCCAGGTGTTTGGACGACCTACATTTTGATTCTCTTCTTCTCTTGGCTTATTGTTCTCTGCGTCTTCGGTTGTTCTCCTGGCATGGCTTGGACCATTCTCCATCTCTCTCATTTCCTCGTAATTCCCCCCCCCTCTCTCTCTCTCTCTCTCTCTCTCTGATTTGTTTTAGGGTTTTGGTTTCTGGGAAAATCTGATTCTTCTCGTTTAGTTTCAATTCTAATTGATTATACAATGTGAGATGCGATTGTTAGATGATTCTAATTGTTAGTTATTTAATGTTAGGATTTTAGGGTTTCTCCGCAAACGTGTGATTTTATTTTAGTATTTGTGATGAAAGAGTTTCTGATTATGGTTTGGCTTGAAGTTTGGGATAATTTAAAGAGAGATTGTTTGTTACTTTTTTCACATCTCGGTTGAGGTTCATAAACTAGCTATGCTTCCCTATAACAAACCTTTTTTTGTGGGTTCTTAACGACATTTTATCATAAGACCTCCAATAAGTAAGGTAAAAAGATCATCCGTTTCATTCCTCGTTATGCTAAAATACCTTTTCTGGACTAGGGTTACCACAAGAAGTTTAGCCAATCACAACATAGACCACTCTTTCGAATGTTAATTGGGAGACTTTCATGCATCTGTCGTTGCAAATTATTGTTTTCCGTTTGATGCTTGATTGTGAAAGTGTGAGCACATAGAGCGGTAAGAAGAAACAGAGATTGGGTTGTGGTTGCTGGGGAAAGGAGGGTTATATGTGAGTGGTGGTTTGCTTGCTTGTTCTACCTCCGATATTATTTTGCTAGCATTCAAGGTATTAGGTTTTGATGCTCATGTTTATATGTTGCTTGGATGTGAACAAGGCATATGTTTTCTCTGAAGGTTTCTACAGTGTCTCTAGATTACATATCATGAAGGTTGAATTTGATACGAGTACTATCACATGGAACTAATGAGCCAAGAACCAAATGAACAAAAAATGTACATGGCTGTTCATATTAGCAAAAAAATCAAAGCGTTTCAAATTTGAGTAATTTTGAAAGGGTAAAAATAAATCAGACCCAAAAAAATAAAAAAACTTTTAAGTATTTTGAGGTAGACTGGCACGTAGGATTTGGTCATATGGTCTTTGACTCCTTTTGTTTCTCCAGCATAACTCTTTGATACTCCATTCCCCTATCTCTTCCTGCCAATGCTTTTTTTTTTACTAGCTTCATTTATATTGCACTTTTTTTTTTCCCTTTTTCAATAACTTGGGAGTTTACTGATTCATTGTCTTCTTTTGAAAAATTATCACTTAGTTCATAATTATATCCTTGCAGTTTATTAAATAATTCCTGCTTATAACAATGTATTGATATAATAGCAATACTGCAGAATTAATTGTAGTTCTTGAATTGCAGGTTACCTATCACTTTTTTCATTGGAAGAAGGGAACACCATTTGCTGATGACCAGGGAATCTACAATGGATTGACTTGGTGGGAGCAAATAGACCATGGCAAGCAGCTTACTCGTAATCGAAAATTTCTGACTGTTGTGCCAGTAGTGCTGTAAGTGTTTCTCTCTAACAGGGAAAAAGAGACCTTGAAGCATTTAAAAATGTTTGTATAGCTGTTTGAAAGGAATTACCTAAATGCTTACTAAGTTTATCTTCTTTGAAAAACTTATCAGCAATTTTCAGCCAAACTATTCAACTCTGCAACGTGAAATTGTAGGATTTAATTTTCCATCTTTCTGTGTCCTATCTGCATTTCTATGTCTGTTCAATTCAACGTGAAGTTGTTCACTTTGGGAGGCCAGTCATGCTTTTTTGTGTTATGGTATTAGCAACAGAATCAAGGCTTATGCTATAAGAGTTCGAGGAATGGCTTATATGTGGCGATTCATTGTGCCTTTAATGGTTTTAACTATCTCTTACATGGACACAAATAAGACTGCCGTCCTGTTGGTTCATGCAACTGCCCATGACCTTTTTAGTGCTGTTTCACATTGAAGCATTTGATAAATAACTACTGTTCTAGTATTTTATGGCTGTCTGTTGGTAGAGAATAAGCAAGGGGAGAGGATATCTCTTAAGGATAAAATAATCAGTAGTTCCAGGAGAAAATAATCAGTTGTTCCATTGCTAATGAAGATATTTTCAGGGACAAGCTGGCATAGTTGGGGGTTAGTGCACCCGGTTGCTTTCCATTGCTAATGATGATATTCTCAGAGACAAGCTGAGAGAGAGAGAGAGAGAGAGTCACAATATTGTTGGTCCTTGAACTGTCATTGACAAATGGTTGTGACATTAGTACTTTAGAGATAGGGATATCTATTTAGCACTCTGAGATCCTCAGATTGGGAGCATCGCTGCAGCTCCCCTCTTTGTAAGCTCAACAAGGGAAACAAACTTACCAAGGATACCATTCTTCTTTTTCGCACATTAATGCTATGTTCTCTCACAGTCTACCTTCAATCACTTGATTCTAGTCCATCCCTTTCATGATAAATCTTTTCTTATTTATTCTTAAACTTGGCTTTTCAAGATCTGCTCGTGGTTCTACTTCTGGCAGACATAGTCTGCCTGGGGAACAAGAATATGCTCACTGTTTCTGTTATTAACTTTCATGCCTCCTACAACATCAAACTTCCCTCATGTTGACCTCAAGACATGCATCTGAACCCCATAATGGCTGGATTTCATTAAGATCCAGTACATTATTCTTACCATTTGTTATGTTGGGAATTAATAGATTTCAATCTAAGATAATCAAAGATGGATGACTTATTGTTTTACTTCAACAGATACTGAGGGTTCCAAATTGGTAACATACTTTCTTTTGAATTCCATTTGACGGTACATGAAAGGATAGGATTTTTATATCCAGAAGGTTTTCTATTTAAAAACTTGTAGAAGATTTTTTTTTTCCTTGCTTACTCCATGGCATGCCCATTACTCATCTCTCTGTTGTTAGTGGTAAAATTATAGGCTTCTTATCTGTTTCTTCGTCTCTGTGCATTATAAATCGCATCATGCATAAGTGTAGACATGAATTGTGGGTAACATAGAAATAAATAAGGGATGACACTTATAAAAGGAATTATATGATTGTTATAGGGATATCATAACTTTTTTCCCCATTGCTTCAGACGACCTCTCTTTCCAAGACCATAATTTTTGTACTTGAATGCTTATTCTGGCAGGTACTTGATAGCATCACACACTACTGACTATCAGAACCCCATGCTCTTTTTCAACACCCTGGCTGTTTTGGTGCTGGTTGTGGCCAAATTCCCAAACATGCACAAAGTCCGGATTTTTGGAATTAATGCAGATCATTGAGCTTGGATCTTTAAAGACCACAATTCTTATCCCTTTCCTGGATCTTTGAAGAGTAAAGTTTTTACGCCTTTCGTCATTTTGCCATCGAACATCCTTGTACAGATGTGGGAACATCAAAGGATGCTTCTCTCTCTCTCTCTATTTTTTTTTTTTTTTTTTTTTGGTTGCAAAAATCATTTGTGCTGTTCTCTCTCACTGATACTCCAAGAGTGTGTTCGTTGTACGAAGAGGCATTGTTTTGATGCCATGTCACTCGTAATCATTTTGAATTCAGAAGCTAGATGTCAATTTATTGTTATAATTGCATATCTGGAGAAGTTGAAAATGGAGATTGGATTCTAATTTTTGCCTCTTTTTCTTCCTTTTTCGGTCAAACTTTTCCATTTTCTATTTACTTGTCTTGTTGCAGCTCCCAATGAATGCTAATGCAAATGGGAGTGTCCTTTTTGTGGAGTAATGGCTTTCTCATACTTCCTTGCCCTCAATCGAGGGCATCACCCACTGGGTTGGGGTCGATGACGGAAATTACGTCAGCTTTCATACCTCAAACCATGCCCTATAATAAGAATGCAAAATGCCAAGACAAGGGTATCTGGCTTACGTGGTAAACTATCATTAAACGTATTTTAGATTTTTTTTTTTGGGGGGTGACGAATAGCATTACGTTCCTTACACAATTTTGACAACAATTGACTGCAAGGGTACTCTAAATGAAAAACCTACCAATTTACCATCAATATGCTCATGTACACAACAACCTGTCGGTGACTATGACCAATAAAAAGTGAGGGTCAAGTCTGAATCTGATTTAAAGACTAGTAGTCCCAATTGGGAAATCTGAAGATTGGAGAGAGAGAGGGGGGAGGGGGGGGAGGGGGGAAGGGGGGATGGTAGTTGACATAGAAGTCCTATGTGGAGCTTGCGAAGTATGAGATGGTACCTCATGCCACATTCAAAACTATGGAAATTAAATTGATATATCTGAACTAGCAAAATTAAATGTCACTTCAATACGCATTCAAACAATTTTAAACATTTGTCGGCACATTTTTGCAGTTATTTAACTCAGTAATATGCATGCAGTTATTTTGCTCTCCCCCTCCCTCCCTCCCTCCCTCCCTCCTTCCCCCCCCCCCCTCTCTCTCTCTCTGCATTTTAGTGAAACCCACTTGAAAGAGAAAACAGACGTACATAGAGAGGCCATAATAATGAAGACATAAAATCCTATCATCAACATCTCAAAAGATACATCATTTATTATTGTAGGAATTATTGATCTCGTTTTGTGGTTTTAAACAATTTTGTTAGATCCTTCACGTGGGACTCTGGTTTCTTTTGTAGTCCAACGTTTCATTTTGTTTTCTTACAATTCTTAAAACTATATATGATCCTTTCCAAATGAATAATCCAAACTCCGGTAGATCTAATATTGGACCTTTCTTCAACTTTCTCTGTATGCGAAAATAATCACCAAAGGCTATAAGGTGTAGTGAGATTCGGACTGGAATTCTCATCTATATGAGAAGTTAAAATCTCACAATAATCTCAAAAAATAAGAGCATAATTTTCTAAACCTGTTTGGCAATAGAATTTCAATCTCTGTCCGCAAGGGGACAGTCTAGTAATACAAATCTTTCTCCTCGACCTGATAATTTCATATTCAAATTTTCATATAATAAAAAAAAATAGAATTCTAAACCCTTTATGAGTATTTAATTGTATAATTAAAAATATTAAAAAGTGTATATATTTCTATTGAAAATTTTTAATAAAACAATTAATCAACTAAAAATGATATCATCAAAAGAAATACTTTCATTTATTTTCTACTATTAGCCAAACAGAAATAGATGAGATGTAGACCGGAGAGGTGAAATAAAACACAATATTTGGCAAGGGCGGTGCATGTTCACAGTACCAAATTTGTGCATATGATGTTGTGCACAAGACCAAAGTGGATTACAGCAAAAAACAAAATATATTTATAAAAAGAAATACGACATTAAAATAAAAATGAAGGGTCTAGATCTGAATGGATCACAATGTGATGGGTAGAGATTATTCCTTAGCACACTAGCAAGAAGAATGATTGTGGGACCCTCGAAAGACCAAAAGAATGGAGGGTTTTGTCAGATCTTCTATAAAAAAGATTAATAAAGAATAAAAAAATAATTAGATGGAGAAGTGGAAAAAATCGAATAGAGCAACGATCAAAATTGAGGGAAACAACGACAATTTGCGGGAGTCTAGCAAGTGTATGGATATATATAAAAATACACTTGGGTGGGGCTTTGTTTGGTTGAAAAGACAACAGCAACATTAGGGTTTTTTTTTTTTTTTCTTTTTTCTAGAAACCAACTTTACTGAATTAATGTGGATGAGTTTCTTCTTTATTGCAAGTCATGTGAAAAGATCATGAAGGTCTCATCTCAAACCTTTTCTCCTCTTGTGAGACCTAAAACTCGATATAAGAAGCATGACATAAGAACAAAGAGAAAACTAAAAATATAAATATATATGAAAAAAATTATACAATTTCCAACTGAACATAAAAGGGCCAGAGAGAGCGAAAAATTTTAAAAGGGGTTATACATAATTTAAAAAATTGTAACCTGAAGTTAATTTACTTATAAAATTATGGAATGTGGAAAAGATATCAAGACAAACAATGCGAGAGGAACAAAGTCTATTTATGATCCACAAACTCCTCACTGACATCTACAATTTACATGCTATTATTGTCATGATAGAAATTCAAGCCAAACCCAACCAAAGGATGAGTGAATTTTGCACAATATCCATCTGCATTTCCTTGTAAAGATAGAATGAAGAAGAAACAACACTTGAGAAATACAAGGGCAATATTCTGCAGAAGCCCATCTCCCCTCCACTGCCTGCGTGCCCTTTCAAGAAAAAAAAAAACAAAAACTCTGTGCTCCCTCGCTTAATAATTCCTTCATTCTTCTTCTTTCTTACATTGAAGACCCCCTGGTTATATGCTTCTGAAGCCAGCCTAAAATAAGCTTCAAAATTCCGCAGTGATGCTAAAAAGTAAAGGGGAAAAAAAAACACCATGAGAGAGAGAAGCATATATCCATCCCTATCTGTTAGTTTTGATCAAGAAATCCCAAACAACTCACCCACCAAGAAAAATCAATAATCAAACAAAGAAAAAAGAAAACCCCCAATTTTTTTTTGTTTGGTCTTTCCTTTTACCAATTTCCTCCACCTAAAACTCCATTCCAAAACCCAGTAGAATCACCACCACCACCACCTTGATCTCTAGTAGTCTCAATATGATCAGTAGAATTAGTAGAGACAGACCTGACATCTTCAAAAGGAAACAAAAGCCTTCCACTATTCTCTTGAAGACTCCCATACCCACTTCCAATCCCATCAAGTGAAAAAGTAAGTGATGGTTTGTTATCTTGCACTAGAGGATGACTTAAAAACCCACTTGTTGGAAAGACAGGGTGTGGATCTGGATGATTAATTGACATTGGCATAAACGAACTCAAACCCCTTGATGATGCTATCCCAGTCAACAACTCCAAAGCTGAAACTTGCGAAGTGCTTGTAGTAGTAGTAGTAGTAGTAGTACTAGTGCTAGTACTTGAAGAAGAAGAGGAATTCTTGTTTTCTATGTGTGGTTGTAATTGAACAAATTCAGTGATGCTTCTAAAGTTAAGATCTTGAGCTGATGGAAAAGCATGGTTGAGATCTTGTCCTTGATGATGGATTTTAGGTTGCTGAGGAGGAACTAAATCAGGAAGCTTCTTTGATGAAGAATTTGTAGTAGTAGCAGTAATAGTAGTAGTAGAAGAAGATTTGGAGGTGGTTGTTGATGATGAAGATGGTCTCTTGTTCTTTCTTGAACCTCCACCAACAGGAATATTCCTTAGAGAGCCTCCTTCAGTCCAATACCTTCTACAAGATTTACAAAAATACCTTGGTTGTGTGAGACTATAATTGTTGTAGTAACAAAATTTTGTATTTGTTGAGTTGCATCTTGGACAATTCAAAGCTTGATCCTTTTGAGGTCTAGCTCTTCTCTCAGCAACACCACCACCTCCAGCACTATTTGGCTTTGGACATGTATTTGTGACCATCTCTTCCATCGGTTTTACAACAATCTCCTAAAAAGAAAGAAAAAAGCAATACCCACATCAACCAAAAGGAAAAGGAAAGAGATGAAACCATGACCTTGCAGATCAAACAAAAGTGAGACAAACATCACCACTCGAGATCAAAAAAAAAAAAAAAGAGAAGAGAGCATACACACATACATACAAACAAAACAAAATCCAAGCCGCTTTTTACACTTCCAAGAATTACACAAGAGAGAGAAAAGAGAGAGACGAAGAAAAGTAACAAATAATATTAACAAATTAGACCTTTTTCTTTTCCTCCTTTTATCACATAGGCAAAAGCAAAAGAAAAAAGGGAAAGTGTTTTTGAGAAGAAGCAAAAAAACAATTTCAAACAAGTATTGTGGGGACTCTGAAAACTATCCATAGAATTGAAGACTCCATCATCTTTCACAAAAGTTATCCTTCTCTATATGCAATAAAAATCAACGAGAAAAAAAAAAAGTCTGCAATATAATCATGAAAAAGCAAAAACTCAGTTAGAAAAAAAGAAATCACATGTGCTAAACCGATCTCAATAAAGATAATGAATCAATGAACAAATAAAGATCTGTGTATCTACCTGTGGCCATTGTGCGGTATCCATGTTTGAAATCAGAAGAGAGATATATATCTTCAGGGAGAGCGGGAGAGAGAGAGAGGAGAGAAAATGAAGTCTTCTTTCCAGCAACTGGTTTTAAAAGAGAGAGAATGAGAAAAGGAATGTTTGAGATGGTTTGTGCGGACGTTCCATGTCATTTCCTTTGGCACTGTCTGTGTGTGAGAGGGAGAGAGAGGCTTTCTTCATGTAATTAATATAATATAATATTTAGAGCATTTTTTATATAAAAACTATTTGTCACACAAGTAGTTTAATTTATTGCAGCATGTTAGTGGGAATATTTATGGATACAGATTGGTGGGTGGTTTTGTGTGTGCTTGTTGCCTTCTCTTTTCTGACCCAAGCAGAGTCAGATTTCTCACCCTCTTCTCCTTTCATATAATGTCAGATTTCTCATGTTATCAATATTCTGATTTTGATTTCAGAAATACCAAATCCTTCGTATAGGTTACAAGTGATCATAAGGTTAAAGAAAATAAATATTATATAAAAAATAAAATACAACATACAGGAAATAAGGAACAAAATGGGAAGTAATTATTATTTTTAAAAGTATGACAAAAATTTCACTCATTTTGAATATTTGCAGAAAATATATGCCCCCAAAGGTTGATTTGTTTTGTCATCAGACTCTAGAACTGAGAAGAATCCGTGTACGCACCTCCGTTGTTTGACTCAGAATGCACAACCAAATAAAATAATTGATTTGATGCTGCCTACCATCAACTCATAATTTGTCCCCCCCCCCCCCCCCATTCATTTTATTTTCTATTCAATTTATTTTTAAATTTAAATAATTATATAAATTAATATATGACATGAAACAAAATAAGATTTGTACAAGAATCCTTAAAAGAATCTGTGTGTATAATCAACGTCACTTAGTATAATAAAGAATTTATTTTATTATTGTATTTATATGTTAATTAACTATATTATTATCTTCTCTTCTTTGACACATTAAATTTGTATACTCTTTTTTACAGAATAAAAAAATTTATGTATGAGTATTGTATGCTTATAATGTATAACTTTATCTTTCTTTAATCAAGTATCGAGTTTAAAATTTGAAAAGAAAAAAAAAATTATATTTAAAGAGTTTCGTTAAATTGAATTAAACCATATTTGAATCGTATTAATTAAAATATAATTTTAAATATTTATTAATATATATAAAAAAAATAATCCATAACCTACCTTTTGGATTTCACAAACTTCAAAATCTTGAAGGCAGGATGATCCGAATGCGATGCCACTGAGATAATGATATTATTGAATGCTTGGGCAGATAATAAAAATCGAAATAGTTTTACAGAGCTTTCTATCAGCAAAAGATTATTATAACGCTGAGGCTCCACAACCACAAAACATAAAGTAAGAAAACATGTTTGTCGAGTAACATAACCAATGCGAGTCATGATGTGACTCTTAAACGGGACGGCTGCGAAGAAGGAAGAAGATCCATGATACATAAACTTATCAAGTTAATTATGTTTTATATTAGCATTAGTACTATTATCTTGGTGGAAATTATAGAACAAATAATTATATAAAATTATGCTTCCCAATCGATTGATAATTTTAACCGACGGATAATTAATCTAATGGGTTATGGTGTTATATTTCTTGATCAAGTTTCTGTGTTTGACTCACAGTTTGGATATAAAAAAAACTATGTTAGAAGGGTAACTCCCTTAAATGTACCACTACAAATCACGAACTGAATTAGTCAAAATATAATTTCAAATACCGATTAGTATAGTATAAAAAAAATCAATCGATAATTTCCACCTAAAACCAAACTCTCCGTGCCAACAAACAAATAAATAATTTAACATCGATACCTTTTAATCAAGATTTTAATAAAATTGATTTGTTATTATAGATAAGATACTTTAAAAAAATTATTTTTTTAAAAGGCAAGTAAAACAATAAATTCACATAAAGAAATGTTTGGATTTTTTTTTTTTCTCGGCAGTTTGAATCTTAAACTTCGGACATGCATAATACTCGAAGGCTTTTGTGCCATTAAGGATGTCGCCGGGTGCCAACGAAAATGATTCCAGATCACACTGCACATGCTTTATAAAAACCCTTCAAAATCAACAACAAATAATATACTGACACGTAATCCCAAACTCAATCAGATAATTTTGTGAGAAAGGTTATATGATTGTTTTTTTTTTTTTTTTTTTTTTTTATACATTTTTACTCGATAAAAATAATATATTTTATAATTGAATCTTTCCGTCTTGTAAAATAATTTATTCGATCAAACAAACTAGTGAAAATATACAAAAATAACCCAAGAGAAATAAGTTTATTAGGTAAATAAATAAATAAATAAAAAAGAAGATAAAATTTGACCTAGTTTGATCTCCGGTGAAAGCACTGCTAAGACGTCCTTCCATTCCAAACAGTGGTTATATAAATTTTAGTAATGATAATAGTATGGGTCCTTTTTCTTAAAAATATAAGTTGCTGAATTCAAATGCATAAAAAAAATAAAAATTGACTTACAGTGAATAAATATACATTCAATTTCTTCTAAATATAAAAAGAAAATCTCATGTTATGATTTGAATTTTATAAATTAAATGGGTCTGAATGGAAAACTCTATAGGTAATAAATTCAAATTTTTGTGATAAAAATAATGGAGAAATAATTCTATCATAATGAATCTAATAAAAGTGTTAAATTAAAGTAATACTAGATAAATTAAATAATCATATATTAATTTAAAATCAATATCAATATCAATATCAATATCAATATATATTTTATTTTATTTTAATGAAATATTTATTTAAATTAATTAAAATTAATAATTTGATATTGATTGCACATTCATATTAGAACTGTTGCATGAGATCTAGTTCTTTATTTATAATTTCTTTAGTCCATCTCATATTATTATTATTTAAATTATATTGAGATAAAATTATTTAATAAAATTTTTATATAAGAGGAAAAATCGTAGCTAAATCGAATAATTATAAAAATTTTATTATTTTGTCTGACCAATTACTCAAGACTCGAGCTTGGCGTCGTCGGTAAGGGACAGAAGTTTGCTATGTCTAGTCACTTCCTAACGTGAATAATTCACGGCTGTGATTCGGTGGATTCCCTTCCATCCCATCAATCCGAGGGCCGCGCGGTTGTCTATCTCACGAAACTTACGTGATGATATCGCTACATCATTCTTACATAATCATCAACCCAAGTGAACCCACCAACCCTTCACAAATCATATCCTGCCACGTCAACAGAATAATTTGACAATCCAACAGCCACTAGACCCTGTAGTTTCGAGCGAACCTAAAAATGGCGGCGATCGGAAGCCGTCAGATTGTGGAAATCTGGGACCCACATAAGATGAAATCTTAGCCACTGAAACACACACGAATTTCTGATATTTGAGTTCAATGAATTTCCCAGAAAAAAAAAAAAAAAAAGAATATTTTTAGATGGGGAGAGAGAAAAGTGGGATAATGGGCGGTGGAAGTGGAGGAGGGAGTGGGACCCGTAATGCGCGTGCATACATCCTAAAAGACACCTCAACCCCGCAATAAGTAAGGGGAAGAGAATCATCGGCGACCGTCTGATTTTTTTTTAATAAAATTCGCCCAAACTCAATTTTGCCAGAAACGCTTTCCCTGATTCTCATGATGTCACGTGATTTTTGGCTTGCCTTCTTTGTTGACGTGGACCGCATTGAGCTAGTGCATTCCACGTCAGCATTTTTGGCATGTTGAAAGCTAGTCAAACCAAGTAACGTTTTTCATACATTCCATTTCTCATATACTCCTCAATTTACGAGTCAATGAATCACGCATAGTCAAACTAGGTAACGTTTCTTAATTGAAAATTGAATTCATTAGCAATAAAAATAATCTTAAATTAATAAAAATAGTATAAGATAAAGTTTCACATGTTTAAGGTTTTGATCCAAAATCAATCAAACTAAAATCAAACGTTATAAAATAATGAAAGAATGGTAACATGAAAAATATAAAAATATATATATATTAATGAATTTTAAAATATCATAAAAAATCATAAAGAATTAAATCAAACCAAAATCAAAGTTATTCTCAAATCATTAAATACTAAAATTAAAATCAAATCAAAACCATCTAATTTTGTGGTTCCAAAATCAGAAATCCCATAATTGATTTTGTTTCTTTTTTCGTGCCAAACTTTGAAACTTTGGTTTCTATTCGGTTCTGAGTTTTTTTTTTTTACCATCGATATTCAGAATTTGTTTAACTAATCTGATTTAAATATTGTGAGATCTATTTTAAAGGTTAACTCTCTCAAATCTTTTTTCATCATTTATAGGGTTCAAATTCGAGATTTTTGGTTAAGAAGATAAAGTATCCAATCACTAAATTTAAAAGAGTTTGATAAGGTATAAACCTTTGATGTACCTAGAAATAAGTGTAAAGTCAAAATTCATATTAAAAGCAAAGGATAACATGCATGATTACAGGTTATACATTTTAGAAAATAATAATAACACTAAAGTATTTTAACCATGTTTTAAAAAGGTTAAATAGTATTCTAAAACCTTTAATGTATTTGGATATACATACTCCATTTTTCTTAGAATTTCAGGGCGCTTTTACCTTACTGTGCCCGTTTGTTCACCCCTAATCGGATAACTTAAAATTCCAATTTTCTTTTATAACTTTCCCACAATTCTTTTTTAAAGAAAAAAAAATTATAAAAGATTTAAAGTATTGACATATAACTTTGTTGCACTCAATTACCTAACAAGATAACACATGTCCAAGTGCCAGCGATATGACATTTCAAAAAATTTCAGTTCAATTTAATAATTTCACATATTTGAATTTTAAATTCAAATTTTAAAATAATTAATTGTGAAATATGTATGATGGACATGTGAATATGCATCCATTTGGGGGCAAAAAAAAGGAGGGGTTCCTTAGCCTACCATTGTCAAATCAGAAGGCGGGGAGGGGAGATAAAATAGGTCCGCAGGATGTGAGCGGGAGGAATTGGCGATAGGACCCACAATATCTGGCCAAAACGAGGGACTTGATGGACAGAAAGAATCGGTTAAATCGGTTGGGGGGGGGGGGGCGGGGTCGTAGAAAAAAGATGATCGATGGGGTGGGGAGCCTAAGCATGTGACATGCTAGGCCTGTGCTGTGCACCACAGTGTTTCCAAAATTCAATTATTAAAGTGGTACTCGTACTGTTTGATCGGCCATTGATTGACCACAAATTGGTGTGTTGGTGGCAATGGCAAGGCCGGTGTCATAGCCAGGGACCACCTCTCCACTAGCCACAACCATGGACGGGGTTTGGGTTTAAGGGTGATTGATATCATCTCACCACTAGCAATTTGCTAGTGCTTTGGGCAATTTTCGCCCCTGCATCTGCCTAACAACGGAGCAGGGGCTTTCATTTGATTTGGGCCCAACCTATTTACTTGCTGTTGGAGCCTAGGTCTGTTCTAGCTTGATCCACAATAACTCGAGGCCCGCCCCATTAGAAAGTGCACTACAACCCATAGGGAGGGAATTGAGGGTTACTTCTCTCTTTTTGGTAACAAAATGAGGAAGCCCAAATCAGGCCCAAAACAAAAAACAAAACAAACTAGAGCCCAGGGCAGCTCCTTGGACAAGGAGAGCCCATGATATCTTCATGCAGCAGCTGGCAAATGCTGGAGGGACTGAGATACAAGTCCTGGAGGCTTCAAGTGACCAATTCTTGTCAGGTGGTCAGCACACCTTTTCCTCTCTCTGAGACTTGGACGACGGAGGAGTACTCAGAACACACTCTGAGCATGTTGTATTCTCGGATGAGAGCGTGCAGGGGGTGGGCTTTGGAGAGGCTTCTGATGAGAATGACCACTAAGGATGCAGAATCAGACTCAACGATCAAGTGGCTGATATTCAATTGCCTATCAAGCTCGAGGTGTCTCTTATGCCCCAAAGCTCAGAATTAAAGCTGTCGGTGATACCCATGTTTATGGAAAATCGGAGGATCCATTGGCCAAAAGAGTCTCCGGGTTACACTCTCTCTCTCTCTCTCTCTCTCTCTCTCTCTCTCTCTCTCTCTCTCTCTCTCCAGTGAAAAGAAGGTCCGGGAAGCCCCATGAGCGCGCGTGGCTCTGGAAGTCTCCATATGCTATTAAATGCTTGAATTGATTTACACTCACAATTCAAGATCATTTTCATAACAAATCATTGTTACTTAACCTAGGCATCTTAGACATCACTTGGTCTCTAGCTATGCCAAAAAGTTCAACTCGCACTTTTTTCACGTCCAATCAAACTGAATAGAATTTTAAAAATTGTCACAATTATTCACATTAATCGAATCTAATGTTTCTAGAATAAGAGCAAGTTGGTTGCTTCTCTCCTAGTGGCTTACGTTGGAGGCACATTGGGAAGGGAAAATACTAAAGTTTGGGAGGCATTTGGAAAACGACTAGCACTTCTAGCGAAGCTTTTGGAAAACTGACCACTCAGTTTTGCGAATGTGAAATTTTAGTCTTGTACAGGTGATAATGTTTTTATGTTAAAATTATCACTAAACAATCGGCTCGTGTGTTTGTATTTTTTTTCCCTATTTTATGGGGCAAATTGAGATTTTTTGAACATCTTTTCATGTGGTTGATCATATAAACTACATTGGGAATCCTAAGGACGAGCCAAACTTCAAATTTCGAGCATAGACTTGACCCATTTACTAAACATAAAGTGCTGCCAGACAAACCTGTGTTGTGCATTGTAGAAAATCTTTTCACTCAAAGTCTCGATCGATGGACCTCTCTACTCTACTCATGTCTTATGGATCAAACCTAAGTAGTAGGTTGGTCCTAAGTTTAAGGCATTCTATTTCTACACATTACTTTTTCTTTTTCTTTTTTTTTGCTGGGACTCAAATTCAAACGTATTATATAAAAAATTGAGAAGATACTATTTGAGCTGAAACTATACATTACCATTTGCTAACACAACAAGCAAGACCTCCTGCGTACGTGACCCAAGCACAGATGAGATAGCGATTTCTATGACCCAAGTTAGGCCCATTTAAGGCCCTACCTGATTTTTTTTCTACTTTCTTTTTTGGCGCCTTAGACTTGGTCCACTGATGGTATTTGGAGCTTTGCTCCGATTAATTTGGGTAAAATCACTGTCGGAACTCATTAGGGAGAGTCTCTTTCAACATGGTTTTTTTCGTTCCCAATGAGGCTCAAACTCTATTCACAGTGCTCTTTCTGCATACCAATAAGATATTGATTTTTTTTAGTATTATTAATATTTCACCTCAAATATTTGATGACAAAATTGGCCAAAACGTCTTTTTTGGGAGAATCTCAAATGTCTTGAGTTGATTTTCATTTTATTTGTATCCATTAATAGAGATGGGATCCCATACTAACAAGGAGAACAACCATAGTGGCTTTCTGTTGATGAATGGCCAAAATAGAAAAAAAAAATTGCGCTTAGAATTCTAAATTGTTGCTCATATGAACAGCTAAAAAATGAGAGGAAAAAAAAAAAAAAATCCCTGTGGGCTACTCACCCTTTATTGCCCTCATTTCTGCACGAGTGATTCAAATGTTTTTACGTTAGCTTTCCCATGCCTCACCAAGAGTCAAATGCTCAGACATTTTTTTTTAAGAATAAATCGAGAAAGATGAGAAAAAGAAAAACTAATCTCGTGCCTTAACCTTAACTAGAGCTCGTCAAAGAATTGGGAGGTAAAGTGTGAGTGTGACACACATCCTTAATTAAAATATTAGACCCACAAATTTCCCACCGACGGGCTCAATTGCTTGAGAAAATGGTGCCATAGACTCGCCTGTCTCTCTCTCTCCCTCTCTTTCTCTCTCGGTCGGTTAACAATACCATGGAGAGTGATTTAAGGGGTGATGTCGACGGAACCCAACCCAAACCATGAAAACTTCAAAAAAAAAAAAATAAATAAATAAATAAATAAATAAAAATAAAAATTGAAAGGTGCTTTTTGAAGATTGGGTAGAGAGTTGATTTCTTTGAAGTCCAAATCGACCAACTGTGCATAATATCTGTCTCTGCCTGTGATGCAATATATTGTATGTATATACACAACAATGATATAGTAAATCATATTGGGGGTCCGATTCAACTTGTTACTCCTTCATGTTGTGTTATTGGGACCTACCCATGATCTCTCATGAGGTGATCATTATCCCATACGATGCTATCAATCAAAATTTGAATCTTTCCAAGACAAAATCATACTTGTGACTTGGGGGTGTCTAAATATAGGCCATCAACGGCCAATAAAAGAGTAATTTGACCGTAAAAAAAAAAAAAAATTATGATATAATATAATAAATACCATAATTTAATTTTAAACTAAAATATCGAGATAGCTAATATGATCTGATATAGTTAATTTTGCTTATTTTTCTCAAATTTAAATTACATGTAGCGCCATTTAATTTATAGGAGGATGAATGGAAGGAAATGTGAGGAAAAAAAATGCTAAAATCCGAGGAAATAGGACTGAAATATTTCAAAGTATAGAAGTCGGTAAGTGGGCTGTAGCCCCAAAATTCATAAGGAGTATGAAAGGACTTGTTTGGTTGACCAAAGATGTTGCCCTCTTGTTATTTATGGAACCATGTCCTAAGGAAGGGTCATGTGGCACATGGCATGGCCGGTATTTGAAGCTGCGGATTTTTCAAAACTAATTGGATTTTGGAATTTTTGGGATCTAACTCTATCTTTATCTGTTGGTTTCAACATTTATGTATGAACTTTATGGATATATTATTCAAGTTTCATGGCAGACTAGAAAAAGATTAGATCGTTTATTCCATTGTTTAGATAAAATTTGTCTTACTCTGTGAACCCCACTAAATTTCACCAACTCTCTCTCTCTCTCTCTCTCTCTCTCTCTCTCTCTCTCTCTCTCTCTCTCATTGTGTCACTAGTGACTTCAAATATGCAAGGACACAGGACCAAGTCTACTTGGAAACAGAATTTTTTTTTGGTATCATGTTACGCCTTAATATTTTAGATTTCGTCCCGATTAATTTGGATCGATCGCTTGTAGGACTTAATTGAGGGGGCAGATCTCCCAACGTTGATTTTTTTTTTTCTGAGAAATCAAACTCCCAATCATAATTAAGAGATATTAATTTCCAAACCAATTAAGTTATAAGATTTACGTTGTAAACAGAATTTTCACCAAACTAAAAGAAGAAAAAAGCATTTTGACAAATATTTATGAAGATTATGCAAATTTAAATGGCTTTTTATACTTTGTCCAATCTGCGGGCCTTTGTTTTTGAGTCATCACCACGTTCGCCTGCCTTATCATTATACTTTCCTATCAAAGTTTAATTACATGAATTTCAATTCAAAAAATATAACAATGCATTGCATATATCTAAAATTCAGAATATTTTTTACATACACAATATACATTTTAGAGTTTCGAAAATGATTATACTATTTAAAATATATTAGAATATCTTATCATATATTTATCGGTTCATGCAAATTATGAAAAATAAAATTATCATTAAATCCCATTTGCTTAAAAGAAGTTAAATAGTTTTGAAACTTTTATCTTCAAGAGTTTTGTCTCACTGAATTCAACTTCCTTTTTTTTTTTATTATCAAGCAAAAGAAAAATGGGTAATCTTCGTATTTTGCTCCAATCAGAACTAAAATTTTCGATGCTTATGTAAAGTAAATCCAGGCGACTTATTTTGGGGGAAATTTCTTTTTCTTTTTTTGTTTTTAAATTACGGATTCCACGAGTAGAACTTTAAAGGTTATAAAAGGGCGACAAGATTGGAATTTTTTAATATTTAAGCATATATTTTAAAGAATAATATTAAATAAAATAAATAGACTAAATTTCAATTGATAATCTATAACTTTCAATTAAAAAAATATTTTAAAACATAGTAAAATAGATTATTATATAACATTTTGTTTATTTAGTTCTATCTAATATTATTCTATTCTAAAATAGTATTATTGAGTGACAATTTTGCCCCTGCTATTGCTCTCTTTTCTCCTTTCTTTCTTCTTTTTTTTTTTTTCCCAAAATTTGTAAAAACAACATGTTGGAGGGACAAGTGTGTACACAACGAATAATTGAAAATGAAATTTAGGGTATTGAAATTCCATATTATTCCTCAGGAAATTTCTGGGTAAGGGTAGGCAGCCCCACCACCAAAATGTCCCCTTCTTACTAGGGTCTAGAGGTCTAGATTGAACAAATTTGCAAGGGCAATGCGTTGACTTCAAAAGCAATTTAACTTTTTTGAACAATTTATGATTTACCCAAGAGCGTATGTATGAGACAAGTCAAAAGTCAAAAATCCCATAAAGTAGACGCGTTGGGATAAATCCCTGTCATTTTCAACTCCTAATTCCAGAAATACCCCCACATGTGGAGAAAAATAAAAAAAAAAAAAGAAGGAAAAAAATGAAAATTAATATTTTAATTTTGTTTTATTAGTTAGCCACGACAAGATTATGATTGTTAATCATAAGGATGTGGGTTTGGGCATTGTGGTTACAATCAATTCAGGATGTTTTGACATCTTAGGATCTTGCTACCCTTTGGGGGATCTCATAGAGCGGCGAGACTCAAAAGTTATTTACAAAAAAATATTATACTTCGTATCAATATTTACGATATTATGTACATTGTTTTTTTTTTTTCTTGTTATACGATATTTGAACCGTTCAACTACGAAATTAGAGGAGAGAATTATAACCATTAGACTGTTTTCTTAGAAACCATTATGTACATTGTTTTCTTATTAAACTAATACCTATTTCACCTAATTTCTTTTTTTTTTTCACTTTAAATCTAAACTAAAACAAAAAATTAGATCAAATACTTTTTCAAAAACTATTTAAAAAAAATGGCATTTTTTAATGAAGAAAACCGAAAGGAAAAAAGGGAGGCTCTTTGAGGTGGTTTTATTTATCTACTCTTTGGCTTTTTTAAATAAAAATGCAAGCTGATAAAAATTATTTTAAATTATTTCAAATATTACAATTTTATTGTATATATTAACTTAAAATTATTTAAATACCTATGAATATTTTAAAAATATTTAAATAAACCAAAAAAAAATCAAATATCAAATATTTATAACTTAAAATATTTATTTTTAATTTATGAATATTTTAAAATTATTTATGAAATTATTTATTTTATATGTTATTATGAAACTTTAATATCAATTGTTATTTATTTTAATGTCATTAAATATTAATATTTATATAAATTATTTTGCCTTTCCCTCTATTTAAGAAAAGTTTTTTGTTTAAATAAAATTAGTCAACAATTTCTCATTTAAATTTTAAATCTCTTATTTCTCGTTTTATCTTATAACCAACAAATAAAACCTTTTGACAAAAAAAAAAAACTAGGCAAGGAGGACCTAAAACTGGCAGTATTTTCGAGGAAAATATTTTTAATTTGCAGAGTTTTCAAATAAAATTGCCAAATTCTTTTTTCTTGACTAGTTGCTTCTAAAAGAATAGCAAAAAAAAAAAAAAAAAAAAAAAAATCAATATTAGTCAAAAATGGTGGAAGCAATATATTATTATTTTCAGCTAACTAGTTAGTTCTTTAAGCATAGGAATTTTCAAATTTGGGAGGCCGACCAGTTATAATATGAACTTTGAATTAAGCTAGAATAGAATATCGAGCTTATTCTACCAATAATTCAAAACTTTGGGAGTAATTTGAACTTTTAAATTAAAAGAAAATTTATATACACATTTTTTATTACCAAATTTATGATAAGGTAATTAATAAAATGCATATTTTGCTAATGTCTCTTAACACGAGTTAACCCGATATATTTATAGTAGTATTATATAAATCAAATCGATTAAAAAATCAGATAAACCAAACACGTAATAGAAAAAAAATTCAATTTTTTTAATTTGAATAATTTTGAACAACATCCAAAAAAATTTAAAATATAGCTATACGTAAAATTTAATCTATTTAATTTTTTTTATTAATCCAGTCCACGTGGCATTACTTCAAGATGATCATTACCTCAAGGTTGCACTAAGAGGCTATTTGGTTTTCAAATTGAGAAAATTTGGTGGGTGGGGACTCCAACCAATGAAATAAACTAAAAAGTATAAACAATTACTTTCACTGCTTTGCTTGGAAGAGAGAAAATGTGGACATCTTTCTATTCATATTCCAAACAAAAACTAAAAAACAAATAAAAAACAACCTTCTTTTTCTCAAATGAAGGTGACCTTTAAATGAACATTGGATTTGAGAGCATCGATAGAATTCACTTTTTTTTTTTTTTTTTTTTTTTCCTTTTCCTTGTACCATGGTTTTGTTTTTAAATTATTACCCAAAACACAAAAAAACTTTGAAACGGTTAAAATGTTATTTCTGTTGCGTAGCAAATGAACTCACCCGATCGACAAACATTAAATTTGGGAGTCGTCGGTTGGTGCGGCAACGTAAGTGGAACGAATCATATATTTGGCCGTTGATGAGGGTAAAATTGTAAAAATGTCACATTCCCCCGTGACAACAACCATAAAAAGAAAATGTGGAAGAAAAATTTAGAAAACGAGTCTTGGACTCTCGGCCTCTTGGGATTGTTTGTAGAATTGACTACAGGAAGACTGTGTCTATCAGGAGAGAGAGAGAGAGAGAGAGAGAGAGAGAGAGAGAGTACAAGGAGATATACACGGGAAGAAGAGAACATGGGACCCTTTTTTTCTCCCTCACTCATTAATATCTACTTGCGTTTTATTGCAACCCTAATCTTTTTTGGGCTAATTTAAGAGAAACAACAAGTGGGTTTTGAAGAAGTCGTCGAATCTGTATCTGGGTTTTGACCAATTTGTTTATGGAGTTTATCGGTGAGTGAATTTCCGATCAATTTTGTTGTTTTATTTGTTTTTTCTGTGCATGTGGTGCTAATCATCCGTTGATTCAGTATTGATCTGTTGAATGAGTTCATGAATTGTACTTGTTTGACTCATCATAGATTTGGAAAATTGCTGTTCATGTTGACCGAAATTTTGGAGATCGTGTCAAAATTGTTAGTTTCCTTCAATTTTTTTAAGAGGGATTCTGGGGGTTGGGGTTTTATGTTATTTGTATTGGTATGTGAATTTTTTTAGATCAAATTCTAGGATTGGAACATGGCAACTTTTAACTTTTTTTTTTTTTTTTTTTAACCCTTTGAACCTAACATTTTATTGGGTTTTGGGTATAGGATATACTGGTTAAACTGAAGAAGAATAATAAAATGGGGAATTGCAGTGATGGGGAATATGAGCAATTCTTTGATACCCGTGATGAGATCACTTCGGTCTCAGATTTATCAGATTGTTCTGAGGATTATGCCTCCTGTTCTGGCCTAGTTGATTCTTCTGTATCAAGAAGTTTTCAGTTTGAGTTTTGGACTCAGAACCCTGATAGTGTACATGAACGCCGCAGTAAGTTCTTAG
This sequence comes from Dillenia suffruticosa, assembly GCA_033439265.1. Taxonomy (NCBI): domain Eukaryota; kingdom Viridiplantae; phylum Streptophyta; class Magnoliopsida; order Dilleniales; family Dilleniaceae; genus Dillenia; species Dillenia suffruticosa. The sequence goes on along the minus strand of JAVTVX010000005.1, from coordinate 17,676,829 downwards.
AGTGGATGGGTATAGGTGTAAATCGGATTGCCAAGGTCCAATTTGGGGATCCAGATTGTGAGGGAAGGGAATTGGATATTGGTAGAATTACAGAACAAAGTGGGGCTGTACTTCGAAATTCAGATTTTGATGAGAGGTTATCTGCAAGTCAGTCTTCCGGGTCTTGTTGTTCAAATGAAGCATCAGAGGAAATTGATTCAGAAGAGAGTTTTGTGTACAGATTTAAGAATTTGGATGATGGAACAGAGTTTGTTGTGGATGAGCTAGGTCAGGATGGGATGCTTCAAAGATTGCGTCAAGTGGGTTCTAATCGGTTAGTTACTGTTGAAGAGTTTCAGAGAAATCTAGGATCATCACCCTTGGTTGAACGATTCTTGCGCAGAGAAGTTGAACCGGCAAATAATGGGATAGATACGAAGAAGAAAGTCAAAAAAGGATGGCTCAAAAGATTTGTTGCTAGGTCCCATCTTGTGGATAGGCAGAAGGAAGCTGTTCGGAATCCCTATGATGTCAATCCAGTGGCTGATTCCAAGATCCACAAAGTCCGGGTGCAATCTTATTGGAAGCGGTTGAAGGAATTGTCTTCTATTTACAATAGACAAGAATTCCGTGCACATGACTGCTCAATTTTGTGTATGAAGTTCAGCCCCGATGGACATTATTTGGCGAGTGGTGGAGAAGACGGTGTTGTGTGTATCTGGGAGGTGATTGAAGAAGATATGTCAAACAAATTTGACATTCCAGATATTGATCCTTCATGTCTGTATTTCACTGTGAACCATCAATCAAAATTATCACCTTTTGATGTAAATAAAGATGGAGTGGACAAGAAAAAGAGACTGACAAAATTGTCAGAATCAACCTGTGTAATTTTTCCACCAAAGTTGTTTCATATAAGGGAGAAACCTTTGCACAAGCTCCATGGACACAGAGGCGAGGTCTTGGATCTTTCTTGGTCCAGAAATGGGGTAAGTATGCTCTCTTCTTGTTTATGTTTTCCTCATTGTTGATTAAACTGTTTTTGATTTCAAGCCATGCAATTCTATTGTTGATCCTCGTTCATACATTGTACTACATTGTTGAGAATAATAACACTTCTGTTTATGCAATGTTCTATTCTCCAGTATCTGCTGTCATCATCTGTTGACAATACTGTCCGGTTGTGGCAAGTGGGATGCGATCAGTGCCTTGAAATTTTTTCTCACAATAATTATGGTGAGCTTCAGCTAGCTTTTGCATTTGGTATTGGATTTTCTTTTTCCATGTTGCGTTTTTTGTTCTTTTTTCTTTTAAAAGTTTTTATTGTTTAATCATCAATATTATTGGTACAGTGACTTGCGTGGACTTCAACCCTGTTGATGACAATTTCTTCATCAGTGGTTCAATAGATGGCAAAGTTCGTATTTGGGGGGTTCTTGGTTGTCGTGTTATTGATTGGATTGATGTGAGAGAAATTGTCTCTGCTGTTTGTTATCGTCCAGATGGGAAGGTTGTTGATATCTAATATATATTTGTTTCATATATTTGGTTTCTGAGGAACTATAAGTGTGTGGAACTTTAATTGATTTGAATTATGGCTCTTCTGTGCTTGCTTGCTGCAGGGGGGTGTTGTTGGTTCCATGGATGGCAGTTGTCGCTTTTATGATATTATAGGTATAGTGCCATATTTGCTTTAGTTGAAGTCTTTTGATGCATTGATCAAATTCAAGTTCTGTCATGTATTTCATAGTGTTATTATTTGTCAGCACCCCAGGATTATGTTCTATACAAGATGAGATTTAATGTAATTTAGTATATGTAATTTTCATTATCCTTTGGAGGGTGACATGACAAGACTGGAAGCTTATCGTGTGGTTGTTATCAGCAGAGACTTGTTTAGGGGTCTTTATGGTATTCTTGAATTTGTGAGCCATCTGGATCCTGTGGCATATTTTGGCTTAACATGCTTGGAGCCATCACTCAAGTGCGATGTCTTAGAGAAATGCGTCAGAGATTTATGCTCATATTTGGAAAGTCTGGGGGAGCTACAAATGATAAATTTTGAATTTTCTTTATCCATATATGCTCATTTTATCATTACAATATGATACATAGGAAATCATGGTTTAGATGAAACTGATCATGTTTAGTGTTGGTTCAGATGATCATTTGCAACTGCATGCTCAAATATCCTTGAAGGGCAAGAAGAAGTCACCATGCAAGCAGATAACCTGCTTTCAGGTTGAAAATTTTCACCGACCCCTCCCCACTCCAACAATGCAGTCGTTTCTTTTTCCCCTATAAAGTTTGAAGCATAACTAGCCAGAAAATGGATGCATGCAGAATAATGATAAAGCACATCTGATTTGTCTTTTTTGATTCTTCAGTTTTCTCCATGTGACCCAAGCTTAGTGATGGTGACCTCTGCCGATTCACAAGTTCAAATACTTCATGGTGTCAATGTTATTGGCAAATTCAAGGGTATGCATTTTATTTTCCTTATTGTGATGTTCTTTCCATTTTTTATTTCGCATTTGTATTTTTCAATAGGAAGAATTGTCAGCAACCCTTTCTAACAAATATTCTACATCGTCTTGTCAACATTTAGATAGCATAATAGCTCCTAGGACTTCTGCTGTGTATGTTTTACAATGTCGAGTGATGAAAGATTGTCATTTCTCCCCTAGGTCATCGGAACATGGGAAGCCAGATGTCAGCATCTTTCACTTCTGATGGGAAGCATATAGTCGCAGCTGGTGATGATTCTTCAGTCTATGTCTGGAACTCCATTGCCAATGATCAGTCTGGTCACTCTCAGGCCAAGAAGATTTGGTCTTATGAGAGTTTCTTTTCCAACAACTGTTCTATTGCTGTGCCTTGGGGCGGTATGAAAAGCTCATCTGGGATGCTCTCGCCCTCAACATTAAGTGGTGATATCTTAGTCAGTAGCCTTCAAAATGGGCAAGATCATCATCACCATGTTGATTCAGACCACAAAATGCCCTTCTCTTCACCTGACTGCTTCACCCATGGTCGTGGATTCTTCCTGGAACCTCTGTTGAAAGGCACTGCAACTTGGCCAGAGGAGAATCTTCCCAGCTCGAGTCCACGTGCAGTTTCTTCTGCATTGTCCAAATCGGAGCAAAAGTTTTTGTCGAGCACTTACCAAAGTGCGTTGAGTTCCCCTCACCTGTGGGGTCTCGTGATTGTAGCTGCTGGCTGGGATGGAAGGATAAGAACATACCACAATTATGGGTTACCTATTCTTCGTTGATGAAATCCAGGTGCTGTAAAGCTCCAGTATCATCACACCTCTAGATCATTGTTGTATAAACATGTGCAGTTTCATTTGGGGACACATCTTTCTAGATGGGATGTGTCACATCAGTTTAAACTAGATCAATACCCGGTTGCAACGCTTCTACGGTTGCATTGCAACCTCGCATCGAGCATCGTCAAGTGACTCGGGTACATTTTGTATTGCCTTCTGATGATGGATCGGATTAAAATTATATTATTCTTTGATTTGTTCATTTCGATGTCAACAGAAAAATATTTTTACCTATACTTTAACAGATATGAAGTTTGTGGCGGCATTGCTAACGCGAGAGCTTATGCTACTGTGTAGTAAGTTTATGTTTGGTTGGATTTTTTTTTTTGGATATTTTTTTTTTCTTTGATTCTTCTTCTTCTTGCAAAGAGAAAGAGAAACAAAAATTAAGAACTTTTAAAATTAAATTAAAAATTGTTTAGTACTTTTTTTTTTTAAATAAACTGATTTCATAACTTATAAAATAAATTTAAAAGTTAAAAATTAAAAATTAAAAGTTAAAAATAAAAGTTAAAATTAAAGAAAGAGTATGAGGATAAATAAATTTATGATTTGGACATATTTGAAATTTCATATCTAAATAGAATAAAAAGCAATAAATTCTCTAAAAAGTTGACGAATTTTTAAAAGAAGAAGTAAAAACTTCACCCAAGAGTTTTTGCTTTTTTTTTTTTGTTTTTCTTCATAAAAAAGATTTTTTTTTTAGAGTTTTTAAAAGAAATTATTTGATAAACCTTCTTAAAAGGAAAAGAGAAGTCGAAAAAAAACCCTCCCAAATGGATATTAAGTTGCTTCATACTCTACTTTCATATCTTTCTATCTACTCATCACAATGACGGAAATCAACCATGTGCAGTTTTATATTTTATAATCAAACGAAAAATTGCTTTAAATGGAATAAAATGATTACAATATATATATTAATTTACTACTTCTTCGATAATAAAGACAAAGAATTGGTTGATCCTTTTCTTTCAACAGATATAAATGTATTGGTTGATTATTTTGTTAAAGAGGCCACAAGTCTCCCCACAAAGATCTTCGAGCCTGCTTGTGTAATGCAGGATTTTTACTCTGCGTGACGACTATGCGCTCAAAGGAGCCCTCTGAACCATCTCGATTAGTGGCTCGACAGACATCCATTTCAACCCTTCTGCCCCTCCTAACAGGCATGTATATAATCCTGCCCCAGCCGCTGCCAAGACCAGCAGTAGTTGTTTCTTCTTCATCTTCATCTTCATCTTCCTCTTGGTCATTCTCATCATCGGCATCTATTTCTGTGGTATCTGAATCGTATGAAGCACTATCACGTTTCCACGGAATAACTTCTTCAGGTTTTGATTCAAATTGGTCCTCTACAGAGACAACAAGAAGTATATGATTACTTTCAATTTAAGTTTTTCAACATTACGCAATATTTAACTAGTGAAAATACTATAGTATAGATAAGAGCAAGCATGTGCGTTGGGGGTTGGGTGGAGGGGTGCACGCCAGTCAAATAATAGCAGTCAAATTGTCTTTCATTCAGACGGAATCACATAATTTTTTGTAAAAAGGATGTGCATACCAAAGTCAATTTCAAAGTCTTCAGGCCTTCGTTTTGCATGCTGCTCCTTTAAGGTATCGAATTTCATGCCATCACGCGGCCATGATTCTCTGGTCAAATTAGGGATGTAATCAGAAGAAAATTCGTGATACAATAAGAGGAATACTCACTTGAATTGAGGAGAATTACCCCGCCCTCCGGGCTAGATAAATTTAAATGTTACTTACTGAAAGTAGAAAAAGGATCTCTAGAAGGATGCCACGAGGCTATTATCCATTCAAATGTTCATCTACTACCATAGCACAGGACAAATCATCAATGATGTCAAACCATATTTTTATGACTGAAAGGAAATCCATTTGCAAGCAAAGTGAAAAACTTGCTGTAATCTCAAGTCTAAATGCGAGTGTTACTCCCCAAAGGGAGAGTGGCATGTTACAATGGCAATAGCTACCAGTTCTAATTTTGAAGACAAGACATTTGCTTTGACAAGGCTATTATCCATTCAAATGTTTTTGTACTAACATAGTAAAGCACAAGTCATCAATCACTTCAAATCTTATTTTCTAATACTGAAAGGAAATCCATTTGCACTAAAAGTGAAAAAGTTGCCCTAATGTCAAGCCTAAATGAGTGTTACTCCAGAAAAGGAGTGGCATGTTAAAATGGCAATGGCTACCAGTTGTAATTTTGAAGACAAGACATTCACTTTGCCATTATCCATCCAAATGTTTATCTATTACCATAGTATAGCACAAGTCATCAATGACGTCAAACCTAATTTCTACTACTGAATGGAAATCCATTTGCAAGCAAAGCGAAAACTTGCCCCACTGTCAAGCCCCAATGAGTGCCACTCCAAAAAGGGAGAGTGGCATTTTACAATAGCAATGGCTACCAGTTGTCATTTTGAAGATAAAAACATTTGCTTTGACATAAACAATTTTCTGACTCCATAACTTGCAAATGATGGATAGCTTGTCAAAAAATTTCATGAAGAAAACTAACTGAAAGTAGCTGGAGCAAGCTCTTTGACAATAAAATCACTTACAAAGGCCGTTGTCCTCTCCTTAAGGCAACAAAACAAAATTTCTCATCCTCAAAGCCACGTAGTGGTTCACCTTTGGAACGCTATCAAAGAAAAGAGAAGTAAAGAAGTATATAAGATGGAAATTTGCCAAAGACCAGATAATAGTTTGCAGAAAGCATATAAACAAAACAAAGTGCAATGCAATAAGAAAAGTTAAGTAAACAGAGGCTCAAAAATAAGTAAGCTACGCTCCAATTGGACAGAAAAGTGAAACATACAAACAACAACCATGAAACAAACAAAAGAGCACTACATGCAATTTAGTAACCAAATCTTCAGAAAACCTGCACCACACTAAGTTTTCATTAAAATTTTATAGGACAAGAAAATCCTAAGCTATAAAGGAATGGTAAATTATGAGAGATGAAATTTCATGGGGGAAGCCTTTCAAGAAACAATTCCATAACAGCAAAACATATTAAGGAGGAACCTTATATGCACGTTGAGATGTTGTCCTTTCCAACCGCTGAACAAAATGACAATATTTTTCGGTATTCTCCAGTGGACAACGCCCATCATGTGGACACTGCAGTAAATGTAAAAACATGGCAGATGAACATATATGACTCTTGAGAGCAAATATTTGTAAAATGGTATAATCATCTAACTCACTGGGGCAACTACGAAGGCACCACCTCTGTACGGTACTATGTCTTTAGAAGATTCAGTGGACACATCTTTGGTTTTGCGACATTTCTGTAAAGTCATACAAAGCAACACTTGACAAAATTCAAATCTAAACTCAAAGCGGACTAAATGCAAACATAATGCATCCAGGCATTTAAATTCAAAGCAAAATACTTACCCTTTTCTCCATCCATAATATATGTGATCGCATAGCGGTTATAATGCTAGAACCTTGTGGTGTACCAGGTTCAACCAAAACCTGCACCAAGTTTTAACAAGGATGTTGATGAGGATCAACACAGAATGCAAGGCCAAAGGTAAAGCATGAAAGGCCAACTTCCAGGGAAGTAGCCTGGATGAGTAAACTGGCTCTTTCCAACTTGACTTAAAAAAAAAAAAAAGGAAAGGCAGTTTTCATGTTATTCACTTTTTCCTTGGGCGCTTACAGTGCTAAACCAGGGCCACAAGTTTCAAGAGTAAACCGAAACTGCACCGAAACTTTTGGAATTTAAACCCTACGACCCTGGGAACAGGAACAAGATAGATACAGGGGATAGGGAGATTGGCCACATGGTGATGGAGATTCTACACCAGTGGTTATTGAAGATAGGGACTTAATGGTAAGACATGAATCAGTGAACCTACATTGCAAGTCATGGAGCACCAGAAACTGACTTAATGCAAAATTCTTTTATATGTAAGCTCACGTGAATCTGAATTACCAGAACATCCTGTGTGAGATCCCAAAGCTGGCGCACAATAGTGATTCGATCTTTCAGTGAAGGAATCTCTCCTAAAACATAAGACTAAATTAAGAAGTCAGTTCACATATTCAGAACAAGGAAGTTCTCATGTGCAGCAGGAGACATTTGAACAAGTGAAACTGTCACTGCTTGGGTTAATCATGATAACATAAAACCATCAAGAAAGTGAAGAGATGTCGAGCAGAGTTCCAAGCATCTTACAGCAATTACAAGGTCATGTTTTCTCTCGGACTTTTTGACATTCTGAGTAAAAGCTGGAATGCTAGTATAACTGTGAATTAGTGGCAGGTCCTTCAAACCTATCACAGTAACAGCATGCATTACTAGGAGTATCAAACTCTTTCTGTCAAAATAATATTAAATATGCCTATTATCTTGATGAAGATTACTATTTTTGTTAGAAACTTCAAAGCATATGATGAGAAAGGCATGTTGCAGCATGAGATGATAAGACATCGCCAATTTAAGAGACATTATGGAACTGACTAAGATTAAGTGCGACAAGGGGTAGGCCAATGAATCCTGTGGTTCTTGCCAGCAGGAAAGCCACCTAAGAACCCATGAATGCACTAAAGAAGAGGAATCATTCTTGACATGAAAAAACTTATGGAGCTTCATCAGTAGCAACGGTAGCACTAAGTTTGTAAGATATATCATCAAGCTCAATGAAGTAGACTTCACTACTAAATGTTCTAATCATCGAAAGCACCAATTCATTCTACTTTGTTAAATGTCAAGACAAGATGATCAGGAGCCTTCAATTACCTTGAACAAGGTGCTGACCAGCACGTTGCATTGACTGGGATGGCTCGACTAAATTGATTCTTTGCAAAGACTTTGGCCAAACTTCTCTTACGGCCCTACATATCACTCAAATGATAACAAACTTTATAAAAATGAAAACCACAGAATTCAAAGCAGCAGAACTAGCAAGTAGCAGAAGTCAAAACGTCCATTTCAGTAGTACCAGACACTTACCATAACGCCGAACCAGTTCCAGCACCAAAATCCAATACCTTAGCCGGTGAAAATCCAGGTAGCCTCCTACGAACCTATAATAAAAAATTCTCCATCAGAACCAAAATCCATAGTGTGTATATCAAAATTTTCAAAACCCTAACATCTATTTAGAAATCAGAAAGTAATGCTCTATACTATGAAGCATGCGTACCATCACAAGACCTTGGATGCAACCGGAAACAGACAAGATAACACAAAAAAGTATTGAAAAATTAACACTATTATAAACTAACATAGGACCTTGGTGACATAATTATAAAAGTTTTGAAAATACAGAAAAATTAGCACTATTTGGAAATCAAATGAAGCACGGGCACTGAGATAGGACCTTGGATGCAACAGGACAATGCCGTGCTAATGCAACTTGGGTAACATTATTACAAAAGTTTTGAAAAGTTTTAAAAAATTAACATTAATTAGAAATCAAAATATATCATTTCATACTATGAAGCACAGGCGCTAAAATAGGACCATGGATGCAACAGGGCAGGGACATGGTAACACAGAAAAGTTTTCAAAATTAACATAATTATAAACTGTATCTAAGAATCATGAACAGTGCAATTGGAAGCATATTGGGGGTTGAATTACAGAGAGGCTGGAGGACATTGAATAAGTAAAATAATGACCAATCAAAGCAAAAAATTGGTGGTTCTAGGTATCCCTTGGGATGTTGGTGATCAAGGGTTAAGGGAAAACTTGCGGGTAGTTTTGTGAAATGGCCAATGCTAATGAAGGACCATGCATCAGGAGGATCTTGTGGTTTGATTATGTCACTTATGCCAGTTCTGAAGATGCATCAATGGTAAGAGTTTAGAAGGAACTGCAGGGGTGGAGTAGGTTTTCCATTCTAGTAGACCCGAGAGGACTTGGATCTGACAAACTGATCCCTATAAGACTGCATGTATGAGATAAGTTTAGTGTGTACAAGGTTGTAATCTATGACCACGATATACACTGAGTTAATATAGTTTATTCCTTTTTAAGTAAAACCTTCTTTGCTTAAACAAAAAAATTGTGGCCGTGTAATTGCATCACAAATTATGCATCCAACAATGAACATGATATTTATACAAGAAAGAAAATTTGAAACCCTAGTTCAACTAATTGGGTACCTCACTAAGAACTCTGTGACAAGCAGAGTAAACAGCTGGCATTCGAGAAGCAACATAAGCGACGGTCTCATCTTCTTTGTATTTTAAACCGATATCGCCATATGCGGACTTGATTTTCCATCGCTGAGCTGGAATTACAGACTTCAATGGATCTTCCACCAGCTCCTTCGATGTTGTAGCACAGATTTGGAGATTCACATCCTTGATTGTACTGAAGGACTCTGATAGTCTCAACACTTTTCTCCTCATATACTGCTTCTCCTGGTCTGCCAATTTCAAAATTTAATCAGATTCAAGTGACAAAATTTTTGAAAGAGAGAGAGAGAGAGGACCTTTGAGGTATTTTTTGATGGCTCGGCGAAGACGAAGGGGGACGATGTGGCATTTCTCGGATTGTTTAGAAGCTGAACGGAGAGTTTCCGGAGTGAAGAGCTTTTGTGCCGTTTCCGGTATCGAAGACGCCATTTTCCTCGCCGAAGACCAGACGGTACGAGGGTTTTAGCAGATGAGGGTTTTAGGGCTTTCACAGAGAAGGGGTCGAGTTCCCGTTCTCCGGTTTTGCTTTCTAGCTGGTTTGGATTTGGACCGAGCCGGACTTTGGAGGAAACATTAAGCCCAAACTCGGCCCTGCCCAATCAAAGCACACCATCACCGCCGCCCAAAATTAAAAAGAGAGTTCTAAGTTTAATTTTGGTCATGCAATTGAAGATTGCAACCATTTGTTGGATAAAAATTTAAAAAGTAGAATTCAGATAAGCCAACAAATGTGTTAATTTAAAATAATTTTGTTTATTTTAAAATTTTTAAAAGCCCAAATGCTTCTAATGCCTAATCTATAATTATTAATAATTGAAATATGGTTTTAGATTGATTCCAAATATTTCAGCATTTTGTTCCATGTAATTCCATTGAACATGTTCCTCTTATTTTTGTGAAAAAAAAAATTAAAAAAAAAATAAAGAGCAAAACTTCTCCATAACTATCCATAGCTTCTCTATTTGATATTTTTCTCTCAAATTTCAATATTTAAAAAAAAAAAATATTTTAGTTATTTTCTCATCAGATTTCATTTTAATGTTTTACACTTATACATAATACGTATCGAGATATAATAAAAAGTTAATGCCAGATTGGGTTCTTTAATTCCTCTCTTTCGTTTCTCTTTACACTATTAATTAGTATGATCACCAAAGTCCCCCAAAGATTTCAATAAATGTAATTCAATGCTTGCGACTAGCTTGGTCCAACACATAGTCAAAGCATAACATGAGGAGAGTAAAATAGTAGATATTGTAATTTTTAACCAACAAATAGAATTTTGATAAAATTCTATCAATATTTTTTGCTATTTTAATGACATTTTTAATATTTTTAATAATATTTTGACGATTGTTGTTTTAAGGATTTATACTTGATATCACTTGAATATTTAATGGTAAAGATTTTTTTTTTTGAGTATCTTAACTTGGCCATCACCTAATATTTGGAGGTTTATCCTGACTAATCTGGATAAACCATTGCAGGGCCCATTTTGGGGTCGAATCTCCCAATATTGGTTTTTTCGTGATCAAGAAGAGTCAAACTCTCGATCTGATTAAATGACGAAAATATCTATTCCACCTAAACCAACAAATATTGGTTTTAATGGTAAAGATAAGATCAGACGGATGTGTCTTTTCTCGCTCAAACAGAAAAGACAACCAATTGCAACAAGAGAACAAGCATTTAGCTCCAGACAAGGGCAAGGCAAGCCCGTGCTCGTAGAGTCACATCTTGGAAAGCAAGATGACAAACAAACAGTGCACCAGCCAAGACCATTTCCTGGTTCTTCTTCATGAGAACAACCTAGCAGGCCATTAAACGACTTGTTACCTCCTGGTCAGGGGATTCAAGTCACCGATCTCTGGACCACTTTGTCCGGGCCCAAACAGACTCTTGTCGAGCCGAATATCCAGTTGTGCTTCAATCGGCCCAGGTCCTGGCCACAGTGGGAGTGCCTTCAAGCGTCCAGTCCAGTCCATTCCAAGGACCACATTTCCCTTGGAAGAGAGTGAACTTGAAAAATTGATACAAACTGCACGCTGGCATGGAATTGTAACATCACAACTAAGGTGTTTATGGGCAGAAAAGGATGTTCTGACATCCCTTGGATATTTTTACATACAGAGATGCTAAGTGTTGGATGATAGTTAAAATAAATTCAAACTAAATAATTTTTCCTAATAATAAAATTTTGAACGGTTAGAATTTATTTTGATCCCATCCAATCACTACGAGTCTTGTAGGTATCAATATTCGATACCCGTTGACACAGGCAAAATTAAAAATTTATTGTCAAGGTAAAGTACAATATGTCGCAGTTAGGGTGAATGTTATAACGTTCTAAAAACGAACAAGATTTTTGTGATATTTTAAAATTTTTTAACAATACTTTTATAAATTTAGTATTTATGAGAATTTTAGTATTTTTTTTTTCTGCATTCACTGATACCCACCGAGAGGGTAGAAAAGATGGAGCTAGAAAGAGAGGTGTATTATTTGACTTGATAATTTTAGACCAAAAGGGAATTATATCAAAATCGCTAAAGTGGATTTTATATTTATTTTTGAAGTTTCAACTAGCAGTACAATGTAGGAAAATTTATATATTTTAAGGATTATTTACCTTGATTTTTTAAAGGCAAAGGCTTTAAAATTTGTTCTCCTGATTAATCAGAGCTACATCCCCTCGTTTTTTCAAAAATCCAAAACATATAAATTTATTCTAAAGAATAAATGGGATATGTGGAAATGGAACTTTACGCATACAAATAAAATCTTGCTAGGGTTACCATACTTCATTAACTCGATTATAGGAAAAAAACGCATCAGTTTCAAAATCAAAGAGAGGAATTTACCCCCTCCTAGGAAGTAGATTGGTTGGGGGACCATTTGAAGACTTTGGGGGTTTCTCCAACAGTGGTAAATAAATGCATGTACTATTGTTCCGCTTCCATCGATTTGACAAAGTGCAGTTGCTGTTAGAGAGAGAGAGAGAGAGAGAGAGGTGATGAAACAGTAAAAAGGGTCAACAATCTTTGGTTTTCCTCGTAAAAGGGTCTATTATTGGCCATGAGGTTTCAAAGTGATGCAATGTAATTGTCCACCTCCGTATTGGAAAATGCTGGAACAATTTCAACCACCAGTGACCAAACAATGCATACGATGAAAAAGAATTCATGGTATGGTCCCACTCAGAAGGTGAAAGCCACTCTTTGAAATTACACATTTTTATCGTAGACGTGGCGTCTGATTCTTCCTCGTCTTCGTCGACTCCTCCGTTTGCATGTTAGTGGGGCCCACCCAAACAAGGGATCCTTCGAAGATACTCTCGTCGGTTCACATGTCAGTTAGCATCCCCCACGTTGCAATGGCACTACCCTTACCCACCAATTTTATCCATTAGAAGAAATTATGTCACGAGACATAAAACAAAATAATTACGATACCAGCATAACCTCAGCAAATGTAAAATGAAATGTCGCTGTGAGTGTAAAGAAATTATACTTGTACAGAGTGCAAAATGTAATTTCTCAAAATATGAGATGCAAAAATATTATCACGAAATAAAATACATGTAGTAACTTGTAATTTACCCTTACCTAAATAATTAGCAAACATCTTATTCTAAACTAGGTTGTACCGTAATCAAAACAGAAAAATAAAAATGAATATGAAATGATACGAGAAAATAATATTTTGAAAAAAATATAAAAAGCGAAAATATGAAAAAAAAAATAAAAATATGAAATTTTATATATAAATATTAATTATTTTATAAAAAATAATAAAATACCCGTATTTTATAATAAAAAGTTTACTTGCACTCAAGTAACCATAGAAAATGAGGTTCTCTGTCAGGACAAGGTTTAAGGAATTTTTTAAGTCCACATACGTCTTTTTCAAATGAATATGGTTTTGTGATATAATATCTATAGCAATTAAATTTATGGGTAAATAATCAGAAAGTAATGATTTAATGTTTGTGTGTTATAAAAAAAACAAACACTTTTTTATTATGGTTTTTTTTATGGAGGGACCATTTACATAGAGAAAAAAAAGGTCAATCAGTCAAAATTATGGGCCTCGTCTTCTCACACTTTGAGGAGAAGAACAAGTAGTATGGCGCGGCATAGAAAAAGAAAAACCAATTATGTATTGCCCAAGCAACTTTATGAGATACGTTTTGTGTCAAATTGCATGATCAAAACCTTATACTAAAGTCACAAAGATATAATCATAAGTAAAAACTACGGCACATTTCTCAAAAGAGCTGTATATTATACTGTATATATATATATTATATATTATATATTTCTTCTTCTGCTTCTTCTTCTTCTTCTTCAAATCTCCCTTCCCATGACCTCTCTTCTTCATTGACCATCTCAATAAGAGAAACTTTGAGAACTCAGATTCTCTCTTTCCTATTTTTCTGTTTACTTTATCATCTTTTCTAGTGCTCTGGTATATGTTTTCTTTTCCTCGGTTTCTATTTCCTAATCGATCTATTGTTGGGTGGATACATAGACTCATCATTCAATCTAGGCCAGTGATTGGGTGATCAAAAATCGCTTTGGAACCTCTGGAAATCATGATTTCAGAAACCGACCAGAGCCGCGTGGCTTCGTTCGGGTTAGTCCCCAATTTGGAGGGTGACGCTTCATTGCAATCCGAAAAGTACTTTCCCGAAACATTTTGCAGCTTAGGATGTGTTGCGACGAAACAAGTTGTCGCTGCTGCCTACCCACATAAATCACATCACATCCAAAAATTAGATTCTTGCAAAAATAATTTCTCCATACAAGAATTTTTTTTAATATTTATAAAAATAATATTCATTAAATAATAATTAAAAATTCTAAATATTTAAGGACCATCATTGACCGCTACCATGTAAATCTATAAAATACTTTCCACCAACTATAGATCAAATAAAATCACTCCTATTTGATAAAGTATATACTAAAAAAAATTATTTATGATATTTACTAATATCTATAAAAAAAATTGAATGATAATAAAAAATTTTAAATGTTTAGTCGGCCAAAGCAGATGGTGAAAAAAAAAAAAATCAATTAAACCACGATTAAATGTTTGAGTAATTGACTATATAAAAGCCCTTGTGGTCTGGTTTATTTGAATTTAACCAGCATGTCACTTTTACTACTGAATATAATTTCCTTTCAGATAATTAACAAATAAAATTAAAATTAATGAATGCCAATTTACATGAGAATTCTAAAAACTCTAGTTTAAACCTAAATTTGACAAGCAAAACTTATGTTATTCAAATATGAGTTCTAATTACCAAAATAAGATTTAAATCGGAAGGTTTGAAGATTTTTAGAATATTGTTTGATTAATAAGCGAAAATGGCTATGCGCTAATAATTAAACAACAAAATAGTTAATTATTGAATTTTAATTCACATGAAATCAATATGAAAAATAGACAAAACCATTTAAGAATATTGTATTACTTGTTTGACACCTTTTTTATTTAATGATTCAACCTATCAAAATTTCAAATGGTCCAGAATTGTCCATGAGGATTAAAAAATGTGAAGAGAGAGAGAGAGAGAGAGAGAGAGAGAGTTTATTTTTCAAAATATATTATTCATCGAGCCAAATTAAATATTGAAAATTCACTTTAAAATTGAGGAAAAGTAGCAACCAAATCAAATACATATCAAATAAAAAATATAAAACAAAAAAGGAATAGGGTTGGACAAAACAAAAAGAGCAGTGTCGGATGAATCAAATTACTAAATCTTAATATATATCTATATATTTTAATTTATTTTTAATTAAATATTTATTTAAATCAGTGTTAACATGTTGATATTGGTGGAATGCAAAAGCAAAATAAACATTTACCTAAGGTTTATTTTTTTGGATTTTAGAAAAAAAATAAGTGAGACGCACGAGTCCCTGTTTGAACAACAGTACTCAAATTTGATGGGGGAAGAAGTACCTGAGGAATTGTCTTCAAAAGCTTCGAAGCCAAGAAGAAAACCAGATCTGCAATATTTCGAAATTTCCAAAATCAAAGTAAGTATTAATTAAATTAAAGGAATATGATTTGGAAGAAGAATGGCTCCGATGATTTGATTGATCACTTCATTACCAGTGACGAAGCCTTCACGTTCTCTGGTGAGTCGAGTTCTCACAATTCCAGGATGAACACAATTTACAGTCACATTCGCATCCATTTCCTTCAAATAATAAAAAAAAAAAAAATCCAAAAGGCATAAAATAATAAAAACTAAAAATTTCGTTTTCTGGAATCACATATCTTTTTTTTTTTTTTTCGAAATTTTACCGTCAATTTGAGAGCCAGTGCTTTAGTGTGCAAAACGTTGGCCAGCTTGGAGACCGCATAAGCACGTGTCGGGTCGTAGTGACTGAAAACGTCAAAGACAAAATTGAGATATCACCCCCCAGAAAGGTCAAAAGCAAACAATTTTCTCCTTATATATATAAAATATTTTAAAAAATTATTGCTAAATAAAAATAAAATAAGATTTAGATTTTGCCAGATTTCTCATCTTTGAGCTATACCTTTTGTCTTTGGTGATGAGAGTAAGATAGCTGATTAAATCGCCGGAAAACCAGCTGTGTATTCCCGATGATACGTTCACGATTCTTCCTTGTATTCCGGTTATCTTCGCCGTCTCTTTCATCTTCTTCACCAACAGCTTAGTCAACAAAAAATGCCCTTAAAAATTGGAAAAAAAAACAATTAGTACTCGCTAATCAAAGTCATTAATTTAGATAAACCTAATTTACCTAAATAATTAGTAGCAAATGTCATCTCAATTCCATCTTCTGAGATTGCGTAATCATGCGCAAACTTTCCGGCGTTGTTTCTGAAATCGACAACCGCAAAATTAATCAGATTAAACCAAAAATTTAAGGGGGAGAGAGAGTGAGAGAGATTTTTTACATACACGAGGAGGTTGAGAGGCAAATGAAGAGACTCGAATTCGGAGACGAATTGACGAACTGAAGAGAGAGAGCTAAGATCGAGAGCCATAACGACGATTTCGGAACCGGGAAACTCGGAGAGAATCCGAGCCTTGGCTTCTTCGGCGGCTTTGAGGCTCCGAGCCGGGAGGATAAGCCTAGCGCCGCGCATGGCTAGGACACGAGCCGTCTCAGCTCCGATTCCTGACGTGGCACCTGTTTGAACCGAAGGATCAGAAAAAGTAAGAAACGTCCAATCACTCGTGTGACTGACGGGATTTTATTTCCATTTTGTCGGTTTCAGAGTGTTTACCAGTGATAAGGGCGGTGACTGAACGCAAGTGGTGACAGTTCTCGGTTACTTGCTCGGCGGTTGACTTCGAGCCATAACCGCTTGGACCGACCGAACCGATTAGGTACTTGACGGTTTCGAACATGCTTGAGAAAATATTCTTCAAGATGCTTCTTCGTTTCTTCCGCTACAGCCACACTATATTTATCTGGGAGTGAAGAGAGTTCAGGGTCACAGTGATAGACTCAGAGTCTAGTAATAGAAAGAGGAGAGATAATCGAAGGAAAGTGGTGGCGGGTGTGTCAGGTCTTTGCAGGAGATAGGCGTAGCTGTTCTCTGCATTTAAGAGAGAGAGAGAGAGAAGGTTGTTGGGGGCAAAGGGAGAAGAGAGGGGGTTGAATGGGATTTTATATTGGTCCGGGGGGCTAATGATGGAGGGAGGGGATTAGATCTCTGTTTTACGTCTTCGGTCGTTGGTAATTAAGATGAAATTAATTTGTTCATGATTGTGTTTATTATATTTAAATTACTACCATCCTCTAACTAAAATAACATTATAATCACAAGGACGCGTGGATATAATTTGATAAATACAAATAAATATTTAATTAAAAATAGTCTAAATATATTGAATTGTTTTGTAAAATTTGGTTTTGATAATTCATTTAATTCATTTGTATAACTAAAAAAAAAGTGATCCGTAAATCATTACATAATACACCCCCATACTGATTTTCGGTGTTTGATTTTCCCCTAAATAAAAAGATATTTTATGCTTTACAGGACAATAGCATATATTACATATAATTTTAGCACTTTATCCTAATTGCTTAACATAGAAGATAATTTAGGGAAAATTTAATTATGGCTTTAGCAAAAAGATTTCTTTTTTCCCTTTTGCAGTAAGGGTGTGTATGAGGTAATTATAGAAGTAGAATTGGAACATCAAGCTTCATTTACAGCCGTAGAAAAGTGACAATTGAGGAATTAAATTTATTCATAATTTTACATTTGACAAATTTTGACCATTTCTTATATATATATATAAAAAAAAAAAAGAGAAGAGGAAAAAAAATTATCCAAAAAAGAAAAACATAATTTTATTTTTCATAATTTATATTTTTTGGTTTTCCAATCGGGGGTAAATGATTTTCCACCATCCCATCTTGAATGGCGAAAAAATATTTGCAAACAAAAGCATATTTAAAAAGGATAAAAATGTAAAGGAGTAATATTGAGAGAAAAGGTAGGGGTAAATCTAGTCAAGAAATTTAAGAAGATTAACTCATGGAACACCCAAGAATCAAAACAAACACCGTGGCATAATGTATGGTAATGAATTGTAATTGATTACCACGATGTTTGTCTCCAGACCCTATCAAGTCTCGACTTCCTTTTCACGTTCTCTTAATTCAAAAAAGAAAATGGTAGAGGTCCTTATCTATTCTATCTGATCTACTCTCTCCCTTTCTCTGGGTTGCTTTCTCTTCTCTGCTTTTTTGAAAGCAGAGAACCTTCTTATTATTTACTGAGTGGGGCGGGGGTCCTATGTGCCATCTCTCCTAAATTCTTTTATCAGTCCCACTTTGAGGAGAAGATCATCATTCATCACCAAGCGATGTCTCTCTGTTTCTATCCATCTGTTTCCTTACCTAGCTCTTTATTTGTGTTGATGGGACACAAGCTTTTGATGCTTTGGGTAGCATATAGGCCCATATTCACTCTCATTTTCACTTATATTTTTTGATATTAATATCATATGGCAGACAAATCACTACTTCCCTTAACTTTCTTTATTTTCTTATGTTTTTAAAATAAAAACAACTTTTTACACAAATAATTTTTTTAAAAATTGAAATTTTTGTGGCGAACCCTTTAAAACAACCCACTGTTATCACAATAATATTAATTTTTCATATGATGGACTCGATGGTGAATGGTATTTGGACTCTTGTTTTCTAAATCATTGCTCATCGTAAATGTATTTGGTGGGCATAAATCATACAAATCATGTTCGAATGCTTCTGATTCTGATTACAAAGGAATCATTCACTTAAAAATATGTTTGGGTCACATAATCACATTGCAAGGAAGTTACTCATGCCTTACAATAACATGCAAGTTCACATGGGACTTATAAGGGATCATTGAAAAGCTTTGACTATGGGACGGTCCAACCAGATTGAGGAGAGAAATTTTTTTAAGAGCACGGAATTATTAAAACTTTTTTTTTTTTTAAATTATACATGTAATATATGATCATCTAAAATTTAGAAAATTATTTTCTAAAATTATAATCTTTTATTATTTATATATATTTGATTTAGTCACTAATTTGCACCCAGAGTTTAAAGTCTCAAAAAGATAATACCATATTTTGTGATTCTATTTTTTTTTCTTTTCTAGGTTAATTTCTTAAAAAAGATGTAACGCATAGTGTAATTTTGATTATAAATAAAAAAAATCTAGTTTTTTTTTTTAATGGTAGTCAAATGAATCGGGAAATGTGGTAGGTTCAGAAATACAACAATCGGCGATTAATGAAAGAATGGGGAAGAGGCGGCACAAGTGTCAAGAGCCACAGATGACGATCGTCAAAATGGAATCGCACGTGAGGGTTTGCGATTTGGCAGATTAGTCAATCCTACGGCCTCAAATCTGGCGCCTTCCTCAGGATAAATAGCACTCTCTCTCTCTCTCTCTCTCTCTCTCTCTCTCTCTATCTTTCTCTGTCAATCATTCTTCTTTCAATTCAAATCCCCCATTCCCGATTTCCCAATTTACTGAACGATATCATATCCTCACTCTCTAATGTCAAAAATAATAAATGAAGTCCATTGTCACACCTATTTAATAATAACATAACACTTACCTATATGCACAGATGAAAATTAATTTTTTTAATGCCCCATTGGGTAGGAAAAAAAATTGTCGCTAAAGGTAAATAACAGCTTGATACTAATTAGAATATCCTAATCACCGAAAGATAAAAATTTTTAAATGACTAAAGTTTATATTTTCCACATTGTTAGATGACTATTAGTTTTATATGTATCAGTACCATGTAAATCTTAGAATAATTCTTACTTGATATATTTATATATCAATATAGATATTTTGTCTTTTATTTTTTATATTTTCATAATTTTTCTCAACAAATGATAAAAGAATTAAAGAATGACAAGATTTTGCAAATAGTTTCACTGAAAAAATTTTATCAAATCTCGCCTATTAAAATTTATAAATTAAATTCACTTGACCCCAATCACGACTACAACTCTGCCCCCACAAAAATAATAATAATTTTTTGTTGGTTGGATAATAATAATAATAATTAAGCGACTTTAGTTGATGGATTCAAATTGTGTGTTAAAAGTCATTGATGAATCTAAAAGCTCCAAAAATCAATAAAAGAGGAAAAGTTGTAGCATTGCAATCAAAAATTGAAGTTTCATGTAAAATTCCTAAACTTTTTCCCGGACCACAACCTTCTATAATATTATTGATGGGGACTTAAATGTATAAAACACCCTTATAATGCAAATGCAACGTTATAGCTTTGTATAATTTCACAAAAGAAAAAGAAATTCCTAAAAAATGCAAGTAAAGCAACTTTATGAGCCAAAAGGTCTATTAAAAAGAATAAAAGAATTCCCCTCAACTTTCAGCTTTTTGTGAGGCACTTCCTCATCCCCGTGCTATCTTACGGGGACCCCGTGACATCATATTTCTCTCCCTCCATCCTTCACCACATGTATTTAATTCTTACATATTGTTGATGGTTGTGCCATGGGGTTTTAGTGTGTTTAATCACAACCAACACCTACATGCCCACACACACTGATGCACACCTCATTTGCCCCTACCCCTTGGCATCATCCATCCGCAGGGTGAGAGGGTATAAAAATGAAATAATTTAATTTAAAATCAACTTTATTATTATACTTAAGTGTTTAACTTAATTCAAATCAGATTTAATCAAATTCAACATAATTACTAAATATCGATAATTTATAAAAAAAAAAAAATATCTCACTCAAATTTAAAATAAAAAATAATGGAGAATAGTCGATTGTATGAAAGACATGCTCAAGTCTAGGTGGCTATCTGTGGTTACAAATGCATCAATCAATGCTAGTGTCTTTGGCCATACATTAGATTTGGAAAAGAGAGAATACCAACAACAGGTAGAGAGAGAAAAAGATTAATAACGATTTGTTAGTAAATCTTCATTTGCTCATAATTTGCCAGACAAAAGTACACTTGAAGATTATTGTTATTATTATTATTATTATAATGTTTCAGTTGCACATGGGAAGATTTTTGACTAAACATGGTTTGGTACTTTGAGCTTATAACCTATAGACTATAATCTGTAAATGTATTTTTAGATGAATTAATCGCTTAAGACAGATGTTGCCCCCCACCTTTTTGAAATTCCCCTCTCTATCTCTCTCTCTCTCTCTCTCTCTCTCTCTCTCTCTCTCTCTCCCCCTCTCCCCCTCTCTCTGAGCTTGTGGCAGAAGAGAAAAGGTGGAAAGCATGGTCTTTTTATCCTCTTATCTGATTATTCTTTCTGGAGTCTTCTTTTGTTTTTACTAACTGATGATACGTTCTTTACTTGGAGCCTTGAGGGACTTTATCCAGCTTCGAAGTTTGGAGTTTGTACAATTAATCAACAAATTGCCCTTCGACCCCCTAAAAATTTCAATTCATCTAAGAATCCAGTTCACCTTTGATACGTTAATGAGGTCTTCCTCTTAGTTTGAAGCAACTTTTGACTACTTAATTTTATTTATTATTTTTTGTGTGACTTAACTATATATTATACTTATAAATCTCAAATTCTGATATAAGTGGAATTCGATTTGAAATTTTGCGTTTCTATTTAAGTGAACCCATTAAAATTTGTATCTTCTTTATGTATTGTTTAACAACTAATAAAGTAATTTAATTTTCACTTTCCTTTGTGACAAAACAAATTTAAATGATCACTAGTAGGCTCAAACGAGGGGACTTGAAGGATTGATTAATCCCCCTTCTTTTATTTTTATGAGCGAATGCTAATGCGAATCATGGTCCTTTGTATTCAACCCATATAAAATAGGGTATGATTGCAATGTTAAATGGTCCCATAAGTCGGTTCCTGTACAAAATGCCACTCATTTTCAAATTCTCGAGTCTCACCCCTTTTACGAAAGCAAACTGCTGCATTACATTATAGTCCCTCTTAGCCCCTGCGTAATCCTATAATATTATCCATGTTACGTGACCACCCACTTCAGTAAATCCCGGTCAAACGAGAGAGAGATTCCAAATTGGTTTTTCGCGGTCTTAGCAGAGCTCGGGCCCCCAACCAACGGATGGTTTAACGTTTACTGAAGTCTCCCCTCCCAAACCCCCCCCCCCCCAAAAAAAAAAAGGGGAAAGGAGACCTAAAAACCTAATAAAAACTTCCTCGGATGAAACTAAGCAGAGGGTCCCTGTCATCTAGATTTGTCTGGTATTTGGGGGTATAAAACCTCATCCAATGAAAGTTTGTGCAGTTGTTGTAGGTTGATTTTGATTTTGATTTTTAAGTGCCTTTCGGCACCACTTCCCTTGCTCTAGATTGGACCTTTCTGCAACATTACGGGTTCTCTTCCACTATAAAATGGAAGAGAGATAGATAGATAGGTAGAGAGAGAGAGAATCACATGATCCATTTCCTCCCAATTAACATCATACCATTCTGCCAATGCAGTTAAATTTGTGAAAATGAACCATGTGATCTCTCTCTCTCTCTCTCTCTCTCTCTCTCTCCGGGATTAGTTATTTGGTCAGCCAACTAAGTTTGACTAATTAAGGAGACTAGGATTATAGAATCCCAAAAGACCTAAAATCATGTGTAATTGTGCACTTGGTCATGTCTTCCCACTGACTCCCAATTAAACAAAGGTCTCTCTCTCCAATTTTTATTAATAAGGCCCGAGTGAACCACGCCCTGTACGCTTTCATTTCAATAATACTACCATACCTTCAATCATCGCCACTCTTTCCTGTGGGAGCCTTAGAATCTTTGCAGGGTCCCTCACTCCTTAAAATTAGGGTTTAGGGTCTTCAAAATCTCTAAATAATCTAAATTATTCTTTTGGTTTGACAAGCCTAATCATCCATCCACCTTGATTAATTTAATCATTAGTTTTGGAAATTAATTACTAATTATATAAGCCATGTTTGTTGGGTTTCTTAGAGACCAAGGTTGTCATACTTCAAGAAATTCATTTTTATTCTACCAGATAGATGCACTCATGCCCTCCCTCCCTCCCTACATAAAGATAATGGCATTTCCAAAGTAGAAATAACATTGACAATACCTTTAATTAAAATAAAATTCAATTTTTGAGTTTGGTAGATCTCAATAGTTTTTCATTAATATAACAAAATTGGAAAAGAATTGCCGATAATTTTTAGAGACCCCAAAAATACATATTTTTTTAATCAAAATTTATAACATATATATTTAGGATTAGGAATTGCATAACCTCGCCATATATGTCTCTCGTCATTGAGACCCTGTTTCTCTCCGTGGGCTTATAATGAATCAAGAAATAGGATTTACGGTCTATTTTTTATTAAATATTTGATATATATATACATATAAAGATATTTGTATCCCCAAATAATTTAATACGGAAGCATAATCTAACTTTTATTACGTGCCAACTCACAAATTGTAGATTATTCGCAAACTATAGACTAAAGTTTATTGCAATAAGGTTGGCAACTTTAGAGTTGGAAATTTCTCAAATTTCAATGATCAATTTAACCAACGGATTAGGTGCTTCATTCAATATCAAATGGAATCACAGCTCGGAATCCAGAAGATACCAAATGGATCTCTCTCTCTCTCTGATCATGAGGATCAGGCTCTCCAAAGTCATCTTTCATAAAAAGACACTTGAAAACAAGATGCTAATCTCCTGCAGAATAGGCTTTTGGTTAGATAATGGTTCTGGCCCATATCATTAGAGGATCTATCAAAATGACCCACCACCATCACCCACTAACCATACCCCTTAATTTATGTTTATATGGTGGGTTTTGGGTCATGAATCCCCAAAAAAGATACATTACATCTAATATTCTAATAAGAGTTTTTGAGCTTGATTAGCCTATGGTGCCATGTTTGGCACTTATTGTGCACATTTTATAAGCTTAGACATTGACATAAACTCATTAACTATTTTGGCACCTACCCCCACTGTCATTGGAATAATAATTGTCTCATCAACGTCTGATCTTAGTGCTCTGTCTTGAGCAAATCAACTACTTGAGTCATGGATCACAGCTTAATTTTTGGTTGAGAAAAATATTAAGGGACCCTCTTTTTATTTGATATTGCTTTCAGCAGAATCACACCCTTGTCACCAAATTCCATGACCATTTGCTAGCTACAAACAAAATAATCATAGTCTTGATATTTGCTTTTTGGAGCTTATGACTGGTGCATTTTGGTACAAAATCTTCATTAGTTTATTTCCATCCTTGCAAAATCAGAAGTCAGGCTTCTAGGTTTCTTGAGTTTCAGACAGGCTTTGCTGGACTAGATTTGATTTCTGGGCTACCTCTCTTTTGCCCATGAATAATCCCAAGAATAATCCTACTAACCATGGAGACAAGTTTTGATAGCAGACAAGGAGAAGTGATGAGAAAATAATCATACTTTAGTCCCAACAGCTAAATGATGACCAGTTGATCTTTCTGAGTCAGGCAACTGCAACTCACATACACTTTTCTTGATTAATTTTGAGAGAGAGAGAGAGATCAGGGATGGACTCTTCTTAGGCTTCTTAGGTATTAGGAGAGCTCTGGGCCATCAGGGATGGCCTATCATTTGCAACCAATTTGGGCAGACTATCCATTCGATTAATTCTGATTTATCAAGCCACAGATTCATGTCTCTTATCCATGTTTACAAGTAATTGATTTCACCAAAAAAAAAAAATGATTACAAGTAATTGATGCTTGATTTGATAACTGCTAATGTATGCCTGTACATTAGGAAAGCAATATTTGTGAGGATGACTATATTAGGTTTACCAGTGCATGATTATGCCGTTTCGCCGTATCATTTCGTATAGGTTTCCATTTTTCTGTTTCTGTTTCCATACAACATAGCTATCAAGGGTAACCCTCGGGCTGCTCATGAAAATTAGTGTACTGGGTTTTGTAAGCTCAACCCTGATGGAAGTATCAAAGGAGGGACGGCCGGCTCAAGCATAAAGTCGCTGGACCTTTGCGTGAGACCTCCTTAATTTTACTTCCTGTGATTTAATAATTTTGTGTCCACTGTTTATATATTTTAGGTTAAGCTCCAAACTTTTCTAACAAAATGCATAATAAATCTTACTCTTTTTGTTCATATTAATTACTCAATTATAACTTACTTAGTTTGACACAATCTCTACTCTTTCTTTTTTTTTTTTTCCCCTTATTTTTTAACTTTCTTAATTTAATGCTTAACAAATACTTATCTCCAATCTCTGTTTCCCAAAATGTCCATCTCAAATCAAATAACTACAAAAAATAAAATTTATATTAATTTTATTAAATAAATTAAAGTTTCGTATTTAAGGCACCCACTCTTTTAAGGTCGCATGGGTGTCATTGGGGACCACGATGGCCAATGTGTCTCTATATTTCTGTAAACTTAGGACGCTGTTCTGTTATTCAACCTGAGGTTTGGGACCATTTTTACGGGATCTCTCTTGGTCGGACCTTAAAGATCACTCAAAATTTGCAGTCTCCTTCATTAAGCAGAAGAGTTGCAGATGGTTGAGATGGATTCCGTCACTACAGATATCTCATATTTTTTCGAGAAGCCAACTGCCATGCTGACTTTCTGGCCAACTTGGGACACTTCATTGCAGGCTTGCTTTTCCATTCTCATCCCCTTGGGGTATTACAACTTCGTTTTGGAATGGATTGGCCAAGGATCCCTTCTCGTAAAATCAAGAGAAAATAATAAAAAAAATATAAAATTTGTAATAAAACATACTAGAAAACAGCTAGAAAAATTAAAAATCTGTAATAAAACATATAATATAAGGTTTTATAAGTAGACCTTAATTTTTTTTATATGTATAGAAAATTTTAAATTTTATTATTATTATTTTTTGGAGATAGAGAGGAGAGAGCATAAACTAACAGCTATGGCAATGTTGGAAGGAGAGGGCTTATAGTGCCAGCAGCTTTTCTTTTATTTTCAAGGCCTCCTCCGCTGGAAGTTGATAAGGTTTGGGTATTGCAAGTACACAAATTCTGGTCACTAGACGCAACCCCTCCACTCTGTAGATGCAGTCAATCTAAATGTTAGCAGCAAAAAGTAAAAATTTTATTTTGTTTACGCAGCAACACAAAGAACTCACATCTTCACCTATTTTTTAAATCAGGAAGGACAACGACCGAAAGAAAAATGTCCAATTTCCTGCACTCACTCTATTTATGATTACCTACTCTGAGAAGAGATGTTTGTGCAAGATTTTCATAAGAGTGAAAACAAACAATAGATAGACCAAAAACCAAAATAAAACACATGAATAAAAGATAACTCATTCACACTTCGTTCTTCTGTGCTGTACATTGTGACAATGATAGGGCATAAAACCTCTCTCTCTCTCTCAAAAATCATAAAGTTGAAAAAGGAAAAAATGAGAGCTATAATGTATTGTACCCCATGGACTTGCACCTCCAAAAATGAAAGCCTAAAGAAGTTTGATAACCCCATTACCTTTTCAGGGCCATAAATCCTGGAAATACACAACTCATCTGCTGGGTTAAGCAGACAACTAATCAGGAAGTCCGGATAAATAGCCTCTACAGTCTCCCTCACCCTCTCCATTTCACACCCAAAAAAAAAAAAGGCAAAGCGAGACCGATTCACAGCATTTATTGTAAGAAGAAAAAAAAAACAATGTCATAATTATTTTTTTTCACGAGAATTCTACTTCATGACCCCAACCAAACAAATCATCAAATACGGATATCTTTGGTGTCTACATATCAGGTGGGTGTATAAGTTTGGGAAATTTTCATTTTGCGAGTGTAATTAAATGAGGTAAAATTAAATATATTAAATTTTATATAAATAGTCTACCACTGCATATTTTGAAAAATTTTTAGTAATATTTTAATTAATTCAAAATTATTAAAATTAAAAAATTCTAATTATTTGCTTAATGGACCCATAGATAAGATTTGATCATTTGGTCCATTCTTAGTTTTCAAATAGACCTTAGTGCGGTTTCTCTGATTTTTTTTTTTTTTAAATATTAAGTTTATAAGCCATGGTGAAATAATGAAGTAATACAAATTTTAAGTCTATCCAATATTACTGTCATTAGAGAAACTAAAACGCCTTAATCAAAAAATTTAAGGGGGTTTTGATTGTTTGTTAGGAGGAAGGAGATAACATGATTTTTTGACGAGCACAACGGCACCAGAAAATCCAAAGGCTTCTGTCATGTCTCTCTCTGGTCCCAGTCAAAGGGTCATACAAACTTCCACAGTCCACTCCATTTGTCAGGGCTTTTACTGCTTCTAAAGTTTTACCAATAATTTACTGAACTTTTTGCAAGCTGACACTCAATTCCAGTGTAACTCCCGTTTTAAAGATTCCATTTTCTTCTTTTATATATGTCTCCTTATTTTTCCATTATATCTTTATTTAAAAGAAAAATCCACAAATTTCGTCACATCACTGAAGAATGATAGATTGAGAGAGAGAGAGAGAGAGAGAGAGAGAGAGAGAGATGGGTTTCTCCAGAATTTGGCAAAGGCGCCGCGGAAGAGTGAAGATTATACCAAAGAGCAAGGTTTTGAAGGAGAAGAGAGCGAGGTTTTACATTATCAGACGTTGCGTTTTCATGTTGGTTTGTTGGAGAGATCATGGAGATTAATGAATGGTAAAAAGAATGAACTGAATTGTAGATTTTTGCTAATCTTAATTAGTGTCATTTTTATTTTTTTGTAGTTAGGATCAGATGCAGGTCATTTTGCAGTTGTTGTGGCTGCATTTCTTAATTTTGACTTGAATTTTAATGACAAAATTTGATATGGGAGAAACTGTCACATAAGAGTAGGATAGTTACTAAGTTTGTTTTCAGTATATTAATTTTCCATCTGTACGATAATAATACATGTGTTGTGTTTGTCATTAACTTAACCTCTTTCTTTCTTTTTCTTTTTCTTTTTTCTTTTGAAATCCACAACATATTCTTGAGGTTGAGAGTTATATAGACTCACACCAAGTGCTACATGCAATATGCCCATTAATATAACCAAATCTCATCTGAACATACAAGTGTTTCCATCAAATGAATAAGGGGTTTAGATGAAGTCGATGTTATTTTTCAAAAGTTTGATGAAGATAATGCATTTTCATTATTGAGATGATAAGCAAACTTGTCCTGTCCACAACCCATTTCTTCAGAGAAGTCAATCAAAGTGAAGATTGGTTGAGTGTCTCTGCTCATCACTTCTAGTCTCCCTCTCCAGATCTGAAGAAGTTAGGGATTTTCCTTCTCCAAGGATATGCCCTCTCATCCAACTCGAAAGAAGAGTTGTCCACAGCACACGACTTTTACTTCCAACTTTATCTGTTATCTACTCCCTCCCTTCCACAGTATATGTCGTTTAAATTTTTATACAGAAATTAAGAAAGTAATAAAATAACTTTTAACATCAATTATACAAAATGTAGTTCATTCTTACTAAAATACCCCTTAACAACAAAGGATAAGGGTAAAGTTGAAACGATAAGGATAAAATTTATAAAATTTATTTCAAAATTCATATTTTTATTTTTATCATATAGTATTTTGAAATAAATTTTTGTTGGATTAATAATTCACGAAATTTATAACAATGAATATTTATGATTTAATGATCAATTTGTCCTCATTTGTATACTCAGATTGAGACGATAAAATGACAAATGGATTAGAAATTTGATTAGCCGCTCAAATCGAGTCGGGTTAATTTTTCTACAAAACCCGCCCAAGGTCACCTGTGTTCACCCCTAATAGCTATATGCAATAGTAAGTCTAAAGGGCAATTTTACTATTCCCATGAAATATTAATAGAATTAACACTACTAGAAAATAAAAAATTAGCGATGAAAATATCTGTTCTTAATAATAAAGATTCCGATAATGAAAACCTTATCGCTAACTATTAATAATAGACATCAGTCGCTAATTTTTCTGACGGATTAGCGATGAAAAATTTCCGTCGCTGATTTCAAACAATAAATAAAACCATTAGCCACAGAATATTTCCGTCGTTAAATTTTCTATCGCTAATCTGTCATTGATTTCAAACAATATATAAAACAATCACAATATATAAAACTATTAGCGACAGAAATATTTTATCGCTAAAAATATCATCGCTTATAGCTTTTACATATTCTGCTAGCACTCACGCCCGCACATGTGTCCGCTTGCCTCGCTCTGACATGCGCCCGTTGCCTTCTTTTTTTTTTTGCAAAATTACCTTTAGTGATATTCGAAATTGTGCATGCGAGAAATGTTTGAAATACCACAACCAACGTACCAGATTGAATTATATGATATCTTTTTTTTTTGGGGTAAGAGAAAGAAAACACAAAACAAAACAAACTACAAGGAGGTGGGCTTGGGGACGAACGACTTCTCCCAACCCAAGCAACAGCAGCAGCATCCTCCTGCAAACATTTCAACACAGCCGCAGGAGGAACATCGGAGAAATGGATTCCCAGCTCTGCATCAAGACCAATTTTAGCAAGAGTGTCGGCACAGTTGTTGGCTTCTCTAAAAATATGATTTATCTATGATATCCCCAATAACTCCATTGACGCCCAGCAGTCCTCTACTATGCCTTTCCACGGATGGTTATCTTCTACACCCTGATTAATAGCCTTCGCAATGACCATGGAGTCACTTTTGACAATCACAGGCCCAGCTTCCTACTTCTAAAGAGCAGCAGACCCTCGGACTGTTGGTTATTTATGCCCAATGTGGGGCATTTTTAGTAAGTATGGGATAATGGGGTAACTCCCATTATCCCATTAACCTCCCATTAACCATCTAATGGTAATGTGGGAAGAAAATAGGCTTGGGCTCCTTGAGAGAAAATGTACTTTCTCTGGAGAGAGAAAACACCGTGATGGTTGAAGATTTTCGCGTAGGAAAATCCCTCATCGTCAAACGATTCACTGGACATGAGACTTGAGGCGTCGTGGATTTGCGGTGGTGGTTCGATTGTATGATCACTATCCGACCGTGCGAGCCATTCGAGGGACATCACGACACGATGGAATTTTTGGAGACTGCCTTATAAATTTTCGGAATTATTTTTTGTGTATAAGATTTTGGGGTCTGGATCACGGATGAATTTCGTGAATCCGAGAACACCGTAGGAATACCCATGGCCCAGTGATTACAAAACTATTTTTTGTTAAATTTTCCGAGCATAGGCCATGAAAAGTCCGATCGAAGTTTGCGACTGTACGGACTTTAAAATCTTAGATCTATGGCTTTAGAGGGCGGATCGATGCATGAAAATGGTTTATATGTGTTCCATGCATCCTGATCTATTTTTTCATATATTTTTTGATGAGTTTTGGATGCCTGAAATTGACATTTCGAACGGCCGCGGAGGGCCGCGATTGGGATGGTTGAGTTCCGCTATTTTTGGACTTAAATCCTTCTAAAATCAAGTGTAGAATATTTGGTGGATGCCCACTAATTTTTTCCGGTCGAAAAAATGCGAGAAAAATGAGCCAAAATTGAGTTTTCCGACAATCGGGTCGAAAAACCCGTTACAGGAGCCGTCGGGTGAAGAAGACCCGGCCCAGACTTGCGGGCGCGTACGTCTCACGCGCTCTAAGTCGCGTCCAGCGGGCGCGTGTACGTCACGCGCCACACAAGCGCATGAAGCGGTGAGTCCCGGTCCGGGTCAGGGGACAAACCCCAGAGCTCTGCAACATCTCCCTAAGCTATGCCAATGTTGCGCCAGAATTCAACAATCCATTCACCCCTGCTATTTCTGAAAACTCCACCTGCGCTAGCTTTCCCTGAACCCCTCACAGCTACCCCATCCACATTGAGCTTTATCATCCCTTCAGGAGGTGACTTCGAGCTGATCAGAACCTCTTGATTTCCCCTGTTGGCTTAAAATAACAATAAAATGTTAGCTTAAAATAAAATCATAAAAGATTTAAAAAATAAAATAATATTATTCATTGAAAAAATAAAATTAAATTCTATTTTAAAATATTATAAAATAATAAATACGATTTGTTAATATAAAATATAAAATGTTAGTTAAGAAAAAAAATGATAATTTTTTATAAAATAATAAAATAATACAATGTTAACTTAAAATAAAATAATAAAAGATTAAAAAATAAAATAATATTATTCTTAAAAAAATATAAAAAATAAAATAAAATGCTATTTTAAAATATTATAAAATAATAAACATGATTTGTTAATATAAAATAATAAAATAAAATATAAAATATAAAATGTTAATTAAAAAAAGAAATGATAATTTTTTATAAAATATAAAATAATAAAATGCTAACTTAAAATAAAATAATAAAATATTTTAAAAATAAAATAATATTATTCTTTAAAAAATAAAATATAAAATATAAAATTCTAATTTAAAATATTATAAAATAATAAATATGCTAAAATAATATTATAAAATAATAAAATATAATATAAAATGTTAATAAAAAAATGAGTAAATATTAGCGATGGTTTAATGACGAAAAATTTTTGTCGTTGATAGTTTTAGTCTCTGAAATCAGTGACAAATCAACGATGGAAAATTTCCGTCGCTGATAGTTTTAGTTTCTGAAATTAGTGATAGAATTTTTTCATCACTAAATTCTGTCGCTGATAGTTTTAGTTTCTGAAATCAGCAATCGAATTTTTTCATCAATAAATTCCATCACTAATCCGTCGCCGATATCACGATGATGTTTATTTTTTTATTTTGTAACGTATAACATTAAACCGCCACGGATTTCTCGCTATTTTCGATGGATATTTTTTCATTGCTAATTTTTATCATTGATACCATATTTTCCTATAGTGTAATAATCGTTGGACGGGTTGAGATCAAATGACTATGCAAAACTTTTAATATGTGAAAATTTTAGGTAAGTTTTGCACGATCCAAATGACACACCCACATCTATCCTCTAGCAAAAAGGTGGTAGAAAAATCTATCTTTGAAATATAGGATGATGATGCATTCGATAAATAAAATGGCCTCAAAGTTTGAGGCGTGGCTTCTAGACAAGCAAAAGCGGTGTAGTAGTGTCATAGTACTCTCCTACAGTATTGACCGGGGTTTAATTCTTTGGATGCGCATGTGCAGGTTTTATTTTTATTTCATGATTAAAATTTTATCAATTATTTTCTTGTCTAGTATTGTAGTATTTTGACAAATAATCACCAACCATACTACCATTGAGGCATGGCTTTTGGCCAAGCGGATCTCATGTAGTGGTATTATAATACCCTCCCACGATACTGACCGGGGTTCGATTTTCCAAATGCGCATGTCCTTATAGCGATATTATAATATTTGATAAACAATCACCGATCATATTACCACCGAGGAATGGTTTATGGCCAAGCGCATCTGGTGAAGTGGTATGATAGTGCCCTCCCACGATACTGATTGGGATTTGATTTCTCAGATGTGCATGTATGGATTTCATTTTCATTTCAATATTAAAATTTTCTCAATTATTCTTGTAATAGTATTATAGTATTTTGACAAATAATTACCAACTATACTACCATCGAGGCATGGCTTCTAGCCGAGCACATCATCATAGTATCCTCCCGTGGTACTGACCGAGATTTGATTCCCTGAATATGCATATGTGGATTTTATTTTCATTTTATAATTAAAATTTTCTCAATTATTCTTATAACAGTATTATAATATTTTGATAAATAATCACTGATTATACTATCACTGATGCATAGCTTCTAGCCAAGTGCATCTATTGTAGTGGTATCATAGTACCCTCCCATAATACTGACCGGGGTTTGATTCCCCAGATGCGCATGTATAGATTTCATTTTCATTTCATGATTAAAATTTTCTCAATTACTCATGTATCAGTGTTATTGTTATTTTGACAAATGATCACCAACCATACTACCACTAAGGAATGGATTATGGCCAAGCGCATCTGGTGTAGTGGTATCATAGTACCCTCCCACGGTACTGACCGGGGTACGATTCCCTGGATGCGCATGTGTGGATTTCATTTTTATTTCATGATTAAAATTTTATCAATTATTCTTATAACAGTGTTATTGTTATTTTGACAAATGATCACTGACCGTACTACCATTGGGACATGGCTTTTGGTCAAGTGCATCTGGTGTAGTGGTATCATAATACCCTCCCACGGTATTGACCGGGGTTCAATTCCCTGGATGCGCATGTGTGGTTTTCATTTTCATTTCATGTTTAAAATTTTCTTAATTATTCTCGTATTATTGTTATAGTTATTTTGACAAATGATCAATGACCTTAAGGCATGGCTTTTAGCCAAGCGGATCTGGTGTAGTGGTATCATAACACCCTCCCATGGTACTGAACGAGGTTCAATTTCCCGAATGCGCATGTATGAAATTCATTTTCATTTCATGATTAAAATTTTGTTAATTATTCTTGTAGTAGTGTTATAGTTATTTTGATAAATGATTAATAGCTACCACAGAGGTATAACTGTTGGCCAAGAGCATCCTGTGTAGTGGTATTATAGTAACCTCCCACAGTACTGACCGGGGTTTGATTGCCCGGATACGCAAATGTTGATTTTATTTTCATTTCATGTTTAAAATTTCTTAATTATTCATGTAGCAGTGTTATAGTCTTTTTGACAAATGATCACCAGCCATACTACAGGCATCGCTTCTGGCCAAGCATATCTGGTGTAGCAGTATCATAGTACCCTCCTACGATACTGACCGGGGTTCAATTCCCCGAATGCGTATGTGTGGATTTTATTTCATTTCGTGATTAAAATTTTATCAAATATTTTTGTAACAGTATTATAATATTTTGACAAATAATCACCGGCCATATTATCATTGAGACATGGCTTCTAGACAAGCGCATCTAGTGTAGTGGTATCATAGTACCCTCCCACGGTACTGACCGGGGTTCGATTCCCCGGATGCGCATGTGTGGATTTTATTTTTATTTCATGATTAAAATTTTCTCAATTATTCTTATAGCAGTGATATTGTTATTTTGACAAATGATTACGAGTGCATGGCTTCTGGCCAAGCGCATTTGGTGTAGTGGTATCATAGTACCCTCCCACGGTACTGACCGGGGTTCGATTCCCCGGATGCGCATGTATTGATTTCATTTTCACTTCGTGATTAAAATTTTATCAAATATTCTTGTAACAGTATTACAATATTTTGACAAATAATCACCGGCCATACTATCATTGAGGCATGGCTTCTGGCCAAGCGCATCTGGTGTAGTGGTATCATAGTACCCTCCCACGGTACTGACCGGGGTTCGATTCCCCGGATGCGCATGTGTAGATTTCATTTTCATTTCATAATTAAAATTTTCTTAATTAATCTTGTAATAGTGTAATAGTTATTTTGACAAATGATCACCGGCTACCACTGAGCCATGGCTTCCAACCAAGAGCATCTGGTGTGGTGGTGTCATAGTACCCTCCCACGGTACTGACTAAAGTTTAATTCCCCAAATGTTAATGTGTGGATTTTATTTTTATTTCATGATTAAAATTTTCTTAATTATTCTTGTAGCAGTATTATAGTCATTTTGACAAATGATCACCAGCCATACTTCAGGCATGGCTTATGGCCAAGCGCATCTAGTGTAGTGGTATCATAGTACCCTCCCACGGTACTGACCGGGGTTCGATTCCCCGGATGCGCATGTGTGGATTTTATTTTTATTTCATGATTAAAATTTTCTCAATTATTCTTATAGCAGTGATATTGTTATTTTGACAAATGATTATGGGTGCATGGCTTCTGGCCAAGCGCATCTGGTGTAGTGGTATCATAGTACCCTCCCACGGTACTGACCGGGGTTCGATTCCCCGGATGCGCATGTGTGGATTTTATTTTCATTTCGTGATTAAAATTTAATCAAATATTCTTGTAATAATATTACAATATTTTGACAAAAAATCACCGGCCATACTATCATTGAGGCAGCGCATCTGGTGTAGTGGTATCATAGTACCCTCCCACGGTACTGACCGGGGTTCGATTCCCCGGATGCGCATGTATGGATTTCATTTTCACTTCGTGATTAAAATTTTATCAAATATTGTTGTAACAGTATTACAATATTTTGACAAATAATCACCGGCCATACTATCATTGAGGCATGGCTTCTGGCCAAGCGCATCTGGTGTAGTGGTATCATAGTACCCTCCCACGGTACTGACCGGGGTTCGATTCCCCGGATGCGCATGTGTAGATTTCATTTTCATTTCATAATTAAAATTTTCTTAATTAATCTTGTCTTAGTGTAATAGTTATTTTGACAAATGATCACTGGCTACCACTGAGGCATGGCTTCTAGCCAAGAGCATCTAGTGTGGTGGTGTCATAGTACCATCCCACGGTACTAACTAAAGTTTAATTCCCCAAATGTTAATGTGTGGATTTTATTTTTATTTCATGATTAAAATTTTCTTAATTATTCTTGTAGCAGTATTATAGTCATTTTGACAAATGATCACCAGCCATACTTCAGGCATGGCTTATGGCCAAGCGCATCTAGTGTAGTGGTATCATAGTACCCTCCCACGTTACTTACCGGGGTTCGATTCCCCGGATGCGCATGTGTGGATTTTATTTTTATTTCATGATTAAAATTTTCTCAATTATTGTTATAGCAGTGATAGTGTTATTTTGACAAATGATTATGGGTGCATGGCTTCTGGCCAAGCGCATCTGGTGTAGTGGTATCATAGTACCCTCCCACGGTACTGACTGAGGTTCGATTCCCCGGATGCACATGTGTAGATTTCATTTTCATTTCATAATTAAAATTTTCTTAATTAATCTTGTCGTAGTGTAATAGTTATTTTGACAAATGATCACTGGCTACCACTGAGGCATGGCTTCTAGCCAAGAGCATCTGGTGTGGTGGTGTCATAGTACCCTCCCACGGTACTGACTAAAGTTTAATTCCCCAAATGTTAATGTGTGGATTTTAATTTTATTTCATGATTAAAATTTTCTTAATTATTCTTGTAGCAATATTATAGTCATTTTGACAAATGATCACCAGCCATACTTCAGGCATGGCTTCTGGCCAAGCGCATTTAGTGTAGTGGTATCATAGTACCCTCCCACGGTACTGATCGGGGTTCGATTCCCCGGATGCGCATGTGTGGATTTTATTTTTATTTCATGATTAAAATTTTCTCAATTATTCTTATAGCAGTGATAGTGTTATTTTGACAAATAATTATGGGTGCATGGCTTCTGGCCAAGCGCATCTGGTGTAGTGGTATCATAGTACCCTCCCACGGTACTGACCGGGGTTCGATTCCCCGGATGCACATGTGTAGATTTCATTTTCATTTCATAATTAAAATTTTCTTAATTAATCTTGTCGTAGTGTAATAGTTATTTTGACAAATGATCACTGGCTACCACTGAGGCATGGCTTCTAGCCAAGAGCATCTGGTGTGGTGGTGTCATAGTACCCTCCCACGGTACTGACTAAAGTTTAATTCCCCAAATGTTAATGTGTGGATTTTATTTTTATTTCATGATTAAAATTTTCTTAATTATTCTTGTAGCAATATTATAGTCATTTTGACAAATGATCACCAGCCATACTTCAGGCATGGCTTCTGGCCAAGCGCATCTAGTGTAGTGGTATCATAGTACCCTCCCACGGTACTGACCGGGGTTCGATTCCCCGGATGCGCATGTGTGGATTTTATTTTTATTTCATGATTAAAATTTTCTCAATTATTCTTATAGTAGTGATATTGTTATTTTGACAAATGATTATGGGTGCATGGCTTCTGACCAAGCGCATCTGGTGTAGTGGTATCATAGTACCCTCCCACGGTACTGACCGGGGTTCGATTCCCCGGATGCGCATGTGTGGATTTTATTTTCATTTCGTGATTAAAATTTAATCAAATATTCTTGTAACAGTATTACAATATTTTGACAAAAAATCACCGGCCATAATATCATTCAGGCAGCGCATCTGGTGTAGTGGTATCATAGTACCCTCCCACGGTACTGACCGGGGTTCGATTCCCCGGATGCGCATGTATGGATTTCATTTTCAATTCGTGATTAAAATTTTATCAAATATTGTTGTAACAGTATTACAATATTTTGACAAATAATCACCGGCCATACTATCATTGAGACATGGCTTCTGGCCAAGCGCATCTGGTGTAGTGGTATCATAGTACCCTCCCACGGTACTGACCGGGGTTCGATTCCCCGGATGCGCATGTGTAGATTTCATTTTCATTTCATAATTAAAATTTTCTTAATTAATCTTGTAGTAGTGTAATAGTTATTTTGACAAATGATTACCGGCTACCACTGAGGCATGGCTTCTAGCCAAGAGCATCTGGTGTAGTGGTGTCATAGTACCCTCCCACGGTACTGACTAAGGTTTAATTCCCCAAATGTTATTGTGTGGATTTTATTTTTTTTTCATGATTAAAATTTTCTTAACTATTCTTGTAGCTGTATTATAGTCATTTTGACAAATGATCACCAGCCATACTTCAGGCATGGCTTCTGGCCAAGCGCATATGGTGTAGTGGTATCATAGTACCCTCCTACGGTACTGACCGTGGTTCAATTCCACGAATGCGCATGTATGGATTTCATTTTCAATTCGTGATTAAAATTTTATCAAATATTTTTGTAACAGTATTATAATATTTTGACAAATAATCACAGGCCATATTATCATTGAGGCATGGCTTCTAGCCAAGTGCATCTAGTGTAGTGGTATCATAGTATCCTCCCACGGTATTGACCAGGGTTCGATTCCCCGGATGCGCATGTGTGGATTTTATTTTTATTTCATGATTAAAATTTTCTCAATTATTCTTATAGCAGTGATATTGTTATTTTGACAAATGATTATGGGTGCATGGCTTCTGGCCAAGCGCATTTGGTGTAGTGGTATCATAGTACCCTCCCACGGTACTGACCGGGGTTCGATTCCCCGGATGCGCATGTGTGGATTTTATTTTCATTTCGTGATTAAAATTTTATCAAATATTCTTGTAACAGTATTACAATATTTTGACAAATAATCACCGGCCATACTATCATTGAGGCATCGCTTCTGGCCAAGCGCATCTGGTGTAGTTGTATCATAGTACCCTCCCACGGTACTGACCGGGGTTCGATTCCCCGGATGTGCATGTGTAGATTTCATTTTCATTTCATAATTAAAATTTTCTTAATTAATCTTGTAGTAGTGTAATAGTTATTTTGACAAATGATCACCGGCTACCACTGAGGCATGGCTTCTAGCCAAGAGCATCTGGTGTAGTGGTGTCATAGTACCCTACCACGGTACTAACTAAGGTTTAATTCCCCAAATGTTAATGTGTGGATTTTATTTTTATTTCATGATTAAAATTTTCTTAATTATTCTTGTAGCAGTATTATAGTCATTTTGACAAATGATCACCAGCCATACTTCAGGCATGGCTTCTGGCCAAGCGCATCTGGTGTAGTGGTATCATAGTACCCTCCTACGGTACTGACCGGGGTTCAATTCCCCGAATGCGCATGTATGGACTTCATTTTCATTTCGTGATTAAAATTTTATCAAATATTTTTGTAACAGTATTATAATATTTTGACAAATAATCACCGGTTATATTATCATTGAGGCATGGCTTCTAGCCAAGTGCATCTAGTGTAGTGGTATCATAGTACCCTCCCACGGTATTGACCGGGGTTCGATTCCCCGGATGCGCATGTGTGGATTTTATTTTTATTTCATGATTAAAATTTTCTCAATTATTCTTATAGCAGTGATATTGTTATTTTGACAAATGATTACGGGTGCATGGCTTTTGGCCAAGCGCATCTGGTGTAGTGGTATCATAGTACCCTCCCACGGTACTGACCGGGGTTCGATTCCCCATATGCGCATGTATGGATTTTATTTTTATTTCATGATTAAAACTTTCTCAATTATTCTTATAGCAGAGATATTGTTATTTTGACAAATGATTACGGGTGCATGGCTTCTGGCCAAGCGCATCTGGTGTAGTGGTATCATAGTACCCTCCCACGGTGCTGACCGGGGTTCGATTCCCCGGATGCGCATGTATGGATTTCATTTTCACTTCGTGATTAAAATTTTATCAAATATTCTTGTAACAGTATTAAAATATTTTGACAAATAATCACCGGTCATACTATCATTGAGGCATGGCTTCTGGCCAAGCGCATATGGTGTAGTGGTATCATAGCACCCTCCCACGGTACTGACCGGGGTTCGATTCCCCGGATGCGCATGTGTAGATTTCATTTTCATTTCATAATTAAAATTTTCTTAATTAATCTTGTAGTAGTGTAATAGTTATTTTGACAAATGATCACCGGCTACCACTGAGGGATGGCTTCTAGCCAAGAGCATCTGGTGTAGTGGTGTCATAGTACCCTCCACGGTACTGACTAAGGTTTAATTCCCCAAATGTTAATGTGTGGATTTTATTTTTATTTCATGATTAAAATTTTCTTAATTATTCTTGTAGCAGTATTAGTCATTTTGACAAATGATCACCAGCCATACTTCAAGCATGGCTTCTGGCCAAGCGCATCTGGTGTAATGGTATCATAGTACCCTCCCACGGTACTGACCGGGGTTCTATTCCTCGGATGCGCATGTATGGATTTCATTTTCTTTTTATGATTAAAATTTTATCAAATATTTTTGTAACAGTATTATAATATTTTGACAAATAATCACCGGCCATATTATCACTTAGGCATTGCTTCTAGCCAAGCGCATCTAGTGTAGTGGTATCATAGTACCCTCCCACGGTACTGACCGGGGTTCGATTCCCCGGATGCGCATGAATGGATTTCATTTTCATTTCGTGATTAAAATTTTATCAAATATTCTTGTAACAATATTACAATATTTTAACAAATAATCACCGGCCGTACAATCATTGAAGCGTGGCTTCTGGCCAAGCGCATCTGCTGTAGTGTTATCATTGTACCCTCCCACGGTACTGATCGAGGTTCGATTCCCCGGATGCGCATGTATAGATTTCATTTTCATTTCATAATTAAAATTTTCTTAATTAATCTTATAGTAGTGTAATAGTTATTTTGACAAATGATCATTGGCTACCATTGAGGCATGGCTTCAAGCCAAGAGCATCTGGTGTAGTGGTGTCATAGTACCCTCCCACGGTACTGACTAAGGTTTAATTCCCCAAATGTTAATGTGTGGATTTTATTTTTTTTTTCATGATTAAAATTTTCTTAATTATTCTTGTAGTAGTATTGTAGTCATTTTGACAAATGATCACCGGCCATACTTCGGGCATGGCTTCTGGCCAAGTGCATCTGGTGTAGTGGTATCATATTACCCTCCTACGGTACTGACCGGGGTTCAATTCCCCGAATGCGCATGTGTGGATTTTATTTTCATTTCGTGATTAAAATTTTATCAAATATTTTTGTAACAGTATTATAATATTTTGACAAATAATCACCGGCCATATTATCACTGAGGCATTGCTTCTAGCCAAGCGCATCTAGTGTAGTGGTATCATAGTACCCTCCCACGTTACTGACCGGGGTTCGATTCCCTGGATGCGCATGTGTGGATTTTATTTTTATTTCATGATTAAAATTTTCTCTATTATTCTTGTAGCAGTGATATTGTTATTTTGACAAATGATTACGGGTGCATGGCTTCTGGCCAAGCGCATAGTACCCTCCCACGGTACTGACCGGGATTCGATTCCCCGGATGCGCATGTATGGATTTCATTTTCATTTCGTGATTAAAATTTTATCAAATATTCTTGTAACAGTATTACAATATTTTGACAAATAATCACCGGCCATACTATCATTGAGGCATGGCTTCTGGCCAAGCGCATCTGTTGTAATGGTATCATAGTACCCTCCCACGGTACTGACCGGGGTTTCGATTCCCCGGATGCGAATGTGTAGATTTCATTTTCATTTCATATTTAAAATTTTCTTAATTAATCTTGTAGTAGTGTAATAGTTACTTTGACAAATGATCACCGGCTACCACTGAGGCATGGCTTCTAGCCAAGAGCATCTGGTGTAGTGGTGTCATAGTACCCTCCCACGGTACTAACTAAGGTTTAATTCCCCAAATGTTAATGTGTGGATTTTATTTTTATTTCATGATTAAAATTTTTTTAATTATTCTTGTAGCAGTATTATAGTCATTTTGACAAATGATCACCAGCCATACTTCAGGCATGGCTTCTGGCCAAGCGCATCTGTTGTAGTGGTATCATAGTACCCTCCCACGATACTGACCGGGGTTCGATTCCCCGGATGCGTTCTTGTAATAGTATTATAATATTTTGACAAATAATCATTGGCCATACTATCACTGTGGCATGGTTTCTGGCCAAGCGCGTATGGTGTAGTGGTATCATAGTATCCTCCCATGGTACTGACCGGGATTCAATTCCCCATATGCGTATGTGTAGATTTCATTTTCATTTCTTGATTAAAATTTTTTCAATTATTCTTGTAGCAGTGTTATTGTTATTTTGACGAATGATCACCGGCCATACCACCATGAGACGTGGCTTCTGGCCAAACGCATCTAGTGTAGTGGTATCATAGTACCCTCCCACTGTATTGACTGAGTTTTGATTTTCCAGATGTGCATGTGTGGATCTCATTTTCATTTCATGTTTAAGATTTTCTTAATTATTCTCTTAGTAGTGTTATAGTTTATTTTGACAAATGATCACTAGCCATACTACCACTGAGGCATGGCTTATGGCCAAGCGCATCTAGTGTAGTGGTATCATAGTTTCCTCCTATGGTACTAATCGGGGGTTCGATTCCCTGGATGCGTATATGTGGATTTCATTTTCATTTCAGGATTAAAATTTTCTTAATTATTCTTGTTGTAGTGTTATAGTTATTTTGACAAATGATCACTGGCTACCACTAAGGCATTGCTTCTGGTCAAGGGCATTTGGTGTAATGGTATCATAGTACCTTCCCACGGTATTGACTGGGGTTTGATTCCCTAGATGTGATGTGTGGATTTCATTTTCATTTCATGTTTAAAATTTTCTTAATTATTCTTATAGCAGTGTTATAGTCATTTTGACAAATGATCACCGGCCATACTATAGGCATGGCTTCTGGCCAAGCGCATCTGGTGTAGTGGTATCATAGTACCCTCCCACGTACTGACCGCGATTCGATTCCTCCAATGCATGTGTGGATTTTATTTTCATTTCGTGATTAAAATTTTCTCATGTAGCAGTATTATAATATTTTAACAAATAATCACTAGTCATGCTACCACCAAGGCATGGCTTTTGGCTAAGCGCATATGGTGTAGTGGTATCATATTACCCTCCCACAATATTGATCGGGGTTCGTTTCCCCGGTTGTGCATGTATGGATTTTATTTTCATTTCGTAATTAAAATTTTCTCGATTATTCTTGTAACAGTATTATAGTATTTGACAAATAAACACCGGTCATACTACTAAATACATCAAAACAAAAATGAGATCATGTCATACCCATCCATAATGGTAATTGATGTTCCATCTAGTTTTTTATTTTTTTAAAAAATAATAGTGGGGATTTTAGTTTTTTATTTTGAACGCACCAATAAATTTACAAGGTATGCACAATTTAGAAATTATGTATAGAGGCAAATTTTGTACTCAAACAAATAGATTATCTCATAAAAACTAATTTAAAAATTGAATATGTATTGTAAATTGAACAATGTCAAAGCCAACTCCTCACCATTTATGAAGGGAAATGATGCCACAATTTCCTCAAGCCCAATAAGTCCCAAAAAGTAATGGTGTAATCTCAACCTAAACTGAAATAAGGAAATCAAGGGATCTGTGAAGTTCTTGCTTGAGTCATCTTTTCAGTAATGGTGCATGCCAATATTAATTAAGCAATCTAACATTCATTAATGATATCCCACGACCAGCAAAAGAAATAAGTAGAAATAATTATTCTGATAAATGGATTATCAACTTTGTAACTATGGGTTCATAAATTTGAGACTCGATTAAAGAAAATCGTTTGTGAAAGCATATTTATAGACGACTGAGTTTTACAAGATATATATCAAAATTTTGATATGTTGATGGGTTGTGTACAGGAATGAAGTTCTAAAATCTTTTGAGGGAAAAGCATGATATCCTGAATTTTAAACAAAAAGGGCAAGTTTATTATAAAATTGAATTAAACAAAAAGGACAGACATCACTAGGAAAGAAAGAAAAAAAAAAAAAAAAAGACAAAAACAAACATCCACCAATCTTCCGGTCTAGGTTTGAAATTGTTAAAAAAATTCAAAAGGGTTTGCTCCTAGTCCTGTCTTTTTATAAACTTTCCCGGCAGAGATGGAAAAAAAAAAAAAAAAAAATTGGGGTGAAACAAGCGAAGAACAGCAAAAGACAGAAAAAAGAAACCGAGAATCAAAAGAAAACACAACAACACAACGAAGAAGGCTAACCAGGAGGCACAACTCTCCTCCTGACCCTCACCCCCCTTCCTTATCTTCTTTAAGCAGCTTAAGAATGAAATCCGGAGGCTCTCTTTTCCCGGCAGAGATGGAATTGTCAAATCATTCCATTGACAACATCCTGGCAAATTAGCTATATATATATATATATTCCCTTTTCCCTTTTCATAATATAATAATTTAAGAAATGTTAAATTAGACAAATTAAATTTTATATAATAATTCATATTAATATAATTTAATTATATTTTTAATTAAATAATCAATATATTTTAATTGATCTAAATAAAGATTTAATTAATACTCAATCAAAATATATTTACGTTAATTATCATATGAAATTTAATTTATTTATTTATGAATTGTTCAATTTTTTAACATTATTAATATTATAATAATCAATGAACAGTAGATGAAGGATCCACATCAGCCACTTCAATTGACTTTTGGGCCTCATCTGACTCAACCCTGTTAATACTCAGCAGCAATTTGCTTCTAAATTGGCCCATATAACATTAATTAAATTTAACATATTTGGACTTCCAACCCAATTGCAGGTTTCCTCTCTCTCTGTTTTTTTTTTTGGTTGTCTCTCTCTCTCTCTCTAAATTGGCCCATACAATACATGTATTTAGAGTATGTGAATGTGATTAAATTTTAATTAATTTCAACGTTAACGCGTGAGCTCTATCTGTCACATTCACACGCTTACGGTCCACGCAGATGAATTTCTGCAAAAACGCGACAAGGAAAAAAAAAAAAATCTATTTGCAAACAATAGGGCCATGCAACTTCAACGAACCATCTTTTATTATCTTTTCCTCTTACCTGCCATCTTCCATTTCACACCATTTTCAGTAGAGAGAGAGAGAGAGAGAGAGAGAGAGATGGAGACAGACCA
The DNA here is from genome assembly GCA_033439265.1 of Dillenia suffruticosa. Lineage (NCBI taxonomy): Eukaryota > Viridiplantae > Streptophyta > Magnoliopsida > Dilleniales > Dilleniaceae > Dillenia > Dillenia suffruticosa. The sequence continues at coordinate 17,632,336 of JAVTVX010000005.1, read as the reverse complement.
TTATCCAAATCCAAAGTACGATGGAAGTCCTTTAACGGGTTTTTCTGAAGGTTGTTCAGAGATTCATTTCTCTCGTTCTGAGCCTCCCAGTTCCTTACAGAGTCCCTCTTCTTCTAGTTCCTCTCCTTCCTTCAAATCAAGTAAGTTTCTCTCTCTCTCTCTCTCTCTCTCTCTCTCTCTCTCTCTCTCTATTAAATATTCTTGTGACTGCTGAACATGGGTCACTCTTGAATTTCCAGAAGAAGAAAAGGTGAGGACAAATCGGGGGAAAAAGGTCAACAGCTTTGCCTTCAGAGTTCGTGATCATGGTAAAAAGATAAGAAACATAAAAGATTTGCTTGTCTTGTCTTTCTAAGATTTTTGTCTTTAACAATAAGGAATTAGTAAGAGGGTATGTGATATTACTTGTTTTAATTGGTGTGATGGCAGTGAAAATAGGACCAAAATTCTCGGAGACAGTGAAGGGAAAGATGAGTTTGGGAGCTAAGATTATTCAAAAAGGAGGGAGAGAGAACATATTTAAGCACGTATTTGAGGTCAAAGAAGGAGAGAAGTTGTTGAAGGCTTCACAGTGCTATTTATCAACCACAGCTGGTCCTATTGCAGGAATTCTTTTCATTTCCGATCTTAAGATTTGCTTTTGCAGTGAAAGACCCATTAGTGTATCTTCACCCTCTGGAGACCTCATTAGAACACCATATAAGGTAAAATCCCAAGATTACTTCTGAAATATTTTCCTGTTTTCTGTTTTTAGCTATGGCACAATATACTTGAGAATATTGATTCCAATCGTTTTAAAACTGGATTCTTTTAGGGTTACGTGAAAATTTGTAAACATTGCTGGTTGGGGCGAAATGACGGCTTTGCTCCCGACCATTTGTCCTGAGATTCTCTCTCTCTCTCTCTCTCTCTCTCTCTCTCTCTCTCTCTCTCCTGTTTTACCCTCTTCTGTTCGGATCTATCTCTTTTCCTCTTTTTACACTCTCGATCAATTTTTGCCATTTTCTCTTTCTCTTCTCTCCCTCTTCCCCTTTTCTCTCTTTTTCTTCATCCAACAAACAGAGAAAGGAAGAGAGAGAGAGAGAGAGAGAGAGAGAGAGAGAGGAGAGCATAATGAGAGAAATGAGAAAGAGGAATAGAGAGTGACCGAAATCAATCAAGGGAAAGAAAAAGACAGAAAGTATATTGGTTGTTAATTTGATTGATCTGGATCTGAGAAAGAGTCTAAGGACAGAATGGTCATTTTGTTCTCAAGTAAATGGCTGTCCCCTTACTGACATACCTCAGCTAATAGCTTTAAGTTTTGGTACAAATGGGGAAAAACATATGTTCGAGTAATGTGTGTATATGCAGGTGGTGATACCAGTGAAGAAGGTGAAAGTAGCAAACCAGAGTGAGAATGTGGAGAAGCCAGCGCAGAAATACATTGAAGTGGTTACAGAGGATGGTTTTGAGTTCTGGTTTATGGGGTTTTTCCGGTACGAAAAAGCTTGGAAGAATCTCGAGAAGGCCATTTCAATGTCAACAGAGTCTATTGAGGAAGAAGCTGATCTCTCTCTCCCTCTCTCTGAATATAAAACAGAGACCCCTTTGAGAGAGAGATTTTAGACAAAGCTAGTTTAAGGGAGTAGTGTTTCAGAACTTCTAGGGAAAAGAAGCCGGTTTTGTCTGTGTTTCGCACTGTAAAATATCTACAATAATATAGAATTTGTATGTTCACGTTAATAGATTATTAGATTTTGGAACCCCTTTTGTTTTTCTCTCTCTCTCTCTCTCTCCACCCCCCCCCCCCGGCCCCTCACGCAAGGCGAGGAGAAGCAAACCTTTGACCTATTGGTTGGAGAAAAGTACGGCATGTCAGCCACAAGAGCTTGTGTCTCGTGAGATTCTACCATTTGCATTCTATGGTAAGAAATCCTGTCTCATATATTATCTGTTCTTGAAATGAAACCATCTAATGCCAGAGTGCCCCAGCCACAAAATAAGCATAGGCAACTCGGATCAAAATAAAATCTATTTGTTGACAGATGGACCAAATCCAAGCATCTAGATCAGCTTCCCAGGGTTCATAACCCTTGGGGTTCATAACCTTTGTCCCAAGACAGTCAAATGGTCACAATCTCCCTCCCCCAATCCAATGATCCCGGGTTCACATCTCGGTGTAACAAAAAAAAAGGGTTCATAACCTTTACCAGATGGTAGGATTAGAAAATCAAAATTGTAGAAGAATAAGTTCACTTTCACAATATTCTGGAGAGAGATCTAATAAAACATCTCCTTTACAGTTCCCATAACTAAATGTATCTGTAAACCAATGTACCAATCCCAAGCCGTATGATCCGCAGGCCAAGCCTAGGATACCATCACAACATCCTCGGTTCCCAGAGATCTCTCCCAAGGAGTGCTAATAGAGAAGAGAAAATAGGTCTTTTGTGAGGTTTACCGGAAGGACTGGAGAATCATTTTGTAATCCTGGAAGGTCCCATGGAAGGGGTTTACTTTCCCTTCAGATACCACCCATAGCTCCTCCACGCTTCCAGAAATGAGATGCTCATTGTGGCTCACCTCCGAACAGAAGCAGAAAACAAGCACATTTGAACCAAAAAAAAAAAAAAAATGCATGGACACACTGTTAGCGCTTAAAGATATAAATTAGAACGTTTCATCTTGCTGCTGTCCTTGGTAAATATACAAAATTATCAAGACAACAAGCACAATACCATGAGAACACCGCCTTGGAATAGAACAAGACCTTGAATAAGTGCCTCCACAGCGTCTAAATCCTACATCAAACGAGAATGGTGTTGTTATCAACATTCAAAAATCAATTGCATAACTCTTGCGTATCCTCCTTTCAAAAAAATAAAAAGAAAAAACCTTGAGGCCCTAAATGCTATGTTAAAGGTGATGACCAAATAAAAACTTACAAGATGGTTTGAGGGCTCGTCAAGAAGTATTATGTGTGGCTTTTTGAAGGTTATCTTTGCAAATGTCACTCTGCTTTTCTGACCACCTGATCCAACAATAATAGCAGGAATTATGAAAATACTCTGAGATCTAAAAGCATTTTATTGCTGATAACCCATTTTTAATCACTGCTACATAAAGTTAGTTGAGCAGTATAAAGAGAATCTGGATATGACATTCAACGCTGATCTGACCATTTTAATCACATAATTAAAGCTTCTCAATATACAAACCAGATCCAAATTCGTAGATGCTCATACCAGACAAAGTGTACATCAGCTGAAGAGCAAGATTTCCCATTACACCAAATGAACCCAAGTGGCCTCGAAGCTTCTGTACTGGCACCCCCTGCAATATCAGATGCCACATTCAACCAGAGAATTTAACTGAATAATTCCTTTAAAGCACTATACAAAATATGAGAAGAGATCACCATAGAACACACAAAATAATTTCTGCAGAAATCTGGGGTTAAATGAAACCAAGCGATAGTGGACAATAAGAGATCCAGGTCTCTAATGCACTAAAAAAAACTGTTGATCACTTGCAGAACAAAAACTCCACACTACAACAGTGATCCTCAAAATGAAAAATGCATGACCAAAGAGCAAGGCTAAATCAAGCTGTATAGTCCTACAAAAGCTAAAAAGCTTGACCTCTAAGAATGCAGATGAAACAATTTATAAACACAGGCACAATTACTAAATCTCTAAAACTCAATCTCAATCTCATTTTTCCCTTAAGAGCTCAGACTCAAATCGAGTAAAAATGAAAAATGAAATTGGACTGAACGGTAGCCTGAATTAAACATAGAACTATGAACTTAATGGATAGCAACACATCATGTATAGAAAGGGATTAGATGAGAGGTCTAGCCCATCAACATGGTGCTGACTAAAGACGGATGTGCGGACCTGTTCAGAGAAAACAATATCAGCAGCCTCCAGATAAAGGAACGTTGAAGCATGATTGTAAGCAATTCAATATTTCTGAAGTCAGTATGATATAACATTATATTGAAAAACTGGGAGTTGAAATATCACAACTATTTAGAATGCTTCGAGGGAATTAGAACATCAACAAAAAGAAAAACTTATGGAGGGTCAATCTTCCGTTGAAAAATCAATATCCTCTATGGTACCACCTTATGAATTTGAAGCATATGAATAGCTCAGACCAATGATGGTAATCATCAAAACTACATAAGCCTAAACTTAAAAGAGTCTATAATGACCGGTCCTCACAAAATGTCCAGAAAATCTGAAAATTTAAAAAAATTGAGGGAAATATAACCTTAACTGAGCGGAATATCGTCCCAGAACTTGGTTGAAGTTCCCCTGCTAACAGTTTTGAGTATGGTGGACTTGCTGATACCATTTGGCCCAACCACAGAAAAAAAAAATATGCTTAATTAGGCAGCATGATGAAAGCCAAAGAAGCTAATAAGATATCAGAAAATCCCTGCACTGTGCTGATCAAGCAACAGAGAATCGCAGGGCATACACGTGTGTATGCATGAAATAGAATTAAGAAATGACAAGAAAAACAAGAAAACTTGTTATCCAGCTGTCCAAATCGATCCCAAAGTTCAAATTTTTAAACAAGTGTCATTTAGATGATAATGAGATATCGATGGTTTGTCCTAAATCAGAAAGAGTATTAACTTTGTTTGAGCTGTAATCAAAAGTTCAATATTAGAAAACCCATCAAAGTCACTGAATTTAAAAAAGGGGTGGCTCAAGAAAGAAATTAAATGAATTCCTCTCGACTCTACTCAACTAAACCTCAAGTCTCAAACTCAATTCAAACAAATAAGATAGCAGCAAGGGCCTCATGACATCATAGAAACTGTTGCTATTCTATTGCTGATTTCCAACCTAAGGAAAACAAATAGATGAAAAAGACTATAAATTGACAAAACAAACCCGAAACTAACGATTGGGGAGCCTGGTTTATCATCAGGAGTAAGGAACTCAAATTTGTAGCTGCAAAACCAAATGCCAATATTTGAAAAAGCAAGTAGAAGGATAAGTATAGACAAGCTAATGAAGTTTCAGCTCCAGATGCCAGAACCATGAGAGACCATGAATCCTACAATGCATGTCATGCCAACAATCATGACAACTATTAGACATGTGTATAACAGGAAGCGATGCCTACTCGGGGTCATTAATAACTTCATCCACATGTTCCATTCGCTCCAAAGCCTGAAGAAATAACACCCAAAAAAAAAAGATTATGAGAACAAAAAGTTCGCAAGGGTGATCAATTGAAAAGCGGTTTTGATTCCATTTCCTGTTACAACAAGAAATAATAATGGAAAGGATTCAATGTAAAAACTTAAAAACGAATAAAATCAAGATTACTAACAAGTCCACACAACATAGTTAAGGATAAATAACCACAGCCAGATCATTTAAGAGCTGAAGCAGAGTTGGTTATAAACTGTGCGGCTATCGGACAAGCACTTAAAAAGAAAAGGAAAAAAAAGGTTCAGGATAAGTAAATAACCACAACCAGATTCTGTAAGAGCTGGAGCAGAGTTGGTTATAAACTGTGTGGCAATCAGACAGAAGCACTTAAAATGGGGGGGGGGGAATGAGTACTTGGATTCTTGATTGCACAAGAGCAGCTCACTTTGCATTGTAGCAGAACTTGTCAACGAATGCCTGCATTAATAAATCAAATGCATCTTAAACAGAAATCATCCAAAACATGAGATCAGAAAAAAAATAATAATAATAATGATGATATGATGATGGCGATGATAATATTAATGATAATAATAACAATAACAACAATAACGACAACAAATAAAACCTGCATGTGGGCCCTTTGTCTCTCATTAGATTCAAATGCTTTCTGTTGATTCTTAATATGCTCCTCCCTTGTCCTCTCAAATGTGTCATAGTCCCCTTTGCAAGCAGTCAATTTTTGTCCTTGCAGATGTAGAATATCTGTGACTACCTGAACTATGTTAAAAAGAGACATCTTCAAAATTGTTGGGAAAGGAAACAGGCCAAGCTAACTTCAGAACAGCAACCAAAAATTGTAGCAGGAACAGAAAAGTGATTGAGAAGGGGGACAGAGAAACATACCGTGTTCAAAAATTCCCTAGCATGGGAAACAACGATAAATGTTTTGGGCCATTTTGTTACGTAAGATTCCAGCCACCATCTTCTTCGTCTAGGTTGAGGAAAACTTTTAAAATTTGAAGAATTAGAAAGATATAACTATTGGTGCACCATGGGCTCATCAAGTAGCAACAGATCAGGCTCTAGTGGAATAATGTTTACACTGTTAAGAAAAAAGACAAGTCAGCAAAACATTTATCGTTGTCAATACCCCCATTCAGCTCCACTTTCTTTGATGCATCCTCAAGACCCAACTCTCTCTACATGATGAACAAACTCCGACATTAAGGAGGAAAGCAAGACATAAAGCATAATTATACAGTAACAACAGTTGCTCTCATGAGAACCGGTATACAACCTGTTGTGCACGTAAATGAGCTTCTTCTTCCAAAAGCTGGGTTCTCTCAATATCAGTGTTGAACACACATTGCAAGGCTGTTGTATCATCACCGACCACTTCTTGTTCCACATGTAATATTTGACAGTGCTTAGGAATGCCCTCAATGGCATGCATAGCCATGTGTCGAAGAAAAGTAGTTTTACCCATCCCATTTCTTCCAACAAGACCCATTGTCAATACAGCGGGCCCAATCAGATTACAAAATAAGAACTCCTCTTCTCTCAGGAAAAGAGAGAGAGAGAGAGAGAGAGAGAGAGAGAGAAGAGAAGAGAAGACTCACCATAGTGTCTACCAGAAGCAAGAGTCATAGAACCATCTACAAAAAGGTCACGACCACCAACAGAGATGCTGAAATTCTCCAAATGGACATCCTTGACAGCTGACCCATTAACACGATTGTCATGGTTTACACAAACAACAGGCATTCCTGCTTTAACTGCTTCCATTTCTTGTAAGTGCATTTGGTATTGTGCCTGTATAAGCAGCGGTTAAGCATAAAAAATATAGGAGAACAACCCCATTCACTAGTGAAGTCATGAATACATTGACCAAAGAATGATGTTACATTCTTCTTAATGTAGACTTAGCAAATGGCACAACAATATATCATTCAACTTTACCTCTCATTGGCATTCCTCCTTCCTCTTTCTCCTCTCAAGCTTTGCTTTATCACGTTCAGTCAATAACGGCCCATCAACAGGCTCTGGTTTCTTCTTCGGAGCTTCCTCTGCTTCCATTCCATCATACATCCTTAATGGCATCACAAGGCTTCTTACAGTTGGTTTGGCTTTGACCAACCCATGCTTTCCAAACTTTTCAGAGAGTTTGCCACATACCTTTCATATGGCCAACAATTTCACCAAATCAATTTTTCTTTCCTACTCAATATTCCTCATTAAAATACCTACAAGTTGTACATTTAGTTGGGTGTTTGACAACATGATTAATAGAAAAATCCAGCTTAATGCTGAAAATTCAGTATCAAATATTAAGCCTCTATGATAACTGCTTAACTTTCAGTGGTTAACAAGAGAGCATGGGCAACAATTAAGTCAAAAATTGCTGAAAATTACTTATGTTTGACATCGCAAACATCACCAATGGTTCATAATCTATGTTGCATCCACACTTTTATAAATGATGGAATACAGTTCTTATACACGACATGGTTACCATAGCCTTAATGCTTTTTTAACATTAGTGTGACATGATATAACATTTTGTAATATCACAGTGTTAAATTTTTATAACGAGAAAATTAAGTCAAAAATTTTCCTGAAAATTACTTATATTTGTCATTGCAAACGTAGGAGGCGGTTCACAACAATAGTTTATCAACACTTCTAGAAATGAATGAACACAATTCTTACAAAGGATATAATTGCCATAGCCTTAAATTTTTGCAACTTTACCCTGATACAACACATTGTTTTGTAATTTATCATAGTGCTATTTTTTTTTTTAAATACCATGTCACCATGTTTGTGTCAGGTCGAGTTTTATCCCATGTCTGTGTCCATATTTCGCAGTTAAAAACTCAAATTAAGCACATTTTTAACGGTGCGAAGTCTTCAGTTAATGGAACAGAAATCTTTTTCTTGCTCTCACTAATAAGCAAAACCTAGATAGTGTTTGTCCTATGGATCATGAACACGAACATCAGACTAAAACGACAAATTAATAAAGATTTTACAGTAGAAATGTCCGTGCAACATGGTGTTTAGATATAATTTTACTAAATTAGGTGAAAAAAAATGGCAAATTTGAAACATCAAAAATTGAAAATTGTCAAAGTTTTTTTCATTCAGAATTGGCGTACAGAGCGACATTCGGAGTCATCGGAATCACATCCATAGTCGACGAGGAGCTCTCCAAGAGCCTTGAAAGCGCCTTCGCCGTCGATGCCCCAATCGAAGTCCTCGTCGGCGAGGACATTGATGATTGGTTGATCAACATCCTCCGCTCTTCGACCTAGCACTTCGTGCACTACTGAGCTTGCCACTTCTGTCATCTTTCTAGCGTTTCCTGATCCTCAGCTCAGTCCCTCGGAGCCGTTTCTAGCATGTCCCGCAAGAGAGAGAGAGAGAGAGAGAGAGAGGTTTTTCCAATTGTAAAAACGGTGTCGTTTGGCTGCGAATGGTTGAAGAGGAGTGCCACGTTTTAGGTTCACTCGAACGCTGCGTGGAACTTTAAGTGAACCGTCTTCATCCCAAACGCTACGTTTGGAAAATCAGAATGAATCATCCCCTTGCGATCATCCCGATCAAGAGAAAAGCGACGGAGAACACGTTTGATGGTTAATTGTATTAAATTTTTTAATTAAATTTAAAATTTAAAATTTTAATATAAAAAATATTACACTCAGAGCACTCTTTTAAATTAAATCCGATAATATTTGAATCTAATTAATTAAAATATAATTTTAAACACAGATTAATTATTAAAAAAATCATGATAAAAAGAAGTGCATCATTTTGGTTCATCCGAGACGTTGCCGATATAAATCAGAACACGCCATTTCTGAACCTCCATCCTTTAGCCACTTTTTCCATGGTGTGTATCCTCAAGCAAGCTTATGATGGTTGTTTACAGGTAAACAATTTGATCCCCCAATCAAATCTAAAAAATTATATCTTTTGACAATCCGTAATTAATTAAATTAAATTCTTTTATTATTTATTGAATTCTCGACTCGTATGCAAAATATCTATAACTTATTAAAAATTTATCATAAAGAGATTGCTTGGGGGAATGTTGTGGTTAGTTTTGACTTTTGCAAGTACTATAAAAAAAAAAAGAATAGATATAACAAATGTTATATTTGTAAAGATTAATAAAATTTCACCAAATTAAGAAAATATGACAATTAATCCCTTAGCTTGCAATCAATTCCATATTATATTTATATTCATACATGGAAGACAAATGTCTTACCATAAGTGAAATACAAAAGAATACAAATTGAAATGGGTAACAACAATTCAAAAAACTTAGCACAAAATATGTGTCCACCAAAACAAGCATTGTAGAAAATATGTTTACCAAAACAAGGGACTACAAAAAAGGAAATAAAAAAAGATAGGAAAACATTTCCTACCGAAATAGAAAGCAAGAAAACTTGAAGGAAAACTTGACAAAGAGAACACAGAGATATCTTGACGAGGAATTATATTAAATTTGATATAATATTACTGATTAAATTTAAAATTTTTATATTTTAAGACTTTTTAAATATTTTTTAATAACATGATATGATTATATATATTTGCTTGTAAATATCTAGAGAAAGAAGAAAAAAAAATCTACCTATGTGTAAATGTTTATCGCACTTTAATTGCGACGGAAGTTATATATTTCCCTTAGTTGTTTAGGTAGGTGTCGTGTAACCAGAAACGGCACGTTTAGACTGAGAGAGTCCGGTTTAAAAGGATTTTTACCCAAGTGAGATGTTTTCAATGGAATCCTCACCGCACCTCGTTTTGACCAGTGACTCATACGACACGTTCTAGCTGAAAGTTCTGATCCTCCAAGAAACTCTCTCTCTCTCTGGCTTAGTCGCCGAATTGAAAATATTACGCAGTATCTGGTAAATATTCCACCACACCGCCATAGTCAATGCTCCATTTATCTCTTTCACTTATTTCTCTTCTTATTTCCGTACAAGGAAGAGTAGAAGACTGATTTTTCTGGTGTCTGGTTCTTGGTTTTAAGAAACCCTAAATTTTGGAAGTTTTGTTGTCAATCGTTGATATTGTGAATTTTTCAGAAGAGATGAGGTTGTTGAAGGTAGCAACGTGTAATTTGAATCAATGGGCAATGGATTTTGAGACGAATATGAAAAAGAAAAGGAGGAAAAAAAGAAAAAACGGGGAAGGAGAGAGAGAGAGAGAGAGAGGGAGAAAGAGAAGCACAAGAAGTTCACATGAAACATTTTGATAACGGTGGAGTGATTTTAACTCAGATATGTTTTGATTTTATGACATAAGATTTGATCAAAGTGTAAACACTTACACTTGCCAATTGATCCCTTCTCATAATATATATATATATATGTAATTCATTTCTTATGAATTTTTAAATTAACAAAAATAAAAATAAAATTTATAAATAAACTCTGTAAAAAAAATTTATTTTTAAGGAAACAGGTGAAGCAGTAGGCGAGATGAATCAAGAAGAATGAAAGGGAAAATAGCCGTTTCTGCATATCAAAATTACAAAATGTCATATAACAAAAGATTCTTCGATGAGTACTCACTTGGGAAAAAATAAGTGACCCAGGGAAAATCTCCACCCTCAATTTCCACCAGCACGAAGTTACAATGTCTTTCCTCATCTCTATTCTACATTCTCATGTTGCCCTAAGGCATTTTCTGCCATGCCAAAAGGAAATCCTAAAGAATTGTCTAAAGTTCATCATGTGAGTCATCATCATCCTCACCACCTGCGCCAGCACCTGGGGCGCCACCGGATCTTTGGTAGACAGCTGTGATAATTGGATTACAAACAGCTTCAACTTCTTTGAGTTTCTCGTCATAGTCCTCTTTCTCAGCAGTCTGGTTGTCATCAAGCCATTCAAGTGCCTCCTTTACTGCTGTCTCAATCTTCTCCTTCTCGTCAGACTCCAGCTTGTCAGCAAGCTTGTCCTTGTCATTGATCTGGTTCTTCATGTTATAGATATAAGTTTCTAAGCTATTTCTAGCATCAATCCTCTCTTTCACCTTCTTGTCTTCCTCAGCAAACTCCTCTGCTTCCCTGACCATACGATCAATCTCCTCCTGGCTCAAACGACCCTTGTCATTGGTTATGGTAATCTTCTCTGATTTGCCAGTGCCCTTGTCTTCTGCCTTCACATTGAGGATACCATTTGCATCAACTTCGAATGTGACTTCAATTTGAGGGGTTCCCCTGTAAAAGCAGTACATCAGATAATGTCAAGAGTTGAGACCACGAAGGCATAATAGCAAAATCCGAAGAGTCTCAAAGAAGCAAACCTAGGAGCTGGAGGAATTCCACTGAGATCGAATTTCCCAAGCTGCCGGCAATCTTTTGTAAGGCTCCTCTCACCTTCAAATACCTGATAGAGTAAAAATAGTAATAAAAAAAATTATTAGTATTCCATTATTCAAATATAATGGTCAGTAAGTATACAGTATTCCATGTTAACCTGCTAAATGGAGCTTACTTGGATGGAGACGGTAGTCTGCTGATCTTGGTAAGTAGTAAAAACTTGAGATTTTTTGGTTGGAATGACGGTGTTCCTGGGAATCAACTTGGTCATAACTCCACCAACAGTTTCAATACCAAGGGTGAGCGGAGCCACATCCAAAAGAAGGATATCTGCATTTGACAGCGTTAACCATCCCGTAAGACAGGAGTACTAGGTATGGTTTGTCTGCAATGCTTAAAAATCTATAGAATAAAATAGTACCTTTAGTCTCATCACCGCCCTCGCCACTCAAGATGCTACCTTGTACAGCGGCACCATACGCAACTGCTTCATCTGGGTTCACACCCTTGTTAGGTTCCTTCCCATCAAAGTAGTCTTTGAGTAGCTGTTGGACTTTTGGAATCCTGGTACTTCCTCCAACAAGAACAATCTCTTCAATCTGGTTCTTCTGCAGTCCAGCATCTTCCATTGCCTTCTTTACAGGTCCCATGGTTTTTCTGAACAAGTCATTGTTCAATTCCTCAAATCGCGCTCGTGTGAGTGGCTCAGAGAAGTCCAAGCCATCATAAAGAGATTCAATCTCCACACGGACTTGGTGCTGGCTACTCAAGGCTCTCTTGGCACGCTCACATTCTCTTCTAAGCTTTCCAAGAGCCCTATTGTCCTTGCTAATGTCCTTTCCGTGCTTCTTCTTGATAAGTTTGATGAAGTACTCCATAATCCTTTGATCAAAATCCTCACCTGCAGCAGTCATGAGTATATAATTATACCATCCACCAAAACCATAGCATTTAACAGAAGTATCACAAGGATATTTGTCTAGAATGCAAAAAGTACTAAAATTCCTTTAAAATAGAAATCATTTTCATTTCCTATAAAGAATTTTGAGTTGTTATTACTGGTAGTAAAACTTTCAAAATGCAGGAAGCTAACACCATTATCAATAACAATACTCACCTCCTAGATGAGTGTCTCCGTTTGTGGCAAGAACCTCAAAAACACCATTATCAATTGTCAAAATGCTGACATCAAAGGTACCACCACCAAGGTCAAAGACAAGGATGTTCTTCTCGCCACCTTTCTTGTCCAAACCATATGCAATAGCTGCAGCAGTTGGCTCATTAATAATTCTTGCGACATTCAATCCAGCAATAATACCTGCATCCTTGGTGGCCTGTCGTTGAGCATCATTGAAGTAGGCTGCACATTGAATGGTTAAAAAACATGAGCACAAGTTGGATATAAACATTGATCACATTTCTTGACTCTCTAAATTGTCCAATCTATAAACGAAGAACTTCTCTCACCAGGAACAGTAACCACGGCATCCTTGATTTTCTTTCCAAGGAAAGCTTCAGCTGTCTCCTTCATTTTTGTCAATACCATTGCACTGATTTCCTCAGGGCTAAAGACCTTTGTCTCACCATCTTTTATCTTTACTTGGATATAGGGCTTTCCATCCTTATTCACTATCTTGTAAGGAACAAGCTTCATGTCTTTCTGAACCTCCTTGTCCTCGAACCTATCACAATATCAAAGATATGATTATGATATATATGCATTTTTAAAAGAATAGTATTCATAGTTTTTTTTTTTCTTTAAATTTTACAGCTAGTAATGAAGATGCTTACTTTCTCCCAATAAGTCTCTTGACATCAAAGACGGTCCTTTCTGCATTGACAGCTGCCTGATTCTTAGCAGCCTCACCGATCAATCTCTCACTATCTGTGAAAGCAACCCACGATGGGGTAATGCGGTTTCCCTGGTCATTGGCTATAATTTCTACATGACCATTCTTGTAAACACCAACACATGAGTAGGTTGTCCCAAGGTCTATTCCAATGACTGTACCCAACTTTGTTGCTTCCTCCTTTGCCGTTGAAAATGCAAATAGAAATCCTGTTTGAATCCACAAGCCATTTAGTAATATAGCTTTAGATATCACAAAAATAACATGCAATAACATAAAACATCAAGTGTGGAGGTTGATACATAAAAAAGAACGGGTGAAATAATGACAGCCGAGACCTTCGGTTATCTTTATTTATTGCTGATATTTTGGATGACATTTTGAATAACATACCCAATAATTCATTCTTACATAGATTGAAAAAATGTTATATATGCTAGTGTTCACGTAGAATGATAACATGTTATATATGTTACTTATATGAGTTCAACTGCCTAAAGACGTGGTGGTATAACAGATCTACAAGAAGGTTAACTAAAACAAAACCAAGAAGACAACAAGAAACTGCTGCATCTCCAACCCCATTAATCGTACTACTTTATATAACACTTCAATTGTCACGTGTCTACACCATATCGATGTATTTCCCAACTCCAGTGCCTACAAGAGATTACTACCATTCAGACAGGACAATCACAACATGGATTATGCAAAATCTAATGATAACCCATGGGTTTTGGGCTACAGATTCCTGGATTCAATAGCAGCTCTTGAAACAACAACAAGAAAACCTCGCATACAAACCACAAATTAAACTTATCCATATTAACTAAGAAAATAATTCCTTGAAAGAATTTACATAAACTAGCATAATCATAAAAAAGAAAAAAAAAAAAAAAACTCATTAGATCCCAAATTTGTTTGTGCATCAATTTGTCTTGAAAGAAACATAAATTTAAAGATGTTCAAAATTAGATCCAGAATCGACAAGAATACCAGATCTGCTCTATCAAACTGAAAAATGAAAAACGATAACTGTTCAATTGCTTCGAAGAACGAAAGCAATTAAGATCAGTAAGTTTATGAAGAACAAACAATTACCGAAAACGACAATTGATAGCACGATCAAAGACCCACGCCTCCTCCACGAACCCTCCATCGCTTCCCCCCCCTCTCTCTCTCTCTCTCTCTCTCTCTGTGAGAGCTAAAGTGGCATTTGCAAGCAGCAGCGAAGGTTTTAATAAAAGAGAGACCGATTCCTGATGATCAGGAGGCAACGAACATGTCACGTTGTCGACGTGGACCAATCATCGTTCGAGCCCTATCTCACGAGCCAATAAAATTAGGTCTTGTGCTGGGAACATCTTGGTCGTTGATTTACACGCATTGAATCCTTACGTGTCTTCATCTCAACCGTGTCTTTATCTCTGTGTGCCAAATTATCTTTACTTAAAAAAATTGAGATAATTACTATTTCTAAATACATATAGAGAGACTAAAATTAATGCAGATTCATTTATAAACCAGATTTTACCATTTGAGTAAATTTATACATTATTGACGATGTTTTTGAAAAAATAAATTGCTTTCTATTTACAAATATTTTTATATTTTGTTTCTGTTTTTAGCCTTCGGCCCCTTCAAATTACCAAAAAAAAAATCAAAATAAATAAAGAGATTGTATTACACAAAGCAATTAAACTAACAAAGCTAGAAATATTAAAAAATATATAATTTTTTTATAATTGATTTTGAATATATTTCTTTTATTCTTTTACAAAATCTCTTTACAATATCATCACCGTAATAAAATCATCAAGTCCACAAGTATATGTACGAGGCAATATTCGAATAACTTGTAGTCAATCCTTTAGAGATATAAATTTTTATCAAATTAAAAAAAAAACATGTATTTGTATAACTTGTTTATTGATCTCTTATTAATCTAAAAAAATAGTATTGTCCGATAAGCTAATAAGAAATAATTTTCTATTTAAAAAATATTTTGTATATCGTATATTAATTATCTGTAGGTACAATAAAATTTTTTTTAATTGTATAAGAATTTAAATATGAAATTATCGTATTATTAGAGAGGGGAGTTTGAAATGCATGAGCCGCGGGATGAATGCTGTAGGATTATTACAAAATTATAGCAAATCCAGATTATCCATGAATCCAAGCCCCTTTTCCTTAAAAAGAAAATAAATAAAATAAAACTAGATCCTTGGCTTAAGGTTAATGGAGGCTTTACTCCTTAACTTAAACTAGTGACTTAATAAAGAAGCAATCTCAAGATAGTGACTTGAACAGGTTATTGTCCAACTTGTATATTTCCTGTCACCCTCATCCTTTTTGGCAAATCGATTATCATTGACAAAACATGCTTCAGTGAAAAATGTAACCCATTTTGTACTCATTTCCCGTTATTATTACTATTTTTGGGTTTCAAGGACGGAGAAAGGTAAAATCATAGTTTTAATTCCGCCTCAATATGATCCATAAGAAAGATTATATTTGTTTTTATATATAAAAAAAATCTTATAAATTTAATGATAAAATATTAAATTCTCTTAATGAAAATATCAAATTTAAGTCTTCAAAATAAAAAAACAAATATTAGAAAAGTTTCCCCCAAAATGAACTTAATAATATTCGAATCGGATTAATCGGATAATCGAATATTAGATTAATTACAATAAAAAAAAACTAATATTTTTTTCCAAATATTATTAGAAGAATATTTTATTCATCACTGAATTATTTAATATGAATCATAATTGTTATATTTACGACAATTATAAATTCTACCAAAATATTAAATGATATGTTTTAATAATTTAATTGTATGAGCAGAAAACTATTATATCAAATTATATATAAAAAAAGATATTACTACTCAATAGTTAATATTTGAAAAATCGATAGAATAATAACTCAATTAAAAATAAGAATTCTGTCATAACTTTTATTAAATATCAGTTATTATTATTAAAAATCAATACTCTACCGCAATTGAATTAAATACCAAATATAACATATATATTCAAATACACCTTTAAAATCTAACATTTTTTTTCCTTAAATTATTTTAAAACCTTGTAAATAAAAAAAAAAAATTCAAAATTTGAATACAGTTCTTTTTTCTCTTTCTCCGACGGAGGTAAAAACCGGGAGCAGTCTTCGCTAATTTACTAATCTCTTGGCATGGTGTGTGCCGCCACCTTCGTAACTAAGAAACCCCCAACTCTATATATATCTCTCTCTCTCTTTCTCTCTCTTTCCATGCCTGCAATGTAAACAAACAAAATTTGGAACCCTAACTTTCAAAATTAACCATCCATGGCGATCGCATCTCCATCACCATCAGCTCCAACTTTCTCCGCTTCCTTCCACTGTTCTCGCTTTCGCTTCAATCTCTTCCCTTCCACTTCCACTTCTACAACTCTCTTCGCTCGATCCCACGCATTTCGTCCTCAAACTCGTCTAATTGCTGTCTCTTCTCGTCTCAATTCTTCGAAATCTTCCGGCGCCGACGGATTCGTCTCTCCCGACAACGGCGATCTCAATCCCTACGAGCTCCAACACAGTTTCTCCTCCCAGCATCGGCGGCAGCGAAAGGGATCGCCGGTTTTTGTTACGCTTCCGATTGATGCTTTGAGTAGTTCCGGTCAGATGAAGAGGCAAAAGGCGATGGCCCAGTCGTTTCGAGCGTTGTCTGCGGCGGGAGTTGAAGGAGTGGTCATGGAGGTGTGGTGGGGGATTGTGGAGAGGGATAAACCTATGGTTTATAAGTGGCAGGGGTATTTGGATTTGATTTTGTTGGCGAGGAGGTGCGGATTGAAGGTTCGCGCTGTTATGGCTTTTCATCAGTGTGGTTCTGGGCCTGGCGATCCTTACTGGTTCGTTTTTCTCATTTGTTGTTGAAGTTCTGCTAAATTCCTTCTTTTATTGGTTTCTTTGTAAATTGCATTCAACTTCATTGCTGATTAGGTTGAATGATTGTTATTTTTGGCTAGGTACTTCCTTATTAGCATAAGAAAGTAGACATCGGTTGTGTTGGTGGCTTCTCCCACGTTGAATATTCACAGGAAGGTCTTGGGTATTTATATAGGATCAAGAAATCAATTGGCACATCCTAGTCTAGCCGTTTTGAATGAGGTTGTGTTGGTTTGAATCATATCCAACTTCACTGCTAATTATGTTGAATAAACGCTACCATAAGAGAATGGACAATGGTTGTGAGAACCTGTGGTTTGGTGTCTTGTTCAACATTGATTATTCATGGGAAAGTCTTAGGCATTCATTTAAGGATCAAGGAATCTATTAGCCCCACCTCATCTGGTCACCTGGTGTTGCATTGGTATTTGGAAGTAGCAATTTCGCATGCATTATTGACGCACGATGTGGTTGGGCTGATCATGAAATCATTCCTTGGGATTAGGGTTATGAAGCTATAACTTGTTACTCGACCACTAAAAATTTTTATGGCCCTTTTGAACCGTGAATGAACTTTCGGTCCAAGTTTGCATGGAGAAACTACATTCCAAAAGAACGCATATAGAAATTAATGTAAAATACACATGCTCAAAATTGTGGAATTTTTTTAAGGCCCATTCTGAAGGTTTCTGCTTTATTATGGGAAATGATTGTTTGAAAGGGAGTATAACAAGTTGAAATAAAGTTTTGACATAGTTTAAATGCTTACTATTTGATGCATTAGTTGATTATTTTTTCCTAATCTCGTAGAATGGCTTGGAAAAAGCATCTTTAGCCTGAGAGCACACTGTAATAGGAGCATGGTTGTGTGACTTGATGAAGGAAAATGATAGACCGCTGAACTTTGGTTCACATACAAAAGTTTTTATCACCGTTAAAGAAGATGGATCAAAAACTGTTAGCAGGTCTCAGAGAATGTTTCTGCCTCTTTTAGTGCATGACTAACCATTCATTCAAATTTAAAGCTTACAAGCAACAATCAAGTCAAATTGCACTTGCTTTTGCAGTAGTATCAGGCATAATGTAAGCAGAGTTGGTCATTGCAGATTGCCAAGCTTTTCCACTTTGTCAGGGTGTTGCAGTGGCTTCATGGTTGTTTCACAGTCCCTATGACTACTGTTGCATGCATGTGGGTTGTAACATGTGCAACGGCCACTGTGGGTGTGACAGCCATTACATTCTCCATATCTCTGTTATACCAATCATAAGGACCAAAAGCATATCTAATAATAATATGTCACATATTAGATGCTAGCAAGCTGGAAAGGCCTGTGATAGAAAAAACTGCACGCCATGTTCATCTACTAGAATAAATGAAAGAAATCTTACCATCTCAGACTTACCTTTCACATAAAAATAAAACCAAGACACCACTTGTTTGCCAAATTTGTCATATGAGAATACCTTTTTAAGCTGCACCTGTCATGAAGATTGTACTCACCTTCCAAGATGAAACACCACGGAAAAGGGACCTGATCAATGCCCATCCTTACTCCACAATGCCTTTACAATTTGCTTTCATATTGGAGCTTTCAAACTTGAAGTTCATCAACAAAATTATGTTTTTATTGCATTCAAAAATGGTGATATTGTGCAGCACCTCAATATTTCAGGGCCATCTATAACTCTCAAATTCGAGAATTCCTCAAGAAAGCCACATCTCACACTTAACACCTTGAAGTAGGGTAGGGTTTAATTGAAACTGGTTTCTCTTCAGCTATCACAAAACGATTAGGCTAAATATCCTTTAGTGCATGCCTCCCAATCCCATCATTTGCAAATAATATATAGGAAGATCCATTGCAAACCTCTATCCCCATGTGCTCCTGAAACTCATCCCATCATGTAGTCGTGGCTTTTCCAATACTAGTTCCATAAGGACCTTAGGAGCTTCATATGGTGTAGGAGATCGACATGCACATCGTACCATTGCTATCTGTTCCCTTACATATCCTCTTCCTGAAACTACCATAGCCTTGTCCTTGACAAGCCCTGTAAGAATTAAAGATGGACTTGATGCCCAGCCACCTCAGTTAATTTTGGTAACTTGACAATGTTCTTCCCAACCCAAAGATAATCAGACTCCTGGGTTCTCCATGATGACCTTGTACCAGGAGTGTTTGGATAGCCTCACTTTCTTTGGTCACTGAATGATGGATTAGAAAAGGTTCATAAGCTAGAGTTGACTATTGACAAAGTTGCTCTTTTATAATGGAAAGAGATCCTTACATTAAAAGATAGAACTGGTTTTGGGGGGCTTTCTTTAATTTGTTTTCTCTTTATTAATTTCCTACATTTAAGCCACTAGTCAACATTCTCTACACTGTGACGGACAAAACATAACTCTTCACTTTTTATTATAATTTCCTTTCTGTTAGTGTCAATATCTATTGCTCTAAAAGTTCTCCTGTGCTGTATTTGAAGGATTCCTCTTCCTCAGTGGGTACTTGAAGAGATGGATAAGGATCCAGATTTAATGTACTCTGACAGGTTTGGAAGGAGGAGCACAGAATACATCTCTCTAGGATGTGATAGTCTTCCAGTTCTGCAGGGAAGATCACCGGTCCAAGCATATTCTGATTTTATGAGAAATTTCAGAGACACTTTCAGACCCTTTCTTGGTGTTATAATCACTGTGAGTAGATTTCTTAGTCTTGCATTCTCGTAATGATTTTGGTGAAAATATAGGCAATCTGATGGTCTATTCCGTTTTGCAGGGAATTCAGGTTGGGATGGGTCCTGCAGGTGAACTAAGGTATCCATCATGCCCAACTCAGAAGCTTGCGTGGGCATGGCGCACTCGTGAACTTGGAGAGTTTCATTGCTATGATAAGGTATGTAGAAGTGCTTATGTGAGCTAGTGGGTTTAGTCTGTAGAGGGTGTTATCGATTTCTGTGTCTGGAACTCCTATTATTGGATTGTTAAGCATAAGAACTTCAGCATAGTGGCCCATTTGACACGTGCACTTTGTATTTATACAATTCCAGTATATGCTTGCATCATTGAATGCCTGTGCGAGAAAGGTTGGAATGCGTGAGTGGGGAAATGGCGGTCCCATGGGAGCTGGAAACTTGATGCAGAATCCAGAACATACTGAATTTTTTAAGAGTGATGGGTCTTGGAATACACCATATGGCAACTTTTTTCTAGAATGGTACTCAGGAATGCTGCTTTTGCATGGAGAAAGATTATGCAAGGAAGCAGAGACCATTTTTCAAGGTATTGATGTTAATATATCTGGGAAAGTGGCTGGGATTCACTGGCATTATGGCACACAATCTCGTCCATCAGAACTAACAGCTGGCTACTATAACACATCTAACAGAGATGGATACCTTCCAATTACTCGCATGTTTGGTAGGTATGGAATTACCTTATGCTGTACATGTTTCGAAATGCGAGATGCAGATGAGAAACAGATGAATCCAGAGAGTAGTCCTGAAGGGTTACTTAGACAACTTATATTGGCTGCTAGAATCTGTGAATTACCTCTCGAGGGTGAAAATTCTGCAGCAAGTCTGGATGATGGATCTTTTCAGCAGGTACTGAAGATGTCTAAGTTCTATTCAGATGGTCTACAGAGGCCATCATTTTCATTTAACTTCACAAGGATGGACAAAAACTTATTCGAATATCGGAACTGGGTCCTTTTTACTCAATTTGTGAGGCAAATGTCCGATGCCCATCCATTTCGACTAGATTTTGGAGGTGACATGAAACCTCCCTCTACATCTGCCACGGCAAAACTTGAAGCTGCTTTTGGATATTAAGATAAAGCAAGAAGCTTCTCATATTATTCTAACTTTTGCATCAGCGCAGCTACCATTGGATGTGTATCCCATTGTT
Source organism: Dillenia suffruticosa (assembly GCA_033439265.1). Lineage (NCBI taxonomy): Eukaryota > Viridiplantae > Streptophyta > Magnoliopsida > Dilleniales > Dilleniaceae > Dillenia > Dillenia suffruticosa. Next base: position 17,611,132 of record JAVTVX010000005.1, on the reverse strand, counting down.
ATGACATCTAATTTGTTGTTGTCGTGTGTAGCAATGCCTCATTATTTTTACTCTTTGATTTTTGCCTTTTTCCCCTCTCTCTTCCGGAAAGGCCACCCTAATGTATTATAGAACCTTGCGCTTTTTATTATAATTTAAAATTTAATACATTTGGCATTGCATATAATGTCACAGATCCTAATTCTATGTCGCAGTGGTATTGTTATTTTACACGAGCCTTCAGTATTATCCTGGTACTAAAGATGTCTCCTACTTCGTGGAAATGTGTTTCGCGGACCACCCAGCATGTCCACTCCTCGGATTATAAAACCAAATGTATCAATCATCAACCTACATATTTCCTCTGATTAAAAATAACATGGGACGAGCAACTTGAAGCACAACTACCAACTTAAAAGACCACATGCAAGAACAATCCATCTAAAAATGTCCACGACAAAATTTATGCCTCATAAGAAGTTTACCTGTGAGACCGGTGACATGAATTCTTTCAACTGTTGGGTATTTTTTTTTCCCCAAAAGAAAACGTGTGACCCAAATTCCCAACCCCCGCCCCCAGGCGGGGCAATGCGAGTATGTGTCCTAAATATGAGTTGACATGCTTGTTGTTATAAAATTATGGCACGACAGCTCCTCCTTAAGCTAGTGCTTTGTACCTCTTCACCAACAGTCTTTCCTCTTTGAGAAATAGACACCAAACTTTTCACTACTTTACTACGATCCTGACAAAATAGAATCCAGAGGTGGATGGAGAATAAAACCATTGTTTAAAATCCAATCCAACTCGTACATTATTGAATTTAAGTTAAATAATATTGGGATCAAGAGTTCCCATCATTTTCACCTACATTTGACGTATTTTTATTATAAAATAAAAATTATTTGAAATATAGTAAAATTAATTTGTAAAAATTTGAAACCACAATTATCACAACAAAACATTTCAAAACTCTAATGTTTTAAAATAACACATTTAACATTTTTCGTATTTAAGATTTAGATGTAAATCCAAACCAAGTTCAAACCCAATCCCTAATTTTGTTATAAATTTTATTTCTTGATTCAATTTCTTCAAAAAAGATGTTCGAATGATTAAATGAATCATGAGACAAATAAATCAAATTTTATATAACAGTTAACATTAATATGTTTTTACCGACTCTAAATTAATTGTTTGTTTAAATTAATTAAAATTTATTAATAATTTAAATAGAAAATTAGTCAAAATTTTGTAGATTAAGCTTATTAATGTTATTGAAAAATAAAATAAACTAAAATAAATGTAATATTAAAAGGACGTCACGGACAAATTTCGAAATTGATATTTCTATCAAAATCCTTTGAGTTGAGTGGTCGAACATTTTACCCTCTTAATCAAAGTTTTCGAGTTTGAGTTTTGTTAATGGTAAAAAAGGATTTTGAATAGTTAATTCTTAAAATAAATTTTATAATATTTAAATCAGATTAATAAAAAAACTTAGATACCGGTGTTAAAAAAAAAAAATCCTCCATTCATGCACGTTGGTTGAGTTGGCATTGGAACCTTCCTACTTGGGCCACATATCTGGATAAAACTGATCCAGCCCACCTCATCCCGTTGTCCAAACCCACCTCCTTCATTCCCCCCCTCTCTCTCTCTCCCAACCATCAACGGCTCAGTCTTCAGAGGAAAAAAAAAAAAGGAAAAAGAGAAACTAAACAAACAGCCTTTCTCGCTCCCTCCCTCTCTCTCTCTCTCTCTCTTCCTCTCAACTAACTAATAGAGAGAAAAAACAAACTCGATTATCGGCGGTTGAGTGTGGTAACCAGTTTCAATCTCTCTCTCAACTTCTTCGCGTTCTTCTTCTTCTTGATCATCTTCTTCGATCTGTAAAACAAAAAAATGCCTGGTTTAGTGTCCGTACAAACACCACCAGGATCTCAACCGCTTCAAATCAACGTTCCAGGTGAACCGAGTCCTCAGATCCAAACCTTGACCGACGGATCCGAATCAAGAAACGCAAAGTCTCTCTCTCCTCTTCCAAAACGGCCTCCATCACCTTCCACGTCACGATCGAAACCCTCACCGGATCGGAGCTCCGGCAAGAAGAAACAACCGCCGCCGCCGCCGCCGCCTCCGAAAATCGACGAGATTTCACTCGACAATCCAGATCTCGGTCCCTTCCTTCTCAAACTTGCTCGTGACACCATCATTTCCGGCGACGGACCGAACAAGGCTCTCGATTTAGCTATTCGTGCTTCGAAGTCGTTCGAGCGCTGCGCAAGCGAAAGCGAGCCGAGTTTGGATTTGACGATGAGTTTGCACGTTGTGGCGGCGATCTATTGTAGTTTGGGGAGGTTTGAGGAGGCTATTCCGGTGCTGGAGAGAGCAATTAGCGTTCCGGATGTTGCAAGGGGCGCTGATCACGCGCTCGCGGCGTTTTCCGGGTATATGCAGCTCGGCGATACTCATTCCATGCTTGGACAACTTGATAAGTCGATTTTGTGTTATTCTGAAGGATTGAAGATTCAGATTGAGACTTTGGGTGATACTGACCCTAGAGTTGCTGAGACTTGTAGGTATGTGAGGGCTAACTATCGTCTCTATAGTCTTTTTGACTGGTGTAGTTTATTGTGATTCATGTGAATTTAGTGAATTTTTGGTTTATAATAATGAAATTTTACTGATTGAGTAGAATTTGCGAGGATATGATTCTACTTATGCTACTTACAGTTGGAAATAAATAGTTGAAGTTCTAATAGAAGAAGTGACTATGGAATTGTAATTGAAGTGGGAATTGGAATCAGGAGTAATGGTGTATGTGCTACGTATGCTAGCTACAGAAGATACCAAATCTGTTGTGATATAGATAAGCATATATCATATGGCGGTGTCTAAACAGAGGGTGAAGGAACTTGACTTATTCAGCAGAGTCCAAAAAGATAGATGCATCTCTCCAACCACATAGACTACTTAACAGCCATTCCGAGTCTTTTGAGCCATGTAATTTACTGTTATAGTTTCCACCTATTGCAGCTTCAGATAACAATATGTGGGTGTCGTAGCTTTGTGGGTGTCGTAGCTAAGTTCTAAATCAAGGTTATTGGACTAAAAAATTCAATAATAGATTCTAATGGCATTTTCATCAAATTCAGAGTACCTCGTTCTCACTCTTTCCTTCTAGACACCAACTCATCAAAACTTTCTTTCACCAACAATAGATTTGTCGTAATTAATGACAAAGGGCCCTTTTTTGTCATATTTTTCCGAGGCTAATGAATGTCATGCTGGTTCCCTTGCAATCAAATTTTGGAACATTTTTTTCCTCCCAATGACTCTCTTTCGTAATATGTGGGGATTGCAAGTCTGTCACATGGATAAGAAATCAAGGTTATAATGCATAAGGTTTTCTTTCTTCTTTTCTTTTTTGGGTACTGGAATTAGAATTTGATACCTTCTTTTGAGGGATCATTTATGAACCAATAGTAGCTGCATTCGCTTGTCTTTGTTGTTGCTTAGAATATATGTAGTTATATCTTTCTTCTCAACTTTAAATGATAATTTGTGTAAAGATTCTCAATTGACCTTATTTAAGAGCAAATGCTTATAAATAAATGCCAGGTACTTGGCTGAGGCCCATGTTCAAGCAATGCAATTTGATGAAGCAGAAAAGTTGTGCCAGAAAACCCTTGAAATTCATCGTGAGCACAGTGAACCCGCGTCTCTAGAAGAAGCAGTTGATCGTCGTCTGATGGCCCTCATTTGCGAGGCAAAGGGAGACTACGAAATTGCCCTTGAACACCTTGTTCTTGCCAGCATGGCAATGATTGCCAACGGACAAGATAATGATGTTGCTTCTATTGATGTCAGCATTGGCAACATTTACATGTCCCTCTGTCGATTTGATGAAGCTGTTTTCTCTTACCAGAAGGCACTTACCATCTTTAAATCATCAAAGGGAGATAACGATCCTTCAGTTGCATCTGTCTTTGTTCGCCTTGCTGACCTATACTACCAAACGGGCAAGATTCGGGAGTCTAAATCATACTGTGAGAATGCCCTGAGGATATATGCAAAACCTGTGCCTGGAACCACAGCAGAGGAGATTGCAGGTGGGATGATAGAAATTGCTGCTATTTATGAATCTTTTGATGAGCCAGAGGAGGCATTGAAACTCTTGCAAAAAGCTTTGAAACTATTGGAGGACAAATTAGGACAACAAAGTACAATTGCTGGAATAGAAGCACAAATGGGTGTTTTATTTTACATGCTTGGGAGATATAGTGAAGCACGTACATCATTTGAGAGTGCGGTGGCAAGACTTAGAGCCAGTGGAGAGAGAAAATCAGCCTTCTTTGGGGTTTTGTTGAACCAGATGGGGCTGGCTTGCGTACAGGTCTTCAAGATAGATGAGGCTGCAGAGTTGTTTGAAGAAGCTAGAGCGATATTAGAACAAGAATGTGGTCCATGCCACCAAGATACTCTCGGAGTCTATGGCAACCTCGCTGCAACTTATGATGCCATGGGAAGGTAATATAACATGCCAGATTCTTTTGGGTTAGGATTACATTTGAAAGAGTCCCATAATGAGCACTTGCAGGGTTATGAAACTCCTTGCACGGTCTTTGTGTCTTGAGCTTTTTGTTTTGGGACAGCTCCTACAATTCTTTTATTCTAGGTCATTCGATCTATGTTTCACATAGGAGTTTATTCTCCTCATCTGCCTCAACTCCATGTTGTGTCTTTTTTAGTTTAACTCTCCTTGATTTTGATATCCAGGGACCTTATTTTCCTTGTCTGGAAGTCTAAATGCTGCGTTTTTTTTTTTTAGTTGCTTAAGAATTTATTTGAAAGACTAATGTTTTATCTTGGTTACATAGAGTAGGCTATGATGAGTTACAAACCTTGTCCCTACCTTGGGCCCAATGCCCTACCCGATGGCCCAGTAATTAGTGACTGTCAATTATATCACCGGTCTGATATCTAATGCTTCTCAGTGAAGTCTCCATGAAATGATGCACCTACTACTTAATGCTTTCTTGCTTTGATTTTTCACTTTTGCTGATGAATTGTATCTGTCCACAGAATAGAAGACGCCATTGAGATCTTGGAATATGTACTAAAACTGAGGGAAGAAAAACTTGGGACAGCAAATCCTGATTTTGACGATGAGAAGAAAAGGCTGGCCGAGCTTCTGAAAGAATCGGGGAGAACCCGAAACAAGAAGGCTAAATCATTGGAGAATCTGATTGATCCTATCTCGAAGAAAACAAAGAAAGAGGTAACAAAGAGGTGGCCTGGCTTCGGCTTTAGAAGTTAATCCATCAATTCATTTTCCTCTAGTGTTCTTACCACCTGCATATTCTGTAACATAGAAGATTGTGTATAGGGGAGACAAATCTGGTAATGTGATGAGGCTTTCCTGTTTGTCTGAATTATAATTCCTATTTGTTCGATTTTTCTTTGTAATTTTTTTTTGGGGGGTTATCTGAGTTTGTGGCCTTGAAGCTTGTTCACCACAAAAAAAAAAAAAAAAAAAAAGAATTTGAGTTGATTGAATAAATCTCATCCAAGTGTTTGCCCAATATCCTATTTTTCTCTGCACATGACGCATGAATTTTGAATGTGGGTCTCCCCAATGATTGTGCAAATCTGCATCGATTGATCTTTTGCATAATATATAAATTTGAGGAGTGGCAGATGACAGACAGGCTCAACCCTACACAGCAAGGAAGTGACGTGCCTTTGCGAGCTGAGCTGTGAAGGCATTGTTTGTCATGTGGGGCCTCCCGTATATAGTTTTCTGGGATTACGTTCCAGGGATCTGATCATTTGGCAATAAACTTCCAACGGAGTTGATGACTTCCGTGACATAATCCTGCAATTCTGCATTTAGGGTATTTTCATTTCCAATGGCAGATTCACCATGTCGTTTTTCCAAGTTCGAGAATTTCTATCAGGAGAAAAAAAAAAGTCCGATTTGATTTTCTCTCATTGCAAGCACAGTCCCACCCAACATGAGAAAGAGAGAGAGAGAAGGTTCAGGTTTTCTTTTTTTAATAATTTTCATACGATAACATGAAAAGTTTTTTCCAAAGCAAAAGAACACTATTTATCAAACGTGCTACCCGCAAAGCAAAAGAGGGACAGAGGCAAATCCATCTTCATTTTTTTTTTTTTTAAAAAGAACTTAATATATACATCAATTAGTGTCAAAGGTCCTAATAAAATTATCATAAAATTTTTTAAATAATTTTTATTTCTTAAAAATTATAATATTTTTCCTCTTTATTGTATTTCACTTCTAACATAAATTTGTTATTTTTATTCCGACAAGATATAAAATTTTATTTATTTGTTTCTTTATTTATTTATTTATTTTAAAGAATTGGATATATCAATGACACTCTTTCCAAATCCCAAGCTTTCCTAACATTTCACCATCCAAACACGTCGTACCTGAGAGGGAATGCCATAATAGACTTAGAGAGAGAGAGAGAGAGAGATGGAAAAGAATAAGAATATTTTTAGGACGAATAATGAATGATGAATGATGAATGATGAAGAGCTAACCTTGCTATACCATCAATGAACCTTAAAGGCGTTTTCAGATTCCTTTTTAAAAAGAGACAAAAGGATGAAACATTCATTTATTTATGAGATGCAAGGAGAATTGCTCCTTTGGAACAGTTTGGACTGTTTACTCCTCAACTTCATGACTATCTTCTATCTTTTCCTATTTTGCGAAAAAAAATAATTAAATTTAATTTCACAATCATTCTTAATATTTGAAATTTATAAATATAAACACTTGAATGATAGTATTTTTTTTTTAGTTGTTTATCCAAAACTAATGAGGAAACAATTATTGCTAAAAATGTGAAACTTTAATATCAAGCATGTAGATGAGAAATAATTTATGATTTTGTTCAAAAATTGTAACAATTTTATTGGACTACTTTTAATTTTTGTGAAACAACCCATGCCCAAAAAGTTCAAACTTATTTATATAATTTTTTTAAAAAATTATTTATTATGAAATTTTTAAACTTGTAGAATAAGGCGAAAAAGAACGAACCCATTGTCGAAACTTGCACATTGTGGGGTCTGAGGAAAGAAATACCTAGGCAGCCTTCCCTTTGCTTTTTTATAAAGAGGCTGATTCAAACCCTGGACCTCCAGAACACAATGGAGAGACTCCACCATTGTGATAGGCCCGCCCTTCAAACTTGTAGAATAAGGTATTAGTAGTTATTTTATATCTCAATACTTTCACTCACATTAAATAATATATTAAATCATATAAAATCTTTAAATAGCATGAAATAGGGTCAATTTGCAATAACTCAGATTTAAAATTTTCTATTTTTATAGTATTTTAAATTTTATGGAACAACTATTTTGTTGCTATAGAAATATTTAAATACAAACGTTAAGAATATCGTGCCGTTGAATCCAAAATTTTTTTATGATATTAAATTATGAAAAGTTATGCCAAAATTCATCCTCAGGGGATCTTTTTATTGAGAAAAATAAGAGGGAAAAAAATTCTTTTTACATTTTTGTAGATGTGAAAAATGATAAATTTAAACTAATGATACAAAGTGTTATTATATAATAAAAAAAAATCCTCCAATGACAATTTTACTTGAGCCAAGAAAACCATTCGTGTAAATATAACATATCTCCAAAAAAATAAAAATAAAAATCCCAAACCAAACAATTTGGCATACGCTATTCAAGAATAATATATTCTTTTTTTCATTTTTGGAGGAAGCAAGATAATATAAAAACAAAGGGCATCAGTTCAAAATCCAAGGGCACTAGACTAGGCATGGTAGAAGAATCTTGGAACAAAGTCTCTCTCTCTCTCTCTCTCTCTCTCTCTCTCTCTCTCTCTCTCTCTCTCTCTCTCTCTCTCACTGAGATCTTTCCTTGAGAAGACGAAACAGGGTTATCCTCCCGAAGGATACAACTTCCATAACCGGAAACGGGAATAAAAAGCCAAACACAAGAATGGAAATTTTGAAAATTTTGGTTGGTGACGTGATTATTCAATGACTCAGAAAGAAAAGGGAATATAGGAACAACTTCATATTTAATTTTATTTAGAAACAATGCTCATTGTCTATTTATTGCGTAAGTACGTCATTTTGCGTTTCCAAGAAGACAGTTTAGTGGTATAAATCTCCTTATCTTAATATGATGATTCCAGATTCAAATATGTGTAAAAAAAAAAAAAGGAATTACATCACTTTGCCTTGAATTCTAATGTCCATAGCCTTTCTAGGTTCCACGATCAATGTTATCCAACTTAGAATATTCTCTTACCCCTTTTCTTTTAGGTTAAACCATAGATTTTAATTTTAAGTACCAAAAATTATAACACTGAATTTGTTCAATCTAATTCAAAATTAGATATCTAGACATCCATTACAAAATTTTCCTCATTCAGACATAGAGAATGGATCTTCTCATCATTGAATGATAAATGGATCTTATCGTCACCGAATGATAAATCATAAATCGAACGAACTAATTTTTTATAAATATGGAAAATGGAACTAAATGTGGATTAATGTTTATATCAATTTAAGGTGCTGTCATTATAGTATAGGCTTAGAGGAATTAAATTCATGGATTCCAGGAATTGATCCTTGAGGAAGACAAACGCATTGAATATTTTTACAGGATATGTTCTCCTGCATGATTTGCTTGGCATCACTTTAATTAGGAATGGAGTGGGTGTAGCGGACTATCATTGACTCCAGAAGGGTACTTAATTTTGTTGGCGATGCACACTTAATTGAAACCATGGTGCTCTTATTAAGCATCATAATTTTCATTTTTTTTTATTATTGGAGATAATTGTATTGGAGTTTTAAATATCTATTCAATTTTTGAATGGATTTGTAAATAAAAATATATACGAAAAGAGTTTTATCTTTTAAAAATCTAAATTTATTCAAAACATATTTAGTTATGTCAACGTAATTGATTTATATATATATATATATATATATATATATAAACCAAAACATCTTCGACCATGACCAAATGCTGGCATAAAGCTCAAGATCATGGGTTTTTTTTCGTGGTTTTTATTTTTTTATTTTTTTTATTTCGTGCTTATGATAATTTGCCACTAACTTTATTTTCTTTTGGAGTTAGTTTAATTGTTCTGAAATCAATTATTAGTATTATTCTTGAATCATAATTAATGGGGAGAATTGCTTCTTCATTGTTGACTAATATTATCTCCAAACCATATTCTTTTTCAGAAAATAAAATAATATTTCAAAGCATAATGACATTTTTTGGATTTTTAAGTTATAATGATCCTATTTATAATTCTAGACTAGGGTTTCTCAATTCCTTTATCTCTTTACAATTAAAAAATAAGAAGAAAAAAGAAAATTACAAAATCTTAACTCTTTATGATCGATAAAGAATGAAATGTCTGAGACCGAAAGATTACGCGTATAAAATCAATTTGGTATCACTGATTATTGTGGTTCACTGATACAAACTCTTACCTAATAATCGTTAGTTTTGAATTCGAGTTATTTCTCTTTTAAAAAGATTCGGCTCCTCGTAAGGAAAAGAAAAAAAAAATCAAGAAAAGGTGGCAATTAATATATATATATAAATTTATATAATTATTTATTATTTATTATTTCATTACTCTTTTTGAACAACACTACAAACAAAAATTCTTCTCCTTTGTTTTCTTAAGAAGTGATGAGAATAGAATCATTTACTTTTTCTTAAAAAAAAAAAAAAAAAATTCATAGATTGAACACATAGAATTCTTTATTTAGTTGTAATTCTTTTTTCTTTTTTAATTATTCTTTTCTGGGTCGATCGATTGTTTTTATAAAATTTTATCCTTATATAAATTAAAAAAAGAAAAGGGAAACCCTTCATGTGTCCATTCATGGGAGAAAATGACATGGGAGAAGTGCATGTCTTAGTTTGATTTGCATTTGCACCTCACAATACGAAGAAATATCTGATTGGGTTGATTGATACACAAGAGACAAAAGGAGACTGAGAAAAACGTACGTTCAGCAGAGACACTTGCGTTCGTAGACGCAAAAACCCAAATCAAACTCGACTTTTTTCATTTAGCCAAGACATCACATGCCTCATGTCAGCACTAGCCACTAGATAGTGATTGGGCCTCGTACTTCAACTTTGGAGCATCCCACTTGCATGCACGTGTGTGTTCGCATCACTCGTGCCTTGTCCTTAAAATATATTCATACAATTTTGTGTCATGCCTAATTCTTGAAACTTGTGGACAGAAAATTTTATTTAAAAATTCTGGACATTTTTTTTTGTCAAAATTATTAACAATTAATCTATATATCACTTTAGTGTAATTAAATCGAAATTACCCGGATCAAATCAAAAATCATATTTTAAAACTCTACTCCATTGAACATTTATGGAAGCATAATGTTAAGTTATATATCATTTATCTATTCTTGTTTCAACGGACAGTCGATTTAATAGATAAAAATGTTAAATCTTTTAATTAAATTTCAAATTCAAAATTTGAAAATGAAAAAAACTATATTGGAAGAATTTCTTTCTAAATTAGACCCAATAACGTTCGAATCAGATTAATCGAAATATTACTCTAAATATCGATTGGTTATGAAAAAAAATGTTTATTCTTGCCAAAAGAGATTATAATCCTAACTAACCATAAAAGGGTTGAATCATAATCGATTTCTCAAAAAGATAGAAAAATATTTTCTCATTTTTAGGTGAAAACCATAAACTAGAATGAAATGAGGATGATGGGGGGAAGAACATGCAGAGCTTTTTCCCAAGTACCAAAAACATACACAATGAGAAGAGAAGTCGCCACCTCTACATGGTTTGAAGAATTCATTGAATTTTCCCATAGTGAGAGAAGAAAAGGGACAGACGTATAACACCAAATGCATTGTCCAGTTCACATTCTAACCATGACTTATCCATCCTCTTAAATACACATTTTTTAGGCATCTTATTGCATTTCATAAGCCCAAAATTAAGTTGTTTTGGTAATACCAAGACTTTGTAGTATTAGCTAATAGAAACAAGAGCTTAATTAGGTAGATTAGGTGGGGAGACATTGTGATTGATAGGGCAAGAGGGTTTGAATTCAAATTAATTAATCCGCACTTATAAAACATATAATTACTAAATATGCATTAAAGGGTCAGATAATACGACTTCAGTGGATAAGTCTTAAGTGCCAATGGAAGACATACATTTAACTCAAGGGGTATAGTCACCCAGTCTAAGTCCAGGTAAATTTGAAGGGAAAAGTGCCCTTCATACGCATCATCCCTACCCGCTCAGGGCTATTTATAGGTTGATGAACAGCTGTGAATTTTGAACGACTCTGACTGACCCATAGCATGTTAGTCTCTTGGATTTATTATTTTGGCTAAAGCCAATGGCATTTACTTCTATTGCAGAGTAAAAATTCAGAAAAAAAGGCTAAAGGTGATGATAATAACAATAGCTAAAACATATCTTGCAGAACACCATTTACGTGACTTGGTTTTGAGCGAGTTCTTTTGACGTTGCTTTGGGCAAGAAATGATAACCCATGGATGGTAATCAGAATAACTAATTATCACTCGAAGTATTAGAAAATGATTTAATTATTAGTTTAAAATTTACTCTTAAAATAAAAAGTTTCTATCTTTATATATTAAATTGAGTTCATGGTTTAGCATCCCTCTTTATGAATTTAATGGATTTTCTTAAATGCTACCTGATTAAAATTTTTTATAATTATGTATTATAGCAAATAAGTTATAACTCAACTGATACCGTTTACTTTTTCTAAGAGATCTCAAATTAGAACTATAAAAAAACAATTATGTATTACACTCTGAAAATTAAAACATTCAATATGAGACAGAATAAAATTCTATTATTCCAAAAATGAACGATCAAAAATTTGTCGTTACTACCGATTAATTTTATGCTCAACTTAGTACGTTGTTATAAGCCTAGATCAAACAAATTTTTGAGAAAAGGGGTTTGAATTGATAAAAGAGTTAGAAAAAAGGAGAATCAAAATTGGGTTTTGTTTTTATTTTGCATTAAACTATCTTATTTTATTTTATTTCATTAGTACCATTTATTAAATAAAATATTAAAATTTTGATAAAAACATAAAACTACACAAAGAAAAAATATAGGCAAAGTCGACATAAAAGGCTGGGGAGAATCTGTGAAGTGGGGAATTAGAACGCCTTTTGCTGGAGAAGCGTTTCAAAAAACACAAGGAGACAACTGCAATTCAGGATACGAATAAGTTTGACGTAGATTCAGTGAAGTCATCAGGGAGGGGAGGGGAGGAGAGGAGGTTCTCTCCTCCAAACCACACCCACCCACCAGTAAAACTTAATGCTATACCTAATAATGAGAAATTTTGTCCATCTCAAAGCTTGTGACCTGTTAATCCATTCTCACTTGCTGATAGAGAGAGAGAGAGAGAGAGAGAGAGAGAGAGGTAATAATAAGTGAGAAATTACATCCATTTTATGATATGCATCTCAAATCCGTAGCTAAAGAAGTATCATTTTTTTTCTTCGTACTTTCTTCCACGTGTTAAAAGTTAACGCCATATCACGATTTTGCTTTTTGTGATAATTTATATAAAAATGTTAATAAAAATATTTTTTAACGATGTTTAGAAGCCAAATATAAAGATATATATATATATATATATAATAATTCTAGTGTAAAAATGAGTGGTGATGGGATTTTTTTGTTGAAATTTTAGTCATAAACTTGGTCAGAGAGAGACGGACGACGGAGAGAGACATACCTACGTTTATATATGGTTACTAGGAGGTGTACACCGCGCGCTGCGCGGTGTAGTGTTTTGATTTTGACTACAAATTGAGGGGAATTGCCCGGTGTGATTTAGTAAAATTCACATTAATTTCAATTTTGATTTTGGCTGCAAATTGATGGACTAAATTTTATAAAACTTCTGAATGACAACCCACCAATATCATATGATAAGAATTTTTTAAATTTTACTAATTATAAAACCTTTTAAAATATAAATTTTAGTATTAATATTTTAATATATTAAATATTAATACTTCAGGTTTTAAAATAAAATATTATATATTGTAAATATTTAATTCTTATAATATTAATATTTTTTAGTATTAATACTAATTTGTAATATTAAAAATTAGTATTTAATAATTTATATATTAAATATTAAATATTTTTTGTATATATTCAAAATGTTGATTACTTGTAATATTAAATCAAAATTAAAAATTTTATAAAATATTAAATTGAATATTAAATTACCATGGTAGTTCTGATTAAATAATAATCTGATTAAAAAATTTTATGATTGTATTTAAAATATCTAAAATATTTGTAATGCGTTCATCTAAAATTTTATGCGTTCATTGAGCTACACAATCATGTCCTAAAACCAACAGCGTAGACGATCACATCCAACCAAAGGTATAAGAAAAAATTTGGCAAAAAATCAAGTACAGAAACAGTAAGAGTTACGGACATTAATTATCATTTTCAAGAAAAACTCATCAAATTATGAAAGAATTTACAAAAAACAACAACTCAACATAGGAGTGTGGACTCAATTTGTATTCTTTCTCTGAAAAAGGGATGCAGGCATACATAACAAAAGCAAAAGCCAGAGTCAATGTGACAACTGAATTTCTCAGGTAAAGTACAAAGAAAATATCTATCTATTGTGAGATCAATATAGCATCACAGAGAGAAACTTACTTCTAAGAGTTGCATGTTTATTGGAGTGGATATTGTATACATCTTCCAAAACATTATTTCAAATATCCATAATATATTCTCTTGGGACACCTCCACAATTTAGAAAAGCAATCAGGTGCGATGAGATAATTTGTTAAATATTATGGAAGTTATAATTTCTCCTAAATTAATTTAAATATTAAAATATTTTTTAGAATTAAAAATAATTTCAAACGTGAAATATTTAAATATTAATATTTAGATATTTAAGATCTTAATATAAATTTAAATTGTCGTATAAAATATAAAAATATTAAACAATAAATCAAAACAAATTGATAAGTATTTTTATGTAATTTAAAACTATATAAAAATAAAAATATTTAGATATTTAGTTTTAATACTTGGATATTTATTTAATATTAAATATATTATATTAAAATGAGAAAAATATTTGTATAATTTTATATTTATATATATTTAAATATAAGTTCTGCTACGTAGGAAAACTTCAAAGTTCTACTATGTAGCAAAACTACATAGTTCTGTTAAATAACAGAACTATAAAGATTTGCTATAGTTCTGCTACATAGCAGAACTATGAAGTTCCGTTATAGTTCTGTTACTTAACAGAACTATATAGTTCTGCGAAGTAGTAGAATTACAATGTTCTGCTAAGTAGCAGATTTCTAAGTTTCGTGCGTTCGTCAATAAATTTTTTTTTTAGAAGTAAAATTTTGTAAAACTTTTGGATGACAATCCATTAGGCTTATATAGTAAGAAATTTTTAAATTTTTTGTAATTTTAATTTTGCTTTTATTTGTTATTTTTCAGCTAAAGTTTGGGTATCAATGAAAATAAATTTTTAATCTTATGAAATTTAAGTTGGCTTTTTAAATTTTCTTAAATGTCATTTAAAAAAAATCTGAAAGTTTGTCAAAAAAAAAAGATTTCTTTTGTTTTAAATAAAATATGTCTATCCATACAAAAAAATATGAAACAATAATTAAATTTTTAATAGTTTGTGTATAAATAACAGACTAATTAGAAATGAAATTTTTAATTTTAGCTGCACCTCTTACATCTTCTAAAATATTATTTTAAGACCACCAACTAAAATCAAAAAATTTTGTTTACTTTAATAAAATATAATATAATATGTATAACGTTAGCAGAACCACAACAGAACTATATTGTCCTGCTCAGCAAAAGTATGTTGTTCTGGTACATAGCAGAACTTCATAACTTTCTGCATTATTTGATGAATTTTTTTTAGGGGCGAAATTTTGTGAAGCTTTAGGATGACAACCCACTCGGCTCATATAATAAGAAAATTTTTAATTTTTTGTGATTTTAAGTTTGCCATTATTTTTTATTTTTCAATTTAAGTTTGTATATGAATAGAGATAAATTTTTAATTTTATGAAATTTTAATTTGCTTTTTAAATTTTCTCAAATGTCATTTTTAAAAAATCTAAAAGTTTGTCAAAAAAAATCTTTCTTTTGTTTTAAATATCATTTATTTCAAATATTTTTGATATTTTTAATATAATCATAAATTTTTTTTATCTAAAAATAAAAATAAAGATTTGAAAAAAATGATATAAATTCTGTGCAGCGCAGAACCACATCGTTCTGTATTGGGCAGAACCATGGTTCTGCACTGTCACAGAACCACATGGTTTTGTCCAGTGCAGAACGATGTGGTTGTGCACTGCGCAAAACCATCGCAGAACCACCTCGTTCTGCATTTTGTGGTTCTGCGCTATATTAAGTCCAATTTCGGTAATTTTGTATAATTACATATGCACTTATAGCTCTGCATTTATATTAACAACACATCACCTAACACTTGAAAAAAATATTTTTTTGATATAAAGATACTTTCCAATATTTTTTTATTTAATATTTTATAATTATAATTTTTATAGCATTATAATATCATAGTATTTTGACTGTTCATGTGTTTCAAAACATGAGATAATAAACGTAGATATTAAACCCTAAATTAAATATTATTTATGTCCAAAAAAGCAGAATAGCTCTGCAATTTGCAGAACTACCTTTACTCTTCCAAATAAAACATATATTTAAATATAACATTATACAAATATTTTTTCCATTTTACTATAATATATTTAATACATAACAAATTTAATATTAAATAAATATCTAAATAATTAAATTAAAAGTTTTATTCTTATATAATTTTAAATTAGATAAAAATATTTATAAACTCACTTAAATTAAATTATTGAATGACCGCGCGGTATAGTGTTTTGATTCTGACTACAAATTGAGGGGAGTTATCCAGTGTGGTTTAGTAAAATTCGCATTAATTTCAATTTTGATTTTGGCTGCAAACTGAGATGCTAAATTTTATAAAACTTCTGAATGGCAACCCACCAATATTATATGATAAGAATTTTTTAAATTTTAGTAATTATAAAACCTTTTAAAATATAAATTTTAGTATTAATATTTTAATATATTAAATATTAATACTTCAGGTTTTAAAATAAAATATTACATATTGTAAATATTTAATTCTTATAATATTAATATTTTTTAGTATTAATACTAATTTGTAATATTAAAAATTAGTATTTAATAATTTATATATTAAATATAAATATTTTTTGTATATATTCAAATTGTTGATTATTTGTAATATTAAATAAAAAATAAAAATTATATAAAATATTAAATTGAATACTAAATTACCATGGTAGTTCTGATTAAATAATAATCTGATTAAAAAATTTTATGATTGTATTTAAAATATCTAAAATATTTGTAATGCGTTCATCGACGAAATTTTTTTTTATGAGGGACTAAATTTTATAAAGTTTCTGAATGACAACCCACGAAGATCAAATAATATGAATTATTTACATTTTGCTAATTGTAAAACCTTTTAATATATAAATTTTAGCATTAATATTTTAAAATTAAATATATTTATTTAAAATATTTAAATAAAAATATTTAAATATTTAATTTAAATACATAGATATTTATTTAAAATTAAATAAATTATATATTAAAAAATCATATCCGAAAAAAAATTATCTGTATAATGTTATATTTAAATGACATAATTATTTTTTAGTGTTTGTATATTCCTTGTTTTTTTTATTTTTTGGGTCTTTTTTTTCTATATAGAGGGAGGCGTGACAAAAGATAGCCTGTAGTGTACGTGGTGTGCGTGCTTTATATTAAAAATTATATATTTAATCTGTTAATTTTTATTCTTATACAGTTTCAAATGATAAAAATATTTATAAGTCTATTTAAATAAAAATATTAATAATATTATTTTGGTTCATCATTTAATATTTTCACATTTCATGTTATAATTTCATATTTTATTTAAATAAATATCAAATATCCAAATAAATTATTTTTAATATTATAAAAAATTGAATATTGGAATAATAAGGTGGTACGTAGAATCACAAGGTTCTGATACGCAGAACGATATGGTTATGCTATTATTCCCCGCCAAAAAGCAAAACCTTTTTAATCTTCCAAAATATTATTATTATTTTAAAAATACCCGAAAACATATTTTTTATTTTGTTTATGGTTGTGATGGTGTAAATTTTTGAGAAATCACATCTAAATGATTTAAAAAAGTTTAAATTCGATTTGTTTCTATAAAATAAATATAGTTTTTCTTTTTTATAAATATTAAATCTTTTCAAAAAAAGTGAAAGATTATTAAAAACCATAATATGGTAGATATTTTTATAATTATAATTTTTATAGATTGCATTTTTAGGTTAGCTAATATTTAAATATTTATCTAATATTAAACATTCTAAATTTAAATGAAAAAGACATGGACATAACATGTATAACATTAATATTGGTGTGAAATAAAAAAGACATAAATATTAATTTGAAATCATAATATTTAGTAATTTAAGTCTAAAAAATACATAAATATTAATATTTAATTTAAGGTTTGTAAAGTATAAAAATACAAAAAATAATTTAGTTATTTAAAGATTTCATATAATAAATCAAATATTCTTTTGGTAGGCATTACATATGAATTCGTGTCGATTAATTTATATATAAGTTATCTAATTTTATAAATTTTACCTATAGTTAACTATGGAGTTTTTAAATTATAGTTTTGATCTTTTAAAGAATTATTGTCTATCTAAAATTTTTACTCTAGTAGTTTGAATTTTTGTCTAACTAAAAGTTTTTAAAATTGGAATTTCAAATAAAATGTTAATCGTAATATAAAATATAAAAATATTAATAAAAAACACAAAACTAAAACTTATAAATATAAATATGCAATTTAAAATTTTATAAGAGTAAAAAATTTAAATATTTAATTTAAATATGCATATATTTATTTAAAATTAAATAAATTAGATATTAAATAAATTATATCTGAAAAAAAATTATCTATATAATGTTATGCAATATTATGTCTAAACGACATAATTGTTTTTGGGTGCTTATATATTCATTTTTTTTTTATTTTTTGGGTCTTTCTTTCTATATAGAGGGAGGCGTGACAAAAGATAGCTTATAGTGTGCATGGTGTGCATGCTCTATATTAAAAATATATATTTAATTTTTTAATTTTTATTCTTATAAATTTTAAATGATAAAAATATTTATACGTTTATTTAAATAAAAATATTAATAATGTTGGTTTTGTTTATCATTTAATATTTTCATATTTCATATTATAATTTTATATTTTATTTAAATAAATATCAAATATCTAAATAAATTATTTTTAATATTAAAAAAATTGAATATTTGAATAACAAGGTGGTACGCAGAACGAGATTGTTCAGCTATGCAGAGCCACATGATTCTGCTATCCAGAGTCTCATGGTTATGCTATGCAGAACGACATGGTTCTGCTATGCAGAACGACATGGTTCTGCTATACAGAATTTCATGATTCTGCTATTTTTTAATCTCTCAAAATATTATTATTATTTTTAAAACACCCGAAAATATTTTTCTTTATTTTGTTTAGGGTTGTGATAGTATAAATTTTTTAGAAACCACATTTAAATGATTTCAAAAATATAACCATGTAATTCCGCTATATAGCAGAATCATGTAGTTCCGCTACATAGCAGAACCATGTAGTTCCGCTACATATCAGAACCATGTGGTTCCGCTACTTAGAACCATGTGGTTCCGCTACTTAGCAGAACCATGTGGTTCCGCTACTTAGAACCATGTGGTTCCGTTAGCAGAACCATGTGGTTCCGCTACTTAGCAGAACCATGTGGCAGAACCATGTGGTTCCGCTACTTAGCAGAACCATGTGGCAGAACCATGTGGTTCCGCTACCTAGCAGAACCATGTGGTTCCGCTACCTAGCAAAACCATGTGGTTCCGCTACCAGAACCAAGCAGAACCATGTGGTTCCGCTAGCAGAACCATGTGGAACCATGTGGTTCCGCTACGTAGCAGAACCATGTGGTTCCGCTACCTAGCAGAACCATGTGGTTCCGCTAGCAGAACCATGTGGAACCATGTGGTTCCGCTAGCAGAACCATGTGGTTCCGCTACCTAGCAGAACCATGTGGTTCCGCTACCTAGCAGAACCATGTGGTTCCGCTAGCAGAACCATGTGGAACCATGTGGTTCCGCTAGCAGAACCATGTGGTTCCGCTACCTAGCAGAACCATGTGGTTCCGCTACCTAGCAGAACCATGTGGTTCCGCTACCTAGCAGAACCATGTGGTTCCGCTAGCAGAACCATGTGGAACCATGTGGTTCCGCTAGCAGAACCATGTGGTTCCGCTACCTAGCAGAACCATGTGGTTCCGCTACCTAGCAGAACCATGTGGTTCCGCTACCTAGCAGAACCATGTGGTTCAGCTAGCAGAACCATGTGGTTCCGCTAGCAGAACCATGTGGAACCATGTGGTTCCGCTACCTAGCAGAACCATGTGGTTCCGCTACCTAGCAGAACCATGTGGTTCCGCTACCTAGCAGAACCATGTGGTTCCGCTAGCAGAACCATGTGGAACCATGTGGTTCCGCTACCTAGCAGAACCATGTGGTTCCGCTAGCAGAACCATGTGGAACCATGTGGTTCCGCTACGTAGCAGAACCATGTGGTTCCGCTACCTAGCAGAACCATGTGGTTCCGCTAGCAGAACCATGTGGTTCCGCTACCTAGCAGAACCATGTGGCTCCGCTACCTAGCAGAACCATGTGGTTCCGCTAGCAGAATCATGTGGAACCATGTGGTTCCGCTAGCAGAACCATGTGGTTCCGCTACCTAGCAGAACCATGTGGTTCCGCTAGCAGAACCATGTGGAACCATGTGGTTCCGCTACGTAGCAGAACCATGTGGTTCCGCTACCTAGCAGAACCATGTGGAACCATGTGGTTCCGCTAGCAGAACCATGTGGTTCCGCTAGCAGAACCATGGTTCCGCTACATAGCAGAACCATGGTTCCGCTACATAGCAGAACCATGTGGTTCCGCTACATAGCAAAACCATGTAGTTCCGCTAAACCATGTCGTTCCGCTACATAGCAGAACCATGTAGTTCCGCTACATAGCAGAACTTCGTTGTTCTACTTAGCAAAAGTATGTTGTTCTGTTACATAGCAAAATTTCATAGCTCTCTGCATTATTTGATAATTTTTTTTTAGGGGCTAAATTTTGTCAATATTTAGGATGACAACCCAGTCGGCTCATATAATAAGAATTTTTTTAATTTTTTGTGATTTTAATTTTGCCTTTATTTTTTATTTTTCAATTTAAGTTTGTATATGAATAGAAATAAGTTTTTAATCTTATTACATTTTAATTGATTTTTTAAATTTTCTCAAATGTCATTTTTAAAAAATCTGAAAGTTTGTCAAAAAAAAATCTTTCTTTTGTTTTAAATATCATTTATTTCGAATATTTTTTATATTTTTAATATAATTATAAAATTTTTTATTTTAAAAATGAAAAGAACGATTTTCAAATATTTTTTAACTTAATATTTTTATAATTATAATTTTTATAAATTGTAATTCTACCATACACATTTTTTAAATATTTAAAGATTCATTTAACATTAAATATATTAAATTAAAATGAAAAACATATCATTATAATATTAATATCTTTGTAAAATTAAAAAAATATAAACATTAATTTGCAATTATAATATTTAATAATTTAAGTTGAAAAAATGTTTGAATTTTTTTGTTGAAAAAATACAATGTTTTTTTTATGCAAAAAGTGATTGCATCTGGGTTCGAACATGAGACGCACTTTAATGACATTCTTGTAATAATACAATCATGCGGAACTATTTTTGAATATACATATCTATAGAACTATTTTTCTTTTTAGCAAAACTACTTCCTTTCCTATCAGAACCATTTTTTTTAATGGCATTACAGAACTTTTTTTTTGTAACAGAACTACTTTTTTTGTTTGAACATACCTAACCACAAAAAGACAGAACTGCTTTTTTTTAACATACCTAACTACAGAACTACAGGATTACTTTTTTTTTAGCATAGCAATTTTTTTTTAAAATATTTATATTTAGAAATTTAAAATTTGAATATAAATTTAAATTGCAGTATAAAATGTAAAATTATTAAACAATAAATCAAAACAAACTGATAAAATGTGAAATATTCATTTAGGGGAACTACATCGCAGAACCATGTAGTTCTGCTACATAGCAGAACCATGTAGTTCCGCTACCACATAGCAGAACCATGTAGTTCCGCTACTTAGCAGAACCATGTACTTCCGCTACCACATAGCAGAACCATGTAGTTCCGCTACTTAGCAGAACCATGTAATTCCGCTACCACATAGCAGAACCATGTAGTTCCGCTACATAGCTAAACCATGTAGTTCCGCTAAACCATGTAGTTCCGCTAAACCATGTAGTTCCGTTAAACCATGTAGTTCCGCTACATAGCAGAACCATGTAGTTCCGCTACTACATAGCAGAATCATATAGTTCCGCTAACAGAACCATGTAGTTCCGCTATATAGCAGAACCATGTAGTTCCGTTAAACCATGTAGTTCCGCTAAACCATGTAGTTCCGCTACATAGCAGAACCATGTAGTTCCGCTACATAGCAGAATTACGTTGTTCTGCTTAGCAAAAGTATGTTGTTCTGCTACATAGCAAAATTTCATAGCTCTCTGCATTATTTGATAAATTTTTTTTTAGGGGCTAAATTTTGTGAAGATTTAGGATGACAATGCAGTCGGCTCATATAATAAGAATTTTTTTAATTTCTTGTGATTTTAATTTTGCCTTCATTTTTTATTTTTCAATTTAAGTTTGTATATGAATAGAAATAAGTTTTTAATCTTATGAAATTTTAATTGATTTTTTAAATTTTCTCAAATGTCATTTTAAAAAAATCTGAAAGTTTGTCAAAAAAAAATCTTTCTTTTGTTTTAAATATCATTTATTTCGAATATTTTTTATATTTTT
This sequence comes from Dillenia suffruticosa, assembly GCA_033439265.1. NCBI lineage: Eukaryota > Viridiplantae > Streptophyta > Magnoliopsida > Dilleniales > Dilleniaceae > Dillenia > Dillenia suffruticosa. Next base: position 17,588,908 of record JAVTVX010000005.1, on the reverse strand, counting down.
AATATAATCATAAAATTTTTTATTTTAAAAACGAAAAGAAAGATTTTCAAATATTTTTTAACTTAATATTTTTATAATTATAATTTTTATAAATTGTAATTCTACCATACACATTTTTTAAATATTTAAATATTCATTTAACATTAAATATATTAAATTAAAATGAAAAACATATCATTATAATATTAATATCTTTGTAAAATTAAAAAAATATAAACATTAATTTGCAATTTTAATATTTAATAATTTAAGTTAAAAAAATGTAAAAAAATTTTTGTTGACAAAATACAATGTTTTTTTAATGCAAAAAGTGATTGCATCTGGATTCGAACATGAGACGCACTTTGATGACATTCTTGTAATAATACAATCATGCGGAACTATTTTTGAATATACATATCTATAGAACTACTTTTCTTTTTAGCAAAATTACTTCTTTCCTATCACAACCATTTTTTTTAATGGCATTACAGAACTTTTTTTTGTAACAGAACTACTTTTTTTGTTTGAACATACCTAACCACAAAAAGACAGAACTGCTTTTTTTTTAACATACCTAACTACAGAACTACAGGATTACTTTTTTTTTAGCGTAGCAATTTTTTTTTTGTTTATACCCAACCACATAACTATTTTTTTTTAGCAAAACTACTTTTTTTTAGCAGAACAATGTAGTTCTACACGATGCAGAACTATTTTTGTAGCATAACTATTTTAATGGCATTACAAAACTATTTTTTTAAGAAGAACTACTTTATTTTTTTTTAATATACCTAACTACAGAACTTTTTTTTTGAACATACCTAACTACGGAACCATTTTTTTTTAGCAGAAAAATTTTTGTTCTGCGCGGCGTAGAACCATGTCATTCTACATTCGGCAGAACCATATTGTTCTGTGCGGTGCAGTACCATGTTGTTTTGTGCAACGTAGAATCATATGGTTCTTTTAGCAGAACTACTATTGAATAATTTGTTTTTAGAAAAACTATTTTCTTTTTTTTAATGGCATTACAGAACTATATTTTTTTGAAGTAGAACTACCTTTTTTTTTCCTGAATATACCAAACCGCAGAACCACTTTTTTTGTTAGTAGAATACTTTTTTTTTACCGCATTACAGAACTACTTTTTTTTTTAACATATCTAACTACAAAGCATAGAACTACTCTTTTTTTTAACATAGCTAACTACAGAACTACAGAATTACTTTTTTTTTAACAGAACTAAATTTTTTTAAAACATAGTTGACAACGTATCTAACTACAGAACCACATAAGTACTTATTTTTTTTTAACATAGCAAACTACATAGCTATTCTTTTTTAACAGAACCATTTTTTTTAATGTTGGTACAAAACTACTTTTTTTGAACAAACCTAATCACAGAACTTATTTTTTCTTCCAAAACTACTTTTGAACTATTTTTTTAGCAGATTTTTTTTTTCAATGGCAATATATAATTACTTTTTTTTAGCAGACTACTTTTTTTTTAATGGCATAACAGAATTATTTTTTTTAGCAGAATGACTTTATTTTTTTTAACACACTTAACTATGGAACTATTTTGTTTTTTAGCAAAACTACTTTTTTTTAGAAGAACAATGTAGTTCTGCACAGTGCAGAATCACATGGTTCTTTTAGCAGAACTATTCTGAACCACCTTTTTTTTAGTAAAACTATTTTTTTAGCAGAACAATGCAGAACCATGTTGTTCTACACCAGGCAGAACCACATGGTTCTGCGTGGTGCAGAACCATGCCGTTTTGTGCCGTGCAGAAGCACATGGTTCTTTTAGTAAAAGTACTTTTGAATAAATTTTTTTAGCAGAACTATTTTCTTTTTTTTAATGGCATTACATAACTACTTTTTTTTGTTGCAGAACTACATTTTTTTTAACGTACTTAATTACAGAACTACTTTTTTTTTTTAGATAATTTTTTTAACGGTATCACAAAACCCTTTTTTTTTTCGTATTAGTTCTACTTTTTTTTTGAATATATCTAATCACAAAACCACAGAACTACATTTTTTTTTAAATACCTAACAACAGAACTATAGAACTACTTTTTTTTAATAGAACTATTTTTTTAAAAATATAGCCGACAGCATATCTAACAACAGAACTACAAAATTTTTTTTTTTAACATACCAAACTACATAACTATTCTTTTTTAACAGAACAATTTTTTTTTAAAGGCGGTACAAAACTCCTTTTTTTGAACATACCTATCTACAGAACCTATTTTTTCTTGCAGAACTACTTTTGAACTATTTTTTTTAGTAGAACTATTTTTTTAATGGGATTACAGAACTATTTTTTTTGTAGCAGAAGTCTTTTTTTTTCGAATATAGTTAACTACAGAACTATTTTTTTTAGTAGACTACTTTTTTTTTAATGGCATAACATAAACATTTTTTTAGCAGAACTACTTTAATTTTTTTTTTAACATACCTAACCACAAAACTTTTTTTTTTTACATACCTAATGGAAGAACTATTTTTTTTTTAGCAAAACTACCTTTTTTTAGCATAACAATGTAGTTCTGCACGGTGCAGAACCATATCGTTTTGTCTTTTAGTAAAACTATCTTGAACTTTTTTTTTAGCAGAACAATTTTTTTTTAGTAGCATTACAAACTACTTTTTTTTGTTGTAGAATTACCCTTGTTTTTAAACATACCAAACTACAGAACTATTCTTTTTTTTAACGGCATTACAGAACTACTTTTTTTTCATATCAAACATACTTTTTTTTTCAACATATCTAACTACAAAACTACAAAACTACTCTTTTTTTTTAACATACAGAACCACAGAACCACAGAACTACATTTTTTAAGAGAACTATTTTTTTTTAAAACATAGCCAATAATATATCTAACTACAGAACTACAGAAATATTTTTTCTAACGTACCAAACTATATAACTATTCTTTTTTAACAGAACCACTTCTTTTTAATGGTATTACAAAACTACTTTTCTTGAACATACCTAGCTACAAAATTTATTTTTTCTTGCAGAACTACTTTTGAACAATTTTTTTTGTAGAACAATTTTTTTAATGGCATTACAGAACTACATTTTTTTGTAGCAAAACTACTTTTTGTTTTTAACATTCCTAACCAAAAATCTTTTTTTTTTTAGCAAAACTACTTTTTTTAGCAGAACCATGTCATTCTGTGTGGCGCAGAACCATGTCATTCTGTGCGGAGCAGAACCATGTCATTCTGCACGGAGCAGAACCATGTCGTTCTATACTGGGCAGAACCAAATCCATCAAAAAAAAATTCCAGACTTTAAACGCTATTATTAAAAAAAAATGTACTTCTGCAACTCCTTATAGTTGTTCTGCAAAATCAATAGCTTTGAAGTATCAATTGTAAATCCACTTATATATTATAACACACAAAGATCCATGACATATGTAGAAACCAAACGATAACGGTGGCCTGTATAGAAAACAATATAAAGAAAAACTATACAAAGAGCAACCAAACAAGTTTTTAACAAAGCAACCAAACAAACTATGGAGTTCTGTAGACCCAAGGCTCACGATTGCAGAACAACCGAGTGAAGCTATTGCAGAACTGAAAGTGCTATTACAGAACTATCGTAAACCCAGAACTACAGAGTAAAGTTATTATAGAAATGAGTTTTTACAGAACTATTACAGAATCACTAAAGTGCTATTACAGAAAGAACCATCGGCAGAACTACAGAACTGGGCTATTGCAGAACCAACAAAGTGTAATTGCAGAAGAAAAGACAAAAACAAACCATCACAACAAAGAAGAATAACTTCCATAATCAGTACTTGAAGCTAAACGGCTCCATTCCCCCCACCCAGAAAGGTAAACCTTCAAAAGGAAACACAAAAACAAACCATTATAACAGAGAAGAGAAGAATAACTTTCATAACGCATCCCAAAACTGGGAAAATAAACACAAACCTTGAACACAGAGGGGAAATATATTCGGCACACTCGGAAACACAGCAAGAGAAAACCCAGTGACCATCGTCATCAACACCAAAAAGAGGATATAAAAAAGAAACGGAAAAAGTCCCAAACCGAACGTCTCCATTCCTCCTACCTAGAGAGACAAACCTTTAAAAGGAAAGATAAAGACAAACCATCACAATAGAGAAGAGAATAATAACTTTCAAAATGCATCCAAAAATAAGAAAAATAAACACAAACCTTGAACACAGAGGGTAAATATATTCGGCACAGTCAGAAACACAACAAGAGAAAACCTCAGTGGTTATCTTCATCAGCGCCAAACAGCGGATATAAAAAAGAAGCCGAACCTGAAACCGAACGTCTCCATCTGCCCCATTGAGAGAGAGAGCGAGAAACAGATAAAGAGAGCACCGTCATACTTTTATGCAGAGAAGAAGAAGAGAAGAGATAACAAAGGAAGATACAAAAAGCATAGAGGGATGGCCTCATATACTTTTTTTCCCCTCAAAAGTACAGAAGTCTAATCGCAATGAGTACCAAAAGAATGACCTTACATACTTTTTTTTCCTAACCACTCTGTGCACGTCTTCCGTGAAATCAATAACAAAATCTACTTCATTAATGTTTCTGACAAGAGAGAAAGAAAGAGAGAAACCACAAGGAAAAGACCAAAAGAAGACAGGAAAAAAAACCAAAAAAGAAAAAAAGAAAAACGGGCCACATCAGCTCCACATCAGCTCCACCTCACCAACGACCAATCACCCTACGCCAATTGGAGGACGACGAAATCCAGGTGGCAAGGGGTCTTTCACGCTTATATCTATATTGTTAATAAAAAAAAAAAAACTTCCGGAAAATTATGTTTTTTTAGTGAATTTGTTACATAACTCCCTTCTTACATTCTGCTACGTGTACAGTCAGAGAACCTTGAACTAAGTGCCAATGTCATCTCATTTCTCCTAGTTACCCCCCCCCCTCTCTCTCTCTCTCTCTCTCTCTCTCTCTCTCTCGTTTAGCCTATTGCGTGTGTTGGTTTTGTATAGAATGACCTAACACATGTCATGCAAGTGACTTACCAGTTTTGCATAAAACATTTGTTGGGTATTTCTCAAAATTGTGGTTATTACTCTGAGATGAGGCCCAAAACACCCCATCTCCCTTTTTCTCTCTATATATACTCTCTCTCCCTTCTCTGTTCCTACCATCTCTCTCTCTATCTCCGTCTTTTTGTACTCCTGAAGCCTACTTCTCTTCCTAACATTTTCTTCTTTCATTTTGCAATGGTGTCTCCAGATGCTATTCGTACTGCACTTGGCATCCTTGGTTGGTTCATCTTTTCCCTTAACTTTTCACCTTCATTATTTTTTCTCTCTCTCTGATCTTTTTTTTTTTTTGCCTATTCCCGCTTACGTACTAAAAATTTTTTGTGGACATCTCTCTTTTGTTTGACAGGAAACATAATTTCCTTCGTTCTGTTCTTGTCACCACTGTGAGTCCTTTTTCCCTCTTTGTAGTATTTTTGACCACCGTAAAACAAAATTTCGATACAAACTAGAAATGGGGTTTTCTTAATTTTATGTTTGGTCTAATGAATTTTTTTTGTCAGGCCAACATTCGTTCAGATATGGAAAAAAGGATCAGTACAGCAATTCTCAGCAGCACCATACCTAGCAACGTTTGGGAATTGCATGCTTTGGGTGTTGTATGGAGTTCCAATAGTTCATCAAAACAACATCTTGGTGCTCACAATCAATGGGATTGGTTGTTTGATTGAGGTTTTCTACTTAATCCTCTTTGTTGTCTACTCTGACAAGAAAAGGAGGGTTGTAGTGCTACTGATTTCTCTTGTCGAGCTCAGCTTTGTCGGCATTGTTGCCGTTTTGGTTCTCACTCTTGTTCATACTCTCAAGATGAGGTCCACTGTCGTTGGAACCATATGTATTGTCTTCAACATTCTTATGTATGCTTCCCCATTATCAGTCATGGTTAGTCACCATTTTTTGATTTCATTCAAGTTTTTATTTTTTGTTTCTCATAATTGCACTTTTTTTATTTTAACCTTTTATGACTTGACATCAAAAAAAAAAAGTTTTTCTCCTAAAAAAAAGTGATTTTGGTTTTAACTTTATTTAAGGTGCATTTATTGTTGTAGAAAATGGTAATCACCACAAAAAGTGTCGAGTATATGCCATTCTTCCTCTCCCTGGCTGCCTTCACTAATGCTCTGTGCTGGACTGCTTATGCTCTCATTCACTTTGACCTCTTCATCACTGTAAATCTCTCTCTCTCTCTCTTTCTCTCTCTCTCTCTCTCTCTCTCTCTCTGAGAAAACAGGGGATAATGGGCTTCTTGATTGTAATTTCAGATACCAAATGGGATAGGAACTTTGTTTGCGCTGGCCCAGCTGATTCTGTACGGCACATTTTACAAGTCCACAAAGCGCCAGATGGTAGAAAGGGAAAGAAAAGGCCAAGGAGGCCTAACTGAATTGGTGGTGGCGTCAGGGTCCAATAATATCGGCAATGGGCACCCAAATGGTCGAGTCGCTGAGATGAATGGAAAATGAAGGGAATCTGAAACTTTATGATCTCATTAATTTTAAGTGAGAAGTTAAGAAAAAGGGGGAAAAAAAATACTGATCTGATTGTTTTCCTTTTACCTTTTTACTGCGTCCTCTTCTGTTTATCAGAACTCAGAAGACAAACGTAGTAATTGTAGCCCAGTCTGACAGTGCCTGGCAAAGCTTTCAATACAGTTGTATTATCTTGATTTCATTCATCTTTTTCCTTTCGCCAACTGTTCAATGAAATCATATTAATTAAATGCCATTTTCATCTCTCTCTTTTAATTCTTTTGTGCTTCTCTATGGTAATTTCTGGGTAAATCCTAGTTGGTCTTTCTTGTGCCCAAAAAATAAAGAAAAAAAAAACACTACTGAAATGAAACCTTTTCTTAAATTTGGGGATGTACAATGAGCAAGCAAACGTGGTAATTATTTGTACCAAAAAAAATGTGGTAATTATTGCAGAATAATGTTTGTACATCAAAACAGGACATTGCAAGACCAATTTTAATACGAGAAGTCCCACCAAGTGCGTGAACACGATTCTCTTTCACAAGTTGGATCTTTCCTAAAATCATTTCAAAGATTGCTGTAAAACCTTAAACATCATTGAAATTGTGAAACATTTAGCCCAACTTCCCACGTCTTTTGATTAATTTAGTTTCACCCAAAGGTTCAGACATTCAATCAAGAACTAGGACGCTTCCAACTGGGGATGGGAAGACGGTCCAGCTGTAATAGTGAACGATAGAACCAAACTGGTAACAACTGGCTAATTTACATGAAAATTTGGCACAACTTGGGCAGTTTCCGAGACTAAAAAATATACACATTCCCCTGCCTATGTCTCACATCTATGCTACAAGAATGGTGCTTGCTACAACATCAAGCCTTATCTACAGCTTAAACCTAAATTCACTCATTTTACTCACCAGAGCTCTCGCAGGAGCTTCCGAAAGCAGCAGTTATATCATGAACCAACAACCTAATTATTCTGCTGCCTGATGATCTTGATATATCCAAACATTCTTGCAAGTCTGTGTCGCATGCAATTAGAACCCACTCGTGATCATCATCCATATACTTGACGTCAAATGTGCCCACCTCTAATTTCAGTCGTTTCGACGCTTGCTCCCTCAGTTCGATTACCCCAGAAGTCAAAGGAAGTCGAAATCTTATGATGTCTTCTTTATATGTTGCCTTAATAGTTACTGTCCTCACATCTTGCCTAGCCGGGTACTGTGGTGTTGTCTGTCCTGGTACACTTTTCCTTTCCTTGGGTACCTGATTAAATGATGGAGGGTTTGTCGAACTTGATTCGGGGACTCGCTCATCCATAAAAGCCTCTGCAGCTGAAGGGCACAGGTTTTTCAGATCTTTTGAGCTTCCTGCATCCTTGATCAGCATTCCTCCCAATGAAATATCAGCATGCATTGTAGCAAGAGCATCAGGAATTGCCATTCCAGAGGTTAGGTTCCCTTCGCCCATTCCTTGACATGCCTGTTCTAATGAACCTCCTACTTGCATGCCCATGGAAGATGCAAACAGTTCTTTTGCTGGTGCAATTTCATTTGCAGGGCTGCCATGGCAGGAACCATGAGAGGTAGGGCTCCCAGCACTCTCTTCTCTTGATCCACTGCTTGTTTTGGACCCACCAGAGCACTTTGCAACCTCAGGCGGAGATGTACTTTGTTCATGAATTTGCTCCTCTGGACTTAATTCCCGGGCCCTTAGAAAAGGATTCCCTATCTCAGCCTGTCCATCACTTTCTGGTGTCCTACAGACTGGCGAATGATTCTTTTCCCCCTGAAATTCATGGCCTGCTGAGCCTGGTGAGTTTTGTTGATTGGATTGGTTTGGCGGAACGGGCAAAGAAGAAGACCCGACAACTACAGGAAGGGGAGTTTGAGAGAAAGAAGGAATGCTAAATGTCCCTTCAGCACCTTGGACAGATTCAATTACACACTTTAGTTTAGTCAGGGAGCGATTCACCTTGTTTATCTTGCGAGAAGGCCATCTAGAGATCCCATGCTGCCGGCAGATACGCTTCATTGTAGTAGGGCAAACTGCAAATACATGATTGGGAGCAGTCAATTGCAAATGCTTCAACATAATGCGGGACAATATGGGCTGCAGTTAAGTAGCATAACAAAGATATCGAAAGCAACATGACAACCATCAGCTCAAAACGCGTAAGGCATACCTCTACCATAGGCCTTGTAGCCCCATGTATCCGAAGAAGCCGACCCCAAGACCTATGGTAGAGAGTGGGATTCAAGCCCTATCCATGTAGGTTACTTTCTCAAAGATGGCAATCAACGGAAAGCCATTTAGGAGTAATAGAGAAGCATACCTCCAACACTTTTTGCAGCATCTTTCAGACTACCAGCAAAATATTGTTGAAGAACCTCCAAACTGATTAGTTTCTCAGCCTTTCCTCGTTTTCTCTCTGGTTTCTTCACTTCTTTATTTACTGGAGAGGAAGCAACAGCATGACTTCCACCACCATCAAGCGTGTTTGCTTTCTCATTTGAAGCATCAGCACATGGCAATACATTTGAAACATCAGCATGTGGCAATACCTGCTTTTCTAATGAGCCCAACTGCAACAACTCTCCTCCAAAAGGTAAGGGATCAAGTCCAGATGGAGCTCTAGTCGCTTGGGATATTTGTACCGATTCAAGTCTTGAATCAAGATTACCAACTGGGAATGCTTTGACAACTTCCATTGAGTTTCCGATTTCAAGTTGTTCTCCTGATGCTAGCCTAAGACTTTGCAGATGTTGCTTCATCATTGTCAACATTGAGCCTAACAAAGTCTCTTGCTCAAAACTATCTGTGATGCTAGGAGGCAAAAAGAACTCAAGCACGTACTCATCATTTCCTGTGTGAGTGCTCCTCAGGCAAATGGCAAAACAGCTCATCAACCCAAACATTCGTGCATAATGCACTAGTGGGTACTCTAATTTGCAAAACTGAGTAACATCACTGCAAAAGCACATGCTATGAGATGCAAATGCTCCACCTGCAACACCCTGCCCCCTTTGCAAGTGATGCTCAACACAGGCCTCGCGGAACCCCCACAAACGAGCATCAACTACATAAAACGCCACCTCAGTTGTAGACATGCATACTTGGCCCATGCAACTTCCGTCAAAGCTTGTGCAACTCTTCTTGGGGCCACCACCATCTGCTAGAATACTACGATGCTTGCATGGAACCCACGTCTGAGCCAAAGGTAACTTGTGTGTTTCACTGATTACCGTCAATATCTCCAAGATTTCAGCCAGTGCATTTTTGCGACCTTCATTGGTAATCTGCTTTACAGAAACTGCCAAAATTAGTAATGAAGTATTTCTTTTTTATTTTTTTTCCTGCTTACAGGGTAGACTTCAGGGCAATGATTTTCAGAAAACTATAGTTGCCATTGGAAATTAAAACTCACCTGTATGGTTGGGTGATCCAATATTTCTGAACTTTTAAGGTTGACTGCCTGCAAGGCAAATAAATCCATGTAAACAATGAATCTAAACAGATATTCCTTTTACTAATATAATCAAACACACAGTAAGAATACCAAGTACACACTACAGATGTCAGACAATTAGGGACTGCGAAACGGGAAAGGATATTTACAGCCCAAGATATTTTACTCTTTTGCTCATTGAGCATTCGAGATTCAAATAACATATTAGTTAATAATCAATATGACTATCCATACAAGGATAAAGGGGCACCAAGAAATTAGAAAACAGGCAACAAGAGACCAACCCGGAGTGCTTTGCAGACTTTATCAACCTCAGGAGCATAATTAATCTTCTGCGACGTCAATATCAGCTCAAGCACACCAACACACGACTGCCCAGAAGGTTCAAACACAGGCAAAGCCAAGGTTCCTTGAACATTGGATTGGATAGCATAATAAAGTCTTGAGTATTCTTTGGTTGAGTAATACTTCACATTCGGACTCCATTCTGGCAATTTGTGTTTAAACACACGGCCTGGAAGCCCAAGCTCTATGTCATTATCCGCATCAAGAGAAAAAACATACATCAGTGAAACCATTCTATACTGATGAAGCCCATTACTGTGCGGATTGAGAATAAAAGGTTGTCCTGAAGTTGTGAGGACATATCGACCTCCCGATTTCACCGGTGCCCAAACCTGGGCTAAAATATGTTGTTCTGTTGCTTCTTTGAAATAGCGAAGTGCCTGAGTCATTCGCTCCTTGATTAAACATGACACTGACACCTCGGGAGTTTCTTTTGGTGTCAAGCAGAAAAGAGCCGAGGCCGAGGAGTGCTTAACAGCATCGTCTTCATCTGGCATCTGGCTTTCAGAGTTCGCATTGGGGTTACTAGAATCTATTGAATTTTCAAGTCACAAGTAAAGGAGTGAACCTCTGACAGTGTTTTATGAATAACCAACCTGCACTATTTTATGTCACACACAACCAGAATCGCAAACATTGCATTGCTATCGAATCATACTAAAACTACAATTTTGCCAAAGAATTAAAGAGGATTCAATCTTTTCAGATATAGAAAAAAAAATAAAGAGGAAAAAAAAAGTCAAACTCAAATACCCAATTCAGAATTCAATAAACCAAACCATGAGAAGAGAGAGAGTCAACCTAGTGGAATAAGGCTTAAGTCCTTGAGGATTGGAAAGTTAAAAAAAAAAAAAAAAAAAAAATACGAGCCTTTATGATGCATGATACATGGTGGCAAAGTGAGAGAGCTTGAAATTTAATCAGCGGATGCTCGAGTGAGTGCACAGAGAGGTCAAAATTGGAGAGAGAAAACAATTAATTGACCAAAAAATTTCCTAGAACAGTGAAAATCAAAACCTTCTCAGAGAGAGAGAGTACAGAAGCACGATCAACAACCTTACAATCATTACGAAAATGATGAGAAACAGGAATTCGTGAGGATTGATTATGTGAAAGTTAAAGTGATAGTGCACACAGAGGTCAAAGTTTAGGAGGAGAGAGAGAGAGAGAATGACCCAATAATACTGAAGCTCGAATTTTCAAGCGAATCAGTGATTGCAATTAAAGTACAAAACGGTAAACGATAATCACAGTGTCAAAAGAAATCAAAAAAAAAAAAAACAAGAACTTACGAGAGAGAAAACGAGAGCAATCGGAGAGGCGAAAGGCGGCGGGGGCGGCGGAAGACAAGTGGGGGTCCTCATCGTGGTCGGTGAAAATCCAGAGAGGAGAGCAAGGTTGTCCGGAAGAAGAGAGAAGAAGAGGAGACATGGGGTTTGAAGTAGGGAAAGATATCTGATCCATCGACGGCCATGGTGAATCCAGATCGACATCCAGGTCCATCAACGACGTCGTCTCTCTCTCCGGCGGGATTCGCAATATCTGAGGGTGACGCTCATCGGTATCGCCTTGTTGCGGTGGTTGTGGTTCCGCCGACGACATGTAGGTTCGTGTTCAGATCTATCTGTTTCGCTTGAAGTTTCAGTTTCTCTCCCCAAGTTTGGAGATGAGAGAGTAAGAAGATAGAGATAGAGAATGCAGGGAGGAGAGAGAGAGAGAGAGAAAGAGAAGAGAGACAGGGACAGTAAAAAAAAATGGGAGGGGAGGGGAGGGGTGGTGATTCCATGGACTCCATTAGTTTGTAGTAGTTGCAAGATTGAGAGAATAAACTAATGGGAAGAGGATTCTCTGTAGCTAAGCTAACCTCCACTTGTTTGCCGTTATTTATTTATTTTTATTTTTTTTTGGAAAATCAATACTAACTTTATCCTTATTTATAAATTGTAATTATAATTCAAAAAAATATTCCCTGGTCAGTGTTTACGCCGGCCTGCACTTATTCGGTCACTCATATTCGCAAGTTGATTTCCAACACCTCCTCTTTTGTAAAATTATTAAAATAAAATTATTTTCCTTTCTTTAAAATAAAAAAAAGCAAAACCCTTTTAGAGAGCAATTACACAGTCCCGAGTAGGACTGTTATGATACCTGTTGTGACACTACCTGGTTAAAACCCGAACTCGAACTCGAACTCGGTCAACTCGAGCTTGGGTCGAGCTCGAGCTCAGCGATTCCTCTCTCGAACTTGAGCCCACGTTCCTTCAAGCCCGAAACTCGTCGAGCTACCCGTCCCTCTCAAAACCTAACCCCTGCCCTTCCTATCATTTCCCTTCGTATCATTTCCCAACCGCACCCGTCTCCACTCGAAGGGCGAAGGGCGATCGAAGGTCCGCGATGGTGATCGAAGGTCTGTTCTCTCACCATCGCGATCGAAGGGTGATCAAAGGTTTGCTCTCTCACCATCGAAGGGCGATCGAAGGTCTCTACTTTCTCGCCATCACAATCGCCTCCTCGCGCGATGGTCTCCTCCTATTCTGACCATCGCGTGATGGTCTCCTCCTCCGCTCACCATCGCCATCAACTACTGTGTGCGACAATCTGCCTTTCGTCTCCGAATCAAAGGTAAGCTCTCTCCCTCTCTCTCTCTCTCTCTCTCTCTCTCTCTCTCTCTCTCTCTCTCTCTCTCTCTCTCTCTCTCTCTCTCTCTCTCTCTCTCTCTCTCTAGGGGTTTTTGAGTTGCCTTCTGCTCTACCCATCTCGGTTTTGGTCTCGGTCTCCTTCTCCTCTCACCATCGCGATCCGTCTAGCTCTCGCCTTCCGTCTCCTTGAATCAATGTAAACTCTTTGTCTCTGTCTCTCTCTTTAGGGTTTTTGAGTTGCCTTCTACTCTGTCTGAATCTCGGTTTTGGTTTTGGGTGTGGGTTTGGGTGTTGTCGCGGGCGCAAACATGGGCGCGGGCACGGACGCGGGTTTGGGTATTACCCTGTGAGGTCCGTGACACTCGAGGTCGAGCTCGTCAATGACATCTCGAGTCGAGCTCGAGCTCTAAAATGACTGGTTTGACGAGCTCGAGCTCACCTGCCGAAGACTTGAGCCGAGCTCGGGTATTGTGATACCCGAGCTCGACCTAGGTATCATAACAGCCCTCTCGAGATCTAAAATAAAAATGCAAAACCCTTTTATATTATATTAGTCTATACTACTTGGTTAAAAAAGGTGATTTTTTCTTTTTTTTTTTTACACTTTGGATTTTAAAAAAAAAATAATATTTGAATAACTTTATTTTATGGTAGTTTTATAATTAATATAATATAAACATGTTATTGATAATGTATCGATTGAATTTTGTATGTTGTAAGTGTAAGATCTGATAGAATGAGCAATGGGATAATTTTTTTTTTCTTTTGACAATCTTCACATCTTCTATAATAAACTTGAGCATGGATTGACCGACTAATCTACCCTTTGGTTAATCCTTTTTTTTCCCCCCACTTTTATCCTTAGTGGAGTCCAACCAAATTACTGTCTTATTAAAAATCCAATTTATTATAATTTTGTGTAGTAATTTAGTTAAAACTATCATATTTTACTTAAACGGTAAGAAAGAGTTTAAAATTCGAGTCGACTTAATTTTGAGTTCAAAATTATTTTTTCTTTAACATATACGAAATAGAAAAATAAATTTAATTTGACTGTTTAATCCAATGGTATTACATTTTTTTTTATTTTTTACGCTCACCCAAAAATAAGATTTAAAACGGCATTTCCTTCCCTCCTAAGTCCTAAGTTGGTACGTTGACCCATTTCAAAAAAAGAAAAGAGTAAATTTTATTCAAGAAAAGATTTTTTTTTTTTTCAAATGAAAGTTATGTTATATAGGAAGTATGGCATGTTGCATCACTTGCCCATTGGACCGCATTAGGGGGGGAAAATGGCTTTACGTAAATAAGTAAGAAACCAGTAATCCTCAAATCTGGGTAAGTATGATAGTTTCTTAACCTATTTTAATGGTCATTATCCGTATTTGGTGGATCTTTAATTAGAAAGACAAGCTTAACCCTAGATGACCTTCTCTCTTTGGTTTGAACTTTGCAGTTTCAACTGCCCCTAAATAACAAAAACTTGAAAATATTAAACTAAGAGTTTAATCTCACTCCCCCCCTTCCCCATTACTTAAAAGAAATATCTCAATAGTGATAAAAGATATAGGAGCCACATAGTAATTGTAGCTATATGAATGTAATAGGACACAAGCAATCTCTTTAATGGAACCTTGTTGGCTGTTGCAACAATGACTACATTTATATTTTATATATTCCAATCTCCTGGGGTCGTTCACTTAAAGTCTCTCTTTTTTTTTTTTTTTTTGGGTCCTTTATATTTGGCTCATCGTGAGTATTTGAAATTATATTTCGTTTAATCTTGATTGAGTTACTGTCGGATTCCAATAAGAGAAAAGCTCTCTTAACATCGTTTTTGTTACTGTCAAGATTCGAATTTTATTTCTTGATATGAGGTACGTATTAGTATACTTCTCACTAAACTAACGAAGTATTAGTCTTAAAGTCTCTCTCCCTCTCTTAACTCTCTTTCTAAATTATTCTATTTTTATACAGGTGAGCCTCTAGGTGGTCATTCACAAAACTTTGGATTCAAACGTGATATTTACGTGCGACGAAGGAATCAATGGAATACAATGAAGCCAGAGATACTGAGCATTGTTGTTCACCATGGTCCAAACCGAAGACATGTAATAATTCATCGATTACTATATATTAGTAACAATGTATTTATCGCCAACAAACTGGACTTATTCTGACCCAAATAAATAATCTCTTTTTTTTAAAAAAAAAAAATAACATCATACTCCTGATTTATTTCGTTGGAAATGGAATGTATTCTAGTTTGAAAGGTTATAAAAGAGCAGTCTAGGGTTTAAGAATAATGACATGCTTTCCTTCCTCTCTCACTCTCTCTCTCTCTCTCTCTCTCTCTCTCTCTCTCTGCCGTTGATAGTTGATAGCCCAACCAAAATTTCATGTTCATCCACTTAAATTAAAATTTCATTAATGAGATATGCAAATCAAAATATTCGATTGTCTCTGTGCTGGATCCGCATTTTCCTTTGATTCTCCATGCGAGAAGATTATGGTACTTCCACGATTTGCTAAGATCCAAAAATGTGGAATATATAAAGCAAAAATTGGAAAAAGATAAACCTTATCTTGCTGACAATAACAGGAAGACGAGAAAAGGAAAAAGAAAAAAAAAATCAATTAAATTGCTGATGTTGGTGCTCCATTCGCCACGTGGTCTTTCCGTAATCATTTGCCGAGGTCGAGGCTTCTCGAGATCGCCGCATTACACTTGGAGTTTTCTAATTGGTCTCGTTCTTCTGTCTCTTGTTATTTATCTACTTATTTTTATTTTATTTTTTCTCAAGCACAGTGTCGTAATACGCTATGGGAATACAAGTATGCCCTCTCTCATTCTTATTAGGCTTCTAAAGAGTTTAATATTTATAAATTTAAAAATTAATCAGCCACATTATAATAAATATTTTAAAAATTTATATCAATAAAAATTTTAAAAATACTATTAAAATTATATAAAATATTATCAGGATTCTAAAAATTATGATCCTATTTCTACCATCTTCTACACGCCCAAGTTATTATTTATCCTGAAATATATGTTTCTGGATTTGCTCTGCTCGTATGAGTGAAACTTATTAATCTGGACGTCACAAAAAATTCTTGGATTAACTGATGGGAGGCGAAGGAACCACCATTTCTGTTTTGATAATAAATGAGGAGAGAAGACTAACTTCTAAAAGAATTGCTGTCACCAGTGGACCTAATTACTTTGGCCATATTGCATAATGTCGACTTCCCCAGTTATTCTAGTTTAATCGAGAGTCGACAAAGAGAGAGAAATACGACAACCTATGTATTCTGCACACACATGTACACACATACATACAAACATGATGTTGTATACATTTACTATAAATTATATATAATATTGGACAGACGACAGCGTATGTTGGGGGGCGGATTTATGCGGAATTTTCAACTCTCCAGTTGTAGTGGTGTGTTGTTTGGCTCTCTTGTGTGCTCACGGCGGCCACGTCGAGGGTAGAGTTTGGGCCCCCCACACCCAATTCCAAAATGACCCAACGTAGGCTCAACAGAGGAATGATAGATAATTTAATGAAAAAAATATTATATTTAAAGTTTTGGAACGGAAAGAATCACGTAATTTTCTAGACTTCGATCGTAATTCTAATCAAATTAGTTCGAGTATGATTTTTGATACTGATTGATCAAGTAAAAAAAGAAAAAATGATATATATACATGCATGTGACACACTTTGTGTAGCCAAATAACTATTTGATTTTTTTTTCGGTCTCTATGACTAGGTCACCGTTCGGTATCTGAGATTTCATCTCGATTAATCTAAATTGACCTGACTATCGGGTCTCATTTGAAAGGGAGGTCTCCCAATATTATTTTTTTCATATTTAAAGAAAGTAAAACTTTTGATTTGGTTAAGGGACGAAGGTTCTTCCTACTTAAACCAACAAATATAGATCCAAATAACTACTGATGAAAGAAGACAATTGAGGCCTGAATTCTGTTGATCAATCCTTTACTCATAAATTTATATATTTAGAGGAGAGTTGAAAAATGGATGATTGTGCTTCAAATATGATGCTACATGGATAAAGAATAATAAAGGCTAAAGATTAAATTTATATTAATAAATATATTTTTTAAAAATTAAATTAATTACAATACTTTTCAAATTAAGTAAAAAGTTACAATATATGGATTGTCATGTGAATTTCAATTTATAGTACGATATGAGTTAAGTCACATAATTGCATTATTTAATATCATCCATGGAACATGATTGAGTATCATTATTTAAAAAATGAGATAGTCAACATGGGATTTACTATCTCCTCGACAAATCCATATATATGCAAAATAATACCAAACACCGCGTGAATGCAAAATAATACCATATATTGTGTCAAAAGAACAAATTTAAACACCAATATGGATTGACTCAACTGAATGTGGGGTTAAGTATTCTTAAATATGATCGAGATTTGACTCCCACCGGGAGTATTGAACCCTCGTGTGTATGGAGCGTTTCTTATTGGGAGACCCGTCTTCCGAAAGAAATCATTGTAACAGTAGTCGGGGTGAAACCTCAAATATCAGACGGTACCCAAAACATGATAAAAAAAAAGAACAAATTTAAACTCATTGATAGAATGAATTTGAATTTAAATTGACTATTTTGAAAGAGAGTTTTATTATTATTATTATTATAAAAATTAACTTTTAAAGTAAAAGATTTCTATATTTATTTCATACGTTTTAAAAAATAAATTAAATTAATTTAGTCCAAAGAGAAATTGATCAGAACTGAGGCTGAGTGTATGGACCTGGTTAGGAGAGTTAAGCGGGTGGGGTTAGAGCCCCGAGGGCTGGTTTGTTTCTCTTGTTTCTTTCCTTCCATCTTAAAAAAATAAAAAATAAAAAAAATAAAGAACTAGAAAGGTCTACCAATTGGCTTTTTCGGAGGAAAAGGATCCCTAAGTAGATTTGCAGGCTATGATGGCCACATCCTCGAAGTATACGCAAACAGAAGTAGTGTTGATGTTTGTGCCAATAGCTTTTTGTCCTATTGAGGCAAAAGGGAACGAAAAGAGCCTGTTTCTTTCGCATTTTATAATTCCCATCTCGTGTGTTGCTTAATTCAAATGAATTTCATATTTTTTAAATTAAAATTTTAATAATCGGAATAAAAGAATTTCACTCTATAAAAATTATGTCAGCAATTGGAGTATACAAATATAGTCTAACCGTAAACAAGAAAATATGTAGGCAATTAAATAAGGAGTTGATGAGGTAATACAAAATTTGGTAGTGGTAAACCAGATCAGAAAACACATATGAAGGCATTAGCCCAAAAAACTTTGATTCAAATGTTACGTTCTCTCTTTCCCTAATAAAAAATTTGAGTTTGAGTCCGAGTCTCGATCGATACATACCAAAAAAAAACATATGAAGGCATTAGAGTAGCTTTACGGTGTGAAATGGGACTTAAACATTAAACAAATGACCATTTCTTTTGTTCCCATCATGAACGAACCAATCATCTCTAACGTTGATAACATTGTGCGAATACGTACAGTAGTATGATTCAACTCATATATTTTATATTAAATGGTTTCTTTAATAATAATGTCTAAAATGGTAATCACAAAACTACTCCCGGTACCTTTTAACAACCCAAAAACAGGAGAAAAACCCAGGCAACTTACTTTTGTGTGGCTGATGCTTTTCTTTGGGAATAGAATACATGCACGTAGTATTTTTTTTTTTTATTTATAATCGATATTCATGTTTCCACGATTAATTTATTATCGATATTCGTGTTTACACGATTAATTTAATTTAAGTATCGTAAAACTTATTTTAAAAGTTAAATTTCTTAAATCCTTTTTTATCATTTCCATATCTCAAACACGAAATCTCTGATTAAAAGAGTAAACTTTTCAATCACTCAACTCAAAAATATAAATATAGATATAAATATTGAGCGTGATCCATGTCATCCATTTCAAGTGATTTAGATATAACAAATAAGAACCATCTTCTCCATGTTCGAGTGTAAAAGGGTATATTATCAATTATCTGTATTGATAATCGATATAGTGGATAAAAATATTAAATTTTTTAATCAAATCTTAAATTTAAAACTTAAAAATATAAAAAACTATAATAAGAAAGCTCATCCTAAATTGAATGTAACAACATTCAAATCGAATTTATCAAAATATAATTTTAAATATTGATTAATTATGTAAAAAAATTATCTCATTGGATAGGGCTTTTGTTAATGCTCCACATGACTGCTAAGAAATTTAAAACCATGCAGCGATCACTTATTTGGATCACAGCGTATTAACTAGAGTCGCGATGGCATAAATGAAACTACCCATTTATATATATATATATATATATATTAAAGCAGAAAGTTGCTTTCATTATAATTTTTATTTTTTTAGTTTAGAAATTAAGAGTAAATTTGGTTTGATTACTTATTTTTAATTTTTAATTTATAAGTAATTTTTATCTATTATAATAATAATAATCAAATTTTTATCCACTAAATGGGGTGGATTATAATTTTTACCTTTTCAATCAATTTAAAAATAACTAGTTCAATTATTTGATAAAACTATTAAAAAATTAATTTTAAATAATTTCAAGGTTCGGTTAAAAGTGTTAAAAAATAACCTATCTCTTAAAATCACTAAGAAGAGTACATGATTGTTTTTTGATAAAAATAAAAATATATCGTCAATCAAATTTAATTAAAATTTTATAATTTTAAAAAGTGGAGATGAATCAAGACGATCGCCTTGCAATGATAGGAAAAGGTGAGATAATGTACAAAAAATAATAATGTACTATTAGGGCTTTTCTAATATAAATAATAGTTTTTGTATTATAAAATTATTTAGAGATAATACTGTTTTTTATTTAATTAGAGAATAGTTACTGTTTGAGATGAATTTGGTTTCGATGGCTCTAATGACTTGAACGAGATGACTTGTCCCCTAGCAATCTTGACGGATGAGACCTGTAAGAAACCGTCGAAGAGAACTCCAGCGGGAAGATTCAAACACTCAAATTAGTGAGCAATTTTTGAAAGAGATAAACAAACTAATTGAGAGCTCGTATGCCTTGGTGTGTCATGTGCGAATGCAAAGAGGGAGAGAAAAGTCTTACCCAACTGGTTGGCTTTGCCATGGGCATATAGTTTCCACCGGGGGATCCATATGCTTTCAGGGTGTCAAAATCATAACTTTTTATCGAAGAATTATGAAATCATGGAGACCATAGCGAGTGATTTTCAAAATTTTGAAATATTATTGTATAAGAAAATTCAAATCATTGTAAATTCTTTTTTTTTTTTCAGTTGTATTCAAGGGTTTCCTTTCCAATTATGGGAGGTTTGACTTTGGGTTTTAATGAGAAGTGCATATTATTTTTTTTCGGTACCATGTCTTGATCACCACTTAATATCTGAAATTTTGTCTTGACTAATATAGATCGATCGTTACAGGACCTACTTTTTAGGACGAGTCTCACAATATTTTTTTTTTTTGTCTAGGAGGAATCAAACTCCTGACAGAAACGAAAGTATCTATTTCACTTATACCAACGAGTGTCGGTGAGAAGTGCATGTATTATTGTTAGCCAAATGTGGACACCAGCACAAGTTTGAAAGTCGAGCAGGCAGTGATCGAGAGAAGTTTGATTGATATTGTCGAGAAGATAGGTCGTGTCTACCTGTTTAAAGATGAATCTCATGTTTATGATACACTTCCAATTTGTTATACCCGATGGGCTATTGATCTGAAAGGCTTCTAAGTCTTGCGATTATGGGTCTTTGGGCCATGCTCTGTCAGTTGCAGAAAGGATCTTACTATTTAATTTAATTTGTTTGGTTTATTTATAATCCAAATAAAATACTTTTAATTTAAAACTAAATATGATCAATTTATAAGGCAAATAAAACATGCTCTAAATATGTAAGGGGATAAATGAATTTTCTCTCTTCATACATAAATATTATCAAGTAGATATGGATTAGAATTTACAGGCATGGGAGAGAAATATTTTTCTAGCATTTACCACGTCCGAAATATGGTTCTGTCTCAAAATCTTAATATCGTACATAGTATCTTTATTTTATGATACATGCATTTCATAATTTAAAATAATTTATAAAGGTTTAACATTTATTTGTTTTTTCAGAACAATCATGATATTGATGTAAATGATGATAATTGAATAATTCCAGTTGGACATATCCTCGGACGTTGACTTTGCTAATTTTTCTTCCATATCTTACCATCTCAACCTAGAGACTTCATTTTAATATTAAGTGACCTCATGCGTGAAGCACGTAGTTAATAATCGATTAAGGTCGATGTCTCATAATTTTGCATCGATAAAGTCTATCAACTTGTACTTATAGGATATCAAAGTAATAAAAGATTTTTGTTTAAATATCTTTCTCGAAATTGAGATTTAATATTTAAATTTTTATAAATATATATATTTTCACGACAGAGGTACTCATGATAATATTCAAAGTGATTTAATATTTAAATTTTTCTGAATATGATAAAGGCACTCATGATAATATGTGGAGATGATAGTAATATTTATCGTCTCTAAATTCTTTTTATTTGTTAGAAAAAAAATAAAGCCATTGAATCTAATGTCACCTTATTAACAAATCTCCCCTGTATGAGCAACAATTGAGTTATAACTTTTCGTGTGTCCGGTTAATTTCTTTTTTTTTTTTAAATTAAATAGTTTGACATGTATATGCTTTGTTTTTATTAATAAAAAGATTACAACATTCCTAATAATTTAAATAATAAAATTACAAATGTGAATGAAAATTTTCAACTATAAAATATACATTTTCCTTCTATCGAAATAAAAATATTTAGTTTAAAATTGTGTGCGAATTCTTTTTCTTATCTCTCAATATATATATATATTTCTTTCGGTGGTACTCTAGACTTAGTGAACCACGCGGGATCTAGAGTTTCATCTTAACTAAACTGAGTTGAGCCGATTGAGATCCCACTTTGGGAGATAGGGTTCTCTCAACATAGTCTGTTCTATTATTAGAATTCGAACTCAAGATCATTAGTTAAAGAGTTTAACGATCTATTCACTGGAACGACTGACATTGGTCTTATCTCTCAATATTAATCCTAAAATTCAAAAAGAAAAAAAAAATCAAAATGGGCCAGAAATCAACAAACAGGTTTAGCCCATTAAGAGATTCAATGGGCTTTGGTTAGTGGAATTCGAGATCGCAACATAACAATTCTCTCTCTCTCTCTTGCTGTGGGGGGTTTTGATCATCTAGGGTTTGTGGAAGATCGATTGATCTGGTTAGACTTTTGATCGGAGAGAGATGGAAGAAGGAAGCATAGCAAATATCAAGAAGTGGATCGTACTGTATCCCGTATACATCAACTCGAAGAAGACGATTGCGGAGGGTCGACGAATCTGCACAACAAAAGCATGTGAAAACCCTACTTGCATTGAAATCGGTGACTGTTGCAATCATCTCAAAGTTCCTTTCGCAATTGAGGTGATTTCAATCTTTTGATGGAAAATTTAAACCCTAGCCTTCTCAATTTTGATGATTAGTAGTTTAATTGGCGATTTGTGTGTGATGGCGTTTGATCTGAGCAGATCGATAAGGCATATCCGAGAGATTTCATGCAAAGAGGGAGAGTTAGGGTTTCACTGAAGAGGGAAGATGGAACATTTTATAATCCTGCCATTACTTCTAGTAAGAGTTGCTCCGAAATGCTTTTTATTTAATACGGTGCTATGTTGAGAGCGTTATTCAGTCACTGAGGATGTGAAATTGTAATATTTTTCGGTTTTGTCTCTGCAAATTCTCACTGATGATAATGATGTATATGTGTAATTTCATGTGAAACTTAGGATGACACGACGCAGACACAATTTTGTAGTGTTCTTACATCCGTTGACTATTCCATGATAGATTTACCTATGGGTTGAGCATTGGGCCAATTGTTAGGTTGCTTCTCAGGGTAATGTTGCCCATACATCTGACCTCCCTAGGTCTTGCAGTTGTGGGAGCCTTGTGCATTTGGCTATCAACTTTTTAAGCTCCTAATTGCAATTTCACACACACACACACACACACAAATTCAGCAATTGGAGATTGAGAAGGTTTATTGTCATGTTTGTTGGGATTTCGATTTTAATGCGCTCTAGAGAGTGGGTTTGGATGAGGTGGTTAGGCTATATGAAAATTTAATCTGGTAAGAGGGAGGGGTTGGGATCTCTCTCTCTCTCTCTCTCTCTCTCTCTCTCTCTGTGATGAAACTATCATAACTTGTTGATTTGGGTGAGTCATTTGTTACATTTGATCTTTTTTTTTTTTTTTTTGGCGGGGAGCCTCCTTTTCCTAAATATACAAAAACTCTACTGGGGAGAATTTTTGAGAGAAACTCTGAAGGTGCGAGTTGGTATTATCTCCTTTTTCCAAATATACAAAAACTCTGCTAGGGAGAATTTTGAGAGAAACTCTGAAGGTGCGAGTACCGTATGGTGAGTCTTATCCTCTTTAATAATGCTGCCTTTAATCTTATTGTTTGTAACATGTAATTCTCTTTATTTCTACTTTGTTGGCATAGTTTGGAGAAAATCAGAAGAGGCTTCTTGGTGATAATTGGAAAAATGTCATAATTCTCATTTGCTCACGTTGGAGGTACAGAGTAGGCTTAGGACTTAAAAGCATTGAGGATAGTATTGAGGATTTTTGATATGGCTTTGTTGGGACAATGGGAGTAGAAAATCAACATTGTTACTTACACTAGAAGTTATAGGAGATTAATAATACTGGGATGAATATTTGGAGATTTATAATGCTAGTTCAGGACGGACAGTTGAAATAGTCCCCCCACCCGGTGGAAGAATCTGCCTGTTGATAGAAAATTATCTGTTGTAACCTCTCATTTATGTTTTTCTCAAAAGGATTTGGGGATGGAATCTGGTCTATGTAGGAGTTCTTTTCCGTTTTCAGTTTTATATGTCCTTCCGGTTGCATTATCTTTCCTATAGCTTATTTATTAATCTTGATACTTTTGTTTGGAAATGCCTCCAAATTATCTTTTTTGATGATAAAGTCTTCTTATCTTATTCTCTTTAGAGACCTAAATGAAGATAGAGAATATTTTTAGTTGGAGTTAATTTGAAATTTAATGGTGGTTGCCATGGATATAAGGTCTTTTATTTATTTTTTACTTGAGATGCAACAGGGAAATATTTCCTAGCTGGGTAAATTTACGAAAAAGGGGAGTGGTGCTTATTAGTTAATGCATGCTTAATAAGAAGCAAGATATATATATTTTAATTATTGGAAATTGTTAGCCGTCTCTTCCGTAGTCTGTGGGGTGTGTTCTCCTTTTCTGTTTTGGGTTTCTCTTAAATTTAGATGATCTGGTTTCTCTTGACTTTTGCACGCATAAAGTTAAATAGATTCTCTGAACGCAACTAGTTCCTTTTCTTTGGCTGGTGCAAGGAAAGGGCTAACTAGTTCCTTTACTTGGGCTGGTGAGAAGAAAGGGCTAATTGGATTTTCCAAGGAAAGAGTAGGACTGTTCATTCTTGGCATTATTATGGATTTTTTCCCTTTGTACTATTATTTCTGCTCTTTTTGCATATTTGCTCCCTTACATGGATTGCACTCCTTAGTGTCCTTTAATTTTATTTTATTTTACTCGTTTTACTACTGCGGAAGGAGGATGACTTATTCTCCTCATGATAATGCTTATCCATATTTGCCATGTTAATAGTAATCTTCTTTTGTCCAAAAGCAAAGAAAAGAATTACTCTAGGTGTTGCAGATTCAAATGTGATCCATATTAAATTTGAGATTGAGGAGCGTTGCTTAAGTTTTTGGATCACTTAATTTTGGAAATAGAAATCTTGACTGGGGCCCTTGACAAGAATGTGGAACATCGCATTGGTCATTTTCCAAGTGGGACAGCTCAAGTGAGCAACATGAGAGGACTGATAGATGAAATAAATCATGCAAAGATTACCAGAGAATAAAATTGTGGAGATGCTCCTTAAAAACTTCTCTCTCTCCAATATCCCTGGTTTTTCAAAAATGAAATTGTGGACAAAATGCTCCTTAACTTGGCCTCAGTGAATTTCTTTCCCCTTTTTTATTTGCTTTCTAATCTTCATGTTTTGGAAGCTGCCTTGTTTTATATGCATGACTACTGCACGGATAAATTGTACCTCGATTATGGTATGAGTTTTAGATTTTACGAATAGGTGGAAATTTATGCATGCGTCTCTTTTCTCCGTGATATAGGAAAGCAGCTTATGCTCCATGTTGCAGAGCTGGTACCAAGACATCCTGGGAGGAATAAGAAACAGGAGGCTGCATCTACTTCAAGTTCTGGACCTTCCAGTTCCAAGTCAGGGAAGGGTGGGAAGAAGAAGAGATAGCTGCAATATTGCAACAACTTTGAGGAACTACTTTCAGTTTGGAAATCAGAAACTTTTTGTGAAGCTCAGGCTTCCTCTTTTTGACAATGCATCTATCAACTCGTCAATATTCAAGTCTGTGTTCCAAAGAAACTGTCTCTTGGATTGAATTGCATGAGTGAGACATGAAAACAGTAGAATTTGGGAAGAGGTATTGTTAAGTAGTCAATTTAATATTTGTATCTGTTGTTGAAGCATTAGCCCTTAAAGGCGCGAACATGTAGAACCGATGGAGTATTTGAGAAATTATCTTATCAAGGGATAGAATCCAACAAGACATGAATGCAGATAGTCCGTGACAAGTCTTTTCCATTTGTTCTTGCTTAATGGAGACATACATGGGGTAACGAGGCATCTATATCAGTGAATTCTTAATTGATTGTCATGATTTCTCCTCACATCTCCTTGCTTTACTGCGATGATTAGTCTCATGAAATCTAATTAAATAAATTTATCTATTTATTTTTTATAAAATTGTTAGTAGTTTGTAACAAGATATCAGCATTTAATTTTACATTCCTGTTGGGAACAAGAGGATTATAGACAAACAAAGGCACTCGCTTACCTTGATTAACCATAATCGTGTGGTTCGATCACATTTAGATTCAAAATAAACGAAAAAAGGATCATGAAACATCGTTTCGTTTGGTTTGCTTAAAACTTCACAGGAGCGCTGCGTTTTGAATTTGAGTGGAGGGTAATATCGTAAAATTACGCACTTCACGGGGCTTTGAAGAAATCAAATTTCCAATTTCCGCGTCGCCCCCACCATTCTCCGAAGTTTTCCCGCCTAATGATTTGGCTTTTAGGGTTTCCTCTTTTTCGTTTTCACCTCCTCCTTTTGGATTATTGATCGCTTGATTTTAGTAGATAATCTTCAGTATCTGC
This sequence comes from Dillenia suffruticosa, assembly GCA_033439265.1. Taxonomy (NCBI): domain Eukaryota; kingdom Viridiplantae; phylum Streptophyta; class Magnoliopsida; order Dilleniales; family Dilleniaceae; genus Dillenia; species Dillenia suffruticosa. Next base: position 17,562,506 of record JAVTVX010000005.1, on the reverse strand, counting down.
ATCTTCCATCAGATCTGATTGCAATTTAGGGTTCGAAATTGAATCCGAGAAGAACAGATCTGGAGCAATGGGATCCGGGCAGAAATGGTCTGTGACCTAGACGAAGCACATCAAACAGAAGAGGAAAGTCTATCAAGACGGTTTCTTACACTTCTATCCCTCCACCAACAAGGTGGTCTCTCTCTCTCTCTCTCCCCGTCTGATATATGCCTTAAAACTGCAGGTCAAGCTATTCGATGAATGTGAGAAACTCTTGGAAATCAAGATATTGAAAAACGATCAGATCATCAGATCTGGTGAGACTATACAATTCAATACATATCTTGTAGACATTGGAGATCCTGAAGGAGATCACAAGCCTATACCCAATTGTAAGAATCTAGTTAGTGATAATAAGAAAGCTAACGTAAATAATTCGTCGCTGCAGAGACCAAAGTTCCAAAACAATTCAATCTCAGGTATATATATTTCATGCTGTATAATTGTTCTCTTTAGTTATTGTTTTATTTTCTTAAATAATTAAGGTTTCAGTTTGTTGATGTTGTTTTCTTCAGAAGACAGGAAGGATGATAGATGGAGAAGTAAAGCATCTGCATTCACTGGTATACCTGGTCCATCGCAAAAACTTATGAGAGGTTCGTTCAATTGTTTCTTCTTATGTAGATGTGAGGGGGAAATGGGAGCCCACTTGATGCACGCGAACACAAGGCCATCTTTTCCCCCAAATCACACAAATTACCAGCTAGGATAATTAGTCAACAACAAATTAAATACCAGTAATAAGCCACAATCACCCACAACAGAGGAAAGCCAAAACTTTTAACGTGGAAAATCCTTCAAATGAAGAATGGAAAAACCACATGACTTAATTCAAACAATGAGTACAAGGGGGTCTTTGGTTACAAGAATAGCTTAGACAAGGACCATATCCACTAGTAAGAGGAGGGTGTTACTTCTGTACAATGGTGTTGCGATTGCTAGAACATGTTCTATGTGGTGGATAAAATAGGCTTCCTTTTAGGCATGTGTGCATGCGCAATAAAGTCAGTTTCCTATCTATACTTGATCTGACATTTACTGTAGTTGTCTGAAATATGACAATCTTATGGGAAATTGGATAAACATGTGAACCTTTTCTTGACTTGCTTAACAGGGTTCTGTCTACTGATATGTAGAGCATAATGTTGACAGAATTCAAGAAAAGCAGGGCTCAAAGTTATGGATTGCAGCATAGTTCTTCTGATTCAACAAAATCAAAACCAGGAGGTTCTGTGAATTTTCTTTTATTTACTGAATATTTCTTGAAATATTGACCTTAATTTTGTTAATTATGAACTTGAGTTATGAGTATTCACCACATGTGCCATTGGCTGTACCCAAAAGTTGCTATTATTCTTGCACCTGCTGCATTATGCCAATGCAATGGAGAGGGCCATGAGTGGTGTTTTTCTGTGAGATTTGAAGATAAATAATGCTTCATTCTGATTCCAAATTCATTTTGCTTTGCAAACCTATACTCCTAATAAGCGTACAGATTTGATATCCCATTTGAAGTTTCTCAAAAATTTTAGAAGTTACTCTATGTAGCTCATGAGGCATTCTACAGCTATATGACTGGGCTGGCTGTGATGCATGTTTCTCTTTGTACAGCAGTGGATCTTCTGTTTATGCTTCTTGACGCTATACTTGATTTCTTAATCAATGTGTTGAAGCTTGTTAATATTACTAGAACGGATAAGAAAGAGCAAGTTGCTTTCCTATGGGCCTGGGATCTAGAATCACATAGGACCAGATGGAATTAAATGGTTAAGATGGGAAATTGGAAATTTGTTTAAGATTGTCCTGCTGCAGGGCTTCCGCTTAAACTGTAAAAAAATCATCAGAAGCTACTGCTTATTGCCTATGTTCCTTGATCCATTGAATGCACAGTGGCAGGTGTTGTACACTGCACAAGTAACGCAAAGAGCCAAGAAATATCACGATGGTTACTTAGAGCTTGCCATATGTGGATCTCGGGGTTGGCAGGTGATTTGTTCTTCAGAAATTACTAAATTCGTGGATAGCTAACTAATGATTTTGCAGAATGACATGTATTCACAAAGTGATTAGTTTATTGCTGATTCTGATTTAACATGTGCACTCCATTTTTGGTTTTCTAGGTTGCTCTGTATGATCGCAGCCAGAAACTCTTGGACAGCAGGTTCCTTAAAAAGGATAAACAAATTGTATGAGGTAAATCACTTCATTTGATGGTCACCTTGTTGACATTGGAGAGCTGAAGGAGTGCATGATCCGCAGATGGATTTGAGTGGTAGTAAAGTAGATGTGAGAGCAAAGACAGTTAATGAGGCTCTGTCTATGTCACCTCGTGGCACTCAAAACATGCTTTTCTGAATCTTTTAATTTCAAATTATGATTGAGCGTCCTCATTAGTTAATCACTTTTATTCATTTTTATCCCTCTCTCTCTCTCTCTATTTCCCTTCTTTGTCCACTTGTCGATCACATGTTTTTTATAACAAAAAGATTTCTTCGTATGGTTTTGGCTGAGGCAGAGAATGGATGTTCAGTATCTGAAGGTTAGCATGTACAACTGCTTACCATAGTGTTGCTTCTTCCATGCTCTATCTTATTATAGTATTAGCTCTCTCCTTTTCCATCCTCAGCCCCACTTCTCTCTCTTTGGACTATTGACAGGACACCTCACTTTCCTTTCTGCTATAATTAATGTTGAGTTGCTGAAAGTTCATCACAGATTTCACCACATATTTTTTGGGTCCTGTTCTCAAATATAATTGGCAAGTCACATCCTTTTAAATTGTTTGCTAGCATATTTCTTATTTTATGTGAAGAAGAGAATTACAATTAATGATACATTTGAAAATTAAAATCATTTACAAGTGCTTTCTTCTTTTATTTGAAGATCAGAGTTGTGATGCAGTCATGTAGTAAGAACTAGATCTTATTCTACAGGATGGAAATGATAGGCTTACTTTTAGACGTGCTTCTCCTTTTCTGCTTTGGTGGGAGCATGTGAAACATGACCATTTTTCTGTTGTCTTTGCTTGTGCTTAAGTTTTGTGCATGCTTTTCTGAAAGAGATTTTTTTATGAGAAATTGGATAGGTGGGTGAAACTTCCATTACTTTGCCTGACAGAGTTGCGTCTACTGATACATAAACATAATTTTGGCAATTGGTCATTCTACAGGGTTTAAGAAGGGCAAAGTTCAAAGTTATGGATTGCTGCAGAATTCTCCAGATTCAGTAAAATTAGAGTCAAGAGGATTTAATCATTTCCTTGATCTAGTAAAAGACAATGTACTTGTGGAAATATCTTGTCTGCTTTGCTCTGCAAACTCTTCTGTGTTCACCAATGTGCCACTGGTTTTAGGAAAAATCGCTATTAGTTTTGCATCTGCTGTTTTATGCGAGTGCAGTGCAGAGGCTTACACGATTAGATTTCTGCCTGTTTCATTTCTTAAGTTTTGTCAATTCACAAACCTATGTAGACTGAATTGAATGTGATCAACTATGTAAGGAATTACATTAGCTTATTAGATTCCATGACTATTGCTACATGATTGGGCTAGTTGATGTCATCATCATGGCTGCATATTTTCTCTTTGTCACAGTTTTTCTTTTCTTTTCATTTTTTAGGTGTTTTTTGATACTAACAGGTAATTTGCCAATTTTTCAATTAATTTAAGCACGCTCTGGTAGATTTTGTTATGGACATCATAACTGGTCATAAGAAGTAACCTTGAGGATTTGTTGAAGCATGTGAAAGCTACTAGAAGGGAGCACTTAACATTGCATTGCCAAGTCTGAGGTCTGCAGTTACATAGGACTGGATGAAACGAAATAGATTTGATGGATTATTAGACAGTTGATGCGATGGTGGTCACCCAAGATAAAATGGCTGCTTATGGTCCTGTTTATTTGGAATGCACTATTTTACTGGTTCTCTTTGGTTTCATTGCCTTTTATCTTTCTTATTTCATTAATTTTGTCTATGTTCCTTGATCATTATCTGCAGAGTGGCAGGTCTTATGCACCACACAAATAACTCAGAAAACCAAGCAATATCATGATAGTTGCTGAAAACTTGCAATATGTTGATCTTGGGGTAGGCAGGTGCTTTGCTCTTCAAATTTTGCTATATGGTTTCTTAAGTCTTCTCTGCTTTGCTCTGCAATCTCTTCTGTGTTCACCAATGTGCCACTGGCTATACTAAACTACTTGCATCTTCCCTGAACATTTCAGTAAACAATCCTTGAGATCTCCATGACACAGAAAGTTATTAGTTTTTGCCAGAAATTTTCTTTTCGTCTGGTGTAAGATCTGGGAGATACTGTCACATGCAGACTAGAGTTTTATTGCCCCAGTTAATTTGAAACTGATTTTATCGTAATTTTCCTCACCTAAGGCGCATATATCTGATTCTTGTCATGTTCAAGTGTGTGCATCTGATTTTTCAAATCCTATGATCTGCAAGATTTCAATTATGGTCTTCAGTGTTTAGACAGAATACAGGCTTTTAGGATTCTGTGTCCTATGGCTTGTCCAGTCCAGGATGGCACTTTCATCTGATCACGTGAGTGTTAACCACAGAAATTATTAAATTTGAAATCACTAATAATGATGCAGCACATATCTTTTGCTTGATGATGTGTTTTCTGACAAAGTGATTTAGTTTATTGCTGATTTAGCTTTAACATTTGCCATTCTTTGCTAGGTTATACTGTATGATACAAGCTGGAAACTCTTGAACAGCTGGTTCATCACAGCAGGGGAATCACTTGCATATGATGGTCACCTTGTTGACATTGGAGATCCTGAAGTGGTGCATGAACCACTGATGGATTTGAGTGGTCATAAAGGAGAGGTGAAAGCAGGGACTGTTGATCAGGATTGGCCTATAGCTTCTTCTGGTACCCCCTATTACTCAACTTTTGTTGCTAATATGTGCCTGCAATTTTGCTTTTGGAGGGGAAATAAAAATGTTATGACGAGTCATTTTAAATTTTCTACTTGCACTTTTAAGAGTGTGTGTGTGTGTGTGTGTATACATATTTTACAAATTTTGTCATTCCTCATCTCTGGGTCCCACCCACTCCTGCCAGGACACACGTCTCTCTCTCTGTGCTCAATGTTGAGTTGCTGAAAGTTTGTGCTACATTCCACCCCATATTTCTGTGGTCCTTATCTTTCCCTGGATATATAGGCATCTGTTTCTTTTTACATTTGTTACAAAAGTAATTGCAGAAATCTCGACAGTTTGATGCTTCAAAGTTAAAGGAACTCCTCCAGTTTTATAATTAAAAAATTTTTACTTAGAATGATCATTTTCTTATACTTTACCTATTTCCTTATGCATGAAGCTCACAACCTCATTCATCTTTAAGAGATTTCTTTCTTGAAAGAGAAACATGCAAGTCAAAGTCATTATTCATTTTTCCTTGCTTTCAAACTATGGAAGCTCATGTGTGGTTGTCTATTGGTGTTATTTTTCCACATATAATTAGTTTTTTGTAATTTTTTTTTAATGCCAAGTGGGATGCTCTTTATGTTGCTCTAATGCTTCAATCTGAATCTTGTCTTCTGATATTCTCAATGTAGGGTCTCCAAAACATGCTTTCTTCCAAAATGTTATTGACTCAAATTATTGCAGCTTTGATGTTGATTATATTAGATTGAGGAGGGTTGCAATAAAAAAGCCTTTATGTGATGGTGCGTTCTAGTACATATGATACATTGATTAGGAATATTGTATTTGGTGTTTTTTGATGGTCAATGTTTACTTATTTGTGGTAATGCATGTGCACTGCCTCTTATCATTAGCAAGCTTTTGAGGTTGAGAGCATAGTGGTTAAAAGTGCGGTTAAAGAGCGAAGCGCAGCCCTTGGGCTTTTTTTGCATAAAGCGCAGTGCAAATGAGAAGGCCCAGGTGAAGCGTGCTGAAGTGTAAAAAAGCGCAAGGCACAAAAAAGCGACGCTTTATTTTTTTCAATTAAACAAGTCTAATATAATTTCAACCGTTGTATCTTATTAACTGAATGTTTAATGCTGAAAGATGAGGTGGCGTATACTACTTTCCATGGATGAGATGCGCTAGATATCTATTTTAGGATTAAAATGTTTGGGAACTCTCGGTCAATTAAGTTTGGAAGCAAAGCATAACTCACTGGTACCAGGCAAGTTTCTCTCTCTTCTTCTTCTTTCTCTGTTATGTTCTTCTCAGTTTTTCTTCTTCTACTCCATATTTCTTCTCCATCCTGTTCTAGCTTCTATTTTTTATTTTTTATTTTTTTATTTTCTCCATCATTCTACAGCTTCTGTCTTTAATCTTCCCTCTTTTCTTCTATTATAATCTGGTGCTGCTCCTTTGCTTTTCTTTTTTTATTTTTTTTCCACTTGCTGCTGCCCTGCTCCTTTTTGTTCTTTTTTTTTGTCTCTATTCTGGGGTTTTGCTCCTTTTTGTTCTTTTCTTTTTGGTCTCTGTTCTTGTTTTGTCTTTTTTTTTTCTTTTTTTTTCAAAGAAATACCATGATATATGCTTTTCGCAGATGATATAGTACTAATTGATGAAATTAGGGAGAGTGTTAGCACTAAACTAGAGTTATGGAGACTAATATTGGAATTCAGAGGGTTTAGATTGAGTAGATCGAAAATTGAATATATGAGATATAGGTTTAGCGACAGTTATCGGAATGTTGAAAAAACGATCATATTAGATGGACAAAATGTACCTAAAAGTGAACGATCTAAATATCTAGGTTCCATCATTCAAAATGATGGCAATATAAATGGAGATGTGAACTATAGGATTCAAGCGGGTTGGATGAAATGGAGAAGAGCATCCGGAATTCTTTGTGATCGCACGATACCATTGCATTTGAAGGGAAAGTTTTATAGAATCGCGGTTAGACCTGCACTATTGTATAGTACTAAGTGTTTGGCTATTAAGCAACAAGAACAAAAGATGATTGTAGCAGAAATTAAGATGCTTAGGTGGATGTCGTTTGAGTGGTTCGAGCATGTGCAAAGAAAATCCAAAGATGCATCGGTTAGGAGAACCGATAACTTAAATATAGGAGATTTAGTAAAACGTAGAAATAGATCGCTGAAAACTTGGATGCAAGTTATCTATAAAGATATGGAAGTTAAGGGTTTAGAAGAAAAAATGGTTTTGAATAGGAATAGATGGCGTAAGAGAATCTGCACAAATTAAATCAATATATTTTAGATATTTTTCTATTGATTTATTTGTCTATTTTTCTTTTTCTCTTTCATTTTCATTTTATTTTATTTTATTTTATTTATATATATACTTTTTTTCTTTTTCATTTTTTATCATTTTATTTTCTTTTCTCTATATTTTTCAAATTTGTCTCTCAAAAGGCCAACCCCAAATATTGGGATTAAGGCTTAGTTTGTTGTTGTTGTTGAGTTGCTATCCTCTGCTCCTTTCTGTTCATTTTTTTGATCACCACCATTTGCCAAATGATGTCGGGATATTATGCAAGGGCTTTGTTCAATTGAGAACATTTGGTTAAAGTTATTTAAGTTAATTTATATGTCTTTTCCAAGAACTTCGTGAAACACATTTTTTTTTTGTTATTTGATCTAGAAAATGATTTTTTTTTTCAATTGGGGGAGAGAAACTTTGGTATTGGATGAAGTTTGATTATTTATTGTCATTAAAAACTTTGACTCTTATGTTTGTTGATATTATAAAATTATAACATATTTCATTTGCTATTATTGTATATCCAAATATATATTTTGATTTTATATTTTAAGTGCGCTTTATATGAAAAACCCGCATTTCGCTTTGCGCTTTGCACTTAAGCCTCAGGAGGCCCTGTTGTTTTTTTGCGCTTTTCGCTTTTAACTACTATGGTTTAGAGATGGTATGTGGGGCTTGAATGGAGGCCATAATTGAATTCATAATGTGTTTAGTTCTCTTCACCGCTAGAGTTTGCTCATCCAAGTTCCTATTATAGTTTTAAGCAAATGAAGCTGTACTTTCCTGATTCTTCCAGTTGTGCATATTATTTATATCTGCTATTATTGAGCCATGGAGTCTGGATTAAATTAATGAGACACAGGCAGACTTCAGCTTGCCTTGATAAAAACACTCCCCACAATTTTTTTAGTTTTCATCTAATGACCTCTGCATAAATGATCTTCGCTCAGTCAATGTATCTTTTGTTAAAAAGAATTTCATAAGTGGTGTAATCTTACCAAAGAGTCTGTACTCTTCCTTGAGGACTTTGCCTTGATATCTAAGCTGCTTAAAACAGAATACAGAACTTATATGTTTTGGTCATATTTGTCAGTGTGTTAACTTGTGTATTTTGTGCAGCTAATGAGATCCTATCTATTCTCAAGAAGCCTATGGCTTCAGTGATTGTTCCCACTAGAGAAGCACATGGGAAGGATTCCCATGCTTCTGAATCTTCAGACTTGGTTAATATGAATCTTCATGATCAGAGTCGGGGACAACCTGGGCAAGATGCAGAATGCATGAAGCAAAGTGCTGCTGAAGATTTTCAAAATGATTGCGACACTACAAATAATCACTTTGGAGGGAAAAATGCATGCAGGAGTCAGTTTTGTGAATCACAAGCTGTTCTCAGTGAGCTTTTCCCTGAGGCTGTTAGGGGTGCCTCAACTGATGACAGAGAGGCCAGTTTCAGTGCAGTGTATATCTCCATCTCTGGCTAAAGCCTTACAGAAGTTTAGAAATTGAAGATAGGAACTTCAATCACAATTTGCTAGAAATAATTCGACGCAATTCACTGTGAGAAATTTTTTCTGTAAAGAATTCATAAATCTCACCCCCAACAATCAGATAGCGGGTCACATGTAGTTTGACTGGGACTTCTAGTTCATGGATGTTAAGGGAGTTGAGTTGGGACTTCGTATTGGAGGTCAGAAGAATCCAAAGCAGGATCCAAGTCATATGCAGGTAGCTCTAATGGGGGAACCTTGAGTGCAGTTTCTTTTGCTGTTCTTCCTCGGGATTCGGATGCACTCTGCGTGGGTGTTCTGAAAGATAAGCAACCACCAAGACAAGCAACAGCATTGGATGGATCAATTGGGACTATCGCTGTTGACAATTCTGACTCATAATGTCTCCCACAGGCAAGTAATACCTTGAGAAAATGTGCTAGTGCTGATGTCCATCATGAATGACTTGGGATACTGAAGTAACTGCATTTGTTTCACAATTAATGGGGTGATCATTGTGGTTTCATTTCACAGTTTTGGTTCATCCCATCATTTGACCGATGAGTCATTCAGTTCAAGTTTTGTTTCCGCTGATAAGATTATGTAAGTTTAGTTTCATATTTCAATCTGAAAATGTGCGCAGGTTTGACGTAATCTAACTTTGCAGCCACATCTAGCTTTGCCTATGCCAAGGATCAAATTTTCAAGGATGTCAAAAGTGGAGACACCCTTGAGGTAATGCATCTTAGTCCTCAAGACTCAGTCATGTTCATCATCTTGCCATTTTAAGCCTGTCTTTGAAAGCCAGATATTTTGATGTAGAGGGGTTTTTATACCTGAGTCAAAACAAGGAGAATTTTGGAAAATCTAGTTATTCATACAGAGTAGGACGTGAATTTATTTAGGTGGGATAGTTGCAATAGTATGGGCATAAATAAAGCTTGTTTAGAAACTAGAAAATTTACATTATAGAGTAAAATGCTACATATCTGAGATTGTCCACACCAAAATCTGTTTGCACCTTTAGAAAAACTGTCAAAGACTTATCCTCTAATGGCTTGTTAGCTTGGTTCTAAGTGTGTATCCAAATATTTTATGTTGCCGCTTTTTGTAGATAACATAGAGACACAAGATAGATGCAAAGAAGCTGCTAGTTTTGCCACACTGTCTACAAGAAATAGCCCCAGTAATGAAACAAAAGACATAAGAGGATCACGGGACTGTGGCAAGAACAGATGATCGCCCAACCTTTGATCTTGGATTCTGAACATGAGCTTTGTGTATTTTCTTGCTTAGTTTTTTTGCCTCGTTAAAGTGTCATCATGTATGTGTTGAATGCTTTGAAGAATGCGAGATCATACATGGACCAAAAAAACTTCTCAGATGGAACCTTATATTCATCATAAGTGCAAGGACATAGATACCATTGGAGGAACTGATGCTCTCATAAGTGAGAAGGCAAATGCATCAAGAATGTGATTTAAGTGGCAAATCTGGACAACAAACTTGTAGAAGCACAAGCCAATATTATTCTTTTGAAGAGCAGCTCCTGATCCTATACATTGGAGATGTGACTGAATATTGGAGCAAAATTGATAGGTAGGATTATCTCATGCTTGCTGTTACATCTTTATTTGTGTCTGACAATTCTCATCCGAGCACCTGTAGAAGGAGTCACCCTTCTTCGACCTGCGCATGCTAAGAAAGGCTTTCAAGATGTGTTTACTTTTGCTAGGTTGAGTTTCAATGTCTTTTGCCCCATCTCTTTGGACTGCAGTACTAAAAGAGACTGATCTCCGAGGCTCCGAGGGGTACTGCACGTATGAAAGAGTTGCAAATGCTGTGAGCAAAACAAATATGCTAATCTATGATTCATTGAAGTTCATGCTCATCAGTGCAAGTGCAATTTACTAAATTGACATTTTTGAGGTTTATGCTTGCTTACCCTCCTCTTAACATTTGCAGGATTTGGAGCGACAGGTCTGGTAACAAGGGATCCAGACCGAAGAAATGGAGAGCAAAGTGGTAAGTCTGCTCTTTTCTCTGATCATAAGTTAGCATTATCAGAACAATATCCCACTGTAGTAGGATGTCATGTAATGGCAGGAACGTTATTAAAATAGAAGTAAAATAAGCAGCACAAACCTGTTGAACTATTGGTAAATGTGAATGTTTCTGCTGGTCTTGAAAAATATTCTCGGGAAGGTACTGCAGAATATTCATGTCTGCAAAGGAGAATCATATGAGGTGAATATAGGCAAGGGTATATTTTTAGCTGATTTTGACAGGCATTTACCTGAATAAAGTAGGTATCTCAGATTTGGCTCGAACGGCTTTAGCTGAACAAAAAACATGCTGCGTGTGATCAGCATTTTTCAAAATGACTAAATTTCTGCAAAAGTATAAATAGCTTTTCTTTTTCATGTACTATCTTAATTTGTTCCGTGTGTGCTGGAGTCTCTAACCTCTCTTGAGTTACTTGTGAATAAGTGGAGATAGAACACAAAAGGAGAGCAACAAAATGGCAAGTATACCTTGTGTTAACCTCTTGATTGTGAAATAGGTCTCAAATGAGAACCAAAAAAAGAAAAATCCATAGAAAGAACGTTTAGTTTTGTAAGGGTCCTTAAAAAAAGAAATGAAAGAGCCCGATAGTATCTTGAAGTGTCAGAATGTAACCATGCAAATAACTAAGGTCATCATTCAAAAAGTTTAATGTTATCATTCGATATCAATCTAAAATTATCACGAAAGATAGAAGATTATCATTGAAAACATTGAAAAATTTAATGTTATTATAAAAAGACTGAAACTATCATTTGAATGTTTAAAGTTACCATTAGTATGCCCGAATTGTGCAAAATTTTCCTAGCCTGAAATATATTGTGAACATGTATACCTATTTTAGTTTGAGAGGCATTGTCTTCACTGGACGAGATGCAACTTTGATGGTTGGATTTGCGACAGGCAATGTTGTGCAGGGACTCTCCGTCTGAAAAACGTCAAAAAGGTAAAACCAAGTTTTCCAAACATTTTATTTACTTCTGTGTTTCACCCGCAATGGAAAGCAAGCACTTGATGCTGTCACACGAGTGACATAGGATCAAACTCTTTTTGATTGAGTGATCAGATATTTTATTCTCTTTATTAAAGATCTTGAGTTTGAGTCCTGGGAGTGACGAAAAATGATTGAGGAGAGTCAATCCATAAAATGGGTTTTATAGTGCTCAAATCGGATTAGTCGGGTAAAATATAGATACCGGTGTTGAAAATAATAAAAAAAAAACCATGAGGTACACAGGAGATAGACCTACATACTTGCCTGCAAGTGGTAATTTATACCGCTTGTGGTGCTTGGGCGTATTTATCACCAACGACTGTTCAACATGCCCCTCGTGGTCAATTAACTTTTGGCATGACCTCAGTCTCTGAAAATCAGAATATTCATGTGGGTCATTCTTACAATAAACAAATTAAGAAAAATAAAATAACAACCACAGGTTCTTTCGCGATTCCAACATGTTAATTGAACTAACGGTTTTGAGGTGTTGTATGGTTCAGAGATAATTTAGCTGGGTTGAACCTTAACCTTCCTCTTAAAACATAATCCTTTGGGTTGAGCCTGACTCATTAACCATGGGTCAGACCGGTTCAAGAGTTTGACCTGGCTCCTGGTTCCAGGTTGATTCTGGCCCGTTGACCATCGGTCAGATGAGTTCAAGGGTTTGATGGGGCTGGTTCGAGAGCGAACCGGCTTGGAGTTCAGGTCTAGTATTGAGAGACTGGAGCTCTTTAGTACCTGCTCGATGCAAGAGAGTTGTAGCTCAGCTCCAGAAACTTCTCTGGCCTTCTCATCCAAGGCAGTGTTAACTTTATATGCCACGGAACCCAAGTGATCGACAGTGTTAATGAGCACCTTTATGACATAATCCTTTAGTGTTTCCATTACTCTATATATCCAGTAATCAGACAATCATTAGATGACAAAGCCATCAAACACTTGAAAAACATCTTTTGGTGAGAGCGACACTTACATGTGCTTCTGCTCATCTTTCCTGTAAGATTCTTCAAAATACTCTGCTGCTGAATGCAATTGTTTCCTCAGATTTCCCAAATCCTGAACAAATGGATACAATTATGCAGAGAAAACAAAGACCAAATAATCTAAAAGAGAGAAAAAAAAGTTCTTTCTCTCGATTTGTTTGTATGATATTTGCAGGTCTTCCGCTAATTTCCTCTGTATTTTTCCAATTTTTATCAGATGTCCCGAAGGCACAAAAACGTTCTTTCAGTGTAAACCCAAACACACACACACACAAAAACAAAATCACAGGAGTAAAGAAGGGTAGAGACTAGTGAGTAATGAAACCTTCAGATTTTCAGAGAAGATCAAGGTCTTGTGCATGAAGAGTTCATCATAGTTGGAAGATTCTTGAGGGCCACACTCACCAAAAGATGGAGTCTCGCTCTCCATAATGTGGAAAACTGAACCTTTAGAATTCTTTCACCTGCCATATTTGTCCAAGAAAAAAGGAAAAAGAAAAGAACCAAATAAAGAACCCATCAACTTTTGGTTCAATTTTTTGACTACTAATGCTAATGCTACTACCAAATACACTGCTTATTTTTCCAACTTAAGTCGGAAGGAAGCCACCATTTCAATCCCAAGAAATAAAGCATTCATCCAATTATAGACCTCTCATTAAAGACATGGTACTAAAAACAAATATTTTTAAGAAACCAAATTGCCCAAGAAAATTAACCAACATCGAAAGAGAGAGAGAGGCTTGACCTAGCGGTTTGTTGTTAGTTTTCACTGGTAATGAAATACCCACTTCCGAATTGAATATCAGATTCTAGGAGAGAGAGAGAGAGAAGCACCTTTTGAGTAAACCTTCCAAACTATGCAAAGCTGATTAGTATTTTCCAGTTCTTTGTCAATGATGTCACTGCTAGGTCCTAAATAGGCTTTGGTTTCCTATAGATATTATCAATCAACAATAATGACAAATTAATTTAGAATGCTACCTCTCTTTATTTTTTATTATTTTTAGGAGACAGAAAGCGGTAAACAAACGTTGTGTAACAATTATGGTTAATAATTAATTATAGTTAAAAATATTAATTAATAGTTAATAAGAGTTAGTAAGTAATTAATAGATTAATTAATAATTAGGTGAAATAGTTAAATTGTTAGTAAAATTAGTTAGTAAAAATAATATAAATAATAAAGTCTAAAACATATAATGAAATTGAATGAAATGTAAAGAAATTTCTCTCTCTATATCTCTGTATCTTTCTTTCTTTCTCTCTCTATCTCTCTTTCTTTCTTTCTCTCTCCATCCCTCTCTCTCTCTCTCTCTCTCTCTCTCTCTCTCTCTCTCTCTTTACCACTCTGAGTTGGATTGTGACAAATTGTTAATGGAGTTTATGAATTTTTAACTAAATAATGACAGACGAAACTGGGTATGAAATTATCATTGAAATCAAAGAAAGTCATCTTTAAATGGCATGAAAAAAGAAAAAAATCAACCAAATAATTGAAAAATATAGCACAAGGATGGACACTTTTATGACACACATATTGAAAATGTTTGGTATCGATAAATATATCAAAACTTTTGTAGAAAGGAAATAAGAAAATGAAAAGAAATTAGAATGTAACAAGACAAATCAAATAGTTGAAAAAACAATGCCAAATTTCATATAAAAATAAGGTATTGAAATATTTTCTAAACCACTCATTTTACCTACTCTTAGTGAAAAATTGTTAAAGGTATAAAATTTTCAATTGTCCAAAAAAAAAGCTATTGATGATAGATTCTTGCCAAACTCTCCAAGATTGAACTTCCATTGTTCATCGGGCAAAATGATTCATAAAAAAGAAATTCAAAAAAAGTCTCACTTAAGCTCTTTCATCTCTATTTTTCTCCCACTATTTTTTTTACAACTCAAGATACATTCATTGTTCATTTTTATCAATATATCTCTCAATACAAATGTAAGTTTTCGTTCAAAATTTATCAATTTAAAGTCTCAATTCTTAGTTTTTCATTTTTGAGAATATGGATGTCCTTAATGAGGGAAATACTGTAACAACTATGATTAATAATTAACTATAATTAAAAATATTAATTAATAGTTAATAAATATGTTAGTAGTTAGCTGAAATAATTAAATAGTTAATAAAATTAGTTAGTAAAAATAATATAAATAATAATCTCTAAGACATAACGATATTGAATGGAATGTAATGGAATCTCTCTTTCTTCCTATTTATATCTCTATAGTCTTTCTCTCTTTATCTCTCTTTCTCCCTCTCTCAAGTTGGATTGTGACACTTTTTTTTTGATATCATGGCTTGACTATCATCCAGTATCTGGAGTTTTCCTCTGATTAATTTGGATCGATCGTTGCATGACTCATTTTGTGGAGATGGATCTCTCAATATTATTTTTCTGTACCTAAGAAAAATCGAATTTCTAACTTAATTAAGTGATGAATATACTCATTTCACCTAATTCAACAACCAACAAGTGTTGGTGGATTGTGACACTTTGCCGCACCTCGGCAACGACCATAAAATCTTCTTTCACCGGAGGTCCTCCTGCGCGGTGACCCCTCTGGTGGGCTTTGGTTCTTGTTCTCTTGGGGCCTTTTTGTTCTGTTTTCTCGCCTTTCACAAAAGAAAAAAAAAAAAAAAACTTTTTTCAAAACTCTCTCTCCGGAGTTCCTCCCATATTAATTTGATGCTTTCAAAATGGGTGGTTTGAAATTGAATGCTTCACCTATATGATGCGGAAGTTTCTTTCGATGATCAGATCAGTTGAAGTGAAACTCTAGATATTAAGTGATAGACAAGACAAGGTATCAAAAAACAAAAAAAGAAGTTTGTTTCAATAGTCGTTGAATTTCAATAAAAAAATAATCTTAAATTAAAAAAAAAAAGAAAATTATTTTATAAAAGTAATATGTACATTAGTCCACAAACATCATCTTCAATCAACCTCGCCTTCTTAATCACTGCCTTAGGTGTGACTAATGGACAGTTGGGAGTGAAGGAGATGATTTTTGTGAAAGCTGTGTATTTGGTAAGAATGCTATGTCATGCCATGCCATGCCGTGCGAATAAAATAAAGAGAGACAACCTCAAGACTGGTTCAGTTAGATTGGTGGTTGAGAATTCCCTGTCGACGCAGTTGGAAAATTATGATAATAAACATGCGATTGACCATCGTATTAGAGCAACCATCACTCTTTAGCTATTATTTTGAGCATCATCCATCTCCTTTCCCTCTCAATGATAAGGTCTTTAACCATTTCTACATGACAAGCTAACTACTTGTACGGGTTGTGATCATAATTTTTAATGATAAAAAATAATATTTAAAATTAAAATTAATTAAATTATATACATAGTTTTTAGTTTTTAAAATTTCAAACAGCATGTATGTAAATAACCAAAGCTCTCCATCAATGGATAGTCGATCTAATGAGATGAGGTGTAAAATTTTTTAATCAAGTTTCGGATTCAAAATTTAGAAATGAAAAAAATTATGTTGAAAGAGTCGCCTTCTAAGTAGGGTTCCGTAGATGCTCGAACTTGATTAATTGAAATATGATTCTAGATACCAAAATCTCTGATGATAACACCTAAAAATGTAATACCACTGATCTTTTCTTTATTTTGTCCCCTTCTGGCAATGTTGTTGGTTTTTTTTTTATCAAATAGCGGGTAATTTGGGGTGAGTATTGAAGGCAATGAACACCTCACAATTTTCACAAGCATGGCACAATAGAGAGAGAGAGAGAGAGAGAGAACTAACCGACATCTCACGCAACGTCTGGACTTTAGCAGTTGGGTTCATATGGGAGGCTGAATCCCGTGATCTTAATAAATGACAAGGACACGTTACTTAAATTAACCAGAGACTAGCATTTTTCCCACACTCCCATGTTCCTTCTTTCTTTTCCCCTTTAGGTCCTTGTGGCCAGTAGCGGAAGATATTTGATCATGTCATCAAAACCCAATTATTCTTTTTCTTCTCACCCCGTCTGGCTGCAATCAGTAACTATCAGGAGTTCAAATTTAACGAGCAAAAGATGAAGCCCTTCATCTCCACAAATAAAAAATGACCGCCCTACCCTAATGATGTTAAACTTAGGCAAGTGACATCAATTATCACCTAAATTGCAGATGACCAAAGGCTTAATTCAAATGTGGGAAATTAAGCATATCTCAAATGCTTAATTGCGACTGTAGGAGATTTTCTGTGTGCTTGCCTAGTATATGTAACAGATAAAATATTATGTCCGATTGTAGGGATGAAAACCAAGGGGGGCGGAAGGGCAATTGGCCCCTTTGATTTTTTTTTTAAAAAGAAAATAAAAGAAGTATTGCTAAAAGTATTAAAATTGCTGTTAAATGACTAAAAAAATGTCGTTTAAATCTTTTGAAATGATGTTTAGTCCCTAAAAATTATACGGCTTGCCCTGGGCAACAATGCAAAAGTTGAGGATCCAGGTTGTGGTGCAGGCTACGGTTTCCATGGCATATAGATGCCTTGAGCACATAAAAGACGCACAAAAAGTCAATAGCCAACGTGGAGAAGTGAATTTTTTTTTTTGGTACTGAAGATGAAGAGAAACAAAAAATCAGAAAGCTGAACAATTCTAAGTCATAGGGTGGGATCACCCCTAATTCTTTCCAAACCCACACAATCCTCCCAAATGAAACTAAGCAGGGACATGGGGGATCTCTCATTTCATGCGGCCCATTTCCATACAACTGCCCTAACTGAGCTAAATGATCCGCACACATATTCACCTCTCTAAAAGCATGTTTAACAGCTTCCACCTTCAGAATAGCCGGAAGCTCTCTGCACTCCTAGATAATGAAGTAAAGGGGGTGCTCAGGAGCCGGTTGAACAGCAAGCAACCCAACCAGCATTGAAGAGTCAGATTCTACTTCCAGCTGAGAGAAACCTCTTCTTTTGGCAAGGTGGAGGCCTTCTCTAAGGGCCCAAAGCTCAGCAATGAGGACCTCAGACCTCCCAATATTGATTGTGAAGCCAGTCAACTCCGAAGCTCAGCAATGATGGAGAAGTGAATTGAATCACGCTGGATCCTCTGGTTTTCGCCCATCCATTCGTCGAAGATTAGCTGGGAAAAAGAAATTTCTGTTCCCTTCCGCACGGGTGTACATAGTAAGTATTGGAAAGAATAAAATAGAAGCATGCCAACAACATAATGAATGGCGGAAATCTGGACTTCCAAAATGATTCAGTGATTAAACATACAAAATGAATGGATAAAGACAATTCCTTCTATCCTCGTAGTTTTGTCAAATGCCTAGAGATTCCCTAAAGAAGCATCAGCAATTAACACAGTACAGGTATAACAATGATATAAGAAAGCTTTGTTACACTATACGCTCCAACTCTCTTGCATAGCTGAGTGTTTGATTGATGAGTTGCCGGGAGGGTATCTCTTTGCAGGGGGCGGATTCTTTTGCCTTCTGGAAAAACACATGACCATTCTTTACCTCCCATTCCGGATGATCCTGCAAGCAACAGATAACATAGAGATGACTTTCAACTCTCATTTATATCCTGAAAACATCTATGTATGGAAAGTTTTGCATGCATAAATCATCCAGATTCCCAGTAGATTAGGAATTGGATCGAAGCTCTAATGACTACAGGTTGGTGAGACACAAGGAATGATCTTCTATCGTTAACAGCAATTCTTTGTATTTCAATTCTTGTATTCTCTCTAATACACCCTTTGCATTTTCAACATTTATGCCTTAAATACTTTATTGTACATAACTAGATCTCATAATTTTCACATGTTTATCAGTTTCACTACATTGATAATTCAACTTGTCATTATCTCTCTCTGAATTGACTAGTGTAATTAACTGGTTCAAGATAACTTATCCCCTCAAGCACTTTTATAAGACTTGAGTTCTAAGAAGCTTTACTGATGTTCTGTCTGTTTCTCCAGTGCTCTGTTGGTACCTTACCCCATTGACAATGGGGCTGACTGAATATAATTCACCAAGAATAGGTTTTTAATTGGATGAATGTCATGAATTCAAACAGTAAATTTAACACACTTATAATTTAATCATTTTTACTCAAATATAAAAGCATCAACAATTCCACGTAATGAGTATATATAGATGACAGGAGAAAGAGGCAATGAGCAAGTGTAATAACACTTACTTCCTTAACATAACTAAGAAATTCCTGGTCAGATGAGAAGAGCAACATTTGTCGCGCATCTTTGATCGAAAGATAGTCGTATGCCTTTTCACTACATCCTGCTATTTCATATCTGCAAGCCACATAGAGGTAATCAACAACTAAAACTCACAGCTTCCATGATAGGAAAATACAATCCTCCAACTTTTAACTTGGGGAAGAAAAAGGGAGGCATACTACTCTAGATCCACCTAATCCTTAAAGGACTAAGAGACAGGATGCTATCCATGCTATATTTGGAAAGCAATTAGTGCATAATTCTAAAAGCTTGGATGAGACCTGTACATCTGAATACTTTTATAGTACACAGGGGTACCGAATTGACATGGGACATGGTCATTGTTAGCGAAGCAAGTCCAACTTTCAACACTAAAAGTGCCCATGAAAAACATAGACCTACCTCAATCTCAAACCAGAACAAATCTAGGAGATCTAATTTACATGGCCTACTTGATCCAAGCAAAAGTCAAAAGTGGCAAAGCTAGCAGGCCATATTTGTTACAACAATGCAGAGACTAAGACAGGACAAATAAATTCCCAGATTTTATCTAATTACTTATCGTAAGGCTCATAAATCAAGTCAAACCACTTTACCTTAATGTCTTTGCAAGGAAGTCCATGAAATAGACATAAGTCTGATGAGGCACTAACTGTCTGGCGCTCAGCACACGGTTGTAAGCCCCTTCCATGAAGGATTGCTCCAACTCCACTGCGTGCTTGATGCAGGGATTCTCTAGATCATTGGGAGAAAGCAGTTCCAGTTCTGTATGGAACTCAGCTATTCTATTTTGCACAAGGAGTCTCAACAAGTTAAGACCTAAAATCGGATATTGCTGTGGTGATGCTGGAAGACGGTTCCTGCACCATCAAAATAGAAGGGGGTCATAAACATCATCAAACGATAAAGAAGTCGGCAATTATATAATGAGACTAACGATACAAACTTAGCAACCAGTAGATAGTGGATCCAGTATGCTCTTGTTAGGTACTGCAAAAATATCATCATAACCACCTCAAATCCCCAATACAATAATTAGGTGATCATCATCCCTTACCACGATATAAATCGGAAAGAATTTAATTTTCTGAAACTAAAAATAAATGCCATAGGCAGAATTTTTTTAATAGAACTCCATTTTCCTGTACCGTCTAGGAACAAACAAGTCTTGGCACATTAAAAACCAACAAAAAAGAAAAAGCAAAACCGTGCCTAGAGAATGGCTTAAGATGGAATTTGAAGCAGAATAAAGTCTATAAAGAAATATGGCATATGTTAGGTGGTAATTCATAGTCCAACCATGTGAAACAGTCATGATCAACCAATGCAGATTAGAATGTCCTTAATCAAAATCAGGGTCCAATCAAGTTTGCGAACTCACATATATCACTAACACAGTTTGAGACTAGAGTACCCCTCTCTTGACAATTATGTCTGATCAAAAAATGCATTTGAAAGGATTAAATTAGACAGCCGATCCTCTCAAGTCAATCTAAATTAGTCTTAACCAAGGCAGGCAAATTTTGTCCATGTGACATATAACCACAATAAATCATGAACAAGTTGTTCAAACTCCATCACTCAAAGAACCATGGAAGGAGTCCTACAGTCCTGATAAGAGTCAGGTCAATATACATGGCATATGTTAGGTGGCAATTCATAGTCCAACCATGTGAAACAGTCATGATCAACCCATGCAGATTAGAATGTCCTTAATCAAAATCAGGGTCCAATCAAGCTTGCGAACTCCCATATATCACTAACTCAGTTTGAGACTAGAGTTACCCTCTCTTGACAATTATGTCTGATCAAAAAATGCATTAAGGATTAAATTAGACAGCCGATCCTCTCAAGTCGATCAAAATTAGTCTTAACTAAGACAGGCAAATTTTGACTATGTGACATATAACCAGAATAAATCATGAACAAGTCGTTCAAACTCCATCACTAATAGAACCTCCAAATATCTGGAAAGGAGTCATACAGTCCTGATAAGAGTCAGGTCTATATACATGATACAATACAGAAGCAATAGCCATGGCCAACCAGAAATGTGATTACTATTTCCACCCAAAACCAAAAAGAACAAAAGGTTTCCAAACTGCTCAACGGCGAGGAACGTCAGAAATGGCATGTACGGAAGAGAGAAAATTACTCGATATCAGTATAATAAGGTTTCAGCTGGAAAAAGTCCCTCTCAAAGGCATCCTGATCTTCAAGCTTCACACTTAGAATAACAGCATGCTCAAATATATCCCCTGACAATCTCATAGCCAGAGTAATTATTTGTCAAGAAATAAGAAAGAATCATACTATCTAAGATGCATGATCAGAGGACAACAAGAAAGGATAAATATTAGAGGGAAATATAACCAGATTCTAATGCATCAAAATTACAAAAAAATATAAATTTGTTCTGGTTTACACAAGGTCTTATGTCCTGCACATATCAGAGTTTGTTATCATTTTTTACCCCAAAAACTTACACTTCTAAATAGGACCATTCTTATACTCACGCCACATGACAATTCGCCTTTTTAGGTACTTATCCAACATTCATTAGGTCTCCCTAAGATATATAGGTGACTTGATCAGTAATCATTAGTGCCTAATACTAATTACTAACCAAATGCTTTTCTCTTTTTCACATCCTTAGTCCTAATTTACAAAGAAATTCTCATTTTTATGTTCAGCTGTAGGTTTCTTGGTCTTCTTTATAGCAAGTTCCTACTTTTCTAAGTTTTTTCCTTTTTGCACGCAGATTCTTGAATGATGTTCATTTGTGTTGACAGAAACTTCTGCACTTCTATTTATTGACAGGTAGTACCTTATAAATTTCCACTCCACCATAAACTCTGGATTCAGATGATAGCATGACCTCTGTATTGTTTAAACTTTTCGTCGAAAGAGTGCCAAGTAAACACTGATATTAAATAGCTTAGACCTCTCTTTGATAGCCACACAGCAGCCATGAAGAGAAATTCCATATTAAATACCACAATTTTTTACTCTTAGTCACTAAATGGATTTGGAGATATTGCAAACAAAGGGAATACCAATGAAAGATCGGAGCAACAAGCTTACTTGCAACTGTTAACTCATGAATTGCATTTGGTGAATCTTCAAAAAGTGGTGGAAGGCTTCTGAACTCTGTTAATTGAACCTGCAAGAACAATAACAGTATAACTAAATGATACCAGAGTATAAGCCAGCGAAAGGATCCCCACTTCCAACAAGTAAAGGTCTTTACCATGCATAAGACAAAACCAGAAAAGGGAAAAAAAATGAAGAACCTGGGCATAGAATAGAAAAGTAAAAGCCCTCTAATACATTTGGAAAACTTAAAAATATGTGTACAGCAACAACATAGGTCAGGAAACACTTTCACCAAGTAAAAGAGCCAAAACATTGTACCAGAGATAGAAGCATCTATCAAGCAAAATGCATTATGTCCATTCTAACTTCAGCTGATGGACTAACATACAAAGCAGAGGCTGTGAACAAGGTATAATCAAGTGCAACCCAGACTTCAAACAAGAGACACATCAATCCAGCTGAAGAACTTCCATTCAAATCATAGGAAAAAGAAAGTCTAATATGTTCCTAGCAAATACGAAAAGCATGAATTTATTTGACCAGTTTTGACAAATTTCATACATTAATCTATATGTATCCATTCAAGCGTCCAAAGTTGCCTCTTTTGTTACACTCACACCAAAAAAGAAAGCTTCCAAGTTTTTATAGGAACGGGAGTTTGAAGTCGCCTCTTTTATCAAACTAAGCTCAAGGACAGACTTATGCCCAGATTATTCTTTGACGTCATTAAGAATACCCACTTTCTCATTACCGAATATAGTAATTCAAAAAGAAAATGCACAAGAAAAAAGTTAGGGTTTCAATGTCCGCATGTTCAAACACATAACGAATATAGTGGTCCAAGAAACTATACTGAAAAATTTAGGGCTTCGATGTCCGGATGTTCAAACACATTAAAAGCGAATTTAAGTACAAGAACAGAAGCAAAAACGTAAAAAGAAAAAAAAAAATCCATCTAAGAAAACTAATATGCGAGCTGATCTTAAAGGAGAAGATAAAAGTGTTCAGATTCAAAAGATTAGGGTTTTGGTGTATGAAGATGAGGAGACATGCCTTGAGATTAGAGAGAAGTTTATTAGCAGAATCGAAATCGTTAAGCAAACAAGCGGCTTTGAAGCGTTCGAAAAATTGCATCACTTCCTTTAGCTTTGCGTCCATCTTCGACTTCCTCTCCCTCCCTCCCTCCCACCCCTCCCCCCCTCTCTCTCTCTCTCTCTCTCTCCCCCCCCTTCTTTGCTTTCTTGGCAAGGAAAAAAAGTAACCCCAGCAGAGTAAAAATCAGATGAGGTCAGCCCATTTACATAGTGTTAGGCCGGCCCAAAACAGCTTATATTGGGTTGAACCCAATGATCCCTAATGGGCCTCTCTCTCTCTCTGTTTTTTTTTGGTGGACGGGCCTCTCTCTCTATCTCTACGTTTTTTTTTGTTGTTTTTGGTACCATATTTTGAACATTACCCGGTATCCGGGATTTCATCCAGACTAATCTGAACCGACCGTTATAGTGGCTTCTTTTTGAAGAACAGATCTTCTAACGATGAGCGCTCCATACATATGAGGGCCCGATACTCCCAACGAGAGTCGAATCCGGTCATGCTTAATGGAACTCAACCCCACATTCAGTTGAGCCAACCCACATTGGTTTTTCTATCTCTAATGGTACATCACTCTCTTAACCATAGATTTCTAGTTTGAACTCAAATTCTAACCATAAGAATGGAGAAATGAGATTTGAGAGAATCAATTTTTTAATGAATCTCACCGTGCTAAGATCGGATTAGTTGGACGAAACTCTATTACTGGTTTATGATAAGAAAATCCATTTACACAAAAAAAAAAGGAAAAATAGTAACACAAACTAACAAAGCGAAAGTCATCCTCAAAGGGAATACTTTAGTAGTCACAACTCCTCTCTTAAACGGTTACAATAAATAAACAAATAAGGCAAAACTCCAAGCAAGTCGAGCTAATTTCACAGGGTTTGGGTTGTCTATATAGGGCCTAAGTGGCCCAATTACAGTTTTAATATGCCGGCCCAGAACGACTCCTATTGCCTTAATCCAGTGAGGCCCTATGGTCCAATCGGGCCAGAACCCATAAAAGATAATTTTCGAATCAACGCGCTTGAGAAGGGCGTGAACACACGCTCCTTATCTATATTTGCTCTTTTCGCGAATGAAGCAGAACAGAGGAGTTCAAAAATGGCGTCAATTTCTCTCTCTTCACGACTCGCATCATCCTATTCTCTCCGTGTATTCACCTCAACTTCGTCCTCTTCAACCGCATCGACCGTCTCATTCTCTCTCCACTGCTTCAAACCAAACCCTTGTAGACAGCGGAAAACGGAGAAGAGAAATCTTAAATTTTCAGTGAAAGCACAAACCCTAGATTTCTCTGGTTCCTTTTTCGAAGGTGGGTTTGGCGGAGAGGAAGAACCACCGAGCCCGCCTGGCACGGCAATTGCTTTTGCCGAGGATAAGGAGGAGCCACAATGTCCACCTGGGCTTCGTCAGTATGAGACTATGGCGGTGCTCAGACCTGATATGTCTGAAGAGGAAAGACTCGCTCTCACTCAGAAGTACGAAGAGGTAATGCTCAAACTTTGATTTTCAAATGGGGTTCATAATTTGCTATTTTATGAATGATTTTTTTTTTTTTGGTTATTTTTCACGGTGGGGGATGGAATTGAGACAATGATAGTTTAAATTTTGGAATTTTGATGTTTTGATTGATTTGTTAGCTGAAATTTAGATCAAGAGTTGGTCTTGAATTTTTGTTTAACGCTCAAAGTTTGATTTTTAAAATTTTGCTATTTTGTGAATCTTTTTATAATGTTTTTTCATGGTTGAGGACTGAATTGAGAAAATAGCAGTAAAAACTTTGGAATTCTGATGCTTTGATTGGTAGCTGAAATTTAGATCAAGGGTTGGTTGGAATTTTGTTTAATGGGTATTGCTTTGTTTGTTTAGTAAAATTAAGCAAATGCAGCAGCTGGTCAATGATTGGCCATTTTGTGAATGACTATTTTTATTATTTTTTATGGTGGGGGATTGAATTGAGATAATGACAGTAAAAATTTGGAATTTTGACATTTTGATTTATTTGTTAGCTAGAATTTAGTTTAAGGGCTAGTATTGAATTTTTGTTTAATGGGTATAGATTGGTTTATTTAGTAAGATTAAGAAAATGCAGCAGCTGATATGGTAGTTTAACTATTTGATGATATGTAACTCAAATTGATCCAACTTTGATAATAATGTCTTAAGGAGATTCCTTTGTTAAATGATATTTCTAGATGAAATGAGTAATGGATTTGTCTATAAAATTCTTGTTCAATTATGTCTAACTTGAGAAATAGTTGGTACTATTTCAAGATTTGATTCCTCACATCTGTATTACAGCTTAAATGTCAGTCAGTGATAATTTCAAAAAAGTTTGCAAATGAATTTTAGCCAAGTCCCACTTCTCTATCTACAAGTGCTGCATATGGTGCTCTCGGTGTTTCTCTTCTTGGTTGAGTCTTAAGTACTAATAACTGTGGTTTACATGTAGGAGTCTTCATGTCATTTTATATCTATTTCTATAGACTTTGCAATATATCTTTCTCTGTAAACATAATAAGAAGGGTTACTGTCCTCCCTTTACTCCCTTTGGTGCATGTGTCCTCCTTGACTTCAAGAGTAGTCCAAAATTCTCAATTGCCTACCGATTTCACTTGCATTGCCTTATCTCCTTTTTTAAAGAATTTGAAGGCTTTGGTACAGTAAGAACTAGATTAGAATTATAATGCTTTTGTGCTTTCATGGCTGTGATAAGCAAGTGGTAAGGCCTGTTTATTCACTTTGCCATAGTGGTTTTTTTTTCCTGGTTAAAATATAGTTTCTGGACTCTAACAGTGTTAATGTCGTCTTCTTGAAATTTTCCATGCCTATAAATAAATGCTGCACTTGAATAATGTGTAAGGTACGTAGTCTACACAGTCACCTCAAAGGAACCCGGGTAGCTCCTAAGAATCTGTTTAATTCCTGCATATAAATTTTAACCAGTGTTCATGACGTCTTCTTGAAATTTTCCATGTCTATAAATAAATGCTGCACTTGAATAATGTGTAAGGTATGTAGTCTGCCCAGTCACCTCAAAGGAACTTTGGTAGTTTTCCTGCATATAAATTCTACACATCTAAAACTTGCAGAGATGAGTCTGAACAGCCATTTCCAACTTAGAATCTGTAAGAATGTTGGAATGTGGACATCTTTGTCCATGCCTAAGTGCTTTAAAGAACCAATCAGCTTTTTCTAATCAGAGGTAATCACCGTTGTCAAAAGTGCTAAGTGCTAAAATGCGCCAAGGCTGTCAAATGCCCAAGGTGTCAGGTGCTCATCTAGGTGCTCACCCAAGTGAAGTGAAGCAACATGCTATGGTATAAATTTACAGAATTTCAAATAAAATATATTTAATAAAATATTGTATCATAATATGTATAAATAAAAAAATATATATCTTAAAAATTAAGATTACATCATTAGAAAATCATAATGAAATTCAAAATACTAAATAATCATGTAAAAGTCAAGTCTTTACCAAGTAGATTTTGTTAATCTTATCCATAATTTCCTATCCTTCACTTGAGTACTCTATCTCCTCCATATCTTTTCAAAATACAGCAAAAAGGAAAAAAGTGATATGAGCTTCAGTCAAAGAACAGGGTAGAGGAATAGAAGATAAAGAACAGATCAACAAATAAAGGAACAACAAAAAAGAAGTGATATTAACTTCAGTCAAAGAACACAGCAGAGGATAGAAGATGAAGAATAGAACAACTAAAAAACACTGCAACAAAAATAATAATAATAAAATGTGATATCAGCTTTAGTCTAAGAACATAGCGGAGAAATAGAAGATGAAAAACATAGCAACAATTTAAAAAAAAAAACAATTGCCATGAAAATGGAAAGTTGAAGAGAGAGAAAGAAGAAGAATAAAAAAAATCGCTTGTCTTGTTTCTTTGATATCTGACATAACTCTCGTATGGGTGTCATCTTCCTCTTCGCAGCGTCATTTCTCTTATGTTCTCTCTTCATGGCTGCTTCTTCTCCCTCTCAACTATTATTTTTTTTAATTAATTCTTTTTAACCTACTTGTGACACTATTATGGAAATACCTTTAACTTTTTGAACTCCAATATATTAAAACAAGTGAAAATTGGTCTATTAAAAAAAGACAGGATTTCACTCAGGTGCTTCCCATGAAGGGCCGGTTTGAAGGTCAATGCCTGAGGCCAGGTGAGGCAAGGCAAGGTGAGGTGCCAGCACCTCTTGACAAGCATTGGATGTAAGGCATGGCTCGTTCTTTACTACTCAGCGGTGAGGCGTAGAATGGGATATATCTTGTCAAACTCATGATCTGTTTACACCTGGTTGCAACATTTCTTAATGTACCAAAGGTTTGATTACCAAGTAAATATAGTTTTGGAAAGACATACAGTTTTATTCCATGTGTACCTTATCCGACACTTGCCCTGACAGAGGAAAAGAGAGGAGAGAAAGCTATAAAAGAAAGAATAGTTGTAAAATAAGCTCAGTAAACTGCAGAAAAAAAGAATCAGCTACTTCGAAATAGGCTTTGAAGCAGTTTTCTTGTCAAGCATAGGCCACCTGCATATGTTATCACTTCTGTGCTCCCAGAGATCAAGCTGTCCTCCAGCAATAATTTCAGCCAATTACAAAGGTTAACTCCTTCATCTGTTAATGATATAATGGGATGAAATTGATGAGCTTGGCAATCACTGACAATCATGTTTCATATCCTTAGAGAATGACCTCTGTGGACAACTCTTTATTAAACATACTCTTTCCCTGATATGTTGAAGTTATTGCTAAAGAGCCTCCTGAAGTTGTATACATTTGATGCTTTGAAGGTTATCACTCTGGGTAATTTGTAATTGGGTTTCTGAAAGTTGTCTTATTTCCCTTTTCTATTTTTGTTGTGTTTTCCTCGTTATAAGGAACAAACCGGGATTGCTTAACTTTGAAAATGAAAGTTGCTGTGTGCCAACAGTAATTCGGATGTCGATACAACAGATTTAATAACATATGGTGCAAGTATTTTCTCCTAACCCATGGTGCTTCTGTGCAGATACTTGTTGCAGGCGGGGGGATGTATGTGGAAGTATTCAACAGAGGGGTCATCCCACTAGCCTACAGCATCAGGAAGAAAAATAAAGCTGGAGAAACCAACACCTATTTGGACGGCATCTATCTCCTTTTCACCTATTTCACAAAGCCAGAGTCTATGGCTACTCTTGAAGCAGCATTGTGCGCAGATGATGATGTTATCAGATCATCCAGTTTCAAGATAAGGAAGAGGAAGTACTAATTTGTTTTTAATTACTCATGTTGTTCTTGTTAAGTAGTTTTGATGCTGTTCGTTGGAAAAAAAAGAAAAGAAAAATGTTAGGTTGCAATTATGGAGCTGAATTTACCCTTTCTGTTTAATGAACTGCTGTAAGACTATTACTTCGTATGTAATTGGAATTTGCATCATAGAGCGAGAAAAGATTTAAGCTGTGATCCTGTTGGGTTGCGTTAAATTTAGTGCTTGGACACTGCAAGGATGATCCAGGTAGTGGGCGGTGCGGACAAGTATTTTGTTAGGCTTAGTATGATCTGCCATCTATGTGCGCGTGGGTGTGTGTTTAGTCACAGAGAGAGAGAGAGAGAGAGAGAGAGAGAGAGAGAGAGAGTGAGTGAGTGGAATCAAAATCAACATGGTTCAATTGAACGTGAAATTGAGTACCTTTAAACATTGATATTTGACTTTTGTTAACAGTATCGAGTTCTCATGTGTATGTAGCGTTTTACGTTGGGAGATCCGTCTTCCGAAAGGAGTCATTACAATGGTCGGTCTGGATTAGTCGGGATGAAATTCTGGATATCAGACGGTATTCAAGACATGGTAAAAAAAAAGAGAGAGAGAAATCAAATTGGAACGAAACTTCAATTATCAGGCGGTGGTCAAAATATGATAAAAAAAAAATCAATCTCTTTAATAAAAGTACTTCAATAATGACTGCGGGTGTTAGTGGACACTAATCATCCTCGGAGAGCACCGATAATAAACAACAAAATACATGGATTATAAAAAGGTCAGTGGTTTTCCGCATCTGCCCATGGTTCTCAAGTAACTTTTACTCTACTGTGGGTTCAGATAGGATCTGAGGAAAGAGACACGAGATGTGAGTGGATAGCCCTGCAGATTTAGACTTTTTCAATATCGACAGCTGCTCATATCCTGGAATTATCAGCAACCGGAGTGGGAGCAATTTTTCAATCAATCAAGAAACGTGAGAGTTAGACAATATGCAGTTTCTCATGAGTTCAGTGGTGAAGTGTTCATGATCCTTCCCCACGTACTCAAACAGACGGGGAGAGGGAGAGAGAGAGAGAGAGGATCCACCTATAAGAGTTCGAATCTTTAATGTTAATGAAATACCCACATGAAACTCAATCCTGAAAGATCCAAAGGAGAATAAAGAAATAATAGTTTAATATAAAGTGCTTGCCACCCGGCACTTAGGACCAGACAGAGATCAAAAGAACAATTAACTGACTTTACACCCAAAGAATAATTAATCATAAACCCCCTTCTCCCTGAATCGTAAAATATTAACTATTCCCTTATATATTTAGAGAGAACAGTTTCAGATTTCTAAGAAATCAAACCATTAACTCCATCTTTTGGGATAAGATTATATTTATACTTATTTATGAGAGATTTATATAGATTTATGTTCGTAAGAGATCAAAGAGCAATTGTACACCATTTTTTGTGTACTCTTTTTTTTTTATGTATATTTAAGGATTTTCATCCTTCAAATTTCTGTTCATTCTTTAATATATCTAATATTACTTTTTCCATCAAACCTATAAAATATTGTCACATGATTATCCAAGTACTATGTATTGAGTGAGTTATTGACTATTTTAAAGTAAAAGAATGAATAGGATTAGAGCACTAAGTAGTACTTTACAGTAGTGCATAAAAGAACTCATTCTGTCATTCTCAACAAGAATAAATTCTGCAATCATATTGTCTTACGAAGAAAGGTTAAGGCCCTAATCACCATTCTTTGTGCAGGGAATACCTATCAATGTCTTCAACCTGTCTTCATGAGATAATTGATTTATTCCACAAGTTAATGCAATTAATTGCAAGTTGTTTGGCCTTTGCATATATATATATATATATATATATATTAGGTTAGCTTTCCACTATCCCTGCACCAACCAAATTGTGCCACGCAAAGGAGAGAGTGAGTCTCAATCCTTCTCTTTAAAATCAGGCATTATCTATAACTGACGGATATTCAAATCAGGTGACTATAATTGCGAGTTGATCTGATAGTTTTAGAGACTACAATTGCTCCTTAAGGCCGAACCATTTTAGAAGTTTTGGGAAGTGTTTATCCGAGTTGGTTGAGCTTCAAATCGATACAAACCCACCATGATTTGCCATTGTAGGTAAGATAAATGTGGTTAGGCCACTGACCTGCCGACCAGAGGATCAGACACCACACCAACGGACGCCCTTTTTTCTTTGGGTATTATGATATATCACACAAATCAAGCCTTTTTTCTGAAAAGAAGATTCACAATGACAAAAGTGAGATAATAATAATCAAATTTGACAAGATTAGGTAGGTGTAAAAAATCGATGGTTAGCATTTGTCCCTCATTTGTCCCTCTTTTGCTGTCAAGTTTGAGTCGGTGTCAGTGTCGCACATTAAGAGCATGTAAAATGTGTCCTTTGCATAGCCGCTGACTGGGTGTGGAATGCTATTTGGGGCCGTGCGCAAAGCATGAGGATAGGCTTGTCTTAGTGCTCATTTGTGGGGGCCCATTTGGTGGAGATTTATGGGCCTGTCCAATCAGGCAGAAAGAGAGAAGAATAGATGTCATCGTATATCATTGTTGGTCACAAAAAGCTCTCTTGCAGGCTTCTTTTTTTACTCACAAAGCTACATTAATAGACTGTTCTTTTCTTCTTCTCCCTTAATTTTGATTGCCTCTCTCTCTCTCTCACTCTGTGTTCAGAGAAGCCTTTAGAGTCTGGATTTTGAAAATACTTTGATGGGTTTGCCTCAAACTCCAAGCCCTCCTCACCTTTATCCCCAAGCACTTCAGCTTAAGCTTTATCAAGCCTTCATATTTTCAATACCAATCTTATTCTCTATCATTCTCTTCTTGTTGTTCTACCTGTTTTACCTCAAGAGGAGAGCCTCCACTCTCTCATCTCCTCATCCACTTGTTCTTCCCACAAGATTAAATCATGCTACTTCATTTCCCTCCATGGTAACAACTCTCTCTCTCTCTCTCTCTCTCTCTCTCTCTCTCTCTCTCTCTCTCTCTCTCATTTTCACTTGAACATTTAAGACATGAGCTTTGATAATCACTTCATTATTCATTTGTTTGTGGGCTTTGATTTTAGTCTGGTGAGATTAGTTTGAAAGGAGAGCTTAAAGAGAAGCTTCCAGTTATCTTATTTGGTGAAGAGTTAAAAGCCAGAGATTCACAGTAAGTTCTTCTACATTTATGTGGGTGCGTCTATACATACATACATACATATACATATATATATATATATATATATATGATTTTTTTTTTTAATTCTCTGGCCTTAGTTTTAGTCGTGGGGAATTGATTCAATTGCTTTTGTTGCATCGGCAAATTCCATTCACAATCTCACTAACCTGTTTTTTTGTTCAATCGAACGTTTTTCAATTATATACTAAATTCACGTGTTAGTCAAGTGTATCAAAATTACGTCTAGGCTTTGTTTCCAAGCAGGTTTGGAGGAGACAAGCTAATCCAAACGATAAAAGTTAGAGAGGGTCACAGACAAGGACTCATCCTCTTATCCACCAAGAAGGGTCATAGCCTAATTATGCTTGAAAGCAATTTCCCATTAGATAACATCTGATCAACTTCCTTAGCTACGAATTTCCATCAACTTTCCAAAATACCCATCAAAACCTTCACAATTATAATCAAAGGGAGCAACGGGCAGCCTCCTGATTCCTTTTTTCACTAGGAAATAGAGAAAGTCCCATCAAAATATCTAGCAGATTTGCAACTGACGTCTCTAAGAGCACTGACAATGTGAAAGAGCACTGAACTTCGTTTAATTAGGGATAAAAAGAAATTTGAATTGGTCCCTCCATTTAGAGTGTCTTTCCCATGGTTATGAGTCCTCTAACGCACACCACTCCATGTTTGGAAAAGTGCATTTCCCTTTCAGAATCTCTTACACCATCCTCTATTTTTCTTGAAAAAGCGCTCTTATTATTGAGCTAAAGTAAGAGAATATTAGATGCACCAAACAGGTGAGAAAGCTAGGATTGCCCAATAAAGTTAAAAAAATATCATCCTCACAAATTTCGAAATTTGGGATCTCTTTAGCATATATTATGTGACCTGTTATGGTAAAAGTTGAAAGTAATGCAGAATATATTTCTATCACTTAAAAATGTGATCTATAGTAAGGATGGTGGGCTCGCCAAATTTTAAACTTTAGTCTTTTTTATGCAAATAGCATATCTTGTTACTTATTATAATAAAAGTTGAAATTGATGAAAAATCATGCATATATTATTATTTTATATTTTTCTAACTCTTAAAATGTGATCGATCACAGGTGTTGTGTTTGCCTAGGAGAATTTGAACTAAAGGAGGAATTGAATCAAGTCCCAACTTGCAAGCATGTATTTCACATTGAATGCATAAGCCATTGGCTCTACTCAAACTCAACGTGTCCGCTATGTAGATGCTCCATAGTCCCTACCACAGGCACCAAAGTCAGTAATTTAGAGCCACAGTTAGTGATCGAGTACGTATCAAATCATGATAATTCTTCTTCACAAGATCACTTTCAACAACAACAATCAGCAGTTGATGTCAGCTCTAATGGTACTAGCTCTGTAAGAGATGCGCATGCCATCTGCATAGAAGGATCATCTGCTGCAGCCACCTGTGTAAGTGACCTTGCTTCTTCTAGTCAAGGATCTATTCCTCGTGATCTCCAAACACAGACATCATGAAACTTCTACTAGCAAAAGTCATTTTACATCTTGGCTATATGGTTGATCGCAAACTCATTTGTATAGTCATTTGTACAGTAGAGATGGTGCAATTTTTTTTTTCTTTCTTCATCTTCTTCTTCGCTATCCATTGAATGCTTTTCAATACTTATTCCAAGAAAAGAAAAGATGAACCAAAGGCAAATTATCAGTACAATTTTTTCTCGAAAAATGGTCTTTATTTGCTAAGAACTCAACATTACAGATGTAGAGAGAGA
Organism: Dillenia suffruticosa; assembly: GCA_033439265.1. NCBI lineage: Eukaryota > Viridiplantae > Streptophyta > Magnoliopsida > Dilleniales > Dilleniaceae > Dillenia > Dillenia suffruticosa. The sequence goes on along the minus strand of JAVTVX010000005.1, from coordinate 17,529,058 downwards.
TTTTATACACATAGAAAGAGAGACGCAGGTGAGTGTGAAAGTCGAAATCTCCTGTGGCAGGGCCTTTTCAGTACTATCTAGTATACATTGCAATACTGATTCTGACTAAGCTAAAACAAAGGCTTCGTCGAGCTGGGTTGAGTGGCAATCTCCTAATAAGATAGCTTTAGCGCAGCTGCAGAAACACTGCAAAGAATCCCAATTAGAAACGTAGAAATGAGGGTAATCTTTGTAGGTAACTTCCCTTTATCAGACCTCAAAACCATGGCCTCATAAATGGGCAAACAATTCAATACCCCAAACCCAGATAAGAAAATCTGCACAAAATGTCCATCCAAATTTGCGTCAACAAAAGCTCCAACAATGCCCACCGTTAGTGCCCAGAAATTGAGTATTGCCGTCATTGTGAGGGGAACAAACATCGGTGATGGGACTCCGAACTCAAATACTCCCTGATCATATTTTTTGCCCTGTTCATCATCAACTACTTTGCTTGTTACATTAAAACCCTTTGTTGAAATGCCACAAGACTTGAGTATGTACTCTGTGAACCCAAACAAGTAAGAAGAGAGTCCTCTTATTAGCCACATCCTTTGATCACTCCACCACCTCTCGATTGTCCCTTGTGCCAATGTGAACTCAATATAATCGTGTACATACGCGCCAACAAAGAGAAAAACATACAAGGGAAACCAAGGATCTGAAGCCTGTAAATACATAATACCTCTTTTCATCAACGTCTAGCATTTAGGGAAACTAAATCAGCAGCGGTGTTGACTAGTCTAGAAAAAATAAACAAAAAAATGGGTATCCTATAAAAAATCATAGTGGTGTCATCGTTTTAATTTTAATTTTATCATGGGTGGATGGGGATAAAGTTAGAAATTCATATTCGAGAGTAAAATATAACACGCTGAGGAAATTCATATTCATTTAGGACACCGGCATTCTTAAAGATTATAATAGCATTTATTATTATTATTATTTTACAAAAATTTGAATTTGAAATCATAATATTAGAAAAAAGGATTTGTACCACTAAGTTATCGGATTTGTAATAGTTATAATAGCATTTATAAGAGTTTTAGCAACATTTGTAGAACTTTTTTGTGGCATTTATAAACTGTGCTAAAGCTTTATATACTAATGCCCCCCCCCAAAAAAAAAAATTTCGGAAAGGCGAGGAGCTTGATTTCACTTGTGGTTGAATGGGCACTTTGATTAACAAAAGTTTTAATTGTAACTTTTTATGTTATAATTTGGTTACTCTACTGAATAACATATCCCCGAAAAGAATGGGGAAAGTTTAATGAAATAAAAGTGCATACCTTAGGAAAGATGGAGACCTTATTGAGGAGAGCTAGCTGGGGAAGAAAGGCATAAATGCAGATAGGAATCGCCCAGGTGGCCCCAAATGCAGAATGTGCGTATGCAAAGCCCGGAAGAAGGCCCATAGACTGGATTCCGAAAGTTATTGGGCTATATTTGCAGAAACCAACCTCGAGCAGGCCCACGTACCATCGCTTGGTTTGACTCAATACATCACTTAAGCTTATAGGTATATCCCCCAAAAAAGCAGGCCTTTCGGGATGGCAGAATTTCGACCTCCAGCCTTCGCAGTGTAGCCGATAGCCTGTGTAGTAGTCCTCGACTAGAGATCCATACCTGAAGCCCATCTGCTCATAATATATTTTGCAATAGCGGCAGTCAATAATAATACAAATATTATAAATACGTGAGATATTATTCATTAGTGCCCAAATGATCATGATTTTCTCTGGGTTCTTGTGGCATTTTTTTTCATTGGTTAGTACATAAAAATTGGGTCATTTCTTAAAAAATGTGTCAAACGAATAAGAATCGAAGAAATCCAACCCTTAAAAAAAATCAAAAGCAATTCTAACTATATAACAAAACGTATTTTTTTTTAAATAAAATTTACTATCACCTTAGAGCCCCAGTTGGTGCCCTCCTCATAGTCACAACCTGCCACAGCATGGGCCGCTTCTAAAATTGCTTGGGATCCCATGGGGTTGTCAACAACATGATCCGGCCTTAATTGGGCCAATTCGGGCTTTACAAATGATGATGGGCCTCCAAAGAAAGCTCGACGATTGAAAAAGCATCCGGTACCAACATAACTTGTGCCCAGAAGCCCATTCATACCAATAGGATGGATTGTGAACAGACGTTTGAATTCACAAGCATAGATGTCATTCTTGTTGAGTCCATGGAATATCTGGGGGAATTGAACCCACCCTAGTGTGGGTCCGAGTTTAGGGTCAGAGAGGTAACACAGGGCACGGAGAGGCGTTTGGGGATCGTTGGAGAACATGTCACAGTCCAGTGTGAGGACTATAGGTGCATTGGTCATGGTTGCCGATACTCGAAGCTTCATTTCCAAAGAAAAGAAAAATACAAAATTAGATACTTTAAAACAAGAGTAAAACTACAAATAAATCAAATGTTATGTGAAAATTCATACCAAGGAGAAGAGATTACCAATGTGTTAAGGGCACCGGCCTTAAAATGATGGGGTGAAGCCCTGCTTTTCTGTCTGGATAAGTAGATGAGATTGGGCAGGAAATGGCCTGTGATGTCTTTATCTCGACGGTTCTCTACTAGAACCTATTAAGAGAAGCAAGTGAGAAATTATCAAATCCCAAAACTTTTTGGGAAATATACTATTCATAGCCGCCCCCTGCCTTTTTATTTGACAAAAGACATTGTGAAATTATACCCTGCTTTCAAAAAAACTAAAAGGGTAATTAAAAGAAAAAAAGAACCTGAATGACAGTGGGATGATCATGACGTGTGAAACCTTGGGTCCATTTCTGGAAAGCTTGGCGGTCTTGCTCGTTTGTAACATACTCGTCTACAATTTTTCCCCTCCCAACACAACTCTCCACCCTGCTTTTCATGCTCTCGTACATCAACTGCAACACATTCACAAAAACATAAGAGCACATCAATGACTGTGATCAGAAATCCCCTTCTTTTTTTTTTGCTAAATAGATCTAGTTCAATTGGGTAAGAGTGAAGAAAGCGGAGGATAGCTGACCCATCGATAATTTAGAAGAAATACACACACACACACACACACACACACACACACACACACACATAAACACAAACACACGATTTTAGAAGAATATGCGTTGGCCTAGTTGCTTGACTTAGATTCCAAGGGTCTAACTATGAATAGTAGTCGTAATATGATTGTTTTGGTCAAGAAAAAAAAAAGGATTAATGTCCCCTGAGCAATTTTTCAACGCGGTAAACCAAATTTTTTTAATTTGAGTAGTTGGATATTTTTCCCCTTAATCAGACATCTCAAATTTGAATTTTGGGGAAAAAAAAAAGAATTTGAGAGAACCAATCTTTTAATAAACTCTATAATAATCGAATAAGATTAATTAAATAAAATTTGGATATTTATTGAATTAGTATAAAAAAAAAATTCAAAGCGGTGAAAATCTTTTGCCAATACTTCGGCCCACAAAGATCGCCTAATAGCAGATTCAACCTATTGGGCCAGGCAGGCCCATTCTCAGGTTTCATTGGTCATACCGGTTGAACGAGGTCAACTTTGTTTCTTAATTTTTATTCTTTTGGTTCTCAACAACCGGCATCAATCAACATCCGGGTTGCGCCCGGCTAATTTAACCCTAATACTGTAAGTCCCGTTAATTGATTTTTTTAAATCTTTTTTTTTTTCCGGATCAATTTTGTTTCCAGGGATATAAGAAAATACCCGCGGGCACGCATACATGGAGTAAGAGAAGACAAGTTAAATAAAAAAAGGATTTCTAACAAAAAAAAAAAAAAGAGAGAGAAGAAAAGTTAAATAAATTTCTAAAAAAATTCAAAAAATTCTTTAAAATAAAATATTATTTTCATGTCATAGAAAATTTTAAGTTATAAAATACCAAATATTGCTCATACCAATTTTAAAATAAAAATAATAGATATACTAATAATTTGAATTTCTTTATTGAGAAATTTTATTTCTTTTTGTAATATGTTATATTTTCTGAGAAAATTTTTTGTTCAGCTATAAATTAAGATAAGGATTTTTAAACAATAACTAGTTATGTTTAAACCTTTCATTTTTTTTCTATTATGGGAAAATAATTCTCCAAATATACAAATTCAACCCTAATTAGGAAAGCGAATTCTTCAAAACTACCTAAACGAGCGGCATAATCAAATATACCCACAAGAAAGAAATTTAATCACCTTAATATTCTGAGCCTCAGAATCACAAGGATGGTTCGACTTCAAAAGGGCCTCCGGAGACCTATCAACCAAATTGTTCTTCACACAAAAGGGTAACCAGTGGCCAGCAAACCTAGCAGCCTCCATGAAAGCGAAAAGAGTAAGCTGCGAGCCGCCATCATCGGACACATAGATCGAAAGCTTCTCAGTAGGATAGTCATAAGTTATCACCGATAAGGCAGTATTGACAACACCCATTGGTGGTTCCTTGTAGGGATCAGCCGTGCATATGAACACGTCCAACCTAGGAAACTCAGATCTTTTAATGACCTTTTCGAGGTTGTGAGGGAATACATGAGTACGAGTTGGGTACAGGCGAAAGGACAGGATACATGCCCAGCAGAAAGCAAGAACAAGGTCCGCGATGAATAAGGAGAGAGAAGGGAAGATGGAGAGGGAAGTGTTTGAGTGTACAAGTGTGTTGATATGGCGGCAGAGCAAACATAATATGGCGCATGTGTAAAGCGCGGAGAACACTCGATTGAAACTCGTGTGGCTCATGAGTTCCTCTCTGTGGAGCTCAGTGGATAGGGGAGTGGAAGACTCTCTTGAGGCCCCCATGTCTTCTTTTCTTTTATTGTTCCACTGAAATGAGGTTGCTACGGATGAGGGTGTCTTTTATTTATAGAAGGAAACATAGGGACGGGTGGCATGAGGCCTCCCCCAGAAAAAAGGAAAAAAAAAATTAATAAATAAAAATTTAACATATAATAATTTATCAAAATTTATAACCCTCTCTGTTAAATTATAAATCTCAGAATAAATTATGACACTGTAAAATTTTTGAATAATCAATATTCTACGTATGTGATGAGAGCAGCTGAGAGCGATTTTGTCTTTGGATGACCACTTGTTTTTCCACACAACATTCTATTTCTGATCTTTTTCTTTCAATATATCATTTCATGATTCCTATAGCCTAACAATTACAAAACACAAACCCCAAGGGTGAGAATTTCTTCCCAGAAAGCCCCCCCTTTGTTTTTCCATCAGTTGTGGTATTTCAATTCTACAATGAGAGGAAGAAGAAAGGATATGAACTTTGAAATCTCACAATTGGCGTATCTGAGAAAACCTAAAATAATGTGAACCTCTAGGGTACATCATGCACGTGTGTTCTGCCAAATAGCACGTGTGTGTTCCTTTTTTCATTCGATTCTGCCCCCATCTTGTTTTGGGAAATGATCGAGTAAAGTCGTTCCATTCCCCATGATTTTTTTTTTTCCCATCAATTTTTAATTAGTTAAATTCATCTGTGATCTCTTTTAATTTTTCCGTTGAGTAATAGTTAAATAATTTATAATTTCATCAGTATCACATCTTTAATAACTTGTATTCTTATATGTGAAAACTATATAAATTCATTCTAATCAAGAATTTATTACATAATGCACACACATCTCCATCACAATTAGAATTAGAAAGAGCGACGTTATTCTTAAAAATTACTTATTTGTTTACAAACTGATGTACCGTGTAAAAAGTCTATTATATCCTTATTTTATGAGAAAAATAACACAGTACAAGGGTAAAAGAGTAAAATTAAATGAAAATTTTTTTTCCTACTTTATTATTATTTAATGAATTTATGGTTCCATAGTCTAGTCAAAGAAACATTCAAGGTGGCAGTTTCCTGAAATGTCAAACGCTGAGAAAGGTGGTCAAGCCAAAATGGACGGGTTACAGAGAGTCACGTGACGGCTGGGGCCGTCCTAGGCCTAGCTACACTGCCCACATTTGTCCTTTCTCTGAGTTGGATTTTTAATCGTAGTTTTTACAGGTGTCTCCATGATTTTGGACTAATTTAAATGACTAACCATTAAAAAATCTACTAGATGGCATTTGCAACCTTGAAAATTTATTTCCCCCAGATACCCTCAAATTCCCGGGGCCATTTTTCTCTGTGTAGATGCTAGAATGATTAGCAGACTCAGACGACCGCCTCATTTAACATTTTTTAACTAAAATCTTAAATTTAACTTACAACATCAATATAAATCAGATTTACGTTCAAAAAATTCTCAAATCAAATTAATCAAAATATAATTCTAAAACAAAATATAATTCTAAAACCATCTTAAACATTTGACCAAGTCTCTGAGCTCAATGTTGCTGCTGTCTGCACATTTTTTCCTCAGGAACGATGAAGTTAAATACCGGGCTTCGGTTTAATAACTTGTAAACCAGACACAACACAGATTTTTGAGTAATGAAGGGCTTTCTGCTCGGGCAATTTCGAAACCGTTTACCTTACTTCGAAGAGTAGTACTAGAAGTCATATTACGGATCTCAGTTTCTTATTTATGAGGGGGGGACCCAAAAAAAAAAAACCACAACCTGCGAAGGCCGCCTCACTTGACCGATTCAAAGTGTCCAAGAAGCTACATTGTCAAAACACGGCTGAATATTTACAGCTCTACATAGAATAAGAAACCCCAACTCCACCCACCAAAACCACATCATATTACATACTATTCACATTAAGTTCGACCCCCTACACTTTGTTCTGTTGCTCACTACTAATACCTAGCATCAGCCTTCGATCTTCTACTAGCTTTAATTTGGACCTAAGTCAACTTTTAGCGATTGCAAGGTCTAGAAATTGGCTGCCAATTGGCCAGAATTAGACTTCATACACATCGATCTGGATCGGCTACTCCATCTTGAGGCCCAAAATGATAATCCTAAAAGACAAACAAGAAATGGAAATGACTCATATTTCTGTTTTCAATCCAGAGTCGTGGCTTAGAATCCCATTGGCTTCGAAAGAAGTTATGGGAAGCTTGCTCTCTGAAGTCATCTTCTTCACTTCTTGGCTCGAACAAATGAGTATCTTTCTAACCATGTTACAAAATTCCCTGCAAGAAAGAAGATCAGAGGAACATAAGTGGGGCACAAAATGGTACTGGGTATACTACGAATGAGAAGATGCCATGCAAAAAAGTTACAAAATTCCCTGCAAGAAAGAAGATCAGAGGAACATAAGTGGGGCACAAAATGGTACTGGGTATACTACGAATGAGAAGATGCCATGCAAAAAAGAAGGCTTACGGCCATGGATCATCTCCCACCAGCATCATATCCCCTTCATCATCGGTAAAGACAACTTCCCAATTAATTCGGGAGTGAAGCTCTCCTTTGATTTCGAACATCTCCTCAAGCTCATCATATAGTTGATCATAACTCTCTAGTACAGTCAAGTCCACTGCTCGACCGACTGCTATACCTTGCATTTGAACCTTTTGGGCATTTTAGGCAAACATAAAATCAAGTTGCATTCAGCTACTTGTGGTGTATACACACATCAATTAGGGAAGTATATTGAGTTCTCAGATCAGCTTATACCTTAGTGCGGCTTCGTGTTGAAGCTGAGGAATTCTGCTTGCTCTGAATCTCTTTTGGTGAAAGTTGAGCCACTCCTTGCTTTTTATCCATAGGAACCTTTGAAAGCTCAGACTTACGATCGGAATCAACTACCAAGATCAGACTTGGTGTATGCCCGTCTGTTGTAGTTGTAACACAGGAGAAACTGTTGGGTGGAATAGATGCGGGCTCTGCTAGAGGAGGATTCACAACGGGTTTCTTCAAATCAATACCAAACAGGCGGCAACTTGCTGTAGTCTCAGATTTGTTTTCAATCTCGACTAAATCAATCTTTGGGTCATTGCTCAACTTTGGTGAAGGAGTTGGATAAGATCCAGGAACAGACCAATTGGAGGCACATTTACCGTCCTCTTTTGCATCCTGAAAAATAAATCGAGAAATATTTGCATGGGCAGGTCGCCAATCAATACCAACTTGAGTCCTCGAAAGACTTGCTATTGCTGTTTAACACAGCACCATTAAGGTCTGACTGCTTGGGATGCCAAGAAGCATGGCTTTCAGACATTTGGCTTTCAACATTACCATTCAACTGCTTGGAATCATGGGACTGAGATAATCCAGGACTCCAGAAGGATAGAGCAGTTGCAGGTGCGGTTTCTAAACAAAGACGATAATAAATCATGAGAACCCTCTCACCATATATAATACGGAAAGTGTGGTGGGAAAATCCCTCTCACCTAGAACTGGAATTTCAAGCTGAGGGCGGGGACTTTTGTTCTTGGTTACTGGAGGTGGAGCCAAGCTCTGAGGAACAGAAGGCATAAAAGGTTCGATTTCCCAAGGAGAAACCCTCTCAGGTCTAGGAATTGCTGCGTGCTCATCCCATTAAACCTGAAAATATATCTACAATTTCACAGACAAGAACATATCAAATGAATACAGTTGCTGGACACAACAAGCTCACCTTCAATGACCGCCATATTGAATCCTTCCATTGGGGTGAGATATCTTCAATTCCAATTATTGTTCCCGTAAACCTAATCCATCAAGACACTGTTCGTCACTTTGCATGCATATTACTTGCACACAAGCTGAATTAGTTAAAACTCTAGGGACTTGCGGAATGGCCCATAAGAGGCAGTCTTTGATGTTTGTCTATTGGACAAATACACTATCCTTGCAAAGGAATTCCCAAAAGAAGAAATAATAAAGGTTCGGCTACCTTCTTTCAGGAGTGTCTTCACCGTCAAATCTCATCTTAAATCGCATGCCGACCTCAAACCCATTTTTAATGGCTTCAAGATATTTGTTCACACTTACAATGAATTGACTTGTCCTGATAAAAGGAAAAATGTGTGCAGGCACATGATAAGCAACTTAATTAGCAGGATTTCATACACAAATCATACATTGATGTCAAGAATGATACTAGCATACCTTGGTTTATAGCAAACAATGAAGTAAGTTTGCATTTGAACAGCGTGAGATGCAGTTGCAAGGACGCCTAAGTGCATACTCTGACTTGAAATCACAGATGTTGGCATCATGGACTGTTGGCGAGCAGCTCTTCTAACTCCAACACATAGTTCTCCATTCTGCCCTCTAGACAACAAAAAACTGTAAGTTAGGAAAGGAGGGTTGAAAAATATATAGTCCTCCAACGCTGTAGGAGTTTTCAGCCCCTAAAAAAAGAACACCTAAGGAATACAAAGGAATCTCCGGCTACTAATCTCTTGGATGTCACAAATGTACTCCAACCAGTTGTAAGCAAATGCCTTCGGGGTTGTCCTGCATCATAAGAAAAATTCAATATATCTTTAGGTGAATAAGGATTTCAAACCTTGACTGGGATGCTGCACATGTTCAATAATTGCATCCTTAAACAAGGGTCTAATGCAAGGAGGACCAAAACGGATTACCTCTGAAGATATGCTTGAAACGCCATTCATAACCGTGAAGATCTTTGGCTGCCAATTCTTGTGTAGGCGTTTGCTGGGTCATGTCCTAAAACACAAAAAGAATCGAATCCCATTAAGACCATCAAAGGAAGAAAATCAATAAGCAGAGGAAGGATCAACTTTAACAACAGGAGTAAAATTACCAAAGGAGGAAGACATTCATCGGCATGTTTTCGCAGAACTGAGAACCCCCCGTGAGTGCTTGTATCAGATGCAGTCAAAACCTTACAGAACGAGTGAACAGTTGGTTTGGGAGTCTCTTGAGGGCTTGGATCAAGACTTCTAGGCTCAATTTCCTATTACATATTTTCACATAATTACCCAACAGAAAAAGAGAATACCCATCAGAATAATGAAATTAAAAATTAGCCGAAACCCATAAGAAACTACAACAACAACAATGCCTTAATCCCAGCATAAGGGGTCGGCGTTAAGAGACAAGCATGGAAATGATTTAAAAATAAATAATAGTAATAATAATAATAATAATAATAATAATAATAATAATAATAATAATAATAATAATAAAACCCATAAGATACTACTCTTATAAAATCTGGTCTGAAAAATCACGGTCAAATCAACAAGAAAATATGTGAAAACCAGAAAGAAATTATGTGGCAGCTTACTTCAGCTTCTGGAAATAAAGTAATTTGCACATAGACCTCATCAGTTTCTTGTTCAACCTGTTAAGCAATTGGGTTTTGCCCCAATTAATCATCATCAACAGTTTTTAAAGGGAAATAGTTTGAAGAAGGTAGATGAGTAAGAAGACAAGTAACAGTAACCGATTATCAACAACTCGACGGAGAATTTTTGGAGGAAGATTAAATAGTGGAATCCTCTGATTTAATTCCTGATTTGTTGATGCTTCCAACTATAACAAAACTCAGAGGAACAAAGAATTGCTTTATAATTATCTCATAGATAAACGCAATGAAGAGAGAGAGAGAGAGAGAGAGAGAGAGAGAAAGAGCGACAAATTCGAACAAATTTCTACAAAAAGCTATCCAATAATCTTATATAGCTAAATGCAAGAGAGACGGAGAGAGAGAGAGAGAGAGAGAGAGAGAGAGAGAGAGAGAGAGAGAGAGAGAGAGAACGTACAATTAGTCTATTAAAAAAAGACAGGATTTCTCTCAGGTGCTTCCCATGAAGGGCCGGTTTGAAGGTCAATGCCTCAGGCCAGGTGAGGCAAGGCAAGGTGAGGTGCCAGCACCTCTTGACAAGCATTGGATGTAAGGCATGGCTCGTTCTTTACTACTCAGTGGTGAGGCGTAGAATGGGATACATCTTGTCAAACTCATGATCTGTTTACACCTGGTTGCAACATTTCTTAATGTACCAAAGGTTTGATTACCAAGTAAATATAGTTTTGGAAAGACATACAGTTTTATTCCATGTGTACCTTATCCGACACTTGCCCTGACAGAGGAAAAGAGAGGAGGAGAGAAAGCTATAAAAGAAAAAATAGTTGTAAAATAAGCTCAGTAAACTGCAGAAAAAAAGAATCAGCTACTTCGAAATAGGCTTTGAAGCAGTTTTCTTGTCAAGCATAGGCCACCTGCATATGTTATCACTTCTGTGCTCCCAGAGATCAAGCTGTCCTCCAGCAATAATTTCAGCCAATTACAAAGGTTAACTCCTTCATCTGTTAATGATATAATGGGATGAAATTGATGAGCTTGGCAATCACTGACAATCATGTTTCATATCCTTAGAGAATGACCTCTGTGGACAACTCTTTATTAAACATACTCTTTCCCTGATATGTTGAAGTTATTGCTAAAGAGCCTCCTGAAGTTGTATACATTTGATGCTTTGAAGGTTATCACTCTGGGTAATTTGTAATTGGGTTTCTGAAAGTTGTCTTATTTCCCTTTTCTATTTTTGTTGTGTTTTCCTCGTTATAAGGAACAAACCGGGATTGCTTAACTTTGAAAATGAAAGTTGCTGTGTGCCAACAGTAATTAGGATGTCGATACAACAGATTTAATAACATATGGTGCAAGTATTTTCTCCTAACCCATGGTGCTTCTGTGCAGATACTTGTTGCAGGCGGGGGGATGTATGTGGAAGTATTCAACAGAGGGGTCATCCCACTAGCCTACAGCATCAGGAAGAAAAATAAAGCTGGAGAAACCAACTCCTATTTGGACGGCATCTATCTCCTTTTCACCTATTTCACAAAGCCAGAGTCTATGGCTACTCTTGAAGCAGCATTGTGCGCAGATGATGATGTAATCAGATCATCCAGTTTCAAGATAAGGAAGAGGAAGTACTAATTTGTTATTAATTACTCATGTTGTTCTTGTTAAGTAGTTTTGATGCTGTTAGTTGGAAAAAAAAGAAAAGAAAAATGTTAGGTTGCAATTATAGAGCTGAATTTACCCTTTCTGTTTAATGAACTGCTGTAAGACTATTACTTCGTATGTAATTGGAATTTGCATCATAGAGCGAGAAAAGATTTAAGCTGTGATCCTGTTGGGTTGCGTTAAATTTAGTGCTTGGACACTGCAAGGATGATCCAGGTGGAGGGCGGTGCGGACAAGTATTTTGTTTGGCTTAGTATGATCTGATCTGCCGTCTATGTGCGCGTGGGTGTGTGTTTAGTCACAGGGAGAGAGAGAGTGATTTCAGAGAGAGAAAGTGAGAGGAATCAATATTAAATTGGTTCAATTGTATACGTGATTGAGTACTTTTAAACATGATTGAAGTTTGACTTTCGTCAGGAGTATCGGGCTCTCATATATATAAAACGTTCTCCGTCGGGAGATCCGCCCTTCGAAAGGAATCACTATAGCGGTTGGTCTGAATTAATCAGGGTGAAACTCTAAATATCGGGCTGTGTTCATGATACGGTAAAAAAAAAAAAAAGAGAGAGGAATCAATCTCTTAATAGAAGTACTTCAATAATGACTGCGGGTGTTAGTGGACACTAATCATCCTCGGAGAGCACTGATAATAAACAACAAAATACATGGATTATAGAAAGGTCAGTGGTTTTCAGCATCTGCCCATGATTCTCAAGTAACTTTTAGTCTACTGTGGGTTCAGATAGGACCTGAGGAAAGAGACACGAGATGTGAGTGGATAGCCCTGCAGATTTAGACTTTTTCAATATCGATAGCTGCTCATATCCTGGAATTATCAGCAACCGGAGTGGGAGCAATTTTTCAATCAATCAAGAAACGTGAGAGTTAGACAATATGCCGTTTCTCATATGAGTTCAGTGGTGAAGCGTTCATGATCCTTCCCCACGTACTCAAACAGACGGGGAGAGGGAGAGGGAGAGAGAGAGAGGATCCACCTATAACAGTTCGAATCTTTAATGTTAATGAAATACCCACATGAAACTCAATCCTGAAAGATCCGAAGGAGAATAAAGAAATAATAGTTTAATATAAAGTGCTTGCCACCCTCCACTTAGGACCAGACAGAGATCAATAGAACAATTAACTGACTTTACACCCAAAGAATAATTAATCATAAACCCCCTTCTCCCTGAATTGTAAAATATTAACTATTCCCTTATATATTTAGAGAGAACAGTTTCAGAGTTCTAAGAAATCAAACCATTAACTCCTTCTTTCTTTTGGGATAAGATTATATTTGTACTTATTTCTGAGATATATATATAGATTTATGTTTGGAAGAGATCAAAGAGCAATTGTACACCATTTTTTGTGTACTCTTTACTCCAATTATTATTATTATTATTATTTTTTTTTTTAAGGATTTTCATCCTTCAAATTTCTGTTCATTCTTTAATATATCTAATATTACTTTTTCCATCAAAACTATAAAATATTGTCACATGATTATCCTAGTACTATGTATTGAGTGAGTTATTGACTATTTTAAAGTAAAAGAATGAATAGGATTAGAGCACTAAGTAGTACTTTACAGTAGTGCATAAAAGAATTCATTCTGTCCTTCTCGACAAGAATAAATTCTGCAATCATATCGTCTTATGAAGAAAGGTTAAGGCCCTAATCACCATTCTTTGTGCAGGGAATACCTATAAATGTCTTCAACCTGTCTTCATGAGATAATTGATTTATTCCACAAGTTAATGCAATTAATTGCAAGTTGTTTGGCCTTTGCATATATATATATTTTAGGTTAGCTTTCCACTATCCCTGCACCAACCAAATTGTGCCATGCAAAGGAGAGAGAAAGTCTCAATCCTTCTCTTTAAAAGTAAGCATTATCTATAACTGACGGATGTTCAAATCAGGTGACTATAATTGCGAGTTGATCTGATAGTTTTAGAGACTACAATTGCTCCTTAAGGCCGAACCATTTTAGAAGTTTTGGGAAGAGTTTATCCGAGTTGGTTGAGCTTCAAATCGATACAAACCACCTTGATTTGCCATTATAGGTAAGATAAATGTGGTTAGGCCACTGACCTGCCGACCAGAGGATCAGACACCACACCAACGGACGCCCTTTTTTCTTTGGGTATTATGATATATCACACAAATCAAGCCTTTTTTCTGAAAAGAAGATTCACAATGACAAAAGTGAGATAATAATAATCAAATTTGACAAGATTAGGTAGGTGTAAAAAATCGATGGTTAGCATTTGTCCCTCGATTGTGAGAATGTTAGTAAACCCTTTCTGTTGTCCCTCTTTTGCTGTCAAGTTTGAGTCGGTGTCAGTGTCGCACATTAAGAGCACGTAAAATGTGTCCATTGACCAACGTGGTCGGACTCAATTCGATATGGGATTGAATATTTTTAAATATGATCGAGTTTTAATTTTTATTGGGAGTATCGGATCCTCATATGTATGAAGCGTTTTCCGTTAAGAGATCTGTCTTCCAAAATGAGCTACTGTAATAATCGATCTAGATTAATCGGGACGAGATCTTAGATGATATTCAAGACATTGGTAAAAAATAAATGTGCCCTTTGTGGTACCAAAAAAAAAATGTCCTTTGCATAGCCGCTGACTGGGTGCAGAATGCTATTTGGGGCCGTGCGTCAAGGATGAGGATAGGCTGGTCTTAGTGCTCATTTGTGGGGGCCCATTTGGTGGAGATTTATGGGCCTGTCCAATCACGCAGAAAGGGAGAGAAGAATAGATGTCATCGTATATTAGCCATCGTTGGTCACGAAAAGCACGCTTGCAGGCTTCTGTTTTTTACTCACAAAGCTATATTACTAGACTGTTCTTTTCTTCTTCTCCCTTAATTTTGATTGCCTCTCTCTCTCTCTCACTCTGTGTTTAGAGAAGCCTTTAGAGTCTGGATTTTGAAAATACTTTGATGGGTTTGCCTCAAACTCCAAGCCCTCCTCACCTTTATCCCCAAGCACTTCAGCTTAAGCTTTATCAAGCCTTCATATTCTCAATACCAATCTTATTCTCTATCATTCTCTTCTTGTTGTTCTATCTGTTTTACCTCAAGAGGAGAGCTTCCACTCTCTCATCTCGTCATCCACTTGTTCTTCCCACAAGATTAAATCATGCTGCTTCATTTCCCTCCATGGTAACAACTCTCTCTCTCTCTCTCATTTTCACTTGAACATTTAAGACATGTGCTTTGATAATCACTTCATTATTCATTTGTTTGTGGGCTTTGATTTTAGTCTGGTGAGATTAGTTTGAAAGGAGAGCTTAAAGAGAAGCTTCCAGTTATCTTGTTTGATGAAGAGTTAAAAGCCAGAGATTCACAGTAAGTTCTTCTACATTTATGTGGGTGCGTCTATACATACATACATACATATATATATATATATATATATATATATATGATTTTTTTTTATTCTCTGGCTTTAGTTTAGTCGTGGGGAATTGATTCAATTGCTTTTGTTGCATCAGCAAATATCATTCACAATCTCACTAACCTGTTTTTTTGGTTCAATTGAACGTTTTTCAATTATATACTAAATAAATTCACGTGTTAGTCAAGTGTATCAAAATTACGTCTAGGCTTTGTTTCCAAGCAGGGTTGGAGGAGACAAGCTAATCCAAACGATAAAAGTTAGAGAGGGTCACAGAAAAGGACTCATCCTCTTATCCACCAAGAAGGGTCATAGCCTAATTATGCTTGAAAGCAATTTCCCATTAGATAACATCTGCTCAACTTCCTTAGCTACGATTTTCCATCAATTTTCTAAAATACCCATCAAAACCTTCATAATTACAATCAAAGGGAGCAACGGGCAGCCTCCTGATTCCTTTTTTCACTAGGAAAAAGAGAAATTCCCATCAAAATATCTGGCATATTTGCACCTGACGTCTCTAAGAGCACTGACAATGTGAAAGAGCACTGAACTTCGTTCAATTAGGGATAAAAAGAAATTTGAATTGGCCCCTCCATTTAGAGTGTCTTTCCCATGGTTATGAGTCCTCTAACGCACACCACTCCATGTTTGGAAAAGTGCATTTCCCTTTCAGAATCTCTTACACCATCCACTATTTTTCTTGAAAAAGCACTCTTTTTTAATTATTGAGCTAAAGTAAGAGAATATTAGATGCACCAAACAGGTGAGAAAGCAAGGATTGCCCAACAAAGTAAAAAATATTATCCTCACAAATTTCGAAATTTGGGATCTCTTTAGCATATATTATGTGACCTGTTATGGTAAAAGTTGAAAGTAATGCAGAATATATTTCTATCACTTAAAAATGTGATCTATAGTAAGGATGGTGGGCTCGCCAAATTTTAAACTTTAGTATCTTTTATGCAAATAGCATATCTTGTTACTTATTATAATAAAAGTTGAAATCGATGAAAAATCATGCATATATTATTATTTTATATTTTCTAACTCTTAAAATGTGATCGATCACAGGTGTTGTGTTTGCCTAGGAGAATTTGAACTAAAGGAGGAATTGAATCAAGTCCCAACTTGCAAGCATGTATTTCACATTGAATGCATAAGCCATTGGCTCTACTCAAACTCAACGTGTCCGCTATGTAGATGCTCCATAGTCCCTACCACAGGCACCAAAGTCAGTAATTTAGAGCCACAGGTAGTGATCGAGTCCGTATCAAATCATGATAATTCTTCTTCACAAGATCACTTTCAACAACAACAATCAGCAGTTGATGTCAGCAGTAATGGTACTAGCTCTGTAAGAGATGAGCATGCCATCTGCATAGAACGATCATCTGCTGCAGCCACCTGTGTAAGTGACCTTGCTTCTTCTAGTCAAGGATCTATTCCTCGCCATCTCCAAACACAGACATCATGAAACTTCTACTAGCAAAAGTCATTTTACATCTTGGCTATATGGTTGATCGCAAACTCATTTTGTATAGTCATTTGTACAGTAGAGATGGCTGCAATTTTTTTTTTCTTTCTTCATCTTCTTCTTCGCTATCCATTGAATGCTGTTCAATATTTATTCCAAGAAAAGAAAAGATGAACCAAAGGCAAATTATCAGTACAATTTTGTCTCGAAAAATGGTCTTTATTTGCTAAGAACTCAACATTACAGATGTAGAGAGAGATTTTATACACATAGAAAGAGAGACGCAGGTGAGTGTGAAAGTCGAAATCTCCTATGGCAGGGCCTTTTCAGTACTATGTAGTAGACATTGCAATACTGATTCTGACTAAGCTAAAACAAAGGCTTCGTCGAACTGGGTTGAGTGGCAATCTCCTAATAAGATAGCTTTAGTACAGCTGCAGAAACACTGCAAAGAATCCCTATTAGAAACGTAGATATGAGGGTAATCTTTGTAGGTAACTTCCCTTTATCAGACCTCAAAACCATGGCCTCATAAATGGGCAAACAATTCAATACCCCAAACCCAGATAAGAAAATCTGCACAAAATGTCCATCCAAATTTGCGTCAACAAAAGCTCCAACAATGCCCACCGTTAGTGCCCAGAAATTGAGTATTGCCGTCATTGTTAGGGGAACAAACATCGGTGATGGGACTCCGAACTCAAATACACCCTGATCATATTTTTTGCCCTGTTCATCATCAAGTACTTTGCTTGTTACATTAAAACCCTGTGTTGAAATGCCACAAGACTTGAGTATGAACTCTGTGAACCCAAACAAGTAAGAAGAGAGTCCTCTTATTAGCCACATCCTTTGATCACTCCACCACCTCTCGAATGTCCCTTGTGCCAATGTGAACTCAATATAATCGTGTACATACGCGCCAACAAAGAGAAAAACATACAAGGGAAACCAAGGATCTGAAACCTGTAAATACATAATACCTCTTTTCATCAACGTCTAGCATTTAGGGAAACTAAATCAGCAGCGGTGTTGACTAGTCTAGAAAAAATAAACAAAAAAATGTGTATCCTATAAAAAATCATAGTGGTGTCATCGTTTTAATTTTAATTTTATCATGGGTGGATGGAGGGATAAAGTTAGAAATTCATATTCGAGGGTAAAATATAACACGCTGGGGAGGGACGGAAGAAAATAGAGATTTAGATTCCTAGGACACCGGCATTCTTAAAGATTATACTAGCATTTTTTTTTTGAACATGAGATTACCAAATTAGAAAAGAAGAATTTGTACCACTAAATTGTCCTATTAAAAATTTATAATAGTTATAATAGCATTTATAAGAGTTTTAGCGACATTTGTAGAATTTATGCAATAATTTGGTTACTCTACTCTATTGAATAACATATCCCCGAAAAGAATGGAGAAAGTTTAATGAGATAAAAGTCCATACCTTAGGAAAGATGGAGACCTTATTGAGGAGAGCCAGCTGGGGAAGAAAGGCATAAATGCAGATAGGAATCGCCCAGATGGCCCAGAATGCATAATGTGCGTATGCAAAGCCCGGAAGAAGGCCCATAGACTGGATTCCGAAAGTTATTGGGCTGTATTTGCAGAAACAAACCTCGAGCAGGCCCACGGACCATCGCTTGGTTTGACTCAATACATCACTTAAGCTTATAGGTATATCCCCCAAAAAAGCAGGCCTTTCGGGATGGCAGAATTTCGACCTCCAGCCTTCGCAGTGTAGCCGATAGCCTGTGTAGTAGTCCTCGACTAGAGATCCATACCTGAAGCCCATCT
Organism: Dillenia suffruticosa; assembly: GCA_033439265.1. NCBI lineage: Eukaryota > Viridiplantae > Streptophyta > Magnoliopsida > Dilleniales > Dilleniaceae > Dillenia > Dillenia suffruticosa. Next base: position 17,510,487 of record JAVTVX010000005.1, on the reverse strand, counting down.
GCTCATAATATATTTTGCAATAGCGGCAGTCAATAATAATACAAATATTATAAATACGTGAGATATTATTCATTAGTGCCCAAATGATCATGATTTTCTCTGAGTGTAGTACATAAAAATTGGGTCATTTCTTAAAAAAATGTGTCAAACGAATAAGAACTGAAGAAATCCAACCCTTAAAAAAAATCAAAAGCACTTCTACCTATATAACAAAACGTATTTTTTTTTTATAAAATGTACTATCACCTTAGAGCCCCAGTTGGTGCCCTCCTCATAGTCACAACCTGCAACAGCATGGGCCACTTCTAAAATTGCTTGAGATCCCATGAGGTTGTCAACAACATGATCCGGCCTCAATTGGGCCAATTCGGGCTTTACAAATGATGATGGGCCTCCAAAGAAAACTCGACGATTGAAAAAGCATCCGGTACCAACATAACTTGTGCCCCGAAGCCCATTCATACCAATAGGATGGATTGTGAACAGACGTTTGAATTCACAAGCATAGATGTCATTCTTGTTGAGTCCATGGAATATCTGGGGGAATTGAACCCACCCTAGTGTGGGTCCAAGTTTAGGGTCAGAGAGGTAACACAGGGCACGGAGAGGCGTTTGGGGATCGTTGGAGAACATGTCACAGTCCAGTGTGAGGACTATAGGTGCATTGGTCATGGTTGCCGATACTCGAAGCTTCATTTCCAAAGAAAAGAAAAATACAAAATTAGATACTTTAAAACAAGAGTAAAACTACAAATAAATCAAATGTTATGTGAAAATTCATACCAAGGAGAAGAGATTACCAATGTGTTAAGGGCACCGGCCTTAAAATGATGGGGTGAAGCCCTGCTTTTCTGTCTGGATAAGTAGATGAGATTGGGCAGGAAATGGCCTGTGATGTCTTTATCTCGACGGTTCTCTAATAGAACCTATTAAGAGAAGCAAGTGAGAAATTATCAAATCCCAAAACTTTTTGGGAAATATACTATTCATAGCCGCCCCCTGCCCTTTTTATTTGACAAAAGACATTGTGAAATTATACCCTGCTTTCAAAAAAACTAAAAGGGTAATTAAAAGAAAAAACAGAACCTGAATGACGGTGGGATGATCATGACGTGTGAAACCTTGGGTCCATTTCTGGAAAGCTTGGCGGTCTTGCTCGTTTGTAACATACTCGTCTACAATTTTTCCCCTCTCAACACAACTCTCCACCCTGCTTTTCATGCTCTCGTACATCAACTGCAACACATTCACAAAAACATAAGAGCACATTAATGACTGTGATCAGAAATCCCCTTCTTTTTTTTTTTGCTAAATAGATCTAGTTCAATTGGGTAAGAGTGAAGAAAGCGGAGGATAGCTGACCCATCGATAATTTAGAGAAAATACACACACACACACACACATAAACACAAACACACGATTTTAGAAGAATATGCGTTGGCCTAGTTGCTTGACTTAGATTCCAAGGGTCTAACTATGAATAGTAGTCGGAACATGATTATGTTGGTCAAGAAAAAAAAAAATTAATGTCGCCGTTGAGCAATTTTTCAACTTGATAAACTAAATTTTTTTGGATTGAATAATTGGATACTCTTCCCCTTAATCAGAAATTTCGAGTTTGAACCTTACGAAATGAGAAAAAAAATTTGAGAGAACTAATTTTTTAATGGACTCTATAGTAATTAAACAAGATTAATCCCATGAAATTTGGATATTTATTGAATTAGCACCCCAAAAAAAAAATTCAAAGCGGTGAAAATCTTTCGCCAATACTTCGGCCCACAAAGATCGCCTAATAGCAGATTCAACCTATTGGGCCAGGCGGGCCCATTCTCAGGTTTCATTGGTCATACCGGTTGAACGAGGTCAACTTTGTTTTTTATTTTTTATTTTTTTTGGTTTTCAACAACCAGCATCTACCGGCATCGGGTTGCGCCGGCTAATTTAACCCTAATATTGTACGGCCTGTTGTGGGGTTAACTTTTCTAAATTCATTTTTTTTGGGTTAACTTTGTTTCCAGGGATATAAGAAAATACCCGCGGGCGCGCATACATGGAGTAAGAGAAGATAAGTTAAATAAAAAATGGATTTCTAAAAAAAAAAAAGAGAAGAAAAGTTAAATAAATTTCTAAAAAATTTCAAGAAATTCTTTAAAATAAAATATTATTTTCATGTCATAGAAAATTTTAAGTTATAAAATAACAAATATTGCTCATACCAATTTTAAGTTATAAAATTATTTTATTTTGAAATATTTTAATTTTTTACTGAAATAAACCGTTATATAAATTTTAATTTATTTAATTTATATAATATTACTCAAAATACATTTATATAAAAATTTGATTTTTCTAGAGAGTCCTTCCGTATTATATACAATATTTTATTGTTGGATCAGGATTGTTGTCTCCACGAATTTTGATGGGCCAGTGGATTGAATTATTGAGGAACATCCAGAATTGCATACGCACAGTCCACGGGGATAACATGACCTTCAGGTCATGGGTCTGAAAAAAGAGGATAAGCCTAAGATGATAAGCTAAGCGAGCACCCGAAGTCTTAGACCCCCCCCCCTCCCGGGCCCCTTCTTGATTGCATCATGGTCAACACTTTTCTAAATTGATTGCATCTCAACACTTAAGTCTCAACCTAATTTAAAAAAAAAAATTTGAATTTATAGATAACGTTTTGTTTGTAATATGAGATAAAAATAGATAAAATAGTAAAAAAAAAAAAAAAAAAAAGGAACACAGAATAAAAGGAACATAATAAAAATTTTTTAAATACATAAGGTAAAAATATATATATATATATATTATTAAAATTTTCGTCTGTGTTTCGATCCATGCCCTCTAGAAAAAAGAGATAATTTTAAATAGATTAGATTTTATACATAGTCTATATGGTATGTGTTAATCAATGTTACTTAAATTATTAATACATTTTAGTAATTTAAAAAGTATATATCTAATTGAAAATTGATCAAAAAGTTAATATGAATTATTACATAAAATTTACTTTTTTTCGTTTAGTATTTCTCTTGTTAAAATAAAAATAATAGATATACGAATAATTTGAATTTCTTTATTGAGAAATTTTATTTCTATTTGTAATATGTTATATTTTCTGAGAAAATTTTTTGTTCAGCTATAAATTAAGATAAGATAAGGATTTTTAAACAATAACTAGTTATGTTTAAACCTTTTATTTTTTTTCTATTATGGTAAAAGAATTCTCCAAATATACAAATTCAACCCCAATTAGGAAAGCGAATTCTTCAAAACTACCTAAACGAGCGGCATAATCAAATATATCCACAAGAAAGAAATTTAATCACCTTAATATTCTGAGCCTCAGAATCACAAGGATGGTTCGACTTCAAAAAGGCCTCCGGAGACCTATCAACCAAATTGTTCTTCACACAAAAGGGTAACCAGTGGCCAGCAAACCTAGCAGCCTCCATGAAAGCGAAAAGAGTAAGCTGCGAGCCGCCATCATCGGACACATAGATCGAAAGCTTCTCAGTAGGATAGTCATAAGCCATCACCGATAAGGCAGTATTGACAACACCCATTGGTGGTTCCTTGTAGGGATCAGCCGTGCATATGAACACGTCCAACCGAGGAAACTCAGATCTTTTAATGACCTTTTCGAGGTTGTGAGGGAATACATGAGTACGAGTTGGGTACAGGCGAAAGGACAGGATACATGCCCAGCAGAAAGCAAGAACAAGGTCCGCGATGAATAAGGAGAGAGAAGGGAAGATGGAGAGGGAAGTGTTTGAGTGTACAAGTGTGTTGATATGGCGGCAGAGCAAACATAATATGGCGCATGTGTAAAGCGCGGAGAACACTCGATTGAAACTCGTGTGGCTCATGAGTTCCTCTCTGTGGAGCTCAGTGGATAGGGGGGTGGAAGACTCTCTTGAGGCTCCCATGTCTTCTTTTCTTTTGTTGTTCCACTGAAATGAGGTAGCTACGGATGAGGGTCTCTTTTATTTATAGAAGGAAACATAGGGACAGGGGTGGCATGAGGCCTCCCCCAGAAAAAAGGAAAAAAAATTAATAAATAAAAATTTAACATATAATAATTTATCAAAATTTATAACCCCCTCTGTTAAATTATAAATCTCAGAATAAATTATGACACTGTAAAATTTTTGAATAATCAATATTTTAGGTATGTGATGAGAGCAGCTGAGAGCGAGCGGTGGAAATAGGAGATGCAAGAATCCAAGCCGAGAGAGAGTGGTGGAAATAGGAGATGAGATGCAAGAATCCAAGCCGAGCGCGAGTGGTGGAAATAGGAGATGTAAGAATCCGAAACGCATCCCATAATATTTTTTATATATATTTTTCAAATCAGAAATTTAATATAAATCCACGTGGAGGGCGGATGCATGAACTGGGAATGCAATTAGAAAACGGAAGCTTTTCCATGCAAGGTTGATCAAACCAAAATATCCTATATGGTAAGCAACAAAATTTAAATAAAGATAATGTGTCGTATAGTTGAGATTTAAGATGGTTCTCACGTAGAAACGTGTTATGGTGATTATGTTCAAATTTGGTTTCTGAAAGCTAAAGATTTTTACTAATGTCCTCATCAACCTCGTAAATTTGTCTTAACCCTGATTAATTCCAGTCCAAGACGGCTTTTACAAATTTTGCATGGCGGGTTGTAACACCTGTAATTGTCTAGATTTAAATATGTTTGGTATCATACACCAATTTCCTTTTTTTTTTTTAATAAAAAAAAAGTTTGATCGATGTTAAAATTTTTTATTAAATCTTTGAAAATATTTTTTAATCTTTTAGTATTTGCCGAAACTGCTGAACAAAACCAAACTAGAATTTGGCAACTTACGATGGAAATTAATGTTATAAGGGCTAAATGAGTCAAAAACCACTGCATAGTAATTCATTTTATTAAAAATTAAAAAATTTTTAAATTTGAGTAATTTTAAATTATTTAAAATACACTTCAGATTAAGAAAAAAATTAAAAGAAACAGTAAGAAATTATTATGTAGAATTCGATTTATTTAATTCTCAACTTATTTTCATTTAAATGGTATTACTCAACGTGTGGGAATAATTTTTCAGTATAATTGCAGTCTGAAGTATTAGAACTAAATTTTCTTCTAATTTATGTATATACAATTCAGTGGTTTATACATATATAATAATTTTCGCTGCTTATTTTTCAAATATCTTTGACTATTCTGGATATGATCATACTATGTGGGAATATACTTTTGAAAGATTTTTAGAGAAAGAAATTGATTTCTTTTTTTTTTTTTTTTTTTGAGTAAAACAACGTTGGTGGCTGTTAAATTGGCACATCACCACATGGGTACAAAGACAAATTTAGGAGATAAAGAAACATCTGTCGTACATTATTTTGGCTTTAGATGACCACTTGTTTTTCCACAGATATTCTATTTCTGATAAGGATTTCTTATGACATTTTCATTAGAACATCCTTTTTCTTTCAATATATCATTTCATGATTCCTATAGCCTAACAATTACAAAACACAAACCCCAAGGGTGAGAATTTCTACCCAGAAAGCCCCCCCTTTGTTTTTCCATCAGTTGTGGTATTTCAATTCTACAATGAGAGGAAGAAGAAAGGATATGAATTTTGAAATCTCACAATTGGCGTATCCGAGAAAACCTAAAATAATGTGAACCTCTAGGGTACATCATGCACGTGTGTTCTGCCAAATAGCACGTGTGTGTTCCTTTTTTCATTCGATTCTGCCCCCATCTTGTTTTGGGAAATGATCGAGTAAAGTCGTTCCTCCCCCATGATTTTTTTTCCCATCAAATTTTAATTAGTTAAATTCATCTGTGATCTCTTTTAATTTTTCTGTTGAGTAATAGTTAAATAATTTATAATTTCATCAGTATCACATCTTTAATAACTTGTATTCTTATATGTGAAAACTATATAAATTCATTCTAATCAAGAATTTATTACATAATGCACACACATCTCCATCACAATTAGAATTAGAAAGAGCGTCGTTATTCTTAAAAATGACTTATTTGTTTACAAACTTATGGACCGTGTAAAAAGTCTATTATATCCTTATTTTATGAGAAAAATAACACTGTACAAGGGTAAAAGAGTAAAAGAGTAAAAATAAATTAAAATTTTTTTTTCCTTGTAGTTCTAAACTTTGTTATTATTTAATGAATTTATGGTCCAATAGTCTAGTCAAAGAATAACAGTCAAGGTGGCAGTTTCCTGAAATGTCAAACGCTGAGAAAGGTAGTCGAGCCAAAATGGACGGGTTACAGAGAGTCACGTGACAGCTGGGGCCGTCCTAGGCCTAGCTACCCTGCCCAATTTGTCCTTTCTCTGAGTTGGATTTTTAATTGTAATTTTTACTGGTGTCTCCATGATTTTGGATTAATTAAAATGACTAACTATTAATAAATCTACTGGATGGCATTTACAACCTTGAAAATTTATTTCCGCCAAGTACCCTCAAATTCCCGGGGCCATTTTTCTGTGTAGATGCTAGAATGATTAGCAGACTCAGACGACCGCCTCATTTAACATTTTTTAACCAAAATCTTAAATTTAACTTACAACATCAATATAAATCAGATTTACGTTCAAAAAATTCTCAAATCAAATTAATCAAAATATAATTCTAAAACCATCTTAAACATTTGACCAAGTCTCTAAGCTCAATGTTGCTGCTGTCTGCACATTTTTTTCTCAGGAACGATGAAGTTAAATACCGGGCTTCGGTTTAATAACTTGTAAACCAGACACAACACAGATTTTTGAGTAATGAAGGGCTTTCTGCTCGGGCAATTTCGAAACCGTTTACCTTACTTCGAAGAGTAGTACTAGAAGTCATATTACGGATCTCAGTTTCTTATTTATGAGGGGGGGACCCAAAAAAAAAAAACCACAACCTGCGAAGGCCGCCTCACTTGACCGATTCAAAGTGTCCAAGAAGCTACATTGTCAAAACACGGCTGAATATTTACAGCTCTACATAGAATAAGAAACCCCAACTCCATCCACCAAAACCACATCATATTACATACTATTCACATTAAGTTCGACCCCCTACAATTTGTTCTGTTGCTCACTACTAATACCTAGCATCAGCCTTCGATCTTCTACTAGCTTTAATTTGGACCTAAGTCAACTTTTAGCGATTGCAAGGTCTAGAAATTGGCTGCCAATTGGCCAGAATTAGACTTCATACACATCGATCTGGATCGGCTACTCCATCTTGAGGCCCAAAATGATAATCCTAAAAGACAAACAAGAAATGGAAATGACTCATATTTCTGTTTTCAATCCAGAGTCGTGGCTTAGAATCCCATTGGCTTCGAAAGAAGTTATGGGAAGCTTGCTCTCTGAAGTCATCTTCTTCACTTCTTGGCTCGAACAAATGAGTATCTTTCTAACCATGTTACAAAATTCCCTGCAAGAAAGAAGATCAGAGGAACATAAGTGGGGCACAAAATGGTACTGGGTATACTACGAATGAGAAGATGCCATGCAAAAAAGTTACAAAATTCCCTGCAAGAAAGAAGATCAGAGGAACATAAGTGGGGCACAAAATGGTACTGGGTATACTACGAATGAGAAGATGCCATGCAAAAAAGAAGGCTTACGGCCATGGATCATCTCCCACCAGCATCATATCCCCTTCATCATCGGTAAAGACAACTTCCCAATTAATTCGGGAGTGAAGCTCTCCTTTGATTTCGAACATCTCCTCAAGCTCATCATATAGTTGATCATAACTCTCTAGTACAGTCAAGTCCACTGCTCGACCGACTGCTATACCTTGCATTTGAACCTTTTGGGCATTTTAGGCAAACATAAAATCAAGTTGCATTCAGCTACTTGTGGTGTATACACACATCAATTAGGGAAGTATATTGAGTTCTCAGATCAGCTTATACCTTAGTGCGGCTTCGTGTTGAAGCTGAGGAATTCTGCTTGCTCTGAATCTCTTTTGGTGAAAGTTGAGCCACTCCTTGCTTTTTATCCATAGGAACCTTTGAAAACTCAGACTTACGATCGGAATCAACTACCAAGATCATACTTGGTGTATGCCCGTCTGTTGTAGTTGTAACACAGGAGAAACTGTTGGGTGGAATAGATGCAGGCTCTGCTAGAGGAGGATTCACAACGGGGTTCTTCAAATCAATACCAAACAGGCGGCAACTTGCTGTAGTCTCAGATTTGTTTTCAATCTCGACTAAATCAATCTTTGGGTCATTGCTCAACTTTGGTGAAGGAGTTGGATAAGATCCTGGAACAGACCAATTGGAGGCACATTTACCGTCCTCTTTTGCATCCTGAAAAATAAATTGAGAAATATTTGCATGGGCAGGTCGCCAATCAGCACCAACTTGAGTCCTCGAAAGACTGTTGCTATTGCTGTTTAACACAGCACCATTAAGGTCTGACTGCTTGGGATGCCAAGAAGCATGGCTTTCAGACATTTGGCTTTCAACATTACCATTCAACTGCTTGGAATCATGGGACTGAGATAATCCAGGACTCCAGAAGGATAGAGCAGTTGCAGGTGCGGTTTCTAAACAAAGACGATAATAAATCATGAGAACCCTCTCCCCATATAAAATAAGGAAAGTGTGGTAGGAAAATCCCTGACCTAGAACTGGAATTTCAAGCTGAGGGCGGGGCCTTTTGTTCTTGGTTACTGGAGGTGGAGCCAAGCTCTGAGGAACAGAAGGCATAAAAGGTTCGATTTCCCAAGGAGAAACCCTCTCAGGTCTAGGAATTGCTGCATGCTCATCCCATTGAACCTGAAAATATATCAACAATTTCACAGACAAGAACATATCAAATGAATACAGTTGCTGGACACAACAAGCTCACCTTCAATGACCGCCATATTGAATCCTTCCACTGGGGTGAGATATCTTCAATTCCAATTATTGTTCCCATAAACCTAATCCATCAAGACACTGTTCGTCACTTTGCATGCATATTACTTGCGCACAAGCTGAATCAGTTAAAACTCTAGGGACTTGTGGAATGGCTCATAAGAGGCAGTCTTTGATGTGTCTATTGGACAAATACACTATCCTTGCAAAGGAATTCCCAAAAGAAAAAATAATAAAGGTTCGGCTACCTTCTTTCAGGAGTGTCTTCACCCTCAAATCTCATCTTAAATCGCATGCCGACCTCAAACCCATTTTTAATGGCTTCAAGATATTTGTTCACACTTACAATGAATTGACTTGTCCTGATAAAAGGAAAAATGTGTGCAGGCACATGATAAGCAACTTAATTAGCAGGATTTCATACACAAATCATACATTGATGTCAAGAATGATACTAGCATACCTTGGTTTATAGCAAACAATGAAGTAAGTTTGCATTTGAACAGCGTGAGATGCAGTTGCAAGGACTCCTAAGTGCATACTCTGACTTGAAATCACAGATGTTGGCATCATGGACTGTTGGCGAGCAGCTCTTCTAACTCCAACACGTAGTTCTCCATTCTCCCCTCTAGACAACAAAAAACCATAAGTTAGGAAATGAGGGTTGAAAAATATATAGTCCAACGCTGTAGGAGTTTTCAGCCCCTAAAAAAAAACACCTGAGGAATACAAAGGAATCTCCGGCTACTAATCTCTTGGATGTCACAAATGTACTCCAACCAGTTGTAAGCAAATGCCTTCGGGGTTGTCCTGCATCATAAGAAAAATTCAATATATCTTTAGGTGAACAAAGATTTCAAACCTTGACTGGGATGCTGCACATGTTCAATAATTGCATCCTTAAACAAGGGTCTAATGCAAGGAGGACCAAAACGGATTACCTCTGAAGATATGCTTGAAACGCCATTCATAACCGTGAAGATCTTTGGCTGCCAATTCTTGTGTAGGCGTTTGCTGGGTCATGTCCTAAAACACAAAAAGAATTGAATCCCATTAAGACCATCAAAGGAAGAAAATCAGTAAGCAGAGGAAGGATCAACTTTAACAACAGGAGTAACATTACCAAAGGAGGAAGACATTCATTGGCATGTTTTCGCAGAACAGAGAACCCCCCGTGAGTGCTTGTATCAGATGCAGTCAAAACCTTACAGAACGAGTGAACAGTTGGTTTGGGAGTCTCTTGAGGGCTTGGATCAAGACTTCTAGGCTCAATTTCCTATTACATATTTTCACATAATTACCAACAAAAAAAAGAGAATACCTATCAGAATAATGAAATTAAAAATTAGCCGAAACCCAACAACAACAACGACAACAACAACAACAACGCCAAGCATGGAGATGATTTAAAAATAAATAATAATAATAATAATAAGATAATAATAATAATAAAATAAAACCCATAAGATACTACTCTTATAAAATCTAGTCTGAAAAATCACGGTCAAATCAACAAGAAAATATGTGAAAACCAGAAAGAAATTATGTGGCAGCTTACTTCAGCTTCTGGAAATAAAGTAATTTGCACATAGACCTCATCAGTTTCTTGTTCAACCTGTTAAGCAATTGGGTTTTGCCCCAATTAATCATCATCAACAGTTTTTAAAGGGAAATAGTTTGAAGAAGGTAGATGAGTAAGAAGACAAGTACCAGTAACCGATTATCAACAACTCGACAGAGAATTTTTGGAGGAAGATTAAATAGTGGAATCCTCTGATTTAATTCCTGATTTGTTGATGCTTCCAACTATAACAAAACTCAGAGGAACAAAGAATTGCTTTATAATTATCTCATAGATAAACGCAATGGAGAGAGAGAGAGAGAGAGCAACAAATTCGAATAAATTTCTACAAAAAGCTATCCAATAATCTTATATAGCTAAATGCAAGAAAGAGAGAGAGAGAACGTACTTGTTCCATGTGACCTTGAGGAAAATAGTAAACTCTCTCCCCAGCCCGATGAACATCTACAAGGGGGCCAGCACAGGCTTTCCATAGCTCCGGATACAGATCGTCTCCTCCTAAACCCAATCACCAAACATCGAAAAAACAGAGAGAAAAAATGAGAAAAAATATTCAAAAAAACAGAAAAAATAATACTGAAGAATTAAGCTAATGAATCTCACTTGAATCTTGACTTTCGGCTGAGAAATTTGACTGCGCATGCGAAATCGAGCTTCTAAAACTCTCTCTACTTCCCATAATTATGTCAAAATTAAAAAAAAAAGCCACAAAATGCTGAACACTCTCTCTCTCTCTCAAGGCACAGAAAATTTTTCCTACACCAACAGTTACGTTTTCTTCCCAATCCGTAACGATCCTTCAAAGCGCTCTTGTTCAACCGTTACAAATCTGCTTCTCTCTTCGCCAAAACCAGCTCGCAAAACCTCTCTCTCTATCGCTTCTTCTTCTTCTTCTTCAGCCTTTCTCTCTCTCTCTCTCTCTCTCTCTGCGTGTGAATGAATCAAGAAAACGCAGTTACAGAACCCCGAAAACCCTTTACGCGCGTCCTATCATACGCCTTGATTTGTTACTCCCTCACCGTCTCCTCGGTGACACTTTAACTACTTAAAAATAACTGCGGTTAGAAATTTAACTCCGGGTAGCTACGATGGAGGGAGAAGTGGGCAGAAAGCTGTCGTGAGTTAACGGAGGGGCGGCTTTTTCTAAGCAGCAAGGACTGCAACTTGCAAACACAGGGCTGAGAAGCTCGATGACTTTGACGGCGCTTCGGAATGCGTGTAATCAGGGTTATGACGGCGTTAGTGGACCGTTAATTTGTGGGTAGGGGTTGTCTGCTTCGTAGCAGGCAGCAAGGTTGGTTCGAGTAAACCCGGCAGGGATTTTTCGTTTTCATTTTTTATTTTTATTTTTATTTTTTTTGGGATTTTTGGTTGGGATGGGGGAGTTTTTGTTTCCATGTTGGAATTAATGGGGATCTCACTTTGACCTTGGCTCTTGGTGCTTGTCACGCGGGGCTGCCACCGCCTCCCTTGGTTCCCATCTTTACTTACACGTGCGAAGCATGAGATCCCGTATTTCTTTCCTGCTTACGTTTGAATCGTTTAGTTCCATTCTAATTCTACTCGAAAAAGTTGACATCTCTCTCGCCGCTTTCAAATAATAAATAAATTATGTATCTGGCAAATTTTTTTTGTCAATATTATTAAAAAATAAATCTTGCATATTACCGTTATATATTTTATTAAATATCTTTTTCATATTATATTTCTCTTTTATCAAATATTAGACTAGTAATAGCTTTTTTCTTTTTCTATAAGCAAGTAAAAAATTTTAAATTTCAGGACCGATTAAGTAGCTGGGAAGCATGATCATGGCATTTCAACTATATAATTCATCTACTTCGTATTTTAATAATTTGAAGGAATTCATCTTCTTTGTACTTGGGGATGATGCCAAAAGGCGATGCCTGGTTTAGGGAGCTGTTTGCTGCTGGCTCTATTGCTTATTTTTATCAACCCATCGGTTTATGTTGCGAATAATTAAATAGAGAAATTTTAAATTAGTCTCCCCCCCCCCCCCCTCCCAATGATTTCTCTTTTATTCATAAATCCCTCCATCTTTTAATAAATAAATGTATATGAAAAAAGGGAAGGGTAAATGTACTTGTCCGAGGTTTTTGTTTTTTTTTTTGCATTTTTAATCTTAATTTTAAATCAAAATAATATATTTGCTTTCAAGTAGGCAGTAGATCAGCAAATTCCAACGTAAAAAAGATACAGGGGGAAAGGCGAAACATGGGAAGCCAAGTTGATTAATATTTAATTATGAAATTAATGGAAGAATGGAATAATTAAGCGGACAGCATACATGGGTTTAGGCTTCTTTACCTCCCTTTTTCTTTTGGACTGAAAACAACACAAAGGGACAGATAATAATATTCAAACAAAAACCTAACTTTATATTAATTAAGTTAATTAACGAATGGATTGCTTCTAATCCTCTTTAGCATCCTTTACAAACCATAAGCAACCCTTTGTAGCCCTATAAGTATTACTTTTTTAATATTCTTTTCACACCCTTCCCCCTTTTCTGCCGCCCGTAACCTATACGTTTTGCTCTAGGTGACCACTAGCGAGGCACTACTTTACGACTGTAACCACCTCACTCTCCAATACTTGAGATTATTCTAAAATTAATGCTCCTCTCTCTCTCTCTCTCTCTCTCTCTCTCTCTCTCTCTCTCTCTCAAGAAGATAAACCAGTGATACCAATACTCTTTTTCAAACTTATAATTTCAAATTAAAATAGTCGTAAAAAAGAAAAAAAAAATATAAAAAACACCGACTTGCAGTCTCACTCATAGTGACATTTCCTAGAACTACATACGTCGGCCGGCTAAGTTAAGTTTGATACCCATTTAATCATGTTTGACACAACAAGCATGCATCTCTTCTACATATTAAAATTCAAAAAAAAAAAAAAAGAAAAAAAATATATGCATGCGTCTTTTATATAAATTAGAAACACACCGTGAAACGTTGACTGTGTTGACTTTCAGCATTGACTTTTTAAATATCCATGGCCATGGAAATTTTTTTTTGGCGATATTAGTAATTACACCTAGCCTTATCTGGAGTGATCCTATAGCATGAACTTTTTTTTTTGGTGGGTATAGCATGAACTTCAATGAGATACTAATTCCCAAAAAAATTAATAAAAATAATTAGAATATGTCTAAACCCCTAATTGGTATACTTTACCTTAAGTTAATTCTATTCATGACAAAACGAAAAACAACATTACTGGATCGCTATAATTTTAACCCCTTTGAATCCATGGCTGCGTTGGTAATTACACCAATAATTACATTAACGAGCACCCCTTTTCGTGCAGGAGTAACGTAACCAAACTTCTTAAAACCCTAATCGGCATACTTGACAGATCAATCGTAATTGGGTTATGTGTATTATTGTAGCTGGATAGGCAGTAAGACATGATTAAAGCATAGCTTTATTTTACACACAAATAATGGAGATCGGGGCAGCAAATTGTTGTGCTGTTGATCTCTTCAAGAGGTAACAACTACCAATTATTTTGATCATTAGACTTAAAATATGATCCAAAGGACACTTGGGAGTCCCCAAGTTGGGAGACCTGTATTTTTTTTTTTCCTCTTTGGGTTTTTTAGTCTGTACCTAAATTTACTAATCTGTGGTTAACAGAAATGGGCAAATATTTCATAAATTTCAATTTTTGTGAAAAAAAAAATCTATCCATGGGTAAATATTGGAAAAGTTTTTTTTAAAATATATTTTTTTATATTATACCGATCGATATTCGGAATCATATGCTGATTAATTCAGTTTGGGATTTACAGTAGTCCATTTAAGAGATATTCTCCCAACATAGTTTATTTTATATCTAAATCGTGAATCAAATTCAAAATTTTGATTAAAAACTTTAACATTATATTTTATTAGATCAACTCATTATCACTATCGATGTCTTTTTCTTTTCCTATCGGTGGTTTTGGCTCTTGATGCTATAGTCGTCTTCTCTATGGGCAAGTTTATGTACAATTTAGACCTTTCATTGGTCGTTGGGAGCGTTATGTTGACGTCTTGAATTTAAGTAGATGTCCGAAGGCAAAATGAGACGGCTTGAGGCGGTCTAAGGGGCAAGCATATTTCGTGTAACCGATATCGTTGGTAATTGATAGTTATTTATTTGTAGTATATTTTTATTTTTCATAGCAAAAAGTTTATTAATATATATTTAAAAAATAATTTATATTATTAAAAGGAACGGTTGGGACACCATTAAACAATTTATAGAACCTTTTTTAAAAAAAAAAAAAAAGGAGCAAAAAAATTATAAAACTTAAATTAATTAGTTGCATTCAAACTCTTTACTTTGTTTAGGATAATTCTTTCCTTCTAATCATTGTTGGAACTTTACGGACAGCCCCAGCAAGTTCTAACCCTGAAACCTAATCCCAACAGCCCTTCAAAGTCGCAATGAAATTAGTGCCACGACAAAGGATTGGGAGACAAAGCTTCGTTTCATGGGGACAAAGTTAAAAGTCACAGGGAGAGAGAGAGAGAGAGAGAGAGAGAGAGAGAGAGAGAGAGAAGGTTTGTGATTGAATTACAATGCACGCCCCATGCCCCTCAGCCTCCACGAAATGGGAGACCCCACAAATTCAATGTTGGGGGGCCCCAGTCCTTGATTCCTACTCACCTCGATTTTATCATAGCCCATTACTTTGGTGTTGTGGGGAACGCCCTACAAAAAGTTTAGCCAAATTAACAAATATAAACCAAAGATTAGTTTAATTTTGGAGCCCGAACATTTTCAAAGGCATTTTGGAGGGGTTGGAATCCATGTGAAGACAATCATGGGCAATTACAAATTCTATAGCTTTAGAGTAGAGTCTCTCACACTCTCAATTAAGCTTCCACGTAAGCAATTTCTTGCATTTTCAAAGGCTTATGTTTTTCTAAACCATTGGATCAAAGTTTTTGGGCTATTGTTTTGCCTATGGGTTTGGTCTCATGGTCCCAAAAAAAAAAAAAATTGCGATCCAATGGACCCCCATTTGTTTTCCCTATTTTCTTTTTCTTTTTAAAATTTTTTTTGTTTTCATCTTTTTCTTTGTTTACGTATTTAGATAGAAAAAAGACACATATCCTACGTGGAAGCTGCCATTTAAAACATAAACATGACACGGTTATTTGGGCCATGCCCACGCCGTCCCACTCCGTGACTATTTTTTGGATTAGTTCTCTCAAATTCAAATTTTATCTAAATCATTTAATTTAAATATTGTAAAATCTATTTTTTAGAGTTGATTCTCTTAAATTTTTTTTTATTATTTTCAAAATTTAAATTTAAAATCTCTGATTAAGACAATATAGTGTCCCTGGTCACTCAAGCTAAAGCTAAAGCTAAAGAAGTTTGGTTGCCCACATTGTATCTTGTCATATTATATAAAGCAAAAAAGTAATTTTTTCTTTAATATTGAGAATAAAAACTAATCATAAATAAGGATAAAAATCCTATAACTACTCTTCGAGTATATAAGTGTATAAGTGTTTGAGAGTGTATATATGCGTATCAATAAATTATATAAATTATCTCCTTAGTAGTCATATAGAATAATTAAGAGAGATTTGAGGGATTTGGTAGGATAGATAGGAAAGTATGTAGGAGTTTGTTTTGAAAGTTTCTAAACCTTGAACCATGTATATATATTGCTTCACGATTTAATAAAAGATGGAGAGCAAATTCAGTCAAAGTCAACAATAAGCAAACGGTATATAAAATGTTTCTAAGAAGACATGTTAATGATACAAATTCTAATCTCTAATCTGATGATCACAAATTCAAATTTTTATAAAACGATTTAATGAAAGTTGGAGAGCAAATTCAGTCAAAGTCAACGATAAGCAAACGGTATATAAAATGTTTCTAATGAGACATGTTAGTGATACAAATTCTCATCTCCAATCTGGTGATCACAAATTCAAATCTTTATAAAAAAAAAATAAACGATATATAATAGTCCACAAATAATAAATCATTTATACGATGAAGCATATATAACACTCTACACTTTATGTACATCTATTTTTAAATATAATTTCCAATGACATCCAAACTTTATAAGATTTTTTATATTAAGAATATTATAGAGCATAACATGTCCTAGGCTTTGATTTGAAAAAGAAATTGAACCATGGATTAGAGTTATACGTAGCCGATTGGCTGGCTAGCCGAGATCACGGTTGTAAGGTAAGTTTTACCCTATTCACATTCCCCCTCCCAAATATTTTTAAAATTTATTTTGCTCATGGATCTTGTCGGGGTTGCTTCCCTTAGGGTTTATTAAATTGCCCGGTAGGTCTTTAATGTTGTTTTTAGGGCTCTTCCCCTGATAAAATGAAATCCCTTGGCACTCCCCCCCCCCTCTCTCTCTCTCTCTCTCTCTCTCTCTCCATGGAGATGATATTTAGTCCCAAAAACAATTAGGGGTCATAATCTCTTTTTCAAATTTGATAATTTTTTATTCAAATCTCAATATAAATAAAAAAAAAAAGTTGGCATCGGAAGGTTATTTTTTATTTTTATTTTTTACAAAAAAATGAGAGCAAAATATAGAAATGGAAACACAACACAAAAAACAGCGGCTTCCACTCAGCGGATGGCTTTCGGATTTAGACGATCCTCCAAAGGGAGGGCAGGCGACGAACACACTTTTTTCCTTCTTCTAGCCTATGAGCTTCCTTCCATGTCCTGCTTTAAGAACGGGTCAATCTCAAAAGGACTAACAGATTCCATAATGCTAGGTTCGATTCCCTTTCCTAGCTCAACTAATTTGTCTGCGCAATCATTAGCCTCCCTATATATGTACAAAATGTGATGAATGCCCAGCTCTCCATGAATTCCTTACAATCCAAAATTATATTCCTCCATGGATGGTTTAAGCCTACTCCCTATTGACGGCGTCGACTACAATTAGGGAGTCACTCTCTACAATCAGGTTCCTAAAACCCCTATCTTTAGCTATCCTTAGACCTTCTCTTAAACTTCATAACTCAGCCAAATCACTCTTCGCCAAACCCACATTTGTCCAAAAACCATAGATCCAAAACCTCTCGTTGTTTTTCAAAAGGCCCCTAGCACCGGCAATTCTATCTTTTGCCCTAACTCCACCATTCACGTTAAGCTTAATTTTATCAACCGTCTGTTTCAATCAAGTCACAAATATCATCTCCTCTTCCTCCTTCCTATGATGGTGTAGAGGAATCTTCTAAGCACCAATATAGGGGGCTTGATCTTCTTCTTCTGAAAAATAGCATAGCGTCTTGATTTCCAAATGAACCACACTAGCGGCAAAACCCACATCTTCCTCCTCCCAATAGAATTCGAATTTTCTGAACACCCCATTTTTAATTCCATTGGAGTCTGTCTCACTCCATAAGCTAGTTACAGGAATGCTCTTCTTCAACATCTCATTCCAGATGCTCCGAGCATGAATGCAATCCCTCAAAGCACGAGTCAAGGATTCCTCCTCCCTCTTGCAGATATCATAAAGACCTTCCCCTACAACTCCTCTCCTCTTCAGCTCTGATTTGGTCAAGACTTTGCCTCTAGCTACCAACTACACAAAAACTTTGGTTCTTTTTGAATATTTCAGCTTCCAAATCCATCTTCAGTCTCTTTCTGTCCCCTACTGATGACTAATATTTTTCCTATGGAGCCAATAGGCAGAGGCCAACGTGAATTCTCCATCTGCTCTCTCATTCGAAACTAACGAATCACATCTAGATCTATCTAGGGGAATAGGTAGGGCTCCGACTTCCTCCATTATGTTTCTAGGAAGAATAGGGTTAAAAATGCAAGCTCTGAAAGTTGGGTCAAAATAATTAAATTATTGGTAATGAAGTCAATAACCATGTTACCACTCCGTAATTGGGCACCGAAAACCCTATCGAAAATCAACTGAGTGCTTCAAGTTAGGTCACATGGGACAACACCCCCAAACAACGGCGGTGCCTAATCACTTACCATATAATTCAAGACGACCTTGATAGGATATTCTAGGATTCCCTACATGTAAATTAGTATATGTCATTTTTTTTTTATTTTTTTGGTTGGGTTGCAACATACAATTATAAAAAATATAATCCCATAAAGTAATAATATGGTTGTCCCAAGCAAATATCCCAATCAAATTTGTGGAATGTGACCTTATAGTAAAAAAAATTGTCATCCAATTGATCTAGAAATTTGTGACCCTTGCCAAAAGTTTCATTTGTTTGTTTGTGATCCATTTTGATCCCGATTGTTTTGTGTTGGTGTGATCCAATTACTACCAAACAAGTTTAGTAGAAATATTATTCAATTTTTGATGCAGCCCCCAACTACGGTTATAAGTAATCAAATTGCACTAGACTTCTAAAACATGAATATTAAAAGAAATAATAAAAATAAAAAAAAACAAAAGTCTATTTCTAAAAAATACCATGTGCCATGTTGAGTTCTAGAATGTTCTCCACTTAAGCACACGATTACTCGACTTAATAAACGAACATAAAAATAAGAAAGTTTGGAAAATTGGTGGTTGTAGTCAACTATTATAAAAATAAAATTATCTAATTTAAAACATAATTATCATTTTTTTTATGAAAATTTTCAATATTACAATTTTATCGCGATATCAAATAGTTATAAAACTTCTTATCATTGATTGATTTAAACTTATTTTTACAAATAATTTTATTTAACGAGACTTTGATTTAAAATATTTTGATAATAGAACAGTAACAAATTAACAGATTGATGTTAATTATCAACCGGTTGTTCCGATGATAATTAGTGTTTGGAAAGTCTAATTAAGTATCGATAGAGTTTGAATTGAAGTTATTAAATCTTTTTAAATTGAGTAATCAGAAATTTTATATTTTTTATAAAAAATCACAAGTTTGAATTCTAAAAATAAAAAAAGAGGATTTGAGAGAATTAATATCATAACAAATTTTATAGTATTTGAATCAGATTAATTAAAAAAAATATTAATCGATAAAATAAAAAGATTTTCGTATCGGAGTTTTGTCATACGCAAGTAACAGTTACCTTAAAATTGACTATTCTGACGTCTTGCTTAAAAAATATCATTTGTATTAATCACAATTAATAGTTTATAATTACCAATTAATTTGTCAAATGGGAATGTGACCTTACGAAACGATGCGATTAGCATGATGTTAGCAAAAGGGCAAATGAGTGTGTGTGTGTGTGAGAGAGAGAGAGAGAGAGAGAGAGAGAGAGACCCTTGGAAATTTTCATGCAGTTTGAAAAATTCTATGACGATTCTCACCATGATAGATCGGTAATTTCTTTTGGGTTGTTTTTTTTTTATGGCAATTATAAATCGTGCGATTTCACAAATTATTTTATTTTGAAGTTCTAAGTTTTTAAATTCCATTCTTTTAAGAATTTTATATTCTTTTAGATCCAAAATAATTAATATAGTCAAATTTAAATTTTAATCTGTTTCTGTATGCTTTTTGAGATATAAATTAACATGTTACATATTTTAGTCATCAAATCTACGGTATTTTTTTAATAATATTGTAGAATCTCTTAGTTTTAGTAGGTTCGACGGGATTAAATCCTATGATTCAATAAGAAAAAATTACAAATTTTAGGCAAATTCTACACAAGATTTTACCAAAAGAATACAATTGAGAATGATTTTATTTGAGAGAAATATATCTTGAATTAAAATTAATGCGAATTTGGATTTAAAATATCATTTTTTCCGAGTTTAAAAACGGTGTAAATGAACTTTTCTGATGAAATGCTAATCACCCAAGAGTATCTAATAACCTCACAATGTGGGTTAAAAACAAAATGATTAAGATGTACGATGAAACCTAATCTAACAAAGTTTACCCCTCTTAATACGAGGTTAGATTGTAATGCGATAATTATTAAAAAAAAAAAAAAAAAAACTTGTCAGCATCAGTTAGCACCCCACCACCCCATGTGCTTAGGAAGTAATCACTTGATTAGTGGGGGGATTATTAACTTTTAATTGTCGGCTTTAAAGGCTAAATAATTATGTTTAATTAAACTCTTAAGAGTAGGGGTCTCACTCAACTGGATGGAGAGCGACTTCATATGGTTGGATGAGTTGAATTTGAATTCTATGGTCATTAGAGACTCATCGTTTCTCCGAACCTTCCGGTTTACTCGATAAACAAGTTGTTACGTTATTTTATGATATCTTTTTTCTATTTTTCTATAACTAATGTTGATTGGTTTATATATATATATACTTCTGGGGTGTGAAAATGATGATGTTGCTTTATGTTACCATGCAAGTGTCACGTGTCGTTCTGAATTTCCTTTGTTTGATTTCTTGTGTGGATTTTGCTTTCACGATTGTCACTTACTCTTGAAGGTCCTTTGTTTTTTAATTAATGAGAATCGCCGGTTGTTTTAAAGAGAAATGACTCGAGTGTAATTAGATCCGGGCATTGAACAGATTCAGCCGAGCATTTGGGCTCGGGTTTTGGCCCATTTCAATATCTTAAACTCATAAAATATCGGTTGGGCTTGGGCTAGGTTCACATAAGTATATGATCAGGCCAAGTCGAGCGGCCCCAGCAACACTCATCGCCTATTGGGCCTAAAAGTGCGGAAAATAAGAGTTACAAATGAATAAATTTTTTTGGTCCTATCAAAATTTGAACCGAGATTAACAGGTTGGGAAAAAAGTTATGACTACTAAACTATTCCCTTGAGGACGATACAAATGAATAATCCAGCTCACACTCAGATTATTTAATTGAAGAATCACTTGCAATGTAAGAATTCATATATCTATACTAGAAAATAAGTTGAATTCCTTTGAAATGAACTCAACTACTCTGCACTTGGAATAAAAAATTAATATATAAAATTCAATTAAATTATTATGTTTAGAACAACAATAATATTTCTACATGTTTCAATTTACTTTATAAGTTTTTCAACAGTTTAAAGTTAATTATGATAAAATGATAATCGAAAAATAAAGTTAAGTAAATATCATAAACTCTTGTAGAGTTCGTTCGTAAATTTTAACCCTTTTTAATAATTTGAAAATTCAAAGCTTTTTTTTAACATAAAAAGAAAAAAGACAAATATGACCATCTGAAGTTGCAAAAGTACCGTGGACGGTCAAGGATGGAGATAAAGTATATTTTATTTAATTTAAGGAAAGAAATTAATCTCATCCATTAAACACAAAGGAAGTTCAATGAAAATGAGAGTATTAAAGAAAATGAGGCACACGTGCCCTTTAACCCTCCTCAAAAGTTACATGATTACGAAACTGTAGCCTCAGTCATTCTTCCTATTATTTTTCTAACCATACCAAAATCAATCATTCTAGCAAGAGAGTTTTTGAGGAAAAGGAACTTTTGCCTTGGCTTCGTCTAGGGGCAGAAGGGTGCAAAGACAACCACAGAATTGTGCCCACCAAAGCCAAAGGAATTTGAGATGGCTGCAGCAAGTAAAGGTAGAATCGGTAAATGTGAGACTAAACATCCCATCGACAGATGAATGACTCCACATATGATGGAATAGGTCACTTAAGCGTGGCCCGGATAGCTGTTAATGTCGGAATCGAAATGTATGAATGAGAGAAATGAGATGGAAGTTTCTGGAAATACATACCAACATTCACTTCATGCTTCTTCTTAACATTAGGGACTGTGTCAATTGTAACCTCCTGCTCCAAGTTCTGTTTTAAACAGTAGCAAAATAGAGACATGAAGTTCATTAGGCAACTACCTGCGAGAAACCAAAAGATTGTTCGAAAAATTTAGGTTTTTGTTGGGCAATACATCTTGGTTAATAGTTGGATGCAACCAGCCAGTGGTGATTGCTTTTATGGTTGCAATGGCTTCAAGTCCACCCGCTGCCCCAAGACCATGTCCTATCATCGACTAAAATGGCAAACATAAGAGGAAATAACTCACGTTAGTTTAGTACCCACTATGTTTCAGCCTTCATCATACATGAGATTTGATTGCAGAAAAAGAATGTGGTTTCTTACCTTTGTCCCATTCATCTTCATCTCTGATGTGTCCTTGAAGACCTTCTTGATTGCATTAACCTCAGCCAAGTCCCCGGCAAGGGTCGATGTTGCATGAGCATTCACGTAATTGACCTACACAAATTTGTCATTGCATATTGGAATTGAATTTGGATGCTTCATCTGAGATAAGCTCGCTCGGGCATACCTCTTCAGGGGAAACACCAGCATCTTCCAAGCTTTTGTATATGCAAGATGAAACGCCAAGTCCATCTGAACGAGGATCAGTCATATGATGAGCATCACATGTTATGGCGCCTCCCAAGTACTCGGCTATAATCTTAGCTCCTCTTTTCCTCGCATGTTCCAAGCTCTCCATGATCTTTGTTTCAAACGTAGCAAAAAAACATCAGCTATGACAACCACATCGCCGGTCTCATAAATAAACATGGTTCAAGTTGATTGAAAGATGTTGAGGTTGTATGTTACCAGCACACCAGAACCTTCACCCATCACAAAACCATCACGATCCTTGTCCCATGGTCTCGATGCCTTCTTTGGGTCATCATTCCTCTGAGACAAAGCACGGCAAGCAATGAATCCCCCTACTCCAGTAGCCATAACAGCAGCCTCAGTCCCACCGGCTAACATAATATCAGCTTCACCTCTTCTAATATGGTTAGCAGCCGCATAAAAGCAGTAGTTTGCAGTTGCACAAGCAGTTGAAATCGAATAATTCGGTCCCATCAAGCCGGTGTCTATAGCCAGCAAAGCTGACCCCATATTGGTGATCGAGTATGGAATGAAAAATGGAGTGATCTTCTTAAACCCCTTCTGAATAAGAGCTTCAACTCCAGAACTAAAGGCAGTTAAGCCTCCCATTCCTGATCCTACTAGTACTCCAATCTTCGATCTATCCATCTGTAGTGTTATATACATGATAAAAATTGAACTACATTATGCAGAATTGAACTTGACTAAATGGTTGGCTATTCTAGAGGACTCACTGTTTGAAGGACTTCGCTTCCAAGGTTGGCATCCTCAAGAGCTTTTTTGCCAGCAACCAAACAGTACCTCCAGCAATCATCAAGACGTCGATCATTTTTGCCATCAATGTAACCTACAGAGCTGAAATCACGTATCTGGCCTGCGAAGCGGACTGAGAAGGTTGATGCATCAAACCTATCAATCAGGCTAATCCCGCTCTCTCCCTCGAGGAGTGAGTTATAGAATGTATCAATATCACTTCCAAAGACTGAGACAAGTCCCATTCCAGTTATGACAACTCTCTTCTTGGGATCATTTTCTCTCTTGGGTGCTGCTACGGTAGAAGAAGCCATTGCCCTGATTGATCTGTACTTTAGAGCTGAATTTATATAAAAAAAGGTTAATTAATTAATTAATTAAAGAGACGAAAATCTCAAAAGATGGCCAAGATGTTCCAATATGTTCTCGTTGCTCAGTTTTTTCTGGGGGTTATCACAAATGCCACAGATTCAGAGAAAAGTACGAGGTAAGGGTTTTGAAATTTAGAGAAAGGCATAGTGGACATACTGTTCTATGAATTTGGATAAACTTGACAAGGCCTCTAATTGACAGAAGTTTAGGGGGACATTGAACTTACCTAGAAGATTATGACATCCAAAATGGGGTCTATGATTACACAATGTTATAGGAGTTACTCTGGTATGGTGCCCTGTGAGATGATGGATGACCAGAATATGTTATGGCCACCATCTAATAGCCATTCACAAGTGTTCACATAATTGACTAAATTGTAGTAAATGTAAGTTAGACAAGAACATAAATCCCATCAATTCTAAAGTTACGCTCCTGGAAAATCACAAGCATCCCAAAAATCAGTGGTGTCTTCAGTGGTGTCTTTAATTTTGTGCTAATAGAAAATTGTGGTCCAAATGTAAAAAATTAAGCATGAATGAGCAAAAGGGGTTGATTGAATAAGAAAATTTGCAGCATTCAGAAAGTGGGTACACATAAGCAAGAGAAGAACATGAAAAAAGACTCACCTGGAGAGTTGACGAAAGCACTAGGCTTGGTCCCATTGCAACCAATATGCATAGTCTCAACAGGTCTTAATCCATTGTACTGAAGGAGAGACATACCAGAAGAACCAGCAAATGAAGACATTTCTCACTCTCTAACTCTCAGCCTCTTCTCTCTTACACTCTCTCTCTCTCTCTCTCTCTCTCTCTCTCTCTCTCTCTTCTCTAAAACAAGAATGTGATGATAGTGTAGATATAGGGGAAGAGAGAACTTTGGGGTAATCAAAGGGAAGAGAGAAAAATTAAAAACCTATAGTAAAGTTAGAAAGAAGGGAAATTAATCATTGGAGAGTCCGTCCAGAGCATATTAAAAGTTGTAGTGTGTGGCGATGACAAAAAAATTAAAAATACACAGCAAACCACATTGCTTGCCTTGCTTTGTCATTGTTGTTACTCAGAAGGTCACGCTTCCTTGGCACCGTTTAACCACCCCCAAACAACTCATACACACTTCATTTCAATCACACCCCTCCCCCTCCCCTCCTTGACATGTGTGGCTCCGATGAAAAATTTTAAATGTAAAATTTACAAGAGTGGAATTTAATTGAATAAATGTTATTCCAATAAAATTTCTCTTTTCACCTTATATAATGAACAAAATAGCATTTGATACGAGGTAACAGGTTAAAGGAAAAATGTCAGATGAGAAAATCAATTTAATTTATAATTTTTTAAATTTAATTTTTCTCTCTAAATAAATCAATTTAACTCACATTTTATCTCTCTCAACATTTTAATTTTAACACTCTCTCTAAAATTAAGCACATTAATTTTCTTTCTATATAAAAAATTAATTAATTCATATTTTCTTCATCTAAACAAATTAATTTTAAATTGTCTCTCTCTAAAAATACCAAAATTAATGTTTGTTTCTCTGTAAAAACAAATACATTTATTTTCTCTCTAAAAATAAAATTATTTAAAATTTTTTCTATATCAAAAATCAATTTTGAAGGAATTATATATATATATATATATATATATATTACTTTTCCCCTTGGGTTACCCTACCCCTTCTAGGGTAACAATTACCTCCACTTGGGTTAAATTGTTGCCTCCACGAAGATTTAAGGAGGAAATCGGTATACCACAAAACATCTATGCAAGATTAATATTTTATATTATATCGCTAATATATTTATGGGGGATTTATGGGGGTAACCATAAAATTCAACATGGGATTTTCTTTGATACAGTATACCTAAGTTGTCCAGCTTAGACTTGATCGGTCAATTTTTAGCATTCAATTTCGTCTTTGAAAATATTTTGTTAGTTGAGAAATTAGGGTTTTGCTTGTGGCGTTTAGCTATTGATCATTTGAAGCTAACTTGTTTAGCTATTAATGTTGGAATTTTTGTTGCATTAATGAAATTTCCTATAATTCATATTTCTCACGTGAATTTCTCACCCACAAATGATGTGCGTGGAGAAAGGACCACACAAACCCAAATCATAGGCTTCCATTTGTTACCTCATAATGCTCCCCCCCCCCCCCCCCAATTATCTATTTTAGTTGAAAATTAAAACCCTTAGTCCAACAGTTCTACCTTGCCATTTTTCTTGGAAGAAAGAGGCCAGATACCCACAGGAACACGAGGGGCCGAAGAAGCAGCCCAAACCCCAAATAAAAGGGTAGAATTAGGGTGTAAAGGTTTAAAGGCCGCTACCCTTAAAAACATTTTGCTAAGCAGTATTCAATGCTTTCCACTATCATCAGTATAAGTTCACAAAAGGAGGCAGAAAGTGGAAGGGACAAGAACGGACAAAAGGAAATGGGTTCACTCAACACACAAGGGGGAACAACACCCAGTTTGGGATCTAAGATGCAATCAAGAAATGCTTCGGAACCAAACCCAATTTTGGGATCTAAGATGCAATCAAGAAATGCTGTGCCTGCCCAACATTATACTAATACAGATTAAATAAAAGCCAAAATAGAGTCCTAAATCCAACATGCATAAGACTAAAAATTTGGCGGAAACTAGAAAGACTACGGCGTGGTGTAGGAGAAGATGTGGTTGCGAGTTAAATTGGGGGAAAAAGCAAAGACTCCAAATGAATAACTCTTTTGCTTTGGATCTGTGTGTTTGGTGCACAGGATCCACATTGATAAGACCTACATCTTCTTGTTGTAACAACACCAATATGAAGTCGAGACGCAGAGTTGGGAAAGGTCTAAAAAGGTTAAAAATATTGCTTTCTTCTCAAACTTTCCAAGAAACCAATGAACGGGAAAAATATATATATACAGCCAATAATGTGCTCAAAACTTCCAAAATTTCATTCGAATTGGTCGGGCCGGACAAGTTTTCCGAGCTTTTACCCATCATGGGCCTGACTTGCTCGGGCCTGCAGGCCCAAACCTTCAGTCATCGGGTAACAAACAAAGCCCGTGGGCAGATATCGGTCTCAGATTTTGACCAAAGTGAAACTCATTGCAGCTCCTCTGAATTATGATGGGAGCTTGGTCAACTTGTATAAAATTCTTTATATAGTTATTTGAGTTTGTGTTTGTGAGCAGCAATCAATCAACTCCCCCCTTTCCTTTTTCTTTTACTTTATTTCTAAGATGGTGTTTTGGAAAGTGGATAGGTTAAGTGGAAAAGAAATTAAAATTAAAAGATTTATAAACTAAATAGGATAAATTTTTTTTACAAGATTTATATTTTTTTACTATTTTTTTCATTTTGATGGATAAATTTTATAAACGAAATAGGATAAAATAAAATAAAAGAAAATTGAAAATAAAAAAGAAAAAGTAAAGAAAAACAAGAAATATGAATTATCCAAACATGGTCAAAGTGAAAAATGTGGCAAGCTGACTATGGTGCAACTATAGTGCACTCAGCAACTCCCTCCAAGAAAGTAATTTTAGATTTTATAGATAATTTTAATTTATTTAATAATTATTAAATAGAAAAAAGTTAAGTCGAACAAAAAATATCCTATTAAAGAAAATAATAGAAATTAACATACCACCTTTAATTTGACAATTTCATTTAATGCAACTTAATCATGCAAGCATTTTTGAATGCTTGCAAATCCCTTTTCTTGTAAAAATAACATCTTTATTTGTTTCACGGCATATAACATTTTCCAAATAATAAATATATATCTAATTCGACAAAAATAAATATTGTTCGATCAAATTCTCGCCGACGTACGCTCGCTTTCTTTTGAAACGAAAGGTACTCTAATAAATGTGTTTGTAGAAATTTATATTAGTTGAATAAAATATAACATATTTTTAAGAAAACAGTTTTGATTGTCATAATTTTTTTCTTTTAATTTTAAAATTTAGAGTTTGAATCGCTCTATAAAAAAAATATAAAACATACGAAAATGAGAACAAAGGATGTAGAAATTATAATTTTTAGGAATATATATTAATTTTCCTTAAAAAAAAAAAAAAAATCAGAGGTTGTTGCTCTTGAACTTCGTCGTCTGCGTGTGAATGCAGTAAATGTCGATGGAAAGTCACGCTCGATCGAACATCAGCACGAGGGCAGATCCATCCTGGATTTTCATTGGAGATCTGGTTGACGTCATTGCACACGCAAGTCACACACACACACACACACACACACACACACACACACACACACACACACACACACACACACACACACACACACACACACACACACACACACACACACACACACACATATATATATTAAACTTATTGTAATTTTCTTATGTTTTCCAAATCATGGAATATGAACCAATGAATGTAGAGAGAATGTTAGATATTAAGATTTTAAGGTTAGGGTTTTTGTTTTGGTATTATATCAATTGATATTTAGTTATATTTTAATTAATTTAATCTGAAATTTATAGTGATATATTTAATGAGATTATTTTTTTAACGTAATCTGTTTTTATAGTTAAGTCGTGAATTAAATTTATAATTTTGATTAAAAAATTTAACATTTTATATGTTATTAGATTAACTGATCTCCGGTAGATTACTATGACCAATTGAGTCCACTTCGGTGAGTGATGACGCGACCAAACCCAATGAGATGGATTATCCCACCCATCTCTTCCCAAGGATTTTAGTTAGATGGAAACTAGTTCTTCTAATTCTAAAGTTGGGTAGTTGTTTCGGTGCTATTAAAGATTTTATAGGTTTTCGCTCAAGAACCTCTTCTAAAGTTTGAATATACTTTCGTTTATTAAGAGATATATATCTTATATTGGCTTTATATATTCTTCTAAAGAGTTTATAAATTTATTTGAAAAACCTCAATATATTCTAATTTAGTTCGGTACCTATTTTGTTATATTTTGTTTATGATATTTTTTGCCGTAGCTTATTTTTTTTTCTTTCTTGCATTCATGTCCCTTTCTTTTTTCCATTCGCATTTTTGGAATATCCCTACTTGATTGACCCGTAATTTTAGGATCCCGAGTTTTTTTTTTATTCAAATTCTTACACTTTTTTGTTTCGACCATTTTCTTTTTGCCTTGGATCCTCTATCATTTTGAAACCATACTCCTTTTTATATATATATATTTCATTTAAGTTCTTGTACCTTTTTTGAGATTTTTTTTTTTCTTTTTTTTCACTTTGGTCTTTCGTCTTTATGAGACCATAATTTTTCTTTTTATTTAACTCTTTCCACTTTTTTGATCTGATTTTTTTTACTTAAATCGTTTATCGTTTTGAGATATAGATTTTTTCCTTTTTTTTCTTTGACCCCAAAGATGACGGTTCCTTTATTTTTGGATTATAATTTTTTTTATTCAAGTCCTTATTCTTTTTTTTTTATTTTAACCCATTTTTTCCTCTTAAATCCTTGGTTTTTTGGGAAAATAAGTTTTCCCTTTTTTTGGCTCTATGATAGTTCTTTATTTTTAAACCCTGGTTTTTTTATTATTTTTTTGTTTAATTTCTTACTCTTTTTTTGATCCAAATTCATTTCATTTAGTTCGTTCATCATTTTGAAACATAGTCTTTTCTCCTCGATTTTTTGTTCTACTTGTCCATTCATATTCTTTTTTTACCTATTTTTTCACCTTAGTCCGTCGTCCTCTTTTAATAAAGGTTTTTTTTTTTCCTTTTTTTACCCTATGAATGGTTGTTCATTTATTTTTAAACCATAGTTTTTTATTTTTTTATTCAGATCTTTATTTTTTTTTTTTGATCTTTTTTTTTTTCTCTTGAGTCCTTTTTTTAACATAGGTTTTTCCTCTTTTTTAGGACTCGACGGATGGTCATTCATTTATTTTTATTATCTTTTTTTTTTTTACTTTATTCGTTGGTCTTTTTTAGAACTCTAGTGATTAAACTATTTTTTTTATTATTGATATACATTATATTTTTTGTCAATTTAGATAATAATTTAATTGAAATATCAAGTTAATTATAAATCTAATAAATATATGTATAATTAAAAAACACAATCTATATCTTGTGGGCATCCCGTGTATTTGTGCGGACCAATAACTAGTCTAATATTAAAAAAAAAGATAAATCTTATTAATAATATTAATTAATTAAATAAATTATAAAATAAATAAATTAAATTTAAAATGACAGTCATATTAACATAGAAAAAGTTCACATGTAACTCACTTTTTTTATTACTTTTATCAAAATGGTCCATATATTTTTTATCCATTTAAAATAATATTTAATTAATAATTGATCAAAATATATAAGTATAGACCGATACCTAAAATTAATGTATTTTTGGTTTATAATTTATTTATTTATTTACCATCGCTCTTTATTATTAATATTATAAACTAATTAGGTGAATTGCATTCAAATATTTAACGTATTTGATTAATAACTTATTTAACATTATGAATGACGATTGCGTTGGGTGGAAGGTGCCAGGTGGAACGCAGCGACATTAAACTCGTAGGCGAAAGGATGACGAGATTAATTAAGGTTGGCCCACCAAAAACCCAACGAGGCAAGAGTGGACCTAGACGTCACTCCCGCGGTCACATCTTCCCTCCCCCCCCCCTTTCTCCCTTCCTTTCCTTGGCATCTAAGCAAACGCCACCCACTTTCCTCCAATGTGAACACTCGGAAGAAAAAACCTCCATAGCCCCACGAACAAACTCTCTTTCGAGATTACCCACGTCACTCTCCACTCAACTCCCCCACTCTCTCTGTCTACGTGCTCTGTCTCTCCTTCTCCTCTCAAAATTACGCGTTTTCTCCGGTTCCAACCCCCCCTCTCTCTCATTTGGTCATTCTCCTCACTTTCTCCTCAACTAATTCCTAAAATATTTCTCCCCCCCCCCCCCCGCCGCCCCGGCTTTGACAAATCCACACGCTACTTTCCTAGAATTTTCTTTCTCCCTCGATATAAAATATTTTCCTCTTCCTCTGTCTCACATTCGCTTCTTTACATACTCCTTTGTTTTCATTTGATTCCTCTGCTTTCTTCCTCTGTTTCAGATTCATCATACTTGGATCTTGACGATCAATTTTTAATCAAGTTATGGAGAACCAAAACCAGTCTTTCTGGCAGTTCAGTGATCAACTCCGACTTCAGTCGACCAATTTAGCTAATCTCTCTCTTAACGATTCGATTTGGAGCAATTCTTATGTCAAAGAAAGGAGAAATTTTGATGTTCGAGTTGGTGCTGAAATCAACAATCCCAACACTTTGCAGCAAAAGGAGGCCGCAAGTTTTAATGGGTTCAACAGAGATTGGGGAAATTTTGGTGCCGAAATCAACAATTCGAACACTTTGCAGCAAAAGGAGGCCGCAAGTTTTAATGGGTTCAACAGAGATTGGGGAAATTTTGGTGCCGAAATCAACAATCCGAACACTTTGCAGCAAAAGGAGGCCGCAAGTTTTAATGGGTTCAACAGAGATTGGGGAAATTTTGGTGCCGAAATCAACAATCCGAACACTTTGCAGCAAAAGGAGGCCGCAAGTTTTAATGGGTTCAACGGTGATTGGAAGATCGATCCCATTTTCGGAGGTGGGTCTTCGAATTCGAACACGAATTATGCAGTCAATGGTGGGTTCAATAAGGGTATTTACTCTTCGAAACCTAGTTACAATCAGAGCCTCAATATCCCCATCCCCATCAACAACAACAACAAAAATAACAATTTGATCCTTAACAAGAATTACAAAAACAGTGGAAAAGGTGAAGAATTGGAACATGGTGTTGTCAAGAGTGGCAAGAAGAAGAACGGCAACAACAACAATAATAATGGTGAGAACAACAAGAATGGTTCTGATAAGAGGTTCAAGACTCTTCCACCATCCGAGTCTCTACCCAGAAATGAAACTGTTGGTGGTTATATTTTTGTCTGCAATAATGATACCATGCAAGAGAATCTCAAGAGGGAGCTTTTTGGTATGCTCCCTCTCTCTCTTTCTCTCTCTCTCTCTCTCATTCTCTCTCAAATTTCAGTTTCTCTTTTGGTTGAAATTCTTGGATTATCCATGTTCAAATTCTTGGTTTATTTAGTTTTAAGACTAAGGTATTTATTTCCTGCTTTATACTAGATAGATCTAGAAATTGGATGGACCAATAATATTTTACAAACGAAATATTATTAAGGTATATGATCAGAAGATTTTTACCCAATTGTTGCCTTTGCCTTGAGAGGTATCTGACCTTCTTATAGACTTACCCAGAATAATGAATTCATTGAATTGTAATATTTGGTGAATTTTTGTGTTGATTTTATTGGAAAGAAAGATTTTATAAATGGGGTTATTGTACCATCCCTGAACGTTCCACCGATAGGATGGTGGTCCTTGGACGGTAGTCGCCCACAGGATGATGCTTGTTTCATGGTAATTAGGAGAACCAGAGATTTGCCATTGAATGGATGGTGATCGATTTGATCATAATTGGGACAAATCTTGATCATCGCCATCTATCCTGACCACCATCCAACGGCCAGCGTTTCATAGGATCAAAAACTTACCCAAAGGATGGTAGTATCAATACTCTACGGATGGTAGAGCATTCCTTGTATTTGAAGGTGTGAATGATAATGGTTATGGTTGCATTGCAGGGTTGCCACCGCGCTATCGTGATTCAGTGAGGGCGATAACTCCGGGATTGCCTCTTTTCCTCTACAACTACTCCACCCACCAACTCCATGGCGTTTTCGAGGTTTGTCTTCCCTACATCTTTTTCTTTCTTCTAAAGGATTAATCTTAATATTAGTACAATGATTCTTGAAAGACATGTATTTGAAGTACGATGATGTATGATGATGCAGGCTGCAAGTTTTGGAGGAACTAACATAGACCCAACAGCTTGGGAAGACAAGAAGTGCCCTGGGGAGTCTCGTTTCCCTGCTCAGGTTAGAGTTTTTACTAGAAAAATCTGCGAGCCTCTTGAGGAAGATGCCTTCAGGCCTATTCTTCACCATTATGATGGCCCCAAATTCCGTCTTGAACTTAATATTCCTGAGGTAAATTTCCCTTCTCCGTTTCTTGAAGCTCTTTTTAATTAATAATTTCGTTCCATTCATTAATTTTTTTTTATTAATTATGCAGGCACTTTCCCTGTTGGACATATTTGCAGAGAACAACCCTTAAAAGGAGCAGATCATTCAGGCTACATGGGCGTAATTTATAATACACATTACTCGATACACAAAAACCAAAGTTAGAGAGAAATGATATTTAGCTAGAATGAGGGTTTGTTTTACTTCTGAATAAGAGTTGGAAGAAAGAAGAAAGAATTGGGAGGGTTGATTTTACAGCCTTACATTATTTGTGTTACGTTTTGGTGTGGAGGCTGTGCTCGTTGGCCACCCTTTTTGTATATGTAATTCTGGCCTGTGTAATATATGATGGACAAGGGAATACCAAAGAACTTCATGTTTGCACATCTTTATTATCATTGAAAGGAAAAAGGGTAAAAATGAAATAAAAGAGCACAAATCGTGATGATGCTTGTCATGGAATTTTCTATTATTTTTGAGGACATTGGGTGATAATTATTTTGACGAAATTGTTAGAATTTGTTCTAATCACGGTTTAAGGACCTTTGTGGGCGTATTGTTAATAGGATGATGAAGTAACTTTCCTGAAATTGCGGTTCAAATTTAGTTTAAATGGTTATTGTATTAACTTAAAATTTCATTTTTATGAATTGTGAAGACTCTAAATTTGATTTTTATCGTTTTCCATTGTCAGGGAAAGAAGAAGGGGTGGGGGTTTCTTTTCTTTGGTTATTGAGTCAACAGCTCTAGTTTGAAAATTAGTTTGTTGACAAACTGAGTTCATAAGACTGGGAAGTGAAGTCAAATGTTGGCAAAGTCTGAAATTTGGAAGTTTTGGTTTGGGCACATTATCAATATCAATGTCCTTGAATGAATTTGAAGACTTAATCCTCGGATTTTTTTTTTTTTGGGGTCAATGGATGGTAAATAATCCCTTTTCGTTGTTTTTCTAGATCCGCTTTATCTCTTCATCTTTTACCTGCGATAACCGAAATCTTCCTCTGTTGTCTGATTTAAAGGTGTTGAGCTTATGCAAGATCAATACGAGGGTGACTTAGAAAGTATATTACTTAACAAGAAGTGCCTGGGTTATTGCATCTAAGTTCTTGCATTCTGATATAGAGAGAGAGAGAGAGAGAGAGAGAGAGAGAGAGAGAGAGAGTATGTGTGTTGGGGGGGGGGGGGGGAGGGAGGGCATGGTATGGCGGTGGAAAAGATGGGTTTTCTACTAAATCCCAAAAGACAGATGTAAATGGGAATAAAAGTAATGGAATCACATGAATGATCAAGCCAATCCTAAGTTCATTTCTTGGAGCACCATAAAGTTCTTAAAGCATTGGACAAGTCATCCCATTGAAGCTCTCAAACAAAGTGGTCGGCATAGAAAAGTAGGCTTTAGAAAAAGAAAAGGGTCATTGTAGAAACAGCTGGCGGATAGGTGTTGGGACACCAAACAAAGTTGAAATTATTGTCACAAATGAACATATAATATAATTAAGTGCTTTTAATTGAATGAGTGGTTGGGAGTCAAGGAGTGAAGGAAGGTTCATTCGTTGAAGCAAAGTCCCATTGTTTGGCCATCCTTTTCAACCCATTTCTGCAATTTGTTTCTGTTTGATTGCCATCGTCTTGTGAAAGAGTAAAAAATTATTTATACGAGTAAAATATGTTACATATTTAGAATTATAATTTTTGAAGTATGATTAATATTTAGGGTTTTATGACTAAATATTTAAGGTGGGTAGAGACCATCATCCCTTAAATTCATTTTTAAAACAATAATATTATCTATATAATTTCTAATGTTATAATCTAAATATTATTTTTCATGTTGTCTAACCTATAAGAACTGGTAAATAAGACCGCCATGTGTCTCTCTTGATCGATTCCCATCCTAAACCCACTTCTCTTTGAATTGTTCTTATGCTGACCTTATATCATTTTCAACTTATTATATTCGATTCAAAGGGTTGGATTCACCAAATTAACCCTAAGTGATCAAATCCCCTTATGCATGAATATGTTGACAGTAGTGTTGATGTCACGGTGATATAATATTAACATGTTATTAATATGATCAATCATTTTTTTTTGATTGAAAATATTATAGTGGTCATTTCGAAATTAAAATTATTTATATAGTTTTTTAATTTAAAATTAGGATTTTATCAAACAAAAAACTTGATATTTGCACATCTTAGTGTCCAAATTAAGGCTTTTAGTCTAAATGATTTGATATTTTAAGCTAAGTCGTGTGTGTAAGGGTTAATAGTTAATTATAATTTAAATCGGAAATTTCATCTATTCAAAAATAGAAAAAGAAAATGAAAATGAAAATCTCTTAAACTCCTTGTGTATGGCATGCGAATGTTTTGTGTTTGAATTTTATTTTATTTTTGAAAAAAGGAGTGTTGTTCGGTTTAGGATTTCATTGCTTTAATTTGGAAACTTATTTTGTAGTTAAATTGAGGCCGTTGAGATTATAACTGAGGAAAGTCAAATGTTGGCCCGGTCCGAGGTATCATTATCAATGTTCTTAAGTTAATTTGAACACCTCATCCTCTGATTTTTTCTTTTTTTAGATAAGAAATAATCCCTTTTCATGGTCGTTCAAGAGGTTTTGGCTAAACATAGATCTTCCTTTGACAGTGACTTGGTTAAAATATCAAGGTGATGTAGGAAAGTTTTGCTTAAGAAAAATTTATTCATCTAATTTAACATTCTTATTTAGGACAACAGTTTTTTTAGTATTTTTTTAAATTGTCAAATAAAAAAATTACGTCTAAAAATTTTTATTTTTAATGATTAATAAAATTACATTGCAACATAGTTCGTGAGAGAGAGAGAGAGAGGGGGGGCCATTGGGGGGCTAATAATATAATTAAATATTTTTTAATTAAATGAGTGGTCGGGCGACAATTAATCACTAAATGAAACCAATAGAATGGGCCATCAGTAAATGGGCCACCAATAAACCTACAGGTTTATGGTTTAAAATCCAGTCCAATTTGGGCCAATGTTTCCAGCCCAGCAAAATTGACCTTTGCCCCTAATTAAAAAGGATAACTTCACTCGATCTATATTCGCCATTGCTATCACTTGTGAGGCACCTCCCTGTTTGTTTTATCCAGGTTAAGGGGACTTGATCCCATCTAGGACGTATATAGTAGAAAAAAAAAATTAAAAAATTACTAAAAATTTAATATTTTTATTCCCCTAAAAATTACTAAAAACAAAATCTTCTCTTTTATTCCCCTAAAAGGGTTTTATGTGCTATATTTTCACTATTTTTATAGGTTTTTATAGATATGTAATTGGTAATTCTCTACCCGTCATTGCGTCTGGCAATCTCTTCTTCTGGTCTGTAGCTCGAGTTTCCATGTTTTTGGGCTTCTTGCTATACTCGTATGATGAATGAATTTGGTGCAATTTTGTATTCACTACTTAGCTACAAGTAGATTTGTCTCCGTGATAAGCTTCTCGCCTTCCCCAACCCACCTATTCCTAACAAGTTCTAAAAATATTGCAACGAAGATAATTATTGGATCCATGCCACACAGAGAGAGAGAGAGAGAGAGAGATTTCTTCTGACAGATCACTGTGAGAGTGTCCTTTTTCATTTTGGGTCGAGGGTAGAGAGAGAGAGAGAGAGAGAGAGAGAGAGAGAGAGAGAGAGAGAGAGAGAGAGAGATCTCCTGACAGATCACTGTGCCAATGTCCTTTTCCTTTTTCATTTTGGGTCGAGGAGATTTTGGGTCAAATGATAATGTGCCCTTTGTTGCCAAAAAAAAAAGGGAAATAGAAAAGCGGGAGAGGGGAAATCGGAAGCAAGTGAAAAGAGACCAGAAAGAAATATTCTATGGAGGCGTATAGAGGTCATGGATATGCAACAGAGGCCTCCATAATTGAGGCTTGAGCTTCTGAATCCACTTTCCAGCATCGTTCTCCATACCTCGTCTGGTAGAGCATTTGACTGATGCTCAAGAGGTCACCGGTTCGAATCAGTTATTATTTATTTATTTTTTCCTCTCTTACTGAAATCAATACCATTAATATTTACATGTTTGATCAATCCGATGAATTCATAATCAAAGGGGTTGTTCCATTCACACAAAATCATAAACTCTTTCTACACACTCTTTTCTCTCTCTCAAAGTGAAATAAAAACTAAACAAACATTGTAATTTCTACTGATATCTAATGAAACTTTATGCAATCATACACACAATATTCACCGGAGTCTTGAAAATGCTGAACTGACTTGATACTTTCTTTAAGTCTCCGAGATAGGGACCCAATCAATACAAGCAGGACAATGAACCAGTCCATTCTCATTACACTTGCCACACCTCTCCTTTTCCCCTCCCTTCCCGATGACCTTGCAACTTCCTCCACACTCTAAACATGGCACAAACCTTGCCCCACCACACCCTTCACACGCCTGTCTCCCTATCCCTCTCTCCACTCCCACTCTTCTCAGTATCCTCCCCAGCTTCCCGGACTCGTTCAACTCCACCACCTCCTCCACTCCCCCAACGTACCTGCCTTTCACGAACAGCCTCGGCACGCTGGCATGCTCCCCTACCAACTCCTTTAATTCGCTCAAAAACTCCCCGTGTAATGCCACGTCACGCTCGTCGAAAATGATGCGTTGTAGCTCCAATATAGACCTCATCTTATCGCAATCCTCGTAGGTGCGTCGTATTCCCCTCAACGACGTCGTGTAGAGGACCACCGAGTTCGACCCATTTGGCGGGCATTTTTCTGGGTACCCACTTAGCGGATCCTGTTTGCTTAGCATCAAGTCGATGCTCGCTCTTTTGCCTTCTCTCTCTCTTTCCAGCCTGTCTCTCACTATGAACATGTTGTCCTTCACCGACTTGAACTCTTCCGATGATACCGGAGCAGGAGCAGGATCCGGGTCGGATCTTTTCGGACCTTGCTGTCTCATCGACTCTGTTTTTCTCAGCCCCAATGTTGTTGTGATTGGCTTCGGTGTTGAAAGTTTTTGGTCCAGTTCTTCAAGTGTGTGAATTGAGAAGCTCTTGCTTTGCTCACGTGACGGCCGTTGCTTGATGCCATCTTCTGCCGGAGGTGGTTTAAGGTTAAGGTTGCCTGGTTTTTCTTGCAGACGTGTCGGGATTGGATTGGTGGCGGGGTCGTTGTGAAGAGTGGGCTTGAGGTTTTCGAGTGCTTTGCTGACTTCAGACCAAGAGTGGGGACTGTCGGATTCGATGGTGTTGAGCTTTTCGAGAATCGGGTCGGGCACGTGGGAGGTTTTCTCGGGGTGTTGCTTGTCCGCATCCTCCGGTTTGCTCCACGGCTCTTCTATAGAGTTGATGTCGAATACCGCAAAGCTAGTCGGCGCCGGACGGTAAACATCCACCCTTGCATCAATCCGTTTCGACGAACCACACCCCAT
Source organism: Dillenia suffruticosa (assembly GCA_033439265.1). Classification (NCBI taxonomy): domain Eukaryota; kingdom Viridiplantae; phylum Streptophyta; class Magnoliopsida; order Dilleniales; family Dilleniaceae; genus Dillenia; species Dillenia suffruticosa. Next base: position 17,472,044 of record JAVTVX010000005.1, on the reverse strand, counting down.
TTTGCTAACGTGGTTCACAGCAGACTAACACCATTTTTTTTTCAGTGTTACTAAATAGTTAGCGTATAATGTTGTGTGGTCTTAATTCATTTCTTTTTTCTGTGTTACCATATGGTTAGCGTATTGTGTTGTGTGGTCTTAATTACGAGTTTATCCGTTTCATAGAATTTTGTTCGATTTGGAAATTGGAAATTGGAAATGTGTTCTTCTTCTGGCCTTAGGTTGATGTGTGGTGTGAGATTTTGCCACGTGGGTGTTCTTCACGTGGGAATGGTTTGGACCAATCCAGCGTTTGGCAAGGAGAACTGGAATGGCAATTCGGTAGGACACGTTATGTTGTCTTGTAGGGGAGGAATATCTTTCCTGGGGTATGGCGTGTATGACTGTTGGGTTTTAGGGATTGGGACTGGAGTTTAATCGGCTTTGTTTGAGCCTCAAAGCGTCAACCTCACCTTGCAACCCTTCTAGGTTTTGAAAATCACAAGCTTCGTGAGTATTCTGGGCCTGGACAAGCCCTATTGAGGTAGGTCAGATTGGAGTCGAGGGCTTGCAGGGCCCTCTCATATGTCTAAAGCCGGAGCTCAGCGCCCAACTTATTAAAGTGGTTGTGGAGAAAATAATTCGAGTTTGATCAAGTGTTCCCTCAGATTGTGATTTTTTGTTAATCTGTCCATTGTTTTTTGTTGTGATTTTTTTTTATTTTTTGATTTCACTTGTTTGTGTTGTAACCCCTTGTTTTGGGAAAAGTTTGTGCCAAGTTAATTTTTGGTTTTGCTTTGCCCAAGTCTAGGCAAATTTTGGTTGTGTTCTCATAGATTTGCGTTCAATTAAACCTTTCTTGGCGATTAATCAGCCATCTATGGTTGGAATTCTAGTCTCTTCAAATTAATAATAACGATAATAATGATAAAAGTAAAAATAAAAGCAAGTTACTTAAAGTCAACCCTTGTAGAATCTGTCTATAGTAAAAAATTCAAATAGAGCTGAATCTCGAGTACTACGATGCAAGGCCAATGACCAACTTATCCTTAGGACATCTAATGATACAAAATTTACTTTCTACTCTAGGGCAACGTCTTACTCTTTATTGTTGTTGCTTTATTAGGGATCGGTGCGATTGTCTCACGGGGCAAGACGAATCCCTACATTTTCTAAAAACATAACAACTTTGACGAAAATATTTTTAATTTATTTTTCAAATACAACCAAAATAGAAAGTTTTCACACACACACACACACACACACACACACACACACAGAGGAGTGAAGGAAATAATGAGTAGGTGTAGTTGGCCCTTGATTTTTTTTTTAAAAAAAATTGTATATATAATTTAAAAAATTATAATATGTATACATACACATACATATGTAGATATTTGAGGTGAAAAGACCTTTTGTTCAACCACTCAAAAGTTGCTTTTGGGTAGCTAAAAAGGTTGAAAAGACTTGCCAAATAACGTGAACACGTCCATCCTCGAGTACATTGAACTCGCAGGTAAAGATAAGAAATGTACTATTAAAACTACAATGGAGGTGATAATAATCAACAAAAAATGGAATCTAGGGAAGGTAGATGCACGCCTCTATGCCCACGAACTTTTTTGAAATTCAGCCGCTTTTAGATATGTCCTTGCCCCAAAAACTATATTATTATTTTAATTTTAAAGTATTCAATAAGGTTTTAATCAGCCCCCAACGGTCTAATTTTACCAAAGGAACTCCATTTCAATTTTCAAATATGGAACACCACACCACAAACACCTTACCTTGCCCTATTCTCCTCTGAAAGCGTGACCCTCCCATAAGATTCTTTTTCAACTTATATACCAACCCCTTTAACATTATGCTTCACGTCTTCCTTCCTTCATCACTAGACAAAAAAGTTGGTATTTTTGCAAAATGGGGAATTGCTCTCTGAAAGGAGACACCACCAACACCACCAAGAGGGGTCCTGAATTGATCCGAATAGTGACAGATTCTGGGCAGATCATTGAGCTTCAAGGTCCAAAAATTGTTGGTGACGTCCTCATTAACTTCCCCGGCTATGCCATTTTTCTTAGGGGCCAAATGTCTAGTCCTTTGTCCAAAGATGAAGAACTCCTTAATGGGAAATTTTACCATATGTTACCAAAAACTCTGAAGCCAGTACGTGAAGAAGTTGATGATAAGTGTTTTGATCAAGCTGAGCATCCATTCAGAGTGTCATCCGCCGAGGAATCGGATTTGGTGACAAATCTGGCATGTGGGTCTGCGGTTGAGGTCTTGCCATCTTCTGGAAATGGTGTTTGGAAAGTGAGGTTGGTGATTGGGACTAAGGAGTTGGAGGATATTTTATCTGGGCAGGACAATGCAGAGGCTTTGATTGAGCAAATGAGGATGGCAGCATCTTCAGCTACGAGTAGTCCCTCAATCAAGTCAATGAAGAGCTCCTGGAGAGTCAGCTGGAAGCCTAACTTTTTTAATGCACTAAGATTGCCCTTCAATGATTAATACTGTGTGTGTGTGTGAGTGAGTTGTAATTTTTCCTTTTCTTTCTCATTTCTCTTTTCGTCTGACGGTTAGAAATAGTTTATCTAGCAAGCATGACTGTAGAACTTTATCTTGAAGTTCTTAGCTTTGTGACTTGGAGAGAGTTGGTAGCAGGATTTTTAACACTAGTTGATCTTGAGGATGACTCCCTTATTGCTACCATCTTGCGTTGTCTTTCCTATGTTTCCAAAGGGTTCTTCTGTACGAGCTCCAAAGGGCTCTTTGGTCAGCATACCATGAAATTGGTATTTGTATGTTTTGTGTCATCCAATCGATCACTGAACTACTTAAAATTTTCGAATATCGATCACTATCGAAATTAGTTGTTAAGACAAGTTTTTGCTACATAATAAATTTAAAAATTTTAAATAATGAGAGTTTATATTTACTATTATTCAATAATTATTATTTTTGTAGATTTTAATATTCACAAAATAGTAAAATGATTTCACCCAACTTTAGTTAGTTATGGATTGACATAAAAAAATAACCAATGAGCAATCAGCTAAAAAGAGAAGTGTACTAAATTTTTTAAATAAGTCTTGGATTTTAAACATGAGAACGAAAAAAATTACGATAAAAGAGCTCTTCTTAAATTAAATCTGATAATAGTTAGAACAGATTAGTTATAATCTGATTTTGAATACCGATCGGTAATTAAAAAAAAGAAAAAAAATGAAGAGAACAAACAAAGGCCTACTCAGATTGTTAGCCTCAACTATTGTGTCCATATAGCTTTATCATGGGGCTGGGCCATGTTAGGTTTCATCCAAACCAAACCCTAAAAAGGCCGGTTTAAATCAAATCAATTTATAAACCGATCCTTAATAATAATATCAAAAATTAATTTGAGGGTGAAATGCCTAACCATACTCATATTTTAGATACAATCATTACTCTTTTACCACCATTCAATGAATTATCATTTCTTTGCTTCATTGACTAAATAAATCAAATACTAAATGGATCACATTGTACATTTAACTCTACCAAAAAAAAAAAAATCAGATTTTAAAATTTAAAAATTTTAAATTAATCAAAATATCTTTCAAATTAAATACCAAATTATAAAATAAATTAAATTGAACTAATACATAAAATTTGATCCATTAAATTTGATTTATTTAATATGTTTATAGTATTTTTTAATTTAATCAAAATAAATAATAAATTTTTTTAAAATAATAACACCAAGTTATAACTGAGTTTTCGATCCAAAAAGAATGAACGTGCAACTTAAAATCAAAAACATTCTAAATGACAACAGAGACAAGAAAATAGAATTGGAAGGGGACATACGGCATAGTTTCCTATTAAACGTCGTCGTTTATTTGTTGGTGGCCACTACTGTGCCCGGCCGGAGAAAAGGAAGAAGAACGGAAAATGATTCCTCAATTTTCGGGTCGGTCTTGCGTGTTTCCTCCTCCCTTTTGATTCGGCCATGCCCCCACTCCTGCTGTTTCCGTGACATTTGCCGCTGCCACTTACTTCTCCACCCCACCTCTCTCTACAGTCTCTCTCTTCTCTCTTTTAAACTTTGCGTTAGAGAGAGAGAGAGTCTCTCTATTCTCTAGCAACAATTTTCCTTTTTAGGATTTACAACTATCCATACCAGAGAGTGAGAATAGGAGCAGCAGCAGCAGGGTTTTAGGGTTTTCAAATTATAGAGGGAGAGATGTGTGAGACAGTGGGGATGGTATCTTCTTCGGGAAGGCAAACAGGAGGAACAGGAGTGTCGATGATGGAGCAATTGGTTCCTGAAATCATGACTCATGCCTTGAGTTATTTGGATCATCCGAGCTTGTGCCGATTGTCTATGACCAATTCATTGATGCGTAAGGCTGCCAACGATGACAATGCCTGGAAAGCCCTTTATCACAAGGTTTTGTTTTTCTTCTAGTTTCCAAAGTTTTCCCCCAACCCAATTCTCCCCCCCCCCCAAAGATATTGCTATTTGTTTTTTGAATTCGTTGACAATGTCATGTTACCCACACTTTGCTAGGTTTTACAGTCTGAGAATCACTCGAATCCAATCATTTATACTATAACGTTTGATTTTGAATTGTGTATTTAGGTAGATGTCATGACAGTGGACTTCGTAGAATTAAGAATTTGGATGCTGCCATTGTTTCGATAATATATTAAAGCCAAGAAAATAAGGGTCAGGCTAGTTTAGAGAAATTGGCTAGGGTTGGTTGATTCTCCACTTAGTTGAAAATAGCATTTTTCTTCAAGGTTTAATGGAAGATGATGAATTTTGGTATCCATCAACAGTAGGTTGTCAGGCCCAGCGGTGAAGGCAGATGTTTATATGATGGGGATGAAGTATAACATGCATTTGGAGTTATAATTCATGGAGGAGGTGGTTATAAATTTTACGGGGCAAATAACATTTGGGATTAATTTCAGGGGGTGGCTGCTCCCTTGCTCCACCCCTCCCTTTGCCCCTGATCTGGGCAGTGTACCACCTATGTTGACTGACTAATAAGGTGTAAAACAAGTATTATAAGTTCTTAAAGGAAAATGATATGGTTGGTGATAATCATTTACATCTTAGCTGGGGTCACACGCCTTTTCTCTTCTTCTTGATATCTTATTGTTTCTGCTCTACTTCTGTTGAAGGATAAAAGGCTGAATTGGATGGTGATATACTTCTAAACTGGGCTCGCAAACAAGTAAATAGATCATTTTGTATGGTGTCAAGGTCTGATCTGATAGCATAATATCAATGTTGGTATTGCAAATCCCATTAAAATTTGCTCTCGTTGATAGCATCACCCCACTTGCATGTTCTTGCTCCAGTGTACATTAACAGCTGATAATTGTAGAAAAGTTGCATTCTACATCTAGGGCCAAGTTTGGATACAATAGAGGCTCCCTCTACCACAAGAAAAAATGGCATTCAATGCTGAAGTTTACAAATATAATAATCATTTTACACTCGTTTATGCAGAAGTTTTATGACTTTTAACAAGCCTTGGTTTCTGTGGTGTTTTTTTTAATCTCAGGTGAAAAATGCTACAAGTAGTGTGAAATAAATTGTCACATTTGCGGAGGAGAGTAAAGAGGAGTAGGAGGCACCACTCCTCTGGTCTAGATATTTCCTTAATATCTTTGATTTGGTACCACTTGTGTAGCTTTTGCTACTGCTGAGGCTTTTATCAAGCTGAATAGAAATGCTTGATTTATCTAGCATCCTGGCTGCTTTTGTTATAAAGCTTAGTTGAATCGGATTGAGTGGTGTGTTGACTTTTGGCATTTCTTCAATCATGGAGGACTCTTTATCAGGCACGATTCTATTCAATTTAATGCACATGGGAAATTGCCATATTTGCTTGTTATTCAATGGAGACTAGAAACTCATCATAGCTTCCACTTTAGTGTGTTGTCATCTGCATTTGTCTATATCTGAGCTTTATTTACTCTGTCCTATTTAGGAATCTCTTGGATATTTGTTAACCTTTTCTCTTTATTTTTCAAACATGTCCCATCTAGGATTTCACATTGGAACAGGATAATGTTACTCCAGTTAATGGATGGAAAGCTTACTATGCTGCTACAAGAGCTATTGTTAATCTCAACACAGAGTTTTTTAGTATTATCAAAGAAAGATCACTTCCTGCAATGCGTCGTTTTGGCTGAATTCTGATTATGTCAAATGTATCCATGCATCAGGAGACTTCTTTACAGGGTATGCAATTTCTAGCTGATCAATTTTTCCATAAAGTATCATAGATGAGCTAAGTAAGGTGTTCATTGTAATTTTCTTTGGTGGAGGATTATGATCTAGATCTGGAAAATGAAGCCTTATGATTGAGGTACTTGTGTGTTATGTTTTTGCTAGAGCATAACAAATGAAATTACATTTGGTTGACTGCTAGAATATTTATGAGTAGACTTAAAAGATAACACTGCAAATGACAGATTTATATTTTTGGTAAAGAGCAGGGTTTCTCTTGGTAAATTCAACATGCAGTTATGGTGGGATGAGTACTGTTGTGATATAAGCATACTGATTTTCCTGTTTTTCTCCTGCCATTGTGTGTATACACCATCACCATTTCACAGCAGTCTTCTTGTTTGTAATTACCCTTTATAGATCTTCTCCATATCATTTACCTTGAAAACTTTGGGTCTAGCAATGTTATGCGCCATGAAAACTTATAGATCTTCTCCAGCAGTCTCCTGCCATTGTGTGTATACAACATCACCATTTCACAGCAGTCTTCTTGTTTGTAATTACCCCTTATAGATCTTCTTCATATCATTTACCTTGAAAACGTTGGGCCCAGCAATGTTATGCGCCATCTCCAGGGCCTGGATAATATTTTAGGCTAGTCGAGATAACACTAGTGGCTCATGTAAGGACTCTTATTGACTAAAGATTTCTCTTGCTTAGGATAAGTAGAGGTAAGTCTAGAATTTGGTGTCATGAAGCATACGGTCAAATTCATGTGGTTACTGTGAGTTTACCCTAACCTCTAAACACTATTGGTATTGTTGTATGCTTTTAGGGATCATATTGCATCTCCATAACATGTAAGAAACTTGTTTTTCTTTTTAACTTGGTTTGCTTAGTATAACTCTCTCAAATATGTGCATTTTGGTAAACAATTTACTGCTGGCTCTTTTAGACTGCCTGACTCCCTCCCCCAGCCATGTACATGTATCATAGCTTGGAGTATTATATACTTCGATTGAGGATATTTCTTCATAGGTGGACAACTGCTACACGCACACATATACTTTTTAGGGTAACTGCATGCAATATTATTTTGAAATGCTTCGAGCTTTTTATTTTAGTAGAGTGTCCAAATTTATATATGAAGTTTGGACTTTTTCAAAAATATTCTGGCTATTTGAATGTGGAAGACCCTGGCCTTTCACTTTTGAGGGATGGATTGGTATGGTTGAAGTGTGCAAAATCCTAATGGAAGTACATAATTCATATCTAAATATGGTTCATTGTTTTGACTCGTGTAGCCATGATTCCCTGTGTGGCATGCGGGTATAATGCAGTTATGGCCTGTTGGGAATTAGCATTTGAATGGCATCCAGACGTAGTCTTCCAGGTACGAGACGTACGTGTTCGGGTGCTGACAGAGATGGCATGGGTTACCATGAAAACATATGTTGACATGGAGAGTGGGCCATTCAACATGACTAATGTGTTTGAGTTGCATAATGGGCAATGGCTCATGGTGCATCATCACAGTTCAGCCATGCTGGTGGGTGGACGGACATATGGAGCTAGAGATTATGATGGTTTAATATGAAGAGAGAAGAAATGAATCCATTGAAAAGCGAGTTCCAGCAGAGCATAGAAAGATGTTTCTTTTAGTTACCCTCGAGAAACTTCTGGTTGGCCTATGTGATATGCTTCTTTGCCTTCATCGACATGATCTTTTTTCCTTGGAAAGATTCATTTCTTTTTAATCTCCAATCCTTCTTGTCCATTCATTATTCATGTCAGTGGGAAGAAGTGAATCTGAGGGCAGGAATAAGAAAGTTGAGATTAGTTCAATTAAGATTAATGAAAATTTTTTAATGTAAAAAACATTAATTGAATGATAATTTTACTTTTTTATTAAAAAGTAAAATAGATAAGAATAATTAATACTTATTAATTTAATGAAAATCACTAATTGGATTTTATATTTTATTATTGGTTTTAAGTATAAAATTTAATTGGGTGAAGGAGCAAAAATTGAGAGTTACGGATTCAAGTTTAGCTTGTCCTCACAGTCATCCTCAGGAATCCGTCTCCTCCCGGCTCATTATCTACATCTGTTCGCAATAGAGGGAGTGTGAGAGAGGAGAGATGACAGCCACTAATACAATCGTGTCAATACCAACACCACCACAAGCCAACTTCCACCAACGCCCCGGCTCCAGCGGTATCGGATGGACTGGGGTTCCGTCCGCAACGACCATATCCACGGTGAGGTTCACTCCGCTCTGCACTTCTTCTCCATCTTCAACCTCCTCCATCGTCGAAGAAGACACATCCATCCGTACCACCGGATGATGTTTCCGCTCAATCCCAACCTGTCACAGCCACTTGGATTTGCTCTTCAGACTCTTTTTGCCAATTCTAATCCACAAATTTGTAAAATATGAAGGGGGGAATTCAATTAAAGTGACTTTAGTATTCAGCTCTTCGCTGTGTAATTCCTCATTTATATTTAGAATATTTGGATTTAGAAATAATGCTAATGCTTTTTTTTTTTTTTTTTTTTTTTTTTTTGGGACAAAATGCCCCATAAAACAAGCCCACTGTGCAATCACCACGACAAACCTTATATTTGGATGTCGATGGGCTACCAAATAAAAGTAAAAAAAGAAAATAAATAAATAAATATATATATGGTCACAAAAAATTCTTTGTATATCTTGTTTACCCATTTTTAATAAATTCTATTTTACCATTTAATATTAATACTAATATGCACTTAAATGTATAAAATTTTTTAAAAGAGTAATTAAAGAGAAAAAATATTTATATAAAATAGAGTTACGGTGGTTAATTAGAAAGTTATAGATGATTTTTTAATTTATAATGACACATTTATTTTTTAAAATATTTTTCATTTAAAATCAGCATAAGAAAATTTAAAAATTGAAAAATAATTATAATGAACTAGAAAAAAAAAAGAAAATGAATTAATAAATTACCGATAACATAAAGGCGCATTGGGTCTCGCGCTGTAAGAAAAGCGTGAGCTAAAAGCCAGATTCACCGCCTCTCTCTCTCTCTCTCTCTCTCTCTCTCTCTCTCTCATCTGCCTTTTTCCAGTTTCTTCTCTCTCAGACTGAAATCTAAGGTCACCGCTCAGTCCTGACTCCGCAAAAATGGAATCCGAAATTCAGAACCGAATCGAGAAAACTGTAACCGAAATCCTGCAGAATGCAAACATGGACGAAATGACAGAATACAAGGTGCGCAAAATAGCCGCCGAAAAGCTCAAACTCGACCTCTCTCTTCCCAAATACAAGCTCTTCATCAGACAACTCGTCGATTCCTTTCTCCAAAACCAGCAGGCGAAGCAGTCAGAGGAGGTCGAACAAGAAGAGGAAGAGGATGAGGAAGAAGATGACGAGAGGACTAAGAGAGCTTCTGTTGAAGAAGAATACGATGACGAAGGCAATCTCATCGTCTGTAGGGTTAGTTTCGTGTTATCTTTTACTGTTTCTTGTTCTAGATTTGGTTTTTGTTTGATGGAAATGATTTTTGAAAACCCTAATTTTTGTGACAGTTGTCGGATAAAAGAAAAGTGACGATTCAGGATTTCAGAGGGAAGACGTTGGTGTCAATTAGAGAGTATTATAAGAAAGATGGCAAAGAGCTTCCAAGTTCCAAAGGTATGTGTATCTGTACAGTCATAACTTGTTGGTCCTGTTGTTTTCGAGAGAGAGAACCCCTTGGCTGATTAGTGATCGATGATCTTTGGGTGCCCTAATTGTTCTCTGAGTCTGCATTTACAGTCGTACCTTCCTTTGCCCGACTCCCGTTCTGCATCATCCATCTCTTTAACTAATTGCATTGAATGTCCAATGTTTTCATAGTGTATATGTCACGAATGATCTTGGCGCATATGATCTATCGTAGTTGTCTCACATGTAATATTCATGAATGTTTTGTTGCGTCTAGCTTAGTGTATGTGTGTGGGAAGATTCATTCTATGAAGCACGGGCAGTTGACAATTGACATGGGGCATGATACGGAATGACAAAAGTTATCAAATGTTTTACACATTTGTAAGTTAATGTCTAGAAATTGGACATAGGCACAAGAAGGAGACACCCCCATTTCTGAGAAGGGCCCATAAATGTGTTGGTATGAAGATGAGCTCTCAGAACATTTTTAGATTTTCTCCTTTGGTAGAAGGCCTATAGTCTAGGAATGTCATAATTGATTGGTTTTATTTTTCTCAGAATCGCCATGCCCCGAATTTAACCCATATGCTTATGCTTTTTATTGGATGGTAAGCAAGACTTCCTCTTGCCGAGCCAAGCCATGTAGTCATCACATATTCTACGACATCCTGGAAGTAGGGGGCAAATATTAGAACACTGAAAATGCAGACTTGCAGAGCCTTGTTCTAATTTTGGGTCCAATTATGGTGAATATTTATAATGCAGTATCATATTACCATCTGTATTTCTAAGCATTCATTTACAGGGTTCTACAACTCATCTGTTTGCAAGTTCATGCAACTCAATTACAGATGCATCTGTATTTTTAAGCATTCACTTACATGGTTCTACAACTCATCTGTTTGCAAGTTCATGCAACTCGATTTTAGATGCACCTGTATTTCTAAGCATTCACTTACATGGTTCTGCAACTCATTTAATTCACAACATAGCTTAGTGCTCCTGCTATACCCAAAGGGAATAGAGTGAGGGTCATTCAAAGAATTGTCCACCAATTGTGCCATTGTTTAGTTCTATCCTTTTGCTCCTAAAGGCAGTTTAACCATGCAGATGAGTTTCTCTTATCTAACTTGTCTTGCCATTTCATGGTTTCTACCTGCTTGTGTGTAACAATGGAGTATGCTAACTTGGTATTAACATATACGTTGGAAATGTTTATTTCTGGTGGCAATTGCTGCTTTAATTCATCTCATCCAAAATAACAACACTTTGGAGGTTCATATTTAAAATTTTTAATGGAGATGGGCAGTTGCCTTTTGCATTCAGAGTGATCTTGTTAGCTCATTTTCATCTTTCATGTTGCAGAAAGCAGGAATATCAAAGCATTTGCGTTCTAACACCCATGTTGCATGTTTGTGTGTGTATATGTCTTGATTGTAAGTCCGTTGGCATCAAACATCTAACACTTAAAAGATGGATGCATTGATTGGGATTGACTCTTTGTGTCAGGGATAAGCTTGACAGCTGAGCAATGGGATGCCTTTAAGAAGAATGTACCTGCAATAGAGAAAGCTATTGGCAAGATGGAATCTAGATTGATGTGATAAAGTTGTTTGTATAAGAATTGAGAAAGTCACCTTGAATGCATCCTTTTGGACCTTAAATGCTGTTATGTTTTCTTGTCCCCGATGGTCTTGATCCAATGACACTTTTTTATGTCCACGCTACTGTGATCCAGTGGTGCACATATTTTGATAGATAAGTAAAATCACCACGTGTGGTTGAGGGTGTAAACATCAGCCTTCTAGTGGAATTACAGTTTGAGAGAATGACAAAAGTGTAACTCTTTTGAGCTTAATGAATATTAAAGGCTTATGTGGGTGTTTGGAAAGTCTATTCCTTGTAAATGAAGAGCTATATACTCGCATAGATACTTGCAAATTCCCAAGAAAGGGGCATTTAAGCAGGCAAAAGATATAAAACTAAGACACTAGCTATAAAGTACCGCCATTACCATGATCATAAAACTGCTTGCAAGAATCAAAACCCAACCTTTACTGGTTGGGACTGCCTTTTCTGATTCTGAGGTACCAAAAAATATGAATACTCTCCTTGAAACAAGCTTGACTATAGCAACACATGTCAAGATAAAACTCATGGTTACCACCGCAAGCTCTCTTGTCTCCAGAATAGCTTGATCTTTTATAACCTTTTCAACCTCCAGCCTGAGTAGATCAAGTAAGGAGAAACGATGTGATAAAAAATGAAAAAAAAAAATAAATAAAATAAAAGATAGAATTTAAAAGCTTTTCCCACATAAAAAGCCACTTCAGATACCAATAAAATTTGAAGAATGAAGTCTGCAAGCAAAAAGGGGACAGGTGGAAGTGGGAAAAGAGAGAAATTCGCTTCCTCTTTCTTGTACTTTATGAATACCCTCCCATACATTGTGTAAAACGATAAAGGAAACCACCCTGGAGGCCCCATTGACCTCATTACAATGAACAAAAATTTTAGATATCTGGAAAATCCCTCTGTTCTTGATCAACCGGAATTGCATTGTGCCCCGACTGTCCTGACAATGTTCTGTTCTCTCCATGCCTCATTCCTCCAAGCATATTAATGCTATGATGACGATGATACTAATTGTTATACTAACAAGTCACATGTTAAGGGACCAGATTATGATTATTGACCTGTTATATTCATAGTGTTCATGGGCTAACCCTTATTATCTTGCATATTCCACATGATCTTTCTATATCAAACCACATCCTCAGCACCACATTCTTTATTGTAAACTACTAATGCCTTGCATGGTCAACACTTTGGAAAGAAAATCTATGCAAAAATCAATAGGAATGAAGAGAATTTGGAGAACAAGGTGGAGGATTCGAACCTCAACATGATATTTTGCCTGGCCAATACATCCATTTGACACGAGACAGCTGCTTTCCATGACTCGAAGTCAGTGATTCCTTTCTCCTGGGAAAAACAGAAGAAAGCCAATTTGTTCAGTTCATTCCACACAACAAATAAAAAAATAATAAAAAAAAAGATCAGCAATTTAGCAGTTACAAGTACCATAGTTTCCTTCCATTCAAGGTTACTTTTCTCCAATGAGCACCGGTAGTACTTCACCTTCTCTTTGGTTGGGTTATTTTATATACTCCTCAAGCACCGATACAACTCAAGTGACCTCTGCTTCTGCATTAGAATTTTCAGAACGGTGTCACCAGGTATTCTCGTGGTTGGCTGCTGTCTAACTTCATTGACCGGATCAGGAAAGCTGCTGCTAGAAACTGCATCTAAGGTGGGTCTTTGCCGGTCCTCTGCATCTCCTATCCCTTTAGCAGCATCAGCAACATTGTTTTGAACTTCACCATTCTCCACCACATTCACAGGAGCCAAATCCTGTTCTGAAGTAGGCGATGAAGTTAAATTGAGCTTTAGCAATCTACTAGGCATGGGTTTCACCGTGGCAACAATCAAATATTCAAGCATCCGCTCAATTGCATTAACACCATACACCTTTAATACGTTCGGTGTGCAGTAATGTTCTGATCCATAATGTGTAAGTAAATTTAATTTCAAGTGCGTTAGCCATTTAGGCTCAGGAAGCACAAATCTTTGGATTGGCTTGACATTAGAGGCCACAAATTCCCCAGCACAAACCATTTCTCAGTCGGATAAACTTCCATACAACTCAAATTCCTTAAACTTGGAAGAGTAATGTTCATAATTTGCTAGTTTAATTGCATCAACAAGAGTTTCCTCCGAAAGTTCAACAATAACAAATTTCTCTTCGGCCTAACAAGGGTTCTCAAGTACTTATCATGATCCTTCCCTAATATGTTTATTGCACCTTTGGCCTCCTTATTGTATGCCGACACCTTTGCACCCTTAGAGGCTGAGGCATAGTTGTACTCTTTCCCATCAGGATCAAGCCTGTGGGTAATGTTGGCTAGCTGACTTGGTATACTCGGGCCCCTTTCTTTGGATGAAAATGCTTATATGCTGATTATATGATTCGGAAGTTTTAAGGACAGAAAAATGGAAATATGTAATTTTAAGAAACACCCTCCACAATCCTCTTCTACAAACATTTTGAGTTTTCAATACACGACAGACATTATGTTTTCTACGTTTCTTCCCCCTCCCCCTCCTAAACCAGAAATTGGGTAATGAGTATCGAGAGAGAGAGAGAGAGAGTAACACCCTCCACCATAAGGGTGGCCGAGACCAAGAGCTTGGGTCATTGAAAGAAACACCCACCACAATTCTCCTTTTCCTAAACATTTTGAGCCTTCAAAACATGACATTGTGTTTGCTATGTTTCTGGTAACCAGATACTGGGCAATGGGTATCTCAGACAGAGAAAAAGAGAGAGAGAGAGAGAGAGAGGTTTTCTGGGTAAGAGAATTTTACCTCCATAAGCGTGGCGGAGACCAAAAAAGCACCGACCCATGAAAATGAAAGAGAAGGAGAGCCAGTAGAAAATTTTCTTGCCATACTGTCACAAAATTTGATCTTTATAGACCCATTTCGAGATTTTTTCATCTCTCAGCAGCAAATAGAGAGAGAGAGAGAGAGAGAGAGAGAGAGAGATGTCTTGTTCTGACTTCTGATTGATATCAGTGTATGCCTGAAGAACGGTTTCGTGCGCTTATGAGTCTCTTGCTTCTTGGCTGCTGCTGCTGTTTCTCATCCACCACCGCAAACTACTTCGTGCCATAAAAAACACCGCATTACCCGGATTTAAATCCAAATTCCTTTTCAAATTTTCATGAATTACAATTTTCCATACGACATTTTTGCATTTTACGATGAATAACGGTCTTACCCACCCCTACTCAACAACCTTTTATTTACCAAAAATATTCCGCTAATTACACCTCTGACAATTAAATTGTCACTCTAACAAAATTTAATTTGCTTCCCTAGAAGTTGGGAAAAAAAAATTCTTCTCCTTAAACTACAAGAATTAATTTGGATGACAAGAGAGCCGATGACTTTTATCTCAATTTACATCATCTTTCTCTCTCTCCTTCCTTTCTTTTCTTTTTTTTTTTTAATTTAAATTTAAATCTCTTTTGTATATTAAAAAAAATAATAAAAGAGAAAATTCGAAGATGATGGAGCATGGGTTATTGACTTATTCATTTAGACCATTTTTTGTGAGGTGCATGTTTCAATAATTGCACCTCGTCAAAGGCAATGTTGAGAAAAACGTTTTTCACAAGACTCTTTAGTTTGGCGTACCAAGTATATTTGAAAACCAGTATAAGATACATTTAGAACAGAAGTGAGAAAATATTCTTTATTGGAATAAACAGTATATTTTTAAAAAAATATGAAAATTTCCTCCTGCGCTTTGCCATTGACCAGTACATTGATGGGTTGTGATAACAAATTCAACCAATAAACCCTAACTATAGGTTAATGTGGACATTTCATTACATAGCTCAAAAGGGATATTTAGCTGGAAGGAGGAGGAAAATATTTTTAAGGAGGCAGCATATAAAATGTATACCTCGAGCGCAGTAAGAAAATGTTAATATTTAAAAAGATTAAATTATTTTTAATAATATACACAAACTCCGGTGCAACTCTTCTGCACGGCCCCAACAAACGAATGGAGATTCAACTGGTGACCTTGTCTACAACCCATAGAAGTTGTGGTTGGGTAGGTGGTGGTGGTTAACAGCAACCATCCAATTTCTGGTGCAGCACTTGCCAGAATCACCAATGTTTCGCCATTGGAAGGAGTTAAGATCAAGAGCGGAAGCCTCTCTCTGCCTCTCTCAGCGTTTTGCTGTTCGGATGTTAAAAGCACCATCCAAGTTCTTATCCAAGGCTCACCAGAATCAAGAAGCATCTTCTCTGGAAGGAGTTAGGAGCGAATATTCCAGTTCGCGACCTTGTCCCAGTCTTATGAAGGGGAGTCTCTCTGGGTTTTGTTCCTCCAGAAGCAGACTTAGTGGTGTCTGTGGCGGGTATGCATTCAAAATAAAATCTATCTCTTCTCCATCGATTTCCTTCTGATATAAAAGAATCTGCATACGTGGTAATATCAAATGGTTTAAGTATCTTTTCAAAGGTCTACAAATTCTTGACTAGTATGTCCACACTCATACCTTCACAATTTTGAGCAAAGCTGCGAGGTGCCTCTGCAGCAAAGAGACTGTCTTCTATACATATCATTGAGCAACTCTATTGTCCTCTTTGCGACTTGATCATCCAATTTAAAATTGATAGGCGGTTCCATCAAGTCATAATCATCAAAAAGTGATCCCTCGAAGTCCAGTCTGGGGCCAACGAATTTCTCTTTTCCTCCAAGGAGGTGGTTCACTAAATTTAGTCATTGGATTTTCCAAATTCCATCTGGTGAACAGGATTAAAATGGAGGGTTATACAGCAAACGAGCAAGCAACTGTCAAGCAAAGCTAGTCAAGACATACACAGTCTATATTTTGCGAGCCAGCCAAGATGCATCTGCAAGATAGTCAACAGATGCCCTTGATGTGTCCCGACCATAAATGACCTCTTCAGCAGCCCTACCTCCAAGAAATACCTGAAGACGATGCAGTATCTGAGGCCGGCGCTCAAACATGTACAACTCATCATCTAGCCGATCAAATACAACTTAAGAGAATGTCTGCACTTGACAATTTCACCAAAAATGAGTATATAAACTTAACTTCACAATACACAGAAAATGTTCTCTAAGGGTGCATGCATTCCACCAAGCAGTCAACAGGAAAGTCTCTTGTGTGGCCCCATCAGTTACGCTAGAGACAAAGTTGAGGTCGGAATAAATACTTGTCCACAAGCAACATAAGAGAAATTACCAAGAACTTAAAGTGGGAAGAAACATGAAAGAAGCACCTGACCACAAGGGTTAATTGATATGTGATCACAGGGCTCAACCTTTCATTCTCGTATCACCTGAGTGATTAAGAAGTAACAGCAGTTCCCACTTCAGTTGTAGCTCTACGGCATTGTCCCTGGTGACCCAGTTCTGTTCCAACCCGTACTGTAAGTCTGTCTGCTGCATCATCCACATCTACCTGAAGAATTGCATCATGGCCTTTTCTCACTGCCACAAGAGCAGCCTCTTGAAGCAGCTGAGCCAGCTTAGCTCCAGTCCACCCTGATAGGAGGATGAAAGATTTCCAATGTCTCAATAATCAAATACACAATATTACCATCTACGGGCTGAAAGAACAATGGTGAGAACATTCTCTTCCAATATGTGAAGGGAAAGCACAAGTGTTTTAGTACATAGAGGTCCTCGGCCATGTAAGACTAGAAATTGACAAGGCTATAGACTGATAACAAAGATTATGTTGGAACACATGACTATATGTGAAGAAAGAACAGGTCATACCAGGTAAATTCTGTGCATAGACAGACAAATCAACTGATGGTGACATTTTAACTTTGTGAGCATGCACTCTCAAGATATTCAACCTCCCTTTTGCATTAGGAGGCCCAATTCTTATCTAGAAAGGAGACAGCAAATGAAAACAAACATTTAGACAAAAGAGTGCAAGAAGGAAACCTAATCATCCCCATGTATCTTGAACAATTAATGCTTGAATGAATACATTAACAGTGCAAGAAGGAATTAGTCCACGGTAAAGGATAATGTTGATGCGCATGACATTGACAACACTAAAGATTTTTTCGTCAGAAGAACAACAATCCTTGTGCAGTGAGTCAAATGCAGCTGGAAAAATATGTATGTTGAACAAGTAACATGAACAAACCTTACGATCAAAATGGCCAGGTCAAAGAAGTGTTGGATCTAATAAATCCATAAGATTAGTAGCGCCTAAGAATATTACTCCTTTGCCCGTGTCAAAACCATCAAGCTCTATCACGAGCTGGTTCAATGCTGTTTCCCACTCTTGAGTTGCAGCATTCTAAAGGTGGTCAGTAGATTCACTAAAAGATACCCTGGCACCTGATCAAAGCAACATATAGACAATCATATCACACTACAACTTTTACCATACCAAGTAACAAAGAACTAGAGATCGAATAAGAGAAAACAATCTTTTTTTCTTTTTTTCCTTTTTCTGTTTATTCACCAAGACCAATCCATAAAAAAGGAACTGTAATTAAATACTGATTTTTCTTTCTCTTTCCCTACTTTATTCACATTGTTTAGTTAGACCTAATACTAAGCCATTGTTAAAATGATGCATACTGAAGTTTTAAGGGGGATATTTAGCTTCTGCGAAAAAGTTACATATCCCCAATATCAATTCAATGATTTACTTCATTTTGAAACCAGAAAGTATGGGTGGATAGCTCCTCAGTTGTCCCTTCTTTTCACCATATACATCAATCAGAAATTGGAACGATAGAAGGCAACTGCAAGACTTCATCACTGGAGCATAAGTAAACAATAAATAAAGTAAAATCAATTAATTAATTAGTGTATATGTTTTTGCTTCTAGTTCTCTTGGCTTAGTTTATCAATTGATTAATAAATAAGGGCATTATCATATGATTAATAAATAAAGGCATAAATTTAATCACAACCATTCTAGAGAGAGCATTATATGAATTCTGAAGCTGCAGAAAGATGGAAGCTTTGATAAAGAGCCACAGTTACTTCATCAAATTTTCCAATACTAAAATTTCTTCATAGAAACAGATAAATGTACAGAATAAATGAAAAGCAAACAAAGCTGTAAGGAGGAAACCGGAGTTACCAAAAAGAGATCAAGTGAGACACCCATACCTGGTGGCTAATGCATTAATTTCATCAATAAAAATAACTGATGGTTTGTTGACCTGAACCAAAAATTATGATCTTCAGTAACATAGTTCTTTAATTCAAGATAATAACTTCAACATAGAACACAAAATCCACACCAAAAGAAGTGATCTGGGGTCAAGGAGATCGACTGTGGCAGCAATAAATCACAACAATAGTTTGGCCAACACAGAAATCTTACCTTGGCTCTCTTGAATAAACCCCTGATACGAGCAGAGCCAACACCAACCAACACTTCCACAAATTCAGACCCGGCGATCTGGTAAAATGGAACACCAGCCACACCCGCTATGGCATTGGCAACCAGTGTCCTGAAAAGCAGAAGAAATCATTTCAAGGAGGTAGAAGAACTATATGATTATATGATTTCAGCACTAAAAGTAAGCACAATTAACCTTTCCACATCCAGAAGGACCTTCTAATAGGACACCATGGGGAGGCTTTATCCGCATTTTATCAAACAGTTCTGGATTCTTCAAGTACCTGACCAACTAATCAGCATAAAAGAATCAAAAAGATTCATCTGGTAGGCTCAACTGATGGTAGTCAGGATAAAATGGAATGCAAATAAAAGTATTCCATGCATTATAATGAAGCATATGGATTACAAGTAAGATTATAATGATTTTGTTGACATGTGCTACGGACAAGATTAAAACCATATGTAATGCACAATTAAATTGAGATCATGATCACCATAGAGAATATAATACGTATTGAAAGATTGGCAGAGCATGTATGTTCTTACCTCTTGGAGTTCCTGTACAGCTTCCTTAATCCCTGCAACATGACTAAATTTAACACCGGTTGATCCCTAATGAGGGAAAATGACAACGTAAGTACATAAAAATTTCCCAGCCCCAACAAAAAATGAAACATAACTGTAATTACTGAGGAAACTTACATCAACACGAGCTTCTGCTTTAGAACGAGAGAAGTCAATTCCTTGCCGTATATCCTGAACATGGTAAATACTGTATTAAGACAACAACAGAATTGATGTCCAAAGTGCACAATCTATGATATTACAAAAACTTACCCATGTCCTAAAGTTCTTTGGTCTTCTTGAAAGGGTGAAGCAGACAACCACGACCATTTTCAAAAGAACCGTCATAATTGGTTTTAGCATCTCGAGACTTGCAGAAACACCTCCAAATGTATAAAACTCAAGACAACTTTGAAAAAATCCCTCCATCGCTAAAAAGGTCACAGCATATTCCCAAATTCTCTCTAAAATTCCAAAACTAAAGCCAAAGAAAAGCTTAATAAATGGTCTAACTGAAGGCCATGTGACATATACTGTTTTCACAAAGATGAAGCTTGTAGCAGCAAATAATGCTGATGCCAGAAACCCTCCAACAACAACTGCAGCAGCTACCATCGCAACTGTCACCATTCCAAATTCTACCATCATTCTGATAGATACGGAAGATGCAACCAGATGACGATACTCGGGCAACTTTCCCACCCAAGACTGCACCAGAAGATTCTTGCATAAGGAGACCCAAAAAAAAATTCCTCCAACATCTAATGATATGAAGAATGGTGCAGACAATGTGAACACCCAAGAAAATATTAATTGGGACTTGCTTAAGTAATCAGCAAAATGAGAATGCATTAATCAACACAAAGTTGATGAACTTTTTCTCCTTTATGCTTGAAAATTTTAAAGCGAGACAATGTAGATATTACTCTTTTTTAAGGTTGCATTAATGAACTCATCACTTCAAACTTAATCTAAAACAAAAACACTAGATATATTTACGGAAACAGGATCCACCCCGACCCCTCCACATGACTGATGCTTTCTCTAAGCATAAGCATTTCTACTATCAGCTATCAGCACATGTTATAATTAGCAGATGCCATTAAATTGAACAATTTCAATCAAGAGAAGCAAAAGCAGGCGAAAATTGTTACCATGCTTTGCTTTTCTATCTCATATTGAGGGTCTGTGTACTGTTCCTTAATAGCTTGCACTTGATTCTCATCCAACCTGATTGCCCTGCACAGACATACCCATAAAAGAACAAAAAGTTGGCAATAAGACAAATTTCACACAAGCACATTAAAGTCAAAACCCAAATTAGCACAAAAAACAGTGACCCAGTATTCACCATTTGGTTCACTGCAGGCTTTTGTCTCCCGGTATCTCCTATAAATCCACAACAAAGTCTCTATAACCACCATACCTATAACCGATCCCACCGCTTTCCTTTGAAGTCAACAACTTAATCTTATCACTCTTCATTGCTTTGTGGAAATCCTCAAAGCTCATTTGTGCAACACCTCTAAATTCTTCTCAAACACCTCTTCCTCAGACAAACTTGCTCAGGAACATATAGCTTTCCTTATATTCCCTCAAAATATCGTTCAAATGCACATTTTTAGAACCCTCTGCTTTACTAATCTCATATCTCTCTTACTTCAACTGCAGTCTTCTAAACCAGTCAGGAACCCCAAAATGATTACCGTCAATACCCCTTTTCTTCAAATTTTCTTTCCCTTTCAATGCATACAATTTGTTCCCAACCAAATACTTAGACTCAACTTGGCTAGGGTTTTCCTTCAAAACCCTAGTTATGAAATCATCTTCCTTCGTCTCAGACTGCGAAGCTGAATCCGAATTAGTTGGTGCACAAAATAATCTGTGAAGAAAAGGGTGTCTTCTTCTAGTAATGATTGTACGCACATTGAAGAGTTTTGATTGGTTTCTTGAGATACGATGGGAGACGGTATGTTGGATTTTAACGTTGCTGTTGTTTGTTTGAGGATTGTAAACCCTAGACTTTATAGATGAATGAAAATCCCAACGTCGCTGGGATTATTGTTGTTGCCCAAGTGTTTTGGAGAGGGCTAGACATGGGAATTGGAGAGAGAGAGACACACACACACACACACACACGTGTTGAAGTTGAAGATCTGCAAAATTTTGAAGCCCAAAAAAGAGATGAGAGAGAGACAGCAGCGAAGTGAAGACAACTGAAACTCCAAAGGGCCCAAAATGGGGTCTCATTGTATGAGATGGGCCGAATCTTCAATCTCACTGTTTCTCACTAGATTTGCCGAATATATTCTATGTCAACAAAATGGGCCTTGGCACCAAAAAAAAAAACAAAATGGGCCTTGATGGGCCACCTTATCCTCTAGTATTTTTTTTTTCTTTTTAATTGGGTGTGTTGAGGGTCCTCTAGTATTTAAAACGAGAGAATTTCTATTGATCCAATCGTTTGCCCTCTTTGGATTCTCCCTTCTTGTTGAATCCCAAGCCACAAGATGAAAGTTTTTTCAATCTTCTTAGCAATGTTGGCCTAAGAAAGGAAATAAAGTTCCCAATGAGGCAGATTAGCGGTACAAATTTTCATTCCTAGCCTAGTGATTACAAATTCAAATTCGTATAAAAAAAATTGAGGAAGGAAATAGAGAGAAGCACTAAAATAAAATATAGAATGAAGTTAATCTGCCAGCACCAACTAAAAGAGATGTAGCCTTCCATCCATTTCCAATGTCTAAAAAAAAAACTGGTAATGAGAAACTTAGGATCTACAATTGTATCTTAAAAATATTTACTATTTTATATATAGTCATAATAAGGATTAAAAACTTATTAAAATAAAATGTCTCAAATCATTCTCATTCCAACCCTAACAGGCGATATGAACTATGTACGGTATCAAATTCTTGCGTATACAGTTTTACTTAGCCATTAGGAATGACAGATTAATACTAAATCATTATCGGTCATGATTTCAAATTATTAAATATCAGTTAAACATATTATACTTTTATCTATTTATATTTAAATTCTTGATATTGAATCTTAAAATATACTGTAATGCTGTAACGATAAAACAACGGAAACGAAATGAAAGATGCGGAAAGATGACGATGAGGTTCAAAAACAAACCTAACATTGATTATTATACAAACAAATAATTTATTTTTTAAGAAAATAAACTGTAAATCTCATTATTTCATATTTGTTTAGTAAATAAGTTTCCTAATTCGTTGAGATTTTATTATAACAACATGTATTAAAAATTTTCATTTTTATATTAAGGTATTTTTATAGTTACAAGAAAATTTAGAAGAATATTATATTTTTAAAAAATATTATTTAAAATTAATTAAAAAATAATGCTTATGAAGAAAGGGCGCGTCCGTTAATTTTAACGATGCGGGCGTCGCTTCGGTTCGGTTGACGTTGTCGGGCAACAAAATAACTGCTTTTGGCAAAAACCATACCCCCTTTTCTTCTCTCAAAACGAAAAATTCAAAACAAAAATAAAATACTCCCCCCATCTCTCTCTCTCTCTCTCTCTCTCTCAAAGTCCCACGTTATGGCACCCGACATATATAGAACGAAGAACAAAAAGTCGAAGAATCTCACAACTCTCTCTCTCTCTCTCTCTCTCTCTCTCTCTCTCTCTCTCTTCACTTCAATTTTTTGTGTAACTGTTACTTTTATTGTCAAAATTGGGGGGATTATGTGATACGATTGTATTTGTATATTTAATTTTGGGCCACGAAATAATGGAAGTGAGTAGCAAAGAATTCGTTTCCTCTGATGAGTATTACGAGGAAGAGATCAATCGTCGCAACAATAATCAAAATCATCAACTTTCGTCGTCGAAGCCTCACAATAATGTGGGTTCTATGCCTCCTACTTCTTGCGTTCACGAACTCCTAGAATGTCCTGTATGTACCAATTCCACGTACCCTCCATTTCATCAGGTAAATTTTCCTTTTTTCTTTTTCATGTTTTTTGGTTTAGATAGATTGGAATTTTATTTGGGATTTATTTTTTATGACATAATTTGGTGCATGCCTTTTGAGGATTTTTAGAATTTTGTAGTGGGTTTGATTCAATTATGGATAATTTGTTTTTTAATGGTGGGTCTATCTTTATTGATGTGTATGATGTTGGGTTAGGGGTTGCCTCATGAATTTCATTAAAAATGGATTATAGACGTTCTTTTCTTTTCCTTTCCTTTTTTTCTCTTATTGATGATTGTTTTATTTGGTTTATGGTTTATGTATATAGCTTTTGGATTTGGTATGTCTACATTTTGGAAATTGAAGGGGGTGTTTGAACAAGCAGTATTTTTTTAGGGGTATATATCCCTAACATGATCAGCAATAATTACCCACAATTTTAGTCTGAACATGCCCTAAAGTGTGCAATCACATACCACTGTGTGTGTGGTCATGCAGATTTTCATGTATGATGAGACTTATTACTACTGTGCTTATTTTTGTTTTTGGTCCAAGGGTGATAGAACCACATTATAGAGGTTGCATCCCTCCTTAACTGTAAGACCCCCAATCTTGGTTTTGATGGAATTTGAACTTGGGATCTCTTCTTTCCAATTTAAGATTCTTTACCATCTAAACTAGCTGGCACCCACTGATATTACCTTGCTCTGCTAAGCTTGACGAACATATTTTCTGAAAAGTCTATATATAATCTCCTTGTATAATGTGGCCAACAAGATAGAGTTCACCTGCAAAAGAAGGATTGGAGAGGAAAAGCCTACTATCCAAAGAAGTTTATTCCTTCAATGGAACCGTGTTTCTGTAGTGGACATTAATGTAGGTAGAGCACTGAATTAACAATTTTATTATGCATGACACCACAAAATGGGAGAACATCTTTTGATGAACTATTTCCTGTTGCTTTTGCTTGTATGGATGGAAGACCCATAATAAGTAGTGGCCTTAATCCTTTGCTGGAAGTTCCTTGGACTTGGTATTCAAGTCCTGGTTGGTTTTTTTATCAGTGCATATAGTTGGAAGCTCTAGGTTAAGTGTTCCTTCCTTGCTCGGAATGACTATTCCTGTTTCAAGCAGCATTGTGCCTTTGCGGTTACTACTTCTGGCTCGGATGTTGGTTGCTGTAAGTCAAGGTTCTCCAGAACTATTGTGCATGGCCAAATAGGGCCAGTAATTAGGAATCGGGGTACTATGCATCATAAAACCTGTTGATATATCACTGTTGATCATGTACAGTTTAAAGGGCAAAGATGAGGATTGGTAATGCGGGCAGTTAGCAGTACTCTAGATTAAGATATGAATTCCATCCAAATGTTTTGCCCGTATGTGGCCTTGGATTTGATCTTCGACTCTTCTTCTCTTTAGTTTTTGTCTTTTGTCATCTATTGATCCGGGTATTGCAGTGGCATTTTTACTAGTAAATCTGCAGACCTGGTTCTCTTTCTCCGCATTGAAGATTTTCCATTATGAATGACGTGATTATTTCATTGACTTTATTTAGAATATTTACATGCTAGAGATCTACTTGGTAGGAAATTGGTGGTTACTTCTCATTGAGGATTTGCCCTTTTGCAGTGCCCTTATGGTCACACATTGTGTTCGGCCTGTAAAGCAAGGATGCACAATCGCTGCTCAACTTGTAGGCAAGAGCTTGGAGATATTAGGTGTCTAGCATTGGAGAAGGTAGCTGAATCATTAGAGTTGCCTTGCAAGTATAGTTCTTTGGGATGCCCAGAGATTTTTCCTTACTATAGCAAACCCAAGCACGAGTCTCACAGTAATTTTAGGCCATACAACTGCCCCTATGCTGGAACTGAGTGTTACGTTGTTGGAGACAACCATTTTCTTGCAACACATCTTAGGGATGACCACAAGGTCGATATGCATAATGGCTGCACGTTCAACCACCGTTACGTCAAGTCTAATCCCTGAGAAGTTGAGAATGCAACCTGGATGCTAACAGTAAGTACAAGGAACCTTAATACATCATTTCAATATATAAAAATCAATACACATAAGGTCCTTAAATGCTTGCTTTGTTTTCAATGTGCAGGTTTTCTGTTGTTTTGGCCAATACTTCTGCTTCCATTTTGAAGCTTTCCAGCTTGGCTTGGCCCCAGTTTATATGGAATTTCTTAGATTTATGGGTGATGAAATTGAGGCCAGGAATTAAAGCAACAGTTTGGAGGTAGGGGGAAATGGCAGAAAGTTGATATGGGAGGGCACTCCAAGGGGCATTCGGGACAGCCATGGGAAGGTCAGAGATAGCCATGATGGCTTGATCATACAACGAAACTTAGCTTTGTTTTTCTCTG
Organism: Dillenia suffruticosa; assembly: GCA_033439265.1. Lineage (NCBI taxonomy): Eukaryota > Viridiplantae > Streptophyta > Magnoliopsida > Dilleniales > Dilleniaceae > Dillenia > Dillenia suffruticosa. The sequence continues at coordinate 17,446,259 of JAVTVX010000005.1, read as the reverse complement.
GCGGGAAGAGAAAGGAGTTGAAGCTTCGGGTTACAGAAAGGATCTGGAAAGAATAACAGAACCCAGATGCAGGGGTCTGCATACCCAATCTTTGCAGCTGAGGCATCAGGCCTTCTTCGCATGTTTTGTGTTTGTTAACGTTTTGTGTGTTCAATTTATGCGGGGCTTTTTCTTTTATGCTTTGCGGAATCCAAAAGAGCATGAATCTTACAAATCTGGCGCTCAATGGTGTTCCCAATGATCACTCACTCTCTCTCAAAAAACAATTACCTCCCGGGTTACCATTTCTCCTTATAAGAAGTTGAGAGTCCTTAAGTTTCAGGCTTGGATTTTATATTTTCATAGGTTTTCCCCCATATCCAAATTTTTGCAAGATATACAAACAAATGGGCTCTTTGTCAGCAAGATGCAAAACTGTAGCATTAACACAAAATCTAAATTGGTAAAAAATTCCTGCTAGTTAGATAATTGACTAAATTAGATTCCTAATTTCTAGAGTCTGTATCAGTGATGTGTTGGGTACATATACATGTTATCCTCGTATAAGACAAAAAGGTGGAAGCAAAATTTTCCAGTTTAAGAAAGAACCAGAAGCATATTTGTGGTTTGAGACCTACTTCTGCTTCTGCTGGGCAGCCTCAACATACTGCTCCGCGAGCTTTTTAACCTTCTCACCTTCCTTGATGAGGAAATTCGCATTCTTGTCTTTTGAATGGAATCTCATTACCTTCTCGGTCGTTTTCGCAACAGCCCACCTATACTGTTCAGGTGTGATTACTCCACTCTTGCACAGCGGCCTGATGTGCTCCTTAATGTAGGCTTCAACCTTCAGAAGACATTTAGTATTAATCAGCATCAAGGGAAGCTACCACAATAGAACAACTAACACATAGTTAACTGGTAAAAACTGTTCATGCAAAGGCTTTGAAGCAAAGGCAAAACCAAAAATTATATTGGCGAATAAGGTACATGTATGGACAAGGGGGCAGATGGGGAAACCTTTAATAATTTTTAGGGAACAAACAATCCTTCAAAGATTTTAATGGCGTTTTTAAGACTTCTAGTGTGATTTCTTAGACTTAACATTTGCTAAAATGCCACTAATGGATACATGTATTACTTTTTTTCCCCTTTTTTTCCTTAAAATCTCATGAGGAGCCCCTTGCCCCTCGTTTGAAGTTAGATCAAATAAAGTATATTTGGTTGACGCCCCGACGCCCTTTAAAACCTAAACTAAATTAGATTTTTCATTTCATTAACAAAATATGAATGGAATGAAGGCTGTTAATAATCGATAATAGAGAGGGCAGTACCTTCTTAGATATACAGCTACTGGAATCAGATGGTTGACAATCATTTGTTTTGAATTTGTTGACCTTCTTTTGGGATAGTTCATCAGTTTGCAAACAATTTGACGAGTTCTCACCCCTAGATGAGTTGTTACCTGTGGTAGTATGAAGTTTACTCTCTGCACAGCTCTCCTGCCCAACCTCTAAAGATTTGACTGCCTGGCATGAAACTTTATTATTTTCACTTACAGAAATCATGTTGTTGCCAGCTTCTAAACCAGTCAATAGTGATTGAATTCTTGATGCAGTTTCTGGATACTTCACCATTAGCGGTTCTTTGTCCGGTCCATATAGGTCTTCACAATCTTCAAGAGAAGGTTCTTCACCTCCATCAGGTGCATGTCCTTCCAAGAAACCCAATGGGTCCACTTTTGCTTGCACAGGTGAGCTTTCTTTGCCTTGATCTTTATGAAGCTCGAGAGCATGGTGAGAATCCTGTGGCACATTAACTCCAACACTCTGGTCATTTTCAGAATGTGAATCAACAGACCGTCCATCGGCAATAAGGGTGGAGAACACAACTTTCATCTTTGATGCCCCTTCTGCTGGCTGAAGCATAGAAGCCTTCATAGCAGCACCACCAATGTAGTCTTCATCCTCTAGATCATACTCAAAATCACCATATATATCCAATTCTGGATAAGAATCCATTTCAAGAATATTATCGGGTCCATCATCTGTGATCCTTGTAGAGGGATCATCTATATTACCAATGGCTTTTGCTTGGTCAATTGGGGTGCCAGGAGGAGAATCAGACAAAAGGCCAGCATTTTTCAATGCTTCCTCAACCTCAGGATCAGCAGAAAGTTCATTGGTCTCTTGCTCTGGTTTGACAGCAGAGACTTCAGATGTAAGGGGAGTGACAGATTCGGTGGATCTATCAGATTTGCTATTATTAGAATGCCGCAAAAGCTCCTGAGAACATAAATTCACATACACAATTTTGCTGTTGGACCGATCAGCAACCTCCTTCTCAATGTTGACAGCATCTGCAACAGCCAACTCTGTAGCTGCGGTCCTACAAATTACTGATAAATTTGCCTTCTTCAAGAAGTGCTCTGTCAGGCGATAAAGCTGTGCCTGTACAACAAATATTTGACATAAAATATGATCCCTGGTCTTTCCTATATATGTATTCTGAACATATTAAAATGTCATGCAGAAATAAGTGACAGTGGGGAAGCTCTGGAAGCATGTTTTCTGATGATGGAACTTTCTTTTGTAGGTCAAAACAGTTTAGTTTCTAAGGATTTACTCTTAAGTGCCCCAAATATACTTCTGCATCAGACTCCTTCCCTCCCAAAATGCAGGCAAATTTTGAGGAAATAAAGAATGAGATTGTCAAATTATTGGGGGAAGGCATGCTTAAGGAACTAAAGAGAGCAAAATATACCAGCCTAACTGGTACAGGGATTTTATTATGGCGGCTGGCTGCCAATACAGGCCTCATATCTGCTGGTAGTTGAGCCTGTTCAACCAAGGACAAAGACCAAAACTCAAAATTGTCAAAAACAGAGGAATTATGCAATAGATGATCCACAAAAGACCAGAGCATTACATACCAATAAAGGATAATTTCCTTTTCGTACGGCATTGTCTCCCTCCTTTTCAGGTGCTGAACTCTTGCCCACAACAGCCATTTTCCTTGCCAGAACCTCCAACGCCCATTTCCTTTTATCACTCTTTATGTCATCAGACTTACCGGTGACTTCCTTCCGATTATCAACTTTCACACCAGCTATGGTAGGAAGAGATCGTCCCTCTTGGCTCTTTGAATGCAACTTGTTTACAGCAGCTGCATCCGTCTTTGGTGAAGTTTTGACAGCACAATGACTAACAGATTCTGTCAACCTTCCAGATTGATTATCTTCCTTACCCTCTTCAGATTTAAGTGCCAAGAGAGGCTTGATATCTTCCTTACGTGGAAAAACAGATGTATCTGCCAGATACAACCTTGAAAGGATTGAATTTGAGGTCTCCATTTCAGGCCCAATGTGTTCCTCCTTAGTGTTTGAGTTCTTTGTCAATAGCTCCAGAACTGACTTTAATGTCTCAACTTTTTCAGGTCTAGCCGTATATATGCAGCGATGCTTCCAAAATTCAATCTCGCAGTCCCTGTCCCAAGCTCGTCTTCGCTTTCCACTGGATGTTGCATATATCTTTTTTGTTAGGTTTTCACGTACTTTCCCCTTCTGCAACATTGACCTCTTTGCCTTTGCAACAAGAGGAGATACCTTCTTAACTTGTTCACTCTTAGGCCCCACCACTGCGGCCCTGAAGGCAGCAAGAAGTTTTGGGTCAAAAAGCTTTCTCCCCACATCTTCAGGGGAATTGTTGCGAACAGATTCCCTTATTTCTTTTCGTAGTTCCTGAACCAGCAACGATGACTCTTCGTTGTCAGAAGTTCTGCGCATTATCTTTTTCACTCTCACTCCAGATGTATTTTCTCTTTCAGACAAAGATTTATCAACATAATTTGTTTCTTGAACTATACTCATAATATCAGTGGTAACATTATTTTCTTCTGGACTATGTCTGAACTCATCTTCTTCAGAAACTGCATCCAGACACTTCCGTGAGTCCTTTATAAGACTTTCATTTCCTAGATCCATGGAAGGAAGCAATTTGGTTTTCTTTGCAAAAACTCGAGTCTTGGTGTTTCTTCTTTTCTCTTCATTTATTGAAGTTGCACGAACACCACCACTACTAAATAAGTTAAAAACATACAAGTCAAAATCTGATTATTCTCTGAGGACCAAACAATCATGAAAAGAAATTGGCACTGGTGATGGACAGATTAAACATGTAAAGGAATTGGTATAGTTAAAAAAAAAAAAAAAAAAAAAAAAACCAAGTTGGCAAGTAAAAATAAGTGGCAACAGAATGTAAGGTGTACCCAGACAAAAGTGAATAGCATCATAAATATATAGGAACGTATGTATGATGTATGCATAATGAAGCATGCATTTTGCAGATTGCAGTATTTAGCTTTCAAATTGCAGGATCTAAGCAACCAAAGCAGCTTCAAGTCCTGCATGCAATGAGCAGTATCATAGATCCCAGAATTTTTTTTTAATTAAAAAAAATTAGGCATGTAATAACAAAAGCAATCAATGCTAAGTTTAGCATAAGAAAATAACAATGTTAATAATTAAAATAAAACAGGCAATTCAGCATGTGGGGCACAATGGGTAGGTACCAAAATCTGACCAATTTAATCAAAGAAACTTTTCTTATTTAGTAATTTAAAAATATATACAGAAAGATAAATTTAAGTAACTGTGACCTGGATCCCATGTGCTTTCTCTTCAAACCAGTGACCTGGACAATGTTCTCCTTGGTATCATATGTGTCACTGTCAGCTGAAAAAAATTTTAGCAAAGAGAAGATTAGATGATATATCAGCACAAATTGTTCTTGCAGAACCATAATGAAACTCACTTAACTACTAAATTATAATAACTCTAGTTGATCTATAGCAAAGACACACAGTATAGCCAATTCGTCGTGAAAAGTAAAAAGTAGGAAACAAAAAAGAAGTATAAAGCTACAACCTTCCAAAGTTGATAATGTAGACTCCTCCAAATGATCTTTCTGCTCAACCTCTATGGTTTCATCATTGTTGCTGTCAGCTACAAGCAAAGACAAATGCCAAAATGTAACTTACAGATCCAATTAGATAAACAAGAAACATAAAACTATTTTACTATGACTAGTACCAGATTGAGAAGGTCTCACAGATGTATCAAGCTGAGGACTTAGACTTGATTTGTTCTCACACAGTCTGCTGTTGCTATCAAAGATCCCAAGCAACTCTGCAGGGGAAATTCTCAACATTTTCATGCCACTGGCTTCCTGTGTTTCTTCATCAGAACAATCCCTCTTCAATTCACCAAGGTTGGCATTGGAAGGTAAACTGGATGATAAATCTTGAGAAAAGGAAAGTTTCAGTTCCAAAGACTCTGACTCTGGTTGCAAACTATTTCCTGAAGGTGCTTCCAAAGCAGGACTATAGGCAGCAGAAGCTGATACAGGTGTTTCAACTTTGAGATCCTTATTAGCCAGTATGTTTGATTGTCCCTTTAAAGATGCCTGTTCAATTGGTTGATTTCCTTCAACCCGGGAAACAACAACAGCTGTCTCGCCAGCATCAACAACAGACACAGACAACTTGTTAGAAAATGCATCCTCAAACATGCATCCACCATTAGCATTTGTATCTGGTTTTCGGGGAGTCTTGAGCAGCACACATCTAAAGAAGAATAACAGACATATACAATATTAATAAGAGGAGAATGTTGTCTAACATAAATAATGGAGAATGGAGGAGGAGAAAAGAGATAGCAAGCAGTGGAGGAAACTATGCATATACACAATTCCAAAGTGGATGCAGATGTGTCCTATTTTCCCTTCTGCAGACTGAAAAAATCCATCACATATGACATGCCAAAGACATTATTACGGAAAAATGCATTTTACATTTCAAAGTTTACAGCCAGAAACTAGTTTGCAACAGGTAAAGGATTACAGCCCTGTTCTGACCAATTAAAATATGCCCCCCAAAATTACCTTGGGCACAACCATGAGCTCTCAGCTGTTCCATCAGGATCAAATCCCACACAGAAGGCATGGTACCTGGCTCCATGCACAAGAGGAAAAAATTAACTAGAAGATAAATGATTCCCATAGAAAAGTCCTTTTATGTATTTATTTATTTATTTTTGGGGAGTGGGGGTGGGGATGTCACTGCATAGAGGGCAAAGTGAAAAAAATCAAAGGTCGGTATGGCAACTGAAATGCACTTATGAGTGACAGCAAATAGGTATATCATACAGCAACTTAACATAAAGGAGCTGGCAACGAGCAGATAAGATGAGAGCACCGCAAAAGTATTGGCAACAACCATGGAAACTTCAATATTTTCTTAAGTACCAGAACCATCGGTTAATAAGCATCTACAGCCCCTGCACTAGTTTTTCTCTCTATAGAAAGAAAGAGAGATAAAGAGGGATAACCCAGAATTCGTACTCACCATATGTCACAAGAATCACAAGCAATTGACATATCAAAATTTGAGTCTTCCTCAATTCTTACTGATCCATTTCTAATTTTGCAGTCAGCTCCATCCAAACAAGTCACTGCCTACAAAGGACAGAGGGCAAAAGGCTTAGATGGTGATAATACACAAGTTTAAGCTTGTCAACAAAATGGCATAAAAATCAACAATTATGGGGTTTATGACATTTTCAGACAATTATTCTCTTTCCCTCTTTCTACGAACAAATCCATACAAGTTTTAGTAGCTGATACTAAGCTTCACTCTTTGGCATTCTCTTAATGCTTAGGTGGGGGATGCACGTAATTTTCCCAACCCAAAATAGGTCCCACATATAAATTTAATCCCAATACTAAGACAAGTGAACTGACACTAGAACTTTTGGGTACTGACACCCTTGAGCAAAGAAAAGTGTCATCTTCAGAAATAACTAAGAACATGATGTAAAACTATTTTATACTTCCAAAATGCAACTCTGGAAATCAAATTCTAGTTTTTTCAGTCTATAGACTATGCTAATCACAACTAAGAGAATGTAAATGTTATTTTAAAAAAACCTCAAGGGGGCCAACTTAGGGGGGCTTATAAATTTGAGTGATTGCAGGTGCATGATAATTACATTTTCGTCAATGTAGTATGATGGAAATGACAGTGTGTTATTCTTCCCCTCAACATACCAATCATTATCTCTGCACAGATAAAAAGCATAGAGTTAGTTGCTGCTCACTGATAGCCATATAGCAGGACTTTCAGCAATATAAACACTAAAACTTATGCAACAGTATATCCCAAAATTAGTACCATAAACAGTAAACTTATGAAACAGTATAGTGAAAATTTAATAATATATCTCAAGAATTTTCAGTGTTATCTAGCATTATGTGTCCATTGAGCATCAGTCATGCGCCAATAGTGACAAAAAATATCACCCTCAGATCAGCACACAGACAATCCTAATAAAACTCTCTTAAATCTGCAAAGAGATACAGGAAAGCAAAAATTATGTTCCTTTCTTATTTTAATTATGACTTTAATTTTTGGTTCACAGTTGACAGCTACAATTTTTCATCATAGTGACACTGCATGGATGCATGGAACTTTAAACCATGGTTAAACTAGATGGCTATTTTAAACAACACTAGTCAAATTAATTAGAATGGATAGCCTATTGATAATAAAAACGAATGACACACACACACACAAGTACCTAGAAACTGAGTCATCATCTGCTTTGTTGCTTCCAATGGTATCATAAACCTATAAAACCAAATGGAATTCATCAGAAGGTTCTAGATTGAGCCGGATAGAAGTAGAACTTGTAAGTTTCTTGGAAAAATAAAACTAGTTAATAAGCAGTCACAGCCCAAGGGCAGTTATTACTTTCTGTGGGGAGAGATTTGGTAGATAACAGAATGTTTAGACATTCTATGGAATTGAAAGGAAAGAATGAGATTGAAATACTAAATACTGAGAACTTCATCACTTACAGGGACACAAGTGACCAGCTGAAACTCATTCTGGCAGAGTGGACAGAGATTTGTGATGGTTGCCCAGTTGTCAATGCAAGAAAAACAAAACCTGTGAAGCACAATGAAAACCCAGTCATGATGTGCCAGCTAAATATGGTATTGACCATTTCATTAAAGAAGAAACAAAGAATGCAATTCTTGGATGCCTGCCTGAAGTGCATATAGTGAGTTGTGAACCTGGAGTGGAACAAAAGTGCAGTGAAGAGTAGCATAGTCCATTTGATTCATCTAACAAATTTTTTGGCTGGTCTAGAGAGAGAGAAAGTAGGAAGTTTTTAGGGTGGTGAAAACCCCTATGTAGTTCATATATAGGATATGTGGATCACAACCTCTCCCGAGCTCTTTGCCAATACAGCTTGTATCCGATGCTAAAATTTACCAATATAATGACCACTTTACTTTCAATTTTGGAGAAGTTTTATGATTTTTTAAAGAGCCCTATGTTTCTTAGTAAGAAAAAAAATTGGATCTGTAGGGGGCAAATAGTAGAGGGGACAAGGAGGTTATCAAAATGCCCCCATGATTTAACCTGAAATGGACCAGATGATTTTTTGTGTGTCGAGCAACAAAAGCACGATAGTAGGAAAAGACAGTAGCACAAAATCATCACCCAAGCATACAATATGCACTTTGACAACAGCAGAGGCATGTCCCAGCAAATTTTCTAAATTGCATTTTTCCCACCAAAGTTCCATTGAAGTAGCAAAAACAACATTTACGCATTCTACAACAACATTAAACATGAATTGTAAGACTTAAGGATACCAATGCTGGCAACAATCAAGTAGCCCCCTGTCGATAATAGCATCCATACATATCCCACATCTTTCGCCATCATACGTAGTACCATCCTGCACAATTTATACCAAAGATTAAAAAGAAAAAAAATGAGATCATAGACATAATAACTCTAATGTTTCATCATGAATTCCAACAAGAATGTGACTAATTCCTTGTATTGAGCTTCTATGCTTTTCAAATTGACTAACATACAAATCCGCTAAACACGCATGCCATGCACTTACATTATCATCATCAAATTCAACATGATCTTCTTCAAGTGTACTAGTCCCAGTGGATTGAATCTCCATTTCGCAATCCATTTAAGCACTCAAAGATCAAATTCAGATCTGCAGAAGAGATCACGTCACAAAAACGACAAATTTTGACCGAATTCAAACTCTAGGGTTTCAAGAGACGCAGTCCTTCCGTGTCCTATTCTGATTTTCAAAAGTTTTTTGTTAAATTTAAAAATAAAGAATTAATTTTTTTGCAAATTAGGGAAATAACTCAAGTCGATTAGAAGAAGAAGAAGAAGCAGAAGAAGAAGACTCACCTGAGAATCGAAGACGCGAATTATCGAATTCGCCGTTCGTCTGGCTGGAGGATACGCGAAAACGTACCCTTTCTCGATTTTCCGTATCACATCACATCTACTTCTGCATCATATATTAATAGAAAAAAAAAAAAAAAAACACCGTATTATTGGGTGGTCGTCCCCGTAGAAGAGTCATTAGTTCAGGACTCAAATTTACATTTCGATAAAGAGCACCCCCGTTTATTAATTATTATGATATTTTAGATTAAGTACAAATTCCCATATAATTTTACAGACTGACACTTGAGTCCTTCCATTTTCAAAGTCAACATTTTGTTCTTATATATTTATAATTTCTATCAATTTATTCAATTTATTAAATCTATCATTTATAAATTACATAAATCGATTTTTTTTCTCCACAAACACAATCTCTCTCTCTCTCTCTCTCTCTCTCTCTCTCTAACAATTTTTTATACATATATATATATATATATATATATATATATACGTGATTTATTAGTATTTTAATTTTCTTACGAACTCAAACTATTTTACTATCATAACAAGTTGTATGGATCGACAAAAATCTTAAATATTATTATATTAAAAGAGTAAAAATTTAAATTTGCTTGATTAAATAAAAGTATTTATAATCATAAACACTCTTAGTCCCTTGAATCTCCATTACACACAAAAAAGAAAAAAAGAAAAGTATAGACAAAATGAATGTTACATATTTTCTGCAGCCACGAGCGGGTATTCACTTTAATAGTGGAATGCTGACTTCTGATCGGCTGGGCAGCCACCACAAGTGTACAATTATGTGCACCGAAAAGATTAATACATGACTTAACCCCCTTGATTTTTTAAAAAAGGGGCACTCAAGATCCGTATGTTTGGTTCCCATCTATTCAAATATACTGTCCCTTAACCAAATATTAATTCTGATTCGGGCAAATCTAAAAATTTATAAAAGAGAAAATAAAAAATATATTTAAAATTATAATTTTCATGAGGAATATATACAGTTAAATTCTTAATATTAAATATGTAAGAATTTTATTATCCCTGCCCTCTCCTTCACCCTTGTCCGGTCCGGACGAGATGGGTCACTCCCAAGTATAAATATTGTTAAGCCTATTGGTAAGTCGGCAAGTTATCTTTAAAAATATTTAAAAAATAAAAAAGAAAAATGGAAAAGAGAAAATTACGGTACTAAAATTAGGAGATGCTGTTTGCGAGATCAGAAAGACCCATGAGCGTTATAAACTCCAACAATAAGAGGTTGACCAGAGCTACAGGAACTGAGAGAAGACGTAGACACGGCTGCAAGTGCAAACAGAAACCCAGAATTTCTGAAGACGAGGTACTTGAGTTTCATAGAAAATTCTAAAAGCCAAATATGTTAATTATTTAGAGTCTTTTTTGCTGCACTTTAATTTGGATCATCCGGTTTCCGGTTTTACAATCTATGTATCTTAATTTTGTTGTTTTGATTGGTTTTTCAGCAGGGGTTTCTGAAATTCATTTGGGGAGAAGGAAAAGCTGGAGAACAAGATTTTCTTGGGTGAGCGCGCGCGCATCCTCTTCAGGTACGTTTTGACTTTAGTTTGTGGGGGATACTGTTGGAGACAGCCCCTCTCTCCTCTGTGCTTTCAATAGCAAATTCCAACCTTTAAGTGAATGTAAGCAGTGTGATGCGAGAAGATAAATTTGGTGATTTTGGGTGCTGCAGGTGAATTTATTCTATTTGGTTTAGACCTTCTTTCTTGAATGATATCAGCTTTTGTCAGCTGCTTCTGTGTGAAGAAAGATAAACTGAAACCTGGTCCTGGATACGAGGATCCTCATGTTCTAGCTTCGGAAACAATTTGTAAGTGGACAATAGGTTTCTGCTTACAAATTGGGGGGAGACCTTGGCATGTCTTCAGTTTTTGTAGACGGCCTTACATGTGAAAATTTCAAAGGGAATTGTGGATTTTTTTGGCAGTTTCAGTGAATGAGGTTGAGGCATTGTATGATCTGTTCAAGAAACTAAGCAGTTCAATGACTGATGACAGTCTCATTCACAAGGTAATATGTTTAAGGTTGTAGCATAGCATCCTTTGTGCTGAGCTCTGTGTGTTTCACATTTGATGAGCACAGGAGGAATTCAGATTAGCACTCTTCAGGAACAGTAACAACCAGAACCTCTTTGCAGACCGGGTTTGTCATTGATCACTTACTTTCAAAATTTCTGGTATCTTGATGTGTGCCAGACTATCGTACAACTTCAAATTTGTTGCAGGTATTTGATTTATTTGATGTGAAGAGGGATGGGGTCATCACATTTGGTGAATTTGTTCGAGCATTGAGCATCTTTCACCCTAATGCGCCTGAAGCCGACAAAATTGCATGTAAGGAATGGTTGTTATATCATGATAATGAAGGGGTTCATACCAATTCGTTTACATTCATGGGAGGTTAATTTGGGGGAAAATGCTGTGCAGTTACATTTAAACTGTATGATCTGAGGCAAACTGGCTTCATTGAGAGAGAAGAGGTGAATATGACAGTCTTTTATTTTTCTTCCATTTCCCTTGTCTGAATTTTACTATGTATGCTCTATTTGTATGTTTTGCAAATCTATTTCTTCCAATCCTTTTTTCTTGTGACTGTTTCTGTCTCAATCTGGAAGCTGAAGGAGATGGTGGTGGCTCTTCTTAATGAGTCAAACCTCACACTCTCCGAAGATGTTGTGGAGGAGATGGTGGACAAGGTGAGATGGTAGACAAGTTGTTGATTTCTCCCATATCTTTCCCTTATAACTCTTTCCTTCTCTTAAATTTTACTGCCAATTTGAGCTTGCACTTCTACAGACTTTCATGGAAGCAGATTCAAATGGAGATGGGAAGATTGACTATGATGAGTGGAAGGAATTTGTAGCAAAATATCCTTCTGTTTTGAAGAGCACAACTCTTCCATATTTGAGGTGGGTTATAATCTTCTGAGTTTTTTTGAAGGACACTTTTTCTTTTGAAAACCTTTTATATGGTACCTAGATTTTAGCTTTTCCTTTGGTTTTCAGGGATATACCTATAGCTTTCCCAAGCTTTGTGCTGAGAGCTGAACTCTCCGAGTCGAATACACTTGGATAAGACCTATGGGCTGTGAGTGATTTCTCTTTCTATGAAAGGTAGATTAGATTGAGAAACCAACACTGCAAATGGCTTGGTTCGAGAGATTGTCTTTCGAGGCAGCTCAAAGTCTATAAAACTCCCCTTTTTTTTGGTTAATGTAACAGCAAGGTGGACAACTTTGCAGAAATGTCCATGACAGCATATTCATTAGCAGCACTAGTGGTGCATCTTGTACTTTGAACAAAAGATTGTAATTGTCCCTATACCCCACCTGTAAATTGTCATTGAGTTATGATACGTATGACCAATAATAGTTCATTTTATGTTGTCCCTATACTCCTTTTTTGTGTGGTCATTATAATAGTTCCTATAAGAAACTCTATTCATCTCTTCTGATCTATGTTGCCATGTTCATTTTACTTCTGTTTTTCTTTTCTCTTTTATTTTTTACCAAACAGACAAAATAACTTTGAAATACAAGACTCAAGATTGTGAGCTATTTTCCATGTTGACCAATGTTTTGGTGGAACTTTATTTGTCTAGAAAAGCTTTACCATTTATGGCAATCTTTTGCAGCAAATAAGAGCACCAGATTCCTTGTACAAGTTGATGGAAACAATTTAAGAAGTTTAGACACCTTCAACAGTTATCTTTTCCATGGTGCCTAGCGAATAAGACCGTAAATGCATTCTACTTGAGCAATTTCTCCAGATAAATCAATTCAAAAAAGTTCTTGTATATGGGCTGCATATGTAAGAAGTCAAGAAAAAAAATGTGTGAGATCCAATTCTTGCCTGTCAAACGCATTGCAAGGACTATATTTTGTTCCTAGATTGCACTGCTACTTGTATAACTGACCATTTTATTTGGATTTTGGCTTGCGGTTGAGATAATCACCATTCTGAATTCTTGTTTCTGATTCACAGGAAGAGTTTTTCTGTGAACAGAAAGAAGCATAGTCTCTTTGCAGATCAGGTCAGCCTTCACCATCTGACATGCAATAATATGTGCCTTAAATTTTGATACTTTTAGGGATGACTTAATCTTCTTTCCCTGCAGATCTTCAGTATGTTTGACCTCAAAATAGATGGCATTACAGAGTTTGCAGAGTTTCTTATTTCTTTGTGTGTCTTCCACCCTGACGCACCCCAAGCTGAAAACGCTGCTTGTATTAAAGCAAACAACCCAGTGCTGCATCTATGATTTCTCTTTGTTACTAAAGCTTTCAAATTACCTGCAGCAGTTGCCTTTGTATTGTATGATATATGAGAGACAGGCTTCATCAAAAGTGAGGAGGTAAAGTTTGAAAATTGTCATATTAGCCATACAAATTTCATGATTTTTTACTAAAAGTGACTTAGATGGGCCCCTCCAAATAATGACTTGGATTAAATCTGACCTGTTCCTTCGTGATGATATTATTGATGCCATGATAATTAACGTTGTATTACCATGGTGGCACAAATTTATATGCTTGTGTGTCATGGTTTAGCTTAAGCATAACTTTTGGTCTCATTGCCAAGACAATGAAGGGGGCAGATTCAAAGGGAGATAAGAATATTGATTTGGAAGATTGGAAGTGTTTCATGGATTGAAGTATATGACAGTCCCATATTTGAAGTCAGGCTTTCATGGTGCTTGATTTACTTGGTCTAAAGCTGAAAAAACTTTAATTTGTCCATGAGAGTACCTTAATCGATGGGGTTTGATTGCTGCAGAGATAACTAACAGATTCCCAAGTTCTACAAACGGATCAGCAACAAAAGATGAGAGTAGGAGACTCTTATTTGAAGGTACAACATGCTTGTTATACAACTGCATAGTAGTTTCAATGTCTGCTCTACTTAAAGAGACATTTGGTTGTGCCATTTTCTTCAATGATCAATGACTGGAACCTGAACAACCTGACATGTACACTTTCTAAGCATAGTTGGCCAGGGCCTGTTTACCCAAGTTTTGGGGAAAACAAAGAAAGAAAGAAAAGAAAAAGAAAAGGCTTAGGACCCGGATCTTCTGATTGAGGATTTTGGATTTTTCACCATTGGTTAAAACTCTGTAATAGATCACGCGGCCTTTCCAGCCACCAAATCTTGCAAGTTCATAGGATAGCACATATTAGTATGCTTGCCCGACCAGACATTGTCAGCCAAAATAGAATTCACGGCTTCAGTTGGATGGAACTGGTCCCACCAAATATGGTTGGAGGCATTTCTGCAAGCCATTTCCGGTGAGATGCACATGATGAAACCCTTGTACTTGCCTAAACCACAGCACGCATCAGTGGTGACATTGAAACCTGAAACCGGAGAAATTTGTCAAATACCATCACATGCAGATGATTAGAAGTGGTCTTTAAAAAAAACAAATATTGGATGGCAAAAATGATTTTACCATAGCGTTTGTGATTTTTTATTATATCCATTGAACCTTGAAAAACATCACAGAAGATGATATTTGCATCGGGGAGCTCATGTCTAAGCTCTTCAACCATGTTCCTCATGACAAAGTTGAACTCCAGTATCATGTCATTAATCATCTCAATGCACTTCCCATCTTGACTCCCGTACCGCCACATATAGTTAGGAGCACAGCCGATGGGTGGCAGCCCCATCAGTACTATCTTCCTTACATTCATATTGTGAAGGTTCTGCACCAACATATCCCTAAATTAGAAGAAACCAGAACATGTAAAACCAATGTCTGAAAGTACTACAACAAGGATTCAGAATCTCATGTGATACATGAATGTTGAACAGCATTTAGGGAAGTCACCTGAATCCCTTGCTTAACTGCGGTTGCCAAGAACTGATTGAAATTCCAGGGAAGGTAAAGCATTTGAACATTAGATACGTTGCGCAGGTAGTAATGTATGTAGTCATTTGTCCCAATTGAAATGTAGAAAACTGACGCAGAGATGAGATCAGTTGCTGTATCCTCTCCCATGTTTAATATGAACTGTTGAAAAGTGTCAGTAACTTGCTGAATTTGTTGGGTGAAGGAGATATGTTGACCCTGAAAAATAAATAAAAGGAAAAAGGAAAAAGTTACAAGACATGAACCACATGGATTAACCTCCATATCATTAGTGAAGAATAAGTTTACTGTAAATGCAAAACTTGTGGATTGAACAGTAGGGAACATAGTGAATTTCCGGATCCTGTAAATTAAACAGAAAGACCAAACCAAACTATACTAAATCAGTTTGAGAGAGAGAGAGAGAGAGAGAGAGAGAGAAAAGCATACCAATTCAGCCCCACTAGTGAAAATAATCCCAGCACCAGCTGAAGCATAATTGACTCCATGAATCATGTCTTCCACCCTTCCTGTCTGCCCCAGATAACTTGGTACTAATGGAAGCCCCAGATACTGGGCTAATCAAACAGTTCAAAGAAAACAGAAGAAGAAAACACAATAAGAAGCACACCAAATTTAATCATATCCAAAAAGGTCTAACAATTCTGCACAACCAAGAACTCCAAGGAAACAGAATCAAAATTTCACTTTCCCTCCCAAATTAAAAACATACCCTGCGAGATGCAGAACCAACATTATCAAGAACTTAAAGAAAAACAGAACTAACATAATCAAGATCAAAATTTGATCAAGAAAACTTTAGAAAAAAAATACCCAAATAGTCGACGGGTATTCTTCCATTACAGAATCTGCCAGTGGGTTGGTGCGTATCGAAGTCTCTGCCATAAGGGAGACGATCTGCTCGAGCAAATGTGCCTAAGTAATTGTTGGTTCCACAGTCAACAGAAGAGTCTCCAATGACGAACAAAGCTGGGACTCGTGGAGGAAGCGGTTTTGAAGAAGGCTCGTGGGTTTCATTTTCGGACTTTGGTTGAAAAGAATCATTTCGGAGTTGAACAGAGTCAGCGATGATGTTAATGAGATCATTTGGGTATTGCAGAGAACTTGATTGGATTGAGATGTCGATGATGATGATTGTGAGAATTATGAGAGGGAACAGAGTAAGTTTCTTCGACATGTCCGGAGAGAGAGAGAGAGAGTTTTGGCGGGTTGTAGTCACCAAGGAAAGTGCAGAGTTTAAAGCGACCTCCATAAAATGTTTCTTTGGTCAATTCCAAGACGGCGTCGTTCCTCATTTCCATGTCGTTTTCTCCTCATCATTGCAGAACGGCGCCGTTTCAGGTCTTTGGTCGTTATTAAAACGGCGTCGTCCTCCCTACCAATGCAACCGCACTTTCGATTATATTTTATCTTATTTTATTGGTGAGGGTAAAATTTCTATTATTGCTAAATCTGCAATGACTCACCTACGTTAAACTGTGAATGGCGGCCTATGTTAACAAATGAAAGAAATGAAATGCACCCTTTGCGATTTAATAAATTCAATTTAAAAACAATGTTAAACTAATGTTATGGTATTAATATATTTTCAGAAAGAATTATTTAATATAAGGAAATTTGAGCTAGTCCTTGGCAAATTTAGAAATTTGGCACTTTGATATGATAAGATATCACAAAAACCCAATAAAAAAACATATATTCGAGACTTAAACATGAGATGTACTTGTAGCGAAATGGAATGCCCCAAAAACAAGGATATATTAAATAACATTATGAGGAGGTTTGATTGATATTGCAACCAAGGACCCGACTTGACAGGTTTTTTATAATTGAAAATTTGATTAGGACATTTTTTATTTTTTATAATCAGATTGGTTTAAATATAGATTTAAATTCTAAAAAATAAATTTTTAATAAAATAAAACTAAGATTTAACAAAATTTCTCTCAAAATTGAAGTCATCTCATCTCTAAGCCTAATCCTAATCGACTCATGCACACACCACATAGCCTCCCTTCGCTTCTTGTCTCTCCTCCCAAAACAGCGACCTTTTCCCCTTCTCCCTCCCTTTGATTTCAGTTCTATCTCTTCTCATTTATCGATTTTGGTCTGATTTTGAGAATTCTAGACAGACGAAGTCAATTTTTAAAAACCCTAAAGAGACGAAACTTGTACCAACTCCACTTCACGGCTGTTTCTCTTTTCTGCGTCTCCCTTCTACTTCGTCCCTTTAGAGAAAGGCAGATCCAAAACTTCTTGAGGAGTCTCCATTGATTATGGAACGAATCTAGAACATTTCAATGTGAAATTAGTATTAATCGGAAAGAACATTATACAAAGGATTATGCATTTATATATTGTGTCAAATTGTGGATAAGGGAACAGGCGGAGGACTATTTCAAGAAATTCAAACATGGGAGGACAATCATCTTATTGTGCTTGCATACTTATGAGATTTTCCAAATTGACATAACTAAATGAGCAAAATCAATACAGAACTAATTCTTGTATATATTTAACCATCATCTGCAATTAACAATCTACAAATTTTGTGACCACACAAGAATCTCAGACTTAAGAGTAATTGAAAACCTCAAGCAGACTTGCACGACTGTTGGTGTGAATGTATGCACAAATTAGTTTTAGATGGAGTTTCACGAAACATTCTTAAAGTGACTTGCCATAACATTAAATTATTGCATATGTAACATCCACCACCGTATTTATCACTGTTGCATTGTCCATCAACACTGTTATCACAAATTGTCACGATCATTTATATGTAGCATCCAAATATGCCGGCTATAGTAAATATCCTGAAACAAGAAACCGTTCAAAACCATGAAACACCGCTCACCTGAAATGAGCCTTTTCCATCAGCTGGGCTGTCACAAGGTTTCATGTGAAGCATGATTTTATCAAAATGGGGAATCAATGCCAACTCAGTAGGTACCATTAATCTGCATATTGCTAGCAATGCAGCTGCACCAATTGATCTTAGCAAACTTGATTTACCACCCCCATTGGGTCCCGTCAAAAGAGATAGTGATTGCATAACAACCGTGTTATGTACAGCACTGCCTTGTGGTACGTCAAACCAATATGGTGATAAACCTACTATCTTCATCCCGATAATTCCATCAGATGGTTTAGTGTCCTGCATTGGGTATGATAATCAGTCGGATGCCATAAATGTGTAACAACAAAACGGTTGTCACAATGATAAACAATAACAATGATGGCCTCCTAGAAAAAATACAATATAAATTTTATCTGTACGCTTGAATTTATCAGAAATGATGCAGAAATTTGCCTATTCTAATAAATGTATCAACAAGAAAAGCAACAGAGAAATAGAGTAAGATATCAACCGCAGGTCATACCCATAGTAATGGAATATTTAACTACGTGAAACTACACATTGGCAAGCCAACTGGAAACCCCCTTGGCATCAACATATTTAATTCAGGAGATTTGGTCTTACTTGTCCAAAAATACTTCACAGAAAGGAGAAAGAACAAAATGTATGACTGTGTGTGTATGAGAGAGAGAGAGAGAATTTTATGTGAATATAAAAACAAACATAGATTGGCACTGAGATCATTTCTTACAAAAGCTTGAAAAGTAAAGTTATTAAACTTTAAGGAATAGAAGATAGGATAAATTTATGAGAACTTGAGCTGCGGCAAGAAATTTTCAACATTAGCAGAGGATGCCACAAACATTTTTTGACGAAGCATGAATAATGTTAACCAAGTAGATATTAGAGATGTCTCAAAACTGACATTGAATACCTATTCGACAAATTATATGGCATGTCCAATTCTTCAATTTTCAAAAGATAAATAATGTTAAACAATTTCAATAATAGTTACTTCAGAGCAGCAGAAATTACTAATTCACAAAGTTAGAAATATTTAGAGATACAAACAAAGATTCTAATTTACAAAATAAATACATTAATAAATAAATAGAATGTTCTCACTCTATATATGAAAAGGATGTTGATTTGCCCCAATTGGAAGCAAATGCAGTCACAAAGTAGTATGACGCCAGCGACACTCTTGGCCCCCTAGCCCCCATTAAAAAAAGGGAATTGTTTACTGAATGCAAGACCACAGACACTGATGCAGCATCTTGGCATCTCAACTTCAGGCAATCCCAAATTTGGTCCTAACAGGAACAAAACTAAGCCTACATAACAATAGTATTATTTTGATGCCACATCACCATACAACTCCGGTTGTGTTTGTGTGTTGAACTATGTCCATGCTACATAGACTACTCCAGGTAGGAGCAGCATTGAAACCATCCAAAATATGAGAGAGAGAGAGCTAAAGAAATGAAGCAAGAATTATACAGTAAAAATGGACAGGGAACATCTATAGGCATTAACCTGACGTGTAGTGGAATGTGAAAAGTACAACTAATATTGATTATTTTGATGATATGATTTTGCACATCATGAAGAGTCAAGGAAATGATCAAGGTCATCTTTCATCTCTCAAGTACCAAAGCGGATGTTTTCTTCTCATATGGTAACCAGGATCACGCCCAACTGAAGTCAGAGCACAAAAAGAGTTCAACTGAATTCACAGTTACAACACACCGGGTGACATCCAAATGCATATGTGGTAGGGTAAATTAAATGCATCACTCACTATGAGCTAAAATGTCCCCCTTAATATTAAACATGGGCTACACTGATTAAAATATATCTAAGGTGAAAAGACCTCACGGATTTACATTGCCAACTAAAGGTATTCCATAAAATAAACTTGTTCAGAAATTGACTTGATGGACAGGACCTCCTACCTACTAAACTCTGACAGAGCATGAAAGAACCATTTTCTCCTCCTTCCTTCACTACAATCAAAAAACAAATGCCTCAATCAGAATTCACAAGTTCAGCCAGAAATGAGAAGCAATAATGAACAGTTAGAAAGTCAAGGTCTCAGACAATGCATGTGAACACCAACACCAAAGAGAACCTTCCTGCAACAGATATGGAAATCAAAAGGAAATAAAATGAACACCACTTATTTTGAAGTAAATGAAATGATGGTAAAGTAAAATAAGTCTTACCAATCCAAGGTCGCCTGATTTAGAAGTTTTGCAAGATCATGAGATTAAGTACCAGTGTGATTTATAAAGAGAGCATGACCTTATTGGTAATGAACACTGGACTAGTGTTGACAAGGGAAGCATTTAACTGCATTTCATTACATGAGGCTTCAACAGACGATTCAGTCTGCTACATGTACCATGAAATTAATATTACTATTAAATCACCAGAAGAACCACACTAATTTGAGTGAGGAGAGACACAAAATGCATAAATACCGACCAGACTCAGAATTCACAGAAAGAGCTCCAACATGGAGGTTCCAAGGTGCCCTTTGCTCCTAAGCAAGGAACTCTATAACAACTTTAAATACCTAATCACAAAAGCAAGCCTCTGTATTAATCCAAATGATTAAAGAAAAATGGCCAAGTCATTTTCTCATCATCACAGAACATGAGATTCTGGCTGGAGAAATTCTACAACCAGTCAAGGCAGAAACAACAAGGAAATCTGAACTGCTTCAGCCAACTCATGGGAGAAGATCACAAAATGATCACACAGAAGTGATTTAAGGACATGGATTTTTCAGCTTTTCTGTGAACGGCAACATGCTGCAGCTGCACTATCCCTCTATAAGACCATTAGAATATAGGGGAATTTCCAATTCTGTAGCAGAAACAAAAAAACTTGTTAGCTAGTAAGCCCCACGGAAAGACTATGGTAAAAAAGACAAATCACCAGATTAGCAGAGGATAACATTTCAAAAACTCCACTCAAGCCCCGAAAACCTGATTTATAATTAGGATTCCAGGCAATCTTTTATTAGATCAAGAATACTAGATGGATGGTCTCACGATCGTTGATGTAGACAGCAGACTAAAAAGCCTAATCACAAGGTCTCAAAGACCTTGAAATCATTAACCAGTTATTCCAATAAAGGTCTCAGAACTCTAATTTGCTACAAAGGTATATTAAAAAAAAAAAAAAAAATCCTGATGAGAATCCAATTCACCCCTTTGATTTATTAATTCGATTTGCACAATCATAGGCAGAGAACCACCTCAGATATAAAGGTCCTAAACTTTTGACATGTTGAACTGATTGTTCTAGTAAAGTATAGACAACCTTATTTTTGCCCCAAGATTTTATCTTGTTCAGTCTCTAACAACAATAACAAGAAACTTGTTTTACTCATCAAGAAGAAGATCCAAATTCCTGGGTTTAAGAAACCAATACGATAACCTTGAATAAATTATCTTGTGACTAATTGCATCATGTAACAGAAATTACTAAACTCTGAACTTTCTCCTTACACGATCACATGGCAAACGAGATATCAGCTCAAAAAGAATAAAGTCAGGCATGAGATTACCCCAGTTGAAAAAATTGTCTCCCAAGCAACATAAATGATCTTAACGAAAGGCATTTTGAATCTAAATATCAGAGCAAGAATATGTTTACTACAAATTAGAAAACTGGAGATAGTTCATGAGAAGAAACATCAAGAACACTTCCATTCTTGCACAGACATGCCAATGGTACAGGTTCTGCAACCGAAAGCTTAGCATATACGAAGATTGGTTCGAATCAAATGCATAGGAACGAACGATTGAATGTGCAAAGAAAAGGATAATAAAAATTCAAAGAAAAGAATCCAATCCCAGGAATCAAAATAGAAAGAAACTAAGGGACAGCAGCGGACCTTCACAAAAGCCTAAAATTCTGCGACAAGAAACGTAAATTAGAATCTAAAACACTTAAACTCAATGGTCAAAGAACCAAAAATTACAACCCCAAATTTTACCGACACTTCGACAGAGAGCGAAAATACAATTACCCCAAAAAATCAGTTCAAATTAGACGGAGAGGAACGAGCAATTGAATGTGCAAGAGAAGGACGAGGGGATGGATGAAATGGACTCTTTCGAACCCTCATATGGACAGGAACTCCACAGCGTTCGAATATCGGTTCTGAAAACCTTAATCCCTGCTATTTCAAAACAAGAGGAAAGCGGGGAGAGAGAGAGAGAGAGAGAGAGAGAGAGAGAGAGAGAGAGAGAGAGAGAAACTACGCAACAAAAACCGACCCAGCTTGGTTCAAATTACAAAATTTATAAAACAACCTCGACCGGTTATCGTCTTAGGGAAGCACGGGGGAGGCAACAAAATGCGGAGTAAAATGGGTCGAATTATACTTCATATTACAAAATTGCCCTTCCATGGTCACTTTCATCTTTCTTTTTTTTTTTTTTTAAATTGTTTTTAACGGTGCGTTTGCACTCTAGTTCACTGTTTCACTTTAAAAGGCCTTTACGTTAAATGCACTTCTCCATAATCTATATCCGTCGGCAATTTTTTTTTTCTCGTCAAATGGTTTTCCTTAAAAAATTATCCTCTTAAACATGCAATCGAACACTTTTTTTTTCCTTTATTTTAAAATAACTATTCAATAAATATATTTTAAGACCTAAGAATAAATTAGAAAATGAGGTTTTGTAACTGGCGACCAATTTTTAAAAAAAAAATTAAATTATCATTATATTGATAATTTTTTATATTAAAAAGTTATATTTATCTCCTTTAAACTAGTGTTAGCTAATCCAAATCAGCTTAAATTGTTATTTTATAAAAAGTAAAAATGAAATAAATAAGTAAACAAAAATGATTATAAAAATTTTTTAAATATTAATATTTAAAATAATATAAAAATACAAAAAATTAATATTTAAAATAATAAAATTCAATAGGATACAACTTTATTACTCACCCTATCGACTTAAATTTTTTAATATTATTATATCATTTTATTGAATTGCACAATATGTTATTGCTTTCTTCTTTTTTCTTATATTGAATGATATCATTTTATATTAAATTGTCGGGTATAATATATTAAACTATACATAATCGTCTTTTTTCTTCCATATATTTGTTGTTATTTGTGTTTTCACTGTATTTGACTTGATAATAACTAGATTTATTTCGAACTTAACATTTTGTTTAGAGATATTGTTTTTTAAGATCGGATCAAAGGGAGATTATGGCTTTTATATTAAAATTAGTAAATGAGTGTAAATATAAGGATTCAATGGTGCAAAGAATTTCAGATTAGTAAAAATCGAGAGCCATCGCATCAAATTTTAATGGGTATCACCTATGGCAGATTCCGGCAAAAGGGGCAAGCGGTCAATCATTGAATCCGGAAGACATCCGAATGAGCAGGGGCACGTCCCAGTGAGAGTGAAACATGGCCGAGTCCATCCAAGAATGATATCCAGAGACAAGAAGGAATATTAATGCATATGTTTTGCTAATGACCAAAGTTACACCTCACGGTAAGTAGCTCAGAGTCGCGATGGTCTGTGAAGGCATTCATAAATTGATGCACGAGAGGCCCCAAAAGCCATATTTTCCACCCGTCAGAGATAATAGAGCTATTCATTGAACCAAAGCCTGCCAAGGAAAGATCAATGAGATGATGTAAACAATCATAAAAAGATCCAGGCAAGTGCCATCAACAACAATGGTAAGAGGAAAATTAGCAGACATGAGATATTATTGAATATTGTACCTGATCACGCTTCTCAAAGGACATTGCGATGGTGCCATTCTTTTGCAACCAAGTTCGATTACATCATAGAGCAGAGAACTCCAGTTTTGTCTCTTGTCCATGATGCATTCACCTTCTCTCACATTTCTCGAGAGTCGGGTATGGTCGATTTTTTGAAAACTCATAGTTTCGATTCGATTTTTTTAAAAAAGAAATATATGTATACAGTCGGATATGATTTTATTTTATTTTATTTTATTGGTTTTAATATTGTAAAATGAGATATGAAATATAGAATTAGAATTTTAAAATAAAAAATCGTATCATATCCAACCGTTGTCATCCATGATTATAACAAGTTTAATTAATTGGAGACCAGTTAACATGTTTAAATTGGCTTCGTGTCCTTAGGCAACTGTAACATTAGCATTTAAACTCATTAATTAGCTCTGATTAGGGGCAGAAAAGGGGTTTAATTTCTTGAACTTGGTAACTTAGCAGCCTCAACTTTCGGTGTTCAATTGCGTGACAGTTTTCGGACAAAATTTCACGTGACACTTCCTATCGATTGAAGCCACGTGTCCAGGACACCACCGACTCGCCAACGGTCTAATGGAGCGTTCTTTCATTTCGCCGTCTATTTTTCCGATACGTGCCTGCGTGAACCCTAATCGCACCATTTCTTTCAAATATGAATCCAGTGGCTTAATTTTTTTTAAATAAATTAGAACTATTATTAGAATTAGAATTTACATCTTTAATTCGATTACTTAATATAATAATTAGATATTAATATCTTTTAAGTAAAGACACGTATCGAAAAAATTTTATTCATTAAGAATTCAATTTGAATTGAATAGTTAAATCGAATTTAATTGAATTCAAAATAATTATGAGATATCGATAATTTATTCATAGGGTTATAATTTTTACAATTAAACAATTCTTTGGGTTCAAATATCACTCTTTACAATTATATTGATTGATTTCATTTCTGTTCTCTCTCATCTATCAGATAAGAAAAGGTGAAGATGATCGATTGAAGAGTGCCATCTCCCATCTCCCATCTCCCATCTCTCCTCTAATCGAGGGCTATGCCGATCCGACAATGAATGTTTAATTTGAATTGTATTTATTACCTTGACATTTATTGGATGTATATTACGCGGTCAAAATCAAAAAAATTTAAGAGATTTTTTTTTTCGGTCCCTATAACTAGATCATCTATCTAAAATTTCATCCCGATTAATTCAGACCGACTTGAATGTCGGGTTTCATTTGAGAGAAAGGTCTTCCAATATTATTTTTTCGGTATCTAGAGAGAGTCGAACTCCTGACCTGATCAAAGAGACGAAAGTATTCTTCCCACCTAAGACAATAAGTGTCAGTAAAAACAAAAAATTTAAGAGATAATATATTTAATTTAATGAGAAAAAAATAATTAAATTTAGTTAGATTAGATTATTACCATAAATAAGCATTTAGCTTTGTTGGAACCTAAATTTATTTCTCAAGCTATTCACACAATAATATAACAAAATAAAATCTTAATTTTTATTTTATGGTCACCTTTAAAATATTTTCAATCGAAGGGGTTTCATTGTCACATAAATGTCATATAGGACTTTCGTAACCCCTTTGCAAAAATAGTTTATAAATAAGTAATTTGACATTGTAAGGTTAAATTCTTTTAATCGTAAATAATTTGCAGATGATTTTAAAATAAACATTATCTACATTTTTAACAAAATAATTGAAAATGTTCCTTCCCAACCCACTTGCCCCTCAATAATGCCACTAGGGAAGAAAAGGTTGAACTTGACAGGCACGACCGATATATTTTAGTTAACCAAAAAAAAAATCGAGAAGAAAAAGAAAAAGAAAAAGGAGAAACTGAAGCGAGAAGAGGCAAGTAATTATGGGACATTATCAGAGGTAGGGCCAAGGGGCACATGAAGAACCATGATAATGTCTAGACCCTAAAGGACACAACAACCCCTTTTGCTTTCACCAATTCCAATTTAATAATGAAGCATTGATTTGACAAATAGTGCAACCACCAAAGGGAAACATACAAAACCCTTTAGTCCCCATCTTAGACCCATTTCGATGCACAATGTTAATAATGCAATTTGCAAGGCATTCTTCTCCCAAACCCACATCTCACTTTTTTATGGGCATCCGAAAAAGCTCCCTCTCTTTGCATTGAAACCCTAAATTTCATATGTACGCACCTTCACAATGAGAACCTTCCTAGCAACTCTCTAATTACTTTCTAATCACTCACTTGACCCAACTAACCTCCATTGCTCTCATGGGTTTGTACTTGTTTACTTATTTAGTGCTACTCATTCTTAATTCGAGGACCCGTGACCGAAAGCTTAGAAGCATTAATGTAGGTCTCTATATTGATTTTTTTTTTTTTTTGAGTACCCTTTTTATGGGACAAAGGCGATGAACATGGGAAATGAATCCATACAAATAGACAAGTTTGGACAAAGAGTCAGGGGGTGAACTTGAACCATGTGGAGGAGCAAATGCAGGTGTACTATATTGCTTAACAAAACACCTATTGAAAAAAGCAACTAGACACGGAAAAATGAGATTTGTCATTTGTAAACATTTCTTTAGGGGCATTTAGCAAAGATAAGCTTGTATTATTTTTTGTCATTATCTTAATTGTAATTTAAATTTTAAATAGATTTATAATAATTATCCGAACTGTGTTTGGAGTTAATAAAAATAGTATGTAAAGGCGTGTGTGCAAACAGTGTTTGTCTAATTAAAAACTATCCTTATAGCAATTCTTTTTTCCTAAAATTGTAATCTTTAAAAGAGAAAAAAGGGAAAGATGAGACCAGATCTTTTGTTTTAGTCTCCACAGATAATATGTTCTGTTGAGGTGTCAGCAAATTTTAAATTTACACCTTGCATCAAAACGGTGACGTTTTACAACTAGTCAAAAGCCAACGGCTATATTTTCGTTTCTTCACTCACAAGTCGGACTCCTTTTTTTATCTCTGTCTTCGACATTTTTCTCGAACCAAAAAACTAATCGCCGGCAAAATAGGAACACCTTTTTGAACAGACCCCCTTCCGATGAGAACAACAAGAGCCAATCTCGGAGAAATGAAAATAATCGCTTTAACCAATTGCCACCTGGACTGATTTTATCTCTCCAACTTAAAATCTCTCCTTCATCCTTCATTCTTTCCTCGGTTCTTTGTAAGAATCCACTAAAAGAAGAAACCCGTTTTCAAATCCCTTATTCGAATCCGAAACCCCTCTTCATTTCTTCATTTTTTTTCATGAATCCCCCCTTTTGGAGGGTTCATTTGGATTGGTTCCTTTATGCGTACTGTCTAATTCGTTTGATTTTCAAGTGATCGAAGATTTTTTGGCCCATTTTGAAGATCTGATGTTTGAATTTATTCTGGGTATATCCTAGGTTTTCTTTTCTTGATTTTCTATTCGATGTAGTTGTTATTTTCTGTGTGGTAAATTTGGTTTGGGAGAGAAAACCCTCAAGGGGATTAGAGAAAAAGGCATTGGATTAACAAACAATGTCTGTGGCTGATGTGGCTTTGAGTCCGATCCGTGAGCATTTACCCGGTTACATTGGTGGCCGGATCGGTAAGTGTTCAGGTGAATCAATCCTGATTTACCTCACTGTAGGTGTTTCAGTGATGCCTATGCGTGTGTTGGAGTCCGATTCTATTGCTTCGGTGAAGCTAAGGATCCAGACATGTAAAGGTTTTATAACCAAGAACCAGAAGCTAGTTTCTGGAGGCAGAGAATTAGCTAGGAACAATTCTCTTGTTAGCGACTATGGTTTGTCTGATGGGAATGTTCTGCATTTGGTGCTTAAGCTATCTGACCTTTTGCACATCAGTGTTAGCACTGCTTGTGGGGGAGAATTTGAACTTCGTGTTGAGAGGTTTAGGGATATTGCATATGTCAAGAAACAAATTGTTCAAACTGGGAAGGTTTCTGTTGATTTTAATGATCATGAAGTTTTCTGCAATGGTGAGAAGTTGGATGATCAGAAGCTCATTGCAGATCTTTGTAGAAACACTGATGCAGTGATTCATTTGTTGGTCTGGAAATCTGGAAAAGTTCAAGCTAAACCAATTGACAAACATGTTGAAATTTCTGTTGTGGCTGAGAGTGAGAGGGCCTGCTTGGAGGAGCCTCAAGTTGTACCTAGAAAGCTATTATACGAAGATTTCTTGTTGCAACCTTTTGTTGCTGATACTAAGGTCAAATTGCCTTCATATATTTGGGATTTGATTAACTCCACCTATGATGGTTTGGCAAAAGGGAAGCAACCAATAAGATCCGCAGAGGGGTCTGGAGGAACTTATTTGATGCAGCATTCTTCAGGTCACAAGTACATATCGATTTTTAAGCCCATTGATGAGGAACCTATGGCAGTGCATAACCCTCAAGGCCTACCAATGTCTCCGAACAATGAAGGCCTAAAGAAGGGAACAAGAGTTGGGGAAGGAGCAATTAGGGAAGTTGCAGCTTACATTCTTGATCATCCAAGGAGCGGACGAAGACACTTAACCAGTGAGAAAATCGGCTTTGCAGGTGTGCCTCCTACTGCCATGGTTCAATGTCTGCACAAAGGTTTCAATTATCCAGAGGGTTTTGAGAACTCTCCCAAGAATGTCAAGATTGGGTCGCTGCAAATGTTCATGGAGAATAATGGAAGTTGTGAGGACATGGGTCCTGGGGGTTTTCCTGTGGATCAAGTGCATAAGATCACTGTGTTTGACATAAGGATGGCAAATGCAGACCGACATGCTGGGAATATCCTGATCAGCAAAGAAGGGAAAGAGGGCAAGATTGTGCTTATTCCAATTGATCACGGATACTGCTTGCCTGAAACTGTAAGTGCTACTCCAATTAGCTTATAATATATTTAATGGCTGTCTCGTTTTCTTTAGTGACCTCCGTTGTTGATTTTCCGATAAGACCTTTTAATCAACGAATATCTGTGTTTGAGAATTGTTATTTGTCATGACAAAGAAGGGGATGAAACACCGAATTGTCGAGTTCAAATGGTCACTTGCAAGTGTTTTTAGTATATATGACTATTAAAGTCCAAGATTGCATTACGGAATATTTTTTCTTTCATTTGCAGTTTGAAGATATCACTTTTGATTGGATTTACTGGCCACAAGCTAAGCAAACTTTTTCCAAGGACACACTAGACTACATCAAATCGCTGGACGCTGAACAAGACATTGCACTCTTAAAGTTCTATGGCTGGAACCTCTCAATGGAGTGTGCTCGTACTCTGCGCATCTCCACAATGCTTCTGAAGAGAGGAGCAGAGAGAGGACTCACTCCTTTTGCCATTGGAAGCATCATGTGTAGAGAAACATTGAATAAGGAGTCCGTAATTGAAGAGATTGTCCGCGAAGCCAAGGATTCGGTCCTTCCAGGAACAAGTGAGGCTGCTTTTCTTGAAAACGTCTCCAAGATTATGGATTCCAGGCTCGATAAATTCAATAAATAAATAATGGGAATGGGGATAGGTGATTTATATTATATATGTATGTGTATGTACAGTTTGAAGTGAAGCAAGGACAGTCCATTATTAGAAGATGGACTGCTAAGAGATGTATTACTTAAAAAACAAAGTGTGGTTTCGGCTCTTAATTGTTATGTGTGAGCCTGAGACCTTGCAAATTTTACACGAAATTGTACTGAGGGGTTGACCTCAAGTTGAGATCCTGAATAATATTTGTCTAAATCTCTGTAATCCGAGCGAAGAAATTCCAGCTGGTCAAATGCCTGATGAGAAGAAAGGGCACGACGCATTTGAATTTGGGCCTAGATAACGTAATTTCGAAGTAATAAGGCCCAAGAGGCCCAAAATTCACAACCCCAAGGATATGCAAGGGAAACAGGTCTAACCCTGCTGATGCTGTGCTGGCAAGCAAATTTTGCAATACAGGAATGAAACCTAATCCCAGAACAGTTATATTATGCATTATCTTTTCTCTTTAAATAAATATTTTTTCTTGCGAACGGGTATCTGGGGTGATCAAAATATTGATGCTTCTTTTAGAATGATAACGATGATTTTTTTTTTTTTTTTAACGATGATTTTCATATATCGTGAAATATCAAAATTGAACCATAATTATTATATTTTAGGAGGTGTTCACCGTAATCTCGTCAAGATGACAAGTGAGTTGCAAAATTTTGGATAATCCAAAATGTTTTAGGTATATTTTTGGAAATAATTTTTTATTATTAAGTTGACCTCCCATAGAGTCACTCATGATGTGTCTTGCCCACTTAGACAGACAACCTTCTTGGTTTAAAAATGAGCTCAAATTAAACTTCTATAAGATGGCCAGCGGTGTTCAAAAATCAAGAAAAATTCTCTAATTTATTAACATACTGCTCTACTTAATTTATTTAGTTTATAAAGGAGAAATAAGAGCTAAAGGTTCACTCTTTAATTCGAAATGTGACTCTTTTAGCGTTGCTTCGTGAGCTCAAAAGCTACTCCTAATGATCTTCTATGACATCCATAAAAAGATCTAGAGTAAGGAGAACCAACACAAGTGTGCTTCCAATTTCTACAGGAGTAGGGTCGAAGGAGTCCCACCATCCTGTTTAAAATCTTATTCGGCAAGTAAATTAGATCCCCTCCTTTGCAAACTTTCCCCATTTTTCTGCTTATGAGGGTGGTGGGTCTGTTCCACTTGCCTTGCTCTGTTTCCATTGACACTATCCCCCGAAGGACTAAGTTATGGGTTTCACTGACATAACTTCGAAGAAACACTATAAGGTGATGGGTTTACTACTTCAATTAATAAAAGAAAATTTTAAGAAAATATGTTCTAATTATCAAGTTATGGAAGATATATCTTAACTCTTTGCATATTAGTAGGTACTGAATTCGTCTAAACATAGTATTATAATTCTAACCAAATGTCTTGCTGCAGGATAAAACCTCATAATAATATTAACATTGAGACGTGTTTGCTATGATTAATAATCAACCAAACTTTCCACTACAGAAGCCTCCTGTAATTGCGTTCACTAGAGGTACCAAAGATGGTAGCTCTTGCCTCCATTCTCGAATCAAGAAAAAACTCTCTCTCTCTCTCTCTCTCTCTCTCTCTAGACAAAATCCCAAGTCCATTCCAAAACCCAAAACAAAAGTCCCCTCTTTCACACTTTTGTCCCCAAATAGTCATTTCAGTTTCACCACCCCAATTCTCCCAACCCCAAAATAAAAACACCTCTCTCTCTCTCTCTCTCTCTCTCTCTCTATTTGTGTGGATCAGGGAAAATGAAAAAGCCACACCCACATCCATCAGGCCGTACAAATTTAGCATCATGCTTCGTCGCAACCATTTTCCTAATCTTCGTCACAATTGTCATTCTCATCATCTTCTTCACCCTCTTCAAACCCAAAGACCCTAAGATCACCGTTAACGCCATCCAGCTTCCCACATTCTCCGTCTCTAACGGCACCGTCAACTTCACCTTCTCCCAATACGTCTCCGTCAACAACCAAAACAGAGCCGTCTTCACCCACTACGACAGCTCTCTCCAGCTCCTTTACTCCGGAAGCCAAGTCGGGTTCATGTTCATTCCTGCCGGAAAGATTTACGCCGGAAGAACGGAGTACATGGCCGCCACATTCTCCGTGGAGTCTTTTCCGGTGATGGCGGGGGAGACG
This sequence comes from Dillenia suffruticosa, assembly GCA_033439265.1. NCBI lineage: Eukaryota > Viridiplantae > Streptophyta > Magnoliopsida > Dilleniales > Dilleniaceae > Dillenia > Dillenia suffruticosa. Next base: position 17,414,742 of record JAVTVX010000005.1, on the reverse strand, counting down.
AACGGTGGCGTTAGTCCGATGTTGACTGGTGGGGGGTTCAATGTGGGGCCCACAATGGAGATCGAATCCAGAATGGAGATGGTGGGAAGAGTGAGAGTTTTGCATTTCTTTAGTCACCATGTCGAGAGTAAAGCTGATTGTAAGGTTTTAGTTTCTGTCACCGATGGATCTGTTTTGGGCTTTCATTGTTAGTACTCTCCTCTCTCTCTCTCTCTCTCTCTCTCTCTCTCTCTCTCGCTCTCTCTCTACTTAGTAAAACTAGTTTTAGTGATTACCAGAGTTAATTGTAAAGAAGATTCTCTCTCTACAATTGGAGCTAATTGTAAACAAGGGATTAGATTATTCTTTTTTGGGCGAGGTTTTGTATTTGAGGGTTTTTTTTGGCCCCCCGGGGGGGGGGGTTTGCTCGTTTTGTTGCGTTAATCCGATCTCTTAAGTGGTGTAGAATGTTGATTGTAGTTCTAATTGTGAAAATCTGGGAGAAAGAGTATGTATATCTAATATTTCAATTACTGGGATTGAATTGAGGTTAAAGTTTCTGCATCACACTTGTTATTTAAGCATATATTAAGGTTGTTCAAGTTATTTAACTCAAGATTTTCCAATTAATTGTTTCCAATTGGCCCAATATAATAAAAATATTTTTTGATTAATTCAGATTAATATTAGGTTTAAATTTTTTTAAATTTAAATAATTTCATATTGATTGAATTATTTAAATTAAGTAAAAAAAATTAATCACGTAAAATTTAATCTGATTGGTGTGTCTATGTAATTCGGAACGTGGGATTGGAACAATTTTAGTATTCGTAATATAATTATAATTTATACGAGGAAGATTTTATAATAATAATTAGATGAATCTTGTTAAAGGTTCTTAAAGAAAATGGATAATTTTGAAAGGCGGGTGGGGAGGTGGGGATTGGGTATGGAGTGAGGGTGTGAAATTGGTAGCGAATGATTCGAGGGTTGTAAGAAAAGTCAAATGATGTGATACGTGATTTGATTCCGAACAACATCGGATTTCGAGTTTCTATTATTAACAAAATATAACAGCGAGAAATAAATCTGGTAATGCGCTGACCATGTTCTAAATAGAATAAATTTAAATTTAATGAAAATAATTTATCTAATTATTATATATTTAATATAACTTAATATTCACAATCACAAACCTGTTAAGAAATTAATATTATAACAAGTATGTAATTACGATCAAGGTGATAGAGCAAGCGCCGAGAGCTTTTTATTTGTCTAAAGAAACATAAATACAATGGAAAATGAAGAAGGAAACTTTTGAGTTGGGCAGCAACAAGCTATTAATACCTACCTAGGTTTTATAATTTTGTCTCATTAGCAACAAATGTTGGGTTGAAAAGAAAAGCACCAAGCACCGGCACCCCCATCTCATGCCAACTCCTTTCCTGCTTAAAACAAAATCGTGAGAGAGGAGAGGCATCTGCAGAAGTTTCCGAAGAGGAAAAGAATTGGTGCTTACCATGTGAAGTGCGTGGCCTCTAACAAATATTCATGTGCTTTGTTCGAACGATGAGTAGGTTTATGTGCTAAATCCAGGAAGCTAAGGTAGAGATTGGACTGAACCATTTATAGCAAATATCCCACCTATCAGCATTACATGATGGAACAAGCTTGCCAAATTTGAAACTAGGCCGGTCAAAATAGGAGTTTTACTTCACACTAGAAAAAACAAACAAGCAAACCCTTCAATGCATCCATACACCAAATTTACCCCACTTGAAAAGATTTGATTTGAATCACAAAAAAAAAAAAAAAAAAAAAAAAAACAACTACAACAACACAAGCTCATTTATTCAAATGATTGCAACAAAAAATTACACCAAAGAAAAAGGTTAACTAGTTATTGGCATTCGCAGCAATGTGCCACATTTCCTACACGCATAAACAAAGATAAAGATATTAATGTAATTCATTTTTTTAAAAAAAGAAAACCAACAAAAACAAAGAGCACCATCACCATAATATCACAAAGGACAAATGACAGACAGATAATTTAAGTTTACTCCAATCAGATAAAGCAAAAGTAACAAATGACAAATCTGAAGCATAACATATCAATGAGTAAAACACACAGGCAAGAAAATTATCATTTCCAAGTAATTGAATTTGTAAGACAATAACTATGACTAATTCTTTCTTGTTCTGGATGAAGAATTGTCTAAACAAACTATTTTCAAGCAAGCAATAGATGTTTGTTACCCTATGAACTCTCAGAGAAGAGGATACATGCTATAAACATTCGAGTCCACACAAAATGGACCATCATATTGGTGAAAATAGAAGAAAGATGAGGAAGAACCACAAGAACAATAACAAGTACTAATTATTAAATTGCAATTAAATATACTTGTGAAGTTTTGACTGCAGGTGCAAATCAGGCTTCCACCACTGATGAATTCCGTGGGATTCTTTAAAATTTGGTGAAGGAGATAAATTAACTGTCAAGTAAGCTGAAGGAATCAGGTGCAGCGGCTCCGAGCCACTCCTCCCAAATGCATTCAAAACTAGACTCCCGAGTGAGTGTTGGGTTGCCAGCCTCTCAACACCCCCAGCTCCAATCTCCTCCATCTTTTTCCTATGCTCGAAATACCCGATATACTCAGAGCAGATGTGATCACCTGGGTTCACAAATAATCGTGGGACCCAAGAAGATAAAACAACAAATGGATCTTCAGATCGGTTTCTCTGGCCATTGCCCTTCACAGCTAAGGCTAGTGCTGCAGTAACAAAACTGCCCGCTACTCTTATCCCATGTTTCACTTTCTTATCCTTAATCCTCTCAATGGGTGTGGATACGAATGGTGGATTAAAAAGAAAAGCATCAAGAAAAATACCAGTCTTCGCCAAATTCTTGCCAGCAACCATTGCCATTGCTGCACCCAAGGAGTGACCAGCTAACCAGATATTTGGATCCCCAATAGCTACCATACTTCGGACAGCTTGCACAGCAATTTCAGAGCGAGATGCCTGGTGAAGTCCATTTTGGATAATGTCCAAGTTCAATTTCAGGTCTCTTGAAAAGGACTCCCCTTTGGTTATGGTGCCCCGAAAGGCAATAACATAATGAGGGCATCCAACCTCCACTCCTGAGAAGTCAGCCATAGGGGGTTTAAATTCATAAATAGCACCAAAAATGTCATCTTCATCCTTGAGCAGACTATGCAACTGAAAGTTAAAAAACTGCCACCAAAGAGGAGCTAGAGCTTGCAGCCCTTCACGCTTCTCCTGGCGATCACGCTCTAGGATGTAGACACCCTGAACTAAACTTGCAGCAACAGACCTTCGGTGATGTTCATTTTTCCTGCAGCATCATAATCTTTTCTCACCATCACGATTGACTGAGAAAAGCATTAGAGGAGCATAATATAAACCTATGACTGAATAAATTTCAAACCTAGTTTATAAATGAATTTCACTAATATTCATGACTTTTTCAATGGCTACTACTCTACAACAGTATTAGATAAACATGCAAAAGTAATGGCCGCAGCTAACCTACAATTTTTACATCAATGCAAATGCCTTGACTGTTAGCATGAGTCACCCTTTTCTGTCATATTATTTCTAATTGGCAGAGAATGGCACCATCCAAATGACTTTTGTGATCAAAGGGAACCATAGAACTGAAATAGGCCTCAATACTCTCAGATGAATTTAATACAACAATTGACATAAATTTCATTATTTATTCTCGGAGAAAAATGGAGCCCCTTGATTAATAAAATACGAAAAATAAAGACAAGATCATTACCAGTCAACTGAGGTCAGATATAAGGGTCCTGAAAGGTCGAATACTTCTCTCTCTGACGCCATTGAACCCTATACTCCTCAAGTCAAATTCCCTCTCTTCCAAACTCCTGAAACTAGCTCTGCATGGAAGGAGTGAGCAGCAATTAACTTCCGAACACTTCAACATAGAATTTCTATCAAAGAGAAGAAATTTCTCACGACCGCAAGTACACGAGGAAGCTCCCAAACAAGAGCAAAAGTTATCATTTGCAACAATCCATGACCTCAAACATTGTTGAAAATAAAAGCCAATCAGCACGCACCCCCATAAATCAAAAGGGTAATTGTTCAATGAGATCTTGCCGAACCAAAATTTTCTCTACGAATTGCATTCGATAGATTTCTAATCTATGACCATTTACACTAAGGAATGGCTCATTTGGAGTAGGTTTATGATGCATAAATTCTCCATTTTTGCTATCTAAGGCGAGACCAATACGTAAGAAACCACATGGGAAAATAATTCCTAAGCCATAGCCGAGAAGCCATAAACCTTTTCAAACGATAGTAACCAAAAATTTGACTGAAGAACAATGTTAACTAATCATTGACATCCTAAAATCACCCACCGATATGCCACATTTCTTATACCCAGAAAATAATATAAAGAGAATGCCCAGAAATTATCAGAAAAAATATATGATGTTTTAGGGTTTCATTAGATTCTGAAACTAGGAACAACATATGGTATCAAAAAATTGTAATGTTCATACCTTGAATATTAAAAATCAGATCTGAGGAAGAATGCCCACTCTCTCTCTCTCTCTCTCTCTCTCTCGTGTGTTGTGAGTAGGGAGAACGGGAGGGAGACCGGTCTTTTTCAAGGTTTTTTCCAATGTTAAGAGAGTCTATCTAATGTCGGTGGATACCATGTCACCATCCTTTTTTCGGGTGCAGAACAGGATCGAAAGAGTATGTCGTGTTGCCGAGGAATACTGAGTCAAAACGGCGTCGCTTAGATGGACCCCACTTATTAGTTTCTGGACTGTGACGCGACTGCAAGTATGGTGATTTATCATTTTCCATTTATCGGCCCCATTACCTAAATTAAATTACATATTTCCAGTTGTATAGTATTGCAAATTTACAAAAAATCTATATCTTATTCTATAAAACATGGTTTTTTCTTTTTTTTTTTTTGGGTCAGGTCAACCTGAAAAAATGGAAATTCCAAGGAAATGAAAGAAACACTCAATTAAGTTACTTTAATATGTGGAACAATTGGGGGTTTGCTTATATATCCCTAACTTGCAAGGTTTTGATTCCTTGATAGTTATTACCTAGTCATTGGCCCTTTAAATGGAAAGGGGGCAGGAAATGATAGTTCCTTTGATAAGGAAAATCCAACAGCCATTTCTCTTCTGGAGTAGTGATCTAGACTGCTCTATAGGGGAGTAAGAAACGTGAGAAAGTCATTAAAGTCAGGCCTGGTAAGGATAATTTCATCACCCGACTGTTCCCCTGATTTCCATTTTATGGAAGGATTTGATCGTCCTGAAAACACCATTTCCAAAGATCACATGAAAGGGGAAAGACAAAAGTTTAATGGACAATAGAACTGAAACAGGATTCAACACAACCCATTCGATGATAACCATTATATATGAAAGTGAACATCTGAAAATCTAATTCATATGATTAGGGCATTAAAGAGTTTTGTTAGGCATCAGCTCCAATACATTTTCGTTCCCCTTGCAGTTTCTGCCAATGACCAAGGTTGTACAGACAACTCAGTCACACATACGCACATTGCACAAAGAGTTGGAATTTTGGTCTCCCAGTATAAATTTCCGCATCAAAAACCGTTTATTTCATTGCAAAACCATTTATTTCATTGCACAACTGGTAGGTAACACAGCACTCCTAGGAAGCAGAAGACTGCAGTTGTTGTGCGCGAGAATTACAAAAAAGTATAGTTAGAATTAGAAATCAATATCTCAGCTATAAGTCAATCAGTAGAATCCTTCGAAGCTTCATAACCGTAAGGGTTCTTGCTCGCCCAGTTCCACTGATCTCTGCACATTTCATCTAAATCATATTTGGCTCTGAAAAGAAAAGGAAAGCCCATGTCACGACTTTGTAACTTCATAAAAGGAGTTCATGAACAAAGTTGAACGCAGGCAGATGACCAAAAAACTTTGCCCTTAAGGTTTCAATGAAAAACTTGTGAAATAATTCAATTTTAAGATCAAATGAAGAGCATTAACAGAGGGCATCATGAATTGGTTAGCAAAGAAAATGGATTTTCTCTTGATGACTATCCTATAAGAATGCCCAAATAAAATCTCATCATAGACCAGAAATTACCTCCAGTTCAACTCGTGCTCAGCCTTATCAGTTGCTGCATAAACAATCTCAGCATCGCCAGGTCGCCGGCCAGCCATAACCAAAGGAATTTTCTAAAGCAAGAATATTGGAGGACATCAGAAGAAATGTAAAAACAGATAACAGGCGGATCCTGTCAATGCTTTCTGATGATGCAGATGGAATGCGTGATAAACTATGAAGAAAAGCAGCTTAGGATCTTTGACAGATAATAGCAAGACCACAGATTAGCCAGGCACAGGTCCTAATGAGGTAACTGAACAGAAATCTAAAAATTGCCCCAGAATAAGCACCCTAAGGCACTGCATCCGCTAGGCAGACTTCCTCGTGCTCCTATGATGCTCAACCCTCATTAGGCATAAAGGTAGGTTAATAGCCACCAGTTCTAAAGGGTGCCGTGTTACTCATAAACATGTTAATACCTTTCCAGATGCCTTTTCAAAAGCCTCCACCATCTCCAACACTGACCTGCCTTTTCCTGTTCCCAAGTTATAGACATCACATCCTGCAAATATACATTTCATCAAAGTCAATGTGACTCAAACTTACCTAGCCAGAACTAGTAATAAACAGACTTTAATGCAGCTAAAGCAGCTATTATATTAACAATAGAAATGGGCTCTCAACAACTAATGCTAACAAAAAGCATGCACTTGACTCCAGCTTAAACTTAGCTGGCAGGGTGCCACTCCAACCATCAATTTATGCAAGCACCATAACAACATTGTTAAGATCAGACCAACCACGTACCAGATAATGTAAACAAGAGGTCATCATAAACAGTCCTATAAAACATGAAAAATACAAAAATGGCATGGGAATGAGATCATGCTAATCAAAGGCAAAAGGCCATATAATACCACAAGACGAGGTCCCTGTACTTGAATATCCCCAAAAAGGAAAGAGCAATATATACTAATAGTTTGTAGACACAGACCTATTTTTGATTCAAATAGCTTGCGCAAAGCAGCTAGATGCCCATCTGCTAAGTCAACCACATGTATGTAATCACGTACCTGTAGAAAGGAAATTGTCATTAGTGGATCTGTTACAGTGTGGAAGCATAAGAAATTACATTGATATAATCACATGAGACCTGTATATTTGCTGTTCTGTTCGGGGTTGAAAATGATTTTGCACAACAGCAAAAAACTTACCCCAGTACCATCTTTTGTTGAGTAGTCAGTTCCAAAAACTGTCAATGCAGGCCGCCTGCCAACAGCAACTTGCTGTATAAAAGGCATTAAGTTGTTGGGAATGCCACGAGGATCTTCACCAATATCACCACTTGGATGTGCACCAACCGGGTTGAAGTATCTTAATAATACAATTTCCCACTCATTGTCTGAGCGGTAAACATCGCGGCATATCTCTTCAATGAAAAGCTGAAAAGGAAAAACACAAGACAAATGAATCAAACATGATTTTTTTTTTCTGGGCAATAATATATACTATCTAAGCATCCCATTGTCTCACAATTTAATTTCAAATTCTGTGTTTCTTGGTGTCAATAACCATAAACTAACTTTTAGCATGCTATACCTTTGTTCGCCCATATGGATTTGTAGCAGATAGAGGGAACTCTTCGGTACAAGGAACTTCCTTTGGCCAACCATAAACTGTAGCTGATGATGAAAAGACAAGCTGAAATGATCTCAAAAATGACAAAATGTCAAATAAATATTTTTAGCTCTCAAAGGCTAGAGCTAATAAAATAGGCCAAAGTCATAAATTGAAGACCAAGATTAGAGCCATAAAACTGTGGCACACTTGAACCCTATCAGCTATTAATAAAAGATATGTGGATTTTCACTAGAATAAGCACCACTTAAAAGCATGTCTTTTTAGTAGCCTCAAGGAAAGGGTCGGTGGAATTGCATTGAATGCTTTCAGAGCATGAAGATCTGCTTTCCCTATGAATAACTTAATGTCAAAGTTATTATCAGTGAACAAAACTAAATGACTGAAAAGGGCTGGTCTCAGAGCTTCATGCTGTAAAGGCTGCATGCTGTGAGGGGGTTATTAATACTCTTTAATCACGTATTCAAGAACTTTTTAACTCTATTTTGTGAAGTAGCCAGATCAAAAGAGAGGCACATTCATGCCGCAGCGATCTCCCTTGGAAGACTCTTCCACCCCAATTAATATGCAAGAGATCGTATAAGACTGACATGACGCAATTAACCTCACAGAAGAAGTAAACACAGGGAGTACCTTTTTGCAGCCATGTGCAGCCATGACTTCTAAAAGGGTTATTGTACCAATAAGGTTATTATTATGGTAAAGAAGGGGTTTCTGTACACTTTCACCCACTGCTTTTAATCCAGCAAAATGAATAACAGCATCAAATCTGCAACCAAATCAAAGGGCAAATTTTACAAACTGAATAAATAAGCTTCTCTTTTCAGATCCCAAAGAAAATAATCTTACCTGCAAATTAACAAGTATAATATTAGGGACATTTCACATTTGCCATGCAATCTGCTATTCATGGTTAAACTGATAGAAGCATTTTATTTAACTACCATTTACGTATTCATTTTCGATTTATTATTCCAATAGCAAGAAAATTGCAGAGTACCTTGCATGCAGTCAAAGATTTCGAAGTAAAATGGGAAGAGGAGTCCTATTTGATAGTTTCTAACTAACGTCATCAAAACAAGATCATTTTTCAATACAAGCATGGCCCAAGCCAGAAATTTATGTTGGGTTGAAGTACATGCAATTTGAATTATACTTCTGAGGCGAGGGCTAAAACTTTTAGTGCATTTGAGGTTATGATTTTTGAAATTATATACATAAAATTTCTTCCTTTAAAGTTTTGAACATAACTAAACAAGCATAAGTCAAGTATTTTTGGCAGAATTGTTCAAAGAAAGAGAAAAAATATTCCTCGAATTCAAAAGTGACAATTAAGATTTGGGGAATGGGTAATTGGCTGTAGGGTCTTACTGTGTTGAAGCGAAAACATTTTCCAGAGCTGGTTTGTCCCTGAGATCCAACTGCAAATTAAAAGCAGTTTTTTCAGAAATTGGAACCAACATTCAGTCATAATAAATAAACACTAAATTATTTCATAAACATATTTTTTTAGGAAAAAGGTAAAAAAAAAAAAAAAAAAAGCGTAATATCTAAGCAACAAATAATTCCTCATTCATGTTAAGACATCCACAAATTGGTTTGATTTTCTCTTAATCGCGTTTAAATTAGGAATTAACCAATTTGTCCTTATTTTCTCTTTAATCCTTTACAAAATTAACATATATATCTGAAATACTGTAGAATAATTAGTAAAGCTGAACACAATCCAAAAAACCTAATTTGCCTTAATTTTCTGTTAATCATTTCCAAAATTACGAATAAACAGAAAATTAAATGAGATGAAGAAGAGCAAACAATTCAAAAACAAATATATCAGAATTCAGAATCCGGTCAATGATGCAAAAACACAATCAGAAAACCTAACTTCAAGAAAAAAGGAGAAAAACATAGAGAGGGGAGAGAGAGAGCGAGAAAGAGACCTGGTGAAAGGTTAGGTTTGCACCCTTGTCACCAGCAAGTTTGGTGACTCTGGAGATGGCAACGGCAGAGGAGTTATCGAGATTATCGACGACCACCACCTTGAAATCATTTTCTAAAAGCTGAAGCACCGTGTGGCTGCCAATGTAACCGGCACCTCCGGTCACAAGAATGTTCTTATCCGCCATTAAAATTAACTTGTTTGAGATCCGATATACGCCGAGAGAGAGAGAGAGAGAGAGAGAGAGATACAGAGAAAAGAAAGAGAGTCGTAGTTATATAGCACTTTTGAAACGCAATTTTAGAAAAAGCTGTTGTTTGCGGAAATGCCAAAGATGATGAAAAATAGATTTTAGAGAGAGAGAGAGAGAGACGTAGTTATACGGCACTTTTGAAACCCAAATTTAGAAAAGCCGTTGTTAGCCAAGATGCAAATGCCAAAGATGATAAAAAATAGATGTGAGAGAGAGAGAGAGAGAGAGAGAGAGATCAGAATAATAATTATTGAATGAATTTAAAGGAATGAGTGTTAGGAACCAGAAAAAGGACGAAAACGAAAAGTGAAACTTAAAAGAGGGCACCAGATCAGACCACGTGGATTAAACCCTCCATTCTAATCTTTCCATGCTTTTTCCACACGGATGCTCACCGTTATGGACAATTTGGTCATTACAGAAATTTCTAGACTTCCTTAACTCCCTACCCGTACCCAGCATACCACTTTCTACCCAAAAATATAAATTCTAATTTTTATTAATTTAATAATTGAAATAAAGGGGTCGGTCGATGAGGTGACTATGTACGCTTTTCCTTTTTTATTATTAATTGAGTAATTGTCACTCTTAACTATTAAATCTAATTTAAGTTTTGGCTTTATTTATCATTACACAATTAATACTTATATGACAAAAATATCCCTCATTCCTGGTAGAACAGAAAATTTTTTAAGGTAAAAAATCACATATGTGGTAACACTTATCCTAACAATTCATATTAATTTAGTAATAAATAGTACAATGATAAGTATTATAAAGTTTTAAAAGGTAGCGAGTCTCAAGTCTCGCACAACCAGACCACCACATTCCACAATGTTGGCACATGCATGCATATTGTCCGAAACGATGGCTGCTTTTTGCATAAAGCAAAGCAATGAAAGATTAAACAATGATTTACATTTTTACTTATGTGCAAACATGCCCACACCACATTAAAAAGACTACACTTTTTTAGAAGGCAGAAGATTTTTTTTGGATGCTATAACAATCGGTATCTAAAATCATATTTTAATTAATTCGATTCAGAATTTATAATAACCCATAAAAGAGCTATCATCTAAACATAATTTTTTTTATATCAAAATCGTGAATCGAATTCAAAAACTTGATTAAAAGATCTAGCGTCATATCCCATTAAGTCAATCGTATATCAGTAAGAAGATTTTTATATTTATAATATATAGTTCGTCACGTCATGGCTTAACAAATGAACAAAAACATCATGTGCGGTTGGAATTATGTGTTGTGGTGACTTGGATGGATCTTTGTAGCTGTGGCTTTGGTGAAAAAGAAAAAGAAAAATTATGGGGAATCATTTGGGCAGCAAAGAGTTCAGATGCTCCCAACCAATGTCACGGACCACCAAATTCTTTGACATATCTGTTGACCTGACACCATATGAATTGTAATTAATATGAAGCATAAATCTGTCTTGCAATTTTATAAAAATTAAAAAAGTTTATAAAAACCATATCTAAACCGGATAATAGTAGAAATTTTAGATTCGTCTACCCTCATATTTATATAGTTTATAGAAAATAATCATGAAAATTTGTCTCAGAATACAAATAAATTTTTTTTTTTTTTATAATTTATAAGTCAAATAGCTGATCAATTATATTTTTTTTTTCAAAACCTTTTCTATTGCAATACCAATTATCATAGATCCTTTTTCTTTTCAAGTTTTCATTAAGTGGGTTTTTCTGGGGTTGGCCCAATATTTGAAATGCAAGTATATCATCATAAGTCATAATTTAAAATGGATAGTATTAGAAATTGGTAGAAGATAAGTTCAACATGATGATGAGATCCTTTGAATAATTTTGATAAGAATGACGTGGCATATTGTCGCATATTCTCATCCATCATCACCTATAAACAAAGGCAAAATATTCGTTCCTTTCTGTATCACATTACCGTTTCGAATTTGAGTTCCTAAAAAGATTCCAAAAAAAAAATTATAATATGATCTGAAAAGCACGCAATATTGAATATTCTATGCGAAGTCTCGCGCGCTTTTGTTATATTCCAAATTCCTATGCCAATTAAAAAGGTAAAATGAATGTTATGAGACTTGTGACCGGCAACATGCCAATACGATCAGAGATATGATGCGCCCAACCGGGAACCGCTTTTCATCGTAGATTCCTTTTTTTCATTTTTTTTCTTCTTAGCATTTTTTATTTTATTTTAATAATAAAAGGATAATTTCAGATTTTAAAACTAATTCTTAAATAATTATTTAAATCAAAATTCTGTTGTCTTATTTATATCGAATTTCCCCCTCTATTTAAAATTAAAAAAAAAATTATAATCTTAAATATTTATTAAAAATTATATAATTTTATTGAAAGTCTTCGAGATTCCATTTGATGTCACGTGAGCATATGGAGAGTCCTGCCACTTTCATTAACTTGCAATAGCACCAAACTTTAATCTGGTAATACGCCATAGTCAAGTGGACCAAAGGCGACAACTGGTGGGCATTTTCATCTGGTTGGAAAATTGAGTTGCTAAATCATGAAATAAGATCACAAATTTCGACAGATTTAACATATCAAAAATGATATTAAGTGGGGATTACAAGCTATAGCCTGATTCGACCATAAAACATGTTTTCTCCGACATAATTGCAATTTTAAAATGAAACATTTGCACTTTTTTTCCTTTGAAAGATTTACCCAGGAATGCAGATTCAAGATTTTTCATCCAAGATGCTTGTGATTCATCGGGTATATTTTGCTGTCTCTGAGAACCATCATTGTGCGACCTTGACACTGAAATAGAATGCAACTATTCTCAGTAATGGGTCTATCGGCAACCGCGTTATATATTAGGACGGATGATCCAATTAAGTCCGGGAACTGGCCTCCTCTTTTGAGTGATCCAACCTAGGATAACATGGGGCCAAAACATCATTACACAAATAATGACAAAAGAGCAATCCTTGGATTGATTAGCTTACCTCACTAGTCTAAAACTGTTCCGAGGATAATGGTTCGGAGCTAAGTAATCTTTCCACCTCATCGTTTGCCTCGGCTTGTATTCTCCACCTCTGCATTTACAAGTGAGAGCTTAGTACCCAAAAGTAGTTTTCAATTAGTCTCATACGGATATTTGCAAAGTGACAACACATGACTAAGTCAATGAGTCAGTTGAATAAAGATCCTTCAAAAACAAAGTTGTCTGTGATTCTGATACCAACAAGTTCCACAAACAAAACATACCTCTTCAAGTTTTTCTAGTTCCATAACTTGTTGTATCTGATCAGAAATATGTTCCTGTGGAAAACGTGACCAGGCTTTTAGTTATGCCAAAATTCGATGCTTTTTATTATTTATTATTAATTTGAACTAGGTGTCAGAAACAAGATAAGGGAGGCGAGAGAATCAAGTGATCACCGCATTGCTTGCAGCTTCAGCAGCAAGGACATCTGTATCCATTTCCACCTCAATTTCAATCATTGAAGAGATCTAGCATGAAGACATGACCAACTCATCATTAGTTTGCATAAGGTAAATGTCCAAAGAGTTTGAGAGTTTATCACTTCAAAATTTTCTGTCAGATATGGGAGGCATACTCTAGCATAGCTCTCAATTAGTTCTATCTGTGCCATGAGGGAGTTTTCCAAGCCTTCACGCACCCGTTTGACTTTAGTTCTTCGAGCTCTAAGAGCACATAATAAGCACTACTCTAAGACAGGAAGGTTTTTGAGCAACAACTCATTTATTGATCATGAATTTAATTGCAAATGATGAAGTTTTTGATTTTGAGGACTTCACCTGTACGAAGAATCCCCTACAGCAAAAATTTTATTCTCCAACTGACACATCCTTGCCAACATCCAAACCTATACAAGAAGACAAATGATACCTATAATAGATAAAAATATTTGTAATATTACAAGCAAAATCTTATGTATGGATGTTATAAATTACCCTGTACTGATAGATAAGCAACCAGAAAGTTTCATAATGATCTAAACCATCAAATAATGATCGTCATAATCTCTCCGACAAGGTAAAAGGTCATTACCTAGTGCCAGTCCAGCTTATGCAGAATCTAAGGAATTCTGAGCTGAGGACAGACTTATCAGTCATTTCTTTTTTGTAGGAGCAGAAGGCATACTTCAAGGGAAAAAATATATATATATATATTCACATTTGGCCTTTTTTTGGTTTTTTTTATTGGGGGGGGGTGCTTATAAATTTCTCTGATCACACCAAACCAGTAACCCACTTGTAATTGTTTGCTCTGCAATCATACTGACTACTTGATCCTTTCTTTTTTTCTTTTCTTTTTTTTTTTGTTTGGGGGAGGGGTCAGTAAGGAGAATTCAACCAAAACTGTAACAGTGTCACTATTAATCCCTTTGCCAGCAGTTTTTAATCAATCTTGGGTGAAACATATCATTAGGCAATCATTGTGAACCAAGAAGATGCTTCTGACAAAATCAATTGGGAAGGCATGCCTGATTGTTGCGAATGTAATTACCTAGATGCTAGAATATTCTGTTAAAAGCATGTGTCAATGTCTCTGCATTAGGATTTAGGTAGAGTTCACCTAAACAAGCAGGCAAATTCTGAAATTAAAACAGAATTCTGCTGGGGCTTACCTCTTTCTCAGCAGCTTCTTTTAGACCCTTTATCCGAGACTGAATTGCATCATACTGAGACAAGAGTTGCTGCTTGATAGCAATTGCATCCACTGATCTTTGAGGAAGCTGAAACAATAATATTAGAGGGACGGTTCACCAAACAGTTGATGGATCTTAAGGTAAACCTCCCAATACTTTGACTTGGTCCTTTTTTATTTCCTTTCCTGGTAGATGCATCCCAACTAAATGAATACCTAAATAATGACATAGGGGGGTGTTTGCATGATACCATTATCATATCAATGTTTAATGTTTCAGGCAGTGTGAATCAAAAAGAGCATACAATAACAACAACAACAACAAACTAAACCCTAATCCTAACAATTGGGTTCAGCCATCTAAGAGACAAATATGGGGAAGGTTAAAAAAACAAAAAAAAAAAAGAAAGCAAACAAACAAACAAAAAACTTTAGTTTAATTTGTGCGAATTTTCCTATACCATTAATTCCAATCCAAGGTCATCTCTCCATTTAAACCATTAACTATTATGTCTTTGCGGATACCTTACATCCAAGTTTTCATCGGTTTACCTCTATATTTTATTAAATCTCTTATATTTAAATTTTCGATTCTCATTACCGATACGTTTTTAGGTATTCTTTGCACATGTTCGAAACATTTAAAACGACACTCATATTTTATTCACAATTGAACTAACTTCCAACTTATTATTACGTATCTTTTTATTTCTAATTCTATTTTTTTTAATTTTACCACACATCCATCTAAATATTTTTATTTCTGCTGCAGTTATTTTTTGTTTTTGTTATTGTTTAATAGTCTAACACTCAATATCATACAATAATATAGGTGTTACTACAGTTCTATAGAACTTTTTCCTCAAATGCAATGATATCGTGCAATCATAAAGAACTCCAGATACCCTTCTCTATTTCATCCAATCCGTCAGAATCCTATGATTCACATTTTTATCTATGATGCCATCATTTTGAATGATGGAATCAAGATATCTAACGCGTTCACTTTTTTGTATATCTTTTCCTTCTAAACTAATTATTTATTCATCATCTTGATGATTATCGCTAAACTTATATATCATATATTCAATTTTTGATCTCCTCAATCTAAATTCTCTAAATTCTCTAAATTCTAATGTGACTCTCAATAACTCTAATTTAGAACTGATACCCTCTCTAGTTTCATTAACAAATATTATATCATTTGCAAAAAATATATACCATAATATATCATCGTTGAGACTTTTTGTGATTTCATCTATCATTATTGCAAAAATGATGAGTTAATGCCGAATCTTGATGGAGTCCAATATTAATAGGGAAGCTATCACTCAGACCTCTACAAATTCTTACATTAGTTATAACTCTTTCATACATATCTCTAATAAGATTAATATATTTCAAGATTAATATATTTCAAGAAAATCCATTTTTTTATCAGTGTCCACCCCAATACGTCTTTAGAAACCCTATCATATACTTTTTCTAGGAAATATTATTATTATTAATAGTAATACTAGTAATAATAATAATAATAATAATTCCAATAATAGTAATAATAATTATTATTATATTAATAATGTAGTGGAGATAGGGGGTGAGGGTCGGAGGCAGAGGAAGAGGAAGGGAAGATCGGGGGTAGTGGATGAGGGTCAGAGGCAGAGGGGGTGAGGGTGAGGGTTGGGTACAGAGTGTGAGGGTCGGGGAGGGGTATAGAGAGAGAGAGAGACAAAGACAAAGAGAGAGAGAGAGAGAGAGGTATGGAGAGGGTAGATTTGGGCCTGAGGTGGAGAGTGAGGATTATGGTCGGAGGTAGAGAGGGAGAGGGAGGAATCGTCGGATCCGCAAGGTAAGAGGGAGGAGAGAGGGGGGAGATAGGGTAGATCTTGGCCGAAGGCAAATAGATCTGAGGAGGGATCAGCTGCAGGCTACATTCTGAGGGAAGATCTAAGGGTAGATCTGGGGTTCTGAGATTGGGTAGATCTGTTTTGCCATAGGTTACGGTCAGGGGAGGGCAGATCTGGGTTCTCTGAGGTCGTAGGAGGCCCAAGGTGACCCAAAATATTTTTTTAGGGCTAACATTCTCTCGTTATTCAGATGTTGCAGGTCTATATCACCAACTTTTAACAGCATAAGTTGCAGCAGACAGTTTACAGGTGACCAATGACTCCAATCCTATTGCAGGAATACGTACAAAGTTCACTTTGTTGATAAACAATCATTCATGATTAACTCTCATCTAGCCAAAAACAAATGGGAAAGAAACCGATAATGATAAACTATGGTCTGGCCAAAAGGTGTAGGAAATAAACCTACCTTATTCAGTTGTGGGAAAACAATTGTATTTAAAGTGGCTCCAAAGGCAACAGATCCAACAGCTGCAAGTAAAATCAACTGAGGCAAGCTAGGATCAATGAGTCCAGAGGTAGCATCTCCAGTAGCAAACACAGCTAAGGTCGGAAAGAGGACGGACGGGCTAAGCCAGGATAAACTTTCATTCTTTCTAGGTGCTCTTAGTAATTGTGATTCCCGTCCATCTTTATGGTTTGTCAGGCACATAGGCTCACCAGGGTAGAAATCCGGGGCTTTTGGACTAATTTTGAATGGGCCTACTTCCCTGAAAACATTTTCAGGAGCTGCTACAGCAATTGTCACTCTTTCTCCTACTTGTGCAGGAAGATCAACTGTACCAGTAGCAAACCGGTGCGTTCGAGCTGTCCCAGAAGGGGTCTGGACCTGATAAATGGAAATTCAAGGAGCAATTTTAACCCCAGGAAAAAAAAAAAAAATCAGCAACGAGAAAATCTAAGTTGGAGCCTATTCTATTATCTATCTGAATAGATGGAAGACAGAGCAAAACTAGATAAATTGTAGTTAGACAATAATCAGCATATTCTAGAATTAGGTCACATAGACCATGTGATCAACCAGTGGGCAATCTGACCAGAAGATATGGTGATGGAAAATCAAAGATGTCACATGATAAGTGGATGAAGAACCAGGATTCATGAAGTACAGTTATTTATTTATTTATTTATTTATTATTATTATTATTATTATTATTGCACTTAGGTTATTAGAAAAGGCACCATCTAATGGAAGCTCTTAATAAGATGGTTAGGCAGACCAAAACACTCATCCAAATAATTTGACACATCTCTGTATGTAGTCGGCTTATGAAAATGGTGAAGTAACTTTTATGCATGCAGGAAACATATTGTGAATAAATGCCAATAAAGAAATTATACCACAACAGAATGAACAGCTGCAGGAATGCTTTGCTTCATCACTTGCAAAAAATTTAGCCCCCTTCTCCAAGCTGGAATATCCATGCTGCGTTCGGCAGGAGGAGATCCTTAGAGAAAGTAAATATCCCCAGATCAACATCAGCCATATTATTTGATTAACACTAAAGTAGAATTGGAGATGTACGGTTTTGCTTTATTATTTTAAACGAAGTAAAAACAATGCCAAGTTAGTGCAAGGAATTGGAAAAATGGAGTTGGCAAAGAAAAAGAAAAAAGACAAAAGCAACTGGCCTATATGCAAGGAAACGTAAAATAATAAAATATAAAGAATGACTCGTATGGGTATGAAATTGTTATTGGCTAAGAAAGGCAGGCGCAATCTGTGCAATATAAGTGGTTATACAATTTCAGTAATGGAAACTGTTCCCATCAAGCACGGCACTTCCATTAAAAAACAATAGATAATCACTCACAGAAAAAACAGAAGGCGAAGCAGACAAACCTGATCTCCTCAGATTCGATACTAACAATGTCACCAGAGACAAGCTCGTACTGGTAGCGGCACCTGGAACAAGACACTATCTGCAGCAGTATCATCTATACCTTGTTAGGATGAATCATGAAAATGCATACAGGACAGCTTAACAAACTGCTGACCCCAGGCTGAAATTTAAAATCCATGGAACTATCCCACCCTACCAGCAACTTTGGGGATTGTACCACACTCAGAAAGGTAAAAGGAACAAGCAGACCTGAATACCGTTTTGAGGTTGTGCAACAGCAATGGCCACCAAACAGCTTGGACACCTCACAACCTTGCCAAAGGGAACCTGCAGGCATGGCCAAGTTGAAAAAATTAATGATAAAAACAAAAGACAAGAAAAGAAGAAGAAAAGAGGAGGAGGAGGAGAAGGGGGGAGGGC
Organism: Dillenia suffruticosa; assembly: GCA_033439265.1. Lineage (NCBI taxonomy): Eukaryota > Viridiplantae > Streptophyta > Magnoliopsida > Dilleniales > Dilleniaceae > Dillenia > Dillenia suffruticosa. Next base: position 17,395,989 of record JAVTVX010000005.1, on the reverse strand, counting down.
TTCTCAAATTTTCCAGAAGTGAGCTGCATGCTAAACACTACTGTGATATGTGGAAATGGATGTCAAATTTGATGGGATGTTTTAGAAATTTATTACATTTCTAATCTAAGTTCTTTTGTCATATTCTGGCATTATAAAGTATATTACAACAATTTAAGCAGTTCATTAAAATGTCTACAAGGCCATAACATCCTGCTTGTAACTCACATTGGCATCAAAATTCTAAAGGACTCAACTTTCACCGGACAAACTCCTATTTTGCAATTATGGGAAGAGTTTCACAAAGCAAGCCTTACTGTAGAGTATGAGCATTGATTGCAGTTGTTGATGAGAAATTGATGGACTTTGAAATGAAACTATTGAATGGGCTTGCACATGAAATAACCACTGTCCTTAAGGAAATGATGCCCCTACTATATTGTTGGCTGGGTTGATGGAAAATTCCTTCAAGATATGCAAGTCGATTTGAAACAGCAAAATCTCAAATTTCTTCCGAGAACGAAATAAAGATTTTTCATAAAAACGAAGAGTTGTTGTATTGCCAATGATGGAAATTCTGAAGAGAAGTGTTTTCCCGATGGTGGAGGAGTATTCACAGAAAATGAAGGATTGCAGTTATGAGAGATCCCTTCATTTAAAAAGTATAGCAAATATGTCCTTTAGATTTAAAAAATCAATAGTTTATTCAGAGGCATGGCACCAAGTGCCCAAGTGTCCTCTCTTTGACCCTTGAATAATTATTTTTAAGATTATTTGATGAAAATCACATTTTCCCTCCAATACACCATTTCAACCAAATTTAAATGATTTCAAATTTGATAGATTATAAACCCATCAAATTTTCTTCAGCTTTCCAATGTGGGACAAATATCCACAATATATTACAAACTATATCCGACAGTTGTAATGAATATGTCATTTCTCAATTCAGAAATTTAAAGGACGCTATGGAACAGTATTCAACATCAGAGAAAGACTACCTCCTCACTAGGCGACACTCCAACTCGACAAACAGCAGCAATTACTCGGATAGCATCCGAAACCCTCAAGGATGCAGCAAGACCTTTAACTAATGACGTGTAAATACTTACATCAGGCCTAGACCACCTCCATCTCTCCACACTAGTCCCATATTCATCAAAACCTACACACCAAAGACAAATATAATCATATATCTCCACCAACAGTTTCAAAATCCAAAAGACATCCATAACAATTAAAAACTAACCGACTTCCTATACAGATAGCAAATTAATATTTTTATCATCAACAAAATTCAAAATTAACGAGATGAAAGCTGTTTTTTTTTAATGTCATCTGTCTCTGTGTGTGTGTGTGTGTGTGTGTGTGTGTGTGTGTGTGTGTGTTTGTGTAAGGAAGAAGCAAAGTTGCAGTACCTTGGTCGAAGCTAGATCGCATGGCATGGAAGACAGAGAGAGCCAAATCGGCATTGTTGCGATCAAGCGCAGAGGTTATGATCTCACAACAATCAGAAACGCTAACAACACCTCCATTTCTCTTAGACATTTCAGCAATCACATCTAGGGCTTCGTTCGCATCCTTGGTGCTCGAAACAACACGATTGATCAATTCGTCGTCCAACAACTTCTCAACGACTTCTTCTTCACTCTTCTTGCTCAACGAAGCTTTGGTCGTGAAGCCGTTGATTCGTAAAGAAGAGGAAATTGAAGAGAAGTAGTCTTTGTAGAACAGTAAGAGAAGTGTTTTACCGTTGTGACTGTGAGGACAACAATTGTGAGATGGAGAGAGCTTTGGGGGATGAGAGAGGAAAGGAGAGTAGAATAAGCTGTGTGTTAGTGTCATCTCTTCTCCCTACTTACTGAAATTGTAAAGCTTCTGAAGGTTCTTGACAAACATTGAAAACGATGACTGCAATCTCTCTCTCTCTCTCTCTCGTGTTGGTGATAACGATTAGAAACGAGCGGCAGGAAAGAGAGACGGGGGTTGGGAATTCTTGGTGATCGATGGGGGTGGGAATTCATATGAGAATTGGGTTACGGCCCGCAAAAGAAAGCCCAATAGTTCTCAAGGCGCAAGTGAAGTCGAAAAAAAAGAGACATAATAGGTAGAAAAATCTGGAGGTGCGGGGAATCGAACCCCGTGCCTCTCGCATGCGAAGCGAGCGCTCTACCATATGAGCTACACCCCCGTTGGCGTTCTTCGCCTCTAACTATAATGAACACTTATATCAACTCGTGCCACATGTTGGCCACAAAAATTACATTTCCGTTTCTAATTACTATTTTAGTACGATCAATTGTGGACTTGACAATTGAATACCAATCACGTTGCTCCGTGTAAAATTATTAATATTTTTTATTTAAAATCTCAAAATAATGTTATTATCATTAACACATAATTTAATAACACGTGTTGAGAATATTTTAATCAATTAGAGATAGCTAATACTAATTATTTTGTACCATAAGCATAACCAAAAAGGCATTCCCTAGTCAATGACTTACCGTCTTTCCATGAACAACTTTGGGGCCATTTGAACTATTTGAACTACATTATTCAAGCAAAACCCGATTACCGGCCTATAGAAGAAAAAAAAAATGTGGTTCAAGATGAGCTCAAAGCAAAATATGATAGCGAGAGTGCAGTGATGGATATGGATTCAAGGGATGCGTGTGGAAAATTGGATGAGGTTCACTCCTTCCTGGAGGTGCAACCGTAGCCAGATACACGAAGGCACAAGGACCCTCCATGTGGCCGTCTCTAATTAGTTAAATCTTTTTATCCTATCATATGCCGATGGGCTCATCATGTGTCATCGCAAAAGGCTCTGAAGGTCAATCTCAACCTTCCGAAGCATATAATATATAGGTCACCACAATATGCAGTGCAGCCTCGTAAGGAAATTAAAAGGGCGCAGATGGTGGAAGCGGGGACCATCACTGGATGTCAATGTCATTGTTTTGGAGGTGTTACGCCAATGCAGAGGATTGGAAAGGCAAATGAATCTTAACCCATATAAATGTGTCCAATCGACTGTTACCACGCTACGGGAGGAACAAATTAGAGAGAGAGAGCTTTTAAAAGCTCTTGGTAGACAAATTAGAAACTAAACGACCAGCACAAACTTCAATACGGGAGGAACAAAGATCTATACAATGGTCAAATGAACCTATCAAAACATTGAAGAGTTCAATTACATAAGAGAAATGTAATCCGACAGTTGAGTGAAGAAAAACCATAAATCGCTTTTGTTCTTCAGTGGTATTCAGAACTGATAATGAACTTCCATATTTCGTTTCAAACAGGCCAACTAAAAGGATGAACATGCCCCCTTCACCGCTGGTTTCCAAATCAATTTCTTGTCCATGGTGGCCTACGATGAACTCGATTACGTCCACCAGCATTATTCTGTTGTGAGAGACCCCTCATTCTCTGCTCTTTCATATTTGCAAAGAGCGAGTCTAAAGTCTTCGGCCTTTGCTTATTGATTATCGATGCTTGCTGCTCCTTCTGCTGTGGCTGCATTGCAGTGGAAAACTACATATTTTACCAATATATGAAAGTCATTAGTACAGAATTAGAACACAACTTGATACCAAATCCTATTATTAAATGACCCCTCGAAAAAGAAGGTTCAGTGCTAATAGCTAACTGAGATCTTGTTCCAATAAGTTCCCCCAATGGACCCAGAACAGAGATGCATACCCTCTCTTTGTTTACTTTGGAGTCACTTATGGTAACAATGATCATGGATCTATAGTAGTGGCTCACGGAATGAAGCCTTCCATTTTCAATATCAAAAATCTCATTTAGAGCTCACAGCTAGTGTTAAAAAAATGTTCAAGAAAGAATGAACTAAACATAACAATGGAATGAACCTCTCAAATCTATGCCATGTGGTATAAGAGAAAAGGCTGATCAAACTATGAATAGCACACAAACATACAAAGACAAGCTAGAATACCTTTCTAGCGACACCTCCATTGATACCCCTTGCTGGAGCTGCAATTCTGCATCAAAATAAAAGGAGGATTAAAACAACCAAACCGAAAAGGAGATATTTATGCCACCAGAACCATCTCAAGCATGACCTCTACCAAGTTACCAATCTTTAGTTGTTCCACAAACATCTCATGTGTACAGCTCTGATCAGTTCAAGATAAGAAGCTTACCAACATATCTTCTATCTAATTCCAAAAAGAAAGATACAACAAACCATGAAAACAGAAGTTCAGCTCTATGCAGTAGGGTTTCCTCCATCTGCCAAACCCAAGCATTTCTTAAGGCTAAATTTCATGGAGAAAGATATCACTTGTATAAAAACCCAAAAGTAGTCAAAGAGCAGCAATCTGAGACTTAACAACATGACCACAAATTCGGAGGATCCAATGACACAGATCCTAGTCTCCGGACAAAGTTGGGACCAAGCTAGAAACACAAGGTCTGGCGTTGCCTGCAGAACCCAAAAAAGCTTTAACAGGAGAATCTGAGTATGATAACTCCGATCCTTAACTTGAAAAACGACAGTCACACCAAGGCAACAACACCCATGCCACTACACCCATGCCACTTGGGACTTCTGATGAGTAAACAACTCCATGATTAAATGACTACAAAACTACAAAAGACATGCCCATACTTCACATTTGATCATTACCACAGCGCATAACAACCTGTGATCACATGTGCGGACATCTCCTTCAGCTCCTACAAGAAAGTTACAACTAAACCGATGGTTTTGCCTGAGATGCAAATTTAGACCCATTCCACCAAGAAAAAAAGAGATTTTTGGAAGAGTACTAACAACAGAAGAATGTCGGCAACAATCAGCAGACTTGAAAAGGTGTATTCATTCCTAAATAAACAATTTCTTCCTTAATTACGGGCACAATCAATTGCAGATCAGAGAACAAGATGCAGTAATAGTCTCCAACTTTGACTGGGAAATCCGAACCAAGGAAAGCTACAACGGCTGGTTAAGGTCATAAAATGAAAGAGGGATGCCAAATGGTCAAACAAACTTGCCAAACATCAGCAATGAATGGGTCTAACAGTTCAGTGAGACTCAGCTTTACGAACAGCAAACAAGGTTGACAACACCACTGCAACCATTATAAGAAAACAGATTTTTAAAGGGAGAAAAAGATTTGAGCAGCTGATGAAACCAGTGAAGATTGCCAACTACAATCCCATTCAAAGAACCACCATCCATGACAAAAAACAGCAAAAAGAACTTCATCACCTGCAGTTTCAGCCTTCATCCACTAAATATTAGTAATGTTAATAAGACCAGAGAGCTCGTGTCACAAACCATATTCCAGTCAAGCAACACCTTATTTAGTGTCCTCATCCATCATCATCTGAAGTTTATTTTCACATGGATCCCAATCCATCCTTCAAAGCCAAATTGAGAGCACCATCGCACCATAGTAGGAAAGGCCCCAAATGGTTCAATTCCCAACTCAACCTAATAACCAACATTCAAGCCCCAATCTTGCAAGGTTCAAAATTTTGGAGGATAAAATCTTAACAAGCATCTCCAAACTAGTATGCACATTTTGCAGATCCGTGTATTCTGTTTGGATTGGGATCAATAGAAACAATCAATACAAACATTAACTCCTCTAGTGACAATGTTCCGCTCAATGGAAACAGGTGATGTTCATCATGCGGTTTAACAATGTAAAGTGGATGCATATGGAAGGTATGTCACCAAAATACATAAGGACCACATTTACCTGCAACAAGACCCCGTACAATGTCCATGAAATTGAAATCTTTCATCAACAAAATAATACAGTCCATGCTATAGACATTAGAAAGTTAATTAGTGGAAAAAGAATGACAAAGGTAAGTACCTTGGTTTACTCCAATTGACCATTCTCTGATTAAAAGCCCTATTGCGAATAGGAGCAGCTGCAGCCTTGCGTGCAGCTTCAGTTGCTAAAGGGAATTGATTAGCTCTGAAATTTGACCTTCTCTGAGCAAGAAACCCCTGCAAAATGAGTGGATTAAAAATACATACAGTAGAACAGGAAGCCAATAATAATTGACAAAATATACAGAAAATAGTGAAGTTTAAGAATGAAGTGTGCTACAACATACCTGTCTTACAGTGGATCGTGAGTCCATAAATCGGCGCAACTTTGCAGACTTTTCTTGTGCTGTATTGTTTGGAAACCTCTGATTTTTGTTCTATAAAAAATTAATGAAAACATCAAGAAACTATGATATATGATTCAAATTAACTCACAATTATCAAAAACTAAATCAAAAAAAAAAAGAAGAAGAAGAAAACTTCTTACTGGAACCCTTGATTCCTTAGCTTTTGTGTGGGTTCCGGTGTTTTTAGACATTTTAATGATATCATCTGCCAAACAAGATTGTAAACAAACAAATATTAAATTAACCACCATAGAATTCAATATAACCAGAAATGTCGCTGGGTGATTTGTGCACGCACCTAAAGTCATGTCCATTTTCTTTTCAGTAAGAGCAATTGCTTCACTTGTGAGTGGTTTAGCCGCCATCTGAACAAGAAAAAACACAGGTATTGAACAATGACAATATAAACCAAGCATAGCAAAAGAAAAGCTCAAAAGATGTAACATAAAGAAAAGCACAGTAGATGTTGCATCAACTAGCCACCAAAAACACGCAAAACAAAAGCATTAAAGGACAATCAATCAAAAAAGAACCAGCATTCTAATAGGTGAAAACAACACCAACAAAACTTCAAAATTGAAGCTTTCACACTTGAAAACACCGATTTTCTAACACTCCATGAAGATGTTTTGAGGTAGGTTCATTTGAAACTCAGAAAAAATCTAAGATTGGAGATGGAGCAACCCCTCAAGTTATGGAAGCCCAAAACAGAAAAAGGCCCATTCCAATCATTCTTTTACCTTGAGCATTCATAAAAACCGTAATGGCAGAATATACACAAAAGTTTTCTGTTTTCAAGGCCAATGCTTTGAAGGTTACAAAAGCATTTATGAAGATCTTTCAGAAGAGTTTCAAAAGAAACACAGAAATCTGAGATGGTGATTGAGAAACTAATCAAAGTTAAAGAAACCTTAAATGAAAATCCACCAAAGAAACCATGCCATAGGGCAGAATGAAAGACATCACCACTTTGAATAATGGTTTATTCTCAGAACATGGGATCTGCCCTTCCACAAAACAGATTTAAAAACAACTAAATCTAACAATTCCACATTGACCAACATCAACTTCACCAACAAATCACAAGACCAAATTAAAAAAATCACGCACAAACTCTACATAGGACAGCACAAAATACATTACTAATATGAATGCACAAGAAAATATCAAAGAGAAAACATACTCAGTGCATCTAATCCTTTATCCCAACTTAGTTGGGATCAGTTAATTGAATCCATCCTTCCCATTCAGCTCCATCAAAAGCCATCTCCCCAGTTAAGTCCGCAATTACCACACCATATTTTATAATATCTTCTATGGTCCTCTAAGGTCTTCTTCTTGTTCTTGGTGCGCCATCAACTTCTATACAATCACTTCTTCTAAGAGGAGAATTGGGCTGCCTTCTTTGAGCATACCCTAACCATCTTAATCTATTTTCTTTCAATGGGGCAAATCCTAGGTTTAATTGCCACCAGAACACATAACTTAGCCCTTCAATGGGGCAAATCCTGAATTTAATCCATATTCTTTGAATGGGCCAAATCCTAGGTCGACAGTTATCTTACTCTCTTGTGTGGTGGTTGTTTCATGCCGTAAGTGGAGGTAGTGCCCATGGGCACTACCCCATAGAGTACTCTAAACTCAAGAGGTTCCGGGTTCCCTCTAACAAGGTAGAAAGAAGAACAATCGTTTAACCTACCCCATAGATTCACCGAAAAAACCCTAAAAATTCCCAATTACGGACCCATAACAAGATCCATTACTAGGGACCGTAACATTAACCTAACATGCTCGTTTCTAATTCCTTTTCTTTTTTTCTCGTTAAAAAACATCAGGACCAATCGATGCGGAAAAACGCGTACTCAATGAGAGTCGCGACGTCAACAAAGGGTTTCCAGAATCAAAGATCGCACATCAATTAAAAAGTTCAAGATTCAAAACAAATCAAGAAAACACATCCTACAAAACGTCGAGAAACCAAAACCAGAAAGACAGAGATAACATACCGATTCGTGTACGACTGCACAAATCAAAATCGGGAAGACGAAGCCGAGAAAAAAAAGATCGGAGAGATAAGGAGAGACAGAGTTAGGGTTGTACCGCTACTTTTGGCGTCGCCAAGGAGGAATTTGTTTGGGTTTCTCTCCTCTCCTCTCTCTCTCTCTCTCTGTGAGAAGTGGCGAAATTAGAAAAAGAAGTAAGAATGGCGTGAGAAGGGCATCCTTACAGCGTAAGTATTTGTGGCATTACGCAGCCGTTCGGCTTGCACTGAAGTATTTGTGGCATTTGCTAAATTTTTATGGACCCAATGCTCCGCGTTTAATTGGGGCCCAAGTAACAGCCAACCATAATTGTTGCTCAATTTTTTTTTTCTTTTTTTCTCTCTATTTTCTTTAATTTTGGGGCGCGGGGGGACCGAAGTCCAAGTACGAGAGAAAAAAAATAAGGTAAAACCTAATGCAACCCAAGGACCGACCTTTGTTGGGGCTAAAGGATATCCAAGAAATAGATTTATATACTCGAAGGGAAGAGATCAATTAAATAATTATTTATTTATTTGAATATCGATGTATCTTATAGAAAATATGAATATTTAACTATATATTTTTATTAATCTATTAATAATGTTAGCATTTAGTTATAATCATATATAATTGAGTATTAGGTAACAAATATAGATGAATTTAAAATCTTTTCACATCTAAAATTTTTTCTCACTCGAAAGAAATGAAGGGGAGAAAATATGTTAGTATTAAATATTTTTTATATTTCAAAAATACCCTTTAAAAATTGAAAGCAAAACTTTTTATTCTTAATGAGTTTGATTTTTTTTTTCTTTTATAATACTCTCAAACAATACGATGAGAAAATTATAATTTTTATCTTTTTTTTATTTTCTCTCCAAAACCCCCCAAACATACCATTAAATTATATTAAATCTTTATATATAATTGATTTATTTTTTAAATACAAGATAATTTTCTCATATTAAAAATGTGATTGGGTTCCATCTCTTTCTAATAATAATAGATGAAAGCTCTGCCGGCAATGATAGATTTCCCTTTTTTTTTTTATACTTCCATTGTTTTAATTTTGTAACTATAGAATAGTTTTTGGGCTAAAATGAATATTAATTCTCTTGAGGATGATTCGAATAAACTAATATATATACAAATATTCAATTCTGCACATTCATAAAAATTTTTCTATAACCTTTTAATAGTATTGGATTTAATAATGAAGGAGAAGAATAAACTTTTCTTTTTCTCATTTCAGGCAAATTTAATCAGTGCATTTGCAGTGCCAATATCTAATCATTTACTTTTGAAAAGTAAAAAAATTGTAAACAAAAATCTTTGTAATTATTAACAGACATTTAGAGAAGAGAAAGTGATGAATAGCCAAAAATAAAAACAAAGAAAAAGAAGAGAAAATTTCACATATGCAATGCCCATGAATCAGTCTGGAAACAACTCCTATGAGAGAGAGAGAGAGAGAGAGAGAGAGAGAGAGAATCCATAATAACTTCAGCTAACAGAGCAAAGGCAAAATAAATTATTGGAGGAAAAAGATTAAATTTGCTAGTTGCTTGCGGCAAAGCAATGCTGTTGAGTCACTCACCTCAACAATAATTTTTATGTTATTTTTTTTTAAAAAAAATCTTAAGTTCTATTCCCAACTCTTCCTTTTGGGTCCAAAATTGCCGGTGCATTGACACATCTAGCATTAGTTGACTCCATAAATCCACTTCTCTGCATTGCTTGTATAGCTCACTAGCTCCTCTGGCTTGAACCACAAGTTGATTTCATTCTTAGCCGTCTCTGGTCCATCACTTCCATGGATAACATTCCTGCAAAGTAAAGCATGACACCATCAGAATGCATAAATAAGTCCAGTATGAAACATCACAAAGGGCCGGAAAAGTGGTATATTCAATATGCGCGAAACCAAAAATTTATTTTAGGGCGGAGGGGACTAAACCATTAATTTACCAAGGCTCGCTATGAGCTTTGCCCTAAACTTACGGTATATTCATCAAAGCTCATAATGAGCCACTATATAGCATATGCAACATGTGCGAAGCCAAAAATTTATTTTAGCGTGGAAATGGGTGAAGTACAAGGGGCAGGGGGTGCTTGGCAGCAAAGACTATAATTCTTAGACAACAAATAGCATTATAAAGACTCTTAGCAGCATTTCTAATGTTTTTAGTGACATTTTTGAAACTTTAGTGACATTTGCTGAGACTCCACTTATTAGATATATACTACTATTTTTTTTCCCCTAAAAATTCCCCCTTGTCTTCGCCGTTGGATGCAGGACACCCAGAAAAAAGGAGAAAAAAGGGTCAATTAGCGAAGAGCTGCATCAAACAAAATACAAACTGTTTTCAGGGAAGAAATACCTTCCAACAACAACAGCAAGGTCGCCTCTGATAGTTCCAGGTTCTGATTTTTGTGGGTCAGTGGCTCCAATAAGTTTCCTGCCATATGTCACCACTCCCTCACCTTCCCAAACCTAGAGAATCAAGATATTTATTAAAAAAGAACCAAAACTAGTAGCATTGCAAGAAATTTAGAGTTCACTTTTTCTAACCATTGCAAGAAATTTAGAGTTCACTTTTTCTAACCATTGCAAGGACTGGCCCAGAGCTGAGGAAGTCGCACAGACCATTGAAGAAAGGTCTCTCTTTAAGATCATGGTAATGATTCTGGGCAAACTCCTTGGAAGGCTTAATTAATTTAATTGCAACAAGCTTAAATCCTTTTCGCTCGAAGCGAGATATGATTTCAGCGATCTGGCAAAAGAAACAAAAAAATGAAAATGGCATCAACTGAATTCACATCCACACAAGCACAAAGATTGAGGGGCTTTGCAGGAATAGTATAACCCTGTAAGACAAATTAGTGGTCTTGAATCTGTAACAATGGCTACTCAATTTTGAATAAGTATGTTTAAGTGAAAAAATTTAAGAAGGAACTGAGAAAAACTGAATTTAATCAATTAATCATCTCAAACCAAAGACAAAGTTTATAAGTTGTTTGCTTGTAAACATGCCACAACAAGATGCCGCTGTTGTAGTATACTTGAAGTGATTACCCCCAAGTCTTACAAGTCACAAGTTTGGTGATCATCTTACCAGTCCTCTCTGCACTCCATCAGGCTTGATAGCAATAAAAGTGCGCTCCATCTGAATTGGCAAGTGAATAAAATAAATAAGTCACCATGTGTAGGGACAAGGAACTCATAGCTCAACTTTGACATAAAAGCCAGGACAAAAAAGCCACGAATAATCATTAAAAGATGACAGATATACCTCTGCAGCATGGACCTCCTGTTGCTGAAGCATGTAAACTACATAAATGAAAAACAAGAATGTCAAACAAACAGGATTCTAAAGTCAAAAAGCGCTTGTTCTACTTCCATAAGAAAAATAGAACTATGCAGAGTTGCTAACTGTATTCAACAAAGAAACGCATCTAAGGTCAATGATCCAAGGACTAATAATTTATGAATTAATCATCAAAAAAGGGAAAAAGTTGCCTATATAATGGGTTAGATCAAGGAGAGCCATGCACTAAATATGTCTACACCATGAAAACCATCACCCAAACAAATCACACCAACCTTAAATGACAAAACACAAGTGGCATACGAGAATGCATTTATGCATACTTGAAGGGATAGGTCCAAAGGAAGAGTATTTGGGGGAAGCCCCCACAACTCCAATCCAAAAACTGCCCCTCTCAAGTGAGTCAATATCAAGAGAGACGTAAAAAATAAAAATAAAAATGAATAAGGATCTAAGATGGGCAGGATCAGATCATAGACTCATGCGTCAGGAAAGTATGGGTAGTCAGTGTTCCACAGTGTTGGGAGAAATATGGGGGTAGAATCCAAGTCCAGAAGACACCATTGAACAATTAACTCATCCAATCTGCATAGCTTGTTATAGAAGAGGTTACGGATGCCACAATGCTTAGACTCGAACAAAGGACAAGGCTCGTCTTCCATCTTCTACTACTTTAAGATTGCTTGTTTCCCAAGTTCCACCGAAACCAATATGAAAGAGGAGCATCTCTTATATTTTGTATAACTACCATCCCTTTCAAAAGCTTAACAGTCCCCCTCACCTGTTGGGTATTTTAATCCAATCAAGTTGGGTTTTTAAATGGAGTGGAAAGGCCCCATACTGTCCCTTGTAGAGAAAGTAAGGAACATCATGGATGAAAGTCCTAGACTGATATACAGCCCCTAACAAATTGGCTGTTATGGGCTGATCTTTTTAATCTGTGCTTTAAATTTGTGAATGAAAAGCAGAAATAGATCTTAAGGATAAGAAAATATCCATATACTGAAAAAAAAAGGAATAAAAATGGTACACATGTTCTCCTTTCTCTAGGGTTAGACAAGAGCTGCAAGCTAGAGAAGATTTACTTAATTTCTTATTCCTCCGAAAGCAAGGTTCAAAGAAAAAACAAAGGGGACCTTTCGTGCAAACAAACCTGCTGCTGGAATCGCAAGGGCTCCTGCAACCCATCCACTAGATGCATTGCTTGAACGAGCTCTTCCAAAGAATGAAGTCAAGGCAGGAACCTTATCCCTGAAAGCAACAGCTGCCACTGCAGCCCGTCCCTCTACAAAATTAAGAACGGGGAAAAATTATCATCCCATTTCATGTAAAAACGCTGTTAGGAAGTGCAAAAAACGCTGTTAGGAAGTGCAAGGAAAATTTGCAGTTCTCTCACCATCACATATAGAAACTACTAATATATGTACATAACAATGACACCTAATGTATCAAAATAATACTTGTGTTCTCTTTCTGGGTCTATTACACTACAGGGAACATCAACAACTCCATAAATTAACCCAGTATGCAGCACCCGCTATGTAAAGCGTCACCCTCAGCCTATAGATTTTCATTAACAATATCCAACAATGATGAAACCAGAAGCCAAGCCAAAAGATTGGCCCGCGGGGGCAGGGAAAGTAGTTCATGAAAGCGAAATGAGTAAGGCGTCTCACAAATCACTTTTGTGCATATTCATAGCACTACCATTTAGGGATTTTGAATCTTCGTCATCCACTTTTATCCGATTGTGGAAGAAATCATCAACTCATAAAACATGAAAATTAAAAAATAATAATAATAAAATAAAATCGTAATGTCCATATAATTAATGATGAGTTCATCATCATCATCATCATCATCACCAACAAAATTACTGATTAGGGAAAAAGGAAAAATCTGCCCATTGAGGACCTCATCAACATCATCATCAAGTCAAATCCTACGAAAATTTTTAAAACAGAGAAAAGCGAAATCCAGCGAATTATACACAAGATATGACTGACCAACGACCGACGAAATGATGAATATAGTACGGAAAGCGAGATTTTGTCTCCTTAGTAATCCTAAATCAAAATCTGAATTTGAGGATTACAGGTCGATAATGGGGGAAAACGGGAAATTTTACCAGCGAAGAGAGGGGCAGACTTGGAAGCAGAAGCAAAGAGATAAGACCTTGCGGCTCTGGAAGCAGATCTAAATATCTGAGAGTTCATTTTCGAAAATTAGAGATAGACGGAAAATCTGCCCCGAAGCTCTCAGGTTAGATAAGAGTGAGAGGGAGCGGTGGCAGAGGGAAACCACCTGTAACTGCGCGTGTGTATTTATAGAGATGAAGATAGCGTGATTCGCATAATTGGAAAGTGTAGAGAGAGAGAGACGCGTATCGTTGGGTGGGTTGGGGACTTGATGGACGGATCAGATCATGATTTCTTCTCACGACTCGGGTAGGGTTTTGTAATGTGAAGCCTCCTTTTTATGTAAATTTTTTTTTTTTAATAAAATATTGTTATTAAATTAATTTTCGGAGGTCGTGAAAGTGAAAGATGATGACAGTTTCGGTGGGTCCAATGGGCCCCATCAATCACATAATTATTTTTTTAATATTTGTTTAGCGATAAATTTCTAATTCAACATTTTTATTATAAATTGTTTGCTTCTCACCGATCTCATGATCCGCTAAATAAAAATCAAGGATGGGATGTGGGCGGAATTTTCACAAATATTTAGTCGACTCCTCAAATATTTTATTAGATAAATTGATAAGCAAAAATTTATTACTTATAAAACAGAATTAGTAATTTTTTAATCACAATAAATTAAATTTAAAATTTCATAAAAAAGTATTTTCTCGAAATAAAATCTGAAGCTAATCTTGAATCACCATGCAATCGCAAACACCTTTAAATTATTCTTTGAGGCAAAAATGTGGATTACTAAAAAAATAAAAAAATAAATTTAGATTAAAATTGATCCCATAAATCATGAAGTTACCGATGCAATTCATTGTTTCACCACAACCAAGCAATTACAAGGAAATCATACCTATGGAGCCCTCTCTCTCTCTCTCTCTCTTAATTATTATCTTCCTGAGAGTTCAGTCATTCGGGCTAGTCGCCATAGGACAAGACCTCTTATAATAGGAGAAGGAAATGGTAAGATGGAAACACTCGATGATGAGCACTCGACCAACAGGTTGATGGTAGACTAGTTGTCAATGGAGATACGCAATCAAAAGGAGCAAATGAAGAATATGCTTGACATGCTAGTAAGTGACATAGACAGACAGACAGGAAGCACATATTCACTTCCCTTCGCCAGAGCACCTTTACTTTGTATTCAATGGTTATCTTTGAATTTGGACAAATACTCGTCTATGGACATATAAGTCTTGTCTTGACTTACGCCAACTCTCCAAAGCATGATCAGTGTACAAATGCTTCACTTATGCCCAAAGGTAATGTACAGAATGTTTCTTCCGAGAAGATTACCAGAATGACATTACCAAATATTAAGGTTTTAAGGAAAGTAAAACGGTTAGTCAAATTCTGTTACTGATCTTGATCCTCCTATGTCATGGGCATGTTCTGTACAAGAAAAAAGAATGAATCTTTGTAATATGATCTGAACTAATATGTACAACTTCAAGGAGTCGTAGATCAGTGGCAATTGTTCTGCTTAGTGCTTGAATCGCTGACAGATTTTGCCTCATCTCCTGATTTGCTGCAGACGCCTTGTAACATTGCCAACCACGAATCAACCTAAGGAACCAATACAAAGATTGCATGTGAATGCAGGCCAGAAGAAGATGATAACAGACAAGGAAAAACGCTTCAAAAGATCTGATGTGTGGTTAGGGGCTAAAGACAAAACAAGTTATCAGCTAAAAGTACCACGTGACAAGGGGATCGGAAAAGATGAGTTTGTCACATAAGAGACAAAAGCACAAGGGTCGACTTCTGACTCCTTTGAAGGTTGAGAACCTCGACCAAACCTTGTGCATGAGCTAGAATTTAACCTCTCTCTTCCAAAGTGGATTCAACCCCACATGAGAAGAGAACTAGAGTACCTAGATTAGTAGACTTAACAAATTTAATTGGATTATACTCTGTCAATAACTAGTTTATTCTTGAAGAATAAGGTGCAGAAAAGGTATAATGCTCTTCAAACTATGCAATCACTACCCATTCTCCACCCAGCCACCCGTAGTAATATGTACAACAACACCAAACCTACCTCCAGTAAGCCTTTGTCCAAAACTTGCTCAGACCATTTTGGTTTTCCTATTCGAGTTTGATCTAAGGTTAATCTTAGAAGCTCTGTTACATGATACAGATAATATATCTATTCCTGCCTTCTACAAAGTTTTTCTTTCATCTTCTTCCAACTCAGATGTAGCTTTATAAGGAATTAGTTTTTAACATCTACTTCAGAATGTAAAATATGCTTTATAAAACCTTGTAAAAATCAAACTGCACATATGCCAGGAGTCTCAATCAGTATATGTAATGAGATTTACCTGTATTTTAGAAATATTTGAGCACTCATACCGTAGCCCATGGCAAGTTAATATAGAGAAGGCATAATGTGTCTTTTCATCTTCCCGTGTAAAGCTTGGCAGAGGGCCTACTTCAACAATATCAGATAGTAGAGTGGAATCCTGTGGGCTCAAGTCTGCAAAAAAAGAAACCTAAATTCATCAGCAAGTGATATCATTGCATAAGCATGTGGTCAAAAACAGGTCTTTTCATGAAAAGAAGATGCCCATATATAACTTGAGCAACTGAAAGTTCTAAAGCAATACAAGTGGACAGATAAGACAGATTGACCCAGACCATACACATTGCGATGCTTCCAAATTCCAAGATCAACATTCACGCAGCCAATCAATCTCCATATAAGTGGCTTATCTATGAGCAGACATTCAACACAAGAGTAAGGGAAACGTTCTAAATAACCAAGTTTTGATACTGCATCAGATATTATTATTTTTTTTTTTCTTTTTCCTCCCTGAAATGCAGCAAGCCTCTGCCTTGCAAATATTGAAATGAAAAAAAAAATTAAAATAAAATAAAATCAAGATTATGATAAACCAACAAAAAATAAGATTTTTCTGGGCCATTCATTGTGACCCCACAGGGGCAGGATAAAGTTCACCACAAGTGGCACTTCAAAGTAGTACAAATTCATAAGACGGCTCCTTTGACATGGAATTATTTGGAAGTCTCATAGTGGAAGGGCCAGATGAGTCCATGCACCCTCCCCATGGATTATTGTGACATGACTATATGATTGAGCTACATTACATTGCAAGACATTTTCTAGCTGTCCTGATTTTACAAAAACCTTGAAATTTAATTTATAAATACCATGAACTAGTCCAACATAAAAGTCATCAAAATATAAGTTTTGAGTATGATTGTATGACAAACACATCAACAACAACCAACAGAGAACAGATGCATCATAAATCAGCTATGCTGCTGAGCACCAAAAATCACCAACATATGAGCTCTAGTGAAAAGATTAAGAAAAAAAATGGAAACAATTCAGACTGTCAGATATATATATAGGTACAAAGAGAATATTTACCTGTTGACAATAAATAGAAGAAGATGCAATCTCCCTGAAGGACAACAAAGCGTGGAAGCCAGTCATCAACGTCAGCATCATCAAGTGGAGGAGGTTCTCCTGGTAATGCGGTCCATCTCTATTAACAATTAAAAAAGCATAGAGAAGCTTGTCATGGCAGTACAGTTCAAGAATAAAAATACAAAGCAAAAGAGTTGGAGAAAGTTCACTACAGTTCGAATGTACAAATAGCTGCAGAGACGTGCAGACCGCAAGATTTCATCAATATTTTCCAACCTGACAACGTAAAAGACCACATCGATAAGATGCAAATTAAGCCTTTTTATGCAAAGAATCATTTTAAAGGCCCAAGTGAGCCCAGAATTGAAAGCCTAAATAATCACAATAAGAAAAAAGATGACTTCTGAAGTTCTTTGTTCAGAAACTCGGAGGCTCACATAGAGTGCTTTAATAGACATAATACTCCCACTTCTCAAACGACATTAAAAGATGCAAGTCCATTGCTCTATCTCAATGGTAAAATTGCGAAAGATATTATGCCAATAATTTCTCCTTGAGAGAGCAGTAAGCGAGAGATTCCTGTCATATGTCCTCAATCATCAAGCACCATAAAGAAGACGGAGCAGGGGGAAGAAGCAGTCATCGGAAACATTTTAAAATAGTTTAAGCCCCCATATGTATGACACAAGTTAGGCTACTTCAAATAAACCAAAAACCTAAACAGGCCAACAGTCAAAGCCCTTTCTCTTATATCTAACAAATGTTGCTTTTCAACAACAGTAACATGTAGCAATAAGATAATCAATTATGCCCAAAAAGATAATCATCAGCAATGCTAGCTACAAGCAGGAGGCATGTAATAACTTCAAATAAGTATTAGCTCCTTACTGTGCTTTCAGATGAGCTTCTCTCTCTTCTAGAAGAGCAAGTTCTGATCGAAGAGATTCCACTTGAGCAGCATTTAACTCATCCTGCAAGTCAAAACCGTTAACATAGTCAAGGAATACAAGAGCTTTTCTCCTCCAGTTCTATACCAATGAAGCTTCTTTTATTAACCTGGTCACTAGATCCCCAAGGAAGGCCCGGTACTTTAAACAAGTTCAACATCGTAGCCGTGCTTTTGAATTTTCTTCGAGTTCGAAGAATACAATGGGATCTATTCTACAGCAGACAAACAGAAAATCAATTCATTTCCAACTATGAGCACCTTCTTCTTCTCAATTTGGCTTAAGAAAAATTACCTTAGAGACTTGTCACTTTTGGGGTGAGAATTAGAAGCTTTCTTCTGGACAGAATCCCCAGTAGGTGTTGAAACTTCAAAATAATCAGGGATCACCTTAATCTTCCCAAGACCATCATCCATGAAGCAGACATGAAATGAATTAACTATAGGTTAACGTTAACCCACAAGTACCTTGTTACCTTGTACATCACAAAAACAAGATTCAGCATACAAATCAATCTCTATACCACATTACAATTAAAGTTAAATTTTAAAAATGATGTACAATTTAAGTGTCTGCCTTCTAACTTTCCATCCTCTTTTGTCATAATATAGTTTTGCACTCTTGAGGAGTTCCTGTATGACAGGAATTTGAAACTGAACTTCTAGAGGGTAAAACGAATGCACAGATGATCTTCTATGATATGATTCATCATCGCCACGAACAGACAGGCTGTGAGCCAAATTAAAAGGGAAGAAACAGTAAACACACAGTATGATCCCGTATCCTACAATTTATTGGCATCCATCATTATCATACAGCAACCTGAGAATATTAATGTAAGCAAAAACTAATGAGATTTAATTTTACAAAAACCAGATTGAAGAAGTAAAGGTTTCACCTCTTTCAAGACTAAGATTTCATTCATACAAAATTCAACCAGAATGAAGAAAAATACAGAACCTCAAAATTGCCTTTTCTGCTCTCATGCACAAATCAAATAAAAAACCTAATAGAGATCTATTACAACACTATTTGGATTGGGAGGTGGGTGGGCCTAAACACCATTTGGTCCATAAATCCAATTGACATTTATCTACCAAAAAGCAGAAAGTTTCCATCTTTACAATTCCATTGTTTGTTGCAACAAGGTACTTAAGCTTTAAAGTCAAGAATTAAAACTCAAACCCTGATAGTCCGTGTTATAGTAAAGTACATTGAATTTCTTCGTTATTTACCTCGAGAAGCTAGTATTTTTTGTCCTAAGTCTTGCTAAATTAGAGATTTCAAAGCTCCGTTCCCCCCCCCCTCAAAAAAGGAAAGAGGAACAGGATAAGGGGTTTCTAACGGGGGAAGAAACCATCAAAGACCCAATCAATAAGCGTATCCTATCACAAAACAACCTCAATTATAATTTCTCTATCCACAAAGATAGAAAAAGAAGCACAAGTTTGAAACAAAACAGCAAAATCCAGATGCAGAAAAGTAAAGAAAATAAGAACCCAAATCACGAAACATTGTAAGCCTCAAAAATTAAGAATCAAATTGGAATGTCAAGGGGGAGAGATCCACAGAACCTAGAACTGGATCAACTCAACTTTCATACCAAAAATCCCAAAAAAGGAGAAAAAAACCCAAGTTAAATTCAATACCATCAACAGTTTCTTAATAGTTAAAAACACTTCAATCACAAGAAAACTCGCATATCCCAAATTAAAAC
Organism: Dillenia suffruticosa; assembly: GCA_033439265.1. Taxonomy (NCBI): domain Eukaryota; kingdom Viridiplantae; phylum Streptophyta; class Magnoliopsida; order Dilleniales; family Dilleniaceae; genus Dillenia; species Dillenia suffruticosa. Next base: position 17,376,233 of record JAVTVX010000005.1, on the reverse strand, counting down.
ACAACCACACAGATATGTAAAGCACATCAACAACGTTAAAAAACGCATGAACAACAAGAAACAAAGATTGTATACCTTGATTCGGAGCTGGAGAAAGAGGAGCTATGGTGGGAAGTTCCTTGTGAGCCCAGAAAATGCTTTGACCCCAAAATCTAAAGAACAAGGATGATAGGACTGTTGGGTGGCATAGTTTTATAATTATAATTTTCCGAGTTAATCCAAATGACACTTTTGCCCCTCTTTTTTTCTGGGTTGACAACTGGGTCCAAGCCCGACAGCTCATATTTGCCCGACCGAGCATCACACGTAAGGCAAAACCAAAAAGATTTATTTCGGATTTTCCTATGTGGTATTTTCAAATTTTTTTATATTTCGAGAAAAAATATACACACAATTTTAATTAATTAAACAAAATAATCATTTTTTTGTGGAAGATAAGACAAGGGTGCAATTTAATTCGTGTACGATCACCATAGTTCCGATCCCCGTTATACGCAAAGTGACAAATCGTCTTCCTCCTTCTTGGTTTTTATATATATATATATATATATATATATATATATATATATATATATATATATATATATATATATTTGTTATCTCACAGCTTATTATCAATATGATAAAGCCGTCTTTAATTTACTCCTAAAAACATATTTGCTAAATTAAAAAAGAGGGGGAGGGAGACAACCGTTGTTTTTATGCTCTCGGTCCTATATAATTAACTTTTAAATTTTAAATTCTAAAAAAATAAAATATTTATTAAATTTATTGAGTAATTATTTTTATAAAGACATAGAGAAATAACACCTAATTGATTCCAATAATATCAAGTTTTAATAGCCTTTAAAACAAAACCCCCCCCCCCGGGGCCCCAAAAAGCAGGAAAAAAAAAAAAAAAAAAAACCCATCGAGATTGCGAAAGTTTTAAGACCAATGATCAGAACAAATAATTAAGCTTCATTTGGGACTGCCAAAGCCTTTCGTTTCCTTCTTTTGCTCGTTAAGATTGGGGTCCATCCCCTCCTACTCTGCCGCACGCCATCATGAATAATCAATCAAGCAAAGGGTACAAACTCGCAATTTTAAATATTATATATATTCTTTTAAAAATTACAGCTTATTCATTTAAAATTATAATTTCAAATTCATATCATTATTTATATTCTACATAAATTTCTAATTTTGTCTTTTTAAAATTTATAATCATAAATGAAATCCCAATTATCTCTCTCTTTTCTCTCTCTAGTGCATCTTGAATGCGAATCTACAGTTATCTTAGAAAGAAAACTTGTCCTTTTTTTTTAAAAGAAAATATATTTAATTACAGCATCAGAAGTGATGGAGGAAGGAGAGTGGGAAGCATGCAATTGCAGTCCCAAAGGGCCGTATAATTCGGTGGTATTAAAATACATAGGAAACTTCTCAACTCATTTGAAGTCCGTCCTTTCATGTTCGGGTGACCTTAACAAGCTAAAATGAGTTGGAAATGTTGTCGTACGAGAACATTTAATGTTTTTACCATCGTGGAATCTGTTGACTCTTCCCCAAAAAAAAAACATACTGCGAAAAGAGAGAAGAACAAATTCGAGATGGAGGGCTTGCCAACCAGGAAACTAGAATAGATTTCTAGGGTCTTTTTTTTATTATTATTATTATGCCATGGGAGTATTTAATAAGATCAAACTCCTATCAGATTCTAGCAAGGAAATGATTTGACCTAAAATACAGTTAATTACCCATGATTTCTCTTCCGCTACACTTTTGTGATGGAGATCTCCTTTCCGATATTTTCAAATTTGGATCAAATTTTAAGATTTTAAAAAGGAAAATTTTAGATTTGATTTAGCAATGACTTGCATACTCTCCTTTCCTTTCCATTTTCGTCCAAAACCCTGCCAAGCTCTTTATATACACGTGTCACATGATTAAATTTTAGTTTCCTCCTATTGCTTCGGGAAAGAAAAGAAAATGTTTGAAAGATAAACCCTGTCTATAAGAAAATTCCAAAACATTTTCATTCGGATTCTCCCGAATTCCAGGATCCAGAAGAAATGTACCCGACAAACCAGAAGAGCAAGTAATAGGAGAGATGCAAGAAACCCCCCCCTCCCGGGCCCCCCCGAAAAAAGGAAAAAATAATTAATTTAATTAAGAGTTAAATTATACCCAGAAGTTCCCGATAAAACCCCCAAAAACCAATAAATAAATTCACCTATTATTGAATTTAAGGAACCACCGAAACCAAGATTAGGCTTTCTTCAACATAAAGGAATGCCGAAGACGCCAACTTGAACAATTTTTTTTATTATTATTTTTCAATATTCAGGCCGGTGAACCTTAGAGCTAATACGCGCAGAAATTTAAGCCTCAACAAAGGGTCTCACCGTCCATCTCGTTGTAACCAAAAAATAAAATAAAATAAGGGTCTCACCAGAAGCAAGAGGTCATATACCAGAAAAAGGGCTGCTTTCAGAACCATCTGTCCTTTGGTCTAACATCTTCACAATGCCGGAGAACAACTGAAAACAGCACCTCAAAAGCCATTAGTATAAGCATTCATAACAAATATGGAGAGAGAGAGAGAGAGAGAGAGAGAGAGAGAGCCAAACCGATAATGGCAGTGGCAGAAGCATCTAATGTTTTATTAATTAGGGTGAATCCTCACCCAACTTAAGGAAATGTGCCCCGAAAGATCTCCTGTAACAGAGACCCCAAGGGACCACACTTTTCACAAGAAAAGAGCTTTTTTATTAAACTAAATTACTGGACTAGAAGATGGGCAAAACATGAATAAAAAAAAAAAAGAAAAAGATGATAGGAATTTGAAGAACTAAATGAAAATTAAAAGAGAGAAAAAACAGAGAATGTCTCAATGTGTACTTTCAGGAGAATCATGTATCCGACTTAAATTTACTGACCCCAACTCAATTGACTCTGGATTAACCGACTCACATGCCTCTGAGGAAGAAACATCAGTAAAAAGCAAGGCACCCTGACAATTTTCTATGTTATTCTTCTGCTCCTCTGCATCATCAGCAGCAGAACAATTAGCACCAGAATCACCAACCCCACAGCCGTCTTGAGCGCTGTTAGGTGACTCGGGGGCAAGTTCTTTCAAGGGAGAGGAGACTTTCACCTCAAGATCTTTCCCAGGTTCCTGATTCACCTGCATCTTGACCATAGCTGGATAAGACTTCTCTGATTTTTCCAAGCTGCTTTCTACAATTGGTTCGTCAGCCATTTGTGGCTTAATAGTCTCAATTGGAATCAGCAACTCAGGCTTTTCAAGATCAGAAGTTGGGACCTGAGATTCCATCTCCTCTCCTCCACCAGCGGAAATCAGCTCCTCCTGCTTCTCCTGATTCACGGCAGTCTCTGGCATAGCAGCTTCCTCCTGATTGGAAACCGGAACAACCTCCTCATCTTCCATATCCGGCTCTGCTACCTTCTCCTCTATTGGAGGTGATGGAAGAAAACTTGACCCCATCTCCTCCCTCTGCTTCTTGTAAAGGGCAATAGCTCTCTGCACAGAAACAATCGAAAGTCCAGAAAATAAGCAGTGCTTGATACCAGCTGCAGACAACTGATACAAGTAAATCCAAATTTTTAACTCCAAATGTCAAGGCAGAGCAATCTTTTCTATGTCCCTTACACTGTAAACTCAGCAACAAATATCAGCATAAGATAAGAATTTTTTGATAAATAGTTACCTGATAAATAGAATCACTGATGACAGCAAAAAGTGAAGCAGTTGTATTGCTATTAGAAATCTTCACTTTAGCTTCAAGAACCTCCTGCAGTACCAAATAACTAAGCAATTTAAGCACAAAATTTTGCCTTGAGAAAAAATGATGAACTACTCGGAACAAAACAATCAGCACTTACATGAAGATACAATGGCTTAGGAGAATTTTTAGTAGTATTTTGTTCAACATCTACCACACTTGTGCACTGGTTATACAACTCTGGATCAGTAAGGTCTGCAGATATATCAAGTTTAGCAAGATAAACATGTCCAAAACTATCATTTGATGGCTTAGAGACATCAGGTGTTTTTGGAGAAATAACTTCAGGGACATCAGAGGCATCCTTTACAGAAGCATCATTGGACTGATTATCCACCCAATTCTCCACCTCTGGAATGGGTCCAGTTGGCTCATTTGGGAGTTGCTGATTTAGCTGACCAGCCAAAACATCATCCACCGGTGGACGAAATGAATTATCTTCCTTCTTTGGAGCAGAAGGTGATTCCATGTTCATGCTACCATTCTGCCCCTTCCACATGTCCAGACCAGTCTCCCACCCCCGACCGCTCATCATTGATCTATTATGGTCCCAATCTAGCCTACCATAGATATGAGATTCATCTCCAAAGGCACCATTATTGGCATCCCACCCATGTAATGGGGGAGGACAGGATTCATCCACTGGATTTCGCCACCCAAAGGGGCGTGCATGGCTTGAAAACCTTTCAGCATCCTGGATATGATAAGGTACACCAGCATGATTTAATTCCATGGAAGGTCTAATACCAAACATTGGGGGGGCAGGAAATTGAGGCATCACTTGATGAAAACCAACAGGAGGAGGGCCATGTTGGAATGGAAGAAAGCCATTGGGTAAAGTGGTGGGCCAGTTTGGGATGCCCTTCCAAGGACTTTGCATCCTTCCAATGTGGGATTCACCAACCTTTTTGTAACGGTTATTTGACTTATGTTTATCTTCTTCAGAGCCAAAAACAGAAGGGCTGTCACCCCCAGATCTGAAAGGAGGTGGTGGAGGAAGAAGAGACTTGGAATTGTTAGGAAAATTACCAGTCTTGTAAAATGGAGAAGAAACAGGTAAATTGTCACCATCTGCTTGAGAAAGCTCATCTCCTGGATTTGTTTCAAATTGCAAGTCCCGACTTCCCCTGGCTTCTTTACCATAATAATCCTTTCCATCCCTGAAACCAGTGCTTCTAGGTCCCGACTCTTCAAGATCAAGGCTCCGCCTATTGCTAGGTTTGTTGTAATGTCTGCGGTCAAGACTAGATGAGGATGGAGATTTCTCCACCTGCCGCATTGGTGAAGAGCGAGCATCTGGATTGACGAACCTTTCGGCTGATAACTCACGCACACGGCCACCATCCTTTTGAACAGATTTCTCTGAAGACCTGGGTAAAGGAACCCTATCAGAAACACTGGAACTCTCTCTTGCAAAGCTCACATTATGTCGAGACCTTTCTTCAGGCAGTGAGTCCCTATACTTCGACTCCACTTGCTTCAAATGTCTGGAACAGGACAAACATATTGATCTCAAAGTGAACACTTAAAAATAGAAGAAAGAAAATATTAACAAAAGTAATCCCAAAGGAATCTAAGTAATCCAATTATTGCCAGCATGTACATAGATTCACTAGCTCATAAGAATAACCACAAGAGAATTAATTAGAATCATGATCCAAACAAGAAAAGTTTCATGAATTTTAGCAAATCAAAGTGAACAGAATTCAGCACCATTTTAGTTGGACTTCCTGAAGAGCCCTGCATATAAACAAGATCACTGTTCATGGCATAAAACAATGTAGTTACTTTACAGCCAGTATTGTAACATAAGTATAAAGGACTGCAGAATTATTCTAAAATAACTGCAGTATTAAGGTGGTTTCCAAAAGGAAAGAAGGGTTTCAAAAGAATATAATTCACATTAACAAAGGGATCTTAAGTCAAGAAAAATGCAGAATCCCTCAAATAGGGTGGGTCTGCATAAGTAATGAACTGTCCTCTCATTACTGCAAAATGTAAGAGATGAAGAAACATACTAATACCTGTATTGATCTTTTGCAGCATGAGAACCAGAGCTAGGAGAACTTCTTCGCCTCCTGTCACCTGATGCCAAATCCAGATCTGCATGGCGAGAATGAGACCTCCCACTATCAGTAACTGAATCTAGTTTACCAGAGCTTGCATATTTCTTCTCAGTTTCATAGTGTTGTTCCTTCCTTCGGGATACTAGATCATGATGATCCTCTTGATGATCTGATCTTCTTTTACCTTTGTCGTCTTTATATCTGGTACTCCGTTCATCATAAGATGGACTGGCATCACGTTTACTGTTCTCAGTTCTTGATCTCTTGGAACGAATATCTGAATCATTACTTTCATCCCTCAAATGCCTAGCATCACCCTTATTGCTAGCATAATCTCTCGAACTGTGCTCATCTCTATATTTGTCATCACGTAGTCTTTTATCTCTATCAGAATCCTCCCTCTGCTTGCCATCCTTATGTTTAGCATCCCTATCAACATCTTCTCTGTACTTATCTCTGTAATTGCCATCCTTTTGTCTCTCATCCTTGTATCTTTCATCTTTTTCACGGTCACCTCTAGAAGATAAGCGCCTGTCATCATTGTCTCTCACATCATCATGACCCTTATCCTTTTCATTTGAGTCATCTCTCCTCTTCCTAGTCCTCTTTTCAAGTTCTTTCTCCAACTCTGGATTATGCATCTCGTCTTGTGAAGTCCACTCTGAAGAATCATCATGAAACAAATTGACGAGAAATTTTAGACGAAAAATTTATTAAAATAATTTATAGAGAATGAAGCTACAGATTCGAAATCCCTATAAGTATTACCAAAAAAAAAATGTTACCAGAAACTAATGTCACATTTTAATTCAAATTTCTATAAACAGCAAGGACCTCACTTAGATACTCAATAAGCAAACTAATATTTTTATTCTGTTGTATGAATGGAAATACCAAGATAATCATTATCTGAGATGTCTAAACCATGATCAGTATAAGCTAATAAAGCTGATTTCCTTAGAGACATAAGCTGATCAAGATATTAAGTAGCAGCTTCATGACAAGCAGACAACTATGATCTATGCTACAAATGAAGATCAACTCACCAAAATTCTACACCACTTCCCTTTCCTTCATTTCCTGTGAAAAAGCACAATGCATCTTTACTCAAATTTTTGTCAAGTTTCCAACTAATTTCACGGGAAATCATACTCCAAATAGTGCTATGATTCAATAATCTATATATTTTAAAGACCTGGAACTGCACTGGACTCAACTAAATTCTACAACCAACTAATCAGAAATTAGCTATGAATCTCCTCACCCTCTATTCAGCACACCTGAAGTTTAAAAAGTCTTCAACTTTGCATATTATTTATGTTAAATCATTCTCAGAAAAAAATACACTAAGAAGTCCTCATTTGCCATAAGCATGTCAAGTTGCGCTATAAAAATTCATTATATCCTCAATCACATCTGCCCTTAAATTTTCCAAACCCACACGATCTAAATCCTCCTAATTGTTAGACCAACTCTTCTAAAACTTATTCTTAATTTTCCAGCATATTGCAGCATAGCTTTCAATTTAGAGCACTTTTTTGCCAAACAACACTATTTAAGCACTCCTTTTCTTAGTATACTGTATTAATCCAACCATTAAAAACTAAAATAAAGGTGACCAGCTTAGCATTTGAAACTACTGCAACAGTTCATAAAATGTACAAAATGCCACTTCGTTGTTTAGTATTCCACTACAGTCCTACCAAATAAAAATACAATAAAATAGCAAGCTTAAGTTTACTGTTTTGGGTGGTCATCATATCCATTTTATATTTACCAAATCCTACATTGCATAAATAACTAATATATGGTATTCCCTTGATTTCTCAGTGTCCAGACCGCTTATCATGCATCAGGATTCTAGAAATAAGAACCTGGCTATCTCCATATGGCTAAAGATAACTTAAGGCAGCATCAATTTAGGTGAAATAATTAAATACAAGCCCAGAAGGGGAAACAAACAGCTGTCAAGAGCACATGAACAAAAAACAGTTCGATGTTAATCAAATTCCAGTTCCGTTTTAATCAATTTCATAACGAACTCAAAACTATACTAAAATAAAAAAGTCACTTGATTAGGAATTGTCAAGACTGAGAAAGCAAAACTCTCCTCCAAGTGAAACGCTAGTATGCTAAGATACCATAGGTTATGGAAGCAATGTTGACCTTGATATCAATTATTTTTCAACAAAGACTTTAGTGAAAGCATGAACCCTTAGGCTCCAAAATTTCTCAATAATAATGAGGATAACTTTGTTCACATGCCTTTTCAGACTCTAATGCATTTCTTTACGTAACCACCCCCTCAATGGGAGAGGATGGGAGTGACTAGCAAATATCTCTGCAAGGAATATCTTTGAACATTTATCTTACATGCTCTTTTACATGAGTTCAGGTACTGGTAAGCAAATATGGGTCAAACAGGGGTACTAGCTCACATTTAAAAAATAAAATAAAATAAAATAAAATCCAGTAAAATGAAGTGTCCAGCACTTGCACCCATAACTATGTGGTGTCTAGTTGACACAGTCATAACTAAGCAAGGTGAACATTCCATGAAATAGAGCTTGCGCGTAGGTTATGAGAGAACAAATAATTGCAGTCAGACAAAGAGGATAAAATGACACACCCACACACAAAGTGCAGAAAGAATAAAGAGATCAGTGAAACACAATATTGTGTATGTCCATCAATTGAAATTCTCAAATAAGGCCTAAAGGAAGTTGGAAAACCGATGGGGGAGGGAAGGAAAAAGAGGGATTCAAGGAGGATGAGGAAGAAAAGAATTCTCAAGGAAGACATAAAAGAATCTCTCTATCTAGACTCCCAACTCTTTTCCTCCTTGTCTCAAGTTCCCACCACAACCCCATTAGAACATGTCTAATTTGGTCTCATGATCATTCCATTGGGCTCGTGCTTCAACGAAAGCTAGCTCCTATTCCTATCCTCCAACCAAATCTTCACAACAATGTAATTTGCTTTTTCCATAATTTATTAAGCCAGTAAAAATGTGCAAGAGAAGTCATGACGGGAGTGCAAGGATTTACCCTCTCTCATACTTCAAGCACTAAGATACTCAAATATGAAGGTAAGAACTTTAGATGGGGGGACTTTTAGCTAAATTAAAAACAAAAGAAGAAAATTACATTTTCATACCCGATATATTACATGAACCCTACAAACTCCAACTAATATCCATTTCAACACATTGATAAGCACCTAAAACTGGAATGCAAAGTACAATACCAGCCTGAAATATCAAAAACACCGATAAACATCAATGTGCCACCTAGCTACCTATAACTATGAGCTCATCAGTTACTTCATCGGCACTCATTTCACATTACATATGCTGCACTAAAATCTACATATGCTAGAAGCATCCATCATTCAAAAGCCACAACAGCAATAAATAAAATACTTAGAGCAATAGAAAATTCATATATAAAACACAATCAAGTGAGAAATTCGAAATGCAGTTAACCTTACCATTAATATCTTTACCTTGCTTGACTTTCCGGTCTTCGTTTCCCTCCATCACTTGCTTTCTTCTCCCTTCGCTGTCAGCATTCCGCGATTCCACATTCACATCCACAGACCTATCCCTCTTACTCTCTTGCCCTTTCCTATCCTTATCAGACCCGCGTTCCTTATCCTTCTCCCTCATCTCCTTGTACCCCTCTTTCTCCTTCCTACTTAAATCCTTCTCCGACCTACTACTACTACGCTTTGAATCCCCTTTACCGTCTCTCTTACTCTCCTCTTTCTCTCCCATGAGAGTCACACTACTCTCCTCCTTCTCCTCACATCTCCTATCTTCATGCCTCCTACTACTGCTCTTGCTTTTGAAATTTTCTCCTTTCGCATCCTCATCACCACCACCATTCCATCTATCAGTCACAGAACCATCACTATCCCGCTCTCTTCTCCGCTTGGACGAAACATATTCTTCAATTGCCTCGCCATTTCCGTGATTAGACAGATCTTTGGCGGCATCGCGTAACTGCGAAGAGAGTTTCCGCTTCTCGCCAGACATCTCCGAAACCCTAGCGGAAGAACTCTCTCTCTCTTCCTTCGTGTTCTTCTCTTTCACCACCTTAGAATCTTCGTCCGAATCCGAATAGTCTCTAGCATCTCTCGAGCTATGCTTGCTCTGCTTGTGCGATTTGTGCCGTGAACTTCTCGGCATCGTAAAAATCACCAAAAATTCAAAACTTAAAGAAAAAATCGAAACCCTAGTTTTTCAAAGTATCTCCAAATCAAACCGCAGACTATCAAGAAATCCTATAATGGCGAGATTCACGTCCGGGCCGACCCAATACTCACCAGAAATCCGATTACGACTATCAGAGCGACGAACGAGAAAGCCTGCTTTTGATTGGAAAGAGAAAAACGGATCGGCTCGCCGGATAGAGATCGGGATCGAACGGCGGCGAGGACGAAGTATGAGAGAGAAATATATTAAGAGAGTGCGATGTTTGCGTAGAGAGAGAGAGAGAGAGAGAGAGAGAGAGAAGGGAGGCGTTGGTTTGGTGTTTTTGCGAATGAGAGAGAGAGAGAGAGAGAGAGAGAGAGAGAGAGGAGAGGGAGAAGGAAAAAAAATTAAAAATAAAAAAGCCAAACCAAACCAAATAGGTGATTCGAAATGGAGTAACGCGGATAAAATCTTACAAGATGACGAAAATACCCTTGGGAACCTGAGAAGTTCCGGTTTAGTACCGTGAAAAGCCATTCCGCTTGGTTCTGTCGGTTTGATATGGGGAACCTTTTTTTTTTCCCTTTTATTCGACTCCCTCTCCCTCTTTCTCTCTCTCTCTCCCTCATCTTTGTTTTTCCATTTTTTTTTTAAATAAAGGACGAGGAAAAGAATAAGTCAATTGTTAAAAAAAGTAAAAAGTTTATAAAAGTTTTATCCGGAAAACTAAAGTTTAGCAACTAACCTCTTATATGTTAATGATTGCAAGCTTAGTATCATATTATTTAAAATTTGACTCACAAAATAAAAAACTTCAAAACCTATCTAATTATAAACATAAATAGTATTGTTTAAAATAATAAATAATGCCTACATTTCCCTTATTCTATCTAAACATGGGTAGAGAGAAAATTTTTATAATATATTATAATGAAATTAAAAATATATATATATTTTTATAAATATAGAAAAATATGATAAAATAATTTTTTTAGAGCGATGGTATTGTAAAAATTTGAATATGATAAATTTTGAAGAAAAAAATAGCTTCCAAAAGTAAGGTTGAGCTTAGAGTTGGTGAATTTGAATTTTCAAGGAGCCAAATGAAAAATTTAACACATAATCAATACCTAATTCCAACAAAAGAAAAAAAGAGAAAAAATTAATTTCTAATATCCATAGGTTTAGGTTTATTTGCTCAATTGAAAGTTCATGTGTTGTACATCTCTAAGATATCATGAATGGAATATTCCTCCGGGAATAGAATCTTCCGAAAACCTTAAAAAAAAATTAATACATTTCTCCCGTTGACCCAAAATCGCTTTCACATAGAAGACACAAAGGCAAAGTTGTTTTTTTTTTCTTTTTTTTTTGTTCTCTAAACTTAGTCCACCGCTAACTATTCAAAATTTTACTCCGATTAATCTTTGTTGAGCTACTGTCAGTGGTCAATCGGGAGAAAACTCTCCCAATGTCATTTTTATCACTACCAAGACTCGAATCTCGATTCTTGATATGGTGTGTTAGTATCTTTCTCACTAAACCAATGTCATTTGTTTGTTATGTCATTCATGTATATATTTCATATAATTTCTTTTTAAAACATAGATTTAATCTTTCTTTTTTCATTTAACTATCGATATCTAAAATTTTGATTAATTTGATTCGAATAATAATTTAAAAAATGATTCTCCTTATATTTAATATCTTATCATTAAACTCATGAATAATTAGTGAGAAACATTAAAACTGACCTATTATGTAAGAACACAACTCTCTCTCTCTCACTCTCCCCATGGTGAATATAGAGGGTTATGTTCCAAAATATACCCTAAAAAAAAATTTTTAAAAACCCGAACAGCAAACAAATTCTACATCTATACCATATTTGTCGCGGGTTGAACCCACGATAGGCTATTCCGCATCTTCAAGACGCGACATAGTCTAGAGGCTCCCATGCGCAGAGGGCTCCCGCGGCAGTGGGCGACAGTAGGGGAAGGAGGGAAAGGGAGCCTCGCGCGGAGGTGGGGAGGGAGGGAGGGAGAGGGAGGAGTGCCACGGGGGGAGGGGGAGAGAGAGGAGTGCCGCAGCGGGAGAGAGAAAGAGAGAGAGCCGCGGGGGAGGGAGGGAGAGAGAGAGCCGCGGGCGGCGGGGGCAGAGAGAGAGACAGCCGTCGACGGGTGAGGGAGGGAGGGACGGAGAGAGAGAGAGCCGCGGGGGGAGGGAGAGAGAGAGAGAGAGCCAAGGGCCTCCACCACCCGCGGCGCTGTGCATCTCCCCCGCGGCACTGCGCACCTCCCCCGCGGCACTGCCGTCCACCCCCGCGGCGCTGCACTCTCTCTCTCTCCCCCTCAGCGCTGCGCTCTCCCTCCCCCTGCGGCTCTCTCTCTCTCTCCCTCCGCCGCCCGTGGCTCTCTCTCTTCCTCCCTCCCCCACGGCTCTCTTTCTTTCTCTCCACCGCCGCTGCCCTCCTCTCTCTCTCCCCCTCCCCCCGCGGCACTCCTCCCTCTCCCTCCCTCCTCCACCGCCGCGGAAGCCCTCCCCCTCCCCCTCCCCCTCGGCGGCACTCCTCCCTCTCCCTCCCTCCCCCCGTGGCTCTCTCTCTTTCTCTCCCCCGCAGCGGCTCTCCTCTCTCTTCCCCTCCCCCGTGGCACTCCTCCCTCTCCCTTCCTCCCCCTCCGCCGCCTACCGCCCGCCCCCTCCCCTCTTTCTCTCCCTCCCTCCCTCCCCCTCCGCAGCCCTCCCCTCTCTCTCCCTCCCTCCCTCCCCCCTCCGCACCCCGCCGCGGTCCTCCTGTCTCTCTCCTTCCCCCCGCCGCCCCCCGCCGTGCTCCTCCCTCCCCTCTCTCTCTCCCTCCCTCCCCTCTCTCTCTCCCTCCCCCCGCCCCGCGGACTCCTCTCTCTCTCTCTGGACTTTGTCGCGGGTTAAAGACGCGACATAATATGTCGCGTCTCCAACTCCCGACAAATTCAAGTTATTTGGAGAAATTTTTTTTAACTCGAGTTGTTTAAAATTTTTTTTTTATATTATTTCGATACATGTCTCGAAAATGGAGATGGGGAAGGAGGACCTCAAGCCAAACCCAGAGAAAATGTTTTGTTGTGAAACGATAAACCCTATAAACCCTTTATTGTTGTGGTATTGCTTAATGTTAATTATAAAAAAGAAGAATCTATTTATTTGAGTCCGTATATTTGATTGTCAAGAAAGAAAGGTTTTATCAAATCTTATATTTATTTATCAACGAATAATCAATTTAGTAGATATAATATTAAATTTTTTAATAAAATCTTAAATTCGAAATTTAAAAATAAAAAAAAAGAGATTACAATAAAAGAATCGTTCTATAAATTGGATTTTATAAATATTCAAATCGAATTAGTTAAAATATAATTTTAAATACGGATAGTAAAAAAAAAAAAATCTTACAATTGTCCTGGCAACAATACTTTATAATATATAGGGCCTTAAGTTATTCTCATTAAGGTCATCTCATTTGGTGGTGACTCTTTATTGTTCACTGGGGTACTCATTTTAGCATGCAGACAATGAATCTCACGAGGATCTAAGAAATCTAAAGATTTTATACTTATATTAAATCAATGGTCAAAATTATTTTTAAATCTAAGGATTCAAAATAAAAGGAAATTTTATTTAATTATAAAAAAATTCAAATAATACTCTAAAATTATGAATTTAAATAATTTTCTGAGATCCATATTTAAATGAATACATTTTGTAGCTGTAAGTATCATTTTGAAATTAAGAAAATTAATTATTCTTATTATTTTAAAATTGAACAGATGAATGTTTGGAGGAATAAATTTCCATAAAATACTGTTTTAATTTAAAAATAATCAAAGGGTTTAGAGGATTAAGAAACAAAAGTTTTAAGCCAAATTAAATATAAAATTACTCAAACTATAATGTAAAATCTCAAAATAAATTAAAGCCTTTTTTTAAAGAAAATTTAAAAAATTTACAAAAAAAAGGTTCAAGCATGGAAAAAGCTGAAAATGGTTTTACAAATCTCTTAAGAGGTAGAATTGTTACATATTGAATTATTCATTGTGTGCCAGATTATTAAATTACAACGCAAGACAGGAATGAATGTACGGGGTGAATATACATCCCCTGAAATAAAAAATAAATAAAATTATATATATTATATATAATTTTAATTCTAATGTATATTGTATTTCGTTTTCCTTTGACTGTCTCAAAGAACCTAGCATAGACAAAAGAGGTGGGTGATTCAATACTCACGTTAAGAATGTTGCCCCCACAAGAAATGAATGCAAAATAAGCGAATGCAAAGAAAGTAACTTGTTGAAAGATATCAAAATTTGGAAAGTGCAACGGATAAAATATTACACTTTTTTAATTATAGATTTTAAATTTAAATCATAAAAATTAAAAAATAAAATTAAAAAAAAATCTATTATTTGATAAATTTCATAGTATTCGAATCGGATTAACGATGAAATTTAAATACCTAGAAAAAAAAAAAAAAAAAAAACTTGTTAAAGATGGATAGATAAGTCTATCCGAAAAAAAATCTGCTCTGTGGCCAGAATAGCCGACTCATTTGAGATTCTCTCTCTCTCTCTGTCTCTCTCTCTCACAGCCTCCATGATGCAAACTCCATGGCTTCTTCATTGACTCTCCCAACCCTCCAAACATATATCATACAAAAATCACAATTTCTAGGCCAACCCCACGTCCTTTTCCCTCAAAAATCATTTCCCAAGTTTCCACAAGCATTCTCAACATTTCAATTTAAAACTCATGCCAAATTCAACCTATCCGAGTTGTTGGGGGGACGAGGCCTGTGCAACGGAGAAGAAGGCCTGCAACAAGAGCTCAAGAGAGATGTCCCAAAAGAGACTCAACAACCATCGGTTGAAGTAAAGGAAGAGGTGAACGCATTACCTGCTTTTGCAGAAGATGCTTTTGAAAAGGAGTTGCTAGGTTTGACAGGGGGATTTCCAGGAGGTGAGAAGTGGCTCAAAAAGTTCATTGCAGAAAACCCTCCCCCGGCAAAATCACCGGAGCCAAAAGCAGAGACTGAACTAGATTTTTCGAACCTGAAGACCAAGGCTAAACCTCCTGAATTGCCACTTTTGCTGCCTGGCATGATAGCTATAGTGAAGAACCCTCACAATCCATATTACACGTGTTGCGGTATCGTTCAAAGAATTTCAGATGGTAAGGCTGCTGTTCTGTTCGAAGGAGGGAATCGGTATCGGTTGATTAACTTCCAGCTCGATGAGCTCGAACGTCGTGAGAAGGGTCCTCCTATGGTGAATCCCAAGTCTGTTGTTCTTGAAGCTATGCTTGAAAAGGAATCATGAATTTCCATGTCAATCTGTACAATAGTACTCCAGTATTGTCTTAGGTTCCAATAATTCCAACAAAGAGCACAGTTTCTTCTAAGTTCTAACTCAAAGCCATTGAAGCCTGGGGGGAAAAAAATCTAGACCACCTGCCTGCACAATCTGTAATTCAGTGCCGTTGTCTCAACCTCAATTTGGTCTGTCTCTTTCAACGTGCCCTAACATTTATGAGTTCCACCTGGTATCACAGAGCTTATTTCTGAACAAATATTAAACACTTCACAGCTTCATTAAAATCATCAGGCAACAAAGTTAATAAGCCATTCAGAGGTATGGAGAAACATGTCCCGCGTTTCCTACGCCTGATGGCTCCACCATGAAACTAATCAGCCAGGGATCGGAACGTTTCATAGTTACTTTAATATGCAAATTATTCAAGAAACAACCCTGATCTTCACAAAATCACCATCTCTGAAGGTTAAGCACACGCCAATGGTTGCTTGAAACCATAAAATATAATTGTCAGACTATGCAGACAGATAACCAGCAATCTCTGTAGAACTAGGGACTCTGTAATAAGGAAAACATGGTATAACTCGCTAAAAAAAAATAGACCATGGTAAATAAACCTTTATTAGGGATTTTCAGCATCTCTTAATTTCAAGCTCCAAAAATATAATTACAACACAGACAAGGTAGTTAATCTCCTATAATAATAATTTTTTTTTCAAATAAATAGCCCATTAAAGAAATTGACCGATATATTATAGTTCCATCACAGAACAATGTCAATATTTCCGAAATAACAAGAAAAGTCCAGGCATCATTTCTCTTCTCCATGCTCCCACGCAAAATTAGATGCAGCCACCCATCTGTTAGAAAAGAATGATATTAATCAAAAATCAATGAAAGGGGCAAAAGATCAACACAAAGCTAAAGGAAAATAAGCATTTCTCCGAAGCTCAACAGAAGGAAACCTATGCGGTGCAAGAAACTAAAAATACTGAAAGATGGCCCCCCCCCCCAAAAAAAACACCTTTGGAAAGATGACCATATTAACAATGTAACAAGGCGAACTTCACATGGTACGAAATCAAACTGCAGAAGAAGCAAATTGTTCCAGGGAAAAGACAATAACATGCCATTTGTGGCATACTAGAACTGTGGGTCAACATTTGCCTTTCATCTCTAGATGTCATCTTCTGCAACTGATATGCAATAATATAAGAGGGGCTGATTTAGGTAACACAAGATTAGCAGATGCAGTGGGAACAAAAACAATGACAGGTCCACCAACAAATTCTCAGACTTGCTAGGGTTCACCCAGTGCACAAAGTGCTCCGCGGTTTAAAGGGTAAGGGGAGGGTGAGCGTATATGTAGGCAGCCTTCCTGTTGCATTTTTTGCACCACGCCTCAAACCCGTGACCTCGAGGTCACCAAAGGAGCAACTTCACCGTATTCGCCCTCATTCTCAGACTTGTATGATACCAATAAATTGAACCTTAACATACCAGTATAGCCTCAATCTCCTCATTGGACATAGGAGTTCGTTTAGGCTGAAGAGATGCCTTCCCTCCTGGAGCCATTTGGGTTGGGGCAATTCTAACTTGTGATCTTGAAAACTGCTGACTTGCACTTCTAGTTACCCCAGCTTCAGCCGAACCTGCAGTATTATCACCCAAAACTCTGAGTCCACAAAATTACTGCTATTTGAGATTGCTAAGAGAAAAGTATTACAATGTAGGAGTTTCATATTTATGAGTGGTGCACTATTGTAACAACACCAACCAAATGCTAAATGAGATTTATAGTAGCAACAGTTGAAATCCCGTGTACTTGAGAGAGAGAGAGAGAGAGAGAGAGAGAGAGAGAGAGAGAGAGAGAGAGAGAGAGAGAGAGAGAGAATAAATAAATTATCCATGAGCGGGAAAGCTAAGTTATAAATAAATTATCTCACAAGTTATAATTATAACATGAAATGAGAGCCAACTGAAGTCCTTCAACAAAGAAAGATAATAAACAATAATTATGGTCTTGTATCCCATACATGCACTCATCCACATTGACTGCAACCCACCAATTAACCATCACCGACTCACTGCATCTACAACCCCAATAGAAAATGAAGTCTTTTTCTCAGATTCACAAAGATAGCCACGCACCCTTTTTACCCTTATTATTACTCGCGAAGATTAAAATCCAAGAAGATTGCAAGCATTGTATAAGCATCAATGTCTTCGTCCGGTTTTCTATCATCACCCTTTCACAATTATGACAGATTCTGACATCCCCTGCAAACGCAATTACCCTAAAAAAAATCCCCTTCAATATAAGATTACAAGACATATACCTAATTAAAGTGGAAGATCAATGTGTTTGTCAACTATTAGGACAGAGAACTCAACAAATTGAAACTAAACCGAAGCTTCAACAACATGAAATTCTATCCACGTGAATGTTATCTTCAAAGTTGACTTCTCACTAGTCCTATTCTCATAATCATATTGGGGTCAACAATCCCGAAATGCGCATGACATGGTCACTTCTTGTTTGTATATAACCCTAAATCCAGGAAAAGCCTTAAAAGCAGTTTCAACCAGGGCTAGCGGATATTAAAATCATAACCATTGTCTTTTTGAAATTATAACCCTAAATTTTGTTCCTCATAGTATAAAGTTCTGGTTTTGCCCTAGTTTCAACCAATCTCACATAGCTTGCAGATTCAGCTTCTCTCTCTCTCTCTCTCTCTCTCCCAATATATTGGAAGACCTATCCTATCAAATCTTACATCAATCAAACAGCCCTGCGTCTTATTCTGTTAGAATTAACATAATATTTCAAACAATTTAGGTTGGAGTTAGGTTCTTTCACCCCCCCCCCCCAATACGTTGCATAATCTATCATTTCAAATTTTACATCAATCAACATAATCCTAGGTCTTTCTCTGTTAAAATTGACATAATATTCGTAAATAAAAGATGAGGCAGTATTCAACGCCAGTGCTACGCGAATATATTAATTCCGATACAAAAAGAAATCACAAAGATGCATCTCTCTCTCTCTCTCTCTCTCAAAATCAATAAAAAAAATACCCTACTAAATATGACATGAAGAGAGAGAGATGAAATGACAGACCAGAGGGTTTTGGATGCCGCTGTGGAAACTTGATTCGCGGGATTCTCTTTAACGCCTGTGCTGCTCCCATCTCTTTCTCCTCCTCTTTCTCTCACTCAACCAGGGAAACGAAACTGCAAAGGTGGCCGAATCGAACCAGACTTTTCCTTTTTTTTTTTTTGGGTTTTTTTACGAGATTTGTATCACCGTATTGAAAAAGGGAGATTTATACGACTGGGCTGTCACTCGAGCACTCTCTGAAAAATTTTCTTGAAATCACGATCCAGTCCAAAAGGCCCATCATGAAAACCTACGACAGTCTCCTAAACACAGGCCCATCATCAATCTTAATGATCGGATCAACAGCAGACCTATTTTTTTTTTTATTTTTATTTTTATTTTTTTTTATATAAGGTTTGAATTTTTAATCATAGAATCAAGGGAGGGGTTTTGATCACTAATTTGTCTCCTTAAGGACCGACAAACCTAATATGATTATTCCTACAATTTGGTCTCACTTGTACTTTGCTTATAATAAATACTTATTTATTAAATAAATTTTATTTAAAATAAGTAAAGTCTTGCTTGATTATTGATCGATTTAATTTAATTTAATTTAATATGAGTTAAATCAAATCAAAACGTATCGTTAAACAAATACAAAAATTTTATTCATTTTTATCGATTAAACTAGTTAAATAAATCATAAGTAGAAATCTAAACAAGTCCAAGAACACAAATAAACAAATTCCACTTTATTATAAAAGAGGTTAAAATTATTTCTAAACTCGGCTCCTTTAGACTATATTCATGATTAACCCTGATTTGAAGCCTTATCACCATTGCTCTCTTCATCGCAAGCTTTGAGCTTAAATTAAAAAAAAAATGATAAGATGAGACACTAGGAACAAGTCAAGCTTGTGCGTGAGACATGGGCATGACTTGGGAGAATTGCTCGTGATTTCTATTGAAGAATTTGGGAGGAAAGCCCATTACTCATGCTGTAGGATGATGGAGAAACAAGTGTTGCAACCATCATTAGTAAGATGAAGATTATATGTAGTTGAAGTAGTCTTGGTCATGCTACTTGGGGAAAAATGTGTAATCCAACGAAACCAAGTGAACCGACACAAAAAAGTGCCATCTTGGGCAAGCAAAATGGCAAGTCACATCAAAATTTGTATGGAAATCTCATTATTCTTCTTGCATATTATTCAAAACTACGTATAAGAATTGGGTTACTTACGATCTTTATACACAAGCATTTTTTCATTTCGTAGCCTAGTGTTATTATTTTTGAATAAAGTCGAGAGAAAATTGTATTATTATTATAAAAATATAAGTAAATCTCTTAATATTTAAATACAGATCAATTCGAAATTATCAACTATAAGTTCGTCTGATTTACCTCTCATCCAATTATAGTACGGGTAGTGCGAATTGAGTTAAATTAACTGATTTTAAAATTAACTTACAACTTAGTTTAATTGGTTAATGAAATTTTGAGGGTACCTAATTCTACAATTGTATATCTTAAATCAAATATGCTTCAACAGGTGAGTGGCCTGTAATAATCTGGAGGGGTCCTTTGACCTGTCGACCGCAATGGCGCATAAACTAATCGACAAGGTCTCCGCACCTTATAATTCACGACTTAGTCCACTAGAACATACAGCTTAGAAGCTTCAGTTGTATAGTTACATATGTTTGTGTTGTTGTGTATGACCATGATAAGTCTTGCTGCTGTTTGCTACCCCATATTGCACTCTCTCTCTCTCTCTATTATAAATAGCATCCTCGTTAACTAGCTACACGGCATCCCAGTTCATTTCATTAGCATCGATCACTAGTAATCTCTCTCTCTATATATAAAAATGATGTTTCATCACTTGGCCGATTGTCTCAATGGACTCATCCACGATGGCATGATTGAAGCAATCAAACTCAACCTTCCAAACTTCAAACGTACCGAATCCCTGGAGATCAATTATTAAACAAGCATGAAAAAGAGTGCCTATTTGAACATCATTCTGTCCCAGCAAATCCAAAGGCTTGGATGGAGATCAGTAAGGGGTATAAGCACGAAAATGAAGAAGGAATTAGGAAAGGAGTGATGAGAGTACAAGTGAAGATGACAAAAGAGGAAGCAAAAAGACTGCTAGTGAAGAGCAAAGATGGGGTTGTTCTCAATTTGAAGGATGTCACTCAAGAGCTCAGTCTCATTCCATGGGATCGCATTAATGTTGTTGCTCTTTAGCTACCCCTTGCCTCTAAAGACGAACTTTAGGTCATATTTAGAGATTCATTTTGTTCTTATTTGTTACAAAAAATTCCAACCACCCTATGGTTAAAGTTCTAACATTGGAAATCATCAAAAGATTTCTGTGATTTTTTTAATAAGAAATTAATCGATTGGCTTAAGTTTTCCAAAGAAATCTCGACTGGATATGAGACTTTACGGATGAACATAATTTTTGTTGCCGGTTGATTTAGTAGAATATGGTGTTAGGTCTATTAATTAAGTTCTTGAATTTGACTGACGGTTTGGATATAGAAAAAATTATGTTGGAAGGATAATCTTCTTAATAAATCATTACAAGTCCCAAACTGAATTAATTAGAATATAATTTCAAATACCGATTAATATAATACATAAAAAAAAATGAAAAAACTTTTGTTTTTCTTGATTTACCTATGTCTCAAGTCTAATATGGGCTTCATTGGGCCATAAATAGATTCGCATATCTGACGAGGGAGGGTCTTTTAATCCTTTGTTTGACTATTCTTTCTTTATCCCTACTTTCCAACTCTTGCTCGGATGTCTTTTAATCCTTGATCAACTAAAATACGGACCACATAGTCGTTATGCCATTTTCATTTTGATTTTTTTTCTTTAACGATCGATATCTGAAAATTTAATTAATTCTTAATTCAAACGATTGAAAGCTCAATTAAGTAATTGGCTCTTCCAACATCTTGAAACCTTGTTTAATGGAGTCCAGTACTTTGTCACTAAACTCACGGATCATTGATTATCCCATCCTATTATTTTTCTCAAAAAACAAATGATGATTTTAGGTGTTTTTCAAAGATTGGACAATATATAATACATTACATAATTATAAATTATTCAATAACAGCTTGTTACCTAACTTAATTCATCCCAGTTATCATGAGAACTTTTTCTAATAATAAACTGGAATTTCACGCTTGAATAGTACAAATGAGAATTTTCTCAAACACTTGATGTTTAAGCTAGTTTTTGTAATTTATAAATCTAAAATAATTCTAATGAAATATATACATTTCTTAAAAAAAAAAAAAAAATTGTGACAAAGGTTCAATTTTCAATTTTGAATATATAATAATTGAATTAAACAGAATGAATAGAGTTTGCCCATCTGTTATGTTGAGTGTGTTAAATGAGTATATACTTGTGCATATTGAAACAATGTATGTAGATCTTGAAGTGTAATGAACAAGTTCTAAAACCCCTTTTCGCTGCTTGCTTATATTTTATTTGAAATTATTTTTTTAATTGAAATCATTTTATTTTTTTAAAAAAATAATTACTTAGCCAAAATGTCGCAAAGTTGGAAGAGTAAGAGCGCAAGAACTAAATATGTCAGAGCTAATATAGAAATCTCTGATGTTAAATTGGAAGACAAAAACTTGATTACAAAGTTGGGTATCTTCTATTAAAACCCAAATCAAGCTCACAAGAGGAGAGAGAAAATTCACTAAATTAATCAGACATCGGGACTCATCTGTCCATCTCTGCAATTTCAGGGCTCTCCATGATGCTTTCTAGAGAAGGTTTCCAACCCCCATCAACCTCTTTTCTTCTCCTTCTCTCAATCTCTTCCAATACATCTTCCAAGCTTGTGCCTTCTTTGTTCTTCAATTGATTTATCATCCACTCTAACTCCTCCTTTGTTAGAACCACCTTTATCCTCATAACCCCTTTGCTTCCTTTACCATTCCCACTTCCCAGTTTTGCTTCTTCATCTTCTTGTCGCTCTCTATCCACTTGTTCTTGATTCTCTATACTTCTTTCCATGCAATTCCCCATGAATTTCTCCCAAGCACCAAAATCAAAACCCACCCTTGAGAAGAGAGAGAGAGAGAACAGAGAAACCTCTACCTCTTCAATAATGTAGGAGTAGTTGTGGCTTCAACTAGGTGCATGTGAAGTGGTCGGGTACGTCTATTTATCTTATAGTTGTTAACCTATTTGGGTAATTTAGCAAAAGATTATTGACTTTTTGGTCACTCCAATGACTTGGCCTTTAGTTTAGGCTTCTACTTCATGTAAACCTTAAACTAAACTATGGTTTGGAGATTGATGTCCGGACTAAAGGAACTGTATGGTGGAGATTGCAAAGCCAGAGGGGTTGTCGGTATCCCTTTTTCATGAAGTTAATGAGTGAGACAATTATTGTGGTCCATCTGTCTCTCTTACGTAAATAAACCCATGATTTTCATTAACTAAAATAGAAAGAAAATGGATTACAACATTAATCTATACAGCCTGCAAAATCGTGCACAATGAAAAGTGATGATAATATCATTATCAATTCATCATTATTTTGATGTTGCAGTGTGGACATGAACTTTTTTTTATCTTTTTGTGAATGTGCTTATCCACAAGATTTCACACTACCCTTTTTTAAGAGCAAAAGGGCTAAAAAGATACGGCCATTGTTACTCATCCTATGTAAGCATTATCTAAAAAAGGTTCTCACCTATGAATGCTCTGTTTCATTCGTAATTATTCTTGAACAATCTTAACAGGAGTGATATTAGAATGATTCATGAGAAGACAGAATATGGTTATAACTTTAAAAGAGGGAAAATTATAATTTTTAAAATTTATACTACATTTTGAGGTCAACATTAATATCAAACAATTTAAAAAATGAATAAAAAAATAAAAACACCTTTTGTAACCCAGAAGATTATTAGGATGATCTAGCAAATAATTTTCTTTACACTCATTAAGATTAGGATCTTGGGTTTCACACGGCTTAAAAGCTAAATGGAAGCTGTACTTCGCTTTCAATTGTATGTCGATTCGACGGAAAGCCTGAAAAGATCAAATCATCCAGAGATTTTTGCTCTTTTTTTTGACCTTTTTTCCTTTTTTCCTTTTGGTGTTTCTTGGCCGACCATGTATAAAAAAGGTGAGCTTCATTTCAACTTTGCAACCTTTATGAATCATATACCACGAAAATATACCTCTGGATTTGAAGTATTTTAAGGGGCAACAATATTATTTATTTATTTTTAATAACTAAATATTATTTAAAACTTACTCTTATTAATTTGATTTAAACATAATTACACTCAGAAGGGTTTTTCTGATAATCTTTTTTATTTTCAAATTTTGGTATTAAGATTTAATTAAATAATTTAATATTTTTACACATTCCGTTGGTGCAACAATAAATTTTTTTTTTGTTACACAAAAATTCGAATTATGGATTGTGACTATCAGGCTGTACCATCATGTTGCAACAATAATGCTTATTCTCAAACCATGAAGCCTCAATCCAAAAAGTTACTAATTTCTTAAAAGTTGATTTTCAGACGAGTCACGAGCACATTTAGTTGGGTAGGGAGGCATGCAGTCCCACAGGACCCTACAAGACTACACCAACCAGACATTAATGCATTAACTTGTAGAAAATTTGTATTAGGATTCAGGAGTAAGCATTGGGACATGGCTTATTATATTTCTACTTCTTTACTATTCAGGTGATAATTAGTATCAATTCTACTATTCTCGTGAGAATTAATATCAAAGATAGTTTTTAGAACAAATCTTGATATTTAAGTTTTATAATTAAAATCAATGAAATATAACTCAATTGATACGCTTCTCTTCCCTTTAAAAATTTCAATTTCCAACCTCTTTTATGTATAAAAAAAATTATAATTAAAAAAATTTTAAAAATTTTGCATAACTAATATTAGTATTAATACCATGTTCCGTAATTCATTATCCAATCAATATTATTTGGGTTTCTTGGAGCCCCAAATTTCAATCCTCATGGTGTTTCTTTTTAGGTTAATTATGGCGACAAATCAGCCGGAAATCACTCCTTAATAGTGTTTTAAGCTTTTGTCTGCACATGTTTAGACTCGGACTGGCTGATTTTTTATTTTTTAGTAGAAGGCGAGAGAACAGTTCGTTGTATATTCATCGCACGGCTGCATTGCTTGGACTGGCTGGTCGTCGGTGATAATGACACGCTCCAATGGTGGAAATGGAGGGCCTAATTGGCACACTAAAAGATTGGGGCGCGAGGAAAAGAAGAATAGAAAATAGGAAAAGCTGCAAGATGAGACGATTGTATATTTCTTTGTTTCAGTTGGATTATCTTATTAGTGTAAAGATCTACCAACTCCAATTCTCTCGGACTTAATGACGAGTGACCATTTTGAATGCTATGCACTGATATTCCACATGTAAGCAAATAGTACCAATTTTTTTAGGTTTTTCGTAGAAATTCTCCATGCAGCGTACAAATTCTAATGATCCATCTGGATTTGTTGTGAAATATTCAATTTGTAACATAACTACTGCTATTTAAATAAATTCATTATCACGAATCCTACTAAAACAACAAAAGTTTATAAATCCTTTCGATTCCATGACTCTGATTTGAGTATACTCTCACAAATAATTATGCTCAAAATGTCTCGAGAACAACTTTCTCAAGCGAAAAAACCTCCCTACTTCCGTACTCTCCAAAAAAAAAAAAAAAAAAAACTTATGCTAAAATTGAATCTAAAATTTCAGAATAATAAAAAATACGAAACACTTACTTAATGAACCACCTTAATGACAATTTTAAACATACAATAAACATCATTAGTAGTATGATCTCAGGGCGCTCTCTCTCTCTCTCTCTCTCTCTCTCTACTAGCAGTCTTTACAATCCATTATATTCGAGCGATTCAATATGCTGAACATCTTCAATGCTCGGAATCCCTATATAATGTTCCTTGCAAACCCCACTTTAGTTATGACCTTGTGTCAAAATTGACCAGAGAGTAATTGCAAATTGTGACGGATAAATGACGATGGATGACAAATGGGAGGCATATAATCAAAACTTGATAATTTGTCCGTGTTTCCGGTGTGAACAAAATTACTAAAATCAGTTCCGGACAAAGACTTCACTTTCAAAAATCGGTGCTCCCACGGAAGTCATTTATACTCCGACAGACAGTCTCACTGGTTTTAGGTAGGGGAGCGACCACAGCCTTTTAAATTTTTCCAAGGCTCATGAAATCTGCCCAGGTTTAAACTTTAAAGGAAGAATCAAAAGTCCTAATGTTGTTTTCCTTTTCACTTCGCGCACAGAGGTCAACAAGGCTAATGATTTCCCTTGGCAAGTTCACGAGTCAAATAATAAGACCTTAGGGACCCATCAAATATCACACTTACAATAGTAAGTAGGGCAAAACCTCAAGATCAAATTTCATTTTGGCAACTGTTTAAATCTTCTTCAATATTAAAATTAAATAAAAAAAGGCCTGAGATTGTGATCTATGCTATCTACATACCCATCAATAGAGAACCCCTCCATCTCTTCATAAAAATTTCTTATTCTAATCAAAACTGACAAGAAATAAAATAGAAGAAATGATGAGAAGAAGAAGAGTAAAAGCTTTCCCAAACACTGCCACACAAGAGTATTATTCCTCATGAAGCATAAATGAGGATTCTTCAACCATTTCGGTGGTATTAATGCACGCAGGGTTGTGGTTGTAGATGGCCAACCAACCGCCACGGTTCCCCATTGAATGACCAATGTTCAATAGCCACCAAATTGTTGAGTATCAAATACACAAAAGTACGATAGAAAATCCCAAATAACAAGTATAAATCCAATACAACACAGACAAATTTATTATTAGAAAATTACTTAAATATGAATCACTATGTATCATGAATTTAGCAATAGACACAGCACAAATGTAATATAATATTGTATATAGAAGAGCAGTGGTGAGAAGAAACACCTCAAATACTGGTGACATTTTTCAAGGAACATCTCAATCAGTCCCATAGTCACACAAAAGATGCAATTAAGCTCTTTTGACAAAACCTAATACAATAATACACACAGGAGCCCAACTAAGAGTCAATAAGATCATACTAGAGAAACTGAGTCAAAGCATTTAGTCGACGTTAGGACAACACGTGCCCTACTTGCACTAGCTGCCACAATTCTTGCTCAACAAACAAGATAGGAGCATCGCCTTCAATTAATAGCATGTCATTGAATGTAAAATGCCATGACTTTCGCAATTGGGCATCATGTACATACCCAGGTCTGACTTTCGAACAGAAAAAATTTTCAGACAGGCATTATTCTAAGGCAGAAATTTGAACAGCCTTCACTGTTCACAATCCCATTAAATGATGTCAATCAGACATCAATGACGTGATTACAAACCACAATCAACTTCAAGACGTATAACAGGCTTCAAATGAGATAAGTAGCTTCATGATTGAGCAAAAAAAGAAGAAAAAAAAAATGCTTTTCAAAATTACCCACATAAATTGCAAACTAAAACCATCAAAGTGATTTAAATCCTAGCAGCATTCAAATGGAACATAACAGGCTTCAAATGAGATAAGTAGCTTCATGATTGAGCAAAAAAAGAAGAAAAAAAAAATGCTTTTCAAAATTACCCACATAAATTGCAAACTAAAACCATCAAAGTGATTTAAATCCTAGCAGCATTCAAATGGAACAGGGGAGAGCACAGTGGAAGAGACCTAGAATACACGTAACATAGGTAACACAAAATTACAGATTTCCAGATCTCTAAATGAGTTTCGCTTGGAGTTAATTTGCATTCTCACTTAAAAACAGTCAACCTACAAAGCCTTCAAAGGCCACAAAAGAGTGATGGACTCCAAAAATCTATAAATAGATGCCTATCGAAGGCACAGCTAGTGAAACAAGGTCAGAGTAACTTACTATACACGTTTACGCTTCTTAGCAAGATTATCAAACACCTGGTGAATATCAGCCGATGTTATTGGCTTTGACGAGTCAAAAGATTCCTGAAAAGTGTCAATGCACAATGCTTAGGACTGTTAACAATGTTTTAAAAGAAATGAAAGCACACAAATCACATAAATCTTCAAAGAGCACGTGTATCATTCAAGGAGAAAGGATATTATATCCAAGGACATACCAGAAAAGAACGAATTTCATTCTTCATATCTGCAATGCCACTAAGAAATTCCATTTTCTCTACATGACCTAATTTACTGAGAAAATTTAACTCCATGCCCTGCTGTTGCTGCAACTTTTCTTCCCTCTTTTGCTTCGCCATTTGCTCATACTCGGCTATTGAATCCTCCTTGTCAAGCAGAAAAGTAATGCCATTCTGTGCATAAAAACCAATGCAGTTTTCACATCTGCAGAGTATATCTCTCCAGTTTTTGGCAAGAAACACTGCTTTATTCCTCTCTGTGACAGGCGGAGCAACCAGTAGATTAACTTGAAGAACACAACTGTTGCTGATTTTGACATCTTGAGAGCATTCATTTAGAATCTTTTTTTGCTCCGGTTTTCCTCCAGCCAACAGTCCCTCCCCAGCAGACATAGATCCAGATATACCATCAGGAATGGCAACATCACCCATTGGAACTTTATAAGTATCATCATCATCATGAACTCCTGAGGAACCACAATCTGAAGGCTCATCTTTCATCAAATCTTTTCCCTTGACACTTTCTGCAATAGCATCATGCTGCTTACGCACCTCCCAGATGGTTGGAGGATAAAGGATTAGGAAAGAACAAACTACTGCACATGCCTGGCAGATTAGATCCTCATATAGAGGCTCTCCTTCCTCATCTCTGGGAATCTGAAGCACACACAAAATGAACTTTTGAAAAAAGGAATTTCTTAAGCCAAATCCAAATGAAAGAAAATTAACACCACAGAGGATCTGGCATTCATAGATAATATAGATAAAATACTCATCAAATTGAATTCATGTAGGGAAATGACAATACTCACTTACAAAACCGCATTCAAGTTTATATTGCAGTTTGATGTAATAAGATCACAGTGCTACCCAGCAACCGATGCCATGGGAATTAAATCAGCCCCACATTACAAGGAACTAGTTCATTTAATGGAATTAGCAGTCCTCTTATCATCTTAGTTCCTATCTTTGCAGCAAGATTCAGTTGTTACTTGCAAATTTATGTGAATGACATCAAATCCAAGGAAGAAAACATATTGCCAAAACAAGGCCACTTGATCATAAGATCAACAGTAAACAACATGGTTCAAATCCATGTTGCCTACGGCATCATAAAATTTGTCCCCCCAGCATCTACATCTGCATCCGCATGTACGTAATAATTACAAACATACTACTACTTTTTAGACATGGCAGAAAACTAAACATGCATTTCTACTACTCGTAATAAATTAGCATAAGCGGCCACCAAAAAAGGAAAAAGTACATCAAAGGCGGCAGCCCTTTCTCTGACCATCTGATGGCGGCCAGCACATCTCTCAAAATTAAAATCAGAAACAAGCAAATCATTTGACAAAGGCATGAAAATTTTCATTACAAAAAGAACCTTAATGTAAGGATAGAATGTGCAGAAAAGTCTAGGAGAAATATTTCAGTTCTAACCTCATCTAAAGACTCGAGACCAAGATGCTCCTCATGGAACCAGTCCTCACAAATACAGCACTGAATCATTTCTACTTGTTCTTCAACATCTGGGTCAGGATAGGGGCACCGACATGTACAATATGAACCTTTGAAGTTGTGATTGTATGAATTATCAACATTTTCTAGCTCCTTATTAGGGAATAGCTTGCAGAAGAACTTGCCAAATTTGGAATTTCCACAATCACATCTGAAGTTCCTCTTCGTCCACAGCTCCACAATCTTGTTCCAAAAAAAAAAAAGAAAAGAACAATAACAAATGTTTAGAAGCAATTGGCAACAATTATACCTCCTAATAAGAAATGAAATTTCTATTTGGCATTGGTATTCAAAGATAGTCTACATTACAGTTAAGGTGTATGGTACATAACTTGGACTCATTACAGTTAAGGTGTATGGTACATCACTTGGACTCTCTCCATCATCATCTTTGTGGAATATGTTAGAAGCAATTCACACACACAAAGCCTCTAGGAGTTGCCCATTAAGATCCCACAACGAAATGAGAAAACAATAACACAAGAAAAAACAAAAAGGAGCACAATTACTATATCCAAAAAAGTTACAATTCTGAATCGTAGTAATTGCAAAAACCATGGCAAAGAGCTTCTATTGAATTTCTTGTTTAGACCCCAAAAACCAAATTGAATAGTTGAGGGTACCAAGGATTGTCCTAGCATGCCAACACCTTCATCTTCATATATAGAACATAACACAAGAAAATGTCATAAACCAGTACCATCAAACAGGATACAGAAGCACAATGAGACCTCCAAAGCCAGTTAATAAGTCCACAAAAGGCAAAAGCTTGGGGCATCAAAAACTTGATTTGGGGGATATCAGATTACAGTATAGTCACGGCTAGAAAATAAAATAACCTAGATTATCTCATTATGTTGCATATACATATATATAACAAAATTAAATGGAATTGAAAACAAACCTCATGTTCATCATGGCAAGACAAGCTGCATGCCGTGCAGACACCAGCATTACCATCAGGAGTGCATGTCAAGCATGAGAAAATGGCTTGCCTCTTCATGTAACCATTGATGTAGGTACACTCCTTGCCCTCATCACCACCCAAAACCAAATCCGCTTCCTTAAAAGGGTAAAATCATCGAGGTGAGCCCAACTGTTATGTCAACACATGGTCTTCTATTCCACCCCCCCCCCCCAAAAAAAAAAGGACACAGGCATACATGGTCCCACTTCTAAAGTAAGAAATTAACACTGAACATTTCCAAGATGAAATATATGTAAATCAATACCCTTTTCCAAAATATGATGATGAAGACATGACTAAAAATGCACCCAACTTAACCAATAAATTTGGAATGATATTCAGTGTATTAATACAAAGAAAGGCAGACAAAAGAATACTGGTAAGAATTATGAATATGATTTGATGATAAAAAGCTCACACAGTACAACAATATCACACGGTACAACAATATGCAAGGAGTCTAAAAGGAATACTATATTAATCAGGCAATGGTACTTCAAACACAGATGAAAAATAACTCACTGAGCCAAACAACCGAAAAGCTCAACTTCCCTTCTAATATGAGGAAAAACAAACATCCCTTTGTTTCCCGCTGGCACTAGGCATATCCATTCCCATGTATGCAGCAATTAATGGCTTATAAGTCACTAGAGACAGAACATTTCACAATCATATTATTTGGTGAACCAGATGCCAAAACCAGCTAAGTCAACAAGATCAAACAATATATGAACTTATTATGTCTCCAACATTTGTGGAGATAAGTATTAAGTTAGGAGTCACAAATAAGCAGTTATGAGCAGTATTGAATCAAGAATCAACACATAGTTAGGTCAATCATATATAGAAATTAGACAGCTAGTCCACTTTGGTTTCAATTGGAATATGGCAATACCATGTGAACATGATATATGGGCTTCTCATTCCTCTTCTAGCCTTGCGATTTGTCTCCTCGTACTATCAAGGTTTATTCCAAAATTTGCCACATGACTTGGTCAAGACTAAACAACAGAAAGGAATACAGCCCTCATACTCATGGACCCACACTAGATTACCCCCTTTTATCCTTGAGATCTTACCTTCAGAATTCACCAATACATCAAATATAATATCCAGCATTCCAAAAAATGAGTTCAATCCTCAAAATCTAAAACAATTTCCCCTAACAAACTACTCTCCTCCTTCACCAACACAAATTCCAGGCAGGAGGAACAGTACTTGGCCAATTCCAATATCCAGTGGAGTCACTGATCAAGCTAGCAATCTACTTTTCTATCCTACTTAGCATAGCAGTAAACACTATAGAACACACATGGAAAGCAGAGGAAATTAATCAGTGTGGTTTCCAAGAATACGAAACAAGCAATGAAAATAAGAACAAGATGAAACCCTTTTAGTGAATTCCTATCAGTAAATCAGATGACCCAGAAATCACATCCACCCAGATCAAATCAATTCGCTTCAATTTATGAGACGTACACAATAATAAATTGGGGTTTCTAGATTCCAATACCCTACAATTTCCATAATTTTCCAGAACAAACAACTAGATAAATTGTAATTGGACAGGTCCATAGAGTTTATAAACCCAAAATGAAATTACCAGTTCCTATTCCTCAACCTCCCTAAACAAAACATATCCTCGATTCTAGATTTTGATTGTCTTCGTTTTTCACGATTTTTTAGATCCACCAACCAGAATCGCTTTAAAATCTATAAAGTCGAGCAACCCAGGCAAAACCCTAGAGTTCGTAAATCCAGAAAAAAAAAGAAACGAAATTTACCAGTTCCTGGTCTTCAACCTCCTTGAGATATTCATTGATCGAGATCGTCTGCTCAGCTTCCTCCTCTTCAAATACATCAGCCATTTTCGCCTGAAAGAGGTGTGAGATTCGATCAAGCAAACAAAAGAAATTCCCTATCGGAAACCCTAGATTCTCCAACAAATACAAAAACTGAAACCCTAGAACGAGGAACCCTAACTTCTCCTAATCAAACATCGAAAGAGTGCCGGGGAGAAGAAATGACCTGTCGAACTTGTTGGGGGCACGACACAGGATGAGAGAGAGAGAGAGAGTTTTATGGGCTAAGAGGGATAGGAATCAGGGTTTTCTTTTCATAGACGGAGTGGAGTTTGTGTTTCGTGCACGGATATTTTCCCGCCACCAGGAGGCCCAAAGTGATCTCTTTCTTCCTTCCTTCTTTTAATTTAAACAAATTAAAAGTCCTAACAAATTTCCCTCGCTAGCTTGACTTTTGAATTGCAACGATTTTGAGGTTTTATTATTATTATTATTATTTTTTTTTTTTCTGATTTTAATTGTTGTTGAACAAGTATGTGTCCATTAGAGCTTGGTCCCCTGCGATGATACCTATGCATGTTTGTGGTTTTAACAACCCAATGCTGAACCACAAACCTTAAAGTCCATCATTAATATTAGAAAAGAACAATGACAATTGACAGACCCAATCCCTCATTTGTTTGTGCATCCTTCTCATGATATCCAACGCTACAACACTGACAAACCCACACCCGCCTAGGAAGTGCTGAGCTTGAGTTGAAGTGGAAGCAAAACAAAGGCCGAAAATAGACAACACAGATGATGATGCCCTTTCACTTGGTCCATGAGTTATAACCAAATTATGAAACAAAAAATTTGCAAATATTATTTTTTTAAATCTTTGAAATTATGTGGTCCAAATTCCTGTGGAGGCTGCATTTGCTTCCCTCTATCTTTTTCTGTAAATGTAATATTTTATTTCAGTTGACTTGTAATATCTTTTAATTACATAAAAAAATATAAGTCTTGACCAATAAATTATAAAGTTTAGTCATGCCCGATTTCAAATTTGTATAAAAGAGAAGGGTTATAGTAAGTTAATAATAGGTGTAAGATTTTTATTAAAATTAAAATGAGAGATAAATATAAAAAATTTTTATATTAAAAATGTAATAATAGGTGGTTTCTCCGAATTCTTCAATATCTTGGAATTTTGGTCTCAAAGGCGTTTGATGAAATGACTGCGGTGTAGAAAACCTCTCCATCCAATGTTGCATCAGTTGGGGGAGGAGAAAAAGAAGAGAGTTCTCGAGAAGAAAGAAGCCCCGTTGAAATGGGAACAGAAGATAGAAGCTGTTGCTAATGCTAAAGCTAAAGCGAGAAAGAAGGCTGTGAAGAGTAAAAGATGATCTGGTTCGGTGTTAGTGAGAGTGATAGCGAAAGCAGTGATGGGGGAGAAAGCATAAACGGAAGAAGCGGTTCTGCAGTATGCATAAACATCATAGGCCAGGGATGCAGTCGGAAGAAGTCATGCAGTGTAATATGCAATAAGGTCTGGAAGGCAACCCTGCTGCTGGTTATATGAAAACATTTTGTGGCATACTCGCTCTGCTAACAGTTCCTCTTATGATGGGCTTACCGAGGGTAAATTTTTCCCACATTAGTTGCTGAATGCCAACTACTGGTCTGAAATCCTTATTTCTGCATTCTGCTTATTTTGACTGTATAGCGCATATAATTGAATAGATCTTGTCCATTCTTTCAGTGGATGGTGAAGCAGAAAAGCCAATTTATATAAATCTGATGGGGGCAAAAAAGCCCTTGAAGAACTCACGGGGCTGCAATACAGCTGGTTTTCAATGACTTGGCCTTACGAGAGTTTGGCTCAGGTTTGTTTACTCAACATGTTTAAGTCGTAAATTGAAGCTTAAGGGCTGCAATAGAGCTGGTATCCCTCTCCCTTTTTATGCAGTTCTACACGGACGATGAACTGTAGACAAAAAATACAACAAAGGGTGACTTGATTTGAGGACACAAAGTAAGATGTTCAACTCTAGTTTGACTTGTGTCTCATATTTTACACGTAAATTTTCTATAATTAATACAAAAATTTAAAAATATTGGTGAGATTACTATCAAATATTGGTCATAATTTATAAAGTTGCTAATATGACTAACAAAGATATAATTGACCACTAATTTTTTTAAATTTTTAAAAAATTACGGGGTTTTGGCTCTCTTCTTCATTTGTTTAAATTATCTTTTAAAACTGGAATTGACTAACTGTTTCAATTATAGAAAATCTGCAAACCCCACCACATCGCATCACCTAACACCTTAGTAAGGGCATGTTTGGACACTTGCTATGATGAAATTCTATGTAGTTGATCGCTGCTGATCGGGTCACTGTCAAATCAATGCCCATATATGATCATTACTTGAAATTTGAGGCTCAAGTTTGTGCGTTCAAGTTCTTAATTACTGTCAAATTCTGACTCTAAAAAGCCTTCGAGTATGAATCAAAGAGATTTTGTAGTGGGTGTTTGATAAATAGTCCGAGGGTCCTCTCACAATCGTGTGAGTTCTATCTGACTTAATTTAGATTTAATTTCTACTTGGTAAAAAATTTAATATTTAAATTTAGCAGGATGTAAATATTATAATTTCAAATTCCCTTGGTAAATTTATTACACACAAGATCACCCACGAAATCAAGTTACACCTAAATAATCATCTTAATGTAAAATAGTTGGGAACTTGAAGCTAATATGTCCATTAGGGTTAAAAGATCAAATGAATTCAAATTGTCTCAACGATAATCTTAACTCTAGTGTTTGCCCCAATTTATCATTGTATTGGTTATTTTTTTTATCAACAAATTATAATTAATTTTAATTTTTTTTAAATAGCCCTAAAAAATTAGTCACTCGTTAGAAGATGGGGTAGGCTCCGGATCTACGAAGATCAAATTTTGGTTTCAAGTTACCGAGCATTTTTTTTTTTTTTCGGGTGGGTCTAATCTCCCAAAATTTTATGTGGTAGGATTGATTTTAAACTCGCAAAGGGCAAGGGTGTGGTTGATATCTCTCCATATCTTAGTTGACATTTAGTGCAGATAGCATCATTTTGTGTCGCATAGCGGGCAACTCCTGTTGCCATTTTTCCACCTTCTTGTTCGTATCCATTGTCATTGTCATTGCCATTGCCACGTTTCTCAGGCCAGCGAATGACTTTATTAATCTTGTGCATTTTCTTTCTTTTTTTTTTTTTATACATAAAATGATTCAAAATTAAGATTTTTTAAAGAGACGATATCTATTAAATTATAGTTCATTGACTTAATTTTATATACTTTTGTCATTAAAAGTCGACAAAAAACTCCGTCGTCCTCCGACATAAACGATGTCATAGTCATTGTCATTGCTATTGCTATTGTTATTGCCATGTTTCCTGATCGGCTTGCTCTCTTTGTTTCTAAAAGAATTTGGAAAATTTTAGCTTTGTGGATCCTTTGTTATTGTTTTGTGGTAGAGTCGCTAACGACCCCATTTTGTTTTTATGGTACTGAACTTTTGAACGTTGTCTTCCTATATTCCCTAATCATAGAAGGATATAAATAAACCAACCTACTGTGGCACAAATAACAAAAACGTATGTCACGTAGAATGATAATTACTTAAGATTATAATATCTTAGATAGTTGTTGAAAGAAAGATACCATTCATTGGGACATCTCTATCGTCCCCTAATCGATTTTATTTTTATTTTTTTTAAATACAATCTTTAATAATTTGGCCAATTAGAGTACATTTAAACCAAGAGTCCAAGAAGACATTCATGAATAGTATAAATCCTTGTGAAATGTTTTTGTAAGAACACCCAAATGGTAAAAATCTCTTATTCAAGTGTTTTCCCTAAATTTAAGATTTAGTGTTTGAATTTTTGTAAATAAATATATTTTCATAAATTTTGTGATACTGAAGTGAGTTCAAGATTTAGATTTGTGATATGAAGGATTCATTAGTGCAACGAATTGAGTTTAAGATAATAATTCGAATTAGTCAAATCAAATTTTAATGGAACACTGTTGGTTCAAATATCAACCCTAATTTCAAATCGTTTCATAAAGCAAGCTCAAAACTGTGTTCATACTTAACTTACAAAACTAATTGCTACAAGATTAAAAATCTTAGCTTCTAAGCAGGGAAGGGACTCCTACAATTTCAAGGAAAAAAAATTAATATATATTTTTATTACACAGGAGTCGCAAAAATTTCAAAAGACTCATTTAAGTAAAAACTCTTTATCACGGGGTGTTTTTATAGGAACAAAAAAATTAATATATATATTTTGAAAACTTATTAGAATCATTTTAACAAATGTTATAAAAAAATTTAAAAATATTATTTTTTTAAAAAATTATAATCTTCATAGAATTTTCGGCTTCGCTCTACCTTCTACCTTTTCTCTTAAACATTTCCTCCCACCATTTTCGGAGAAACTTTTTTGCTAGAATAGTTGAAATCTGGAAAGCTAGTTTTCCAAGTTAAATTCCTAGAAAGTTACTTAAACATGTCTACAGGACAAGAAATAAGAGTCCAAATCTTTACGCCATCTAGATCTGTATGGAAAAATAATAGTTCCCTCATTTTCCCGTCATGACCAAACACACACACAGATGTCTGAGATCATCAATTTTCTAGAAGTCCTCTTATAGAATACTATATATATATATATATATATATATATATATATGGTTCCTTCTTGACCGGAAAAAAGGCCAAAAGAACAAAATCTCCTGTATTTTTCCCCACATTTTTTACAAACCACAATACACAATTCACAATTTTTAGCTAACTCCATTGAGTGCCATATTTTTACCCAAATTCAGGAATATGTTAAGCATACCATGGACAAATGGCATGGTCGTCACAAAATGATCTCCCCCTTAAAAGCAGATTGGGTTGAGTTGTAGTTTTGACTTGCTGCAAAACGATTGTACTCTCCTAAATAAACCCTTTTGGAAGCTGTTGCCCAATGCATATGAATAACAACATCCCATCAACGGTTTAACTAAGTTGAGTATTTTTAGTATGACCGAGATTTAATTTTTGTTGGGAGTGTCGAACTCTCACATGAAGTATTTCTCGTTGGCAGACCTGTCCTCCGAAAGGAGCTACTATAACGATTGATCCAAATTAAACGAGATGAAATTCCAGATAACGAATAGTATTCAAAACATTATACGAAAAAAAAGCATCCCTCCTACCAAAAAAAAAAAAAAAAAGAATAACAACACCCCTACATCTCTATCTCTCTCTCTCTATCTATCTCTCTCAAAGAATGAACCTTTTTGTATTAATAGGCTGATGATGACAAAATTTTTGCTTCCATTTAAAGAAAATAACTCTTCAAAAACACTAATTAAAAAATAATTGCAAGTATGCTCGGCAATGAAGTATTTCAAACGACATATGGATAATATTTGCACGAAACTAATTTGTATGAAGTAATTTTTTTTATTTTTTTTTGGGTATATTGTGGATGACCTGTAGGTGTTGATCAATCTTTGAGTTGCAGACATATGTCCAATAACACATACTTCCCGTTCGAAGACCGGATCGGCAAAAAATGACGACTCACGTGCTCATTTAACCCCGGTTCACCTGGGCAGTATTATTTGATATTTTTATTTTGAACCATCACAAAATAAAAAATTATAATTTGATCTTTATAATTTTATAAGTTTTACACTTTTATATATATATTAAAACACTATAATAAATATATTATAACAAATCATTCTTTTTGGGTTATATTTAAATAATAATTTAAATATATAATTATTTTACGTATTAATATGCTGTTAAATTAAAAATACAATTGAGACGGCACTATTTGCCGGTCCCTCCTTCAAACCGGAAACTGGTACACATTTTAGCCCTAGTGGTCACAGTCAAGCTTTGGCGGAGCCCAGGGTTTCCTCCTCTTTTTTCTTTTCTTTTTTTGTTTAATTTATAAAACGCAATTAGCATATTATGGACTTCAAACAGCATGAAGTCCAATCAAATTAGTCCTCTTAACCGGGGTCTCCAAGGAATTTTTTGTGCCCACCAAAGGTATCAGTTCTACAAGTTCCAGTCATCGACAAGCTATTCAATTCAACTTCACAAAACCGAAACGGAGAGAGTCTCCATATCAGATACCCACTATTTTATTGCATTCCCACATAAGAAAACCTACCCCATAACAACAACTCTGCATGCTTTTCGAAGGCAAAAAAAACAATGACTCTTTCTCTCTCTAAACCACACTTTCTCGATCTCTTTCTCCTCTTCTTCTTCTGCTACTTCTTTGCTTCAGAATTTGTGACTAGTCTTGAAAACTGCCCCATTCGTTCATGTTCAAGCTATTACACAAACACAAATGATTTCCCTTATGTCCCTATACAATTCCCTTTTAAGGCGAAGAATAACCTGAACCCCTTATGCGGGTACCCGGATTTTGATCTTGGCTGCAACACCCACATCAACCAAACGATTCTTAAACCACCCCACGACTTGGGTTTCACCGTTGATCATATTGATTACGAAGAACAAATAATTCGGGTCAACGACCCGGGTCACTGCCTTGCCAAACGGATCCTCAATCTCAATCTCACCGACTCTCCATTTACGGGAATAAGTGGTTTGAATTTCACCTTTATAAACTGCACAACCAACGCGACGTCGTTTCCACCGCAATCCAATCGCATCGAATGCCTCAGTAATCAAAATTACAGCGTTTTTGCCACAAGTCTTCCCTGGGTGGCGCTTTTTGCGGGTCGGGATTGTCGGTTTACGACGGTGCCGGTTCCAACCGATGAGGTGGATTATACGGGTGGGTCATTCTCGAATCTAGATGAGGATCTTGTGTTTACTTGGGCTGAACCCGACTGCGGTGCTTGTTATTCTCGGGGCGGGTTCTGCGGGCAAGAGGGAAGTTCAAGTTTTGATGTTGGATGCACCAAAAATTCTCAAAAAGGTGAGCTTGTTATTAGGCCAAAATTTTGATATATTTATTTCTAATATCATTTTTCTCTCTAAATTTTTTCTTTCTTTTTCTTTTTCATAGGATAAACTAAAAATTTTTATTTTGTTATGATAATTTTATAATCAAATTGATATTAAAATTTCCTTTAATTTAATGAATAAAGTATTTTTAACCTATCTGTTGAAAGTATAAACACTTTTCAGTATTTTTTTTCCTTTTTTTTCAGATAGAAACTTTTATTTTTTTTGATGACTCATTTGATTAATTAGGAGATATTAATTCTTAGATAATAATAAAGAAGCCTAAATAATTGAAATATAATTTTATTCTTTTTCCGAAATAAACACAGCTCTTTCTCTCACCTAACCTCAACATCTCTCTCTCTCTCTCTCTCTCTCTCTTCCCTCTCTTTCCTAATTTCACATTCTATTCACGCAAGTATCATAGCATAATGCACACTTTTGTTTGGCCGAAGACCGGGCACAGAAAAAACAAAAACAAAAACCTGATCTCATATGTCCCATCACTTTTTTTTTTTTCAAGGCGGAGATAATTTGTCCGACTGCCCAAACCTCTTCTTTTGGTTAAGAGAGGTGCAGAGAGAAAAATTAGATTCCGAAGTGCAAACGAAAGAGAGAGGGTAGTAGAACACACATAACCTAACAATTTTTTATTGTTTAGGTATTAAAAAAATCTTGAAAAGACTAAGAAAAAAAATGGTAGTAGAACACACATAACCTAACAATGCTGCAGTCTGAAAGAGAAAAAATGGGTCATATGATGTTAAATCTAGGTAGCAAATCACATTCAAGTATTGCTGATCGAAAACTAAGAAAAATACCATGTTGCTTTCATATTAAAAAATGAAAGTCGTTTGGGTCTGCAATTTTTTATTGTTTCGAATTCTGATATTTCTAATTTGGACCTCTTATGGCCCCACAACAAGGCCCCTTCCACCTCTAGGCCTTTGGAAGAATACATGCTCTCTGATGTCAGCTTGGGAATTCCAAAGGATAAGGGACCCACTTTTTGTGGGTCGATCATATACTTGGGGGAGGCCTCAACTTGTTAGGGGTCCTAGAAGGTCAAGGTCATGCAACAGAGTCCACGTCCCTTCGGGGACATCCGATGCAACAGAGTCCACAATCTCATGTATGCTGTATGCATCTTCACTTCACCTCAACCATGGAGATATCAGTAGAAAGAAAGTCAAACATAGATTTAATATAAGTATCCCAACAATATTTATGTTTTTTTTTTCACATTCTTGGGGTAATCATACGTCAGATGTGATTTTCTGTGTTCTTTTCAAATCCTTTCCCAACTTGATTAAGACGAAAATTGGTGAAACTTCATAAATAACTAGGAGAATTTTGCCTAGCAATCATGTTGCCTGCAAGACTAAAATAGGAAGCAAAAATGAAAAAGGAACACCAATGGACTAACAAAGGCTTTAGATTAGGCTTTTGATATAAATTTTTATTTCAAAACTAGATATTTTGTCATAATATTCGCTACTAGTCCAGTGAAATCTCTTGTGATGAAGCAAGTGTTGTTTGTGCGTGCGCGCGCGTACGATGTTGCTTGTGCTGGTGCTGCAACTGATTGATAGTTAGTTGATATAGTCATGGTCCAAATTTGTGGGTTAGATGTCAATTAGCCATGGCACAAAGAAAACTACTCCACATCGCGTGAAAACTACTTTTTATGCTAGCTTGCAATATTGCCGAGACTAAAACCTTCATTGGCAATTTTTTTTTTGCCTTGAATATCGATATTCAGATTATTCGATTAATTCGATTTGAGTATTATAAAATACAATTTAGGAATAAACTCTCATGATATTTATTTATTTTTTATTTTCAACATTTAAATTCGAAATAGTGCCCTGCTACTAGATTTACAGAACATTGATGACTTTTATTGGCATTGTTCATCTGTAGTTTCTCTTATTGTTTTGACAAATTGCAGGCTTTTCCAGAGGTGCAAAATATGGCCTAATCATAGGTGCCGGAGTACCAACCCTAGTGTGCATCATCGGCCTGGCATGTTACGTGGTTGGCCGGATGAGGTCATGCGTCCGGCGAACCCAACCAACCAATGAGTTCTCTTCTTCAATCCCTCTTAGGCCCAATTGCTGCCCAACGGGCCTCGACGAGCCAACCATCGAATCATACCCAAAGATCACACTGGGCGAGAGCAGACGATTGCCCAAGCCCAATGACGATGGGCTTTGCTCTATATGTTTGTCTGACTACTTGCCTAAAGAGACCTTGAGGACTATTCCTGAATGCAACCATTACTTCCATGCTAATTGCATAGACGAATGGCTAAAGATGAATAGTGCGTGCCCCTTGTGCCGGAATACGCCCGATGGATCATCTCACATGACTCCGTCCGTGTCGTCATCATCTCAGTCCTCATCACCATCTCCATCCTCTACTCAGGTAGCATCACCATAGCTCTCTTCTGCGCACTAATCATCTATACAATGGGCACTGTGTATTATAGGGCTTGAGAGTGAGAAATGTGACATATACTCATTTTACGTTGAACATATCCTATAGTGAGGTTCCCATTTTCTGGTCTTGTACTATTACAATTTTGTACTTGCGGATTAGCGGATTTCATAAATATCAGGGTTTATGGATTTCGAAAAACTAATAGGTTAAGACTTTAATTCAAACAACAATTTAAACGTTGGTAAAATGAATTAAATTAATGTTAACTGTTAAAAATATTTACCAACTTAATGTCAACAAATTTCTGTCTCACTTT
The DNA here is from genome assembly GCA_033439265.1 of Dillenia suffruticosa. Classification (NCBI taxonomy): domain Eukaryota; kingdom Viridiplantae; phylum Streptophyta; class Magnoliopsida; order Dilleniales; family Dilleniaceae; genus Dillenia; species Dillenia suffruticosa. Next base: position 17,334,411 of record JAVTVX010000005.1, on the reverse strand, counting down.
TTTAATCTTATAATATAAAATGTACAAGTTTAGTTATTATTAAAGGAGTTTCGAGCAAAAAGGATAGGCAAGTCAGATGACTAATCCTTCATCCGAGTTATTTCAGTCTGGAATAAAAATTTTGTTGGAGGGAAGTACACTCTAAAATTTTAATGCTTGAACCAATACTTGTTGGGTTAGATGAGTGGATATCTTAATCCCTTAATCAGATCGAGAGTTTGACTCCCCTGGACATAGAAAAAACAATATTGGGAGACCTACCCCCGATCGGGCCTTACAACGGTCGATCCAAATTAATCTGGGCGAAACTCCGAATATTGGATGATGATCAAGTCAATGTACAAAAAAACAAAAATTTAATGCTTGAAATGGAAATTACAACAACAGTTGGCTCATCCAATGAGATATGACGTTAGATTTTATAATCAAAATTTTAAATTAAACTTATGATTTGAGTTGTTCGGAACTGAAATTTACCCTGCCCGAGTCATCGAAAAGATTTGACATTAACCCAACTTTATCCGGGTGCTCAAATATGCACTTCAAGAATAAAGTTAAAATTTTTACAAGTTTTTACATTTAATCTCATTATAAATGTATCATTTCACTTTAACCCCAACAACGATCTCTAAACCTTCAAAACAATTCCAATTTATCATGACAATAATTATGAAAAACTCAATGAGTTTAATAGATCGGGTGTATTTTAGATATTTTAATTATTTCGGCACCATAACAAGGTAGGCAAAAGAGGAATTCGGACCCGAGTTAGGACCATACTTGATCTCCATCAGGTTTGGATAGATATCCGTTTTGAAAAATTTAAACATTTTACTTAAATTAATGAATAACATTGAATTTGAATAAATTATTATTATTAGTTATATAAAAGAAAAATGTTTAGCTCAATTTTAATTTTAATTTTTTCAATGCAATGAGATATAATTTCGTAAAATGGTAAAATTTAATCAGCATCGATGCATTTTTCATAATTTTACTATCATATATCTTACTGTTCATTAAAATAAATTATTTTTTATTTTAAAAAATAATATTGAATATCAATATCTAGAGTACTTTTTTAAATAATATAGATATAAATGAATTTAGAAATATAAAAGATTATACTTAAAAAAAAAGTTATTTTTTAAATAAAATTTTATAAATATTCGAATCGGGTTATTGAAATAAATTTTTTTTTTCATTTGTTATACGATACATAAAGTTAAAGTAAAGGAGGAGAGCATGATCGTTAAACCGTCGTCTCGAAGGGAATCAAAAAAAAAAAAAGACAGGTCCAGGTTCAAAAGAAGCTGACGGGAGCTCGCCTCTCGGAGCTGGTGACGATTGAAAGGGCGGGCCCAACATGAGCGAAACACGTGTCCCGCAGGTGTCCAGCATGAGCCAGGCCCGTCAAAGGTCAAATCTCGGCTGTCAAAATTCCACCGCCACGATCGCACGTAAGCACCGTTTCAAGAATCCCTTTCCCAAAATTTGGCAAACAAGTTGCCGAATTATACTCCCGCCATTAACAAAGAGGACCTTTTTAAAAAAATTTACAAAAATCATTAAAAATATATATATATATATATATATATATTAAATCTTAAAATAATATTTAAATAAGAGATCGTATGTGTTTCTAAACAAAAACAAAAAAAAAAAAATTCTTTTGAAGACGATATTACTATTAAAAAATAATTAGTACTATTCACATATTATAAGTGATCAATATTCTTTTTATTGTTTACATATTTAATTTTTATTTAAAAATACACTTTATATATTTTCTTTTTTATTTTCTTGATCAATAAATTAATTTTGTTTTCAATGGATATCTTTTCTTTATTTTCTTATTATTCTACTCTTTTTAGTCTTTTTTTTTTATTTTCTCTTTTATTAACTTCATTGTTAAGTACAGAAAAATGAATAATAAAAAATTGTTTAATATTAATATTTTTATTTTTAAAATAGTTCTATATATTAAATTAATTAATAGTTATATAAAAATTTTCATATATATATATATTTATATATTTAATATTTATTTAACTATAACTATAATTTTTTATTTTGTTTATCTTATAATTAAAAATTATATATCTGATTATTTTAAATTTTATTATAAAAGTTTTTTAAAAATTAAATGTTTTATATTTTTATTTTCTTTTCTTTTTTATAAAGGGCATTTCGTATCCATATTCCATTTTCGATTCTGCTTTCTTGTGGCCTAGATGTCAAATTCCAACGGTTCTAATCGGAGAAGAAGCGGGAGAAAAAATTGGAAAATGAAATCTCCGGCAGCGAACACTCTAGAACCGAATAAACCGGTTCTCGAATCTTCTTCATCCAACAGAAGCACAAACAAGCCAGGACGAAAGTTAGCAACTGAATTAACGTCCTCGACTTCCTTGCAGACCGAAACGAATACGGCTCCAGAAATTGACTCCTCCTCCGGTTCAACCAAACCGACAGAAACCGAACACTTATTTCGTCAACCACCGTTAAGGGACAATGAGACGGTAACGGCGCCGTTAAGAATGGCTGAGGCAGAAGAGGAGGAGGAGAAGGAAAAATATCGTTGGGCGTCTGTATCGCAGGGATCAATATCGGTGATCGGACGGAAGAGAGTGATGGAAGATTCGGTGACGGTGTTGCCGGGATGTCTTGGAGAGATCGGGGATTTTTTCGGAGTGTACGATGGACACGGAGGAGTTAAGGTTGCGGAGGCGTGTAGAGATAGGATGCATAGGTTGTTGGCTAGAGAAATAGCGGGGAGAGAGAAATGGGAGTGGGAAGAGGTGATGAGGGGTTGTTTTAAGAAGATGGATGAGGACGTGTATGAAGAGGAGAGAGAGGGAGAGGCTGGGGAAACGGATGGCGTTACGGTTGGGTCCACGGCGGCAGTGGTTGTGTTGACCAAGGAGGAGGTGGTGGTGGCTAATTGCGGGGATTCAAGAGTGATTATGTGCCGTGATGGTGCCGCTTTTCCACTCTCTTGTGATCATAAGGTGATGTCGTCTTGCCTCTCCTCTCTCTCTCTCTCTCTCTCTCTCCCCCTCCTGCTGCTGTGTAAAACCTAGTTATTAACATGCACGCAACATTGGCACGCAAAAATTGTTAATATATAGTAAATGTTTTAGTGAATGAATAGCACCAAACTAATCGTAAACAAATTTTAGCCCATAGTTCAGTCATGACAAATGGCAGGGGATGGGAAGGACCATCTGTCGTGTCCGACCTGTTGCTGAATCAAATGTGGTGACAATGGTCCCCGGAGATTATTACATCTTATGTTCAAATTATGTAAACCTTGCTCAATCACTCTTAAATTATTATACTCACGTTGGGTTAAAGCAGGCGATTAATTCTGGTTATTAGAAACCTAGAATTTCCCATCACATGGTTGACATTACACAAGTGAAGTTTGGACGCAGTTTTATAATAGCAGTGTCTACTCATTAATGTTTATTTCACAATTGAGGCTTTCGTTACACACCCACCGGTATTTTCATATGAACCATTGAGTTTATCTTCTTGGAAAAAAGGCATCTTTCACTTTTTAGCATCCTCGAGTCCTTTAAGATAAATTCCTTAAACAGCCTGACAGGCCTGATGAGATGCAGGGGGTGGAAGCTGTTGGAGGGAGAGTGATGATCAACTGGAATGGTTCTCGAGTTCTAGGGGTGCTTGCCACTTCAAGATCAATAGGTATGTAAGATTTTTATGTTGTCTTTCTGTTGTTGGAGTACCCTTGCTGAGAAGTTACAAGCTGCCTCCCTCAATCTTATTTGTGTAAGGTCTGAAAATTGTATTCTGGTTTAAGCATCTCTTAGCACATTAAGAGGCAAAAAATTTAGTATTCGTGTCATGGTAAAAATTGTTGCATATTGTAATGCTACACAAATTAAATAATTCGAAAACTAAATAATCAAATTTTAAATGATAAAAAATCAGAATATTTTAAATTTGAAATTGTTAAAATTGTTGAAGCATATTGCCACGTAAAATTTTGGTTCATTTAGTTTTTCACATATTTGGTGACATTATTCTACTTCTAATGTTACTCATGTCACGCTTTTTATATAGGTTTTTGATATCAATGAGCTCAATTTTAAGAACATAGGATATGAATTCTGAGATTTGGGATTTCCATCATTTTAAAGTTGTTCTACATCTTGGTTACAATTGTTTCAAATTTTCATGTATTTGAATGAGCAGATGTAGCAAGGAATTGTGCTAGATACGTTAGGGAAGAATGTAAGGAATTCCCAATTGTTACATTACCGCACCAAAAGAAAGGAAGGAAGGAAGGAAAAGAAGGGAAAAAAAAATAATAAATCCTTGCTTATTTAAAAATATTTATGCATATGGCTTGGCGTGACCTCAATGACTTGAGTAATTTTGAATTTGTTTTCTTCCATTCTAAGGGGTCATGTTACCATTACTGTCTTGACACATTTTACTATAATTGGAGAGGGAACTTCTTTGCAATTCTACATATCATTTTCCTTAATTCAGAATCTCAGGTACTAAGTAAATGACTTTATGGGTTTTGATTTGGGAGACATGTACGGATCTAAACAAAAAAAAAATTTAAAACAATCTCTGACTGAAAATAATTCCGTTTGTGACCCCCTTTTGTCGCGGGTTGAACCTCCACAGGTTATGTGTTGAAGCCGCGACATGGGTTAGCTGCTCCTGCGACAACGCGGGTGGGAGGGAAAGGGCTCCCGTGGTAGTGGGCAGCAGCGGGGGCGGGAGGGAAAGGGAGGCTCCCGTGGCTGTGGGGGAGGGAGGGAGAGGGAGGAGTGCCACCGGGGGGGGGAGAGAGCGGAGTGTCGCGGTGGGGGAGAGAGAGAGAGTCGTGGGGGGAGGGAGGGAGAGAGAGCCGCGGGCGCGGGGGGGGGGGAAGAGAGAGGAGCGCTGTGGGCGGAGGAGGGAGGGGCCGCAGGGCGCCGCGGCAGGCCGGTTGTCGCGTCTTCAAGACGTGACACGTGGTCTTTGACTAACCGTGTGCTACCACGTGGTGTCGCAGGTTCAACTCGCGACAAAAGGGGTTATATTCCGAATTATTTTGGTTTCGAGATTGTTTTAAAATTTTTTTTTTAAGGGTTAATTCCGTACATGACTCTTTGATTTGGTCCCTCTCTTTTTCTCTACTTGTTCTCTCATGTGATTATCCTGGTATAGGAGATCACTATCTGAAACCATATGTGAGCTCTGAGCCAGAGGTTTCGGTGAGCAAGAGGACCAAGTTGGACTCTTTTCTCGTCATAGCGAGTGACGGTTTGTGGGATGTGGTTTCAAATGAAGTTGCTTGTGATGTTGTCTCAAGATGTCTGAACGGACGACTCAGCAAGTCTTCAGAGGCCGTGCGAGGAGATCATGCTGCAGAGGCAGCAGCATTATTGGCAGAGCTGGCCATGGCAAAGGGAAGCAGACACCACATTAGTATCATAGTGGTTGAGCTTAACAGGCATACATGCAAAGAAGCCTCTTGATCCTTTGCACAGTTTGTTTCTTCTTTCTGCAAAAAGAATTTTGAGACTTGTGTGTGCTGGAAACGTGTGTGAATGAACGAATAGCCAATAAGTTTCTCTCTAAATGGTCTCAAAAAGCTGCCTTGCCTTATTATGGACTCTAAACTAAGAAACCGGAAGCTAATTTGATTAACTGTTTATTGGCAATGTAAAAAGGAGATGAATCTAGCTGATGAAAATTTTTGATACTGGAATATTCAGAAACATCATGCATGGCGGAACTTTGCTACCATTGTTGTTGGGTGGTTATTGAACTGGCTTTGAGATAGGAATAGTGAGATGAGGATCAGAAAAACCAAACAGATACGCGATGCCATTGCACAAAAGTATATTCATTCTGAAAATACCAAATATTGCTGCAAAGATTACAGCATTACTACACAAAAAAGAGAAAGTATCCAAAGCTGTTTTGGAAATACAAAGAAAGCAAAATGCCTGTTGAATTCTGTTTGAGAAAGCCATCTTCTTGGCCTCTCAAATTTCCACTCGTCACCGTGACACTTCTCTCGTCTCTCAAATCAATCTATAGAACTACTCATGGAGGAGAAAGAGGATGAGCACTCCTGTTTTTTATCGTCCCTTCACTCCTTTCTTCCTCCAAGCTTCAAACTTATTCAGCCTAAACCCTTCGTCTGGTACTCCCCAAGGAAGATCACAAATCAACAAGTAAAAATCACCCTCAAAAATTAAAAAAAAAAACCGTAAAAAAGTAAAACAAAGACCTTTCCTGGACAGCATTCTGTATAGCTGCACAATTCTTACATTTAACAACCCAACAAAAACAAGCAGACCTCTTTCCTCAATTTTATCAAATCTCTGGTGCTTACGCCAATGTGTAACTTGAAATTGACACATCGGCTGCAGAGGACGCGTGGATGTAGACAAACTCTAAGCTTTTTCCAGAAGGTAAGGATTCTAGCCATTGTGGGAATGCATATGAACTGCCAGTCTTTGTGAGACCCCACAAGGGACCATATAGCTTTGCAATGGAGAGTTTTAGATCCTTCACAGTCTTAGAGGACTTGTTAGTGACAATTGTTGAGTATCTGTAGTAAGTCTTGCCCTTAGCATTCCATGAAGCAGTTGCCTTCTGCTCGATCGAAATTGGAGCAGATGTTGAAACTGCAAAACATGTCACTGATGTCAGCTGAGGGTGAACCGACATAGACCAACCAAATAAGAACGAAAGTTCATCTAAAAAATCATTAAATTACCTTGTGGAGTTGGCTTTGGCTTAGTAACTTGCTTAGGAGCAGGAAGGACGACTGCAGAACAAATTCATCGATCATTTTCAAAGCTATGGAAAAATAATAAGGAGCTTAGTGAAGTACTAGATAATGACTTGTATACCTGGAAGGAGCTGATTATAGCCACTATGACCGCCATTTAGTCTAGCCAATAAGCCAATGAGAGGAGCATTGTTGTAGGTTGCAGGCTCAGTTTGCTCGTAGTTGTCTCTTTCATCAGCAAAGTTGTCGTAGGCATCAGGGCCACCAACAATAGCACCATCAAGGAGATTAGGATCACTTGCCTTCCTGCTAAACCATGTAGCATAGCCTCCTCGGCAGCTGACAAAGGTTGGATTAACCTTGTAGGAAACAATTGATGAAGCACGGTGGTGAACTTGCTGCGGGTAGTTGCTACCATACCCCACCATGTAACTTGTGGCTCTTGGGTTGTCTCCAAGAATGTAATCGACCTGTATCAGACAGTTGAGAACAGGATTTATAACTCTTAATTCTAGGGAGGAAAGCCAATGACATTAGCTCAAAATCTGCGCCTAGCATATTACTTGAGACTTAGCAAAGGAGAAAAGGTCATTTGGAGAGGCTTGTCCTGCAGAACACTGAACGTTCTTGGCAGCAGAAGACAGATAATCAGAGTAGACAGTGAGCAAGAAAGAGGCACTGGTGACAAACTGCATGTTGTTCCATCTCTGTCGAAACATAAGACCTCCGGGGGTCCTCTGAACATTCCTGCTTCCCTTTCCAAGGCATGAGCACATGAAAAACTCTGCCTTTTCCTTGTACTGTTCAAACACCGACGCATAGCGCCCACCCTTTCCTTGCATTAGGAACTACATTGGACAAATCATCAAATTTAGTACAAATCATTCCCTTAGCACTAGACAAAATCATGAATTTGAACAAAGGGTACTCAAAAATACCTTGGAAACAAGAACTTGCACACCGGCATATTTGACATCCCAACTGAACTCAGTCATAGCCCATCCAGTTCCTCCAAGTGAATTTCCATTAGCTCCAAGGTAATTCAAGTAATATTGGTTGTTTGTAGCTTGATACAACCATGCGGCAGCCCAAAGCAATTCATCCTAAATAATTCAATTCAAAACAATCAAGAGAATAATCTAGGGAAGTACTAATTAATGTAGATCCTATCTGTGTTTCAATACTAATATAAAGCTACAAAGTTATTATTATTTTTTTTAATAATTCCCTATTAATGAAATATTTTTGTAAAAATGATTTACGATTTGACGGTTAACGCAGTAGTTAATACGGTTCGAATTACTCACATCGTAACCACTAACGGATTGGTAGTATTTCTGAGCAACGGTGATGCTGCTGTCATATTTGCCCCTGTATTTATCCGCAAATTCAAACAGCTGAAATTCAGAAAATATAATATTAGATAAATAAATTTAATTAGGGGCAAAATGGGAATTAAATGAAGAAAGGGGGGATAAATGTGGTAGTTGGGGAGGAAGTTGTTAGGATACGACGTGCGGCTCTAAAGAAGCCACCGACAGTATGGCTCACGTGACTTAACGACAAAAGTCGCCGTTTATTACGGATCGACAAAAAAAACAATAAAAGAAAACTGACGGATTAGATCTGATTCGCGCAGAACCGTACGATCTAGGATTACCCGTGACAAACGGGCATCGTACTTCGCCGAGAAAATTCCACAAATCCCACGTTTAAGGAATTTTCTTTTACTATTTTCCCAATATTAATGCCCATATAATAACAATTCAAATATATACCGATTATTTTATTATTTTATCTTAAAAAAATAAAAGACTATCAAGAAATTATGTTTATTTAGGAGACCCAATTCGAAAGACTAAACATTTTTTGTTTAATTTCCAAATTTTGAACCAGCAGTGAGATGGGGTTTTAATTTGAGGGTAAGTCTGTCCATGTCGTGAGCAAACAATGGCTTAATAGATTGCGCCGGGGTCTATGGGAAAGCTCTACTGTCGGAAATTTGAGGCTATAAATGCCCACATGCTTTCCGTTGCTAAAGTGCTCTGGTGCCCATTATTATGATATGGATTAACTAGAATTTTTTTAATGGGTATTTAGTAATTTTTTCCCATGAGAGAGAAAGAGAGGGAGAGAGAATAAACAACCTGTTGGGCATGGGTGAGAAGTTGAGAGGCATAAGCAGCGTTATGGTTGCGGAAGACCATGGAAGCGGCGGCCATGGCGGCGGCGGTTTCTCCGGCGAGGTCAGATCCAGGATTGCTAGGGTCAATCTTATAGGCGTGACGGTCAGTGGTCATGTCTTCTGGTCTTTGCCAGCAGTAATGGTCGGTGTTACCATCTCCCACCTAAACATAACGAAAAACATCAACATCAGACTCACAACATTAACAGTTAAAGCATCAGCAGGTCTAGTTTTGTTGTTTTTAACTAGGTTTACATTCTTAGGACATTGAAGAAAATGACAATTGGAAAATCATAAAGCCATAAAGGAGATGGATAGAGATACCCCTTGATACGGGTTGATGTTCAAATTGAAGATCAAGCAAAGAATCATGTTCCATTTTTTTTTCAAAATTTTAATATATTAATTTTGATGACTTGTGGAAGAAGGTAAAATGTGGGTAGAGAGAGAGAGAGAGAGAGAGAGAGAGAGAGAATAAGGGTATACCTCGCCATAGAGGACATAGGGTTCAGGGTGGGCTTTAATGAAATAGTCAGTGCCCCACTTGACAGCATCCATGGCGTGACTGAGTTCTCCACTAGCAGCCATTTGCTTTCCGTATTCGAGAATGCTCCATGACACCATTGTTACTGTGAACGCCATTGGTAGCCCAAATTTCACATTGTCCCCTGCATCATAGTATCCTCCAACCAAATCCACCTGATAATTTCAACAAAAATTCAAAATAAATTAAAAAATTCCCAAATATCGTTGAACATTGGGTTTACATACGTAAAAAGGTTATACTGTGCTAGGAAGAGTACATTCAACTTTTCTTTTATTTTTAAAAAATTTTTGGTTATTAGTCTTGGAATCATAAAAGACACTCGGTAAAATTTCAGTGATCTCAAAGTCTTAATTTATGGTTCTCGTGTTTTTTTTTTAAAAATTTTACAGACATCAAGAAAGCAAATGCAGAGACAAAAAATTCAATAGAATTAACTTACTAGAAGCAAAGAAAACCTTTTAAAGATATATAATCCACATTATGCAGAAATAGTAAAGTTAACACTAGACTGTAAGAGGGAGAGAGAGAGAGAGATTACCCCACTAGCTTTTCCATCGTACAGACCAGAATTAGCTCTCCATGTGACTCTTTGAGTACTAGGAAGATAACCAGATCTCTGAGCTTCATAGAACAGAATGCTCTTAGTCAGAGCTTGACCATAGTCATGTCCACCAAATGCTACAGGAAGACGAAGAGACAACGCACACAGAAACAGTGTGGCCATTGAAACGAGTCTAAATAACTTCTCCATTGAAATCAAAATACCAAAGGGTATTCAGAGAAAAGATCTGATTTCTGGAATTAACAAAAAATTGAATAAAACAGATCTGCTCTGTTCTGAAACAGAGATGTATATCAGAAAATGGGGTTCGAAATCCTCTACAACACAAAAGAGAAGAAACCCACGTAAGATTTGATAATGTTGGTGTGATTTATCAGCTAAAACTTCTGATAAACCCACCAGAAATGGAGAAGAGAAAGAGGGAGAGGGAGAGTCCCAGAGAGAGGGAAAGAGGAAAACAGAGAGAACGGGGATTGTGGAGTAGCAGGGGGGGCTCAAACGTCTATATATGGAGAGGAGGAAAGAGAGGGGTCCCTAGTACTCACAATTTCGGTGGGGTTAATAAATGAATTTCCAAATTTATTTCCCTTATTTTATTCCATTTCCCTTTTTATCTTTGTTTTTATTATTTTTTAAAAGAGTGAAGGATTGTGAACGGCTGAGAAGAAAGAACAGAGTCATGTGAAAGCTCTGTTCCTGCTCTTTTTTGGAAGAGTCGGTGCCGTTTTAATTTGGCCTGCCCTGGATAATCACAATTACCCTAAAAGGGTTTAATAATCTGAAGTGTATAAAAATAAATAAATGTACTACCCTAATGTTCGTGATTATTTATTGTTTTTAAACCACAATGAGATCCTTATTTACTAATTTTTTGGTTATGCAATTAAGCACGGAACAAACTATTTATATTTAAGCACTTTTTTGAGAAATCCCAACTTTATTTAACTTCAAGTTTTCTTTATTTTATTTTATTTGTAATACTTTTTATTAAAATAAAAATATTTTGTTAGAAAATATAAAATTTTATAAATAAAAATTCAAATTTGTTGTAGATATTAATTACTATTATATCAATAATTTTCAATTCTAATTTCAATTTTTTTTTCTCAAACAAGCTTAAAATGGTTGAATCCTCCCCCTTTGAGAATAAATATATATTTTTTATGGTTCATTCAAGGTTGCGGTTGATTGGTACGTAAACAAGGAAAGATTTACTAAACTAAGATTGCAGTGGGAGGGTCAAAAAAGTGCAGAAAACTGTCTCTTTGTGTCCCCATTTTGAATTCTCTTTACTGCCCCGCCCCGCCCCTCCCCGCCCCCCCCCCCCCGCCCAACCCTCTTTTTTTTTTTGAATCAGCCCATTCCCATGCAACGCCGTTTCCTGCAGTCTTTTCACAATGTACTTTTTGGAAAATAAATTAATGAATAAAAACTTTTGAACCTTTCGAGAAGTTATGGCCATGGCCCCTGACTTAGGTAGCCACAAAGCCCGAGGAGCAAAAGGAAAATAGAGAATGAGACAATGAAATTTGAAGTCTCTTGCAGTCCATAGGTAACTTCTAAACAAACCCCAGTAAAAATAACAATTATTACAATCAAAAAGTACAATGCAATGATCAGATCAAGTGGCAAGAAAGAGCATTCCTATTGAATTTTAAGTTTAAATTTAACTTTTGTTTATCTTAGACTCACATAAACTATTATCTCATAATCATAAGGTTCGCATTGGAGTAATTTCGTTCTTGATGGGGTTTTGCCCTCCTAGCACTAAATAAATGAAGAGTGTGTTTGATTTCAATATTGTAATCTTATAGGATTGAAGAGCATTTCCTAGATCCAATGAATGAATTCCCTTAGAAACAACTGTATTATGAAAAATCAAAAATTTGGAGAAAATGGGACTAACCATGAAGCTTTTACAAAGTCAATACAATATGGGTCTTGGATTTGGCGGATCTCTTTCTTTACTTTTGACCCTTTTTTCTCCTCGGTGGATTCCAATAGCTGAGAGCAAAGAGAGTCTAATGCATGCTTTAATCAGAAGATATATAGGGATAAAAAGGACAAAAATAAGTGTTAGAAAAAGAAGGAATTAATTATGGGGAAACAATGATTCGGTGTCTTGATGGGACTCTTTTTTCTTTCTTTTTTTTTCCCCCACATCATGTGCGCCCCTTCCTTTCTTGGATCTAAGCCTCTAGTAGATTAAGCAAAACTCCATTTGTTTTTCTCTAACTCAACAAAACCCCAAGTATTGTTATTGTTTTCTTTGTGTCCTCTCTCTCTCTCTCTATCTCATATAGCGCAAGACTAGCACCAAAAGCCTTTATTTGGAGGTAGAAACTAGGTACGTTGTGAACTAGTTCATTTGAGCTAGAAAATTATTGTGGTGGTGGACCATATAATACAATTTTCAGTTAAAACATTAATGAGGGGGTTTGGATCTTATTGGGCAAGAAGTGAAAGAGGGAAAGCCATGTATTATGAGGTGGGTGGCCTTGGTTAGGCCTGCATTCTGCAACTCAAAAATGCGGTGCTGGTTTTTAGCTTGGACGTTTTAACCTTAAGTGTTGTCCCCTAAGAGCTGTCCCTTAGCCTGTCCTTGTCTCTCTAACGAATTGTGTTGAAAGAATCCTCACCATTGCAAAGAAATATAATAATTTTTTGTGAGAAAAAATTGATAATTTAAAATATCCTCTCTTTCGGGACTAACTATGATTTTACCCACGAATTTGGATGTAAAGAATCAAGCTCGATCGATTTGTATTGTAACATTGTCCTGGGATTAAAAGATGTAATATTTATTTTGAACTAAATTACGATAAAAATAGTGATAATGAATTATGATTAATAGTTTAAGGTTTAAGTTTTTATGATCAGAATTACTTTAAATTATTTAATATTTACGTAAAGTTTTCACAATCAAAATGGTTAAAATTATTTAAAATCTTTAAATTTATAAACTCGCAACGGTATTATAAATAAATTACAAATAATATTAATCTATTTCTAATTGGTTAAATTACATGATGTATATTACAAAAGAATTATTATTATTACAAAAGAATTAACATCAATGATAATTACAAATAATATTATTCTTTTGCAACGGTATTTAAAAGATATAATTTCTATCTTTTTTAAAATGAAATGATAACCTTAAATATATATATATATATTAAAATTTATATTACTAATATAAATTTCTAATTTCGAAAATGAATTGGAGGGCATTGATGTAATTTAGGAAGTGACGAGGTGAGTTGCTAGGGTTATGGAGCCAAGAGATGGAGTCGTGTAAACGTTTATATGATTCAATAACCCGGCAACCCGACAAAACATAGCAGCAGAGTCCTTTTTTCCTTTTTTTTTTTTTTTTGATAACGCAAAAAATTATTAGTACATTGACACGACCACCGACGGTGCCCGTAAAAATAATAATAATAATTGTTTTTTATTTTACGGGAGGACGTCAATTTTCGCGAAAAGATAGCGTCAAAATTCGTCGGAAAAAGAAAATGCGAGAAAGCGAGATGCGGTCAAAAATATGGACCCCACCTTTTTCAGAACCTACTTTATTCCCTAACCGCAATCAACGGTCATCGCCGAAAAACATATATAGTTGTATATTTTTTTTCTTTATTTTTTATTTTTGGCCCTGCCAACTTTTTGAATTTTTTTAATAAAGTGAAAGTGTGATTGCGACCATCAAAATAATAATTTAATAAATATTATTTTTTACCGAATAATATTTTTATCAATTTAAAATATACAAATTTAAACTCATATTAATCAAGAAAACAAAAAATTTATAAAAATTTAGATAACAATAATAAAATGTGATATGAATTATCTAAATATAGATAAATATATAATACAAAATAAAATAAAATAATATAAAAATATTCATATTATCGATTTTACTTAGTAAAATAAAAATACGATTATTGTTCTTGTATTAAGAAAATAATCATATAAATAAATATATAATATGAAATAAAATATAAAAACGTAAGAGAATTCAGATAACTGATCTCACTTAGTATTATAAATGTTTGATTGTTGTAATAGTAAATTGTGATTATTAATTGACATAAACTATTATATAAAAATTAATTAATTTAGTAATTCGTACATTTGATAGACATGGAATTATAGGCCAAAGCAAACTTTTATATGGGATGAATGTTTCTTTGGTGCAACTTTTAATCATCAAAGATTAATGTGTATACCTTAGCTGTGAATTTTCAAAATTGAACTCGGGTAAAAGGTTTAATACTTAATGTGATTAATATATATGCCTATAAAATGAATTTTAAATTGTTAATAATATTAAATTTTGGAATTACATGTTGTAATAAAAGCATAGAACGATGTAAATGATTAAAAATATTTTATTATAAATTAAAATTGATGAAGATCAGAACCAATAAAAGTTATAATTGAAATTGTTTAGAAGCAAAACAACGGTATCACTGACGGAGAGCAGATTTAGTGAAATGTAGTATTAGATCCTTTAATCAAATCTCGGATTTAAAATTTAGAAATAAAAAAAATTATATCAGAAGAGTCGTATTTTAAATAGAATTTTTATATATGTTTAAATTAATTTAATTAAAATATGTTTTTGGATATTAATAATAAAAAAAAAAAAAGGAAAAAAAGAAACGACAGGACATCAGCGTTTAGGGCGCCGATTTCGGTTTTTGTCCTTCCGCTTGGAAAAGGAACAGGACAAAGCGAGAGGGTAATGGAGGAAAAAAAATATGGTAGATCTTGACAGGCCAAATAAGTCAAAAGAGGCAAGTTCCGCAATGGGCGGCTATCGCCGGTTACGTAACGTCGACGGGAGAACCTTTTTTTTTTTTTTTGGTCCCTGTGGCCGTCAACGGTCATCGGGAGTTGCCCTCGAGCCTAACTTCGCTGAAATTTCCTATGCAACGTGCCTAAATTGTACAATTCACATCGATTTCGTTGCAGGAAGTCTTCCATGAAAAGGTTCTTGGAGCGTAGGTAATTAAAAACAAAAAATGTGAAAAACGTCTAAATATAAAAAATATAAAATTTTTGTTTAAATATTGATTATTTTATACAAATAATAAAATAATTATTTTTTATAATAAGAATCTAAAATAATGAAAGAGAAATTTAATTTTTATTTGTAAAAGTTATATTTTTATCGATTTTTTTTAATTAAAAAGTATTACAAATAAAATAAAACAATAAAATTACGGAAGCTATCAGAGATGGAAGTCTATGTTGTTTATCAGAATGCACTTAATTGCATTGAGGAGAACAACTAATCTAAGTTTGCTTGATTTTGTGGCTACATATATATAACTTGCTTGTGAAATTGCACCATGGTTATTGTGGGTTACAATGCCCTGGCACAAGATATGAATGGCACTGACAAATGGGGTTTGCCCATGAATGGGACCATTGACAAGTTATGTGGCGAAAAAGATTGCTTTGGTGTTGGGGCAACTCAACTATGATTGCCCTAACTTTGATAAGCAACCAATTACGTACACAGTGTCTGTCTAAGGAAACCAGTCTGGGCTAGGTTGAATTGCGAAGAGTGTACAAATATTTTTTGCTTTGTAAATTCACTTTCATAGCTGGGTTTGGGAGGGTCTTTCCGATCATCACCAAAGTCTTCCCTTTCTTTCATTGTGCTTTTCTTGTTGTTTGGGGTTGTTTTGGCCCTCCTCTTAAGCTTGGAATCTATCGTGCTCCTATGTCCTTAATGCCTCCCTTCTCATTTGAATTCAGAAAAAATATGTACTTCTATGTATCGAATTAATATAAATTGAACTCATATATTATAATTACTTAAATCAATCTGTAAAAAAGATGTTAAAAAAAGAACATCACAAATCATGAAATTAAGAAAATCAAAATCATTTAGCTGCCTAAAAATTGAGACCATGACTTGGAGACTTGATAGTTTGGGCTATTCAAACTGGCATGTTGAGTTAAAGGTGGGATAGCCCCAAAAGAGATTATAAATATTTTATCAAATGAATGCCTTTAAAATGCAACCATAGCCAACTAAATTAGGGAAATCTGCCTAATGTGGCTACCTAGCTCATCTTATTTGGCATGACATGGTTAAATACAATTTTGTGTTCGGTTTCTTAGCACCATGGACAAAACAAAGAATGTCAACAACATACCCTCATAAGATAGAATTTTTTAAGGGTAACCTGCGCTTGGAGATTTTGCAAATTAGGTGGCTAGCATGTGAGGTTACATTAATATGTTTCACATCTATTGGCCAGAGTCTCTTTCGTTCACTTACCTTGTACTTATAAAAAGACCCAACATGAAAATTGAACATCTCTATGGCTGATTCTAATCCTTTACAAGAAGATGAAAGGCCATGTGAATGTGAAACGAATGCATCAAAGACTCTTTTTAAGGGCACAAATCAAACAGTCCAATTTTCTTTTCTTCATTTCATACCAGAGGATTGAGACAAATCGAATTTATGCTAAAACCTAGAAGACTTTGTAAAAGAACCCTTTGCATAATTGAAGGTGTAAACTTCTCTTGTGTTCATATCACAAAAAAAAGGTTTTAATTTATTTTGAAATACCTTCTTTATATACATATGACATGGATATTCTCAAAAGCATCGAACATTACCCGCTTCGCATTGTCTCCGAATTAAAAAAAGGCACTTGGCTGAGGAATGGTCATGTGACAGAGGACAGTGCCCTACACTATTTTGACTTTGTTGTCGAAATTTGAACCCAGAAAAGTTAGAATCCTACTTTCTTTTTGTAATTGTTGAAGACAAGGAGATAAAAAATCCTTCAAAATCATTGACTTGAAGCATTAAACATCAAATGGATTAGGTAATAAATTTTAAGCTTTAAACAAATAAATAATTAAAAATTACACACACACACACTCTCTCTCTCTCTCTCTCTCTCTTTCTCTCTTTCTCTCTCTCTCTCTCATGTATATCAATATCATATTGCAAAAAAATAGCACAATTAGAGTTGTTATTCTAGTTCATGAACATCAATTGTTTTTAGATTAACTTATCTTCCAAAACAAATATATATTTTGCGAATTGAGGACAAAAGATACCCTAACCTAGAAAAAATCTATGACGGCTATGGTAGCAGTCCTTATGGTAACGTTTTAAGTGATAACTTTATATTTCTCGTGTAATGTCATACCTTCTCGTGATAATTTTTGACTTTTTTATAATAATTTTAAATTTTCTCTTAATACAGTTAATATTTTAAATGTGATAATTTTACAGTTTTTGTTTTCTAGTGATAACTTTTAGAGTCACTAATGATGACATTGAGTATTTAAATAAAAATTTTAAGTTTTTGGGGGGTTAATATTTAGGATACTATGAATATTTTTTTTTGTGTGTTTATATATGGAAGCTCGAATTTGAGCATATTACATGAAGGGAGGGGGAAGGTGCCATCTGAGCTTAAACTCTTTGGCGATACTATGAATATCAGTACTCATGTAAATCCCTACCAAGGAGGCAACGTCCATGGCTACGAAAGAAAGGGAACCAAAATCATAGGGAGCGAGCATGACAAGATGATTTTATTCTTGTGCCAAAAAATTATGGTTGGTTGGTCATGAAAAAGGATGGGGTCAGTGAGCAATCAGAACAGATTGAACCGCTCATAAAACTTTTAGAAATGTAGGGGAAGGGACACCGTCTCCTTCGAAATGATAAATAAATAAATAAATAAAAAGAAAGCTAGAACTTTTCATGTGTACCAGAGGGCACCTATGCTTAGTTTGGAACAATGTTACTTGGATTTGGACCCCCAACCAATCAATGGCACGTTCAAATCGTCCCATGCTAGAGACACACATGGCCCCTATCTCTAAAAAATCATTGGCACCTTATATATTATATAATGTATTTGGGTCCCCATGATATTTGCATTAGAACGTTTACGGCACTAGGAGTAGGGAACCCCCACTAAACAGCCTAATCCTTTATGCACCAAAAAGCAAGTCCAATCTTATTAAACTAGCTCGGACTAATTTTTCATGGTTGTGTTGTGGTTTTATCCTTTTTTTTTTCCTTACATTTTGTCATTAGTAAAATTTCGTTTTCCTTGATTTTTGGGTTGATTTCTTTTTTTTGGTACATATATGGGGGTTTAAACTCGAACATATTACGTAGGGAAAGGAAAAGGTGCCGTTTGAGCCAAAGCTTTTTGGCGTTTTTGGGTTGATTTCCATCATATAGAAAATACATTCATTTTTTTAATATAATTTTCAATTTTCTATGAAGAGAAATGATGTATCTATGGCAATTTTAAATTGAATAGTGCCAAAACAATAAAAGTTTATATAATGATTCATATCAATAAAATATTAAAATTTTTAAAATTAAATAATTTTGAATTGACAAAAAAATACTATTCAAATTAAATAATTTGATGTATGCATTATAATTGAAAAGAATAAAGAAAGTTTGGGAAACCAATGAAATGGTGCAGGAAAAAGAGGCATGAAATGTGGATATGATACTCAAGTGAGAAGTATATATGTGCCCAATCGGCATGTCAAATGGGACTTCTATAGAGCAATCTAGGCGCAAACCAAGGTAGAAATATTCAATATCTATATGAGAAATTTAGAACTAGCTTAGGGACCCCACAACCCATGAGCCAATCACGGCACAATGCGGTGCCCTAATCGCCAAGGGCTATATGCGACTTTATCTTTGTCTTTCTCAACCTTCAACATGTGTGTTAGACTTCACTTTTTGTATATGAATTCCAGGCCAGCTTGTTTCCATTGTTCTTGGTACATTACTTTCAATTTTTTTTCCTCTAGTCGGTGCATAACTCTCACCAAAAACTAAAATGGTATGACCATTTCATGCTAAGACGGGCGAAATTAAAATTTTATGTCAAGAGAAGAAAATAAAATATGTAAGAGGCAAACCATGGTATTTTAAAAATATTAATATATTTTTTAAAACTTTTAGCGGCATATTCTATTATAACGTAATTAAAAATTTACATATTAATTTTTTTAATAAATTTGGGAGGATAATTGTCCTATTGCCCCCTGGTTTCTCCGGTGTCATTCTTGCATTCCATTGTTCTTGTGGAATTGGAATGTGCAATCCTTCCACGTTAGTCCAAGTACATAAAACATAATGTCATAATCGATGAAGGTATCACTTATGATGCTTACAAGAATACATACCATATAACACCAATTCTCAATTAAAAAATAGTATTCAATCTCATCATGTTTGTTCGCATAAAACTGTTAAATCAACTGTGTGGATTCTAAAAATCTCTTAATTTAAATGATCTTATGATTTCCCCAGCATCATTAACAGTGCCCAAAATCCTCACTCCAATAAACACTTGGGGTCTTCTCAAGATTTTCAATTTTTAAAAGTTCAAACAAAACCCAACAGGAAAAAAGTTTGTGTTCCTTTGATATATATTTTTTTTCCTCTCAACCTCACATGTGCAATCAAAGATCCCTAACCCCACCACCCCCATGTTTATGTTTCAATGAAGCCCAAAAATGACCAAACCAAGTGTAAAAAAAAATAAAAACTTGCAGCACTAGTATGTGTGTACATCATCACATCGGGCATTAAATATTGGGGTACCCCACCATCTATGGGGGATCTTCCCTAAAATCATGAACTCACAACCGAACAACCAATAAGTACATTACACTTTTACACTCGAAGATTCCACTATGGTAAGTAGAAGAAGACGCAGAGGACATGTAGAAGGAACGGGGCAAATCTGTGGGCATAAAAGACAAATAGCCTCCCGAGTGGTCCTTTATTTTCCTACCATAATTCTTGTGCCCTCTTGCAATACATTATCTTTAACATAAAATATTTGACTAAGTTGTTTGCACATCCAAACCTTTTAATAACAAGAATGTCCTGTTTCAGAAATTTGAAATTAAATTCAACTTAGATTTACAAGTTTTCAATATGAACAATTATTGAATTTAACTTATAAAAACCTATATTTTTACTAATTATTTTTTTATCTAATGAAGGTCAAATCCAGTAAATGTTGATCAAAAGCAAATGGGTTCAAATATGTAGGATTAGATGTGCATTTGTAAGAACATTGAGCACTAATTAAAAAAAGGAAGATCAATTAATATTATTATTTTGTGTGGGGGGGGGGGGTGGGGGGAAGAGCAAAGGGATATTTGCAATACGGTTGAAAAAAGGGGTACCACCAACGAGGAGGAGAAGGAAGAGGAAGATGGTAGAAGAGAAACTATTAATGAAGGAAAGACCCATGCATGGAGCCCCACACCCACAAGAAGCACGATATTCCAAAATCACTTTGTATTTGTAGTTCGTACTCTTCCACAGATATTTAAAGTGCGGTTGTTGGGAACCAAATAAATGAATTCAAATTTTAAAAAATATAAACTTTTTAAATCTCATATTCTGTGAATAAAATATAATCTAATAAATTCAGAATCTTTCGATTGTTAAATTTTATGTTAATTAATTTAATATTTAAATAGTTTTATATATAATTTGTATTTACTCTGTACCTTAACATAAATGGTTATATCGGAGAGTAATATTTTTTTTGAGATTAAATTATTTATTTTTCAATTAAATGTTGAAGTGAAATATGTTAAATATTTTAATATAGGATTCGTAAAAAAGAAGGGGGGGGAGCAGACAACAGAATCTGGCGTTTTAACGTCCCCACTAACCGTCATGGATTTCTGGGCCCAATCCCTTTTTTGTTAGTTACCTGCATTTTTTTTTAATTTTTCTGGAACCGCTGGACATGGATTGGATCAGAAACATGAAAAGAAGCTCTCGAGTCCCATGAACACCATGCTCCCTCCTGATTTCCAAACATCTCTGATACCTTTTTCAGGCATATCATGGGGTTGGGGAGGGAGAGGGAAAGAGGGAGAGTGTTTATTGAGATAGGCTTTATTAAAATTTATTTTATTTAATTTCTAAGAAACTAAAATAAATAGGATGGTTTCTTTTACTTTTTCTCTATTTTAATTTATTTTATGTAAAATATTTTTTATTTAAAATAAAAATGAAAGATTCAGGGCACTTGGAAATTTCCTTAAAGTGCGGTGTCAGAGTAGTCAAACATTTAGTCGTGTACCGTCGGCGGACAAATTTATTTTTTTAACAGAGGGCCGAAGGGGAGATGGTGAGAAGCATGTATTCAGAGGAAAAAGTACGCAAATCTAGACCGTTCGATGACTCCGCTATTAACTCTCTTTGGTGGGTCCCCATTCCATTCTCACATCGCATTCAACGGTAGATCCGCGGCCGGCAAATCCGGGAACATCGGGCCACGTATCACCTGTTTAATCCTCCTCATGTGACTGCACGTGCGATCTGACAATCTGCTTCCCTGGGACCCTCCACGTGAACATCTCATGCGAAACACACACACGCGAAGAATATTATAAAAAGATGAAAAAAATAAAAACTAAATTGCCCAATTATGCTTGTAATTTGGAAGATATTTAATAATTGGAATTTGAAAAATTTTAACTTCTACGATAGTGTTTTTTATTTAATTTTAAATTATTTAATACATATAGTATTATTTAAAATTATATTAAAAATGCTAAAAAAATCGAGTGCATAAATACATTTCATTCCATCTCTCTATGTTTCCAGCTTTTTTGTTTAATTTAAAATAATTTAATAAATATAAAATTACTTAATTTTGAATCTTTTTTCTTTTAATTTTAACAAATTCAAATTGCATTGAGACTTATTCATAGTGAAATCGTGACATACAAAATTCATATTCATTAAATTGAATTTCAATCTCTTTTTAATTTTCTCAATCGATGAATTTATGTTTTATAGAAAAAAATAACATTAAGATATTCACCCCTTCTTCATGGAAAGAAAAAAAATAGAAAAAATAAATTATTGCACGCGTTGTGTTGGGGTTGACAAATCATAGAATGACGCAGGGCAGGATGGGGAGACGAGGTCACATGATTCTAACCACCGAGGCGATTGGCTGTATTACGAGGAAATTAAACTAAAATGGAAAGAGAGGGAAATCTAACATAAAAGACAACGGAGAGGGATAGAAGGAGAGTTAAGAGAAGGCCTGCAGGTCAGTATTAACAGGTGATCTAATTTGTCTTACCCTAATTTTGATTAGGTTAGATTAGATTAATCCGATTATTAGATACTCGAGAATAGGAGCAAATCATAATTAAAGCATCACTGTTTTCTGTTGATGGGCCGACCAAAGGTGTTATGAAACCATACAAAATGATGAGGCAAAACCCAACCTTAGTTTTGAGGAGTAAACTTGGGTTTCCAAGCCCAAAATGGGTCAAGAGATACCCTAGTGAACCTGAAAATGTGGGTCCACCAGTGACTGCAATCCATGTTCATCCAACAATTTGGCACTCCACTCGGCAAGATGGTGCTCATGGAGGGTCTGGTCTCATGATCGTCATGCTTTGCATTTTCCAAGTCTCCACAAGCAGATGCTGGGCCTGATCCTCCACCCAAACCACTTGCCTTGAAAATCCAACTGATATATCTGGAGTAGTTTTTTTTTTTTTTTTTTTTTTTTGGAGTAGTTGTGAAATCCAATTTAAAGACCAACTCTTTGACGTATGTTATTAATTCCCAAATCTCGGATCTATGATAGAGTTTAGTATTGTGACATTAGACCCACAAATCATTGGTACTTGCTTTGATCATGTGAGCATTCAAAACAATATTAAATACAAAACCCCCACTAAACTCTTACAATTAATTCAATATTTATAGCATACTCATTATTAAAAATGTGGAAATATAAAAATAAATCCTCAAAATTATTTCCAAAAATCAAATTATTACTAATTATTTTTTTATATTCAATAGTTTAGTTCCAACTAAGCTATTATAATAAATTAATTATTTATAGCCTATTCATTATTAATAATATAGAAACATAAAAAAAATCTTAAAAAAAAAATGTTCCTAAAATCAAATCATTACTAGTTTTTCTAATATTTAATAGTTTATCATGAGTAATATTAGATAAACCAATTAAATTGAACACCACATGGATCAAATTCATATCAATAAGATTAGAACTTCAAAGTTGAATAATTTTAATTGATCTAAATATTTATTAAAAAAGCAAAAACAATATTTAACATGTGGATATAGTCAGATAAATAAAATTGGGCACATGTAATTTTTGATTCATTTGCTCTTCCGGCATTCTTTTTCTTCTAACAAATCAGAACACACCCCGTACAAATCCTTCACTTGTCCAATAGTCGAGTGCAATGAAAAAAGCTCATGGTCGGGAAACCCAAAAGGGATGAGTAACATCACACCATTCCAATAGCTACAATATAAACCTATAGCATACGAAAATGGAAGCCTTGTCAACCTGGAATGTAAGTACAAGCAAGACCGTGTACAAAAGCCGTGTTACATTTCTGAAGAAGGGGCCGCAAAAATTGACAAGATTGGATGCAAAAATCTGCAGCGTCTCTCTTCCCCTTAGCGTGGAATATCAGTTTTGTCAAAATGTTGCTCTAATGCAGCTACTCTTTCCAACCTTCCTTGTTAAATCGTCTCGAGGCAAGGCCTTTGGCAGAAAGGCTTGGAGTGACGGGCTTTGAAGGAGTCTTTGGTGCCTCTTCATCATCCCAGTTGTCATCCCAACCACTATTCCATCCATCATTAGAGTCCGAATTAATCTTTCCCGCATCTGTAATCGGAAGCCTATTGTCCAGCTTTTGATATTTAGAGCCACTGCCGTCAACTTCTCTATGTCGATGGCGTACAAATGCCCAAGCTGATGCTATTGATAAAAGCACGGCCAAAAGGAAGATCACAGTGAAAGGGGATGATTTAAGGAAACTGAATCTTGTCGGGTTGAGGGTTGAATCATCCATCTGCCCAGAATTAAACAGCTCAAGATCCCTGAAATAAAGACTGCATCCATCACCACTGGCAGCTCCTGCGGTCAACGTGATTGAGTCCTCAGCCCTGGCATCTTCAATGTGGACTGGCACCTACACAATGCAAATGGCTGGTAACTACTGTTTGAGTTGCATTGGTGTCAGAATCTGTTTTATATGGTGTTATCAATAAAAATTCAACACAATATCAAGATCTATGCAAGCGAGCCACTTCGGCAGATCATGCATTCAGAAAATCTCCAGGCCATTTCTCCCAGTTCACAGCAACTTGGATCAACTTTCTCAGCCTTATCTCCACAATAAATCCAGAGAAATACATGAATACTATTGATTTAATTATCTACGCCGATCAAACTTCTTTAGGAATAAGAGTGG
This sequence comes from Dillenia suffruticosa, assembly GCA_033439265.1. Lineage (NCBI taxonomy): Eukaryota > Viridiplantae > Streptophyta > Magnoliopsida > Dilleniales > Dilleniaceae > Dillenia > Dillenia suffruticosa. The sequence goes on along the minus strand of JAVTVX010000005.1, from coordinate 17,310,023 downwards.
ACCTAGAGAAACTGCATAAGAACTAAATAAGCACCGGTAAAACGTGTCACTATGTAGGATCACCGAAATTATTGATTTTTCCAAGGATGCACCATCAGCGGAGTTGATTGGCAAATCCATGGCCCATGAAACTAGCAAAGACAAATTGCATTCGTGCATCATGAGGCTCATTGAAGTGTGCAATATAGCAGATGGCACATTATTTGGTGTGAAAAGCTTGTGCTCCAAACAAGCAAATCATATGTTAGCAGTTAATGATAACTAAAGTGTACTAGATAAGTGTTTCACAGATACCTCTTCATAATGTTTCCCTTGGACTAGAATCTTTGTCTTCTCAAACTGAACAGACTCATTTGAGTGAATCTCAACAGTGAGAGGACCTTCCCCCTTGTTCTGGATCAACAGTGAAAGATTTGGAGATTCTAGAAACATCAGGAAATACGCAATTAGCAAATTCACAAATCCTGGACATTCTGCATCGTGCAACCGTCATGCTAAAACCAAATGTAGAAGTGAATAAACCTACTCAGCTTCCCATGCAAAAGTGTTGTCTAATTTCCATAATCAAAAAAATTACTAGCCTAGACATTGGTTAATGCATGAATATACTTTAAAAGCCCAACCAACCTACAAGACTTACTACCACGAATGCACCAATTTCTTAAAAATCTCAACTCAATTCTACATATTTTAACTTTAAAGCTCATTTAGTAGAATTCCAATTTTAGGAACCTTATGTGTCTAATGGGGGCCTCATCTGCGTCCAGTACAAGAAATATATTGCTTGCTTTGCTTAACAACACACAGCACCTCATGCTACCAGACCTTATAACATGGTCGTTGATGGTTCTTTGAAGACATGAAGTTGTAGTTCAAAAGTTATTACACAAAATGTTGTTAGTCCCTCTAAAAACTATAGCTCCTGACCTCTGAAAATTTTGACCTGAATGCATGTTGTAGTTCCGGCCCAATATAAATTTTAACTATAGGAAATGAAGCTAGCATTCAATGACTCTTGTGGAATTCAGCAAAGAAAACAAAGGTCTTGCCCTTTAAATAACTGGCATAGTGATTTGGTCATCAGGTCAACATTTCTCCCCGGAAAAGATGAATTTCACCACACATCCATATCAAGATTTTCTTTTGCCTTTCGCTGCTGAGATAGTTACTTTCAAGCTAATGGCAACCCCCAATACAACCAACCAATTCTTTAACAAAGTAGGAAATTTTTTTCCACTAATAGGTTTCATGGAGAGTACCATTGAACTCCTAACTTTTGATTGGGTCAGGATTCGGTGTCCCCTCTTGTGCTACTGAAATCTAAAAGTATTTCACCCAAATCTAAATTTACAATTAGCAACTTTGAATTCCATATAAACTCAGCAGAGAATTGGAAGAAGAACTACATAAATGAAAGATTGATTAAAGACAATATAAACACATTAACCTAGTCAAGTAAAGCATAAGATATAGATCAATAAATAGATTAAGCTTACAAAGACAGACACCTGCACATTACTTACGAGAACCTAACTGCAAAGGCACAAGGGATGTGCGTGTAAATCAACACAATGTATGTGCAAAAACAGAAAATACAAAACAAGATGCTTGAAAGTTGAGATAAAGTTCCAAACAGGAGGACTTGTACAATTTTGTGATGGTACTGATGTGGATGCATATGATGCATACAGAGCATCCTTTCAGACCTATTTTTTCAAACCTCAATCCATTCCTGTAGTGCATCATTCACATTCCTGTATCATATCTCAGAACATTTCATGGACCTTCATCACTTTTTCCCTCAACAGTTTGTAGATTAAAGGTCAGAAAGAAATCATATAGCAATAACTTGATTCAAGAGGCCAAGGGAGGGGGGATGCCCCCTGAAATTTTCATTAATAAATAAATAAATAAAATAATAAGCCCATATGTGTTTGCCTCCCAAAAAATTATAACCCCCAACCCCTAAAATTATAATCATGAATACATATTGTATTTCCCTCCGCTATCCATTTAAATTCTTGGCTTCGCCTTGACTTGACTAATGCATTAAAAGCATGAAAATGACTGTCTGGGGCAAGTTAAATTTCATAATCTGAATAAAAATTTTTGGTTAGTTCAAATCAGTCAAGAGTTATATATCAACAAAAGCTATGTCACAACTAGACTCTCATAGGAGAAGCAATTTATAAATTATGGAATGGTGTGATGACACTCGGAAACAAGTGCTTAGCATTAGTACTGGGTAAAAAAGAAGGAAAAAAAAAGGAAGGCATACCATCACCCTGAGCTCTCAAACAAGCAGTGAAATTATTCTTGTCATCTGTGCACATATTAGACAATCCACATCCTTGAGACTTCACTTTATCACTCCTCTCTTTGGGTACTTCTTTGGACTTTGACCCTTCACTTGAACTCTCCTTAGTCTCAACCCCATTTGCTTTAATTGAATTATTCTTCCCCACATCACTCCCAAGACTATCCTTCGACCCACTTACATCGCCATTTTCTTGAACTTTCTTAGAATCTTGAACTGGGTTTGATTGTGGATCAGACCCACCAATTTTTTCCAATGAAGAATCAGTTCCATCCGATTTCGAGGGGTTCTTTGGATTTAAACTATAAAGCGTAGTTTCTGTTCCTTCAACCTTTATATGGTCAAAATTTATGCAATCAGCAAAAAAGAATAGGAAAATAGCCAAAATATTCAAGTTTTAAGGAAAGAATTGGTTTACCTGGGAGGAATCAGAACAGGAAGTATCAGTGACTAGTGATGACAGAAACAAAGAAACAACCAAGAACATGCGAATTTTCTCCATCTTCATTCAAATCAGCTCAACCTTACTGAATCTACATCTCCTACCGGAGCAAAGTAAAGTTAAAAGCAAGAATAAGGAGTCCACTCCGTTCTGTCCCTCTCTCTCTCTCTCTCTCTCTCTCTCAAATTAAGAATTCAGAAGAACGACCAACTAAACATTAATATTTTGGGGAGAAAAAAACAAGTCCCTCGAATCAAGTTCCTCGAATGAATCAGGTTCCTTGAAAGAACGACCTTCAGGTTCCTTGTTTGGATTGCGAGACACTGACTCTACGTTGACCAGCCCGAAGCATGGAATGGACCAGTTTTTGGGAGGCCTACTTTAAACCGAACCCAATGGCTCGGGCCTATCCGACAAAAGTCCGTCCAGTTTATTTATTAATCTTTTTTTTTTTTTTTGAAAGGGACCCGAAGCACGGAATGGACCAGTTTTTGGGAGGCCTACTTTAAACCGAACCCAATGGCTCGGGCCTATTCGACAAAAGTCCGTCCAGTTTATTTATTCATCCTTTTTTTTTTTGAAAGGGACCCGAAGCATGGAATGGACCAGTTTTTGGGAGGCCTACTTTAAACCGAACCCAATGGCTCGGGCCTATCTGACAAAAGTCCGTCCAGTTTATTTATTTATTTATTTATTTATTTATTTATTTATTTATTTATTTATTTATTTATTTATTTATTTATTTATTTATTTATTTATTTATTTATTTATTTATTTTGAAAGGAAAAAAAGCCACAATGATTTTTTTTTGGATACTTCACTATCTGTACCTAAAAACTCGATTAATAGACTTTTTAACTATTTTTTTTATTTTTAATATTTGAATTCGAGATTAAAATTAAAAAATTTTAATGTCATGCTATCAGATGTTCAAAAGCCTTAATAAATTGTGCCTCAAGGAACTCAACTTTACAGAAGACTAAAAATAAACAGCTTGATTCTTGTTGTAATAATGACAAAGAGGTGAGTCAAACACCAACCAGATTAAATTTTAAATGATGATATATTTTAATTTTTTTTAATTTGAGATTTAAAAGTTATTTTAATCTATTTAAAATTATTTAAATTTTTAAAAAAATTATTATAATTTACTTGATTTTTGTATAGTATTAATTCTCAATTCATTTAATCTTTATAATATTATTCTCGATTTCAATCCGACCGGCAAACAGTTTGCAAAGATTTATTCATGTCCATGAACAAGAATTTTAGAGTCACATAATCATAGAGGCAGGCTTTAAAGATAAGTTTAATATAATTTAAAGAAAAATGTTTTGTTTAAGAATTGGTTTAACTTGTTTAATAGCTCAGGTTTATGAATCATGCTTGTTTGACATGAAAGTCCTTAACCTTAAATCAGCTCCATTGTATCCTTGAAAAATGCAAGGTTTGTCGATTTCGTTTATTCTAACCGGAATAATCTATATATGGGTGGAGATGTTTCAAGCATGTTTTTACTTTTCCTATGAAATCTTTCTCTCTTTTTTTGTGAAATTTTGCAAAATCATCGGAATCTCACAAAATTTTGTGAAATATATTGTATATGCATATTTTACAAGTTAATTTCTTTTTGCACCTTTCAAAATTTAGGGAATTTCGATTGAGGTTTCTGAAACCTTGATGGACATCAAATCATCCGAAAATTGAGTCATTCAGCCAACCTTTTCCTTTTATTAGTTGCCCTTATTTGTGTGTATCAGTAATTTCAAATGGTGTAAAATAATCATGATCAAACTATATTTTAACATTTTTTTTTTTAATTTTTCGGTGTTGAGTTAGTTTAGGTTAAAATACTTTTGATCATTTGAAAATATTTTGACTTTTGAAACTTATTTTTAGTTGGGTATAGACTAATTGGACATGGATATATTTTTTTGGTTGTATAAGAATTTTAATATAAAATCATTATATTAAGAAAGAAGAAATTTGTATCATTAAACTGTCTTTTTGATCGATCGGAGGCGATGCTGCGACCTTTTTCTGAGACCCAGGAAAGAAACAGACCCTAAGTTGGGTAACACGACACACCCAGGTGGCCCAAATCGATAATAAAGGCTGTAGACTTCCCCAGGTCTTAACATTTGTCGTCCACGGCACCAAAGTAGAACACCATAAAATCTAATATAGAGATCTATTCTTCTCTTACCTATTTTTCTATTCTTAAATCTCAAAATTAAAACTTTGATTAAGGAAAATTAATGTCATGTTAGTATTATTATTATTATTAAGATATGGAAGGAGGGTCTAGACCCCGAACACAGAATCCAGGACAAACAATAAGTTCTAAACAATCGTATACCGATGATATCTGTTTGCCATCTTTAGATCTACCTTTCTTCTTCTTTTCAAAATAATGAAATACTTGGGATCAGTGGGTGTCACATGATTAGACATCAAAAAATGCCATTGATCACCATCGAAAAAAAGGGGAAAAAAAAAAAAAAAAAATCAGTGTCAAGTAGGTACCGCGTTTCGGCTGCATGCAAGAAGGTCAACTTACCTCAGAATAAGGGTTTTAATGAGATTTCAACAAGTAACCACTAACCAAGAGACGGTTGCTCGTCAGCGGATCCCAAAGCTTCCACCATTAATTCCGTGTTCTGAAAGTCCAAACTGTTGTTTTCAGAAATTCATTGGACGAGCTGAGGAATTAGACAAAGCCAATCTTTTAAGTCAATATCATAATATTCATCTCTTCCTTTCCACAACAAAAAATTTAAAAATAAATAAAAATAAAAGCCTCATTGAAGGCCTGGATTATACCCGGTTTCTAGATGGGTGCTTGATTATTCTTTCTTATTTGACTCCCATCTGTGTTTTGTGATCAAATGAGTTAATAATGGGCCCAAATCTCCCCTGCACCTCTTGCCCACAATTTTGAAAATGTACTTGGATTGGATGGCGAAATTCATATCAATAAATTCCCGTTTACTTTTGTTTTCTCATTTAATTAGAATCATAAATGTTTTCATTATAATAATTAAATACTTGGAAAGTACAATTCCAAGCTATTCTGGAGCACAGAAGACATGGAATGATTCACTTGGTTTGTGGGACTAGCTGTCCTTTTTAAGGGGTGGCGCAGTATTCAAATGACTCCCAAAAATAGAAAGAACTTGGTGCCATTCTTAAGAATGTGTTTGTATCTAAGAATTGCATTCATAAATATCCATAGCTTCTTTGAAAATCATATGGTTGAGGCTATGTCTAGGACCCCCCCCCCTTTTTCAACGATGAAGGCAGGGACAAGCCTCTCCCTTTTCAGGCTTCTTTCTCTGTCCTTTGACTTTGTTTACTTAATATTAAATTTTAGTATTATATAAAATATTACACGACTTATTTAATGATATAAAATATGATTTATTAAAAATTTTATTATATAATTAAATTTATAAATAAGTTTAAGTATTTAAAAATCAGTTAAAGACTTTATAGGTAATTACTAGTTCTTAATTTGTGTTAATTTTAATTTATTTTAACTTTTATAAATAATTCCATTCATTAGGTCATAATGATGTCATTTCATACGGATTACTTTGAACCATCCTTTTGATTTGGTCAAACTAGGATGCGTGTAGGCGTATGTGTAAAGAGACGTGGGTGACGCGTCCGGACCACTGATGCCCGAGAGGAAGAGGATGAGCGGGCCATAAATCGGCGCCCCGCGGCCGGTGCGGCTCTGTCTCTAGTCGCGACCCTTTGCAATACTTCCAAATTTCTAACTTTTTAAATGTCACCGCCACATATGCCCCGTCACTTCTGGCCTAATCACACTCGTTACCCCCCAGGGTGCGGTGTGAGAGATGTGCTATTTTTCTTCTCTCTTGTAGGGTTTCGAATTCCAATCTTTCTGTGTATCCAAAAATAAGAGAAAAGGGAATCATTTTTTACTTCTTCCAACTCGAATGGAAAGAGAAACACGAGGCCTGCCTTTGACCTAATAATATGAATGGGAAAAAAGGTTAAAAAAGAGTTGAAAATGGAAAAGGCAAGGACCAAGCCAACACCAAAGGCATGGGACGTGGTGTTTTTAGGTCTTGACTTTGTGACAGTTCACATGCTTACACACCTAAAACAGGCCCTTTTGATGAAGGTAACATCACATCACACTTTCTTTCACGGGCATTCTCCAATCCTGATGAAATCCTTCCCCCCCCCCCCCTTTTTTTTTTTCTTTTTTAACACGAGAAAATCACTAAAATGATTGAGAGTTTGAATTTGAAAATTATATATTTTTAATTATTCAACTACTAATTTTATGATATTTTGGTAGACTTCCTAAATTTCGAATAACCATTGAAAATCACCATTAATTAAATACCACAAACATAAAAATTGATAATTGAATTTGCAAGCAATGTTTAACCACCCTCTTCGGTTAATCCCTTAAATCCAAAGCAGCCACACCCATTTCTACGACTCGCTTTTTACATTTTCAATCCATTCCACGGATCATCAAAACCAAACATACCACGAATCATTGGTCGGGTCGGGTCGGGTCCTTCATATAAGTGTAATTACAGTAAGTAATTAGCATTATTGAAAGCAATAAAATATCCAAAAGTTAAACACCCACTTAAAATTTCCGACCTTAATGGAAATAATTTATTCAACGCAGTTTTTTTTTAATTATTCAGTAAAATAGTATTTTTAAATGAATATAAAGAAAACAAACATTAATAATATTTCTATATTATAAATGAATGCAAAATATTGAAAATGAAGTGGGAAATATGGAACCAATTAATTTACAAGTTTCGTATCGAAGCATTTGTTTCCTTCCATAAATTAAGCTAAAAAAAAAAAAGTCATTGTGAGGTACAGGAGCCGAGCTAAGCTTGATTTGAGAGAGAGAGAGAGAGAGAGAGAGAGAGAGATAGGGAGAGAGAAGGGAGGGCACATTTCTCCTGAATTTTGTTGTGGACGTGTGGAAATGGATTTTAAATTGACTGCCATGAAATTAATGCAAAAAGTAGCTTTTGGAAGTGTACGGACCTGAGTGGAAGGGTAGGGTTAGGGACCCTTCTCTGCTCAAAACTTGTGAAACCCCAAATCAAACAAGATTTTTGCATCCCAGATGTCAAAATGAAATTGGGTTTTCATTTTCATATCTAATTTTTTGAAGTTACTCTTCTCTTATTACATTTCTTCAGGGTATAGTTTCCTTTCGGCCAATTTGCATGTTGAAAGTGCTTTCTGTTGCCCAGCACTATTACTATTAGTAAGATATTTATTTATTATAAAATATTTAATTTAAATTATAAATATGATCTTTTAAATAAATTTATAACTTATAATAAATCAAAATATTAATAAGTTATAAATTATAATTCATCTAATTAAATATCGTTTCTCTCTTTCTCTCTCATTCAAATGTATATGACAATTATAAGCTAAGATCACTTTTATGTTAACTTGCATCTAAGTTTAACTTATAATATATTTTAACCCTAGTTAACTTGTAGGTTTTTCATCAGAATCGCCTTATGTAGAAATTATATGCACAAACATCAAGAAGAGAATAACCAATTCATCGTAGAAGTTGATTCTCTTGCTTTTATAGATTTTTTTTTTTTTAAATGATAGAAATATTAACTCTAAATATTTTAGTAATTAATGTGATTGGATAGTCTGTCTCATTTTAAAAAAATAAATGAGTCAAAAACTAAATAAAATTAAATTTCTATCTCACCGACAATTGAAAATACCAACCTAAGAATAAAACTATTGAAGTTACATGTTGTGATTAATCATTCTGAGTGGTATTCTCTATTCAAATATGTAAAAAGTGATGTCTATCTCATCCGCTCTTAATTCAGAAAACAAAAAAGAAAAAAGGAAAAAAAATTATTTTTTGGGGGTGGGGGACAATATAGAAATTTAACAGATGTGGGGGGACCCGTAAAACAGAGCAGAAGCACAAGGGTAGGAGAGAAGGAGTTGAGAGAAATTAATAGCCTTAGTCTTGGCCCATAATTCGTGTTATAAATACACCAAAGAAAACAAAAGAGAACCAACTATAGCACTCAGTTTACCGGAGGTTTCAGACCAAAATTTTCTTGCCTCTCTATTTTCTTCTCTCACATGTTATAACTACTATTCATAAATTCTTGAAGCGTATCGTTCTCTGAAACTGTTGACCCTGACCTTCAATATAGCTGTTCACGCCGCGAATCCGTTTTCTTTTTTTGGCATTCGGATCGCTACAGAAAACCAGTTTTTGGTACTTTCTTCTTTTCTCTGTTCTTTGATCTTCAAAATTTACGATTTTGATCACTACCCATTTCTCAAGTTTCTGTCTTCTATCACCTTTTGATCTTGTTCTTCTCTATCTAACGAGAAAAATGGACCAATTTTTTTAGAAACCCACCCTTTTTTCTCTACCTCAATAACTCTATTCTGTTCCTTCCCCTGTTTTAAATTCAGTTTTAAGATATGGCAAGACTTCAAGAAAACAATCTTCCAAACCCATTCACCGACACAATTAACATTCGATCATCGCTATCCGAACTCATACTAACAGGTGGGTCAAGCACTATAGATTCAATTTTCTCAATTTGTCCAACATCAAAATCCGATAACTCCATGAAAACCCCTGTTTTCAACTCCCTTGGTTCTTCTGTCTATCTCAAACAGAGAGATCTTCTACAAAAATTCAGGGAAGAAAACAGAGGAAACAGAAAATACCCTCATCCTACACTATCTTCTCCGCGTTCCCTAACCTCAATTTGCTCTGATTATTCAAATAATTCGAGTGTAATAATTCAGAGCAAGAAGAAATTATACAGAGGAGTGAGACAGAGACATTGGGGAAAATGGGTTGCTGAAATCAGACTTCCGCAGAATCGAATGAGGGTTTGGTTGGGTACTTATGATACTGCTGAAGCTGCCGCTTATGCCTATGATAGAGCGGCTTATAAGCTACGAGGTGAATATGCGAGACTGAATTTCCCAAATTTGAAAGACCCAACAACGTTGGGATTCGGAGATGGAGTTAAATTGAATGCTTTGAAAAGTTCTGTCGATGCCAAGATTCAAGCGATTTGTCAGAAAGTGAGGAGAGAGAAAGCGAGGAAGAAAGAGAAAATTAAAAATGAGAAATTGAAGAAAGTTGCTGCTGATTCGTCGTCGTCTTCTGCTGCTTCGGAGGAGTCGCTGGTTGTTAATGAGGGTGTTCTTAATGATGGGTTTTTCAAGTGCGAGAATTCCATGTCCGAGGTTTCGTTCGGAGCTCCAATGGTGGCACAGCAATCGGAGTTTGAAGGGTTGTCATTAGCTAGAATTCCTTCTTTTGATCCTGAATTGATCTGGGAAGTACTTGCTAATTAATTAGGTATTTCACTTTTTTTTTGGTTGATTGTTGGAGCCCAGAATTCAATACCAAGAGAATTGAAGTTTTCTGGGTGCTGAATTGAGGGGAGGGGTAAAACGTAAATGGCAGCTTAAGGTTTTGATGATAGGAGGACATTATAGGAGTTTGGCATTCTCTGGCATGTAATCTTAATTTCCGGACATGTTTTATTATTGGTGCAGATGTCATCTCATCTACTTCGATTTGGTTTAACTCTGAACTTTTTAATTCTCGTAAGTTTGTAAAAATGTTTATATCATTCTTTCGCAAGAAACTTGGTGCTAAATGCCAATAATAACCTTCGTGCTCAAGTGGCACCTTTCCCCATGTAGGTACGGGTTCGAGTCGCAAAAAAAAAAAAAAAAAAAAAAAGGGTAGAAACTTGGTGCTAAAGGTAGGATTGAGGGTAGCTTAGTTCGGCCCAGCTGGCTTGGCTTGGCATCTATATTCCATAACCAGCATTACTATGGACTGAACCTTTGGGTCTATTTTCTGTGAGACGTCGAATTTAGACGGGACTAATTTACAGGACTACAAACATTGGACGTTCTCAGTGCTTGTTTTCTATTACTATCCATGTTCCCACCACTTTTAGTCTACAATTCGAACCTTTTTTGGTTCCCCTGCCTCTAATGCAGTGGTCCTCTCTTCGTTTAGATAGGCGCGACACTGACTTATCTCCAGATTAAACCGGCTTGGATTTTGCTTCATGCTTTAATTCAAAAGGGGGCGTGGAAATAGAATAAAACACTTTTGGCACCACAAGATTTGTGGTCCGACCTGTGAATGGCGCTTGAAGCATAATTAAAGAAAAACAGAGATGACAACTTAAGTTAAAACCGATCGAAAAAGTGAGATCAAAGAGGATCTTCAAAGCAACGGCTAGAAAATTGAATTGTTTGTACCATTTAAATAAGATAATAATACAATCTAGGAAATTGTTAGATTTTTACAATTACATACATCTGAGTGGCAATCATGTGCAAGCCTTTTATTGCAGCACATTTTATCCGGATACAGCACACTCTTCATCAATATCCTATACTGTCCATGGGGCAAAATGAATTTTCTACTCCCATTGTGGTGTCAAAAAATAATGCCAGATACACCAAAAGAACAGCGACTTACACAACCATCTACCTAGCATATTTTATTTATTTATTTATTTTGCTCAAATTTTAAAGATTTTAATTGTTTTTTAATACAGATTGTTATATAAAATTTGATAAATTTGTACCTTGCATCAAAAGACTTTGAGGGGTTTTGGCAATTAATTGCTACATTAAAGCTTGGTAATACAAATCCAGCGCAGAAGTGACTGTCGACACAAAATTGAAACATCTAAAACCAAATAGACAACTTACAATATTAGTACTATGAACTCTGTTGTCAGGCTAGAGACCTCAAGAGGACCCTCGAAATCCAGTAGTGATCCTAAAGCCTTACCAGCTAATCGAATTCCTTGACTGTTGAATTTTCACATTGTATGAACTCTCCATATCCTCCTGCAACAACCATGAATGCCCAGGCATCAGATTATTTCTCCTTCCAGATCCATGACCACTTAATAGCCTCTTTGGTGTATTGACATGCACTACTATGCATATAACAATTATTATTAAAAAGTTATTCACTTAAAGGCCAGGGAAATGCTGCAGAAATACAGAAATACAGAAATACAGAAATGCTTGAAGGAATAAGCAAGCATTGAAGCAGGAAATTTTGTACCTTGCAAGATTTTAGAAGAGGATGCAAGAATGATGACTTAAAAAGTTTGATTGATTTTCCTAGTGAAGTTGTATCACTTTCTGCAATCATAAGACGGTAAAATCCAATTAGTGATTGGGAGGAAAACAAATTTTATCATGCAAAAAAAAAGGGAAAAAAATATATCGATAATTGTCCATTCAACCAGTGGACATCAACTATAGCTGTGGCCATCACAACACCCACAGAAATTAAGTAGACAACTGAAAGAGAATGACTTGACCAATATTCCAAATTAAATGACATACTGTTCTCAGAATCTATTTGCATTTGAGAAGCTCCAGAGTTCAATTCTTCTAAAAGCTGCACGGGAACACAAGGGACGGTAAAGAATGTGTTCAGTACTTCACAGGCTGGTGGCAAGGCTACGGTATGTATTAATCAATGTGCCTTCCACGTGTAAGCGCTAAGCAAATTAAGGCAAAATATACAAGCTACTACTTGCTTACCCTGGAAAGAGTTGGTACAGTTATAGGATCAAATTCCTCACATCTGTTTGGGTCTATGGGAACACAAACACGACCTGGAGATAACTCAACAAAGCTATGAGCCATGTATAGTACTACCACAATAGGCGAACCAAGCACATTATTAACTATACACAGCAGGAAAAAAAATTGAAAAAAAGAAAAAAGAAGCACATTATCAACTCAATCATTGGTGCAACACATAACCAAAACAGCAGAAGTGCGGGTTTTGTAGCACTTTAGGGCAATCTCTAATTTCCAACTCTGAGTAGTTCCGGCTAACTAATGTCAGTTCCAACACTTAGTATTCAGTGGGGGTGATTATAGCTTTCACGAAACTTGGAGCATACTTTCTGATTACCAACTACATAACAGTCAGATATCTGAAGACAGTGCTGGGTACTCACCAGTTTTTGGGTGCACACAGAATGGTGCCTTAAGCAAATGGTTCGTATGTTTGGAAACCTGAGAAAATCATCTATCTTGAGTAAAAAGCTACATGTGTTGTACAGGCATATAGTAATTGCATCTACATATTTCGTCTTTAAGTCTAGAGTGCCACTCAAATCTATGGAGGCCCTAGCCTGCAACCAATGTTTAGACATTGTGGGAAAAAAGTTGTACAAACCTCCAAATCAAGTCTGGGATAGGTATAAGCAAACACGATCTCTTCAATGCATCTGCGCAATCCTGTCGCCTGCAAATACGATGAGAGCAAATTGAACTTACTATCTAATATTAAGATACCAAACTAAACTATAGGCATCTTTCTAATAAATACATACTTTTCCAGGCTTATATAGATACACATTCAAACAACATTATTGATAAAGTCATAGCAGACCTTATGTTTGCCTGATTGCAGCAGATTTTTCAGTTGCTCCCATCGGTGGGTGTTAATATCTTCTTTTGAATTGGAGGACCGCTTCTTATCTTGCCACTTTCCCCTTAGCTCAGAAGCAACGGCTGCAAATAATTTACTTGTCCGTCAATAAATTTATGACGAGAGATTACATCTTGAGAAAGAAACATGAGTGATGCCAACAAATATATTGAAGTTACATACACTCATCAGGAATCATCTCAAGAATCTTCTCATATCTTTCCTCTGTAGAAAGCAGATTCTGCCGGTGAATCAATTTTTCTTCAAAGAAAGGCTTCAGAACATTAGTATATGATGTCCTGTAGTGTTTCAGAACTTGTAAGAGAAAAAAATTGGACAAATAAAAGAAAACACTAACAGGGGAGAAACTTACGTGAGGAAGGGGTGGAGTGCAGGACCTGGGAAAGAAACCTTCTTATTACTATTTTCACTTCCCTGAAAAAAAAAAGAAAAATAAATACATAAGGATTGAATTAGGCTTCCTGATTGGAAAAATAGTTGTAATAATAATAATCTTCAAGCCCAATAGAATCTTATAAAATCAAGGCTGCACCTTGTATACATGAAAATAGTCTGCAATAGCTCCCCTCTGCTCATTAGACAACCTGAATGAGGCCACACTTCATTCAGTTACCGAGATATAAATCAAACAAGTTAAATAATGGGTATTTTTCAGTTCATTGCAATACCGTCTCGCTCTTGCATCACAAACCCAACAATGGACACCACGGCGGCCACTATATACCCAGAGAATGTGATTAAAGCCAAAGTCATCTGTGATTGAAACAATGAGTGCAAAATGTAGGACTAGAAGCATCAATCACATTATCCTCCTCAAGGTGCAAAAACAAAAAAGATAGGAATTGATTTCATCATCATGCGCAGCTGCAGGCAGAAATGCGCACTGGATCTGATACAAATATAGTCTGATCACAACAATGATGATTACTGCCACATGAAAATATACCAATGCTACTATGAAAACAATGTATAACTGAATAAGGATGTTAGTGTAGTGTAACAAACACAATAGGTGAGAGATTTCATCTGGGTCCTCTTGTTCAAATGTATCTCACTTATACATGCTAGAATGTTGACTCCAAATTCAAGTGACATTCAAATGAGAGAACAATCAGAATAACAAAAATAATACTGGAAAAGATGCTTATGGGCACTCTTCAACCATTCAAATTTTATGAAGCCTCTCAAGCTAAGTACTGCAAAGTTTTACCTCTAAGAGCAGTGTCGATCACTTTAATAGCAATTGTCATCAAAGGCCAGCAGTCTAGGCAAACATCCGCTCCTGAGCAGCAATATCTAACATCATCATAATCAGAAATATCCTGCAAAACAAAAACATCTTAACACAAATATAGAAAGGATTAAAAGAAAATTATATAATTTGGGGGTGTCTTGTCAGGAGTTCATTGGCTTACTATATCAAATACTAGCTCCCTTTCCACCGGAGTGAAGACATTGTCCCCAGATTGTGCATAGGCAAACCTCTTACTTGGCTGAAAAACAGAAACAAATGTGTATGAAACTGATGTATATCAACCAAAAAACAAAATAGTAATCAAAAGATGCAACATATGGTCATCATAACTTATCCACAAAGCTTACTTTTTCCAAATTAAAAGCAGAAAAAATGGAAAAAAAAAAAAAGAGTTCCTCGATTAATCATTAATGCTCCCAAAGATCAACTCTCACGTGCAGAAACAAGGCCAATAATATATATCAAGGGAGGCAAAATATAATATGCATTTATGATTATAATTTCAGGAGGGCAAGTGTTATAATTTTCAAGGGCAAACAACATTTGTTATAATTTTTGAAATTATACATAAAATTTCTTTTCTTAAAATTGGGTTGGGGGGACCTACTAGCGTGCAAACATTCAGAACAAAGCAGATTCTAGAAAAAAGGTTCAACATAAGCATTCAGGTCTTACATCAACACTGTACACAGCACCAATATCAATTTTGAAAGGCAAAGAATCTTTGATGTACTTTTCCAATTCAGATGCACTATTGTAAGATCTGAACCGCAAATAAACATCATTTTCCAGTGTGAACGAAAACTCCCTCCGCCCAAAATAAGACTCATCACATGCTGGATGCTTCCCATCTGAAATCCAATAGACACATTAGAGAGAAAGGGAGAAGAGAGAGAGAGAGAGGGAGAGAGAGAGGGGGGGTGTTTGGTGTGGCTCCTTTCACCATTTCCATATGAAAGCCATTTGTGAATGTCAGCAACTGGGAATAGGTTTCCTGTCACAAATAAACATCTTCCTTTAAACCCTTACGTCAAAGAAGTGAATTTTTTCACTGGGTATACAGAAATAATAGATTTTAGCGAGGGCTATGTTTCCAAACCTCGTATTCATATGGTATGTCAACCCAGATTTTATAAATTTTCACTAATAATTGCAACGAGGAATGAACAGTTTCGTCGTTACCGTAGTACGCTTTGAGGTAATTTGCATTGACCTCGTGAGGAACAGCCTTAGCATCTTGCCTCAGTTGCTCATCGGTTCCATCAATCAACATATCATCGGTCTCATGCTCAACTTCTTCTCTCGTCATCTCCGAATGTTAAGCTTTCCTTGGATCTCTTCTCCAATCGATGCGTTTTCTATGCGCGAAACCCTAACCCTAAAAACTAAAGACAAAACTATTGCCTAGAAAACGTGAAATCAAATGAGGAAGAGGAAGGACAGATGATTTGATTTTGATTTGCTTCTCTTTCTAAGACTTGAGAGTAAATTGGGGGTAAGGAATGGCGGGAAAATGTGAGAGTTGCGCGGGAACCGGGGACGGAAACTGGGCGGTCGGATTTGAACCTGCCCCGATTGGTAGATGGCAAACCCTAACATGCGATCCTGACGCGATGGGTCGGGTAAGAACCCGGAACATGTCAATAAAGCAGCGTAAGAAAAGGGAGGAATATTTTAGTATTTTTATTGAAAAATCTATGCTAATTAAATACAATGATTCATTTTATTGCATTTATAATATTTTCTAGAAAAAATAAACAATATATATATAAAAATAAATTTTTACAAAGAACCATAATATTGTATTAAAAAAAATTAAAATTTCATTATTTCAATTTTTTCTTTTTGAAACACATCTTCTATTAACTCTTGTTCACCTGAATGCTCAAAAAAAATATTTTTTTTTAAATATTTATAAAAATATCACAACAATAAATTTTAATATATAATTCGATCTCTGTCTAACACTATCTAAGCCAAGGAAGGTGGATAATCGTCATTCGCCAAAGGCTGTATTAGTGGGCCTAGATGTCTTTGGATTGCCTCTGACCGAGGAGGTGTGTTTTTCTCGCCAGAACGAGGATGAGGAAGATAAGGAGGAGGAGTCTTCTGGCTCTTTTCTTTTTCTTTTTTTTTTTTTTTTTTTTTTTTTGTTGATATAAGGATATATAATCAGTGGAATCGAACTAAGAAATAGAGGGTAGAAATGAAAAGATTCTGTCATTTGAACTGTCTCTGATGATGAAGAATCTTCGAGCTCTTTGTGATGAAATAAATAGCCTATTGATTTATCAACTCTGTTTGTATGGTGGGTGAGGGGTCTACTAATGTTTGCAGACCTTCCCCCAAACTCTTGCCCTCCTTTGTTTCAGGCTTCGTTGAGGTTGCCCATCTTGTAATTTTGGGTTTCTTGTTTATATTATTTTTTATCCACCTTAAGTCGGATGGTTCCCTTAATCTAAAAAAGAAATTATATCTTTTATTTAAAGAGATTTATAGTTTAGAATTATATAATAGAAATATTTTTTTTAAATTATTATTCAAAATTAAATTAATTTTTTCAAACAGAACCATTAGATGTCGTGGATTTACATCTCTTAAATTAAAGTCACAGACTTGACCTCTCGCAAATTTGAAAACGAAAGGCAGAGCAATATCTCCATTTATTTTCTTAGAATTAAAAACATTATCTTCATATACATTATTTAATTGAAGGTGGGTGGGCAGGGGGCAGCCAGAACGCAGGGCGGCTAACCAAGGATTAACATGGTCGGTGATTCTTGTCCGACTTGGCGCTGCTAAAGCTATAATGCCCATTATTATAACAGCAAAAAGCAAAAAAGCGCCCCAAAATATCTTCACGACCACGTCTACACCATCTCTCTCTGTTTCTCGCTCTCTGTTTCTCAAACCCCTTTCTTGGATTCAGTTGACGATCCCAAAAAACCTAAATTTTTCCAGACAAATATGAACAGCCACATAGAGCAATCCGAATATATCAAAAGATATCACAAACTCCAAATCAACGAGAACCAATGCGGTTCGTGTCTCTCCAAGCACATCAAAGCCCCTGTTAATCTCGTATGTTGTACACTGTAGCAACTATCACTCAATTTCTGCTATTTTTTTATGTCTGATTGATGTAATTAAGTGATGGGCTCTGTTTGCTTGATTAGGTTTGGTCATTAGTGAGGAGATTTGATCAGCCGCAAAAGTACAAGCCCTTCGTGAGTCGGTGCGTGGTGAGTGGTGAATTGGGGATTGGGAGTCTGCGAGAGGTAAATGTGAAATCTGGACTTCCTGCGACTACAAGTACTGAAAGATTGGAGCTTTTAGACGATGAAGAACGTATTCTCAGTATACGAATTGTTGGTGGTGATCACAGACTCAAGGTTTTGCTTCTTTTCGCTCTAATTTTCCCAAAATAATTTTTGGTAGTCACGTGTTCTTTCATAATGGAAAAGTAGCTAGAAGCCTTCGTACCAACATGGTTGGGTCACGGAACGGGTAGCTGTCGCCCTCCATTTATAACCTCGACTCCTTTTTTGAATTTTTGATTTCACCTCTGCCTACGACGTTATGCTAGATTTATCAGAAAAAGGAAAAATCCAAATATACCCGATCCAAAGGAGCACAATTTCATCGATTGGAAATTGAAACTATACCTTACTGTCGTGGTAGTCGAACATCGAAATAGGTTATGCATGAAAAGACGTACCAAAAGATATATTAAATACTTTTCTGCTACTTAAGGTACAAAAATACTGTGCCCACATGCATGGAGAATATGGTTCCCCTTGGGCATATATTTATTTATCTATTTATTTTTTTACTATTTTGGTGCATTTAAAGTTATTCTTGAGGATTTAAAGTATATTCTGTATGTTCTACTTCTGGTTTTTGAACTTTTGGGCATGTTTTGCCATACAAACAAGACCAGTTTCTCCTCCTTTACCAAAAAAAAAAATAAAATAAAAGACCAGTTTCAATGTCCGAGCTGTAGAGAGCCTGGTAATTCAGGTGCACGTCCGCATGTCCATATTTTTCATATCTACATCTGACAATCTACATAGTTTTTCTCACGTCTGGCAAAATTCATCATACTTGTGCATTACAAAGTGCCAATTGCCGACATCTAAGCAGATAAGACGTAAAAGATGCATGAGATGTAGGAAGACAAGAACGATTGTAATATCCATGCTTAAAATGTGCTATTTATGTTTACTTGACAAGACATGAAAAAGTTGAAGTCTAAAACGTTAGAGAACCCCTTAGGCCCAGAAAATGAAAGGGTTAAAAGCCATAATTCTGATTGCACGGATGGCTCTCCTGCTGATCTAAGCCGTTTCTGATCCAGCTTTGCAATGCCATAAATATACGGATAGCAGGACAAGGCTACCTATCTTTGCTGCTGCATGCTGATATAAATAGGGTCCATTACCACGTGCCCCGGCAAATGTCTTTGATAATGTCATTGGTATATCACCAAAATATGATCTAATCGGATACCTAATCGGTTAACTTTCTTGACGTAATTGGCAAATGGTCACCGAAGATAAGGCTGAACTAAGTTTATGGATCGCATGATTCAGATTCTGAGTTGAATAAGTTAGCCAAAAGAACAATTATGATATTTCAGAGAAACATGTCGCTTAGTCAAATTCGCTGTTCTTGACTGTAGGCCTTTTGTTTTAATTTGCAGAACTACTTGTCAATCATTAGTGTCCATCCGGAGGTTATTGATGGGAGAGCAGGGACCTTGGTTATCGAGTCTTTTGTAGTGGATGTCCCAGAAGGAAATACCAAAGATGACACATGTTACTTTGTCGAGGCCTTAATCAACTGCAATCTAAGGTCTCTGCAATGTGTTTCAGAGTATTTGGCGGCAAATGACCAAAAAGAGCTCAATGACAGAATTTGAGAGACGGGTTTTTGAAAGGATTGCATGAACTACAAAGGTCAGCTATCCATAAATGACGTTTTTGAGAAAATTTTGGATGGTTGTTTTCCCACTCTATTTTCCTCTCCCCTGTTGATGCGATGTTGTGTGTTAGCATCGGCTTCTGTCTATAATTCCAATACAAACACTCAGGTTATGCTTGCCAATGATCATTATAAGCTTTGGTCATGGTGCGTTTCATGTTGTTCCGTACTGTGCCCAGTGAGAATTGTTGAGTCATACAGGCTGTTTAGTGTTATGTATATGTTGTTGGGGGGCCAAAATGCAGAATGCGTGTATTCACTATTCAGCGGTTGTTGCCTGTTGGTCATGCTTCAAAATTTTGGATTTGTGAACTTGTAATTTTTCTGAATTACGATAACAGAGACTTCTATTACTGTGATATAATAATGGTATTGCAATTAAACTAGGAAAATAGTGTTCAAGCTTTCTTTTCTTTTTCTTTTTTTTGAACTTACGATGTAGAAGCTTTCTGCTATTTCATCTATGGAAGCCCAACAAGGGTGAGTTGCCACGAAGCTAATGTGTGGCCCCCATTGTTAAAAAGCTTTTCCACAAGCTAAACATGGTATGACATGATGAAATTTTTAATATACTGGAGCAAGAGTATTAAAAAAAAAAAAGAGGATTTTTGTTTTAACTGATAAAAAAATATTTACAAAAAAGAGGGACAATTGACCAAATAAAAGAAAAAAGGAATATAAATATCTGATTAAAAAATAAGAAAATATCAGTTACTAGAGATAAGGAAATAAATCAAAATAAAATTAATTTTCTAAATATATAATAATTGACCGAATCAATTATTTACTAAATTAATCAAATATATAATAATTGACTAATTAGATGATTAATTAAATCTGTCATGATAATTGATTAAATTAATTATAATAATTGATTAAGTTAATCAAATATTCTAACATTCACCTTTTTTTTTTTTTTTGGAAGGTAGATTTTACTCTAGTCTGAAAATAGCACTTCCAGATTAGAACTAGGTAGAGATAAACATGGGTCCGATGCTTAGGATATGGGGTCTCACATCTTACAAGTCTGACATCAAAACAGGAGCCTACTCGGAGAGAGAGAGAGAGAGAGAGAGAGAGAGAGAGAGAGAGAGAGAGAGAGAGAGAGAGAGAGAGAGAGGGTCCCCAAGCGACAGTGTTATAGTCACAATGCTCCTTCCTCCTTCCCCAATTCTAAAATTCAAAATTTGAATTATTATATAATAAAAAAAAATAGACCAATGATTAAATAAATAAAATAAAATAAAATAAAATTTAGATAATAGTATATATTAAGATATTTTAATTAATTTCTAATTAAATATTTATTTAAATTTATTAAAATATATAAATAATTTAATACAAAGATAAATTAATATAATATTATTTAATTAATTTGATTCATGAATTACGTGGCTTATGAAATAACGAAAGAAAGTCCCATGCGTCATTGCCTCATCTCTCTCTCTCTCTCTCTCTCTCTCTCTACATTATTGAAGCAATGAATCCACATGTACCCTCCACGACAAATGTTCGACCGCCTAAATAAAAAATGTTAAAATGACTAAATTTAATGTATTAACAAATATGAACATGTTTAAATTAATTATTAATTTATATATTTATTTTGATTGATAAAAAGATATTAATAATTTAATTAAAATAAAATAATGTATTATTAAAATTATTATATAAAATTTAATCTTTGTAGTTCAGTTAACCTTATCGAGGCACCGTGGTCCTGTTCGCATGTGAAGTCACGCCGTTTAATATTAGGCGAGTGACAAACGGCGAGTGTCACTCTACGTTCTCCATATCATCGTGGTAGAGTGATCAGCTGTTTTCTCTCTGGATCTCTCTCGAGTTGGTTTATCAATCCTCTTGATCTGTTCTTTCCTTAACAACTTCATAATATTTCCCTTTTGCAGTTGATTCAACTTAAAAACATTTATTTGGAGCTTTCTCCTTTGGAAACATATAAAAATCTCCTCTCTCTCTGTAAAGCCTTTTTGTGGGTTTCAGAGCCTTCTCTTCTCTCCTACCTTTAATTGAAATCTCTTTTGTTCTTTTCCCATTGTACCATTTCACATCAAAACCACTTAAACAACTACATCAAACCTCAAACCTCAAACCTCAAACCCCAGACCTCATTAAAAAATATGATTCACTCAAAGCTTTTGGGGGTTTTGTTGAGCATTTTGGCAACAACGCTGTTTCTCAGCTACTGGTGTCAGGCTAGCTTAATTACGTGTTCAAACACTGTTCCGATGAGGTACAGGAATGATAACATCTCGATAACCGATTTCGGAGGTGTCGGTGATGGGAAAACGTTGAATACTAAGGCCTTCAATGATGCGATTTATCGGATTGAACAATTGAGGAGGAGAGGTGGGACTTTGTTGTACATCCCTCCCGGTGTTTTTCTCACCGAGAGCTTTAATCTCACTAGTCATATGACTCTTTACCTGGCCAAGGGTGCTGTCATTAGAGCAACTCAGGTATAACCCAACTTCTAGTTTTGGTTAATGTTTGCTTTCTTGTGGTTTGTGTCATGCTTTGGGTAATGGGTTTTGTGGTTTATTAAATTTAGGTTGAGTTAAGCTTAAAATGGTGTGCTGGGTTGATTTTGATATTCAATTTTGCTTTTGGTCGAATGATAATTGAGACAACAGAATTGGGATGGTTCTCCTTTTACCCATAGCCTCCCCTCCCAATCCTTATTTGGGCAGGATTTGATTTTTACACGCTAAACTAGTCGACAATGTAATTTTTGCTTGATTTGTTATTTTTGGGTAAGATTTGGTTAAATTGGACATTTTATTGAATTTGGGGGGGGGGGGGGGTGTAGCTTTTCTAAGCATATGTTGCATTCAGGTTTTTACGGAGTGATTCTAAATAATGCGTGAGTGTTAATTGTGTTGTAGGTACTTAATAATTTGTTATGCTACCCCTTTTGGGTATGAATTGTTTAAGTTGGCCATTTTACGGAACTGGGTATTGTACATTATTGAAACATAGGCTGCATTATGGTTTTTGATGTAGTGGTGCGGAGCTAGCCTAGGGTCCTCTAATCAGGGATGGATCCAAAGTAGATTCGGACCAAGTTCTTTTTTTTGGGGGGGGTGGGTGACATAATTCTAAAGGGTGTTCTTATATGCATTCTCTACATTGGCTATCTTATTGGATTAGATAAACTTATTATGATTTCTACATTAGTTAGATGGAGCAGAAAATTGCTAGTGTGTTAGTAAAATAATTTAGGTCACAAGATGGTTAACTCTACATATGTTTGGACAAATGGATCATATCCTTTGGTTGTCCCAACTTTAATGCTCAACCCGTGGCAAATATGCAACAAAATTAATGTCTTACCCAGCCTGTAAGGCATTGTAGTCAGGTGATTTCTCTTAGTGACATTGCCCTCCCGAGTTACTATTTTTTACCCTGATTATTGTGTAAATGGCTTCTCTCATCTCTGGGTAAGCTGAAAATTTGGTCCTATTTAAATGTAGCTGTGGAAAATGGTTTACAGATAAAAGATTATCAAATTAACTTTGTATATTGAAGCTGCAGATGATTTAATATTTCCTTCTATTATGCATATTTGTTTCTTCTACAATGTTTTTATATCAGATATTGCAATATTTTCCTATAATGTTGTATTTTTGTTGTAACATTTTTCCTATCTTATGCTATAGGATACAGGAAATTGGCCTTTGATTGCTCCCTTGCCATCTTATGGAAGGGGGAGGGAACTTCCTGGAGGAAGATACATAAGTTTTATCC
This sequence comes from Dillenia suffruticosa, assembly GCA_033439265.1. NCBI lineage: Eukaryota > Viridiplantae > Streptophyta > Magnoliopsida > Dilleniales > Dilleniaceae > Dillenia > Dillenia suffruticosa. The sequence continues at coordinate 17,286,712 of JAVTVX010000005.1, read as the reverse complement.
ATGGCGATGGAGTTCATGATGTGATAATCACTGGTATGTTTCTGTAGCAAAAATCTTAATCTCTAAGAGGACATACTACATTAGGTTTCTCTCACAGATCAGTTTCTCATGTGATCATGTGATTTAGAACTTGATGTGATCTTTCCGTATAAGATTAATAGTCTCCCGTTACCTTTATTTGATTTATTGTTCTTTTGTAGGCGAAAATGGTACAATTGATGGTCAAGGTGATGTATGGTGGAATATGTGGAGACAGAGAACACTCAAATACACTAGACCCAATCTAATTGAGTTCATGCATTCACAAAATATTATCATATCCAATGTTATCTTCCGGGACTCTCCCTTCTGGAATATTCACCCCATTTACTGCAGGTAATAAGTGGGTGACCGAATAATATGTTCTATATTAGGGTCGGATTTCTAACTGGTGCTGTATTAGCATGTCAAAAAATTGGTTGCAGACATGAACCGGATTTCTCTTTTTGAACTTGTCTAGATGATGACATGTTAATTAGATGTCATTGATGTTGAACTCAATCTGCCGACTTTTTTTCTTGAGACAACACAAGTACACCACATATTTTTCCAACATTAAGACATAATTTACATGGAATATTGACCCTAATCACAGTTTCTTTTCACTAATTTGTTTCCATGATGTTTCTTGCAGCAATGTTGTCATACAGTATGTCACCATTCTGGCTCCTGCAGACTCTCCCAATACCGATGGTGTTGATCCAGGTAAATATTGGATTTTAATATTGACACTTGTATGCAGTAGTGCACTATAATTTGTCAAATCCAGTAAGGAGTTGGAAATATGGCAGGGCATATCCCAATTGGACAAGGAATTCCTCTTTAAGTGTTAAAATTCCTTGGAGACACCTAAATAGCTTCAACTTTGAATCTTGTCAGTCTCTTAGCAATGATTAGGCTAATTTTAGATGAATGATGAATGATTCTGAATGACACTAAGACCTTCACTTTCTTAATTATTTGTGCAGATTCTAGTTGCAATGTATGCATAGAGGACTCTTATATTTCCACAGGAGATGATCTTGTTGCCGTGAAAAGTGGATGGGATGAATATGGGATTGCTTACGGCCGTCCCAGCAATGGGATCACCATCAGGAGATTAACAGGATCATCTCCCTTTGCTGGAATAGCTATTGGCAGCGAAACCTCGGGCGGGGTGGAGAATGTCTTGGCTGAGAACATTAACCTCTATAAGGTGGGAGTAGGCATTCATGTGAAAACAAACATTGGAAGGGGAGGACTTATAAGAAACCTTACATTCTCTGAGGTCTACATGGAGAATGCACGTAAAGGAATTAAGATCGCAGGCGATGTTGGAGATCACCCCGATGACAAGTACAATCCCAATGCTCTCCCAACTGTCACAGGCATTACTATGACGCACATTTGGGGCGTAAATGTTCTGCAACCTGGCCTAATCCGCGGTATAAAGAACTCCCCTTTCACCGGTATTTGTCTAGATAATGTCAACCTTCATGGTCTGACAAAGCCGGGAACTTCCCCATGGCAGTGTGCCAATGTTCGTGGATCTTCACTCGAGGTAAGCCCCTCGCCTTGTTCAGAACTCACCAGCACCCCTGCTGGGACATGCTCTGTTCCTGTGTGAGATGGTGTATTTCATTCCACTTTTCTTCCTCAGCGTCGGAACAAATAAAATTCTTATGAGCTTATATTAATAAAATTGTATTAGTTGTTCTATGGTGTTTCCCTAGTTCAAGTTGCCAAGTTTTTTTCGCCTCTCCCCAGCTCTCCTGGTAGGTGTAGTTTTTTTAAATCTCTCAAAGTTGTTGAAATCAGGATTCCATTGTTACATGCCAATGTGCTGAGTTAGGGAGGACGTAGGCATGTTTAAGGAGGCCTGCTTGTGCCGCGCATCGGGCTATATGGAGATGTTCTTCTGAAGTGGAACAAAGTCGTAAAAGCTCGTTATATAGAAGTAGGAGGTTATACACAAATGTATACAGTATAACATCTACACAACTCAATCTTGATCTTTATCCTCATCCTGTGAGGAACGAGATACTGGGGATGTTGTGGTTATTAACAGTGACGGCCGACAAAGATCGATACGGATGGAACAGTAAAATAACCCTATCCTACATCACTCGGGGATGCCAAATGGAATCATATCACAAGCCCACGCAAAAATGCTTCAGAGATTCGCAATTACCCCTCCAAAAAGCGGTTCAAGAACTTGCGAATCTTCATCGTGAAACCACCTCTTTCTCCCATCTCTTCTCTCTCCTCACCGGGGAAATCATGACCATGATGATGGTGATGGTGATGATGACGTGGCATCATATCGAACCCCTCTCTCTTCTTCATGGGAAACGCCCTCTTCTCTCTGATATCATTGTGATGGAACGGAAACCTCATTCTCTTGGCCGGGATCTGACGCTCTTCTTCTTCTTCTTCTCCGCCTAGGAACTCAGGAGGGAAATCGGAATTCTCAAGCTCCTCTCTCTTCTTCATCGGGAAACCCCTCTTCTCTCTGATGTCATGGTGGTGGAAATGAAACCTCATTCTCTTCGCCGGAATCGGAAGCTCTTCTTCCTCTTCTCCGCCGCGGAATTCCGTTTGGAACTTGGAATTCTCAAATTCGTCCCTCTTCATTGGAAACCCCCTCTTCTCTCTGACATCATGATCGTGGTAGTTAAACCTCATTTTCTTCGCCGGAATCTGACGCTCTTCTTCTCCTCCGTGGAATTTCGGACGGTAATCGGAATTCTCGCCTGAGGACAGAATCATGTCGTTCCCGTACGACACCTCGCGTTTCCTTGCTTCTCCGGAGGACAAAATCATGTCGTCTCCGAAAGAGATCTCACGCTTCGGCATCGCGGCCATACGAGTTGGAATCATCCGCCCACCGCGGACGTGTCCATGACGGCACCGGCGAGGGAAACGAAACGGAAACTGACGTCTGAGGTGAAAGTAGGGACGGTTAATCGGACGGAAACTAATAACCGCAAACGGTTTCGTCAGTTCAACGGATTTCGTTTCCAATTCTCGAAGATCGTCGATCGGATTGGTGTCGGAATCAGATCTTTCCGGCAGCTGTTCTTCGGTGGTAGTTGATACGGATACGGGTTTTGCGTCGACGACCCTTTCGGGTTCGGACTCGGTTTTCTCGCTGGGCAGGAAAAGAACCGACTTTTCGGTTTTTTCCTGTGTATCTAACGGAGGTAGAGCATTTGAGAGGACAAGCATGGAGAAGATAACGGTAACGGTGACGGCGAGTGGGGCCATTTTCATTTTTACCTCTTCCTTTTCTGGTTTCGGTGCGGATGGAGAGGGTGGGTTTGAATTTATAAAGGGGGTTAGGGGAGGGGGATACGGGTAGGAGGAGTGTTGGTGTTTTTATGAGTAAAATGCGGGCAGTGGGCAGCGAGAGAAGGGTTTACCACCCATGTGAGTGGACGAAGAAGGGACGGAGGCCGTTGATGTCGGAGTTCGTTAGTCTCTCGAGGTTTTGGCGTGCACGACAGGACAGCCACATCGGGTTTGACTTTTTTTTGGCTTCACACGGTCTGCCTTCTACTTCCAAGTATGCCCTTTTGAAGCTCTTGTATTACTTATTCCACTTATTCGTAAAATCATAATCACGATAAATTTTAATTTTTAAAATTATTTTAATGTTGAAAATGAGATTTGAATGAAATTATTCATATAAATGAGTTTATATTCAAATTTGATTTGTTTAACAAGTGAACCTAAAAGTAATACTAAAAACTAACTTAAAATGTGTAATCATGATTTGGAGTTTCACTCAAGGTTGGAGTTGTAGTGAAGAGAGAGTGTTTCCTCCTCTTCTTCTTCTTCTTCTTCTTCTTCTCAAATGAGATAATCTCTATTCTCTAATGAACAACTACTCTAAAAACTCCAATTTATAAAATGCCCTTTTCTCTTAAAATTAGTAATTGCAGTACGAGGAAAGGGTACGTCCAAGTTATATTTGTTGTCGGCGGGGATAATTTTGGAAAATCCTACTGGGGATGAAAGGAGGAGGGAAAAAAAAAAAAGAAGATGAAGAAAATACGCGTTTGGCTGACCCACGGAGTGACGTCAGTGTGCGCATGAGAGAAGAGAGAAGAGAGAAGCAACTGGTGTCGGTCTAGCTTCCCTCTGTTTAAATTTAATTTTTTAGGCGCCCTATCGTATTATTGGCGGAAAGAAGAAAAGAAAAATCATGGGCCGGTTGATCCATTGATTTGTTCAAATAAATTTATTTAGGAGTATGAGTTCTTATAAGAAAACTAAAATTATTATTAAAAATAAAACTTAGTTTAGTTATGGTGTGAGATGTATTTAGACAGAAGGCAAACTCGGTCAATCAGCTTACCATAGAGAGACCCAAAAGCGGCATTATCGTTGGGCTTGGGTTAAAATAATGAATGCATTTAGTGCCTCTGAGATTGGAAAAATTTTTGGGCCAGGCTTCGGCCCGCTAAATGACCCATAGCTGAGACCAGGGCCCAAATTACCACGTTGGTTACTCAACAGGGTGAGGATCAAAGTCAAACCTTTCTTGTTCTTTTTTTTTTTTTTTTTTTTTTTGGTACCATGTCTTGGAACTGCTCGGTATCCAGGATTTCGCCCCAACTAATCCAAACCGACAGCTGTAGTGGTTCCTTTTTGGAAGACGGATCTCCTAATTGGGAATGCTCCATACATATGAGAACCCGATACTCCCGGCGGGAGTCGAATCTCGATCGTGTTTAAGAGTATTCAACCCCACATCCAGTTGAACAAACTCGCATTGATAACCCTTCTCGTTCTAGGTTGAGGTCCGTCCCAATCTCATTTAGACATCGACCCTCCAAGACTTGACGATCAGTTTTCTCCCTTATAATATTCCTAACATTTTCAGCCAATTTTGCTTCTTTAGAAATATTTTTACAAAATTTAAAAGTATATTCAACAAATTATAAGAAAATGATAAACCTCGAATCTCGAATATATATATATATATATATATATATCAAATCCCTTAGATACTCTTAAGAAAAGTTCAAATGAGGTGCATATGATTACCTGGCCACCTTTATATATATATATATATATATATATATATATATATATATATATATATATATATATATATGTATGTATACAATGAAGCGGCAACAAAATCGCATATGTTTACCTGGCCAACTTTTCAATCCAGAAAGGATTCGACATTGACGTATATGAATGGCGGGGATGAAATTTGGTTCGCGAAAAGTATCCTGAATCTTTCTTTAATAGAACCAATAAAATTGAAACATAATATTTATTTAATTTGTCAGCCAATAAGGTTTTGAAGGGAATATCAACGGATTCCAATTTGGGACCATCCGGAAATTAAACTAAAGACAAACCCTCCGTCGATACAACCTAGAAAACATAAAAAGCAGTGCACAGGTCAAACTTTAAAAAATAAAACAACGACAAAAATGATTCACAAAGCTTTCAAAAATAATGTACCCTCCGACGAATACGTCCTAGACCCCACCTAATCAAAGCAACTCCATACTCACTTCACAAATTCATCTCATCTCCCCCACCCCCCTCTCTCTCCCGCTTCCAAGAACATGCTATCAAGAGCATTCACAAAACCAAAAAGGAGCCCAAAGCATGGAGAAAGGAGGAGTGAGAGCAACAGCATCAAATCATCGGCGAATTCAATCCATGATGAGTACGATGACATCATCGTGGGGTTCATGGAAGATCAAGCCCTTAACGTGATCTGCCACCACCCTCATCAGAACAAGAAAACCGACATTTGTTGTGGTGGTGATCACGATCACGATCGTGTTCATGATCGCGAAGAGGAGGAAGCTAGGGTCTCGTTTGTTCCTACACTTCGAGCAGTGTTGAGGTCTTCGGTTTGTGTGATGGGTGAGAGTCCATTAGGATTCACCGAAAAGGTTGTTTTGTTGGAGGGGAAAATTTGTGCTGTGAAGAGGTTTAGAAAACTGACTGTTAAGAGGAAAGAGTTTGGAAGGAGAATCGAGCACTTGGCCCATATCAGCTCTCGCTGCGAGTATCTTATTCCAGTCACTGCATATTTGTATACCAAGCGCATCAAGTTCGTCATTTGTGATTATTATCCCATGGGCTCCCTCTCTGACTTGCTTCTTGGTAAGCTATCTCCACATCTCTCTCACTCTCTCTCTCTCAATATTTTTTTTTCAAAAATTTAATTTACGAGAATCCTAGCAGAAAATTTCGGGAGTTGTTGAGTGGAATAGGTATCTTTGAGTTATGATATTTACGAGTCTTTAACATATTCCGATTAGCAAGATTATTGGATGATACTCAGCGCATACTTTGGTTGGCTAAAACATGTCACAAAAAATTACGAGAAAATTATAGCTTTAACCATGTTAAAAATGATTAGTATTTTTTGATAAATTTACTGTTATTAGAGGCTAAACTCGGTGTTTCGTGAATAATTCAACCTACTTGTGAATCAGAATGTTCGAAAATCATGATTAGTAAGTTGCAAGCATTATTGTGAAAATCAATAAAATAAAAATCAAATAAGAAGCATGTGGAATAATTTGGCTAAAGCTATGATATGTGGAGGTAGTTTTCACGGGAATCTGGATTTTTGTCTTCGCATGTATGCTAAGGTTAATTATTTTAAAATATTTGTACATAGGAGCTATCGATAGTGTCCTACTTGCCTTGCACACATCGTTAATAACCAATTCTTTCCGGCACAAATGACTGCATTTTTTAATCAAAGTAGATTTTATGTTTAATTACATATGTATTTTGTGTTGAATTATGAGTAATGCTATGTAAATACCTGTCACTATATTTTTTGTTTAATTTTTAATTGATTGTTTATTCATAGAGTTGTGAATATCAGATTCGATTTTAGTCATTTGGTCTATTTAACATTGGTGTTGAATTAATAGGTGCAAGAAAAGATGGCCATACTTGTCTAAATTGGAATCAAAGGCTCATGATAACCGTCTGCATTGCCCGTGCGATAGCCTTCATTCATTCTCAATCTCCTTCACCAGAGAAACGCCTGCAACTGAACGTGCATGGCAGCATCAAATCCTCCAATGTGATGATCAATGTGGACTTCACAGCGCGATTATCGGACTATGGCTACACGCAAGTGGCGGAGAGGGTTGAGTTGAACGAGACACCGCAGCAAAGAAATAGCCAAGATATATACATTGACCATCTCTCGCAAAAGACTGACATATACAATTTTGGGATGATAGTGTTGGATATTTTAGGAGGAGAAAAGGCTCAGAAGATGATAAGTTGTTTGGTAGAGAAGAGAAGTGAGATAAGAGAAGGGGTGCTTCCTTTCTTCGAATTCCCTGTAGAAGGTAAAGAGAGGAAGAGGGCTTTGGAGGTTTTGGACATTGGTTTGGCATGCACAAACATCTTAGTAGAGCCAACGCCTAATATAGAAAAAATACTTTTAGCACTTAATGATGTTTTGAGCAATAGAGAGAGCAATCGTGTTGTTATATAGGATAATTTTTTTTTTTGATTATACAACAATTTAAATTTGAAATTATCAATTTGAAAGAAATAAGGTTGTATCACTAAATTATTCCTTAGGAACGTTATATACAATAATATGTTGGAAAGACATTATATAAATGGGCTGCGCTTGTTGCAGCTGAGTTCTTGATATTTTTCTTCCTTTTTTTTATTGTTATTCCCTCTCATAATAAAAATTGGGATTAGGGAACTTGCGCTGGTATAGTTTTGTTTTTTTATTTTTCATCTCACAAGCTCTTGCATTGATGGCTGAGGGGGGGGGGTGCAAATATTGCTCACGTGCGGGTATTTGGAGGAACAAAACACAATGTTTGGTTGGGTTCACATTGCAAATAAATAAATATATAAATTATATCAAATTAAAATTAAGACAAGAGTGGTTGAGGTTCCTACATTATTCCTCGATGACAAGGGGGCACGGAGAGAGAGAGAGAGAGAGAGAGAGAGAGATCTGACAGCTGTTATTTCTCTTCACGCGTCTCCGCTAGCCCTTTATCCAGTTAGCATTACACGTGTCTTAATGCCTAAGCTACAAAATGGCCCCGTGCAGTTCCCGGCTTCTTCAATCGACACGTGGTGCTCTCCACTTTCCCTGCAAAACTTTTCACAAAGGCCCACTTCCTGACATCTCCGCAAGTTGATATTTTTATTATTAATTATTATAATAAGTTTGAAATTCATGGGCGTTTTATATATTTATTTATGAGAAAAGTAAATTTAAGTGAGTCCCTTATCATTTTACATTTTGATAATAAAATTTCTGTGATTTCAAAAATGACGCATTAACGGGTGAGCTAACGATTTCTACCACTTAAAGGGCCCTCTATTGTCGCTTATTGATTTCACAGTTACAATCATATTAGATTTATTTAAAATTTATAATAAAAAAAATTATATTAAAAAAATTATATGTTAAATAAAATTTTATAAACACTCAAACTAAATTAATTGAAATATGATTTGATTATAAAAAAAAATTAATCTCACGCATACAAATCACGTGCTCTGTGTCTGTTTTTTTTTCTTTTTTCTTTTTTCTACTTTTTCTACTTCTTCTCAGCGAGTAGTTCTCTCTATCTGCGTCCGTGACAAGAATGGTGAAACAATAAAACGACAACAGATCTTTACTTTAAAGGATGTTCTTATGTTTCTGCCAACATACACCAAAGAAAGAAAAGAAAGAATCGTTTTAAAAAATAAAAAATAAAAGAAGAAGTAGGAAGCTTTGGTAGTTGGTCATGGATGTGAATTTCACAAAGGTGGAACTCAGAATTTATAATGCACGAACACCCAGAGACGAAGAAGAAGCAGAAGGAATAGTAACCTTTTGTTTTAGTAGATGCACTCGGATTGAGTTGTCTTCCCACTTCAAACATCACCACCCGATATGATATGTTTTCGTTTAACTTGAATGCCAAGATTTATATAATCAATTTCCTGCTACAAGTGCGTGGTTAATATTTTTCTCATATATTGTTACAAAACCCTACCCCTAGGTGATGAAAGCAAACTGCTACTGCGACTGCAAATGAGGGGCAGTTCGGTACTTTTGAGAAAGGGGGTATTAGAAAAATCTCAACTATACTTAATTTGTCTCAATTTAATTTAATTTTATGTCTAATAATTTTGAATTAAAATAAACATTAAAAATATAGAATTTTACAAGCAAAAAAAAAAAAAAATCAAATTTCTTATAGAAGAAATTTAAATTATGATTATATTGATAAATTTTGTGTATTAAAGAATAATAATTAATCTCAACTAAACTAATATCAACTTTTACTAATAGGGTCTAGATTTATATGAAAAATCAAATTTTGTCCCAAATTTTTTAAATTTATTTTTTATACTTTTTATTTGTAATATTTTTAACTAAAATAAATCTGATAAAAATTATAATATTTAACAAGTAAAAATCCTTTTTTTGGACAAATTAAACCATCATTATGTTATAATTTTTATACTAAAAACTCTATTTAAATTATTTAACGTAGCTTTAATTTTATCAGACACCTTAAATTTACAAACATAAATTATTTAACGTAGGCCATGGGATAACTTCAGGGTACGCTATGATTTTGGCATAAATAGGCTACCTGTGAAAGTCTCAAGCATATATCACCCCACCTTCACCCCCCCCCCCCTCCCCAAAAAAAACCCAACCCCAACCCCACAAGCCCCAACTCTATATACAAATTGTTGGGAATCTAATGGCAAGTAAATACTTTGTTTTCATGAATTTTGATCCCGAATACGAAAGGCTTCGCGCTGATGGGTTGCTCTCTCCCTCTTCATTATTTTTTTTTCTATTATTTCTCTTGAGCTTAGTAGCTTAATCTATTCTCAAATTTTGTGTCTTTTTCTTCTTTTGGGGTGACAATGTAGAACAAATCAGGGATCGGATGAGGTTGATTTATATCTAAGTAAGAAGCATGATGAGTTGTTGGCAACTACACTCAAGCCCGGCACCTACAAGAAGGCTTTATCTTTGGTTATTGTTGATGGTTTCGCCGTTGAAATCACCGATGATCAGGTAGCTTTGATCTCTATCCTACATTTCATTATTCTCTTTTCATAACATTTCTAAGTTTCAACCTCTCTCTCTCTCTCTAATCAGGCCAATGCTCTCAGATCTGCAAAGGGAGTTAGGGTTGTGGAGAAGAATCAAGAACTTGCTTAAGAGCGTTGTGGGTGTGACATACATTCGTTGGTTTGTGGGGATTTATCTATGAATTCTTTCCCCACTTGGCTTAGCCTGTAGTGAAAAGCAAAGATCACAATATAATCTGTATTTTGCGATCCATTTCTGTCAAGAACCAAGTCTATGATGCCACTTGTCTTTACAACTCTGTGTTGCCTCTTCTCTCTCTTCCTAAAAAAAAAAATTTATTGGCCCCAAACAAAAGAATCACCTAATAATATATTACGAATTACATGAATCAAATATTATATGAGCTCCTGCTAATTATACCTTGATCAATTTTTTCTTTTTTTTTTTTTTAAAATACTAAATCCTTATCAACAATTTCTTGAGTTAAAATGTTCTTTTTTATTGATGTTCTTAACATAATATTATTTTCCATGAAAGGAAGTACTAAGGCTGGACCGCCCCGTTAAATCAGCCGATTCAGGTTCCCAGAAGTCACATCCTCGCATGAGGACGTGCTTTCTCGTTTTCCATTTATTTTTTAATTCGTACCAATTTTTAATTTAGGACTTCCAATCTAAAAGTGTCGACACTATTAAAAAAAAGTTTCAATTTATCTATATTTTATTTTATTCATTTAGTAAAAATATAAAAGTCAATAATCAAATTTATTTCTAAAAAATAAATTATTATATTAATAATTTTCTTTTAAAATTTGTTTACAATGAGAACTATAGATCTGCTGCCTCTAAACAAGACCAAATCTCAAATATCACTTAACAAATAATGATAGACCTCACTAAAAGGCAAACAAACTCATGAAATCCTAGAGGGACTATAGACTCTCTCTTAACGAAAGTATCAGCACATCTATTACTCTATCAAGAAGTAATCAGAATTTTATTAATAAGAGTTTTTCGTATCAAATTTTAACATTCTCTTATTATATAGAGATGAGGGTTGGTTAGGACAATCGGTTGAGGAGAGGGTTTGTACCGGTTATGCAAAATCAAGGTCCAATATAAGGGGAAAAAGTTTAGTCCGATCAAAAAGGCAATATTGAGCTACCTCTCCGATGGTTTTTATGGTTTTTATGATTTTTATGACGACTCTTTATTTTGATTAAAATTAAATGATTTATAAAATAATATTTTACTCTTAAAATAAATTTTTGACCCAGAGACTAAATCTTACGCACTTTAATTGATAAAATATAAAATAAAATACAAAATTTAAAATTTTATTTATTAAACATGTTGCATCGGATCAAATTTGAAAATGAATTTGAACGTGATAATTAATATCATTTTTTTTTTGTTAAATGTTCTAATGATCGAACATAGATTCATATGAACGCCCAAGGGCCAAAAATTTGACAAAGGGCATAACAACACTATATTAATCGATTTATAATTGAATATCGATATTTTTTAAATATAAAATACCTATACTTTACGGATACACCTGAAATGCATATTGGCATACAGTTTTCAACGTTTGACCTGACATTTCTGGGTCATTTCACGTGCAACCATTTCTCGTCACCATCCCAAAACAAGGACTTCTGTCCTCCAGTCCCCACTCCCCCCCTTCTTCTAATTAGACTTTCATATAAAATACGGTATCCAAAAATAGTTCATTAAAGTTTTCGATTGTATTTATGCATTATAAAAAAGGAAGTATACAAATTTAATTCTTGTATCAAAAATACAAATAATACTTTGATATGCATTTAAAATTAAATATAATTTATATATATATTTTTATCTTGTAACGTGTGGAATTTCAAAAGAAAAATTATTTCACATGTAATTATATTAAAAAACTTAGGAAACCTTAATTTAGTACTTGATATTTAGTCAAATGATATTAGTATTAGTAATAAGGCACAGTTATTCCAATTAAAAGAAGCCTTAATTTTTACTTTAGGAGGGACAGTGAGCAAAAATTTGCAAAAGAAAAGGGAAGAAAAAATGAACTTACCTTGCTTTGATCATCTTCGAAGTTCAATCAAGAACTAAGGCAAACTTTTTGTCCACCCTCCCCTAAGGACCTCAAGCAAGCATTATATGATGAATTCGGTCAACCATCATGCAATGCCAGAAGCCCTTGAGGGAGAGTGAGCAACTAGATGCCTTTTCTATTGCGGGCTTCATGAAATTGTTTAAGCTTCTCCGCAACGATGGCTTGCTCGGCCTCCCCCAAGTGCTTCCAAGTCCAAACCATATCCAAAATTTATGGAGGGACTTTGTATATGGCGCAATTCAGAAGCCTTTGAGGGAGAGCGACCAAACCATGCGTTGATTATGTTTTTTGCTTTGGGTCTTTGTGTTTCCCATAAAACTAAGGGATTGCACCATAAGCCCTTTTTATAGGGTTTCAAAGGAATCTTGGGTTGCACCAATGTGGAAAAAATGCATCGACTATTTGGTGGGGTCTCTCCATATCTTTTGTCACTTGGCTTTTGGAGGCCAACCAAGGCAGATCCTCTTGCTCCACAAAGCTTCTCCACCCATAAATCAGGTAGTGTTATTTACGTTTAAATATATTTAATCTGAGATAACTTTATCAATTTAATAGCTAAATAGGGTTTAGCAGGATTGGACTTTCCGATGCCAGTTAAACTAAGTCCGGAGGGAAGCAACTGCCTCCGGTGAGCATGCAAAGAATGCTCATGGGAAATTTTTAGGATAGAATTGAATTTTGGAAAATTTTTAGGGAAGTATTGAATTTTTGTTTTAAAAGTTAACAATTAAGATAAATAATTCCTATATATTGACATACTACCCCTGAAATATTAAATTAGTTGATATAGTATTTAACATCATATCCCTTTTCTTAGATACCATAGTAGAAAACAATCAAATTCTTACCTTAAATTTCTAAGGGTCAATGTTGGTAAATATGCCGACGTAGGGGCATTTTACCTATGGTTAAAAAAATAAATAAATAAATTTGATTTTGAAAATAATGCGTTAGCTCCAATTATCCCCATAACTCAATTCCTAAATATCTCTTCTCTATCATTTAACGTGAATGGTTGTGTGAAGCAATGTGTGTCCTTTTGGATGAACAAGTGAGCGTGTTTATCATTAGAAAACAAAGAGAGAGATCAATTTGTTTAGAGTGACAACACATTGAGAGATTGAAAAATTTCAAGTAGGGAAATTTTTCGTCATTGGATTTATTGGACTTTGGGTGAAGCTTTATGGATGTGTGATGGTAGTTTGATTTTATGATCACTACCTGATCGAGAGTTTTTGATCGAGAGATTTCGCACTTTGTGATTCGATTGATTTTTGAAAACTTATATTTCCAGATATTTATCTGAAACTTTCGAATTATTTAATTTTTGTGATTTATTGTGCTTTCTATATATGTGAATAAATCTAACAATTAAGGTGAAAGATTTATGTATTTATATACCATATTTGAAAATTTGAATTAAACGATTTGGGACACAACAAGTTTAAAGTTACAAAACTCTCTCCCAGATGCTTAAAATCCCTTTAGCAAAATTAGAATTATGAGCAAATAGTATTATATCATGTTTTTTTTTTTTTTTCACTACTGATATTATTTTATATCATGTTATAGTATTATATCATGTTATTATCTCATTAATTTTGATTTGACCTTTTAAATTCAAATAATATTCTTCCGGATATTTTTGCATCCCCACAATAAACTCAAAGACAATTGGCAATTGGCAATTGGCTCGAAAGCAAAATCCCAAATTTGAAGGTGAAAATCACCCTTTTTCTTCTATGAAATTAGGGACTACTGAGGATTATGGTTGGCCTTTGGCTAACTCAGAAAGGCACTTACAAAAGTATTATAGGCAAAGAATCAAAATCAAAGCAACTTCGCTCCTAAGGCATCTAAAAAACACACGTACCATCCCTGATATGGTGCCATGCCATGCAGCAAGCATATTATAATAATTCCCTTTTGACATTCCTCACATCGAATGGCATATCTCGTACATTTGGGATAAGGTAATCTCCAAAAGACTCACGTTTTCTTACTTTATGCAATTAGGATAAGCAAATTGGACCATATACCAAAGTACAATTATTGCAATGATATATACCTCTCTACACGTTACAATCTTGAGAATTCGGATATGGGTTTTAGCACTCGCGTTTTTCTCGAAACTAAGTGCTTAACCGACGTCCGACCAATATAATGGGATGAGATGTTAAATATTTTAATTAATTTTTATATTTAAAATTTAAAAATAAAAAAACTATATTAGAATATCAATCCCCTAATAGCACCCTACGGATATTTAAATCTGATTAGTTAGAATATAGTTTTGAATACGATTAATAAAAAAAATTTGCTTAATTATGGTTTAATTACATAATTAATTGCTTTATTATTAGGGGAAATGAAAGATTTGTGAATTATTAATACTACTTGACTTGGTTTTACATGAACTATTTATTTGGGTATTTTACAACTCTTAATTTAATTAATTTATAAGACAAATCAAACATACTTTTAATCTCCTGGAGTATTCTGCTATGTCTCTGATGTTGATATCGGGTAATCGGTATAACCCAGGGAGAAGGAAGCCCGAGATTTTAATGGGCCTTGAGCGGGCCTAAAACGTTCAGCCCAATACTTGAGTAGATTGTCCACGATTTCTGCGCCAAAATTAATTCCAGATTGAAGTTAGGGTTTTGCCCTGATGGTCAAATCCAAATTCAAAATCTCAAACACCCAAATACTTTCTTGAAATCCTCTCTCTCTCTCTCTCTCTCTCTCTGAAATGGCTTCTTCCGCAAAACGCCGGCGCTGACGACGACGTTTCAACTCTCTCAGAGAAAAAGAAGAAGGATAACAAGGAAGTGTTATAGCCAGTTGTGGTATTTGCTCATGGCGCTGGTGCTTCTTCGTCTTCCGTGTGGACGATTCGGTCCTCTCTCTCTCTCGATCTCGATCCTCAATTTTCTTTCTGGGTTTTCTCTTTGTCTTGCGATTTCATGATTGTTTTTTGAAATATTGATGAAATGCGAAACAATGTGTTATGGTTCATATGGGTCATAGACCGAACATCTCTAGTTCTTAATGGGTTTCTCATGCGTGATTTAAATCTTTTTGTAGTGTATATTAGTTTATCGGTTCATTCTTTAGGTTTACTATCTCGCTGGGGCTACCATTGTGTAGTTTTCTTAACAGTTTCACATAAATAAGGTTTATTCTGATCTGGGATTGAGGTATTTTGGGGGAAAATTTGGATTTCTTAGGATATGGGACACAAAATTTTCTAACTTTTCTGTTTAATCTGGTAGAGGTGGAAGAATATGTTGCAGAAGGCATTGCGGACTGTTGAAATTATCACATTTGATTATCCTTGTACCTTTTTTTTGCCCCGATTTTGTTAGTTAATGCGTTTGCTATGCCTGTATTTCAATTTGATTGCATTTTAATTCTGGGCAGACATTTCTGGTGGGAAACGGAAGGCTCTACCTAAAGCTGAAAAATTAGTCAGGTTCCACTCGGACATTGCCTGAAATGCCATTGCAAAGTATCCCAATCTTCCGCTGTTTTTGGTGGGGGAAATCCACCATGAGTTGTGTTATGAGCACTTAATTGTTGTAGATTGAGAAATTCTTGATAACCTTAATGATACTCCTGTCTTTGGTTTTCTGTGCCTCCAAAAAGTACAAGACAATGCTCGGTTGTTGCTGATTGTAGTAGAAGTCATAAGCTGAATTGGCCCCAATACTTGTTGGTGCAAGCCTTGTTGACGTTTTTACTATTAAACATGTTCCATCAATACTGGCTTACCGGGCATAATACCTGGATTTAAAAATGTGATTATTTATAAATCTACACTTGGGTTGGGGGGTTGTTTCCAATTTTATTTTCATAATCAACTCGTCTCTACGAATTTAATAATTCATACCCCTTTCTTCCATCTCGACAAATTACTGGAAAGTGCCTTTGTTTGCAAAAATAGATGGAATACACATGTTTCCTCTATCTATAAGCATTTTTTGCTGTTATATTTTAGTCCACAGTGATTTTTCCTTCATGATTAATTCACTTTCTCTCAGGGTCAGCTGCATGGTAGCACAACAGCAGGATATTAGTGTTTCAACAGTGGTCCGCTTGGGATACCCTCTAAAGGTGTGCATTTCACCTAAGCTCAAAGATTTGAATGCAAATATAATTTCATAATCTAATGAAGTTTGTTATAATTTCAGGGCATAAATGAAGCTGCGAGAGATGAGAAACTGTTGCTCGCAGCTTAGTGTTCCTTTGTTCTTTGTGCTAGTAAAACTACCTGTCTACTAACTCATTCACTTCATGAAAACAATTAGTGGTTGCATGTACACATACACCTTCTTAAGACAGATTCCTTTGCTATTCCCTTTCTGAGCCATTATTCTCCTACTTAGCTGTTTTTATGTCTATATAACATCTTTGGCAAGTGAAATTATATTTGCATTCAAATCTTTGAGCTTAGGTTCCCAACCTCGTTCAACTTCTTTTATCAAATTATTTCTGGTAATGGTTAAAATTGAAAGTTGGGTATTCTTTTTTTTTTTGGGGTGAGGGGTAACGAAGATGGTTGCCACTTGACAAGCTAGATGCTGTCCATAAAAAGATTGGGTCCTTGAATGAGTTGCATGTTATTGAAGGTTGTGATCACTCCAAGATTGGAAGGAAGTTTCTGCAGTCAACTGGAACATCCCAAGCCAAAGCTGAAGATGTAGCTGTCAAGGCAATTGAAGGCCTTGTGGCCAAGTGCATCTAAGAGGGTGGGGGTGGGGTTGTCAAGTTTTAAGTTCTTTTGTTAGGGTCGCACGTCATTACTAATTGGATTGCTCTGGTTTTCTGGCCCACCATTTCTTTCCCAATTTGTTGTTCAGTATGTATGCATCATGTTTTTTATTTACTTGCCAACCATCATTTCAGATTGATCAATACACTTTGATCTTTCCTCATTATGGAGCCAGTTTGCTTCCCCCACTCCCCCTCTTTTAACCTTTCTTCTTGGTTGCCTTGATGCTTTTAGTAAGTATCAGATTCCTTTCATTCTGAAGCACGTTGTCCTTGGATGAAAGATTGAGTCAGATATGGTGTCTTTTCACCAACATTGGGACCTTAAAGGTGGAAGTACTGTGCTCTATTGGTCCAGACACTTCTTGCTTACTCATGGACATGATTTGATGCCAATATAGTTTTTATCTCTTTCGAGAATATTGATGATGCAGTGGAGTCCATTTGGATTAGTCATTGAGATTTTATCTTTTTACTCCCTATGCCTGATTGTTCTCTCTTTCCAATTCTCACCTCTTCTGTGTTTGCCCTTTTAAATGGAA
Organism: Dillenia suffruticosa; assembly: GCA_033439265.1. Classification (NCBI taxonomy): domain Eukaryota; kingdom Viridiplantae; phylum Streptophyta; class Magnoliopsida; order Dilleniales; family Dilleniaceae; genus Dillenia; species Dillenia suffruticosa. Next base: position 17,269,171 of record JAVTVX010000005.1, on the reverse strand, counting down.
ATTCTTATTTAATAATATAGGCCCCTGAAATGATGGTGTTTGGCCGCAGTATTCTGTATCACTTGGCACAAAAGTAGTTAAGGGGTTTACTCTATTGAAATTCCTTACAATAGATGCAAAAGGTACTCGTATTTAGTGATCGGTAGTCATAAGATGCTTTTATTACCATCCCCATCCCCCTCACATTATTTACTATTACTGAACATTGCACGTTATTTAGACACCCTTATTCTTTGCACGTAGATGACCTTCGTGCTCTCACATTGCGGATGCTTCGTTTATTTCTGCACATTAAGATAGAAAATGAGCTACAAATCATAAACAGGAAATTGAAGAATAGAATATGGAGTTCTTGGTTTCACAGATGTACCTTTCTCTTCTCACAAGAGTCGTCCTCACTGTCACTGCTGCTGCTACTGCTGCTGTCACTGCAATTGTCTTTGGCCTTCTTCTTCTTCATCTTCTTGTCCTTCTTCTTCATATGTTCAACCATCTTTGGACTGCAATCTGCACCATCTTTCTTTTCCTTCCTTTTCTTCTCAGGTCCAGCAATTGGCATGTTGCAAGCTGTGCCACCATGGCAACCGTTTGGCTGAACGTGGTTGGCATTGGCATCGGTTTGGCTGAAGAAGTAGCTCTGCTTCCTGTAAGTGACTTGGTCATCGGATTGTTCTTTAGAATGGTGCATGTGCTCAGCAATTGTCCTTACCGCCCAGCCTGCCATCTCTGTTAGTATGTTGGTTGATTTGCGTTCACTGCTTTCATGGTGGCAGGTTTCATTGGCAGGCCAATGTAACTTGATCGAGGCCATGGATGCTGCGATTTTCTTAGGATGGCTCGATATGGGAAATCAGAGAGCCTGAAATTATTTATGCAGGTGAGTGCCTTGGTGGGATTCGACAGCTTTCATTTTGTTATCTCCGAATCTGGTTCCCTTTGAAAAGGGAGCCAGAAGTGAGTATTCCATTCCTTATGTTGCAATATTCTTATCTTTTCATAAATGTGGTTGAGTTTTTTTATTCCTTCATGTCCTGTTTATGATTGTGCCCCCAATTTGTACACATCTTGATCCATTTTTTGCTATTGCTTGAACTTCTTAAAGAAGTATGTTACTTGATTAGAATGTGGTAGAAATCGAAGAGTATGGTACGTGATATGTTACTTGATTAGAATGTGGTAGAAATCGAAGAGTATGGTACATTAATGTGATTTTAGCGCAAAAACTTGTGAGCGTTGCTCATTCCATTATTGGCTTCCCATAATAAAAGAAGGCGCATTGTAGGAGACCAATTCAGTAACTTTTCGTTGAGCCATACAACAGCAAATCAAGCGAATGGCTCAAAATTTTTCAGCTTCAGCTTCTCATGGACACCGAATGGAATTGGATGAAAATTTTGGCTTAAGAGAAAAGCTATGATAAAATGCAAACGTGGTGGGAGGCATTCTAATCTGTGTGCGCAATCATGTGCACTTTAGCGAGCAGGCTCTCCTGTGGGGGCGTGCCCGCCTGTGCGCAGAGCGAAAAGTAGTGTGTGGAGAGAGAAAGCAATTGAAGTTAGGCTAACCGGTCCAAGCCGTAAGTATTCAAGTAGGTTCAGAGGATAAGCCCAGGAGGCCGTGTTAAGACCCGAGACACAAGAACGCCAGTTCCACGAACCTTCTCAACCCAAAAAAAACATATATAGCCAGTCATCATTTATCATGGGACGATCATGGATCACCATTAAGCCAAGACATTGTTTGGGCTGTTGTATATTAACTCGAGTGTCTTCTTGTCTATTTTTGGTCTTCAGCCTACTCATCACGAGACTCTGACCCGACTCTGTTTCATTTAATGGGGCTACACTTTTCTTTTTTCTTTTTACGATGATTTGAATCTGTGATCACTAGATTGGGAGAGTGGCTACACCTATCACAAAGTGAACTACACCATTCACCATGCTCGTTTGCATTCTTTTGAGATGAACCATGGTATATTTGAGATTTAAAAGACTTTTTATTTTATTTATGGCGATTTTTCTTTTTAAAGATGTGATATTTTGCGTTTATTTATGAGGAAAGTTTGTAAAAGAAAAAGAATTATATATTTATTTGGTACGTAAATATAGACCAATAGCCCACTCAAATTTTGAAAACAGAATAATCTATACGGTAAATACATCCAAAAATCTTAACAATACCACTCTAAGTATTTAAAATGTTGTTAAAATTTTTTAAAACGTTTTTATTTCCTAAAAATTGTAATCTCTGTCTGCTCTGTTTTTTCCTCTCAATATGTATATTTTTTTGTTTTGGTCCTTAATTTAAATTTTTAGTCACGTGTGGCAACTAAGATTCATACCATTGTTTGACAAGAAAAAACAACATTTGGTTGAGGAAAGGCATTTGGAGTGAGGGGAGTTCAAGTTTTGATGGGTTTCTGCAAAGGTAATTGGATAGTGCCAGAATAAAAGCCAGTAAAGCCATTGGACATTCTTCCTCTTCTTGAGAATAAACTCTTCAAAATCAAATCTCCACATGTGCATTTACGGATGCTCGAGCCACATTTGAAGATGGAATAGTTGCGGTTGTTAATGAAAGTACTTGGAAGATAACACTTGCACAGTAAAGTCTCTGTATATCTCTAAGAATGGCTAAATGTATAAGGACAATCCAAATGTATAATTGAATTGACTTAATGCCTGCTTGGAGTCTCCCTCCCTTCCTTCCACCGTCTTCATGAGCTCTTCCCCATTGACATTTATAAGCAAAATCTCCACCACTCTCTCTCTATCTCTCTCTCTCTCTCTCTCTCGTGTGTAATTGTAGTCTACGCCCTCAAAAACAAGCCTAGACCTCAACTAGTACACACTCATCAGAAGGTCCGGTTATAATTTTTATTCGCATATAACGCAGCTTTTCTATGCATAAAAATGGTGACAAATTAAATTTTTTTTGTTCTTCCTCTTCTGATACATAAAAATTTTGGGGTTTTCATTTTGTCTGAACAGAAGTGAGCAGCATTGAGTGAGAATCCATAAGCATGGGCGAGCAAGAAGAAGACCTTATTTCTCACCACAAAAAAAAAGACCTTATTAACGGGATGTACAGACTAGGGCGACAGGTAAATCATATCTCATGTACGTACGTTTTCTCATGTTTATCATTTCTTTTGATATTTATTATAAAATTTATCGAAAAGTTATTACTTTGAAAATGAATTGACCTCTTGAATTTTTTAGAACAATTAAATAGCTGTATGATGATCTTTGTACTTTTGGAGTTGGATTCACTTGCATTCTTTCTTATGTGGTAATGAATAATTACATTCGTAATAGCATCGTGGAAAAAATAATAATTTTGTTCAACATGGCCTAGTTCACAATATAAAGTCTTGTTATTATTGATTAATTTAATTTGATCGGTCGTAAAAATTAATTTAAAAATTGATTTTTTTTAAGTATATATATATTTTTATTTTTAAAATTTAAATTTAAAATTTTAATTAGATGGGTTGAATCCCGTCATTCACGCGCTACGACCTTGGAACCATCGTTGACATTGTCAATTTCTTTACAGAAATATTCAAGACAATTCTAATTTTTCGCCCTTCTGGCTTTTATTGCAGAGACTATAGATGCCATTGGGCGATTGAGCTGGCGCAAATCTAATGCGGTGGGCTCCACTCTGTCGAGCTTCTGAGGCCTACATTGTTTGTTAAATTTATTAAGGGGGTCCTACTTTTCCATTGCGTTGGAGTAGGGTTTCTGCTCGAATAAAACCTTAAAAATTTAAGCTTCAAAAAATAAATCCTTGAAAGTGTGAATTTTTCCACGAATACGCGGTTATGGGAAAGGGAATCGAAGGTAGAAAACAACGTGAGACAAGAAGATCAGGAAGGGAAAGGAAAAGGATCTGAGTGATGGAGGAAAGCTAAGATAGGACGAGGACAACATCCGCGAAATTTAATGTAATTGGCTGAGGCTATTGTCTGTAAGCCAATTCAAGTGTTTCCACGAATAAAGCTTCCAAACCCGTCAAAATCACCTTCTAATTATAGGAAGATCAATCCACAATATGTTTGCTCATCACACACATAGGTTGTTGATTATTGTACATATACCAAAAAATAGTTATAGATATTCATAATTTTTGCACCCCCTTCCTAGCTAAAGAATCGAGAATATGTTAAGATCATACTCGTACTAAGTTTTCAATTAAGCTCGATACATTATCAAATTCTTTCGCTACTCGGATCAAGACGACTTTTTATTAATAGATTTAAAGACAGATTTATCCTTATCATTCGATCTACGATAACATAATTGATTTAAAAAATGTTTAGTAAAGAAATTTTAAATGAATTTGAAGAAAATTTTGCCTACGCTTAATGTTAGATCTCATTTAATTTAATATTATCATAAAAATTTTGCATTAGTAATTGAAATTGCTCATATTAAAAAAATAAAAAAATAAAGTAAATCATATATATGGTCAAAAGATAGACCATAAGCAAAGGAAAATAAAATAATAATAAAAAGAAAATCATTTGATTTTGATTTGACATACCATTTCATCGAATCTGGACTCGGTCCATGAATTTTGTTTTCCTTTCTTACCCCTTTTATTTCTTCCGAAAGAATAGAAACTTCTTTTGGTCTTATCAAATGATGTAACAAGGCTTTGTCATTTCCCTTATATTTTGATTTTCACCCACTCTCGTATCGATATTTTTATCGACTAATTTGATTTAAATATTATAAAAAATATTAAAGAATTAATTTTTATAAATCTCAACCAACTTATAATTAAAATAGTATAACGTTCTTTATCGTATAATAATGATACTGATCGTAGATGTCTTGATCTTTTCTTTTATTTTATTTATAATAATTTTTAATTGAAGTGACAAATATTTATAAAAAATATATATAAATTAATAAATAGTGATTAAAATTTTCTGTGGAAAGATCTTAAGTTATCGTAAATGGTCCTATGGTTCATATTGTCTTCAACTCATTGTGACAGCAGCCAATAAGCAAAAGCCGACACGAACTTCGGTTTCACATGTAGACCAAAGCGATGGATATGTTACATGGGTTTAATCGGGCCTAGATCGAGCAAAGTTGGGTGGCCCGCCCAACCCAATTAGATAGGCCCTTTCATTGGGTTAGTTTTAGGGCAATCTTTGGTTTTGCATTTTATTTTTGGCTAAATCTGAAATTTTATAGGAACAATTTTAGAAACGTATCTCTCATTAAAAACCTGGTTCATGGTAGGCTAGATGGTGTAAACTAATAGGGCCAAGTCGGACTAGATGGTGCCTAACACATGAATTGTTTATAATAGGTGGTTTGAAGTTTTTGTCAAGCCCGCCCCGAAGCAGAACTGCCCATGGTTCAAACTCGGCCCCTATTGCTCTCTTGGTTCGAACCCTTAAACTATGAATCTGAGCCATATTTATGCTGTTTAGGGTTGGTGAAGCAACAGTTCACCTTCATGTTTAGAAAAGCGTTCTCGTTTGAGCCGATTCATGACCAATTCTAGCTCAAAGCTTCCCCACCTTTTTTTAAGATTTTCTCTCTCACTCGTGAAACTAGCCGTTTGGGGGCATTTCCATCTATTAGCAGAGAGAGAAGAGGTCAATATGGGTGGGTGCCCATGATGGGCCAACCCACTGCTTCGAGATGAAACTTTCAAAACAAGCCTCGAACCTATATATGTGTGGGTGAAGGAGGAATAGAGGAGAGAGAGAGAATCTGAGTTTGAAAGAGAGTTTCGAGTCTCTGTTTTCTGATGTAGGCATGAAAAACTGAACTCTCTATGATTTTCTTGCGAAATTGACTCCAAGGATTTCATCAAAGGAATTGGGTTATGGATTGAGTGTGACTTCCGACTATGAGTTCATATCGGCTAAGAACACGAGATTCAATTGCGCTCAATCTGCATCTACTGGGTCATTAGAGTATGAGACGAGATAATTCTTATTTAATTCCTGTCTAATATCGTCTTCACCATCATTTTCCCTTAAAGCAGTCATTGTACTTTATTAATTTGAAACTGACCAAATGGTCAGGATTACCCGACAAACCCAAACTGAAGAGACCAACCCAATTTCCCATACCCTAAGTTTAATTGTTGCCAAACCTACCATAAAAAAGATCCGATAGTAACGAGTTAGTCTGGTTAGGTGAGATTTAGATTTAGTAAAATTTATAAAATACATATATTTCTTTTTTAAAATATTAACTTTTACTTGTGTTTAGTAAAATATTTTAAATTGCATTAAAAAAAATGATAAATAAAATAAAGAGAGCAGATATAAATTAAAACAAATTGAGAACACATGAAGGAGAAGGGAAAATCCATGCGTAACAAGAGTGACGGTGAATGGGAAGGAAGTGAGAGTTGATGAGAGTGCAGGTCAGACGGTGAATCCTAGATGGAGGGGCCAGAGGGGACAACGCGGAATTGAAGTTTGAAAATTCCACGCCTCCTCCTTTCCGATTTCTAAATGAAAATTTTATTGACTCATGTTTGGTCCATAACCTCAATCATTGATGTACATATAAGAGATGAGACCTCTTTTTTTAGTAGAATTGGTCAGCATACAGACCTTTCTATCGCGAGGGAGAGAGAGAGAGAGAGAGAGACCATGTTGGATTTTGAATTGGTCATCACTTGGACGGGACCTTCCGCCATAAACAGTATATATTGTGCTCATGTTATTGGACCAGTCTAAATAAAAAAACTCGGTTTCTCGGTCAATCTACTGCTCTTTTTTCCACAGCTCTCTCTCTCTCTTCTCCATACGGTACTGATTTCAAAAAAGACCCCCCTTTAAATGCAAAGCCCAAACTCTCACAGCTTATCGAAATTCACTCATCACTACTACCTCTCTCTCTCTCTCTCTCTCTCTTCTCTCTCTAACAATTCAGAAGCCAATTCCACTCTTGTAGCATTTACTGCTGCAATCTTTCAGGAGTCCCGTGCCAGCTTTTGCATTTACTCCATTGAAGCTAACATAATCTTTTCTTCTCGATCATCAGTTTGCTTCTGGAAGAAACTTCCTGCAAAAATGGAGAGTGGGTGGAGCTGGGAACATAAGACTTTAGTCAATGAGCTGACAAAGGGGATGGGGTTGGCCAAACAGCTAAAACTCCATTTGAATCCAACATCTTCAAATGAGACCAGAGAACTGTTATTGCATAAGATACTGTCTTCATATGAGAAGACACTCCTTATTCTGAATTGGGGTGGTTCAGTAAGTCAGCCCCAGCATTTCGGGTCTACTACCAATATTGCGGAGTCTCCCATTTCTGTCGATGGAAGTCCCTGTAGTGAGGACATGAGCTTGAAGGATCATCTGGCTAACAAAGACATGACGAAAAAGAGGTGAGTTTTTGATCTTCATGAAGTGCGCCAATTTCAGATACCATTCAGCTAATAGTGACTTAAAAAAACTCATTTTTTGTGCTATGAATTTGCAGAAAGTTGTTGCCCAGATGGACTGATCAAGTGCAAGCTAGTTCTGAGACTGGACTTGAAGGACCAAAAGATGATGGTTATAGTTGGAGGAAATATGGGCAGAAAGATATCCTGGCAGCAAAATATCCCAGGTAGATATTTCATTTTTTTTCCTCTATTTGACTTATCGTGTCCAATAATGTTATATAGACAAAACGAATCGTGGATCATAAGGATCAAATCCGGGAGTCCACAAAAGCATATGTTGACCACCTCTTAATCAAATTATCAACCTGTTTTCACTAATTCAAATAAATACTTAATTAAATTAGTTAAAATATGCTGATGCAGATTTCCATGCATATTTAATCTATTTGGTCCATGATTCATTTGATCCATGTCGCATTACTGTATATACGTGGAGTGCAGATCACAAAAGTGTAAAGTAAGATCACAAAGTTGAAAGAACTAACATTTTTTTTTCTTTTTAATGATTGCAGGAGTTACTACAGATGTACCTATCGGAACATTCAAGGGTGTTTGGCAACAAAGCAAGTCCAAAGATCTGATGATGACCCCTCCATATTCGAGATTACATATCGAGGGAGACACACCTGCACTCAAGTCAACCATGGCAATTCACAAGCATCAACACAAGAGAAACAAAATCCTAAACAAAGCAATATTCAGAATACTAATTATGCTAATCAACAACCAACTGATAATCTCATGCAGCTAAAAGCACGGTTAAGAGTTAGTACCGAAAATTTGGATGTAAATGAGATGGCACCTTTCACCTTCCCTTTCATGCAGAAGTCAGAAAACCAAGTCTTCCCACCTAAAACACCAGATAACAGTTTCTCTGGAAATTTTCAGCAAGCATTTGTATCCCCAGCAACATCCGAATCACACTATTACTCCGTTTCACCTTACCAGATAAACAGCTTTGGAGGGGTTCATACACTGCAAAACTTGGAATCTGATTTTACTGAGATAGTCTCTGCAACCACATCAGGCACTAATTCTCCAATTTTGGACTTCGATTTCACACTGGATCATGTAGAGCTTGATCCCAATTTCCCCTTTGACACTATGGGCTTTTTTGCTTAATTCATTTGTTACACCAAGGTGTAAAAATATCGTATGATGCCATTAGATTTCAGGAGGTATTCCATAATGGGGGCGGGGGAACTTGTATGATAGTAATAGTAGATAAAACCTCCCTCTAGTGTAGGTTGAGAGATAGTGTAGAAAACATATTCATCTTCAGCAAAACCCAAGGTTTTCAGTGATATTGCAAAATGAATTTTCTATAACCAGATCCAGCAAGACCCAAAAAGAGAAAAAAAAAAGGGACCCTTCAAAAATGAGGGTGTTGACATCAAGAGAGTCACCAACATATGTCATCCTACATTTTAATTGGTAGTTCATTATATTCGTGTTGAGAGATTTAACAACATTACACCGTTGAAAGTCACGGAGTTTGTCATAGACTAAAGACAATAAAGGGGAAAAATAGAAGTTAATGAGCATCCAATGATAGAGACTCCCTATGTAATGCTACCAGGAATTTCATGCAACTCCCCTCTGTCTGTTGGCAAAGAAAAACAAATTGGTTAAGCATAGAAGCAAGAGTGCACTATTTGAATGCTCGCTCGGGTTGGCAGGGGGCCTTCTAAATAGACATTATCAAATATCACCTTTTGATGAGAGAGATGAACAAAAGGTTTGAGAAAACTAGGGTTTGCTGAATTATATAAAGCCAATAAGCAGTGAATCCATGGATACCACTCTGAAACAGCTAGAATATTAACCTTGTGTTAGGACCTTCGCACCAAGGGACTCTCAGTTAGATAGTTTCTATGGGGCGTATGCCCCTCAAAAGGTAACGCAGGCATGCAAAGGTTCTGGTTAGAGGATGCACCAACCATTGGCAGCTGTGAATCAAATTAACATGATCATGATATAAAAACGGCTGTGCAGGGAAGAAAAACTCTTAGGAAGTTACTGGGTTTTCAGATATCCATTTCTAGTGATAATATGCTATCTACAATACATGGGGCAAAATAAGTGGAATGACAATTTAATATGAGAATATAAAGAAAATACACATTCTTAAAGATGAGACTAATGTGCTGCACTGCACCTAGATGGATGTTTTCTTCTCTTCTTTGGTCGTGGAAGCAACATTTAAAGAACTGTTCTTTGCATCATCACCTTTTCTAAGAGCTTCTCTCAGTCCCAAGACGATGAACAAGTTGGTTAGAGTGAGCAATGACTCAGCCCCTCCATGGAGCCAATCCACGTTAGACAAGGAAGTCCCATACTTTACCTTCGCTGTACCAAACCAACAGACATAAAAACGACTGCATTAGATAATTTGGCTTCATTTTTATTTTGTTTTTTTGGTGAAAAAGATTCAAGATCCCCACCAAACTTCAACTTACCATATATGCCTGCTGGGACTGCCCAATATGGGATGATCACCAAAAAAACAACATAAAGAGGATTAGTATAGGAGGCTTGAAGCTGCGAATGAGAGTGCAGGTTGTTAAAGTAAACACTTTGGCATACCCCAAAAAAAAAAAGTCAAATTGAAAAGCATGCAAATTAGGGATTCCTACTAGCAAAAGAGCACAAGGTGAAAATCAAACTTTTAAAAACATCATGCACACCCCTTAATGCAGATAATGGAGTACATTGAACTTGATTGTTATGCCAAAAGGCAGCCCCAATAGAACACGAAGGAAAATATGTTTGAACTCAAATGCCTTCATGTTATCAAAGTATGGAGATGAAAATAGACATTAAGAATTTAATCATCACAATAACATAACTTTTATAGTTTTCAACATTAGTATCAAGGACATTACCCTCACCATGAGGTATATATCACTCTTAACTTTGTTCATTTTGTCACTGCTTTCTGTATGCATCAAAAGACATTTATCTTATATTTTTCTCTACTAACAAAAAGATGCTATGTAAAGTAAGTTTAAATATAGTAGTAAAATAATAAGACTAAAAGTAATATGAGATGGACAAAATGAACTACAAATCAAATGAATCACAGACTAAGTGAATAAAATCTTACGTGTTGGTTCACATTAGTATGTGTCTGACCTCAAATTAATCCAATCATCCGAATGTTCTGATCCAAAAATTGGTTAAAACATATTGATGTAGATTCTCAGGTAATTTAGTCCATGCAGTTCATGATTCATTTCACCCATCTAGCATTACTCTAAGATTAACCTGATAGGCCCTCGAGAAAAGCTGATCCATAACAAGTCAAATCGAACTGAGGTTAAACGAGACAAGCTCGAGTATCTAGCTACTCTCAATTTTTATCTTTCTCTATAAATTATACATATGAAACAATTTATGCAGCTGGATGAAAAATTTAACCTAAACTATTACAAAAACTATAAAATTTACCCAGAATAGGAACAAAAAATGCATTAATATCGGACAAAACAGGAATCAGAGGAAGAGAAGAAGTTGCCACTTAACTAGTAGCACCCACAAACGCAAGTAAGAAATAAAACCCAAAAAGGGTTAACTTGGGAGCAGACTTAGACTTGGTAATGAAGTACAAGAAACCCAAGTAAGGGAAGAGAGAGAAAGCAAAGAGCTGTGAAGCTATGCTCTCAGAATCGATGTTGGGTGCCCATGGATCAACTGGCAACAAAAACCCGCTTACAGCTCCACCCCTGTTCCTCAATTGTAGACCCCTTTTCCCATAATTTTCGATTTTCAGATTTGTGTGACTGTTTATTTGGAGAATTTTTGGGATGGAAGTGACGGGAAATGTTGAAGGTGAAGCTGAAGGGGTGATTAAGATTGAGTTTCTAAAAGGACACTGCGTCTGCGAGGAATTGATCATTTTGTCTTGCAACTTTTGCCTCTTTTTCCCCAGCAATCTGCTAATTATTTCCTCAAATTTGTCGAAGAATTATGGGATTTTTTTTTTTTTGGTACAAGAAGAATTATGGGATTGGCAACGATTGGGCGTTGATTTCCGGTGGGGGAGGAGGAGAGAGTTACTGGAGTGGAGCAGTTAATGTTGGGCTTGATCCTTAACCCCTTACAGATGGGCTTTTTGGGCCTACACTTCGGCCTGTTTCTGTTTTTCTCAATAAAAAATTTGTTTTTAATTTTTCCATTTATAATAATAAATTCCGAATAAAAAATACTATATAGACCAAAAGAACGATTCATATAAACAAACAAAATATTTTAAATTTATGTAATTTTAAATCAATAAAAATATCTTTTAAATTAAATAAAATAATTTTCAAATTATGAAAACGTGAACTATCATGTTTAATTATTTTCTAAAATATTTTTATTTTAAACTAACAAATATTTTAAAATACGATTTGCTCTTTCAAATTAAGGATTAGGCTATGATATTTGGTTAACATTTCCATATGTCACGCTCAAACGAGTTTAAATTATCCAAATTGTTTCGTTTTCTTTTTTCCCTGATTTAAAAATATGTATATTTAATCTCGTAGATTTTAATAGCTCTATTTTTTTCTTTTTTAAGTTTCGTAAATAAAAAATAAAATTTTCATTTTTTGGCAAATTTTATTTACCATCATGGTCTACTTATGCAAACGGACCATAATTCAATCTGTTATTGAGAAATCAGGCGGGCGATATTGAAATTAAGACCCTAGGAAGTTAAACCCCCCCTCTTCGCACAACACACACCCTTCTCCAATTCAAATGAGAGAGAGAGAGAGAGAGAGATATGGCGACGCTCGACGACGGAACAATGTGTTCATCATGGAACTACTGCGGCCAGAGATTAGCGACCGGATCAATAGACGGAACCCCAGCAATCTTCGACCCTATGGACGATAAAATCTTCCTTTTGTATTATTCTGTCTTTTTTTTTTTTTTTTGAATGATCCAAAATCTTTTGTATCTGATTGTTACATGCCTAGGGGATTTTTCGACCTCTGTGTGTTTCTCTCTCGCTATGTGAAAGCTCAAATTATTCTTTCCGTTTTGAGTATTGACTAAAATCATGGGCTAAGAGAGTCTAGTGACTAAGAGATGAACTCTTTGTTCATGCTTAAAATGGGGAAAGATAAGAGTGTGACAAGATTGTGTTTCACGAGGGAGGGAGGCAGGAAACGAGGTGGCAGTGCTGGCGGAAGGGAAACAATCTGCTACATGCTACGCTAGACGATGCAGTTTCCTTCGACAACCTTGTTTTTTGTTTTCATGATTATTGCAAATCAGAAAGTTAGACCCACGTGATATATAAAAAAAAAAATTGTATTTATTTATATTGTATTCATATACTATACAATTTTTAAATACGATACAGAATAATACTTTATAATTTAGAATAATACAAATTTCCTATAAATTTTTTAAACTAAGTGGATCTTCATTTAAGCAACAGGTATATTAGTATTTGAATTGGCCAACAGGCCCAATAAATCTTGGATTACGAATTTTTTGTCTTAATTTTCTTATTTGTCGATGCTCATTTGAAATGAGAGAAGTCCATTCTGCCGAATAACATGGGTTTACGCATATTGCAGAAGGGATGTACACGTGCAAGTACATTCAGAAAATAAAAAAGATATGCAAAATCAATGAATTCGACTGTCCAGACGCGCACATAAGACTAGAATAGTAGTTGTGAACATGATTGGCTAATAATCTAGATTGCTTTCTGCTTCTGTTTGCTGATTAGTTGGACAACCTCGGCAAGTGACTTTGTGCAGGACCCTCCCTCCTTCAATGCCACTGCAGCAGCTTCTTTTAGAACTCTCATACATTTCCTCATCTCATCACCCTCATCTCCTACCATTAGGCTCTTCACATAGTTCGTGATTTCCGCTCGTCCCACTATGCCATTCTGGTTCATTTTCACTCTGATAGCAACCTTCAAGTCTTCACTCACCAATACTGCAGTCATTCGTTGTTCCCCAAAAAGTGGCCACGCGATTAGGGGCACCCCATGGATGACACTCTCAAGGATTGAGTTCCATCCGCTGTGTGTCAAGAACCCTCCGATTGAGCTGTGGCTCAAAATTTTATCTGTGGTGCCCATGATGGCACCACCAGACCCACCCCTTTGGTCCTTTCCAAGAACGCTTGTGGTAAGAATTCAAGAGGGTCTTCTGCACTTTTAACAGTGAAATATGTGCCACTGGCTTCTCTATTAGGGCTTTTAACCACCCAAATGAATCTCTGTCTGCTCATTTCCAGACCATGAGCCAACTCAGTTATCTGCTCCTCTGATAGAGTCCCGCCATTCCCAAATGAAACATATAAAACGGAGCCGCTTGGCTGGTGCTCCAACCACTTCAAGCACCCCGTTTTGTCCTCCGTGCAGGTTGAACAGGCCTGAATTAGCGGTCCAACTGGATAAACCGGTGGAAATCCCCACCTGTCTTCATTCAATGCCTTAAACGGGCCTGGTTCCAGCTCAAAAAAGCTATTTACCAAGATAGCCGCGGCACTTCTATACCTCTTGACTAGGTGGAGAAGCTGTGTATACAGTTCGTCCCCCCTGTCTTGAACCGGTTCCGTGAGATCTATCCCATCAAGTGGAACACAACCAGGTAGTTGGACCGGTTCAGGCAAGTCTCTGTACTCGCAAGAATGTCTGGTCAAGCTCGGGCAAATGAAGGCCCAAAGAGAGACCAAGAGCCGAAGATGGGAAGAAAATGATTGGGAAAGCCCCGAATTCTTCTGCCACATCAAAAGCTTCGGTGCCAAACAGATTAACCACCATGGCAGCAATACCAATATGTTTGCTCTGATTGAAGATCCTGAATGATTCGCGAAGAAAAGGTAATGATCGAGTTACAATGAGCATGATTCGTTTTGGTACTTGGGTGCCTTGTGGGAGGACATTGACCGGAGGAAGAAAGATTGCTTTAATTTTGGGTTTCGGAAGGGCTTCAAGGACTTGTTTTTGGGCTTCTAAGGAAGAACCATCATTTGGTATGAAGAAAGTGATAGAGACGTGACCATGAAGGACTAATTTTTTAGACAATTCGACCATTGGGATGAGATGACCCATTCCCAGTGTGGGTATCATGGCGATATGTAGTGTTTCTCCAGTTTCAACTTCCATGGTGGAGTAGGATGGAGATGGGCAAGTGTTTGAAGTTTTCGGGGTTAAGCAATGACTACTTGTTTATTTGTATGTCTCCCAATTGGTGCAAATAACTTGATATTTAAGTGAGATGATGAATCTTTCCAAACTATGATGTATGAATATTATACCCCGTTTTTTAGATGGGTCTAAGTTTGGATAGCGTACCGATTTGACCTGGACTGTGGAACTTGACTATGGAACTCAAGTTGGCGGCTATTCGAAGAACAGCGCCGAAGGCGATTTCACGGAGATGAAAGCAGATGGTGATAGCTGGAGATGATGATGTCGACTGGTATTTTGAAGACGGATGAGATGACGAAGCTCGAAGGCTGCAGATGCGGAATCGAACGAAAAGACGGCAGCGGCGATTGGAAACTCGAACGGCGGTTGGATGAAGACACAGCGATTGAAACTTCGGACGGTTGGAAATCAAAGAGGCAGAATCTAAGGTTGATGGTGAATCGAAGACGATGACGAACGGGTGGAGAATTCGAGCGAACGAAGGACGCAAAAGAAAAACAGGAAGTGAAAGTCCTTTCTCTCTGCCTAGCGCATTCTTCTTCTCTCCGTTCTTCCAATCCAAAGCCTATATTCTGTTTCCATTATTGCAAAAGATTTGCCAAACTCTCACGGATACAAGGTCTCGATTGTCTCTTTTGCCCTTCTTTCCTTCACGAATTGACAGTCTGCGCAGGTTCTTCGTTGGTGGACCCGGGCCTTGAACTCTCTCGATTGGGCCTTGGTTGAGAATAGATTGTGGGTTGGATTGCTTGACTTGGACTTGTCTTGAAGTTGTTCATAACTCCAATTGGGTCTTGGCTTGAGAATGGGCTCACATCTTCAATTTAAGCCTGCAAGCATAATAAAGTTATTTGAGTAGAAAATTTAATAAATTTAACCTAAAAATTAGATTCAGAAACTAAAAATAGGATGACTAATACGAGAGAGAGAGAGAGAGAGAGAGAGAGAGAGAGAGAGAGAGAGAGAGAGAGAGAGAGAAGAAGAAGAAGAAGAAGAAGAAGAAGAAGAGAGACCGGTCTGGTGGGACTCCATGTCCCACCTTTGAGAGTGTTGTCCACGGTGCTCCACTAATAGCTTGTTTAATAGAGTAGAGAAAAAATGCAGTTTTGTTGAGCCCGAAACTTGAAGGTTGCAACAAAAATTGTAGCAAACGAAATGGGGTTAGTGGGGGAGAGAGCAAATTGCAGGATATGCTAAGGGACTAATTTCTGGGATGAAGGGAAATTTTGCGGAAGCGAATGAGAGATCTCAATGAGGCTGCTGCACTGGCAACCAAGGAAAGAAAATCATCCACAATGTCACTTGCTAAGGTAGCCCAAATTTTGAGTAATCATAGGACCATATAACCAGCCAACTCACTCAATCTTCACTTCATTTTTTGTTTAGCGGACATTTTTCTGGTTTGTCCCGAGAATTATGGGCGGCAACGGTGATCCTTCTGATTAAATAAACTTTTATAGGGGAATAAAAGGTCTTTGAATGTAAGATGGAGCATAATCTAGTATGACCATTAGTTGCTGAAAGTGGTACGCTATCCAAAGTTGGATACCCACTGCTCTCATACCAGACCAATAAGGACTATCCACGTGGCTGCGCATCTAACCATTTCAAGGTCGAACCGGTTCGACCAGCGGTCCAACCTGATAAATCGGGGTAATTAGACCAATTTTCTTTAAAGGCCTTAAAAATGCACCCGGTTCCAAGTCGAAAGAAAAACTGTTCACGATAGTCCAGTAGCCGTTGTGTATCTCTTGGCAACTTGTGCAATTCCATTTGAACCCGGCAACAACCGGGTAATTGAACCGGTTTGACCAACTCTATCCGTTGAAAAGAGTGTCTCTGGTGGATCTCAGGTAAATGAAATGAAAAGAAAAGGGAGTGACCTTAGGCCATTGCGAATTCAATGAGTGGGATAAGTGACCAATGCCCGGTGTTGGGACTATGAGCTGCATATGACTTTGTGGGCCGTTTGTTGAAAAGCTACCATAATGGGAATTTGGTACATTCAGAGATTAAAGTGTACTCTTTTTCCTTTTTCAAAAATAAATCAAAGAGAAAGTTCGGCGGACGCCAGAGAATTATGGTTTGGTGATGTCGAATAGGTGTTGTCCTTCAATGGATGCAACATGGACAAAAAAGGCAAGGATGGCACTGCAATTGGCTTGTTTAGTACAAAGTCCTTTCTAAACTTTTTGAGCAATTGGCTTGTTTAGTACAAAGTCCTAAATTCAAAATTTGTGAGAACCCTTTTGACTTCATTTATCATTGGTTATTTATCATTGGTTATGTTTGAGTAGGTTGTTTGATGCTGTTAATTCGTTATTAGCAACATTTTAACTTTCTGTCTTCCTTTAAAATTGAGAATTGTTGTGCTTTGATTGCTATAAATCTCTATGGATGCAACAAGGACCAAAAGCAAGGGAACTGATCAATGGTTGCCGGAGGATTTCTTTGCACTAGGAAAATGGCTTTTGGAGGAGGGACAGGCATCACTAATTGGTTGCACTGCAATTGGAAGATTTGTCATGAATTTATAATCATGAAAATATGACAAAACCTCGAGGAAATTTATCAGCATGAAAAGAAAAGAAAAAAAAAATCCTCATAGAACTTCTCATGAACTTATGTTTTTAGCATTCATTAAACAAATTTAGATGATGGAACATTATATAAAAATATGAGCAACTCTACATGAAATAAACACGTTAACAACTAGCATGGGGCATTGGCTTTTGGTTGGTAAATAACTGGACAGCCTCAGCAAGTGACTTTGTGGAGGACCCCTCTTCCTTCAAAGCCATTGCAGCAGCTTCCTTTAGGTCTCTCATCCTTTCCCGCATCATTTTCCCCTCTTCTCCCACCATTAGGCTCTTCACATAATTTGCGATTTCTGCTCTTTCCACAACACCTTTCCCATTCTTCTTCACTCTGATCCCAACTTTCAAGCCTTCGCTTACCATAGTTGCATTCATTCTTTGGTCCCCAAAAAGTGGCCATGCAATTAGGGGCACCCCGTGGACAATGCTCTCGAGTATTGAGTTCCACCCGCAGTGAGTGAGGAACCCACCGGTCGAGCCGTGGCTAAGCACTTGGAGCTGTGGTGCCCAGGATGGCACCACTAGACCAATATTTTTAGTCCTCTCTAAGAACCCTTTTGGTAAGAAATCAAAAGGGTCTTTGGAACTTTGTAGAGTGAAGAATGTGGCATGAGAGGCCTCATTGTTTGGGCTTTTTGTCACCCAAAGGAACCTCTGTCCACTCATCTCCAGACCAAAAGCCAACTCAGTCAGTTGCTCCTCCGAGAGGGTTCCACCACTCCCAAATGAGACGAACAGAACAGAACCACGTGGCTGATGATCCAACCATTTCAAGCATTCCGAGATCGACATTTCGGTTGAAGCGGTTTGAATAAGCGGTCCAACCGGATAAACCGGAGGGAATCTAGATCCATCTTCTTTGAATGCTTTAAATGAACCCTTTTCCAATTCAAAGAAACTATTTACCATAATCCCAGAAGCCATTGGAATTCTCTTAGCAATTTGTACAATCATACCAAAACCCTCACCGGTTTTATCTTGATCGGGTGCCACCAAATCTCTCTTCTGAACCGGCAAACAACCTGGTAATTGAACCGGTTCGTCCAAGTTCATGCACTCAAAAGAGTGTGCTTGGGAGAGACTAGGCAAATGAAACAAGAAGGACAGAAACAAGGAACTACAGGGAAAGAAAATGTAGGGCAAAACACCAAACTCACTTGCCACATCAAGTGCTTCAACACCAAAGAGGTCAACCACCAAAACATCAACACTAGACTTTTTCTTTAACAACACCTTCAATTTATCCCGAAGAGAAGGGATTGACCTTGTTAAGGTAAGTCCAATCCGAGCTTCCAAAGGGGTTTCCTCAGAAATGTCATCTAAGCTAACAGGAGGAAGAAAGACTACGTTTATGGATTCACAGGCGGACTCAAGTGCTTTGTTTTGGGCTTCTAAAGCAGACCCGGTACTCGGTATCAAAAAGGTGATAAAGAAATTGTACTGGTTGAAAATCAGGAGTCTTTTTGCAAACTCTATGAATGGTAGGAGGTGACCTATTCCTGGTGTTGGGACTATGACTATGTGGGTGGTTTTTTGAGATGCTTCCATGGTTGGGAACCGAGGAATTCACTCTGAGATTATTGCGTCTTCTTCATTGAAAGGACAAGCTAAAGTGAAACAAACGGCCCCAAAAACAAGAAAAGGACGACTATCAAGAATGCACGTCAGAATCATAAAAAAAAAAATTCAAAATGTAAACGTAGAAATCAAATCTCCCACAGATTTAAACTTTAAATAATGACCACGTGAAAAGAGGAGGAAAGAAAAATGCACTCCAGCACAACTCAAGCAAAATGACCCAAATACCCCTCCATGAGTTCACCGGATCCGATTTGTAAAAATATCTTATTTTATCTTGTTTATAAATTTGAGCACAGACACCTTTTAAAACTGAATCAGATCGATTGACTTGACCAATTCGATCAAGAACCATTTTATACTTCTAATTAATTTTTATTATTAAATTAAATAAAATTAAATTAGATTAAAATCATTTAAAATCAATCAAAATTAATAAAATTAATGAATCATTTAATTCGATTAAAAAGAGTAATGAATTAATGAATTTATACATCGTTGCCTATGGATTAAATTTGCTTTTATAAAGATATATAATTTTTATTTTATTTAAAAATATATAATATATTATATATATATATATATATATATATATATATGATATCATACTGATATCATAAATTAATGAATTGATAGATTAATCCAATTAATTAATAGCTACGTTGGACCAAACCAAAAATATGCGCAACAAAGCCTCGGCATCGTTCAGATTCCTAACGATGTGGTACAGACTGAAGTGGATGTGTGTGGATGTGTGAAAAGTTGGTATGTCCCTTCTTGAGTTTTGTCTTTCGTGTTGTTTCTTTCCAATTTTGAGGGGAAGGAATCAATTTGAGCGATACATCGGTGGTTAACTAATATATATATATATATATATATATATATATATATATATATATATTTTTAATTATAATAATAAAATTAAAAGAAAAATAGTTTAAGAATGTATAACAAATCAATATCAGTCTCATAATATAAATTTTATTTATCATCCTTTATTATTTTTATATAAGAGATATAATATCAAAATAAAAATGAAATTGGGTTCTATAGATATTCTTACCAACAATCGAAGAAAGCATCAAAAGAGCCATAAGGGTTAAAATAATAAGGATAATTTTATCCAAAAATATGACCTGAAAATTTTAAATAATACACAATATCTTCAATTTTAATTTCTCCTAAAAAAATCTAAAATTACTTTATCTCACTCTGCGAAACGTGTCATTTTCACAGGGTTTGAGACCAAATATACAAATTATATAAAGAACTAAGCATAGACCGTGGCTTATGCTAGGGCCTGCCATTTTGTGTAATCCCCACCTCCCCCTCCCCCTCCCCCTCCCCGAAGGAACTAGCTCTACCCCATGAATGGGCCTTAATATTATTCCTTGAACTCCATTAAAATAATGGAATGAGTTAAATTCATTATAAAATGAAAAAAAAATTGTAATTTCGATTGAATTTAATTGATTGGGTTTTGTCCCATTTGGGAAAAATTAAAATTTAAAACCCCAAAAGAAAAATAGAAAAAAAGATTGCTCAGGAGTGCATGCTTAATAAAGACGAAAAAAAAATGCCATGTGACATATTTTTCTTTTAAATAGAAATTCTCAATCACCTTAACTATATAAGTTTTTTTTTTTTTTTTTTTAAATGGAAATGTTGATTTGAATTTAGAGTTAAATAACAAAAAATAATTCTCTGTCATACAACTGCTAAATAAATTATGGTCATTAATAATATTTAAACTATTCCTTCAAAAAATATATTAAATACACAAATGATATTACTGTTCTTATTCATACATAATTACACGAGATATTTATTTTCATTAATTCCCTTAGGCCCCGAGGCCATGATCTTGATCAAAATTTAACCACCGACTTTGTGGTGAGCAACCAAATTTATGGTCCATGCATGGAGGATCAAAACTAGCAAGTTGTTTCTATCTGTGTTAATCCAATTGCCCAGTCCTGACCATAATTTATGGTCCATGCCATCACTGGGGCATCAAAACAAGCAAGTTGTGCTTTTGTAAAGACACATGAATGATAAAGAGGTTTAATAGACCGAGCTCAGGCCAATCCAACCCAACTGTCGATCCTAACCATAATTTATGGTCCATGCCATCATTGGGGCATCGAAACTAGCAAGTTGTATTCTTGTAGGATATTCGAGTGATAAAATGTTATTATTCAAATGTTTTTTTCAAAATTGATAAAATTGAAATAGATAAAAATCAAATAGTGTCTTTTTCCTAATTGTATCATGAAAACAAAATGTCAAAGTTTGATAAGCTAAACTAACATAATATATATTTCCATGACCACTAGTCTTACATAAGTATTAACATACCTTGAATTGACTATATATTATACAGATCAACGAAGGAAAAAAAAAAAGTCATTATTGGAATGTCAACAAAAACTCAAACACTACTTGGAAAATATCAAGCACATGATATGCCAATAGAATCCGCCCTGAACCTCTCCGACGCCGATCTCCTCAACAGATAATTATGGGCCGGTGCCACCTCAGTATATTCCGATACCGTCTCCGGTACCTTTTGGATTGTCGAGAGTGCCCCTGATTTATCGTAAATTACGTAAAAGCCACCATTTGTTTGGCCACGTATATTAGAGATCGGACCAGTCGGTGCACTACTCCGCCTTGACTTGAAAAATGATCTAAGAAATTTATTCAACGATCTTGAAAATTTTGAAGCCCTTTTTTCTGCCGGAGGTTGTGGTGTCGCCGCCGCCGCCGCTGGGGGAGGAGGAGGAGGAGCTCGCCTGCTGACAAGGTGAGGCATCGAGAGAGTTCTTGAAGCTATGGCTGACTCGAGTTGTTTGTTGAATGATTTTAGCTCGAATGAATCATAAAGTGTACTCCCACAATCCCATATGAGTCTAGCCTTTGTTTTTTCATTTTGAAGCTCCATGAGAGAGAGAGAGAGAGAGAGAGTAGAGAGAGAAATTGGGTGGGATTCAATTGAAATAGGGTGGTTCAAAAGAGCTAGTTAAATATCAAAATAGAAAGCCATGAGGACCTTCATGTATATGGACTAATTCCGTGTGAGGGCTTTTCAAATATGGTTTAGTTGGAGTCCCTTTGCTTTTATTAGGAAATGGTTTGTCATCTCTCCTACAATTTTTGAGTAATATTACATTTAACAATGAATAAAACTACTCAATAATGTAATTTATATTAATAAAAAATTCAAACTTTTTAAATTAAAAAATTTTTACATTAATCCAAATTCTTTGCAAATTAAGTAAAAAAAAACATCAGAGTATATTGAGATGAAATTGATTTATTTTGTTTTTTTTTAATTGATTACGTTCACATTTTTATTATTTTGTTATTTATATAAATTTTAAATTATTTTTCATTTCTTAATATTAAAACATTTTATACCCTTACATCATTGTCTACGTACTAGGATCGTCGAATTATAGCTCAAAAGATCAACTTGGTCTATTTTGATTTCATTTTTTTATAACGATTAGTTTAATATAATTTAAATGGTATGGTATAAATGTGTTCATTACATTGGGCAAAGTTTTCTTGGTTGCCAAGTCCTTGTTTTCTTAGGATTTTGAGGTGTTCATTTTACCTTAATATCTCACCTAAATTTTTACCAAGCACTTCAAATGTGGCCATAATTCAATGCTCTCTCTCTTTCTCTTTCTCTACGGACACGGCATGAAGAGTGGACTTTTGGTGGGTTATGAGTGTCACATGCTATGAATGAGGATGTAGAGGGTTAGTTCTTAAAAAAATTAAAATTAATGTGAAGAGTAGAACACCATGTATGGCTTTCCTAGAAAGTTCTTTGTCATTTTAGAATTGTTACACTATATCCAATATGTTCTTTTTTTTCTTTTATTAGGTCGGCCATGGTCCTCACACTGTTATTAAACCTTGTGTGAACATATGCTTGAGAAAACGTGTCTTCAGTCTACACACAAGATCATGATTTTTTTTTTAATTTTTTAATTTAACACGTTATGCATAATAATCCAAGTATATGATGATAATGTTACAATTCAAATTTGGATAATATGGTTTGAGGCCCCATTGCCACATTAATTTAGCAAATAATTACCATTTTTAATTATTGAGAAAATGACATATTGTGCTTAATTTTTATATGATCACATAACCATATAGTAAAATATGAGTCCACCATGTGAGCACAAAGTGGAATATTGTCACCAAACTTTGTCACAGACCACGGGAATATTAGGCAAGCAACAGGGACAGCAGAATTTATTTATTTTTTTATCGACTCGTATTCGAAATCATATTCTGATTAATTCGATTCGAATACTTGTTAGGCGTATTTTAGTAAACAACTCTCCCGACATAATATATTTCATTTTTAAGTTTTGAATTCGACATTTGATTAAAAAATTTAGTATATTTTATTCAAAGAGAATCATTTTTGGAGCAACAGAACGATCGGATGAAATGAGTACGGAGCCAATTCAATTTATGTTCATATTAGGGTCATTCAACTTGAATAAATAATGTGGGAGAGTCCTAAGTAACGCTGCACTGAGTAGTATGTACGTTCAGTGTCTCATCTTCATCGTTAAAGATAGTTAATTGCAATGTCTCTCCTTTCAAAGTCTAGAGAGAAAACACCTCCAGGGTAAAATTTTTAAAATTTTAAAATAAATGATTATTTTATAAAATTTAAGATGGCCTTAGACGAGAAAATCTTCAGTTCGACTTATGTTAGATAAAAAATTTTGTTTAAATTGAACTCTTCATTCCGTTTCGATTTGATATTTAGTACTTGATTAATCAAAATTCGTATATTACCCTGGAGGTAAATGGGGGTAGCTGGGATCAACCACCTCTGAAAAAAATTTAAGAGAATAAATTTCATAAATGCAATTTTGAAAAATCCAAATATTGCAGTGAAAATTATTTAATTAAATTTAAGAAGAGAGAGAGAGGGGACTTGTAAATGGATTGGGAATTTTGTGGGTGCTGCAACTTGTAGGCAGACTGAAAGATATATGCCTAGGGCATGGAGAGGTGGTTAAAATAATGCTATCCAACGACAAACATTATCCATATCAATACCCATAGAGTTTTTATAGGATGGTGTGATAAAATAATGCTCTACAAAAATAATTCCTAACAATATTTATTTTATTCCAAGTCATTCAACCCTTTAAATCCCCCTTTTCTTCTATCCAACCATAATCAATTGAATAAAATTCAATTTTCCAAAAATATTTTATTCAATTATGTGTGTGTGTGTGTGTGTGTGTGTGAGAGAGAGAGAGAGAGAGAGAGAGAGGGAGATGCATCTTGTATTTATGGGTTTCTTTAATTTGGTAGAAATTTGAGCCGCTCGAAGCCCATACTTCACTGGACCAAACACCTTGCATTTGGCAAGTTTACAGAGTCACAGACCTTAGTTATTATGAATGATGAAAGAAAACAAGAAACATAAACCGCCTAATGGCAGAAGCCAACGGGCTTTCTAACAGTAGTTAAAAAAGGCCCATCAGTTGTTCAACAAAACCGCTTGAACATGGCTAACACGGTGCTTGTGATTGAGTTGTGGGTGGTGCAGGTCCGGCTGCAGCTGCAGATTTGTTATGCTCTTCCATTTCCTTCTTGTATGCTTCCATTGCTTCTGCAGCCTTAGCATTCCACATTTGCCTTTCTTCTGCACCTAATTCCTGCATTTGTTTTTCAAACTTTTTAGTCTCTAATTCTCCTAATTCCCACAAGTCTTCTCATTCCATTCAGTCCCCCCAAGTGATTCACATTCTTACCTTCCATTTCACTGCAATGAGAGCCTTAAGGGTTGAATTGTTGAGTTCTGGCCTCTCTTCCAATATATTCTTCCTTGCTTCTTTGCTGCCAAATTTTTTATTAAATTAGACATCAAGAATTTAGCTAATCATGTCATTAGTACGAATTAATCAAAAGATTTACCTGAAAAGAAGGAATGAAGAGGCAGGCCTCTTGGGCTTGTTTGAGTCTGCATTTCTCTCTTCCTTTTCCTTCTTCCTCTTCTGCCTTTTCTCCTTTGCTTTCTATTTTATTATTCCCCACAAAACAATCAATTGAGCATGAAGCAAACAATGATAAGTGATTAATTAAGATAAATTAACTAATGTACCTTGATTATAAGCTCAGCTTTCTCCTTCTTCTTTAGCAGTTGCAAGGCTTCATGCTTCTGAATTTTTTTAAGCTCATCCTCTTCATTCTTAAGATTCTCAGCTTCTTCTTCTTTTTTCTGCTTGTAAATTACCATGTCTTGCACATATTTGTCCTTGTTTTTCTTTGCCATCTGCAAAACATGTTTCGAACCTTATAGCCCTGACCCACAAGAAGAATAGAAAAGATATACACGGATGCTATAAAATATAGAGAAAATAGAATCAAACCTCTTCAAAAGGAGCTTTCTCATCTTTAGTCATGCTCTTCCATTCTTCTCCAAGTATCTTTGCAACCTACCCAAACCAATCCAAATTGCCAATAGGTATACAACTTAATGTGAAAATTGTAACAACTTAAAAAAAAAATGGTAAACAGATACCTCTTTGAAAGTCTTGTTCTGAGCAAGCAAAGCTGCTCTTCTCTCGTTTGAGTATACTATGAATGCAGACATCGGATGTTTTGGCTTTAATGGATCCTTCTCTTTCCTATAAAAGAACAATTGCAAAATATAAGTGATGTCTTAGTCAATGTTGGGGGGGGGGAGAGGGAGAGAGAGAGAGAGATTACTTCTTCTTAGTCTTCTCTTTCTCTGCTTCTTGTTTGAATTGAAGATACTGTTCAAGTAATTCCATGGCAGTCTTCTGTTTGTGCTCATCTTCCAACAGCTTCATAGCTTCATTTTCACGCTTCTCTTTCCCGACATTCTCCAAATATATTTCCTTTTCAGCTTGATACTTCTCCTCATAAGGCTTCTTCTCTTCTTCACCGATGGTCTTCCATTTTGCCCCCAATATGTTTGATATTTCTTTGAACTCTGCTTCTGGGTTTGCTTTCTTGACCTAAATCATAATTCCCAAAATTAAAGGACTATTTCTTATCAAAGATTGAAATGTTAAAAAATAAATAAATAAATTCTGGGATTTCCTTGAACACTGCACGTGGGCTTCGCTTTCTTGTCCTAAATAAAACCCCCTCAAGAAAAGAGGGTTTATTTGTTTTCTTGACCTAAATCAAGAAACTCCACAAAATTTAAGGGTGTTTTCAAGTCAAATGGTATCAAAATTTGAAACATAGAAAATCAATGTTAGGAACCCTAATTCACAAACCTTACAAAAACTGAAAGGTTTTTAATGTCTAATCTAACCAAATTTTGGACGAACAAATTAATGTTTGAGATTTTGTTGAAACCCACATCAGGATTTTTGCTTTCTTGGTCTAAATCGAGAAATTTCACAAGCATTAAAGGGTTTTTTTCTGATCAAATCACGGAAAAAAAAAACTGTCACAACCTCAGCCCATTGATCTTTGTACCAACGAGCATAAGGTACAGCCGGCCTTTTCAGATCTGAGCTCTTCTTGTTCTTTTCCTTCTTCTCTTGCTCCTTATCTCTCAATGATTGAACAATCGGAAATATCTACAAACGAATCCAAAAATAAAAATAAAAATAAAACCCATTAAATCAGGAGAATAATCTCAGAAGAAAAAAAAAAAAAAAAAAAACAAGAATACCATGGTGGGTCTGAACTCCTTCATTTTCTGCAATTTCTTGAGTTCCATCTGAAGCTTCTCTTGCTCTTTGATTCTGGTTTCAAGTTCTTCTTCCTTCTGCTTCAACATCTCATCTCTTTCCTTCAAAAGCTCTTCTGTCTTCTCCTTCTCAAGGCGCATCTGTTGGAGCTTTTCCTTCAGATCTTGCATTTCTTTCTCAAAAGAAGATTGCTGGTTCTTGGTTTGCTTGGATTTAGTCTTCTTTGGCTGAGTGAGACTTTCATGATTTTCTTTGCCAGTGCCTTCAAGAGCCGGAATCGACAGAGCTGGCGAAATCTGAGAAAGCTTTCCGGCCATTATGTTGGCTTCGTTTGCAGATGGGTCCTTCTGCCTCAAAGCTCTCCTGCCGTTGTTCCTTCCCTTTTTTCCTTTGACTTGATCAACCCCGACTTGGATCTCTGCAGTTGCTTCAGCCATGGTTGGAGAGACAGAGATAGAGAGAGATTTGGGTTGGTGAATAGTGTGATTTGGGTGTTGGGAAAGGAGAGTTATATAAAGAAAATAGAGGGGCAACGGTCAGATAATTTGAAATTCAAACGGATAATATTCTATAGTTGGCATTGATGCTGAGTTGTCAAAAAAAATTGACCGTTGGTAAGGAGAGCGGGATAAGTTACTAAAAAAGCCTAATTTACTTTTAAAATGATTATACCAGTGGATTTACATTTTCCAATGATCGTTTGAAATTCATCCTGTAGCTATACAAAACAGGACCTAATGACTAAATGGACCTTTAATAAATGCAAATAAAGCAAGAAGTGCTATTTTTTGGAGGGTTAAATCCGTAATTTGAATCAAATGATACACCATATCTCTACCAAACCATAACCCAAATAAAATATTTCACCAAAGCATTACCAAAATAAATATTTATCACAATATTTATCTTTTATTAAATAGGCAGAGGTGAATATCTCCATATTAGAAAATAAACAAAATCAAAACTTGCTTTTCAAAATTCTTGACTTAAAAATAAATATAAAAACATTGCTGGCTATAAATTCTCTAGTTATCTTTCTGGGTTTTATAAACTTTTTCCCGTTGAAATAGTTAAATTGTAATATAAAGGATTATAAGAAAGCATTTGAAGCAACCTTGTTTTTTTTTGGCTAGGGAGGCTCTATTAAGATAATTGGTGACATCATGAGAAAATTAAAATATGTCCATCATTGAGGCTTCATAGGACAAGAATTCATACCAAGCACTGCTCTTAAATCCCATAACCTTTTACTCTGGGTGAGCTAGACTTGAATCAAAATCCAATTTGCAATCTTTACAGTTCCTAGCTAACTTGAAAGCAATTGAAATCAAAATTTAATTTCTAATTTGGTTGGGCGGACTCAAACATAGGCCATGTTAAGCTTCGAAACGAAAGTCGAAGCTCCAAAACGAACCCACCAATATAGGATTTAAGCTTTTAGAATTTATGCCGAAACCAGACCCCGTACTAAGTCAATCCTAATCAGATGCTAGAAAAGCTTACAGCAAGTTCTTAAACCAGCAATCCGTTGACATGAGTGGGGAGTGAGAATAAATCGTGATTCACTAGTGATGATTGGATATGCACCTGGGAAAATCCACATCCTTATTGAATTTACATTGATGATTTGCCATAGATGCATTCTGATCTCCACCAACTTATGACAACTAACCGCACAAGATAATCAGATGATGTATCCTGAAACTGCAGATTAATGCACCAACTCCCATGATGTTTGCAATTCCAGATGCACAACTTGATACAGGAATGTATTCTTTTCTAACTCGTGTAAATTTCATAAATACAGATAAAAAGATCTACTTCTCAGTTCCTGTAATCAATGAGGAGATTTTAAATTCAAAATTTTTTTTCCTCCAACTTTTGGGTATCCCAATGATGACTCTTTTTGAATGAAATGAATCTGATTTTTTACACAAAGATGCAAATGCATATTGTAAGCTTAAGTGTGAACCAACGATCCCCAGATCACTCGTTTCATGATCCTCGAGCCACCAAGGAATTCACTGAATTCACTGATCGATAGTTTTATAAGTCAATGTCAATCAACCATTCACCAGCATCTCCATGATCACATCATTCCACGCATCTATTGGCCCAGGCAAGCACCAATGCAAGCAATCATATATGACTTTCACCTTATTATCTGTTGCAAATGGGTGAAAATGCCTATATGCACCAGGATGCCCATCCGGCCTCAACAATGAAAGTGGAGCTACATCAAGATGTTTAAGATTTACCCCATTTTCAGAAGCTTTCTTAGCAGCCTTTTCATATTCTTCTAGCTCTATGGCACGGAGTAAACTGTTCAACTGCTTCATTTCAATCTCACCTTCTTTTAATGGAGCTGTTTTTGGGCATGTTCCTCCGCTGAACCACTCTCCATTCTCAAAATGATCTGGTGTGAAAGCCCTATAGAAAATCGTTCCCTTGTGCTTAGACTGCACAATGAAGTTGAACACACTACGAAGGGCCCTTCGATAAGCAAACTCAAAACCAAGCTCTGTCAGGTTCCTTTTAGGACAATAATGGCAACCCAAAATTTTGTCCTTCTCATGGTAAACTGCAGTTTTGAGAAACCATTTTCCAGTTGAGAAAATTATGTAGTCTAAGCCCATAAATAAATCAGTCCATTTGCTATCAAGTTTGTCCAGATGCAGCTCGATCTCAGATGTTGAAACACCATCGATGTCTTCAAAAATATCAGCTTTTACAAGGAAGGGAGACCATGTAGTTGAAACAGTAAAATTGTACAAAGGGAACTGCCATCTTCTGTTTTTGTAATCTTTATCATGGTAAATCTCAACGATTTCTTCCACCTGAAGAACATAGTAGAAAATTTTCTCAGTCACATGGCCTACAAAAGAGAGGCCACAGAACTACCTGAATAATTCATTCGTACAATATAAATGATGCAGAACAAATAGGGGATCAAAAGGCAAGGTAGTATAAGTTGGTTCCAAACATGGAGAAAGAAACCATCAAATTGCACCAAATTGCACAATATCATGTGATTTGATTTTTATGCAAATGCCAGTTGGAAGAAAGAGATCAAAGTCCTCCATCAGCAAATACAGGTTAAAAAGACACCACCTTTCCCAGAAAACTCTGAACAGAGCAAAACTTTAGTCACAAGGTTCTCAAGGGGAAGACAATCATATTTCAATCTTGCACAAGACATGAATACAAAAGACAAGCAATGCGGATGAGAAAAAGTTAACTGCATGATTGGTCAAATACTATAGACATCGAACACAAGGTACATCATTAAAGATCACAAGGGCAAAATGGCCTTCCCAGAAACCGGATCACCAAGAAAATTCTTCACACATTAAAAACAGGTGCATGAATGTAAGAAAATAAGCCTAAAAAAAACATTAAATCTTAATCAACTATACCCAGTAATACACAGAAAAGACCACTTGAATATATGTGCAATCAACAAAACTGCAGATGAAAAATACATAGATCTAATCAAATGCTTGGTTCTGCAAGAACATATTAGTTTTACCTGAGACAATATGCAAAGGAAAGACTGCACATGGTTTCGAGAAATTGAATCGCCAATAAAAGCCCATGATTTGTTTCTCATCATCTCGAGAAATCTAGGTGCATCAAACAGGGGGAGCTCACAATCACGAGGACTCCACCTCCAATAGAGATAATCAGTGTCAGGGCGCCCATTTCTCATACAATTTTGGTGATCTTCAAGGAAACTGCAGGTTTGGTTTGTATAACCAGGACCAGATGGGTTAGGGATCCAATCTCCCATGGAAAGATCGCATTTTACTGAAGCTGTCATTGACACCAGTTCTTAATCAATGTCAAAAATAGATACAAATCATAGGCACATTGACATCATATAATGAATTGAAAAAGGTGAAAGAAGAACATGCCTAACGGTGAAACTCATCAGTGCGAAAATAGAATCATATTATAGTGAGAAAATCAAACGTAATACCTTAGTTTAACTGAATGAAACTCATCAGTCATCATAGTATGATCCTTTTGAACATGAGAGAAATCCATCAATCATAAATCATTACGTACAAATAATTCGTGAATTTAGTGAAAACCCATCAAACCATTTCCCTAGTACAAGTGACTAAAAAACATTGAAAGGTAGCGACCACCACACAAACCACAGAGAGAGAGAGAGAGAGTACGAGTACCTTTCGTAGGTGAATGATCTTCATCCGATGCATCATCAGGCGACGCGCTTATCGTCTCTAGAGACGAAACAAAAGTAGGAGGTTTTTGAAGTTCAGCATCTCAAGCAGATACCATAAGAAACATGTAGCAATAATGTATGCGAGATATAGATGGAAAATTGTATACATGCGACTCCTGAAATTCTAATGAATTAAAATCACACAAAATGGAAAAACTCTATCAGATTGCATTCAGTTAACAAAAGATGAATTTGTTAGTTGTAGATTATCAAGTACTAGCGCACAATTTCTTGTTTTTGGAAAAAAAAATGGAGGAAATCCATTAAACCCTTTTGTTAGTACAATTGGCAAAGGCTTAATAGGCAAGAGCAGCATGCGATCAATCCAAAAAATTTCCGAATCAAAATTAGAAGGAAGCAAAGAACTAATTGCAACCCCAGTACTAAAAATAGACAAAATTTCCCAGATTTCATTGGTTTCTAATTTGAGCAACTGGGTGTGGGTGTGGGTGGGGGTGGGGGTGGGGGTGGGGGGCGTGAGAGAGAGAGAGAGAGAGAGAGAGAGAGAGAGAGAGAGAGAGTACCATTCTGATTCTGAGGCAATTGATCTTCAATTACCGGAGCATCTAACGCATCATCCAATGACGCACTCACTGTGACAGGAGTAGGAACAGGAACAGGTGGACTTTGAAGCTCAGATTTTTCATTGCTAGGAGTATCTTCAACATCAATAGTAACAGATGCAAACCAATTTGAACCAAAGAAAAGGAATCTACAACCAAAACCCATCAACAAAATCAAAATAGCAAACTTCACCACTAAATTTCTGTGCTTGTTATAACACCACCATGGCTTCATCTCTTTCACCATCTCTCCCTCAAATTGGAGATGAAATTGCAATGCCTAATTAAGAGGAAAAAAAAGGAAAAGAAAAAAACAAATTGAATTTGGGCGTATGCGTGCAGGTCTTTAGACCCAAAAGATGATGCAGAGGAAAGAGGTAAGAGGTTGAGTGTAATAAATGACAATCAACCGTGAACAAATGTCACCGACAACAATGTTGTTCAGTGCTTATACCATCGAGGATGTCCAAAAAAATAAAATTGTTATTATGTACTGCTCCTTTTCTTGATTATTTTATTTTGGGTAACTCAACCACCGAAGGCTGGTGGGCTTTCATTTAGAAATTAAATGAAGGAAAGTCACACACCAACAAATTTATTAAAAAAATAATATTAATGTCACGCATCATTATTAGGTTAATTTAAAGACATATTATCAAAAGAAAGAAAAGAAAGAAGTAGGATGTGATTTGCGATCCGGTCAAGAAATTAGGTAGTCATCAGGTGAAATATGCTTTTCAAGCAAGATTTGAATGGGCACCGGGTCCATCATGGTTTGAAAAGGGAAGAAAAAGGGTATGAGCTTATTGTCCGATAAGAAAAGAGATTAGTCAAAAAGAAAAAATATTAAATAATAGTAATAATAACAAGAATTATAATTTTTTTTCACTTAAATTACTAGGATAACAAAATTTTAAATCTCATTATTAATGCTAGTAGGGTTGGAAAGGGTTTACGTCTGAACTTTAAGATATATAAATCGTTTGTTCTTATAAAAACTATAATTCATTTTAAATATATGTTTTGTTTTAACTCTTTAATATAAATTTTTAACCTAGATGAACCTAAAAATGACTTTAGTGTTCGATCTGGAAGAAGTTTGTGACATTTGGATAGCAATCTTGCATAAATGTTTAATGTATGTAAGCCATTGTGCTAGAGCTTCTCCGGTTTAAACCCGGCTCAATTATATAAAAAATTGGTTCCGGCAACTTTAAATTTTAAAGAAAATTTGTTCCTTAGCAAAAAATATATATATATTTTTAACTCTTTAACCTTCTAATTTTTTGAAGAGAAGACCTAGAGCCGATTATCTTAAGATGACTCACCTTATGATTGTCACGCTTGATCAACAAGCCTTTTCATGAAAAAATAAAAAAATTAAAAAAAAAATATTTGGACTGCCCTTTTCTATATTTTGTAAATTTAAATTTCAGATTACGACGTAAGAGAACTTGTGATTACTGGGTTATATTTTAGGAAAAGACAACCATATTTTGCAATACTAGCTTTGCCCCTTTCCCCACTCTAGGCCTCACAGTGACTTGCCCAAAATATGTTTAATCAGGGATCGTAGCTGCGGAGCAAGAATGCGGCCGCTCTGAGAAGACGTGGGGCCGTGCCTACCATGGTCCGACAACGCAGTGGAATTTGGGTCACCAATAACAACAACGTATATCTATGTCAAAACGTTTCAATCTATGTTAAAATATCTATGCAAAAATTTACGTTTTTAAATGAATATAACATCAAAAAAAGAAATTCAAGTTTTTAAGTCCATTAAAAACTTTTGGAATTCACAGATTGCTTCACAAAATTTAAGAATGTATACCACCTTACAAAACAAACATCGTTAGGCTTACAAGTTGTTTATGACCGTGGCTTACCATTTAGGGGTTGAAGTATAACCATCTGCCTTCAACATGAATTTGGAGAAGATTGGGTACAGATGTAAAAATAATGATATAGACTCTGATTACTAATTTCTTTACTTATTTTTATCTCAATGCATGTGACGTTGACAGTGAGGAGGAAAGGGGGCAACCATGTGCAACCATCTAGCGTCCACCCAAAATATCTTATAGATCTTTTCCAGCAATGATTCTAATTCCTTGCCCTTTTGAGGGGTCTTATTTTACAGAATCCTAAGGAGATGCAGAAAGAAGAAAAGGAAAACGCCAAAATGGTACACTACCTTACAACTAAGTGAGGAATGGGGATCCCGCGCTGATTGAGGAAAGGGCCCAGTACAACCAAGTATATCAAATTTCAAGGAAACGGATATAGCCACAAAATTCCACAATCTAACCCCCTCCCCCTAAAAACCAAAAGACCATACTCTGCGTTACCTGGAGTTAGCGAAGCAAGACTGACCTCTGAGTTTAAAATCATTACTTAAAAAATATATACGTAGTATTAGCCATTACTTACA
Source organism: Dillenia suffruticosa (assembly GCA_033439265.1). Taxonomy (NCBI): domain Eukaryota; kingdom Viridiplantae; phylum Streptophyta; class Magnoliopsida; order Dilleniales; family Dilleniaceae; genus Dillenia; species Dillenia suffruticosa. Next base: position 17,235,427 of record JAVTVX010000005.1, on the reverse strand, counting down.
AAACATTATGTGATCTTACTAAGAAGGGGAAGGGTTAAAGATTTAATCGTGTAAGATATTACATAGAAATCTAGATTCCCCTCCACTTGATTTGACTCATTCCTATTACCTGTAGCATCAGTAATTGAAACTACACTGTTTTGCTGCTAGCTAAATTGAATCTGCAGACCTTTCGGTGCTCATTAAGAATTCTGTCCTCACAGCCCGTAACATCCACAAAGCATGAGTGCGGAAATGGTATGTAAAAGAATAAAAGATTAAATCATCCAAAACAATCGCTCCATGTGGCTTCTTGATATCATATCGCCAATCAATGGCTTCCATTACCCTCCCAACCCTAATACCAGCAGGATTCGATTCCAAGATCATATAATAGCGTTCTGAGGATTTTTACTAACTGAACAGGCTAATATGCTCAAGAGAAATATCATTTTCCAAAAGCAAACAATAACATTGGTGAAGATACAACAAATGATGAATTATTCAATCAGGGCCAGACTCACGCCCCCACCAGCTCAAGAGCACCTACTACAATACTGTAAAAGTGGTAAGTACAAATTCAATTTTGCGAAACCAGACAAGTGAAGCACACAAAATTATATAGAACATATCCCACCATGTAAAAGTGGTAATTACAAATTCAATTTTGCGAAATCAGAAAAGTGGAGCACACAAAATTATATATAACATATCTCACCAAATGTACCAAGGATGTAAATTACGCAACCGCTCTTGGAACACGCATGCCAAATCCATGTTGGGCCTTCTCAACTCTGTCCAAGATGCAAAGATGTCAATACTAATTCAGAGGCAAAGGTTTATTAGGTCCTCGGCTTGTATAAGAGGTGTTGTATTGGTATGACTACATCAGGAGCCAAGTTTCTATTAGATCAGACAAGGGCACGAACCCAAAGCAACAAAGTCCGAAGTATTTGACTTAGGACAATGAGGGGAAAGAGAACATGGTACTTACGTTGGGGCGAGTTTGCCAAGGCTGTCTAGTTCTTCACCGGTATCCTCATCCATTACTCTACCCGAAATCTCAACAAAATATGACTTGTGTTTTGTAGTTGGTAGTCCTCTGCTGGCAAGCAAATTTAAATCCTTCTGATGAAGCTCCCTTCCATTCACGAAAACACCAGTATTTCCTCTAGCACAATTTTCTGGCATCGGGTAATTGAATTCTTCAATAAAAGGCTGCAATAAGAAGAGCAGAAGGTGATGAGATACTGACACTGGCATCAACTTTTGTTTACCAACACTGGAAATGCAAAACAAAAGGAGTTAATTTCTCTCACAGGAATCATGCCAAGGCAACGATGTCCCATCACACCCCAAAATCCAGCATGATAGTCATACCTGGTTAAGGTGAATACAAAACAATATTAAGCCCTTAAGGATATTTCTAAATAACAAAACCCCAGATTTGACAAATAAGAGTCCCCAATCTATGAATTCATGTGGTAGAAAAACAACAGGAAATGATTTTTCTTATTTTAGAAGAAACAAGCTCCTCGGAAACAACATATCCACACAGTGCAAGGTATGTGAGTCTAAAAATGAGAACATGCACTAACCAATAATCACCCGGTCGAATAGGCCCAGCAAGCTTTTCGGCCTTTTTCACCACGTAATCTGGTATGGGTTGTCCATTTACTGTGACATTGGTTCTTTCATTTTCCAAGCCTTGGACAGATCCTGAGAACTCTTTGTAGCCCTTCTTGATGAGGCCAACTAGGGAGACATTTCCCTTGTTATTTGTTTTCTGGTCATTTCCCTTGTTCACTTCTGTGGAATTGTCCGCAGACAAATTGGAACTCACATATTCATTGTAAGAAACTTCGGTTTCAGTTGCAACTGAATGTTGGCGGGTGCACTTATCAGGGATTGCCTTCTCTTGATCCATTAATTTACTCTGGTCCTCCTTCTTAACCCTCCTTATTGCAGTGGAATAATCAAAAAGCTCTTGGAGAGATGCACGTGGACCTGGAGGAGAGATATCTTTCAAGGGAAAGGGATCGGAGTTGGAATCATCCCTTTTAAGAATCTCTCTATCCATACTTTCTTCATTGCCTGGAGATCTAGAACTTGCCGGATTAAGGACATGCCTCTCCTCCGAATCACTTCTCGACCTCCTCTCTTCCAACAAATTACTAGGTTCTGTATCTTCCAACTGAAAATTATCACCAGAAACACCATAATCAGTGGATAAAGAGGCAAGGTCAGCAGCACGTGACCAACCATGAGAACTCTGAGTGCCTTCACTCATTTTCTCGACAGGGCTTTCATCAACTTTACCCGAGAATAGCTTAGCTTCTGACGGAATAGAGACAATTAGCCTCTTCCTCTCTACCAGCAATGAGATTACATTCAAGCAGTCTCCACAACGCAAATTCTGCAGCTCATTGTCTGTTACAATTTTCTTTCTTGGCAGCTTAAGCAACTGAAAGCAATGAACGCAAGTTATAAATGGGGCTCCACCAGATATGGGATGATAAAGTGCACCAGGGAGACGCTGCCCAAAACCAGCACTCGCTGGATCAAAGTTATTAGGCCTTCCTACATGGGGATATGGATCGTGAGGGTGCAGTGGAAAAGAATTGGCACCACTAAACTGATGATCAAGTGGACCAAGTGCACCATGATTCAGCGGATGAACAGAAGAGGGATTAACTTGTGCATCGGGGATCCTCCTATTAGCAAGAATGGTGGGTGGCACTTTTGTGGGGACTTCCCAATTTCTGTTGTAACAGCGCAAACAATAGCAAGAGGGCCCATGAAAACCAGGATCAGTTAAGTAAGATGAAACCGATTCTTGATCAAAACCACCACAACCTGCAGGAAAAGATTCTTCTACTCGTTGAGGGTAGTAAGAGCGTGACAATTGATTTGGAGCCCTCTGACACATGTCAAACCAATATGGATCTTCATATGCTGGAAGCTCCTCAGGCATGGACCTAGTAGGATTGGTAAGGCCCTGCATATCCATAGGTCTAGCTCCTTGATTGAAATGGGGGTGTCGAAAAGGGGCATTCTTATCAAACCCATATCGTGCTGCTGAATTCCCTGATAATCCAGAAGGATCTTCTAGGACGCGAGAATAAATCCCATTCTGAACCAATTGCCTATCAATAAGAACCCTTTCCTTGGGCTTCTCCACTATATCACACGATCGATTAATTTGATCCTTCAACTCATCCAACTTTCTTAAAAGCTCAGCTCGATTTAGTTCCAAGTCACTCAGCCTCTCAATCCTTTTCCCATTATCCATAGGACCCCAAAAGCCATATTGAGAACCAGAATGGTAATTCGAAGTTCCCTCACTGTAATATGCAAAACCTGATAATCTCCCATGTCTACTGGCACCTCTCGTGCTTCTACTGAACTGCCACAAACTCTCTCGCTCCGCGGACCTAAACCCTCCAATATCGTCTCCCAATCTTTCTCTCATCAACAGGGGCATGTCCGGATTCACACCATGACCATTTCCTTTCACCGAAATCCTCCTCATTTCTTCAACCCCTTGTCCCAAATTTTGATTCATACTATAACCATGACTATAGGTATATCTGTCAAACATTGTATCAACTGATTCTTCCAAAACCCCTCTCATATATCTATAAACCTTGGCAACCTCCTTATCCTTCTCAACACCGTTTCCCTCAAAATTGCTTCCCAAGACTTCATTGGTTTCAAGTTTTGATGAAGAAGCAGAGTCTAAATCAATGGTTTTTTCATTAAAATGATGAGACCCATCTCCTAAATTCTCGTTTGCCATCTCCAAAGATTTCACAGAACTGCCCCCATCACTTTCCCCACTGGATCTCTCCAACAACCCTTCATTTATTGGTGCTTTATTTTTCGCTGTATTATAATTAAAAAAAAATCAAATATCAAGAATACTGAGAGAGAGAGAGAGAGAGAGCGAGCGAGCATGAGAGAGAGAGAGAGACCTCGCAGAGCAACACCACAGCCACCGCACTGATAAACAGAGAAATTAGGAAGCTCAGGGAGGAGACTACAACACTTGGGGCAGCGAACTAATCGAACTTTTGATGTTTCTTCAGCCATCTTTGTATTCTCCGAAAACCATTTCTGCAATACGAGAGTTGACCCATTAAAAGAAACAACATTAATCACACTCGTTTAATGTGTGATTGAATAAACAGAACGGATTGAAAAGTAAATAGAATAGAGAAAGGTTTGAACTTTGACTTTTCTGTATTTTGGCTTCCACAAAACGAACTTTCTTCGAATCTCTTACAAAGTGCGTACCTCAGTTTCTCTAGAGAGAGAGAGTCGGGGAGATTAGAGATAGAAAAGGCTGCATGCTGAGATTCCCGATAGGATGAAACAAGTTTGGAGGGAAAAACAAGTATTTGGTCGATCTCGGTTTTAACGAAACAAATGAAACGACGACGTTTTATCCATTTATGAATTTCCACGTAAGTGAGAGCAGCGGATGGCGGATGCAACGTGGCAAAAATTTACGAGGTTCCGACCACCTTGGCAATAATTCGTGGACTTTTCGCTCTTTATTTAATTACATTATTGCCCTTTCAGAAAATGTCAGATCACACGCGGAAACGCAACTAATTTTTGGAAATCTGATATTTTGATTTTTGACATTTCCTGTGTTCTGAAGGGTTTTTAATAAAAATAAATAAATAAACATTTTCTTCAATTATTAATCTGTGGCTGACATTAATCTTTGTACTTTCTTGGACCAGGTCAATGCAGTTTGAAGGCTTATGCCAACCACATTTTAATTAATATTATCGCCATTTAATTAAGAACAATGGAATACTTTTTTTTAAGTACCTTATAGTTGAGATGTTCTTATCATCAAATTTTTCTCTTTTTTAAATTAGGTTTAATAATCATATTTGACTCATTAAACATAAAAATCTATAATTTGCATAAGGGGCACGTTATTAAAAAGTATTGTGATCAATTCGAAATTATTCATATATATAATTTTTTAGAAGATTATATCATAAAATTTAATTTATTTAATTTTCAATTGGATTGGTTGATGTAACATTATTCTTGTTTAACTAATTTCTTTTTTAATGATATTATTATAGATTTTTTGAATTCTATTTATATTAGAGAAATGGGTTTTGCCGTACGCATATCCTATTTTTATAGTTTAATTATCTTTTACACGAACAAAAGTATTACAATGCCTATATCTAATCTCCATAAAACATTCTCACATGATAATATATATAAATAAACATATATATAAAAGTATGTAACAATAAACTTTAATATCATATCTAAAATATGTGGGTCCATTCCAATTAAATATTAACGCGTAAACGTCTCAAATGTTGATCAAGAGTGAGGAGGATTAATAAATAACAAATTGGGGTATAAGAGAGGTAGGGGGCACATTCGATGATATAAGAGAGGTAGCTTGAACAAGAACTAAATTATCCTTTTAAGTGGTGGTAAGGGGTTATGAGATTTAAAAAAAAAAAAAAACTGTAAAAGTTAATTATTATTGAACAATGGTAAAATTAAAAATATGTATAATTAATTTTTTTTTTTAAAATATGAGAACCGAAACTTAAAATGAAATAAATTTTTTTATTAAAAATGATATTTAAAAAAGAAATAGATAAAGTATAAGTTAAAAATTAAACAAAATGAATATTATATGTCAGTTTATTCAAATATATTTAAATTTTTTTTTTATTTTTATCATATAAACTGATACATAAAATTTAATTAATTAATTTTTTTACTTACGTGGCAATATATCATTAACTGCTTCAAAGTCATAGTGAAATTTCCATTGGCTGTTTCAAAAATTAGGAATAATTTATCATTTATGCATTGTTATGGTCAGTAACCCCTATAATATATACACACGGAGGGCGTTGACGGGGAATAAGTATGAGAGTACAACAAATGGTGAAGGGCGTTGACTATCAATTCTGTAAATTACAACAGGCTATGACGCGTCGTTTTGTACATCCTACGCATGACAGATCGATGGTCCCTGTCCACACTCAACTCCCTCCCTCTCTCTCTCTCTCTCTCTCTCTCTCTCTCTCTCTCTCTCTCTCTCTCTCTCTCTACCATGGCATTTGCGGCGACCAAAACGTCATTTTCATGCAATCAAAATTCTGAATAAATTTGAAGAATGAATAATTCAGAGAATTTTTTAACATTTATTTTGATAAATTCAAATAAAAAAAGAGAATTTCTGAAGTTTTCAAAAAATATATTATACATATATGTAATTTATATTTAATTCATAATACGTAATATACAAATAAAAAAAATTGTAAATTCTAATTCTCAAACTTGTTTAAATATTTATTTCTATTTACTTTATGTCATTAGTAAGCCGATTTATCCTTTTTTTGTCATTAGTTCTAATTTTTCTTCTTTCTATTTGCTTGTTTAATTATTATTCAGGTTGTTTTGCTCTGTATTACTTGTTTAATTATTATTTTATTTTAATTAAAACTTGAATATTTTTTTATTAAAACCCGAATTATTTGATCTTTAAGGTTGTGATTAATGCTAAAAAGTGTTTCTGACTTTTGTCCAAAATATTGCAAAATGAGTTTGGTTAATTCGAAAATTTCCAATTTACCTGAATATAATTTGAAGAAAATTTAATTTGGAGTATAAAATAAGAATTTTAAGTGGAATTAAAAAAACAAAAGGATGCGGGGATTTTACAAAATTTTACAAATCGTAAAGTTCGGTTCCCGTGCATCCTTTCTATTATAATGCATACGTCGAGTATTAAACTCATTTGGTTAAGTGGTCAGATACTCTATTTTCTTAACTAAAAATCTCGAATTTAAAATCTAGAAATGACGAAAAAAATTAGAAATGTCAATATCTAAAATGAGTCATATAATGCTCAAATCAAATTTAACGGGCAAAACCTAGATTCCAATAGTTAAAATAAAAAAAAATGCATATGTTGAGCCCATTGGGCCGGCTCATCATGTGCGAAACTAGATCCGTCGGTCCAAAATCACGTCGGAACGTTAAGCGTTCATGAGCTCTCAAGTCCCTTGCAAGCTCCGAGATGGCACCAAGGCCCAATAGGAAAAATTAACTAATATAATAGACTCCAGCAATGCTGTAATTAAAATTTTAATAAAATTAAATTTAATTAAGGTTTATTTTTCTAGACAAGGGTAAATAAAATTAACTATCATTAACCCAGGTAATACAAATTTTCTTTTAATGACTATTTACGTGAAAATATATAATTATTTTTTAAAAATAAATTTCTATAACAGATTTTCTCGTAATACAAATAGTTTTATAATAAACCCCTATATTCCATATTAATAAAGGAAAAATCTTCAAAACCTCTCATTGGAGGAAAGATTGAGTGCGCTTTTTGGACACAAAACAATGTAACAAGGCTTAAAAATAGTTATTTATTTATTTATTTATTTATCATTTTCTATACATGTCAAATAGAATAAGGGTAATGATTGATCACGTCCTTCCCCCCTCGATTCACCCCTCGTCATATACATGTCATTGTCTCTTCCAAAAACCATAGTGTATCATGAGCCTAATAAAGCTCACAAAAAAAAATGAAAAAAAAAGCAACGAAGGATTCCTCAACTGCAGAATGATTTCTATCAGAAACCAAAACAACTGCAGAGGCAATTGAAGTCACTCTTGTGTCTTTTGGCCCGGGTGGTGGTCCTGTCCATGCACTTCTTTCTCTTCTTCACATATTCTCTCAAGGATCAAACTCTGCATAAACCTTCCTTTCTTGTGGTAGCTGCTACTTTGTCAACAACTTCCATCATATGCCTTTAGTAAATTCCCAACGGAAGCCAATTCAAATGAATCATACAATGGACTTCCACAGTCCGTTGTATTTGCACCCTTCTTTTCCCTCTCCTCAACCTTCATCTATCTGTCACTCTTTCTCTCTCTCTCTCTCTCTCTCTCTCTCTCTCTGGAGCTTTTTGTTTGTGTCATAAGAGCATTATTTATTAATAAGAAAGTCGAAGGGTTATTAGGCTTTGTTAATTCCTTCTCTAATACTTGAATATAGATGGTGAAAGGTAACAACCAACAACCATACAGAGTTGCCTATGAAACCAAGGCCACATACGAGACACCAAATTATTTATTTATATTTGTTTTAGGTTTGAATTATTGAATAAAAAATATATATATTTTTCCTAAAAGTTTTAGTACTATAATTAACCCTCGGACATAGAAGGAGGCCACCAAACTTGTCTCTCTCTCTCTCTCTCTTTTTTAATTTTTAAATTTTATATGTAAAAACATGGCATAAATGGACCCAAAAAAGAGAAAATCTTTGTGGTGATTTTTTTCGTTTTCCTTGTTTGGAGTCCCTTAAAGTTTGATATAGTTACAATGCCATCTCTAGAAAAAAGGGTATGTGACGTTGAAGATGCAAAAGACACCGGTACCAAAAAAAAGAAAGATGCAAAAGACACAGGTTTGTGACTACTACTATGTACCGTGCGGCACATAGATCCCTCCATATTTAAGAAAATATTAATCTGTGAGACAGACAACTATAGAATATGTTATTGTTTGTTAATGTGAAAACTATGGATTTCTCGGCCTTTTGGCTAAGATCAATGTGAAAACTATGGATTTCATGTAAAAGAATTATTCGCGTAAATGGTGAAGGCAACTTGACACCTGTTAACATGCGCACCAGACCTAATGCATGATGGGCAGGGCACCTAACACCCATTGGGTCTGCTCTCTCTTCTTTTCCAACAATGTGTCCTCCAACCGACGCTAGATATGACCAAATCTTATCAAAAGTTTTTCTGATCTGTCGGGGAACACTCTACATCAACTTCTGAATTAGCGGATTTCTTGTTCCTTCGCACACCTCAAACTTAAATTAAAAAGATAAGCAATCCAAAAAATTAATTTTTAGTCATTCACCTCATAGAATTTAGGAGAAAACTTTTGTACCTTTGACCGATTTCTATTGAAAATAAATATGAATTTAGTATTTAAAAATATGATTCATTCACCATATTGTCCATTTTAAAAGTCTCAAATTAAATCGTTTTATTTCAGGACTTTTATAATAAATATTGAGTTTTTATTTTGATATATAGGAAATATAGGGATGTCTGATTTTATTTTATTTATTTTGAACGATATGGTTCATGAACGATTTTGATTTAATGCTAATAGTCACGTGAATAATCAAAATTTTGTGGGTGTAGTGGTACGACCTTATACTCTCTTAATTATAGATTTTGATTTCGAATCATAAAATAAAAAAATAATATTTGAAAGAGACAACCTCTTAATAGATCTCATAATATTTAGATCAGATTAATTAGACAAAATTTGATTATTGATCGGTGATAAATAATCCATTTACAAAAAAAATAATAATAATAATCATACGAATAAATTTGACTTTGAACAAGATCATAAATACCGATGAGTTATAGGTTATCCAGCACCATTTCTCATTTCTTTTGTAAATGTCTCTAGTTCGACCTCCTTGGGTATCAAAAAGAAAAAGAAAAAAAAATTCTTATTTTGATTAGTATGGTTCATGAACTTTCTTAATCTGGTTTAATGTTAATAGTCACTTGAATTAATTGGTTGGTTAGTTTGAACAAGTTCGTGGAAGATAAACAGACTAAAAGTCCATGGAACATGCACGTATATAAAAAGAAAATTTTATGAAATATTCATATGATTATGATCGGTAATTATTGAATCATTATTCAACAATGGACATCAACCAATTTACCAAAAAAGTGACAATAAAAAAATAATTCAATATTTATTAACTTTATAGAAATCATATTATTAATATCTATAGGGATTATATGAAATTTTATATATTGAATATTTCCTCTATTTTAATATATTTTAAGTTTACGGCCACCTTGTTGGTACGGTGGTTGGGTACTAGTGTACTATAAACAATGTCTTGAGTGTTGAGTCTTGTGTTCAATAAAAACGTACCTTAAAAAAATTTTATCTTTTAAAATTTTAACTTAATTTAAATTGAATTTAATTAGATTTAATGTGATTATAAAATACCGTTGATTTATTTTTTTTATTTTTTTGGTTTTCACCACCAGTTTTTGGGGTTTGTCCGATTAATCTGGTTCGAACACTGTGCTACTTATTTTAGGAGTTGGTTTTTCCAAATCTTTTTTTTCTGATTAAAAATTGATCACTTAACCTAAAGAAGTTTGATAAAATATCGTTGATTTATTTATTTATTTATTTATTTTTTGCTTGAGGTTGATTTATAAATATATATATTTAAAGTTCAAGATTAACGTGGGTTGACACAACTGGATGTGGGGTTGAGTATCCTTAAATATGACTGAATTTCGACTCCCGTTGGGAGTATCAGACCCTTATGTGTATGGAGCATTCCTCGTTGGGAGACCGCCTCCAAAAGAAGCCGCTGTAGCGATTGATTTAAATTAGTCGGGACAAAATCTCAAATACCAGACGATATTCAAGACATGATATCAAAATTTATATATATATATATATATATATATATATTTATATATATTTAAAGTTCAAGGTTTTTAGGAGTGCACATGGACCTAAGATTTTGGAAGCCCATGCCGCAACCAAAATTTTATGGGCTAAGTAATGAGTCACGCATATGGGCCTAATGACATGGGTTGAAACATTGAGGGGCAGAAGTTCATCTAATTTTCCCTTCATTGATTGATTAATAGGTGGAACGCCAGTGGGGTGTGATTTTGAAAGGGACAATCATTGAAATTGTGGAGGTGAAGAAATGTCCAGATTTGCTTGTCCTCTGATTTAGATGGTGACCCCATTGGGTAAAAAAAAGAATCTTATCTTTAAATCTTTTTTTTTTTTGGCCTCAACAGAGGCTGTTCCTTATTTTCTAACACGGTCCCACCAAATACAGATGAGAGATCTTGCTTTGGCTCATCAAAATAGACTTAAACTAATTCAAGAATCAGGTGATACAATGAAACAGGGTCCTTTTGTTGACTTCAGGGCCAAAGCCTATCATCTTTTGTTAAATCAAGAAGTTAAAAATCAACGGACTTGACTCGATGATAAAGATGTTATATTTTTTAATTAAATATTATATTTAAAATTTAAAAATAAAAAAATTATATTAAAAGAATTTCTTTAAATTGAATTCAATAATACTTGAATCGAATTAATTTAAATATAATTATGAATATTAATTAAATTATACCAAAGAAAAGAACGAAAAAAAAAACCTTAACATAACAATTGTTTCAAACGTTATTACATATTTTTTTCGAATACCAAATATTTGGTTTGAAATATAAATATTAGATACTGTTTTTAGCACAAATTCGTAATTTTAACCTTTTAAAATGTCAAGTGCCGTATCTTTGTCAGCGCAGAACAATTGTTGTTGGTCCCTCACCTGATATCATGGCTAAGGTTTAGTATATGTTTGAAGAAACCCTAGAACGAACTTTTTGTGCAATAAATGGACAAGCCAACAGAGTCCCAACAAGTTGGTCTTTCGGTTTTAAGGAAGTGGTCATCCCCCAAAGCCCAACCCTTCACATTTTCAAGGGTTGTTTGGCTTGCGGAAACCAAAAATGAATCTTGTGCCTTTAAAATGCCGGGGAAACTCAAATAGGTTTTGGTTCTTCTGTTATCTCCAGACAATGCTAGTTAAACTTAATGATAAATAATCACCAAAATACAAAAAGATGAAGTGTCTTTTCAAAATGGTATTAGATCCCATACCCAACGGCCAAGTTGTCTTTTTATTTTATCGTCTATATTTTTTAAAATTATATTTTAATTAATTTGATTCGAATATTTATAAAAACTCTACTTAAAAACGATTATTCCAGTATAATCATTTTTTTTATATTCTGAATTTAAAATTTAATTAAAAAATTTAACATATCATCCCACTACACGAACTATCAATCGATAAAACCAAGATATCTTACCAAACACTAAACACCTACTTTATATATATAAGTGGATTACTTCGGGGTTCAAAATCCCACATTTTCGAATATCTTCCTCATTATAAAAGAACCTAAAGATGATAAAAAGTAGGAATGACCTTTGATTCTTTTATTCCATAGCCATGTTGATGCCCCGACCCACATGTGATGGATATCGACCCGATTCAAGGAATCAATTTTAGGATGTGGCAAGATTCATCAAACTAGCTATATATAAAGCACAGTTTTTTCTTTTTCTTCTAATTTTCTAATTATGTTTTTACCTATTTTCTTATTTAACTTGCCAAAATACGAAGATTATTTCATGCACAATACACAACTAACCTCTTCACCAATAAAAGAATATTCTTTTATACGAACTAGTAATCTTAGGCCTATGTATCTGATCAACCTTGGCTCCCTTTCTCACCATAAGTACTACACCTTACAATAATATTATTTTCATGATTATTATGGCCATTTTTCATTATTTCAGCCATAAAAAAATATTACCATAACGATTATGTTCATCCTCTCATTTCTCCTTCTTCTTTTCCTTTTTTTCTTCCATGCAAAATTAAATTACAATTCTTAAAAATCCCACATGCGGGACACAAGGATTGGAAAGGACCAAACTTTTTATTAAATTTAAAAAGTATTTTGACTTGTTTTTTAAAAGGGTATGAAAAATCATCATTTAAATTCAAGAAAACATTTAATAAAATATTTTAATATAAATTATCACTTATAATATGATTTGTTTAAGCTTAATCCTTCTAAAATTACTAGAAAAAAACATACAAATTTAAAAGCTTAATGTACCAAACAGCGGGATTGCGGCGACATCGGAAAAGATTATTTTTTGGGTCTCGCCTTCGCTCATTTCCTCGGCAAACCTAAGACGCCCACAAAAAATTTAAGGGAAAAAAAAAATTACATTAGGGTCTCCGGTAGGCATCACACGTGTGTGAATATATAGAGTGCATTTCCCAACTAAAACCTCATTTTTGTCTCTCATACACTCGTCCCTTACAAACCCCCCCCCCCTCTCTCTCTCTCTCACACCAATCTCAGCGTCTCCTTTGGAGGCACTTTTACGCTGATTTTGGTTACCAGAGACGCAGACACAGACACCCTCTTGAGAAAATCAATTATTATTTTTTGGGTTTGTGTGTTTTTGTCAAGGGTTTTGTGGGGAGGGAAGTGGGAGAGAGGGAAACCTAGGGGGGTTTTTGATTTTTTGATTTGGTTTTCTTAAATTTCTAGGGTTTTTATTTTTATTGATTTTAATGGCATCGGAAGATGTTGTGGCTAAGACAAGCGAGACAGCGGTGAACACCATCGTTAATTTGGCCGAGGAGGCGAAGATTGCTAGGGAAGGAGTGAAGGCTCCTAGTCATGCTATTCTTAGTATTTGCAAATCTCTGGTAGCTGGTGGTGTCGCTGGTGGCGTGTCAGTCTCTCTCTCTCTCTCTTTCTCTCTCTCTCCGTTTGATCGTTTGATTCATAAATTAGGGCAGTTATTTGATTTCTTAATTGGGAATAGGGGATCTTATTTATGTTGTTGCTTCTTTATGATTGTGCTGATACATATGTTTTGTTTAATTGATTCTCGGAAATTGATGTTTGGAAGAAATAAGTTTGTAGTTTATTCCGAAACGTTTCGAACGCATACATTGTACACTGGTTGTTGTTCTTGTTATTGTTTTCTTCTCCTTCTCGACTGTTGAATGCAATATGCTTGTTGTTTTGGGAATATTATGTTAAATATTATTGTTTTTGCCGGCTCCTTATAGAGCTTCGATGGAAATAAGTGATTTTCAGTCTTGCGCGTGAAGTAACAATGTTGAGGACTGTCACAAGTGAAAAAAGAGAGAAAAAAACACTTTTGTTTATTCTCATTAATTATTTTTTCTTTTTTAGAGATGTTTGAAAACAACTTGAAAATGGAACACATGAGGAATGACACCCTTTCTATCTATTCTTCTTTCCTGATCACACTGCTTGAGGAACGTATTGATGAGAGACATCTTGTTTGCACGTCTTCTTGCAATGCTGTTTCAGTTTATTCCGCATCTAATAATTAGTTATCTTCAAGCTTATATTTTAACAGTTGGTTCCACTTCTAGGTCACGAACTGCTGTGGCTCCTCTTGAAAGACTCAAAATATTGCTACAGGTATATTTTGCTTTTCTTTTGTTTTTTTTTTGGGGGGGGGGGTGGGTGTGGTTCACATGATTGCTCTTTTCACTTATCAAACTTTGTTCTCTATGCTTTATATCCATCCCTATGAGCTAGTCTGTAAACTTCTAAGACACAGATTCCACCAAATGAAGAATGCTGATGATTTCTCTCCAATTTGGAAGTCCATCATGGCTATCACCACTTGTACTTAACACTGCTCAATGACTTTACTGTTCTCTAGCTGTTGACGTGAACTAATGCCATAACCTTGCGATGATCTTCGTCAGTGTCATAGATATCAATTATCACAATGCAGCAATAAATCTATGTTTGCAATCACTTACGGATGTTGCCTCCAATACTGTTGTTTCTGGTCGTGTCACTGCCACTGCCTTGAATAACTGCAGTGCATCCAGTTTTTCCCATAATGCAGTGTCCTCCTTGTTGTTACATTCTAGTCCTTCATTGTTACAAATACAAGAGACCACTAGATCATCATCCATGTTTTTGTAAGAAAGTAAAATCTTCATCTCCTCAGTTTTTTCCTTGTTTATTGGCTGTCTTCGTTTTTGTCTGAGGATATCTTCCTCCTTCGGTGTCGGTTCTCTTCCTCACTTGCCTGTGTAATTTCTTGTCTTTTTTATCTGAAAAAAAAGACAAAAAATAAAACAGCAGAGCCACTTTTAAGTATTCATAGTTTCTCATACTGAACAATTTTCTAGGGTGTCACATCTTGTCCTTGTAGCCCTTTTTCCGATACAACTAAATTGATCTCCAATGTGCATTTTTTGAACAGTGAACTAGTTATTTTCTTGGATTTCATTCTGTATTTTTATTTGCGAAAAGCATTATGTTGATTATTTACATGCCATTGAAAATTGCAGGTCCAAAATCCTCATAACATTAAATACAATGGAACAATTCAAGGCTTGAAATATATATGGAAAACTGAGGGCTTGCGAGGAATGTTCAAAGGCAATGGCACTAATTGTGCTCGAATTGTGCCTAATTCTGCTGTCAAATTCTTTAGCTATGAGCAAGCATCAAAGTAAGCATTTTTTTATTTCTTCCTTTTGCCTATATTAACAATGGAACTTGCTATAGTTTGAAGGCCCGAAGCAGAAGTTGCGGGAAAAGAGTTTGAATTTGATAAAATACTTTGTTATAATGTTTTAAGAGGGTTTGTCAAAAAAAAAATGGAGAATTTTTATAAGATTTAATCATGCTGGTGCTTTTACGTAGGTAGTTATTGAAATCAGATACATAGGAAGATATGAGTGGTGATGGAGATATGCCCACAAGCATTAAATCCACTATCTTTTGAGTTGTTAATTTACCAATTCGATGAGAAATCAGGTAGCAGTTGGATAAAAGTGACTGCAGAAATGATTGCTATGAAGCACACCTAATAGATTGGCTGTTGGTTGACCTGATCATCTTCACTTCTTTTGTTCTCCTATATTTTCAGGTTGAGCTTGAGTTAGGAATTCTGAACCAGCCTGATTGATTCAACCACACACACACACACACACGCTCGTGCCCATATATCTTTTTCTTTTGAGATAGTTGGATTAAAGTGAAGCACAAACATCATTTCTTTTGGAGATCAAACCTAATATGGTTTTTAAAGTTATTTACTTAAGCACCATAACTTTTATATGATGATAAAGTAAACATTTGAAATAATTCAAGAAAGCTCCAAGAGGAGATATGAATAAAGCAATCTGATCTAATTATCTCAATTTTTATATTTTAACAGGGGTATTTTATGGCTTTACCGTCAACAACCCGGCAAAGGTATGGTCGTCCTAACATACCATCTATATTGTTCTACACCTCTTGCAAAATTTGGATGTTTAAACATGCTTTCATTCCACTACTGCAATTCATATTCTTCAGCTTATCTGATCCTGGACCTTGGATTCAGTGGGTTGGTGAAGTCTAGAATTGGCACAGTTAATTTATGCTTGCTTCCTATGTTAGAAACAAATGGCGTTCATGTTAGATGAAGTGAAAATTTCCATAACTTTTTTTTTTTTTTTTTTTTTCTTGTTTAGCTTGCTTTAGTTTATTTATATTTAGCTCACTGATGCCATTAACCAAATTATGAAAATCCGAACACCGTATTTTCATTGAAGAAGTCTTGCTTTTTCATAGACATCACCCTGTGTTATCATAAAAGTGATGAATTCATTTACTTGTGTAACCATTTCATACCCCTACAGTTCAAGTTTATGTCTTGTTTGTTAAGGTCGAAGTGCACACTTCTTGTGCTTGTGAGTGAGATGGTGGTGGAATGAGAAAATGTTAAACCTGTTTTATTTATTCCCTTTTAACAGAAGATGCAGAACTTACTCCAGTTCTACGTCTTGGTGCTGGAGCATGTGCTGGAATCATTGCCATGTCAGCAACTTATCCAATGGACATGGTTCGAGGTCGGCTAACCGTCCAGGTAACAATTAGGCTTATAATCTTTGACTTTAACTATGTGATTTTTACAGTTTGTGCCTTGACAAAGCACTTGCACGGTTATAACTAGTGGTCTTACTTTTTTCTTTGTGTTTCTTGCAGACAGAGAAGTCACCCCGACAATACAGAGGAATTTTTCATGCCTTATCAACAGTCTTCCGTGAAGAGGGACCTCGTGCACTGTACAAAGGCTGGCTCCCATCAGTCATTGGAGTCGTAAGTGGACTATCTGCATTTAGAGAAAAAATTATGATTCTTAACCCACCATAATTATAATCTTAAATTTATATTGTATTACATTCCCTTGATATGGATTTTTGCCTTCGCTATGATTATTTATGTAATAACTCACAAACACCAAATGAGTAAAGGTAACAAATGCACAAGTAGGCATTGGCTGGCAGTTGTTGTACTCGGTACCTTTCTCAGAGTACAATCTAGCATTAGTAGTTACCTTGTTTATCACCTAGATTAACCTTTCATCTGTCTCTGATTTATTTATTTATTTTTTGGTTTCCACCATCGGTATCTAGAGCTATGCTCCGACTAATCCGGTTCATTCGTCTGCGGGGGCCCTATTAGGGGGCTTTGCATGTCATCATGTTGCTGCAAGTAATACTGAAACAGGCATACTTATGGTTATTCTATTGTTTTCTCCGTTTTGAAGGTTTTAGTTGCCTCTCTAGTAACTTGGTCCTTTTTCCTTTTGTTGTTAGTACAATTGTTGGTGTTGGGACTTTCTTTGTATATATCTTTTTGTCTCTATTGACAATGTTTATGATTGTAATTGCCGATATTTAATCTGGCATTCACCAATAGTAGGAGGGAGGGTAAAGGTCATCAGGGAGGTCTGTAATTGAAATTTACGAGAATGAAAGAGAGAATATTTTCTGTGTCACTAGTTTTGTTTTATATGCTCTTCCCAAAGAGTTCCTTACGAATATATTTAATGAAAATGTAAATCAGAATGAGCTGGAAACCCCTAAAAAGGTTACCACTGTTTCTACACCTGCTGGATTTCTCTATTTCACTTCTGAGATGCATGCTGGAGCTGTTTTCTAGTCAATTTTAAACTGTCTTGCCAATTTGAATGGTGATGAAATTTTAAAATGTTCTATGAACTGGGATCAAATTCAGCCTTTCGGGATGACCAGCCTATTTTTTATGGCAGGGGCTGAATGTTACAGATTTTACGGACTGAATTTATTGTTACTCATAATTTCTACATAGTATCATCAAGGACATTAGTTGAACCATTTTTTCTTTTCTTAAAATTGTGAATCCAGAGAGAAAATTTGTGTTTCTGCTGTTTTGACATTTGTTTTGTGGTGTTTGTAGGTACCATATGTGGGCCTTAATTTTGCTGTCTATGAATCTCTCAAAGATTGGTTGATTAAAACTAAACCATTGGGACTTGTTAGTGAGGACAATGAAATAGGTGTCATTACTAGGCTTGCATGTGGGGCTGCTGCTGGTACTGTTGGTCAAACAATTGCTTACCCTCTTGATGTCATTCGTAGAAGAATGCAGATGGTAGGATGGAAAGACGCTGCTTCAGTTGTTACTGGTGATGGAAGGACCAAGGCCACACTTGAATACAATGGCATGGTTGATGCCTTTAGAAAAACAGTTCGATATGAGGGTTTTGGAGCACTGTACAAAGGCTTGGTCCCCAATTCAGTAAAGGTAAATCTGCTTCACTGTCTTAGAATTAACATGTTAACACACTACTACTCATTTCGCATTAGCTTAGACCAACCTCAGATGTTGGAGTCATCTGATAGGAGGATATCTAATGTAATTGAAGATGGTGT
This sequence comes from Dillenia suffruticosa, assembly GCA_033439265.1. Classification (NCBI taxonomy): domain Eukaryota; kingdom Viridiplantae; phylum Streptophyta; class Magnoliopsida; order Dilleniales; family Dilleniaceae; genus Dillenia; species Dillenia suffruticosa. Next base: position 17,216,994 of record JAVTVX010000005.1, on the reverse strand, counting down.
CATTTGTTCTCTATAGATGATATTATTCTAATTTTGGAATTTATTTAAACATGGTTACGCTATTGTCCTGTCTGTACTCTGATAAACTTCCAACTAGTCTTTCTATTGAATTATTATTCTATCTGTTGCTGCAACTTTTCTCTGTATCTACTAGTGAACCGTAGAAATAAGTGCTATCATTCTTTGTGATAAAATTTTTCTGATGGAACGTCTTATGCTTTCTAGGTGGTTCCATCCATTGCAATTGCTTTTGTAACATACGAGATGGTGAAGGATGTTCTTGGAGTTGAGATGAGGATATCCGACTAAAGGAAGAGCATCTGCCCAGTTGTCTTGCAATTTTTTTGAGAGGAGGCAAAAGTATTTTAGGTGGTACTAAATCCAAGCGTACGAGGAAATTGAGACTTTTTTTCTCATTTTACAGTAGGCGTGCCACAGCTTTTCCTCTTATCAGATTCCTAAAGCCGCAATACATTATTAGCTTTTTGTTCATGTATTCAGTTAATAAGCATTTATTTTATCAGGTAATGATTTACCAGATACAATTTACTGGCTTTGTGAAAAATTCTAGCTCTGGCCTGGTTTGATCCATGGGAACTGAGCTTTTCTTTTCCCTTACTAGGAACTGAAACTTATGTTTATGACCTAGTTTTCTATGTATGAGATTGCTTCTAGATCAAATGACTAATAAATGATGTCCCATTTGTTTCTTGGGAATTTTGTACCATACTCCTGATCTGTATCCTTTTATCATGGCTTCTTCTACATTCATAATTTCATGATTCACTGGCTCGAATATGGCTATCATTGATATGATTTTTGTTTATGCATGCAGCATACCGCTACAAACTTCCTTTTTGATGTTATGGATTGAGCTTAGGCTTGAAGCACTGATGATCAATAGTGATATCAGCGCTTCGTAGGATCTCAGCTTTGTAAAACAACGCGTTGTGATGGCTACTGAGTTCAACCCGAGAATAGAAGAACTTGGAGTTTTGGATGAAGTAAGAAATTAATGAGGATAAAGTATAACATGCCCGAGGTTGGAGGGGATAAAGGCTGCATTTTTAAGAAATAAATAGCAATCTGAAGGACTTTAGAGGCATTTTTTAAGATTTCTAGTGGTCTTGCTCGACTTTTAGCAATGTGTGTTGAAATGCATTGTCCATACCATCAAAAATAAATAAATAAATAAATAAATTCGAGGGGGCAAATAACCTCTCCTCCGCTCCCTCCACACGCGCCCACAAACTAACTAGAGAACAAGGTGTTGAGCTTGGCTTTATAAGGTAAAACAGCATAATTTAAGCATTGTACTCTGGGTTATAAGAAGGATCTAGGAAAATGTATATTAAAATTTAAAACAAGTGCAGTAACAAATTACACAACACTCTGAATGTATGCATGATCAGAGCTAAGTTTTGAACTAGTCTCATGTAACTAGCTTGATCAAACATTATCTAAAACTCTACCATGATAAATCTTAAACAACAAACCTACCTCAAAAAAATGAACCTAACTCTAATTTGTAAACACTCAGATTGACTAGGTACAAAAATATTTCAAGACCTCTGAGCAGCCCTCTGGGTTCTCCTTGTCATCTTCAACAGCATTTCTTTGAGATCTTCACAGCAGCTTCTATGATAATCAATCCGCAAACACAGCTGTCTAATGGCTTCTTTTTTCTCCTCTCCGAGACCTAACATTCCCTCATCTTTTTCTTTCATCACCTTCTCCAATTCACCCACTACATTTTGAAGCTGAGCGACAGCTTTACTCAGACTCTCGTTCTCACGTTCTTCCTTTCCTACCTTCATTTCTAGGTCACCAACTTTCTCTTTTAGCGCCAAAACCTGTTTTTCCTTCTCTTGCAATTGCTTGGCCAACTTAGCTACCTCCCCCTTTAGCTCTTGTTTCTCAATTCTGGTCACAGCAACCCAGTCCTTGGCATTTTTGAAGTCGTACAAGATATCAGTAACACGCCTCATGAGCTTATCATAGCCTGTCTCAAACTCTCCTGTCAGCGACTCTAGTCCTGCCAAAGTGCCTTTTACTTTGCCAGTGATATCAGCAACGATCCTATCCTGAGCTTCATTATTGAATGCAATCACTCTCGACAATGTGCTGACTCTCTCTTCTAGTGCTCTCTGCTCTTTCTGGTACCTTTCTTCTGCAACTCTATGACTCTCTTCCTTCTCAGTTAATAACTGCTCTGTGACCCGAAGCTTCTGATTTGATAGCCTGAGCTTAACTTCAATGCTACGAACATTCTCTACAGAGCTACCAATTTCATCTTCCTTTATTTCAAGATCTCTTTTCAAGTCATCCACCATTCTTTCCAAATCAGCAATCACTTCGTCTTTTGATTCGATGCCCCTTTGGAATCCTTCTGCCATTTCCTCCATCTTTCTTTCTACATCTTGGAGATTCAACTTGGACTCCTGCAACCCAGCTTGAACCTGAGTCAAACTTTCAGAAGATTCCTGTTTCTCTTTCTCAAGCTCCAATTCCAGTTGGCTTTTCTGCGCCTGCAATGAATGCAACACTCCTTTTAGGCAATCTAGCTCTGCCGTTAAAGCCATAATCTGACCAGAAGCTTCGGTATCTCTGTCAGCAACTTTTGTCTGGAGTGTAGACAGCTCATCCCCACTATCTTTTACATTTTGCTCCAACTCAAGAATCCTATCATGCAGCAGATCTATGTCGCTGTTTCTACTAGTAAGCAACTCATCCAGTCTAGTTTTCTGATGTCTAAGAGAGTCCACCTCTGATTCCAGACTTGTCACCTGAACAGTAAGAGCAGCATTATCTTCTAGTAGTCTCTGGTGATCAGTAGTTTTGCTTGCTAGTTCTTCTTTCAAATTTCGTATCTGAGTCAGGTACCCTGACATCTCATTATTAATCTTCTCAATATGTAACTCTGATTGGGCTTTATGGTTCTTTAGGGACTCTAGTTCCTGTTGCAAAATGCTACCCTGATCAAGCAGACCCTGAATTTGAGCTGATGTTTCATTGGTTACACGTGCCATCTGTTCTTCCAGATCAGCCTTCTGAGCTTGTAACAAATCCACCTCTTGCTGCACACCACAGACTTGTTCTGTCAAGGATGAAATTTGAGATGAGGCTTCTCTCTGTCCATTCTCAAATGTCTTTCGCAGGGTAGAGAGCTCATCTTCTCTCTCAGTTAGCTCTCTTTCCAAGTCAATAGCTCTTGCACAAAGTCCATTCTTCTCCTTGGTCAACTCGTCTGTTATAGAGTTACTGCTGTTCACCTTCTCTTCCAATTGGCTTTTCTCAGTGAGTAAAAATTCAACCTCCAGTTCCATCTCCTTTATCCGCTCCACAAAACCTCTCTGCTCTTCCAGTATTTTCTCTTCAACCGCAATCTTGCTCAGTAACTCCCCTTTTAGATTTTCTATCTGCAATTCCAACTCTGATATTTCTTGAGCCCTATGCTGGAGTTGCAACTCTAAGTTGGATCTTTGGCCATTTGCAGTCCCTAATTCTTGTTGCATTGCACTGACCTGATCCTCAAAGCTTCTCACATGGTAGGATAATTCAATACTTTTCTGGCTGATAAGTTGCTCCAATTCACCCTTTTGCGTGCTTAAGCTATCCACCTCCAGCTTCAAATTTTTGACCTGGCCTGTCATGTTCTCTATTTCAGAGAGTAAACGACACTCATTATCCTCAAGTTTCTCCATTAGAGAGGAAATCTCATTGCTTTTCTCATTGGACATGATTTCAAGCTTTGAGATTTGAGATTGCAGCCCTCGGTTTTCTTCTTCAAGCTGTTTGGCTTCGGTTTCCATTTTCTCAATCAGTTTTTGCATTTCCTTCAGTTGGCCACTCTGTGAATCACGCTCCACTTCCAAGCTTGCAATATGTGCCTCCAAACCTGCTATTCGAGCTGTCGATACACTCTTGTGAATCTCATGCATCTCCCTAAGAGCCGGGAGTTCCCTTTCCCTTTCTCCCAGTTTGTTCTCACTCTCCTCGAGCTTCTTCAACAGAGAAGAGATCTCGTTACTTTTCTCAGAGGACATAATTTCAAGCTTTGAGATTTGAAATTGCAGCCCTTGGATTTCTTCTTCTAGCACTTTAGCATTACCCGCCTCCCGGTCGATCTGCTCTAGCATTTCCTTCAGTTTGCCGCTCAGTAAATCACGCTCCACTTCCAAGGTTGTTATCTGCGCCTCCAAACCAGCTATTCTAGCGGATGATTCAGTCTTGTGGACCTCATGCATCTCCCTAAGAGTTAGGAGTTCCCTCTCTCTTTCTCCCAGTTTGTTCTCATTCTCCTTAAGCTTCTTCAGCAGAGAGAAGATCTCATCACTTTTCTCAGAGGACATAATTTCCAGCTTTGAGATTTGAAATTGCAGCCCTTGGTTTTCTTCTTCTAGCACTTTAGCATTACCAGCCTCCCTGTCAATCTGCTCTTGCATTTCCTTTAGTTTGCTGCTCAGTGAATCACGCTCCACTTCCAGGGTTGTTATCTGTGCCTCCGAACCAGCTATTCTAGCTGATGATTCAGTCTTGTGAACCTCATGCATCTCCCTATGAGTTAGGAGTTCCCTCTCTCTTTCTCCCAGTTTGTTCTCATTCTCCTTGAGCTTCTTCAACAGAGAGGAGATCTCATCACTTTTCTCAGAGGACATAATTTCAAGCTTTGAGATTTGAAATTGCAGCCCTTGGATTTCTTCTTCTAGCACTTTAGCATTACCAGCCTCCCAGTCGATCTGCTCTTGCATTTCCTTCAGTTTGCCGCTCAGTGAATCACGCTCCACTTCCAAGGTTGTTATCTGTGCCTCCAAACCAGCTATTCTAGCTGATGATTCAGTCTTGTGGACCTCATGCATCTCCCTAAGAGTTAGGAGTTCCCTTTCTCTTTCTCCCAGTTTGTTCTCATTCTCCTCAAGCTTCTTCAACAGAGAGGAGATCTCGTAACTTCTCTCAGAGGACATAATTTCAAGCTTTGAGATTTGAAATTGCAGCCCTTGGTTTTCTTCTTCTAGCACTTTAGCATTACCAGCCTCCCTGTCAATCTGCTCTTGCATTTCCTTCAGTTTGCTGCTCAGTGAATCACGCTCCACTTCCAGGGTTGTTATCTGTGCCTCCGAACCAGCTATTCTATCTGATGATTCAGTTTTGTGAACCTCATGCATCTCCCTAAGAGTTAGGAGTTCCCTTTCGCTTTCTCCCAGTTTGTTCTCATTCTCCTTGAGCTTCTTCAACAGACAGGAGATCTCTTCACTTTTCTCAGAGGACATAATTTCAAGCTTTGAAATTTGAAATTGCAGCCCTTGTATTTCTTCTTCTAGCACTTTAGCATTACCAGCCTCCCAGTCGATCTGCTCTTGAATTTCCTTCAGTTTGCCGCTCAGTGAATCACGCTCCACTTCCAAGGTTGTTATCTGTGCCTCCAAACCAGCTATTCTAGCTGATGATTCAGTCTTGTGGACCTCATGCATGTCCCTAAGAGTTAGGAGTTCCCTCTCTCTTTCTCCCAGTTTGTTCTCATTCTCCTCGAGCTTCTTCAACAGAGAGGAGATCTCGTCACTTTTCTCAGAGGACATAATTTCAAGCTTTGAGATTTGAAATTGCAGCACTTGGATTTCTTCTTCTAGCACTTTAGCATTACCAGTCTCCCAGTCTATCTGCTCTTGCATTTCCTTCAGTTTGCCGCTCAGTGAATCACACTCCACTTCCAAGCTTGCAATATGTGCCTCCAAACTGGCTATTTGAGCTGACGATACACTCTTGTGAATCTCGTGCATCTCCCTAAAAGCTGGGAGTTCCCTTTCTCTTTCTCCCAGTTTGTTCTCACTCTCCTCGAGCTTCTTCAACAGAGAGGAGATCTTGTCACTTTTCTCAGAGGACATAATTTCAAGCTTTGAGAATTGAAATTGCAGCCCTTGGATTTCTTCTTCTAGCACTTTAGCATTACCAGCCTCCCAGTTGATCTGCTCTTTCATGTCCTTCAGTTTGCCACTCAGTGAATCACGCTCCACTTCCAAGGTTGTTATCTGCGCCTCCAAACCAGCTATTCTAGCTGATGATTCAGTCTTGTGGACCTCATGCATCTCCCTAAGAGTTAGGAATTCCCTCTCTCTTTCTCCCAGTTTGTTCTCATTCACCTCAAGCTTCTTCAACAGAGAGGAGATCTCGTCACTTTTCTCAGAGGACATAATTTCAAGCTTTGAGATTTGAAATTGCAGCCCTTGGATTTCTTCTTCTAGCACTTTAGCATTACCAGCCTCCCAGTCGATCTGCTCTTGCATTTCATTCAGTTTGCTGCTCAGTGAATCACACCCCACTTCCAAGGTTGTTATCTGTGCCTCCAAACCAGCTATTCTAGCTGATGATTCAGCCTTGTGGGCTTCATGCATCTCCCTAAGAGTTAGGAGTTCCCTTTCTCTTTCTCCCAGTTTGTTCTCATTCTCCTCAAGCTTCTTCAACAGAGAGGAGATCTCGTAACTTCTCTCAGAGGACATAATTTCAAGCTTTGAGATTTGAAATTGCAGCCCTTGTATTTCTTCTTCTAGCACTTTAGCATTACCAACCTCCCTGTCAATCTGCTCTTGCATTTCCTTCAGTTTGCTGCTCAGTGAATCACACTCCACTTCCAGGGTTGTTATCTGTGCCTCCGAACGAGCTATTCTATCTGATGATTCAGTCTTGTGAACCTCATGCATCTCCCTAAGAGTTAGGAGTTCCCTCTCTCTTTCTCCCAGTTTGTTCTCATTCTCCTTGAGCTTCTTCAACAGAGAGGAGATCTCGTCACTTTTCTCAGAGGACATAATTTCAAGCTTTGAGATTTGAAATTGCAGCCCTTGGTTTTCTTCTTCTAGCACTTTAGCATTACCAGCCTCCCTGTCAATCTGCTCTTGCATTTCCTTCAGTTTGCTGCTCAGTGAATCACGCTCCACTTCCAGGGTTGTTATCTGTGCCTCCGAACCAGCTATTCTAGCTGATGATTCAGTCTTGTGAACCTCATGCATCTCCCTATGAGTTAGGAGTTCCCTCTCTCTTTCTCCCAGTTTGTTCTCATTCTCCTTGAGCTTCTTCCACAGAGAGGAGATCTCATCACTTTTCTCAGAGGACATAATTTCAAGCTTTGAGATTTGAAATCGCAGCCCTTGGATTTCTTCTTCTAGCACTTTAGCATTACCAGCCTCCCAGTTGATCTGCTCTTGCATTTCCTTCAGTTTGCTGCTCAGTGAATCACGCTCCACTTCCAAGGTTGTTATCTGTGCCTCCAAACCAGCTATTCTAGCTGATGATTCAGTCTTGTGGACCTCATGCATCTCCCTAAGAGTTAGGAGTTCCCTTTCTCTTTCTCCCAGTTTGTTCTCATTCTCCTCAAGCTTCTCCAACAGAGAGGAGATCTCGTAACTTCTCTCAGAGGACATAATTTCAAGCTTTGAGATTTGAAATTGCAGCCCTTGGTTTTCTTCTTCTAGCACTTTAGCATTACCAGCCTCCCTGTCAATCTGCTCTTGCATTTCCTTTAGTTTGCTGCTCAGTGAATCACGCTCCACTTCCAGGGTTGTTATCTGTGCCTCCAAACCAGCTATTCTAGCTGATGATTCAGTCTTGTGGACCTCATGCATCTCCCTAAGAGTTAGGAGTTCCCTTTCTCTTTCTCCCAGTTTGTTCTCATTCTCCTCAAGCTTCTTCAACAGAGAGGAGATCTCGTAACTTCTCTCAGAGGACATAATTTCAAGCTTTGAGATTTGAAATTGCAGCCCTTGGTTTTCTTCTTCTAGCACTTTAGCATTACCAGCTTCCCTGTCATTCTGCTCTTGCATTTCCTTCAGTTTGCTGCTCAGTGAATCACGCTCCACTTCCAGGGTTGTTATCTGTGCCTCCGAACCAGCTATTCTATCTGATGATTCAGTTTTGTGAACCTCATGCATCTCCCTAAGAGTTAGGAGTTCCCTTTTGCTTTCTCCCAGTTTGTTCTCATTCTCCTTGAGCTTCTTCAACAGACAGGAGATCTCGTCACTTTTCTCAGAGGACATAATTTCAAGCTTTGAAATTTGAAATTGCAGCCCTTGTATTTCTTCTTCTAGCACTTTAGCATTACCAGCCTCCCAGTCGATCTGCTCTTGCATTTCCTTCAGTTTGCCGCTCAGTGAATCACGCTCCACTTCCAAGGTTGTTATCTGTGCCTCCAAACCAGCTATTCTAGCTGATGATTCAGTCTTGTGGACCTCATGCATGTCCCTAAGAGTTAGGAGTTCCCTCTCTCTTTCTCCCAGTTTGTTCTCTTTCTCCTCGAGCTTCTTCAACAGAGAGGAGATCTCGTAACTTCTCTCAGAGGACATAATTTCAAGATTTGATATTTGAAATTGCAGCTCTTCGTTTTCTTCTTCTAGCACTTTAGCTTTACCAGCCTCCCTGTCAATCTGCTCTTGCATTTCCTTCATTTCGCCACTCAATGAATGATGCTCCACTTCCAGGGTTGTTATCTGCGCCTCCAAACCAGCTATTCTAGCTGATGATTCAGACTTGTGGACCTCATGCATCTCTCTTAGAGTTAGGAGTTCCCTTTCTCTTTCTCCCAGTTTGTCCTTCAACTCCTGGGCCTCAGAAATTAGTACTTGTATCTGGTTCTGCACTCGCTCAATCTCTTTCGAACTCTCCGAAAGTTTTGACGCTAGAGACCTATTATCTTCTTCTGCAGATCTGACAGTCTCACTCAACTCTGCAACTTCTTGTTTTGCTGATTCCAATTGCTGCTTCATATACAATGCCTCCCCAGTAACAGATTCTACTTCTTGCTTAAGAGTTACATTCTCAGCTTCATTTTGAGCAGCTATGACTCTTAGATCTTCAATAATTTTTCTTCCCTCTTCAATCCTTTCCAGAGCTACTGCATTCTCCGTAATTAAAGTATTTTTTTCACTTTTTAACTCTTCAATCATCTGATTCAATTCAGCTTCTAACCTACCAGATCCATTCAGTTTTATATTAAGATCTTCATTTTCAGCTGCCAGAGTTGATTTTTCAAAACTCAGCCTCTCATTAGCAGTCCTCAATCCTCCAATTACATCTTCTACTTTTTTCACCTGGTTCACTGCTTTCTCCAGTTCATCATGCTGAGCTTCCTTTTCTCCAATTGTACCTGACAACTTCTCCTTCAGGTCTGCAACCTCTGCTCTTGCTGTTTCAAGCTCCTGTCTCATGCTTTCTGCCACCGCACTTCCAAACACTCCATTGTTGTTGTCCTTCTCCTTTGACGAATAGTCACACTCCGAGTCAGAGCTGGAATCAGGCGAGGAATCAGTTCCCTTCTTTTCCCTTTCGCCGCCAACTTTTCTCCATAGCGTGCCAGTGAGATGATCGTACCGGTCATAGAGGGAATCGTAATGCTTATGGAAATCTTCAACAAGCCTGGAGAGTTGCTCTCTCTTTGACTTCTTTGTTGAGCTCTCATTGCCCTCTTCTTGCTCTTCATCATTTATTAGCTCCATGATCTTGCTCATCTTGTCCTCAACTCTGCAAGAAGAAATAGGTATTTTCTGAATCAAGCAGTTACAAGACCAATTGCAGCAATTGCAATATGAAATAATTAAATAATTTGAGTCAAAGTGCTTGATGCTAATAATCTCCGAACTGAACCAATTGCTTAAATATGGGTAGCAGGCAATTTGTATCAAAACATAGCAAACTATTTCATAGTTGGATGAAACAAAATGCAAGAAACCATAATGAAGGTGTATGGAACACAACATGAGAGTTAGAATTACCTAGTTTGGATCCTTTCAGATGCTCAACATTTTCAGGATCGATATCGCTCCCAAAGGACTTTATTGACTCCCACCAATGCCTCCTCTTCATCATCTCTCCTTCAGTTCTTTAACAAAGTTTTCAAGTGTCTCCAATTCAAGACTTGACTATCTTCATCCTAAAGACTTGAGACCTGATAATATAATCAAGGAGGTCATAAACTTTCAGACAGTGTTAGAGAAACATACTTGTATTCAGAAATTCATCTCCTTGAAAGTGAATTGCATCATGTTCTGTGTCTATCGAAATAATGAAAAAGGACACCACGAGATTTCTCAAAGAATTTTGAAATGGAAATGAAAAGAATAATTCTAGATAATGAGTACGGGCAAAATCATCGAACAAAAATCATATGCAAAAGCAACAAGAGAAGGAGCCTGATGAAGTAAGAACAATGGTCCTTAAGTCTAATGTTTGACTTTTGCATCCAGAAAACAGCTCATCTCATTTAAAATTGTTTGACTACTACCTTAAAAAATTAAAATAAATAATCCGTAAAGAAGAGAAACCTTAATCTGCACGCACTCAAATTGCATTTTTATTTTCTGATCCTTTTTTAATACCATTTAGAAAACTTTCCTGAAATTGAAATGCCCAATAATATTTCTCTGAATTTTAATAACAGCCCAACCACTTCCAGGTCCGCAAACGTCAGTTTTAACCGACCATAGAAATTTGCAATCATACATGGGCTTCATTATTACTTCCAAATATATATTCTCTCCCTCTCTCTCTCTCTCTGTGTGCGTGTGTGTACTATATGATGATTCATAAGGAACAGAGCGATTTATAGAGAATAATAAAAAAGGATAACCACTTTCCATTAAAAAGTGAATCAAATGAATTTGGGGAAAGTTACTAAGCACCAAAAAGCATTCATTTCATTTAATCAAATCTGCACCTTTATAAGAAGACCCAATTCGATTCGGATTAAAATTATCAGAAACAAAACCCTTCATGATCAATCAGACAGAGAGAGAGAGAATTCACCTGAAACTGTTCGTCGCAGATGTATCTTAGCTCCAGTGATCTGGACTCAAGTCAGTCTTCACCCCCTACAAAATAAAAAAGAAAAAAAAAAAGGAAAATCAATGTAAATTAAATGTGGGTTTTGATTTCAAGAAACTTGAAATAAATCAAAATTTTGATTTTTAAAGTTCTCAGACAAAAGATCTGATTTTTCTTTTGGGGATTCAATAAAAAACAATCGAAGAGACTGTCGAGTCAAAATTAAGACCAAAGGGAAGTTAAATCAGTGAACTTCAAAATCAAGATTCTATATACCCAAAGTGATTATTCAAGAAATGAAGATGAAATTAGACAAGTGGAATTATTTAAGAGGAGAATTTAAGAAAAGAGATGTTACCTGAGAATTATTCGGAGTTGTCAAGTGGGAGTCGAGAGTTTGATGTCATGCAAAGCAACTCCAACCTCTCAAACCTCAACTTTGTCGACCCCAACATGGAGATAATCAAAATTCCAAGGATCCATTTCCTTCTTTTAAAATTTTGGAGAGAGAGAGAGAGTAAATAGGAAAAAAAAAAGAAAACGGGAATAGGAGATTTTATGTAATTAATTAATTTAATTTGGATTTGTGTATCCACTGAATGCTGAACCTGAAAGGCGTTTTGTCTGAACTAGAGCACTAACATGGGAAATTTGTACTTTCTTGTCTTTCCCAAAAGCCCTCTGGTTTGTGTTTTATTACAGAAATGTCCACTCAATATTATTCTTGGACGACAATTTGATCATATGGTACGAGTCATTCAAATTGTCATAATATTTTCGAAAAATCCCACGATATGTTCTACGCCACGTCGGTCGGTTTCCCGCGCTTTTTGTTCTTTGTCTTGTCCGGCTCCGGATCGAAGCTTTTTGAATGTGGGTCCACGTCTTAGGCATAAATCCACCCCTGCAATATTTAAAATTAATTTTTATACGACCACAAAATAAATTAAAATTATTATAATTTAAACCTATTCTTTTTAAAAAATTAATCAGATACATATTTTTAAACTATATGTCACATAATAATGAAAAAAAATAAAAAATAATTTTTAAATTTTTTTCAGTTGAGGGAATTTAATATTTTCTTTGAATTGATTACGGGATTTGATAATTAAAAATCTCTCTGTTGAAAATAATTTAAAAATTATCTTAAACATAATTAAATTAAATTATTAACTCAAAATTAGGATAAGCTATTTTATGTTTGAATTTTTTTTTATAAAGTTTATTCAAATTGTTTGGAATTGATGCATATGGATTGACATGGATCGGCATGACCGTATCAGTCGGATCATGATTGGTCCATTTTTGAACTAACCATTTTTTGCCTTCTACCTCAATTGGCATGGTAAGCTAGGCCTCTATCAGCAATCAACATCAAGCTTAATTTTTTTTTTCACATTTATGTTATTTTTCAAAAGTATTATGTCATTGACATGTTACACCAGGCCAAAGCTATCCTCTAAAATTTTAAATTATAATGCATAATCGATTGGTGTTTATCTATTAATTTTAAAATAATATCGTGTTTCTGGATGAAAGAAACAGAGAAAATTGACTAAGATCTCAAATATAATAAACTTAATGATGGTGTGAAATTAAAAAAAAAAAAAAAAAGTAAATTGCTTTACGTACTTTTCAGGAATAAAAAAAAAAAAAAAAAAAATCAATATTAAGGTTACAAGACAGAGAGCTTGAGGGGCATCTACCAATTTTGTGATAAGCCTGGAAAAGAGTCGGACTGAACAATTACAGGAGTGATTGATTTACTAAAAAAAGTTGAAAGTACCAAGTAGCAAGATGGACAAACTTCTTTAGGGTATTGGCGTTCTGACTTCAGCCTTCATTTTTGAGATCACTTCCCTGAAATGAAGGCAGCGACTCCTTTGGTAATCAATCCCCATGCAGAGCTGTCTAATGGCCTCCTTCTTCTCCTCACCTAGAGAAACCATTCCTTCTTGTTTCTCTTTTACTATGTTCTCCAAGTCCCCCACCTTCTTCTCAAGTTGACCTACACATTTTATCTGATAGGACTTCTCACCTTCCTCTTTCCTTAACTTGTTTTCCAATTGAGAAAAAGCGTCTTTCAGACTTGATTCCTTCTCAGACATGTCCTGCAGTTGCTGAGCTAGATTGTCAACTTGCTTCTTCAGTTGTTCTGCCTCTTTATTCCTCCCCTCAATCCATGTTTTAACCAACTGAAGCTCAGTGGTCAGATCAGAAATGCGGAGCGAGTAGTTTTGGCTGTCCTGCTCGAACTTGCTGAACATTGAGTTTAGTCCCGACGCTGCATCCTTTGTTGTCTCAGAGATAATGTATAATTTTTGAAGCATTTCATCAAGTGAGCCATGTTGTTGCTCACATTCGTCTTTTGTTCTTCTGTAGCCTTCATTGGTTTCAGCGTGCAATTGTTCTGCAATAAGGATTCTTCGGCTTAGAATACGTAGATTGTCTTCAGAGTTCTTGCGGATTTCTTCTGACATTTCTTCCATCTTCCTTTCTGCAATTTGGAGAGTTGATTTGGACTGTTGAAACAAATGTCTAGCATTTTGCTTATACTCTTCTTTCAGCTTCGTAATGAGATCATCCTTTTCTTTCAAAGCTTTCTCCTGGTCTGCCCTAAGAGAATCAAATGGATTTCTCGGTGTCTGAAGGCATCGAGGGGTCTGCAGTGACTCCAACTCCAATTTCAAGTTGCCAATCTGTGTTGTTAAAGCCTCGGCTTTCTTCTCAAGAGACATGAGTTGATTGCTTCTCTCTGCTATTATTGTCTCCTGTTCAGAAATTTTGTCCAGCAGATCTTTCTTTTCTTCATCCAACTGATCTACTTCTTGGTTTTTGATTCTTATTATCTGTTCCAGCTCCGATTTCTGGTCACATAAAGAGATCAGCTCAAGTTCGAGGTCCTTTACCCGTACTTTTAGCCCCTCACTCTCTTCCGCCATTTTCTCCAAATTGTTCATCTGGTTCCTCTCCATCTCAGAAATTCTGCCCATCAGTACCTTCCTTTCCTCTTTCAACTGATCTATATCATGGCTTCGAGAACATATCTCTTCTTCCAACCCAGCTTTCTGACTGCAGAAGGAGCTCAGTTTGAGCTCCAAGTCCTTAGCGAGAGCTTCAAGTCCTTCCTTCTCTTCCACCATTCTCTCCAGATCATTCAACTGGTTTCTGTCCAACTCCGAGATTCTTCCTTGCAACGCATCCCTTTCCTCTTTCAATCGATCTACACTATCATTTCTGGCACTTAGCTCTTCTTCCAGTTCAATTTTTTGACTACAAAGGGAGCTCACCTCAAGTTCCAAGTCCTTAACCCGGGCTTGAAGTCCGTCCTTCTCTTCCAGCATTTCCTTCTGATCCTCGTTCTTGCTTGCTAGTTTATTTTTAAGGCTGTTAATTTTCTTTTGGTATCTCACAATTTCTTCGTTCGGACATTCTGGCTCAGATTGGACTTTCTCCAATGAAGATTCATTTTCACGGGCTATCTGGGCCTCTAATTCGCCTTTCTGGGTGCTTAAACTCTCTATCTTCTTTCTTAGATTCTCAACCTCTTCCATCAAATCCTCTATTTTGGACTCTGAATTCTTCGTTAAAGCAGAAAGTTCAATCCCTTGCTGCTTTAATGATGTTTCTAGCCCTGAATTTAGAGCATGCAGTGCTTGGTTCTCCTTCTGCAATTGTGTTATTTCAGATAGTTGACCTCCAATTTGTGCTTCTAACTCATTTATTCGAACATACGCTTGGGTAATCATTTCTGTCTGCCCCATTTTCTCCTGCAACCTGCTGCAGTCATCCATGAGTTTTATTTGTTGTTCTTGTGCAGCCTCAGCTTCGAGTTTCAAATCTTTGATCACCTTTTCAGCTTCTTGTAGTTCCAAATTCAAGGCTTCCTTCTCCTCACCTGCAGAGGTCAGTTTCTCCTGCAACTTGCTGCAGTCATCGATGAGTTTTATCTGTTGTTCTTGTGCAGCCTCAGCTTCGAGTTTCAAATCTTTGATCACCTTTTCAGCTTCTTGTAGTTCCAAATTCATGGCTTCCTTCTCCTCACCTGCAGAGGTCAGTTTCTGTTTCAGCTTAGCAATTTGAAGGTTTGCATTTTCGAGCTCTTGCCTAAAACTCTGAGTCACTTTCTGCAGATCTTCGGTGTTAGTCATGTCATCAGAAGAAAAATAATCTGTTTCTGATTCTGAGTTGGTTGGAGACACGAATGGAGCTTCCTTCTCTTTCTTGTCATAGATGCGTCTTCTTATCTCTCCTCTAAGTTGATCGTAAAGAGCATACAGTGACCGATATCTTTTGTGGAATTCCTCAACGAGTTCTATGACTTCTGACTTTTCTTTGAAGTCCTTTTGAGGTTGCCCTGATGCTTTCTTATTATCTCCATCTATTATCAGCTTCAAGATCCTTGTTCTTATGTCCTCAATTTCTGCCATAAGTAGCAAAATATCATGATCACAATCCAGTCAGAATTATATACTAAATAGGAGAAACTTCTCTTTTCATCACCAAAAACCTTATATACCCGAGATTGCAAAGGGGAGGAGACCCTCATGGTCACGCCTAACGAGATAACATTGTTGGTCGCCCCTTACTCTCTTTTAGGAAGCAAAAGAAGTTTATAAGGATTATTAGAGAAAGAAGGCACCTGATAAGGTCCTCTTCAGCTCTTCATCTTTCTCAACATTAATGTGAGGCTCAACAAGGTCCTTTAGTGTCATTCCTATTTTTGCCTTTTGAATCTCTCTCTTTCTCTCTCTTCAAAAAATCAGGAGAAGATGATCTTCATTTCCCAGAAAAAAAAGAATGAACATCTGAAAAGAGAAAAAAAGGCGAAATTATTATCCTTGAAGCATATAAACTTGAAAAGGAGACCATTTTTGCGTAAACAATATTAAAATAGGGAAAAAGAATAAAGAAAATGAACAATAGAGATCCGCTAAACAAGTTTAAGATTTCACTTCTTCATATTATGTGATTATCTGTAAAGACAACCCCAGGAGAAAAGGAGACACGGCACCCAAATCTATGTCATAAATTCTCCAAAACCATAGGAGACACTAATTCAACAATAGGTCAGTCATTTTCGTTTTCATTACCTATGTTCTGTTCTGGGTTGTGACTCTTGATACTTAAAGAGCTATTTCTTGCTATGGTCATGCCCAAAAGGGGGCCTCTCTCTTCGACCAGCAAAATGGGCCATTTCTTAAGAAATAATTCAACACATCTGCCAATAAGATCTCACAAAAAATGGAGGGGAATTGGAAGAGCCAACCAAGTTCCTGTCATGGAAGATTACAAAGCAGCAAGAAACAGGTTGGTCCTTCAAATTTCCACAACCCATTATTCTACTGGAAATTCAAGACAAAGGGATTGCATCTACAGTTGAAATGTTAGCATCCTCAGGTGGATGACATACATAAATACATACATACGTATAAGGAGTCAAATGTATTACCCAAGAATAAGATTTTTAGAGGAACCCCACTAGGTTCCAAAACTCATTAACCATTTTTATCTTAAACAAATGAATGCAATAAATGTTTCTAATCCTTTTTTTTTTGTTTAAATCCAATATGGCCTAAGAGTCCAAGAGACACACGAACCCAATGGAGATCTCGTAAACATGGAAATGCTAACAAATGATAGGAGTCGGATTTGACAACAGCAGCCCCAAAAAAGGCAGAACAGTAACAGACAAGATTCCCCCCCCCCATCAAGAAGTCGCAGATAGAACCGAATACCACTAACTGTCAATGGGCCCTCTGAAAAATATATATGAATCTGAAAAATTAATTCATTTAAAATTCAAATCAAATATCTTAATTTTGTCATTTTAATTATTTATCTAAAAAAATTCACATACGACGAATATATTAATTCTGGAATTGACTCAAATTCATGAGAAGAACAAAAAAGAAAAGAAGTGGGGTGGGGGTTGCAAGAAGAGACAAAATGAGAGAAACTGTGGATTAGAAGAAAAAGCAGATCGGAGGTTAAAGCAAAAGCTAAGATGCAATTACTTGACGTAATGGTGTTTTTAAAGTTTAGTGGAGAATGCAAATCAAAATTGACAACCCTAATAGGCACGACGTTTATTACCTTATAATCTCAGAGCTTCCCAAAATTTGATTTTCCAGATTGCCATTTCTAAACAAAGTCCAAATATTTGAAGAAAGAGCATGGGAAGAGAGAGAGAGAGAGAGAGAGAGAGAGAGAGAGAGAGAGAGAGAGAGAGAGAGAGAGAGAGGGAGGAATATGTTATTATTTTAAAATGGTGAAAGTGACCACGTGGCGTCGTACCACTAGAATACACATTTTTTGTATATAAAATAAATATTGGAACATCTGAAGTGCCTTTTAAGGTTATTACACCTGACGTTGTGTTTTATATCCGAAAAACCACTCGGGATTTCTTTCATTTTCTTAGCTTGTGATATTTCGCGAGGTCTATGTAAAACGAGAAACTACTTCTTTTCTTTTATTTTGTTTTTTTATTAATGATTACAAAAACTTAGTTACTTTTGACATGAAAGCTCATTTTTATTATTGTGTACGACAAAATATAGAGTTTTTATCTAAAAAAGTTGAATTTTTCATTTTAATTTTGTGGGAAAATTAAAAAAAAAAAAAAGATAAAAGAAAAATAACTAGCATACCACCTTTTTGTTAGGAGAAATAAGTTAAGCATGTCCCTAAGAGAACAGTTTAGTGGTCATAATCCCCCTTCTCAATTCGATAATCCCAGATTTAAATTTTAGTGTAACAAAAAAAAAAACAAATCAATGATTTGGTGTTGAGAAGCTATTACAAGCTTTTTTTTTTTAACGTATATATTCTTCATAATTGGGGTGTTTTGATATTTGTAAAGAATACTTAGAAGAATAAAATTAATATTATATATATAAATAACTAATAAATTGCCATTAGCCATCCATAACTCCATTCATGTTTTTTTTTTTAATTTATATTCAAAAAATTTTTTATAAAATAAAATTTAATTTTTTATATGCATTATATGTAATGATGGAAAAGAGTCAAACCGGAATAGATTAAAATCCTAATAGGCGAGAGCTACCATAAAAATTATTGACCTAGCTTGTGCCTTGTGGAAGTGTAAAACAGCAGGCAAAATGAAATGGAATCAATGAGAAACCCATATTGCCTAAGTAGTACACAAAAGCATTCCCAAGTTCCAGTGTTCATGATTAATGAAGAGCATTCCAAACATATGACTTGACATTATACGAACTTGTAAATTATGAGGAAACTCCCAGAATACATCCTTCTTAACAGAGAACAAGCTCCAGGAGCTTGAAACCATCAAATCCCATCCCATCATATGCAATGCAGAATAATAGTATAACGGGTGTTTTGAAGCAAAGACAAAAAAAAAAAAGGAAAAAAGGAAAAAAGGTTTGACTCATGAAAATTTTCCATTAGCAAAAAATAATTTTTGATGTACAACAGATGTTCTTTTACATTAGTAAGGATACAGGTACAAACAGTGTACACTAGTCCTCATCTGTGGTCAGCTTTTGCTTCTTCCACTTGTATGCAGCTTCCAATATCTTGAGATTGGTCTGCTGTGTCTCCTCGGGGAAGAGGTAGTCTATGTATTCCTCCTCAGGCCTGCCAAGTTCATAAGAGTATCAGCAAAATGCATAGCATGCACAGTTGAAAGCAAAAAGAGATAAATTATGAACAAAAAATGAAAAGAAAATGGAGAATAAAAACATAAAGAAGGAAAGAAAGAATAAAGGAGCTTGTTTTGAGCTGAAAGCCGTACCCAGGAAGACCATCTTCAGTGACACGCTGTCGCCTTTTCTTGAGTTTTCTCGGCATTTTGACCTGGACGAGATTCACGTCACCAAGCTTACCAAAGCTCTTCTCCATCTCTAACCACTCCTCCAAAAGCATTGCCCTTTCCTCTTTCAGTTCAGGTGCAGACGTTCTGTAGTAGTTGAGAGCTCTTTCAAAAACACCTAACAAATGGAAAAATGTGCATTAGGTCATGAAAATGCAAGGAATAAACAAATCTTTATTCTAATTAAATAAATGAAGCAATCTTACTTCTAGCACGCTGAAGGCAAGATTGCCGGATGTCATCTTCCTGTGAGTCTGAAACTGTGCCATCCTCCGCCTGATCAGTTGCCTCAAACTTCACAAAACTGAGCCAGACCTTGAAGTGCTTTGTTCTGTCCAGAAGCCGCTCATAAAGTTCTCTGGTTCTTTCAACTTCGCCCCCTGAGATCTCAAAGTCGATGTACGCCTGTAAAATAATTCAAGGTTATCACAAGTCCATGTTTTTTATATTATTTATATTGATCAACATTTAAACATCTACATTGCATTCAACAGCATCATGCCCCAGGGATGACATAAAAATTAACTCTTGTATGAGCTATAAATCACTCAGTCTGAATCCTAGATCACTAGTAATTGATTTGGTAGTTAGAATTTATGAAGGGAAAGAAAACAATAAACTCATAAGGCCTGGCAAATAATCAGAAAAATGACTTAAGAAGACTTTTGAGAGAGCAAGAAAGACTCAGAATTAATTTTATGGTTTAGGCCAGCAGCTCCTCTATAAGCATCTTGGAAGCAGTAACACACAACAAAAAAGATCCCACATATAAAATAGAATATGTTAAAAGTAAATGTTAATATAAAAAAATTACAGTGCCTCTCCTTGGACCAAAATATTCTTTCTAAACCATGTAAAAGATAAGCTTTCGTGTTTCTGGCCAAAAATCAGGTATAACTGATCACCACTTGCATATGCTTACTGTTGCTAATACTCATTAGTCACAACATAAGAGAGAACACAAATTTGATAATGAACTATGGCATCGAAAGATCTAACGTCTGGTAATTTTTTCCTTCATTTTCTTCGATAAGAGCCATACCCAAGGGGATTCTTAATCTAGTTTAGAACAAGTAAGTTTACACATCACCAAGTCCAGAACAAGGAATTAAAACTCTGAAGTTCCTTACTATCTTAATCAAACTTTATTGCAAGGAACAGCATTTAAATGTTTAATTTACAGGATTACTGTTAAGTTGCCCCCACTGGAAAACACAGGCATATAATAACAGGATAAAATATGGTTAACATGACAATGGTACGAACCAAATCATGAACCACATAACCAGCAAATCATCAATTGTCAAGCACAAACAACATGAGTACAAAGCTCCAACATAAGTACCTTCCACAACAATTCCGGCATATCCAATGCAGGTTGAGCAATTGCAAGTTCAAAAATAGCCCTAGCTCGTTCAGTTTCAGACAAAGAAATCTCCAACTCAGCATACTTGCCCCAGGCATAGCAGTTCTCCGGGGCCCACTCCAGATACTTCTCATACAGTCTTCGGCAACGATCTATGTTACCAAGTTGCAGCTCGATTTCAATATATTTCTTGAAAATCTTTTTGTACACAAACACAAAACAATGAGAATTTGCAACTTAATAAATCAAAAAAGGTGCTATACAATAATGTGAACCGAAATTTACACCTTATCTTTAGGAGCTCTACCAATTGCATTGCCAAGAATTTGTCTTGCAGCCTTAAGATTCAACTGGCGAATTTCAAATTGAGCAGCCAGTAGCCATATTTTTGCAAATGAAAACTTCTCATGAGGAATTAACTTAAGACACTCCCTGATCAAAATCCAACAAAAAAAATGTCAGTGTTAAATTTGTTTAACCACAAAATTATCGCAACTCGGGCATCAAAACAATACATTATCATAGCTTGCAGTGACCAAGCAAAATCGAAATCTCAAGAACCAGAATCTACAGCTATACATATGCATAGTCAACTTCACAACATTAATCTAAACTTAACAAATAAATAAAACATTTTTTATTCTATGCAGATTCAATGGAAAGTGCCAATTCATAGAAGCAATAGAATAGCCAGCAAACTCTATCATTTAACTCAAGATTCAGAAGTTACACCTCTATTTATATAACTTCCATGCCTCATGTAAATTCAAACATTACAATTTCTTAATATCCAGTGGGAGGGTATGGAGCCGTTACCACATTGTAGCCATAACTACCTGTGCTATTTCCAATCTCTGGGCTGATGAGCCAGACATACAGTCAGAGTCAAGCCACTTCCATTACAATATATCCTATAGTATAAGATCATGCAAGATAAGTTTACACTAATACGAACATAACCTAGCCAGAAAGAGCTCATTTCCCAATAAGAGATGCATTAAATCCCAATAACTAAGTAACCTCAAAAGAATATCACGGCAACTTCAGCAGAATGACAGGATGGGCAGAGAAACAAGCACTTCAGATGTCAACAACATATGACAAAAACAGTCCTAGTGTAAATGAGCTCAGCAAGTAAGAGGCATTCAGCTGTTTAGATGTCAGGGAAGTGCAATAGTTTGAATGAGTGTTATTATAACCGGACCAACCCGCCGGTCAGACCGGTTCAACCAGCCATTCAGACATTTCAAGGTCGATACGATCATAATACTGTTTTTGTGTTAAATCTTAAAAATCCACGGGTCAATTGCGGGTGAACCGTGACCTGTGTAACCCACGGGTTTTGTTTTTGACAATAAAACAAAAATCCCCACTATCACCGATGAAGATGGCGATCAATGATGTTCCCACTGGCGACTGACGATGAAGATGGAATTGACGACCACTGTAGACGACTAGTGGTTGTGGCTAATGACGGATGCTGAGACAATGATGAAGATCCGCAACTTGAAACACCGGTGATGAACGATGTCGACTTGGTTCCTTGACGAATCATCTTCCTTCCTTCTTACACGAACAACCACCATGACAGTGCAACCTGAAGTCCAACTATTCATCCTCTTTCAGCTTTGGCTATGAAGGCCTTGATGTTACAACAGCAGTTGATGATGGTGAGAGGAGGATTGGGAAGGTTGGGTTCGGCTTTCTGTGAAGGCCTTGAAACTAGAGAGAGAGAGAGTACTTGGGATGTGTGGCACATGCAAAGGGCAAGAAATGAACCGTACCTGCTGTTCTATCAAAAAAATGGGGATTTGACCATAGTTGCCAATTACTGTCTTAGCCTTGAAACTGGAGAGAGAGAGAGAGAGAAGAGAAGAGAGTGGTTAGCCTTTTTTATACTTTTCAATCCATTTTATGAAATTGGGCAGTGAGAGATAGATTTTGTTATTTTATCTATTCTTATTATTGTTGATTTTATATTTATTTAAATTTTATTTTAAAATTTTTATATGAAAATATAAAATAAATATATATTTATTTTAAAATTTAATTTTATAAATAATTTTAATTATTATTTAAAAAACCAGCGGTTTAACCACATTCACTCACAATTGAACCATAATTTTGAATTTTACAGGTTAATATATAGTACAGTTATGATAACATTGGTTTGAATTATAATTTAGATTGAAAATTGAAGACCTAAATCCCACTAAAAGAGACAAAAAAATGTACTCAAAATTTTTCTTTCTTTCCAAAATCCTGAAATTTTTGGACCTTTTAGACCAACAAGAAGACAACTACAAGGATACAGCGAACTGAGACGTCTTCCCGTCTACCTCTTACACTCTATGTAAAGCAATGTGTCTTGAGCTGTTCCTCAACCAATCTAGCTGCCATCCAAGGTACACTTAAACGAAGTAAACCACCTTCAGTGTCAGCCCAAATACTTCCTCAGCACACAAAAAGTTTCTTCCTTAGTTAAAAAAAGTTGAGGCCAATCACAAGCATACAACAAAATTTTAGTACTGAAAGTATGACATAGCAAGACTACTTTCAGACATGGAAATTTCCATGCTGACTCAAAATAGTAAACCTCTAAAGACTCATATCAAATACTGAACTAATCATAACATCATAAAATTATCATCACCTAGATATCTCAATAAAACCACACTATTCCTATTTTCTTCGCCAAATAGCCTTACCCCAATAAGTCCATACTTTACAAACTTCAAACAATGCTCCTGACAACAACAAATAGAAAACCATAATGGATCCCAAGCATCAAATAATTTTGAAAGAAGTCAGTAAGACGTGAAATCACCAAGGGGCAAGATAAGAAACAAAACTAGTATTATATATCAATTGGGGTAATTTAAACTTTCTACTTTAACCAATTAGGAAATGACACTTATGTCTCCATTATGTACACATCATAAAGCATTTCAATAGCATAAGGTCTCCAACAAGGAACAACAATTTTAAGTTCAATTAAGCAAGAATACCCGTAAACATCACTTGTTCGTTCAACATCGCCAGCATCAAGTTCCTCAAACAGGGCATAATTGATCCTGAAATCAAATCAAAGTAAGAAATCAAATCACAGTAAGAACCCAGCAGCAGTTTCACTTTTATAACAGCAACAATTAAAGAAACCTCCAATAAGAAACATACCATAAGTAGATGTAACGTTGCCAGTACCGCTTTTCCTCAGCGGGAGGCACATTAGCTATGGCACGCTCATACACTTCCCTAATTCTATCCTTGTCCCCAACACTCTCCTCAAGCCTAACGTAATCGAACCATGAATCATAATTCAGAGGATTCTTCCTAACTTCTTCCTCATACTGAAACCTCCGTTTCCCAACAATGGCATCCTCAATTCCTTCCCGATTGCCAAATTGTTTCTCAAATGCTACAAACTTCTTATACAATTCTTCTGCACGCCCTTTAGCAATATGATCAAGAGCATACTTATAAATACACCGTGCCCTCTCAGTCTCCTTACACTTCTCCTCGAACTCTGCAAAGGCAACAAACAACTCCTCCGCTTCATCCAAGTCATCGTCGAAAATCCCAGCTAATTTTACCACTGCCCTCTCATAAATACTTCTTGCCCTTGCTATCTCCCCATTCTTCATCTCAAACTTGGCATACCTAATCCAGGCTCTACTACGATTATGGCATTCCACAAATCTCTCAAAAATAGCCCTAGCCCGTTCGATTTCATTATACCGCAGTTCAAATTTAATATAAGACAGCCAACCCTGTTGATCAGGGTTCCAATTCATCCATCTCTCAAAAATTTGTCTTGCTCCAGCCACATTACCCAGCATCTCTTCCATGTGAATGTATTTGTACCAGAGCTGATCGACACGCGGAAGAAGCGTGACCGCACGATCCCAGACGTTTCGAGCATGATTGATGAACTTGTTCTTCATTTCTACCTCTGCATACTTGAGCCAGATGGTGTGGTTCTTGTAATCTACCTCTAGTGCGCGTTCCCAAACCGAGCGGGCTCGAGCGAAGTCCTTCTGGGACTCCTCCCATTGAGCGTACTTGATCCAGACACTGGTGTTCCATCGAACCCTACGAATTAGGTCTTCGAACTCCTTGCGTTTGCGAAGACGGTAGTCGGCGAGTTCGGTGGAATCGGTGATTTTCTGCTTGGGAGGTCTGATTTCAGCCTCTTGTCTCTCGCGAGCTTCCCGGAGGATTTGCTCGGCCGTGATCTGAATCGGAGCGGGGGTCTTATTCTTGACCCTGGTCGGCCGTGGAAGCTTCACTTCAGTTTCTTTCCGAGTCAAATACCCTAGGGTTGGATCTGATTCCTTGGATGCCATTTCAGGGTTTACGTAGGATGGAGAAAGAGGGGTTGAGATGAAATTGAAAGAGAATTAGGGTTTAAGAGAGAGAGAGACCAAGCGAACTTCGAGATTGGCCAATGACGAAGCAGAATTATGCTCTACTTGTGTTTTCTCAACTATTGTATCTTTTTGGAATTTTAACGGGTCGGGTCGGGGCGGGTCTTGTAGATGGAAACCGGTTAGATGTGGGCTTCGGTTAATGGCCTCGTTGGACGGACCTTGGATGTTATTAGAGTTGGGGGCCTGGGCCCATCTGACCTACTGTCTGAGCAGGCTTGGCCCATCTCACATTTAAGCTCCAACAATTTTAGAAGCGAGTTGTTTAAGGTAAACAAAAATAAAAAATTAACCGTCCGTCCGTCCCGTTGGTTCAGTGAAATATGTCATTAAATCTCTTAATCAAAGTGATAAATTCGACTCACAATTTGTTGTCGGGAGAAAACTTTCTTAAATAAGTTATTATAAGTTTCGAATCGAATTAATTAGAGTATTAATTCGGATACGATATAATAAAAAAAAAAAACAAAAATTAAATGAATTAAAACTGAAATAAATTAAAATTTTTCGGGATAATATATATTATTGTATATTGATTAATTGTTAATTAAACTTTTAGTATATTTGCAGCGCACGATTGCCTCGAGATTGCCAAGCTTACCCTTTCGTCCAACCAGCTTCCAGACCGTATATGTTCCCCTCTCTCTGCTCTCTGCTCGAATTCACTAGAGTGGTACGTCGAATTCATTCTCTCGCATCTCACAGTCACATTTAACTCTCGTGACTCATCAAATAACTTTCTAAAACTGTACGGACACTGAATTTGAAGGTCTCCCATGTCTTCTTCACAGATAGGATTTTTAAATTTGGACGAACTCAAAGAGGATGACGAGGCACCCAGCATTGCAGACCTAATTGTTTCACTCAAAACCTCGTTTCTCCCCAAACATTTTGAGAAAGTTTCCAAGATTCTGACGCGGAGGACTGAGAAGTTTGTGGAAATGGTGGCTGATCGCGAACTGCGGATGTTGAAAACGGAATATGTACTGAAGGTTCTGAGAGAGGAAGTTGGGAAATTGGAGGAGAGAGAGAAAGAGGTGGAGAAGAGAGAGAAGAAGGTGGAGGAGGGAGAGAGGAACGCGGAGGAGAGAATGAAGGTTGTGAAGGGGAAGATTTTAGAAATCAGTGAGAAAGTGAACAGATTGGAGGAAGCGGCTTCGAAATTGGGGATCATAAAGGAAAAGAATGGGGAATTTGAAGCGGCGAAGTCGAAGGAAACTGCAGACCTTGCTGTCGAGGGCAGTGGAAGAAGAACACAAGGAGAAGGTACTAATAATATTTATTTAATGTTTTTTCTACGTGGAAGTTAGTAGCTTTACATGGGTCAATTATGGATTGTGTTTGTGTTTTGGAGTGATTCCAAACACGTTTATAATGAATCATTGAAGGCAACAAACCTAAGATTCTATTTTCCTAAATTAATGAAATGAAGCTGGTGGGTGTAACTGCGAAGTTAGAAATTTAGATCATTTGAAATTATATAGTACAGTGGGAAAAATAAAATTTGAATTATAATTTTTTAAATTTATATACAGAAATTTTGCAGCTCCCTCTCGCCGCAAAACTCAGTCAAATGGATTCTACAACAGTGGTATTCTATAGTTGAATATGTTCTTTCATACTAAGTCAGCAGTAACTTCAAATGTGCTGACGGTCCCGTCTTCAATAAACTAAAAGGATAAAAAAAAAAAAGAAAAAGAAATCCTCTCCCCTTTTTGTACGTCCTCGTGTCCCTCCCGTGTGGCAACATAGGGGTGAAAAAAGGAAATAGAGGGATGAGATTTCTCTCGCTTTTGGCATAGCGGGCACCAGTGGGTAGGCCCGAATGACGGGTGTTTAGCTCAGGGGTCGAGCTTATTCCTAATAATTGCGTCATTATACTTAGAGTTAGAGTGTGAGGGTTTTCAGCACATGGATGGTTCAATATGCTCATGAGCACTTGACCCTAAGACGTAGGTCATTCGAGGCACATTAGCATGATACACTCATCTTTCGAACCAAGGTTTTAAACCAAATTTCTCTTCAAGAGGATTGATGGGGTGATTCATGTGAGATCTAATATAGATCCAACTTTCTATTTATTTTTGGGATCCGTGTGGTCTGGGAGAGACCACCATGGCTCCTCCCTTCTTGAGAATCCATGCATCACTTATCAATACATAACGGTCTCTAGAACACAGGCTTAGGTTTGGCCTTAATGGGAAAAAAATGAGAACCACTTAAGAATGCATTTTCACGGATCAAAACCCACAAAATCCACCGTTTTATTTTTATCATTTTCTGCTTTGTTTTTCTCCAGATGGTTAGGCTAGAAGTTTAACTACCAGCAGCCCTTTTATTTCATTTCGGTTCTGGTTGCCACAGTTACTTGATTCTATCTTCTTATTATTTATTTATTCATCTCTGCTAAACTGATTGTAGTGGGTTGTGTCGGTGGAGAGGCAAGGGGGCAAAGTGTCGGAGGATCAACCCCTGCACACTTAATTACTATTGTGGACAGTGATGATGAAAAGCCTGATTTAACTATCCACACTAATATTCCAGTCAGTACTACTCCAAAAAGAGTTTTGATTGAAGGAACTTCTAATGAAGATGTGCAAGAAGCTTTACCTGATCAATCACATAAGAATGGCTTCATGGATTTCTCATCTCACAAGAGGAAAAGAGCTTCACGAAGTCTGCCTGAGAAGCATGGCAATGGCATTGACAATATGGTAGTAGATGAACATGAGAGGACACCACCTCGGAGTTTGAGGAATGGGTCACAAAGGAATTGTTCCATCTGTCGCTGCTCAACACATGTTGCTTCTGCTGGCAATGCTTTTGAAGAAATCCCTACTCCACTGAGAGTGAACGCCGCTGCTGTAAGACTACCTGAAGGAAATGCAAATGCAATTGAAGAGCATCTCAATGAAGCTCCCAACAGTTACCTAAATGGTTCCAGTTCCGGTGATGGAGGAAACAGAAAGGCAACTCAAGACTATTCAAAATTATATGAATCTATCAATGATTACCTAGATGGTGTGAGTTCTCTGATGCAGATTCATCAGATAGCCCTTCAGAACTTGGAGGAAAAACAACATAAAAGGGTCTAGATCAAGGTAATTCTTGGACAAACTTTGGACAAACTCTATCTTATTGTCTCTTTACACAGAGGATCTTATTCCTATCATCCACCAGAATTTTCATTCGATTTTGCTATATTGGTTAATTGTCATGAGTAAGATAACTAAAATACCATGCTGAATTGTCTGGTGTGTATCTTAACATTGTGCTGAAACTTAGGGTGCATTTCTAGCACTGGAGATGAATGTTAAAATGATAAAAAGGTTCTTAGTTTCAACATGGAGATTGCAATAATAGGGAATTGAAGACTGCCTCAAAATTCAAGGTCCCTGATTATTGTGTTAGTTGATGTGGGATTTAACAGTCATCCACCAAAAATTTCATTCAATTTAGTTCTATACCATATAATGGTTAATTGCCATGAGTAGGATGGCTAAAATACCTTGTTGAATTGTCTGGTTTATATCTCAACATTGTGCTGAAATTTATGGTGGATTTCAAGTGTTGGCGATGAATGTTAAAATAAGAAAAGGTGAAAGCAGTTCTTAGTTTTGATATGGAGATTGCAATAGGAGGAATAGAAATGAAATACTGCCATAAGTTCCCAGGTCTCTGGTCTTCTGATGGGTATACATCTCAACATCCTGCAAATTTTCTAATGGGTCCCTGAAATTTGGGGAAATCTTACTGATGTTTGACACGTGTCTGAGATGCCGCTTCCTTACCGTTAGTCTAACCTGCTCTCGATGTTGCGGAAAACTGCCGGCTTAGGCTCCTCCCGTTTTGATCCTACCCGAGGACCCAACTTCTGTGTAATGACGTGTTATAAAACCAGCCAATGGAATTGCAATATTTATTTTCATGGTGCGGCGAGAGGCCACGCTAATCCGACAGCAACGTGCAAGTGCTACGTGGATACCATTTTTTATCTCCAAAACGCGTCGTTGCGTAATTAGAAATTTTAATTAAAATAGAGAAATTCCTTTTTTTTTTTTTTGGGAATTTCAGGGTAAATTTAAATTAGTAGTACTAGCAGTTAACGACTTCAATTATAATTAAGAAAAAAATAACTATCATACAAAGAGAAGTAGAGTAAAAGTATCCATATGGTTGCATTTAAATATCAATAAACAACCGATTTAATAGATAAAGTATTAAATTCTTAAATAAATTTTGGATTCGAAACTTAAAAGTGAAGACAATATTATAATTAAATTAATTAAAATATAATTCTGAATACCGATTGGTTATAAAAAAATACATATCCTTTTAATTAATCATAAAAATTGTAATTAATATCAATAAAATATGCATTAAACATGTATAACAAATATTTTTTAATTTTGTTAAATTTAAAATAAATAATAACATCACTTGATTTTGATACCCTTTTAATTAGAAAAAAGAAAACAAAAATCTAGCATATTAACATGTTCATAATTGAGCACTCTCAAGTCTCAAACACCTATGAAGCAAACCATCGGGACTAAGGTGATCATTTCTGTCCGACGTGCAATAAATAATACTTCATAAATCAAATGAGTCAAAAATTAAACTTCTGTAACAGTTTATAATAGAAAAAGATATATATATATATATATATATATTTATATATATTTTTTGAATTTTAGTAATATTAGGCTTCATCAAAATATTTATGAAATCAAATAACCCGAGTTTTGTAATATATTATATTAAATTAACATGTAAAATTCGACTGACTCGATCCTTTTTGAAAAATTTACCTAACAAAGATATACTTGGCATAAAAAAGAGAGAGAGAGAGAGAGAGAGAACTTTTTCTTATTATTTTATACCAAATAATATTCTTGTCTGTTTTTTTTAATAAAAAAGTGAGAAAAATATGAAAAAAAAAACTCATACTTTTATTAATTACGTTTCTTTATATTCATATATATGTAATAAAAAAATAAACGTAATTTTGAGATGTAACTGGGATTAAGGCTGAGTTACTTTTGACGAGGTTAGGGCTTGGTTAATAAAAACACACTTTCTTAACTAAAATATCTATATTTAAAATCAAACTTTTTTAAACTGAATGATCAGATATTTTATCTCTTAATTAAAGATTTCAAATTCAAACACTAAGAATGATAAAAAATAATATAACAAAATTAACTCCTAAAATAGGTTTTATAATACTCGAATTGAATTAATCAGATAAAATCTAAATATCGATGATAAAAAAAAAACTATTTATATTTAAAAACCTAAATCCCCAAGTAATATGATTTAAAAAAAAAAAAAAGAAAGAAACGTGATTAATAATGGAAAGAAAAGTAAAATTTCTTTTTTTTTTCTTTTTAAAAAAAGCAAGATCTAGTGAAATTTATATTTTATTTCAGCATTTGTACCTGCCCCGGATAACCACTTTCTTTCCATATTCTAGAGAGAGAGAGAGGGAGAGAGGCGCGTCGCTTTCTGAAGGCTAGAGAAGTGGAAGGGAAGAGGGAGAGGTGGGGAGGGGGAGGAGAGAGAAAGAGGAGAAAAGATATTTTAAATTTTGCCATTTCAGGTAACTAGTAACCTTTCTTTTTTATTTACTGTTGGTGTTGGGGATGGTTGGTTTTATTTAGGGTTTTTTTTCTGTGGTTTGAAACCTCTTCCTACTTTCTGTTTCTCTCTTGGAATTCACAGGCTCTGAACCGAAAAATCCATATTTGACGGTTCTTGATTTCTTCGTTCCTGTTCACTTTCGGTGAGTTTTGGGATTAATTTTCTTATTATTATTATTATTATTATTTTAAGATTCGTTCAAGTTCACTTGTGATGTTTCGGTTTTGATTGGACTAGTATTTTTTTTTCTTCTTCTTTCTTTTTTAACTGTTGTAATCTTAATTTGCTTTCTTGGAGCCCTACATATGTTTATGCTTGTTGAATTCATTTCATTGTACTGTTTTGCATGATTTTTGCTGTTTGTGACATTATTCATGTCTCTCTCGGAAAATGATTTTTGCAGCGATAGTTCATATTGTCTGTTGTAATTAATTCAAGAAAAGTGGTCTGCTAAGTAAAGATTAATAATATGCACTATGTTTTTGTCTAATTTATCTAGGGCATAGTAATGTAAGGAAGAACCTCGTACATTAAGTTGGATTTTTGATGCAAGGATGAATTTAATACATTTTGGGCAAATTTGTAGGTTGATGGTAAAGTTGATGTCTTTGGTTTGATTCCCAAAATTATTGTTTTTTTTTTCCAATAAAAAGAAGTTAAAGGCTGTCTGTTGTTGCCCATCCTCGATCTGATGTATTTAGGGGGATGCTTTAAGCACTGGCTGACCTTTTTGGATGATTTTATTCGGTCATGGAAATGGTCAGTAAGTCATTTGATCGCCTGTATGTTTCACTGCTGTATAGAGCTGAATGTTTTTGTCACAACCTTGAGGGAATGTTGACTTAAGTATAGGAAGTGAGTTGACCGTGAGAGATCAGAAAGATGAAACAGCTTCGGTAGTTCTGTAGGTGACTCTGCAGAGTTGCAAGGAACTGATCTATAGCAATCTAAGAGAGAATATCAATAGAACAGATAGAGAAGAAGTAGAGGGAAGCTTGAGAAGGAGAAGAGAAGAGAGAGATGAGAGAAAAAGAGAGAGGGAGAGAAGGCAAAAGAGAAGAAGGAAGAGCAAGAAGAGACTGAATTATTCTCAAATCTTTTTCACACCTTTTCCTTCGTAGGTATAGTACATATACTCTTTTCCTTAACTGCCTAACTAACTCCTAACAGTTTGCTTAACTACTTGCTAACTAAATTGTATAACTATACATGAACTACATTCCTACATGAACTGTATTCTTACACATTATGAACATCATGTCCTGACAATGTTCTCAGATGGCATAACCGAGCCATTAAAAAGGCATTGTTTCAGAATTTCTGTGAGTCGGTTGTATGGCATGAACCATAGGTGTAGAATCTTAGGAGCAAATCATTTTAATTTGAATTTCAGTTATGCTGCCATGTGTTAGGAAAATGGGGAATTGACACCGCAATATTATTGTTCATTAGCTTGAGTATCCAAACTAAATTTTTGGTCTCAATAGGGATGTAAGGAGCAGTAACTCGTCACACCTCTCTGATGGGAACTTAAACAATGAGTTGAATCTAGAGAAACACTAGTCAATTTAATTTAGATAGAAACTGGATGATATGTAATTGAGCATCTAACTTTGTTTCCCATAGACATAATATGGGCCTGCTGCATTTTGTGCGAGGAAAACAAACATTGCTAAATTTATGAATTATCAGGGAATTAGGGGCAAAATGGATTTCTTGACAGTTGAAAGTTAAAATGATACCAGTACTATTGTGTCGAGTCCTCTTTCTTTTCTTTCTCCGAATTGCACCATCTTGTATTGATAGGTTTCCGCCTTTGAATGCCTTGTAAGAACTAATTTGTTAATTGGTTGCCATGGCACAATCCTGGCAGCCATTGTTCTCTTTTTCCTTGTGATAATTTTCATTTTGGAATATGATAACATGTTTTATCTTTCGTGTGGATATCTGCTGAACAGGTCAGGTTCCAATGTTAAGGAAACTTGATTGAATAATAGTTGTACAACATGGAAGATGTAGGCAATGAAGTGGCAGCCATGGGTGCATCCGAGTGTGCACATCTTCAGAGCAAAGAAAGCTCTTATCCTCTGAAACATGGCACCTCCAATATGCTAGTCCAAGAGATGGTTTTACATGGTGAGGGTGAGGACACGGAACATTCACCTCACACTCTTGAACGAACTTTAGATGGAGAGATTTTGGATAGGAGTTTACGTTCTGCGGCAGATTTGGGACATCATGCTGGCCCTCGATTTACTAGTGATGATTGTGTCATGGTTGAGGAGTTGACATTGAGGAAAAACAATAACTCAAGCATAGCAGTTGTTGGTCCTTCAACTGTTAGGGACAGGTTGCAGACTATGCAGGACCAGTGGCAGCATCTTTGTCGAATTGGTGGAGGATCATGCAGTGGAAATGCAGTACGAGATGCCTCAGACAATGACAATGGGCAGGCGGCATCAAGCGTTTGGGAGGATTCAGGGTTTAGTGTTTTCCATGAGTTATTAGCTCAAAAGCCTTTGCCTTGTAAGCAGTCTAATTGCGAAGATGGTGATGAAGTAACAGAGCAACTTAGAAGTAATGATAGTGTCAATTCAACAAATGGTACAACTACACCTGGGGGTATACGGACAAAGGTTTTATCATCCTCTGGATTTTCTGAGTATTTTGTTAAGAATACCTTGAAAGGTAAGGGCATCATATATTGGGCCCCAGCTCATGATAGTTCTGGTGTTGAATCAAGATGTCAGAGTAATTCAAGAGCTGCTGGTATTTCTATAGAGCCTTCTGCTGCATCACTTAGTTGTACTTCAAGTGGAAAAACTACACTTCATGAGGGCATAAGCTTGCGAGAATGGTTGGAAAATGATCACCATAGTATAAATAAAGTTGAAAGACTCTCTGTTTTTAGACAGATTGTTGATCTGGTTGATGCCTTTCATTCTAAAGGAGTAGTTTTGCCAGACTTACGGCCATCTTGTTTCAAATTGTTGCCATTGAACCAGGTGAAATACGTTGGATCATTTATCTGCAGACATTCTTTGAAGGGTAGTTTGGATGGAGACAATTCCCATTTTGAGAGTGGCATTGGTGGAAAGAGACAGTTGGATCCACAAAGACTTACCTTTGCTAATCTAGGGGCAAAGAAGCAGAAGTTTGGCAATATTACTTCACTGGGCTCCCAGTTTCCAATATCTAGTTTCAAGCTTGAGATTGCAAATGAAATGGATATCAAAGTATTGGGTTGGCAAAATCCAAGCTATAAAGAACATAATGTGAGTGCCAATTACATGAATATGAACAAGTCTGGCAGCAATGGAAATTCTGATGCAGCTCAAAAGCTACTGTTTGAAGAGAAGTGGTATACAAGTCCTGAGGGCTGTAGTGAGAAAGGATGTTCATTTTCATCTAACATATATTGTCTTGGAGTTCTTCTTTTTGAGGTGTGCTCTTAGTCATATTATATGTCACAAGCAATTTATAAGTATAATTTTGCTTTGTTTGAGAAGAATAAGGTGTAGATTATGGTACTAATCTATAGACATACTCTCAATAAGACCATAACCTGTCATTGTTTCCTATTATGAGCGTTCCTTGTCGATTATGTTGTGGATAAAGGCCTCACCATTGCTGTTACCATGGCCATAACTATAAACGAATGATGCAAATTTTGGTCTGCACTTTTTATTAATATAGAGTGCCCTCTTTCTCTTTGTATAGTTGTTTTTGTTTTATTCAATCACCATTAAGCTAGGAAAAAAGGTGGTGTCTGTCCTGTCCTTTTTTATCTGAAAATTGGGGACATCATCCTTCCTTTCTTCTTGTAGTCAATTCTGATTTAAGCGATTCGGCTGGCAATAACTTTTTGGCTAAATTTGGTGGTCTCTTTCAGTTACTTAGCTGTTTTGACTCCGGGGATGGACGTGCTAGAGCAATGTCAGATCTGCGTCATAGGATTCTTCCTCCATCCTTTCTTTCAGAGAACACCAAGGAAGCTGGGTTTTGTCTGTGGCTGCTTCATCCTGAGCCTTCTTTGCGTCCAACAACAAGGTGATAGTCTATTGCATCATATCATCCACATCTATCCCCGAGCCATTTGACCAATATTTTGATTTGATGTCTGTCCACTTAATTAATTCATTTGTGAGGATGTAGTATTTCTTAGCCTTATTGACCTTAAATGATGTCACTATGATGTAGAATATATTAGAAGTAATTTAATATTTAGGGTTTTAGAATAGTTTCTGTTATTTAGTTTGTTTCTAATTTTTGTGAGATCATTCTTTTCATATTATTTCCATATTTGTAAGGTGTTGCCTATGTATTTGGGCATTAGAGTTTATTATTGGTGATATACTTTGATTAATGATCTTGAGTTATCAATGGATCCTGATACTCCCTCTCCCTATCTTTGTCTCTTTCTTTACTCTGGTTTCATCTCTCTGTTCTTTTGTCCTTCTTTCTCTATTCTCCTACTTTCATTCTACAATAATCGGTATCAGTTACTCACCCTGAAATCCATTTTCTTTGCTGTCATCCAGTCCAAAAGTAACTGTTCACGTGAAACGAATCATTGTTCACTTGACACTGTTCATGAGTGACTGTTTACAAGTTGCAAATCAGGAATTCCTTTGGGTTTCACTGCATCTTTTGCATGCCTGGTTCAGAGATTCTTAGTGGTTATCCTGTCCCATGTAGACCTGTTGAGTTTTTTTTTTTAGCTCTTGCTTAGGTTCATCGCTTCAGTTTTCTGTCCTGATTTACCACTGTTTGTGAGTTTTTCATCTGGTTCAGCATTGCTTTTGGGATTTTTCAGCACATACTGCTCTGATTTACATTTGTTCAATATGCTTTTGGGACTTACACACTTCCATAACCGGTTCTTGTCAGTACTCGCATAGTCCATGCAGGTTTGATGTGTCATAGTTGATCTGGATAACATTCTGAATTAAAAAGTTCAATTTTGACATTTTGGTCCATTTAAGGTTTTGTTCTCTTAGTCATGCCATATAATAATTGTAATTCATGGTCATTGTGATACTTATCATGGCCACATATCCCAGGTGAATACAATGTTTATAATTGTTTATGCCCTGTGGCCACTCATTCCAACGGCACCCATCATAATCTGCTCATAGTTGTTTTCGTTGTAACTATGATGTCTATAATTCTAGATATTATGACTGTAGATATAATTGTACATCTTTTTCATGAGGAGTCCCTAGATATGCCTACGAGACTAATGATTATGATGGTTGTTTTGTTGAATCTTAATATTGTAACTCTGCTGCTCAATTTCAATCTAAACCTGATGTAATTTCTTGAGAGGATTGAAAAAAGAAAGACTTGAATTTATAATATAACAAAAAGAGAATACGAAGAATGTAAACCTGAGCTCTGAGGGATTCATGAAAAATTGTATGAGCTCCAATCACAAGAGTCTAATCCAAAAGGTGAACGACTGCTTGAATCCAATATATTACGGAACCATTGAACAGATTGCCAAGTTAATAAGTCTTTTCATGTGATTAAAGAAGAGTCCCCACTAGTTGATGGGACACTTATTGTGGTTGATAATGTTCTCCTTTCACCTTTATGTATAGGAGGAGAGTAGTGTAAAACTGAGCTTGTAAAGAATTTTAAAATATCACAAAGGTTGAAAAGGGTGTGAAAAATGAAAATTTTAAAAAGGTTTTTTAAGAATGTGAGTCACATTTTTCATATTTAGATGTGGACCTTATGTTAATTTTTTTAATGTACTTACAAATAGAATTATACTACTTTTTTCTTGATGAGAATTTTCATATCTATTGAGGTGTTATGAAGTTTTGATGATTTCAGAGTTGTTTTCTAGTGGAATGATTTTACGAAGTTATTTGGTTGTTTGGATTCAATCACCTTGACTTTTGTTCGGGCTCAGCCACCTTGACTTACACTTTATTACTCTCCAGGGGGGAGTGTTTTCAGCCAGGGAGAATTCAGGCAAAATATATTTGAAGTTTTCAAGATTTAGGGTTTTAGAATAATTACTATTTTTTATTTTTTTCCCCTAATTTTTGTGAGATTGTTCTTTTGATAGCATTTCCATGTTTGTTTTAGGGTCTTGCCTATATATTTAGGCTTTAGGGTTTATTGTTGGTGATATACTGGTTAATGGACTATATTGAGCCTTGTCTTCAAGTTATTGGATCCCGATTGTCCCTCTCTCTGTCCCTCTTTCTCTGCCATCTCTTGTTTCATCTCTTTCTTATTCCCTGCTTCTCTTTCTTTCTCCTATTGTCATTCGACATTACATTACTTCTATTCTGTCAACACCATGAATAGAAATAAATTGAGTACTGACTGTTAAGGCATCAATCAGAGACCTGCCTCTCTAATAGATGTGGCACAGCAATTTGCCTCTTTGTAGATAAGGTGCCTCATAGGTCGTAAGTCTTTGATCAACCTATTGTAAGGTGTACACTGCACAGTCCTCCTCAGATGATTGATCCTAACCTCCTAACAAATGATAATTGTTGTATGGATATAAATCTAATTATAGGATGCTATTCTCTTAGCACTGGTGGGTGGAATACTTGTTGGAGTGACTTCTATTACCTTGTAATCTTTATGATGGAAATTTTCACGATATTTTAATTTGTCAGCGAAAGGTTCAAACTTGACTTCATTAAAAGTATCTGCTACAGGATGCTAGTCAGATATCAGGTAGAAGGAATGCTTTAGTGCTATATTTTGTTGTGTTCAAGTATTGGCATTATCTTGTCACCGTAACATTGAATATTGAACTTCAGTTTACACTTAGAAGCAACCATATTACTTTCTAGATCTAATATTGATTCTGTACACCTGATAATTTGTTTAACAGGGAAGTTCTTCAATCAGAGATGATTAGCGGACTTCAAGATATGATCAAAGATGAGCTGCCAATGTCTATTGACTTTGAGCAAGAAGATGCTGAATCAGAATTGTTGTTGGATTTCCTTGTATCACTGGAAGAAAAAAAGCGGCAACATGCCTCAAAGTTGGTGGAAGACATTAGGTTATTAACAGCAGATGCTGAAGAGGTTGCGAGAAGGCATTTATCAAAAAGATCTTTAACCTCAAATAATGACTCCATGAGATCCACTGTTTTAAGGGGAGATATGTTTCCCCAGAAAGAACCTCTAGGTTCAGACTTGCTTCCTATTACGCCCTTATCTTCTACTCCAAATGTCCCGAGGCTAATGGAAAATTTTTGGCAGCTAGAAAGTGCTTACTTTTCTATGAGATCTAACATTCAGCTTCCAGAGACTGATACTGCAACACGTACAGACAACAATTTGTTAAAAGATCAAGGAAAATGGTATTCGTCAAAGAGAGATGATCACGAACAGGAATCCTCAGATCGCCTCGGTGCCTTTTTTGATGGCTTGTGCAAGTATGCTCGTTATAGTAAGTTCGAAGTACGTGGGGCACTACGAAATGTGGAGTTCAACAACTCTGCAAATGTGATTTGCTCTTTGAGCTTTGACCGTGATCAGGACTACTTTGCAGCTGCTGGGATATCAAAGAAAATTAAGATTTTTGAGTTCAAGTCACTCTTTAATGACTCCATTGACATTCATTATCCTGTTATTGAGATTCCAAACAGATCGAGGCTTAGCTGCATCTGCTGGAACAACTATATCAAAAACTATTTAGCTTCAACTGATTATGATGGCATTGTTAAGGTGAGCATATGTTAAGGTGAGAATGTTTTGCATTTTGAATAATTTTCTGTAGTCCAATTTACATATGTGAGCCGATACTTGTGTTCAGAAAAAAGTAGAGACTCCCATTTATTCGTTCTTTCAAGGGTTAACTTAGTAAAATATTGAGGCTGATGGTATGGAGCCCTCCACACAGTCGGCATATATAATGCTTGCGAAAGCACATTGAGTCATTCTTGTGTACGTCAGGATTTTGACCATGTGAAGCGATTGTCTGAAGGGAAGCTTAATTCTCTTCATAAGTTCTTCCCATCCTGCCTAGCAAAGAGAAATAATAATCCTTCCCATCCCAGCTTGCTTTTGTGTAAGCGATCTGTTTTTGCATGCTTACTTGAGATGAATTTATGCAGTGATAAAATTGATTAATTGAGTTCAATTTATTTAGGTGAAATGAAATGGAAAAATTTATATGCCGAGCTAACTAATTACGTGCTTGGTGTTATCTTTCTCTTATGATCGGTTGTCAAGTGGTGCCTTGCCTTTACTAATTTTCCTTGTGGAACTCATTATGGTATTTTCTTTGATTTATGTCAGATATGGGATGCAAGTAGTGGCCAGGTGTTTGCTCAGTACATTGAGCACCAAAAAAGAGCCTGGTCTGTTGACTTCTCTCAAGCAGATCCCACGAAATTGGCCAGTGGAAGTGATGATTGCTGTGTGAAATTATGGAGTATCAATGAGGCATGACCTCTGCTGTTTCTCATTTCCAAAAAGTAGATACGTAATGAAAGTTATTTGAAGGGAAGTCAAATGTTAGTAAAAAGTAGGTCCATAATGCATTACCCATCACTTTTGGATGAAAAAGGAATAAGAACAAAAGGGAAAGGGTAAAATGTCATTCACTTATGTTCATGCATTGTAAAATGTTATGGGTAAATATTGCTCTATTGCCAATGGGGTTGTTGCACATGAGATCGTGATTCTCTTAAAATATCATCCTACAATTTTTTATCGGAGAACTTTATTGTTGAATTTCCCTTAATGATGGCAAGAGACAATCCTCTTGTTGGGTGCCTGCTG
Organism: Dillenia suffruticosa; assembly: GCA_033439265.1. Classification (NCBI taxonomy): domain Eukaryota; kingdom Viridiplantae; phylum Streptophyta; class Magnoliopsida; order Dilleniales; family Dilleniaceae; genus Dillenia; species Dillenia suffruticosa. Next base: position 17,178,123 of record JAVTVX010000005.1, on the reverse strand, counting down.
CCCATATGATTAAATGGCCGCAGAGTACTACAGCATTATACTGCAAGCACGTTTGCTTATCCACATGGATTTTTTTTTTTTTTTTTTTTTTTTTTTTTTGCATTTTAATGTGGTTTTCACACTAGTTGTTTATTGCTTGTCATAATATGTTAGTTTAATTGTATTAAAATATAGTCATTTGCTTCTAAGTGGCCCCACTTTTTTCCAGAAAAACTGTCTTGGAACAATAAGGAACATTGCAAATGTTTGCTGTGTTCAGTTTTCTGCTCATTCCGCCCATTTACTTGCCTTTGGCTCTTCGGATTACAAAATCTACTGCTATGATCTTCGAAATGCTCGAGCTCCCTGGTGTACGTTGGCTGGCCATGACCGGGCAGTTAGTTATGTCAAATTCTTAGATTCTGGAACCCTTGTTTCAGCATCCACTGACAGCACACTAAAGATTTGGGATCTTAGCAAAACCAGTTCACATGGTTTTTCCATGAATGCTTGTCATCTAACTCTTAGGGGGCACACGAATGAGAAGGTGCATGTCTATCTGAATATACTTCTTTATCTTATTACAGAATCTCGTCATTTCTTTCTCCAACCATGCAATGGAAGATTTGGCCAATAATTTCTTGTTTTTCTGGATGCTGTTTTCTGCTTCAGAATTTTGTGGGCTTAACTGTTGCTGATGGGTATATTGCCTGTGGTTCGGAAACAAACGAGGTAAATATTAATTTAATGTTTGAAATTTTATTGGTCAGCTGGAGATATATCATCTGGTTTGAACTTCTAGAAGCGGCATCAGAAATTGTATCTGGTGATTTTCATGATCAATTTCAAAAATTTAACTGTCAGATAACCATGAGTTGTGCAAATATATTGATTAGTTGATTTCTGTATTGGTAAGCATACTTTTATTTAAATACATGTTGTCCAAAACAAATATTAATGAGATGAGAATAAAAGATTACCATATGCTAAAAATTGTAATCAGATGTTTGTGACCAATTTTACTGCTTGAGGTTATTTCTATCTACTTAGGTTTTGCTTTAAGCTGACAGATTTATCTTCTTCCTTCTGGGGATCTATATCCTTCCCAGGTTTATGCTTACCATAGATCTCTTCCAATGCCTATCACTTCCCACAAATTTGGTTCAATTGATCCTATATCTGGAAAGGAGACTGATGATGATGCTGGACAGTTTGTATCAAGCGTCTGCTGGAGAGGCAAATCAAACACGGTTGTTTCTGCCAATTCCACCGGATGCATTAAATTGTTGCAGTTGGTGTGAACATGAAGTAATCCTGTTGAAGATCAATGGGGAATCCTTTCAATTGCTTTATGTAACTAAGAAGTCCTACATATTCTTTGAGCTGGCAATTGGTGCCGGGACAAGTCTGATGATTATCTTGAATGCGCTATCATCAGTTTTTGTGCAGAACCTCAACCAACATACTTGGTATGATCCAAAGCTGGCAAGAATTATATAAGGTTTGAAGATTATGGTGGTGTGGGGGACAATGTTACTGAAGACATGTTGGAGTGCATCAAAAGTTGATGAGCCAAAACAATGATTGGGTGGGCCAGCAAGTTTTGCAGGGCAGCTACATTAATGGTCAAGCCATGAAAAGCTCATCACTTGGCCGTATGATCAGTCTCTGCAAACTGCTTTTAAATCTTCGCAGCTGAACGAGTGTACAGTTTGTGTTACAAAGCTGATCAGTATTTGTGGCTTAACTTCTTCTCAAGATTAACATATGACTACAAACTCCGAGAAATTCTCGAGTCATGTTTGTATGATATCAATATAAGGTATATAAGAGCATGTAGTTTTTTTTTTTTGGTTATTTTGTTGGTATACGTGCCGCCGTTACAAGTGGGAACAAGAGAAGCCTGCTTTTCGTCTTTTCTTTGTAAGACAGCAACCACTATTGTAAATTTCCTAAAATTTTGTTATATATGAGAATTTTTTTATAGATTAGCTCAGAAATTTTATAATATTGTAATTTGCCAGTATTAGTGCTAAACATTGGACTTTTTGCGCCTCGAATTAGCAGACTAATCACCATGTTAATTATATGGGGCATAGCAAGGTTTTACAGTGAATATGGTGCACTGAAAGAGTAAAGTTCGAGCAATTTAAAGCTTTGAAAAGACCTATATTGAAATATTAAAACTGAAAGTTACAAGGAATCAACAAGGCAAAATCCATAAATTCTTGGATATTGACAACCTAGATTATCTGCAACAGTTGTACAAAACATCAATTTGGATGTTCATCTGACAATGATACTGCAAAATGAGCTTCTGCAACACTCGTATGAACTACCACACCAACTCAGAGTCTGAGGCTGAGGCTGAGGTGTGACCAGATCTTTGACTGCGTCTACCTGAGCTCATCACAAATGCTGATTGTCTTGCAGGCTTCGTAACATTAATGGACATCGACATACTCCGTCTACATGGATTCAATGGTGATGACCTTTGTATCGTTGCTACTCTTGGTGTCCTTGGTGTTCTTGGTGTTGACCCTACATGTTCAAAATGATGTTCTTCAGTTTGAGCGTTATTGACCTTAAAAAGAAAGGAAGAAAAAAAAAAACAATTAAGTGATGGTGAAATAGACTGACCTGGAGTCTTGCTGGCCTTCTTGTCTGAAGGTCTCCTTGTTGGAGAACCCCTCTTATCTACAATTTCAGAACAAACTGACAACTTATCACAAAAGGGTGGGACAAGATCTTCCATCAATGAATTTGCTTCTCTGCATATGGCTTCACTAGCTGTCTCCCTCTCCCAGTTCTGTTCAACAAAGTTGGGACTATTCCTCGCTTTTTCCATGAGTCTATAAGCAAACAACTCAAATGGAATTTGTGATACTGGGGCTACATCTGGAGTACTAGAACTTATAAACTTCTTCATATAAACAGCCTCTATGTCATAATACTCCACTGTTGGCGAGGGTGGCATTGCTAGACCTTGATCTGGGTTCATTACAATGAACCTTTTAATGAAGCGAAGAATCCTACACAAGGATGAGAAACCTGGACGCTGAGCTGGTTCAGTTTGCCAACATCTTTTGATCAAGTTTGAGAGGTACTTTGGTATTTGGCATGAGAAGAGAGGCCTTTCACCTGCTCTAATGTTTCTGCTCATCTTCTCTCCCTGGAGATGTCCGTCTTCGAAAGGCAGTTTTCCTGTCAAAAGCTGGAAGCATATCATCCCAAAGCTGTAGACATCTGCTTTTTCTGTGTACTTTGAACTACAAGCCCCTGCCTTTTCTTGCTCGGCCAAAACTTCGGGGGCATGCCAAATGAAAGGATTAGCATCATTTTGGTTTGTGGTGTTTTGCGAATTAGGACCTATTATGGAGGTTAAGCCAAATCCTGCAATTTTGGCATGAACATAGCCCTCTAATGATGAATTCCTTGCTTTGAGGAGGATGTTGGAAGGCTTCAAGTCTCCATGATAGATCTTCTTCGAGTGAAGATATTCCATTCCTCTTGCAATTTGAAGCATGATATCAACCACAACCGGGAGAGAAAAAGGAATTCTCCTCTTTGGACCAGAATTCTCCCTCATATGGCTGCAAAGATCCTTGCTCATCAGCTCCATAACAAGAAAACACTCCTTATTCTCCTCGTCATAAAATCCACAAAGATGCTGCATAACATTGGCATGCGATAGCAGCAAAAGAGACGAAATCTCGGGCACTAATGGATCAATCTCCCCATAAAAGTGTCTCAAAACAAAGCTCTCCCCCAACCAATGAATTTCCTTATACTCACTCCCACTTCCCAATCTACGCCTCACTTGGTAATCCTTTGAATCAACCAAAGTCGAACTAGGGAATTGCTTACTACCAAATGGTTCTAGTCCATTCAATTTTTTAAGCAGGATGTCTCCCAATCGATGTTCATGCTTTGACAATGCCCCAGAATTCTTCTTTTCTCTAATTGATTCAATAAGCCGCCATTTATCTTCTTTCCAAACACTCTCAAGACGACTGCAAATGTCTCTAGAAACCAAGTACTGCTTCCCGAATTTCCACTGGAAAAGCTTTAGATCATTCCAGTCCTTCTCGCACTTCCTCTCAAGTGCATGCTTCTTCTTTAGTATCTCATCCTGATCAAGACCTGAAATTTCGCCGGCTATCTCAATCGCCTCAAGGACAACAGGAAAGCAACAAAGCAAGTTGTGAATGAGAAACTCCACACAGTCCTTATTTTGATGAAGACACAATGCTTTTCCCCACCAGTCCTTTGTCTCCAAGCAATGCCTAATGTAAAGCTCTCCATCCTTGAAGACCCTATAAAGCTCTTTCAAAGGCTGTTCCATTGCTTTCCATTTGATGTTCTTCTCTTCCAACCTTAAGCTCTGCTTGATCTCCCCGGCGATGGTCTTGAAAGCCAAATCAAACATGTCGAGCAGCAAACAACACTGCTTTTGATTGATCTGAATGTCTTCTTTCAACACCATTAGAGCCTTCAAACCTCCCAAAACCTCTCCTATTTGCCGGAATTGCTCCATTCCGACCTTCAAACTGTGAGAGGAGACCCCACGCACTAGGGGTCCAGCCAAATTAGCAAAACCCAAATGACAATGATCACCAAAAGTAAAGTTTTCCTGGGCCTGACAGAACAAATTATCAAAGTCCTCAAAAAAAAAAAAGGAAAAGGTGGCAACAAATGAAAAGAAACTAAATCTACCACAGACAGAACAAGAAAAAGCTAAATAAGTGTCAAAACAAGAAAAAGCTAAATAAGTGTCAAAACTGCAATCATGCAAATTTCTTTTACACTGAATAGCAGTTTCCTAGGGAAAAAAAATACATAGATATATTCAATTCCAAAGAAAATTCTCAAACACTAGATAAACTAATCACAAACAAAGACAAAGAATCATGAAGAGAATACATGAACATGAGAATTTTCACCTGCTATAAGAATTCTTCCTCGTTCTCTATATCACCAAAAATTCCACAATTGAACATCAGATCAAAAAAAAAAAAAGAGAGAATTTCGTCAAATTCTGCCAACCCAGAACCAAATCAGCAAAACCCAATTAAGATCAATCAAAAACAAATTCTGGGTATCCCACAAAAATCCAAAATTAAATTCCCCCACAAAAAATTTTGATCTAATCAGGCCGAAATTACACGAAATAACGCCTGACCAAAAAGTTGATCAAAATTAGTGTGGGAGAACAGACAGGGATCAACACCCGATGGGTCTAGATTTTTTTTTTCTTTTTCCATAAACGACTGAGTCAACGGAAATTCCGAGGGAGGTATATTAGAAATCTGACTAAAGCCGGCAGTTGTCGGATTGCATTTTTGAGGAAATTCCAAGTTTCAAACAACTTTGGCCGCCGAGAATTTCGTTTTCTTTGGAGAGAGAGAGAGAGAGTGTGTGACATTAATACATTCCCGCGAATTTCGCACATTACATTTTTGGTATTTAATAATTTTTGGGAGTTGAATGAGTGAGAGTAACGGTTACTTGGAAGTCGTCCAACGTTCTCTCTGCTGTCAAACCGCTTAGCATCAACTCTAAAGAACAAATCCTTTTCTTTTCTCTAACTTTCTTTCCTCCCTTTTTTTTTTTTAAGTCAAAAGGCCAAAATTTCAAAAAAGAACAAACAAGTACGATGCCACCCTAAACCCTAATCTACACTTAACATTTTACCATCAAACGAATCAAATATTGGACTTTATTCAACACTTTTTGCCTCAGACTATTCGAATTTTTTGTTTATGGGCAATTCAAGTTTTCTTCTCCTCACCCAAAAAAGGAAAAGAAAAAAAAAAAATCATGTACCAATGTGTTTCATAGCATGGTGCTAGTTTGGTTGTGTTTGACCAATGGATATGACTCAAAAAATTATTTAAATATTTTGAAATTGCATGTTAAAAATTTAGCAATCGACCCCATATGACCATTCTCATATTGTCATATTTTGAGACGATAAATTTTTGCACCGGTCAACCCTAAGAGGGGTGTAAATCGTTTTAAAAAAGTCAAAATTTTATATGTCTTGTTCACTATAAAAAGTGTATAATATCATTACCTACCATCTTGCAACAATTTGCATCATTTGTTATACAAGAAAATTCTAAATATATATTTTATTTGAATTATTACCTTTATTTCTCTGGTATAATTAATTTTAAAACGATTAAATAAATTAAATTTTATTTGATAATTTATATTAATAAAAAATTAAAAAAGATTTCAAAATTGAATTATTGAATTGGTGAAAATATTTTTTAAATAAATTTTAAAATATGTTAATAATCCCACCTATTTGGGGGCATAAGCATAATGCATCTCCTTGTTCTTTGGCTTGCTAGACAATATTTTGAAAAAAAAAAAAATGCTGCAATAATGGCCAGATGTTGCCCTCGATTGCATCAATGGACAAGCATGTTTGGCCTTGATATGTACAGGGATGCATGTTGTCTTCTTCCTTTTTTCTTTTCAAAGAAAAAAAATGGTTTGTGCTTGATTTTCTCAGGCTTTAATGTGTCTAATTTTCATTAATTGTAATACATTTATTTTTACTGAATATCTGATTTTATTAAACAAGAAAATTAAACTCACTTTGACCACAATAAATTACATAGCATTTTTAATCATTATTCCTGATTTTTCCATTTGTTTTTGCATTTGAATGGCTCAAGAAAATTACTTTTTTAAATAAAAGATTGAAAAGGGAGACGGAGAGAGTAATATGAATAGAGAAATTAGATTTCAGAGAGTTAATCCATATAAACTTTATAGTATTCGAATCAGATTAATTGAGAGAATCCCAAATACAGAGAGGTGAAAGAGGGGGAGGAAGAGAGAGAGAGAGAGAGTATAACAATCGACTCTCTCACTTATAAATTAAAGGCTCAAGAATGAGGTATGGATCTTCATAAGCTTCATGGGATTTATGCCATTAAGGTTTTATCAAAATCTAAATATTCGAGCATTGACCAAAGGGTGCAATTAGAAAAAAGCATAAAAAAAAAAGTTGCAGGATAGAAGACCAATACAATGGAGTAATCAAGTTGATTGGTAAACTCACTTGATCGTTGACTACGATTTAGATTGGTGATGACCTCTCTCTGTTTCATCCCTGCTTTGTAGTTTCCTCCACCTTCATCTTTCTTCTTGATTTTTTAAAACATAATATGAGAATTAAGTTATTTTCATTTCATTAATCCTAATAAATTATATAAATTTTAATTTGATTTTTGATTTTGATTCATTTTAATTATCTCCTGATATTATATATAGAAAGAGAGAAATTTGCCGATACAACAAATTAAAAGTTTCAAATCTTTCTTTTCTCACTATAGGAAATTTGGGTGTAAATAAAAATTATTTGAATATCAGAATAAAATTAAAAAAGATTGGATTGAATTGAAGTAGATTAATTGTATTCTTGGATTTGACACTAAATTAGATAATAAGAGGGTTCAAATTATATTTATCATTTAAAAAATCATATGAAAATTTGCTTAGTGTTATATAAATCAAATAACTCGTTAATCAAAATATAAAATATAAAAAATAATTTTTATCACAATCGATTTTAATTACAAATAAATAAATCTATAAATCATAAATTGCAAGATTACTCATGTGTCGTAATTATGAAAAATATATTTTGTTATTTAATTACAAGATTATAATCATAAAATTTAAAAAAATATATATATAGTTTAAAAATATGTAGTATGTTAATCTCATTCTCATACTTAATTAGAATAAATATTCGCATATCCATCACAATTACACCGAACCATTCCATATCTTTTACGGTTGTATATGCTTGGCATAGTGTTATTTGATAAATTTTTATTTTTCACAAAATTTACCAAAATATAAACATTAATCCACATGTGTGTGTGTGTGTATATATATATATATATTATTTTAAGAATATAAGAAAGTTTAACTAAATATAGACTATTTCCGGATATCAGAATAATTTTAAATAAATAATTTAAAATATATTGTTGAAATATGATTTTTTTTTTCTAAAATCAGCAATATATATATTACAAAAATTGAATTGAGAATGATGAAAATAGTTAAACTCAACGAAATATTATAGTATTAAATAAGCAAGAATAAGTTAAATTACGAGTTTATTACTAAAAATATTTAAAATATTTGGACTTGAATGATATTTCTTGTTTAGTTCAAAAAAATTAATTTATCAAATTTTATGTAATGATTTATTTTAATATATATATATATATTTTTTAAAAAAAATTTATTTAATTTGAAAGGTATTTAATATATTTAAAATTATTGAAGTTTCGGATTTTTTAATTTGTCATGAAATATGACAAGATTTGATACTTTTGTTACTCATCCTCTTCACCTTACAACTTACATTAAAACACCGTGTCAAGTAGGCGGCATCGGGCCGGATCTAAGAATTCAAAGTGAACCAACCCGATCCAACTTGTAAATGGGCGATAAAATAAGGAAAAGGAAAAGGAAAAAAAAAGGGAAATTCCGGGGAAGGCGCGTACTCGAGAATTGCAGAGACCGATGAAAACAAGAAATCAAAGTTTTGATAATTTAGGGAAAAGATTTTGCAGATTGGGATTGGATTTGAAGTTGGATTGATTTTCCTGAGAAGCAATCAAAATGAAAATCAAAGTCGAGGGACTTGGGGAAGGGGACGGCCATTTCTAGGGTTTCTTCTTCGCATGATTTCTCTCACTTGTCATTCCCTCCATTCAGTTTTGTTCGAGTTGTAAATGAGAAGAGAAAAATGCAGTGGTACTTCGTCGCCGCTCTCCTTACCATTCTCACCAGTTCTCAGGTACTCTCTCTCTTTCTTATTGAATTTGACTGATCTGATCTGTTCAACAACTATGTAATTCTGTTTATGAGATCGTGTCTTTTAACTTGTTTTTCTCCATTTTTTTGTTAGAATTCTGTTTCCCCCCCCCCAAATTAGCTGTTCGAATCCACTGAATGCTAAGAATGTTGATTCGATGCTATTTTTGACAAATAATTCATCAAAAATAGCAAACCCTCTTATGCCTATTTTCTGGGTTTTCTTTGTAGGGTATCTTGACAACATTGTCTCAAAGTAATGGAGGGTATAAGTATGACTATGCCACGGTTCCTTTTCTTGCCGAAGTGTTCAAGGTTGTTGTTCTTACTACTTTACAAATCAGACTGTACTAGAATTTCTTTATATATGTTCAAATTTGGTATGTTGATATTTGTATATATATTCTTGTTCAGCTTATTGTGTCCAGTATACTTCTGTGGAGAGAGTATCAGAAGTCGCCTAATGTGAGGATGACAACTGAATGGAAGAGTGTTCGACTATTTCCTATTCCTTCCATCATTTACTTAATTCATAACAATGTTCAGTTTGCTACACTGACTTACTTGGATACATCTACGTATCAGATAATGGGCAACTTGAAGATTGTCACAACTGCGATATTGTTCAGGTCAGGCTTGCTATTTGCGAATAATTTCTTTGATTTTCATAATTTTCAGTGAGGATTGGAGTGTTTTTGCGGTTTAGGAAATGACATTCATTTTTATCATTTTAGGTTGTTCCTGAGGAAAAAACTGTCTACCCTACAGTGGATGGCAATTGTTCTGCTAGCTGTTGGAACAACTACTAGCCAGGTGATGATTGGAATCCTTTTGCTTCTTATCATCAAGCTGGTTTACATTAGTTTGTGATGGTAACCTACATGCAGGGACTAGTCTCTCTGCAAACTTTATTTTGCACGTGTATGATTTATAAACTTGATATGCATGACTTTTGAGCTCTTGCATGGTTAGGGTGAGCAAATGCTTTCAGTACTTTCTGAGTTAGGCAAGCCACGATACTGAGGAACTCTGTACAAGCAATCCATTTAGAGGGTATCTGTATCATACTAGTACTAGTACAATTTATATATGACTATATCAATATCACTTAAAATCAGGAGCCCAGAGACTGTAGTTCTGATTTAAAGAACTGCTTTTATCTGGTAGACCATTGTAATATTAAGATCCAAGAAGTAGTGGAAAGTGACACATGCATAAGATTCATACTATTTCCTTCAGGATTCTCATTCTATCAGTATGTTATTTGGACCTGTGATACTGAACATTTTCTGAGGATGTTTAGCTTGTAGGAAATCGCTTAGAGGAAAGAAGTGAGTGTCATGAAATGCAGGGAATATACTGTTAGCAGATGATTTTGTCAATCACTCGAATGGGAGGGGAAAGAGAAACAGCTTTTCAAGCAGTAATCATGATTATCCTGTTGACTTGGATGAAAAACAAAACTGAATGAACCGGATTTTTGGCATGTGCAACCCTCTTCTTGGTTACTCTGAATTACCAAGCCAATCTCTAGAACAACCTTTATCCTATTTGTTCTTTGCACGCTACCAACAGACTTATCTATCTTATATTTGTGTTAGTGGTATATATGTGACTAGTCATGATTGATCTTCCAAATTTTAATTAAGAGTTACCCTTCACATTTTCTGGAAGTAATTTTTGTTTATTTTATTTATAGGTCAAAGGTTGTGGAGCAGCTTCTTGTGATTCTCTGTTCTCTGCGCCAATGCAAGGATATATGCTGGGAGTGCTATCTGCTTGTCTCTCAGCATTGGCCGGTGTATATACAGAATTCCTGATGAAGAAAAACAATGATAGCCTTTATTGGCAAAATGTACAATTATATATGTAGGTGCCTATTTTCTCATTTGCTCCATTTCCTTTCCCTCCTCATATCCTTTTAAATAGCCATTGTTTTGTAAGTCCCAATTGGAATCTTTAAAGCTGCAGCATATAATTTAGGAATGGCTATTCATGACTTGAAAATGTTGAGAGAATGACCTTAAGTACAATAATTGAGATAGAGCTTCTATGATATTTGTGTCATCAGATTTCTGTTGGTGAAGTGAAGCCCTTTAGGGTTTTTAATTCCCAGATGAGCTAGTTGAAGTTAGCAGATCCGTGAATAAAGGCATTCTGCTTAAATGTTGGATAACAGCTTAAAAAGGAATGATTTGCAGCATGGGAAAAGCGTGTTCTAGGCTATTTGACATGACTCCAAATTATCCACAGGAATGTGGATAAGCTATATCTACTTGTTCGTCCATTCTAATTCTCATTCTAATACTGTAGTTTTATATCTGAGCTTGGGTTCATAGAATTGTTTGTGGAGACCATCTTCATCACCCCTTAGGAGTAATCTTGGGTTTTTCTTTATGGTGATCCCAGGATGACCTTTTTAAGAATTTTGAACAGTCCCTATTATTTATGCTTATGCAATAGAGTACAAGTATTATCAACTACCACACTCAATATTATGGTGTATTTTACCAGGACCAATAATAGGCTATTGATTTTATTATTTACTTACAATCTGCTCACCTTGTGTGCCACCCATCAAATCTTTGATGTGAATTGATTAATTGTGAAAAGAATCTCATTATTTATGGCTTTTTTTTCTCCTAGGTTTGGCACAATTTTCAACATGTTACGGCTTCTCCTAGATGATTTCAGTGGAGGATTCGAAAAGGGAGCATGGTGGCAGCGTCTTCTTAATGGATATACTATTTCAACATGGATGGTGGTACTAAATTTGGGATCAACTGGGCTGCTGGTGTCATGGTTAATGAAGTATGCCGATAACATTGTAAAGGTAATCTTGGTACTGTTAGCTTGCATCAGAAGCATGCAAAATTGGCCCTAGCATCTATAATATAATTACAAATGAAAACATATTTTACTCAAATCAACTCAACTTGGTCTAGTAGCCAATGCATCGACCACTTAGCATCTGCTATGTGATTCCATCCCCCCTTTTCAATCCATGGTGTTATTTAAGGCCAACCCAAAAACTATGATTTGCTAAATCTGTTTCATCTTTCATCCATGCAATTTGAATTTGAAACTGTGTTACCCAATTGAACCGTGCCTCTTGAAAGCTATGCCTCCTTGCTCAAAGTTCATGGTTGCCATAAAAGAAGTTGATTAATTTAGTTGGAAGTCCTTTCTTCTCTGAAAACTCTGTCATCTTGCTGAGTCATAACCTGACATAATTGCCAAGTATTGTCTAATAATTTTCCGTCTTAAACATGCTTGGAATTTGCATTTATCTATTCTAGATGATATCATTGGAAATTGATTTAACTTTTGGCTTCTTACAGGTGTATTCAACATCCATGGCTATGCTGCTAACAATGGTTTTATCGGTATATCTTTTCAATTTTATGCCCACGATGCAGGTAAACCTTTGTACTTTAAATTTCAACTTCATTTCAATTGCTTTCATTTCTGTATGCTTCTCATTTTGCTGTTGCTTGTTCTGATTGCATAAGTGGATTCTGCATTTTTCACTTCCATTTCCTTTTCTCTTTCCTTTTCCAGATTTTTAAAACTATCCTCTTGTACTTGTTTGTGCTCCCGCAGCTTTTCCTGGGCATTGTTATCTGCATGATGTCTGTGCACATGTACTTTGCCCCGGCAAATATGCTTGTCGATTTGCCTATACCTACAAAAGTGGCTCCTGCAACCCTTGATGAAATTTCGGTTGAACGGAGAACAGATTCATGACTCTTTGCAATTGATCAAGGATATGAAGATCTTTTAGAGTGTGCACAAGGTGGTGGTAATGAAGCTTATTTACGAATTGATAAGACTCTGGAAACTATAATCTCATCCTAGAGAGAGATCTGGATTCTTCAAACCGCCACAGACCAGCAGAACATTTTATTCTAGGGATGATGGAACTGATTGATTTGGCAATGATATAATTTTTGCTCCACAAATGGTGTTCTAATTTTGCTGCTGCAACTGATGGCTTTTGTTTGGATTTAGAATGGATTGCACAATCTGTTTCCAATTCTGTACAAAGAAGGGCAGAAATCCTTGTAATTGGACCAGTATTCCCATTGTGTTGTTAGTTGTAGGAAATTGAGCTTCTGGCATTTGGAAATTCATTCTGTACTTGTGAATGGCAAAAGTAATCAGAACAGTGGTGTGGGAACCTATGTTTTGTGAATCCTGATTCTGTAATTCGTGCTAGTTATGCATAATGACCACTCTCTAATTTTTGAAATCATAGGAATTTGGTAATGAATGATTCCATATATTCATCAATGGAGCTGTTATCAGCTTGGGGGGAGTGAAATTTTGAGTTTCAAACAGCGGGGTTGTGGTCCGATCATTCGGTGGGTCTTAGCATCTGCATTTTTCTCATCAACATTGTCACAAGGTTTCGTCATGAATTTTCATTTCATAAGGAAAATTCTTGAAGCTGCACCGTCATATTGTCATGGAAGAGTAAAGGATTGATCACCACCCTCTTTTGTTGAGGAAAAGAAGTGTTGTTTTAGATAGGCTTTGTGATTCTCCAGGATAAGGTTTATAAAGGAATGTGTTTAGTTGAACAAGGCAGGTTAAATTTTGAGCCAATCTTCACCCAAAAAAAAAAAAAAAAAAAAATTAAGCCAATGAAAATATCTAAGGAATGAGAGTTCAAAACATAACTATGGGCCTAACATCGGATTAGTCTAAATTAATCGAAATGAAATCTCAAAAACTGAACGGATGATCAAGTCGGGACGAAAAAAAGAAATGGAGTTTAACTATATAATAATTTAAATGCATATATATATTTTTTCTTTTTTGGCTGTAATTTTGCTACGTAATTGGATGATTTTTCCTCGACTCATAAACTACTCTCAGGGCGGCGGGCGTCGTGTTGAGTTTAGGACCTCTTGAATTTTCTTAACTCCAAGAAGGTAGCTTCAACTGCGATCTTAGAACCACGATTCATTTAATACCAAAATCTAACCAGCCTGGATAGCACACAAGTGAGGAAAAGCCATCACTACCGATCAGACATTTCCTTATGTATATATTAATTTGATATGCATTTGGATATGATTGAAAATAATTATTATAAAAAGTGTAACCTCTAAAATTAGGAATTACTTTAGTATTAGGGTTGATGGTTGGGAACTTATCCCTTAACAAGTTTTCCGCTTCTCTTGTGAGAACTTAAATTTCCTTTTTATTGATCATACTCCCTTCAAACAGAATAAAATAGGATTTATAATAAAATAGAATTGTTACTAAAAACAAATATCTAAAATCATTTCTGATATAAAAAATTATCAGGTAACTATTAATTTTTTTAAAAATTATTATTAACTAAAAATAATAAAATTACTATTTTTTTTAAATATTTTTCTTTTACCATTTTCCAAAGATACTCATAAAATTTTTTTTGTGACGATATGCGGTTCCAAATATAATTCTTTCCAATATCGTATTTCTCTTTGGTTTTTGTTTTCCTGGGTCCTGCTAAACATGTTCTCTCTCTCTCCCCCTCTTCGACCATCTATAAAAGGCTACGAGGATTTGTTCTGCATACAAGACGAGAGAGAGAGAGAGAGAGAGAGAGAGAGAGAGAGAGAGAGAGAGAGAGAGAAGGTCCCAAAAAAAAAAGACATGGGTGAGGTTAGCTTCTCTAAGAGCACAAGCATGCCAGGCCTAAGGCCAAGCGGAAATAGTGGAAGCTTGAGCGAGAAGAGCTACTGTTTTCAAATGCCTCTTCACTATCCAAGGTTCAAAAAGGACTATGAAACAATGCCCGAGTGGAAGTTTGATTGCCTCTTGAAGGAGTATGGTCTGCCTGTATTGGAAGACCTCAATGACAAGAGGGAGTTCGCCATGGGAGCTTTCCTTTGGCCTTCCCAACTCGAGTAACCAATTCAGCTTTCCATCAAAATGCTTGCACCTTGCAATAGTATTTGCCTTCCACATGATCTTTTATATATAACTTCTGCGGGCATCTTAGCGGATGATCTTCTGTTATATCATCACATTGAACCAAATAACATCAGCTTTGGGCTCCTGTGATCTGTGAAATTTTTTACGAGATTAGTGGTAATAATGTTATTTACCGTATACATACTGCTCTATTGTAATTAGAAGGGATTCAGGGAAAGGGGACAAGAAATCTCTCGTACCACTCAGTCAAATGGCCAATTGTAATATGCTTCTAATGATTATGTCCAACCGTTTAATCTTGCCTTAAAAGTCCTCATTTTTGAGAAAAAAAGGTGGGGGAGGTTGAACTAATATCTTCTTCAATACCGGTTAAGCGATAGGTGTCCATGCACTTCACAACTTGTTGAATGACAAAATAAATAAATAAATAAAGAGCTGCAACTGTGCCCACCACAATTAATTTCTTTAGCATTTTGTTTTAATGTCTCCATTAAATTAAATACGTGAATATTACTTCAAGTTTGCTTGTGTTCACACACCATGAGACAATCATTTCAATTATTTATTTTTATTTTTCTTTTATTATTTTTTAGGATAAACTATCATATTTGCTAATCACGTTGATTTGATTAAATATGATTTGAATTGGATTGGACATTTAAACAACAGATGTCTCCTGATGTTTATTTTTTCAATGCACATGACTCAAACCAGAGAGGCTATTAATGTCTAGCTGATAGATCGAGGCTGCAACTGAGAGCTTAAGGGACACTTAAGGGACAAATGTGTTCTAATTTTGCTGCTGCAACTGATGGCATTTGTTTGGATTTAGAATGGATTACACCATCTGTTTTCAATTCTGTACAAGCAAGGGCAGAAATCCTTGTAACTTGGCCGGTATTCCCATTGTGTTGTTAGCTGTAGGAAATTGAGCTTCTGGCATTTAGAAATTCATTCTGTACTTGTGAATGGCAAAAGTAATCAGAACAGTGGTGTGGGAACCCTTTTTTTTGTGAATCCTGATTCTGTAATTCATGCTAGTTATGCATAATGACCACTCTGTAATTTTTATTTCATAGGAATTTGTAAATGTTCATGAATGATTCCATATATTCATCAATGGAGCTGTTGTCAGCCTGGGCAGAGTGAAATTTTGAGTTTCCAACTTGGGGTTGCGGTCTGATCATTCGGTGGGTCCTAGCATCTGCATTTTTCTCATCAACATTGTCACAAGGTTTGGTCATGAATTTTCATTTCATGAGGAAAATTCTTGAAGCTGCACCGTCTTATTGTCTTGGAAGAGTAAAGGATTGACCCTCTTTTATTGAGGATGAGAAGTGTTGTTTTAGATAGGCTTTGTGATTCTCCAGGATAAGGTTTATAAAGGAATATGTTTAGTTGAACAAGGCAGGTAAACTTTTGAGCCAATGAGAGATTCAAGGGAATGAGAGTTCAAAACATAACTAGGAGTCTACATATAGTTTAACTATATGGTAATTTAAATACATATATATATATAAATATTTTCGTTTTTGGTTGTAATTGAGCTACGTAATTGGATTATTTTTCCTTTACTCATAATCGTAAACTACTCTCAAGATTAGTAGTAGGGCAAGCGTCGTGTTGGAGTCTAGGACCTCTTTCCTGAATTTTCTTAACTCCAAGAAGGTAGCTTCAACTGCAATCTTAGAACCATAAATCATTTAATACTAAAATCTAACCAGCCTGGATAGCACACAAGTGAGGAAAAGCCATCACTATCTATCGGACATTTCCTTCTCAATATATTAATTCTCTTTAGTTTTGTTTTCTTTTGGGGCCTGCTACAATGTTCTCTCTCTCTCTCTCTATCTCTTTCCCCCCCCCCCCCAACACTTCGACCATCTATAAAAGGCCACATGGATTTGTTCTGCATACAAGACCACAGAGAGAGAGAGAGAGAGAGAGAGTCCCCCCCCCAAAACAAAAAAAAACGACATGGGTGAGGTTAGCTTCTCTAATAGCACAAGCATGCCAGGCCTAAGGCCAAACGGAAACAGTGGAAGCAAGAGTGAGAAGAACTACTGCTTTCAAATGCCACTTCACTATCCAAGGTACAAAAAGAAGGACTATGAAACCATGCCCGAGTGGAAGCTTGATTGCCTCCTGAAGGAGTATGGTCTACCTGTAATGGGAGACCTCAATGACAAGAGGAAGTTCGCCATGGGAGCTTTCCTTTGGCCTTCCCAACTCGAGTAACGAATTCAGCTTTCCATCAAAATGCTTACTCCTTGCGGTGGCATTTGCTTTCCAAATGGTCTTTTATATATAACTTCTGCAGGCATATTAAGCACTCTTATGTACATACTTCTCTCCCCCCATGACTGTACATATCTGTTATATAAACCTAGCTATGTTCATGTATCCTTTTTATGTATTTGTTTACAAAAGGGCAGGGAACCAAATAACGTCTGCTTCCACCTCCGTGTGATATGTGAAATTCTTTACGAAATTAGCAGTAATAATATTATTTACCGAATGCACACTGCTCTGTTATGATTAGAAGAAATATGGGGTTTCGAACACTCGTGGACAAGAAACCCCTAGTGCTCGCATCACCTAGTCAAATGGCCAATGGTAATATGCTTCTAATGATGATATCCAATTGTTTAATCTTGCCTTAAAGTCCTCATTTTTGAGAAACATGGGGGAGGTCGAACTAGTATCTTCTTCAATGCCCTTTTAAAGCGATAGGTTTCCATGCACTTCACAACTTTGTTGAATTAAAAATAAACAAGGAGCTGCAACTGTGCCCACCACAATTAATTTCTTTAGCCTTTTATTTTAATGTCTCCATTAAATTAAATACTTGAAGATTGGTTCAAGTACTTTGTATTCATACACCATGAGACAAGCATTTCAATTATTTATTTTTTTTATTTTGTCATTATTTTTTTGATAAATTGTAGGTATCCGGTAACCACGTTAGTTGACTAAAATTAATTCGAGTCGAGTTGGTCTCTTAAAGGATAAATTTCTCTTGTATCTATTTTTTTCATATACAAGACTCGAATCCGAAAACTTACTTAAAAATTATCAATGTTCAACTATTAGATTAACTAGATATTGATATTTCTCTTTTATTATATTAGACACTAAGAAAGCTTCCATTTATTCTAATTATAAAGGCATACTCGTCCCCAAGGGGATAATCTAGTGGTACATACTCTCTTTTCAAATCTGGTGATTCCAAATTCAAATTGTTATACAACCAAAAATTAAAGGGCTTACTCTAGCGGAATAAGAATTCCTCAACGGTCTAAAATTAATAATTTTAATTTTTCTTACTTGGAAGTGAAATTTTTTTTAATTTCATCTCATACCACAATATTATTATGTATAGCTTCAAACATAAGTCACAAAATTCACAAGGAGTTCGCAAATTATTATGACTAATCTTTATGTTTAATTATTTCTTAATTTTCCAAAATTTCTCTTTCTTCTTTTCCAATTCTTTTCTTGGTGTAACAGAGAGGTTAAGATTTTAATGTTGTAGGTGCCAAAGTCCAAGAATACCTGGCAACCTTCTTCTCCATATGAAATGGATGAGAAGAAAAAAGACCCCAAAATCAGGATAACATATTCAAATTTTTTTAAGATTAATTTAATGCTTTAGTTGGCTAAACATGGCCTAAAGTGCTCTGAATTTTCCTAAGATGATGTTGTTCATCAGACAAATGTGAAGAGAAAGAAACATTCAAAAACTATGATGCCATCATAGGTCCACCAAAGAGTCTTATCTGCAATGCTATTGTTGGTAGCTCTAGTTGGTCTCTCATTCAATCATGCCAATAATGCGAATCCATACAATACATGAAAGGACACAAACCCAAAATCAAAAAACGATAACAAATAAAATAAAATCATTTGTGAGAGAGGAGGGATATGATTTTGGAGATGAAGATTTGAGGGTACAGGGCCGGCCAGCATTCAAATGCTCTTTTGCAGGATATGTTGCATATGTTTCCATCACCTATTTTTCACCTTATCCGACACCACTCTTTATTATCCATAAAACAACAAAAATATGTTGTAAACCGAAAATGTTAATGATCAAATCTAGTAGGCGGAGAAAAAAAAAAAACTGTTCTTTTTAAGTATTTTATTTGAGGGACAGACTTTTGATTTAGATAATATTTCTACTATGAATTTAAATTTTTAAAATTTTTGTCGTGCTTTATCCCTGTCAATAGTGCAAATATGCCTGCGTGCACGCAAATCTTATGTTTTGATTTAACTTAAATGCATAAAAATAAACAATAATTTTCTGTAAAAAGAAAAATATAGAAAAAAAAAGAGATAGAGAAAAGAATATCTATTGTGGTGAAGGGAGGAGAAAGTAGCCGATTAGGAAGACAGAGAACAGGAGTGAGAGAGAAAGAATCATGAATTTTTTTTTTTTTTTTTTTTATGGTAATAGAGTTTCGGTTGTGATGATAGAAAAACTTTATATTGATAGGATTATATCATAAAGTTAGGTATTTCTGGTTAAGTAAAAAGTTAAACCGCAAAAAATAATTTTTTTTTGTTATGAAATTTTATTTTGTATTTTTGATTTTTATCTTTATCAAATTCTATTAAAATAATATTTTTTTTATAATTTGGGGAATAATTTCAAATTGATTTTTTATTGACCCGGATATGTTGTGACTAAAGATTGCCTATGATCATACCCGAATAAGTCATTTAACTAAATTTTGAATTTAAAATTTAGGAATTGAAAAAATTTTATTGGGAGAACTTTTACTTAAATTGGTCTCGATAACGTTCATATCGATTCGGTTGAAATACGATTTTGGATATCTATTAGTAATAAAAGAAATGGTTGGATTATTGGTGATGAGGCTATCAATACAATGATGCAACAGCCAAAACATAAATCTGCATTATTGTTATCTAGGCAATCCAATTAGTGATGTAATGCTCAACCATGACATTCTTTTTTCAATTTTAAGTTCCAATTTTTTTTATTATATGTATATTTACCATACCAATTTATGATGGGTTTGTCTAGTTGCTTGATAAAGCATAGTCCTCCACTCAACCCCACCAAAAAAATAAAGAGAGAGAGAGAGAGAGAGAGAGAGAGAGAGAGAGAAATAAGGAAAAAAGAGCTAGGTGGTTTTATATCTCACCTTGATTTTCATTATTATTTTTTTAAAATATGATCTATTAAATGAATTTGGGATATATAGACTTCTAGATTGTCAACACCTGCTCCTTTGATGATAATCTTTATCTGATATTTTTTAGAGTTAAGGTCTGGGGCCTATTTAACCTTCATTTTCAGGTCCAATGCTAGAAGGGGAGGCCTCCTAAGTCATCGTATAAAATATCTAACATTCAAGGACTTTTGGGAATGAATACCGACCCTTGCGGTTGTGGGCAGGATTCCTTACACCGACTTGGAGAGACGCACTGATCATATGCCAAGCAGCGCACCTTAGCTCGCATCCCAAAATTTACCTTTTTTGTTGGGACAAATAGTATTTTCCCGTTGGTTTTTCCAGAGAAAATGGTAAACCATAGGACTTAGCAAGATAAGATGGAGGAGAAGAGCAAAACTTATTTTTTTTTATTTATATTTGGTTTTTCCTGAGTTACAAAAATATTTTATTGAAAATATTTAGTTAAATACTCGAAATATTAGAAATAATACTCAAAAGATGAGAAATAGTGACCAAAGCATTATTAGTGTATAACATGTTCCATCATTGTTTGCAATATAGAAATAGAAATAGAAAAAATATAAAATAAAAATTGAAAATAAAAATAAAAAAGATAACACTAAAAAATAAATAATAAAAATAATGAAATGAGAGAAATAAAAATAAATTATCTGTAAAAACTTAAAAATAATAATAATAACAATAGATGGCATTCATCATACAGATATATATATATCCAAAAAAGCCTTATAAAAAAACAAGTGGGCATGAAATGGTGGTGTTAGTAAAATGCCTCTTACTGGGGTGGGAGGGAAATGGAGGTACGTATGGCAAAAGGGATAAATCCACTTTCAAATGCCATAGCACTGCCTGCCCAGTTAACCAAATCCAACGATGAGACAATGACTGCATGGAAACCGGGATTGCATATTAGCTCTGTTATTTTGTGCTTCACTTAAAACTCCAATAACTTTTAATTGCTTGTTTAGGGCATAACCCGATCCAAATATTTTAAAAATTCTAGTCATAAATATTGGTCATATCAGTTTTACTATTAATATTGAATATTTTATATCATAATATTTTGACGTATAATGTTCGGGTTTTGAATATAATATAAAAAATATGTCTATATTTATGTTTACACTGTAAAAAATAAATTAATAATCTTAAAATTAAGATGAATAATTTTAACTTAAACATCCGATGTAAAAAATTATTAAAATAGCTTACTACAAATAAAATGTCAAAGATCTAATAACGTAAAACTTTTATGTATTCCGTAACAAAGAAGTTCACCCTGTAGATGTGTGCTGACATGTTGCCATTCCAGCGAGAGACCATGCTATGGTTCCAAGTGGGCAGTCGGCATTGACAAGGTGTTTACTTCATACAAATCTTGCCTTGCTTTGTTCTCTCTGAGGTCTGTTTTCTCTTCCATGTGGTTTGACTTTTCTAGCTAGTTATGGCTTGCTTGTCATTGGAAGCATACACCATACCCGGGGGGGGGGGGGGGTGGGGGGACTGTGCCTTGCACTTATGTGTCCCAACAAGGCCTTTGGACCATACTTGTGAGCCAAGAGAAATAGAAAAGTAAATATGATTCTCAGGTCTGACAGTTGCCCTGCATAACCATACCATGGTTGCTTTTGCCCACAATTTTTAAATAATAATAATAATAAGATCAGAGAAAAAGATTGAGAATTTGAGAAATGTTAGATTTATTCTCTCTCTCTCTATATATATATAAAGAAAATGTTCCTATTTGAAAATTCATCAATCTTTCAATTAATTTCTCAATTAATCTCTTTTTTTCAAATAATTCTTTATTGCATACATATTTAAAAAAAATAAATAAATAAAACAGAAAGATTACAGGGGAGCTGTGGAGATTGTGGATATGGATAACTTCCTATATTTTAAAATTTAAAATTAATGCGGGCATATTTACTGATAAGAAGCCTTGTCTTAAGGTGTCTGGGTGGTGTCAGTGTGGCCAGCCGCCGCAACACGGTGCAGAAGAGGACAAAACTAGAAAGTAGAATTCCTCCGAGTCTAATGTCCAGAATACATGTGGCTCAAATTTCTTGTGGAGTCAGGCTGCGTTACCTTCGTCGAGGGGAAGACTGCACTTATGGCACAATTGGCATCGACATAAATGGTGAAAGCGACTCCAATGCAGAATGATTATCATTTCATCCTACGAGCAGTGAACTTCTCAATCACCATCTCAAACTTTACACAAAAGTAACTTAATGTTTAAAGTTACAATTAATTTTTAATATAAAAATTTAATTCTCTTCTGATATTTAAATAAAAAATATATTTATTCAATTCCCTTTCTTGTTCATAATTTTTCACTTTATGTGGATTTTAAATCTTCTAATATAACAATGTTAGCAAAAGTCTTTGATTATGTTTCAAAATGACTTTCTATTTTTTTCTTTCCATGTTTATCTTGAAAATAAGTTCTTTTATAATAAGTTTTGATTTGTTCTGTGTAACGGGTAAGTCTATCGAACATGCATCACCCATGCGTACAGGTAAGTATACTGAACGAGCATTACCCACCGACAAACCTTGTATCTGGTATCGATCTCTAAAGTGTACTTTTTACTATTTGACTTGGGGTTTGGACGGTCATGGGCAGAAGCTAAGTGTTGGGGTATGAACCTTTCGGACCAGAAGGACATGGAATCTTCACAACTTTCTAATTACTTGAGCATAGTTCCTTGCAATTCAGATTAGGCCAAGCAGCAGCAAGATTTCTAATAGACCTTTTGCAAGCCTCCTGAAGGGCTTTCAATGTTTAACCTTTAGCAAAATCTAGGTGAATCTTCCCCGGACGTGGCGATGAGAAGATAAACATAAACTTGAAAGGAACGCAATGAAAAATTCAAACACGTAATCAATCTTTTCGTTGTCTACAATACGATAGATGCATTGAAGGGTAACTCTCATCGAGACAGGTACAGAAGAATTGAGGGGAAAGCTTTCATTGTCTTTCATATGTTTCATTTTCATAGCCATTAATGCACTCCCTTCAATTGTCTTGTAGGTAGCCTTCTAGGGCATGCTACATTGTTCAGTCTCGTAAATCTCTTAGGGCAAAAAGATCTCTATAAATAGGGTACCTTAAACATCAGTGATTGCATCAACATGAGTACCATTAGTTTCCCAACAACAACAAAAACAGCTATGCCTTGCCCAAGGCCAATCAAGCATGGTGAGAGCGAAAATCGAATTTCTTTCCAGATGCCACTTCATTACCCTCGCTACAAAAAGAGCGATTACGAGATAATGCCCGAGTGGAAGCTTGATTGCCTCTTGAAGGAGTACGGACTGCCTGTCACCGGAGATCTCAACTTCAAGAGGAACTTTGCCAAGGGTGCATTCCTTTGGCCTTCACAGAATGAGTGAAGATGTTCCTTACCAAATTGTTCAACACTATGCCTAGTAGGTTGCCACTGTCTATATTAGCTCTGCTAGGTTGCCACCGTCTTTATTAGCTCTTTAATGTTGTTTAAAATACTAGTTTCTTTTCCTTACTAATTGAGATGCTCTTTAATGTTCCATTCCAATTTATTTGTAGTTTTGTCTTTTATTTTTATTTTTTTTTTATTTTTTGCCACAAGAAAGAAGCAACATTCAAATCCAATATTTTAACATATACGTAAAAGTTTTGAAACATTCAAATGAACATTCGAGATAAAATTCTTCATTGTCAAATATGAATTTTAAAATTAAGATCAAACCAAATCATGTCTTCATATGATCATTAAGTTATACATCAACAAACACTGACCGACATAACTTCAACCCTACTAATACACCAAATTTTATGTAGGGAAAAAAGCTTTATTGGATATCGGAACTCTCTTTTTTTTTAAATACATAGGAAAAATTTTAATTTGAGATATTTAAAGAAAAAAGAATAGTGTTATTTGATTTATAACTCATTGGTTATATTGGAACACTTGTAATAAGAATGGTTTGTCTCCTGAAAACCTAAAACATGCCAAACAATGAACATGAATTGTTTATTACTTGAGCTCGGACAGGTATGGGTAGTTCCAAATTTAATGCTAGTATTAAATTCTGATGCTTGGTCTTTTGTCTATGCTCAAAATTGTATGAACTTGGTTGAAAGATACGCATTTCTGAGAGAGCTAGCAATTGGCGACCCGCCGGGATACCCAACCCAAACCCGATTTTGACTCAAAAAAGGGGGTCGGGTTGAGTTTCAGGTATCCCGACAGGAACCAAAAATAGTACTGTGTAGCTCACAGATAAAGTGGCAAAGGAAAACCCTAATTATGAGTAATTCACTTTGCCTTTTGTGAGAAAGAGAGAGAAGTGATTTAGTCAAGCAAATATTTAAACTATTATATTAACATTAAATGTATGTACTATTTGGCCGAGTTTTAAACTTTTATCCTAATACCAAATAAGAGTGATACAACCCGATAACCTAGCACTCTGGGTCAAGGTTTGGCTATGCAGACTCGAACCAAGCTAACTCAAAATAACCCTAGACCCGATTAGACCCGACTAGAAATGACCTGACCCAACCTGTTCGCTACCTCTAATTCCTTAGCGATCATTCACCAAGTTGCCATTATATTAATTGGGGGGGGGGGGAGATAGGTTAATTATAGCATCCCTGAGAATGTGGTTCATTCTCGTTTGTGGTCTGAATTATTTGCCACTAAGCCTACTTTGAGGTTATCCTCTCGTGATGAATCAGTGTACCAACATGACAATCTCTTCGACCATCAACTTGTTTATATAGAGAGAGAGAGAGAGATCACTAATCAATGTGAGCTGCTCTGTAACATTCATGCAGATGGCATAAGCCAGCCCAAATGACAAAGTCTAAGCTTCAATTTAACATGCCCCCAACCACCATCGGCACTACCCGACTCACACATGACTTAACACATTAAAAAACACAGAAAGGCCTCTAAAAAAGGTAAAATTATGTGTATCCAATTCGTAAACTTGACTTGTTCAGGTCCCCACAATAAGGAAGATGCCTCATTTTTGTATGCTTCTAGCATTTTTTTCCTTCTTTTTAGCTTCTTAAAGCGAGCTCCAAATGTTTGTCAAGAAGAAAAAAGAATGAGTGGCAAATGAACAAAAATAATAATAACCCCCATAACACACACTTTGGTAAGTATGAAAAACGAACTTGTTATTGCTACTTTTAGAGAATGTTGGTTGGCCTTCGCTGGCAACATATATTCGAGTATATATGTATATCGATTAATTTTTTTATTTAATTATTAAAATATATTGATTAATTTAAATAAATATTTAATAAAAATAGTCAAAATATATTAATATTGATTATCATGTAAAATATGGTCTATAATTAACTTGATTTATTTAATATCATTGATTTACTAATATTATTTATCAATTTATTAAGACTAGAACTACAATTTTAATTTATTTTAGTTTGAATTAATTTATTATTTTATTTTAAAATAATTTTTTAATTTGAATAAATTATTTTTATTAAAAAATATAATTTTAAAAAAACGTAATTCAATCTAATTACTTTTCTTTTTAAAGAAAAAAAAAATACGTGAAGGAGATTTAATGGGGAGAAGACAACAGGAAATGAATCATCACCACGTGGGATGCATATGGTTTGATGCACAACGCAACAATAGTGGCAGACCGAATATGGGCCGGACAGCCCATCACATGGCATAGACAGAGAGGGGGGGGGGGGAGGGAGAGGGAGAGAGAGAGTGACTTCCGTTGAAAAATTGGGTTCCACCCGCATTTCTCTCTCCCTCTCTGTCTCAAAATTAAGGTTATAAAGGTTGAAGAAAACAATGGCAAGTCTCCGCTCCAAGCCTAGCTATCTCTCTCTTCTCGTGAAGCAATTCTTTCTTTTTTTTCCCTCTCTCTCTCTCTCTCTCTCTAAGAGGTTAATCTCTCTCCGAGGTTCTTCCAAATAGAGGGAGAGAGATCCAACACATTTTTGAAGGAAAAAAGGGAGAGAAAAACAATGGAGGCAAAAAGAGTAATGATGGTGATGCTTGCTCTCATTATGGGAATGGCTTTCTCTGCCGTTCAGGCTTCATCTTTCGCTCCGGCTCCTTCCCCCACTAGCGACGGTACTCTCTCTGTCTCCCTCTTGATGTTTTTGTTTGGACAATGTAAGTAACAATGTGGAACTAAGTTTGTTTCTTTCTATGTTCGTATTTGTTCAGGGACATCAATTGACCAAGGGATTGCATATGCACTCATGTTACTGGCTCTTGTGCTCACATACCTCATCCACGCTGCAGATATCCTCAACTACTAACTTCCATACCATATAACACGCAAAAGAAGATTTTTCGTAATTTTATGATTAGGGAATTGAAAAAAAAAATCAAATGGGTTGAAAAAGGAAAAAAAAATTCTTTTAAAGCGAAGGGTGAGTGGGGGGCATTGCTGGGTCGGGCGTGCTTTGAACATATCGGGTTTTTAGTTGTGTGTAGTGTTCTGATCTTGTGACGAAGACATTTGTTTGTGTTATGGAGGTATGTCGTTAAATGCAATGTTATATTTTGCTTGGTGGCAAATCTTTCTTCCCCTTTGTTGTTTAGTTTTCTGAACTTATATCCTTTTTGATCTTGTCACGTTATAACCAGCCTAAAAACATAGGAATTTTCAACTATTCTTATGTATATCGATATCCTTGACGATGACTATTGGAACAAGTTATAGTCCTTCAAAATTTTCAATTGCATGCATTCAAGGTTATTGTGGCAGATCGGTTGAATGGGGGTCATGACTCATGAGATACGCATGGCCCTGGAGATATATTAAAGGTCGCTGGGCCAACGAGACTCTTGATGTATCTTCAGAGCGAACGTTTGCTTTCCAATATCATCACTTTGGCACTTGAACACCATAGAAGAAACTAAGATGAACTATCATTTGCTGAAAATTCCATGGCTGTCCAGGACTTGGAAGGGAGGGGGATAAATTATGTTCAGCAAGGGCCTCAAAACCAGTAGAAACTGGCAGAAAATGCCAAACACAAATTTAAGGCATCGTGTGCACATCTATCATCAGACTAGGAAGTTTCCTGATGTTAAGAGGCAACCAAAATCCCACATTATCTTACTTTGTTCACTTTCATTAGAAAGAAACAATTGAACTAGGAGAGCGAGTTGTGGTACAGGGAACCGAAGCCAAAGGAAGCTAAAAATTTTTTGAAGAAGAATGATGTCTTATCTGCAGATTCCTCATAGCCCATCTTGATTGAATAAGTCAAAGACTCTCCTAACCTAAAGAACAGAAATCACAATTCCACCATACATACAAGTTCATTCATAAACCTGTGTTCATGGAAAACCATGTTTTCAGACAGTCGCCCCCATGAAAACAAACTGATATTTGCATTGCTGGCATTAGATTTTATTCAAACTTCCATCAGAACTAGGATACAGATATAAATTTAACTCTATAAAGAAATAGTCTTACAAACATCTTGATCATAGAGAATCAAAGTCAGTGCAACATATAACCAATGAAAATGAAAATTCAATGTTTCTCAGCAGCAGAAGTAATGCCATGTCTACCGCAAAGTTCAAAATTCAACCAGGAAATTCAATCACGTTTTCTTGCTGGCTTGATCAGTTGCTTGTTGATTCTGTTCAGCTAAAGAGAATTTCTTCACTTTCTGCACAGAAGCAAAAGAATGATAAGATACAAATCTAACTCAATCACTCAGCGAGAGTGCAAGAGAGATGCAGTGATGCATGAAAGAGCAATGCTCAGAGAGGAACAAACCGAATTGCATGGCAGCAACAAGGATTGCAAGTTCCTTGTTAAATACGTATCATCGTGCATTATCTAGGTTAAGAATAAATATAGAGGTAGAATATTTAAGCCACCAAGTTGTGCTCAAAAACAAAGATCAAACTCATACCCTCTTCTCAGTTAATATGAATAGAACCAGAGTCTCAAACCATCATCCACGTGAACATAGGGCTGCAACCAAGCCAAATCAGAGGGTGTTTAAGGTTGTTCATTTCCTAAATAGCCAAAATAAGGCTGAGCCTTATTTTTGCAAACAAGCCTAAGAAGCTTGTTCAAGGACACTCTTTTAACTAGTTGAACTAGCCAAACTGAAATATAAACTCTATCCATATAAATAAGACTCAACTCTGTATGTTCAAGTTCACCTTGTTTAATAATGAGCCTACAAAATGAGTTCATACTCGACTCATTCAGCTAAATGAAAGACCTGAGCCGTGAACTATTTGTGAACGGGTTCAATTCTTTATGAAATAACTAGTCACTCCAAAAGTATAACCTCATAGAGGAGGCGTTTATGTTGTCTTTTATCTTAACATGCCCCTATCCATATAGGCTTGTGAACTTTTCAAGAGTCTCAACACCTAAAATATCATCCGGGGATTAATTGTCTGTTACGATTTAAACTCCGAAATTCCAACTCTAATACCATTTTATATTTTACTAAAAGATCATCCTGCAAAAAGCTTAGGGATATGTTTACATTGTTTTTGTAACTTAACATAATCCCCATTCCCTCCGCTAAAGCTAACACTTGGGACAAACATTGTACAAATCAAAAAGATTTTCAATAACTAGGATCATGATGAAGATGAACTGCATAAATGTTTTAAAATAACCTAATTTCAACTGACTTAAATGGTGAAGAATTTGCCATCTATAGCTAGCTCTGATTTCAAAGAATAAGCTAAAGAACGAAAATGTACTCAACTCTCAAGTTATCATTCAAGTGTGAAACAACATTCTTCGAAAGTTTAGCATCAATATTTATATTAGACCTATGATCAAACAGTTGTTGCCCAAAACATAAAATCGACATTTTAGAAAAAGGGGCCATTAATTCTAATCTAAATCTTGATCCACGAAAACATTTGTATCCTAAACTAAGAAACCCAGATCGGAAACCTGGATCCGAAAATTCGATAAGGAAAGCAGAATTAGAGAGGAAAAATATGAAGAACAAACCTGGTTGAGTACGCAATCTCGCAAAGCTTGTAAGAAGACAAGACATTTGTCTTGATCGAAGGAAGGTCCAGCGACGCAGTTGAGAAGCTCTAGAGCCTCTTGTGCGCACAGGGGCTTTGGAGTTTCCTTCTCCATTATTTGTTCACAGCTTTGCCTGAGCCGGGGGTTTTAACTTGTTTTAGGGTTCTAAAATCATGCAACACCAAAGCAGTGATTGTGGGTCTACCACACTTTTCCTTTTTAGTGTTTTTTTTTTTTAAGTTTATTATTACTTTTTTTTTTTTTTGAAATCTTTTTGAATAATTTTTATATTAAATATTTTAATATTTGATAATCACGTTAAAACCACTAAATTCAATTTGAGTTGAAATAAATATGACAAAATTCTCTTGACATCTGTTTTTTTCATACATACACAATATTTGACATGACATATTAGTTAAAGAATATCGATATCTGATTACCAAATCAACTACTCATGATATTTTTTTAGGCCATATTACATGTGTCTAAACTATGCATATTTTGCCCAATTAATTCCTGGTCTTTCAAAATGTCTATTAAAATAATTCCAAACTTTGAAAAATTATACCAAATTAATTTTTAGGGGATGGCCATTTATTGGAAACCCTTTATTTGTTGATTGCAAGCTGATGTGTGAACTCAGTTTTATCACCGTTTTATAGACACCATGAAAGTTTGAAACCAACCCAAGAACGTGTAATTCTGAAAAAAAAAAAAAAAAAAAAAAAAGAAAAAGGGATCTAATTTTATATTTACCAAATAGCCCGATTTGGAGCTCCATTTTTTTTTGAAAGGAAAAGAAGAGGGGTATGTGCAACAAAATAATGAAACTCTATCGTCATCGTTACTAATTCAATGCTTGAATTCTGCCCATTCCTCTCCTTTCAACCCCAAATCTCGAATTGCACTAAATTATCCAAACAATTGAGCTCGAAAACATCAGAGAAATTGAGATTAAAGACTTCATCGTTGAAAGGGAGATAAGAGGGTTTGTCGGGGGTAAAATGGTAAAGATGCTTTCTTTGAAATGCCAATGGAATCAAACACGCGCAATATAAATTAAGCAATTCCCTCTGCCACATGGCAACAACCCAAGACCTTTTTATTTTTTTTTTCATTTTTAACGTAATATTTTTCCCTATTAAATTTTAAATTTAAATTTTAATTAAATGATCTAATATATTATCGCATAAAATCGACTGTTTAGTGATACATACAAACATATTTATCATTATGTTAGGTTGGAGCCGTCCCCGTCGGGTCTCTCTGAAGCTCAACACGATGGTGCGGTGAATCCGACAAATGGGATGGCCAGTGACGGAGGGATCTTTAGAAATAGTGCCGGAGAGTGGGTTTACGACTACCGGATTAACATTGGAATTGCTAGCTCTGATATGTCAGAGTTGTGGGAATCAGCGAGGGGTTGAAAGTTGCTAAGAGGAAAGCTTTTTGCAATATAGAGCTTGAGACGGACTCCTTGTTTCTTGCTAATGCACTGGTTAAGGGGGTGCCGGAGGATCATCCTCGGAATCCTGATCCGGGAGTGTCGGAGCTTGATAGAAGAAATTTAAGTGACAGCGGTTGGGCATATTTATTTTTTTGGTTTTTATTGGTCGGTATTCAGGTTGCGCCAATTAATCTGATCTGAATACTGTGGAGTCCGTTGTAAGATTGACTCTCTCAAAATTTTTTTTTTTTTTTTCATTCTTAGAATTCGAATTCAAGATTTCTTATTAAGAAATAGAGTATCTGATAACTCAAAATTAGATCAACCAAAAATGATACTACTCATTATTTTTTTGTATTGAACCCCCCAATATCTCAATCTATATTTCCACTAATTCGATTTAACTTATTATCAGGTCTCTTTTAAGAAAACCCTTTCAATGTAGATTTTTTATTCCAAAAATTTAAACCCAAATCTCAATTAAAAAATTTAACGTTTTTCCTACTAAATCAACTATCTGATGGTGCTCAAATGTTGATATTGTCCATAAATGCAACACGTCCACCAAAAGAGAGTGTGTGCTTGATCAACACTCTATGGGTTTAACAGCGTTTAACTAAAATCTCAAATTTGAGTGTTGGAAATGAAAAAAAAAAAAAAGGCATTAGGAGATCTAACCTCTAAATTAGATCTTATAATTTCTCAAATCATATTAGTCAAGTTTTCAAATATCGATAGTCAAATTAAAAAAAAAAAACAGAGCGTGTTTGTGTGTTTAAATTTGCGTATACATAATTCACGTGAGTTCAACACCTAAAGCCTTTGGATTAACACCCTAGGCACTAGTTTGAAGTCATCCCTCCTCCAGTCTTTTATAGAGCAAATATAGATATACACAAACTAATAAATATAGATATATATGATCTGATCAAACATTTCACTTTCAGGGTGTAAAATTATTAGTTAAGCAAATGATAATTTACTACAAGAAAATAGTACCCAAATGCATTTTATATTTTTAACCTACATACAATGAGCCTTTGTAGGATTATTAATTAAATTGGTGGGTAGTTTCTAAAGTCCTCCAGAAAAATAGAAAATCTATTGGCCATTTGGTTAAAGGTACCGTAATTAACCTATTCAAGCCCAACAATTTTCTAAAAATAAAGATTTTTTTATCTTTTTTCACAGACAAGCTAGCAAACTGAACAAACTCTTAACAACGATGCAAAACGAACTCAAAAGCCCCATTTTTATATTCTCCTAAATCATTGTGTTCTTTGAAACCCTTTTGAATATCTTCTGCAAAAGGGAAGAGAACACAAGGAAGGTTGGGAAAAATGGCCAAAGTTCAGTTCGCTTTGCTGATCATGTTGGTAGCCTTGGGCTGCGTCGCGACGGGACCGGCCAGCGCAATGACTCACATCATTGGTGGCAGCTTTGGCTGGAAGCTTCCCCCAAATAAAACCTTCTATGAAGAATGGGCTGCGCCAAGAACATTTGGTGTTGGAGACAAATTGCGTAAGTATATAATAATCTATCTGTATTGGTTACGTTCATCTTTCATGTTTAAATTTAGACTGGTTAGAGACAGATTTCCAATAATATTGGGAGTTGAATTTGAATTTGTTTTATATTAATAACTATTTTGGTTGGGTACTGATTTGCATATTATGGTTCAGTGTTCCCATACAGGATGCCCTTATACAGCTTGATAGAAGTAGGGAAGGATGACTTCCCTACATGTGGTCAATCACAAGTAGTTGAGAGGTTCTTCCTAGGCCCAACAACTGTTGACCTCAATAGCACTGGTGAGAGATTCTTCTATGATGGTGTTGGACTTCACTGTGAAGCAGGTTTGAAGCTCAGAGTCAATGTGATCAACTCACCCGGCTCGTCCGGAAGCACAACTTCATACTACGAACGCTTATTCGGCAGCGAGGCCGAAGCACCAGCGCCCAGTGCCGTCGGAGATGTCAAGTCTGTCAAGACCTCTGATGCCTCCTCCTTCACTGGTTTGGTTATGGTTTCCGCTTTGGTGTCTTTCGTGACGTTCATGTTCATGTGAGCAAGGCCATTGTTTGGTCTCGTGTCATGTTTTTCTAACTTGGGTGCTCTTCCAAATATCATTTTCCTTTTAGGAGAAAATGATAAAGCTGAATTGAGACAGGTCTTATGAAAATTTTTTGGATGACAATAAGAAAGCAATCCATTAGTTTGATCCACTTTGATTGCTACAAAGTTCACATGCATTTTCATTTTTCTCACCTCTATGTATTTGGGCAACAAAATTTATGGGCTTGAACCCGAGCTAAACCCAATACAGTATAACCTTCCGAAACGAGCATACCTTATTATTTTTTTTTCCTACCACTAATATTCGGGGTCATGTTCTAACTAATTAGATTTATACATTTGTGGAAATCCTATTTAGGGGTCGACCCTTTTAAAGTAATTCTTTTTTATTTTCAAGTTTCGAATTCGAGTTTAATTAAGAGATTTAATATTCTATCTCACTAAACCAACTGTTCATTGATCATCATGACGCCTTATTTTGAAGGGTGACAATAAAGAGAAGAAGCGAGTGAATGTCCCGATAAGTAAAGTCTTACATAATAATTTATATCAATAAATTGTTGAGGAAGTGTATGAGATTCTTCCACTAGACTCGTTCTCGATATCTTACTCACACTTCCTCAATTTGATCGATTTGTTTATTTAACAATAATTTGTGATTATTTTTTAATAAAAAATTGAAACTAATAGTACATAATTCTTTCAAATTATGAAGTATTGAATTTATCATTTATTGAATTATTCTAAGTTATTATGGGAAAAAGTATAACTCACGTGACACCGTGCTTTGCATGTGTACTAATATTTCTACAAATATTGAAACGAATTGGAGAGACCAAATAAAGTAAGAAATGAATTATGAGAGAAGGGAATTCTGCGTGACTTTCCCAAAAGATAACACAGAGGAAAAATCAACGGTCAAATGGATGGTACTACGGAACAAATCGAAAAGAATTCCTAGTCTTTACAAAAGGATGGACCACCACACCCGACATGTCCACATGAATAATTATTCCAAAAAAATAAAAAAAAAAAGAATTTTTGGCAATTAGGAGACCCACGAGAAGGTTGTGTGTGGACAAATTAAATATCCCCATGCAAGATTCGTGACCAAAGTATCCCAATCCATACTCTCTCATGGATCAATTTTGTAGATTCGGAGATACCAAGTTCATGTTCATGCATTATTATGCCTCACTATTGAAGATATTTTTATAATATTCAAATTAAATATTTCATATGATTATGTATATAAGAATTATTTTTCGAGAGAGTGTGTTATTACTAAAATGTTTTTTTGAACATTTTGCTTGTCTACCAAAAATATTCATAACTAAACGACTTAAAAATACAATTAATTTTTGAGTTTTTTGTCGATATTTTTAATCAGAAGAATTTAAACGAACAGACTACGTTAACGGGTTTTAATCATTTTGCATGGAACTAACATAACTCGCTATAACCTGTGGATCGAAAATATTTTAAAAGTGATAAAAATGATAATTATTTAAGCTTTTAATTTTATAATTAAATTTTCTTTTTTCAATATACTGATAAGTTAGTTCAAACTTTGTTCTTTTTTGAACATTAAGTATCAATATTAATCTTCTTTCAGCTTTTTTCACTTTTTAGATACGGAAAAGTCTGTCTTGATTTCTTTTTGAATTTTATTGTGGTTGATCAGCTCTCCGGTCTCCTGTCGGTCGGTGAAAGGGTCCCTACGGACCCTACCTGCTCTCACTTTTCTACCCAAAATACATGGGGACACATACGCGCCCTTACAACTTTTTTTTTTTAAATTCCCATCTTGCCACGTGTAATTTTTAAAAAAGCATAAAGAACAAAAAGAGAGAGAAAAAAAAAATAAGGGATGAAAATTAGGAAGCATCTGAATTGCAGAAATTTTCCACACACATTTCACGTGACCACCATGCCATGAATGACCTTATGTGGGTGAAGTTTAGGACACTCTTTCTCATCTATCCACCCTTTGTTTTGTACGAAAGCAACTCCATAGAAGTAATTCGAATATGAATCCGCGTAGTAAAAGGAAAAGGAACATCACCTCCACACCACAACCCTCCCGCAAATGGCTTTTCATTGACTACTTTGATATATTTTTTTAGAATTTTGAAAATTTTTTATCGATTATAACTGATTTTCTTTTCTCCTAAAATAATATTTTTATGTCATTAGACAAGCAAGTCTCCCAATTAAGAGGGTCAATTTGGAATCCTATTTTATACAAATAGAGTACTTTTCTTATCTTGAATAAAAGAATTGGAAAAAGGGTACGTGACTACCGAATAAATTAAATTTTACATGACAAAATAAATTAAATTTTACATGACGGCCACCTAAATATATTATGTTAACTTCTAATTAAATGTTTTAAATCGTTTAAAATATATTTATAATTTGATTAAAATATATCGATATAAGTTGTCACATAAAATTCAATCAATAATTCATTAATCCATCTAGCATTATTTTTCAGTAACACTCCGACTTGGCGGAATGTTTCGTCAACCATATGGCCTCAAAATATTTGGTCTAAGTAAGTTTTCATTAAGAAAAAAAAAAAAGAATAGTATTACATCATTAGACAATATCTATCAATTAAGAGGGCGAATTGGAAAGTAACTAAACAATCTCACCAATCTCTATCAAATTCTTGGATATAGCCTCAAAAAAATGTTTCGACACTGTTCCCCAAATATCTTCCTCCAATCTCCATCACCCAAAATTCTGAGTATCATTTGTGGGACTTGCACAAAGATAAGATAAGAGAGTGGACGAACACACCGCCTAAGTTAAAGGGCACCAAGAGGTACCAGTATGGCCAAGCAGGATTGGTTGCTGATGTGGACGATGTGGGTGATGGCCACCTGTGTCATGGACGCGGAGATTGTCAAAATTGTCACCATGTCTTTGGTGAATTGTGGCTCTACACTCTGGCAAAATTTTGGATATTTATTTGCATTGTAATGATGTGGCACCACCTTACTGGTCCCTCATTGCTCTCCAAAAGACAATTTTTTGAATTTTATTTTCTATTTTTAATCATCTCTATTGCATTTAATTTTGCAGGATTAATGGGGTAGGAGTAGATTTTGCATGGCAGTCAGTTTTTTTTTTTTTTTTTTTTTTTTCTTTTTGCATGGTCTTAACGTAGTAGACCTGTAACCTATTACTTACACCCACATGGGCATGCCTATGTTCAATAACAATCACTTTTACATTTAAGTTCGAATCATGCCGGACTCTAAATAAATTTTATTTTATGTTTCAATCTATATTTTGTATTTTTTTTAAAAAATTATTTTTTAAAATTATTTTGATCAATTCAAAACTATTAAATTTTAAAAATTTTAAATTTTTTATTAATATAAAATATTATATTTCATCTACAAAAATACCCTTTAGTTTGTATCATGAAAAAAGCGACTCACTAAGGGGAAAAAAAGATGACAGTACCTAAAATTAGAAAGCTAAAAGCTTTTTTTTTTCCTCTTTTTCTTTTTTCTTTTTTTTAAGGCCTAAAAATGCTTGAATAATAAAAGCACATGTGGTTTTCCTTTTCATCCATTAAATCAGATTTTGGAGGATGCAATTTTGGGGCACAATGTGGAAAGTTTTTGGTGTATCAATTAGGTTCGCCATCTGCAATGAAGAGTGCCATGTAAATAGGTATACAAGGGTGAAATTTGAACCTTGGCCAACTTCCACTAATTTCTCCATCCTTTTTAAATAAGGACAAAAAAGCAAAAAAAAATAATAATAATAGTTATCATTTTACTTTCCCGTCAATTAGTTTAAATTAAAATTTTTGCTCTTTTTTATTTGAAAATAGGACCATGGTCGAAAAATCAATTAAGAACTACTGACTTTAATGACTAGCATAACTTAATAATAATGGTTCTTGGAGGAAATTAAAAAAAAAGAAGAAAAAGAAAAAGACAAACAAAGTAAGAAAAGCTCACTACTACCGGCAATAAATCTGGTTAAAATCCTCAGGCATATGGCAGTGTTTTTAATGGATTACGTAAATGCTAATTCATCTTTCAGATTTTAATCGAACCTTTTTAATCAAAAATAATTTAGATATTATTTTAAAATGAAAGTTATCTATATTTTAATTCCATAATTAATTTTTTCATAATTAGGTATATATATTTGCAATGTCACATGGCTTAGGACAACAAAGTGGAAAACCCTACGCTCCATTTGAAAAAGCATGAAATAAAAGTTGTGTTGAGTCTCAAGAGGACAGACTAATAGTCACAACTCTATTCCTAATCTTGTGACTAAGAGTTCAAATTTAGTGGAACAAAAAAAAAAAAAAAAGTTGAGTTGAAAAGATAAAAGATAGACCGGGGGGGGTCAAAAGACACCTAAGATAAAATCATAACATGGAAAAGGTAATCGGAGCTCACATTTTTTGAAACATGAGGCCTTACCCTTTTATGAACCAGCACAGACACGGAAAAGCCTGTTAAAAATGAAGGCAAAAAATGAATGATATAAGCTGAGACCACCCAAAACCAAAATCTTTTTAGGCATAAGAAGAAAATGACCCACGAATCGTCATTATGTATCAACTTGGGCTAACTCAAAAAAATCCCAGTTTTAGGCCTTTGCAACTAGGCCTGTTCTCTCTCTCTTTCTCTCTCTCCACATATAATACGATAAAGGCTGCAACAGTCGCATACCCTTTACTGGCCAAAGATCTACCAGAAAGTGACATCTCTGCTCACACAACCCCATAATACAAATTCCGGCGAGACAAACATGCCAACTTGGTGCTTCAGACTTATGAAATGACCAGAATAGACCTGGGACCTAACAAGCCATTTTCAGAGGAAACCTGGATCCGGACAGTTTTGTGGCGGAGGTATTTTTGCCCAATAAGGATAGGTGAGGTCCCTTTGGTCAAGTATTGCGACAGCTGTGCAAGTTTTTGGTATGTACCAAAATTGCATTTAATAAATGCGATTCACAAACATGTAATTGCTGATGTTGGAGTTGTGCTATTAGAGGCAATAGAGGGTCATTCTTCTCAAAATCGTCAGGTTCCTGATCATACCTTGAGCAACTGGCCTAATGGTGAACTTGCAATTTATTGACTAGGTTTATTATTTCTTTTCTACGTAAAAAGACAGATATTATAACCTTTAAGGATCAAATAGCATAATAAAGAATTTTGAATTTTTAAGGTCTTTTAAGAAATTTCAACATTTTAAAAGAATTTTAAAATTATTAAGGGGCAAAATATACAATGCAATTGCCCCATCTCCTCTCGACTTCACCCTTGAATGTTTCTCCATATATAATACAACTTGGGCTGCGAATTAAAGCCTTTTTGTCTCTAACCAAAGGAGGAAACGTTTGAAAGACTTAAGCTCGAGAGAGCTTTTGGAGCCTAATGTAAAACACAAGAACTGACACTATATAAAATAGATACATACAGCTGGAGCTAAACCATAAGTTTATAAAACCCGAGGGAGAGGGTGTTCAAGTATCACTTATAAAAATATGAAGAAAGAGAAGCTACACTATCCAGACAAAGAAACAGACACCTCCAGTAGTTTGTTGACTCATGTCCAATAATGATGAACACACACGCACCCACCTTGATTTACCAGATTTCACCAACAGACAAACACGGGAGAAGGGGTCCCAGTGGAGTCTTCACCTGAGGAAATGAAGGGAAAGAACCCCACCCTCCCCCCCCCCCCCCCCCCCCACCCCGGCCCCAAAAGAAAAATTCTCCTATATCTCGTACAAACACTATTGTCATCCCCATGCCAACCAAAGCTGTAGTTTCATGGGCATAGTCATGGCCATCCCTTTTCTTCTCGTGAACACACACACACACACACACATATATATATATTGATATTTCTAGATAAATTTTTGTAAGAGCAAGAGTGTTTAGTGTAGTGACAGTTTATATATACACATACTAGTCTGATTTGGTGGACTACTTTATGTTTTAGACTAAATTTTATATCTTTATTGAGCACTACAACATTATAGAGTGACGTTAAAAAAGGAGGGCAAGAATTCATAAGAGTTATTCATCATGCGAGAAGATGTTGTCCATGATGTTACGCAAATGATGGGAGTATTTATGATTTATGTAAAAGACAAATATTATTCAAAAAGATTTTAGTAGATCTTTTTTATATATATCACAAACTACAAATGTTTTATAGTTTTTTATGATATCAATTGTAAAAATTTTCAAGACTTCCTCATGACAAATAAGAATCTCGAAATCATGGAGTTTTCCTAAGTTTTCATGGTTCGGTTGGATTTTAAAAAATAATATGCATGTGGTAAAGAAAATGATCTTTTCAAAAATAAACAGCATTTTGAAAAAAAAATTAATAATATTTTTCAGACATTTAATAGTATTTATTGAAATTTTGCTAATATATATATTATATTTTTTAAATTTTAGAGTAGTCATTATTTGTGAAAGTAATGATTGAGGGGGCGGATCCAAGATGGAGAACGTCGGCGAGTTGACATCTAGAGACATGATAAAAAAGGCTCCTAATACTAGCCAAGAAACGAAAGATGAAGAGAAAGTACGTTGAGTTTAATAGATGTAGATGTTATATTTTTTAATTAAATTTTAAATTAAAAATTTTAAAATAAAAAATTATATTAAAAAGAATTATTTTTAAAATAGATTTAACAATCACTCAAAAATGATATAATTTTGAATATAAGTGATTATAACAATCAGCTCATAATTTGGTTTTTGTCTCCCCAAGTGGACTCCCATTCTTAGAAATGTTTATTCCATCGTGGAAGCACAACACCATACCTTCCCATCAATGGCCAACTCCAACCCTTCCAACAACATGAGGGCGAGTCTCAAGAATAGCAAACACACCCACACCACATTCATTCATTCATTCATTTCATTTTACCATAATTTCAAATTGGTTGTGACGTAAACAAAGATGAACCATGTAATAGACTCGTCATTAAGGCGCATATATTAAAAAAAAATGAAAATATTATTAACCGAGAAAGGCTAAAATGAGGCGTAGTAGCAAAGGGTAAAAGGGGAGTGATAATTATGTTCGCATCTACATCCACGGCACAAGCTGGAGTGACTGTTGAAAAGACGCGAAATTTCCACCATTTAACAACTTGGGACTGTACGTGTACGGCTACCAAAAGCACCACTTGAGTTGGGTGAATTAATGCGCACACCAATACCACTATGCCTCCACATAAAAATAAAAACCGTGGAGATACAAAAGCCCACTTGCTACCAAATGACAATCCAATGCTTCCAATTTTCTGAAACCCAACAATTTTATTACAATATTTTTGCGTTTAATATTTTGAATTAATTTTGATTAACCTCAGTATATTTTATTTATTTGATCAAAAAGAAGTTTTGACTAATTCAAATTATTTCAGTTGAAAAGTTTAATTTTTTTTTTATTTTGAAAAAAATTGGACCTATGCAGTTGTAACGATTTTTTTTTTCTCACATAAAAAAACTCAAATGCTCATTGAATAATAAAGGATACATGCATCAATGAAGTGTTGGGTTTTTTTTGGGGGGGGGGGGGGGGGGAAGTTCATTAAAAGTGAAGGACGATTTCAGTTCAAATTCAGAACGGAGACCCCCTTCCCTCTTCAGTTCTATTAAAAGGCATTTCTTTCACCACCTGCATGCTGAATGCGCATTCATATCCATTCCCAACCTTTCATCAACTTTCCAACCCCACCCACCGTATCACGTGCTTCATCACGTGCATTCAATTCCTCATAAAGCCCAAAAAATGACATCAATAAAATAAATAATATAGCCATACTAAAGATAGCAAGTCAAAAAATACAAAAACAACTCCTCTCCGCTTCCGTTATGTAACGGAGATTAACCTTGAAACGCAGATTAATAATCAATAACTCTGATACCATTTACTTGCTTACTACATATTTTCAAACAAATTAAATAACAAATACTAAGAACCCATAAACAAAAATTTAAGGAAAAAATGAAAAGAAGAAAAGAAAACATAAGCCGAATAATTTAGCTCCCGTTGATACAAAATCTGCCGAGGAATCGGCAAGACGGGAAAATGGAAGAGTCACGTCAAAGAGCGACCAAAGGATCCAACAATAAGTCGCCGATATCTTGAAAGAAATCATCGACCGGCCACGTAGACAATCCGAACCCGAAATCATAACCCGAATCGACAAACATTTCACAAAAACTGTCCCCAAATATGTTATCATTGTCTTCAAAGCCCGTTCCGGAAAACAGGTCTGGAACCGGACTCCGGAAATCGAAGAAATCCTTGGGGAACTCCGCTTCAAAAGGCAAACAAGCCGTGAAATTTTCGGATCGACACGAATTCGCACACGAAAAATCTTGAATCTGTATTTCTTCCCCTTCTTCCTCTTCTTCTTCGGCTTCGCATTCTCTGACCACGTTTACCTGATGGTTCTGTGACTCGGCTTCTTCATTGTTGAAGCGAAGAACAGATGTCGGAGAACAAAGAGTGTTGTGCGAATCGTCGCCAGAGTTTTCGCCCGAGGTCGTGGCTGTTCTAATTTCCGGCCGAGGAACGGCGAAGTTGGTGAGGGCGTCGGGACCTCGTAACTGAATCGCGGCATTGTCGTAAACCATCGCGGCCTCTTCTGCAGTGTCGTATGTGCCTAACCACAGCCGGACACGGCGGAGAGGATCTCGGATCTCCGCAGCCCATTTCCCCCACGGCCTTTGCCGGACACCGCGGAACTTCTTCACATTCGTCGCCGTCGTAGACGACAGTTTCAACGGCTTCTTACTCGCCGGAATCTCAACCGCTCTTTTTCTGTTACAGTTTCCGTTGCTGCCGCAGCTGTTGACGTTGCTTTTCTTAACCGTTCTATTATTTTTGTTGGAAAAAACGGCGTCGTTTGTGGAGTTTTCATAGCAGATTTCGTTGACGAACTTCTTCACTCTCTGACGAGTGAAGGACGATGATGACGACGAAGGCACGTCGTCTTCGTCGCTAGAAGAATCGGTTGCGTCAGCGTCGACGACTGAAATCCGTACAAGTCTGGGCCCGTTCACATTGCTTATCTCCGCCGACGACGGTTTGATTTTGCCGGAAAAGGACCTCGGTGGTTGGCGAAGTAGAGTGGTCTGCTTCTTGTGCTCACTGTACTTGATTCGACTGTTAGTACTACCCATCATACTGCTTCTCGTCTCCATCTGATTTTGCCCCTTTGCATTAAAAACGAAGAAGATAGTTAGAGCGAGAGAGAGAGAATGACAGTGAGAAGAGAGAGAGAGGGAACAGAGGTAAAGGTACTAAAGCAGAGCCTGCGGAGGAGAGCGTGAAATTGAAAAGAGATATTCGTCGAGAGAGAGAGAACGTTAAAGGGGAAGCTTGAAACGGAAAGAAATCTGATTGCGAATGGAGAGGGTAGAGAAGAGATTGTCTGTGGGTTATGGGAAAAAGTGAAGAAAAAAAAAAGTAAGAGAAATTTCAAGGAAAGTTGCAGCAAAAGGAGAGAAAGGGTCTTGGAAATTCCTTCTTCAGAAAAACAGAGAAAGTGACCAAATCTTCTTTCAAGACTATAAAAAAAAACACAAAATACGAAATGAAAGCACAGAAACGTGCCTTGAATGAGAGAAAATCAGTAATTCCGAAGGAAAATTTCCAGGAAAGTTGCAGAGAGAATAATGGAAAGCAAGAGATTGTGCACAGTCCAAAAGGAAACCCCCCCAAAAAAATGAAAGGGATTCCACGCAAAATGATTTAGCGAGAGAGAGAGAGAGAGAGGGCGCACACAAAAAGAAGCTCAGTTGCGGTGGAGAGATAAAACTTCTACAGAAATTGCTGTTTTATAGGATCCCAACAGCCGAAATCGGTGAACCCGGACTGCTAAGCCATTTATTTATTTAAAATTCCTAAATATTTCATTTTACTTTTATTTATTTATTTTTTAAATAAAGGTGTGCGGAGTGGTTTTAATGTATGACAGGTCATTTCGGATCGGTGAGAAAACGAGATTTAGGTGGAGATTCCGGCGACGGTCAGATATTTTTACGAGCCGCCGCATCTATAGGAGCCGCACGCAACGTGTCCTCTGCATACCCGGTAAATATGGAATTCACCTATCAAATTTTTCTCTTTTTCAATTTTATAATTTTCTCTCTCGGAATCAGAGATTCAGGTCACGTGAGACCGGAAGAACCGGTTCCGTTAAATATGCCGGTCAAATCATTTGTTAATCAGTCAAACTTTGACTAAAAACAATAAAAAAAAAACCGAAGATTTTATTTGAACCGCCATGATATTTTTTTTAAATTAAACTAACATATCTTCAATAATGAATATAAAATCTTATAAACAAAAATTAAATTTTTGTAATAAATTAAAATTCTTATTATATAAATAACTATTTATATTAAAACATTTCCCGGTTAATTCGGTCCTTAATCACCACTCAAACCATCCGTTACCGATTATGATCAAGGGTACTTTTGTCTTTTTATTTCCTGAGTCCTGCTAGGCGGTTACAATGTGTGCCGGCCACCACGCACAGTCAAGGAAAACGGTACTCTTTTTCATTTTACCACTACTATTTAAACGTTAATACCATTACCTTCTTGCGCACCAAGTGATGGTAGCTTTTTGGTTCCACCTGGCAGCCAACCTAGAACTCCCGCCAAATTTTGATGAGTGACGTTTTTCGCACTTCGGTGTAATTAATAGTAAAAAAATTAAAATCATTTTTTTTTTAATTTTTATGTTTCCAGAATTCTAAATTTCCGACTCTTCGAATTTTTTTTTTTTTTTTTTT
Organism: Dillenia suffruticosa; assembly: GCA_033439265.1. Taxonomy (NCBI): domain Eukaryota; kingdom Viridiplantae; phylum Streptophyta; class Magnoliopsida; order Dilleniales; family Dilleniaceae; genus Dillenia; species Dillenia suffruticosa. The sequence continues at coordinate 17,134,761 of JAVTVX010000005.1, read as the reverse complement.
TTTTTTAATTTGGTCAGACAACATTGAATCCGAGCCGTTGGTTTGCTTTCGTTTTGGACCAGGGTTTGGTTACGGAACCGTGTGTCACAGAGGGTCACTAATTAACATACGAAAATAGTATAATAAATAAATTTCTTTTTTATTTTTCTATAAATTGATTATTTAAATTCTAAACTTTTTTGACGAAAATCACTGAATACATTTTAGAATAATTATCTCGTATTTTTTTTTTTTCAAATTTCACTCAAACATAATCCGCACGACCTTCTTAGTGTGTTAAAATACTAAAATTCTCTTTTTTCGATAATACGGCATTTTCCATTTACAGGGTCAAAATTGCAGGTGATTAAGACCCATAGCTTTGGAGTTTCTTAAAATAGAAAATAAAAAAAGGACGATTTATCTCATAAAGAAATTTCCTCCAGATAGATAAAAACTTAACAAAAGGAATGTTCTTCGTAATTTATTTTATTTTTTTATAAATATTTAATAATCATGTAAGATTCAATTAAATTGGATTAAAATTAGATTTGATTTTTAAAGGACAAATCTCTCTTGTGTATTTTCTCTATATATAATATTTCAATTTAAGACCTATTAACATCCAATTATTGAACTAATTAAAATCTTTTCATGTCGACATCTAAATAGTAAAAGCTTTTATTCAAGTAGGTCAAGATTTAATGTTTGAACTTTTTTAAATACGTATATTTTTATAATTTTTATGATAAAAAGGAATTAAAGTCCTATCACTCCTACAGTGAATCTGAACTTTTTTTTTTTTATTTTCGTGCACGATGCCCAAATAAGGAAGAAAAGAAACTAATTTGCAGCAATTACAGAAAAAATCTGTCCGTACAAAATCAGGAATTTGATTTTCTTTCTTTTATTTTTGTTTTCACCGCAGTGATTTCTAATATATCGATTGCCATTTCTTTGTCAGAGGTTTTGAGTCATACAATTAAACCCTAACTTTCCCATTGCTTTTAAGTTTCCATTGGTTAATTATTTATTATTCTTCCACCATGGAATTCACTTTTTTTCTTTCTTTTACCAATGTTGGATTTAAATAGTATATAAGAAATTGTAAAATCGAATTTTGCTCCCATAAGATTGGCAAATTTATAGGTGTAAGAAATGTCGACTATATTGTAACTCGATCACTTTTGAATAATTAAAATAAAGCGACTGCGAAAATTTAGAATAAAAACATTTCATAAATACAAGCAACATTCTTTTTCATATTTAATTTTTTAAAATAAAATTCAATTATTTAAAAAAAACATAAATAATTATTTGAAAATAGCAAAAACATAAATTATTTAAAATAATTATTTAAAAAACATTCTTTTCCTTTTAGAAAAAAAATAATGATTTAACTTGAGCCATTAATATTTTAATTAAATTTATCATGCACGTACAACAATTGAATCTGTGTCAAGATTCAAAACCCCTATAATGCAATAATTGAGATTAATTTTGGATGGACGGCTAACAATTAAAACATTTGCGAGGTTGTCTGCATAATATCAATCAACTGTCATATTTTTTTTTTTTAATTTATGGGACACTGTTAAAATGTCATATATGGCAAAATTGCATTTCTTTATGCCAAGTTTCTAAATTTATTGCACGATATAAAAAGCCCTTTTTCATAACCACTCAATTCCAATGATCTAATTAATAAAATCTAGATCGATTATATAAATTATCCCGTCGTATAATGCGAGTTTATTTTTACCAAAAAAAAAATAATAATAATGGGAGTTTATTACATGCTCGATTTCCATCTTCCTCATTTTTTGTAGTTTAGATAATTTAAAACTAGTATCAGAGAGTGATCAAATAAGTAAAAAAATAAATGAACTAGTGATGCCCAATTTAAGATTTTTTTGAATTATTTTCTTAATTAGAAAGTTACTTTGTCCAATTTAAATTATTCAGATTTAAATAGTTTTGATTTTATATTGATATTGTTGGTGGTTGCATTATTTAATTTAGGTTATTTATATTCTTTAATTGACCTAGACTTTTTGTGTACTTGTCCTGGTTGGTCTTAGGATTTTTTTTTTTTTTTTTTTTTTTGGGTATCTTGGCTTGGCCACCATTTAGTATCAGGAGTTTCGTCCTGACTAATCTGAATCGACCGCTGCAGAGCCCATTTTGAGGGCGGGTCTCCCAATATTGTTTTTTCCGTACCTAAGAAGAATCGAACTCCCAGGTTAAGAGACGAAGGTATCCATCCCACCCAAGGATCATTGATGATTGGTCTTTTGGCATCTCAGCGTTACAGGCAAGCATTTCCCATAATAATTTTTGGACTTTAAAGAAAGACCAAAAATAAGAACTTTTCCAACTTTAATAGCGGGGTTGTTTTGTAACCATGTTTGGATTTTCTTCCATCCACGAGTGCTTCAAAAATCATAGGTTGTCCTTACATTTTGTTGGACATGCATGCATAAATTCTAGCTAGCTAGAGGGAATTTGAGTAATCAAATTAAAAACAAAAAAAAAAAAGAAAAAACCCCACAAAATTTTGATCTCTTCCTTGGGTCAATCAATGACAAAGAGTCAAGGGAATTCAAACAAATTGACAATGACCAACCATCTGTCTTATGAGCTCGCCCATAGTTGTTCCAACTAAGTTTAAATGTATGATTAACAAAGAATCCACTCTTGTACTTTGGTAGCAAATACATGCCTTGAGTGTCCAGATGAATTTTAATTCCTACTTTTACTTTTGTTTTTAATGATGGTATAGAGAAATGTTGATTGTCACCGTGTTTATTGCATGAGAAAATATTATAATAGCATAGTAGAATTTTCTATTTTATTATCGGTAAAATTAGTCTTTTAAAACTATTACCCATATAGAAATTATATCATATTGTATGATGTAATAAAAAAAAATCAACTGAGATTATTAGTTCTGCAAAACTGTTACTAGAGTAGTAAAATCTATCCAAGTGCGAAGTAAAAGAAAATAAAGAAAAATGAAAGCTATATTTAGTATTAATTATTCATTTTGTGATAAACCAAAATGAAACTAGTGGTCATAAGAATGGATGGAAATTCAAATTCAAATTCAAAATCCAAACCTTTTCAATGGAAAATTCTATACCATGTAGCTTACAAGGTAAGAAAGGTCAACATGAAATTAAGGGGGGAAAAAAGAGGTAATAGAGAGAGAGAAAGAGTAGCATCAAAATTGTTAAAACCAAGCAATTTTCTTTTATTAACTCATGGAGAGATGTGAAATTTAAATAATTCAATGGCTTGGGGTATGTAGATCAGCAAAGACAAAGCAAAAGCCGTTAAGCTTACCATACACTTTTAAAATTTTTGGAAAATAGACCAAATGATAAGAGGACAAGCATTCAAGTATATTGGAATCGACAAACCCCCAAGCAAAGTCTAACCAAAAATATATATATAAAAAACATATAACACTAAAAAAATTTCCTACCTGCCTTTTGTTGGTGCTCGTAAGTAAGATTAAGCGAAAGAGAGAGCGGCACCCTCTCGATGATGATGCCCCATTCTTTGAGCCACAAAAATTTGTGACTTCATGTGTACTTATTTTCTTCATTGGGGACTAAAAATAATCATAACTAGAAATTTGAAGTCAGAGCAAGTGGTGGTGGGATGGGAACATCTAAGTGTGCCTTGATTCGAGTTACTATTTGATAATCATTTCCCCATAATGTTGAGGTGGTACAACATTAAAACATATTAAAGAGAGACCTACGTACGCGCGCACACACATGTTGTTCAACAAACATTGCTCTCCCGATCTTGGTAATTTCGTATTCTTGCCATCACGTATCTATTTTTTCCCTTTCCGATCTTATTTTTCTAATCAAATCATCTATATTCAAAATTATATAATAATTAATTTGATTTAAATATTTACAATAACTCTATTTAAAAAATAATTTTCCAAACATATTTTTTTATTTTCTTAAATTTTAAATCTGATACTTAATTAAAAGATTTAAAAAAATAAGAGTCCTACTGGGATTTAATTTAAAATCAGGGCAGCATATCATATGAATGCCACCTTCCCAAGATTGAGATTTAGGAAGCTTTATTCTGGTACTTGTGCTGTAACAAACAAACTTGCTCGGACTTTTAAGAATTCTCATATACATTATTTGCTGAATTTTATGTAATTTTTTAGTATTTTACTATGGTCTTCACTCTTTAGCTTTTCTTTGTACCTTTTTTTTTCTTTTTCTTTTTTCATATTAAAGCTTGTAAGGATCCCTCTTTAATGCTTATCAATCACTTGAATAAGAGAGCAAATTCATTTCTGATTAGGGGGACCATTCAACGCACAACCCTTTTTATACCTAAATTTAATTTTTATTTATAAACGTCTTTTTTTTACCAAAAATTTTATTTTAATTAAAAATATGAAAAAAAAATAAAAATAAGAGAAAAGTGAATCAATAAGAGAGGAACTGAAGTACTAATTTGGTTTATAAGTTTGTGGGTTATGGTGAATGATGGTTAACATAACGCAATTGGCCAAAATTATAAAATTAATAGAAAGTTTTCCTTTGAAAAATGAGATGGGTCCTTGTAACAAGCCCTAGGGCTTACATCATATTTTTTTAAAAAAAGAATTTATTTTAATCCATTCGATGCCCTTTTCTTATTGATTTAGATAAATCTGTTCTGATATATCTGAAATTTAGGGTTGGATGGTTTTAGTCCCTTGTGAGTTCAACCCGTATAAAAAGAAATATTAAACAGATGTTAGCTATCTCCCATTCCCAGAAACATTAACATGGCCGTACGGATTCCGTCTCGAAAGAGTAAAATGACCACCTTGGACGGTGCCCTTTGCCCTCTCACCCTGCCATACTGACACACACTCTCTCTCTCTCTCTCTCTCATATATTATGTTTAAATAGTCCCGTTACCGGCGCCGGTCACACTCTTTAACTGTCCGATGGAGACGCGTGTACTTCCCCTTTTGGTTTGCATGACGTGGTTTGGTCATAACTCATATTTTGACCGGAAAGTAAAAACAGTTTAGGTGCACTGCATAGGTAATTAGATTAGAGGTATTCGTACTTCCAACGTCACATGAATCACAACACACAAAGTAATCAGATTATAAGAAATAGTGACATTATACGAATAAAATAAATTAACTTCTTACATGGCAATTTATATTAATAAAATTTTAATTTTTAAATTTTAAATAATTCTTAATTAATTAAAATAATTTTAAAATTAAATAAAACAAATTTTAAAATATACCAAATGGATTGCAACTCAAGATTCGGTGATTTACATTAACAACAAATTTTATCTCTCTTGTGTTATTAATTAAAAAATGAACAAAAAAACTGTAATTATAAGTAAAACATATCAACCCAAAAGATCGAAAAAATAATTTATCGGAAATATCAGTATAAGGTTTACTATAGTTTTAAGTTTCATGAGACAAACATGCATAGAGACGCGATAAATTTTTTTGGTTTGCTAGATAAATGAAAAATGCATATGCAAGCAAATTAAAATAAAAATTAAATTAGAGGTATTTGTACTTCATAATAAAATAAAAATTAGTATTATATTATTAATATCAAAGCCCACCTTGTCAAGATTGAAGAGTTACCGAAAAAAAATTTGTTGTTATATGATTCCATTACTATTAAAAAACAAAATATTGTTTCTCATAAATAATCATTTTTGCTTGACTTTGAAACTATAAATATAAAATTTTAATATGGCAATGAATTATGTAAAATAATGATAAAGTGTTTGATCCCTTGATTATAGAAGTCGACCCTTTCAATATTTTTTTTAATATATGCTTAACATGGAGACATGGGCCATGCCCAGCCATAAGATTATGAAAGAAGAAATTATTGATTTGGAATTAGAGAGAGAATGAAGACTTTGGTTGGAGTTGAATGAGAGCGTCACTGGGCAGCACATTGGTTCACTTTTGGGTTAGGAAGCTTAACAAGAGACTTCGTGTCTATGTCCCAAAAAGCACATCCAGAAAAGCCTCAATTTGAGGGTTTAGGTACCCTACATCTAGTCGACAAACCCACATGTAAACATACCTTTCATTAAGCATTTTTAATGGGTTAGGTCATATTCTCACCAATTAAACCCTTAATTTGATAAACACATTTCATTTGATTATCTAGTTTTTTTTTTTTTTATGACGTTGTCTAATAGTTTCTTAATTCACGGCATTATTAACAACTGTAAAATCAAAAATATATATAACGGTCAGATCATAATATACAGAGGATGAAGTGAATCAGTAGTTATAATTCTTAGAAAAATGAAAAACTAAATTCTATAGAATTTTATTTGCATTTTAAAGATTTTTAACGACATTTAAAACTATTGTTAAAACTTTTAATAGTATTTATTGAAAATACTTTGGAATGTTACTAATTGTGATTAATTAATAGTTTTTCCCTACAAAAGAGTTATGACTAACACTAATACTTAACATTATATTAAGAACAAAAAGAAAATGCATTTCTTGTTCTCATTGAATTACGGAATAGGTTTTCTCGACATGCTTTGTATTATTAGGATTCCTCAGACCAAAGCTAACATTAATTTCAACTAATCACAAACTGGACTAGTTTAAGTTTAATCTAAAAGGTTTTCAATCATAGGAAAGTGGTAAGTGTGTTGAGAAAACATAACAACGTGCCCTCCACACGCTAAACTTAGAGGCCGACCAAGAGAATAGAACAGAGCCTAGTAAATGAAGAATCCCATGTAACGATCAAAGGCCCAAAAAAAAAAAAGGCATTTGATTAATCTAAGATTAGAATGTATGATAAGAATGATTAGAGAATCATTAAGAAGGATTTTACCAGTGATCAAAAGATCAAGTACTCCTCAGCAAAGGACCCTCGTACATGTGGCGAATCGGACTCAACAATGTCCACATCATCCGCCACTGGGATTTAAGAGTGGATAGATTAAAAAAAATAATTATTATTATTATGTCTTTAAGTAGAGACAAGATTATAAGTTAAGGTTTAATGTACGATGATTAAATAAGGTTAATTAGGTGGACCAGGTTTTAAGGGACCAGCCCCACTTCCCCTGCTAGTGTGCACGATCCTTTTGCCGGGTTTTATATTTATATATATAATATATATTATGATTATGATTATAAAATATTTGATTTTATTTTTAAAAATTTCAGTTTGTAACGATAAGGTTTTCACGTGCAATTATTTATATGAAGAAAATTAAGACCTTTTTAATGTACAATTAATTTTTTATTGTTCTTGTGTATATGGTTGTGTGACTAAATACTTCCAAATGCGTCCCAAGAGGACAGTTTAGTGGTTCAAATTCAAACTCCTCTCTCCATCTCAAATTCAAATTTTTATACAATAAAAAAAATAATTAAATACTTCCAAATGCATCATTGCTACACATAAAAGACACGGTCGCAATGTCCCATGTAATGCAATTTTTTTATTGATTGGTTTACAGCCACCTTCATTTGCCTCTTTTCACTATCACTGGTTTCAATTTTTTTCTCTTATGGGCTGTAGCGAACCTAAGATCTAGAAACAGTTATGAAATAAAAAAATTTATAAAATTAATATTTATGTTTCTCGGGATTGTAATATTATTTTTTTTTCTTGAGTTCAAAAATTACAAAATATGTTTTAATTGATTTAAAATATGTGACGGTGATATTATATTTTGTTTTTATTATAGATGGGTATTTGAAAAAGATCTATATAAAATTCAGTCGAATAAATGAGTTTTAAAAAAGACAATTGAGAGTAAAATTATAATTAAGTGGATGTAAAATAGATATGAATTATAAATATTAATTGAATTTTAGAAAATTAAGGGGGTGTAATTGTCCACCTCGGTTGCTTCTTGGTTTGCCACTGCTTATGGGTAACAAATAAAGGCACATTGATTGTTTAGAATGAATAAGTATAAAGAAATTTATTATTATTTTGTGAGTATTTAACGTTGATACTAATATCTTGTGGATCTAATGACGGGATGCTAAATTCCTTTAACTAAGTTTCGACTTTGATTCTTAAAAATAAAAAAATAAGTATTGAAAGAATTTACTTTTAAATTGGGTTTCACAATATTCAAATCAGATTAATCAAATAATTCAGATACTGATAATCAAGTAAAAAATAATAATAAAGATAAATTTTAATCACTTTAAATTTTTGAAATAAAATTTTAGTTAAAAAAATTAGAATTTGTCATAATAATTATATTATACACCGGTTATCATTTTTAGAAATACTGGTATTTACGGGATAGAATAATACTGGTATAAAGGGATAGAACAAGTTTGACTCAAACTCTGTTGGGATTAACGGGTTTTTAAGAAAGTATGCTAAAAAAATATTTTTGGAGAAAAAGTTTTATTAAAATGAATACTAAAATATTTTTTCTTTCATGGATTTTTTTTTTTGTACCATATTTTGAACATCACTAAATATCTAGGATTTCGTTCTGATTAATCCGGATCGACCACTGCAGTGACTCATTTTCAGAAGGTGAGTCTTCTAACGGGGTCCGATACTTTTAATAGGAGTCAAATCTCGATAATGTTTGAGACAAATCTTGATAATGTTTGAGAGAACTCAATTCTAACGGATGGATGTGTTTTTTTAGACTAAAAAACAGCCTTGTATCCATTGTTGGGCAGTGTGCTTGATGCTATGATCAATGACAAGAAAAACACTATGCTTCTCTTTTGCTTTGAGTTGATTAGGATCACGAGAAGTATCTTTGCATTTAAATTTGCAGACTTGAGGTTCTATTGATTTTTTCTTTTGTTGGAATTTGCCTTTTTGTCTCTTTTCATCTAATCTTGTTCCGATTGACTTGTTCTTGGTATCTTTTTTCTAAGTACAACAATTTTTTTTTTTCCAAAATGAATAAAATAAGAGAAGAAAGTGCTTGCTAAAAATCTTTGAAACATGCAATGTATTCGGGCAAAGCACAAGACACTGCCCTTGGATCTAGCAAGCTTAGGAGAGAAATGCATGAAGTGAGATTCCGGTAGATACTCCATGCTTTGTGATTGGTCGGAAACTACACTTGACCCCTGAAGACTCCATTGGCTAGATAGATTTTCCTTAGAATAAAAATGATTAAAAGCATAGGAATATTTCTAAACTTAGACTTTTGACTTTGGAGTAATTAAGATGTGCGAATTGATATTTTTGGGGCTATGGGGGAATGGGGTACCCTAGACACCCTTTTAGTACCCTAAAAGATGGAAAGCCCCATAAGCATTGGAGCATTAATTAAGGGCCATTTGTTTTGTGGGAACATGTAGCCTTAGTGGAAGAGTAGTCTTGAAAATCAGACTTCAAAGAAATAACACCAGGGCAATCTCTCAGCTGGGTAGGCTAGTAGCTCTACTTGTATCTCGAGAGAGAGTTGACATTTTATTAAGAAGATTCGTCCAAGTTCTTGACCATCTTCGAATACATTGTCTAATTGAATTGATGATCTCTTTATGAGAAGTTTTATAAATATAGAAAGTTAAATAAAATTTAATTTATTTAATTCTTAACTCATCTGACCCATATAGAGTTAGTGATGAGTAAGAGAAGCAATATAGGTTATGCTCATTATAAGACACAATCATTTGAATTATCTTGTAAACCAAAAAAAGGAAACAAAAATGGAAAATCTATCCACAGAGAGCCATTTTAATATGAAAATTATAGTACATTGGTAGACAAAGAAACCAGAAGGGAGCAAAGAAGCTTATAATTGTCCATAATAATGTAAGGTGGGGGAGCATAGCTACCCTCTGCCAGCCTTGTGCCAAAAAATTATATCTTCACTACCGTTGTCAAAGAAAATGTACCTTAGTATAGATGCAGAAGTGTAGGTATTAAAGCTCTGAGAGGGGAGGGGATGAGCTTAGATTTGAATATAACTTCTTTTGCAATTAATGGTTACGGTGGGGCGACAGATATGGAAGATATTAAAAACCCTAGAATTACTTCATCTTTTATTAGTTTCTTCAATGCATTGCCTTGTGAAGTTGTGAGATATAATTGCAAGCAGTGCAACTACAAGTTTTTCCATCGTGGTAGCACATATTAAACACAGTCACACAAAAGAAAATATGTGCCCCAGAGGTTGAAATATAAAAATTTTAAATATCGATGACCAAATCTATGAAATTGTCAATCTTTTCTACTTTTTCATCCTATGTAATATTATTTGACCACATTTAATTTTCATCTGCAACTTAATTAGCCAACACCCATATGAAGGCTTTTCTTTTAAGAATTTTAGAGTTAGAAAAAAAATAAAAAAAGAACTAATTTAAAGGCATGACATTGGAAGAATAGCCAACCCCTTCACCTCCCTTAACAGAGACTTTTGAAAGCAGAGCAAAACTTGAAAATCGTACCAAGTTGGGGTCCCACTACTACAAACTAAATTAGAGGTAGAGAGAGAGAGAGAGAGAGCTCAATACGGCATAGAGTTGAGATTCATTCATTACTTTTCTATTTGTCTGACATTAACAAAACTACAAAACTTGAAATTTCCCAGGAAAGGTCCCAACATGCATACGTTGGATGTTTGAACATTTTAGGATGCAAAAAGAAAGCGCCTTACAATTACATTAATGATTGACAAAAAGAGGCAGTCCCAATGCATTGTCACAATTAATCGTACATTCTCTCGTTTTCACCCTCATAACATTCTTTTCCATGCGGATAGTAATACCACATTTTGTCCAAATCCCACCTCGTTAGCTCAATAATGAAATTGCAGCGAAATTTCTATCTCATAAGAATAGGTCCAAACCTAAAATGCATATTTAATTTCTATCTTCCTATTTAAATGCGAACACTGATGTAATTTTTTTTATTTAACTTTTTTTTTTTCATTTCTATCTTCTTCTCGAATATCCATGCAACCCTTGGTGTACCACGAGGAGTTTGGATTGAAGGGGGAATCAAGTACACGACTTATGATTGTGTTAAGTTTTAAAACTAAATTCCAATACAACACCGAACTCAAAGATAAAGTAACTTTGTTATGCAAAATCCTAACTATAAAATTAAAAAAATAAAATTACATCTGCCATCAAGAGTATAACAAATTATGTTGACGTATAACAAAACACTTATTTGTAGATTTAGAAACATAATACTAAAATTTCTTAACCAACATTTTAACTTCAAGTCTTAAAAATAAAAATTAGATATCAAAAGAGTCAATCTTTAAATTAAACTATATAACTCCAATAAACGTATTAATCGGATTTTCAAACACCAATAGAAAAAAAAAACACCACAAAACAATCAAATCCTGGACACAAAATAATACTTTAAAAGGGTGCTCAAGGCAGGAGCATATTTCAAAGGGTACTTTGACATAGATTTAAAAAGATCCATTTCGATACAAACAATCAAAAGCAGCAGCAACCGTGTTCAGGGGAGGACATAATTTGGTCCTTTCACCTTCGGTCCTTACCACAGACAAATCACACTTCATTTCATACAATAATTAACTAAATTGACCAATGTCACAAAGGGAAGGATCCCGTCACTTCGTCCCAGAAGCAATCTAACCCATGGCGTACTTCTGGGTCCAGCTCCTTGCGGTTGCTTCATACTTGCTTCTGTCCGTCTTGTACATGTGGGCAATTTCAGGTACCAGAGGATCATCAGGATTAGGGTCCGTCAAGAGAGAACAGATAGAAAGCAACACCTAAAAAGGATATATGGATAAGAATCCATTGCTTAGGATGAAATTGATAACAAGATGAAAACGCACTCCCTCGATCCATAAATAGTATTAGAACCACAGTTTAGTCCTCTAGATACCCATTTAAGGTGTGCATCACTGAATATGCCCAAGACATACCACCAGCCAAGCACATTGGACAAATCCTGTGTAAGTTCAAAGCCTCTTTAATGCAGATACCAAGGTTGGAACCTCAGATCTTATATAGAGAGACATGCATTCACACCATCTTGCCTAGGATTTGGATGCATGAGACTGTCAGATGGTGGCTAGAAAATAGACTCAACTGTTGTCTCTATATGCAACAAAGGCTATAATCTTTCGCGCCTGATACCACTCATTCTAGAAGAACTATATGTTTTCAATTCCATTCACAAGGACAATGGTGCCATGTTTCGCCTCACAAAAGAAAAGCACTGCAAACTCACTTTCAAGGATTATGGGAAACCATCCCATCTTTTAATATCTTAGAACAATTTTGCAAGGGAAATAGGGTAACATGGTTTTCCTGAAGCGTGGAATATCAAGGTCGGTCAAATAAGACTACTCAAAATCAACAATTCCAACCACAAAGCGTATCCTAAAGGCTGCCAAATTAAAATAGCCCACACTGTACTATATTATACCAGGGTTTTGCGAGTAAATATTGATCATGCAAAATTTCTACATCCATGCTGTGATATTCCTCACCATGACTCGGGCCCCAAAACAGAGTCACAGTAGTGGGTGTCGATCAGAGAGTCAACAATTACTTGCATACGACTGACCAGTTTATGCTAAATGATCTGGGTATCAAAAAGTGGAATAGGAAGTGCAGAGTTATATAGAACAAGGAACCTTGGAAATAGTAAGGGCAGGGCTCCACTGCTCCTTAAGAATATCAAGGCAGATGCTGCCATTGCTATTTATATTTGGATGGAAAACCTTTGTCCTGAAAGCCACCTACAAAAGGCATCCAAAAATTTATCAAAACAGATCAGGCATGAGGATCTAACGGCATCAAATACTGATTCAATACCAATACTTTCATCAGTAAAATAACTCTAAATTAATCACAGAAAATAGTTCCAGATGAGCATCCACTGGTAATGCTCCTGGCTCAAACAGAACTAAATAAATTATGTCTTCATGAACTCCTGAACTAGAGTTGAGATATAAAACTTAGTTGAGACAGGTCATTGAGAATGTGTATCAAATACTAAAGGTGGAAAGAAAGGTAGGTCCGGATCGTACATCCTCAAAAGAAAGACTAAATCTCTTGGCTTCACAAATCCTGAAAACAGATGCTAGCATACAACTGCAGTCTTTTAAAAATAGATGCATTTTTTTTCTATCTTTACTTGTGTAATCCTTCATACTTATTTCATGAGAACAGCAATTGTGGTGGTAGTGGTAGTTCTAGACATTGATAGAAAGTGACCATTGCAGTTATTCGCCATCATTAGTAATACTTTAGCACAGAAATGATCTGTAAAGTGATGAAGCGATTTTGCATCATAATCAAAAGACAGCTGGGTTACTTCCAATTTTACACTCCAAACCCCAGCTCCATACAAAATGATAAGGAGTTGCACACTGTTGTTATAAAAATAAATAAATAAATAAAGTCCTCTTCCCATGTACAACTCTTGCAAACTAAGTTCATATAACATTGTCCCCAGCAAAGCTATATGAAGAAAAAGCCAAGAATGAGAGAGAAAATATGGAGACATGATATATCTCAAACTCAGAAAATGTTTGCAAATAGGAGATAGATGCCAGTGGTCCATAACATAATTTAGAACTTCTATCATCTGAAAAGCAAAAACAAAACATATAAGATATTAAAAAAAGTACCAAATTCCAGCAACAATAGCATTTCCTGTGGTACCTTAGGTGGTTTAAATGGATAATCTGGAGGAAAATGAATTGTCACTAGGAAAACTCCACCCGCATATGGACTGTCCGGAGGACCCATAATGGTTGCCTGCCAGTGAAACATATCTTCCGCTACAGGGCCTAAAAAGATAAGAATGAAGAAAAGAAAGTGAAAAGCAGTTTCCAAAATTAATCTGGAAGCTTGTCTACTCCTAAAGTAGGCTACACACTATAGGAAAAATCTAAATAAGCAATGGGAGTGGCCAAGTGATTTGACCCCAGCCCTATATTGTCATTAATATAGACAAAAAGTAAAGTATATCCCCCACTGAACGAACAAGCAATTTCTTGGCCTGGTCCTGAATCAAGAGCTTCAAGACATTAAATCCTAAAGTAATAAACTTCAATAAGTTATAATAGATTTAGATTTAAAAAAAATAAAACGAATTTCTGGTTGGAATTAACTAACATTGCCCATTGAATGTCAAATTTCAACTACTAGTATCAAATGCACGTATAAATACCAAGCACACTGATGTTTTCCAAACAACAACAATGAAATCCATTTTTTACCCACACCATTTTTGTCTTTTTCTGTCAATTATGTGTTGGAGTCTGTGCGACATATTAGTATGTCAAAGAACTAGCCGAAAAGTCCCATTCCATAAAAGATCCCAGGAAGCGTCTTTGGCATGAGGACTTTCAAAAAGAACATTATGGTTTAAAAGAAGCAAAAGCTTCACCCTGCTGAGAAAATCAATTTCAGCTTTGACTAAGATTTCTGGTTCTTTGATTTGGACAATCACTTTCAACTTCTGCCTTCAGCCACCCTCAGGATACATTTCTAATTCTTCAACTTCAATGATTGATTTCACCTTCGATGATCAAAGGATACAGATAAGGTGAGGGGTAGAGAGACAGAAAAAATTTGAAGGAGAGAATAGGTGTAGAGAGCAAGAAAAATCAAATGAGATGAAGGGTAGAGAGAGAAATAAAAGGAGAGACTGACATAATATAGAGACAGAAATTGGTGAGAGATGAGAATAGAGATTTCGGAGATGTAGAGATCAGAGAGGAAGGACAAATCGAAGTTGAACCCTCAATTTGGAGAGGAGGCTGGGCTATGGTTTTGATAGGGAGAAAAAAGGGGTTTGCAACTGGGGAGATAGGGGGGAGAAGAAAAACAAATGAGCCATCGGTTGGATTCTGGTTCCGGTCCAACACATAGTAAACCTTAACCAGACCGTGCAATCCAGTTAAGACCAGGCCAGGTGCACTCTGGTTCACGGTCCGAACCTGACCATGGCCAGGCCAAGTCATGTGGATATGGCTAAGGAAAAGGGGAAAAGATTAAATACATCTTCAGCAAAAGATTTGATTTTGACCTTGTACCAGAATCTTCTTAAGAAGGAAAGAATAAAAAAAAAACAAAAAAAGAATGCTGACAAAGAAACAGCTGCCCATATTAGAGGAACTCAAATCCACCCATAAATAATGAATTTCCAATCAAAACACTATAATTCCAAAGATATCATCCATTTCCATTCTCTGACATTCCTAGGCATTATTTATTGTATAATATGGCCACAGATGAGGTTGTTTTAGGACCTCAGCAGCATAGATGCAAATTGGTGAATGGCTGAGATGAAGTTCAATGCCCTAACATTTAAAAAAAAATGAAACTGTCGCCCACCCCCTAATATGTTACCACTGAACTGTCCCTGGAAGGAACTTTTCATACAGCAAATAGCTGGGAACTGTTGTCCCAAAATAAACTATAACTGCAGATGCTTTGAACTCTCTAGGTATGAAGGAGTTCAGTAAACATATTGATTAGGCACAATAGAAATAACAGAATGAGGACCAAAAATCCTCAGCCAAATGATTTTAAAACCAATGGAACAAAACAGGGAAATATCCACTCTTTAACCTGTCTCCAAATCAATGTAAAATAAAATTCAAGGAAAAACAATGAATAAACCAGAAAAATTATTACAATAAAGTGGAATCCTTAGAAATTTTTATGATACATTCAAGAGCAAGTGAAGGAGGGAACATAAAAGATAACAAAAGAGAACGAAGGATAAAGAAAGAAGGAAAGACAGAAAAATTTAAAAATCAATATAGTCTCACCAGCTGAAACAGAGTATCTTTATTATTCCATTAGCAGAGGATAGTCATAGAACTCTAAATACATCAGAGAAAAAGATAAGTACTTCTCACAAAAGAACAAACAGAGGGACCTCCTATTCAAGAAAATCTCATCAGGTCCATGACATTAAAAAACCTCTTTTGGGCATCCTGATCCCAAATTGAAGCCTAGAAGACCTTAATGATGAAGAAAAAAATCTTCCTGTGTGAAACAGTTGTTGATTCAATGTTACATGTTTAAACCTAAATCTAAACCTTTAAATGAGCACAATTCTTCATTTATTATAGCATAAACCTAAAATTAAAGCTTCAAACGATCAGAATTCTTCACCCATCACAGGACATGTTCTACTGAACCATGTTTGGGGAAAACTTTCAAATTATCCTGACCATAAATTTGTGACGTTTAAAACATCTCCACTGGTACATTACTTCAACAACAAATTATAAACAAAGCATATTCATGCAACCAAGTGCAACTTTTGTATGAAAAGAAAGAATAGACGGGTTTAGTTTAGAAAACTAAAATAAACATGTGAAATTTCAAGTAAGTGTTTCCCATATTCTATAACCAAGGAGGGGATACTACACCCTCAAAGGGGATATTTCATAAACAACTTTTAGGTGGTAATACTTATCTCCTTTGAAGCATAACATCCCCCATTTGGTGCAAAAGCATGAAAACATGCTAATCTAAGATATACACCTTTATTCTTTTCCTTGCACCAAGTATCCCCTATAAGCTACACTCAAGAAGGTCATGGGGCAGTTTAATAAATCAACAAAATTTAATAAATGTTGCCCTGATACATGCCAAACAAACAAGCGTCAACATCAACTGAGCTATTCAAACATTTCAGTTTCATGTAATGTGAACAGGAAAACAAGGTGTCATCAATAAGGAATATAACATAGATAATCAATCTACAATGTTGAATGAAATGAATCAGAAAACAGATGATGTGCTATGAAATGCTAGTGTAAAAGTTTAAGATGGCATAAGAGCTAGAAAAAGACAAGAATAGAAAGAAAACAAAGTGGGAGTGACAACTAGTAAGAAATTTTAGTAGACCAATTAATCAAGGACCATAGAATTTGGGAACGCCACCCCTTATGTCAACATTTTCTTATAAACATGAGATTTTTTTTCCTTTTTTTAATCTTTGCACTACTCATAGGGCGAGACTTGCTACAACGGTTGAGTTGCTCCTTTAGTGACCTCAAGATCACAGGTTCAAAGCGTGAAAACAATCTCTTTGCAAAAATGCAAGAAGAAGGCTACGTACATATATGCTCACACTCCCCCTACCCCCGCACTAAGCCAGGGAGTACTTTGTGCACGGGATAAGCTCTAATCTTGCATTGCTCAACGACATATAGAATGAATAACTTTCAATTTCTCTAGCTCAAATGCACAGAAAACCTCAATACAAATAAAACAAGACACATATAAACATGCAACATGTGAGGCCAGGCGGATTCAATCTCAGAATTGCAAATATCCATATTAAATCCAAAAACATATGTTATAATTTGCTGAAACTTTACACTATGATGAAACATCAAGTTTTGGCATGTTATTTAGGGCCCCAGGCGAGAAGAGATGAAGAGCATTGAAAATCAAATCGTTTCCTAAACAAGCAGAACTCAGCCTACCGAAACTATAAAGTAGATCAAGCTAGCTAGGCCGAGTTACCAGTGTCACTAACGGATTGCTTCATTTGCGGTCCCAATCTCGGTAATTACAAAGGTAATACACAAAACAAAATGCATTTGCTACCTAACATCCTTGTTCAGAATCATCACAACATGTTACCCTTAGTCAGAAAGCAGAAAACTTTCAGTGAGCCAATAAGGTCTCCATACATGAAGAAAACTTTTCCCAAATCATGCCCTAAAAACATCATTCAACTATCTATCGGGTGCAAATTCAACTGAAAGATCAAAATACGAACGGAAAAACAAGCACATAGGAAGAATCAAGAAATTCAAGGCAAACCCTAACATCATTGAAATCTAGCAAAAAACAGATTCCAGAATAAGAAAAATCAGATTCAGATCACTGGAATTACCAGCGCTGCAGGAAGTAGGAGGATCCTTCTGAAGATCTTTGAGTTCCTTCAAGATCCGCTTGGAAGCCATAGTTAGAAAACCCTAAGTGTTATAAACCCCAGATCTGTTCAAACAGAAGCCCAAAAATAAGATCACATGCGAAAAAAAATGAGAGAGACAGAGAGAGAGAGAGACAGAGAGAGAACCTGAGAGATCCTCCCCGAAGGGAATTATTGTGTTGCCGCTGCTGCTGATGATGATGGGGAAGGAGAAATTAACGGTGGTGATTGGGAGGAGTTTATATAGCAATCAATCAGTCTCTTCTCTCTCTATAATTAACGGAGAGAGAGAGAGAGAGAGAGAGAGAGAACTCAACGCACCACCGATTGGTCTGTCTCCAGAAGGACCATGGGCCCCATGAATATTTAAAATGCACGCGTTCTCACCATTTGACCGTTTATTTGATTTTTGGTTTGTTGCCGGACTTTCGTTATCCTACTTCCCTTTATATTTTGGAATTACGTAAAAACTATCAAGTTTTTTTTCTTTTTAATAAATAGATTCGAATAAATTTGATTTAAATTAAATTAAAATTTTAAAATAAAATTCTTTAAATACCTATTTTTTATATAAAAAAAGATTTAAAATTATGAAATTTTATTATAATTTTAATTTTTTGTAATAAAAAATTATGATATTCAATATACATTTTATAAGACGTGAAAACTTGAAAAAAAAATCAAAATAAACTTTATAATATTCGTTAATTCTATATGATTATTCAATACTGCTATTAAATGATGATTCTAGAATTAAATCCTAAGGTCATCCCGTTGTTTTGAGTAATAAAATTTAAGTGATTTTTTTTTTTTACTTTTTTTCTTAGACTCCAATTAGAAAATATTATTTTAAAATATAGTAGAGTAAAAATTAAAATAAATTAAAATTATTTTTGATTTGATTTCAAGTATAATATTATACATATTAGAATAAAGAGTAATTCATACTTTAAAAAATTAATTGTAAGGTGGAGAATTTTTATATTTATATGTCAAAATATTATTGACCAACCAAATGGATTTAGACTTTAAAGTGACTCCAATACCATATTAGGAGTTCGATTTCTATTTTAAAAACTAACTACTAAAATATAAAAATTTTATGTTTATATGTTATATTTGAAAAATTAAATTAGTAAGTCGATGTGTATCAAAACCACATTAAATTCATAATTCATTTTGAGGGTTCACTTCAAAATCTAAATCTGTTTCTATCATTCTATTGGTAATTATCGGAATTAGTCATAAAATATTAAATTTTTTAAAAATTTTATACAGACGGATTCGAAACTTAAGAATGAAAAAAATTATATTGGAAGAATCACTCTCTAAATAGGATCTCACAAATACTAAAATCAGAATAATTAAAATATAATTTTGAAAGAAGAAAAAAAAATCTATACAGGTTAAACATAAAGTATGGCCGGGTGAAACATAAACTAAGGCGTCCTCTTATCCGATTCTCATTCTGCGTTCTATACCTTCAACCCCGCCCGCCCCAAAAAAAAAAAAAAAAAAAAAAAAAAAACACACGCACACACGCACACACAAAATATTATTCTGTTGCTGATCGGCAAATGCAATACCTAAATATAAGAGCTTTGCTACTCTAGTGTTAGATTCGAAGGGGACTGCACTAAACACAACGAGAGCCCTTAAGAAGCTCAAATTCGTCATAACTAAAAGTCCATATTCCGAAGTTCCAATTGGGGCATGTTATTTGAAAATCGCAGTGCACCTTTAATATCAAATAAAGAAGAGCTTAAGTTTTGAACATGATGTTCTGCCACAAAGCAAGTTCAGATTTTCATAAAAAAAAAAAAAAAACATAGCAAGTTCAGATTTCAAGTTTTGAGACTGTGTTATCTGTAAAGAAATACTGCTGAAAGAAAAAAAAAATTACTTATAAAACATTTGACAAATTTTTTTGTCACGTGATTGCTTCCACTGAAGTAGAGATTATTACAAAGGATAAAACGAGAGAATTTGGACACAAAACATAAATTTTCAATGATCTGCAATTCCTTTCAATGGAGCAATTGACTAAGTTGTGTTCGGTGAACAGAATTCTATTCAAAGAGTGTGGGGTGGCGGCGTTGAACCTTCAGATTTGGTTTCATAAGATGACCTGTTCTCAATGTCAATCAGCCTAACATTTTCCACCATCTCGACTACATCTTGCATTTTAGGCCTCTGATCGGGCACCCTCACCACACATGACATTGCTATCTGCAACATCTCCACCATCTCTTCCTCTATATTTGGGTACCTCATCAGCTCTAGATCAAACACTTCTGCTGTCCACTCCTCTCTAACTACTGAATAAACCCACCTGACCAAGTGGATGACTTCATCACCACCGGTAGCATGAATGGGAGATTTACCGGTGAGGAGTTCTAGTAACAGTACTCCAAAGCTGTACACATCAGATGACTGCGTTGCTTTACGGGTGTCTGTCACTTCGGGGGCTCGGTAACCAGCAGCAGCACGGGAAATAGGTGGAGAAAGTGGACTCATGACTGTTGTTAGTCCAACATCCGAGACACAGCCAAATTTGTGGGAGTTGAAAAAGATATTTGAAGATTTGATGTTGCCATGAACTAGCTTTCCACCATTCTCTGCATGGATCCGAGCTATACCTCTAGCCGCACCAATGGCTATTCTCATTCGAGCATCCCAGTCAAGAGGAGTCCTATCCTCTCCTCTTTTACCTACAGGCTTTCAAACTTCATTGGTGAAAAGTTGAAGGTTGTAAGCTATTTACCATTTCAGACAGTATTACAGTGGCCTTAAAAAGTGAAGCACCCTACTTTGCTAAGTGAATGACCTAGATATGTCTAATACAAGGCTGAGCACATAAATGTAGCAGAATATTTGCTGTTACCTAGCACGTAAGTTGTATAAAAGGAAGAACTACAAGAACTTACACACCGAGTGCCGAGAGATAAAAATCCTATTTGGAGACGCATAAAGTGTGGAATAAAGAAAATTATTTCTCCCATTAAGCAATTCACAAGATTATGCTGAGAAAGACATCACACAGGTATTTTTAGTCCTTTAGTTTTAACTTTCTCAATTATATTCTAGAGAAAGTCAATTTGTTCAAGTTTCGCTTAAAAGTAGCGGGTTCCAGGCAATCATTTGCCACCAGCGTATACCATGCTATCATAAAGTTGATTATCTTCTCAGATGTAGTTCTCAGACAATGAATTTGAAAGAAATGCAACCATTAGCAATCTAAACCTAATGGCCCAAGCATATGGAAATGTCAAAAGAAAAAACTCCTACATACCGTGTAACAAGGCAGAGACACTTCCCAGACTGTTATAGTCATAAACCATCAACTTCTCATCCTTGGAATGATAATAAGCCCGTAACTCAACTACATTTTCATGCTTAATATGTCCAACTATCTCCATCTGTTGTTCAAAATCCCGCTTACCAACACTCACATCCTTCAATCTCTTCACCACCACTGTGGTTGCATCCTCTAGAATCGCCTTATAAGCAGCACCAAAAGTCCCTTTTCCAAGTACCTCAGCAGAAGCCCTCAACAAATCTTCCAAATCAAATACGTAATTGCAACCCGCGAAGAAAACCAATCTGTTGTTAGCATCCTGACTTCGTGAAATTGCCTTCTCAGGCGATCTCCCTCCCTTCTGCAACTTCCCGCCAAGCCCATCGTCAATGTTTCCTTTTGAGCAGCAAACAAGCAACAAAAAACCAAATGCCACAATCCCAAGTATAGAACAACCAACAATAATTCCCAGTAATGCTGCCTCACCGAGTTTTCCTGCATTTCTAGACCTCGGAAAGTTTTGAGGAGGGGATGGAATAGGTGCAACAGGAGGTGATGAAACCACAAAAGAAACATTGTTACCAGCAAAAACAGACTTAGGAAACCTAAGAAGAGACTTTGGGACAATGCCACTAAAATCATTATTCGACAAATTCAACTGCTGAAGACTAGGTAAATTGAGATCAGGGATTTCACCAGAAATCGAATTATTATCAAGATTCAAAGCCGAAAGCCTAGTCAAACTGGAAATTGAATGCGGAATACTCCCATTGAATCCATTGTTTGACAAATTAACAATGGTAAGATTCCTCCAGACGGAGAAATCATATGGTAAAGGACCCGAAAAATTGTTGGACTGAAGATAGAGAAAAGACAAGTTTCTGAGGTTAACAAAATCTGATGGAAATGACCCAGATAAGGCATTGGATCTGAGACTCAAAATCTCAAGAGCTGAGAGCCTACTCAACGTGCTGGGAGGAATCTGACCCTGAAACCCCACACCGGGCAATCGAACTGACACTATTCGAGAACCATCCCCACTACAGACCACCCCAATCCAGTTATTACAAACTGGAGAAGACTTATTCCAGTTAAGCGAACGAGAATGTGGCAATTTATTCACAAAATCAAGCAATGCTTGTTTATCTTCAACAGGCTCAGCGTTTACGGTCAACAGCAACAACCACCACCACAAACTAACCAACACGTTCAAACTGAAAAACCCAACCCCCATTCTCTCTCTCTCTCTCTCTCTCACACACAACTTTAAACAAAAATTTTACTAAAGCTTAAATCAAATCAATGTGGTACTCCACTCTCATCAGAAATTCAATGCTTTTTTTCCTCTCTTTATTTTTTTCTCTTTGAATCATCAAAAATGACAAAAATCTGCAAAAAAGAGAATGGTCCAGAAATCAAATTCCAAGATTGTTGTCTTCAAAAGAAAAAACAACTACTTTAAAGAAAAAAACAACATTACAGCTTTGACATCACGCAGTCAAGAAGACTTCGTACAAATTTAAATTTAAATTAAAGGATAAAAAATTTTCATCAGAAGCTGAGCGACTTTTTTTTTTTTTTGTTCTTTACTCCTTGACCTTTTTATCTTGTTTTTTACAAAAATCGAGAAAGAACTTCAACGTTACCTCATTCGGACGAGAATCGAATTTTGAACTTCCCAGATCTGAAAAAACCGAAAGTCAGCCTCTGAACATTAAAAAAATATATATAGAACTCAAACAATGTCACATTTATATTATACATAAAACAGCATTTAAATCAAATTTAATCACTACCCATTTTAAGTTTTTTTTATGTTCTCTCTAGTAACCGATGAAGTGAAGAGAGAGAGAGAGAGAGAGAGAGAGAGAGAGAGAGAGAGAGAGAGAGAGAGAGAGAGAGAGAGAGAGAGAGTTGAGAGATTGTCCGAAGCATGGAAAGTAAAAGAAAGCTTGTAAATGTTCGGGAAAGACTGATGACATGGCTGTGGATGAGAAGGTGGGACCCGGTGAATTTAATTTTGTTGCTAATGTTTTATGGGATTTTTATTCTGCTCCAGCGTTCGAATTCTATAATTACAAAACAGGAAAAAAAATTTTGTGGGACCCACTATCTGAATCTGTGGCACTGACAATGTTTTTTTAATCATGACCGTTGATAGGATTCCGAGAATTTGTTTTGCGTAATATCCGACGAATAGCCGACATTTGTCCGTTCCTCGGCGTCTCATCTGCGGATTGTGACCAAGGATTAAAATACAAATCCATCTGGCGTGGGAGAACAGAGAAATATGTTTTTTCATTTTTCTTTTCATAATATTGTTTTTTTTTTCTTTTCTTTTTTATCTTGCAAGAAGGTAAAATTCTTTTCGGGAGATTGCTCAAGCAAGAGGGCTAATAATGAAGAGATAAGAGTTTATCTCACGCGAACAAAATAAGTAATAATTTTTGTTAATTTTTTATATGATATTTGAATCTTATTTAGAAAAATTGAGATTAACTTAATTAAGATTATAATTTTCAACATGAAAAATAATGTACATAATGAAAATTTAAATTTCTTTTAAAAGGACCCTTGATTTTTATTTCTAAAATTCTTTAATAGGAATTTTTTTAATTAAAAATATTATATTTAAAATAAAATAAAATAGATTTCAACTAAGATAGGTGCAACGATCAACCTAAAAAATAATTTTAAAAAA
Organism: Dillenia suffruticosa; assembly: GCA_033439265.1. Classification (NCBI taxonomy): domain Eukaryota; kingdom Viridiplantae; phylum Streptophyta; class Magnoliopsida; order Dilleniales; family Dilleniaceae; genus Dillenia; species Dillenia suffruticosa. The sequence goes on along the minus strand of JAVTVX010000005.1, from coordinate 17,110,871 downwards.
ATTAAAATTATCTATTTATTTAAATAATATTACATTTATACTAAATGTGAGGGCGAGACATAACTAAGGACCTTCTACAAAACCTCTATAACCAAAAAGCTCAAAATCTTTTTTTGGATGCAATTTAGGTTATATAATATTGTTGAGGTGTTTCTTGAAAAATCTGTCACTACTAAGTACTAATTGTATTAAGCATTGCCTTTTTATGGTCCTTTTGTATTGATGAATAGCCAAAAATGCATGATCAAATCTTTTGGCAACAATAATGGGAGGGAAAATATTTCCATCCCTAAACAAAATTAACTTTTACCTGGTATTGGTTGAGGAAATTTCACCATTTTCATTGTTTTCTTGGCAATGATCCTAATCTTTTTTTTTTTTTTTTTTTTGGTAGACGCAATGATCCTAATCATAATTATGGTTCATAATGGCGCGATTTGTATAGGCGGTAAAGCAGGTTGAAGATGAAAGGAACGCATAAAAAGAGGTCAAAAGAAACATTATTGTATGGCAGCCTTTCTTTCTCTTCTTCCAATTAAATAATCGACAATAAAGTTCTGTAAAAAGAGAAAATTAAAAGCAAATCTGTATAGCCCGGTTGGTCCAGACCACCCACCAATTGTCCCAAAGGATTCAAGCTCCTGTTATGGTCTGTGCTGGACTCTTTAAGGGAATCCTATGACACCCACTTCCAAGTAAAATTAAAGTTGAAGATGGGAGTCAGCTGAGAAACCCTGGCGAAAAAAAAAATGACCAATGTCATTAATAATATAATGTAGCTAAGAAACATCCAAAAGTAAAGTGAGTTCAGGAATCTTTTGTGGTTGGAACCTTCGCAAGCAACATTCTCTTGCACATGCACTAAAAATGAAAAAACAAATTTTTAATAGAATACCCTTATCGACAAATATGAAATGTGACAGCAGGGTTATGGAAAATGTCGTATGATATGATTCCAAACACACTTATTTTTGCAAGTATATGGTTGAATTTGTTGCTACAATTGAAGGTAAAAGAGAAAGTCGTGTATTTCTTTTTTTTTTTATTAGATTAATCGGTATTCGAAATCATATTTCAAATTATTCACTTCAAACGTTATCAAACTCAATTTATTAGAGAGCTTAATATTTTTTCATAAAATCATTTATTTACTGAATCATCAATAAAGTAGATGACAAAAATTAAAAATTTATATAAGAGATTAAATAAATATATATTTTAAAATATTAAGAGTTATGATTTTTAAAAAATAAATAAGATTTAAATTTATAATTTTTTAAATTATAATTTTGGATAAGTTTGAAATATGAATGCAAGTGACAGGCAAAGAAGCAATCCAAATGGCGCCCAAGGAATTTGATTAAAAGCAAATTTGGAAGCATTTATTTGGAGAGAGAATAATGGAAGCAGCCTAATCCGAACGGTTTCTCTTTTGGGTATTTTTTTTTTATATTATATCGATCGATATCTATAATTATATTTCGATTAATTCAATTTAAAATTTACAGTGATCTATTTATAAGAACTATTCTCTTAATATAGTTTTTTTCATACCTAAATCGTAAGTCAAAATCAAAAACTTAATTAAAAGATCTAATATCATATTTCATTAAGTCAACTGATTCGTCCGTCTCTCTTGGGCATCTCGATGAAACTGTGCCTTGTTCTTGAACATTTTGTAGGCTGCCCTCTTTTATGCATGCCACAATTTGGGTCCCTACCCTATGAGTCGTTTCCTGTCTGGCTTTGTTAACTTTTCAAGCCCTTCCATCTACGGCATTTAGGGTAGTGAAGTTTGTCAGAATATGTAAAAGAAGACCCAAGACTAATTATAATAGACTTTTTAATATAAAAATTATCAATATAATAATATTTTGAAGCCCTTTTATTAAAAAAATTTATTTTTTTATTTCATATAAGTGATTTTTTACTTTAATTTTAAAAATATTACAAAGAAAATAAAAATAAACTAAGATGAATTAGAATTTCCCAAACAGGATGAATCCCTTTTGAACCATCGTAAAATAGGGCATATATATTTAAAGATTATTTGTTATATTTATTGTTCTTCCTGTACATATTATATGTTGTTCTTTGAAAATGATGAAATTGATTCTATGAGGGTTTAAATTCATATCTGTTTAGGTCTTTTTGGACAACAAGAGCATATCGTCATAACCATCCACTGCATCCCCAAGGGGACAGTCTAGTAGTCATAATCCCCCTCCCCCGACCTAGAGATCCAAAATTCGAATATCTGTACAAAAAAAAAATCTGCGGTTATAGGAACATGGACCTATATAGATGGCTCGATCTAAAACAAAAACCGGCTGACAAACAGTCAACAGACACGAAGAAAGATCAAAGTAATGACGAACAAGCAACAACAGAAGAAATCTAAATAAATTTGGATTCACATTAATCTTCTCAACATTTGTTCTATGTAGTACCCAAGTTTTAAACAATGTCTTTACACCCTTAAACTATCCTTTGATGATGCCTCCGCAAAGGAATTTTCCCTTGGCATATAATAAACTATTGAAGATATCGGCTAGATCTAGAAACCTAAAGGTTAATGATAGACCATAACATGTGAGTTCAACAGAGGAAAAAACAAGGCTGATTCTCTTCTTCTCTTAAACTACTTTTGATAGCTCTGAACTTCTCAGAACTAACATGAGTAAAATTTTCTTCTAATGCCTACCCAAAATAGAGACTAGTGAAAACCTTCAACTCTGCGTAACTATCTTGCGACCACAGCATCAGCCCTAGAGCTTGGCTCCAACAGCTGATGGAACTTATTCTCGGGATTTGAGCTCCCATGAGTGTCTCTCTGATCCATTTTGGTGACAGGGTCAGCACAATCAAAACTCTCCAAGTTCTTGGCAAGATTATTACAGGGGGCTAGATGACCTTCAGTCTTACCCAGAACTTTAACTCCTGCTTGTCCTGATGGTGTCCTTTTCAGTTTCTCCTGCAAAATCAGAGTCATCTTCCAGGTCATTTACAGAAACACGTTTTTAGAATTACATGGATGGAGAAACAGCACAAATAGAAATGTTGAAATTTCACAATAATTTTTTGAGGCCATAGGATTATCTCTTTACAATTTTATAAACACTACAGTGCAACAACACTTTGCAACTGTGCCAAAAATTGTCTACAAATGTGGTACCATATTATGCTAAGAACAGGATGAAAGCTGAGAGTTTCACTTAAAACCTTATTTACCTTGAGCAATGCTGCAAAATGTGTCCATAAGTGATGGCACACAAGAACTCACCTCTAATGCAGTATTTTCAAGCCTCAGTATGTTGGAATTCTTTGTCAGCTCCTCTAGTTCAGATTTAAGGGCCAAATTCTCTGCCTTTAGGGATTCATACCTCCTCATTAAGTCCTTGTGTTCAGCCTAATAACGTGAGAAAGAGATGAACATTGTAGCAGCAAAGGATGAAATCTTCAAACTTCTGATCAAAAGAACTATTGCTAATTATTCAAAGGAAGACAACAAATGATGCACATACCTGTTTCCTCATCCTGGACCTTCGAGCAGACTCTCTGTTAGCTTGCTTCCTCCTCTCCCGTTTCAGCTGCCTTTCATTCTTAGGAAATAATTTGTCAAAAAAGGAAGGTAAGAACAAGACATAGCAACCATCAAATCCACATTTTTTATTTTATTTTATAACTGCTTGCTTATAATAAATAAATGTCTAAACCTGAGAATTAGAAACACTAATTAATGACTTGAATACAACACTTGACTACAGACAAAAAATATAAAAGTAGAATCTTATCATTGTTGTCATTCAAGTCAGTGGCTAATATGTACTTCAAAATGGAACAGATCAAGAAGCGGATTGCCACCTTTATAAGATGGACTTCTATTACATGAACTTAGGCATGAGTCCCAGACCAAGATACACATCCTACCATTGGAATTGCCCTATTCAACAAATATTTGACTAAAACCAAGCATCCAACAACCATACATATATACTAGTATTACTGTCACACATTTAACTTAAGTATCTGTCAAAGACAGATGTGGACTACATCATTAGAGCAGAGCATGCCATTAGACTTGGCCTAGATTGCAGACCTCGGAATATACCTGAATCTGGACTTCAACGGGTGGCTCTGTATCACAAATAGAAAGGGGGAAAGATGCCCTAATTTCAGTATTCAAATTTGCCAACACATTTCCTACACCACTTGGAACAGCATCATCCCCTGAAACTCTACCGGAAATCACATTTGTTTCTCCTTCAGGTTGGGAATTGCCTTCCTTATTATCTTTATTGTCATTATCTGTTTGCAAAATTGAGTAAGCAGTAATTAAGTATAACTGGTAGCAACAGTGAAAAAAAATTAACTCCAAATTTAGGATGAGAAAAAAAGAATGCCGCACTCAGATAGCATTCTCTCTAGTGCTGTAGATACCGATTTTGAAAAAATCCACTACAGGATAGCAATCTGGAAAATGTGCACATTGCAGTCTAAAAGAAACAAATCATGACATGCTAGCGTGGACCCAGTAGATGGGCAGAAAGCACAAGTCATATCTAGTAGCCAAATAGTACCTATTAATGCCACCAATTGCAAGTTGCTTTGGCACCTTGAATTAGTTGTCTGACAAATGGAAAGATAAAAGTAATATTACTCGACAACAATCTCATATATCAAATGCATATGAGAGTTTGGAAGGAGGAAGTGAAAGATATTAGCCAGAGACAGCAACATCGATCTTACTTCAATATTTCCATCACTTGCATCTTTAGAGCTTTCAGCACCACATTGTAAGCTGTGTACATTTAAAAATTTAAAAGGTAGGTTTAATACCAGCAAAAAGCAATCAAATGGAACATAAAATTATAAACCATGAGCAAATTGCATGTCCTAATTATTACATATTCTTCCAACCTCAAAGATGCTTGCTACAAGGTCTTGAGTAAAAGACAATTTAAATAAGAGCAGATAGGTAGACATGATTTCTAGGCTTACTAGGTTTGACTCAGACAAACACAACCACAACAGAAAATAACAGAAATAGTCATTGAAAGAGACAATTAGAACCAGAGAGATGAAATGGGCAAAAATTACTAAAACAAACCTCTTGGGCTGCTCACTGAATGAATCCCTAGTATTGCCCTCACCATTACAAGTACTTACTGGCTCAGAAACCCCATCCGATCTTTTCAACTTTTTCACCCTATCCCTATCCATATTATCTGATGAGTTGCATGGAGCCTTCATGCTCAATGGAAGTGAAACCTGCATCATATACATGATAGTTAGATGAAAGGTCCCAGAAGTTGCAAGATGCAATGAGCTACACAGTTTGTTCATTCTTGGTATAGAATTTTGGAACTAAATCGTTCTACCTCAGCACATTAATAGAACTTGAAAGACTTCTCTTTTTCCCATTTTCATTTTTTCAGGATTTTTTTCCCTGCCGATCCAATTTCATATGACAAAATATATCTGACAATCCCCCCCCCCCTGGCAAGAGGGATTTGGACACATGAAGAATTATTCGCTCATGACATAAGCTTCCTTTCTTGAGTAAATCTGTGCCATCTCCATCAGCCAAGATATCACAACCCCCCAAATAGTATATATAAATATAAATATATATATATATATATATATATATATATATATGATTTGAATTTAGGGCTTGTTTCGCTGTACATCCGACCTTAAAGCACAATAATTAAATACAACTTGGACTCCTTAGTGTCAACTTTGACGTAGCAAACTCAAACTTGTTCAATTACATTCCCTCTCTTCCAGCTCCTTGTTATAGTTGTGCTGAACTTACCTACTACTGTGATGTGATTTTAAGCAATTAATTTCCTCTTTTTAGGACCTATTGCATGATTTGCATTTAGGGCTTGTTTATTGAGCAAATTTGCACAACAGAAAAATAACTCCACCTATGATCCCAGAAAAGGAAGACACTGGAAAATGAATGAGCTTAAGGAGGACATGGTTATATATCCTAAAAATATCTTCACATTTTTTCTGCAACCCCCCACAATTATCATGGCTCTAGAGTTGTAAAGCCTGTGAAAGAATTCCAACCCCCCAAAATTATCATGGCTTAAGGATTCTCAAGGTAAGTGGGACTATTCAGCAATAAATAAAAATTAGAGCCCATTGCAATACATTTTATAAAACCATTCGTACTGCGATGCATATCAGTCACCATGGTTGCGTTTCTATTCTTTTATTTTTATGTAACAAGGCATGTTCCCAGGATGCCGGTATAAGGATTAGATGCAACTAAAAGGCATACAAGGAGGACACATAGGTCTAAGAAACGTTTTAGCTTGGGCAGTGCCTAAAATTCATCCTATACCTTTGGCTCAAGGTCAGAAGAACCTTGGAGACATCCAGTCAAAAACACTTGAACAAGTCTTCAAGTGTGCTTGACCAAATTCCAGCAACCAGAGATTTTGTGCCATATATATAACAAATTTTATCATGGAGTTTTGTTCATTAACAGCCAATGAACCAGTAGAACAATCATGAATTCAAGACCCAAAATAGGAAGCATACATACGTTTTAATTAAGAAGGAAATTTTAAGGGCACATATACATCTTCAAAGAATTAGCACACACTTACATCAGGAACCGCCGGACATGTATAAACACCTGCTTGTAACTGTGAGAAGATTGTACCGTAGGGCACCCCATAAGGTGGCAAGATCACTGGCTGTGACATTCGATTTTACTTATAAGAAAAGGTTTCAAATCTTGATTTAAAAGCATGATCCCTGATCATGCCAGTAGAGTGAAAGAGGACAAAACAAGGATACAGAAAAGGGGAGGAAGTTAGAGGTCCACACATAATACCTGTGGGCGCCACATGCATGGATGAGGAATATGACTTGCCATGACTGTGGGGTTGAAACTAGGAGGTGGTAAAGGGATTCCAGGCCCATAATATGCCTGAAGGAGTACAATGATAATTGCATGAAATAGGAAACCACCGAAATTTTTTGTGAAAATGAAAAGTCCAAATCAGATTTGTGTTCATGTTATGCAAGAAAAAAAGAAAAAAATTGCATAAAAAGGGAGGAAAAGAGAGAACAACCTGGATAGCTGCCCAGTCAGGGTAGAGATGAGTATTGGTCTGTTCCTGCCAATGATGATCGAGGAAGCAGTTATGGACTGAGTGTTTTCCGGAAAGCTAACATTAGAAGATCACCTCTCTAGGTCTCATGTATGAGTGTCAAAAAAAGATTAAGAAAGACAAAAGGAAGCTCAGATTGACATCAAATAATGTACATTGCATACAATACCACTTTCAGAAATTTCATTGTCTTAACCATAGAAGTATATATCCAGCAAAAAACTAAGAAAAAGCAAATAACCTGTTCTGCCTTGGATGCTTTATCTAACTTTGGACTTTTGTCTTCGCTATCCCCCATGGCCATGTTCCAGAGACAACAAGGCAAACCCTAAAAGATAGCTTTCACACCTTACAGAAAAGACATTTCAATAATATAAAAAACAAAGTTACTACAAAAAGTAAGAAACTACATAACTTTTTTTTGACCAAAAGGGGAGTATATAATCAAAAGAACCGAAAGGTTGCACACATGTAAATGTTGAAAATCAAAATACAAAAAGGTTGAGGTGCAGCTAGAAGAAAATACAAAGAAAGCAACTAAAGGGCACATTTCAACTGTGCTTGAGCAATGGAGAGATGTTCATCCAGTAGGAAAGCCAAAATATACTCTGTAGAATTTTCAACCAGTGTTTGTCCAACAGCTCCCTGTAAAACCAATGCTACTCACTTTCCAAAAGTTTTCATCATAGGCAAGGCCAGCACGGACATGCATGAGCCCTGCCCGACATTCGCTGTGTCTTAGCAATCAATAATGGACATGATTGGGCCCTGGGTTTAGTTTGGGGGCCAAAAATGAGCACAACAATAATTCAAATATTCAGCATGGCACAAGCATTTTTTTTCCTATATTTGATGGGAAGAAAGGTACTTTATCAACAATAATTCAAATATTATGATCTTAATGTATTTTATTATTCTTTTAATTTTAAAATGAACTTATTTGTTGTCTGTTGTTTTATATATAACTGAAATAATTTTTATTTCATAAGGTATATTAATGATGTAAGCATGTATGATTCCTACAATTTAGCTATGATTTTCCAATTATGCAATTTCTTTTATATATATATATATATGCATATATATTTAAAAGTTTGGACTTGGCAGGCCCAACATGGCATCGCATGAGCATGCCGCAAACACAACTTGTGCCAGGCCCATATAATCCCTCCTAAGTAACTTGAAATTTCACTTATCTTGTGCTTGGAGCCAAATAAAAAAAAAAAAATTAGCTCATACAAATGATCTGAATTGTGGAGTTCATTTGCAAATGAGATCCTATACTTGGAAACAAAAAAGTAAAATATGGAATTCATTTGGTCTTTCCCCTGCTTCTAGGATAATATGGTAATTAGCAAGTAAATATGCATGGATTCACAAACTCTCGTGGAATTCATTTACAAATTCCTTTTCTTTTTTTTTTTTTTTGCTAATTTGGAAATCTTTGTAAAGTTAGAAATGAACTCCATATTTTTTATATTTATTTCCAAGGAATAAAAATAGGAATTGGAAATGAAATCCGCAATTTCTTGTGGAATTCATTTGGTTCCAAGTACAGCTTTAGATGTCTTAAAGTCAACCTCTAGCAAAGAAGGGAGAAAAATAAACTTTTTTTTTTTTTTGATATTTTGGCACCGAAATGTTGCATTCAGTTTGCTTTTTGCCCTCTAATTTGTTATCCCAGTCTGTCTATAAGTTAGCCAGCGGTTAAAATTACATAGTCCAGATCCTAGAAGACCAAAAACTTTGACCACTAAACGTACCATAAAGAAATGGTATTTTAATCGATTAAAGTCAAGCAGACGCTATAGGCTCCTAGATGAAGAATACAAGAAAGAGGGACTGAAGCAAAATTTCAAAATTGCCTTACCCCTTCTTGAGTTACCGACTACACCATGATTTAACCAAACCCAAAAAACAGAGATGCAGGGGCAAAGGGAGGGGAGGAGGGATATTAATAAAAACATAGAATATATAATTTAGAAAATTATATCCTGAAATGTTATTTACCCCGTAAAAATTATAACCTAGCCCCTTAAAAATTACAAACCCAAATACATGTTGCACTTAGCACTCTAATATAAATTTCTGGCTTCCCCTGTGTGTGATCAAATGGACAACAACAATAGCTTAGCTTTTAGTGATAACCACTTAGACCAAATTAGTCACCCTATACTACACCAAAACCCTAATGTATTCATCTCAGAACATTTATTGGGTCCAATCCTTATGAATTTCTTATCAAATTATCATCGACTACAAGCAAAATTCACAAAATTGGGAAGGAGGGGGAAAAAAAACCTTCTCGCAGAGAGCTAACAAAACACATAAAAAAGCATCAAGAGAAATTGTAACTTGTAAACAAACAAAAAAAAAAAGGACAAAAAGCTCAAACGATCGCATTAGATAAAAGTACCTTTGTGTAGAAAAACCCTAACCCTAACGCGACGAAACCTGCACTGGTCGCCTTGCGATTCCCGTGACACGAAATTAAGATTTGAGACAGGGAGAGCAGACGAAGAAAGACGATGAGGAAGCTCTCCGCCTTTGCCACAGAGAGGAGAGAGAGGCGCGAAGGAAAGAGAAGAGAGCCACGTCAAGCGACGCGTGTTTTGTATAAATCGTGACTGTGCAGGAAAAGGGCGCTGTGAAAACAAGAGGTCCAGATCAAATGATTAACCGAGATGAATCATCTAGAACACTGAGCTGGCAATAGTTTATTGGGTGTGAGTGAAGAGTCCACCGTGTTTATCGTAGCCGTGAGAGCATGAGAATGGGATAAGTCAAGGTGCACTGTACGAATGGGTGTGATTAGCTGGAAATGCCAGCTAAGGGTCGACGTGGGCGGCCGTACTCGAACCTAGTCCGACTTCAATTCCAGAGAATGAGATTGTTGTGAACAATGTCCATGTGCATTGTCAACCAACTTTGGTCCCACCAAATGCTACTTCTGTGTTTCCTTTGGATGCAAAATATTATTTGGCTCGTTGATGCATAGCTGACCTCACCGAAACAAACTAAAGATTTTTTAATTAAACTACAAATTTTAATTTTAAAAATAAAAAAAAATTATATTAAAAAAATTCTCTTAAGGATCTCACACTAACTCAACTCTAATTACTCTAATTAATTAAAATATAATTTTAAATATAATTTTAAATATCAATCGATCAAATAAAAAATATATATATTATTAAATCTTTCTTTTTTATCATTTTTTTTATCATAGAATGAAAGATTTACAAAAATTTACAAATCATTCAAATAAAATTATACAACCACTAAAATTAGATGACATTTTTTTAATAGCAAAGTTAAGAATAGCGCATTCTTTCTCGATCCGCACTTTTATTATAATTCAAATTTAAAAATATAAATATAAATCGTTACTTATTAAGATAAAATCAGAAAAAATAATAAAAAATAATAAAAAAAACCCACAAAACCTACGATCACTTATTCATACTCGCCAGATGCGATTGAATTTAACCAAAGTAAATCCAGTTGTTGTTGATTGACGCCAATTCCTTAGCAAAAATCTTGGCATGTGTAATCGCAATAATAAGAAGACGCGTCACACTACCAAGATGATGGTAGTGATGATCATGGTTAGGTTAGTCTTCCTGTAAATTTGTATTCATCCGTGTGTAAATATTACTTGAAAATATGAGTCTATTTTAGAATTTCTTGAACTAAATCAAAGTTTAATTTCTAGTCCAATTTCTTATACTCACATCCAAATTTACTCAAATCAATGTGATTAGCCCATAAATTTGGTACATATACATCATAATTTTGGTTTTGAAATTTTAGATATATATATATATATTTGAAAAACTCAAAGATGAAAAAAAAAACTGGAAATAAGATATCAGAGTCTTGAATCTCCCGTCTTCAAGAGGACAGACTGATGATCATAATCTCCTCCTTCAATTTTAAAATTCAGGATTCGAATCCTATATAACAAAAAAAAAAACAAAAAAACAAAAAAAGGTCTTGAATCGCCCAAAGGACGAGCGGCCCAATCAGGCAAAGGCATTTACATGGGGGAGGAAAGATTTCACTGATCACCTCGAACCAGCATGATTGGGACGTCCAGCCCTCTGGCTAATGGGCTTGGCTTGCTTTGAGGGCGGCCGAAGCTTTACCAACTTGAGGGAATCCCCACAAAGTCCCTGGGACAACTTAACCTAATGGTTACAACCTTTCTAACTTGATAATTCTAAATTCAAATCTTTCAAATCTCTATATAATAAAAAATAAATAAATAAAGCCAAAGCCAGAGCAAAACTATGCTGCCCCAATCTTTCATCATTTCTGAAAACCCGAAATAGTGGGATTTAATATCAAAATCACATTAAATTGTTCTCAAGGGGGTTTTTGCCAAGTTTGATCCGGCTTTCAAAGACGTAAAATATCTTTAAATTCCTTGACCTTTCTTTATTTTCCCCTCCTCTTTAATACTTTAATACATAGAAAGAGTCAAAGTCTACGAAACCTTTTACAAAGAGAAGGGAGATAGTGTTAATTGAAGATCATTCTTGTCTACCTTTGCACCTTGTCATCAGCTATGTCTGCCCCTAGATGGCAAGATATCATGACAACAACACCCTCCAAACAAAATTTGATCTAATGACAAGGAAATCTACATAGCTTTCTCCAAAATAACTCATCATCCCTTTTTCAAATAAGCTCAGGCCCTTTCTTCAAGGTCCTCACAGAAAAGCTTCCCTTTGGGTCTGTATGCCAGATTAGTTTGTCTCTTCATAGAAGTAATCAGAAATTTAGTGCATTGGATGATAAACTTGATACTAGAACACAATTGGTCGGTGCCTTGTACCTTGATATTGAGATATGTAGAGAGAGTCCCCATGCTAAAACCATGGAGCAGAAATTCAACAATAGAAATCTTTCATTTATCAAAGAATAAAAAACCCGTCCCTGAATTGTAGTAATTTTAGATACACAAAATGTCTCGATGTAGGATTTGGAAACCCTATATATCTCACACAGCCTCAAGAAACAGCAAACTCCTGAACTTTTTCTATGGTAAAAACGTCCGTGAAAACTATCAATTATAACTTGTAATATCATACAATAATGGGGTAAGTAGGACCTTTTTGAAATCTCCTTCGCAACTCGGCACCATGGCTGCAGCCAGCTCTAGGTACAACCCCAAGATGGAAAATGTATGACTTGGAGTGAGAAAGCTATGCTCCTGATTGCCCCACTGAACTTCTAGCAGATAAAATGCAATGTACAGAACCTGGTTGCACGTCTAAGGCAATGGGGAAAATAATGGCTTCACCTCAATACAAGACCGTGTTGTTTAATTCTTGAGACCTTACTCACACAGCTGCACATAATGCCCCTGAAATATTCAGACAAGACGAAGCTCAATGAGTTTAATTGCTTCCTCAAATCTAAAGCAGCAAGTTTGGGATGTGAAACAGGAAGCAGTCATAACATTGCAAGATGGTCTCTACCAAAACATACTATCTTACTATCCTAAGTGACTAATTCCAGTCACTTTGTTTCTTTTCCACTGGTATATTATTTTTGAAGATCATTCTTGTTAGTTCCAACAAGTAATCCACAAAGCAAGAATTTCCTCAACTAATCAGAAAATCAGATAGGCAAAATCATATGACAGAAAATGCAGTTATACTAAAATTTGTAAAATCAAGCATAAGATTCAGAAAATGATGAGGTGAGAGAAGTTCCGTCTCCAAGTAGACACTTAGGGGCACTTCAATTCTGTTTATTTTTGTCTTTGCACTACTCAACATCCTACAGGATTAGAACTTGATAATGTTTATGTTTCACTAAACCAAGTTCCACTAGCTGTCAGGAAACACGCAGTCCCTTGGTCTCAACTCCCATCTTCAGTATACCACAAGAAAGGTCCTTCACCAACTGCGCAGCAAATTTCTAGGCCGCAGATAAACTCCATGTATGATTCAACATATTCTGCTTAAAAATGGTTACAGAAAATCTAGGAACATGTCATGGTGCAAAGGTATGCACTTGAGCCATAATATCAATAAATGGAGCCTCTGGTCCCATGCGGGGCTGGGGTGGCTGCAACAAGCATCCCCTAAACATGCAGGGTCCAAAATGCGTAATGTGTAGACAATCAACCCTCTTTCAATAAAGAAGAGTTTGCTTCCAAGAATTGAATTCAAACCTTAGGTAAGAATGCAAGCAACTCTACTAGCATCAGGCTAAGGTATGCCCATATCAACAAATTTAGACTAGGATACCAAAATCCTCATTTGAGACAAAGTGGGGATAGGCTTGGTAAAACATGTCATCAAATATCAGTTGGCTGTCTCCACTATAGAAAGCAACCACACCAGTAACCAACAGCCCAAGATGCAACTTTTGTTGCTCTTCATCTGCCCGTGTGTATCTGTGTGAGAGAATTGACATACCTGTTGACCAAGGAGAGCAACAAAACTTGTGTTCATCCACATGCTTCACATCAAGCCCAACAAACCATGACCCAGTACTGACATCATCATGTGCATATGTGCGAAGAATAGATCTGCAGATGTCAAAATGAGACGCCAATTCTATTACTTAGTCATTCCTACTGTTCTGCATTTGGGAGGACAGAAAAAGAAGGATAAATAAATAAACTTGCCTGTTTATTGAGATAAACTGAGCCAAGGCTTGTGATATTGCATATATCTCACCAGATGCATGTCGGAAGTACCTGCAATATAATTTAATTTTCACAATGAAATTGACAAACACCTTGGTTTTATGAATGTCACCTGATCAGGCAAGAGAGGACAATGGAAAATTTACCTCTAGCAAGGACATAATAACCCGTGTAATTTATGGAGAATGCCAGGATAGATGGCAATGGACATTGTGAGAGATGTAGTGGCATGGAATAACTTCTCAAAAGGAATACTAATTTGATACAAGTGAATCACTTTATGCTGGCATTTGCACATATGATAGAAACAGTGCCTGACCTAATAAGCCAACAAAAATGCCCAGTGTATAAACCTCAACTATTTGGAATAATATAGACTTTATCCCATACAAGGATGACTGGTCACAAATTCGGCATCGTTATCCTGACACATACCAGTACCAGATATGTGTAGTTTGATGGCATCATTATCCCAGTTGCATACTGGAAATGTGTAGTTTGACTCGACATTTTTATTTACTTGCCTAGACTCGATTTTCATGCACCGACCAGGATCTTCAGTTTATCATAGGGGCACAAAGTACAAAATGCAGAAGGCAAGGGTGGAGAGGGGCAAATGCTATAATTTTGGGAACAAATAGCATTTTAAAGAATTCCAATGGCATTTTAAGACTTTTAACAGCATTTCTATCACTTTTAATGGCATTTTTATAACCTTTTGTGGCATTTCTGAGCTCTTTCCAGAAATGCTGCCAAAGGTGAACATATTAAAATTCTTTTCCCAAAATTTCTTGCCCCCTTCCCCTCCCTTTGGCTCTGCCTGTGTCTACAAATCAACCAGACTGAAATGATGCTGCTCTTGTGAAGAATCCGATGAATGGTGAAACCATCATCTCTAGGTTGTTATGACAAAGGATGCAGGGGAGCCACTGTAGCAATCACATTGATGGCATGCTACTCATATTGACCACAACTTAATTCTACTTCAACAACAAATTTGGCAAATTCCTAATCCTAACTCTATGTGGCAAAGTTCCACTTGCACGTGTAGCCACAGAAGTCCAAATCCCAAAATTGTAATACCAAAATCCGAGAACATACCAATTTCGTTCCTTTTCTTTTAAGCTCATTCATATTTTTCAATTTTAAAAGTAAGAATCGGCATGTCATGAGAGCTTTTGCAATACTGCTATTGCCCTGACAAAATTGAGATTCAATCCTATAAGTCTAGAAGGAATATTTAAAGATGGAAACAATGCAAGGCTAGCACTTATTGAATAAGCATTACCGCAATTTATACAACAAGGTTCAAGTGTAAACTATTGATTGCAACAAATGCTAGCCCTAATCACTAATCACTATGGCCAATATTGAATGAAGTGGCCCATTGATGTGAAAAGGCAGAGCACCAGTACTATAGGTCAGTGTATGCCACAATGAAAATCCATGTCAAAATGGGAAACTATAAAATGGCAAATCACGTGAGGTAAATTCCTGCATTGTACCACAAACCACAAGATATTTCAAGCTTGCCCCTTATTATTGAATTGCAGGTAGAAATTTCATTCCTCAGATTTGCTAATGATTATGGAAAAGGAAAAAGATACTTACGATTTCTTATCACCAAATTTCCACCAGTCTGGCTCGTACCATTTGTGAGTCCTACAGAGTTCAGAGCAATATCGTAGTCAACCAATGAACATTATTCTGTCTAGTTCTAAGTAGTCGTTTAAATTTCTCATGAAAACTTTATTAAACTCACGGCTCTGAAAAAA
Source organism: Dillenia suffruticosa (assembly GCA_033439265.1). Lineage (NCBI taxonomy): Eukaryota > Viridiplantae > Streptophyta > Magnoliopsida > Dilleniales > Dilleniaceae > Dillenia > Dillenia suffruticosa. The sequence continues at coordinate 17,095,290 of JAVTVX010000005.1, read as the reverse complement.
CTTCGCCTGACTTCATACACCCAATATAAGCACGAGGCTTATCCATGTGACTTGTAAGTGTTGCTCCAAGGGCATCTGCATAGGAAGATATATCAGGGCCATCCAGTGAAATGAACAACTGCAATTTAAATCAAAAAGGAAAGAAAGATGAAGAATTGTTTTTATCATCAATTCTGTCTTACAATGTGCATACAATGTTTAATTTTCATAATAAGTACCGACCAGAATAGCTAGTGTCACAGAAAAACACACATTTTCAAACTAATTGTTATTGAAGCAGATGACGAGTACATTTTAACCAAGTGTAATGATTTTCAAAAAAATTTTCAAGTGTTGAATCTTCAATTTCTACATTTCGTAGATGTAAAAAGACTATTGACAACTACATATATCCTCAATTGCTATATGAGTTCTAGGCCCAATGCCAACAAACCATTCATAGACATTATTATTATCATAAAAATATCAACTAGGCAAACTATCAAGCTTACAAGTCAAAACAAATTAAAATAACATCTGTGCATACATTTCTTTTCACCGAGCATGTGTTTTTGTTTGCCCTTCCATTTTCCTTCTATATTTTATCTTTTCCTTCATAGGTCTAACTAACATAACATGGAGAGCATAATTTCTGCCCTTGAAAGTTATTTGAGATTATCTAAGTTAAAAGCTGATTATTCAAGGTCTTATCTGATTGTGCTTCATTTATTTGTCACAATGCTTGATTCCATGGAGTTTTAGAAGTACAAGGTCATTCACGAGTGCGAAGCAAATATTAACCTGGAAAGGTTGTTCCTTCAGTAATGATTCATCTAGGAAGAAATCTCATCATGTTAGACATGTCCATATAGCTAACATCAACTTGCCAAGACAAATTTCATCAACATTCAGCTCCCTGATGGATCTCAACCAAAACAAATATTCTGATGATGCCATTTAAGTGATTCTTTTATCGCTTACATGGACTTCTTCTGCTTCATTCTTCAACTTTATTTTCAATATCACAAAAGCTCAAGTTGATTTAACAATAACACCACCACCACCACCATATCAACTAAACCATGCATCTTCTAAACCTATTTTAATTGCTCAGAACCACATACCAAGATTAACATAAACATCATCATTGACCTTAACATAGAACTCAGCCTCCCAGTTCTCTGAAGCATGAACAAAGAACATTTTGGACTTCTTAGGACGCTCTTCAGCTGCTTCCACAAGATCATCCTGTTTAGCAAAAAAGGGAAGGGAAAAACAGATGAAATGAGAAACTGCTCCTGTCACCAAGTTTGTGCACTAAATAACAAGCCTATTGGATTACAAATAAATATTGTGCATTAGGATGTTGATATCATTTTAAACAGATTAATATGTTCATATTTTGTCACTCATATTGCTAATTTACATGATCAAAGAAATGAATACAACACGCAAATCGATATGAGACGCTATTCTTCTCACACAACAGTTCATGCTCTATCAGCTGTAGTGTGGGATAAAGCAGCAACTGTAAGATATGTTCATATTTTGTCACTCATATTAATAATTTGCATGATCAAAGAAATGAATACAACTCGCAAATCAATATTAGAAGCTATTCCTCTCACACAACAGCTCAGGCTCTATCAGCTGCAGTGTGGGATAATTGTTAGCAGCAACTGTAAGTACTACCATGCCATGGATCAACCAACCAGCCAAAAACCACTGCTTAGGAAAAAAGTGGAAAAGCATGCTCATGTGGAGATGAGATTGTATGGTCCAGATGTCAGATTTCCATATTCATGCAGCCATTCCTTGACCTTCTATTTCCATGACATATAAATGCCCCCAATTATAGGAGGCAAAATCTGGACAAACCTCTCGTATACCTTTCTTGATTTGTTAAAAAGACCTATCAGGAACCTTTGCAGTACTGTTAAGAAATACATCGTACAGCCAAACAATGATGTGTCTTGCCCATCTCAGAACTGGAAGCTTTGAGACAACTTCATAAAGTATCAGATGGAAATCTAGTAGTTTTGCATGTCAACATAAAAATACAAGAAAACCGAAGTATCACACAGAGGTGAAGCTTGCCATCAAATTGAAGAAATGTATAGTAAAATTTCACTCTTGGGAAAGATAGTAGCTCAGAGCTCCACCAGTCTAGGAAATTTCACATACCAGGATGATAAAGTCATTAGTTTTCCTACTTTCACTGTTGATATCCCTGTCCAAACTGTCTCCACGACTTGCACTGCAGGGGGATGTATAAAAGTAAGCTAAAATAGACACAGAAGCAAATAAGCATGAGTTAAGAGTCTGATCACCAAATTTACGTACCTTCTTCCTATAACAAATCGTATAACAATGCCCTTTCCCTCCTCTAGTTTATTCAAAGCTGCACCTGCACTATGAATGGCCCCATGTTGAGTACAAACATAGGAAAGTAAGGTATGGAAATGCTTATGTAATATCTAAAAAGTCATACAGTAAATAAATACCCAGGTCTCCAATGCCATATAACATTTCAAATCTCCATATCATCGAGGTTGTCTCTTGAACTAGCATACAAAAAATAAATATCTAGGATTTTGATGCCATAAACACTGTAAATCTCCATATCATTTCATTTACAAAGCAGATAAAGAAGAATGGACAGAACACTCTCGGAGGGCTAAATTCTCCTGTCTGGACAAATGGAAAAGGAATAAAATAAGAATATTACCGGTGGACATCCAGGCCTTACGAATTGCATCTCTGTTGTTCTTGCGGCCAAATGTAGTCATTACCCCTATGACAGCTAGTAACTTCTTCTTAGACTGAGTCCCATCACTCTCAGGTAAGTGTTTCGAAACAAAACCTTCCTGCCTAGCTGCAGCAAGCTCCATCTCAAGGGCAGATAACTTCTTCTGCTGTTCCCTGGTGAAATCTTTAATATCACTATAAATATGAAGTATACACCTATGGTAACAGCATATGAATCCCCATATGCAAAACAAAAGTGCATTGTTAGAAACATTTACCTGCAGGCAATGATTTTCAATGTGTCATCGACAGATACAGCAGCTTGGCCCTGCAAACAAGTGAGCAACTATTACATAACTTTCTATAAGGAAAATTTTCAGTGCAACCAAGAAAGGGGAAAAAAAAGGAATATGGAGACAAGCATATATAGCAAGCGAGAAAGGATGACTATTAAATAACATTCTCTGAGGAACCATCTCACAACCACTGACTGCACCTGTGAATATTGCAACAGTTTTCCATGTGACTGCATATATACAGAGTTGGATATCATCTCACCCACAAGCTTAAGGTATTAAGTGGTCACCCCTGTCTCTCCAATATTTATCCAATAATGTATAAACCACTCATGCACCACACAAGCATAATTTTAAACAAACATAATCACAATGTTAATGATGCTAATAAATTTGCTAAACTAGTTCTATTACTGTCCACAATCTCATAAACAAGTTAAGTCCTAAGAGATTTTCATCTTTTGGGGTTTTGGCAGGAGAAATTGAACCCCGATGAAACAATGTCCTGTTAAAACGCCAATCAATTGCTATTAGGTTTTGCTCTTGGCACTCCAATTGCCAGTGGTATTGTTTGGGCAGGTTCTTTCTGCACTCTACTTACTAGTTTTTTGAACATGCTCATACTGAGTGGGTGCTTGTGTCTGTGTGTCCTCGAAACGAATTTGTTCTGAAAAGGCAGTTTTAATCTAGAAAAAGGAAAATGAGATTTGAATCAACCAAATTGCAAAACTTTATGGTTCAGGACAGTGTGTAATTTACATAAGATTGCCTTTGGGTGCATCTTTTAAGCTGGTACGGACTGGGATTCTACTCAACTCGAGTAAGCATTGAACCCAAACTAAGTAGGTTACCTACATGAACCCATTTTTCCCAAAATAAATGATTCCCATTGTCAAACAGAGATCAATAATCCACACCGTGGTAATTCAAAACAACCTTAATGGTACTCCGAGGATCATGAAGACAAAATTACCTAGACGGTAAAATAGGGAGATCAGATGAACCAAACCCCAATAAGTTAAAATAGATTACCTGACCAGTTCTTCTGTCAAGTTCTTTAATCAAATATAGTCTAGTTTCCGCGTCCTGCCATAGCCTGCCAAAAATCCGAAGAAATAAAATTACATTTTCAGCGACAGAATCACAGAGAGAGAGAGAGACAGAGACAGAGAGCGAGAGAGACCTTCCGGCGACAAATAGAGAAGCCATAGTAGCAAACATGGAGAGCGTAAGAAAAGAAACCCGAGATCCAAAGGATGAACTAGAACCAGAACCATATAGCCGGTTATTCGATGACCGGCTTTGCATTTTCAGTAAACCACCAAATTCAACAAGAATTGACGTGTTAACCTAACCCTAGATTTCAGATATCCTCTTTTCTGGAATTCAAAATTCCTCCAAGAATTCCTAAATCAGATCTACTGGAGCGGATTTGGGAGAGAGAGAGAGAGAGAGAGAGAGAGGATTGAATATCGGATTTCCAAATCGGGTGACCAAATTCAACCAAACACAGAGATCAAATACATGCTTTCTGAAGCTCTTCTTGAACAATTGGCGAAGAAATAGATGTTCCAACCGATTTCTAGGGTTTGATTCTCGGTTCTTTCAATTTCTTTATATTTTGTTTTCCACACCAAATTGCGCAAATGGGCAACGGGCTTATTTTCTCATCATTTTAAAATGACTAATATTACCCTTTTCCTAGATCGGGTACGGGAATGGATGGACGAGGAATTAACCAAAAAAAAAAAAAAACAAAGAAAGGAAAAAGAGAAATAAATAATAAAATGATAGACGTTGCCGTTGCGTTAAAAATTGATCGATGACTGAAGTAATAAATTTAAATATTACACAATTTTGGTTGTGCAATAAAAAAAATAGCAACATGCTATTTTTATTTAATTATTTTTATTATATCCTAAATTAATAATTTTTAATAATTTTGTGGAAAAATTTTGAAATCATACATACTATTTGTTTGACATGATCTATGAATTATTACATGCAACCAATAAATCACTAATATATATGTAAGAGAAAAATATTTTATTATTGAAAAAAGAAAATACTATGATTAATTTTTAAATTATTTTCTAAACTTTTATTATATTCAATAAATCAACAAACTTTTTGGAATAAGAGTAAACCTGTGCTTTTGTTGACTTCAAAGTCATCCACATGACAAATAATTCCGGTTCTTTTTCTTCCTCAATCTTCCATAAAAAATGTCATAATTAAAAAGAAAATGAAAAGATTGAATTAAAGATTAAATGCGAAATTTTCATAAATATTTGTGTTAAGCAATTAAAATTTGGTGAAAATTATCATTAGATGACTGAGAAATTAAAATACAAAAAGATTTGATAAAAATTTTAATTAGTGTGATTTTTGTCGAAAAGAGAAAATAAAAAAAAAAAAAGAAAAGAAAAAAATGAAATAAGAAACCTTAATGTGGTCCGATGAAGGAGTATTTTGAAGCTTATTTCAAAAGTTTTGGAATATTAAGGTATTAAGTGATAAATTAAATATATTTTAAAGATTAATATTTATTAACAAAGATGGAAAATATGATCTCATATATCATATATTTATACAAGCTCTGCATATGTGTGAAATTCGATACATCGTTCGGACAAATTTTATTTTTTATTTGGTAACAAAATATATTTTCAAAACATTTTAAGTAATAGAAAAATAATATTTTAGAAATACTAATTTTGTATACTTTTGATACTTAGCACTGTGGTCAATTGCACCAGAGACATTTTTTTTTATGATAAAAACTCTGTTTTTATTGTTGAAAATCATCGGAAAGAGTAGGGATAAAAAATTATAATAGAGACTTATCAATATTGATCGGTTAATAAAAATAAGGGTTGCCTTAATTTGATGATTAATATAAAAAATTATTATTTATTTAATAATAAAAAAATTATAAATATAACCTATTATAGTCTTTTATGATTCTATTTCTATAAAATAAAAAAATAATATTAGAAACATTAAAAAATTATAATGTTAACGGATAAAATTTTATGTAACAGTTCATATTTTTAATTTTGTTCAAAAATATTTTAAATAATTTAAAATTATTTAGAATTTAAATTTTTAAATTTTTATAAAATAAAATATTATATAAATTTTATTTATTTAATTATTGAATTATTTTATTTGTATAAATTATTTAAAAAATTTAAGAAGTGGACTTTCACTTAATTTAATTGGTATTGGAAATATATATATATTTTTTGGCTCTCGCACGGAAGATATGAAAGTGGGGGGAAACTACGCCTGCGCGTATAAATGGTCTTTATGACGAAGAGACAAAGAGGGTAAAAGCAGCTCCTGACGTCGAATCGGATCCCCCGATCTTTCTCTCTCTCTCTCTCTCTCTTCCCCGTCTCTTATTTCAGGCAAATCTCCCCCTCTCTCTCTCTCTGAGTGACAGTCGAATTCGAAGTAAGGGAAAAAATGGAGGACGCAGATGTATCAAAGCAGATCGAGCAGATGGTGAGATTCATCCGCCAAGAAGCTGATGAGAAGGCGAACGAGATTTCTGTTGCTGCCGAAGAAGTACTCTCTCTCTCTCTCTCTCACACAGATCTACATTCTCTTCTCTCTCTCTCTCTCCCCCTCTTCGACCCGATCATCTCTAATTCCCTACTTTACGTGTTATTTTCTGCCGTGTAGGAATTCAATATTGAGAAGTTGCAATTGATAGAGGCTGAAAAAAAGAAGATCCGTCAAGAGTACGAGCGCAAACAGAAGCAAGTTGAGATCCGCAAGAAAATGTAATCGGTTCCCTCTCTTTCTGTCCCCTCAATGTTTTAAGTCTGATCTCAATTTTTTTACGGTTTTCGATTATGTTGTTGTTTACGTATGTGGTGGCGTTTGGAATCTGGAGTCTGTTGCGAACGTGAGTTTTAGGGTTTTCTATGCTTGTACTTATCAATTTAGGGTCTGATTTGGCTAACTGTGTTGCTTGAGTGTCAGGAGTTGTATAATAAATATTTTGACTGTTTTTTTTTAAATTTCATTTATTATTGTGTGCTATGTATAATGTAATTAAAAAAGTTACTTCAGAGAATCTTTTGGAACGTCTAGGTTAGAATCATCGGTTTGTTATTGATGATTTGCAAGGGAGACCACACCGTAAGAGGTGTGAACCCTCGCGTGGGGAATCATCCTCAGGATAGGATGAGACATCCTTCTCAATTGTGATGGAGAGTTATGTCCATTACCATTATCAAGAGAATGGATGGTGGAGGTTGTTTTTTAATGAATAACCATCACTTCACACTCCTTAGAAAGTCTGTTGGTGACTTTATAGAAGTCTATAGATAGCATCCCTCTGAACCCAATCTCTTTGCTTGATTTTTCTCCAAGGTTGAAGGAATATCCTATCCCAGAGTCACTCTCTTCAGTGTGAGATTAACACACTTATGGGGTGTCTCACTTTGATCTATTTATATTACTTTCATTTATGTTACCCCAATGATTGCTGTCTCTCATGGTGGATGTATGAGTTCATTATAGTGTATTGTTTTTGGCCTTGTGCAATTCTGGCATTTTGAGGAAGTTTCAATCTCAGAATCTCTCCAAATGTTGTACACTCCATAAGCATTAGTATTTCTTGGAAAATTCACCTTGTGCTATACTGCTACTGAGGTACCCTCACCATGGGGAGGATTTAATGGGTATTGTTTAAACTACAAGTCCTACCTAATTCCTCTCTGTTGCTTTGTGGCAGTGAGTATTCTATGCAGCTCAATGCTTCTCGAATCAAGGTTCTTCAAGCTCAAGATGACTTAGTTAACTCCATGAAGGAATCGGCATCAAAGGAGCTCCTGCATGTTAGCCATGACCATGATGAGTACAAAAAGCTTTTGAAGGATCTCATTGTGCAGGTTAGTTGTTAGTGATGAGTGAGTTACTTTTTACAAGAGTAGAATGGAGACAAGTTGACTAGGTTTTGAAGGAAAGAAAATAACTTTGGACACCCCCAACTGCACCCAAAAAAAGGTTTGGCATTGAAAACTAATAAGAATAATGTCCTGAGGGTATGCTATCATTTTTCTTCATTAGAAGGGTACTGAGATTGCTGGAACAGAATTAAACCTTTCTGAGGTTTCGACTTTTCTATTTTGCATAAGAAAAGTTCATTTCTAGGAACCAAATAGTGACGTGATTGGGAAGATTTCCCATTAAAAGACAAAAGGTTACTCATGCGATAAAGCAACTACAATTTGCTTTCAAAGGGCAACGAAATGAAATGGCTTAGTGCAAGCTGCAACCGGCATTTTCTTTGCATGATTCAGTATCCGTACTTTGGTCTTATGCTATTTTCAGATTTCAACCTGTAATCATGTGGATATCGGTGTTTCTAATGCATGGTTGCATATTGTTCTTGTGGCAGAGTTTACTCAGACTGAAGGAGCCTGCGGTTTTATTACGTTGTCGGGAAGTTGATTTGAATATGGTGAAGTCTGTATTGGATTCTGCAAAAGATGAATATTCAGGGAAGGCAAATGCTCATCCACCAGAGATAATTATAGATGGTGCTTATCTTCCCCCTGCTCCTACCCACTATGATGCCCATGAACCTTTTTGGTAATTCTCCTATCTAATCACGTTAATTCACTTTATTTTGGGAGGTGGGGAAATCTTGCGCAATTGATTGGTTCAATTGAGCAGGGATTAGCATAAGCACCATTGCTGCCGTTAGTTTTTAGTTACAGTTCTTGAGCTTTTATCTCAGTATGAGGTTCAGTTTAAGTGCACTTGGATTTCTTGATGACCTTGGGGATTCAGTCCTGAATATTTGTCTTTTAACATCCTCTACTTTGATTGCTCCTGTAATTTTGAAATGTGGAGAATCTCTGGCAGAACTTAAAAGGGCTCACAGGCCTTTTGGCTTGGATAGAATCTGAAAGTAGAAAGCCACTAATTATAGTAATATTTTTTCATGTGCAGTTCAGGAGGTGTAGTGTTGGCTTCTCGAGATGGTAAGATTGTCTTTGAGAATACCCTGGATGCAAGACTTGATGTGGTTTTTCGCGGGAAGCTTCCACAGGTTTTACTTTTGAATTGCTTTTAAAGAATTTCTGTTTATCTTATTTGGCATACATTCTGGTGGGACATTCATTTGCTCTTTTGGTTTTTGGTTTTTGATTTTGATTTTTTAATTCATTGATGTTCTGTCATTGAAAGAAGATAATATTCCCCTTGAAATGTACTGTGAATGGAATCAACATAGCTGATACGTTTCGTGTGAGAATTTCGCTGTCCAATAACCTGGTCTTAATTGGTGTCTATGTTGTTTGCCTGACGTGAGAAATTATTAGCCTAATGGCTTGCCCTATATGCTTTGGGGGCAAAAATGCCTAAGAGGCCTGTTCTAAACTTTCCAACACAACAATCTTATGGTAAATTAACTTGTCAAATGGGAGGGGAAGGTCCATGCTAGAATAAAATTTTAGTATCATAACCCACTAATTGTTTTGAGTAACAATTGGGAAATTGTGGTTCCGATTGTTATTCAATGACTTCAAAGCTTTATGAAGATATAGATTTTTTATTGATAGGTATGACTCAGGCAAGCATCTATGCCCATTCATAATTAAGCATGGTTGCATCTCTAAATGTTCTCAATATCTTCTTTGACAGCCTAGCTTGGCTGTCGACGTAGATCACTTAAGTGGATCCAATCTTGTGTAAATCACGTGCTTATAATCTTGGAAATAAAACACCAATCAGCATATAATTCTTGTCTTCCATGATTCCTGTGATTGTTCTAGATTTCACGGTTGAAGCTTGATCATCTACCTGTTTGGTTTATGCAGATCCGCAAAAGTCTCGTAGGTCAGATTGCTGCTTGATTTGCTGGCCTTTTATTTGAATTGCTGCTTGTGTTACCAGGCATCTCAATTTGAGGACAGACAAGAAACCATTGTCTGTGCCCAATTGCTTATTATTTTGTGCTCACTTCAAGCTGTGATTTTTTTTTTTCTTCTGGGGCATTTTTAAGACGTATATCATTAATAAGTCTCGACCTTCAGACGGGCCTAAGCTTTATGGTGCCGTTTCTTTCCCGATTGTGTTAATTTGGTCTTTGTATAATAATTTGTTATACTCTTAAAGTTGAAAGATTTATGAAATTGAACTCAGGAAGATCTTCTATAGAAAATACTATGTATGGGTATTTTAGTCGAGATGTTTGAAGGAGGTATTAGTTCATTCTCCTATTTTTTTTTGCTTTTTAATCAATTCGATTTGATTATTTTGATTATTTTGATTAATCAAATTAATCTATTTTGTGAGATTTATTTGGTTAATCTATGTATGGTGAGATATCTAAGATTTATTTAATTTGATTAATTTTTGGATAATTAGAATTTCTTCCTTTTTTTTGAGAGAAGCTTGGCCTATCTATTTTGTGTCTAGCTTTATTGTTGGTCAATGAAGTGTTAAAAATGAAAAACCTGTCTCTCTTGTAATACATATTTAAATGTGTATCAAGAGAAAAATCTCTCCCTTTGAAGACACTTATTTTCTTCTTACTTAATTTATCCATCTCTCCATGAAAGTTTGAGATGGTGATTGTAGTCCGTAAGTTGATTTTGGGTGGTAGTTTTAAAGGTTTTATACATAGACTGAACTGATTTGAGAGACAAGCACGCTTTGCCATTTTTGAATCTTGATCGGTGGCGGGACTGCTTTTCTAATTTTGCCATAATAGTTATAAAAAAAAAGAAGCCGAAAACAAAATTTATGAATCCCGTTTATATCGATTAATGTAGGTTCTTCCCTTACCGGCTGTAAGGTTAGTGTCCTTATCGGCGTCTTGATCGTCTGTGTTTTGTTCGATGGTTGACCTTTGGTTCTTCCTCGTTCTCCAGAGGTCCGTTCGTTGTTTTTCTTCAAAAAATAGAAGCCCCCTTTTTCGAATTTTGGTTGTTTAAGAGGTTAGTTTCTGATTTTCCCGAGTTTTGCGCCTTCTGTTGTAGGGATTTGTTTGCTTTATTTCGGTGTCCTATGTTGGTTCCTCTGTCATGTTGGTTTAATGCCCACTTTGGGCTTTTCGTACTTTGCCGTTGTCTCGGGATAATTTTTATTTTTACTTTTGGCGTCTTGCCACTCAAACACACAAAAAAAAATTGAAGTGTTGAAAATATATGAAAGATTTTATTTACTGCAACCACCGAAGTTAATGTTTCCGTGCTTGGACTTTTGGTGGGGATGCGGTTATGGCAATCCCTCTCAGCTGTGGGTGTTCTTAGCAAGGAAGATGAGCAGAAAATTGCTTTACGACGAAAAATGAAACCTAGAAAAGTGTATACCGGTGTTTCCCCTTTTTGAAGGTCGATGCGCAGGTGGGAATATTCTAGATTTGAGTCCTGGCTTGGATCGAGAAGGAATTTTAGGTCATTGTTGTGAAATTCCTTGTACTCTTCGTTAGCAGGTTGATAAAGATGATAAAATTGTTCTTTTTTTTGGGGGGGGGGGAACGATGATAAAAATGTTGCTAGTGCCGGGGCCAATTGCAAATAGCATCCGTCAACGTTTTCGAAGTACTCGAGAACTTTGGGACTTGTTTGGTTGTTCTGTGGAATAGGCATTTCAGCACCAGCTATGGAATAGGCATTTTCCTAAATAATTAAACCCATTTCATGCACCTGATTTGATATAGATTTTATAATGAAATATTAGTCGGTGATACTAACTATATGAATTAAAATAATTTTTTTTTCTCGTTAGTAAAAACTCAATTTAATTTGATATTATTGGATGTGGGTTTCGACTTCACAGATAGTGACTCTGCTAACTTAAATATGTTAATTAACTGTCTGTCGATTGTGATGAGTAAGACCTACAAAAAACTATCAAAAGGTTTTTCCGATAGAGATTCTGTCGTTCAAGTTAGAAAACAGTTTTTGATAAAAGAAAAAATAGATTAAAAGAAAGGTTTATATCTTTTGTGTGTTTCATATAAATTCAGAAAGAAAGGAAACTTGTATAGACGATTGAATTAATGATATATATAGCTTATTTGTGTGAGCTCTGTATGTTTTTGAAATGTTAAAACTCTAATTATCTTATGGAGGTGTCCCAAGATTACAATGATCATAATAAGAGCTTTCCCAATATTTGAAATACTATTATTCAAGGAAATTTATATTACCGTAAATTCTTTTTCTTATCAATTATAATCAAAAGTTTCATTTTCAATTACGGAAAATTAGCTTCATAACAAGAAGAAGCGTATATTACTTCTAGGCAGATGGGGCATGGAGCACCAAGTAGGTTTGGGGCCAAGTAGGTAGATATGGAGAGGAGTCTAATCGGTATGTACCAAGAAGGTGGACCATGTCTACTTGCCTGGAGAGAAATCCTATGTTAACAACACACTTCTGATTCATTATGTTTGATAGGTTATGGATTTGAAAAGTTTCTAAGTCTTGCAATAATAAATCTTTGCACCATACTATATCATATATTATCGTACATCTTTTTACATATTCTTAATTTAATGGATGGGTTAAGAAATTTGGTAGATTGGATTAGATATAAAAAATAAGTAAAATATTATTTTATTTCAAATATTTATAATTTTTAAAATTTGAAAAGAAAATCCCAGTTATATTTGGCTCACAAGACAAGAAATATATCTCCCTCATTCATTTTATTTATTTTCAAAGAAAACAAAATAAAAATCTGGAAGAGTGATCATCCAATTCAAACGGAGCGGGTAACCTAGATGGTGATCTGACCCGAAACATAACACCTTTGAACGAAGGACGTGATTGGTCCAAAATGTCATGGCGTTCGTCGTCCGAGAAACATCAGATCCCTAACGGACATCACAGGCGTATGGCGAAAAGAGGAAACCCTCGTAAAATCTCTCCTTGTGTAATTACCGTCTTCTGGATCTCACTGAAACCCCTCTCCCTCTCCCTCTCCCTCTCCCGCAATGCCAATAGAACAAGAAATATCTTGGGATTTGGTTGCTAAGCCAATCGTATGCTCAAGTTTGTTCTCCTGTCTCTATTTTCTTAGGGGCTCAATTTTTGGGAATTGATTTTGGCGAATTGATTAAAATTTTTTTTCACACTTTGTTATTTTCCCGAAAAGGGTTTTCCGGGGATGTTGAATTTTGATTAAACCTTTATTGAATCGTGGTTGACATTGTCAAAATCCAAACCCACTTGGTACTTTTCGGCTTGGTTCCTCTTAAGTTGATTCCTTCTAAGAAAAATTGTGCGGGCAGTACGAGTTTAGGTAGTTCTAAGTGTTCTTATTCTTTGTTATTTTTCCTAATAGGGTTATCTTAGGATGTTGAATTTTGATTAAACGTTTATTGAATCGTGGATGACATTGTCAAAATCCAAACCCACTTGGTACTTTTCTAGTTGGTTTCTCTAATTGATTCCTTGCATGAAAAATTACACGGGCAGTATAAGGTTAGGTAGTTCTAATTTGCTTTTGAAAATTTTGGGCTACCCATGTTTGAATTTATTCTTCTATTAATAATTGTGTTTGGGTATTTACTTTTTACTTTGAGTTCGCAGGGTTGTTATGCTTATGAATGGCTTGGAGGGAGGTAGGGAAAAAGGTTGGTCTTTTTGTATATGTCTATATAATATTTTTAAACCCAGAAAACTGTGGCTTCTTTTGAAAAATGAAGAAAAAGAAGAGGGGTTATGCCAATGCAGGTGGCCCTCTCTTTTTCACCTCCCAAGTTTCTTAGGATATACATCCTGTGAAACACAAGGCTGGTTTTGTCAGGTTACACTTTGAAGGTATATTAAGTTCAATCTTCTTGCCTTAAACATTTAACCATTTGAATGGTGGGGTAGCTAATTTCCATTGTCTCATGGTTTGGTTCGGTTACTACAGCATGGGGCTGTTAGAAATTGATACCAATTTTATCCTCTAAATTGAACTGACCAGTATACAGCGGTGGCATTTCTCTTTCTTACACATACCCAGATGTTGAGTATGCCACAAAGCTCAGGTGAATGTATGTGCAGAAACTAAAGCATATGTATCTTGGAGAAAACCAAGTCTATCATTAATTCCTTTATCTTCATTGTTGATGATCTGATGTGTTGTGTCTACAAATGATGCTGATGGTTCTCTAAGCATCATTACATTTTGAGATAACTTTTAGGTAGGTAAACTTAGAGCCTGTTTGGCTTGGCCACTTACTTTTAACTTTTGACTTATAATTAGTTTTTAACTTATAAGTCAATTTGAATCTAAGTAGTTTAAGTGTTTAGCAAAACTACTAAAAAGTTAGTTTTAAAAGTTTTGTGTTTGGTTACAGGTGCTCAAGAGTAACTGACCAAGGGTATATAATTTTTTTTTTCTTGGTAAAACTAAAGATATTCGTTAAAGGTGTGATATAGTGCTGTGCGATGATAGTGGGTGTGGCTTTGCAATGGTGTGTGAAGACGAGAGAATGCACAAGAAGGAATGAAAAATTAAGAGGGTTTGTCTGATTTAAATTGGAATGAAGGTGGTTTTGGTATTTAAAAAGAATTGGGGATAATAGTCTTTTATTTGACCAAAGAGTAGTTACAGTAATAAGTTAATAATCAGAAGTAAGTGGGATCTTATTTCTGACTTTTGACTTATTTTATGTAGTTCAATATATGTATAATCCAAACCATCTCTTTATTCCTTACCTTTTACTTTAAAGTTGGTTTGACCAACTTATAGGCCAAACCAAACATGCTCTTAGATTTTCTTCTGTACTTTCAAATGCAGGGCCTTTGTGCTTGTTTCCAAAGGACTCTGCCTTTAACTACTCCAGGAGATGCAGTGGTGTCTACTTCTACATGCACTTTTCACAATGCTGTGAAATCGGTCTCTACTCTTGTCACATGTAAATATGGTAAATTTACTTTGCATATACTTCTTTTACACTCTAAATGCTATATAAATTTTCATTGACCAAGTCTTCAACTGATTCTCTTCAAAAGGATTGAACCCCGGATAAGGTGGCGGGTTTGATAGTCATATTTTCCTTCCTCACCTATTCAAAAGAAATAATCTTTTTAAGTTTCTTCTTGGTTCTTCAACGGGTGTACAGTCTATACTGTTTGTTGTAGCACACTGATATTTTCTTGCCACAATTTGAGTCAAATACCTCTATATCACTTTCTTGGAATGGGCCTGTTACCACAGAAGTTCATTCAGTTTGCTTGGTTACATGTGCTGCCACTTGAAATGGTTCTATGATCTTTATGTCTTTGTGTGATTTATACTGTTAAATGATTTTTAAAAAATTAGTGGGCAGTTTAGGGAAAGTTTAACATTATTAACTGTTTACCATTTGTAATTTCCTATGTGCAGAAATCTTTATAAAGCCAACTTCTAGGTGTGATGACAATCATGCTGTTGTATCTGAGCAACAAGCCTTACGGTATTTTATCTTTTTACTTCACCTTTTTAATGTACTTACAACTGGCTTTGGTTGCATAGATCTTCTTGTTTTCCATATGCTTGTGTGCATCTGGTTTAAATGTAGTAATTACCTATATATAAGTAATCTTATGATGTATGCCAACCAACATGAATATGGTTGCTATGATTCAGTTCATTGCTGACTTACCCTTGAGATGTCATCACCTACAAAGTTAACTCCAAGAACTTCTTACCTTCTGCTCAGAAAACAGTATCACTTATTTTTATGGAGGAAATTAGAGTTTGAAAAAGTTTGGGAGGTACATTTGTTCTTTAATGGCAGTGAATTGCACATGGAGAAAAGGCCTTTGTATTGATCTAATTCTATGTGTCCTAAGTGCACCTACCAAAAGGTTTTGGCATTAGATATATATGGTCAGGATTGACTGATGGATTTTAATTTTGTTAGGTTTTTTCATGCGAGTACACAGACATTCTCAAAAAGACAAGATGACCTGTCATATGGTTTAAGGACTACAAGCAAAAAGAAGTTTGTGAAAAGGGATAATAGGACCCAACAACCTGTTGAAGCTCGATATGTGCCTCCTAAACCTAAGGGAGCTGTGAAATCTTCCCCCGATAGAACAATTGACATTTTTGAAGGCATGACCACAGTTGAGCTTGCCAAGCGTACTGGTCAGTCAATTTCGAAGCTGCAAGATATTCTCTTGAATGTTGGTGAAAAGGTTGAATCTGAGTTTGACTCTCTCAACATCGATGTGGCAGAGTTGGTTGCAATGGTATTTCTCATTCTTTTACATATATTTTGTTAGTAGTGCAATAGCATATTGGGTTTTCCTTGGACTTTTTTGACATTTTTGAGTTTGTATAGGCCCGCCACACGTCTTAATCACTCTGTATGTTTTTCATATATGCATGCTGATGATTCATAAAAGAGGAAGTTCATGCCCAAGCAGTCTAACAATGTAAATCTAACAGTGATATGTGTTCAAATATTCATATCTATGATTCAAACGTTGAGACCGCTCACAAACAGGGGATCTGACCGTAAATTTCATGTGAATGAGTGAATGAATGAAATTGCAAAACGTTATGGTTGCAGTTAAAGTAGAATCTTGTCTCTTCTTGAACTGACTTTTGAGTCCTGATATTACAATGTGGCACTCTAGAATTCCATCCTGAGCAAGCTTGTGATCATTATGTATGTGTGACGATACTGTTTGGTTTTTCCATTTAGTTTGTAGGTCAATTCCATGTTTCTACTATCTCAGGACAGATTTTTTGTGATCAGCCCTGCTGCTGGTTTATGAGTTTCTGGTACTCAGGTTTTCTCTTCAAATATTACAGGAAGTTGGGGTCAATATTAGAAGGATACACTCTGCTGAAGGTGAAAATGTTTTACCTAGGCCTGCTGTTGTGACTGTCATGGGTCATGTTGACCATGGTAAAACTTCTCTTTTAGATGCTTTGCGTCAGACGTCTGTTGCAGCCAGGGAAGCTGGGGGCATCACTCAACATCTTGGTGCTTTCGTTGTTTGCATGCCATCTGGTGCCTCCATCACATTCCTTGACACTCCGGGCCATGCTGCATTTAGTGCAATGAGGGCAAGAGGAGCAGCAGTAACGGATATAGTTGTGCTAGTGGTTGCTGCTGATGATGGGGTGATGCCCCAAACTTTTGAAGCCATGTCACATGCAAAGGCGGCTAATGTTCCTATTGTTGTTGCTGTGAATAAATGTGACAAGCCAGCTGCTGACCCAGAGAGAGTGAAAGTTCAGCTTGCATCCGAAGGCTTACCACTAGAGGAAATGGGTGGAGATGTTCAGGTGGTTGAAGTTTCAGCTGTGAAAAAAACTGGACTGGATAAATTGGAGGAGGCGTTACTCTTACAAGCAGAGATGATGGATCTAAAGGCGCGTATAGATGGCCCTGCCCAAGCTTATGTGGTTGAGGCAAGACTTGATAGGGGGCGAGGCCCTCTGGCCACAGCAATAGTGAAGGCTGGGACTTTGAGTTGTGGGCAGATTGTGGTTGTAGGTTCAGAGTGGGGAAGGATAAGAGCAATTAGGGATATGGTTGGTCAGCTGGCTGCACAGGCAACACCAGCCATGCCTGTTGAGATTGAAGGCCTCAAAGGCCTTCCGATGGCTGGTGATGATATTGTTGTAGTTGACTCTGAGGAAAGAGCCAGGATGCTTAGTGCAGGGAGGAAAAAGAAGTATGAGAAGGACAGGTTGAGGAAGATAGAGGAGGAGAGATTAGATACCCCTGATGTAGTGGAAGAGGTTACCGAGAGGGTTGAAATGCCTATTATAGTGAAAGCTGATGTGCAGGGCAGTGTCCAAGCAGTCACAGGTGCATTGAAGGGCTTAAATAGTCCTCAACTATGCCAATCTCTCTCTCTGTTCTTGCTTCTTATTATGTATTAATATATATATTTATACATTATTTATCTATTTTGAAAATCGAAACCTGTGAAATGCTTGAACATACTCCAACTAGTGATTGGAGATATCTGTTTGGTATGTCAACAACCTCCTAGCAGTGCCTTTCCTATTAATGGAATCTAGACTAGAGAATTTACAGTTATGTTGGAAGAATTAAGCACTTATACACTGGTTAAGTTGTTTTTTCATTTAATTAAAAATTGGAATAGTATCCTTGATGTGTGTCCATGATCTAAATCTATGTTAAATCTCTTGTAAAAATTACTTGCTTCCTATTGTTGGATTATTTGTTTTCCTCTTCCTTTCCTTCTTGAATTTGTTTGATCATACTGGAGATCTAATCTCACTGGTTTCTATTGTATTTTTCTAGGTTTTTGTGAATGTGGTCCATGTTGGTGTTGGGTCTATCTCTCAGTCTGATGTTGACTTGGCTCAAGCATGTGGTGCATGCATTGTAGGATTCAATGTCCGGAATCCACCTAGTTCTGTTAGTCTTGCCGCAGCTCAAGCTAGCATAAAGGTAATGATACTCTAATCTATTGATCTCAATTATAACAATAGGAAGGCTATTTTTCTGGAAAGAAGACTGTAGAGTGGCACAATGTTTTTTTCTATATGAATGGTAATGTTTTGTTAATTTGCTCTCATATATATATTTTTAATTCTCATTGAATCATCAATTAGAAATCCTGTATGCTTTCTTTTTCGTCTTTTGATATTTAAAGCTAAGTTGATGTAAATACATATATTTTCTCTTTTTGGTCATTTTGATGCTGCAGATTAAACTGCATCGTGTGATCTATCACCTTTTGGAGGACATGGGCAACTTGATAGTAGAGAAGGCTCCTGGGACACGTGAAACCCAGGTGGCTGGGGAGGCGCAAGTTTTGAACATATTTGAGCTTAAGGGAAGGAGCAAGTCCAAGGGAGCTGATGTGAAGATCGCTGGTTGTCGCGTGATAGATGGCCAGGTCACTAAGACATGCACCATGAGGCTTCTTAGGAGCGGCGAAGTGGTGTTTGAAGGATCTTGCGCATCACTCAAGAGGGAGAAACAGGATGTGGAGACAGTCGCAAAGGGAAATGAATGTGGCCTAGTCATCCATGATTGGCATGATTTCCAGATTGGGGACATCATCCAGTGCTTGGAGCAAGTGAGGAGAAAGCCCAAGTTTATTTCATCAGAAAGTGGGATCGTGCGAATTGAGTGCTAATGCTTAGTTCTTGGCAATATTTTTTATTGTGTGTAAGATTAACTTATAATTTTCGATTGGGTCTACTTGTCTGTGCATCACCTCTACCTGCTTCCTTAATTCTGACAAAGATGCCAAGGGCATTTTTGCAGGGACAATTTTGACAAATTTGCAACATTTTAGACTCTTCAGGAATCACTTCCACAAGCGAGTCCACTGCAAATGTAAGTTGATGTCTGAGGAACAAATAACTTAGGTATTGATTGTAATGTCTTACAATTATCTGTTTGTATACTAAACGAACTTTTTTTTTGGTATCAAGTTGAATTAAACCGATATTCATTCCCAATAAGTGAAATGGCTTTCAAGGTTTCTTTTAAATTTTATCTGAGAAATGGTATTCAAAATGAGAAAAATAAGAAGAGAATAACTTATTGCCATCACCTTTTAGTTACCAGAAGGATGAGCACATCCAAGGCAGGCATTTGGGGGTTTCGCTTTGACAAGAAAACGGGATTTGTACGTTGCGGATGCATATTTATGACCATTGAAGGTTGTTGGACCAGTGTGTGTGCCTGCAACATTGCCTTTTTTTTTTTTTTTTTTTTATTACATAAGAATTTAGATATAGAATTAACAAGTTGGGGGAGAGATTTGTTTTACTAGGCTGTCCCCTCGGGGACGCCTGCAAACATTGCTCACAACTGAGGAAGGGGCTCCACTGGGCTTCACTGACGATCTTGAGATTCTAATAGATCAATCGTAAGGTTGCAGTGTCCTGGGTGACCCCCAACAACGTCAGCTTGGGTTATTCTATGGAATAACTGTGACTAGCCATCTACTGGGACGTGAACTGGTAGTCTGTAAACAAGCACCTGTTACATGATCGAGCTGAACTTTTTTCCCTTTGTTTTGAGGAATTTCATGCAACTAATTTTCTCCGGCGAGGATAGTGGAAGGTTTTTCTTTTCTTTTTTTTTTTCTTTTTTATGTAAATGAATTTTTTTATCAGTAACTAACATTCGAGTTTTATTTAATTAATTCTGTTAGAATAGTGTGGGGACTTATGAAGAAGGATAGTGGAAGATTCTTGAACTACAACCTAGTCACCAAAGAAGTTACTGTCCTGCCCGAATATCCGATTCCCAAATGGTTTTTCCCCAAGCAAGGATGATTCTTTCATTTTGCTTTCTGAACGGTATGTTAGATTTGGCATTAACATAATGAATGGTGAAACCAAAAATTTATATCAGGAGACCAAGTATCATATGTTGTAAAGGGCAAAGAGAGCGAGGCTTTTACGGAAGAAATAAATTTTAAAATTTTTAATGATTTTAAAGACTTTTAATAATATTTGAATAAAGGCCCGTTAAAAAAAAAAAGAAATTTAAATTCATACATATTTGATGAAGGAACAATAGAAATTTCATCCATCAACGCTTTGGTGGCGTTAATTAGACACGTGCAATATCAGGAAAACTACATATTTTTTGTGGGATTTCATGATAATTCGGAGGATTCTAGGATTCCCGATTCCTTCCTGAGTTGTGTTTTTTTTTTTTTTTTTTTTTTTAATAATTATGATCAACATCAAGTATTTAAAATTTTGTCCCGATTAATGTAAATCGATCATTACAGGGTTCATTTTGTGAAAACGGGTCTCAATATTATTTTTTCCGTATCCAAAAAAATCGAACTCTCAACCTGATTAAGGGACGAAAGCATCCATCCCACGTACACCGATATATATTGGTCCTGAGTTGTTTCTTTCTTCCACGAAAGAAGCCACACTACTTTTTACAATTTATATGGTATTTTTGCATTTTATTTTCAAGAATATCACTTTTACAGATTTATTTATTTTTATTTGGTTTAATTTACTAATTAAGCTATCAGACCTAATTGACTCCACACATTATTCATTCAACTTGCTAAGTATATATGAAAAATGTTTCAAGATCTTAGGAAGAGGACAATTAGTATCTGTTGACTGTTATTGTGAGAGTTTGACTATCGGCTTCTTTCTCAAAGTTGAGATTAACCTGTGAAAATGGCAAAGAAATTAAATAAATTAAAAATAAAGACATTAAGTATTAAATTGTAATACAGCGGACTACTATTTTGTTTGTTAAAATGACAAAATGGTTTCATGAGATCAAGACACGAAGATGATGCCAATAGGGCTATATTGAAGTTGTTGCACATCCCTCCCTACTCATCTTCCAAGTGCATGCTCACATTTGCAGTCCGAGACCAGAACTCTTTGACAAGCTGCCCAGATAAGGATCCCTCCCCGTTCATTATCTTCAGAGGCTGATCAAACTCCACCACTTCCCCTGCAATGCCCCCCCCCCCAAAAAAAAAAGATTAATTTCCTAGAATGAAATTTGACAAAATTTTAATCAGAACAATCCCTTTATTTGGACGAACAAGTAATTTTGAAGGAATTGTGATAGACCAAATTGTGTATTTTTCTAGTGATTATTTTTTGGAATTTTTTCCAAGAATGACCTACTGTTTCTCCTCTCCCAGTTGCGATCTTCTGATTTCTGATCTCCGCTTCCAAAAACATTTCCACAGCTATACAAAATCTTCACCGGTAGTCCCACCAGTAGGACATCTTGACCAGTACTCCTTGACAAGCAGACCAAACATTTTTATTCATTATCTTCACTGGTTCATCATACTCCACCAATTTCCCTGAAAAACAAACCAAAAATAAATTACATACATACATACATACACCCATATGTATATAGTTATCTATACATACTTACCATCACTAATGGCAACGACCATGGTGCAGTCCATTACAGTCGGTATTCTGTGAGCCATCGTTATCACTGTGCAGCCTGCGAATTCTGTCCTTATAGTCTTTTTCAGAATAGCGTCAGTTGCATTGTCAATTGATGCTGTGGCCTTATCTAGCACTAGAATTTTGCTTCTCTTCAATCATGCGCGTCCCAAGCGGAACAACTGCCTCTGCCCTACACTCCAATTGGATCCATTTTGAGTATTCATGATCAGTCTAAAGCAAAAAAGAAAACAGCAACATCATTGAAAATTATTTAACTTACCTAAAGAACTCAGGCCCTCTTCTTTTTCCTGACTGTTTCCTTGAGCTGGCATTTTTTGAGAACCTTTTTGACAAATCGAGTAAAAATCAGATTGTGTAATAAACATTTATTTCTTTGTATCGTATAAGAGGGAGCGGGAGTACACCAGTGTTGCTACTTCTTTGGGCATAACCATGAAGGCCTCCTCGTAGTGTATAAAGTGACTTGCAATATTGAAAAATTACCTGCCATATTTCTTGGTCAGTATGCTCTGATAAAGGGTCTAGATTGTATCTCATAGACCCACTAAAAGAGTTGGATCTTGTGGGATGACTCCACCATGTGACCTGAGATCGTGTAGTTGTAGAAATATCAATGCCATCTATAATGATCTTTCTCTCTGTAGGTTCTACAAGGCGAAACAAATAGCTAATGAGGGCAGTCTTTCCGATGCCTGTCCTTTCAACTATACCAATCTTGTGTGCTGCTTCAATTGTGCAGCTTATTCCTTGCAATACTAGTGGTGCATTGGGGTGGTATCTAACCTGAACAACATCATTTCTCACGATGTCATAGGTACTAATCTACAACGTTCTTCTCACCAAGTTGTGACATAGTTTTTACCTTCAAGTCACAGATCTCTACTCTGCCAGCAGCAGGACAATTTAGTGCAGGGCGGTTATTTTGTATGACTTCTGGGACTTCACTTGGAATTTGCATGTATTGTTGTAGCCTTTCCACAGAAATAATGTTGCTCTCTAGTAGGCATTGATTTTGGACACTACACTAGGAAGATATTTAAGGAAAGACCGTAGGGTAGTGCCATTCCAAAAAATCCAGCAAGCATTAAATGATTTTTAGAAGCATTTATGTGAGCATTGTGGAATTGCTAACCGAAGTTTATCTGAGCTAGAACTTCCTTGATCGAGCAAAGTCAATAAGAGAGCAGCGGCACGTAAAATGATTGCCGATAGTATTTCCCAGCGTTGGATTAACCACTCTGTTGCTGAAAAATTATGGAAGAAAGGCCTTGGACTCAAGTCAATCAGTTCTAAGTTTTCTAAAGAGAAACGATCTTCCTCCCCAAATGCTCTGATTGTCATGGAGCCAGCAATTGATTCAGCAAGATGGCTTGCAACCATGGACTTTGTTGTTCCGGTGATTCTCCCCAGTTCCATCGATGAAGCAAAGTAGAATCCCTAAACGATGCAGACAGCAAAGAACATGAGGAACTGACATCATACGTTCACAAAGAATTCCGAATGTCTTTCTCCATTTCATCTGATCCGCTTGAATCTTATGATTCATATCTCTATCTATGAATGATAGAACTAAGATATCTAGATTGTTCACTTTTCGGTATATTTTATCCATCTAACCTAATATTTTTTTATCATTCTGATTATTATTGCTAAACCTACATCTCATATACTCAGTTCTCGATCTACTTAATCTAAACTCTCTGAATTCCAATGTATTCCTCCATAACTCTAATTTAGTACCAATACATTCTCTAATTTCATCAATCAACACTATATCATCTGCGAAAAATATACACCGTGGTATTTTATTTCGAATATTTTTTGTAATTTCGTTTGTCACTATTACAAAAGCATGAGATTTAATGTCGAATCTTAATGAAGTCCGATATTAATGGGGAAACTATCGCTCATACTCCAACAAGTTCTTATATTGATTATAGCTCCATCATACATATTTTTAATGAGATTAATATATCTCAAGGAGAGCTATTTTTTTATTAGCACCCACCATAATATCTCTAGAAAGTTTATCATATATTTTTTCTAGATTAATGAATACCATATGTAGGTCTCTCTTATATGCTCTATATATTTTCATCAAATGTCTTAACAAGTGAATTGTCTCTAGTGGATCTTTTTGTTATAAATCTAAATTGATTTTGAGATACATTTATCTCCACTCTCAATTTATATTTTATCACTCTCTCTCATAATTTCATTGTATAGCTCATAAATTTAATTTTTCGATAGTTTGAGCAATCTTATATATATTCTTTATTCTTATATAGTTGTACAATTATACTCTTCCTTCATATTTGGGACATTCTCTTAATTTGTCAAATTTTATTAAAAATATCCGTTAGAATTAATATATCATATTCATCCAAACATTTCCATATTTTTATAGGAATACCATCTAGTCCTATGATTTTATTACTTTTCATTCTTTCTAAAGCTTCCTTAACTTTTGGGATGAATTTTACGTTTAAAGTGTCTGTTAATCTATTTTACAGATATATCGATATTTTCTATATTTGTTATACTCTTAACATTAAAGAGATATCGAAATACTCCGATGATAACTACATAATAAAATGGAAAATTTTAGTACCTTAAAGTTATCCAAACCACATGAGATTCTGGTTTCTTTTTTATGAACTCTTACCCGACAAAGTATCCTTCCAACAGGTGTTAGTCATAAAAGATCATAGGTGCACGGAAAAGTGAGGTTAGCAGTTTAGAAAATATGGATTTTGATGCCCCAAGACCTAATGCAACCGATGAAATGGACCTAAGGAGCAAGAATATTAGCATGCTGCATCCAACTGCCGAGCAGAATAATCAGTTTGAATTTGCTTACACCCGAATTCTCAAGATAGATAGCCAACATAATGTTCTGGATTATCTGGCCAGATAGAAAGATGAGGTACAACATAGTTGACAAGGCCAGATATAAGTATCCATTTCCCTGATTTAGATATTGTATATAAGGTTTAAAACCGAGGTTTCCCCTCTCGCTGTTCCTTCTTTATTAACTGATCTGATGTTGATGCTGCTGAGTGGTCTCCTCCGTTAGAAGATTTCTTGATCTTGTCTATGGAGATATCAGTACTTTGGATCAAAAACATCATGATGAGCAGACTCGGAAATTCTTGACTAGACTCAAGCAGTTGTTCATGACTAGCAGCCTTTAAGATTTTTCCTTCAGACATCAGCTGTCAAAGGAATAAAACTCGGTGAATAACCTAGTTAGTATAATAAGTGGACAAATCGAAAAAGGTTAAGGTATCTCACGAAGATGCAATCGAATATTGGAAGGAAATCAACTAGGTGCGTTACAAGCAACAGAGTCTTCCCTGAAAGAGCTCCCATGACATATTCCTGACAACAATTTATAAAAGCCTTACCGTAGAAAACAATGCTGAATATTCCGTTGCTTGGAGAGAGAGAGAGAGAGAGAGAGAGAGAGAGAGAGAGAGGTATTACATTGAATAAGCTTGTT
Source organism: Dillenia suffruticosa (assembly GCA_033439265.1). NCBI lineage: Eukaryota > Viridiplantae > Streptophyta > Magnoliopsida > Dilleniales > Dilleniaceae > Dillenia > Dillenia suffruticosa. The sequence continues at coordinate 17,069,877 of JAVTVX010000005.1, read as the reverse complement.
GCCGTATAGGCATCAACTGCACTGAATGGATCATCAAGAAGATATACATCAGCATCCTGATATAGTGCACGTGCAAGTTGAACACGTTTTTGTCCTCCGATTTGGTTAACTCCCCTTTCTCCTATTGGTGTCAGATCACCAAATGGAAGCATCTCAAGGTCCTTTAGAAGTGAGCATTTTGTTATGACTTCTTGATATCTTTGTCGATCCATTGCAGTTCCAAAGAGAATGTTCTCCTGTATAGTACCCGTCTGAATCCATGCTGTCTGAGAAACATAAGCCATCCTTCCATAAACTTGAACCTGGAAATGAGAATAGATATCAATTCAAAAGCTCTTTTGGGAAAGAGATAAGGAGAAAGCGTTGAATTGAATGAGAACTCACAACACCGTTAATATAAGGAACCTCTCCTGGAATTGCAGCTACGGGGATTGACTTTCCTGCTCCTACCTCCTCACAGATTGCAATCTTCTCTCTAGACCTAACATCCAAAACCATGTTCATTAATGTGGGCTTCAGACTGGTAGAGTCCCACGATATTTCAGCACATCTGATTGAAATTGATAGACTGGGATCCTCCTCATTATACTTTTGCCTGATATCTGCAGTCTGTAGTTCAAGTGCTTCAAGAAACTTCTTGATACGAGATAAGGAGACCTTTGCTTCAATAAAAGCTCCAATGACATCGGGAATCCTCCTAATTGGCTCTTGCAGAATGCGTAAAGTTGCAAGAAATGTGAAAACATTACTGTAGTGGAGAGATATTCCAAGGTAATAGCATGTAGCAAATGTAGCAGCTGATAATAAAACAGGAGTCGACCAAAACAAAGCTATGAATACCCTTTCTGCAACTGAACTGCAGATAGCCACTTAGTCTCTTCTTTCCTTAACTCCTTCACTGCTTCCTCAATGTGTGTCTCCCATGCATACAACTTCAAAACCCTCATATTTGTGAGTGCCTCTGCTCTGGCCTTTAGCCTTCTGTCCTGTGCACCCAATAGCAGTTTAGGTATTTGAGTTCCAATTTTCCCAATGGAGAATTCAGAGGCATGGTGAGGACTATGACGATATACGCTGCAACTGTTCCAAACCCCACACAGAAGTAAGTAATAAGTAACAACAACAAACAACAACAACAAATTGCGCCTTAATCCCAATAGTTGGGGTCGGCCATTTGAGAGACAAACTTGAAAAGGAGAGAAAAATAAAATAAAAATAAAGATAAAATAAAATAAAAATAAAATAAAATAAAATAAATACAATGAAAAATAGATAAATAAATCAATAGATAAATATTTGAAAACAGATTGGTTTAATTTGTGCGGATTCTACTACGCCATCCATTCCTATCCAAAACCATTTCCTCTTCTAAACCCTTAATCTTCAAATCTTTGCGGATAACTTGCATCCAAGTTTTCAGCGGTCTACCTCTACGTTTTACTAAACTGTCTATATTTAAGTTCTCGGTTCTCCTAACAGGCGCATCATTGGGTCTTCGTTGCACATGACCGAACCACCTCAGACGGCACTCTCGCATCTTATCCACAATTGAACTAACCCCCAACTTATTTCGGATCTCTTCATTTCTTATTCTATCTCTTCTAGTTTTTCCACACATCCACCTAAGCATCCTCATTTCTGCTACAGACATCTTTTGTTCTTGTTGTTGTTTAACAGCCCAACACTCAGTACCATATAATAATGTAGGTCTAACCACGCTTCTATAAAACTTTCCCTTTAAGTGCAATGGCATCGTGTGATCGCAAAGAATTCCGGAGGCCCTTCTCCATTTCATCCAACCCGCTTGAATTCTATGGTTCACATCTCCATCGATGTTACCATCATTTTGAATGATAGATCCTAAGTATCTAAATCGTTCACTTTTGGGTACCTCTTGCCCATCTAACCTAATCGTTTCTTCATCATTCCGGGGTCTGTCACTAAACCCACATCTCATATATTCTGTTTTTGATCTACTCAGTCTAAACCCGCTAGTTTCTAGTGTAAATCTCCATAACTCGAGTTTAGCACTAACACTCTCTATAGTTTCATCAACTAACACTATATCATCTGCGAAAAGCATACACCATGGTATTTCATCTTGGATATTTTTGGTAATTTCGTCTATCACTACTGCAAAGAGGAGGGGGCTTAATGCCGAACCTTGATGGAGTCCAATGTTAATGGGAAAACTATCACTCAAACCCCCACGAGTGCTTACGCCGGTTATAGCTCCCTCATACATATCTTTAATTAGGTTAATATACCTCAAGGATATCCCTTTCTTCATCAGCGCCCACCACAATAAGTCTCTAGGAACTCTATCATATGCTTTTTCCATATCAATGAATACCATATGTAGGTCTCTCTTCTGTGCTCTATATTTCTCCATTAAATGTCTTAGCAAGTGAATCGCTTCCGTGGTGGATCTGCCTGGCATAAATCCAAATTGATTTTGAGATATACTTATCTCCAATCTCAATCGATGCTCTATTACTCTCTCCCATAATTTCATAGTATGACTCATAAGCTTAATCCCTCTATAGTTAGAGCAATCCTGTATATCTCCTTTATTCTTATAGAGCGGTACAATTACACTCTTCCTCCATATCTGAGGCATTCTCCTAGTTTCCCAAATTTTATTGAAAATATCCGTTAATATTTTTATACCAAATTCACCCAAACATTTCCACACTTCTATAGGAATGCCATCAGGTCCTATGGCCTTATTATTCTTCATTCTCTTTAAAGCATCCTTCACTTCAAGAGGACGGATCTTGCGTTTAAAATCTCTATTGATCTCTTCTATAGGTATTTCGATATTCCCTATAACTCCCGTATTCTTAACATTAAAGAGATCGTCAAAATAGTCACGCCAACGTTTTCTTATGTCCTCATCCTTTACAAGTATAGTATTGGTTCCACTCTTAATGCACCTAATACCATTTAAATCTTTACTTTTTCGCTCCCTTAGTTTGGCAATTTTGTAGATCTCTTTCTCTCCGTCTTTAGTATCCAATTTCTTGTATATTTCATTATACACCTTACTCTTTGACTTTAGGATAAACTTTTTCACATCCTTTTTTGCTTTCTTGTATTTGTCATACGCATCACTACCGCTATTACCTTTAAGGTTCCTATAACACTCTCGTTTGGTGTGGATAGCCGTTTGAATTTCTTCGTTCCACCACCATGATTCTTTGCCTATAGGGACCTGACCCTTCGATACACCAAGAACTTCCTTACCTGTGCTCATAATAGTATTAGATATCTCATTCCACATTGTGTCTGAATCGTCCATAATAGACCAATTTGCCACTTGATATAATTTATCTCTAAAGGTCGTCAACTTTTCTCCTTTTAAATTCCACCACTTAATTCTTGGATCCACAAATAGACGATGTCTCTTTTGCCTTTTAGACACCCGTATATCTAAAACCAGAGGTCGATGCTGAGTTGCCGCACTCTCACCCGGGATAACCTTACAATCCTTACAAGTCATTCTATCAACTTTCCTAGTGAGGAAGAAATCTATTTGACTAGTATTAAAACCACTTTTATATGTGACTAAGTGTGATTCTCTTTTTTTAAATAAAGTGTTTACAACTACTAACTCAAACGCGGTAGCAAACTCTAAAATGGTACATCCCGCCTCATTCCTACAACCAAATCCAAAGTTTCCATGTACGGTTTCGAATCCTTCATTCCTCTCGCCTACATGTCCATTTAGATCACCTCCTATAAATAACTTTTCCGTACTCGGTATGCCTTGTATAAAATCCTCTAAATCCTCCCAAAATTGTTTTTTACTAATTATATCTGTACCTATTTGGGGCGCATACACACTAACTATATTAACTATGTTTTCTCCGTCTACTAACTTAACAAGTATAATTCTATCGCCCTTCCTTCGTATCTCTATTACATCATCCAATAGATTCTTATGTATAATTATCCCTACCCCATTCTTAGTTCTATCCCTACCGGTATACCAAAGCTTATGACCATAGGGTTCCACTACTTTAGCCTTCTCTCCCACTCATTTGGTTTCTTGAAGACACAAGATATGAATTTTCCGTCTATTCATTGTTTCTCCTATCTCTCCTAGCTTACCGGTCAAAGATCCTATATTCCAAGTGGCTATGCGAATCCTATCTTCATGGACTAATTTATTTACCCGCACCCTAGTTGCCCATATCTGATGAAACCAATACGGGAAATCTCCAATTCTGTCAGCATCTCCTGTCACATAATTTATGATCTCACCAGGTGAATGTGTCAGCCCAGCAGCATTCGAGAGTTTTAGTTGCTTTCTACATACAGCTGCAGACAGCCTGTTAAGATTCTTACCACGTGCGGCTGCTTAATACAGATGAGATGAAGCCTGTTAAGAATTTATTATCTCAATGCGTCTGCTAAAGTCTCTATTATCTTGGTATGGTCAATTAGCTACGTAAGAAGGCCAATGAACTATTGTAGCATGATTGGCACATGGGTTAAGAACATTAAAATCTGATACTTTATTGGCTGCTCAAAAGATGGCTAGTTGAGAAAACAACTATCCTCAAGATCCCCACCAAAAATAGCCGAAAGGGGGTGGGCAATAAATCTATGTACGAATTGATTTATTCTTAGCGTTGGGAGTTGGAGGGGAGGAAAAAACTTAATTTGTACAAACACAAATTGATCATGGTGGTGAACGGTGGCACTAGTGTCTTGAGACGTGGCAAGGTCATTCAATTCAAGCAAGTCGTTCAGATTTGAAAAACTAACGAGCAACGATGACGCTTTCTCTTTAGAAAAGAGTCGGGATGATTTGCATCGGACGTTCCACGGATGATGGGTTATCTTTTAAAATATTATTATTTGAAAACTGATTTATTAAAATATTATGATTTTTATTGATTTTTCAAATCTTATAAAATCAATTTTACGAAAATCGACTCAATTTCTAAAATTCAATTTCAATCCTTCCAAAAAATCCATTTTAAAATCGATTTTTTTGTTGTTGACTTTTGACTTTTGAAGCTGAACCCTCTGGTTTCCTCTCATATTAAATTTCCTCTTTCACTCCCTCTTTCCTATTAAATACCTTTTCTTACTCTCTCTCTCTCTCTCTCTCTCTCTCTCTCTCTCTCTCTCTCTCTCTCTCTCTCTCTCCACACACACACTACGTCCAAGATTGGACTCTCTCTCATACTGTCCATCTCCTATTAAATATCATTTCCCACTCTCTTTCTCTTATTAATTTTTGTTTTCATATATTAAAAAAAAAAACTTGAGAGAATTCCTAAAAAGTGAAATCAACACAGTTGATTTCTTAGAAATCGACGTCACACAATTTTTTAATTTGTTTATTTTTAGATAATTTTATTTATAGATTTTTAAAAAATTTTAAAATCGATTTTCACGACTTCATTAGATATAAAACCTCGATTAAAACCAAGTTTCAAATCACAATAATTTGAAAAATAACCCTGTACTTAATTAATTTTTTTAATTTTAGTGAGTTTCATTTATTATGTAATTAAATTTGTGCAGCTCTAATACTCGATTGGTGGGTTATTTTCAAAAATATGGTGAAATGAGATCTAATTTATTAAAATATTATAATTTTCATAGGGTTTGAAAACTAGTGAAGTCGTGAAAATAGACTTTAAATTTGAATTTTTTAAAAATGAACTTCATAACTGTTGGTGCTACTTTGCTGAATGCTGGAGACCCTCGTGAATGGCTACCCTGCTTTTCACACAATACGAGGTTCAACTTCAACGGCATTTATATTTCTGCGTCTCGCATTGTGTGAAAAGTAATTTTCTTTAATCAAATCTCCACCATGTTCCCGTATTTTTGTCTCCATCCGAACCTTGGTAAACCAAAGGAAGCCCAAACATCTTCTCTCTCTCTCTCTCTCTCTCTCTTCCTCGAGGTTTTGGTTTTTATGTTCCACTGTCCTCCCTGCCTCATGGGTTTCAGATTCTCTCCCTTTTTCAACTTTATTTAGGTTTTTTTTATCCATTTTCTCTCTCTTCTCTCAGTTTTGGTGGCATTTTTCTTCATTTTCTCTTCTCTCATCTCTCTTTTTTGCACGTGAAAGTGACATCCCGAATGTCACGAAGTCCTATGTTTTGTCTTGTTGGGGCTGCAAACTGACAAATAAGCTGAGCCTTGAAAAATATTAATCACAATATTTGCTGCTTTTATTTGATCCTAGTGGCCGATAAAATTAAAATTTATTTTATATTTTATGCATATTAACTGAGAAAAGATTTCTAAAAATCTATAGTTTTATAAATTTTTTTATTTCAATTAAATAATAATTAATTTAAAATAAATTGAAAATAGACGGATGATTTAACAATGTTATCAACGCTAAACCCTAGTCAATAAAATCGATAAAAGATTCAAGAAAAACACAATTGAAGTGCTTGTATTTGAAGTCCTGCAATCAGCTGTGTGCACGTTAGCGATATTAAATAGATTGACCCATGGCCAACTATGAAATTATTCACATCACAATTAATTTGTTACGCCTCGTAGTACCTACAAAGGAAAGATCATGACAGATGGCATCGATATTTCTAGAATTGGACTCCATGATCTTTGGTCACAGAGTGGACTCAATCCACAAGATCCAACTCTTTTTAGTGGGTCTGTGAGAAATAATCTAGACCCTTTATCAGAACACACTGATCAAGAAATATGGCTTGACTGGAAATCTGATCAATTTAACCCTCACTGGTCTTTTGATGCTATCATCTCTCTCGGCAACGAATGCTTTAAAAGGTGTTTTGACAAATAGGATCTTTCAGCGATTCCGAGTAAAGCCAACAATCTGGCTCATGTTCTCGGCCACCGGGCTGTCTCCGATGCTTGTGGTGCTGTTGGAACTCATAGCTTTCGAGTAGTGTTACACGCAAATCAACGTATCATTGGTTTAGTAAAAAAGATATAAAGATTTTATATCATAAATCGGGATTTAAATCTGATAAAAAATTATATTAGAAGAATTTCCTCTCAATTGGGACTCGACAGTAAAATTCTGGATATTCGACGATGAATCAAATTCAGGAGACAAAAAAAAAATGCTTCGTGATATCCGGGCATTAAAAATGAGGTTGAAAATTTCTAGACATTTCCCAACAAAGTAACAAGCTATAATGATGAAAATTGACCAAATATTGTAAGCATAAGTTTAATTATTTTTGTTTATATTATTAATGTGGATTGTGAGAATAATTAAATCTAAATAATCATTTTTTCAATTTCTCGTGATTTATTGTGCTAGATTTGTCAAAGGGGAGGCATAAATTTTAATAATCCATGCCAGGTTGTCGCACTAATCTCAGATATATGCTAAAAGTCCTTAAGCCCATAAAAATAAAAGCACGATTATTTCGGATAAAACAAAGAATGTTGTTAATGTAACTACGGGCTCTAAATGAAAACCGTCGGAAAGGGACTAATCTTTCTCGCTTTTACATGCGGTGTTTATGTGCTGTCTTTTTCCTGTTTGGTCCTCTTTTGCCTTATGAAACATCTCTTATATTAATAAATTATTATATTAAAAATTATATCTAAATGCAGCTAAGGCAATCTCAAGAGTGATACTAATCCAATTCGAAATAGAAAATCAAGAAAAGTTCCACTTTTTGATGCGAAATTCGCAATCGATAGTATAATTTTTAATATACTAAATGCAGCAACGACAAACAATTATTGCACTCGATATACAGCAGTACTAGGATACAGCCTCGGATTTTTACTCCTCGGAAGAACAAGGGCATCGCTCTGAGATGGTAAATTTCATTTGTTTGTTCATCCACAGTTTCTCTACCAAATTCTAGCAACTTCAAGTTTCATTAAGGTACTTCTTTATTTTAGTTCTTATATATATAATATACATATAGTGTACAAGGATTCGGGGAGAGAGAGAGAGAGGGGGGGGGGAGAGAGAGAAACTAAAAATTTATATTAAAAGGATAAGATATAATTCTAAAAAACGCTCTCTTAGTATTACAAAAGGTCTCATTTTTCTTGTATTTTTTGTGAGTGTAATCTCTAATTTCTTTTATTTATTTTTGCCATTGATGTAGTTACTTGATCTCAAAAATTAACCCCTTAATTGAATTTTCAAATACTAATTCCCAATGATATGTGTGTTTATCGACAAATCATTAAATCTTTTAACTAAAATCTTAATTTCAAATTTTAAAAATTAAAAAATAGGTGCAAAAGATGTTAGATTTTTAATTGAATTTTATAATTATTTGAATTGAATTTGAATATCGACGATGAAGTGTTAAAAAAAAAAATTCACATTTTTTTTACCGGTTTATCCTGTATTGGTTTCCGATTCAGACCTGCAAAATATTTTGGGCATATTTCCATATAAATATTTCTATGAATTTATATATTATCGCGTACGTTAACGTTGAAACTCTTTTAAGTGAGATGACTAAAAGGGTCGCTGTACCAAGTGAAGCTCCAAAGTAATAGAAAGTCACTGCCCTTCATCAAGTTGGCCTGCTTTTGGGAAAGTTGAGATTTGTAATCTAAAGGTAGAAGATTCACTTTGATCAACTTCATAACCCAAAACCTTAGCATTCTAAAAGTACAATGAAAAAAAAAAAAGATTATGCAGGTCAGATAAAAGCCAGATGTTATTAATGGACAGTTGACTTAGTTAGATATGGTATTAGATCCCTTAAACAAGTTTTTGAATTCGACTCGTGACTTGGATATGAAAAAAATTACGTTGGGAGGTAGTCCGAGTCGCTGTAAGTCCCGAATCGAATTAATCAAAATATGATTCTGAATACTGATCAGTATAATATAAAAAAAAAAAAAAGAAAGGCCAGATGCTCCATCGGTTCTCCAGGGAATCAGCTGCACATTTGAAGGAAGGCAGAAAATTGGGATTGTTGGTCGAAGAGGCAGTGGCAAAATAGCACTAATTAGTGCATTGTTTCGCCTTGTTGAACCAGCAGGAGGAAAGATCGTAATAGATGACATTAATGTATCAACCATTGGACTTCCTGATCTCAGATCACATCTGGGTATCATTCCACAAGATCCAACACAATTTGCTGGGTCAGAGAGGTATAATTTGAAACCCTTATCAGAGCACTCAGATCTAGAATTATGGGAGGTATAGTTTCTTCTAAACTGGATTAGTTTGAAGGGTCTTTTTCTACATATATATGCTGTTATGCTCATTTACTTTTATTCTGCATTAGGTTCTCGACAAATGCCAACTTCGAGAGGCAGTTCAAGAGAAAGAACAAGGTCTAGATTCCTATGGTGAGAAAATGATGGTGATACTACATTCAGCCTTAAGTCTTCTATGCATCTGAGTCGCCAAGCATAAACTACTTTGAATTGCAGTTGTTCAAGATGGAACAAACTGGAGCATGGCACCGTGATAGCTATTTTGTTTGGGCCGAGCATTACTAAAGAGAAGCGGAATTCTAGTGCTTGATGAAGCCACTGATTCCATTGACAATGCGACAGATTCAATTATTCAGAGGACAATACGGACAGAATTCAAAAACTGCATCGTAATAATAGTTGCCATAAAATTCCAACTGTGATGGACTGTGATATGGTGCTTGCTTGGCATGAAGGGTGGTCAGTCCCTCACCATGCAAATGCATTCACTTGCCTTTAGGAATCAATCTAAGCGTTTCTTTTTGGTATTGCAGGAGAAATAATGGAGTTTGAAGCTAATGAATACCGAGGGATCATTATTTGAACTTGTCAAAGAGTACTGGTCTCGGACTGCCAATGTGAGCTTGCACTCCGAAGATTGATAGGGAAACTCAACATCAACAACTTCAATTTTGACAGAAGATTATTAATTTCCCGGGGGGAAGAGAGATTTTTTTTTTTTTTTTTTTACCTAGACATCACTTTAAAATTCCTCACCGATTAAATTTGAATAATTAATTGAAAATTAAAATCTGTGATCCATGAATTTGAAATCTTATATTCAACAAATTCTAAATAATTTTAATTATACACAAACATATTTCTTAAAAAACTAAAAGTCATGCCTAAATTCATGTCAAAAGTTGTGAGGAAACATAGTACTAAGTTAAAGAAACATAATTTAATATAATTTCTTATTCATAGTTTTGTAAGTCAAGAGCAACAAATGGTCCACATAATGAATAAGAAAGTTGACTACCGTAGCCAATGGAAGCCGGTTCTTATCTCCATTTCTTTCATTAATTATGAGACTATCTTATTATTCAAAAAAGATCATGCTATTGTTTACAAAAATTCAATTATTAAAATATAAATAAAGACATGATGATAATATATATAACTTATGTTTTCATTATAAAAGATATATAATAACATTTTTATTATTATTATTAATTTTAGGGTTAAGTGTGATTAACGCTGGTATATATACGAGCGTTATTATAAGAATTTAAGAAATATTATATTTTAATTATAATTTTTTTGTAAAAATTATTTATCACTATAAATTTATCAACATGTCCAAAAAATGTAAAACTTCTTCATAAATCCATAGTCTACATCTAACTGTGCTAGATGATGATATATTATTTGGTAGTGGAATCAATAAATTCATAATTTTTCTTTGCTTTCTTTTTTTAATTTTGAAATTAAAATGTGTAATATTGATTGATTTTTTTAAAATAAAAAGTTTTAATTCAGAACGAAGGATTGATAATTTATTTAGTAAGTGGGTAAACGGGACCCACATGTCATTTAGTTAAAACAAGGTGGCATCGTTGGAAAATTTAAGTGAAGAAGACGAGGTAGACGACGCAGAAACAAGTCATCCCCATCTCAAGGTCACGCTCACGACATCAACTGCTCTCTCTCTCTCTCTCTCCCCCCCCCCCTCTCTCAGTCTCCATTTTCAGATTCTCAATCTTGTTTTTAACTTTTAGATCAAATCGGTCTTCAACATTTTCAAGCGATTCGATTCTCTCACAAGAACTAGGGTTCTTACGAACATTGCGATCGCGAATGGATTTCTGAGAACCAAAATTTGGGGTAAAAATGTCGGGAGGCGAATACAGCGATCGCAATGTTCTACTCGGATCGAATTCCGAAGCAGATTTGGAATCACAAGGACAACAACATCAACAACAGCACAAGAACAATAATGCGATCAAAGATCTATTGAAGCATTTAGATCGAGGCTTATCAGGACGGAGACATAGCTTCAAGCGATTGGAGAGGAACAATTCATCTTTGTCCGACGGCGCCGCAGATGTTCTCGGCGAAAGCGCTCCACCGGAGTGGGCGTTGTTGCTCGTAGGTTGTCTTCTTGGCCTCGCTACTGGTCTATGTGTTGCGGCCTTCAATCGCGGGGTTTGTTTTTCTGAATTTCGAATTCCAGGTTTTTGATCTATGATTTTGTGTTCTTGATTGTTTTAATTCTTTGTTTGTTTACTTTGTGCGTCTTAGGGTTTTGAATCGATCATTTTAAATGAATGGTGAAATCTTTGGTTATTTGTTTGTTTGACATGTTTTAGGGTTTTGAATCGATATTGAACTCTTAAAAAAAATGTGTATGAAAAAAAAAAAACAGTAAGCCAAGATGAAGACTCATATTTAGGTAAATGCTGAACTATTCCACAGTTTTTCCTATTTAGGTAAACGCTGGGTGTGTTGGCGGATGTAAGAAAAGAAAATCATGTGTAATTTTGTTCATGATAACTTTGACTAGTTGATCTTGATTTTTGTGGGAAGTTGAAAGTAAAGGCACAAGGATGTTTATTGTTGCACAAACATGTCAATGAAAATTTTCATATGCTATTTATAGTTTTCTTGCACTACTTTTGTTGTGAAACTTTACCAAATAACTAGTGGATGAAATAATTACATAAGCTCTTTAAAGAAGACTAATAAACAATGACAGCATCAAAATCTTTAATCTAGTTATAGCCATGTGTAAATAAGGAGGTCCAACAAGTGTCAGTGTCTAAAAGTAATGTAAATCTTGTCTAGGTTCATGTAATTCATGAATGGGCTTGGGCTGGTACACCAAACGAGGGTGCTGCTTGGCTTCGTTTACAGAGACTTGCTGATACTTGGCATAGAATACTTTTGATACCGGTGACTGGTGGGGTTATTGTTGGCATGATGCATGGTTTGCTTGAGATATTAGATCAAATCAAACAATCTAGTTCCCAAGGGCAGAGTTTTGATCCTCTCTCAGCAGTCTTCCCAACGATAAAGGCCATCCAAGCTGCTGTAACTCTGGGAACTGGTTGCTCTTTAGGTCCTGAAGGTCCTAGTGTAGATATTGGCAAATCATGTGCCAATGGATGCTCTTTAATGATGGAAAACAACAGAGAAAGGAAAATTGCACTTCTTGCAGCTGGTGCAGCTGCTGGCATTGCTTCAGGTATTTGAACCCTTTTATTTCAATAATTTTTCCGGTTACTGTTAAATATTTTTTTTTCATTACTTTACTTTCTTGATTAAAAATCAAAAGTTTAATTTTTCAAACAGAAGTTTTTGTAATTTCTTTTTGGATGTAAATTGGTCTTAAGGTGGTAATCAGGATATGAACTTGACTTGCGTAAGTTTATTTTCCTGCAAGGCTTATATTTCTTTTGATGCCTGAGAGCACTATTGTTTAGTGTTCCCTGATCTAATTTAAGGGAGGACTTTCTGTGAGGCTTTTTTTTTTTTTTTTTTGGCTCAGTAGTTCCTATTAAATATTTTGGGGTCTAGGAATGTGGATTATTTTAGAAGGATAAAATGGTGAAAAGAAGATTTTCAATATTTCGAATATTGCATTATGTGTTGATCACATCACACCCATGGCATCTATCCCTTGTAACCTTCTCCCTTCCACTGCAGTTCCAATACCTCTCAATACGGGACATTGTGACTTATTATCGATTTTCGCTCTTTGCCTTGAGCCATCATCACTTGAGTGTCACCAATTTGTACATGGAGGTTAAACACACCTTCCATGAAATCCCTCATAGGGATTTTACTGCCCACATTGTAAACCTTCTTTTGACACCCTCTAATGATTTGTAATATCCACCTTCCATCAGTGTTGCTGCCACGAGTGTCACATTCGCCTCATTTAAATTCATGATGACATCATGATTATAGCATGCAATAGGTACTCCCTTGCTTCAAGCTTTTGGTGTAGTTACACAGGGAGCATCTCTTCTCGTTGGTAACATCTAAACCCACTTGTGGAAATACAAGGAGCACCTTTTCTTCTGATCATCTCTTCTCCCCTTCTGTTTTCAAACTATTTTGCCTACTTCTAAAGGTTTTGTAGCCATATCGGGTATAGTGTTTGAGTTAACCTACTTCAGGGTGTTCCCATTTGGGACAGATGGGTAGAGGATCACCACTTTTGCTCATTTTTTGTTACACCCATGAAGCATTGAGCTCTTGTGCTAGATCAACATTCTTCCATCAAGGATCATTCCAATACCCTCTCATCGAATACAACACAGATCATGGAAGGCAAGCTTGGCTTTCTGTGGACAAAGTGTCGAGAGTTGATGGCACTATCTTAATAATGGCTCAATGCTAAGTTGAAATGTCACTCCATGCATTCTATATGCCACTCTCACTCGCGGTCACACACTGCCACCCCACTGACATCATTCCCCATATCTCAACAATAATTTTGTTTTCTTGTAAGCACAAAACACCATTTTCCCACTTGGTCAAAAAGTCTTTTATAAAGCATTGCCCTTTTATTTCAATAATTAATACCTCTGTTGTTCCAAATGACTATTCATGAAGAAGACATACACACATTGAACTCTTTACCCTAATCTCCAGAGGGCATGTTAAAACCCTTGACCAATAGAAATGGTGTTTTCTTTCTAGCTTGGCAAGAATGATGCGAACTGTAACAATCATTCCTTGCCACATTTCTGTGTCTCCTAGGTTTGAATATTCCTCTATTTTCTTTTCCACTATGCTATTGTTTGTGTTCAATCAAATCTTTTGGAACCAGATCTTCAAAACTCAACAGCCCTAGCTTTAATATTCTAATGTCGCTCTGCTCTCTTGTTTCCTTCACCTTATTCTTCCATTGTGGAATATGTCGAGAGCCCTGTACAATGTTTTGTTTGATGGTAGGTGTGATCATACCAGCACTAGTGCACTGGATCCCACCAAAACTTCACCATTAATCGTGCTTGGGTGAGAGTAGTGCAAGAACTGGTGAGTGTTGCACTCCTTCCCCCCCCCCCAAAAAAAAAAGAAAAGAAAAATCCTCTTAGATGGCAAACTTTAACCCTTGTTTATGGTAGGGGAGGATTTAGTTTGTTTTGATCGGCCACCGAGAAATTTTTCAAACCAAATCGAGTTCTTGGTTTTTTTTAAAACACCGACCTGCAACCACCCTAAGAAGGTTAGCTTCTGGCCTTCCTTGGTCTCTTCAGGTTGAAATTGAATTGGTTATCGGTTGGCACTATTAAGTTTTTTAAAAAAATGGAAGATGAAATTTGGAAAGTGAATCGAAGATTCATGGATGTTTACTAGAGTTATCAAACTACTTAAGTAATTGAAACAATTTTGCTACAAATTCTGACAAGTTTAGCAGATTGTACCCCAATTTTCCCCCCTTATTGGATGAGAGAATTATTATAGCAAATACATGGACGATTTTGCTACTTGAGAATAGGTAACAAGCCCATGGTGGATGAAAATGCATCCGATCTTCACCTTTTCAGATTTCTTTTTGAGTGATAAAGGGACCTAATATGCTGTATTGAGATGCTTGGAGATAGAGGGGGGATAGATGGTCGGAGCTCAGTTGCTGAAGATGAGGGCTGAGATGTTTCCCAACGCACGCGCGTGCTTGGGGGTACACGAGAGAGAGGATGCTACAGCTTTTGGGTATTTAAATTCTTGCAAGGACATGTATATACTCATATTTGGTTGGCTGGGGTTACAGCAATTTTTAATAGTTTAGAACTGAAATCACCCCGATCAGGACTTGGTTTCATAATTTTCCAACCATGCCACCTGTTTTTGGCCAGAAACCGGACTGAAACAGTTTTCCCATCTCATCCGTGACAGTGTCGAGTTCTGTCCTTTGTGTTCACCCCTCATTTGTCCCTTGCGCCATCTGGACATTGCAAGCAACTACTGACATGCACAATGAGCACCACTTTCCATGCTGTTTGTGCACTCTATAACTGGTCTCACTGTTTAGTAGTTTCCCATTTGGTTATTGTTGCCATCACTGCCTTCCTAGTATTACCAAATTTTGCCGCTTCGTTTCAACACTCATATTTGGCCATTCTTATTCTATATTTGTTAGTTGATTATTGCCATCGTATTCTCCTTTACAAACAGAACAGCAGTCCTTACATCCATCCATGTCTCTTTTACTCCATGGCATGAAAAATGACGCTGTATTTCTTTTTCCACAATTATAAGATGTACCTACCCCTGAATTACTCCTAGCAGAAGCTCACATTAGTCAGACAATTTTGTTCACCTAATGCTTTAGCAATGATCTGCCTAAATGGTTTATTGTAGTATTCCAATAAACTTATGTAACGCCTATAACATCCCTGATAAAAGTTACAAGGCTAATAATAAGATGTTTTCTACTGCTATCTTCCTTGAAATTTTTGTCACTTTGTAACTTTCTTTTCTTGTTCAGGTTTTAATGCAGCTGTGGCAGGATGTTTCTTTGCTATTGAAACTGTATTAAGGCCTCTTCGTGCAGAAAATTCACCTCCCTTCACAACTGCTATGATTATATTGGCTTCAGTTATCTCATCAACAGTTTCAACCATTATACTTGGGGAAAGACCAGCTTTTACAGTTCCCAATTATGATTTGAAATCTGCTGCTGGTATTTTATCTTATTCATGCCTGCTTTGTTTATCACTGCATTTGCTTTTTTGTGGGAATTGTTATAGTAATTCTCATATTGTGGATTTCTCATTATTATGGATAAGTTAATGGATGGAGATTCAAGAGACTGGATTCGTGTATTCATTTAGTTTCTGTTTGTCTTTATTTCTTTCAGAGTTGCCTTTGTACCTGATATTGGGCATGCTTTGTGGGGTAGTGAGTGTAGCCTTTACTCGCTTGGTTACCTGGTTCACAAAGTTCTTTGAGTTTATTAAGGAGAAATTTGGCCTTCCACCTGTTGTCTGCCCAGCTCTGGGCGGTCTTGGTGCAGGGATAATTGCTCTCAAGTATCCTGGGATACTTTATTGGGGTTTTACTAATGTTGAAGAAATCCTGCATACCGGAAAGAGTGCGTCAGCACCTGGAATCTGGTTATTAGCTCAACTAGCAGCAGCCAAGGTTGTGGCAACAGCACTTTGCAAGGGGTCTGGGCTTGTTGGTGGCCTCTATGCTCCAAGTCTGATGATTGGTGCTGCTGTAGGTGCTGTCTTTGGGGGTTCAGCTGCCGAGCTCATTAATTCTGCCATTCCTGGAAATGCTTCTATTGCCCAGCCACAGGCTTATGCACTGGTAAACTCAGTCAGTTTCTCTAAGAGCAGCCTTTTTGTTTTGTTTTTGTGGTTGCCGCTGTTCTTTGTCTCTCTCTCTCTCTCTCCCTATCCTTTTTTATTTCCCCCGGGGGGGGGGGGGGTTCTTTGTAATGCCCTCTCAGTTCTCTGTTTCTCTCTGTCTCTCTCTCTCCCTATCCTTTTTTATTTCCCCGGGGGGGGGGGGGTTCTTTGTAAGGCCCTCTCAGTTCACATGCAGCCCTAATTAGTTTAGAGTTCTCAATGTGCAGGTTGGCATGGCTGCTACTCTGGCTTCCGTTTGTTCAGTGCCTTTGACTTCAGTGCTACTCCTGTTTGAACTGACAAAGGATTACATGATATTGCTTCCTCTGATGGTAATAAACTTGCCTAATTCTGTTTTTATGTTAGTTTTATATCCTTCGTTTTCTCTCATTGAGGTGAAATTATGTACTGATATATTCTCATGGCTGTACTTAGTTGTTTGAAGCAAATCTTTGATTTTGAAGTTCTATATATCTCACTCCAGAGACCATGGTCACATGTGGTAGCTACCGCATGTTCACTGGATTGTGTACTTGTAAGGAACTCTATAGCCTAACCACAATCCAAATTAAAACATAAGAAGTCACGACCTTAAAATTTCTATAAACCCTACCAAATTGCTTCTTGACAATAAGTATACTCAATGTATCCATCCTTATCATTTCATATGGAAATGTAATTTAAGTGGAGAGATGATAAACCAAAGGATTACATGAGAACATCTACAATTCAATGGTAAAAGAGCACAGTTAACTTCCGATCTAGATCTATTGGCTAGTGACCTAGGTTGGTAGGTTGGTTTATGTTATAGGTGCTTGAAGACATGGTATATTCATAGAAAACACTTCTGACGTTAGCAGAACATAGACGGCCTTTAAATGGCTGTTCTCCCCCCCCCCCCCAAAAAAAAAAAACAAAAAACAAAAAACACACAAATTATTATTGCCCACTTTAGTTACATAATGCTTCATCAATACAACCTGGTAATAATGCATGATGGTTCCCTCCAACTCTTGAAATTATTGTTTATACCCAACCAAAGAAAGTTGATATCTACTTTGGCCCCCTCAACGTTACTTGTCAAGGTCGACCACTAGCTCCTGGCCTTCCATATCAAGGGTTCTTGATCTACAAAACAATTAAATTGCAAATCTTTGCGACTGATGGTCCTAGAAAATGACCAACAACTCCCATGGTGGGGAGGCCCAAAGGACTCTGAGGCAAAAGGTAGCAAGGGATGGATCTTGATGGCTAAGAGGGGCTCAAAGAAGAGGTTTGAATCGTGCTCCCTGGGTGGAAAAGGTTCATCAGCTTGTGCATGTTTCTCATGACAAATCAGTTGACTGGACCTAAAGACCGTCAACTGAATCAAAGGCCAGTAGTCTCATTATTAGTTTGGCTTGCTGGACTTAAACTTTCCGTGGATTGGAACTCTAAATAGGGGGGAAAAAAATTCCTGGATATCTCATCTTTACTATAATTTATCAATCTATAGAGGTCTCTATTTTTAAATAATTTTTTTCTGCTATCCTGAATTGTCTTTTTCTTGCAAGACCAAGAGCCATAAATAAGGAAAAAAATAATTATAATAATAAAATGAGATAAATAAAGATTCAATGGTTTTCAGTTTTCTTTTTTTCTTTCTTTTTTTTGGGGGGGGGGAAGCTTTCTGCTTTCTCAAAAGTGATTGTTCCCTTCTTTTAATTGCTAAGGTAGGCCTCTTATGTTTCTGTTGTATGGTTTCTTTGTGGACTCTCTCTGCAGGGAGCTGTTGGTTTGGCAATATGGGTCCCCTCTGTCACCAACCAGAGTAAGGAGAGCGAAGCATCAGGGAATCCATCCAGAGGTTATTCTTTTATTTCACCCAATGAGGATAATAATGATAATGCATGGAGAGAAACTGCTAATGCAAATAGTTTGGAACTGTCTGTCATATCCGGTGACCATGAAGCAAATGCTGATGATGTATTTCTGGATGATCTCAAGGTTTGAACTCCTTTATCCTACCTACACCAGTCAATGATTTTGTAGCCTAAGTAGAAAATGACTAAATTTACTATATTGATTTATTAGCCAACCATCATTTCTGTTTATGAATGATCTGATGTATGGATTTCATCCTTTATTCTTCAGGTTTCTCAAGCCATGTCAAGGAACTTTGTGAAGGTGTCACTAACCATCACCTTGAAAGAGGCAATAAAACATATGCATGACAGTCAGCAACATTGTGTACTTGTAGTTGATACTGAAGATCTACTTGAGGGAATCCTAACAACTGGTGACATTCAGCGGTTTCTTTCCAAAACTCCTAATGATGCTTCCATTGGTGACTCGACATTTCCTGATGTATGTATCAGCCTAGCTCTAACATCGTTCTGTTTGTAAATTTTGGTCAATAACCTTATAACTTTCTCTCTCTCTCTCTCTCTCTCAAACACACAAAACACATGTATGCACATGAAAACATGGAGCATACTGTCTTTTTTCTCCATCTTGTTCAACTTTTGAACTTATTTCTCATCAAAACTTGGCTCCTGTTGTCATAAAGCAATATAAGAGATTTGAACTTTCTTTTATTCCAGGTTGGATGCTCTGTATCACCGATTTAAGTTCACTGCTTTGCTACACCCTCTAAATGTAGAAAGGATCTTCTCCCTTTGTTTTTCTCAACAAAAAGACTCCCCAAAATTCTTCTTTAGTGTAATAGGTGTGACAAATGGTGAAATATGGTATGTGATGTATGGCATTGTTCTTTTGGATATCCTGCCTATGAAGCAGAGGCACAATTACAGCAACACGACAAAATTGTTAAAATAGTAAACTTGACCCAACTAGTATGTGTCATCAATAGTGTGAAACCCATTTTAGATTCATTCCTTCTCTTGCTCTGATTATATTCCAGCCTGTTTGCTCATGACTTGCTCTCGGTTTGACTCCAGTTACTGGCATTCATATTTTGAAAATTTCTGCAGGTTAATTCAAGTCTTGTTTCAACTATCTGTACAAGAGGTATAAATTATCGAGGGCGACAGCGTGGACTTTTAACTTGTTATCCAGACACTGATTTGGCTATTGCGAAGGAATTAATGGAGGCTAAAGGAATCAAACAATTACCTGTGGTTAGACGAGGTGGAGACATAAAAAAGGAAAGAAAACGAAGAATTGTTGGTCTTCTTCATCATGAGTCAATCTGGCATTGTCTCAGGTTATTTTGGATCTCAGACTGTTATTAATACTCACTTGTTTCTTCCCAAATCTTTTGAGTTTCTGGATCTGCTGCCCATAACATCTGCCATCCTACAAAAGAGCCTGACATTCCGCACCCCCCCCCCCCCCGCCCAGAGAACATCAGGAGGGTAACCAAGGGATGACATCATATTTTCACACTAACACTGCCTTGTTTTCCAGCTGACTGGATCAAGTACCTGATTTCTTCTCTTCTAGTTGGGATCTGTGATTTCGGAATGTAGGCTATCCTCTCTGTTTCGCTTTCTGTTTTAACCCCCATCTTCCTTTCTCTATGGTTTGATAAATATTCATTTTGGTAATTCTATTCTCTTCAGTCTTCACATTGGTTCCTCATCTTGATGCCAGTTATCCCTTGATGGAATGTCTTAACCATCTTCAATTATTTGTCCCATCCCTCCTGAACAATGGTGGATCCTCACCTTGATATTCCATTTTTCATCTCAACCATCATCTTTGGTTCTTTCACTAGCAAAATTTATAGCGACTCTTCCTGCTTCCCTTTTCCCCCTCCTTATTTTCCTTCTAGCTTGTTGCTTATGGGTTCTCTACTATTAATTGATTATCACAGAGCAGTCATACCTTCTTTATCATCTCAAGTTTCCAGCAGTCCTAAAGTTTTTCGGTAGCCTATTTGTGATGGTAAAATATTTCCTTTTGTGGTCTTGCAATTGTTATTCATTAAT
Organism: Dillenia suffruticosa; assembly: GCA_033439265.1. Lineage (NCBI taxonomy): Eukaryota > Viridiplantae > Streptophyta > Magnoliopsida > Dilleniales > Dilleniaceae > Dillenia > Dillenia suffruticosa. Next base: position 17,049,428 of record JAVTVX010000005.1, on the reverse strand, counting down.
TACTCTTAGTTATAATTCACTATCAAATAGGATCATTGTTTTAACATCTGCTGAATGTCTACTTTATTACAACCTAGTGAAGTATTTCTCTAATAAATGGATGTTTTCTAGTGAAATTAGCAATATGGAATACAAGATGCTTTTTAATTACTTGCATTCTAAACCTTCCTCTTTTATATATAATTGGTGACACCAATCATGTAAATATATGTGGTTTTACCTTCTTACGTCCTCCCCTAATCCGTAAAGAAACAATAATGTTAGTAATTCTGAGAAACAATAGCGTTTGTTTGGTGTTAATAGACTTTGCATGGTAGTTTCGTGCTGAATAGCTAGTGGATAAGCCTTAAAAATGGCATATTATCCTTGGATGGTAAAGACAATAAGGTGGAACTCCAATTTGGACATTATCTCTCACATTTTCCTCCATAAATTTCTTTTCCTTTTGTTTTGCAGAGATGAGATCAAATGCCGGAAATCTCTCTACCAACATGGTAAAGAGCATGATCTTGAGATAATTACAAATGGCCATTAATATGAAGAATGGCGATGGGAACCAAGTTCCTCCGTCCAACACTTGGAATGGGAAGTGGATTCCATGTTGTAATATTCTCCAAAGGCTTTTTGGCAATCCATTGGTGTTCAATTTGTTGAAGCCTATTGTTTGGAGGTCAAAAATTTCCACTTGGCATTTGTTTGTAGAAGAAATTCCAATTGTGGTTGGTCCTCTAGAACATGCACAATCTGTATATGTAATTTTCTCATTCATACAAATCGGTAGTACAACCAAGAAGATATCATATTGATAGAAGGAAAAAAAAAATGAAAAATCAAAGTTGTCAGCATATTTTAAGCAGATGCTGGAGAAGTGATGCGTACCAGCTGGTGATGAAAAAATTATGTTAAGCAGTTGGCAAGAGTCTAGTGTAAATTTGCTTTATGGAAAATCATATTGATATTTCATTTTGATTTGTCACTAATCTAGGGATAAAATAAAAGGCAAGGTGGGTGTGGTCGTCCCATTAGGAGACCTCCGATTTTATTTTATTTTATTTTTTCATTCAGATTATTTTTTGTTCATTCAAATAGTTTCTCTTTTTATTTTGACCTTTTAAATTTGGGTCTTTCCATTTTCTTGTCGGCTTTTGTTTTTGGGACCCATTTGTTATTGAGGTCTTTTTTTTTTTATATCATTCAAATCTTTCCTCTTTTTTTGATACGTTTTTTTAATTTTTTTCTTTCTCTTTTTATCTTTTTATCTTGTTCATTCAGATCCTTTATTATATTTTGGTATAGATTTTTTTCTTTTTTATTTTTTTGGCCCCACTTGTTGATCATGGTTCTTTTATTTTTTCTCTCACGTCCTTCATCTTTTTTGGTTCCTATTTTTTTTTTGGTTCAGGTCTTTCCTCTTCTTATTTTTTTATCCCTTTTTTTCCCACTTAAGTCCCTTATTTTTCCTTTTTTTTCTATTTTTTGCCCCACTTGTTCGTGACGTGCTCGATGGTTTTCTTTTGTTTTTTAAGAACACGATTTTTTTTTTATTTTTTTAATTTAGTTCCTTTTTTATCTTTTTTTTCGTTCAAACTTTTCCTCCTTTTATTTTTATCTATTTTTTTGGCATAAGTCCTTTTTTTTTTATGACATAGGTTTTTTTCTTCTCTTTTTTGTTTTACTTGTCCATTCCGATCCTTACTTTTTTGTTATCCAATCTTTTGTTTGTTTTTGGCTTGAGTCATTCATCTTTTTTGAACATAGGTATTTTTCTCTTTTTTGTCTCATAAATTGTCATCTCTTTATTTTTAGACTATAGTTATTTTTTTTCCTTTTAGATCTTTATTTTTTAAAATTTTTATCCTTTTTTTTTCCTCTTAAATTTTTTGACTATTTTTTACATAGATTTTTTCGTCTTTTTTTTTGTTCTGTCTTACGGATCACCATCCAATTATTTCTCATCTTTTTATTTTGTCATTCATCCTTTTTATTTCTCATCACCATCCAATTATTTCGTCTTTTCTTCTTTTTTTATTTTTACTTCATTTGTTGGCATTTTTTAGAACTCTAGTGGTTAATCTATCGTATTTTTTATTAATTTAAACAATAATTTAGTTTAAATATTGAACTAATTATAAATCTAATAAATGTTTATATAATGAAAAAATATAATACCAACACATGTTGACGTAAGTGGAATGGACACTTTCGTCTCTTAATCAGATCGGGAGTTCGAATTCCCCTGAATATGAAAAAAACAATGTTGGGAGATTCGCTCTCACAAAGTGAATCCTACAACAGTCGATTCAGATTAATCGGGATAAAACTCCATATAATGGATAGTGGCCAATCGAAGATACCAAAAAAATAAAAAAAAATACAATCCACATCTTGTGGGCACTCTATCGTGTTAGCATCGGGCAATAACTAGTCTAAGTATAAAAGAAAAAAGTCAATATATGTTGTCGTTCTCTCGCGTGACCAACATGTTTTCTTTTTAATGAAGTCAAAAAGTTGTCTTAGTTTGTATGCATTTTCACTTAAGTACTTGTTTACCATTTTCACACGTCATTTTACTTTTAAGACTTAGATATCCTTTTTTATATTTTGGATCTAAGCTTGTTTAAGTAATGTAAGTTTTGAAAATAAGATTGGTTCGAACCGTTTTGGTTTTAAAATTTAAAAACTTCTAAATTTGTTAAAAAATATTTTAAAATTATCGAAATAATTTATTATAATCAAAATTTTAATATTTTAGATTGTGTCCTCTACAATTTAATAAATACATTATAAACTTAACAAATTATAATTGTTTTTATTTTTTATTTTTTCGCGATACACACGGTTAGTCTGCCAACTGCCGGTTTATTATTATTGCTCTTTTCTTTTCGGACTTGCTGCTAAATTAATTGTCCTGTTTTTTTTTTTTTTTTTCACTTTTGGGTTTTGCTTTTTTTTTTTTTTTTTTTTTTTTTTTAAGATTTGAATATGAAATTACTAGATTGGGGATGGGGATTTGTACCACTAGGCTATCCCTTTAGAATAGATTTTGCCTTTTGATATGTAATATGTGTCTGGTCCCTAAGAGGATAGTCTAGTGGTACAAATCTTCCTCCCAACCCGGTGATCCCACGTTGAAATCTTTGTAAAAAAAAAAAGATGTAATATGTGCCTGTGTCTGTGAGCTCTGGGCCATAGATCTGACTGTTTGGAATGAGCTTTGGAACCCCATTCTGCAAGTCGGCCTAAACTAAAGGAAACGTTAGGCCTGGTTAGCGAGTTTAATCAATGGGACGGGCCCAATCTCACTTATGATGTGATCAAATGATTTGAAATATAGTCCAGCCCCTGAGCCACTTAAGGAGATGACATGGGCCATGGGTCAAGTTTGACTTCTTGGTTATGTTTTTTTTTGGGCTCACTTGCTTAATTGGCAGAAGCCATTTTCTTGTGCAGTAGCCTAAATTGGCCCAAAGCCATAGCTTCATCAAATTTCGGGTGACTTACATAGTTGGGCCTAGCCCCAATAAGTTACACGATCCAGGCTGAGCTGGGCCCCTTTTGAAATTGCCTTTGCTAAATTGGGGCAGGATTAAAGGGCCCAGTTCTGAATTGGGCCTGCCCAGTAGATCCACCAAACCCAGTACAACACATGAACCAGGGAAGCAAACTTAGAAGAGGAGTGATACAATAATCAAAAGACATCAGAATAGATTTTAGCATACAATCTTAGAGGAATATAATGATAAATGGTTGAAGTCCGTGACTTTGGCCTATTTTAAAGGACACAAGCCATCTCGCATTGATAAATGCTTACCATCTCGATCTTTTAATACAGGGACTTTTGGTCTAGCAGAAAATCAACACCAACATTTACAGATTTTTATGTTCATTCAACGGTACTAGTGCTCCTATGCTAAAAAGCTTAGGTATCAACAAAAATGTGCTTCCAGACACAGCGCGCGCGCACACAAAAAAAAACCCCTTGGGAAGCGTCACGAAGACACCTTAAAACTATTGTCTAATCGTAAGCTCAGCCCTGAGATGAAGAATGCCATTGATGAAAAATACACTATCATCAGCCACGAATGCATTCCAAGGCAAACCAAACAGGTTTCGATATCCAACGGCTTTACCTCCGGTAAACACGTAGTTACCTTTGTACTTCGTCAAATATTCCTCAGTAGGCTTCGATCTTGCTGCAAACTCATAATCAACGGCAAAGGTCACTGATCCCTTCTCCTGCATCCCTAGAAATAGACCAAAGCAGTGGAATGAACTTTGTTGATCCATGTTGCAGTGTGCTGAAAGGAAAAACCCTTGCCCACCCAAATGGAAAGCCTGCGAGTAAACACGACCAGCAGGGAAAAGTTGTGCACACTCCTCCCGTTTAAGGTCCAGATACACAACACACTGTTGCCTAGGCAGTTCGAACTCCACCACCTTAACAGGGCGATACTTGTATGCCCGCTCAACAAAGCGGCGATAAGATGATGCATTAGCCTCCTCAGCAGCAAGTGCACGCTGCCTGTATGGTGCCTCAGCCTTGAAAAATAAGGCATCAAGTACCAACCTGGATGAAAACTCTTGATCAAAGTCATTACAGGTCAGAACCTTTTTCAACTTGCGGCAAGTCATAAATGGGAAACGTACGGCATGAGCCAAGCGCCTGCCTAGGATTTCTCGTCGCTCTTCCAGTTTTGGGTAATGAGTTCGTGCCCACTTCAGCACAAAGTCATAAACCGCATCCTCTGAAGCTACCTGAAGATCATCACTGGATAGGACAGCTTCAATCCCAGCAAGGGGTAAATTCAGAACCTCCTCTTGAAACCTGGTCAAAAGCAGAAAAACCATCAGGAACTGAAGTAAACCAAAAGCTTGGATTTCAGGGGTCAATTGAAGCCGCACCATATAGGCTGGAGAAAATTCGACCAAGCAGAAAGGAAAACATCACAGCATATTTGCAATTTCTAAAAAGAAAGGCAACTCACTTATTCATGTCCTTGTAGCGTCCAGCAAGAAATTTCTTTGCAGCATCTGTCAGTGGCTGAACAGCATCAGCCATTAAAACGGTTGAAGGAAGATCTAAATAAAGTAGAGCAGATTCGCTAGTCATAGGCAAGTTCCGTAATAAGCGGCTGCAATATCTCATGCATGAAGCAACTTCATACTTGTCAGCAGCCATAAGCACATCCAATAAAGCAGTAGGTGTTGTTGTTGTTAATGTATTACTGTACATAAAATTCAAAAGGTCCATGAAGGCAGCTTCTTCTGCTCAATGATAAACAAAAAAAAAAAGCAGCAACACTTAGCAATTGTTGGCAAAAAAAAAAAAAATAGTCGGAATAAAAGATACAGTGGCGGTAAAGCAAATCCAGATGTCCAAAAACTACAAAAGGACCATCAATTAAGGCTGCCAATGTTAAAAATATTGTGAACAATCAAGAGCATATGCTTCCATACTTACCAGAGGCATTGATCCGGAGAGTTACATGCCGTTGCTCCGATTCTCTCATTCCATTAGAGAAGAGCTAAAAATCAAGAAGCTCAAAATCAATATGAAGTCTTAGAAGGCCAGTGGAAATACACTTAAACAGCATAATGATAGAGAAGTTCCTCAGACCTTATAAAAGAATGGACTCTTCGCCGCTAAAATTGGAGAGCTGATGTGCAATGTCTCGACTCTAAGCACTGTTGAACAATCCATGCTCCAGCCAGGGTCATTGCCATGACACACATCATCACCTACACAAGAGGATCTTGGTAAGAGCCATACAACAGTTGGCGCATACAGAGACAAAAATCATCACAATAACAGCACAAGGGGAAAAAAATCCTGCTTTCAGATAACTCATTTGAGTCTTTTAAAAGTGAAAATTGAGTGGCAGAGAAGCTAGAGGATGTAAGGGTTAAATCAGAGAGGGGGGAAAGGATATACCACGATTATTTTCGTCTGTTCCAACAGCCGAAGGTGATTCCTCAATCATAGCAACAGCGTCTTCATCCTGATTTTCGTAGCCTAAGACGTCATCTGTATCGGGTATATTACATTCTGGTACATTAACATGTAAATCCCGTTCCTCACAGTTCACAAGCTCTGAAACTACAGAAAATGCAAATGACATTAAAGATTGACCCACCAAAAGCAAAAAACATATGGGAATGGTGCTCTGGGTAGCAGTAAAGCAGGCATGGTATCAATTAGTATGAAGTATAGGTTCTTTCACAACCAAAAGTTCTGAGGAAAAGAAAACTGCATGTCTAAAGCCATAGAAGCATCACATATATCCATCTTATGATGCAAATGCTAACATAAAAATTGAGAGAAAGAAACTCGCAGAAGAAGCCCAATTTCCTTGAAACTCGTAACACCTTTAGATCCTATGAACCCTGAAGGGTGATCATTGGAAAATGAAGGATGACAGGCTGTGCATATAATACCAAGACCACCTAAGAAAAAGCTCCAATATCAAGATCCTTAATAAACTCAAGATAAGTAAAATAACTCCTCTATTTGGTTCAGTGGTCAAAAGAGGAGGTAATGAAAAGATGTTCAAAAAACATTAGTTGAAAACCTGGTCAGAGGATCTAATGTCAAATACCTAATCCACTTTTAATTTTAAATTCATTTTGCACAAAGAGTTTCGAAAGAGAAAGAAATCACTACAAGAAAAAGATCTTTTTCTGAGAAAATACAAATCACAATACAAAATTTAGACAGAATAATCCTTCAACAGGAAAAGTGTAATGTACATTAAACATGAGATAAAATTGATGCTACAGCTGATGCTTCAGGGGGGAAACAAACATAGTTTCTTATTCTTTTGTCCATGACCTAAGCTCTCACCCAAAATTGTGCTCCTCATTGCGTCAACAACTGAAGCTTCTGTTTCATAAAATGATATAGAGGGCAAAACCCACAAAATGGACACAACGCAATTCAGGATACCCTAAATTGCCACTTCCATCATTATAAGTTTCCACCCATAATTGAGGTGGCATGGCAAGTTTGCAAGGTCCAGACCTTCAGTACACATAAGCATGGCTGGGATATCCACTACAAAATATAGTGGACAGGGAGAAGCTAATGGCTCTTTGCCAAAACATTTTGGATAGGGGACAAGATGTCATCCAACACCAATGGCCGACTCAATTACCCCCCCCCCCCCCGGAAAAAAAAGACACAAATACTAGTTATGTTGAGAATTGTTATAATTCACTTGATATAATGATCATAATTTTACACTTACTAATACAAAACTTCTTGTTAGCGTCCTATTTTTTCAACTTGTGTGGGGCCATAAGTGCCATGTACCCACCGCATTGCTGTATTACTTCTGTGTATTTAATTGCAAATAAGGCAGACAACTTCAGCAACATGTATACGATAATGATCTAAGTGACTTACATTGTTGGGCCCACAGATTACACCAGATGCTCTAATGTCAATAAATTACAAAAAACCTCTTTTTTAAAAATATGAGAGACTTCAAAAATCCCTAAAGTCCCAACAGACACCAGAAGCATAAAGCCCTTCTTCCGCTAATCCCGGTTTAGCTTTTCCTATATCGTCTTTAACTTCTTTCTTATTGGTTATCTTTCAACATTTCTTTTTCTTTTCTCTAACAAAATTAGAGTGCATAATAAACAGCAGAACATCCAAAAATTTTGTCAACCTCACAACTTAATTTTAAGGAACTACACTTTCCTATAGATAGTGGATGTTAAAAGAGGATGGATGCCCTTGCCACTCACATTCCCAAACTGAACCAGTAACCTCTCTTTACCGACTCTATATGATAGATGCTCAATTATACGACATTTTGCTGATGGTAGAATCACCAATATTGCACAGACGTTTTTAGAAATGAGCATATCTGTGTTAGACATGTCCTTAAGACACAGTTTGTAACTTAAGATAATATAGTACTCACATGACTACGCTCTATTGAGTCTTGTGTCTTTGACCTTGCCCTATTGAGTCTTGTGTCTTTGTCTGTGTCCGTGCTCGTGCTTTGAGAATTATTTGTCCCCGTGTTTGAAAGTTTAAGTACAAGAAATTTTATCACACCATGTTAAACTCAGTCTACTTTTATTAGAACTTTTAATTCCTTAACATTCATTCACATGAAAGATAAAAATTTAAAACTTAATAATACTCATATAACCTCACAACGACCTCAAATTCTAACTGATTTCCATCATAGTTCTTGCAAACCACACTGAAAGAAATTTGTAAGTCATCGCAGGTCAAAGATTCATAAATCCAGAGACTGTACTGCTTAATTGGAAGAAGAACATTCAAGAATTCTCAGGAATTCTGGAAACTATATCATCTGTGACCAAAAAATTTCCAAGAAATTCACTATTAATCACGAAAAAAGAAAGAAGATAAACAATCGCGGGAGAGAGAAAGAGACGAACCAGATTCCCTCTTGATGTCTTCCCTCCTCCGTTTGCGATTACGAGCCCAATCGGCAATGCTTTCGGTACCGGATTTACACTCGTACAAATCAGGAATGATCTCAATCATCAGAATCCGATCGGAGAAATTGCTATCGTTGAACGCGAATCCAAAATTCGACTCACCAGACGATCCTGCGTTCTCGCTCGCGGAGAAATCCGAATCCATAATCGTTCTCGGATCGAATAGATCACCGTTCCCTTCTTTCATTCTCTCTCTCTCTCTCTCTCTCTCTGTAGAAATTCTCTATCTCGCTTTTTTAAACCCTAGCCCTAGATTCCGATCTTATAAATACACTGTCGTTACCATAAACAGAAACTTGTTCGAGCTATATACTGGCTCTCTCTCGCGCTCTCTCTCTACCACAGTTTTTTTCCCTCCGTTAAATGGTTACTCTCCTCTCTCTCTCTCTCTCTCATGTCAAATCGTTAGGGTAACGACGAAATGGGGATGTGGTGAAGCTGAGGAAAACAATCTTTCTTCTTCTTCGGCGTAAGAGTAAGTGTTGTTGTACGGTCAATACACGCAAATAAGTGTATTTACGTGAGTTATCCCTAATTCAGTTCAACCCCTTCTAGAAAAAGGCCCTTGGATCGGTTTGCCTTTTGGTTTTGTTTTTTGTTTTTGTTTTTGTTTTTTTTTTTTTCGTTTTTCGTTTTTCGTTTTTTGTTTAAATGTGGTAATACAATATTCATTTAAATTAAAAAAATATATTTCCTAAATATAGAAAACCATGAAGGTTATTTAATGTTATCCATTTCTATTTTTATTTTCTTTCCGTTTTTACGTTTCATATTAAGATTGTAGGAAAATAATGAGCATATTAAGATTGTATTAACTATTTTTCCTTTTATTTTTCCTATAAAAGTAGAATCATCTCATATAGATTTTGATAAATAAAGATGCTAGGAATAATATTATAGAGATCAAATAAGTCAAAAAATTAAATAAATCAAATTTGGGTAATAATAATATCGATACATTTTAACCCATTCTTAAGTAAATCATCAATTTTTAATTAATAAAAAAAATATTTTTTTTATGTAATAATGCATGTGGATACATGTTAATGTTTGGAATAATGTCCTGCTTCTTTATTCAACTATGAAATGAATAATTAGATAAAAGTTAATCAACCGCTCAAATTTTAATCGGTATCATTTTCTTTCTCTAAAGATCTCTCAAATCTCTTATGTATATAAAAAAAAAATAATATATATATATATATATAAACAACTTTGAAGTATGCATAAATAAATTCAGGTCTGTTGGTATAATTTTGACAAAAGAAAAAGAAAAAACTATGGAAAAAACTTCTCTACAATTTCCAAGTTGAACCCCGAGAAACACAACATATGCGTTATTCCTGTTGCGTGTGTTTGGATTACAAAGCATTGGAATCTTAATTTCTCTCGACTACTTTTTATTTATAATAATTTTTACTCGAATGAAAAATATAATGTTTTATAAGTAGTTATTTTTTTACAAGACATTTAAAGTATCATTCTATTGAAATATATATATTTCATTAAAAAGCATATATAATTTTAGTTGAATTTAATCTCAACACTCTTTAACAAATTTATGGGGTATTTCATCTCGGTATTTTATTTTATTTTATTTTATTTTTTAAAATTCTTTTTTAATTTGAAAGATATCTTGATCAATTCAAAATATTTAAATTTGAAAGATTTTTTGTTTTATTTTAATATGAGTTATCATATAGGATTTAGTATTTAATTTTACATACTACTAGTCTACAAATAATTGCGTGGATTTATAATTGGGCCTTGTAGGCCCATTTGAGCCGATGAAATACTCATAGATTTTGAGACTATTGGATCATTATAGACTAATTACCAGTTATCATTTTTATTAATAAAAAATAGTGACAACTGTCATAAGCCAATGACCCTTTACGATGATGTTGCTGAGATTGAAGGCCCATGCTTTAACTAGTTGGAGTTTAGAATCAGAGTGGGCTAGTAGCCCAACTCACTTTCAGAATGATCAAGTTCAGACTCGTTTGAAAGTTTTCAACATAACTTCAATTTTTATTTTATTTTATTTATAACTTCTTTTAATTAAATTAAAATATTATTAAAAATTATATTAAATAAATGATACCCAATCCTCATCTCGAAGCCAAAATGACTTTTAAGAGAATAATTGCCAATTGGTGATGTAATAATCGAAAAGGTATATCTTTCTTCCCATAATCAGTTAATGTCACTTAAAAATCAGTTAATGTCAAAATAATTTATATCTTATTAATGTTCTGAAACTAATGTTCTGGACCTTCCCCCGCCCCCCCCCCCCCAAAAAAAAATCCAAATAAAACTGGACCTGGTTGATTGACAACTCAGTGACGAGTCCATATGACCGAGAGAATTACGATTCGATGAGGCCTGAACTGAGGGAAGGAATTTTTGTTTGTATAAAGCTAAGCACTCACCAGTAACTTTTATATAGGAAGTGGATTTGTCTGTGACCATGAATGGATTCCTTCTCTGACTTTCTATGTGATCGAGATTAGCCCTAGTGCTTGCGAGCTCACAATTTTGGCATAATATATATTCATACCCTTACCTTACATGAGATTCAGAATAAATTCTGATTAATTTTAAATAATCAAAATTTATTCCAATTTAATTTTTATTTTCATAAGTATTAATATCTACAAAATGATAAAATAAACTCCGCTTCAATATTTTTAAACTTCAGAAGTAACTGTTATCACGTAAATGCTATTATAATCAATAAAACTTCTTAAATTAATAATAAAAAATTTTAAAATTGTATTTTAATTGTACTAAAATCAAAAAGTTTATAGGTCAAGCAAAAGGCTTATCTTTTACAAGGTTGAATCATCACAATGTTATGGGTGGTGTAGATCTGAAGGTATATACTTGCCCACCTTGTCGTCCTCCTGCCTAGGGCTTTAACCTCATGACTTATGTTCGGAGTTGTGTTCAATGGCCAATAAATTATTTCTCAACAAATATCATCCATTTTTTTACCCAAAAAAAAAAACTAATATCATCCATTTTACTTTAGAGTTCAAACCTTTCTTATATTAAAAACAAAGAGTCGTGTTCAACGCTGATTCTATGTTGGTGACGAAGATTTGCCAGGCCCCACTCATCAGGCACTTTGCGCTGGCAAAATTTTTGTTTCTTGCTTTTTCACCCCGAGAGGTTCGGGTTCTACTTCAATTGCTTTGGAGTTTCTAATTTGTGAGCTTTTGCGTCTTCCAGTTGTTTTCTCTTAATAGAGTTAGGGCATTTGATTAAGTTTGTATGTTTGATACATCATAAAACCTTCGTATTTTCTCTATTTTCAAGTCCCAATAGGGTTTGTAGTGTTTTGTTTGGACTGTTGCCCCTTGAACCCCAAAAGAAAAGAAATCAACAATGCTGACAAGATGGCCATTTTTTTTTTCTCCTATGGTATTTTTCTTTACATAGAATTTGGGAAATGGTTCTCTAATTTCAACACGAAAAAACACCAATAAAGAGAATAAAATTGAAAGAAACTATGGGAAAAAACACTTTTGTCCGGCTGGATCCGCATTCACTCCCACACTCACATTTTCTTTCCTGGGGGGCTGCAGAGGCAGCAGAGGAACTTTTTTCAGATGAGCAAGTAAGAGGGGTCATGAAGTCATGATAATAGGCTTTGAGCATAAATTTGAATTGAAATGAAAAGGTGCTTTCTTGCTATACCCTACAAAAGTAGGGAAATATTCACCATCCAATATGACATTATATGGGTGATGTGTTCGTGAAATTCAAGCAACCCTACTGATCCACTGATGGGAGGCATCATACCTAATCAACAGTATCCCTTATGTTATCAACCCCATGCAACTTGGTACGGCCACTTAATTACTGGCACAAAGTTTTTTTTTCTTTTTATTTTTCTCATTCTTAATATATATAAATATATTCATCGTTACTGAATGAAAATATCTAGCACCAGCACTCCATAATAAATAATTTTTTGGAAAAATTATGGTTATAGAATTTTACATAAAATATTTTCATATCACCTATTACCGAGAAGTTAACTGAGATAAAATTGGCTTGGGAAAGTTAAGTTTGTATATACTTAAGATTAGGTAAAATTTCAGTACAAATAATTTAAATTTTTTTTACAAAAAATTAATTTACTTTTTACATGTAAAAATTATTATATATATATATATATATATCTTCTTATTTAAATTAAAAAATATTTCCAATAAAAGAAAGACAATAGAAAAAAAATTTTGAGATATCAGAAACACACCCAAAAGTTCCAAATCAATATATATATATATATATATTCTTGGTGATTTTTGGTAAGACAAACAAAACCAAAAAGGAGAAATCTATGAACCAAGAAGCTCATGGCAAGTTTGGACTGATGTTTGGAGTGGCACACAGCAAACATTAGTAACTAAGAAAAGAGAAGCCAACAAAAATCAAAATTATGAACCCACAAAAGAGACCAACATGATAGATCTGGTTTCGATTGGGACCAAGTTCTATTGTCTCCTCTATACCGACTTTGGGGTGAGGAAAAACCTGAATCCATGCAAATCTTGTTGTAGATCGTAATGTGGTAAGTAAAGGACAGACTTTATAAGTGCACCACAGCACTTTTTATGCAATGAGAGAACACTAGTAGTTCTATTTTTACTGAATGGATCTTTCCTTAGATAAAAGAGAAGAAAAGGTCGCAACCAGCTAAGTGCTGTGGGAAAAGTTCCCAAGTTCTCAAGTGGCCTTGAATGTGATTTATCAATCTCAATGTCACATCATACACATACATAATGTTATACACTTCACACCCCGTATAATTATTCAACTCGTCTTTGCTTCTTCTCTATATAGCAAACTTCCTAGTTGAGGGCCTTCCCTTGTTTTCTTCCGATTCTCTTCTGGGGCCACCATTTTCTTTTCTGGGTGGGGGTGGGGGTTAGATGACAAATTCATTTCGAAATTCAAATGTTTTGATAATTATGACATTAGTCTCATTCAAAATAAAATAAGAAATACCCAAGAAAGAATAAAGCACAGCACTTTCGCTTGAATACGAGAGCATGTACATTTGCATACACTAAAATTATAAATTTCCAATTGGATTGGAAACATAAAGGCCCCAGAGAATAAAGGAAAATCAAACTTTTTCCTTCACTAATTGACTATTAAAACTCCCAAATACTTCAAAATGCAGATTCGCTTACTTTAGGCATCAATTTATTATCGTTGTTATTCGGCGTGTGGTGGCACCATTAGGGTACGGACACATGCTAAATATAACATTAGATGAGCACGAATCACACCCTTAACAATGACAAAAATCCGAGGTCACAATGCGTTTTCAATGTCTCTTAGAGATGGTGCCTTGATTAAACCTGCGCATGTGAAAGAAGAGTAATGGATCGACAGACGTCCAAAAACCTAAGAACCTGAATAGAGGCACGAGTACATGGTTTCACTTGGTTGGACTCGTCGGGTTGCCTACCTAATAATTCATTAACAAAATAGTACCTCTGATTCAAGTAGCATAATTGATAGAAAATAACAATAATTCGAGGGGGCTCCCCTGAAATTTTTAAAACAAACTTAACCAATAAAATATTAATCTCGATTACTTCAAATACATTAGCATTATGGTCGAGTGTTGCTTCTCATGCCTAGTTTATCACTACTGTAGCTGTTGGAGAAAACAGGGGCTTTGCGTGGTTGGCATAATTTGATTAATGCCCAAGATTCTTCGCTTAGGGAAAGGGGAAGCTGGAAGGGTACACCATGTGGCTTTTTGCCATTCACACGCTTGACTTGGGTTTATAACGAAGAGGGGAAGCACTAGAAGAAGAAACCACTTCCTGTTGTTTTTGCTAATATAAGATGATCCCACTTGCATATGTTTTTCCCTTTTTAATCTACACGTGTAACCTCTTCCATTTCACGCTCCTTAATTATCATAAACTATAGATTTAGATATTTATATATGTCCATCGGTGCCTTCATCCCACATTTTCAGATGAAATGGCGACATGCGAAACCACTTGACCCTCTCATCTTGTCCCTTTACTAGGGTTTCAATTAAGTACGAGAGACTCCCAACCACACAAACGAGTAGAAAGTAATAACCGTGCAGTAAAATTCATTCTTACACTTTGAGAAGGAGGGGGTAGAGAGAGCAACAAACAAAAGAGAAAATAGGAGAATGACTACCAAATAAATACTTGAAGTGGAATCAACAGGAACACCTGTGGACCCTAAAATTGAGAGACATACACCCACATAACAACCCATACATTCTCAAGAAAATTCATCCCCCCACACCCACATCCACCACAAAGCTTCAGTTGAAAAGAAAAATTAAACAAACGAGCAAAAATTGAAAAAGAACAATAGTAGACAAGATTCACAGACAACCGAGCGTTCTGATTGAACCACTAGGATTAAATAGATACTATCACGCGAGCTTGAGACGAAAATTTTCGGTAATTGCACCACCTGGGAGACATGTCTGGGAACTTGTTGCAGTTTTCAGATCATACTCCAAGAAACTGAAAAAAAAAAAAAAATATTCACCATCGTTCACTGTGACTTCCTGCAAAACGACTTCATTCCCAGTAAAATTTTACAGCATGTCAAAACCCTAGAAAAAAAAAACATAAAGAGGTTTTCAGTTGAACTCGTCAATACATAACCAGGGAGTAGAAGATCAAAGACATCCAGCTATTGGTGGTGCGCATCTCTTCAAACTTCATCCCTCGATGGTAATCATTGCAACCCTAAAATGGGACTGTTTGTTTGTGGAAATCTGAAAAAGTGAGTGAAGCAGAAAGCAAAGTTCACACCGGATTATTAAGTACAACCAACCAATCACTAGATTATGCACATCTTTGTTGATTGAAATGATAGGAGTGGACCTTTAAACAAAATTCCCAAAAGTAAAATGGAATTACAACGATTTTCACAGGAGAATGATAAGATAATTAAGAACTAGGGTTTCAAAGAATGCCGACATAGCAATAACGGAGTACAAAATTATAATACATATAATATTTAAGTGTATACGAATGTATATGCTTTTGTATAAGAAAAGGAATGGATAAGAAAATAAACAGTAAAGGGAGCTCCCTTCAGTCCAAGTACAGGAAGTTTAAGATTCAATTTGTCTCCCGCATCATTCACTCATTTACTGAGTCTGCTACTCAGTATTTGGATGAATGAGTCGGCAGTTAATTGAATCCTAAGGCCCCCCATGAGTGGACTGAAGAAAGCTCTCTTCAGTTGCCGATATTACTCCCTCCAACCTGCCAAAATAAAACCCTGAAATCTTACATATTTATACCACAACATGAGAGATCTTCCATGCATCTTCTTCAATAATATACCTTTGCAGTTGAAGATCAACTATAGTTACATAAAATAACCCCTTCGACATCTGAACTATAACTCTGTGTGAACACAGAGGAGGCTCACTCATCATACTCCAACATATAAAGTGTGGGGAGAGAGAGGGAGAGAGCTTTTGTGTGTGTACACAGAGGACTATTTTGTCAAGAGAGGAGGGGTTTTGTAAGAAGAAAGCGACGCTACGATGACTAATGGAACACACAAAATAGATCCTTTAAGAATGAAAGGGATTCTCTACTATTACCATCACCGAGCTCAACCAAGCGAATCCCTGGATGCATCGTGAATGGATGAATGCCTTTATATAGCTTAGAAGAAAGCAGCGGTTCCTATATTTGATTAATTAAAATAAATAAATAAAATAAACTTACTTGCATAAAATTAAATAAATAAAAAGCAAATTATTCATATTCTTTGAATCTTTTCTGTTCTATTTTGTTGCTAAACTTACTAGCTTCGTTCAATCTTTTCTCTTATGGAAAATGCCCCGTCACTTCCCCAAAATTCACTTAAGCGTACGCCTTTTCTTTCCTAATATTATAATACCACAGGTTAGGTTCATGTTTTGTGCTGCAAAACCCTAATTGCAATAGTTTATAGACCAAACAAGCTTTCAAGGTCACTGTTATGGGACACTTTATTGACCTGCTTACACACAATTATAATGTATGATGTATGTTTTAGCCTTTTGCCGAACCCACAAATTGCATGCATTTGGACACTCAGCTGTGCATCAGACAATCCTCCTAACTCTGCCCTTACAAAAGTGTACAAGAAAGGAAAACTCATTTTCCTTTTTTGTCCTTCTTTTTTGAGATAATCATGTTTTTTCACTTTATTACACATTTTAGAAATATCGATTCAAGTTAGATATTACATTTTTAGATATCCCAGTTCAAGTCAGATATTTTAATTATATATTATATATTTTAGAAATATTGGCTCAAGTTAGATATTGAAAGGCAAGAGGAATCTCTTATAGGGATGCTTACACAAAATGGTGAAGGTGTTTTGCTCTCATCTCTCTTTGTATTTAAAGAAATTTTAAAATAAATAAAATTTGTTTGTTTATTATGGTGTTGATTAGTACGAAGAAAACACACTTTCTGTATGATGCATTGGAACATCCATAAGTCAGCTGTTTCTCTCTCAGTTAAAAAATGCAGATGCCGTGGATAAATTGCCAAGACCTGTACTTTGCAAATGTTTTGTTTTTTTAATAATTACTTGAGATGAGAGTACTCGTATTGCAGGAGAATTTTCATGAAACACAGTCTTGAAACCCTAGAGATTCCTGTCTTCTAAACCCTAAGAAGGGATGGCAGGACTCCAGCAATCAGGAATAACCCTAATTTGACAATTCTTCAGTAGCCTTTCTGTGCTATCTTTCTAGCCCTTTCTTTTTAGACACACAATGTTGCGTACAAAACTCAACAGCGCAAAGTGATTATCCTAATCAGGTTTAAACTAATATAATAAGCTACTAATACCAGTTCAAAGTACAGTCCCACTTCATCATTCCAATAAACAAACAAAACCCTTGTTCGCAATCTCATCCAAAGAAGAAAATTAGGCCTAATCTCCAAACAAAAACACTTGCTTGTGCCAAAAGCATGCATCAAATCTCGGAAGTAATTGTACTCAATTTTGAAAATTTGATCAAATTATGTCGTGTTAGGTCTTTAATGGTAGCTGGCAGTAACAAGTCATGTGACCTAAATGATTAATGTTTGCATTAGAGGAAATAT
This sequence comes from Dillenia suffruticosa, assembly GCA_033439265.1. NCBI lineage: Eukaryota > Viridiplantae > Streptophyta > Magnoliopsida > Dilleniales > Dilleniaceae > Dillenia > Dillenia suffruticosa. Next base: position 17,031,801 of record JAVTVX010000005.1, on the reverse strand, counting down.
ATCAGATTTCCTGTTTTGGGCAATTATGATGTTAGAAGAGTGGTTAATGGGCGAAATGTAATTTGGGACATGATCTCTTGATTTTTAAAAGAAGGGACGGTGCAAGATTTTGATTCCTAAGGCTAATTGACTCAAAATAGAATAACAGATTAGAGCCCATTTATGTCAATAGGAAACAGACAAAAGGGGGGAGAGAGGAGGGGGGGTGGGATTGTGGGGAACCAGACCCCCAAAGTAGCCAATAAGACTATGATGACAGGTATGAAATTATTTTTTTTTAAATATATTTGTGTGGGGAGGAGGTGATCACATCAGATTCTCAGTCATTACTGAAATCACAGTCTTGTCAATGTAAAAATGAAAAAAAGAAAAGCTGCCTGTGAAACGGTACCTTCTCTTCTTGCCCTTTGCAAATAGTCCCCTCCTCGACCCCGTTCCTTCCCCTGCCATTCTACCAACTTCAATAAACATATTCATTGCCATTTCACGTCTAATCACTGCTTTTCTATCCCCTTCCCATCACTCCTATCTATCCTGTTCTTTCAAGCCCACCACACCTTCAATTTTCTTCATTTGTTTTCTAAAAACCCCATTCCCATTTATAATGTTCTTACTTTAAAACATGGGAAAATGCCTCGTTAGATGGTTATTTTGGTTGGTAATAGAAAATGTTCTTTACCATTCGTTTTTTCTTACCCTATTTTTTTGGGGCAGGGAAATTTGAACTCGGTTGTGTCTCGGGGGTGTAAAAAAAGGTATTAATAGAACAAAAACCCAATTTTCGTTCAGTAATCCCCAATCCGTGCCTTGTGATATGACCAGTCGAAATTACTTTTAGTAATTTTTTTATTAATCTTTTTTGGTGCTACCATTATTCTTATCCTTTCACTTATTGATATTGTATGCGATCTTTGCAGAGATACTGGCAGCATCCTCGACATCAATATGTTTGGGAAAAAGGAAGAGAGCTGTGTAGAACTTTAAGAGAAAGGTGGAAGGGTCTATCAACTCAAAACTCTCACCTACCTGTCCAACTAGTTTTCTGGCCAGCCAGCTAATCATGATGCCTTTGGTTCAGACTCAGAATCTGTTTGTGTGATAAACAATAAAATTAATATCTTGAATTTTGAGGGTCTAATAATATTTTGTGTATAATTTTTCTTCTAATTTTATTTTATTTTCCATAATGCCTTTTGTTTTCTTACCTGAAAAATAACAAAAAGTTATCGATTTTTACTGATCTAAATGTTCTCACCGAGAATTTCATTATAAATATTATATTTAAATCAGTAAACTCGTTATCTTAACTTGTTTGAAAACAAGAATTTGTAAATTCTCTAAAATATTGAAAGAAAATAAATATAATTTTAAGATTAAATTTTATATAATTGAGACTAGGTTTCTTAGGGTTTCAAGTGAATAAAATTTTCAAGATGGTAAATCAGCATAAGCTCATTTTTCCTTGGTTTATAACTATTTATACTCCGTCTCTAAAAATATGATCTGATGATCACAATTTCTTTCTCAAATCTCATGATTTAAAGTTTAAATCTTATATAATAAAAAAATAAAATAACTATTTATACTCTCAGAATCATTTGGAAAATTCAACACTACAAACCATAGGCTAGTAAGTATGAAAATTATCAACAGATATTTTATTTGTTTATTTATTTAAATATATATTTATTCGCGATATTGCGCGGCGCGAGTCCCTTTTTCTTTAAAGGAAAAAAAAAGTTAAGGTTTTTAATTTAGAACTACAAGTTGAGAAACTTGTAATACAATACAAGCATGACCCCCCTTCGTTAACGGGCGCAAGCATGAAAGGCAAGCCCAGTGCTCCCCCAGAGTACCCGTCAGGCAGTCGCACTGCTGCTGCGCAGTAGTCAATTTCCAAAGCAAAAACAGAAGAGAGAGAGAGAGAGAGAGGGAGGGCACATTTCATACCTCATTGGACAAATGGGGTTGTCCCATGAAATGACCTTGTACCTCAACAGCTGTTTCTTTTTGCTTGTTTATATATTTATATATGTATGTGAGCGAATAAATGTGTATATATAATATGATATGAAATAAATAATATATCATTTTCGTGTCATGATGGGTTTGCTCAGAATCATTCATACCAGAGGAGCCACATGGACGTTGTTTCTTTCCATCTTTTTGTAATTCTCCCCCCTCCACAACTGCACTGCACCTCTTTACTTTCCCTGGGCTACTAGTTATGTTGTGGAGTATTTGCTTCGCAATTTGGTTGGCTTCCTAACCCAAAATTTTTCTCTTTTTTCTTTTCTCTCTGGTTATATGATATTTTTCTCTTATCTCATACATGTACGGAGACAAAAGAGGGGGTGTTCAGAAGCATCATTTTAAAAATATTATTAATTTTTTTAAAAAATATTTATTACTTAAAAATTATAATTTTTATTTTTTTTTCAATACTCTACATATTATTTGCGTTCCCTAATATATGGGGGGTGTACTTGTATTTGCAATATTATAAATATCTTGGAGCATGGAGACATTAATGAGGCACAAAATATACATAATTGAGTTTTATCTTCACATCTTGTTTTGTTTGGAAACACATTTTTCACAAAAGAGGCAAATCGATGCTTTAAAGAAACGCTGCGCGTCAAAAATTGAAATCAATTTTATAATAAAATATTTTGAGAATGGATTTTCCAAATTCATATATTCAATTGGATTTAAGAAATTTCATAATTTGAAATTTTCGTTTTTAAACCCTATTTTCATTCTATTAATTTAAATAAATTATATAAATTTTAATTTGATTCTTAATTTTAATTCATTTTAATCAAACGTACCCATGGGTGCTTCATTTAAAAGCAATAATAATAAATTTTTTACTTATCTGCAATGCATGATCATTGGTTTTTTTAAACAACATTTTAAATTAAAAATTTGTATATAAAGAAAATATATATTATGAGAGTTTTTTTTTTTAAAATTTAACTATCTCGAATTAAATTTAATCAAATTCAATACAATTATCGAATATTAATAATTTATAATAAAAAAAAATTATTTACCTCAGGGTAAACCCTTTTTAAATTGAGAATAACCCTTCAATAGGTCCCGGGTGTGCCTCGCGGTACGATCCGAAGGACTACTATATATTTAAATTCCTTTAATATATTATATGTCTTTTATTTGTAATATTTATCGATTAGAGTTGAATACTTGGATATAATATATATTATAATTAACATTTCTGGAAAAAATTTAAAGTTGTGGCTATATAAAATAGTTTTGTCAATTATTGAGATCGAAGGGTGCGGCCTCATAGTAAAAAAAAATATATATATATATATATATATATATATATTCATTTTTCTAAAAAGTGAATGTATTTGATATTTTTAATAATATAATATTATTAATGCTATGACCAATCTTTGTTATATATAGTAATTAATAAAAATTGTTGTATCCAATTTTTAATAGAATTAATGCTACTTTGACTATTAAAAGTTGGCATGATTGAGAGAGAGCGTTTGGCATTGGCTGTTCACGAAATATAGAGTCGTGCGTCACCCACAATAATGTTTTTTTTTTTTTTTAATAATTTAATTAAAATTTACTTTTGGCTAAAGTTATAATTGTGCCCCAATTGGATTGCATTTATATCAATAGTGTTCCCTTATTTTTGGGGGGAGGGGATTTCATGTTCTCTTTGCTTTGAGAAAGTACATTGAATGGCCCATTTGCAGACGTAGTCATTCCTTCTTTAATGCATTCTTTGTGTCTTTTGGCTTCCCAAAACATGGAAACTTTATTGCAAAGATGCTATGCTTCTTAAGAATTGATGGCTAATAATTAAGATTAACAAAATAATTTCCCGGAGATATCTGAATATTAAAAAACTCTCGTTCAGATATTTTTCTTGAGATTTTTGAATTTTCATTGATATATATAATTTTATAATTTTTACGATTCTATGCGATACAAAAAAAAAGAATTAATAAAATAAGCATCTCCAATTTTAGGGATGACATTTTCCTGGTGGCTGGCATCCATCTCAAATACTATTTTATGTATCAAAACAGTTCACTCGTAAAAAGTGTTGAATCTGATACATAATTATTAATCTCAATTATGATTTATACCGATATTTAAATTATTTAATTAATTCAGTTTGAATATTGTGAAATTTAATTTAAAAATTGACTCTTATAGTATCTATTTTTTTATTGTCAGTATTTAAATTTAAGATGTTAATAAAAAGAATTTAATAATTCATCACTAAACTTAGTGGATGTTGGTATAAATCTTTGTATTTGTGCTTACTCTCTTTTCTCAATCGGGTAAACATTAAATTAGGATTTCCAATGTAAACAAACCCCATGAGTAGTTAGAATAGGTGCTTGTGAAAGAACACAAGGGAGACAAGAATTTTTGGCTTTGTACTGTTTAAGCACCAAAATATAGTTGTTATTAATGGAAAGCATGCAAAAGGCTCTTATGATTGGAAGGTTCATATGAAAAGTGGTAATAAACTCACATCACGGAGAAATATTAAGGGTTTACAAGACAAAATGGTACTTAAGAGAGGAAAAAAGTGATGCAAAATTCTCTAGTCCTGTCTTTTCTACTTTCATATTCTCCTCCCTTTTATTTATTTTTTCCTCCCTTTTGAGTTTTGTGAACCTCGAATCAATGTTGTTTATACTTGGATAATCTATTCCCAATAAAAGAGCAATGCACCAATAACTGCAAGTGTTTGTTCCTTTTTGTTGCCCTATGGTTTCTTAGTCCACTTTCAAGGGTTCTCTTACCTTGGCTTTTAGGGGTATCATCTTCCAAAACACCACCCCATTTCAAAGAATAAATAATGTTAGCAATGGCATTTGGATGCAACTACTTGCATTATACATGGGGGGGGGAAGGAGAGAAAAGGGGCATTATTTGAAATTTTAAGGAAAAAAATTAGTATGGAGAATTTCAACAAATGACTCTAAAAGTAACATAAACACTACAAAAAAACAACCTTTTAACCACAAATTTAGCGACGAAAAATTTTTCGTCGCTAATAACGCGTCGCAAAAAATTTAGCGACGGAAATTAGAAATCCGTCGCTAAATTTAGCGACGAAAATTGAAATCCGTCGCTAAATTTAGCGACAAATAATTTTTCGTCGCTAAAATTCGTCACAAACTTTAGCGATGAAAAATTATCCGTCGCTAAATTAGCGACATAAAAAAATCCGTTGCTAAATTTAGCGACGAAAATCTAAAATTCGTCGCTAAATTTGGCGACAGATAATTTTTGTTGCTAAAATCCGTCACTAATTTAGGGGAAAAAAATCTGTAATAATAAAAAAATCCGTCGCTAAATTCAGCGACGGATTTGGAATCCGTCGCTAAATTCAGCGACGGATTTGGAATCCGTTACAAAAATCCGTCGCTGATTTCAAATTCTGTCAAATGAAATATTCAGGGAGGGCAAGTGTCACCCGAGCGCCACCCTTGCCCACCCGAGCCCGCCCGCCCGCCCAAGCGCGTGCCACCTGAGCCAGCACCCCGCACCCCGCGCAGGCCCTCTTAATTTCTGGAAAATGCCTTCTGCCTTCTGCCTCCACCGTGTTTCGAACTCCGAACTCCGGACTCCTGCATGCAACCTGTAAACCACCGAGTCAAATATATTATTATGATATAAATTTCTTTTTTTATTATTTATTATCTTTATTTCACATTTTTCTAATAATAATAAAATAATATATAATAAAATAATATGATAATTTTTAATAAAATAAAAAATAATAAAATACTAATTTAAAATAAAATAATAAATTAATTAAAAAATATGTTTATATTATATTTTGATATCTTCTTTTCTCTTTTATCTTATAATAAAATTATTATATATAAGAAATGAGAGTAGAAAGAAAAAAAAATAGAGATAAGGAAAACAAAGTGAGAATAGAAAACAAAGAGGAGGAAAAAAATCACACAACAACTCTAGTGGTGCAGTGGTAACATGTCTTTGATGTTGAGATCCAAGTCCAAGGTTCGAATCCCTTCGACTACAGATTTATTTATATTTTTTGTGGGACACGCCCAGGCAGGCGCGCGGGCGCCCGTGCGTGCATGGCCGGCGCCCGCGCTAGATTAATATTTAATTAAAAAATTTATATTATTAAATAAAATAAAACAAATAAAAAAAATTACCTATACAATAATAAAAAATATTAAATCAAAAAAAAGAAAAAAAATAATAAATTAATTAAAAAATATATATAATTTAAATAAAATAAAATATATGATTTTTTTAAAATGTAAATTAAAATATTATAAAATAATAATATGATTTGTTAATATAAAATAATAAAATAAAATAAAAATAAAATAAAATTATAATTAAAAGAAGTAGCGACGGATTTGGAATCCGTCGCTGATTCAGCGACGGATTTCCAAATCCGTCGCTGAATTTTATTAAAATAAAATAAAAATAAAATAAATTTCTAATTATTGAGCGACGGATTTGGAATCCGTCGCTTAATCAGTCACGGATTTGAAAATCCGTCGCTAAATTAAATTCGGTTGTTAAATTAAATTTTTAATTTAAATATTATATTAATATTTTATTTTATTTAATTGTATATAAAAAACATATTTAGCGACGGATTTCGAATCCGTCGCTGAATCAGCCACGGATTTAGAAATCCGTCGCTAAACCATGGTTGTTAAATTAATTTTTTAATTTAAATATTATATTAATATTTTATTTTATTTAATTATATATAAAAAACTTATTTAGCGACGAAATTTGTAATGAAAAATTTTTTTTGTCGCCAATTAGCGACAAATTTAGTCACGAAAATTTTTTCATCACTAATTAGCGACGAATTTAGTCATGAAAATTTTTTTGTCACTAATTAGCGACGAATTTTGCTACGAATGATGTGTCCGTCGCTAATTTAGCCACGACTTCCTTTTCGTTGCAAATTTTGTGGTAAATTAGCGACGAAAAAGTTTTTGTCGCTAAATTCGTCACAAAATAACGATGAATTTTTTCCGTCGCGAAAATCCGTGAGTAAAACCGTGTTTTTTTGTAGTGAAATATTAATAGAGGTTTTAAAAATAATAAAAAATATCACAAAAATATTTCAAAATATTATTTGTTCATTAAATATTATAAGTTCTACTCTTTCCGCACTTTATCCCTGGTACACCGGCCCTCGATATAAATATCTAATCTCCCCACCAATTATAGAGTTTGTTTTCGATATCAAAATTTATCGATATAATCCAAATGTTATAATTATTTACAAAGAAATTTAATGATTTTGAGTTCATTTGGAAATATTGTGGATAGAATGAAAACAATTTAGAAAAGGGTAATCCTCTCTTGTACCTAGACATTTATTTTGTTTGTGTTGCCAAACTGAAGCTACAAAAGGATGAATTAAGTTTGATATCAAAATATGGATTCGATATGGCTAAAGCTACTGTCGATATTAATTTATACTATTTTAATATATTGTACCATGTATGTAATATTATTCTTTTTTCATTCATCAAAGGATATTTGCTAGATCAATTTCTGTATTTTCATTTACCAAAAAAAAAAAAATCTATATTTTTATAATTGATTTTTCGGTACTTGTAGTGTAGGTTATTTATGCCCCCCATTATTACTTACCAACATTAACCATGCATATGTGGTAACTCCCAAAGACTTAACCCTAATGGCTATGATTCTTTTGATGGATTTGAAAAAGGATGATTCTTTCCTTCCGAAGTGGACAGCAACCATGGGAAGAGGCTAGGGTTTCAAAGAATTCTCTAGAGAGAGAAAATAGAGAGAGGGATGAAGATTTTCGTGTAGGAAAATCTCCCATCGTCAGACGATTCACCAGACACGAGGCTTGAGGCGTCATGGATTTGAGGTGGTGGTTCGATTGCGTGATCACCATCCGACCGAGCGATCCGTTCGAGAGACATCACGACACGGTGGATTTTGGAGACTGCCCTATCGAGATATTTATCCCAAAAATTTCGATCTATTTAATTCACGCTTCCGCATGCGCGATTAAATCCAACATTGGTATTAGAGCGATCGTTGGATTTAATTTAATAATTTTCGGAATTATTTTTGGGGTTTTAAAATTTTGGGGTCCGGATCACGGACGAGTTTCGTGAATCCGAGAACACTGCAAGAATACCCATGGCCCAGGGATTACAAAAATATTTTTTATTTAATTTTCGGAGCATGTTTGGGCCATGAAATGTCTGGTCGAAGTTTGCGACCGTACGGACATAAAAACCCTAGATCTATGGCTTTAGAGGGCGGATCGATGCATGAAAATGATATAAATGAGTTCCTTGCATCTAGATCTACGGTTTTATATATTTTATTGTGTGATATGGGTGCCGAAAACTGTGATTTCCGAATGGCCGCGGAGGGCCGCGACTGGGGTGGTTGAATCCCACCATTTTTTAGCTTGAATCCTCCTAAAATCGAGTGTAGGATGTTTGGAGGATACCCAGAAATTTTTTCCAGTCGAAAAATGCAAGAAACAACAGTCGGGATCGAGTTTTCCAGAAAACGGGTCGAAAAACCCGTTGCAAGACCCGTCGGGCGAAGAAGACCCGACCCAGACCCGCGGGCGCGTGACACACACGAGCCAGAAGGCGCGTCTGGCTGGCGCGTGAACAGGTAGGGGTCAGTGGTCGGGTCGAACCCTGACCCGGACCGACCCGACCGGGTCGGACACGGACCGTTGACCGGGGTCATCGGGTCAACCCTGACCCGTTGACTGACCCGGTCAGACCCGGCTCAACACGGCTCAGCGCGTGAAGGCGCGTGAGCCGCGCGCCGCGAATGGGCGCGCGTGAGCCGAGCCGCGCCAGGCGCGTGGCAGCGCGTCTGAGCCGTGCCGCGCGTCTGGCGCGTGAGCCAGACTGCTGCCAGCGCGTGGAGGCGCATGGCAGCGCGTGGAGGCGCACCACCGGCGCGTGGAGGCGGGCGGCAGCGCGTGGATCGTACCGCCGGCGAGCGGCGGCGCGTGTAGGCCCCGGGCGGTGCGTGAGAACGCTTAAAATTGAATTTTTTCAATTTTTTGGGTGTCTTAAATCCATAAATGTGACTTTTTTGTAAGTTTTTGTATGCCGAATCACAATTCAAATGGTAAGATACGATTCCAAGTTGTGGTGTATGGTGTCCGTTGACTTATACGCTCGCTTTGGGGTCGTACTCAAGTCATTTTGGTCTTGATGATTCGTAGGGTATACAAAAATGTAATAATAAGTATCTCCAAGTCACAAATATTTCTCTTAATACGTTGAGAACTGTCGTATTAAATTTTTGTAAATTTTTGCAAGGAGAGTAAACTAAATGATATGATGTGCGCGATTTTATCAGTAGATTTAGTTTATTCTCGAGAGGCAAAATCTAACGGGAATCTGAGGCACGAAATGATGGGCCCCAGGGTAGGCACCGCGCCTCAAAATATACGATATAAAGAGATTTATTGTGTATGGTATAAAAGATTTGCCAAGTTAGGGCAATGCTTACAGTGGCATACACGATAACTTAATCTCGTTTTTCGAGTCATATTCTATGAACATGTCGGTTCGACTCGTCCCATAAGAGTATAGTGTTGCTCTCTTCGGCTCCTATGTGAGGATGCGGAAGAAAAGGGTTAATCATACAATGAAACAAATGTCGAGTATGATCACCGAGTTAATATATACGGACGAGTAAATTTCGGATGGAATTTAGGTACTGGATGTGATCCAGTTTTTACCTGATTCATGGGAAACCGTGAAATCCTATCTCACATTTGACGAAAGTATTCGTACTTTCGTTTACGTGAATACATATTGTGAGCTTGATGAGGAGCACCTAAAGGCGTGTAGGCCACACTTGAGTCATGCTTATTCAGAGGAGTCGAGTAATGACTTCCCAGGCACTAAGCCAATAACATAAGTATGCGAACGAGACTCGAGATCTATGTAATAAAAATCATCCGAAGAAACCGACAACAAGATACAAGAACGCAAGAAGAAGGAATTTGTTTAAACTAATGTAAATTGCTACGTTTGAGTTAGATTTGGTCATTTCGCTCGTGAGTGTGACGAGCAGAAATTAATATCCTTTTTCTTTACGTGGTGTGAGATTTGTCTCATTCACTATAATACTCGCTGATTTCTATCATTTGAAATCAGGAACAACCGACCACGTAACTCGAGACAAGAGTGCGTAAATATAGTTCCGTCAAGTGAATCCTTAAGTTTGGAGGATTTACGTTAAGGACATAGCATTTGTCGTTGTCAGAGGTAATGACACTTACTATGACGTCCTCAATATTGTAGGCATTCGACGGATCTGCAATTTTGTACCTTGTCTAAAATTGACTACGATATGCGTGAAATCATTCCCTTGTTTTTAATACGATAATTTTCTAAATAATTCTGGTTTTAATCTATGATGGAATGTATGCACTGGGTGCTAGACTTAGACACATGGGATAAGAGATGATGAATCGGTTAGTAACGAGAGGTTTATTGGACCCGCTGACCAAATTCGAGTTACCCGTATGTGAGTTTTGCCTAGTCGGCAAAATGACGAGAAAACCATTTGGCGATGCAATGAGAGCTGGAACTCCATTGCAGTTAACTATTGTGTTTTCCTTCTTTTTATTGTGGTCTCATGAGCATGAGAGCTGGAAATGAAGTTGTGTGGATAATTATAGATGTTTACGTGCGTTTCGGTTCATCTATCTGATCTCGCACAAATCTGAGGTATTAGACTGATTCAGGAGGTTCATAAGCGAGATTGAGAATCAGTTAGATTTGAGAATACAGACTTTGAAGAACCGAGCGAGGACGCAAGTATTCGTCTAAACTACACATGGGACTCTGTTTCGATAAGAGTATTACAAGACTACTGACTAGTAGTCAGTTCCCCATTTGAGCTTTGGACAGAGAGGCAGCCTGACCTTAGCCACTTGATGTTATGGGGTTGTGCCACGATTTCTCACATTCGCACGGTGAGTTAGGCCCGTGAGAAAATATGTGTTTCTAGGCGAATACGAACGGCACTATAATCGAGATTGAGTCTCGTAATACTATATTTCTTGAGAAAGATTTCCCTCAATGTGGACCTTACCCTTTATGCGATGGATGAGCCTAGTGGCTCGGGGAGCCCAGCGGCGGGATACAAGAATCCACTACGGATCTTGATTTCAGTGGGAGCGATCCATCAAGAGGTAAAGATTTTTTTTCTCCTCCTAAGAGTGTCGAGAATGTGTATTTAAATGTTGTTTCTCGATTGAGGGTGAGACCCTCGTTGCGACTCTAAAGGATGATGAGAAATCTAAAACGGTCCGAGAGACTCTCGAGAGTTTTGCAAAAGATGCAAAATACCGTTTATTGAAGGCCATAAATGAAGAGAATGAATTGATGAAAATCAACGGGGTCTGGGATCTAGTTGATTAGCCTGAGGGTGGAATGACTATTGGGAACAAGTATATTCTCAAAATCAAGATAAAGGTTAATGGATTGATGAAGAGATAAAGAACCCGTCTAGTAACCAAGGGTTACACTTAGACGAGGGGTGGACTATCGAGAAGTCATAGTCCAATTTATCTCGATCCGTTTATCTTTCAGCGATTGTCACGAACATGGATCAAGAGTCACATCACAAGGACGTACATGGAGCATCCCTCTGGGTTCGTTCTAGTAGATCAGGTGGATAAGATTTATTGATTTTAGAAATCAAAATACGACCTTAAGCCATCATCTAGACAGCGGCGCTTGAGATTTCACGAGAATGTGATATCTTATGGTTTTGTAATGATCGAGTAGGATCATTGCATATATATTTGATACGTCCCGATGACTCCTTTATGAGCATGTTCGCATATGTAGGTGACATTCTGTTGGCTGGGAACAACAGAGAGTATCTAATGACCATTGTAACATGGTTATGAGTTTTTAGTTCATTCTCAGATTTTGGATCCATAGGGATCGCTTGAGAATGGTGTTGACTCTTTAACAAGAGTTTTACATCAGGTAGATTCTTAAGCATTTCGAGAAAAGCGATGACAACCTAAAAGATACTCTAATCGCTAAAGATAAAAAGACTTGAATCTTGACACATGCCCTAGAATTTATAAAGAAATAAGGGAGATGAACAGAATCCCTTATTCCAGTGCAAAATACATTTCTAGTGTATGCGATGAGGTATACACGTGTGATATACAATTTGATGTATGCGATGAGACATACATGACCAGATGTTTATTTTATGGTCGATCTGGTAAGTAGGTATTAATAGAATTCTAGAAGGAATCACTGTATAGCAGTGAAAAAGGATTCTGAAATATCTCATTTGAACTGCGGACCTCTCCATGTGTTACGGATGAGGAGATTTGCGTTTTTCGTTGGGATTCAGATACTGACTGGGAGTAGTGATCTGAATAAACGCAAAAGATTTTATCTTCTTAGAGTAGTAAGAAGAGAATATGTATATCTCTATTTACGATAGAGACTGAACTTGTAGTATACTTAATTGCAGTTCATGAGAATGGTTGGTTTCAGAAATTTTCTAATAGACTTAGGGGTCGTGACAGATAGTGGGAGGTCAGTGATGATTATTGTGATAATCAGACCGACACTGTCAACAAATGAGACCTTAAGTATAATAGTAAAACCAAACACATTAATACCGAAAACCACTATGAGAGATATTACCGAGAAAGATATTGTGACATCTAAGTACACCTCAGCATGAGAGCTGATCTTTTCAGAAAACCCGTTGTGAGAGATTCCTTTGTGAGATAAAGAATCATTGGGTTTAGTGTACTTTAACATTTCTCCTTATATACTGTTTTAGATGCTTATTTTAATATATGACATGTATGCATTATTGAGTCACATATTTATTTCATGTATCATTTGTTGTCATATAATATGATCTTGTGATAAAAGATATGTCAGGCAGGCGTGGTCGACTCTCTCACACGAGTGACCACTTCCGACTCTGAGTGAGCGGAGATGAGACGGATTCTAGTTGTAAGAGACTTTGAGAGTAGCCCTACTAGAACATAAGTCGCCCTGATATGTGTTCAGGATGAGATCATATGCGATATGACCGACATGAAAATACCCACATCCATGTTGCCTGTAAGTAGCCAGGTATGAGATCTCAGATATCACCTGCGATTTGTGATATTGTCTCTGAGATGCTCTCTCTGAGATCTCTGGATAAAGTCTTATGTGTAGACTGAGTCCCATACCTATACAGTGTTAGAGAAATCTGACATTTGAGAGATGAGGGAATAACACTGTGGCACGTGTTTCATACCACGTGTGATGAGACGACCATGGGACAGTGAGAGCTATTATTTGAGACGATAGTTTGATCTTGATCCCCGTTCCCACTGTGTGAGACCTGAGACCCATTGGGTGGGATCTCTTATACCCTTATTACTTTTGGCTGTCTCTAGAAATATTGGTTCAGTGTTGCTACTTTAGTCTGTTTACCTATGGTCCGGAAGATAAATTGAGATCTAAGGGGCAGGTCTAGGAAAACAGTTGAATTGAGACCGATAGATTCGAGTTTGGGAAAAAGAAGGCCAATAGACATTACATCATTGTCATGTATTCATAGGTCGACCTATTATGTTAATCCATGTTGGGATTCAAACATAATAATGAATACATAGTCGAGCAAATTGATTGGGGATCACTTTCGATGAGGAAAGTGGCTCGATAGATGTAAATGTATTGAGTCTAGGGTATAGCGAGTTATTTTTATGCTAACGGTGACTCCTCGATCATCCTAACAGGTGTATCGAGAGTCTTTGCTTGCAGGTGTACTCGCCGGTCGCACGACGCCCAATCCAGTATGAAAGTCCAGTAGGGTGATGTGAGAGATCGTATGAGTTGCGATCTTGTGATTGACGGAAGTGAAATGCCCTAATGTGCAAGTGGGTGATGTAGGTTATTTATGCCCATTGTGGGGCATTTTGGTAAGAATGAGATAATGGGGTAACTCCCATTATTATTTACCAACATTAACCATGCATATGTGGTAACTCCTAAAGACTTAACCCTAATGGCTATGATTCTTTTGATGGATTTGAAAAAGGATGATTCTTTCCTTCCGAAGTGGACAGCAGCCATGGGAGGAGGCTAGGGTTTCAAAGAATTCTCTAGAGAGAGAAAATAGAGAGAGGGATAGAGATTTTCGCGTAGGAAAATCTCCCATCGTCAGACGATTCACCGGACACGAGGCTTGAGGCGTCGTGGATTTGAGGTGGTGGTTCGATTGCGTGATCACCATCCGACCGAGCGATCCGTTCGAGGGACATCGCGACACGGTGGATTTTGGAGACTGCTCTATCGAGAAATTTATTCCAAAAATTCCGATCTATTTAATTCACGCTTCCGCATGCGCGATTAAATCCAAAATGTAGTTATAACATTATTAAACTTTTCAACAAAATCCTCCCACCAAAAAAAACAAGAAGAAGAAGAAGAATGGAAAAAGACTCAATATTGCCCTCGCGGGATATGAGTAGGTTCTCATCTCACGCACGTACTCTTTACAGTACAAAAAAAAAATATGAGTAGGTTCGGCCCACCATTGCCAGTGCGATCTAGTTTCAATTCCCTGGGCCTCTCTAGGCCCAATTCTCTCCTCTTCTCCTCCGTTGTCTCAAATCAAATGGGGAAAGATAAGATTCGAGAGAGAGAGAGAGATTGAGAGAGAGAGAGAGAGAGAGAGAGAGATGGGGAGCACAACTATGGAGAGGAATACACTGGAGATGTTCGAAGTTGGGCCTTGTGAAAATGGCTACCAGATGGGCTTCTTAATAGGCAAGAGATTCTCTCATCAGATAAAGAGCAGGGTGGCTACTGACCTCATTCTTCAGCAACAGCTTCTCCCTTACTCTCAAACCATTCAGTCACAGCCTCTCATTACATCTCTCTGCAACACCAACCGGAAAAAGTTTCCGCGATATTGGGATGAACTCGTAGGAACTGCAGAGGGAAGCGGTGTTCCCATTCTTCATGTAACTGTCTTTTCCCAGTAATACAATCCTAAATTTCTCGAAATTTTTCTCTGCGGTAGTCATATTCAGTATGTGGTTCATATGCAGCTAATACTCCTGAACTTCAGGAAAGAGATACTTCCATTTATATCGAAGACACAGACAGAATTGAATGCCGATACCTCTGAAGATGACTGTTCAGATATTCTTGTGGTAAACGATTCATTGGCCATCGCAGCACACAATGAGGATGCCAATGTTTCTCTAGTTGGACACACGTAAGCTCCAAATTAAGACCATTTGTCTATAGATACTTTGGCAGGTCCTTAGAGTAGGTTTATTTACCCACCCACCCCCCTCCCCAACAAAAATAATGGGTTTTGCAGCTACCTGATCAAGGGAAAAATATCAAATGGACTATCCTTCACAGCTTATACATATGCAGGAGAGCTCCCGAGCTGTGCATTTGGGTTTAACAACAGTGGCGTGGTATATTTCCTGAAACATTGATGTTTTAATTTCTGTTATATTATTCCTAAGCCAAGTCCTGCACGGAGAGGATCTAATTATTTCCATTGTAATTTTGAAGGCATTTACCTTGAATTCTGTACCCCCAAATGAAGATGAGCTTGTTGCTGGCAGCATCGGACGAAACTTTATCTCTAGGGACCTGCTTGAAGCCACAGACATTGACGACGCATTTAGTGTAAGAACTACAGTTCCGCTCATACTAGATAGCCTGTAAAGAAGATCCTAGGTCTAACATCAGCACACAATGCTTCAGAGAATTCAATCATCGGAGGTTTCTGTGGGACATAGCTACAATTTGATAGACTTAAGGAAACGAAAGATTCTGAATGTTGAAACAGCATCAAGGAACCGAATTTCAGTTTATGAAGTCGGAACGGTGCCATTTTTCCATGCAAATATGTATTTACATCTTCAAGTAAAACAGGTAAGATGCATGCAGTGTAGTGCATCATGCAAGCATATGCAAAAAACTTATTGATATAGTGATGATAATTTAAATTTCGTTTGACTTCTACTTGCAAAAACCTAGTAGAAAAAAATATTACAATTAGAATAAGAGGTAAGTTGAAGCAAATTGAGGTTTCCAAGATACCACTGCAATATGTGGAAATCTTTGTTGCATTCATGCTTGCAAGTCAAATCATCATATTAGAACTATATATTTAATATAGGTAAAAGGGATACCATGTTTTCCATGACACAGGTACTAGACGAGAACTCAACTAGCAGACAAAGAAGAGCAGCAGCGCTCCCAAAACGGTCAAAAACTGATTTCCTCCGACTTCTTGGAGATGGCGAGGATCCAAAGTACCCAATTTACATGAGAGGTATCTCAAAGACAATAAATGGAGTTCTTTCCGGTAACACATCATTCTTACCTCTCTTGCCTATTTTCAGGTCCAACACTTCATACTCTCTGCACCGCAATGATTGATATGGATGAACAAAAACTGACAATTTTTGAAGGGAATCCAAGGGAAGAACTAGCTTCTCATGTCTTCCAGATGTCTACACAAGAGTAAATAACACTGAAATGAAAGGTTTTTGCCTGCTTACTTGTCTTTGCATGGACTTCGCTTCTGTCACTCTCCTACGGCTTCTGTAGGCCGAGTATACAACACTGGAATTTGTGCAACCTGCTATGTAACCTTGAATATGCGGACTGACTCGGAACATTGTCAATTGCTTGTAGAAAAATATCTTAAAAAAGATGAACTGAATTTTGAGTACATACAAAAGAGATGGATCTAACATCTGCAAAGCAATGATCATTTCAAATTTCACTTATGATGCCCCTGGTCATCTCATTTCAAATTGCTTGTCAAGTACATACAAAATGAGAACTGAATTTTCTCAAACACGGTGGCGCAAAGTTGGAAATATATACATTTCATTTATGACTATACTTTCAAACTTACAGAAAGAGATTTTAAACTGAGAGTAGCTTGACCGGTGGTAGTATAAAAACAAAGGGAGGAAGCACCATTTTAGAAGAACCAAGCAAGCCCATGAAAAGTGTACGGATAGCTTCGGATGCTTTTGAAATCAACTATTGCCATTATGCTTTTAATCGTGAGCGTCGCTCCTTTGACCTTACTTCTAGTTGTTTAGCCTTCAAAGTGTTGCTTTGCTTAGTGCGTGGACGCAATTTTAAAGATGAATCAGAGGTATCAAGACCAGAAGATGCAAGTTTTGCCATCCACTGTCGTACTGGACTTGTTTGACTCCTCCATATTGAGGTACTATCAGAAGCTTCTCCAAGGTCATGGTTTCGATGCATATTCCCACCCTCTGGCAACAGATATGGACTTCTTGCAAAGCCATCAATGGGGTCATTCGCATCAAACCCATGGTTTCCATCATCTTCAATCATTCCTTTTCCCTCTTCGGATTCAATTTGGATTCCTTTCCCTGTTTTTTCCTGTTCTGCATTAACAAAATCAGTCTTTTTGTCATTGTTTGCCAGAGCCCTAGCCATTTGCTCTGCAAATTTAACCTGCAAATTTGATCGGTTTCGACCTCTTAGGCTTTCACAAGAGACACCCTTTTTCCTCCTGTCATCTGATCTAAACCTTTCTTCAACACAAGGTTCTACAGCTTCTATCGCCTGACATTCATGGTCATTGTCATTTCTTTTGTTTAGCTCAAAACAATGTGAACGACTTCCTGCTGAGTCATCTTCATCTTCCACATCTTGAGGTGCACTTACAGTTTCATTCAGAGGAATTGATTCCAAAGAACTCCTGCGAAAGCAAGAAGCCTTCGGAATTGTTGTCAATAAATTTCTCTTGCCACATCTAGCTCGAAGGAATGTCTCTATTTCTATGCTCAACTTGTCAATAATTGAAGTCTCGTCAGCATAGCCCTGCTCTGCTTCGCTAACCTTCATTTGCATCCGCTGATCAAGCCATGAATCAGACATGTGGAGTATTAAATGATCACGATCAGCCTGGCTGGTCAATTCTCTATCAGACTTCAGCCCTAAAGCACACAGTTCTTGTTCATAATCTCTAACTCCCAGAGCAAACTCATCACAGAGGTCTTCTAACAATTCACATAACTTCCTCTCTTTCTCGAGCTCTTTCAGGGCATCAGCATACATGGTCTTCAGCTCAGAAATTTCCCGAGCTTGTTTTCGATGCAGACTCTCAGACCGTTTCCTCAGTTTCCTCTCTTCTTCTAGTTCATCCCTTAGTGATTCAACTGCAGCAGTAAGCCTGTCCTGCTCCTTGCTCCTTCTCATCAGTTTATCTTCTGCTATTTGTTTCATAAGACGATCAATTTCATGTCTATCTTCTTGGCGGGTTCGAAGCAACTCACCAATTTTTGCACGGGCTCGGTCCAACTCAGTTTTGAGTACTTTAACCCGGGATATGTTGGATGCATTCTGTTCCTCCAGTCTACATATTCGATTCAGAACTTTAAGTAGTTCTGTAGATGTCCCAAGGCCATAATTTGACTCTCTAATTCTTCCTCTAAACTCTGACGGGCTTGAAGGAGCAAAAGCAGCATTATATTGTGCCACCTGCAAGAAGATGTTGAAATGAGTTATTATCAGACTTTTTTTTTTTGGGTGGAGGGGGTTTCCAAAGGTTCAATTACAAAATTTCATTCAAGAACGACTATAATTAGGATTTACCTCGAGAGAACTACCATAACTTGCAGGAGATACAGGCTGCCGAGCATGACTTTTTCTTTCCATTGTTTGGTGATGCTGCATTATTGACGCAGCAACATGCCGCTTCAAACTGCTTGCACTTGCTGGCTGTTCCAGGGAACAAGAGAATATTATTGTCATGCGCAGAACCCACAAAACAAAAAGAAGAAATTCCAACGTGGATAGGTGCAAAGGTTCTCCGCTTGCCATATACCAAACTCTCAGGCCACATATCGGAAACAACAAAAGGAACGTCAGTGACTCAACTCAACCAAGCTTGGAGGCCAGTTACCTCAGGGCTTTTTTGCCTTCTTCTGATTACAGTCGAATAACTTATAATAACTGGAGCCAACTTGAAAGGAAATATAAGATCACCATGGCTGACAGCGAAAGCTATTTATGTCTTAAAATCTAAGTTAATAGCAAATGAAATCCAAGGATATCCCTGAGACCTGATGATACAAAATCTTTAAAACAACCTACCAAAATTTTTGGGCATCAACGGGAACAAACAACGAGCAGGCAATCCCAATTGAGAGACGCCCGTTTAATCCCATCGAAACAATGGAAATGATCAATTACCCACTTCTGTGAAAAACCCAATTGGGGAAAAAACCCGAGAGACACAGAGAGAGAGAGAGAGAGAGAGAGAGAGAGAGAGAGAGAGAGAGAGAGAGAGAGAGAGAGAGAGAGAGAGAGAGAGAGAGAGAGAGAGAGAGAGAGAGAGGAGGGAGAGTACCTGATCAGGAGAGCGTGCGAACTCAATAGAGCCCAAGAAAGAAGTGCCATCCAATTGTTGGCGGAGTCTAGAGGGACGAGCAGCGCCGTAAGTGGTCATGTTCCAAAGAATGGCAGCGAGTTGTCTTGCGGAAAGAGGTTTAGAGAGAGAGGGATTCAGAGGGACGAATTTAATAATTGTGTCGTCTTCTTGGTCTTCAACGATCCCAACAGTCCATGAGTGCACCGGAGTGCTACAGCTTCTTTTCCCTACCAATATTCCTTCTCTCTCCAACTTTACTCCCATAAATTCCTCCTCCTTTTCTCCCTCTTCTACCCCATCACTTCCTTTTTCTATTCTTTTCATCACATTCTCTGTCTCTCTCCCTCAGCAGTTTTCAAGTTGTTCTTCTTCTGGGGTTCTTTTGATCATTGAGCGTCCTTCATGACTCGCTTGTTTTTGCTTTGGTGATGATGGGGACTTTGTTCTTTTTGTTTACTTCTTGGTTCTCTCTATCTCTCTCTCACATGCCGGTAACAAGAAGTTACTTGGTCAGCTGTCAGAACAAGTAGTTCTCAAGTCACCTCTCGGGTCTCTTCTCCTCTTTTTTTGCTTGTGGCAGTAAATTAAACTTACCGCTTGAAGAAACCCACCCCCCCTCCCCCCAAAAAAAATCTCTCTCTTTCTCAACTCAAATAGAAGATTTCGGAAAAGCGTAGTAAAAATACTCAAATTTTTGTTTTCAAAAGGTTGGCTGCCTATGCTGTCCCTACAAAGCTGTTCAATTGCGACAGGACACAAAATCTCTCAAGAAGGCTTAGGGAAGCCTACCAAACCCCAAAGGTAAAAAGCATAGAAAAGGATTTTCATATGCTAATATTAAAAATAAAAAAGAAAAAGAAAATAACAAGGTTTGCTTTCCTCAAAAATCATTTTATCACATTCCATTGTATCATAGTCTACGGCTCATTTCATGATTAATAATAATATTTATGGGTAATTTTGACATTAGAATATATCTAAATCTCTAACTTAGGATTAATACTAACTATTCTTAATTAAAAAGATTTTAATTGGTCATGCTTACGTCATACTAAAAGTGCTAATATTTTTGCTAATTATTTTTTCTTGCACCACACGTCTAAAAAATAGTCAATTACTGTGCTAAAAATATTTTTAAAATCGGTCATAATTAATTAAATTTTTGGCTTAATTAGAATTTTTAGTTAAATGGTAAATGTGTAGTGAAAAAAAGTATAGGGGCAGTTTAGTAACAAAAAATATTTTTGTTTTTAACACTAAATTTTTACTTTATTTTTAATTTCATTTTCCAGTAAAAAATTAAAAAATATGTTCATTTTTCATTTCAAAGGTTTCGAGATATTTTCTCTAATAGAAACTTTAAAATTGTGTTCAAAACGCATTATTTTTAATTTAAAGAAAAATAATAACATTGAATTTTTACTCAAAATAAACCTACTTTTCAAATTATTTTGTGGTAATAATAATAGCATATTACAAATTCTTTTTAGAAGCTTATTTAAAGACACAGTGCCATCTCAGAAATTAAATCGAATAAACTCTCTCTCTTACTTGACGTTGCCGGTGGTGGTAAGGTCGCCGGAGACGGGGAGGGAAGGGGGGAGAGAGAGAGAGAGAGAAGAAGACATGGCCTTGACTTCTGTCTGTAAAGAGGAGCTATAAGAGGGAAAGAGGCAAAAATTGATTCTTCAATTGGAGAAGCGAGTTTTGCAATTTGTGAATAAATTGCGGAAAAAAGAAAAAAATTTATATTTGAACATATTTTCCCTTTTTTAGAATATCTTAATTTTTTTAATTTTTTAAAAAATTGAAATAATACTCTGTTTTTACCGACAGTTGTTCCCCACCTGTCCTGCATTTTCGTATGGATTAAGGACTGCAATGCAATAGATTTGACAATTCTGATCATTAATGGTAGAACAAGCCTCACACATCAACTCAACTTACTAAAATCCACGTCTTTAAAATATTGAGTTGAAATGTCCAGATTGAAAGCTGCCTTGTGGTGTTCCCCTGTCAGATCTCCAAGACCCCCTTTTTAAATTTTGTTAATGTCCATTCTATTTGCGCAGCAAAGAAAAATAATGCCCATAATGTCTCTTGATAATATTTGATGTGACTAATTGAATTCTTATGACTGAAAAGAGTTTTTTATAGACGCAAAGTGAGAATTATTTTTATCTTTTAAGTTTTTTTTTTTTTATCTATAGTAATTAAAAAAGAGAATTAATAAAGTTAAAAAAAAACCCAGACAATTAGATTGCGTAAAAGTAAAAGATTGATAGAAGTGGGAGGAAGTCAGTTGGCAACCTGGAAGCTGTTGTAGGCTATTTAGGTTAAGTGGCCTGCATTTTGTTTTGGTGGGTCTCCATAGAATTTGGCTCAGGTGTTAAGCATTCTGCATTCAATGAAGAAAGCAACGGTACTGCCATTGGAAAATTACATAACGATCGACAATCATTAATAGCTGAATAATGTTAAATCGACCCAGAAAATTGGGGCTACCGACTCAACAAACAGTTAAACGTGTTACATTTTTTTATGATTTATGTAAATATATATATATATATAATAAAAAATCTTAACCATAATATTAAAAAAATGGATGAATCTCTCTGTTTTAATTTATTTTTTATTAGAGAGATTCGATTGTAGTGCCACGTCAACTTCACCTTAATGACAGATTTTGGGTGACACCAATCCTTTTGCCCCTAATTTATAAAAATCTCATTTTGGATTTCCAAGAAATCATAAAATAGTACTTAAGTTTAATAGTCTCTCTCACCCAATATATCGATCTTTTAAGCTGAGTTTTCTTATTGAGTTTGACTCCATCATAGAGCCATCCAAAGAGAAAAATGGCTACCCGCCATATTAAGAACCGTCCGTGGATGTCCGGCTTCTCAAGGGGAGGGTAATATTACGAATTCCATATCGGAACCTAAAAAAATCATAAAATAATACTTAAATTCAATAGACTCTCTCATCCAACAGATCGATATTTTGGATTTAGTTTTTCTATTAGGATTGAGTCATCACTTTGGTCCGTGACAAGGTGATGAGGTGAGTCATTAGCCTACTAGTTGTCTACCAACCTCTACCAATTGTGGGGTTCATTGAACGTGTGATTGCTCTGCGGAAACATCTTGCAGGTCTGAAAAACTTTATATGGACATGTAACAAATGAATCAAAACAGAGATCATAATGGGACTACATAAAAACACTAGTTGCATATGTTACGATATAGCCCCAGTTTGACCAAGAACCTGAAAACAATGGAAGGTGAAACCCCTGAATCAGTCTGACAAAAAGGAAAGGCAATCGCATAGTTTCCATTTTGGGGATGCAATAGAAAATGACAGAGACTTTAACAGAATCAAGAATGAGAGAACTTTTATTGATCTGATCACCATGATAAAAATTGTCCAACCCTCTAATGAACGAGCAGATCACTAAAAACTTCATTGTTGCAAGGAAAGAACCAACCCTGAACAATTAGGGAACAATGTCAAGCCGAGGTTGAAAGGCCAAACCGGTGAAAAGGTGCAGGGGAAACTTCTTTATGACAGGACATTTTTGTGACCACTTCCACTGTTTTGAGCTCATTTGGAACATGAGGAGTGCTGGAGAACCATAACTCTGGATAAAAATGGTATCATCATGGCCACTGCTTGCAAAGACATCATCAAACTCACCAAAGTCCTGGAAATACTTAGGGGGCATACAAGTTATTTCTTCCCATTTCTTTCCGTTAAGAGTCCAGATGCCAATTCCCTTTATTACACCCATTCGATCTTGTCTTCCGATTCCACCCACCAACACAAGTTTATTGTTCAGGTTCATGAGTCGACCACAGGTCAGCCAACAAGGGGCATGAATGAAAAAATCCATGCCACTGGATGATCCCTTGGACAGATCATAAGTAACCAAACCATGTTGAGTTCCAGGTGGAGCATTCCCAGTTGCTTTGCAGACCAACAGATATAATACACTATCACAAATGACGCTTTCTGCTCCTCCTCTCCACCCATCCATATGTTGAATAAGTAGAGGAGAAAACCATGTTAAGCTTTCTGAGTCATAAACTTGAACTAAGAAACTCCAGTGTACATTGTCAATGTTTGAGGGATTTAGGATAGATCTTACAACTGCAATAGTGTATGAGTTCAAAGAACAGTCAGCTGACATTGTTAGAGTGCAATAATTAGGGAGTTTAAATCCTGGAGGCTTCCCAATCTTCTTGCTATCTTTAGTCATTGGGTTACAGACATACAGTTCCACCCCATTGTTATTGTCCATAAAGCACACTAAACCGCATGATGAGGAAACCAAGCAACTGCTGGTCCTAATGTCAGGGATCTCAAAACTATACCAATATGGGATCATCGGATCATGTGCATAGCCAGTGGGTTGTTCATCAGTGCTGGTGAACATGAAGTACCATGGCTTTTTGGGGTACATCAACATGTTATGTAAAAACCTCCTAGACTGCACTATCTCTTTCCATCTTCTACAAACTACACGTACTCTAAAGACACTAACCATGGGTAAGAAGGCCAAGATCTGTTCCAATAGGTCATCAGGGAGGACTGAATTAATTGAAACAAGATTATTTTCTTCCTGTTCTTCATCGTTGGCATTGAGCTCAGCATATGAATCAAACACCCCACTTCTGTCATTAGGATCATCATATTCATATGAAATCCAGGAATTCTCCCACTCCATTAGCAAGCTCTGAAACACAATGAATATGACTAAGCAACAACTTCAAAATCAAATAAAAGAACACATAGGGCGAGATTTTACAAATTCAATCATCTTCTACAGGGATGGAGCCAGCATTTTTGACTGGGGGACCAAAGCAAAAACATAATATAAAATTCTAGAATAAGAAAATTAAATAAAATATTTAAAATTTTATTTAAATTTTACTCTTTTTTCTTGCATAATACTAAAATTTTTTATTATTGTGCTGATATTGAACATTTAAGCAATTTTTCTATCATTGTATATAGCTAAAACAATTTTCCCACAAATTCATCTTCCATTTTATTGCAAAGCAATATTGAACATTCCATATTGTTGTGACAATGTACCATCATAACGAATTAATATGTTGTCGACCTTTTCAATATTAACAATTTTTTAATGTTACCGAATAGATTTTACAAATAGAAATACACAATTAAATCCAAGGATGGCAAGCTAATTGCATGACCCAATTAGCTTGGTCTTTCATCTATGTGTATGACTAAGTGTGTGGACTGCCAGACTAATTGAATTTAGTCCGTTCAAATTTTAATTAAAAAAAAATTAACATTTCCCCTCTTATTAAAATTGGCCCACCCATATAATATTTATTGAGTTTGATTCAAGATCCAATGTCTAATATTTTGAATGTTTTGACTATGAGAAAAAGCATAATCTTAAACATTGCTTTGATTTGAATTCCAAATTTTTTCTTAAAAGTACAACAAAATGTAGTCCAATCTTAACCCAGCCCACTCAATACTCATCCTCATATCTCCACTCTTCCGTCCTCAACCCACTTTACTATAGAAGTGCAAATTGGGAAGAGTAAAGTTCTCAACATCCAATGGATAATTTCACCTCCCCTCCAAATCCGTCTGTGATCTTCTCATATATCACACCCCAATCAAACAGAAAGTTGAATCTTAGACACATCAAATGTTAAAAGAAAGAGAATGATGGGAACCAAACTCAATTCACTTTCCATGGAAATATCATAAAAGCAATAACACCAGTGAGGGTGTCAAATTTTTGGCTCTCTCCATAACCAAGCGGAACAAAGACATGCATATAAGAGGGCTGGGCAATGAGAAGATGTACAAAAAGTAAAATGCCCTGAAAAATGTGTTAATGCGATATGGGGCATTGTTAGCATAAAAAGATAGGTACAAACAAAATAAATGAGAAGATGAAGCAAAGTAAATGCAAGTAGCAAACCACATTATAAAGGCTAAGTATCTCAGTGACACTCTAGGGACTGCAAGATCAATGTGCCCCATCTTTTGGTCTGATGATAATATATGCTGAAACCAAACCGGGGTTTGTTTGAGAAAACGTATCTTTAAGATTAACCCCCAAAAAAATGTCCCATTCTTGTTGGTTTTGGAAAATGAAAAACTATTCCAAAATTCTCTCAGAGATGAACAGCTGGAACTGAAAAAGATCTTTAACAGGAAATGTCATACTTCAAAGCATCTAAATTGGTAGGGCAAAAAAAAAAGACCACCAGCGGCAAATAAAATTACCAAGCATAAAAAGGCAAAACCTTAACAGAAATTCAAGAATGTGTAAATTTAATTGCCAAACAAACAGATTTCCATGAATTCCTACCATAATCGCCAAAGCAAATTAGACCAAATGAACATAAAAACCTAGACGGAACACAGAGATACAAATGTAATACTAGAAAAATTAAAATGAAGCTCTCACAATAAAATCTGAAATTCAATGTCATGCAACTATGACCCAGAATGAACCAATCAAAATTGTTGACCAAATTCATTGAAGGGGAGGAAGGCAAATTGAAACATTCAATTGAGACCGACCTGTCTCCGCATATCACCAATCACCACCATAAATTACACACAAAAAACCACCTTAAAGATTCAGAATCAGCATGGTTTTGCCAAATTAACAAAATCTTTAAAAGATTCAATTAATAAAATATCAAAATAACCGAGCCACATTGGAATCGGAACCGAAAAAATTATAAAAATCCCAACATGCAATTCAAAAAAAGAAAAGAATGTTTACCCAAATCAACCACCTTAAAGATTCAGAAATCAACATGGTTTTGCAGACTAACAAAATTTTAGGAGATCCCATTAAAGAAAACGTCAAAATAATCGACCCCAATTGGACTTTAGAACCGTTAAATTCATAAACAGCCCAACATGCAATTAAAAAAAAGAAAAAAATCAATTAACATAAAATGGAGAGATGAAAAAGATCACACCTTGATGTGAACTGAGGTCTTAGGTAGTCTTTTCTCGCGACGTTTGCTGATCAAATCGGCCGCAACTACTCCAAGATTTTGTTGGGGGGATTATTTTATTTTTTAGATCAAACGTGAGGTTTCATCGATGAATCAGATGAACGAATGAGCGATTCGTAAAATTCTTTGAAAAAAAATTATCAGAAAGCAGAGGCCTACACGACTCGACGACACCCCGAGTTTTTTTATTCCTAGAGGTTGCAAGAAGGGGGAGAGAGAAAAATTGATAGCCTGTTACGAGGTCATTTTCGGATTTGTGTTGATAAAGACAGGGCCTGGACTTGTGAATCGTAGCTTCTGCTCTAACTCTGCGGTCCCCTCAATAGAGAACAGTGGATTTTAACCCGAAAAATTCATATACACAGGAAGGAGACAAGGCTACATAGGTAAAAGAAGAAATATATTATTTGTTAGGATAAAAATAATTCTTAATTTTATAAATTGATAATATAAAATTTGCTAATTATTTTAAAATACCTAACGAAACACGTGTAACAATGAGGAATTATGTTGACACGTGTATTTTTAAATTCGTCACGGGGTAGCAATCTGTGATAATAGAATACCCTATACAACTTTATCAAGGCCAACAAAAGGCATTTCTTAGGATAAAAATAATCTTAATTATATAAAATAATAATAATAAAAAAATTATCAAATACGTATACCTCAAAATCCATCAACGCGAATGAAAAACAGTTTTGAGGTATGAAATTTTTTGTTAAGAATCAAGAAAGACTATTAAAACTATTCACTTACAAAAGAAATTATGTTATTGTAGAGAAAATGTGTAATGACAAAGCTAGAATGAAAGATATTTCTCCTAAATTTATCGGGTTAGCAATATTGATAAGGAATGCTTAACAAGAATAGCAGTATTTTTTTTTTCATATTTGAATTTTATACGATTAATCCGATTTAAATATTATGAAATCTATTTTTACGGGTTAGTTTTCTCAAATCCATTTTCATCATTCACACGACTTGAAACTTGAGATTTTTTATTAATGAAATAAAGTGTCCGATTATTCAATTTAAAAAATTTTGATAATAACAACATTTATTATCATTGATTTCGCAAAGAAAAAAATATGCTCGAAAATTGTCCGCGGTGAGTAATATTTTGACATAAAAATTTTATCTTAATTAATTAACATTTACCCATGTTATCTTTCATAAAATTTTGGAAAATTTAATAATTTTCATTTTTAATAACTTTTCTTGAATAATAGAGCCAAGAAATTTGTGAACATATGTTTTAAAATATTTTTCAAACCTTTCTTTATTTATACGCTTTGTAGGGCATTGCAATGGAAAAAAAAAAGGAAATGAAATAGAGCGGGGAAAGTGAGTCACCAATTTTTCTTGCAAAGGCACCATAAGCGCTCCTCACCTACGCCAAGTCTGCGCATGCATCAATGCCCTCTGAAATTTCGTGATGCCTTTGTCTCTTTGGTGCAAGATGATGCAAAGTAGTTCCACTTGCAAACATGGGCTTTCTTGAGGGCTACTTATTTGGGCGTGATTTTGTGGCACTATGGTCATTTTAAATTTAATGTTAGCTTGGCGGAACTTTTTTTCGGTTTTTTTTCTTATAAGAAAAGGCATAAATTAATATTTTTTAAAATAAAATTAGAAATTATTTGTTATTTTTACTTTTTAAAATAAATTGATTTTATAATTTTTAAAATAAGGTTAAAAGTTAAAAATTTAAAACTAAAGAGAAAGGGTCCAGATTTAAAGGATATAAGGAGAAGAAAAAACTCATCCTATGAGTTTTTTCTTAAAAGTTATTTTTAAAATTTTTATTCATAAAAAATACTATAAGTAGAAAAAAATTTGTTGGTAGAACTTTTCGAAAAGAAGCTGAAAAAAAATTCTACTAAATCGACACTTATTCTATTTTTTTTGCTTAATAACCAATATTTGACAATTTAATTAATTTAATTTGAGTAATTATAAAATATAATTTAGGAACCGCCTCTCTCAATACTTATTTTTCTATTCTCAAAATTTAAATTCAAGATTTTGATTAAAAAAAATTAATATTCCTTCATTGAACCTAAAATCGTTGATATCTTAAGCTTGGGGGTTGCGATGAATGATCCGTACTATCTTTCTCCCTGTGCATATAGGCTTTTGCTTCCATAAATTTTGTAGGCTATGATTTATTGGACCTATCTAAAAGAATTGAAATTAGGATGAATTAAATTTATTTTATGTAACTTTATTATGCACCTGGATTATACAACAGGATTATACAACTGCATTCAATTTGGCTATTATACAATATAAGATTTTTTCTAAGTCAAACATTAACCCTATGATAAAAAATATCCTGTTAACAAAAAAACACCGTAAAAAGATTCATTGTTATCACAAATTTTTAAAGTCAGTTCTTTCCTTTCCTTTAAGCATTACCACCGTGAAAAGCATGACTCAAGTAAATCCTGACAACGCCTTCTTCTTGCAAATAAATCTAATCCCAGCTCAAAAGCTCAAGCACACTCTACAGAAATGCAGAGATATGGGGTTGCATGGATTGATCCTGAGATGGCGTTCACGTCCAGGACCGACATGCTTGGCCGCGAAAATCCAGCGTGGAATGACGAGTTTGCGCTCATGATAGAGGAGAAAACCGTACGGAATTCTATACTTGATTTTGGGGCCAAGGACAAGCCTGTGGGGACATCAAAAGTGTTGCTTGACACATTAGTTCGGTGGAACAGCCGTTTTTTAAATAGGAGATCCACCTATCAGAATTTAAATTTAGATGTATTCTGATGGGAATTAATGGGGTCATAATATTGGAGGGGTCTAATCATGATGCGATGAGTGAATTTGTGCTATTGTGATCATGTGTGGATGACAGGAGATTACGTGGAAGGTCAAACAATGGTGCCATTGACAAGAATCATGGTCTTTGAACTTGACTTATCCAATGCTTCACTGTTTCGCGACCCATTACAAATCGTTCTCATTCATTGAATTGTTTTCGCTCCACTATGGCCTGTTGGTAATCTCAATTTTTTTATTTATAAAATTTTTATATTGAATTAATATTTTTTTATCAAAAATATGAAATCTCATGAATTAAAAATCAGACGAAGATTATTATTATAATAATAACAACAATTTTTTTTTATTTAATCAGCAACTCTAAATTTCCAAACTGAATGCAACGGAGAAAGAGAGAGATGCAAGGATGAGTGAGAAACTCGGTTTGCTTTCAGTTTTAACAGCGATGTTGTGAAGTTTTTCCGGGGATGATACAACCATGAGATAACCGGGCAATACGCGGAGTTTCTAACGGGAGGGTAATTACGTAATAAAGGTTCTTAAACAAGGTCAGGACAGGACATGCATTTCAAGTAGCGAGCGATTCTATTTATATGGCGAATTTATTCCTCCCGATTGGTGAACTCTCTCTCCTCCCCTTCTGGGTCCCAATATCACACGCAAAGAAGCGCCTTTCTTTCTTGATTTTCTTTATGCCCAAATTCAAATCAAATTCAGGTACTCCTCCCTCTCTCTCTCTCTCTTTCTCTCTCTACAATGATTTGTTGTTTGTGGGAAATTGATTGGATGTAATATTCTCTCTCTCTCTCTCTCTCTCTCTCTCTCTCTCTCTCTCTACACAATGATTTGTTGTTTGCGGGAAATTGATTCGATGTAATATTCTCTCTCGCTCATTCTGGAAATTGTTGAGAGGGAGGTGTATCAGAAAGGGCGTTGTGTTGAATGTTGATAGAGTTGGAAATTTGGAGGGGTTATAAAGATATTAACGTCATTTTGAGTTTTGGTTTTCATGCAATTATCCACTTTCGTGGAGATAAGACGGTGCTTACAAGTGCGTGCTTTTGTCTCGAATTCTAAGTTTCCACCGCTGTTCATTCCCAACAATGTGATCTCTCTCTCTCTCTACGATGATTTGTTGTGTGGAAAATTGATTCGATATAATTCTCTCTCTCTATTGAAATTGTTGAGAGGGAGATATATCAGAAAGGGCATTGTGTTGAATGTTGATAGAGTTGGCAATTTGAAGGGATTATAAGGATATTACTGTCATTTTGAGGTTTGGTTTTTCATGCAATTTTCCATTTACGTGGAGATAAGAGAGTGCTTGCAAGTGCACGCTTTGTCACGAATTCAAAGTTTCCACCGCTGTTCATTCCCAACACGCGATCTCTCTCTCTTTCTCTCATATTTAATTGGCCTTAAAATCAAAATTGAAATCAAATCACTGCCTTCTGTTTTTTTCGATAGCCCTTCTCTCCACCATTGGATTTCCATACTTCTTTTCTTAAAAGAGTCCATTTACTTCTTCACTCATTTGATTTATGAGGTTTTACTCTTCGCATAAACAGTTCATCTCAAAAACTTGAATATGGGTCTGTTGCGTAGCTTTGATGTTTACGTACAAATGAAGCCTTAAGATGAAACAAAGTCAAAGAATCACATTAAGTTGTAATTTACAAGGTGCTTAGAACTTAGTCTACATGCTAAAGATATTATTGACTTTATATCTAGTACTTAAAACTGATAAAAGTGTGGATTTTGTGTGCCTATCTTGTCAATTGAAGATAGGGAATCAAGGATTCTATTTGGGGATTAAGGAAAATCAAGGATGGCGCCAAGTAATGGAACATCTTGTGCACCAATGAAGGCAACATCTCATGGGATTTTTCAAGGGGACAATCCTTTGCATTATGCACTACCTCTTGCCATTGTACAGATATGTCTTGTGCTTGTGCTCACAAGAGTGCTTGCAATTCTTCTAAGGCCCTTGAGGCAACCTCGTGTCATCGCCGAGATTGTTGTAAGTTTTCTTCCTTAAATTCCTCATTTTCTCTGCATGCTCAAGAGCTCAAAAACTGATGTTTCCAAATCACATACGACCCTTTTTTTAATTAACACTAATAATTACATTAAGAAGATAATGAATAAAATTTACTGTGTTATATATATTCAAGCAAGTTGATGGGTGAGTGACGGAGTCAAATAAAATAGATTTTTTTCCCCTGAAGGAAAAGATTAGTAGTTAGTCACTACTCGTAAAAACAAAAGAATGAATAAGACAAAATGTTTCCTTCAAAAGCAAAAAGTTTCCCGCGAAAATGGTTTGCACAAATTTTTTTAAAGCCGCAGACTTTTAATATCACTGATCAACAAATACGGGCATGGTATATATTCTGCACTTGCGCTTAATCCACTTATTAGAGTGAAACAGAGAGAAATTTAAACAATTTTGATTGTTATATGTTGATTCTTTGGACAAGCACACCGGAATTAATACTAATATTTTCACAGATATGTTTTTATAAGATAAATAGAGGATTAAATTGAGGATTTTAATTTGAAATGATGGTTTATTTATTCATTATATTTTACGTAATTGTGTTTTCAGGGAGGAGTTTTATTAGGTCCATCAGCTCTGGGTCGAAATACTTACTATCTGCATACAATTTTTCCAACCAAGAGCTTAACAGTGTTGGATACACTAGCAAACCTTGGCCTTCTCTTTTTTCTCTTCCTTGTAGGCCTAGAATTGGATCCTCGATCCCTTCGTGAGACGGGCAAGAAAGCATTAGGTATTGCTGTTGCAGGCATTGGTCTTCCTTTCATCTTAGGAATTGGTACTTCTTTTGTCCTACGAGCCACCATTTTAGAAGGCGTAAGCCAAGCTCCATTTCTTGTTTTCATGGGTGTGGCACTTTCCATCACTGCCTTTCCAGTATTGGCGCGTATCTTGGCTGAACTCAAGCTTCTAACTACTGATGTAGGCCGAATGGCCATGTCAGCAGCTGCAGTAAATGACGTGGCAGCTTGGATCCTACTTGCTTTAGCCATTGCCCTCTCTGGCACTGGCAATTCTCCACTTGTATCTTTGTGGGTTTTGTTGTGTGGTTGTGCTTTTGTTATTGGCTGCATCATCATTGTGCCGCGCATTTTTAAATGGATGGCTCAACGATGTCCTGAGGGTGAGCCTGTCGAGGAAATGTACATCTGTGCTATTCTAGCGGCTGTTTTGGCAGCTGGGTTTGTGACCGATGTTATTGGAATTCATGCTCTTTTTGGAGCTTTTATGGTCGGAGTTCTTATTCCTAAAGAAGGGCCTTTTGCATCTGCTCTAGTGGAAAAAGTGGAGGATCTAGTTTCTGGTCTTTTCCTTCCTTTATATTTTGTTTCGAGTGGATTGAAGACTAATGTAGCAACAATTCAAGGGCTTCAGTCATGGGGCCTCCTTGTTTTGGTCATTGTCACAGCTTGTGTTGGGAAAATTGGTGGAACAGTTGGTGTTTCACTTCTCTGTAAACTGCCTTTGCAGGAGGCCTTAGCTCTTGGGGCTTTAATGAACACCAAGGGCTTGGTTGAGCTTATAGTCCTCAACATTGGCAAAGATCGAGGGGTAAAATAATCGAGTTCTCTCTATTCTGTATCTCTACTAGGTAAGTAACGGTGGCCTATTTTGCAGGTGTTGAATGATCAAGCATTTGCCATCCTGGTTCTAATGGCGCTCTTCACCACCTTCATCACAACACCTCTGGTTCTGCTAGTCTATAAACCTGCAAAGGAAGCAATTCGGGGTGACTACAAGTACAGAACAATTGGGAGAAAAGACTTAAAAGCGCCTATTCGAATTATGGCTTGCTTCCACAGTGCGAGGAACATTCCTTCAATACTTAACCTCATTGAAGCATCACGTGGAATAGAGAAGGGTCTCTGTGTCTATGCAATGCACCTTATGGAGCTCTCTGAGAGGTCTTCTGCCATACGTATGGTTCACAAGGCTAGAAAAAATGGCAGGCCCTTTTGGAATAAAGCATTGTGGCCAGACTCCAATGAAATAGTTGTAGCATTTGAGGCTTTTAGTCAGCTAAGTCGTGTGTGTATCCGCCCAATGACAGCAATTTCTGCACTGTCAAGCATACATGAAGATATATGCGCTAGTGCAGAGAGAAAAAGGGCAGCAATCATCATCCTCCCATACCACAAGCACCAGAGAATTGATGGCTCATTGGAGACAACTCGTGCTGAATTTAGATCTATCAACCGGAGGGTTCTTGAGCATGCACCATGCTCTGTTGGGATTTTGGTTGACCGTGGACTTGGTGGAACGACTCATATATCTGCGAGCAATGTTTCTTCTGTCATTACAATGCTATACTTTGGTGGGGCTGATGACTGTGAAGCTCTTGCTTATGGTGCTCGAATGGCTGAGCACCCAGGAATCAAGCTAGTTGTGGTTCGATTTTTGGTACATCCAGAAGCAGTTGGAGATTTTGCTGAAATTAGTGCTGGAAAGAGTGGCAATTTGAGCACCGAAGGAAGTCCTTTGGACGAGAAAGTGCTTGCAGAGTTTCGGCAGAATAGTTCTGCTGAAAGGTCAACTACTTATGAAGAGAGGCAAGTGAGGAATGCAGCTGATGTTACAGATGCAATACGTGGACACAGCCACTGCAGTCTGTTTCTAGTTGGGAGAATGCCGGAGGGTCGAGCAGTGGCAGCGCTAAATGGAAGAGGTGACAGCCCTGAACTAGGTCCTGCGGGGAACTTCTTGACTTCACCAGATTTCCCATTATCAGCTTCAGTGTTGGTTGTGCAACAGTATAACAAAATGCAATCTGATTCAGTGCGCCTCTTCAGGGTAGATGAGTCGACTGTAAAGGACTCTAAAGTTTGACAGAAATGACCGACAATAATCTGCACTAAATTTTATGTACCGGCTACGGAAATGACACCAATCTGTGAAATATTGAACTATAAATAACTGAATGTGAATGCCATTTTCTGTGAATAGGTACATTTCTTCATACAGAATCCATTCCAGAGCAAGGCCTACCCTCCATGCAACCTCTCCTGGTGGGTCCATTGCCTGACATATATATAATATGATTTAATATAGATATCCTTTTTATTTTTGAAATTTAATTTAACACCGTATATTTCGTCCTGTCCAAATATTTCTCAAATTTATGAATTCTAACATATGGTTTCATATCTTCTTCTTCTTTTATTTATTAAAGATATTTTCATATATTTAAGTTGATAAATTTTCAATCATGATATTGTTTCAATGTCATCTTAACTCTGAAAAATTGCACAATTTTCAAGTATTAGATTTGAGAAAGGGAATAGAATAATAGGTAAATGAAAACAAATACATTGTTTTGGTTGCTAAATTCAAATATTGGGTTTCCATCATCTCCTGATGGGATCACCGAAAACCGAATCAATTCAAGTTCTAAATTCTATTCTTCAGAGAAAAAAGAAAAGATCCCTCTAAACTAAACGCCTTCCTTCTTCAACTTGAAAAGTAATAAAAAATGTCTCTTAAATCTCCTTACTCCCGATTCTTTCCTCTCCGGTCTCTTCCATTTACTGCGATCAATCATCGCTGATCGTCAGCATTGAGCATCTCGGCAGTGGTCGACTATGAGTTGTGAAGCTCTAGCCTTGTCAAGTTTTTCTACAAATGCTCCGCACTCTTACTCTTTCTGTTTTCTGTTATCTGTCGCTTTCTTTCTCTCCCAGCCTAGTCGAGTTTTTCTACAAATGCTCCGCACTCCTACTCTCTCTGTTATCTGTCACTTTCTTTCTCTCTCTTTATGATTCATCGTTTCTATTTCTCTCCAACCCATCTCGTCACTTCGTAGCTACTCACCATCGACGGTTGGGCAGTTTTGACATATACATACATATACATACATACATATATACATATATATAATATGATTTCCGATCTTGGAAATCGATTAAGTGTGAGAGAAAAAACGGTTTTTAAAATTCTCAGCAGATGGTTTCTTTCAAAATTATTTAGTTTTGAAAATAAAAAGAAAAAAAAAATCGAACCATTTTCAATAATTTTCTTCTGAAAATAGAGAATTTTTTTTTAATGTTTTTTCATTCACATCTTTCTATTTCCATCCATTTTCTTCCTAAACAAATTATAAAATTTGAAAACAACCCTACTTATAAAAAATCCAACAAAATCAATCAAAATATTTTCTAAATTTATATTCTCAAATTAAAGTGATTTCATCAAAAAATCAACTAAAATTTAGAAAAGATTTAATTGATTTTAAATCACGTTTTTAAAAGAATCTTAATAACATTATGACACATCACCAATCTCACTAATTCCTTTTTTTTTTCTTTGCTCAGTTAGCTTGGAAAATGCCAAAAATAAAAAATAAAAATAAAGTTGTGTTATTGTGTGACAAAATGACAATTAAAATTTGGAAAAAGTCAAAAAGCCAAAAAGTTAAAAAAAAAAAAAGTTTGAAAATTTGAATACCTATTCAAATAGGGTTGTGTTAGTTTTTTTTTTTTTTTTTTTTTAAATAAATTTGTCCATGTATTACCCTAATAGGGGAAAAAAGCAAAAAAAAAAAAGTAAGATTTTGAAAATTTGACAACCTATTCAAATAGGGTTGTGTTAATTTCTTTTATTAAAATAAATATGTCTAGACCTCACCCCCTAATCACGATGTGTTACCTTAACAGGGAAAAAAACAAAAAGCAAATAAATAAATAAATAAATAAATTTGAAAATTTGACTACCCGTTCAAATAGGGTAGTGTTAATTTTTTTTTTAAAGAAAAATAAATTTGTCCAGACCTCACCTCTAAGCATGATGTATTATCCTCATACATCATTTTAGTCCAGGAAATTCAATCAAATCTCTTACACTTTAATCCGGCAGAAATCAATCTTCAAGAAATCGAATTTAAAATCCGAAAATCGACTTTAAGCAGTTTTTGAGCAAAAAAATTTGAAATCAACTTCATCTGGGGCAGCTTTTTGAGCAGTTGTAAAATCGATTTCTTAAAAATCATCTTCATTATTTTCTGAACAAAAAAAAATTTATAATATTTTAATAATTTTGATCCATTAATATTTAGGGAAATAGCTCAATATTTTCTTTCACATTTCATATTTTATGTTTATTAGGTATAATTTTGGTTTTATAATTTTAGATTAAATTTTAAGAAAACAAAATAAAAATAAAAATATTAATTTATGGTTTAATTAGTATTTTAGGGTTATTTATATTAATTTTAAGTTATTCGTTAAGGTTATGAATTATTTTATAATTTAGGTTTAGTTTAATGAATTATTAATTTATTTAATTATAAGTTTTATTCTTGATTTTATTTGTCTTATGATTAATGATTGTATATTTTATTTTTTTTAAAAAAATCATATATTTTTTTAAAATTTACGTATTTTTGTACATTTCCATTTTATATATTTTTACAAAATAGTTTTGGTCTCTGTACAACCTAACTTATATATGACAATTTATAAAATTAATTCATAATATGGGTGTTAAAGCTGGATATTCGGGTTAATTTCTTTTAGAAGCTAGACCAACCCTCCACTTTGTTACCAAAAATATATATATTATAATATAATTTTATATATGTAGCCCTTTTTAAAAAAAATAATTTAATACCGTATATTTAATCTTGTCTAAATATTTCTCAAATCTATGAATTATAAATTTTTGGATTGAATTGAGACAAGTATCGAGCAGAAATTCATCATGTTTTCCTAAAATCAAATTATGAATTTAACCTTGAAGGGGAAAGAGGGACTTGAACTCAAATTTTTTCTGTCCAACTTTGAAAGATACAGATCATCTTGTCTTATGGGTTCTGATAGAGAAGGTTAAAAGATTCTGATACAGAAGATTAACTTTCATCTCTTATTTTCTAAATAAAAGATCTTTATCAATGAAAGCGTTTTCTGGGTCTATCGAGCGTGTAAAATGGTAAATTTTTATGATGCCTAGGTTCAAAGTTTATAAATTCGATTTCTGAGGTTGAACCTTTTGCCTAAACTTCTATACTCAGATTTTTAGTGCATATCTCTCTCTCCTCTCTCTCTCTCTCTCTCTCTCTCTTCTCTCTCTCTCTCTCTCTCTCTCTCTCTCTCTCTCTCTCTCTCTCTCTCTTCATGTCAAAAACAAAAATGGCTTTGAATATGGTGTTTGTAGTCTTGTTGATGGCAACAACACTCGACAATGGAGTTGTTGGAAGGAGACAGTCACCTGTTACATCCATATGGGTAATCTCTCATTTCAAACAACACACTCACACACTTTTATTTTGTTCCGATTTCAATTTAGTCCAAATACTTGAACTCAGTTGTTATCCCTCTGTCATTTTGTGTTATTTCTAGAGAGAGAGAGAGAGATAGAGTGTGAGAGAGAGAGAGATTACCTTGTTCTCAAAATCAGAAAACTTGTATAAGATGCATCGGTATAAGCTGAGGGTAACTTTAAATTGAGATGCAAAATTTTACATTATGCTAATGTAAGTTTTTTCTTTGAATTTCATATTCACAGACAAAATATGGAGATTTATATGATTGCATAGATTTTGACAAACAACCGGCCTTTGATCATCCTTTACTTAAAAATCAAGCTCCCGAGTTCCGAGCTTTTCTTACGGTAATACGTGTAATTAATTTTTTTTTCTGAATTTCTATTTGTTAATTATATGAACAAATTTATATATAACACATTCTATCATGCGGCAGATGAGCTCCCATTCAAAAAGTGACGGTGGAAAGAAGAGAGATGGGTGGATTAGAGAAATATGGAAGAATGGCAAAGGGTGCCCCAATGGGACAGTTCCTATAAAAAGAGAAAAGTTGAATCAGAGTCCTTTAAGTCCAAACCAACCTGGATTTCATGTAAGTCTTGCATTTGACTTTATTTTATCTTGGTTCTTCCTTTTCCTTTTTTATTTTTTTATTTTCTTCTGTATAACCTGTATTCGAGTCATACTTTGATTATTCCGATTCGAATATTGTGATATCCAATTTAATTCTTCCTCTTTGATTGCAAGGACAGATAGTCTGTGTGCATGCACATGTGGGTATTAAATTCTTTTTCTTTTTAAACTTAATCATGAAATTAATAATATGTGATTCCCTCTATATAAAGCAAGCAGGAATTGAGACAAAGCCCGACCCTGTAAAAATGTATACTGGAGTGGCAGCAACCATAAGCATTTGGAACCCACTTGTCAATGCCTCCCAGTCGAGCTCGGTGCACATAAAGGTTCAAAATGGTGATGAGTTTATCCAAACCGGATGGAGGGTAATCTTTTATTTACCAATTCCCATTTTTCACAATCTTAATGAATTTAACGATGATATTGCTAATCATTATCATTATTTTTAGGTGGATCCAAATCTAAATTTGGATTTCAAAACTCGAGCTTTTATTTATACTCATGTAAGTTCCAAGTTGACTATTTTCACCCTTATTAATTTAAATTAGTCGAAGATTAATAATCTTAACAGATAAGTTGCCATTTTCTCAATTAAAATAGGTTGGTGCAACACAGTGCTTCAACCTAAAATGCTCCGGCTTTGTGCACGCCGCCTGGGATATTCCCGTAGATATGGTTCTTGATCCTTTCTCTATAATAGGACATTGGATATACGTGGCAAGATTCGGAATTTCACAGGTAAGCTACCAAACATTTTTCCCTCTACATTTTATTGGAATACGATGATTCAAGTACTCAACATTCGAATTTAAACATTTGAACAAGTAGGGTATAGTTAGTTTTTAAATTGAGTCTCATAACTGTTCGAATTAGATTAGTCGAATTTTCGGATACCAGTAATCAGATATAAAAAATAGAAAAATATCTTCTATTATTAATTTTATAAATTTATATATAAAGGCATGAAGCCAAGGTTTAGTTGTTATTAACATTAACCAATAATTCATTATGAATAGAAGCATTAACAAAATACATGTTTATTTTTTTAATCTTTTTCTTAAACAATTAGAAAATGCAAGGCTGCATATATTGACGCAAATATCCTCATAGGCTAAGGGTTACACTTATTATGCAAATATTCAATTTAAATTACAACATTGATCATTTTCATTCGATTAATCCGTTATATAATTTCGCCAAGTGGTTTGTAAGATATATGAGTTAACATCTTGGTTATGAATAAGCTATATGAGTAAGCAAAATCCTAAATATAGAATTGAAAACATAAATAATTCTCATTTTATATTACTTCCAAATTATTTTTAATCAAAGAAATTTGATTGGTCACGTGAACCCCATGTGTGATAATCAAACTGGGTTGATGGACAATTATTTGAAACTGTGCTCGCATGATGTTGGCACAATCA
This sequence comes from Dillenia suffruticosa, assembly GCA_033439265.1. Classification (NCBI taxonomy): domain Eukaryota; kingdom Viridiplantae; phylum Streptophyta; class Magnoliopsida; order Dilleniales; family Dilleniaceae; genus Dillenia; species Dillenia suffruticosa. The sequence goes on along the minus strand of JAVTVX010000005.1, from coordinate 16,992,123 downwards.
ATTAATTCTCATTTACCGAAAATATTTTAAAACTTACTTCAAAATATGTATTAAGAAAATATTTTACAACATACTTCAAAATATGAATTAATTATTTTTTAAACTTGTAATTAAGAATTTTCTTATTGCAGGAATATTGAGTTGTTTATTTGGTATACGTTGCTCTTTTTTATTTTTGTTATGGGATGACAGGACCCAAGTACAAAAAATTGGTGGCTAGAGCTAGGAGACGATCCAATCATACATGTAGGATTTTGGCCGGCAAAAATCTTCAAAAGCTTACAAAACAAGGCTACTTGCGTGAGTTGGGTAGGACAAGTTTATAGTCCGGTTGGAGTACCTAGTCCCCCCATGGGCTCTGGGGTTGCTTTGCCTCTAAAACTTGACTACCATCGTGAAGCCCAGATGAGGAAAATGATTCTGAGGAATGACAGTTATGAGCTCGTCGATGCATCCAACACACAAGAAATTGCTGATTCTAGAGATCTCTATGATGTTCATGATGTTGGACTAAATTATGAAGGGAATGTAGAATGGGGTTATTCGATTTTCTTTGGTGGCCGAGGTGGGATCACCAAAGATTAAATCAACTTTCCCATATTTTGTTGCATGATGATGGGGTTAACCCTCAACATGTTTCTTTCGATTTTCTGAAATTATATTTGATAATGCACGTTGTACTGAAATTATAATTGGCCTTTATGAATGTGAAGATAATAGAGAAAATTCTATTGAAAAATTCGATGAATAAACATCAACTTGTGCCGGCTAAAAATTCTGAAAAGAGACGAGGACGGAGAGGGTTCTGTTTTCAAGTAGGCCAAGCCATAGGCTTTTTGGAAGCCACTTCATGGAATTTGATGCAGGTCAATCTGTTAAGATGCCTTGCATGTTGAAGGTCAGTCCTTATAGTTGGTAAAATATTTTGAATTTATAACCAAAAAACCAAGCGTCAACGCACAGAGTAAACAAGTGCTACCAAATTAAATGAAGGGGTGGTGGCCACAGAGAGAGAGAGAGAGGATGTGATTAATTGAAAAACTAGTTCTAATTCTAGTCCAAATAAATAAATTCAATTCACAGTTTTACTCTTTCTATTGAAAAGTTGATCCTTCTAATCGAGTAAAATCATGTGAAAAATACTTCATTATAGTTATTCTATTAAATTATTCTACAAGAGAGAGAGAGAGAAAAGATTAGAGTTTTATGCGTAGCCCATCGCTGTAAATCCAGAAACAAAATAACGGTGGGGTCTCGTGCAAGTTCACTGTGAGAGTGTGCGCGCGCGCGCGCTCACGTGAGAGAGAGAGAGAGAGAGAGAGAGAGAGAGAGAGAGGTGAAAAGTTATCCCTTCCCAGATGGTGTTCTAATAAGCATTTTCTCATACGCCTGGTGTGCCGACCTATCTGCGTAGTGCCCCCGTTCTAAATTTAGAAACAAAAGAATGGACATCAACTGCAACGAAAATGTTGCGGACGAATTAATCTGCGTGGTCCGGAGAGAGAGCATTAGAGTCAAATTATCTGATGGAGGTTTTAATCGCACAAAATAAATAAATACATAGAAAGGGATTAATTTCATCGGATTAGGTATTTGTATGGGCCTCACTTCCAAAATTGAGCCCGGCCCATTAATTCAAAGATATAAAATAAATTAGATTGATTTTTTCTTTTTTAATCAAAAGTAATATAGCAAATCAAATTTCCCCATAAAAGATAGTACATGATATGCAACATCAATTTAAATCATAATTATTATGTATTAAAAAAATCTATCATTAATAATTTTTTTACGTACTAATAATTCAATATCTGTCGGTAATTTAGATAATTTATAAAATTCTTGTCGGCTAAATTAAACTAAGAGGTATTAGGGTCGATTTCACAACACATGCTTCTGTTTGCTTTTTTCCCAATCCACCACGCAAGCTATCACTTTGGGCTTGGTGATTAAAAAGGAAAAGGAGAATGTTTTTCCCTTTAGAACAATGACGTTCCACGGCATCCAATGATGTTTTTTCCTTTAGAACAATCACGTTCCAAGGCATCCAATGAAGGAATTAATTACTATTTTATTAATTTTCACTTATGTATTTCCCACTCATGATTTGCCAACAACACTTGAAATAACCCAAAAGAAGACAAACAATTAAAGGACGAGAGTGGTTAGGGCATGCAGTTTCATCTGATCCCGACGACGGACAAGGACTTGATGATGAACGTCTAGTATAAATTATGTCAAAGAAAGATAGGAAGATCACTTGAGAATTAACACTACCATGAAAGAGCTAGTGAAGAAGCTTTCTTACTTATTCCTTATCCTTCTAATATCTCAATTTACATCACTAGCTCAATCAAGGCACATAGAAGAGAGCAAACCATGCAAGCACCTCGTGCTTTATTACCATGACCAGCGCTTCAATGGCACAGACTTGTCTAACGCAACCTCTGCTGCAACAGCAAATGCAACCAGGCTAGGCTTCAATTTTGGCATGTTGGTTGTGTTCGATGATCCCATGACCAAAGACCGCCATTTTCTCTCTCCTGCGGTGGCGCGCGCTCAAGGGTTCTTTTTCTACGACATGAAAACCACTTACAATGCTTGGTTTGCCTACACTTTGCTTTTCAACTCTACTAAGTACAAAGGGACACTCAATATTATGGGTGCCGATATCATGGATGCTGAGACTAGGGATTTTTCGGTTGTTGGAGGGACCGGAGATTTCTTCATGACAAGAGGGATTGTAACTATCCGAACGGATACGGTTCAGGGAGTTTATTATTTTCGTCTTCGAATGGATATCAAATTGTACGAGTGTTACAAATAGCTAGTTTAAAGTCATATTGGGGGTGTGTAAGTTATTTGTATTGTGTGAAATTGTACGAGCGTTACAAATAGCTAGTTTAAAGTCATATTGGGTGTGTAAGTTATTTGTATTTTGTGTAGGTTTGCATGTGTAAATGCTATACCATGTACAGAGCAAGCTGAAGCCCGGGTGGCATGGCTTACTTTCCAACTATTCAAAAATTGTATTGTAGCAAGTTAAATAAATATAATAAATGTTCCCACAAGTGGCTTGACCTACTTACCAAATCCTGCTCCAAAGCCTGATGAGGATCGGATGAAGATTTCGAGCATTCTAAAAGTGTATGCTTCATTTGTTCATCTGACAAATCACATCCTGGGCAGCAAGCTGTTGATACAATAGATCTCCTAAACAAATTGTCCATGGTTGGAAAAGCATCACCGCAAACGCTCCATGGGAATACCTGAAATGGAGGATCTAGCTGCCATACAAGCTTTAACACATTTCTGTCTCCTGCCATGAACTTCAAAGCTTTCTTTTTTTTTTGTACTATACCAATTGATATTCGAAATCATATTTCGATTGATACGATTTAAAACTTCAGAACTTTCAGTCAAACATCAGGGAAAACCATGAGAAAATAAATAGAAATTGAATACATCATAACTTTGAGAAAATAATGACCTATAGCATTTTTCTGTAAGTAATGTGTCTACTAGTCCTTGATTACTTATAATCAACGTGCGCAGGCCGTTCGACTATTATTATATTGCGGCAGCCCATACCAAGAGAGGCTTGGTACTGGCCTACTGGCCCTACTTACTTTCTCACGTTCTTCGTAGTCGGCCCAATAACGTGCTTCAAAGCGTATGGGCTAGACCTACTCAGTGCATGTGGTAGAGAAATTTTTTTTTTTAACTAATATTTCTACTTTAATTTCTAATTTTATTTTTGTTTCCCCACATGCAACTTCTTCACGTCTGTCCCACTTCCCAACACCTTGCCAACAAACAATGGACTTTCTCCGTTCACTGGTTTTACTTTTTGTTCTTTTCGACAACTTCCCTTTTTAGTCTTTTTTATTTTTTCCCGCCAGCTAAAATATCAATTTTCATGGGCAATCATAAAGAGTAATCTTCCTATTCCAAGAAACCCCATTTTTAAAATACTAGTTTATTGTGCATAATAGCATCCATTGGTTAGAATAAATTTTATTGTAAATTTTGGATGCTCAGACTTTCTCAATGACCACCCTGAACAACAATAATTCTTATAAATATTGATATTAAAAAAAATACATTACAAATTTTCAAAAATATATACTTATACGAAAAATAAATATGCAACGCCAATTAATTGTGCAGTATAACTAATAGCATCACGATTATCAAATCATATATTAAACCTTATAATCAAAATTTCCTCTCGTCTGTAATGTGTCTTCGTAAATCACACCTAAAACCTAAGAAAAACACAAAAATCTCCTCCCCCCCCCCCCATTTCCTACCTCATGATGTTTCGTTTCCTTGCACTCGCGACTCACGTGCAAATCGCCAGGCAAATCTTCCTTCACTTGTATGATGTGTATACCACTGACTCTTATTCCTACATCTTGCAAGCAAACAACAAACTTTTTTAGTTTCCCTTTCTCCTTTTTATTGATTTCAACAAAAAATTAAAAAAAATAAAGTTAATGACCGATATGAAGTACAAGAGTTTGGTTATAAATGCTAAGAAACTCACGCTCAAACCAAGACAAAGATGCTCAAGTTTTCTTGCACTCTTTTCTTCTTTATCCTCCTCGCTCGATCGATCTCGATTTCCTCAAGGCATGTCTATTACCAAAAACAACCTTGCAAGGAACTTGTACTATACTTACATGATGTTATATTCAATGGCACAAACATAGCAAATGCAACCTCAGCTAGGATCACAAACCCTACAAAACTCGGGGACTACTTCTTTGGCATGATGGTTGTTTTTGATGATCCCATGACTAGGGACGCCAACCTGCATTCAACGCCGGTGGCCCGAGCTCAAGGACTTTACTTCTATGACATGAAAAGCACAACCAATGCCTGGTTTGCTTATAGTTTGGTATTCAACTCTAGTGAATACATAGGGACTTTGAACATTATGGGGGCAGACATGATGGATGAGCCTAGAAGAGATCTTTCGGTTGTTGGAGGCACCGGAGATTTCTTCATGGCTAGAGGGATAGTAACGTTTGAGACTATTGCAGCCCAAGGTAAATATTTTTGTGTTAAGATGGATGTGAAGCTGTATGAGTGTCCTTAATTTAGGCCAGAGTTACCCTTGTGCTAGCTGTTATTCCTACTAGTAATCTCTAGCAGCGGTTTGTCTTAGCTTTATTTAAAACTCGGATAATGAAAATCGCATGGGCCTACAATGTCAGATTTTACTCTATTTAAAAATCTGGACTTGTGTTGAAATATGTGTCAAGTCAAGTATATATATATATATATATATATAAATTATCGACATTTAATAATTAAGTTAGAATTAAATAAATCTGATTCGAGTCGGATCAAGTCTAGAATCATAAAAAAAAAAAAAAAAAACCATTTAAGCAAAGCTATACAATATATATATTATTTATACTTATCGGTGATGATGGAGACCTTATTTTGAGTTATCTGAATAATTATTTGACGTAAATATATTCATCTATGATTTTTTGAATTCAAAGAGAAAACTTTACCGATTAGAAAATAAAAATTAAAAAAGAAGGCTCAAAATCTCTACCGTCACAAGTTAACTTTGATCTGAGGATGGTTCGGGCGACTTGGCCAGTAGGCCATGCATTACCCCCGCAATCGGAACTGCTTTTTCTGGGTGTTGTGTCAGGCTTGGCGCGAGCTTTTTAAGGTAAGGACAAATTTTAATTTCCCTTTAAACGTCCTTCCTAACCCAGCGGAAAATATACCACAAAAGTTGGATCCACATAGACTGAATCTTCGAACCGAGCCGGATCTGGGTTTTTCCCTACTATTTTCCCTTTTCATAGTTTCCTTTATTTTGGCTACCTTAACTTGGCATATTGGACTCCAACTATTCTTATAAGATCTGCCCAACAATAATCTGCATCAGTATGTACCAGATCTGAGGCGTCTTAAGCGGATTGAGGTAATCAGCCCAACATAGTCTTGGCTTGCTCTTCCTTGATAAAAAGATACCACCAGTAATCAAACCCGACAAATGGAATTCATGAGTTCTACTCTCCTTATTGTGAGATATATCATTTTTAATACGTGATATTTGGCATATAGTTTCTTTTAAAAATTAATTTCCCTATGCTCCTATCTATCACTAAAAAAAAAAAAAAAATCAAAATTTTCTTTTTTTTTTCTTTTTGGTTCCAACTTTTGTTCTTTTGGTGGTTTTGAGCGTAGCCAACTTATGAAAACAACTAGATGACTTGCTTGGAAAGAGAAATGGTCATTGTAATTTGAAGCACACCCAATTAATTTCTAATCGGGTCCTCCTTCACCAGCCCCCACAAAAGTGGAAGACGGGGAATCTTTGGACCGGACCACATTCAAATTATTCTCTTTGGTTCTAGTATTAGTCTGTCTCGCACATTCCTCTGATACGAGGCCAAATAGTGAATTACGTTTTAAGGCCTTGTAGGTAGTGTTTGAATTTTATTTATAATAAAAATAAGTGTATGAAGTGTTTTGCCCCTTAAAGTATCCATCCAAGTCAAATTGAATTTTGTTGGGTAACATGAATAACGGACATCGATTATTTATTGGGTAATATTGTGCATATTATTGGGTAATATTGAGTAGTTATAGTAAATTTTGCCCGACTTTGGATGAGGTTTGAAAAAAAATCATGTATTGACATACTTTCAGACTATGCTACGCCCTTAAATTTGGAATTCAAAAGTAAATAATTAACTCGTTACACAGTTTTTTACTTTTTAATTCTTCTTAATGTTGATTAAGCCAATGGGCTCCAACTACAATATCATTTGAGAGTTGATCATAAAATTTTTTAGTACTATTTTAAGAGTTTTTAACAATTAAACTAATTAGTTTTGTCGAATCAATTCTGTGAATGATTTTCCTAATATTTCCTTTCAGGCCATTTTATTTGATAACAGCTAGGAAATTATTAGTAGACGATTGTAATTTGATCAAAAAGAGTATGTAGTAGGTGGCAAAAAGACTTTTTGAGAATAGTCCAAACCGCGAGGAAGATGCTTAGTTGCCAATTGAGAGAGAAGGAGAGTCTGGTAGTCATAATATTTTCTTTCAATATTGTAATTGGGATTCAAATCTCATGTAATAAAAAAAAGAGAGAATGGTATATAAAAGTTCAAGTATTCTTCTTATCTTCTTTATGCTCCTCTCTTTTTCCTTTGCATCTCCTAACAGGAGAAAGCAATACAAACCATGCAAAGAACTGGTCCTATATTTCCACGACATTATCTACAATGGCGAAAACGCGCTGCTAATGCCATATCAGCCATAGAGGGTTCACCGGAATGGGCCAAGTGATCCCTATTGGCCCATCTGGACCATTTCGGTGACGTGGTAGTCTTGGACGATCCAATAACGTTGGACAACAATCTGCACTCCAAACCTGTAGGAAGAGCACAGGACTATAATTATACGACAGAAAAGATGTGTTCACAGCTTGGTTAGGTTTTATTTTTGTGCTTAACAGTACAGACTATAAGGGGAGTATAAAGTTTATTGGGGCAGACCCACTTTGCGTCCGCTGCTGGTGGCACTGGTGACTTCTTCATGCATTGGGGGGTTGCTACTCTTATGACCAATTCCTTTGAAGGGAGTTTTTATTTCGTCTTCGTGTAGATATCAAGTTCTATGAGTGTTGGTAAACAACACTCAAATCAATGTTTCTACGTTTGTATGAATAAAAATCTTCCCAAAAATGTTGAAGTTAAGTCAATGAATTAAGGTAAGCATGCATGTCGTGAAATATTTTCACTCTCTTTAATTATTTGATAAACCATATAATGTCTGCACCGGGGGAACCCATTCGATGGGTTATAAATCAACCCAAGCAATAAGAGGGCCACGATATCATACACTAAACTACCCAACCTTACGAATTTACGATTGGCTTAATGAGATATGATGTTAGATAGATCTCTTGATCAACTTTCCGATTTTGACTCGTAATTTAGATATGAAAAAAATTACGTTAAGAGAGTAATCTCATAAATGAGTCACTATAATTCTTGAACCGAATTAATTAAAATATGATTTCGGATACTAATCGATATAATACAAAAAAAAAAGAAAAGAAAACTACCCAACCATCACGTTTACAAATAACCCTGGCTTCTTGCTCGGCTTATTGGGTTTTGGGTCTAACTCATTAACTTATAATGAATTATATATAAAAATATATCCTAAATATAATTTATATCATATAATTATTATTCATATTAATTTATATATATTAGGATAAAATTTATAAGAGTGGTAATAAGTTAAATATCTTATTAGATTTTCAAATAAATCAGGTTAAATCTATTTTTTTAATTTATAATAAACATAAATTAGACTAAGATTAATAAATTTTATAATAAATTGAACTATTAAAATCTTGACCTGACACGATGGATTATTGTGATTTGTGTGTCCACCTCAGGACACTTCTTTATTCTAAATATTATTATTTGTTAATTAAAGCCAAAGGTTTTCATAGAGACAACCTCTTTTCTTACAAACTAAAATTTTCTAATGAAGTTCTTTAAATAGTTATTAGATAAAAAACCCTTTTAGTAAAAAAAAAAAAAAAAGAAATCTAAACAAAGAAGTTAATTACTCTCCTATATATTCGTGTTCAGGATCTCATATTTAGTTTCCTAAGTGTCAACAATTTCTGATTTATAAACTATCATTATATCTATCAAAAATGGCACAAGAGCAAGCGCATAAAAGGATTGGAGTTCAAAGCTAGTTGAAGTTAGAAAGAAGGCAAGCTTGAGTTGGCTGTTGACGACTTCTAATTTTTTCAATTAAGGATTACAGAAGTAAAAGTAAAATACTCTTTTCAGATTTCTCTATTTGTGCTTTATTTCTTTCAATTATATTCAAACCATAACAACTCAAATTTATTGTATGTTGTTATGGATTTGATTTTTCTTATGGCATTTTCTTTTGGTCTCCATTTATATTTATTTTAATTAAAATTATAAAATTTTATAAATTAAAAAAATTACATTATCATTATATTAATAAAATTTGTATATAATTTGTATATTATATATTTGATTTAAACTCCTAGCCTCAACTTCATTCCTTTTTTTTGTGCAAGTGGGTTATTTCCTATTAATCGGTATCCGAAATTCACCCAACTAATCCGGTCCTAACACTATAGGGCCCTCCGTGAAGGGATAAACTCTCTCAAATTCTATTTTTCCATTCCTATGGTTCAAACTCAAAATCTATGATAAGGGAGTACAGGCTTGACCGTTACACCTATGGGAGTTTGGTTTCTTAGCCTCAGCTTCCTCAAACGAGACTTGCGTATTAAACTTTTTTGTCTTGAGCTGTCGGACACTATACCCTCTTAACCAAAAGTCTCGAGTTCGAGCTCTGTAAATGACAAAAAAGGATTTGAGAGATCAAACTCTTAAAATAGATTTCACAGTATTTGAATTGGATTAGTCGGATAAAAACTCAGATATTCAGTAATTGCGTGAATAAAACGTGGGCCAAGTTACAACTCCAAATGGTGCAAATATTTAGCCCGATAATCATCAAGTCGGATCTTCTTGGGCCTTGAAAGAAGAGTGCTGCTCATTGGGCCTGGTCTGCATCTAGACTCACCGACTCCCAAATGTTAAATAATTGACCGAAGGAAGACTCTGGCAGAATTGAAAGCCCCCCCCCCCCTCTCTCTCTCTCTCTCTCTCTCTCTGTGCACAGGCTCGGAGTCTCCTTTTTCATCCTCGATCTCCCTTTACCTCTCGCCGACTTTTCACGATAGCAGGTTCGTCTCTCCCTTGCTGTCTAGGGTTGCTTTTGTGAATTAGGGTTCGATTCAGAGGGTTATTATTTGAAATTTGAATTGAACAATTAGGGTTTGTTCGGAAGAGACTGTTTCTATTTTCCTTCCCGTTGCTGCTATTTGTTCTGAATCTTTGTAATTTTCATGTTGATGGAACGACCGCTTGGATACCCAATTAACGATATGTATGGTTGCTTGTAAAACCTTGAACCGTAATTGATCGAGAAGACTTCCTATTTCTCAATTTCGCAAGTTAAATTTAAATTAATCGTCTCTATTTGGATCTCTTTGTGTTTTGTGATTGTTCTCAAAATTAGGGTTAATTGCCTTTCCGCTGATGTTTATGGTGATTTGTCTTCTTGTCTAGGATCCTTAATTTCTTCCTTGTTAGATGTAAATTTATGTGGTATAAGTATTTGTTTGGACATTATTTTATTGTTTGACATTTTTATTCTCAAAATCTTTGCAGGATTCAGTTAGACAATAGTGAAAAAATATGACTACTGCAGCTCGACCGACATGGGCACCTGCAAAAGGTGGTAATGAGCAAGGAGGTACTCGAATTTTTGGTCCCTCTCAAAAATACTCTTCTAGAGACCTTGCAGCTCAGACAACCCTAAAACCAAGGTAAGACTGTTTTACCACTCTCCCTTAGATAAATTATTCTGTGCTTATGCATTCTGTAATTCTGCCAACCGGAAAAAATTGGTTGCTTTTCTGACTTTGCCGATCTCATGGGTTTTTATTTTCAGTAGAGAATAGGGATTATTTGGGTTGTTACTTTGGCGTTATTGGATTAGGAGACTTTGATTGTCCTGGAGGATTTCTTAATGTGGTTTATTTATTCCAAATGAGTTAAGTGTAGATTTTCCACAAGTAGAGGGTAAAACTTTGATGTATGATATCCATTTTAGGCCCTTAGTTTCCTGTCCTGTGTTGTCACTGTGGTTTATGATGTCTACCTCTTATTGTGGATGGGCATTTTTCTTAACCCTGGATTTGTCTAGAAATTTATGCCAATGGTTAGTGTACATGCCCAATTTTTGTGCCCTCACTAGTTTTCAGAATGAAGTGTGCTATTTGGGAAGTTTCTTGGAGAATTTGCACACTTTAGACGGTGCACCTCGATTCCAAATGAAAATGCATGAGTGAGCTGGCATTTTTTCCTTGTTTTCCATCTAGTCCTTCATGGTTTTAGTTTGGCCTCAGAAGCTTTGAGCCAAGTTTATTTCACACAATACACAATGGAGTGGTTAAATTCATCAAGATAGCTCAAATTGTTGACTTTGCACCCTACATGAAACAACTGTTTTGGCCTTGGAAAAAATTTTGAAAGTGTTCAAGGCTATCCGCATGTCCTGATTACCATTTCCAAGAAAATGCCAATTTATCCCCTCTTATTCTGAGAATCACTATTTATGCAGAAGCAAGTATCTAGGTTGGTGTGTTTGACTTATATTGGCAGTATAAAAAGCAAAGAACCAAAGTTAAGTTCTTTTATCTGTTGATGCATTTTAGCCTTTTATATTCATATTATACCTGTCAAATGTCATGTGGCTTCATGCTTGTAGCATCTTCCATGCCATATTGAGGCTGGAATTCATGGTTGGAATGATGAATAACAGAGTAGAAAAATAAAATAAGCTTAGCGATCACACTTACAGTTTCTAGGAGTCACTTACCAGAAGAAGAAAGCATCACAATTCCTAGGTTTGAGAGAACTCAAAGCAATTTTTGCTAGTAAAATTCAAAGTCTTCTTATTCCCCTCAGAATAAAGTTACAAGTTTTAAATAGACAACTAAACTGAAGAAAATAGAAACTACAACTAAAACCAAAATTTAGAAACTCTTAAATAAATAAGTTTCCTGAATAATGTAGAAAAATTGAAACTAGAATCAGACCTAAAATTTAGAAACTCCTAAATTAAAAGTAAATCAACTTCACTTGGGAAAAATCTAAATTACAATTTTTCCAAATAACTATGTTGTCTCTTGAAGCATCTATTCTTTTTCTACTCACTTGATCAATCAATTGCTGTTATTTCAGAAAGGATGGTCAGGACACCCAGGAGGAGTTGCAGAAGAGGAACCTTAGGGAGGAGCTAGAAGAGCGTGAACGAAGGCATTTCTCGTCAAAGGATAAGGCCTATGTAGGTATGCCAAGATATGCACATATCTTTTTTCTTCATTCTTTTAGTTACCATGCTTATTCTATGAAGGAATCTACAACTTATTGGGATTAAGGCTTAGTCTGTTGTTGTTGTATTCTATGAAGGAATCTAATGGAAGTTCAATTCGTTTATTGCAGAGGATAGAGACCGTAGAAAAGGAGGTCACCTCCAGCTGGAAGGTTAATGCTCTTGTGTTACTAATTTATGTAAACTATTTTCATAAATCTGTTTTTATTAAATAAATATTATTTGCATGTAACTAAATAGGGCCAAAGAGGGATACAGAAGATCGTATTGTTCCACGCAGTGTAGATGCTGATGATTCTGATGTTGATGTTAAAAGTGACGATGAAAGGTGTGTGAACTTGTCCCCTCTATCTGAATTACAGATGCAGATTCCTTAATAATGCTTGCACTTATCCCATGGGTTGTGCTATAATTTTTTTAGTAGTTTTGAGCAATTCTTAGTTGATGCTGTGCATCTTACAAAACTATAAAATGGAATTGGGTTGGGTGTGTTGTATAATAGTTCCTGAGTATAAAATTTTCTAATGATCAATTTTCTTCCAATTTCAGAAATTGGATCTAGTTTGGGAGAAACTATCTTCAAAATTGGAGGACAGTTGGTGTAAATAACCAATTGAACCATGAGTCCTTGAAGTGATACACTTTATCTTAGAATTTATAAATATTGTAGCATACATCAATTTTTATCTTTGTTCCTTGTTCCATCGACATAATTAGTTCGTAATACACCCCTGGTATCTATTAATCTCACAAAAACATTTGAAATTGTTAGTCCATGATTTTCATGAAGATATAGAACGCCCTTTTCTTGTTAGACTAACAGCCATTTCATTTTAGTGATGACGACAACGATGACGATGAGGATGACACTGAAGCTCTTTTGGCTGAGCTGGAACAAATAAAGAAGGAAAGAGCAGAGGAAAAGCTCCGCAAGGCAAGTCTTCTCTTTCCCAGAGTTAAAAGTGTTTGCGCTGTCCAGTTCTTGCTAATACCTTATGGCTGGTGGTATAGTTTGGCACTAGAAAAAATTCATCTTTTTGATGTCTCAATTCTGATGCTGTGCCCTTCTTGTGTCTTGACTGGCGCTGGGTGCAATTCCTGGCAGGTTAGATTATTAACAAAGAATTTTCACTGTTGGACCACATAAATAAACTAAATCTGTGAGAAAAACTATTAATTGATTCTAAAATGATGTCTTTCTTATGAAATTTTTGCTTAAAGGCTAAAAAGAGTTTGGTGGTAATGAAAATGTCAACAATCTTATGAAATGTGTGGTTATGGTGGTGTTCTGGTCTTATGTAAAGAGTAATGCTCAAATCCCTGAGGATCAGTTATCCAATCAATCTGTTGTGAGATAACATTGTTTCTTAGCTTCTCCTTGGGCCTCAGCTGTGGGCCACTTTCAGGGCTACTCAGCTAGCGATATTTGTGGAGAATGGAATGCTTTTCTAATAAGATTGTTCCTTTCTTTTGTGTGTGTAGAGGATTTCTAATTATTTTATGTACGTTCTTCTTAATTCTTTATCATTTTTTTTTCTTTTTTTCTATCAGAAAAGGAAAAAAAAAATAATATTGCCTTCCCTTTTGTGCCCTTCAAACAAGAATCTTATGGTGAGGTGCATATCATTTTTTTTTGGGAATCTAAATAATACATTGTATTGTTTCCAGGAAAGACAACAGCAGAAAAGAAAAAATAAATAAATAAATAATGCCTTCCCTTTTGTGTCCTTCGAACAAAAATCTTGTGGTGAGGTGCATATCATATTTTTTTTTTTTTGGGAATCTAAATAATACATCTTATTGTTTCCAGGAAAGACAACAGCATAAAAGAACAAATAAATAAATAATGCCTTCCTTTGTTGTGTCCTTCAAACAAAAATCTTGTGGTGAGGTACATATCATATATATATATATTTTATGGGAATCTAAATAATATATCTTATTGTTTCCAGGAACGACAACAGCAGGAGGAAGAGTTTAAAGCCAAAGAAGCAGAACTAATTCGCGGAAATCCCCTCCTGAACAACTCAACATCTTTTAATGTCAAGAGAAGGTGAGTAATCGACCAGAGGTCTTTCATCTTATTTATCAAGGGGTCCCTTCGGGGACATCCGATCTTATTTATCAAGGGAGTTGTTATATGGAAATTCTTTTTTCATGTGTAAGTTGTGGCTTAAACTGATGTTCTCTGCACACTCATTTGTCCAGGTGGGATGATGATGTGGTGTTCAAAAACCAGTCTCGTGGTGAAGCCAAGGTTCCAAAGCGTTTCATCAATGATACCATTAGAAACGACTTCCACCGCAAGTTCCTTCAGAAGTACATGAAGTAAAACTCCATTAAAAAATCTCCATCATGGAAGAAATGGAGGGGGAGACTGGGAAACGGGATTCGGATTTATCCTGGGGTGGGTTAATGTTTTTTTTTTTTTTTCGATTTCTGAGTCATGTATCATACATATAGAATTATAGCCATGAAGCGTGCTCTGTCGACAGGCAACCTCCGACTTGACTTGTCCCATTCTTTTGGGAGTGGATTCAAATCTAAGCAACAATGCGGATGCTTTTTCAACTTTTTGGTTGGCATGCACCATCAATCATTCTATGAAAGGATCGTTGCATACGGCATTAGTGACCGTCCCTATCATTTGGGCCTAATCTGAATAGCAATTTGAAGAAGTTGATTTATGCTGTAATTGAGTATTAGTCAATTGTTTTGGAATTGGGGTCAGTTTTACAGCCTTGTGTGTGAGCTGCAATCATAATTGCCATAACTTAGTTGGCACAGGGTGGTTGGTAGTTACTAGTTGGTGTGCTTGATTAATTTTAATGAGGTTTCGCCGAGTCTGTGCTTCCAAATCCAGTAATGGCAACCTTTGTTGTATAATTGACTTTCCTAAATTCTTTACGAATCGGATTATGTAGACTTGATTGTTGGCCTTTACAACCCGCACAGAAAAGTTCCATTGGCAAATAATACCTCAACATATGCCAAAGATATATTGGTCTATTGGTCTATTGGGGAAAATACCTTTAACATAATCAACTGCGGACGAAGTCGGTCAGACTCCAATTTTATCTGCAAACAAAGCCCGTCCGACCGCCACCACCGAATAGAGAACCAAGTATCATACAATTGAAAGTTGGACTTTTTTATCCACGTCTGGTGGCTCAGTTGGTTTGGAGACTGACACCCCTTAGTCATGGTCGGGAGTTCGATTCCCTATGAGAATAGAAAAATCAACGCTAGGAGACATACACCTCAATTGAACCCTGCAAGCTGTCGATCCAGATTAGTCGGGACGAAGTGGGTTGGTGGCCTAGGTACAAAATAAAAAATGTTGGACTTTTCTACAATTTCTGTTAATGTTTGTCATTAGTCGGTTCCTAACTCTAGGAAAATGAAAAAGGAAACACCATGCACCAGCTAGTTTGATTTATCCTTTCAAGCATACCATGACTGCTCTAAAATCTGGTGAACTCTTCCTAAATTTGTTTAGTCGTATGCATGAAGCAAAGGAAAAAAAGACTGCGTTGAAGGGAACGAATGCGGTCCCCCTTGGACTAATTAAGGATATATCTTACAAGTCAAGATTACTTACACCTACTTCTTTACCTCGGAAGCATTGTACTCAACCATATAATGCAACACAACATTAGCGAATTCTCATCCTAAACTTATCTGAGCCTATATCAAGAACTGATGGAGCCCCAAAAATCTATTCCATCTCTCCTCCTTTTCCTTCTCCTATTCACTAACTCCTTTTCTTTGCAAACCCCAAAACTTCATGCCCGGGAGCCTTGTAGAAGACTAATTTTATATTTCCATGACATCATCTACAATGGCCAAAACTCCAAAAACGCAACTGCTGCTATTGTAGGTGCTCCAGCATGGGCCAACAAGACCATTTTGGCCGGACAAAACCATTTTGGTGACTTAGTTGTTTTCGATGATCCAATAACCTTGGACAATAATTTGCACTCTGCACCAATTGGTCGAGCACAAGGGTTTTACATTTATGACAAGAAGGATGTTTTCACTGCTTGGCTTGGTTTCTCCTTTGTTTTCAACTCTACTGATCTTAAGGGTTCCCTAAACTTTGCTGGGGCCGATCCACTGATGAACAAGACTAGGGATGTGTCTGTAATTGGTGGTACTGGTGATTTCTTTATGGCAAGAGGTGTGGCTACTTTGATGACCGATGCATTTGAAGGGGAAGTTTATTTTCGGCTACGCGTTGATATCAAGTTGTATGAGTGCTGGTGAACCTTTTATCTTCTAAAATTAGGTTTAAAGCTCATTATTTCAATAGTGAGTACCATCCTTCCTCAGTCTCAAGTGGGGTCTCTTCTACCTTTATGTTGTTTGTTTTTGTTCAGTTGCTTCAGGGGAATGCAGGTTCTATGAAATTGTAATCTAAGAGTGAATATCTGTCCGTGAGAATAAACAAATGCAAGTTTAACATCTAAACTGTCGTGTTACCTTTTTTGTTTTTTGGTAAGCCTGAATTGCGTCATTGAAATTTTCAATAATACTCATCAAGGCTGCTGATTGGCCTAAAAACAATTGAATTAATTAAGTCAATGTTAATCTTACAAAATAGCACACCTCCTGTCACATGGGAGAATTGAACTAGAATAATTCAATTTCATGGACAATATCATAGCTCCATCGGCAGTCTTGCTTTCAGAGGGTACCTTTTTCATTTTTCTTTTTGCTCAGTGAAAAGGTGTTTTTTTTCTTTTCTTTTTTTTTTTTTTTGTGAGAGGGGGAATGAGCAATGTTGTTATCTGCTCTTGTGATTATCACGAGAGTTTTCATCTACAAAATAATATTCGGTTTGAGTCCTAATTAATTTCCGGTGAATCTATTATCACGCTTTTCCAAAATATCAAAAGGCCTTAAAACTAAGTAATTTTCCTTAATAAAATTTGGATTATAAAGTAAAAATTATTATTAGAAATGAAAATTTTCTACGTGATTCTACCTCATTATTATAAATATGTTTAAAAAAAAGTATTTAAAAAGTATTTATAACAATAAGTAGAATCACATCAAAAATTTTAAAATCCTACAAAAATAAATAAATACATTTTAAACCCGATAGTAAGTTGATTTAGTGAAATGTGGTATTAGATTTTTTAATCAAGATCACGAATTTGATTCTTGACTTTGGTATAAAGTAAACTACGTTAGGAGGATAACCCCCTTAAATAGGTCACTACAAGTCTCAGATTGGATTAGTCGAAACATGACTCTGGATATAGGTCGATATCATTCTAAAAATAAATAAATAAATACGTTTTAAAAATTTGGGATGCAGTTTGCCAAAGCAATTTAGACTCAAGATGGGCCCAAAGTCGGACCCAGGAAAAATGGGCCTTAGTACAAAGTCCAAACCGCCTTTCATTCCCATTTAGCCACCTGCTCCGCTGGAAAGGCAGCGGTTGATGCACTTGAAAGTTGAGATTACTTTATCCATCTCTCTCTCTCTCTATCATTTCATTTCAAATTGAGAACACTGAGCCACAAACACGAGAGAGAGAGAGAGAGAGAGAGAGAGATGACGCTCTCAGAGAACGTACTGATGAGGACGAATTCGCCATTGCCATTGCTTTCAACAAGTTCTAATTCATTCAACATTAGCATACTTCCCGTAATTCCTCACTCGAGAAGTCGCAATTCCACTCGTCTTTCTATCTTCTCTAGGTTTAATTCGATACCTTTCTCTCTCAATTTTCTTCTTATAATTGTTGTATTCACAACAAACTAAGGTACTAAATTTTGGATTACACTTAAAATTGTCGGCAGGTTTAAGACGAAACGGTCTGCAAAAGTACGCGAGGACTGGTTTGGGAGTTCCACTCGGAGATATTTACCCAATCTGAATGACAACGTAACTTTTCTCAACAACTATATCGACTCTTTGTGTGTGTCTCTGTGCGCGCGTGTTTGATTTGATCTAGGATTGGCATTTCGAATGTTTCTTCCGAAATGTGTCTGAGATTCGGTTAAAAAGAGCAGAATTTGAAGTCTTAAACAAAAATTGACTGAGTAATCTGAACTAAAGCATGCCAAAAGATAAAATGCAGCATGGGTGTTTTTCATAAATTTATTTCTTAAAATTATTTAAAGACAATGAATTTGGACAAATATATGTTTTCTAAGAAACAGCTTTACAAAGTTTTATGTTGTACTAAAACAAAAAATAATTAGAGTTTGAAATATGCTTTATTGGACTCGTGGGGTTTTAACTCATAGTCATTCTATTTTGAGTTCAAGATTTCATTTTCATTCATGAATGTCTCGGTATTCTCGTAAATAAGAGTTATGTTTAGTTGTGTGGCTTAAATGTAGGATGCACGACCTCATACATCCTTCGATGTCAGCTGTTGTTTTGAGAAACTTGTCCATGTTTCTGATATGAAATTCTCTTGGAAGAAATTATGTTACTGTTAAATCCACCATATGAAATATAATTTTTTCTTGATCATTAGGAAAATGCTATATGTCCATTCTATGTATTTAATTCAATTTTAGCATATGCAAGCCTTGCTTTCTACGTGAACATGTTTTTGATGATGTTAATTGACCCTGGGAGGTCCAGTTCTCTTACTGCAGGAGTTTCAAATCAGCTAGGGAATTGGAGCATGATCTCTCCGATAGAACACCAGCAAAGAATGATTCAACAAGTGAAATTCCTCTCTCTCTGGATATCCAAGCGTTACCAGGATTGCTAAAATTTATGCTACTCTTTGGTTTATTCACACTTCAAGACTCTCAACAGGCAGTTGCTGTTCCGGATATTGCTAGTGCGTTGCAATCATTTCCCTTTTTTGGAGACCTCGGAGACATTAGCACAGGTTTTGCTTCAGTCAGTAAATTCTCCTATATCTTTTATAATTGTATCTTCTTTTTCTAAGAACCGTCACATAAAGAAGGAAATCTGGGGGCTACAGTTTTATGTCTGTGCATGTTTTACCAAATTGGGTATCCAACATCCCAGACTGTGGTTGCTCTTGACAATATTTTTGCAATGTTTAATATAATTAAAAGAAAATTTGGAATTTCATTTATGTACAGAATTACCATGAGTTTTGCATTCTTTGTTGTTTTTTTTTTCCAAGTCCCAATTTTACACTTGGCTTTCCAATATGGCTTGCAAAAATTTGTCATAATGCAATTCAAGCAAAGTGTTGCACAAAGATATTTTGCACCAACGAGAAAGTCATACCATTTAACAAGTTATTCAAGTGTATACAATTAGAGAAATAACCTGGTAGTGATTTAAAATATGAGTGGAGAAGAGTTAAACATTTTATCTTATTTCAATATGTGAACTGATCTAGTAGATATAGATTTTGTCACGAATTGTAAACATTCTGAACTTCAAAGACAATCTGATGCATGGTTTCTGAATGGTGGCCATGATGATTCCTTGTACCAAAGTGTAGTTATTTTTTATTTTTGCTGAAATTTACCCATGCGTGTGACTTTTATCATTGAGGACATACAAATATATATGCATTTTTTTTTTGCTGCAGGCATTCTTGTTGATCTTCTTCTCTGAACTTGGGGACAAGACCTTTTTTGTTGCTGTAAGCATTCACCTTCAAACTATTTAGTGTTTCAAAGCGATACTGCTTGTTTAGTGAGCTGTCTTACTGCTTATTCATATGCCTTCTCAACACGATTCTCTTTTCTTAGAAAAGAAAAGGGGTGTTACCGTTTCATTTTTACTTGCACAATCTTTTATCTCCATCTACACAAATAGATTATGGTTACTGCCTAATTACGATGAGATAGACATAAGCCAATTCTAATGCTTAAAGTTTTTAAACATCTGCATGTGGGTACTGCTGATTCTGTCCTAAAATGGATACCTTGTCTTGAGCAGGCACTTTTGGCTGCTAGGAACTCTGCTGTCATAGTTTTCATCGGGACTTTTGGTGCACTTGCGTACGTAACTCTGCTTATGAACAGTGATGCATATGTCATGTGCAATACAAACCTGGTAGTGATTACAATACTCTAAGAGCATAGGATTGTTGCATTTTATTTGCAGCTATGATATTTAGAGTGCAGGGAGGTGGCAACAAACAGAGCATCGAATGAGTTTCTTATGGTGTTAATGGAGGAAAAAGTTGGTAGCAGAGTAATTTCCCGCATCATTTTCCCATGATGTCATTCAAACTGTTAATGATGCATGGCCGTACTTTTCCCATGTAGATAAAACTGTCATGGACTGGTTTTTTTTTTTGGCGGGGGGAGGGGTTTTGGGGGCCTTCATTTAGGATTTTCTTTTCCTTCTCAAGAAAAATACACAGTGCACTTGTGGTCACCTGATAAGGTTTAGTCAAAACCTCAAAGGCTGCTTTTATGTTCGTATGAAGGTGTGAAAAGAAAAAACCTTCTTACTAATTTAGTTCGGGAAAGGCATAACAAACTAAAAAGGTGTCTGTGTATATGTGCAGGGCAATGACTATAGTCTCTGTTGTTCTTGGGCGAACATTTCACTACATAGATGATCTTCTTCCCTTCAGGTATTTTTCTCAATGTTCCTACACTGGGTAGAGTTTCAAGAGTGTTGTATACTCTTGATAGCAAACGGTCATTGTGGATTTCTTCCAGTGACATGCTGGAAAGCTAAGTTAGCATCCATATGGTAGAAAACCTTTCAGTATGTCATGTAATTTATTTGCTTGATATTATTGAATTCATTGGTTGATCAAGCTTTCTCTTCAATGGTAATACTTCTAGGCATATGACATTGCTCGTCTCTGAAAAATTAATGGACTTGTAGCATACTTATTCTTGCTTAGTGTAGTAGCGCACACAGGCAGGCTCAATTCTAGAATCTGTTGCATGAAACGATGCTTCCTATCCCATGGCTTGTATTTAAATTGTTTCTATTCATAGACCATCTTCTTGTGCTTTTTAAATTTACCTGTTTTGTTTATATTTGTTTCTTAAGATTTTGTCTTGCTACTTTGCTAAAGTTGGCTGCTGCTTTTCAGATTTGGTGAAACCGAGTTGCCTGTTGATGACATTGCTGCAGTTTGCCTCCTGGTAATATTTAACATTCCAGGCAGAGGAAAAGAAAAATAACATAGGAAGCAGTCCTTATCATTTCAAAATAAGCAAGCGCCTATTTCTCAAAATCTGATCTTGTCTTATTTACTTCACCAGAATAATAATGTTGCCTGCACTTGCAGGTGTATTTTGGTGTCTCAACATTACTTGACGCTGCATCAAGTGATGCTCTAAAAGCAGAAGAAGAACAGAAGGAGGTATTTTTCTCAATTTGTTGCCTAGTAAATACCTTTAAGACAAATAATTTTAAGTTCTGTTGTTATATTAATTTATGAACTGTAATGATTTTTTTAATGTTTATCATTATGTCATTATCATGGTTATGCATCGTAATTGCTATTTCACTGGTTTTTTTTTTTTATGTATATTTATGTAACCTGTCCATGTCATGTTGTGTCACATGCTTTGTGTTCATCTTCCCCGCTTCATAGGTTGTGGCTTTGTGCAATAATCTTTTTTTTTAAAATTAAATTAAGCACTTGTTAATAGGACAGATTTTGTATGATTTAGGTTGATCACAGTATCTTGTCTTCCCTTTCTTGAATGTTCATTTTTCAACCTAAAGTTTGGACGCTTAATCAATTGTGTTAGAGCACAAAGCAGCATTGTGTGTGTTAGGCACAGCAGGTGGGGGAGTAACTGAACTCAGAGGCATTTCTTGTTTTGTTACCCATTTCCTTATGGGTTTTATCCAGCAAAATTTAGTTTTTCTTAAAATGGTTTCAAGTTTCAACCTGCTGTTTTACATTTTGACTCAGGCTGAGCTTGCTGTTTCAGAATTTTCTGGAAATGGTGCTGGGATTGTAGCTGCTGCTGGCACCATCATTAGCACATTCTTACTTGTTTTTGTGGCTGAATGGGGGGACAAATCATTTTTCTCCACAATTGGTGGGTTCCTATGTAATTGTTTCTTTCTTACTTTGAATGACTCTTCGTACGGTTAAACTCTTGGTGTAACCATGTAACAGTATGTTATGCATGCTATGTGAATCTGGGCAAACAGTGCATAATGTTGGAATATTTTGCTGGTTTTCTTTCAAGGGAATATGCAACGTCCTTTTTCTTTTTTTTTTTTTTTGGGATCACACAAACCTTCTTTGGCTGCTTGAGAAATGTAGATGTGATATTATTAATAACTAAGATAGTGAATGCTTCAAGATAAAATGGAATATCATTCACATTGTACATGAGAGAAAGGCACTTGTAGACTATTATCCTTATGCATGCTTACCTGCATGTCTTTTGACTAACCTAATACTCTCTTTCCTATCCAGCACTTGCTGCAGCCTCTTCACCTCTTGGAGTCATTGTGGGAGCACTAGCTGGTCATGGCGTTGCAACTTTGGTAAAAGATATATGAATTTCTGGAAGATTTGAACCTTTGCTGCTGTTACAATTCAAAACAACAAAATATCAATATAAAAATAATATAGTAAAATCAAATGCAACTTGCAAGATCAATAAGGTCTTGGATGATGCAGGATATTCTTTTTAAAAAAAAAAAAAAACCAGTAAGATTGACTATTATTTGCTACATTTCAAATTTTACAAGTTGAAGTCGGTCAATTATGTGGCGACAAAAATATATTGATACTATGTGCATTTTATATCAGCAACTCTCTCTCTCTCATTTCATACGAAAGTCATGTTGCATTACATTAATCTTCTTTTCTTTTGTTGGCAGCTTGCGGTTTTGGGCGGATCTTTATTAGGAACATTCCTATCAGAAAAGGCAAGTCTCAACCACCATTCCACCAACCTTGAACTAACCATTAAATAAACTAAATATTTTGCCTAATGTACTTTATGAATCCCAACTCCATCTTGCAGTTGCTTCATGCCTGAGTTCTTTACAGCTCTAGTTTTGTTGGTATCGAACAAGGGTAGAAGAGAGTTCCTAGTTTATGCTGCACCAATTACTTCATCTTGATATGTCCTTGTGATCTAAGTTAAACTTTCCAAATCATAAAAGTTGCCTTCGTTTTCTATACAAATATCTGTGTAACAAACAAAACAGTGAAGTCTGTCTTTATACAATCTTTTATGAGTATGGTTCCAACCAGTTATCAAAACTTCCATATTTCTTCTAAGCTGTTACTTACTTGGAAACTCTTCCCTTCATGCTTTACAGTAACACTTCCTAGAAAAATAGGACGGAAAATTAAGGAATCCACTCGCATCATTAGTTCTCTATGTTTTGGTTAGAAGATATTGTATTAATGATAGATACATGGTTCAACTATTATATTTCACAAAAAATAAAAAATAAAAAATAAAAAAATAAAAAACTATATGGGATAAGTGTTGAATTTGGAAGGCTATAGCAATGTCCCCATAGTTATGTTGTTTAGATTCACCATTTTATACACTTAAATGGGTTTAGTCTGGCTGGTGCTGTTCCAGCCTCAAGTCTTTGATCGCATGGTGGTCACCTGTAGTTCTGGAAATTATTCTACCAAAATATCTCCCAATTATCAAGCATGCCAACTTTTGGTAGCAGAGGATTAAGGAGAATATGCTACAGATTTTCATCAGTGGCTACCTTTAGATGGTGGTCCTATATGAACTTTTGGAATAGCTTCTTTCTTGCTACTTCTTAGTGTCCTTGTTTTTTTCCCTTTGCCTCATGAGCATTTACATTTTCTGGTGTATTAAAGGGTAGTTTAGTTGGGGCCTGGTTGACACTATGAAGTACTGTAAAATCTTCTGCTTTCTGGTTTAGGTGATTTCCTACGTTGGAGGTTCTCTCTTTCTATTCTTTGCTGCAGTAACACTGCTCGAGATTGTAAATTAGAGGCCAAGACTGCGCACATTCTTATTCTCCAGTAGCATTTGTAGGACATAACACTGCTTCAGTTTCTTGTCAGTATATGGTCTGCAATTTGTTGTTGTAATGTAATCAATTTTTTTTTTTTAATCAAAGATCTTTTTGTTAGAATACATACTTAGATCCATAATTTGTAAACCTGAAATTGAATAGCTTATTATATTGATCCCCAAATTGAGGATGCTACGAGTGGTAATATAAGGCATTGAAAGCCCCAAGTCTAGTTTGGATTCTTCTATGTGTTAAAAATTTATATGTAGGTGTAAACTCAATTATAAATTTTAAAGGTGTAATACAAAACACGAATTTGGCTTTATAATATTCGGAACGAAGATCATAAATTTCAGAGGAAAAAAATGTTTGAAATTATAAATTTTAAAATTATTATAATATATGGGGATAGTCATCTGCTCACATTTCTCTTCATCTTTATTTATACTCGTAAAATGAGAAAATTAGTTTTAAGTATTTTTTATTTGAGGGAGAGTGGGAGAGAGAGCTTTTCCGAGAAGTATGGAAGGATTGAAATGGGTCTTAAAGTTGATTTTGTTTTACCGATTTATCATTCGATTTTTCATTTTTCTTAGTAATTGTGAGAGAGAGAGAGAGAGAGAGAGAGAGATATGCCCATGTGGCGATTACACGCCCATCCATATGAAGAAAAGGAAAAGTTGACTCTTAGTTGCTTACCAAGTCACCGTGATCAACGCAAACAAAATCCACCCCTTCCTTTTGCCGCCCTTCATAGGAAGGGTCCAAATTTTAAGGGAAATAATTGTATATATAAAATAGTCATCTTAAATATTTATTTTCTGGAAAATTAAAATTTTTATCATTTTAAAATTATAAATTCAAAATCATTTATCATCTATATTATAACATCCCTCTCTCTCTCTCTCTCTCTCTAAATAACTAGTCTTCACGAAATTTATGATAGATCACAATTGGTCCTCTCTTTTCGTCTTTTAAGTAATTGTTTTTTCCAAATGCCATCCCTTATAGCTAACGCAGTTAATTCCGATTTGACCGTTTGGTTTCGGCCGCACTATTTTGTTTACTGCACATTTGTCCGTTATAGCATTAAAAGAACGTATCCTTTACTACTAAAGAATTTTCCTTAACCAAAGAGATTATGGATCAAATTTGTTAAGATATAAAATATTTAATAATGTCTTTTTTTATTAATTCAATTTTTTAATAATTAATCGATATCTAAAATTATATTCTGAATAATTTAATTCGAATATTATCGGATACAATTAAAAGTTTTTTTAACATAATATTTTGATTCAAATTTAAAAATAAATAAAAATGGAAGAAAATTAATAAGACCCCAAAAGACAATGAAGATGGAATATATGCCTAACCGTGAATTGTCTGAAACTTTTGTACGGTGATGATGCTGTTTTCCTAAATGCCACAAAACTTTTAGACAAATGTTTTAATATTTTTCTTTGTTTTCGGCTAATAACCAAAGTGGGGGGTGACGAATTTTATTCATTGTCAGAGGACCGTATTGGGTTTAAGTGGGCTGATAATCAGTGGTTCAGATCAAAAGTATTTCAAAAAACCAAAAAAAAAAAAAGAAAAAGGAATCAATTCTTTTGACTTTTTTTGGGGTTTTTATTGGAAGTTTGACTCTTCAAAAGTTATTGGTGTGGGATTGAATCTATCTTAGCATTAGCACCGCTCCTTTAGGTCTTTGCGTTTTTGCTATTCTTAGGCAAAATGTGCCCTACTCAAAATCATCTTCTTCTCTTTTTTTTTTTTTTTTTTTTTTTTTTTTGTGAAAATCTAGAGGAAAGATTTTTTTTGAGATTTTTTTCTTAAAAAAAAAGCCTGTGATAGCATCTTTTAAATGTCTACGATCCACGCTTGTTTAGCACCGACAGATGCCTCAAAAAGCATTCAATTTGAACGATTGAGATCTCTCGAATCAGCTTGCTCTCGTGGGTCCCTCCAATGCAGACATTTTTCTTACACTCTATACCATGTTTTTTCTCCTCTCCTTTTCTCTATCTTATTGTACAACCGCAGCACGATCATGAGAAAGATCAGGAGAAAAATGTATTATTAATTATTTAAGATTTCAATAGCACTAAATTAAGAAAAATTATTTATAAAATTTACTTGAATAATTTAATAAAAATGTTATATTATATTTTCCTAGTATCTTGATAAGATTTTAATAATTAATTCAGTTTCAGTATTTTCATAATTTTGTCCGAACATAATAATAAGTAAATATTTATATGGTGTGTAAATTATATAATTACCGATGCTTAACTTTTATTTGAAAAATGTATGTAATTTTTTTCGATTTATTTGAAAATTTTTAGCTTGCTACCGTGGACTTGAACCTATCCTATCTTGGAGTCTCTGTTCAACTCATATGCATTGTTATTATGTCAGAATCATTTTTTTTAATAAAAATATTATTTTATAAAAACATAAGCATTTTGGGACCTAATTGCGGGTTAGCTATACGATGCTAAATTCATTCCCGGACCTTATACACCCCCTCTATCATACCATGAGAGCTGCTCATGCCCAGAGCCATTACATTAGCTGCAAGGGGATATTGAAGGCAAGACTAGTGATTGGAGTGACAACATAACAGAATAGCTATATCAGAAGGCGTGGCTGGATCAATTCCTTTTCAAATAGAACAAATATTTATATAGTATTTTAGTTTGACAATGATTTATACTAAAAGAGAAACAAGGTAGATGAAAGTCTTCTTTTCTTTCTCGACCATGAAGTAATACCAAGTTGATGAACTTAATAATCCAAACAAGAAAAAGGAAACTAAAGTCATTTGGTTAATAATATTGTAATTTCGGACTGTATTTGCCACTCCTTTAAATAGAATAAACCAGTCATAGGAAACAATAAGTAAACCTTTTAAAATTTGAATTATGCTGTTTTTTTTTTTTTTTTTTGAAAAGAGCAAAAATCAAATTCATCATATGGTAGGTAAAGATAAGATGATAGATTTAAGAGGGCACGCACGCAACACAACTTTTGTTTCTTTATTATCTTTTTGGAAGCATTTTAAAATTGGGGGGGCAACCCATGAGAAATTGTGCTTACAACTTCAATTTGGTTATTTAATCTGAGGTGACGTAGCATTGGTTGAACAATGCACCAAATTGGAGAATTATTCTATTGGATATGCTTGTTAGAGGAGAGACCTAAATAATATATATTCCCAAATATCGGTTTCATTTTTTTTACATTATCGGTATTCAGAATTATATTTTAATTAATATAATTTGAGTATTTACGGGAATCATATTTATAGGTGATTCTTTCAGCATAATTTTTTTGATTTTCAAGTTTTAAATTTAAAATTTGATTAAAAAGTTTAATATTTTATTATAATAGATTCACTATTTATTGAAACATCGGTTTCAAATTTCACTTACAAGCAACTAGATAAGTTTTGATAAGTTTCATGATCTAATCTTGGGAAAAAAGTATTGGGGTTCCTAAGACAAGTGTTGAGAATCTTTTGGTGAGTAGCCAAACACTTGTGCATAATATTCTTAAAGCACCTAGATAAATTAGTAATGAAAACAAACAAATATTGAAAACTCCAAGAAAGTAAGAGAGAAATAATATTTATTTTAAATAATTTATTTATGTAAATGACTTGGAATTCTATATTCAAATTCAGTTTGTTTAATAAACTTGTTTTAATATTATATTTTTTCTTAACTCGTTTAGTAAAATGAACGAGCCTTGAATTATTAATAAAGAGATTGTTATTTGTAATTTTAATTAAAATAGAAACAGGGTATTTTTCTTTTTAACAGATACTCTATCTTTCTCATATGAAAAATCGATAAAGGAAAACAAGATGTTGGCCTTGATTTTTAATTTATTCGCGATTTGAGAGAGAGAGAGAGAGAGAGAGAGAGAGAGAGAGAGAGAGAGAGAGAGAGAGAGAGAGAGAGAGAGGTAGATAGCGAGCAATTTGTCACATCCCCTTGATCTGCCCAATCCACCCAACCTACCAAAAAAAAAAAAAAAAAATCCATCGGTCAAACTTTTGTGACCCAAATATACCCTTATGGAATGAATTCATAGTCAATGAAAAAATCTAACAAGTAGCTCACTTGATCCAAGAACAAGAAGAACAACAGAAGGGTTTTGGGTGATAGAGAGGGATACTCCGGTCATTTAGAAAACCTTGAAAAGTAAGTACAACATAATTCCGTGAGAGCAGAGGTGACCTGTGGTCGCAGGAAACGCGTTTACCGAGAACCTATCGATTGCAAAGCGGAGAGACGTACGCATCTGACGCCTAAAAAAAAAATTTTTTTAAATAACCCTTGAATCAAAAAAATTTCAAAACTAACCCACGTTTGTCGTGAATGGAAGACGCGATAGGCTATGTCGCGTCTTGAACCTCCGCCAGCCGCAGTAAACGCTGCTCTCTCTCTCCCTCCTCCAGCCGCAGCTCTCTCTCTATCTCCTCCCCGCCGCAGCCAGCTGTTCTCTCTCTCTCCCTTCTCCAACCGCGGCTCTCTCCCTCCCTCCTCCGCCCGCGGCAGTCCTCCCTCCCCCCGCGATAGTCTTCCCTCTCCCCCCCGCCCGCGACAGTCTTCCCTCTCTCCCCCCGCGGCTCTCTCTCTCTCTCTATCTTCTCCCCCGCCGCCCGCGGTAGTCCACTCTTCCTCCCTCCCCCGCTGCCCGCGGCAGTCCTCCCTTCCCCCGCGATAGTCTTCCCTCTCTCCCCCCGCGGCTTTCTCTCTCTCTATCTCCTCCCCCACCGCCTGTGATGGTCCTCTCTTCCTCCCTCCCCCGCCGCCCGCGGCAGTCCTCCTTCCCCCGCGGCAGTCTTCTCTCTCTCCCCCTCGCAACTGTCCCTCTCTCCCCCTGCGCAGCTCCCGCGGCACTCCTTCCCGGATCCTGCGACAGTCCTCCCTCCCTCTCTCCCCCTCCGTGGTGGAGTGCAGCGAGAGCGAGAGGAGCGCCGATGTCGCGTCTTGGAGACGCGACACGCCTCTGCTGCTGACACGTCACAACGTCGCGGGTGCAAGACGCGACATAGCCCGTCACGTCTTTCACCCACGACAAACATGGGTTAGTTTTGGAATTTTTTTTATTCAAGAGTTGTTTTTAATTTTTTTTTTTTTGGGTTAGATGCGTACATTCGTCTTGCAAAGCGACCCATTCTCCATCTTCACGTCCTTTTTGAGGTGGTCTTTTTCTAATGCCCTTTCGTTGATATACATTTCCCCCAAGTCTTGCAAGAATTAATTAAATAAATTTAAAGGGGTCACGTATTACGTGTTCAATGTATGTGGACAGGCAGGGTGTGCAAAAATGAAATTGGGAACTTGCTTCCTCATGTTATACAAGAAAGTGTATTGTGATACATAGCCACGCGGTGAGCATAGAGTGAATTATTTTTTGGGCTTTTATCAAAGAAAGTGTATTGTGATTAGGACCCTTCGCTTTCTTCAGACTAGATGACCGGTGGGATGATTGGTTGCCTTTTACTTCTCAAAATATCTTTAATTTCTTATAATTGACTTGTTTTTTATATTGAATTATGATATCCCTCCTTTCCCCCCCCCTTCATTTACTATTTTTTGGATGCAGTTTTCTTATTATTTTCAAATAAAATGTTTTTTTAGAAATCTATTGCCATATATGAAGTGAAAATTTGTTAAAAAGAAGAGATGAAATAGTAAAAGTGAATATTTTCTTGCGAAATTAATAAAGAAAAGGAATGATAAGGAGACATAGTAAATTGGGGGTGTAATTAGACTAAATTATAAGTTGGGTTCGAGTTGAATTTTTTTCTTTTTTTTTCGTGTCTTGTTAAAATTTACACTTGCTTAATATGATCTTTTCTTAAATTCAGTTTTAAGATTAACTCAACTTAATTTTTGATTTATTTTTTTCAGTCTATTATAAATCATCTAACATAATTCCGTATATCCTATTATGGACCAGCGCCAATTAAATTATTGCAGGTTTCTGATAAAGGAAAAAGATTGGGACGGATGTTGGGTTTTATACACAAGCTATGAGATTTAATTTTTTATGCTATGGTCTTAATTTAATTCGGCTGAATAATTTAAAATCATTATATTTGCTATAAAACTAGGGTTTTCACTATGATTATACAAAAAGAAAAATATATGCACATGCATCTGCATATACATTATGATTATCAAAAATATTTTTAAAATTAGAATGTTAATATTTATTTCGACAAACATTAATATAATATTCACTATTTCCATGAGTATTGCTTTTGGGTTGGAGGACAATCTTGGAAAGTAATACGTTAGTGGCGGCCACGCGCTTAGAGGAGTGGTTGGTCATTATCTTTTCAGACAGGAAATGATTTCTAAGAACAAAATCTAATAGCGGTTTTGTTTCGGCTGAGGAGCGCCGCAGTAATGGAGCCGCGAATCTGGTCTGGACTCTCTCTCTAGAAGTCATTTTTCATTGATTTCGAAATGGGGACCACCCCCTCACATTTTTTATATCACACGCTCCCGAGTTGCACGACGAGCGGTGACGAGCCGCTGCCGACCCAGCCAATTGCGTAGAGGATGACGTGGCAATTGGCTTTTGACGATTCCCGGCTTTTTTTTTTTTTTTTTTTTCCTTTTTTAAATAAATTATTTCCCGATCTCGTTTCGCCACGCCAAGTGACCTCTCAGACTCCACATCCACACACGACCCCCTCGCCCGTCGAAGTACCTTTGCTCCCTCCAACCCACTTCCAACTTACCCACCCTCTTTCCCTCTATTTTAATAGAAATAAAATAATTTTAATTTTTATAACTTCGTATATATTATATTGCTCTTTACTAATAAATACCAACAAAAATAAAAAGAAATATAAAAAATTTACAATCATGTATAACAATGTCTAAAAAGTCAATACACCATTAGTAGGTACATTTATTACCAAGTTAAATAAAAAATTATTTATGAAAAGTAAAAATAAATAATTAAATTTGTGAATCTCAACGATATTTTCAATGTAATTAATTCACAAGATTTTATTATAATAAATACTATCATATTGATATCAATAAAGTTAACAGTAGTTAAATCATTTCTCATATTAACGATCATTAATTATTGATATTAATATTGATATTAATGATCGTGTCTCGTAATTTTATTTTTGTATATTGAAAAATGATTATCGGTATATCCAACAACTTTGATATCAGGAATTTTAATTATGAGAAAAAAAATCAATAACCTTTTAGTTATTTTATTATCTTATTAATATGAAATTATTCTTAGTCTCTAAAAATATTATCTATTAAATAAAAAAACTATAGATCATTAATTATTTTATTATTTTATCGGACACACTCGCAGTATATTACCATTTTCTAAAGATAGAAAAATTAGATCAGGTAATTACTATTTTCTTAACGTTTTCTCTCTCTCCCTTTGCTTATCCTGCGCCCATGTTTCTTAACCTGCGCTACCTCGTCTTTCATTTTTAATTTTCTATTTCTATATTTGATATTTTGGTTCCTCACGCCTCTTCCTTTCCTTACTCGTTATTATTTACACCCGATTTGGCCCCTCTCTCTCCCACTCACCCCTCATATTCTCGCTCTGTATCCTTCCGCCTCTGTCTCCGTCTCAGTATATAGAAGTGCCGGCGCTCGCTCGAAACCCTAGTTTCTTTCGTCTGCACAACTCCATTGAACCACGAAGTAATCGAATTCCAAGGTAACTTCCCTTGATTTCCTAGTTACCTTTTTCCAAAAATCTCAATTCGCTTTCAATTGAATCACTTTTGTTGTTTTTCTTCTCAGATTTGTTTCTCTCTGATCCCTTTTCTGCTCTCAATGTTCTCAATTCCCCTTTATCCTTCTTCGATTTTTTTAATTAATTTTCCTGTAAATTCAACTGTTTTTCCAGAAAAATTCTGTGGGTTCTCGATTTTTTTCCGTCGAAATTTTGGAGATTCGTTGTACAGACGTTGTATTTGAGTTCAGTTATTGTCTTTCTCTTCAAAATTCATAAGTATTTTGTTTAAATTTTATTTTATTAGCTTTATTTTTAATATTTATCCGCTTAATTTCGACTGTGGTTTGTTCCTTCTTTGGGAGTTGAAATCATTTTCGGGTTTATGATTAAATTTGTTTGTTTAATATGTATTGTTTAATTTTTTATTTCATCCCTAATTTTTTTTTCTGACTTTGCAAGCGAGGTTGGGAAATTTATTTGCTTTAATTAGGTAATATGTAAAACTGTTATGGGTAATCTTGTCGTTGGCCTTAACTATTCTATTTGCAAATCAGACCACGACAATAATCCTTTGTTTAGTTTCTCTTTGCATATGATTAATTACTCTAAATCTTGTTGTAATTATTATCTGATTTGTTGTTTGTTTTAATTATATCATAGATTTATGGTGGTTCTATTGCCCCTGGTTCTCTTGGAGTTTGATTGAGAGTTCTGGTTGTGCAAATCGACGCGGGAAATTAGAAGTTTGCTTAGATTTTCTTTTTATACACAATTACATCCTATATTGTAGTCTAGATTTAAGGATGTTCTGTTATATTGAAATTTAATGTTCAACTGGATCCTACTTGTCACGCTATTTTGGATGCTTCCGGTTTGACTATGTATATTTCTTTGAAATTTTAGGGTATGATCGTGGTATATTTATTCAAATTCAAAATTTGTGGCCTGATAAACCCTTGGTCCGGTCTGGCAAGCTAGTGCTCCAGTTACCTGTTCTGGTTTCTGCTTGCCTGAAATTTCTGTTTCTGGCATTTTTTTTTTCGTTTTCTGATGGTTTGTATAGTTTGTTTAGATTATTACTTGCTATGAAATAAAGCTTTTCCCTGATTCTTTACAACACCCCTCTAGGAAATCTCCGAACGCGTTTTCTGTACTTGTGTGTTCTTTGTTAGAGTTAAAATTTTTATATCTCCATAAAAGATCTTGTTGCTTAAAAAGGAAAAAAAAAATTCTGATGATAACGTTGAAATTTTCAAAGGGCGAACCTTGACGCAACGGTGGAGTTGCTCGTTTGGTGACCTCGAGGTCACGGGTTCGAGGTGTGAAAACAGCCTATTTGCAGAAAATACAAGAAGGCTGTGTACATATACGTCCACCCTCCCTCTACCCCTGCACTAAGCCGAGGAACACTTTGTGCACCGAGTGAGCCCTTTAACATTGAAATTTTCAGATTCTTTCCATATGATTAAGCATATGTGGAAAATTATTTAAATTTCTCTTATATAGGTAATTGAGTGTTATCTTCGGATATTTGAAAATTTAGCTACTGCTATATTTAAATTTATATTATAAACTAGTGCGAGAACAGTAAAAAAGAGGACCGGTTGGTATTTGAAGCCGGAAGACCTGCTACAACTACCTGGTATTTGTTGTGCTGCTTTTTGTCTGTTTGTTTCTCTTTACATGTTTTGTTTCTTGTCAAACTCAAAAAACACTTGGTCAGTGTCTATAGTTAGACCCTTTCGGTATCTGCAACTCTAGTATTATTCCTTCAGAAGTTATACATGGAGTTATACTGTGTTCATTTTTTTTTTCATACAACACACCTGTTGACGTACTTATGTAATTGAGTCTATATCTAATGCTCGGCTGATGTCTGCTACTTTAATGGATACTAGCCACCACTGATGTAGCACAGCATACAAGTTGAATTAAAAATATGTATTATGCTGGCACACATGCCAAATAGGGTGTGGTGGCTTTCCATTTTGTGGCTAAATGAGTTCTCTATTGGATGATTTGCTTTGAATCATCCATCGTGGCTGTCTATCATGTTTCATGACGTTAATGGAAGAACATCAATCTTTGTTGTTTCCTTGTCTCTTGCTTTCATATGTAATGCTAGTGCAAAAGTTTTCCAGATTGCCGCCTGACAACTTTTGGTGCCTGATGATAATACATCTGCAGTTTGTAAATCAGTCCTTGTTCTTTAACATATGTTTTTATTTTCTCTGTGGATTTCCTGCTCTGATGTTTTCAATCTGTAGGTCAACCATTGCATGATGCCCATGTTTGTTTCTTTGGATTATTTTCTTTGTTCCTGGTATTTGGTTCTCAGAGATCTCTCTGCTTCTCTTCTGACTGATATGTTTATTCTTGTGAAACAGGATGGTATACGGCTATGATGTTGCAAAGGATTCAAGTTTATGCACTTCCATGATCTTGTGCTGTTGCTGATTTCTTGAGCCTAACTTAATCTTTTCCCAGAAAATGGATCGTCGTGACACTTCCGGATTTGTTAGTGGGGGTGCAATGTCTTCTTAGAGACATCTAACCCTAGTCGTAGTTTTGTATTTTATTTTTAAACCCGGAAGTCAGGTTTGGCTGTTCACTTTTGATTGAGGTTTTGGTTCAAAGAAGCAAGTGTATTGGGTTGATGCTCATGGACCCTAGATTCCAAACCTTTGGTTTTGCTGCTAACGGCTTCTCAAATGCATTCAAGAGTCTAGGGAGCTCCATTCAAGCTACAGGACCTGGAGCTGCTTATTGCATGGATACTGTCTTACGGCTTGATCCTCCGGTTTTGTCAGCACCTTACTTGTCCACCTCAAAAGGAATTAAGCGTAAGTGGAGTTTCGTTGATGGATCTGCAGGTCACCTTGAAGGTTCTGCATTGTCACTTGGGCTAGGCCGATCTTCAAGTTCCTCCGATAGTAAGGGAAGCTCAGCTACAGCCTGCACCTCATTGTCCTCTGGCAAGGAAACTGAGGAGGAGTCCACAATGGACATTGAGTTGGACTTTACTCTCCATCTTGGCAATGAGAAGATACACCCAAAGAAATTGGTTAACTCAAATCCAAAGGCAGCAGACTTGCATCCCAAAGTTGACCTTGAATTAAGCCTTTCAACTGGGCATTGTGAATCTGAGATTAGCAGTGTTTGTCCAAGCTCTGCTGTAGTTCAGAGTGGCATGCAGATGCAACAGATGATTGGTGGTATGGGTGTAGATGAAGAGTTGACATCATCTCGTCAGGAAATGGGCGTCTCTATGCCTCTGATGCATGTTTCATCGAACAAAGAATCTAGCTTTCTTTTCAACCAGGTTCCAAAGATACCAAGCCCAACTTCTACTGGTCCAGAACCCTCATCAAGTATAATCACAGCGCCAAAAAGTTCAGTCACCTGTACTTCCGGGATTACTCAACCACAACAGCCTCATCAACGCAGCAGTAGTTCAAAAACATGTAGATTTGTAGGATGTGGAAAAGGAGCAAGAGGTGCCTCAGGTCTTTGCATTGCCCATGGTGGTGGGAGAAGGTGTCAGAAACCTGGCTGCCACAAAGGAGCAGAAGGCCGAACTGCATTTTGCAAGGCGCACGGGGGTGGCCGGCGTTGTGAATATCTTGGCTGCACTAAGAGTGCCGAGGGTCGAACAGACTATTGTATTGCACATGGTGGTGGCCGACGCTGCAGCCATGAAGGTTGCGCACGAGCTGCAAGGGGTAAATCCGGACTCTGCATCCGCCATGGTGGTGGCAAGAGGTGCCAAAAGGAGAACTGCACTAAGAGTGCCGAAGGGCTTTCAGGACTTTGCATCTCTCATGGAGGTGGTCGCCGTTGCCAATACACTCAATGCACCAAGGGTGCACAAGGGAGCACGATGTTTTGCAAAGCTCATGGTGGCGGGAAGAGATGCACGGCTTCTGGATGCACCAAGGGTGCAGAAGGGAGCACACCCTTTTGCAAGGGCCATGGTGGAGGGAAAAGGTGTTCATTCCAAGGAGGTGGGGTTTGCCCAAAGAGTGTCCATGGTGGGACACTTTTCTGTGTGGCTCACGGAGGTGGAAAGAGGTGTGCCATGCCAGACTGCACAAAGAGTGCAAGGGGAAGGACAGACTATTGTGTCCGTCATGGCGGGGGCAAGAGATGCAAATTTGAAGGCTGTGGTAAGAGTGCACAAGGGAGCACTGATTTCTGTAAGGCACACGGGGGAGGGAAGAGGTGCTCTTGGGGACAGCCTGGGTCAGAATATGGCAGCCCACTTGATGGTCCTTGTGACAAGTTTGCCAGGGGAAAGACCGGTCTTTGTGCTAATCATAGTGCCCAGGTGCATGACAAGCGGGTACATGGGGCTGGCTTTGTGGGGGCTGTGGTCCAGGATCCACTTCTGAACGAGGCTGAGAAGATGAAAGGTATCATGTCTGCTGAGAACATAATGGTTGCCACTATGAACAGAGGCAGCTCTGCAGGTTGGGGATCTCCTTCGATGCTCTCTGGAGTCTCGCATGTCCATGTTGTGGAAGGAGGCTTCTCGTCAGTTCCTGAAGGACGTGTGCATGGTGGGAGCCTGATGGCGATGCTGGCAGGAGAGTCTAGTCTCAGTGGCCATATTGCAAATGAAAGCACCTTAGAGCAATCAAAATCTCACCAGATGCCTCTTAATTGGATGTAAGGTTGCTTTGGATTTGGTGTTCCAGTGATGTTGCCGTGTCCTTTCTTTAGGTGTGTGTGGTGGTTGATGATGAAAACTTATTAGATTTCCTTACTTTCAAGTGATTTATTTAGCACCCTTGTGATACAACAGGGTCAAGATTGTAAGACTTCCGTTACCTTTTCGAGACTCTTTTCTTTGTATATAGCATGTGGTCGTGTCCTAAAGGTTCTGTTGCGTACAGGATGTTTCCTGTTAAGGGTTTAAAGTCTCTGGGTTGGTCAGTTGGGCATTTTGCTTGTAATAAAGGCATTTGGTCGGATTCGCAGCGGTTGCTTAGATTCATGGTCGTTTGGTTCTTTAGGAACTGCTTTTCTAGTAAACTTCTCTGTCTCTTTCTAAATAACGTTGTTTGGGTATTGAATTATCTAGTGCCTTCTGACATTAGAAAGTTGAATTGCTTATGGCGCTGGTCTCTCCAATTCTGGTGCTGGCTTTTGCTTTTTGTCGAGACTCCTTTAATGGTTTTACTTGAAATTGGAGTCGATGATGGTGGTGATCTCTCTCTCTCTCTCTCTCTCTCTCTCTCTCTCTCTCTCTAACCTGTTCTGCCTTGCAACCCCCACGGTCTTCTAGAGAGGAGCAATTGGTGTTAAGATCAATTGAACAAACATCTAATGATCATGATCAATTACAGTGAAAATGATCTTAAGGTTAAACAACGGTCTTGAAAACGAGTATTTCTCTTTTTTAAGTAGACTTGACAGCCGACAAATTTCACAAACAAATCTGTGAGCAATTGGGGCTGCTGCCGTTTTTCTATGGGGAAAATGTATGTGGTCCTTGCCTGTTAATTTTGCAAAAAGGGAAATCAACATGTTTTATTTCCAATTCATGAGCTTGAAATTGATATTCCCTCCCCTGAATTTTTAAGGAAAAAAACTAAATTTATTATTATTATTTTTTAAATTTTAGCTCTCTTAAAAATTATACCCTCTGCACTTCAAAATTATAAATACCGAATATGTATTGCATTTTGTTATCCATATAAATTTTTGGCTCCGTGCCTCAATGTATCCATGTCTTTTCACGAGAAAGGCAAAAAAAAAAAAAAGGGAAAAGGAGTTTTTATTTATGGTTGGAATTCTATTTTTGTTTGATGACTTCAATTTTGTAGAACTCTATCTTCTTTTTCTTTTTTGACATCTTGTTTTCCTGTGAATTATGCCCTCACATTGAACTTAGCGTTTTTCTGCTGACAGACCTTCATGCTTGAACTTGGCGAACTTTTTTTTTTTTTTTCTTTTTTTTTACAATGATTTGAACATGAAATTATCAAATTAGAAAATGAGAGTTTGTACCACTAGACTGTCCCCTTGGGGACGAACTTGGCCAACTTAGAAAGCTCATCAACAGCTTCCACCAAGTGATCAAGGCGCGCAACGAATTCAATGAGCAGAGAAGTAAAAGTGGCAAGCGACAATGCTGCAGTGCTTTCAAGAGCTCTCATTCTTGGCAAAAAGTCAACGCCAAGACCTCCCTCTTCTTCGAAAGCATCAACTTCTCTTGAAGGCCATGAATGCAGCCTTCTTGATTGCTTCCTCATCATTTCATGGTAAGTCTCTACTTGAACCGGTGGAGTTGTGTCTTCAGTTGGTGAATTCAGGTTCTTATCTAAGTTTTGGCTGTTGAGCTCGGGTACCAAGCTCTTTGGGATGTCAAAGACAGTGGATGACAAGGCTAGAGAGAGCTGTGGCAATGGTTTTGAGGGATTTTCCGGAGGCTCAAAGTTTGATGTAAGGAGATAGGAGTGCATGTCTATTGCACGTTGAAGCCTTTCTGCTGAACAATGTAATCTTTTGAGTAAAGTTCCGTGCAGGCTGTGCTTCATATTGCTTATGTCCTTTCCCAAACTTCTTATTAACTCTGCGGCCTGTTTTGTTGCATCTTGGATCTCTTGTTGGAACGTGATTCGAAGGTTGTAGGGTGCCTGAAATCATCAATGACGGGTATGTCAATCACACTGTTCCAAATAAGCACCTGAATCATAGACAATGAGTTACTTCAAATGGGACGATCCCCATTGTGGGTTTGCTTTTGCTTTACTTCTGCTGAAGATCAGCAAAAGACTCAGATACCTCTACTTGGATGGTCCTGCTTTCAACTATTTTTGATTATTTCAGAATATGCTTGAGCCATGCCATAGGCATCCCTCAGAGGGTTTGGATTTCTCAGTTAGTAATGCTAACTGATACCCTCGTCCTCATCGAGCACTATGACTAAGCTGAGTCTGATGTTTGATTAAACCTTTTTTTAAGGGTCTGAATTGAGGATTTTTAATCATATTTAGACTGTTCGAAACCTGGGTTTCGCTTGTCACCATGCAGCACTGCTGATTAGAAAAGTCGAATTTTAGGGGATAAGTTATGCAGTTAGAATGAGTCCCAAAATTCGTACTCGGCCACCCACTAATCGGACCAGAGACAAAAAGAACAATAAAATGTTAGGATAATTCTCAACGGTTCACAACCTTTTCTTTTCCTGTTCCTTTGTAAGCCAAGTCTCATGAGAATATGTCCTTAATTTGCTGTCAGAAACTTGGACTCAATATGCAATCTTTTAGTAGATTCCTATGTTGTAAGCATTCTCTTTGCATTTGGAAAAAAAAAAAAAAGAAAGAAAATGGAGTTTGTAGATTCTTTTTAGTGGATAGCGGATATCCTATTTGTTAACAACATTAATCATTCTGTCATGAGAGAGAAAGAGAGAAAGAGAGGGAAAGAGGGGGGGGGGGGGCGGCGGAATACCTGTATCTCAGAGTGTAGAACACCATGAAGAGCCATGACTTCATAAGCGCAATATCTGAGAACAGCCCCAACTTTGACATACTCTGACCATGGATAGAAAAAATGCCGGAACCTCCCATGCGGTGGCTCCCATTTAGCTGAATTAGCCTTTATTTTTCAGAATTACAAGCACTAGTCAGCCACACATTGCAGTATCAACTTGAAAAAAAATTTCTAACTATATGTGTAACTAAAGTACCAAGGATTCCAATTTTGCAGAAGAGTTCAACATGGCACGGCACTTTCTATAAGCAGGTTCATCTGGAAATTCATCCATCAGAGTCTTTGAAAACTCTGGATGTTCTGTTCCATCATCTTCCAAGTACTTCCTCACACACTCTGAGAAAAAATATTATGACATATATATTTTAATTATTTATTATTAGGGACGATTTATAGAAAATGCAGAAGATAGGAAAATTTTGTTGACCTTCAAGAGAGTTGGCAACTGAAAAAAAGCTGTCAACTAGCTCCTTGTGTAATTGCTCTCCCGCCCATATTGGAAAAACGAGCACATTCACTAAAACTGCTACAAATCCTCCAATAGCGATTGAGTACAAGCGATCCATGGCCGTCCTCATTGGATTTCCCATCCGATACCCGGAAACTATGATCAAGCAATAGGTGAAGAGTATGACCCTAAAGCCATACTCGTAGGGCACTAGAGATGGCCCTAGTTTCATTAACGATGTTATGGCTCCTACATAATATGTCAAATGTGAGACTAGGTTTCATGACACCAATATGCAATTTTTTTACGGTTTCATGGTATCCAAAGAAAGAGTTAAACAAGAATATACCAACTAAAAATATGCTGGCACCAATGATTAGAGGCTCTGCTACTCTCCCACTGTATAAAGCTGCTTGAGCAACAGTTATAGCTAGAATTCCTGCAAGCAAGCTTCCTAGTGCTCTATTGAATCCTCTGTTGAAGGTTGCCCCTTATAAAGTTAACATTTCACAACACAAAGCCATTCTCAGTATTGTTGAAATTTTCCTGTTTCCAGGTATTATATGCATAAATAATGTGGTAATTACATGAAAAACATTCACATACCAACAGTGTATTCGAACATGATGGCCACAGTAAGGATGGACCAGATAATGTTGGTGCCAAAAATCTCATAAGGTGCTCTGAACAATATGAGCAAAGACACCAGTAGAACAGCCAATCCCACTTTCAATGAGAATATCACTCTGCTGCTATCTTCTATGCAAAATTCCCACACACTCCTAAGCCATTGTTTGACCGAAAAGTCTCCATTTCCGGATTCCTTCTCAGTCTTTGGCTCTTCTGCTTTCGCAGATGTGGCAATGTTGATTGTCAAACTACCCTTCTTTCCATTCATTCTCCACTAAACTAGCTCTTCCACCCACAACCTGGGTTTACTTGTTACCGCCTTCAAAGGGTGTGAAACAAGCAAAAAACTTGTACCAATAGGCACCAGTCTTGTTAGAGATGGAGAGACTAAGGCAAGGAGAAGTGGATGATTTTTGTGGTGCGAATAGATGTTGAAGAAGACAATGATTTAAAGAGGTGGGCGAGGCTATGTAGTTGGTGCAAGTAGGGAGAGAGGAGGGGAGAGAAAGCATGACTAGTCAGGACATGACATGCAGAAAAAAGAATAATGGGATTAATAATAGAAGAGATGGAGCTATAAACTTGGATAAGAAGATGCTTAGCCTCAATAATGTTGCATGGATGGAGAATTAGAATCTAACAGTGTATGACCAATGCAATTTTTTTGGTCGCCATGTTGGTTTTTTTTTTTTTTTTTGGCCAAAATATCTTTTCCATCTGGACACAAATTTACCGATTAGCATGATTCATGTTTTTATTATTTGATATAATCTATTTTCCAGATCCAGGTGTGCCCCTAACATCAAAATGAGCAAGTGGGACAACCTGAAAGAGAGACCAAAATGAGAACATTCTTCTGTGTCCAGAGGCATGTGACTAATTACGTAAGGTGGCTGTGGCAAATGAACAGAAAATTAGAACAACGTTGGAAATCTCAATCTAGATCTTCTTGCAACAGAATTGAGGCTGAAAAATATTGCATTTATTCCCAAATAAAATATAGTCATATGGTGAAGGTCACACCTCAAAAGTGTTTTTAAATGTTCCTCCATGCCAATTAAAAAAAAAATTATAGAAAAATGGAGAATATATGAAAACAACAGGCCAAGAGACTTGTGCAACGGAGAAGCCTCATCACCTGAAAGAGCATTTTTTCATCAGGGAATATTATCTTGACTAAGACTGCTATGGCAACAATGAGTTTTGTGTATAGGTGATTCAGACAGCTTTTGTAACCATCACACATATATTTTCCTCTCTCTCTTTCTATCTAATCTCCAACATTTTCTGGTGGAAGATGTGTTTTCTATTTTCCCCGTAGTGATCTAAGCATACTATGATTTTGCAATGCCTCCATTTTTCTAAATTCCCCGGTATCAATCTGTACATGAGGAAAAAAAAAAGAAGACATTATTATGCTCCTGCTGCACCCACTTATTCCTTAAATTTAATCTAGTCCATCTTGTCATTCCCTGCAATATACTGACTCCGGCTGAGTAACTTTTTTCTGGGCTTTTTGTTTTCAATGTTATTTAATCGATTTTACAGTGTTTTGAATAATCCTCAAAGAATGGTTCCCTAGAGTCTCTCATGGTTTCATATATGTTCTGATTTCGTCTATCATCTTCTTATTTATTGAGACAAGGGTCATTATTCTTTAAGAGAGAGAGAGAGAGAGAGAGAGAGAGAGAGAGAAAAGAGAAAAG
Organism: Dillenia suffruticosa; assembly: GCA_033439265.1. NCBI lineage: Eukaryota > Viridiplantae > Streptophyta > Magnoliopsida > Dilleniales > Dilleniaceae > Dillenia > Dillenia suffruticosa. The sequence continues at coordinate 16,950,152 of JAVTVX010000005.1, read as the reverse complement.
GATTTGTGCCAAGTTAGACACTTCTACTAGAAAATGAGATTTTGAGTGAGGGAATATATTCTGAGCATAAAGCTACCATAATTGAAGCATTTTGGTCGTCAGGCAATTGAAGATAGAGGTGAAAGAAACATGCATGGATGGCACAAAATTATTTCTCATACCTCTCCTTGGATGTGTGCTAAGCGTGTTTATGAAGAATCTAAGTGAGAAACTTCGGCTTCCTTTTCACCAAAAATTCTTTCATGTCCCCCAGCAGACAAACCATCAAATGGGAGAAGTTAAGAAAAGAGTGTTTATTCACATGGGTGGTAGGAGGGCATATACCCTTAAAGGAACTCTCAGGTTTCCTCACCTTTGTTACTAATAATCTAATTTTTCCTTCGATGATTTGTTTCGAGTGGTAGAAGCCAATGCATTCAATATATCGATAATCCATGTTTGATTAATTGCTTCTACACTTGTAACTATTACGTAAGGAGTAATGCCGTGAGGATAAAAATATATTTAAGTTGAATTAGTGGTGTATTTTTTTAATTATTATATTAATTAAAATCATGCCACATAAAATGTTGTGAGGTTAGTCAGCATCACTATTCATGAGTATCTATGTCTAGTTGATTCAATAACCGAATACCGACAATCTTAAGAGACACCATAAAAACTTTGCTTTTAGGGTTCAATCTGATCCGAACAGCATTTAGGTTTTATCAAAAAATTACTATTCATAAACAATTAATCTAGGGTGTGGATGAGAATCTTAGAACAAAGAAAATACACAAGACAGAATCCTCAAACGAGAGAGAGAGAGAGAGTCAAAATTTGTGTGTTGTTCAAAGTTGTGCTATATATAACTAAGATGAATGCTCACCGAAGGCATTTTACTCCGAGGTTGCTTCAGGAGATTGCTTGATAGTTGATAATGACTAGTGTGAACATAGAGAGACGTTGAACCATTCTTTGTCAAGCGGCGGCAATCTATTTTTTCCTTTTTAAATTTAACTGATATCTCAAAAAATTAGGCATAGCAAAACAAAACAAGCGAAGAACAAGAACAAAAAAGAATGATATCAAGAATTTAATGACCCCGGACTGGTACTAATTTTAAATCTCAAATTTGGCCCCCCCCCCCGCCCCAAAAAAAAAAAAAAAAAAAAAAAAAAACTCTACCTTAGCACATTTTACCTTAATTTTCATAAATCTTAATGATTCGGTCCCTTATATATAACATATACTTAGTTTCGAGCAATCTAATAATTATTGATACAAAATTAGTTTTGAAAAATTTCAACTCGACCTAATTTGTATGCTTTAATTTAAACAAAGATTATAAAATTTTACAAATATAAACTAAAATTATAATAACATCACTATTTTTTTTTATAGAAATATTTATTTATTAAGAATTGAATCTCAACTTTTGAAAGCCAGATGATAACACCTTTCAGGAATAATTTCAAACTGATGCTCTCCGAAGGTATTCTCCATCCCGGCTCAAATCGCCCTTCCAATCGCCTAACGTTTATAATCCAACGGTTGGGATAATTCCCTTCTAAGTAATAGATCCGCATTCGACTGCATCTTCCCCAATATTAGGCCTTTTTCTTTTTTCTTTATATATATTTTTAAAATTTCTCATTAAGAAAGACGATGTGGGGGGAGGGGATATGTGGACACTGAAAATTAAAATGAACTCCCTACTCCATAATTTTTAATTTTGACCATTTACACAGTATTTTGATCTATTTTGTGTGTTAATTTTGTAATTAGAGGGATTATTTAATGCAGTCCATGGCGAAAATATAAAACCCATTTTAATCCATAAAATTACTAAAACTAAAATTTAATAATTTGATAATTTTATTATTAATTTGTTATAAATGTGTAACATGTAACAAGTATTTGAATTATAAATGGGCTTAGAGTAATAAATTTTTTTTCAAATTTAATAAAGAGTCATAAATCATTAATATAATAATTTTAGTTTTTTTTTTCAAATTTCATTTGTATGTTTTTATATATATTCATATCTTTTTACTAGCGCATCTAAAATCATTTGAATTTCTAGTGTGCATTGAATAGCGACAAAGAAATAAAGAGTCATAAATCAAAAAACTATGTTTTAATTTGGTTTAATAAATATTTTAATTAATTCTCCGATTATTGGAATTTAAACGTTTTTGACTTTTTGCCATTATAGAAATGTAATAATTTAACCCTCGTTCCATCTTCAATTACTCAATGCAATTCCATTTGCGGACCCTACAGGTACTTACAGACAATGTGCAATCTCTCTCTAAAGCCCATTTTTGTCATTTCATAATCTCGTCTTCCAAGACCAAGGCCCGGATTGTTCTCGTGACAGCGGCACAAGACCGTCATCCATTGTCCATATCTCTCATCAGTCATCGTTCCATCTTCATCCACAAGGTCAATAATGGGCAACTGTAACGGCCTCCCTTCTTCTCTCTCCTCTGCCGGCGACACCCACTCCGCCACCAATAACCAATCTCGGCCGTCTAATAGTCTCAACATCCGCCCTAACCCCACTCCAAAGAACTCTCCTCTTCCCTCCTCCCACCGCCGCCTCTTCTCCTCCGGCTTTGGCTGGTTCCTCGGCCGCCCTACGGAAGACGTTCGTGTCATCTACGAGTAGGATCTCGATCGCTCAGCGTTTGTAGTCCAACGGTCAGGATAATTGCCTTCCAAGCAATAGACCCGGGTTCGACTCCCGGCAAACGCATCTTTTCTGATTTCCCCCCCTTTTTTCTGGTCTTTTCTTTCATCACGATTCACAAGTGCGGGGCTTTTTTTTTTATTATTATTATTAGATGTGGGGGGTTGGATTTAGCAGGGAGTGGGGAAATGGGGACACTGGAAAATAAAATGAGGTGCCTACTCCATAATTTCTAATTTTGTCAATTTACACTGTACATATATTTTGATCTATTTTGCGTGTTAATTTTGTAATTAAAAGGATTCTTTAAGGCAGTGCACTATAGAAATGGAGAAAATATTAAACTCATTTTAATCGATAAGACTACTCAAACTCAAATTCAATAAAATGATTTTTTTATTATTAAATTGTTATAAATGTATAACATGCAACGGGTATTTGATTATAAGTGATCGAGCGTTGAGTAACAAAGTATTTTATTTTTTAATTTCATTTGTATGTTTATATATATTCGTATCTTTTTACTACTGCATCTAAGTCATTTGAATTTGTGGCATGCAATTGGATAGGACCAAAGAAATAATGAGTCATAAATCAAATATCCATGTTTTAATTTTTTTTTATTTGATTTAAAAAATGTTTTAATTAATTTTCCAATTATTCAAATTTAAACGTTTTTGACCTTTTGCAATTATGGAAATGTAATAGTTTACCCCTCGTTCCATCCTAAATTACTCAATGCATTTCCGTTTGTAGACCCTACTTACCGACTGCGTGCAATCTTTCTCTCAAGCCCATTTTTGTCATTTCATAATCTCGTCTTCTTAGACCAAAACCCGTATTGGTCTCGTGTCAGCGGAACAAAACGGTCATCCATTGTCCTTAACCCGTAGCTTTCGTCGGTCCATCTTCATCCACAAGGCCAATAATGGGCAACCGTCACGGCCGACCTTCTTCTCACTCCTCCGCCGGCGACATCCACTCCTCCACCACCAACAACCAATCTCCGCCGTCTAATGGTCTCAACATCCGCCCTAACCCCTCTCCAAAGCCCTCTCGTCCTCCCTCCTCCCACCGCCGCCTCTTCTCCTCCGGCGTTGGCCGCGTCCTCGGCCGCCCTATGGCAGATGTTCGCGCCACCTATACTTTCGGCCGCGAACTCGGCCGCGGCCAATTCGGCGTAACCTATATTGTCACTCACAAGCAGACCAAAGAACAATTCGCCTGCAAATCGATCGCGACTCGGAAACTAGTGAACCGCGACGATATTGAAGACGTCCGGCGAGAGGTTCAGATCATGTACCACTTAACCGGTCACCGTAACATTGTGGAGCTCAAAGGAGCTTACGAGGATCGCCACTCGGTCAATCTCGTGATGGAGCTCTGTGCTGGTGGTGAGCTTTTCGATCGAATCATCGCCAAAGGGCACTATTCGGAGCGTGCCGCCGCGAATCTCTGCCGTCAGATCGTGACTGTTGTGCATAACTGTCATACAATGGGGGTTATGCATCGCGATCTCAAACCGGAGAACTTCTTGTTCTTGAGTACTGACAGGGAGTCGCCTTTGAAGGCTACTGATTTCGGTCTCTCAGTCTTTTTCAGACAAGGTAATCTCTAATTCCTGTCTCTATCAATTGTATTGTGAAATAGATTTAATTTAAGAATTTGATTAATCTGATTGAGCTTTGGAAAGGGCAAATTTGTAGGCCTGCCTTTTGGATGTGCAACGTAAATGTAAAAGAATAGTGCCATGGAGATCAAATGAGTAATACCAAATTGACTGAATCTTACGTGTAAGAGTTCACCTCGGCGTGTTTAAAACATACTTGTAGATGCAACTCTGATATTCCACTGTAAATCTCTTCTCTAAACTCTCAAGCTATGAGCTGTGAAGAGGGTTACTCAAATTCTTTTAAATGGATAATGCAACAGAGATCAAATGAGTGAAAGATTAGGTGGACTAAATCCTACATACAATCCACATCAGCATGTTTTAATTTTTTTTTTTTTTTTTGGCTGGACTATTAAACAGGATTCTATATGTTTGGTTCTTGACCCATTTGGTCCAATAGCATTAGTTAAAGCAAAAACTTACAAATTATTATAGGGCAATAAAATTCTAAGTCATCCACATTGATCAAAAAGCTTTTCATGACTGATATGGTAAGCAACCATTCTACAAAATTTTGTTGGAAAATCCTTTTATGATTAACAACTTTGGATGCTTATTTGCCATGTCATTAGTGATGTGTATTATGGAGTAGAGCATTTTTCTTGGACTAAATGTTCACATAGATCCTTCTCGGTCGTACAAAATATAATTCTTAAGCATCTACCGGGAAGCAGTTTGTTCTTATTAGTTGGCCAAAGAATTTATAAAGGAAATTAAATTTTTTCTAAAAAATTATTCAGAGGATTTGTCCATTTCGAACATTTGGGTTGTTTACCATGCTACTTGAGTTCTAAGGAAAGAGGCAGAGTATTATGTTTTCTTATAACTTAATGAAGTACGTACACAATAATATAGAGGTGTTCCACTCATTAAAGATGTGGTGGATATGCTACAACACAAACCATGTTTAACTTTTTGTCATTCCTTTTAGGACCGGACACTTCTCCAAGGCTATTTTGATAGTTTTGGGATGCTTTAAGAACACTTCTTAACGGCATTTGAATTATTGCTTATTTTCTAGCTTTGAAATAATTGTTATAGTTGGAAATCATTATCATAAATGTGATTTTTGTACATTAAATTAATATTATGCCATTTGCAAGGAGAAAGGGTAGACAAATAGCAACTGATTTATTATGTTATGTTTTCAGCATTATTGACAGAAATTATGAAAACTGGTGCCCGAATAGTGTGTGAGATTAATATCTCTCTTTTTTCCGTTTTGGGAGTTTAATATATTTTGTACCTTTTCTGTTACACTGAAAATAATTGTATGAATAATAAACTTGATAGCTAATTGTAGAGACCCAGTAAGACTATTCCACAGCAAGTGTTGCCACGTGCTGTGCATGTCATTCTTTAATTGTGCCTTTCCCCATCTCCTTTCTCTTGGGCAGAAAATGAAGGGCTAAATATATTAAATGAAAGAAAAGGATGCAAATCTTTGATATCATGTTTTGAACCTTAAGACTAAGCTTCTTGTGCTGGAACAGAAATATGTAGCAAACTCTAAGATTCGGTACAAATAATGTATGTTAAAGTGATATCTGTTATACTAATTTTCATTTTTGTATTTATTGAGATTAATTTCATTACTTTTTCAGCAAGAGGATTTTACTTTATGTACTTATTTTACCAATTCCTTTGAAGTTTGAGAAGATTGTTGTGGATTAAGGTTTGTTTTGATCTTCAAATTGTACAATATGGTGCAGGAGATGTATTTAAAGATCTTGTTGGCAGTGCATATTATGTTGCTCCTGAAGTGTTGCGCAGAAATTACGGAGCCGAGGCTGATATTTGGAGTGCTGGTGTAATTCTATACATCCTACTTAGTGGGGTTCCACCTTTCTGGGGAGGTATGTGTCTTGTTTCAACTGGTGCAGAGTACTCTATGATATAACCAAAATTCTGTTACCAATAAACTCTTAGCTGTAAAATCGATCCCACATGCTATCTTTTCTACTCTCTAGCAAGTATGTTGTACGAATTTCCACTTAAATTACAGTATATGAAGCTTGATCTAAGTTACTTTTGGTTCGGAAGATTGAAGAAAGAAAAAGCCATTATCCTTTTTTTTTTGCCCTCCATCTCTCACTAGGGATTATAAGCTGTTATGTACAAAATTTTCTGGAGTTTGAATTTTACCAAAAATGATAGAATCGTGACTCATTTTTTATCAAGTTGTGGGCCAATCTCTGCTAAACTTGCCTGACTCTTTTAGGTATTTTCCATTCTGCATTTCTTATTATGCAGAAAATGAGCGGGGTATATTTGATGCCATACTGCGAGGACATATCGATTTTTCATCAGATCCTTGGCCTTCCATATCAAGCAGCGCCAAAGACCTTGTAAAGAAGATGCTTCGTGCTGATCCTAAGGACAGACTTTCTGCAGTGGAAGTTTTAAGTAAGTTGCAAACTTTAGCTTGTTTATTGTTTATTTTTGGTTCTTGAGTACAAAACAGCCTTTTCAGGCTTACAGTATCACTCTTAAGAATGTTTTAGTGCTGTTGCTGTCCAAATGGAGGGAAAGGGGGGAGAGAGAGGAAAGTCATGCCATCTCTCCCTAAACTTCACCCGGTCTTTTACTTGAGCCACATGAGGTGTAATTTCCTTCTCATGAGCTGTTTGGAGCCTAAGCTTCTACTTGATATGGCATAGTCATTGCTTTTAGAGAGGATAAATGTAAAAAAGATGGGTAGTGCAGTGAATACTCAGAAACTATACCACTTGAATAAAGTGTAACCTAGATAACAATTATTATAATTATTTTTTTTTTTTTGGGTTTTCACCAACTGATATTCGAGTTTTACCCGACTAATCCAGTCCAAGCATTGTGGGGGTCCAATAAGGGGTTGGCTCTTTCAAATCTCATTTCTCCATTTCCTTGGCTTGAGCCCCAACCCTATGGTTAAGGAAGTGCGGTGCCCTACCGCTACACTCATGGGAGTTTGGTGATAACAATTATATTAACAGCAGTAAATCTTGTTGTAAAAAGTAGAAATATGCAATCAGCTGAATGAGTGTGATACAAATATACCCTGTACACTGATTAGCATAGGATCTCAAACTGGATTTAAAGGCTTCCTCAATGAAGTGGGCCTGCTCAATTAGCAGGATGTAGATCATTCTTAATAATTTGAAAGTGCCACCGGTGGCATCAGAAAACAAGGGATTATAGCCTTCTAATTTGGACTTCTTTTAATTGTGGATTTTCCTAATAATTGTGCATTAAGTTCTGCCTCAAGATCTTTATAAGGTACACTAAAATGCAAGGGACATGAATTATTTGGCTTCTGGGCAATTTAGAATAGAGCAAATTCAGGTTCACTTGATTAGAAACAGGGCATAAAGGACCTACCTAACATGGCTTTTTCTTTGTGAGACAAGTCCTAAGAGGCCGTAGTTGTCTATCTTTACATCAATAGAGGTATTCCTAGAGGTTGCTCAATAGAGTAAGGTCTTTGGTTTTATTACTGCCTTTTGAGAAATAAGGCTATTCATTAGTGAGACTGGCTAGATGTTGCTATGTTTCTTGGTTCTGTTTTTTCCTTTTCTTTGCTTACCTGCAAAGTCTTGAAAGTGAAGGTTTAGTTTATCAACAAAATATGGAAAGAATCTGTCGGTTTTGTTCTAGGTTTATCCTGTCATCCTTTTTCCTTTCTTTCATCACAAAATGGTGGAGACAAGGTCTGAATTCTGATACCTGACATACAAGTTAGTTGATTACCATGGTGGAGGAGTTACAAAGTTTGCTTATACATGTGCTTGAGCTTGCTTTTGGATTAGCCAAACAAGACATTCATTTTCAGCCAAGGTAAATGTCTGAGTTGCCAAGTGCAGAGGGTGTTCTGGCTGTTGCTTCTTAGGCAGACAATGACTTTACAGAGATACTTTGATTTAAGACAAGACAGTAAGCTAGCTGGCTTTATTAAAAAAATTTATTCAAATTTCATAGATAATGATCTCATTGTATTATTCTTTGAAATGCAGTCAAACAGAAGCATTGTCTCATAGGCTGTGACTGTAATACCATAGCAGCATTGTTAGGCATCGGCTAACAGTTGCTAAGGCCATGGTACCTGCTGAAGTTCCTTCTAACGGCTAAATCAGGTCATGTTTAAGCTGAAAAGAAACTAGTGTTAACCAATATGTCTAGCAACCTGTTGAATTGTGTTTGCAGGAAACAGACAAAAATTAACGAGCATGTCACTTTTTAAATACATGCAGAATGCCAATAATTCTGATCATGGAAGTGCAGTAACTACACTCCAATCCTGGGACTGTTGTTGCATTTGTTGCTACTTTCCTGTGGTTAAATTCATCATTGGTGGCTGTATAATAGAAAACAACCTATAATAGTTTACTAGCTGGGGCAATCTTGTGTAGACTAGGTATATAGAGTGAAAGCAAAAGGGAAATCATAAGACAGATTTAAGTTGATGCATTACTAGACAAAACTAAACCTCTGAATTTGTTTTGCAGATCATCCATGGATCAGAGTTGACGGTGATGCATCTGATAAGCCCCTTGATATTGCTGTCTTAACCAGAATGAAGCAATTTAGGGCAATGAACAAGCTTAAGAAAGTAGCACTAAAGGTGTGACAGTGTTTAAGTTGTGACTGCCTCATCAATGTTGATCATTCTTGTCACTTTCCTTACTTGAACTTCTTTTTCTTCCAGGTGATTGCAGAGAATCTTTCTGAAGAAGAAATCATGGGCTTGAAAGAGATGTTCAAATCCATGGACACGGACAATAGTGGAACTATCACTTTTGAGGAGTTGAAAGCAGGCCTTCCAAAGCTTGGAACAAAGATTTCTGAGTCAGAAGTGAGGCAGCTGATGGAAGCGGTATTGATACTAGACCAATTTAGCATCACATTGGAACTTTGTGATGATCTTAAGTGGATGATGATTTTTCTTGAAAGCATAAAATTTAGAAAGGTGTCAATATTATCGGATTGACCAACCAGACTTATCTCCCTTGCCACTTCTTTCCATACAAAAAACTGTATCTAGCTCTGTATCCTGTAGGAATTGCTTTCTTTGCCTTATGATTAGATGCTTTAAGCTTGAAAAATATCCTATTGCTCATTTGCCTTCCTCACCCATCTAAAAAATGTCGGGCATTAAATTCCTCTCATCTTTTGTCCAGCAATTGCTCTTTCCACTTGCTTGGAGATTCACAATTTGTATGGTAGGAGGGTTTCTTAGAGTTTTATGAGTCAAATATCCATCATTTCCTTCTTTTCCCCTCAAATTAGATCCAAATTCTGTGTATGATGTTATGTTGCTAAACATCTGCCATCTAAAAGCTCATCAGTCGGTGACGTTCAGAACAATCGGTGTAGCACGGACTAAACGACGATGGTCAGACTCTGATTAACCGTGTGAGGTTACTGAATTTTTATAAGGGTAAAGGCATATTAATATATAATTGGTACCTAGGCTAGAGCACTGCAACCTTGTTAAAGAGAGGGAAGTGTGATGATTACATTGAATAAATAGGTCCTCTGAGAAAGGATGGGAAGATTGTTTTGGTAGAACTATCTTATTCCAATAATCTTTATCAAAGATGAAATTTGAAAGTGAGCCCTTCTTGTTATGGCAATGTTTTGCAGCCTTATTTAGCACTAACTGCTGTGAAGGTTGGGAGCAGAGGAGTACTCCACTTCCCTCCATACTCTTGTTACACTAGCCAGTCAGTCATTTTCATGGCATGTGGCCTATTGCATTGCAACTGCCTGCCCACTTTTACTCATATACATGCAAATGAATTGATATATTGTGGGTATGTGGGCATATATATATGTATATTTTATATGTTAAATATCACATTGCCATCATCTAAGACTTAATCTATTTATACTCGGTAAGACTTTATGCAGAACAGACCCTTTTCTTTTTGTTGCCTAGCAACAACAAAGGTGGTTGTCTACCATTATTATTCGGATCTGAATTTTGTACTCTGTTTTCCCATCCCAGTTCATTTATGAACAGAAGCCAACTGCAGCAACCTGGTACTATTTTGTGTTGGCATTGCTCTGATTAGTATAAGATTTAATAATATAACAACATATGATACGTCGAGCTTTGCATTCTTGCCAACCCAAACCCCACCCCCAACACCAAAAGAAAAAATAGGACAAAAGATGCAACTGAGATGGCATGTATTACCCGTTTTTCAGGCTGATGTGGATCGCAATGGAACAATTGACTACATTGAGTTTATAACAGCTACAATGCACATGAATAGAGTGGAAAGGGAGGACCATCTATACAAAGCATTTGAATACTTTGATAAGGACAAAAGCGGGTATGTCTCATTTCCTCAACAATTTGTAATGCTTTCGTGGTTTCTTAAATGCATTAGTCCCTTTCTTTTCACCCTTTTTCTTGACTGTTAATTTTGTTACTTTCTTGTGCCTTGCCTCTTAGTTACATTACCATGGAAGAATTGGGGCACGCCCTTAAAAAGTACAATATGGGAGATAAGAAAACAATAAAGGAGATCATTGCTGAAGTTGACACTGACCATGTAAGAATTCCTTCTTTTCCCTCCCAGCTTTGGTTCTTTTCACATGTTAAATATTGAATGACTCGACGAATTGTTTAAAATAAATAAATAAATACTTGTACCAAGTTTTGTGTCGATTCTCCCTGTTTTCAAGGTAAAATTTTATGAAACCTATGAAGACTATCACCTGGCGGCAACCTGTCCATACAATTAACCGCCATCATAGATAATCTACTGGATGCCTCTTGTGCTGCTGCTGCTTTGTTCTGTTTTATCTTTTTCAAATGATCACTTAAACCTTCTTTCACAGGATGGAAGAATCAACTATGAAGAGTTTGTTGCCATGATGAGAAAAGGGAATCCTGATGTTGTCACAAACAGGCGTAGATAGTAAGCTTCAGGATGGTTCATAAAGAGTTGCAGAGAGCTTCAAACATGACTGAACCAGTTTTCAGAGTCATCAGTTTTATTTGGCGTTGAAGTTTCGTATGCAATCTCAGCTTCGACTGCCTGCTGCGGCACGATTCTGGATTCTTCAAAAAGTTTGACCTTACCATACCTTTTCTTCCATTTAAAATGTGTAAAGAAATAGAATGGAATGCAATCCATCGAATATTTGTGGGAAAATTCATGTCTCAACTGGAAATTAAAGCTAAGTTATAAAAGCTGCCACGTAGGGGATTCCGAGAGAAAATACGGAACTGTTCTTTGGGGAACTGGGAAAGTTTGGGTTTTAGGAGCTGCATTTGCTTGGATGTAAGTTTTGCAACAACATAACTCCAAAAGTTGCGCTGTATTTATTCAGTTACATGCGATCTAGGATTACTCATGGCAAAGATTTTCGGTGTGATGTTACTCAGATGCAAAAAGCTAAATTTGACCGACTGGTTTTGTTCAACTGAATGTAAGGTTAAGTATCTTTAAATGATCGAGATTTTACTTCCGTTGGGAATATTGGGTTCTTATGTGTATGTAGCATTATCTGTTGGGAGACCTGTCCGAGTCATTGTAACTGTCTATCTGGATTAGTCGGGATAAAATCTCGGATACCGGACGATCTTCAAGATATGGTATCAAAAATAAATAAATAAATAAATAAATAAATTTTTGTGTATATAAGTATATACACAAGCATCAGAACTTGACTTGTTGCAAAGGATAGAACGGCAGCGGCCGTTATAACGACAGTGAAGCCGATGAACATGGCAATAGACGATTTAACAAAAACCCGGCGCTTGAACTGCTGCAACTTATCAGGGCCCGGAGCGAGGTGTCTGCTTTCTATTGATCCTCCCCTGAATGGTTCGCTTCTTGACCCTTCTCTCTCTCTCTCTCTCTCTCTCTCTCTCTCTCTCGCTCTTTCCGGTACAAAGGACGGCAGCTTTTGTGTTGTCTTGCACGAGCTAGAATAAGAATTGAGATCGACTCCCGCGTCAAAAGTTGAGACAATAGAAGAGGTGAACGTTTTCCCTACCTACCATAATTTATGCAAAAGGCCTGTGACCTTCTTCGAAGTTTGGGTCCATTGCCACGGTTAGTATAATAAATTTAAATAAATATTTAATTTAAAACTTAATCAAAATATATTAATATTGACTATCACATAAGATTAGGTATAATTAATAACGATTGATTTAGTCCATCAATATTATTATTTAAAAAAAATTAATGAGAGAGCGGGGGAGTCACATGCCCCACTAATTTCTCCAATGGAGTCAATATACCGACTAGCCGTGTTTGACGTTAACCACTTCTAAAATACACTTCTTTTGATTCGATAAGGGGGACAACTCTTGAAGAACGAAAAAAAAAAAATAGATACACCAACAAACCAAACCAAAACAAAACAGACAGAGAAAGAAAGAAACCCTCTAACAACAACTGCATTGAGATTTTGAACACAAAAGATTGCCAAAACCACATGACGCAGAGCTGTCAAAGCATCCAAAACCTAAGCCACACTCATGCCTGGAGCTGACAAAAATGCAGGATTAGAACATTAGACAGAGGACCAATCCATCCAGCCAACCTCTAGAGAGGAAACTGACCAATGGGAGCCTAGAAACTTCTTTGTAGCTTTTATCTTACGATGCGGGACAGTTCTTGGCGCACTTGACACAATCAACCTGATCCTTGGAATTGCAAAGGATAACATGACACCCAACCAACACAACAACACTAAATGCCACGAACAGGCCAGTGGCTACAATGGCAAAGACTATACGCAGACAACTGTAAAGCGGATCACCCTTTTGTTTCTTGTTGTCAGGATCAGATTTGGAGTTGGCGGGTGTATCCCCGTTGCTTTTGTTGGCTCTATCTTGAGCCCGAAGATCGGCGAGACCTTGCTTGTAATTGAGCCACTTGACAAGGGTGGCGATGAAGGCAACAAAATTAAGGAGAGCGGCCAAGAGAGAGAGCGTGAAAGGGAACCAAAAGTGGTCGCATTTGAGGGATTGGGACGCGATGGATGATGAAACCACCACTCCTTGGAACACAAAGTACAAGTTCGCTATCTGTAGAGCTTTTGATTCCACGTTGTGGATTCGCTCCTCCTGCTTCTTAATCATCTCATCTGTCTTATTTTCACTAGGAATCTGGGGTGTCAGGGACGCCATTGTTGTTACTGTCTTCTGCTCGAGTTGCCTACTAAGGTTTCGGGGTATACACAGGGCTTTAGATTGAGTGATGAAACTGGAAGTATAACAGGGACACAAAGAAAGTAGATATTTATGGAGATCAATGTTAGTTTTGAGTGGCTACCAATTATTTTGGCTTTAAATGCCTTTTTGACGGGGAAAACTTAGGAATTTGTTTCAAAAAATATAATATAATATCTCAATTATTGTGACTCATTTTTTTTTTTATCAAGTTGTGGGCCCATCTCTGCTAAACTTGCCCAGCTCTTTTAGGTATTTTCCACACTGCATTTCCGACGAAGAAAGATGTACGATATCGTTTAAGTTATAATGTATCAGCATCCCGCGTCAAAAGTTGATAGGTGTGAACGTTTCCCCTAGCTACCAAAGAGGCACATGTCACTTAAGCTATAATGCGTCAAAAATTGACAGAAGGTGTGAACGTTTCCCTTGGCCACGGTTTGTTAAAAATTAATCAAAATATATTAATATTAACTATGATTGATTTAGTCCATCAATATTATTTATTTTTTAAAAAATAATGAGACGTGTTCGACTTTAACTACCTCTAAAATACAATGGGCATAGGTCACATACAATGGGCATAGGTCACATCCCCACTCCACTAATTTCTCCGGTGGGCTCAATATCCCCCTCAAGACGTGTTTGACGGTAGCTGCTTTTACTAGAATGGTAATTCATAGGAGGTATTATTCTGATCCGAAGATGTAACCAAAGGCCACACATTTTGCAAGTCGCAGACAGACCACAAAGATGAGAGAAGGAGAGAGAGAAGGGGTGTTAATTTTAAAATTTAAAAATGATCATCTCAAATTAAATTTTTAAAGAGGATTAAAAACTAAAAAGTAGGTCTATTTTTCAATTTTAGAAATGGCCGCCTACCTTGTGGGTATTAATTGAATTTGATAATAAGGACATTGACAAGACAACTTTGTGAGATTTTTTTCTTAAACAAATCAAATATGATTAAATTTAATTTAAATTAAATTAAATTTTAAGAAATAAAACATTCTCGATATAAAATTTTTTCAATTAATTATTGTTGTTTCTTCTTATTCTCAAATGATCGAGAGATTATGTCCACATGGATTCTACAAATTTTCAAATCATAATAAAATAAAAGCTGGGGCCCTAAAATTAAAAAAAAAAATGTTTGAAACAAAATAATTATTTTTATTTCTAAAATTCGTCATGATACTATACAAAAGAACAGAGTAAGAGTGAAATCGGAGCATGAAAATAACAAAGATGAAGGAAAAAGAAGTGAAAAAGGAAAAAGAGAGTGAGAGACATGAGCGAGAGTTTCAAGTTTAAAAGTAGAAGAGTTGTAGACTAAACTTAATACTGGAAATTAAGAAATAGAAATGTAAAAACTAAAAACCTTACACTTATTGTGCATTTTTCACTATATTAATTTTAAATTTTAGACTTTTTTTATTTTAAAATTTTTAATTATAGTATTATAATAATATTTATATGAATAAATATTATCTGAAAATTATATATAATATTTTTAATCAATTTCGAAATAAAAATTATTAAAATTAATAATCAAGTAAATAAATTAAATTAAAGTTTGATTTTATTTTAAATCAAATTGGATATTTAATAAATTATCTAAAATATATAAAAACAATTCGAGGAAAACGATTTATCCGATTTTATATCTTTCTGGATTTGATCCTCCCCTGAATTGTTCACTCCTTGATTCTCCGTCAATTGTTTTTGGTGTTTTCTGTCACGAGCTAGAATAAAAAGAAAGTTTGACTCGGAGTCAAAAGTTGATAGAATAGAAGAGGTGAACGTTTTCCGTAGCTACCATAATTAGTGGATAAGGCCTATGACCTTCTTCGAATATACCGAACCACTTCTAAAATACAATTTCAAATATCAAAGGAATGTTTATTCATAATAGACATTATTCTTCTCCGAGAAAGGCCACACATTTTGCAAGTCGGAGACAGACCACAAAGATGAGAGAGAGAGAGAGAGAGAATGAGTGAGAGAGGAGAGAAGGGGTGTTAATTTTAAAATTTAAAAATGATCATCTCAAATTAATTTTCAAAGAGGACTAAAAACAAAAAAGCATATCTATTTTTTGAATTTTAAAAATGATCTTCTACCTTGGGGGTATTATTTGAATGTTAACAGGTTATGATTAATAAAATAAAAACTTGGTAAAAATATTTATGTTAACCGGTTATGATTAATAACAGAACAGCCAGTGATACAGGTTCATATGGTCTTTTTCTATTATTATTATTGTAAACAAAGTTAAGGCATCATGTGGATGCAAGGTGAGTGTTTTGAAAATTTTTGTGAGAAAAGGTAAACAAGTGTCATTGTCATTTAGCGTAAAATACAAAAAATGATCCAGAAGTACTCACAAACACCACTAATTTAGAGGAGAAATCTCTTTCTCAATATAAGGGCATGTTTTTTAAAAATGTCTCAACGAGCATGTCGCATTTGGAAATCCTCACCGAAGATTTTGGTGGAGTTCCCTACTCTCCGGTTAGAAAATAAATGTATCGTGATCTCTTCCGGTTAGAAAATAAATCTTTTAACAACAGAGACTTCCCTACTCTCCACGACAACAATCAGAACTTTTCTATTTCTAAGTACATATCTTTCTTTTTTTTTTTTGTAAAAAGTACATATCTTTCTTACTCGACACATTGCATACTAAAATTACAGAGGGCTCAAACTCTTTCAATCTTTTCATCTTTTATTACTCTTTCTGACTTGAGTATTAAAATTTCATCCACAAGAGCCACCTTCGACAGGTTGTTTTCACAGGACTCTGACAAGCCAGCGTACACAGCCCCATTGGTTCTCCATTCAGACCAAAAAGATGATCTATTATGGAGTTATTTTTTGTTTCAACATATTTAAAAGTCTTTAACTCCAATATGATAATATATCAACATGATAAAAAAAAAAAATCAATTATAGGAAAAAAAAGAAAAAAATTATATTTATTACTTTGTACTCACATGGGAGAGTAAAATCGAAATGTCGTACGCCGAAAATCAGAGAGAATGAGGACAAAATTAGAGAAGTTTGCTTATATTCAAATGCAAAACAAATTAATCATGTATATTGCTTGTATCACAGAAATTTATGAAAATTAAAAAATAAAAAAAAATATTTGAAACAAGATACTTATTTTTATTTCTAAAATCCGTCATGATGCTGTAGTAAAAAGCAATGTAGGAGTGAAATGGGAGCATGAAAATAATAAAGTGGAAGGAAAAAAAAACAAAATAGGAAAAGAAAAGATATGAGCGAGAGTTTCAAATTTGAAAATGGAAGAGTCATGGACTAAATTTAATATTGAAAATTTGGAAATAGAAATGTAAAAACTAAAAACCTTTCACTAATTGTGCTTTTTTCATTATATTAGTTTTAAACTTTTTCTCTTTTAAATTTTTTTAATTATAATATTATATGAATAAATACTATCTGAAAATTATATATAATATTTTTAATTAATTTAATTAACTTAATTTGTTCAAGATAAAAATTATTAAAATTAATAATCATCTAAATAAATTAAATGAGAGTTTGATTTTATTTTAAATCAAATTAGATACTTAAAAAATTATCTAAAATATATAAAAACGATTCTAAAATTAATTTAGTAAAAATAAAAATCTTTCACTAATTGTATATTTTTTACTATATTAATTTTAATTTTTAAAAACTTTTTAAATTATAATATTATAATAATATTTATATGAATAAATATTATCTAAATTATATATATAATATTTTTAATTAATTTAATTAATTTATAGAAATAAAAATTATTAAAATTAATAATCATCTAAATAAATAAAATTAGAGTTTGATTTATTTTTTTTTAAATCAAATAAGATAATTAAGAAATTATCTAAAATATATAAAAATGATTCGAAGAAAACGATAATCCGATTTTATATCATTCTGGATTTGATCGTCTCCTGAATTGTTCACTTCTTGACTCTTCTCTCTCTCTCTCTCTCTCTCGCTTTCCCGTACGAAGGACGGCAGACTGTCCTTTTTCTGTCACGTTGGGGGTCCTCTCCGTTGTTTTTGGTGTTTTCTTTCACGAACTGGAATAGAAGGGATGAACGTTTTCCCTAGATACCATAAGTTAATGGAAAAGGCCTATGACCTTCTTGGAAGTTTGAGTCCATTGCCACGGTTAGTATAATGAATTGAAATAACTATTTAATTTAAAACTTAATCAAAATATATTAATATTAACCATCAGATAAGATTACATATAATTAATAATGATTTATTTAATCCATTAATATTATTATTTAAAAAAATTAAAGAGAGAGCGGCGGAGTCATATGCCCCTCCAATTTCTCCAATGGAGTCGATATACCGACAAGTCGTGTTTGACGTTAACCACTTCTAAAATACAATTTCAAATATTAGTAGAATATTTATTCATAATACACATTATTCTTATCCGAAGATGCAACGAAAGGCCACACATTTTCCAAGTCGGAGACAGACCACAAAGATGAGAGAGAGAGAGAGAGAATGAGTGAGAGAGGAGAGAAGGGGTGTTAATTTTAACATTTAAAAATGATCATCTCAAATTAATTTTCAAAAAGGGCTAAAATCTAAAAAGCATATCTATTTTTCAATTTGAAAAATGATCCTCTGCCTTGGGGTATTAACTGAATGTGAAAATAATGACACTGACAAGGCAATTGCGCTGATTACTCATTAATGTGTCTTCTTATGTACGTTTGGGACAAACGATCAAGAAATTATGTTCAGCTCTGTGGACATAAATGGAGTCTACAATTCTTCAAATCACAATAAAATAAAAAAATTGGTAATTTATTTGCCGCATGGAATTGACTTAGCAGTTGACCAAATTTACGGGGAAAGATTATAGGCAGGTTCTTATTCTAAACTTCCAAATACCCACAAATCACACTGCAAATGTGGTTCGCCTTTCGTATTCCTACTCACTCACATGTAAAAATTTAAGGACTAATCACCAATTATTTTTAAAATTTAATAGGAATTGTATTAATAATAATATATAAACAATATGAATCAAAAATTAAATAAAAATTAACATGTAAGTTTATACCCAACAAGAAATTTAAAAATTAAAATCACGATGAGATGAGCTGGACGTACAATAATAATAATAATAATAATAATAAACCTATTTTTCAAACAGCTGATAAAATATCATCCGGCGGTACTCCTAGATAGCTTAGTTTACAGAAAAGTGCTGAGATTTACCAAATATTATATAGTAAAATAATCTGATAAATAAAGAGAGAATTACCAAATACAATAAAGAATGACCTCAAGGGATGAAAAGGCTAAATTACCACTAATTCTCCTAGATTGCTTAGTTTACAGAAAAGGGCTGAGATTTTTTACTTGGAAATTTGTTTTCTAATGAAGTCTTTCTCTAATGAAAACGCCATTCTCCTTCTGATCCAGAGTCCATTATCAATGTGCATCCATTTCTAACATTAAGCTTGATAAGCAATACATTAAATTGCGACAAACTTCTCCTCAATTGCATAATTTACAGAAAAGACCTAACATTCCTTCTTGGAAATCTGTTCTTTCAATGAAAGCTTTCCTCTTTTACCAGCCATTCTCTTTCTAGAGTCCATTCTTGTTGTGCCATCCAATTGTAACATTAAGCATGATTTACTCTAAACGTAATTAATCAGCTATTCTTGAAGGGAAAAATCATTCCTTCAATTTGATTCTCGACTTTAACATAGATAATACATGTGGTATACCCCATTTAATTCTTGCAAACTTTTTAATATAATAACATATTTATTTAAATGCAAACAATTAACAAAAGTTTAATTACATGCATTCTGCTAAATGGTATTATACACGGATAAATAAAAAATTGAGAATAAAAAGTAATACAAAATATAAAAGTCCAAAATTCATTATTTTAATAAACTATAAAAATAAATTTAATATTTATAAAACATTCATTATTACTAACATGAAAATATTTAAAATTGGAAATTAATTTTGCATACAATGTAACTTCTTGGACCGACAGCAAAGAACATAATGACAGCTGAACAAGATAACAACGCTAATGGCTATGAACAATATAAGCGCTGAGTAACCCAGAACCTCACGAATCAAGACGTTGACCGAATCGATCTTTGAATCAACGTTGCCGGATTCAGGTGATTTAACTAACTTTTGACGCATGAGTTTTTGAAGCTCTGCGTGGTTTTGGTCGAAATCTTTGTTGTATTTGAGCCATTTGGAGACTGTAATGATGCAAGAGCAGATGTTTAAGAGAGCAGCTAATAGGGAGGGGACGAAAGCATACCACCAATCTCCACACCGGAGAGTTGTGGTTGACCATACCGCCTTGAGAATCACTGCTTGGAATACGAAGTAGAGACCTGCAACTTGGAGTGCATTAGTTTCTAGATTGTGGATTCTCTCCTCTTGATTCTTGCTTATTTCTTTCAAGGCGTCTATGTCCTTTTGAGTCGCATCCTCAGAGTCCTCCACTTCAGCTCTTGCTCCAGCTCCAGCTCCAGCTCCGCTCATCTCTCTCTCTCTCTCTCTCTCTAGTTGGGGACAGGACCTTGTGGTATTAAATTTAATCTGATAATAAACTTTTGGGGAAGAAAATTCAACGTGGCATTTTTCTATTTGCTTGATTGTTAATTTATTTTATTATTTAATCAAATTGTCCACACAAATTTGCGGAAAATGTTATCACAACACTGTTTATGACATTAATTATTTGTGGAAATTTTGTGGGAAGATTCTGGGCGGCTTCTCCACAATTAAATTTACAGTGCAATGGACCTTTAATTTTCAAATAAACAAACCAACAAAACTTAAATAAAATAGAAAATATTCTGGGTAGGTTCCCTAATCCATCTAGATTACTGAGGTTGTCCTTTGTTTAATTTTTTTATTTTATTTTTTTGTATCATATGATCAAGAATGTTTGTCGTTATTACGAAGAAAGATAGTTTTGAAGGCCATGGGAAATCTAGGAGAGACAAGAGATATAGACCACTAAAGTATCAAAATAATTATGCCTCTTGGGCCCAGCGTCACAAGGGACTACCCCCATCGACGGTGAGGATTTCAGCTCTCACAACTTTCCTCCCCTCTTGTAAAAGAAATTACCCTAAAGTTATAATTTAAGCCGAGTGTAAATGACAAATTAAAATTAACTACTTCAAAAATTGTAATATATATTTTCCAGGACGCCCATGGAGCTCCACATTGGCATATCCCCTGTATTCTCCCTTCCTTATAGCAATTTATCTTTCACATGACAATGGCATCTATAGTGAAAAGCAAGAGATTTCCCCAAGACTCTTAGCCCTATTCCTAACATCATTTTCCCAAATTGACATTAGGAGTGAAAGGCATAAGGTGATATCAGGTCAGACAACCCATCATCATATATTTCACAGCCATTGAAGCCCAAATCTCACGAAGCCTACGAGCCTACAACTAAGCTCATGCAAAACCAAGCTATCTCTTGGCCATCGGATGAACCCTTCGGTCTCTCGGCTTTCCAATCTCTCGGTCTCTTCAGTCACTATGGAAATAATTACTATTACGTAACATGTTTAAGTCGTACTTATGTGATTAAAAAAAAAGATCTTTATTAAGTTTAAACCTTTTTTAATTTGACATGAATCTATAGTGATTTCTTCCGATTAAAAAATAATTTTCTAACAACCGAGACTTTCTTGTTCTCTACGACAACAACCGAAACTTTTCTATTTCAGAAGACCCCAGATCTACAAGAAGTTTTTGACTATAATTTCTGCGATCTCAAAAAATTTCATATGATCTCTCCACAAGAAAAATAAGCTTTTTATACCCCCAAGCACATTCAGCACTTCCCATATATGCTATATATACTAAATAGAGACAACTTGTTAGGTACATATCTTTCTTACTCTACACATTGCACACTGAGACTCACAAGGTTCAAACTCTTTCAATTTTCTCTTCTTTTATCGCTCTTTCTGATTTGAGCATTGGAATCTCCTCTGCAGGGCCATCTCTGACAGATTTTTTTGTAGGACTCTTTTTCGAAAACAAGCTAGCGTACACACCCGCATTGGTTCTCCGTTTAGACAAAAAAGACGATTTATAGTGGAGTTATTTTTTGTTTTAACATATATAAAAATTTTAACTCTAACGTGACAATAAATCAATATAATAAAAAAAATCGATTATAATAGAGAAAAAGAAAATAAATTAAATTTATTGCTTTGTATTCACATAGGAGAATGAAATCAAAATGCCGTGTGCCGAAAATTAGAGAAAAGAAGGACAAAATTAGAGAAGTTTGCTTATATTCAAATACATAACCAATTAATCATGTATGCTTGTATCATAGAAATTAATAAAAATAAAAAACATAAAAAAAATATTTGAAATAAAATAGTCATTTTTATTTCTAAAATCCGTCGTGATGCTATACAAAAAAGCAGTATAGAAGTGAAATCGGAGTATGAAAATAATAAAGAGGAAGGAAAAGAAACGAAATAGAAAATGAGAGAAATTTATGAAAAATAAAAAATAAAAAAATATTAGAAATTTGGAAATGGAAACGTGAAAACTAAAACCTTTCACTAATGGTGAATTTCACAATATTAATTTTAAATTTTAAACTTTTTCTCTTTTAAATTTATTTAATTATAATATTGTAATAATATTTGTATGAATAAATATTATCTGAATATTATATATAATATTTTTAATGAATTTAGTTAACTTAATTTATTCAAAATAAAAATTATTAAAATTAATAATTATCTAAATAAATTAAATTAGGATTTGATTTTATTTTAAATCAAATTAGATATTTAATAAATTATCTAAAATATATAAAAATGATTTGAAGAAAACGATTTATCCGATTTTATATCTTTCTGGATTTGATCCTCCCCTGAATGGTTCGCTTCTTGACCCTTCTCCCTCTCTCTCTCTCTCTCTCTCTCTCTCTCGCTCTTTCCGGTACAAAGGACGGCAGCTTTTGTGTTTTCTTTCACGAGCTAGAATAATAATTGAGATCGACTCCCGCGTCAAAAGTTGAGACAATAGAAGAGGTGAACGTTTTCCCTACCTACCATAATTTATGCAAAAGGCCTGTGACCTTCTTCGAAGTTTGGGTCCATTGCCACGGTTAGTATAATAAATTTAAATAAATATTTTATTTAAAACTTAATCAAAATATATTAATATTGACTATCACATAAGATTAGGTATAATTAATAACGATTGATTTAGTCCATCAATATTATTATTTAAAAAAAAATTAATGAGAGAGTGACGGAGACACATGCCCCTCTAATTTCTCCAATGGAGTCAATATACCGACAAGCCGTGTTTGACGTTAACCACTTTTAAAATACAATTTCAAATATTAGTACGATGTTTATTCATAATAGATATTTATTCTTATCCGAAGATGCAACGAAAGGCCACACATTTTGCAAGTCGGAGACAGACCACAAAGATGAGAGAGAGAGAGAGAGAGAGAGAGAGAGAGAGAGAGAGAGAATGAGTGAGAGAGGAGAGAAGGGGTGTTAACTTTAAAATTTAAAACTGATCATCTCAAATTAATTTTCAAAGAGGACTAAAAACTACAAAGCATATCTATTTTTCAATTTTAAAAGGGATCCTATACCTTGGGGAATTCATTGAATGTTAAAATAATGACACTGACAAGGCAATTGCGCTGATTACTCATTACTGTGTCTTCTTATGTACGTATGGGACAAATGATCAACAAATTATGTTCACAGCTCTGCGGACATAAATGGAGTCTACAATTCTTCAAATCACAATAAAATAAAAACTTGGTAATTGCTTTGCCGCATGGAATTGACTTAGTAATTGACCAAATTTACGGGGAAAGATTCTAGGCAGGTTCTCATTCCAAACTGCCAAATACCCACAAATCACACTGCAAATCTGGTGCACCTTTCATATTCATACTCACTCACATATCAAAATTTAAGGACTAATCACCAATTATTTTTAAAATCTAATAGGAATTGTAATAATAATATTATATAAACAATATGAATCAAAAATTAAATAAAAATTGACATCTAAGTTTATTCCCAACAAGAAATTTAAAGATTAAAATCACGATGAGCTGCACGTACAATAATAACAACAATAAACCTATTTTTCAAACAGCTAATAAAATATCATCCGGCGGTACCCCGTTGACAATGCTTCGCACAAGCATCAAAACTTGACTTGCAAAGAATAGAGCGGCAGCCTACCATTATAACAACAGTGAAACCGATGAACATGGCTATAGCCGATTTAACAAAAACCTGACGCTTGATCTGCTCCCACTTATCAGGGCCCGGCGAGAGGTGGCTGCTTTCTTGAGCTTGAGCTTGAGCTTGACCCCGTCGAGAAGGGTCAACACCAGACCGATCTGAGGAAGGAATGGAAGCCAGTTCTCTCTTCCTTTCTTCGATATCAGCCAAGATTTGGTCGAGTTCTTCGCAGTATTTGAGCCATTTGAGGACAGCGAAACCGAATGCGAAGCAATTCAGGACGAGGGCAAACGAGGAGAGAGTAAAAGGGAACCACCAGTCTTGGCACTCGAGAGAGGAGGCTGTGGAGGTTGATGTGAAGATGACTCCTTGGAATACGAAGTATAAGTTGGCGATTTGGAAGGCTTTTGATTCTAAGTTTTGGATTCTCTCTTCTTGCTTCTTTTTTATTTCATTTAGCGCTTCAATTTCCTTCTGGATTTCTCCTTCTCTGTTATTTCTTTCACCTCCCATATGTGTCTCTGCATGCTGCTCGCTTCTAGACTGATCTCTCTCTGTCTCTCTTGAATTGCTCACTTCTTGACTCACCTCTATCTCTCCCGAATTTCTCCCCTCTTCACTCATCTTTCTCTCGGAACTCCCAAACATTTTCATTGCGGCAAGCAATTTAAATATTAAGTATGATAAACAACGCTTGCCAACCGTCCATGGATTGCTCACTTCTTGATTCATCTCTCTCTCTCCCGAATTTCTCCCCTCGTCACTCATCTCTCTCTATCTTTCTCAAAATTCCAAAACATTATCATTGCGGCATCCAATTTAAATATTAAGCATAATAAACAACGCTTGCCGATCAATTATGGATGTATCAATAAAATACTAAATTTTTTTAATTAAAATTTTGAATTCAACTCTTGAAAATAAAAAATAAATACAAAAAAATTAACTGTTAAATTAAATTTTACAACTATTCAAATCAAATCAGTAAGATTTCTAATATTAGTGTTAAATAAATAAATAAATAGTAATAATAATAATAATAATAATAAGCAACACTTTAAAATGTTTTTTTGTTGCTCTTCACAATCTTGACTTTTGCACCATTTACTCAATGTCTTGGTCAACCAAACTTGTTTTTAGCTCCTAAAGGCATCTTCTTATTATATAGCAAAAGAGTCTAACAAATAAAGAGACGATTACCGAATTGTGACAATACAGAATGACCCCAAGGGATGAAAAGGCTAAATTACCACTAATTTCTTCTAGATAGCTTAGTTTGCAGAAAAGGACCGAGATTTTTTTTTCTTGGAAATTTGTTTTTTAATGAAGTCTTTCTAATCCAGAGTCCATTATCAATGTGCATCCATTTCTAACATTAAGCTTGATAAGCAATACGTTAAATCGTGACAGACTTCTCCTCAATTGCATAATTTACAGAAAAGACCTAACATTCCTTCTTGGAAATTTGTTCTTTCAATGAAATCTTTCCTCTTTTACCAGCCATTCTCTTTCTAGAGTCCGTTCTCGTTGTGCCGTCCAATTGTAACATTAAGCATGATTTACTTTAAATGTAATTAATCAACCATTCTTGAAGGGAAAATCATTCCTTCCATTTGATTCCTGACTTTAACAAACATAGTACATGTGGTATACACCAATTAATTCGTGCATTTTTTTTAATATAATAACATATTTATTTAAATGCAAGCAATTAACAAAATTCAATTATATGTATTCTGATAAATAGCATTATATATGGATAAATAAAAAATTGAGGATAAAAAACAATACAAAATATAAAAGTCCAAAATTCATTATTTTAGTAAGATATATAAAAGTAAATTTAATATTTATACAACTTCGTTACTGCCGACATGAAAATATTTAAAATTAAAAATTAATTGTACGTACAGTGTAATTTCTTCGGCCGAGAGCAAAGAACATAATGACAGCTGAACAAGATAACACCGCTAATGGCTGCGAACAATATAAGCGCCGAGTAACCCAGAATCTTACGTTTCCAAACGTTGACCGGATCGATCTTCGAATCAAAGTGGCCTAATTTATCTATCTTTTGACGTTTGAGATTCTGAAGCTCTGCGTGGTTTTGGTCAAAATCTTTGTTGTATTTGAGCCATTTGGAGACTGTAATGATGCAAGAGCAGATGTTTAAGAGAGCAGCTAATAGGGAGGGGACGAAAGCATACCACCAATCTCCACACCGGAGAGTTGTGGTTGACCATACTGCCTTGAGAATCACTGCTTGGAATACGAAGTAGAGACCTGCAACTTGGAGTGCATTAGTTTCTAGATTGTTGATTCTCTCCTCTTGATTTTTGCTTATTTCTTTCAAGGCGTCTATTTCCTTTTGAATCACATCCTCAGAGTCCTCCACTTCAGCTCTGGCTCCAGCTCCATCTCCAGCTCCGCTCATCTCTCTCTCTCTCTCGCCGGGGACAGGACCTTGTGGTATTAAATTTAATCTGATAATAGTCTTTTGGCGAAGAAAATTCAAAGTGTCAATTTTCTATTTGCTTGATTGTTAATTTATTATGTTAATTTATTTTATTATTTAATCAAATTGTCCACACAAATTTGTGGTAAATGTTATCACAACCATGTTTATGGCATTAATTATTGTTTAATGGACATCAACGCCAATCTTCAAATCACAACAAAACAAAATATAGCCAAAAAATATTTTAAATATTGCAATTAATTATTTTTAATTGCTGCCAGGAAGGGTGTTATCAGCTGTGTGTATCCAATTATATAGGGGAATATTCTGGGCAGGTTCTCCACAATTAAACTTATAGTGCAACGTAGCTTTAATTTTCAAATAAACAAACCTCAAATCAATGTTTGAATGAAGAGATAAGATATGGCCAGTAAAATGGCTTTGGATTCAAGATTTCCGACCCTTTCTCCTGTCTTAAGTTAATCTTGGTGAGTGCTTCGAGATCTGCCTTTGCTCTGGCTTTATATGCCTCAGCGGTCACGTCAGACTTAACCGGCTGGCTTCCGCCGTCGTAGACATCGGACATTTTTGGACCGGAGACTCGAGAACCAGAAGGAAGAGAGAGAGATAAGAGAGAAAAACATAGATGTCAAAAGATTTTTGGTGGATGTACAACACATGGGCGACCCATGAAGGCCCCAATGGCATGCCACCGTTATGGGCCTCCATAAAAAATTAATATCATGTTAGCTTATAATTCACTCGTCCGGCACTAAGTTAGCAAGAACCTTGATCTCAACCAAGAAGCCGAGAAAGGTATAGTTTTTTTGTTTTTTTGTTTGGTAGGGAGAGCAAGGAACAAAACAGACCAAGCAAACAAAACTCAGGGAGCCCAGAGGCTAACCCAACCCAGCTACACTAAACCCCCAGCCCTACAACTAACTAGTCTGCTCGACACCACACCTATTCTGTCATCTAACAGCAAAGGATAAAGAGATCTTGGGGGAACCTCCAGCAGAGACAGGCCTTGAGGACTGCGTTTTCCCAACCCAGCAAGGTAATCCGCACACTTGTTGGCTTCCCTATAGATTTGCTTCACTTCGGAGATCCTCAACTCTCTATGAGCTACTTACAGTCCATTATAGCATGGAAGAGAGGATGAGTGACTCCATTATCTTTCTTCAACAGCTGAGATAAGGAAAGGCAGTCTACTTCTACCTCGACTTCTTCTGCACTACTCTTAGCAATCCAGAGGCCTTCCCTCAAAGCCCACACTTCAGCAAAGATGGCGTCTACTTTGCCTATATTCAGAGTGAACCCTTTAACCCAGTTACCTTCTTCATCTCGCAAGATGCCACCTCCACTAGCCATCCCAGAACCTGCATCCACAGCCCCATCAGTATTTAACTTCAGTTTTCCTCTCTCAGGAGGTAACTTCAGAGTTTGAAAGGTCGGGACCACTTTATTGTATATTTTAATTTTGATTTTACATAATTAAAAAGAAATAAAATGATAGAGTTACAGTTGCTGCAGGATTTTAAGGGACCAAATTCGGTCAACATTTACCAAAGAAAAAAATGGCCAAATACTGAAGGTCGGATTAAATTATAAATAATCTTTATATTTTCTACTTATAAACTATTTTTTATCCAAAAAGTTTAACTGACTTCTAAAATAATTTTAATTAAGTGAGTTTAATCATTTAATCTACTGTTAACATGAATAGATGTGATCTCAAAATAGAAATTTTTCATATTTTTAATGTTATTATTAGATTTTTCAAAAAAGAGATTAGATAAATTAATAAATGAAACAAGCTTATATCATATAAACTTAAAATAGTATAAATTAAAATTTTGTATCAAAAGAAACTATACCAAATAAAAAAAAACAATTTTCAAATTTAAGTGGTAATTTGAGAACTCTGGATTTGTATAAAATAATTTAGATGAAGTCTTGAGAAAAATAAAATATTTCAAAAATGAACGGAACTTCACGTAATTAGGAAATTTCCACCACCTTGCCAGGGGAGGGAACGTTACCTTCCTGAATTCTTTAATTAGGATAGCGACTTTGAATAGACGTTACACATTACGCTTTGAAAACGTCTCGAGTCCCACGTTAGGGAGGCGGAGATATTTCAAGCATACAACTTCTTAGTACCGGTTGACACAGTACAAGTCATTACAAATAATCTTTGTTCTTGCGTACATGAATTTGGGAAAATTTTTATTTTTTTTGGAGAGGGACAAGGGTGGAAAGATGGAGGAGAGAGAATGTTGTCTTGAAGAAGCAAAAAAACATAAAATTTTCATGTTTTATATTATAATACATTTTTTTTAAAATTTTTTCCTTCCACCCCTTAATTGGGGTAACGTGTATTCCACCTTTGGGCAAACGTACTTACTAATACAAGAGAAATCAGAGGAATTAAAATTAAATTTTATATAATAGTTTATTTTTATATAGTTTAATTTTTTATTTGATTTGAATAATACTTTAATTGATTAATAAAATTTTAAATTTTAAATTTTTTGAATTTTTATTAATATAAATTATTGTATAAAATTTAATTAATTAATTTATTTAATCAATATAAGATTGTTCCTATTATTCATACTCGACATCCTCGAAGTTTTTAGACCGCGCACTCACCTTATTTATTTATTTAGTAGTTTTTAGAAAAGATTGCTCCTATTATCCGGAAACGATGGGTTGTTACCTTTGAAAATTACGAACCGCACCACGCACGAATGGGCTGCGTGAGTGAGTTGTTGCCCTAAATCCATTCAAGAAACTTGAGACAGCTTCTTCTCTCTCTCTCTCTCTCTCTCTCTTCACGGTGGCAGGTTGCAATATTTGATCTGATAATCTGAATTCTAACTACTTCTACTCGGTTTTTATAGTAATATTTTTTAAAATTTTTATCAAAATTTTATAGAATTTTAACTCTCATTCATAAAGACTTATGTTACTTAAAAAATAAATATTTTAAATTCATACACATTCGATAATTTAATTAATAAAACATATAAGATTTTATTGTTATCAAAATTTTAGAATTTGATAATAATTTTTTTTAACATTTTTAATTAAAATAATATCATATTTTAGTAAAATCTAATATCAAATTTTCCTTCGGAAATAGTTAGACTCGAATCAGCATCATATTAAATAGGAATAAATTATAATTTATATCGAATGTTTTTATTTTAATAATACTTTGACTTTCAATAGTTAAGAATTTCATTACGACAATTAAACATCGCTTTCTCGGGTGTTCATTAATTTAATATTAAAGATTTTGATACGACGGGTTGCTCCAAATGTCCAATCGTAACATCTTATGAACCCGATGAAGAAGATGGACACATAGGGCTGCGTGTGTTTGCTTTCATATTAAAATTTCCATCCACCCAAACAAAATGCATTAATTTACCTGCAACTTCAGGATGCTAGGATTTTGACGTTGGGTGGGAAGCCCAAACTGGCATATGCTTCCGCGTATGCGCCACGCAACCGTAGAGAATTCTTGTGTGCATCAATAATTGACTTTAAAATTTTTTATTTATTTTATATTATTTTATTTATAATATTTATTATTTAAAGTAAACTTTTATAAAACATTAAAATCTTACGAACCAAAAGTACAATTATATTAAAATTCCAAAATTATTGTTTTATTAATGATTGTTTAAATCCCAATTAGCTAGACTCCTAATCCTGCAAGCAATAGAACAAATCAGGCCAATTTTTTTCCTTTTCCCCAATCATAGAAACAAATTAAGGGTTTGGATTATTTTTTAAAATATTGTGATTTGAAACTTAATTTATTAAAATATTATTTTTCAAAATTAGTGAAATTAATTTTGTAAAGATTAACTTTAAAATAAATTTTTTAAATATCAACTCTAGTTTGTTCAAAATACTTGCTCAAAATTTTTAAAGTCGACTTTGAGAAACTTGTCGGTTCGAGTGTCACCGTGAAGAAAGATTGAGAGAGAGAGAGAGATGGAAAACGTGGAACCCATGTGAAGAAAGATTTCGAGAGCTAGATGGAAAAGGTGGGAACCACAGATAAAGTCACTTTAAAGTGGGTAATGTTCCATGTCCGGTCTCTCTCTCAATCGTTCCAAATTTTTTTTTTTTTTTAATGGGGGATGCGTCACAGACATCTACTCTCTCTCCCCCATCCCACTCCGTACTTGTTGGGATGTCACCATCATTCTAAATTTCCATCTCTAGTCTTGTCTGGAAGAAAGGGCTAAGCTGGTTTCATTTCGTGATGGCTTTATTGCTGCACAAATATCCAAATTTCAGCCCACACCTTTTGACCATGTCAAAATTTATTTTTCCCTTTTGATCATGTCGTCATTTATATTTTTAAATTAATAGAAATATAAAATTATTAATGGATATTCAAAATTTCACTTCAACTTTTATTATTAATATCGAAAATATTTAATTCATTTAATATTTCATAATTTTAAATCATGATTATATAATTATATATGTTTAATAGATTCATCCATTTATTATTAAAAAAAATTGTTTATAAAATTTTCAATACATATAGGAGTTCATAACTGGTTATGATTAAATAATAGAACAGTCAGAGACACGGGTTCATATGGTCGTTTTCTAATATTATTATTATTATGTTTTAATTGATTAGCGTAAAATTGAAAACAAAGTTAAGTAATCAGGTGTAGTCATTTAGCGTAAAATATAAAAAATAATCAAGAAGTGCTATTTGAAAATCCACGCCAAAGATTTTGGTGGAATCCTATTTTGTTTTGTCTTACGCTCTTCGTTATTTAGACCAAATCTTTTCAAATCTGTAGAATTACATTAATTACCAAGTAAGAATTCTTTCTTTTCACATGTTAAATATTGAATGACGCGACGAATTGTTTAAACAAATTAAAAAAAATCCTTGTACCAAGTTTTATGTCGATTCTCCCTGTTTTGAAGGTAAAAGTTTATGAAACCCATGAAGACGATCACCTGGCGGCAACCTGTCCATACAATTAACCGCCATCATAGATAATCTACTGGATGCCTCTTGTGCAGCTGCTGCTTTGTTTTGTTTTATCTTTTCCAAATAATCACTTAAACCTTGAATCGACTACCTGCTGCGGCACAATTCTGGATTCTTCAAAAAGTTTTGACCTTTCCATACCTTTTCTTCCTTTTTAAATGTGCAAAGAAATAGAATGGCATGCAATCCATCGAATATTTGTAGGAAAATTAATGTCTCAACTGGAAATTAAAGCTAAGTTATAAAAGCTGCCACGTAGGGGATTCCGGGAGAAAATACAAAACGGTTCTTTGGGGAACTAGGAAAGTTTGGGTTTTAGGAACTGCATTTGCTTGGATCTACGTTTTGCAACAACATAACTCCAAAAGTTGCGCCGTTTTTATTCAGTTACGTGCGTTCTAGGATTACTCATGGCAAAGATTTTCGGTGCGATGTTATTCAGATGCTGAAAGCTCAATTTGAAATAAATATATATATTATATGATGTAGAGTTGTCGGAATTCTTTTGATTCAAGAAGGGGGGCAACCCTAGAAGAACGAAGAAAAAAAAAAAAAAAGAACCAACAAACCAAACCAAAACAAAACAACGAAAGAAAGAACCCTCTTAACCAACCTCTAGAGAGGAAACTGACCAAGGGGAGCCTGGAAACTTCTTTGTAGCTTTTATCTTACGATGCAGGACAGTTCTTGGCGCACTTGACACAATCAACCTGATCCTTGGAATACGACAGTGAAGACGATGAACATGGCTATAGACGATTTAACAATAACCCGGCGCTTAAACTGCTTCAACTTATCAGGGCCCGGCGCGAGGTGGCTGCTTTGTTGATCTTGAGCTTGAACCTGACCCCGTCGAGAAGGGTCAACACCAGGCCGATCTGAGGAAGTAACGGAAGTCAGCTCTCTCCTCTTACCTTCTACATCAGCCAAGATTCCGTCGAGATCTTCGCTGTATTTGAGCCATTTGGAGACGGCGAAGCCGAATGCGAAGCAATTAAGGACGATGGCAAACAAGGAGAGAGTAAAAGGGAACCACCAGTCTCGGCACTGGAGAGAGGAGGCTGTGGAGGTTGATGTGAAGATGACTCCTTGGAATACGAAGTATAAGTTGGCGATTTGGAAGGCTTTTGATTCTAAGTTTTGGATTCTCTCTTCTTGCTTCTTTGATATTTCATTTAGCACTTCAATTTCCTTCTGGATTTCTCCTTTGTTATTTCTTTCATCTCCCATATGGGTCTCTGCATGCTGCTGGCTTCTAGACTGAACCCTCTCCGTCTCTCTTGAATTGCACATTTCTTGAATCATCTCTATCTCTCCCCAATTTCTCCCCTCTTCACTCATCTCTCTCTCTCTCTCTCTCTCTGAACTCCAACCACCATTCATTCATTGAGAACTTGATGTAAATGCAATTTATACACGGATAAATAAAAAATTGAGGATAAAAAGTAATACAAAATATAAAACCGAAAATTCATTATTTTAATAAACTATAAAATTAAATTTAATATTTTAAAAACATTCATTATTACTAACATGGAAATATTTAAAATTGGAAATTAATTTTGCATACAATGTAACTTCTTGGACCGACAGCAAAGAACATAATGACAGCTGAACAAGATGACAACGCTGATGGCTGTGAACAATACAAGCGCTGAGTAACCCAGAACCTCACGAATCAAAACGTTGACCGAATCGATCTCTGAATCAACGTTGCCGGATTCAGGTGATTTAACTAACTTTTGACGCATGAGTTTTTGAAGCTCTGCGTGGTTTTTGTCGAAATCTTTTTTGTATTTGACCCATTTGGAGACTGTAATTTTGCAAGAATAGATGTTTAAGAGAGCAGCTAATAGGGAGGGGATGAAAGGATACCACCAATCTCGACACCGGAGAGTTGTGGTTGACCATACTGCCTTGAGAATCACTGCTTGGAATACGAAGTAGAGACCTGCAACTTGGAGTGCATTAGTTTCTAGAGCGTGGATTCTCTCCTCTTGATTCTTGCTTATTTCTTTCAAGGCGTCTATGTCCTTTTGTGTCGCATCCTCAGAGTCCTCCACTTCAGCTCTTGCTCCTGCTCCAGCTCCAGCTCCAGCTCCGCTCATCTCTCTCTCTCTCTCTCTCTCTCTCTCTCTCTAGTCGGGGACAGGACCTTGTGGTGTTAAATTTAATCTGATAATAATCTTTTGGGGAAGAAAATTCAACGTGGCATTTTTTTATTTGCTTGATTGTTAATTTATTTTATTATTTAATCAAATTGTCCACACAAATTTGTGGAAAATGTTATCACAACACGGTTTATGACATTAATTAAAAATTTGTGGGAAGATTCTGGGCGGCTTCTCCACAATTAAATTTACAGTGCAATGGACCTTTAATTTTCAAATAAACAAACCAACAAAACTTAAATAAAATAGAAAATATTCTGGGTAGGTTCACTTATCCATCTAGATTACTGAGGTTGTCTTTTGTTTAATTTTTTTTTTTTTTTTTTGGATCATATGATCAAGAGTGTTTGCCGTTATTACGAAGGAAGATAGTTTTGAAAGCCATGGGAAATCTAGGAGAGACAAGAGACATAGACCACTAAAGTATCAAAATAATTATGCCTCGGGCCCAGCGTCACAAGGGACTACCCCTCATCGACTGTGAGGATTTCAGCTCTCACAACCTTCCTCCCCTCTTGTAAAGGAAATTACCCTAAAGTTATAATTTAAGCCGAGTGTAAATGACAAATTAAAATTAACTACTCCAAAAATTGTAATATATATTTTCCAGGACGCCCATGGAGCTCCACATTGGCATATCCCTTGTATTCTCCTTTCCTTATAGCAATTTATCTTTCACGTGACAATGGCATCTATAGTGAAAAGCAAGAGATTTCCCCAAGATTCTTAGCCCTATACTGGGTACAAAGTTATGAGTATGTCAAACCCTACGGCTATCATCATAATGGACAATGATTTAATTTGGTTAGCCCAGCTGCTCTGCTGACATGAACCCGAGCTCCACCTCCGGAGAGCATATAGCTCACTAACAGAGATTTCACCGCTTTTCTTCTAGATATTTTCCATCATTATGTCCTCTGCTTCAACGGTGAATCTTGCTTCTTCTCCGTCCGTGAACATAGACCTCCAAACTGCACGACATAAATCAAATGTTCCTCCTCTCCATCTTTACCTACCAAAAAAATTGTCGGGAACTGCAAGCCATCTAACAACAACAATGGTTTGTCTTTTTTTTTTTTTTCTTTTTTGTATCTTAACTTGACCATTACTCAGTATATAGAGTTTCGTCTCGATTAATCTGGATCAATCGCTGTAAAGCCCATTTTTGAGAACGGGTCTCCCAACATTGTTTTTTCCATACTCAGAGAAAGTCGAACTCCTGAACTAATTAAGAGACAAAGGTACCCATCCCATCTACGCCGACAAGTGTTGGTACAACAATGGTTTGTCAATATACATATAATATGTGTGTGTACATAGAAAATTTCCAACACAAAATTCTGAACACAATAGAGGATAATTCCTCATTCAACAATATAAAGAGTTTGGAAAGTCCGCAGAAAGCCCAAACCTTATAGATACATAATGTCTCATGCTTTATTAAACGAGAAACAACAACATTAACCAAAACCCAAACACACAAACACAACAGCAAGCCATCTTATTCGTCCAATTTCACAAGGGGCAAAGGATATAGTAAATTGGGGTCATTTCAACAATTTTTCGCTTATCCACAACACTTTGTGTCTTTTTAAATTTCGTAATTACTATAACATTTAACCTATTCCTAACATCATTTTCCCAAATTGACATTAGGAGTGAAAGGCATAGATGATATCGGGTCAGACAACCCATGATCATATATTTCACAGCCATTGAAGCCCAAATCTCACGAAGCCTACGAGGCTACAACTAAGCTCATGCAAAACCAAGCTATCTCTTGCCCATCGGATGAACCCTTCAACCTCTCGGCTTTCCAATCTCTCAGTCTCCTCACTTACTATGAAAATAATTACTATTACATAACATGTTTAAGTCGTACTTATGTGATTAAAAAAAAAGATCTTCATTAAGTTTAAAACTTTTTTAATTTGAGATGAATCTATAGTGATTTCTTCCAATTAGAAAATAATTTTCTAACAACTGAAACTTTCTTATTCTCTACAATAACAACCGAAACTTTTCTATTTCGAAAGACCTTAGATCTACAAGAAATTTATGACTATGATTTCTGTGATCTCAAAAAATTTCATATGATCTCTCCACAAGAAAAATAAGCTTTTTATACCCCCAAGCACATTCGGCACTTCCCATATATGCTATATATACTAAATAGAGACAACTTGTTAGGTACACATCTTTTTTACTCTACACATTGCACACTGAGACTCACAAGGTTCAAACTCTTTCAATTTTTTCCTCTTTTATCGCTCTTTCTGACTTGAGCGTTGAAATCTCCTCTGCAGGGCCACCTCTAACAGGTTTTTTTGTAGGACTCTTTTTCGAAGACAAGCTAGCATACACACCCGCATTGGTTCTCCGTTTAGACCAAAAAGACGATCTATTATGGAGTTATTTTTTGTTTTAACATATATAAAAATTTTAACTCTAACATGACAATAAATCAATATAATAAAAAAATCGATTATAAGAGAGAAAAAGAAAATAAATTAAATTTATTGCTTTGTATTCACATAGGAGAATGAAATCAAAATGTCGTGTGCCGAAAATTAGAGAGAAGAAGGACAAAATTAGAGAAGTTTGCTTATTTTCAAATACATAACCAATTAATCATGTATGCTTGTATCATAGAAATTAATAAAAATAAAAAACATAAAAAAAATATTTGAAATAAAATAATCATTTTTATTTCTAAAATCAGTCGTGATGCTAAACAAAAAAGCAGTGTAGAAGTGAAATCGGAGTATGAAAATAACGAGGAAGGAAAAGAAACGAAATAGAAAATGGGAGAAATTTATGAAAATTAAAAAATAAATAATGAGATTGAGGATAGAGTCTTCCTCGAAGCAATTGACAAAGAAGATCCGAGTAGAGTGGGAGAAAAAGGGTTAGTGTCTACGCCTACCAGTTATTATGGATCATCTTCGCACTAGAGGTAGCAGAGGTAAATAGATTTAAACTTAATTTTTAACTCTTTATATAATATGGTTTATTATTGTTATTAATTAGTTGCCTTGATTATGAATATATTATTCTAGGAGGATGATTCTCCGAATGATGATGCGTTTAGTGACGGTAATAGCTATCAATGATCTCGACAAGGGGGCCCTACACTTTGAGAGCATGTTGTGTGCAAACTTGATGGGATATTAGTACAAAAATATTTGAATTATTGTATGTAAACTACTTTGAATTAATCGAATAGTATTTATAAATATTCAAATGAGTATGCTTCATTTTTTTTGGGTTGAAATTAAGTTAACTTTATGTTGGAGTTTGATGGATATTTAGAGTTTAGTTTATATTTGTCATTTTTATGGAGTTTTGGTTTATATAATCAATAACCAAACAGCAAGCGCCACAAACACAACAGCAAACCATCTTATTCGTCCAATTTCACAGGGGGCAAAGCATATAGTGAATTGGGGTCACCCGGCTTGAACTCGCAAATTTTGATGATGAAATACAAGAATTAATTTTATAAAATATAAATATACATGAAAGCAAAATGCATATCTTCATTAAAAAGATTAACTTTTTTCTAAAAAAAAAAAGAAAGGAATTTTGATGTCTTAAGTTTTTGCAACAATCGCTTCTCTATTATGTCTTTTCCGCTTATCCACAACACTTTGTGCTTTTTCAAATTTCCTTATTATTACAATATTTAACCGCCATCATAGATGATCTACTGGATGCCTCTTGTGCAGCTGCTGCTTTGTTTTGTTTTATCTTTTCCAAATAATCACTTAAACCTTCTTCCACAGGATGGAAGAATCGACCATGAAGAGTTTGTTGCCATGATGAGAAAAGGGAATCCCGATCTTGTCACAAACAGGCGTAGAAAGTAAGCTTCAGGATGGTTCATAAAGAGTTGCAGAGAGCTTCAAACATGACTGAACCAGTTTGCAGAGTCATCAGTTTTATTTGGCATTGAAGTTTCGTATGCAATCTCAACTTCGACTACCTGCTGCGGCACAATTCTGGATTCTTCAAAAAGTTTTGACCTTTCCATACCTTTTCTTCCATTTTAAATGTGCAAAGAAATAGAATGGCATGCAATCCATCGAATATTTGTGGGAAAATTAATGTCTCAACTGGAAATTAAAGCTAAGTTATAAAAGCTGCCACGTAGGGGATTCAGGGAGAAAATACAAAACGGATCTTTGGGGAACTAGGAAAGTTTGGGTTTTAGGAACTGCATTTGCTTGGATCTACGTTTTGCAACAACATAACTCCAAAAGTTGTGCCGTATTTATTCAGTTACGTGCGTTCTAGGATTACTCATGGCAAAGATTTTCGGTGCGATGTCATTCAGATGCTGAAAGCTCAATTTGAAATAAATATATATATTATATGATGTAGAGTTGTCAGAATTCTTTTGATTCAAGAAGGGGGGCAACCCTAGAAGAACGAAGAAACAAAAAAAAAAAAAGAACAAACAAACCAAACCAAAACAAAACAACGAAAGAAAGAACCCTCTTAACCAACCTCTAGAGAGGAAACTGACCAAGGGGAGCCTGGAAACTTCTTTGTAGCTTTTATCTTACGATGAAGGACAGTTCTTGGCGCACTTGACACAATCAACCTGATCCTTGGAATTGCAAAGGATAGAACGACAGCCGACCATTATAACGACAGTGAAGACGATGAACATGGCTATAGACGATTTAACAATAACCCGGCGCTTGAACTGCTTCAACTTATCAGGGCCCGGCGCGAGGTGGCTGCTTTGTTGATCTTGAGCTTGAACCTGACCCCGTCGAGAAGGGTCAACACCAGGCCGATCTGAGGAAGTAACGGAAGTCAATCTCTTCTCTTACCTTCGACATCAGCCAAGATTTCGTCGAGATCTTCGCTGTATTTGAGCCATTTGGAGACGGCGAAGCCGAATGCGAAGCAATTAAGGACGATGGCTAACAAGGAGAGAGTAAAAAGGAAGCACCAGTCTCGGCACTGGAGAGAGGAGGCTGTGGAGGTTGATGTGAAGATGACTCCTTGGAATACGAAGTATAAGTTGGCGATTTGGAAGGCTTTTGATTCCAAGTTTTGGATTCTCTCCTCTTGCTTCTTTTTTATTTGTTCTAGCGCTTTAATTACTTTCTCGATTTCTCCTTCTCTGTTATTTCTTTCTCCTCCCATATGTGTCTCTGCATGCTGCTCGCTTCTAGACTGATCTCTCTCTGTCTCTCTTGAATTGCTCACTTCTTGACTCACCTCTATCTCTCCCGAATTTCTCCCCTCTTCACTCATCTCTCTCTCTCACTCTCTCTCTCTCAACTCCAACCACCTTGTACTTGATGACATGATATAGACTTTAAATTCAAATTTTAAAAATAAAAAATAAATAGGACTTTTATAGCTCATCACATAGTGAATTCTGCACCATTTACTCAATGTCTTGGTCAACCAAACTTGTTTTTAGCTCCTAAAGGCATCTTCTTATTATATAGCAAAAAAGTCTAACAAATAAAGAGACGAGTACTGAATTGTGACAATACAGAATGACCCCAAGGGATGAAAAGGCTAAATTGCCACTAATTTCTTCTAGATAGCTTAGTTTGCAGAAAAGGACCGAGATTTTTTTTTCTTGGAAATTTGTTTTTTAATGAAGTCTTTCTAATCCAGAGTCCATTATCAATGTGCATCCATTTCTAACATTAAGCTTGATAAGCAATACGTTAAATCATGACAGACTTCTCCTCAATTGCATAATTTACTGAAAAGACCTAACATTCCTTCTTGGAAATTTGTTCTTTCAATGAAATCTTTCCTCTTTTACCAGCCATTCTCTTTCTAGAGTCCGTTCTCGTTGTGCCGTCCAATTGTAACATTAAGCATGATTTACTTTAAATGTAATTAATCAACCATTCTTGAAGGGAAAATCATTCCTTCCATTTGATTCCTGACTTTAACAAACATAGTACATGTGGTATACACCAATTAATTCGTGCATTTTTTTTAATATAATAACATATTTATTTAAATGCAAGCAATTAACAAAATTCAATTATATGTATTCTGATAAATAGCATTATATATGGATAAATAAAAAATTGAGGATAAAAATCAATACAAAATATAAAAGTCCAAAATTCATTATTTTAGTAAGCTATATATATAAAATAAAAGTAAATTTAATATTTATACAACATTCATTACCGCCGACATGAAAATATTTAAAAATAAAAATTAATTGTACATACAGTGTAATTTCTTCGGCCGAGAGCAAAGAACATAATGACAGCTGAACAAGATAACACCGCTAATGGCTGC
This sequence comes from Dillenia suffruticosa, assembly GCA_033439265.1. Taxonomy (NCBI): domain Eukaryota; kingdom Viridiplantae; phylum Streptophyta; class Magnoliopsida; order Dilleniales; family Dilleniaceae; genus Dillenia; species Dillenia suffruticosa. The sequence goes on along the minus strand of JAVTVX010000005.1, from coordinate 16,910,363 downwards.
GAACAATATAAGCGCCGAGTAACCCAGAATCTTACGTTTCCAAACGTTGACCGGATCGATCTTCGAATCAAAGTGGCCTGATTTATGTATCTTTTGACGTTTGAGATTCTGAAGCTCTGCGTGGTTTTGGTCGAAATCTTTGTTGTATTTGAGCCATTTGGAGACTGTAATGATGCAAGAGCAGATGTTTAAGAGAGCAGCTAATAGGGAGGGGACGAAAGCATACCACCAATCTCCACACCGGAGAGTTGTGGTTGACCATACCGCCTTGAGAATCACTGCTTGGAATACGAAGTAGAGACCTGCAACTTGGAGTGCATTAGTTTCTAGATTGTTGATTCTCTCCTCTTGATTCTTGCTTATTTCTTTCAAGGCGTCTATGTCCTTTTGAATCGCATCCTCAGAGTCCCCCACTCCAGCTCCGGCTCCGGCTCCGGCTCCACCTCCGCCTCCGCTCATCTCTCTCTCTCTCTCTCTCTAGTTGGGGACAGGACTTGTGGTGTTAAATTTAATCTGATAATAGTCTTTTGGCGAAGAAAATTCAATGTGACGTTTTTCTATTTGCTTGGTTGTTAATTTATTTTATTATCTAATCAAATTGTCCGCACAAATTTGTGGAAAATGTTATCACAACTATGTTTAAGGCATTAATTATTTGTTGAAAGGACATCAACCCCAATCTTCAAGAGCAATGTACGAAAATGACCCATTTTTTAAAAAAATTTTTAAAAAAACCCTGAGGGGGAAAATATTTCCCCAAATAACCCGTATTTGTCGCGGGTTGGACACGCGACCGTATTTGTCGCGGGTTCAACCCGCGACAAAGCCACGTGTAGGCTGGGGAGGTTTCCGCGTCTTGGAAACGCGGAAACCTATTCCGCGTCTTGGAAACGCGGAAACCCTATTCCGCGTCTTCCAAACGCGGAAACCCTACCGCAAACCCTATTCCGCGTTTTGCAAACGCGGAAACCCCACAAACACACGCCATTACCCCAACCCCATTCCCTCCCAAAAACGCACGCTATTCCCTCCAAAAAAACGCACGCCATTCCTCCCTCCAAATTGTTTTAATCTCCCAATTGTATTACCCCATAATTATTTTAATTCGATTTTTGTAATTATATTTAATTTCGATTTTTGTAATTATATCTAATTTAGACGATCCAAAATTATGTATTATAATAATTAAAATAAATCAGGTTAGTTTGTCTTTATAATTTTATGAAAAATTATAAAATTAAAAAATAATTCTAAAAATTTTTAAAAATTAGAAAATAGTGACAAAAAATTCTCATAATTGAAAAAAATTGTAACATTACAAAATATTAGTATTAGTATCTAAAAATTATATGTTAAGATTCATTATATTTTAATATATTATTTTTCATTTTTGATTAATTTAATATAAAAATAATATCATATTGCATAAATAATCAAAATCAATAGAGTTTTAAAATAGAGAATGAAAAAAAAAACTATGATATATGTGTATTATCTAAACAGTTAAAGTAAAATAACAATTTGAAAAAAAAAAAAAACTAATTTCTTATAAAACAAAAAGGAGAAACGAAACAAATAAAATCCGAGAAATGAACATATATAAATGAATCGAATTATTATTAATATAATATAGGATACAAAATACATAATATATAACTAACGTTGTCGTCGCCTTCTTGTATCATAACGTCTAACATCTAAATCTGTCCTGATATATGTAGTGTCGTCTTGGAACGATAAACTCATATCTATTATGTATTTTGTATATTATGTATTTTGTATCATATATTATATTAATAATAATTCGATTCATTTATATATGTTCATTTCTCGGATTTTATTTGTTTCGTTTCTCCTTTTTATTTTATAAGAAATTAGTTTTTTTTTTCAAATTGTTATTTTACTTTAACTGTTTAGATAATACACATATATCATAGTTTTTTTTTTCATTCTCTATTTTAAAACTCTATTGATTTTGATTATTTATGCAATATGATATTATTTTTATATTAAATTAATCAAAAATGAAAAATAATATATTAAAATATAATGAATCTTAACATATAATTTTTAGATACTAATACTAATATTTTGTAATGTTACAATTTTTTTCAATTATGAGAATTTTTTGTCACTATTTTCTAATTTTTAAAAATTTTTAGAATTATTTTTTAATTTTATAATTTTTCATAAAATTATAAAGACAAACTAACCTGATTTATTTTAATTATTATAATACATAATTTTGGATCGTCTAAATTAGATATAATTACAAAAATCGAAATTAAATATAATTACAAAAATCGAATTAAAATAATTAGGGGGTAATACAATTGGGAGATTAAAACAATTTGGAGGGGGGAATGGTGTGCGTTTTTTGGAGGGAATGGCGTGCGTTTTTGGGAGGGAATGGGGTTGGGGTAATGGCGTGTGTTCGTGGGGTTTCCGCGTTTCGAAGACGCGGAATGCCTATTCCGCGTTTCCAAGACGCGGAATAGGTTTCCGCGTTTCCAAGACGCGGAAACCTCCCCAGCCTGCACGTGGCTTTGTCGCGGGTTGAACCCGCGACAAATACGGTCGCGGGTCCAACCCGCGACAAATACGGGTTATTTGGGGAAATATTTTCCCCCTCAGGTTTTTTTAAAAATTTTTTTTAAAAAATGGGTCATTTTCGTACATTGCTCAATCTTCAAACCACAATGAAACAAAATATAGCCAAAAAAATATTTTAAATATTGCAATTAATTATTTTTAATTGCTGCCAGGAACGGTCTTATTAGCTGTGTGTATCCAATTATATAGGGGAATATTCGGGGAAGGTTCTCCACAATTAAACTTATAGTGCAACGTAACTTTCATTTTCAAATAAACAAACCTCAAATAGAATAGAAAATATTCTGGGCAGGATCCCATATCCATCCGGATTACGGAGGTTGTCTTTTGTTTAATTTTTTTATTTTATTTATTTTTTGGATCACTTGATTAAGAATGTTTGTCGTTATTACGAAGAAAGAAGAAATATGGTTTTGTAAGCCTGTTTGGTTAAAGATAATGGAAATAAAAATCGGATTTAAAATTATATGAGTTATTTAAATTAATAGAATAAAAATAAAATTTTGAAAATAAAAACTCTAAAATAAGAAATTTGTAAAATGTAAATAAAAATATGAATTTTATGAAATTTAAAGTAAGATTTTTTATTTTGAGAACCAATCTAGGAAGAGACAAGAGAATAAACCGCTGAAGTATAAAAATAATTATGCCTCTTGGACCCCAAGGTACAAGGGACTGACCCTCATCTTTTTTTTTTTTTTTTATTTCTTAACATTGTTATTTAGAAATATATTACAACTAATATAATTCAAATGTCTATAAAAAACTATTTAAGAGTGCTTCTCAACATATTTTTAGTCTAGATTTATTAAAAAATCTAATATTTTAGTTCATTAAATCAAGGTTTTATTTGATTGGAAGTAAATCTTATCTATGGTAAGGATTTGAGATCTCTCGACCTTTCCTCTTGTAAAAGAAATTGCCCTAGAATTATTATTTAAGCCAAGTGTAAAGGACAAATTATAATTAACTACAAAATTTGAAAATGAGATCCGGTAATATCGATTTTTCCAGGACGCCCATGGATCTCCACATTGGTTAGCTCAAGATATAACATATCCCTTCTATATATATTTCTCACGAGTTGAAAACCATCCTTACATCTGTTCTGCCTTTTGCATTAATTCAGTATCTCTTCATATGTTGTTGCTTGCTTGTCTTCTCCCTTCGTTGTGGCAATTTATCTTTCATATGACAATTGCACCTATAGTGAAAAGCAAGAGATCTCCCCAAGACTCTTAGCCCTACACTAGGTACAAGGGAATGAGTATGTCAAACCCTAAGGCTATCATCATAATGGACAATGATTTAAATTTGGTTAGTCCAGCTGCTCTGCTGAGATGAACCTGAGCTCCACCTCTGAACCTTAGCTCCACCTCCGAAGAGCATATAGCTCACTAACAGAGATTTCACCGCTTTTCTTTTAGATATTTTCCATCATTATGTACCCTGCTTCAATGGTGAATCTTTCTCCGTTCGTGAACATAGACCTCTAAACTGCAAGACATAAATCAAATGTTCCTCCTCTCCGCCTTTACCTACCAAAAAATTGTCAGGAACAGCCAGCCATCTAACACCAACAATGGTTTGTCAATATACACATACAATGTGTGTGTGTGTGTGTGTGTGTGTGTGTATTTGTTGGGTTTATGGGTCTCTCTTATGTGGAGAAAGCCCATCAAATAAAAGATCTGTTAGGGTTTTTTTTGTTGCTCATATGTTGAGATAGAAAAACCCATTTTTCTGCTCGGAGAGAGAGAGAGAGCTTAAGAGAGAGCCGGTGTATTATCGAGAAAGAAAAAGAGCTTGGGTGCAGAATTTCTGATTTTGGGCAAGTACTGTAGTTGTGATCAACTGCAAGATCGGTTGGTAATTCGTGGTCAGATCAGGCTGATTTTTGGACCACAATAAGAGGATTTCCCAATCTCATTTCTGAACGGTGGATATTGGAGTTGGTGGTTTGGAAGTGCTAATATTTGGCCCGAACTGTAGCCTTCTTTGTGAGAAATTTCTGCACCTTTTCTCTATTGATTGTTTTGTTGATTTGTTGGATATTTTGGAGTTGTGTATTTGTTGAATTTGCCGGAGATCGTCGAGACCTTGCTGGTATTTGAGACACTTGACAAGTGTGGCGATGAAGGCAACAAAATTAAGGAGAGCGGCCAAAGAGAGAGAGCGTGGAAGGGAACCAAAAGCGGTCGCATTTGCGGGATTGGGACGCGATTGATGATGAATTCACCACTCCTTGGAACACGAAGTACAAGTTCGCTATCTGTAGAGCTTTTGATTCCAACGTTGTGGATTCGCTCCTCCTGTTTCCTAATCATCTCTCGCAGGGCTTCTGTCTCATTTTCACTAGGACTGGCGTGTGCCGGGAACGCCATTGTTGTTACTCTCTTCTGCTGGAGTTCCCCAACAGGGCTTTAGATTTTCTGCGCTTTTGAGTGATGAAACCGGAAGTGTACCAAGGACACAAAGAAAGTAGATGTTTATGGAGATTACCGATTATTTTGGCTTCAAATGCTTTTTTGACAGGTAAAACTTCAAAAAATATAATACAATATCTCAATTGTTGTGACTTATTTTTTATCAAGAGTAGTGGGACAATCTCTGCTAACCTGCCCGGCTCTTTTAGGTATTTTCTATTCTGCATTTACGGAAAAGGCATATGACCTTTTTCCAAGTTTGAGTCCATTGCCACGGTTAGTTAAAATTAATCAAAATATATTAATGTTAATTATTATTGATTAAGTCCATCAATGTCATTTTTTAAAAAAAGTTGATGAGAAGTGTTGACTAAATACAACGGTCGCATTCCCACTAATTTCTCCAATGGGCTCAACATCCCCACAAGACGTGATTGGCGCTTATAAAATATAATTACAAATATTAGTAGAATCTTCATTCTTAAGGGACATTATTCTGATCCCAAAGATGAGAGAGGGAAGTGATAAGTGTCACTCCAATAAAAAAATAATTTTTTTTTACTTCAAATAATATGAGTATAATATAAATAGAGTTATATCTATAGGGAATGACGGATCTATTTTTTTTAAGAAAAATAAAAATGTGAGAGATTTGAGATTTTATCTAGAGTTAACTAAAATATCGATACCTAAAGATTTCAATGACCATAGATAAATTGGTTGATAATCGCTCAATGAATACCGAATAACCAATCTCTCCTTACCTCGTCAATAATTAAAAGAATTTTTTAATTATTTTTCTAACCGAAACAAAACTCTAGAGAAAATCTTAAAATTTAAAATTTGGATAGCGTTAAAATCGAGAGAAATTCAATTCTAAGTGGCAAATGCACAACAAGATTGTTGAGATTGGATTATTCAATTCTATAACACTGAATCCATTCACCATTAAATTAAAACTAACAAACAATTACGAAATTAACGTTTTTAATTGGTTATACATTATTCTAAAACTATTAAATTTGGTTACTATTCAATAAACTTTAAAAAATCATAATCCATAAAGCAAAGAAATTAAATAAATATATATAATATATTCAATTAGATCTCATAATTATTAAAAATTAAGATTTTAATAAATTTTCGAACAGAAAAAATAAAATGAATTCGTAATGAAAAGAAAATTCACTAAAAAATATTAATACTTCCGAGAATGAAGAATGACAAGAAGAAAATTCAATTCCCGGCCGCGGCACTTTGCCTCCTTATTGTGTTTTCGCTTTTCCCTAGGGTTGCCGGCCCCAACCCTTTTGGGGCCGCACACCTCTCACCTTTTCCAACATTTAACACTCCTCTCTCCGTATATATATATATATATATATATTTATTTAAAAGTTTAATTTTCAAAATTTTATATCTCAAAATATTAGGGATGGAATAAAAATCTTTAAAAGTCATATATTGTTTCTTGAATTCAGCGTACACATATACTAATAAAAGAGTATTATTGTCTAATTTTTCATATTTTACATAATTATTTTAATTTATTTTTTTTTTTTTACTTTGCTTAATAAATCTTTTCCATCAATCGTAACATATCAAATATCATAAAATATAAATATTAATATAAAATTTATTTAAAAATAAAATAAAATCAATTATAAATATTACACTCATTTAATCAATAAAAGGGGTGTTAATTTTTAAATTTTAAAATGATCATCTCAAATTCAATTTTCAAAAAGGATTAAAAACTAAAAGCGGGTCTATTTTTCAATTTTAGAAATGATCGTCTACCTTGGGGGTATTAATTGAATATGCTGGCAAGGCAACTGCCGAGATTTTTTTAATAAATTTAATTTAATTTAAATCGGATAAAATTTAAAAAAGAAACTTTTTCAATATCAATTTTTCTATATATAAAATTTAAATTTAAAATTTTATTTAAAAATTATCAATATATTATCTTCACATGGGACAAATGATCAACCAATTATGTTCACGTCTATGATAAATGGATTCTACAAATCTTCAAATCACTATAAAATAAAAGCTTGGTAATTGCCTTGCTGCATGGAATTGTCTTCGGAGTGGACGAGGAGAGTTTCTTGGCAGGTTCTCCTTCTAAATAGCGAAATACCCACGAATCACAATGCAAGTCTGGTGCACCTCTCATATTCAAATGAACAACCAAACCATGTCCCTTCGGGGACATCCGATGAACAACCAAACCATACCTTAAATACCTTAAGTAGAAAAGAAAAAAAAAATCCCATGAAATAATTTGTCTCGATTATTGAAGGACTAATCACTAATTATTTTTAAATTTTAATAGGAATTGCAATAATAAATATTATATAAACAAGATGAATTAAAAATTAAATAAAAATTAACATGTAAATTTATAGCAACTAAGAAATTTAAAAATTAAAATCAGGATGAGCTGGAAGCACAAGTACAACAACAACCAGCTAAGAAAATATCATCCGGAGGTACTCTCACGACGACGACGACGACACAACTCTATTTTTCAAATAGCTAATAAAATATCATCCGGAGGTACTCTGTGGACAAAGTTTTACACAAGCATCAGAACTTGACTTGCAAAGAATAAAACGGCAGCCGACCATTATAACGACAGTGAAGCCGATGAACATGGCTATAGACAATTTAACAATATACCGACGCTTGAACTGCTCCAACCTATCAGGAACCGGCGAGGGGTCGCCTATTTCTTGAGCTTGAACTTGAGCTTGAGCTTGATCCTGTCGAGAAGGGTCAACATCAGGCCGATCTGAGGAAGGAATGGAAGCCAGTTTTTTCTTCCTATTTTCGATATCGGCCAAGATTTGGTCTTGTTCTTCGCAGTATTTGAGCCATTTGAGGACAGCGAAACCGAATGCGAAGCAATTAAGGACGAGAGCTAACAAGGAGAGAGTAAAAGGGAACCACCAGTCTTGGCACTGGAGAGAGGAGGCTGTGGAGGTTGATGTGAAGATGACTCCATGGAATACGATAAGTTGGCGATTTGGAAGGCTTTTGATTCTAAGTTATGGATTCTCTCTTCTTGCTTCTTTGATATTTCATTTAGCACTTCAATTTCCTTCTGGAATTCTCCTTCTCTGTTATTTCTTTCTCCTCCCATATGTGTCTCTGCATGCTGCTCGCTTCTAGGCTGATCTCTCTCTGTCTCTCTTGAATTGCTCACTTCTTGACTCACCTCTCTCTCCCGAATTTCTCCCTCTTCACTCATCTCTCTCTCTCTCTCCCCCACTCTCTGAACTCCAAAACATTATCATTGCGGCATCCAATTTAAATATTAAGCATAATAAACAAAGCTCTCCGAATAATATAGTAAAATAATCTGCACCATTTACTTAATGTCATGGTCAACCAAATATTTAGCTCCTAAAGGCACCTTCTTATTATATAGTAAAATAATCTAATAAATAAAGAGAGGATTACCAAATACAATAAAGAATGACCTCAAGGGATGAAAAGGCTAAATTACCACTAATTTCGCCTAGATAGCTTAGTTTGCAGAGAAGGGCATAGATTTTTCCTCGTAAATTTGTTTTGTCATGAAGTCTTTCTCTAATGGAAAGGTCATTCTCTTTCTTATCAAAAGTCCATTATCAATGTGCATCCATTTCCAGTATTAAGCATGATAAGCATTACATTAAATTGTGACAAATTTCTCTCCTAAATAGCGTTATTTACAGAAAAGACCTAGCATTCTTTCATGGAAATCTGTTCTTTCAATGAAATCTTTCTTTTTTTACCATCCATTTTCTTTCTGAGTCCATTATTGTGGTGCCATCCCATTCTAAAAAGCATGATTTACTTTAAATGTAAGCAATCAACCACAGTTAAAGGAAAAATCATTCCTTCATTTTGATATTATTTTAATAAACTATAAAAATTAGCTTAATTTATACTACATTCCATTATCATCAACATGAAAATATTTGAAATTAAAAATTAATTTTGCATGCACCGTAACTTCTTGGGCCGAAAGCAAAGAACATAATGACAGCTGAACAAGATAACACCGTTAATGGCTGCGAACAATATAAGCGCCGAGTAGCCCAAAATCTCACGTTTCTGAACGTTGACCGGATCGATCTTCGAATCCAAGTGACGTGATTTATCTATCTTTTGACGTATGAGATTTTATAGCTCTGCGTGGTTTTGGTCGAAATCGTTTTTGTATTTGAGCCATTTGGAGACTGTAATTATGCAAGAGCAGATGTTTAAGAGAGCAGCTAATAGGGAGGGGACAAAAGGATACCACACCGGAGAGTTGTGGTCGGCCATACTGCCTTGAGAATCACTGCTAGGAATACGAAGTAGAGACCTGCAACTTGGAGTGCATTAGTTTCTAGATTGTGGATTCTCTCCTCTTGATTCTTGCTTATTTCTTGCAAGGCGTCTATGTCCTTGTGAATCGCTTCCTCAGAGTCCTCCACTTCAGCTCTTGCTCCAGCTCCTGCCCCGCTCATCTCTCTGTCCCTCTCTCTCTCTCTCCGGTTGGGGACAGGACCTTGTGGTATTAAATTTAATCTGATAATAGTCTTCTGGGGAAGAAAATTCAACGTGGCATAAGGAAGACTATTTAACGTGGCATTTTGTATTTGCCTGATTGTTAATTTATTTTATTATTTAATCACATTGTCCATACAGATTTGTGGAAAATGTTATCACAACGCTGTTTATGACATTAATCATTTGTGGAAAATTTGTGGGAAGATTGTGGGCGGCTTCTCCACAATTAAGTTTACAGGGCAATGTACCTTTCACTTTCAAATAAACAAACCAACAAAACTTAAATACCTCAAATAAAATAGAAAATATTCTGGGCAGGTTCCTTATCAATCTAGATTGTCTTTTGTTTAATTTTTTATTTTATTTTATTTTTTGGATCATATGATTTAGAATGTTTGTCGTTACTATGAAGAAAGATGATGTGAGTTATTTAGATTAATGAAATAAAAATAAAGATTTAAAAATGAAACGTAGCTTATAAAATTCAAATAAAAATATGAATTTGTTAAATTCACGTCAACAATTTTCTTTTTCTTATTTTCGAAACAAACCAGCCGCTCACCGAGACAAGGGACATAGACCATAAAGTATGAAAATAATTATGCCTCTTGGGCCCAGCAGCACGAGTTACCCTTATCCATGGTGAGGATTTGAATGTACCAACCAAAAAAAATGGAGAGGATTTGAGCTCCCACAACCTTCCTCCCCCCTTGTAAAAGAAATCGCCCTAGGGTTATAATTTAAGCCAAGTGTAAATGACGAATTATAATTACCTACCCCAAAATTTGTAAATGAGATCTGGTAATTTATATTTTTCCAGGACGCCCATGGAGCTCCACATTGGTTACCTCAAGAAATAACACATCCCTTCTATACATATTTCTCACGAGTTGAAAACCATCCTTACATCATTCTTCCTTTTGCATTATCTCTTCATGTGTTCTTGCTTGTCTTCTCCCTTTTGGCAATTTATCTTTCATATGACAATTGCACCTAGTGTAAAGCAAGAGATCTCCCCAAGACTCGTAGCTCTACTACACTAGGTTCAAAGTAATGTGATGTCAAACCCTAAGGCTACCATCATAATGGACAAAGATCTAAATTTGGTTAGCCCAGCTGCTCTGCTGAGATGAACCTGAGCCCCACCTCCGAATAATATACAGCCCACTAACAGAGATTTCACTGCTTTTCTTTTAGATATTTTCCATCATTATGTACTTCGCATCCATGGTGAAACTTGCCTCTTCTCCGTCCGTGAACAGAGACCTCTGAACCGCACGACATAAATCAAATGTTCCTCCCCGCCATATTTACCTACCAAAAAATTGTCAGGGGCTACAATCCATCTAACAACAACAATGGTTTATCAACATACACATATAATAGATGTGTGTGTGTATATATATATATATATATATATATATATATATATATATATATATCAAATTTCCAACACAAAATTCTTACAATAGAGGATAATTCCTCATTCAACAACATAAAGAGTTTGGAAAGTCCGCAGAAAGCCCAAACCATATAGATACATAATGTCTCATTCTTTATTAAACGAGAAACAACAATAGCCAAACAGCAAGCCACACAAACACACCAGCAAGCCATCTTATTCATCCAATTTCACAAGGGGCAAAGCACATAGTAAATTGGGGTCACCCGGCTTGATCCTGCAAATTTTGACGATGAAATACAAGAATTAATTTTATAAAATATAAATATACATGAAAGCTAGATGCATATCTTCATTAACTTTGCTCTAAAAAGAAAAAAAAAACATGATGTCTTTAGTTTTTGCAACAAACAGATTTTCTCTTACATGACCAACGTTGGATGTTCAAGTAGACAAATCGGCTGGTGACTCAACCAGTCCAGCCAGTCATTTGGATGGTCTTTAGATTGGACTAAAGTCCATACCTGATGCCTAAAATAATTAAATTGGCCGTGCTCCCCTGGCCATTTTTCTGGCTTAGGCATCATAGCAAGGCCCGACGGCTAGGATCAGGCCGGACATGTGTCCTAAAAACCATTTGAATCATTCTGGCTTCTCTCAGCTCGGCCCTGCCTTGGTTCAAACCGGTTTTGTTCAATTTTCGCATCTAATTTCAAACTCCATCCCCTGCCATCAAAGCTCAACCAGAAATATTTAAGACTTGCAGATAGTTCCTCTGGGGCTTGTTTTTGCTCCAATTCAACCCCGTGAACTAGTCAACCAATTGCCGAGATGTCATTATTCGTGATAGCGCCACCTTGGCATTGGATATTGACCAGTTCCTGATGAATGGAGCAAAACTAATCCTTTCCTCTAATCCACCTTGGAAAAGAACTATGGGCCAATGGCCATTACCATGACTTGAAATTAAAAAAAAAAAAATCCAAAGTATCAGCTAAAAAAAAAAACCATCAAGAAATTCCAAAGAACTTACAACCAGTGTTGATTTTTATAGGAATTATGAGATCTGTCCCATGACAAAAATTATTAGAGGACCACCAAACTGATATAAGGGAGGCATCAAAGGATCATAATGTGAAATGACTACACTGCCTCTAGATCCACTCTCTCCTCGCTCTCATTTGCTCCATCTCTCGGCTATCCGCTGCTATAGATACTCTCTCTTCTCCTCTCCATGTTCTCTCTATGATGCATGAGAGAAATTGTTGAATAGCTGAAATGAGCAGCAAATTACAGCAAGCAATAACAGCAGCTAAAAAGAGAAGTGAAGGAAGTGAAGTTCAAGCAAGTGACATGGGAGCTGAGATGGATAGTTGGTTGGTAAAGATGCTGATCTGGCAAGATGCAGAGATGGCAAGAGAAGACAGTTAGCTGTTAGTTAGTTAGGGAAGTAAGTGAATAAAGATTAGAGGCAGGAAAGAGAGAAGTTTTGTTTTGAGATTGAATTTCCCTCTTCTCCCTTCTCCCTCTGTAACTTGCATTCGTCAATAATAACAGTCATCTTTCTTCAATGGAAGTGTCTTAAATTGAGTTCGGTTGGTTTCTTCAATTCACTCCAATCCTACTTAAGTAGCAAATGAGTTCTTCTTCCCTCTGCATCAACTGGTATCAGAGCTCAGGCTTGTCTCACCATGGCAGAAGGAACTAGATCTCAAGATTTGAGCGAAAAACTGAAAGACACAATGAAAGCTTTGTTCAAGGAGCATAAAGAGGCTCTTGATAAAGAAATGGATGCTCTCCGATCTTTGGTCTTAGAGAGTCACTCAAGAAGCAACAACCATTCCCCACAGCAGTTAGGACAGGGACCAATTCATGGAACAGGAGGTAATGGTTGTGCAACAGCTACAAGACTTTCAAGATTAGACTTTCCTAGGTTTCAAGGTGAGGACTTTAAAGGTTGGTTATACAAGTGTGAGCAATTTTTTGAAGTAGATGAAACACCCTCTGAGACTAAGGTAAAGCTAGTAGCTATGCACTTGGAAGGCAGGGCTCTTCAATGGCACCAAGTGTATATGAAACAGGTACACTCGTGAACTACCTAATTGGGAGGAGTATGTGAGGAATTTGGCTAGCAGATTTGGAAATACTATGTATGATGATCCTATGGGAGAATTAATGAGTCTCAAGCAAAGAGGCACTGTGGAAGACTATCATGAAAGATTTGAAAAACTTCTTAATAGAGTGGAATTGTCTGAAATGTATGCAGTGAGCTGTTTCATGAGTGGACTGAAGGAAGAAATACAAATTGCGTTCAAAATGTTCATGCCGAAGACTTTACATCATGCTATTAGTTTAGCCAAATTAGAGGAAAAAAAATCTGTAGTAGTGGGGAGAACCCGGAAGGGAACTCCAGGAAGGTCACTGAACACTGCAGGATTTAATAGAATTCCTACTAGAAATGATACTGCCCTCTTGCCTTTACCCAAAACCACTCAACATGGTGGCCTTCAGAAGCCATTCAGAACACTTACTTCTTTTGAATTGGAAGAAAAAAGAAAGAAGGGTCTCTGTTTCTGGTGCAATGAAAGGTATGAAATAGGGCATAAATCCCAAGGCAAACAGCTATATAGGGTGGAGATGTGGTCTGAGGAGGGAGGAGAAGATGAAGGTTCTGATGAAACTGATAATGAATCAGAGGAAATGAATGCAAATGCACACGTATCCATGTGTGCCATGTCTGGATTAGCTCCCCCCAATTTCCACACTATGAGAGTGCATGGTCATATTGGTAAGAACAGTTTTTGCATACTTTTGGATGGAGGAAGTTCTCATAATTTCATTCACCCTGACATGGTTATGAGATATGGACTGAAAACTCAAGAAGTGGGAATGATGTCAGTAGCCTTAGCTGATGGAGGAAAGCTCCAGACCTCAACCATGTGTGCAGAATTCAGATGGGTTATGCGGGGACAAGAGTTTAGCACACAGATCATGGTATTACCCATTAAAGGATGTGATGTAGTGTTGGGGGTACAATGGCTGTTAACTTTGGGGAATATCACATGAAATTTTGGAACTCTCAAAATGGAATTTACTTACCATGGGAAGAAAATAGTGCTGAGAGGTTCTACTGAGTTGAAGATTGTGAAAGGGTTAACAATGCAGAAACTACTGAAATCCTCAACTCATAATCTGTCAGCCAACTTATGTTTGATCCAACTTCAGCATGTAGAGGAAGAGCAGATTTCAGAAATTGATGCTCCTCCACAATTATCCTTGACAGAGGTAAATTCTAAACATTTTGATGCTCAGTTTCACCTCCTGCTGGAACAACTTCTGAGTACATACTCAGACGTATTTGAAGAGGTGATGAGTTTACCTCCTACAAGAAAATGTGATCATATCATTGTTTTAAAAGAAGGAACAAATCCTGTTAATGTGAGGCCTTATAGGTATCCCCATTTTCAGAAAGCTGAATTAGAGAAATTAATCAAGGAAATGCTCTTGCATGGAACCATTAGATCAACTTATTCTTCCCCTGTGGTGTTAGTAAAGAAAAAGGATGGATCCTGGAGGATGTGTGTAGATTATAGGAAACTGAATGAGGCGACTGTAAGAGATAAGTTTCCCATACCATTAATTGAAGAGCTATTGGATGAATTGCATGGCTCTCGAGTATTTTCAAAGTTGGATCTTAGATCAGGGTATCATCAAGTCAGAATGAATGCTGCAGACATAGAAAAGACTGCATTTAGAACTCATGATGGACATTATGAATTCTTACTCATGCCCTTTGGGCTGACCAATGCTCCATCAACATTTCAAAAGTTTATAAATGATGTGTTCAGGCCATATTTGAGGCAATTTGTGCTAGTGTTCTTTGATGATATCCTTGTATATAGTAAAAATTGGCATGAACACCTGCAGCATGTGAAACTGGTCCTTGATCTTTTGAGACAGCATCAACTCAAAGCCAAACAAAGTAAGTGTTCATTTGCAGTTGATCAAATCCAATATTTAGGACATATAATTGACCGATTGGGAGTTAGAGCAGAACCTGACAAACTGAAGGCTATAGAAGAGTGGCCACAACCCAATTCCATCAAAGAACTCAGAGGCTTTCTGGGATTGACCGGTTACCACCGAAAGTTCATAAGATATTATGGTCTTATAGCTAAACCACTTACTAACATGCTGAAGAAACAGGGATTTAGGTGGTCTGAGGAATCACTTATTGCCTTCAAAAATCTTAAGGAAGCCTTGTGTAATTCTCAATTGCTGGCACTTCCTGATTTCAAGAAGGAATTTGTGATAGAGACAGATGTATCCAATAATGGAGTGGGGGCTGTATTACTGCAAGACAATCAACCTGTAGCCTAAGGCTCTAGCCTCTAAACATAAGGCTCTTCCTGTCTATGAACAAGAACTGTTAGCTGTGGTATTGGTTGTGCAAAAATGGAGACACTACTTGGTTGGAGTTCATTTTGTGATAAGGACAGATCATCAAAGTCTGAAATATATCTTGGAGCAAAGAATTTCAACACCTGCACAGCAGAAATGGTTGATTAAACTTATGGGTTATGATTTTTCAGTGGTCTATAGAAGGGGAGTTGATAATGTAGTTGCTGATGCTTTATCAAGGAGGCCTGCAGAATCGGAATTCATCAGAAGTTCTGAAGAGATGGAAATTGCTGAAATCAAAGCAATCTCAGAGATTAACACTACGCTCATGTCTGAAATTCAACAGAGTTAGCAACAAGATGGCAAGCTTCAAAGGATAATTTCACAGTTGCAAGCAGGAGAATCTGTCAAACACTATTCTTGGACTAATGGAATATTGACCAGGAAGGGAAAATTAGTGGTGGGTAATGTAAAAGAATTACATCTCAAATTGATCCAATGTTGGCACTCTAGTGCAATTGGGGGACATTCGGGAGTGGAAGTTTCGTACAGGAAGCTGAAACAATCATTCTATTGGAAGTACATGCATTTGGAAGTGGCCAATTTTATTGCAAAATGCGAGATTTGCCAAAGATCTAAGGCTGATAATAAGGCTTATCCTGATCTTTTGCAACCTCTACCTATTCCCAAGTCCGTGTGGACTGACATTACAATGGATTTTATAGAGGGTCTCCCCAATTCTTTTGGGAAATCTGTTATACTGGTAGTAGTGGACAGACTCAGCAAGTACGCCCATTTTATTCCATTATCACATCCCTACTCTGCACTGACAATAGCTCAAGCATTTATGGATTCCGTCTTCAAGCTTCATGGGATGCCAAAAACTATTGTAAGTGATAGGGATAGGGTGTTCATCAGCCAGTTTTGGAAAGAGTTGTTTACACTGCAGCAGGTAAAGTTACAGTTTTCGTCTGCATATCACCCTCAAACAGATGGATAATCTGAAGTGGTGAACAGGTGTTTGGAGCAATACTTGAGGTGCATGGTTGGTGATAAACCAAGGGAATGGATGAAGTGGTTACCTTTGAAGTGGTTACCTTTGGCAGAGTTCTGGTATAATACTAACTATCATACAGCAATCAAAATGACTCCCTTTCAAGTGTTGTATGGGCAGGCTCCTCCCCTTCATCATTCATATATTCCGGGATTCTCTGATGTAGAAGCAGTGGACAAAAGATTAACTGCAAGAGAATGTCTCATTCATAATCTTAAACATCACCTCACCCATGCTCAAAATCGAATGAAGCAACTGGCAGACAAAAGAAGAACTGACAGGGAGTTTGCAGTGGGAGATTGGGTCTATGTTAAGCTTCAACCTTACCGCCAGCACTCTCTAAGGACTCATCATTGTCAAAAGTTAGCTCCTCGCTATTTTGGTCCTTTCTTAATCCAAGCTAAAGTAGGTAAAATGGCTTATAAGTTGCAGCTTCCTCCTAATGCCAAGATTCACTCAATTTTTCATGTATCTCTGCTCAAAGGGAGGGTTGGAAATGCACCTGTTACTTCTCAATTACCTAAAGAAGTCAATGAGCACGGTCAATTGATAGTGGCGCCGGTAGCAATATTGGACAGACGGGTAGTCAAAAAGGGTAATGCTGCTGTTACTCAAGTTTTAGTCCAATGGAGTGATAGCTTTCCTGAAGATGCTAATTGGGTCAATTGGTATGATTTCCACTTAAAATATCCTACCTTTAATCCTTGAGGACAAGGATCGTCTTGAGGGGAAGGGATATTGATGCATGAGAGAAATTGTTGAATAGCTGAAATGAGCAGCAAATTACGGCAAGCAATAACAGCAGCTAAAAAGGGAAGTGAAGGAAGTGAAGGAAGTGAAGGAAGTGAAGGAAGTGAAGTTCAAGCAAGTGACATGGGAGCTGAGATGGATAGTTGGTTGGTAAAGATGCTGATCTGGCCGGATGTGCGGAGATGGCAAGAGAAGACAGTTAGCTGTTAGTTAGTTAGGGAAGTAAGTGAATAAAGATTAGAGGCAGGAAAGAGAGAAGTTTTGTTTTGAGATTGAATTTCCCTCTTCTCCCTCTGTAACTTGCATTCGTCAATAATAACAGTCATCTTTCTTCAATGGAAGTGTCTTAAATTGAGTTCGGTTGGTTTCTTCAATTCACTCCAATCCTACTTAAGTAGCAAGTGAGTTCTTCTTCCCTCTGCATCACTCTACAATTCTCTTTTATCTCTCAAGCAATCGATAGCGATTGCGGACAGATCTCTACTGCAAATCGTTCATTCTCTCTCTCTCTCTCTCTCTCTCCCTCCCAGACAGAGATCATCACACGAGAGAAAACAATCTCTTGCATAATATCACTGGAAGTCTAGTAATTTTGCCCCAGGACGGATCCATTATTTCCAGCAAAATCAACAACTTTTATGCCTTCTCCGAAAATCAATCAATGGGTGTTTCTTTTCGGCCAATCCTTTCGGATTTTTGAATCTTCAAATCGTGGGAAATGCCAATAGTCCCAATTACTAAGAGCATCAAAGATGGATAGAAAAAAAGACACCGAAAAGAAAAGAGTATAAAAAAGACAACCGCATGAACACACTGAGGCTCAACCAAAACACGTAGGGCTTCAAAAAATCATTGCGAACAACGCACACCTCCACAATTACCAACGGTACCCCGGGAGTATCTTTCTAAGAGAATTTCATCAAGAAACAAATAGGAAAAAGAAAACCAAAAAAAGGGTGAAATCTGACTGTTTTGAGGGCCGATATATTCACAAATGTGATATAGCCCACAAAAGAATTTTTTTTTTCTTTATCCCTTTTTTTGGTATGGCTGTAGATCAGAACAAAACTCGAATTCAAAGTGTAAAGGCTCATATTTTAGGTCTAAATCACAGGAAACCAGCCTAAATGATATATGATTCAAGAAGAGAAATTCTTCTTCCTCGCGATCAAAAGCTCCTCTGATTTTCCTTAAATTTGATGCGCCTAATTATCACGAGACTCAGACCTAATCCAAATCCATACCACCCAACCCAATCCATTCCACAAGGCCTAGACCTACTCCCATCACTCAATATATGGTGTAATCCTGCATATCTCTAGAATTAGTCATCTACAAAAACAGACCCACTCCTAATTACACACTTTTGTCTGTTAGACAGCATTTTTTTATTTATGGGACAACTAACAAAAAGATAAATAAATAGGGGAAATAATACAAAGGCAGAGGTTATGACCATGGCCGGCGATGGAACGTGGTGATAGATCCCTAAAACAAGATTCCGAATTCGACTCGTGACTTGAGGGGCAGACTACGTTGGGTTGGGAGGATAACCTCTTAAATGAGTCCGTCTAAGTCCCTGGATTAATGTGGCTCTAGATATCGATTGTTACGGTAAAAAAAAATTAGAGTTGAGAAAACTCCCCCCCCCCCAAAAAAATTTTCAGGTCAGCTATCCATACCTTCGGCCCTCGGCATACCTATGGGTTCGAGATCTGAATTTACCTGCTTCGTGTTTAACAGACGATAGAGCGGCAGGCAAAGAGGAGTATGACAGTGAAGGCCAACAAGCATCCCAAAGTCACATATTTGAAGGCATAACGTTTATAAACCCTCAACATGTCAGGTCGGAGCACCATCCGATCATATCCGTCCAGGTCAATCTTGTGACGGGGACCCACTATGGTATCTCGGTGAAGCATCTCGGCATCGAGCAGGTTGAGATCGTACTCATAAGAGGTGTCCATATATTTCCCTAGAGTCACCACAAACGTGAGAAAAAACAAGAGGGCCACGGAGAGAGAAAGACTCATGGGAATCCACCATTTGCTGCACTTGATTGTTGAAGACTGTTGAGAGACTGCGTTGAAAATCAATGTTTGGATGAAGAGATAAGATATGGCCAGTAAAATGGCTTTGGATTCAAGATTTCGGACCCTTTTCTCCTGTCTTAAGTTAATCTTGGTCAGTGCTTCCAGATCTGCCTTTGCTCTGGCTTTATATGCCTCAGCGGTCATATCAGACTTAACATGCTGGGTTCCGCCGTTATAGACATCGGACATTTTTGGACCGGAGACTCGAGAACTAGAAGGAAGAGAGAGAGATAAGAGAGAAAAACATAAATGTCAAAAGATTTCTTGGTGGGTGAGCAACACATGGGCAACGCATGAATGAAAGCAAGCCACTGTGATGGGACTCCAAAAAAAATTAATATCATGTGAGCTAAAAATTCACGCGTTCGGCGCTTTGTCAGCAAGCACCCTGATATCAACCAAGAAGCCAAGAAAGGTCAAGTTTTGCTCAAAACTTGTTTATGTACTGTGTCCCCGTCAACGTTACGCCAACGTTTTTGACAGGGACAAATACTAGAAGAATATTATAAACAGAAAATTAGTTTAAAATTAAATAAATTATAATATTATAATTTTTCATTAACTTCTTTATTCTTTTTTGTATAAAAGAATTTATACGAAGTCTTGAGAAAAATAAAATATTTCAAATATGAACGGAACATACCAACTCGATTATTCGGCAACCCACAAAATAAAAAAAAAAAATCTGCACGTAATTAGGAAATTTCCACGAACTTGCCAGGGGAGGGAACTTGCCAGGGGAGGGAACTTTCCTGAATTCCTTACTTAGGATTGCGACTTTGAATAAACGTTGCACACTACGCTTTGAAAACGTCTCGAGTCCCACGTAGGGGAGGCGGAGAATTCTATGCATAAACTTTCTAATTACTAGTTGACACAGAGTCGGTCAGTACAAATAATCTTTGTTCCTGCGTGCGTGAATTTGGGAAAATCTTTATGCTTTTTGGACGGGGACAAGGGTGGAAAGATGGAGGAGAGAGAATGTCGCCTTGAAGAAGCAAAAGAAAAAAAAAAAAAAACATAAAATTTTCATGTTTTATATTATGATATATATATTTTTTTTTTCAATTTTTTTCTTCCACCCCTTAATTGGGGTTATATGTATTCCTGGGCAAATATTATTTCACCTTAAATTTTAAATAGAAAAATAGTTGATAAATACAATTAAAGGGCCAACGTACTTACTAATACAGGAGAAATCAGAGGACTTATAATTAAATTTTATATAATTGTTTATTTTAATATAGTTTAATTTTTTATTTAAATTGATTATTAAATTTTTATATTTTTATATTTTTATATTTTTATATTTTTATTAATATAAATTATTGTATAAAATTTAATTAATTTATTTATTTAGTCAATATAAGATTGCTCCTATTAATCATACTCGGCATCCTAGAAGTTTTTAGGCGACGGGCTCACCTTATTTATTTATTTAGTAGTTTTTAGATAGAAAGATTGCTCCTATCATCCGAAAACGATAGGTTGTTACCTTCGAAAATTACGAACCGCACCACGCACGAATGGGCTGCGTGCGTGAGTTGTTGCCCACATCCATTCAAGAAACTTGAGACAGAGCTGCTTTTTAACACTTTCCTCTCTCTCTCTCTCTCTCTCTCTCTCTCTGCACCATGGACATTAAGAGTGAGACAGATATCAGACCCCAACAAAACCATAAGGCCAATCACCAAGAGAAGTCGAGCTAAGCATGGGGAAAGTGTTCGACAGCTAAGCATGACCTTGAGGAAAGCATGAGTATGGTGATCTTTCACAATTTTTCTTTCCATGTTCCTAGTCTGTCTCAGATCCCACGAAAACATAGAATTTTAGTTGCATTTCATCTTTTCCTTCGTAAACCATACTAAGATAATCCAAAAGGATTTGCAACCTGCAACCAGGTTCTGCAGAACGGTGAACTTATGTTTCATATATCAACAATTTTCTCTCAATTCATTCAAAAACAGCTTCAATAAGTCTTCAACCTCCTCGATTGCTGTCTTTTTTGCATCGCAGGTTCTAGGAGGTATTTTTATAATTTTTCTGGCAAGTTCCATGTCTGAAAACTTTTTCCAAGAGACTTCGGTTTATTTATGATTGAAATAAATCGATTAAATATCTATTTTACTTGTTGGATGATGCACAATTTGTCCCAAATTTTTTTAGCTGGATTGCAAAAAAAAATTAGATTAAATTCAGTAAGATATTTTGCACACAACAATAAATATTTTACTCGTGAATTGATTAATATTTTCCTTAACTACTATAATAGTTTTTACATCAAGATTTCCTTAAGAAATCACTTCCTAAGTTTCATACTCTATGGGTTGTATGAAGGTCTAATCGAAAGAAATTAACTCTATCAAAATAAGGAACTTTATTTATGTATTAGCCAAAAGTATACCGTGAGATCATTAGATTTTTCACCCAGAAATGAGTACTTTTGTAGAGTTGAGTAATATCTCTAATATCATTTATTGATCCATATGTAACCAAGAAAGAGTTGAATTGATTTATTTCGGATCCTAAATTTTATTCCATTAAAATCTCAATTAAAACTATAATCAAATTATATGATGTATGCAAATACAAATGTCAAAATTAAAAAATAGAGATAAAGAGATCGAGCTCAGTTTATAATGGTTCAATTTTATATTTACGTCCATTTTTTTAGTCAGTACTTTTGTGAAGTTGAATACTATCTCTAATATCATTTATTCATCCCTATGTAACCAAGAAGGGGTTGAATTGATTGATTTCAAATCTTAAATTTTACTCCTCAAAAATCTCAATTAAAACTATAACAAAATTATATGATGTATGCAAATATAAATGTCAAAATTAAATATTAGAAATAGAGAGATCAAATTCGATTTATAATGATTCAGTTTTGTATTTACGTTCACTTTTCTAACTCAACAAGTTAGGATTTAGCGATAATTAGTTTTCACTATTTCAAACCGCACCACGCACGAATGGGCTGCGTGAGTGAGTTGTCGCCCTAACCCATTCAAGAAACTTGAGAGGGAGCTTCTTTTTAACACTCTCCTCTCTCTCTCTCTCTCTCTCTCTCTCTCTCTCTCTCTCTCTGCACCATGGACATTGAGAGTGAGATACCAGACCCCCAAAAAACCATAGGGCCAATCACCAAGAGAAGTCGAGCTAAGCATGGGGAAAGTATTAGACAGCTAAGCATGAGGATGGAGATGTTTCACGATTTTTCATTTCATGTTCCTAGTCTTTCTCAGATCCCACAAAACCATAGAATTTTAGTTGCATTTCATATTTTCCTACTTAAACTGGACTAAGATAATCCAAATAGGTTTGCAACGTGCCACCACATTATCCTCGCATTTGACACATCACAGAAAAGACAAAATTTAATTTTAATAGCGTGTAACTTATAACGATGAACTAATTCAACTAAATTCAAATAGATTTACAGCCTACCACCATATTACCCTCACATTTGACACCTGACAAAAAGACAAAAATCAACCTTAGTAGTGTGTAACTTATAACGATGAACTAATTCAACTAAATTCAAATAGATTTGCAATTTAACACCACATAACCCTTAAATTTGGCACCTGATAGAAAAGACAAAAATCAATTTTAGTAATACGTAACTTATAACGATAAATTAATTCAACTAAATTCAAATAAATTTGTAACCTGACATCATATTACTCTCACCTTTACCACCTAACAGAAAAGACAAAAATTAACTTTAGTAGTGTGTAACTTGTAACGATCGACTAATTTAAATAAATTTAAATAGATTTGCAACTTGCCACCACATTACCTTTGCATTTGCCCCTGACATAAGACAAAAATCAACTTTAACGGTGTATAACTTATAACGATAGACTAATTCAACTAAAGTCAAATAGATTTGCAACATGCCACCACATTACCCTCGCATTTGACACCTTACATGATAGACAAAAATTCAAGTTTAATAGTGTGTAACTTATAACAATGAGCAATTGAAATAGGTTTGCAACGTGACACTATATTATCCTCGCATTTGCCAACTTACAAAAAAGACAAAAATTTAACTTCAGTCAAAAATTCAACTTTAGTAGTATGTAAATTATAACGATGGACTAATTCAATTAAATTTAAGTGTGATAGTTCAATATAAAAATAATTAATATAATAATAATTTAAATTTGAGAAAATTATTAATATAACAACTTGCCTTATTTTTTTACATAAAAAAGAGAGAGAAAATATCACGCGACACAGGAAGAGGCATAGCCAGTTTATTGCAAACAAGGACCGAACGGCAGTTATTCTATATTTAAAATATAAACTATGATGCGACGTTTAGGAGCACTAAAGTTGATGCATCAAGAGCCTTGCACTGCACACACACAAAATACAAAGAAAATTACCATAACTCAACTTCATGTTTTTTTAATATATTTAAGTCAAGAAATTACGCCACACCCCCCACCCCTTGATGTTGTGTTCCTTCTGTTTCCTTGATATGTTTTTTCAGCCAACAGAAAAAATAAAAATTAAAAGTTGGCCGCCCAAAACGAGTACTGGATTGTCTTCTTTTAGTTGTTGTGGGCATCTTCTATAGTTGAATTGAAAGTGCCTTTGGCATTTTTTTTTTTTTGGGGGGTAAAGAAAAAGATTGGCATCTTTCTTTTGGAGGGCTTATCTTGCTTTCCGTAAAGGAAGTTGAGAAATGGAAAAAAAAGAACTCCCATTGTTACAGGCGAAATCCACTATCATCACGTATTGGGCTTTGGTATCATTGAAGAGTGCAGGTGGTAGAATCGTAGAACCATTCCAGGATTATGAAAATTTTGACGACCACTTTTCTATGATAAATGAGATTAAATTTTGAGAAACAAACCCCAAAAGAACTTCCACTCCATGGGTTTAAATGGCTCGAATTTAAGTTTGTAATCCACTTGTTAACCCGCGACTTAAATTATGTGTGACATTCATATTTCATGCATATATTTTTATACGAATAAATATAATTTGATAATTTGTGTGTCTGGTTATTTACTTAAAGAGAATCAATTCAAATTTTAAAAATTATTCTAATTTAATCAGAGATTATATTAAAAAAATATACTCATTTATGTAATTTTAGCCCACAAACCTTCCGCTAAAAAAAAAAAAAAAAAAAAAAAAAACACGTATTTTTGCACTTTGGCAATTGGACGGCACGAGTTCCTATAACTGATAGACTCCCTAAGGCCCGGCCGACACGCTTTTCCATGGTTTTGAACATGCCTATAGTCTCTCTCTCTCTCAACCTCCTCGTATATATTTATTGAAACCATTCTCCCATATATAAGCTCCACATGCTCAGCAGAATCAAAAAATCAAGAGGAGCGGTACGAGTCCCCCTAACTGATAGACTCCCTAAGACCCGGCCAACACACTTTCCCATGGTTTTGAAATTAATTTAATATCAAGTGAGGTAATAATTCGCGTCTCTGATACTAAACTGGTAAGAACCTTGATCTTAACCTAGAGGCCAAGAAAGTTATAGTTTTTGTTTTACTCTAACTCGTTCGTCAAGTAATTTACATGGTACTTTGTCCCCGTCAACGTTGCGCCAACATTTTTGACAGGGACAAATAGTTGAAGAATATTCTAAACAGAAAAAAATAGTTTAAAATTAAATCAATTAAAATATTATCATTTTTTATTAATATCTTCATTTTGTTTTTTGGGTTCTCCTCTATTCAACCACGCAATGTGGGCCATTTCGATATAAGGAATTACGCCTTCTAAGCTTTTATAGTATCGCACGTTTGTCGGGAGGTAACTTAAGAGAGTTTCAAAGGTCGGGACCATTTTATTTCATATTTTAATTTGATTTCACTTAATTAAAAAGAAATAAAATGATAGAGTTATCGTTGCTCAAGGATTTTAAAGTTTTTTTTTTTCCCTTGCGAAGTTTTGGACCGTCAACATTTACCCCCAAAAAGAAAGACTAAAAACTAGTGATTCGAGATTCTAATCTCGCATAACCAAAAAAAAAAAATTAAAGGCCAAATACTGAATTTAGGATTAAATTATAAATACTCTTTATGTTTATACTCAAACTTTATAAAAAAAGTTTAACTTACTTCTAAAATAATTTTAATTAAGGGAGTTTAATCATTTAATCTCCTGTTAACATGAATTTAGATGTGATCTCTAAATAGAAAATTTTCATATCTTTAATATTATTATTAGAATTTTTAAAAAGAAACTATAGCATTCAAATTTAAGTGGTAATTTGAGAACACTAGATTTGTTTAAAAGAATTTATATGAAGCCTTGAGAGAAAAAAAATGTTTCAAATACGAACGAAACATACCAGCTGGATTATCTGGCAACCTTAAAAAAAAATTCTGTACATAGTCAGTAAATTTCCACGAACTTGCTTTGTATTAATTTTTATTTTTCTATTTTCGTTTTTGTGCAATCGAGTAAGACAATGCAAATAAATTTTTTTTTTTTTTTGAGTGAAAAAGGTTGAAAGATGGAGGAGAGAGAATGTTGTCTTGAAGACCAAAAAAACATAGAATTTTCCTGTTTTATATTATAATATATATTTTTCAATTTTCCCTTTTCACCCCTTAATTAAGGTAGTATGTAATCCACACTAGGGAAACTATCATTTCACCTTAACTTTAATATAGAAAAAATGATTGGTAAATACAATTAAAGGGCCAGCGTACTTAAACTATTATTATTAGAATACAAGAGAAATCAGAGGAACTAAAATTAAATTTTATATAATAGTTTATTTTTATATATTTTATTTTTTATTTGATTTGAGAAATATTTTAATTAATTATTAAATTATTAAATTTTTATATTTTTTATTAATATTAATTATTGTATAAAATTTAATTTATTTTCATACTCGACATCCTCGGAAGTACTTAGATAAGGTGAGTAGGTGTGTGTGGCTTGCCAAAGCAAATCCTAAAAGATCTCTTGACATTCTGAGATTTCGAGATAAGGTGACGTTATGAAGCCCGCCCACTCCTAGAAAGCTTGTTTATAAGTTTCAAAATAATCTGTAGATATTTATTATTTTAATAATATCGCCAAATTAAATTTTATGTAAGAAGAAATTAAAAATCGAAAAAATTTTATTCCATAAAAAATTTAAATCAAATTTAATATAATTAATATATATCAATAATTTATAAAAAAAAAATTATTAATTTTATCCATCATAAAAAAATTTATAAAATTTTATTCATAAAAATTAATATATAAAATCTTCTTACAAACAATAAGTACAAAAAATCAATAAAAATTTTAAAACAGTGTAGATATTTGACACATAAATAAATAAGTAACGTTTCATGAAAAAATTGAATAATAATATATCAATTTTATAAGGCAGTTCATGGTAGAAAAAATTGAAACTTCTGAATACTTTTGAATCGATTAATATATGTTACTAATCAAATGAAAAAAAATATATAATATTAAATTAGACCATGAGATAAGATTTATTTTTTAAGTTATTTAATTTCCCAAAAAATCTTTAAACAAATTTATCCGAAAACGATAATTTGTTACCTTTGAAAATTACGAACCTCACCAGGCACGAATGGGCCGCGTGAGTGAGCAGTTGCCCAAAATCCATTTAAGAAACTTGAGAGAGGGCTTCTTTGTTTGCAACACTTTCTTCTCTCTCTCTCTCTCTCTTTGTGCACCATGGACACATAGCGAGACAGATACCAGACCCCAACAAAACCATAGGGCCAATCACCATGAGAAGTCGTGCTAAGCATGAGGAAATTGTTCAACAACTAAGCATGACCATGAGGAAAGCATAAAAAAAGTGATCTTCCAAAATTTTCTTTTTCATGTTCCTAGTCTCTCTCAGATCCCACCAAACCATAGAATTAGTTGCATTTCATCTTTTCCTTTGTAAACTATACTAAGATAATCCACATAGATTTACTATGTTGCATCCTGCCACCGCATTACCCTCGCATTGCCACCAAAAAGAATTAACGATGGGCTAATTGAACTAAATTTAAGTGTGATAGTCCGACATAAAAAATAATTCTTATAATAATAACTTATATTTGAGAATTTATTAATATAACATCTTGCCATTCTTACATAAAAAAAGAAAAAAAGAGAATATATCACATGAAATCGGAAGAGGAATATCATGTTTATTGCAAACAAGGACTGAACGGAGAAAGACAGACATGAGAGAATCAATCCTAGTATTCGAACGGATTACTCCATCAAAATCTAAATACCGAGCGACAAAAAAAAAAAAACACAAAAGAACCGAACGGCAGCAATTGTATATTTAAAATATAGTCTATGATACGAGGTTTAGGTCCATTGAAGTTGATGCTTCCAGATCCCGGCACTGCACACACACACACGCAAATGAAACACAATGAAAATTACCATGACTCAACTTTTATGTTTTTTATATATTTAAGTCAAGAAATGATTACACCCCCTTAATGTTGTGTACCTTCTGTTTCTTTCATATGCTTTTCAGCCAAAAGAAAAATAAAAATTAATGGACAAATAGAAAAAATAAAAAAATTAAATTTGGCCACCCAAAACAAATGCTGGATTAGCTTCTTTTTGTTGTTGTGGGCATCTTCTATAGTTGAATTGAAAGTGCTTTTGGCATCTTTCTTTTGGAGAGCGTATCTTGCTTTCGGTAAGGTAAGTTAGAAATGGAAAAAAAGAACTCCAGTATTACAGGTGAAATCCACCATCATCACGTATCGTGCTTTGGTATCATTGAAGAGTGTAGTCGACTTATTAACCCACGACTTAAATTCCGCGTGACGTTCATATTCATCAATATATTTTTATATAAATAAGTATAATATAATAATTAGTGTATCTGATTTTTTACTTTTAAGAGAATCAATTCACATTTTAATAATAATTCTAATTGAATTAAAGATTATATTTAAAAAAATTACACTCATTCATGTAATTTTAGCCCACAAACCTTCCGCTAAAAAAAACCACATATTTTGCACTTTAGCAATTAATTCCGTGGCAGATTATAGTGCGACTGCCACCCAACTACCATTATGCCAACAGCTCAACTAGCAGGAAAAATCGAAATGATTTTGGTCCTGGGAAGGAAATAGTTCTCAACTTTCCATCGGGACCTTAGTAGTTGTTGTACTAGGAGTTCCAGTCTTGAATAGAAAATTAAGCGCTAAGGGGAATAGAATGATTTGTTGAGTTTTCAAATCAAATTAGTCGAATTTTTGAGTAGTGACGATGAAGTTTTAAAAAAAAAATCATGGAGGAGTTTGAAATTAAATCTCACCGTGATCCTGCCGTTCATTCCGCAGGCCCAACTCAACAGATGATAGAATGGAAGGCACCCAAGATTACGACAGTGAAGGCTAGCAAGCAAGCAACAACAAAGTACTTGAATGTAGAAAGCTTATACACTTTAAGCGCGTCGGGTTTGAGCGCCACCTGACGCTGCCTGGGGCCGGCAATGATCTCCAGTTGAAGCGTCTCCAAGTCTATCAGAATAAGCTCATATTGATACTTGGTTTCTGTATATTTCCCGAGTACATCGAAGAAGGTAACAAAGAAGATGAGGGCAATACAGATGGAGAGACACGTGGGAACCCACCAGTTTGTGCAAGTGATGGAGGAGGAATTTGAAACAGATGAGTAGATCAAAATTAGGAGAATTACATAAGAAATGACGAGTTCAAAAGCTCTTGATTCAAGATTTCGAACCCTTTTCTCTTGCCTTTGGCTTATGTCGCTAAGCGTTCTATGGTCTGCTTTGACTTGTTCTTTGTTTAATCGGGTGCCTGTCTCTAGTTCTTCGCTATTGAAATTGGCCATATGCAGAGAATTTTTTAGAAGAAAACATAAAAACAGGAGAGGTAAAGAAATAGAAGAGGAGCCCCAAAAAGGTTTACATGGAGTGGGGGCTCTGTTTATATTGTGGTAATGCGCACCTCTTCTTTTATAGACAAAATGGGAGAAAAAACGTAAGATTA
The DNA here is from genome assembly GCA_033439265.1 of Dillenia suffruticosa. Classification (NCBI taxonomy): domain Eukaryota; kingdom Viridiplantae; phylum Streptophyta; class Magnoliopsida; order Dilleniales; family Dilleniaceae; genus Dillenia; species Dillenia suffruticosa. The sequence goes on along the minus strand of JAVTVX010000005.1, from coordinate 16,881,069 downwards.
TTATTGTAATGTAAAAAATAATATAATATAATAATACCAAAAAAAATCCATATAATCAATCTTATTAGATCGATTATTGTAATTGTTATTCCCGTTTTATGTATAGAATTTGTAGGTTATTTTAATTTTTTATAAAAGATTTTATAATTAAAAAGCAATATATAGAATAAATTGAAATAAACATAAACCAAGAAAAAAAACTTTAAAAAATTAAAATAATTCTATCGAGGGTTTTTTTTGTCGCATATTCTCTTAAAGGAGGTGTCTTTCATTTATTGAAATGGATGACAACCTGTGAAAAAATCATATTCACGAGATCGGTTTTTATTTTATTTTATTTATAATATTTTTAATTAAAATAATATTTTATTTTAGTAAAATCTGGTGTCAAATTTCTGAAATAATTGTACTTGAATCAACACCCCCATTAAATAGAAATAAATTACAATTTACACGGTATGTTTTTATTTTAATCATAATTTGCCTTTCAAGAGTTAATAATTTCATTATAGAAATTAACATCACTTTCTTAGGTGTTACTCTAAGTTACATAGAATTTAATATTAAAAAATAATATATAAAATAAATTGAAATAAATATAATTTAAGAAAAAACATTAAAAAAATCCAAAACCCGTCCCTTTGAACTAAACATGTTTCAGCGACTTTGAAAGCGTCGAAACGGAATGGAGTTAGAATCCGGCGGCCAAGGTTGTAATGATGGTTATGTCCTCTAAGGTCCTTCCACTTGTCCCAAGTTGTGGTCACTTGCACGCTGTTGGATCGACAACATGGGAAATGAGTTTGCAGAGTACCGTCTGCCGACCTTATTTTTTTAGCAATATATATATAGCCCCAATGGGAGTATCTCCCTACCATTGAAAAGGATTAACAACTTGTGAAAGAATCATATTCACTGTGTCGGTTCTTCATTTATTTTATTCTTATAAAATCTAGTATCAAACTTTCTTTCTGAAAAGGTTAGTTATAATTGAATCAGCAGCGCATTAAACAGGAATAAATTACAATAATTGACATTTAGGTGGAAAATTAGGAAATTCGCATTAGGTGGGAATCATAACTGGCCCGTTCATCTGCACATGCGCCTTGCGCCTTGCGCCCTCAATAATTGACTTTAAAAAGCTTTTAAGGAAAAAAAAAAAGATATATACGAATATCACGCATAGGATTCCGTCGTCGTCACATGGTAATATGAAAACAAATTAGACATGTACAAAATTCTTTTAAAACAATCCCAATCAAAAATTTTTTTTCCAAATAATCCAAATTTATCAGGGAGACGCGACACACTGTGTCGCGTCTTTAACCCGTGACAATCCAAAATTCGGAGAAAGAGAGAGGAATCCGCGGGGGAGGGTGAGGGGAGGAGAGCGGCGGAGGGGGGAGGGAGGAGCGCAACTGGGGCGGCGGGGGGAAGGAGAGAGAGGGGAGGACCGCGGAGGGGTGCGGAGGGGGGAGGGAGGGAGAGAGAGGGGAGAGGGCCGCGGAAGGGGAAGGAAGAGAAAGAGGGAGGATCGCGGGGGGCGGAGGAGGGAGGAGAGAGACACAGCGAAGGGGAGAGGGAGAGAGAGAGAGGGAGGGCCGTGGGGGAGGAGAGAGACACAGCGACTCTGATAATAATGTATTATATTTTTAATTGTTAATTATATAAATTTACGTAGAAATATTCATTTGATTTAATATATTATATTTTTAAATCATGATTTTTATGCTATTATACATATTTAATAAATTTATCGTTATATTACTAAAAATAATATTAATAAATTTTTCAGACATATATAGGATTTGATAACCCGGGAGGCGAGTCCATATAGTTTTTTTTTTTTTTTTTACTATTAGCATTATTATTATATGTTGCTCACTTAAAATGTTTCTTAAAAATTTTTTCAAATAAATATTTGTGTGGAATCCCAGCAGCAACCGATTAGGTTGCACTTTGACTTTGATTTTCTCCGTCCAAATCCCTAATTTTTAGAGCTACTATTTTTCAAATTCAAAGACCGACAATCTTCTTAAAATATGAAAAATCCAAATTTTAAAAAGTTTAACCGATGGAAAAAATATATTCAAGCAAATACCTCTTGAAAATCAGCATGCAACTTCTGGAAAATTGTTTCAAAATCTGAATTTTATTTTTACCTTCAGTAAAAGGCTGATTTTGAAATCTCCAAATGATTTGAATTTGAATAATCCATTCAGACAAATTTAGGATTAAGTGTAACTCCCAATCTACACTTAATTTGCTAAGATAAGTCTTAAAAATAAATTAAAACTACATCAGTGCATATCTGGTCTAAAAATCTAAATTTTAAGTGCTTATAGTCAGTTTCTATAATAACATTTTCTATACAACTATTTTTTTAAATTTTCACTAAAATTTATGTAGAATTTCAAATTTCATTCATAAAAGGTTGTGTTATTTGAAAACTAAATATTTTAAATTTCTATACACTTGATAATTTAATTAGTAACATGTATAAGATTTCGTTATTATCAAAATATAAGATTTTGATAATAATGTTCTTAACATTTTAAATTAAAATAATATTGTATTTTAGTAAAATCTAGTGCCAAACTTTCCTTCAGAAATAGTTATACTTGATTCAGCGTCACATTAAATAGGAATAAATTACAATTTACATGGTGTGTTTTTATTTTAATAATACTTTAGCTTGCAAGATTTAAGAATTTCATTATAGAAATTATCATCACTTTCTTAGGTGTTACTCTTATTTAATATTAAAGATTTTGACGGGACGATGGCTCCCAATGTCCAATCCTAACAGCTTATAATGAAGGAGATTGACACGCTGGACTATCAATAGATAGTTGATATAGTGAGATGTGGTGTTAGATCCCTTAATCAAATTTTTAAATTCGACTCTCAGCTTGAATATAAAAAAAATTATATTAGAAGGGTAATTCTCTTCAATAAGTTACTAAAAGTTTCGAATATGATTAATTGAAACATGATTCATGATAGGTATAATAAAAAAAAATTGACACGTAGGGCCGCTGGGTGTTGCTTTCATATTAAAATTTCCATCCAACCACATGAAATGAAATGCATTAATTTGTCTGGTTGTCGTTGGGTTGTAAAACCCAATGAAGTTGACGTTGCGTAGGAGACCCAAACTGGAATATGCTTCCGTATATGCCCCGCGCAATCAGAGAGCATACTTGTGCGCGCAGCAATAATTGACTTAAAAAACTTATATTTATTTTATATTATTTTATTTATAATACTCTTTATTTAAAGTAAACTTTTATAAAATATTAAAATCTGACAAACGAAAAGAACAATTATATTAAAATATCAAAATTAATGTTTTATTAATAATTTTTTAATAGCTAGATTCCTTATACCGCAAGCAATAGAACAAATCGGGAAATTTTATCCTTTTCTCCAATCATAGAAACAGACTAAGGGTTTGTGTTATTTTTTAAAATATTGTGATTTGAAACTTAATTTATTAGAATATTATTTGTCAAAATTAGTAAAATTAATTTTGTAAAAATTGATTTTAAAATTAATTTTTTAAAAATCAAACTCTAACTTGTTGAACGTACTTGCTCAAAATTTTTTAAGTCGACTTTGAGAAAATTGTCCGTTCGAGTGTCACCGTAAAGAAAGATCGAGGGAAAGAGAGTTGGAAAAGGTGGGACCAATGTGAAGAAAGATTTTGAGATAGAGGTTAAAAAGGTAGGACCCACAATAAGGTCACTTTAAAGTGGGTACTGGTCCACGTCAGTACGTTTGTGACCGGCATTTTTTTCTTTTTCTTAGTCCCAATGACGTTTTTCTTTACCACCACCTAAGATTCTTCATAGGGACAGGTCTCCCATTAAATAACTTTGATCCCATATATCTTCCGACTAAAAAAAAAATCCAAAAGAATAAAGGGGACGGCGAGGAGAGACATGTTCCAAAATGACCAAAAAAAAAAAAAAAAATTTAAAACAACCCCCGATCCAAAAAATTTTCTCCAAATAATCCCAATTTGTCACGTTTTAGAAACGCGACAACCCAAAATCCCGAAAGAGAGAGGGAGGGAGAGGAGAGGAGTCCGCGAGGGGAGGGAGAGGGGAGGAGAGGGACGGGGGAGGGAGGAGCGCGGCGGGGGAAGGAGAGAGAGGGGAGGACCGCGGCGGGGTGCGGAGGGGGAGGGAGGGAGAGAGAGAGGGGAGAGGGTCGCGGAGGGGGGAGGGAGAGAGGGAGGGCCGCGGGGGGGCTGAGGGGGCGCCCCCAGCGGCCCTCCGCCCCCAGCGACCCTCCGCCCCCCGCGGCTCTCCCTCTCTCTCTCCCTCCCCCCTCCGCTGTGTCTCTCTCCTCCCCCTCCGCCCCAGCAGCCCTCCCTCTCTCTCCCTCCCCCCTCCGCGGCCCTCTCCCCTCTCTCCCTCCCTCCCTCCCCCCTCCGCACCCCGTCGCAGTCTTCCCCTCTCTCTCCTTCCCCCCGCCGCCTCCCGCCGCTCTCCTCCCCTCTCTCCCTCCCCCCGCGGACTCCTCTCCCTCCCCCCTCTCTCTCTGGATTTTGGGTTGTCGCGTCTTGAAGACGCGATAAATTGGGGTTATTTTGGAAAATTTTTTTAAGTTAGGGTTATTTTAAATTTTTTTTTTTTTTTGGGTCATTTTGAAACATATCTCCGGAGAGAAAGAGCAGACAAATGATAGCCGGTTTCGGATATCGCAGAGCGAAAACTTCGATGCCGGCAAGAATGATGGAAAGAAAAGAGAGGAAAGAGAAACAAGAGCTTGTCTGCAATGGATAGGAGACAGAACAAAGAATTCATTGTTCACAGGAGAGAGAGAGAGAGATAGAGACCTCTTCTCTCTCTCTCTCTTCCTCGGTAGTTGTTGGATGTCACATCATTCGAAATGTCTCAGCGAGGAAGTCGCATTTGGAAATCCGTGCCAAAGATTTTGGTGATATCCCATTTTGTTTTTCTTGCGCCCGTCGTTTTTTAACTTGGCAAAATCTTTTCAAATCTTTTGGCGTGGGATTTGGTTGTCGTAAATGCTAAAAAGGTCCCGCCCTCTGCTCGCTTAGGACACGGACCTTGACCTATGACTTTCATTTTCCACGCTCGCGCAATTGGACTTCGTCACGTATTGGATTTTTGAATTTGTTTAATGCCGCGGGAATTTGAAATCTAGCTGGTTCAGTTTTTTGTGTAGAAACAGTAGAATTAATTAGCCGTGATGTGATGGTGACGGTGACAGCAATTGTCCACAATCTGACCAAGCTGCGGTTGAGAAATGATGCCCGAGCGGCATCCGTCAACTCTGAGAAATTACATTGTAATTTCATTCAGCCAGCCAGTCGCGTTTGGTGTGGTGGTGTTTAAAGAATTTTAGTGGAGATCAACTTGCTTCAATTTATTGTTATTTATTTTTATTTTATATAGGATATCTTTGAACGAAAGTTAATTAAGATTAATTTAAAACATGTTAGATCGATGCTTAGATGCAAAAAAGTTAATTAAAATAAATTTTATTTGTTCAATGCCAAAAAAGTTAAAAATTAAAATAAAGTTGTTCACCAAGTGAGCTAAAATAGCAAAAGAAAATTCTTTATAAATTAAAATAAATTTATTATTGTTATTGTTATTGTCATTGTTGATATTGTTGAGGAATAAAATTCGTATATTTTGATAATAACAAAACATTCATGTGTTTGTTAACAAATTTATTAAGTGCACAGATTTTAAAAATCATTTAAATATTATTTTATATGAGTAAAAGATTGTGATCTGCAGAATTTTACTTTCTACTTTTCAAGACCCAATTCAGCTAATTAAATACAGATTAAAAGCTATAATTAATCACAAGTATGTCTAAATGAGTTATTCAAGATCCAAAGATTTATAAAACTTCAAATTCAAATTTTTACTAAAGGTAAAATCAAAGTTCAAAATTTGAAATATGTTTTCCAAAATATAGAGGCTGATTTAATTTCTTTATCAAACAAAGAATTTTAAATTTGAAAATTTGAGGTATTAGACTAACCGTTGGATTTCGAATTTGAATAATGATGGTGGTAAAAATTAGAAGATTTGAAAGAGAAAATTATGTTGGAAAATAGGATCAAGCTAATTCTCAAATCTACTTTAAGCCTTTAAATCTCTATAGTGGCAACTAGTTTAGCAAAAACTCGAAATGGGTTTTATAGAGTATCATTCAGACATTATTCAGAGTCTTACAAAGTTTATTTGATTTATATATAGTAAGATATCGGATCTGAGAGATTCCTTCCTCCATGATCAACTTCATCTGTCAAATTGTTTTTGACATATCTTGAGTTGTGTGTTTTTCTTGCATATGTAACTTATTAATTTGAGTTTGAAAAGTCTCAGAAATTGAGGAATATTGTGAGAAATACTTTATTGGGTAGATAAATTAGTTGAAGTTAAAGTCGATTATTTGTTAGACTAAGCCATCTTTAAAAGGAGAAGGTGGAGATCATCAACAAAATAGAATTGTACTCATATATGTAACTCTCTTTGTATAGTGAAAACTATCTATCGTGGGACTCAAACTTACCGAGTTGGAAGAGTAGACGTAAACATAAAGTTGGACCACTATAAATCTTGACTTGTTTTCTCTAACCTTACTCATTATTTTATATGCATCATTATTTTAATATTTTGTACTTAGAATATAAAATATTACAGATTGTAACTAGTAAAAAATCAATGAACGTTTAGACAATCAATTCAACCCTCATCGATTTCCTTGGGAACCAATAATTATTATTAGCAAGTTTCTTCAAGCAAAATTGTAATATTATAATTTGAATTAATTTGTATAATTAATTGAACAAAGTTAATTAAACTTGAGATGAATTTACTTAGAACCTTATATTCAAAGTAAACTTTTTTAAATCATATCCGTGATTAATATATTTGATAGAGTGTATGAAATTTGAATTTATCATTTATATTATAACTTTATTTTGGATTGTTATTAGTCTAATTGATGAATTTTATGATTTTGATTAATAAGGGATTGAAAATTAAAAAATTGGATCAATTGGATTTAAAAAGACATCTTAGAGCATAATTGTTTAAGACATCAAATTTGCACTTGATGAAAAGAAAAGAAAGAAGAATCCTCACAAGAGTGGAAGATTTCTAGTTTTAATTAAACTTTTTATTTCATATTTAGTAAGATTTTATTTTAAGAGAACTGATTGGTTATGAGTGTAACTCTTTTCCTATTTTGGAAGAATTACTCCTAATTTTTAGGATTTGGGAAATCTTTTAAATCTAGAGCATCAATGAAACCTCAAGCATGTCTTTTTCCAGGACAGGAGGTGCCTCCTTGTTTACTTTTCTTTCAAAAACAAACCCTATTTTCCCTATTTTCCTTGAAAAATGTAAAGATCATATTTTTCATTATGAGTGGCTAAACTTTACATTCTTATTCAAGGGGATTTTCATTTCGATTGTTATCACTATGAGGTTATGTACTTGATTTGAATTTTTTACCTTTAATTCAAGTATTCATTGATTTTTGTTTTTATTTTTACATAAAATATTGATATTGGTTAATTTAACAATTTAATTTAATATTATTTAGTAATCCATAATTGTTATGAATGATTGTTATAATTAGTAATTAGATTATTTATATTTATGGGTTAATAGACAATATGCATGTTTAATTTAGGGGAATCAATGAACAAAATTGAATAATTAAAACTATTTAAATTATTTAGATTTTCGTTTAATTATTTTCACAGAGTGTATTGTTATCATTGTATTGATATGGAATGTTATCGTGCGTAGTCGATTAATGATATGTTTTGATCGAAACTAAATTTGGTCAATTAATTTAAAAAAATATAAAATTTATCATGACCATCCTAATAAATTTAAGATTAAATGATTGAATTGCAAGATCATATTTTTTTTTGAATATGTGATCAATGAAACAATTGGATATAATTGAATCCTTGGATTAGAGTTTGGTAAAATTGAATTTTTTTTATTATTTATTGTTAATTCTTTTTAGTATTTTAGAAATTGTTGAATTTAATTATTTGAAAATTCCCTATTTGATTTTAATTATTTTAACTAAGAAATTAATTAATTAGTTCCCTTAGAATTCAATCTAGTACCCCTAGTGCTACAAATTTATCTGTAGAAAAAAAAATCTGTATTAATTTTGAGAATTTTGACAATCCTCTCAATATTGTGGAGGATCCAGAGTAGTATTTTTAGGAAGTAACATTCGAAAGCCTAGAGCTTAAACGCTCTTTATTTGGGTTAAACTTATTTTGACATATATATAAAATTAATTAGAATATCTTATTTGGGATTTTTGTTATATAATAAGAGATAACTGTCTTAATATAATTATTAAAAATCATTTCTATTTGTTTTATTAAAAGAAGTTATTAAGTGTATAACTATCATACAATATTTGCTTGTGTCTACTTTATATAATAAAATAGCTATTCATTTTAGAATGGGCTCTTACTCGAATAAGAGTAAATCTCTATTTATTAAATCATTAAAATATTAATTTATAATACACATATACATATATTATGGTATCAAATTGATTTTGTGTTTAGTAACTAGTTGCCCAGCATGACATCATATATATATTTTCTTTTTAAATTGATTTAGTGTTGATTTGATATGACTTAATTTCAAATTTGACCTCCTACAATCTAAAAAGGAGTCATGAATGACATCACCGAAAAAAAAAAAAAAATGAGGCTTAACCCGCGCTTTTACTCCCTATACCATAAAATATTCGGTGATGTTGAAAAGGAGTGAGTCTAGCTCGACCAGCAGTGGAGGGGTGGCTATAGAGGTCCATTGGAATAGACCCTGTGAAGGTTTCCTCAAGCTGAATATTGATGGAGCTGCTCGAGTGGGGGATGGGAAGGCGGGAGCTGCGGGTGTCTTTAGAGACAGCCAAGGCGGCTGGGTTCATGGCTTTTGGGCCAACATCGACACCTCCAATGGTGAGATGGCAGAATTATGGGGTTTGACATTAGGTTTATCTATAGCTAAAAGGAAGAGGTTGGGTCCTCTGGTTGTTGAGTGCGATGCTCTTACCATTGTTAATGCTGTCAATAGAGGTGTCGGTGATAATCACCCATGGAAGAATCTAATCCTCGACTGCAAAGAGCTCCTCCAAGAGCTAGGAGTTAATGAAATTATCCATATTTTCAGAGAGGCGAACATATGCGCTTGCAAGCTTGCGAAGATGGGGCAGGAGTCTCCAGCAGGCACTCATGAAGCTGTTCTTCCCCCCTGCGGAGGTTGAGGAGCTGTTGCTTCTTGATGCCGCTGGTGTTGCCCGAATGAGGAGGCCTAAGAAGCATCCTCCTTGAGAGTTGGTTCCTTGCTTTGTTTCTGTTCTTTCTCTGTTCTTCCTTTGTTTTTCCCTCCGTTTTCTTTGTTGGGTTTGTTCCCTCTGTTTTTCACCAACAAAAAAAAGAGAGGCCCCCCGCAAGATTCCGATAAATGACAACCAACGTCTGACGGATTCAATTTCTCCTCTACCTATATATATTTCACGAATTTCCCCAAGTTTTCACGGCTTAAATGAGAGAGAGAGAGAGAGAGAGAGAGAACGGTGTCCCTTGGGGCGGCAAATATGATGCGCATCCTTCTCCGCGTCCCAGTTGCATTTCCAATTTCAATATAAACCCAAATTCTTTGTTCCTCGCTTGTTATTAGGTTCAATCAATCTCATTTAGTTTTTTCAGAAACTTAGTCTAAATCCGTGTCGCAAAATTGAATGATACATTTGAGATTAACGTAATTTGAAATCGAAAGATTTGAGACGTTCCATAATTCATTTGCTTACTGTTGCCCTAGCGTTATGTGTTAGAGTAAAAGTATGAGCTTTTGAAGTTTCAAAATTTAAGATTGTATCAGAGTGGAGGTCACGAGTCACGCATGGTCTCTTCTTTGCCCTTTTAAAAAATTTTCCTTAATTGTCATGTCAGAAAGCTTGAACTTTTGAAGGGAATGGTTGTTTCACAAAACTTAGGAATATGCTTTCGAAAACATAGATTAAAAGAATAGCACACTTTCTTGCGTATTCAATGTGTTTTTGTGATGTCATTAGACTGCTTTCCGGTAATGTATACACCAAACAATAGATAGTTTACCTAAATTTTCTCAAAAAGCCCTTTGGTTGGCAACATTGTTGTTATCCATTTGATTTAGAGTCACATTGGCAGCATATCTTGCCTCACTATCCCTTGTTAGGTTTTTGCAGGTCACATCGGAAAGAATGGGAATACAAATTGCATTATTCTACTCTCGAATGCCAATTATGTAGACGAGACATAAGTGCACATGACACCGGTGTTTATGTCAGTTGGTGGACCAAGGGCAATTCCTTTTTCAGCGGGTTGAATGAAGACATCAATATAGAAACTGTCTCCTTTTGACATACGAAAGCTTTGGCATAGCGTTTGATGAGCTGAGCACCCCCACTCTATGTTTACAGAAGCACTCTTTCTAGACGTTTACGCAAATATCAAACAGAAGATACAGTAAATGGATCATTTTCCTTGATTTTTGGGACTTTAATGCTTTTTTCACTGTTCAAGTATGCTGTCATCTTATTGAGTGCGGATGATGACAATGAAGGTATGAACTTCTAAGTTTTAGGAATTCCTCACCTTTTTTTCCAAGGTCCCGATAAACTTGTTAACGTAATGAGGTATTTACTTGAGGAACTTTTGCTTTGTACTCTGCCCCTCTGCAGGCATGCAAAATTTAGCTTGCCTCCTAATTACCAAGAAGCAGATAAGGAACTTTCTGCCGATATTGGCCAAGGCCGTAACATAAATAAATTGCCGTCTTTCAAATTTAAAAGGATTCTTGACAAACAAAAAAAGTCAAGGATGACTTTGCTTGTCATAGTTTTATTGGTGCCCTAGCACCTCCAATTACTGGTATTTGTGCTTTCTGTATTAGTGAATCCATCTTTTATTGTATTCAACACTGTCCTAATGGATATTGTTTTGCTGTAGCTTTGTCATCTGTTAAGAGTCTGCAGGTTCATGACCAGCAATTAATGAAGGTGAGTACATCTTCCTTTCGGGTTCTTATAAGTATGCAGTGTAAAATAATGGTGGCCAGAGGAGTCGGAAGAAATTTATTTAAGCTTTCATCTGCCCTTGGTTGGTCGTCTTTATCGAATGCTGAAAGATTGTAGAACTAACACTAACAGTGCAGATATGCATTTATGCATGTTGAGAGTGTGGGTGGGTAATATGATCAATTGGGAAATGTCATATAACTTGAGCTATATGCTCATTTATAAGACATTTTCCCTTATATAGTTTCTTTCTGAAACCGTAGCAATGAGAATCTTGCAACATTTAAAGCTTCATGGACGCTCGAAATTATTGTTGACCAATTTCTTTTTGTCAGGCTGAAAATAAGCCGTTGACTTTTTGCACTCTTAGTCCAACAAAAAAAAAAGAGTGGTAATGTTTACAGATGTTCTGCCGGAGGCATCAATTATTTTGCATGTAAGTTGAAAGGTGGTGACCTTGAATATGGGTCAAAGGCACCTACAGAATCTGGCATCATTTCAAGCCATAAGATAGTTGAATCAATTGAAAATCTTGTTGCCTGCCCATGTACCTCTGTATACGGGAGGTGTGGGATTGGGGCCACCAGAGAAAGAGACATTTATAAGGAAAAATCATTTCTTGGTGATTGATTCTGGTCTGGACGATGTTTGCAGAAGAGAAACTTAGCCTGTCATGGTAAGAATAGGTGGGGGTAGTGATAAATTGTTCATTCGGCGGAAAATATCTGAGTCTTATCTTGCTGCTCAATTTCTAGTCTTTGAGTTGGCAATGGAGGAGAACAGGGAGGTAAAAAAATAGTGTAAATCATGGTGTCTTGTAATTTACTTCCCGAATACTTCTTTGAAAAAACAAGTCAGCTTGTTTCTCTTGCCTGTGTTGTGCTGCTCGGGCTTTTCATTTTCCAACACCTTGGGAACAACTGGTTGTCCTTTCTCTTCGGTCCGATTGTAATTGTATGGGTTCCATCTATTGCTATCTTAGGATTCTACAACATCAAGAATTGGAACCCAATGATATTTAAGGTTCTTTTTCCATATTATGCATTCGAGTTCTTCAAAGAAACCGGAAAAGACAGTAGGATTTCTCTTGGCGGGATATTCCTATGAAGTAGAGGTGAGGGGAGGACTGTTGAATCAAGAGAGTTTGCTTCTTCCTCCTTGTCATACAGATTCACATGCGCATTTTGTTTATAACTTGCAGGAGCTGGAGCCATGTTTGCAGACCTTGGCTTTTTGGCGAAGAAATCAATAAGAGTATGTCAAGCCAGCAGTTGCGGTTATTATTTCAAATTCTCGTGTGCTTGAAATCTTAGAATGGCACAATGGGTGTAGTGGTTAAATGTTACTTTTTTAATCAAAATCTTGTTTGAATCCTAAGAATGGAAAATAGATGTCGGAAGAATCAATTGCTACAAATGGGTCTCACAGATCTTGAATTGGATTAATCGGGTAATCTGGATATCAGTTGGTCATATATAAAAAAAAATAATGGTAAAATATAAAATTTAATTGAATTTTTTATCCTTAAATAATAAAATTATTATTTACTTAAATAAAAAGTACAATTTCATTCAATTATGTAGTAAAACAACAAAGAATTCATGTATAAAATTTAAAATTCAATTCTAAATATTGTTATTTGCTAAATTACTCTACTTTTCATGTTTCAAAAGGGTTTAATTAGAATATGATAATTAAAAAGTAAATACAGATATATAAATCTACAAAGTTTTCGAGAATTTATTTTCAAATTCTTTTTTTTTTGGCTAGTTTAAAAAGTTCATACTTATTATGAGATTAAATTAAACTTAATATTTTACTTTTCTAAATAACAAAAGGAGAATTAGAAGTCATCTCCGCGAACAACAAGAACAGTCTTCTAGTTTTTCCCTCTGAAACATTTTGTCAGATTCATTTCTATTATTTTCGTTGGAGATCTTGAAACATTGAACCACCCATGTTCTAGTTCAAAGTTCAATGGAATAATCCTTAAATTAACCAATAATAATAGAAAAAACACGTTTTACACAGACTTGTCATTTGGCCTGATAATTGATTCTAACCAATCAACCAAAAGAACTTTAATTTTGTTGGTGAGAAAATTTAGTATTTTTTTTTTAATTACATGGATCGGATGAATTAAAAGTAAATGAACAAAATTTCAGATGAAAAAAAATTAAAATTTTTTAACTCGACTAATTTTGAATTTCTTAAAATATTTTTAAATTAATTAAAAGATTTGGAACATATTGAGGTGAACTGTTACATAGCATTCCTGTCTGTCTTATTTAATATCTCTCACATTTTTTTTTTTTAAAGAAAAATTTTAGGAATATCCATGGGAATTCACATTGAATGTCCACTAAAAATTTAACTCTTGTGATGATGTATAATCCCGTAAACTTTAGATATCGACTTCTATAAAAATCATGAAAAATCCTCATTAATTAATCCTAATCCAATACCAAAATCAAAAACAAAATTTACTAGTAAAATAAATAGATAATATCTCATGATATTTTCAATTAGGAAAAAAGAGATATCTAGTAAACAAGTTGGAATACGTATCTATCAGATAAACAAGTGGGTAGGTTTATTTGGAGAAGGTATCATTGTGACCCAAATCTTTCCAAAACTCGCATCATTCTGCATTATATAAATTGGACATAAGTGTTAGGAAATGCCATAGATGACACTAAATCTGTTTGATCCTTCGAACCCATTGATTTGCTAAAACCTAAACCATTCAACCTTACAAATATAATGCATTAGCTTTATCTAAATTGATACCTATCCATTAATATCTCTAATTCCTATCAGTTCACCGTCATACCTGTCGTAATGTGATGTGACGGTGACAGGTATTGTCCACAATCTGACAAAGCTGTGGTTGGTAACCGATGTGAACGTTTGGCCCTCCGTTCTCGGTGTAGACTTCAATAATCGTGATGTGATGTGACGGTGACAGGTATTGTCCCCTATCTGACAGAGCTGTTGGGAAATTAATTACATTGAGAAATAATACCGAGCGTTATCCGTTCTCGAACTCCTCCATGTCAACTCTGAGAAATTACGTTGTAATTTCAGCCAACCAGTCGCCTTTGGTGGTATTTTAAAAATTTCAGCCAACCCTGTGGAATAAATTCGGCATATTTTGCATAATAACAAAATGTTGGTATAATTCCTAATAAATTCATTTTCCACGCACGCGCAATTGGATTTCGTCACGTATTTGATTTTTGAATTTGTTTTTAATGCCTCTGAAATTTTAAACCTAGCTGGTTCAGTTTTTCCGTGTAGAATTTAATTAGTCGTGATGGTGACGGTCACCAACTGGGGTTGATAACCGATGTAGGCCATTTGCCCCTCCAGTTAAAGAAATGATTGGCTATTTTCAATTGGGAGGTGGGCTCTTGAGAAGTTAATTACATTGAGAAATGAACGAATCCCTCAATGTCAACACTCAGAAATTACATTGTAATTTCGGCCAACCAGTCGTGTTTGGTGGAATTTGAAAATTTTTAGTAGAATTCAACTTGCTTCTATTTATTATTAAAATAAAGTTGTTCACCCAGTGAATTTACTTAGAACCTTATATTCAAATTAAACTTTTTTAAATCATAAATGTGATTAACATATTTGATAGAGCGCATCAAATTTGAATTTATTATTTATATTATTGTTTTATTTTGAATTGTTATCGATCTAATCGGTGGATTTTATGATTTTGATTATTATAGGATTGAAAATTAAAAAATTGAATCAAATCGGACTTACAACAACATCTTAGAGCATAATTGTTTAAGACATCAAATTTACACTTGACCAAGAGAAAAGAAAGAAGAATCCCGACAAGAGTGAAGGATTTCTAATTTTAATTAAACTTTTTTATTTCATATTTAGTAAGATTTTATTTTAAGAGAACTAGCGTGTAACTTTTTTTATATTATGGAGGAATTACTCTTAATTTTTAGGATTTGAGGAATCTTTTAAATATAGGGCTTCAAAGAAACCAAGGCACGTGTTTTCCCGGGAGAGGAGGTGGCTTCTTGTTTACTTTTCTTTCAAAAACAAACCCTATCTTCTCTATTTTGCTAAAAAAAAAAAATTCAAAAGACTATATATTTCATCATGAGTAGCTAAACTTTTTATTCTGACTCAAGGAAAATTTTTATTTCAATTGTTATCACTATAAGATTATGTGTTTGATTTAAATTTCTTACTTTTAGTTCAAATATTTATTGATTTTTGTTTTTATTTTTACTTAAAATATTGATATTGATTAATTTGATAATTTAATTTAATATTATTCATTTTATTATTATCTATAAATTCAGTGACTCATAATTATCATGAATGATTGATATAAATAGCAATTAGATTATTTATATTTATGAGTTAATAGACAATATGCATGTTTAACCTAGGAGAATTAATATAATAAAATTAAATAATTACAGCTATCCAAATTATTTGGATTTTGGTTTAACTATTTTCACAGAGTGTATTGCTATCATTATATTGATATGAAATGTTTTAATGCATAATCGATTAATGATACGTTTTAACTAGATGCTAAGTTTGGTCAATTAGTTTAAAAAAATAAAAAATTTATTACGGCTATCCTAATAAATTAAAATTAAATATTTGAATTGTAAAATAATATTTTTTAATCTGCGAAC
This sequence comes from Dillenia suffruticosa, assembly GCA_033439265.1. NCBI lineage: Eukaryota > Viridiplantae > Streptophyta > Magnoliopsida > Dilleniales > Dilleniaceae > Dillenia > Dillenia suffruticosa. The sequence continues at coordinate 16,865,287 of JAVTVX010000005.1, read as the reverse complement.
AGTGAAATAATTGGATGTAATTGAACCCTTGGATCAGTTTGATAAAATAGAATTTTTTTTTATTTATTGTTAATTCTTTGTAGTATTTGAAAATTTGTTGAATTTAATTTAAGAATTTAATTATTTGAAAACCCTATTAGATTTTATGTATTTTAACTAAGAAATTAATCGATTAGTTTTCTTAGAATTTGATCTAGTACCACTAATGTTATAAATTTATAGTATTAATTTTGAGAATTTGCACGATCCCCTCAATATTGTGAGGATCCAGGGTAGTATTTTTTGCCCCCAAAACTAATAGGATGGGAAGAATTTTCAGGAAGTGATGGGAGGGCTATTTTGGGGTTATATGAGAAATTTGTTATGGGTGTGGCTTCTTGGGAGAGTCTCGTCTGGTCAATGAGATGGCTGGTTTTGGTCAAAATCTGGTTTGATTTGGCCTCCTAATGGGTTCGAAAGTCTAGAACTTAGACGCTCTTTATTTTGGTTAAACTTATTTTGGCATATATATATATATAATTAATTAGAATATGTTATTTAGGATTTTTGTTTTACAGTAAGAGAGAACTGCCTTAATATAATTATTAAATAAATTAAAAATCATTGATATTTATTTTATTAAAAGAAGTTATTAAGTGTATAACCATCATACAATGTTTGCTCGTGTCTAAAAGGAGTCATGAATAAGGCTTAACCCGCGTTTTTACACCCGATACTGATATTTGATTTGCTCGCAGGCCCAGAACACATGTTAGATCTTGCCTTTCATAGGCTTACAGGCCCAAAAACATGTTGGCCCATCTCAGTTTTTGGGTTTTTTTTTTTTTTTAAATAAACTACCGACATCTGGTTTGGTTGTGGTCAATTAAATTCAGTTCTTGTCGAGTTGATCCCCTAAAAACAAAACTCTTATAATACATGTTTTCTCTATATATAAAATTTGAATATCAAATCATACTTAACAATAGCAATGATCAGTGAGAGACATGAATCAACTCAGTTTTTGGTGGACACATAAATTAGAATTTGCATAATTCAGATTAATACTTCCATTTCTCGTAAAAATAAATTTCTATTTTTTTAAGTTATAAAATATATTATAGTCATTTTAACATTTTAATTTGGTTGTAGTGATGTGTTCAAGTATACAAAAAATTAAATTTGCTTTTCAATTAAAAATGACCAAAATATTTTACGGTATTTTTTTTCTTTTCTTTTATTTTTTATTAAATAATATATAAGAAAATTACAACTAAAGTCATCCGTTATTGTAATTAAAAAGTAATATTACATGGATGAAAATAACTAAATTTTATATGATAATTTATATTATAAAAATTAAATTTTATAAATTTGAATAATTTTAAATTAATTAAGTTACCTTTCAAAAAGCAATATAATTCTGGGTTCTGTCCGGAGTTCCGTGTCCCAAAATCCACCAAAGGACTCCAGTCCCAAAGTGAGGCCGCCCGCAAGATTCCGATCAGTGACAACCATCGTCCGACGGATTCTATTTCTCCTCTTCCTATATATATTCACTCACGAAGCCCTCGAGCCCTTCTTGTTTCCCCAAGTTGAGAGAGAGAGAGAAAGAGAGAACGGTGTCCCTCGGGCGGCAAATATGGTACGCATCCTTCTACGCATCCCAATTGCATTTCCAATTTCAATATAAACCCAAATTCTTTGTTTCTCGCTGGTTATTAGGTTCAATCAATTGCATTTAGTTTTTTCAGAAACTTAGTTTAAATCCGTGTCGCAAAATTGAATGACACATTTGACATTAACGTAATTTGAAATCAAAAGATTTGAGACGTTCCATAATTCATTTGCTCACTGTTGCCCTTGAATTATGTGTTAGTGTAAAAGTATGAGCTTTTGAAGTTTCAAAATTTAAGATTGTATCAGAGTGGAGGTCTCGAGTCACGCCTGGTCCCTTCTTTGCCCTTTTAAAAATTTTCCTTAATTGTCATGTCAGAAAGCTTGAACTTTTGAAGGGGATGGTTGTTTCACAAAATTTAAGAATATGCTTTCAAAAACAGAGATTTAAAGAGTACCACACTTTCTTGCGTATTCAATGTGTTTTTGTGAATGTCATTAGACTGCTTTCTGGTAATGTATACACCAAACAATAGCTAGTTTACCTAAATTTTCTCAAAGAGCCCTTTGGTTGGCAACATTGTTGTTATCCATTTGATTTAGAGTCACATTGGCAGCATATCTTGCCTCACTATCCCTTGGTTTTTGCAGGTCACATCGGCAAGAATGGGAATATAAATTGCATTATTCTACTCTCGAATGCCAATTATGTAGACGAGACATAAGTGCACATGACACCGGTGTTTATGTCAGTTGGTGGACCAAGGGCAATTCCTTGTTCAGCGGGTGAATGAAGACATCAATATAGAAACTGTCTCCTTTTGACATGCGAAAGCTTTGGCATAGTGTTTGATGAGCTGAGCACCCCCCCCCCACTCTATGTTTACAGAAGCACCCTTTCCAGACGTTTACGCAAATATCGAACAGAAGATACAATAAATGGGTCATTTTCCTTGAGTTTTTGGACTTTAATGCTCTTTTCACTGTTCAAGTATGCTGTCAACTTATTGAGTGCGGATGATGACAATGAAGGTATGAACTTCTAACTTTTAGGAATTCCACACCTTGTTTCCAAGGTCCTGATAAACTTGTTAACATAATGAGGTATTTACAGGAGGAATTTTTGCTTTGTACTCTGCTCCTCTGCAGGCGTGCAAAATTTAGCTTGCCTCCTAATTACCAAGCAGCAGATAAGGAACTTTCTGCCGATATTGGCCAAGGCGGTAACGTAAATAAATTGCCGTCTTTCAAATTTAAAAGGATTCTTGACAAACAAAAAAAGTCAAGGATGACTCTGCTTGTCATAGTTTTATCGGTGCCCTGGCACCTCCAATTACGGGTATTTGTGCTTTCTGTATTAGTGAATCCATCTTTTATCGTATTCAACACTGTCCTAATGGATATTGTTTTGTTGTAGCTTTGTCATCTGTTAAGAGTCTGCAGGTTCATGACAAGCAATTAATGAAGGTAAGTACATCTTCCTTTCGGGTTCTTATAAGTATGCAGTGTAAAATAATGGTGGCCAGAGGAGTCGGAAGAAATTTATTTAAGCTTTCATCTGCCCTTGCTGGGTTGTCTTTATCGAATGCAGAAAGAATGTAGAACTAACATTAACAGTGCAGATATGCATTTATGCATGTTGAGAGTGTGGGTGGGTAATATGATCAATTGGGAAATGTCATATAACTTGAGCTATACGCTCATTTATAAGACATTTTCCCTTATATAGGTTCTTTCTGAAACCGTAGCAATGAGAATCTTGCATCATTTACGAAATTATCGTTGACCAATTTTTTTTGTCAGGCTGAAAATAAGCCGTTGACTTTTTGCACTCTCAGTCCAACAAAAAAAAAAGAGTGGTAATGTTTACAGATATTCTGCTGGAGGCATCAATTATTTTGCATGTAAGTTGAAAGGTGGTGACCTTGAATATGGGTCAAAGGCACCTAAAGAATCTGGCATCATTTCAAGCCATAAGATAGTTGAATCAATTGAAAATCTTGTAGCCTGCCCATGTACCTCTGTATACGGGAGGTGTGGGACTGGGGCCACCAGAGAAAGAGACATTTATAAGGAAAAATCATTTCTTGGTGATTGATTCTGGTCTGGACAATGTTTGCAGATGAGAAACTTAGCCTGTCATGGTAAGAATAGGTGGGCTTAGTACTAAATTGTTCATTCAGCGGAAAATATCTGAGTCTTATCTTGCTGCTCAATTTCTAATCTTTGAGTTGGTAATGGAGGAGAACAGGGAGGCAAAAAAATAGTGTAAATCATGGTGTCTTGTAATTTACTTCACTAATACTTCTTTGAATAAACAAGTCAGCTTGTTTCTCTTGCCTGTGCTGTGCTGCTCGGGCTTTTCATTTACCAACACCTTGGGAACAACTGGTTGTCCTTTCTCTTCGGGCCGATTGTAATTGTATGGGTTCCATCTATTGCTATCTTAGGCTTCTACAATATCAAGAATTGGAACCCAATGATATTTAAGGTTCTTTTTCCATATTATGCATTCGAGTTCTTCAAAGAAACCGGAAAAGACAGTAGGATTTCTCTTGGCGGGATACTCCTATGTAGTAGAGGTGAGGGGAGGACTGTTGAATCAAAGAGAGTTTGCTTCTTCCTCCTTGTCATACAGATTCACATGTGCATTTTGTTTATAACTTGCAGGAGCTGGAGCCATGTTTGCAGACCTTGGCTATTTGGCGAAGAAATCAATGAGAGTATGTCAAGCCAGCAGTTGCTGTTATTATTTCAAATCCTCGTGTGCTTGAAATCTTAGAATGGCACAATGGTAGCGGTTAAATATTATTTTTTTTAATCAAAATCTTGTTTGAATCGTGAGAATAAAAAATAGATGTCGGAAGAGTCAATTGGTAAAATGGCCTCACGTTGTTTAAATTGGATTAATCGGGTAATCCAGATATCAGTTGGTCATATATAAAAAAAATAATGGTAAAATATAAAATTTAATTGAATTTTTTATCTTTAAATAATTAAATTAGTATTTACTTAAATTAGAAGTACAATTTCATTCAATTATTTAGTAAAACAACAAAGAATTAATTCATGTATAAAATTTGAAATTCAATTCTAAATATTGTTATTTGCTAAATTACTCTTTACTTTTCATGTTTCAAAAGGGTTTAATTAACCAACGTGGGTTGGCTCAACTGGATGTGGGGTTGACTTTCCTTAAACATGATCGAGATTTGACTCCCGTTAGGAGTATCGGACCCTTATGTGTATGGAGCGTTCTCCGTTGGGAGACCCGCCCTCTGAAAAGGAGTCACTGCAGCGGTCGGTTCTGATTAGTCGGGACGAAATCTCAGAAACCAGGCGGTGTTCAAAACATGGTTTAAAAAAATGAGGGTGTAATTAGAATATGATAATTAAAAAGTAAATATATATATATATATATATATATATATAAATCTACAAAGTTTTCAAGAATTTATTTTCAAATTCTTTTTTTTTGGCTAGTTTAAAAAATTCATACTTATTATGAGATTAAATTAAAGTTAATATTTTACTTTTCTAAATAACAAAAGGAGAATTAGAAATCATCTCCGCGAACAACAAGAACAGTCTTCTAGTTTTTCCCTCTGAAACATTTTGTCAGATTCATTTCTATTATTTTCGTTGGAGATCTTGAAACATTGAACCACCCATGTTCTAGTTCAAAGTTCAATGGAATAATCCTTAAATTAACCAATAATAATAAAAAAAAACACGTTTTACACAGACTTGTCATTTGGCCTGATAATCGACTCTAACCAATCAACCAAAAGAATTTTAATTTTGTTGGTGAGAAAATGTAGTATTTTTTTTAATTCCATGGATTGGATGAATTAAAAGTAAATGAACAAAATTTCAGATGAAAAAAAAATTAAACTTTGTTAACTCGACTAATTTTGAATTTCTTAAAATATTTTTAAATTAATTAAAAGATTTGGAACATATTGAGGTGAACCGTTACATAGCATTCCTGTCTGTCTTATTTAATATCTCTCACATTTTCTTTTTTTAAAGAAAAATTTTAGGAATATCCATGGGAATTCACATTGAATGTCCACTAAAAATTTAACTCTTGTGATGATGTATAATCCCGTAAACTTTAGGTATCAATTTCTATAAAAATCATGAAAAATCCTCATTAATTAATCCTAATCCAATACCAAAATCAAAAACAAAATTTACTAGTAAAATAAATAGATAATATCTTATGATATTTTCAATTAGGAAAAAAGAGATATCTAGTGAAAAAGTTGGAATACATATTTATCAGATAAACCAGTGGGTAGGTTTATTTGGAGAAGGTATCATTGTGACCCAAATCTTTCCAAAACTCACATAATTCTGCATTATATAAATTGGACATAAGTGTTAGGAAATGCCATAGATGACACTAAATCTGTTTGATCCTTCGAACCCATTGATTTGCTCAAACCTAACCATTCAACCTTACAAATATAATGCTTAAGCTTATCTAAATTGATTCCTATCCATTAGTATCTCTAATTCCTATCCATTATAGAGAGATATATATATATATATATAAAGTATTTACTATTTATTTTCTTAAAAAAATTAAAAAGTTTAAATGTAAACCCAACATTATTTTTCTCGAAACACTTTCTTAATATTGACAAGTATGATAAACCAATAAAAATAACGTTATCCCGTAGACTAGTGAGACTCTCGTTTACTCGCCCTATTTAGAAACAACGGACCCCCTCTTCGGCCTCCGTTTTTAGAAAATTTGAGGGAGCACGCACTTTCGATCCCGTCAACTGCCAAACCACCAGCGATCCCGAAATCCTTCCCCAAAAATTAGGGTTTTGTCCACCTTTTTCTATCTTTCCTTTTGCTTTTCACTGAAGCAAAATTGCAACCAAATTTCTTTAAATCCGCTCCTTTTTTTTTTTTTTTTTTTTTTCGCATTCCTGAGTCGCATAATCTGTAATTGTTGACCTAATGTTTAGCTCTCGCTCTCTCTCCATCACTTACCGACCCTTTTCTCCTCCTCATCTTCTTCTTCCTTCTTCTTCTGCCCTCAATTCTATTTCTGGTTTTAGGGTCTCGAACCAATCGCCCCTTTCTCTCTCTATATCGCCTTGTAATCGCACTTTTAGAGCCGTTGATTCTCACCTCAACCTCTCATACAATGTAAGAATATCATTAATTTTTCTTCATTTCTCGATTTTCGTTAATTAATTTTGAAATTTTAATTTCGTTAACGTTGTTCTTTTCCAGAGATGGAAAAAAATTTCGTGCTTTAGGCACGAAGACTTCTATGCAGAAAATCGTGACTCCGAGTTTAGAGAAGGAATTCGGGATGACAAACTAATAAGGCTTGATTCAAGCAAATCAAGCTCCGCAGAGAAGAATTTATTTCAAAATCTTCAAGAGGTAATGTCTTCTCTCTCTCTCTCTCTGGGGGGATTAGTTCAGTGGCTATATAACGGTACTTAATTATGTAATTACAGGAGGATAATTCTGATTTTTGATAAATTTCCATAGTGGGCTGTTCAATCTTCATTAATGATATTTGAGAAAATCCTGTTGCATTAAATATGACGCGATTTAATCAAATTAATGACAAAAACTTGTGTATCTGTTAAACAATGGCAAAAGTGTATTTTCCTTTTTGTGGCTGAGTTGTTGCTTAGAGCGTGTTTTAGTGAATTTCTGGTCTTATGTTTCATAAGGTGGATTATAGGTAAGCTCAGTAGCAATGGTAGTTTGAAATCTTATGGCCAATAAGTTAATTAGCAATTGCAACTTTGGTTTGATGGGACATAAGGTGGATCTGATATTTGGTTGTTTCTAAGCTCCTAACTAGTTAAGGTAAGAAGCAATGGTTGTTTAAAATCTTATTATCATTAAAAATCAGAGTAGTTGTTCATGGGATACTCAGGGATTTTATTGCATGAGTATGTATATGAAGTTGGATACTATCATCTAATAGCTCAATTCTCATCAAAAGGTTCAAGTTATTAGATGTTAGCCACTGACCAAAAGAAAAGAAATAAAAAAAAAAGGATGTTGGGCCAATTCTGTAGATATACATAAACACCATACTATTCCACAATTTATCTAATATGAGATTCTTTACTTGCACATGATATCTAATAAATTGAGCACCTGAAGTGTGACACCTGATGTTGTTTCCTGCATAATGTCTTGTGATTAAAAGTAAATGTCGAAGTGGTGGTGTTGCTCTGATAATTGGCTTTACATGGGATGATGATATCCTGTGGAAGGAATGAAGTTGGTGTAAACCTGTATCAGAATTGAAAGATCTGTAGTATACTTGTTTGTCCTACTTCTTAAAGGCGTGTGTAGTATCTTCTTTGTTGATTCAGTGTTATGCATTAAGTTACCGATTGATTCAAATAAGTCACAAGACAACAAGAGAAGCTTGTTTAATGGGCTTGATTATGTTTCAGGCTGTCAAGTCACTGTTTAGAGACACCGGACAACCATGGGAGGTTCCGTGGACGGCGGAGACTACATTGCAGGTACTTTCACTTTGTATGGAAGCTGTATGGTAATGAATTCTTCACTGAAGTTTTGGCTTGCTTGCTTCATGCGATCTTAAGGGGCACAACTTTCTACAGCTCTATGCATGCACTTGTTTATAGGTTGGATTGGAGGATTTTTATGGGTCTTTTGAAGTTATGAATTATGGATAGAAACTAGTGAGGTGAAAGCATGGGGTTTTTGACTTAAGGAGATATGTACATGCATCTCAGGGTTGAAACTGTATCAATTTGGCATCTTTTTATCATGGTTTGCCTTTCTGCCTAAAATTTTCTGGAGATGTTAGTTACTTATCCTTTAAATTTCATGGTAATTCAGGTAATGCTTATCTGGATTGCTTCATTTTGGCTCTTGGGGTCTTGGGTAATTCCCTTTGCAGCCCATATGGCTGGATTCAACAGGGGATCACTAACATACAGAGGCCAGGCACTATACAGCCTCTTGACTGACATAACTGAAGGCCTTGCTGGAATTGCTATACTCCATCGCTGTCTATCCTGTTTTCGGCCCCTTCCATCTGATTTGTTTAAATGTAGTTTGAGAGGAACGTGGTACCTTGATGTAGCCCTTGGATGCTTCTTGTTCCCCATCGTGAACCATCTATCACAGGTCAACCTTGTCCTCTTGCCCCTTATGCCATCCGCACCAGTGACCATCTCAAGTGTTGAGCAGTCAATTATTGCCCGTGATCCAGTGGCCATGGCACTATATGCAACTGTTGTTTCAGTTTGTGCTCCCGTGTGGGAAGAGTTGGTTTTCCGGGGCTTTCTTCTTCCTTCCTTGAGTAAATACATGCCTGTATGGTGCTCTATATTAATTAGTTCAGTGGCTTTTGCTCTTGCACACTTCAATGTGCAGAGAATGCTGCCACTTATTTTCCTTGGGGTCTTGATGGGAGTTGTATTTGCCCGGACGAGAAATCTGTTTGCACCAATGCTTTTGCATAGCCTTTGGAATGGCTTTGTTTTCTTAGATTTGATGAAATAGTGTACAAGCTCTTCACATCCAATGTAAATTGGCCCATCTATTAGTTTCTCCTTTGGAAGCGCGAAAATGATGCAGGACCTGCTTCCTATGTGTAAACGTGTATATGTGCACATTCATTCAGTGCTTAGGCAATAAAATTGGTCTTGATTTAGTTCATATATTTTTTTTTATGTTGCAAAACCTTTGTTTGTAACAGCAGTTATGAGCTATATAATGGATTTAATCACTTGTCAGCATCTCTTAGCTCATTGAGAATTGGAGAAAGAATGACGATCCAGGAGGGAAAGAAACCAACTCCTGAGAATTTAAGTCATCTTGTCATTGCCTTGCTTACCGATTGTTAATCGTTGCCACCGTGATTAAATTCTCACCTTCAAGTCTGACAAATGCCCAAGAGTTTGAAAATCTAAAATAACTAAAGCTTGTGGAGCTTCGAAGTTCTGACCTTCAACTAGGATTGTTCTTTGGTGCTACTGCCTGATTCTGTTTAATGCCTCTTTTTGTATCCTTGGTTTGTTCTCTTCTCCTTGTTTCCCTCTTTCTTCCTTGAAATCGCATAGGACACCTGATTGAGGAAGCTTTGACTGCACTCTGTTTCTTTTCTAGTTCGATTTCCAAACTGGCAAAAAGCTTTGAGTAAAAACAAAAATAAGTAACAGATTCTTGTCAGAAGTGGGATTTGAACCCACGCCCTCTTTCGAGGACCAGAACTTGAGTCTGGCGCCTTAGACCACTCGGCCATCCTGACTGTCTGTCACGTTATTTTGTTGTAAATTGAATGGTTCCTCTCCTTTTTCTTTGGCAGCCTAGGCAATGCAGTTATAGTGCCCTCATGTATGTCCCAAAACTAAAGATATAGGACTATGGGAGAATCCAAATGCATCTGGCCTACTTATGCCGCTCGTTTGAAGTGGTAAGGGCACTGAACTCTGCTCCCAATCCATGTAGGTGTCCTGTCTTAGGCACTTTTGTCCCATCACATTACCAAGATGTTTTAACCACATGAAAACTCCCAATTGTCTGCATGCATGTGTGGTTTTCTTGTCCAGTTCCGGACTCATCGTTTGTCCGTTTGATTATCTTTTTCCTACATTTTCTTTTTATCTAACGATTTATTTCTTTAAAGCAAAAAAAAAAAAAACCAAAGAAAAATTAATAACCATTTTTAGTTATAAATAATATAGTAGTAAATTAAATCAGAGTAAAAAAATTTAAAAATGGTAAATATATTATGTATTTTAGATTATACAATAATGCATAAGGCTTAATAAAGCAAATGATACCTAGGGCAAGCATTCCTCGCCACGAGCAAGCAAGTGTGAGCACTGAAATAACTATTATTTAAAATTAAAATTTTAAATTATATAAATATTTTTTGTCAAGTTCTTTTGGGTTTCTGTCTACATCTCGCTGAATCCACTTTTCACAATTGAAAAGAAGGCCATGCTTTTCATGCACTGTTAAGTTGTTAACTATCTTAAGAAAAAAATAAAATAAAATTTTGAAAAAAAAATATCAGTCTTTGGATGGTCCAGAATTAAAGAAATGGGCAATAGAAATGTGGGTTGAATTGGTGATTCATCCTTGTCAATTGGATGCTCTAAGACCTGGTGGACCTTCGTCTATCCCACATCGTGTTTTGCTGTTTACAAGCTATGAGATGGGTATAAAATGTTCTTTATTTTATTTTTTTTTGTACTATACCGATCGGTTTTTAAAATTATAATTCAATTAATCTGATTCGGAACTTACAATAAGACATTCAAGAGACCACTCTTCTAATATAATTTTTTACATACCCAATCTGCAAGTCGAATTTAGAAACTTATTAAAAAACTTAAAAGTACATTCCAATAAACCAACTGTTCGTTGGTATTCTTTATTTTGTTACGAGTCACTAAACATGTCTATCAAAGCACATCTCTTTGATTTTTCTGAATAATGTCTTCCCCATTTATTCTTTTTCTATTTAATTTTTAAGTTTAGGCATAGTTTATCTCTACAATAATGTTGGGATAAGCTCTAACCAAGTCGCTTTCAGATGCAAGAACTAGCCGAGGGGCAGTGTTCAGACAGTTGTAATGACATCTACGTACCCGTTTGATCGAAATAGTAAATTTTGATTGTATAATGATCATCATAGTTCTAAGAACAAATTGTTGTCCCATATAGCCTTTTCAAAGGACAAGTGGCCCTTTCATGTGGAAACTCTTGTTTCTCCGTTATAGTTATTTATTTTAATATTTACAAAATTTGTGATTATTAAATTATTATTTATTTTATTAATTTATAAAATAGATAATTATTAAATGATGATTGACACTATTAAGTCCTATAAATCTTAATATTTATATAAAACATAAAAAATTTCAAATTTATCAAAGAAATTATAATATCTCTCTACTTATTAGTATAAATTTTTAAATATATAACTTTAAGATCCCATTGTATAATTATATTAAAATATTTGAAAAGTATAATTTAAATATTATAACTGTAAATTATAAATTATATTTTACTACGTGATCTTATCTATACATGCAGCTGAGAAGGATGGTCCATTTTTCATGGATTCGAAAACACCCCCTTTGAGAGCCATTCTTGAAAGAGCCTAAAATCCAAAAATATAACCCACATACCAAATGCGAGTGTACGGATATTACCTGTCCCATGATCTTAAAAGTACAAGGGGATCGCCAACCGAAGTGAAAGGACCGATCCGGTGGTTGGCTTAGGGCAAAAAAAAAAAAAAAAAAAAATTGGCTAAGGGGGAAAAATATGGGCGAGTCCTATGAAACATTCTTTGAATATTGTGTGTGGAATAGATCATTTTGTTGAAATTTTCTTGATACAACTCTATTAATTTTAGAATTATATTAGATAAATTAAATTAAATATAAAACTCTATCTAAATATGAATTAATTTTTTTATTTAAATTATTATTATATTTTAATCAATTTAAATATAAAATTTATCAAAATATAGTTGTGTAATACATAAAATTTAAATTATAATTTATTTATTTATCTATTATTATTGGAGGAATTAATTAATTCATAATTCACTTGGTTTATTTCATGTTTCGGCGCAAGATGCAGCGGCTCCCCTAGCCCTTGGGCTAGGGGCCTGGGCAGTAGGCACATTGTCTCGCACTCACATGCACTTCACGGAATTCTCTCTCTGTTCCGTTTTGTTCTCATGCAGCCTCAGTACAGCGTATTAGAACCCAAATTCAAACCTACAAGGGGGAGCGCTGACAGGCATGCGTCAACCTAACATCAAAACCCAAATGTATAACCGTCAGCGCCTCCACGTAATACCCAAAACCACTCTCATCCCTCTCTCTAACTCAAATATCGAGGCAGAGGCCTCACAAGCGGGAACTGCCTTCGCCATCACACACACACACACACACACACACTGACTCTCTCTCTCTCTTCACTTTCTTGCTCCTCTCTCTCTCTCTTTCTGCCACCGGCACCGCCATTTCCACGCCTCCCTTCCCCTCTCTCTATCTCTCCACTTTCTCTCTCCTCTTTCTTCATCTCTATTTCTCAAAATATTGATCAGATACAAACGGCACGAGAATCGACGCAAGTTCATGATTGGCCGGAAAAGGTCAGTGAAAAGTTTTCACGGAATTCCAACATCTTTCTCTCTCTCTCTCTCTCTGAAATCTCCTGGTTCCAACTTTCTGTTTCTTTCCAAGTTTCTGTGAAATCCTGAGAAAATTTTGATATCTTTTTCGCGATGCTGTAAGTCTCTTTCAGTTTCTTGGATTTTGATTTTGATTTTCCTTTGACTTCTTTCTTTCAAGTTCTTGAAACTTCTTCCATGGCTGAAATTTCAGAATCTTGATCATTTGTTTCTTTATTACACACGAAAGCATATATTCTCGGTTTCTTGAGAAGTAGAAGATTGACGTCTTAGTGGTTGGAAGAGAACTATGGAGTTTTGAGTTGAGAGGAATCACATTTACTGGGTATGAGTGCAGAGAGGATTGCTTTTTTCTTTTATTTCTGTAAAGAAGAGAGGGGGAGAGAGAAATTAGGGGTGTCAGAGCAAACGGAATGGAGCAGAACACATTATAATGTGGGCGTTAGGCGTCGGAATCGGAGTCGGAGTAGGGCTTGGATTAGCTTCAGGACAGACAGTGAGCAAATGGACGAGTCCGTGTTCGTCTTCAAACGCCATCACTGCGGAGAGGATGGAAGAGTAAATGCTTAGACAAATTGTTGATGGCAGGGACAGCAAAGTCACTTTCGACGAATTTCCGTACTATCTCAGGTCTGTTGAGATTTCTCTCTTGTCCTTCATACTCCTGATTTTGCTTTCCTTCCTAATTTAATAATTTTTTTTCCTTGTGTACTGGTTTGTTCTTTGATGACTACGAGACCTCGAGAAAGAGTGTGGTTTTTGGTGAGCACTGAACGCGATGAGATTACGCTGTTTTTTTATTGTTATTATGGTTTATTCTGTTCTATTCTGTCCTTGTTGTGTATTGAAGTATTCATCGAGAGAGAGAGAGAGAGAGAGAGAGAGAGAGAGAGAGAGAGCATAATATGTGAGTTTGCAGGAAATATCTCAGTTTAGATTTATGCAGGTTGGATTTTGGGCTGTCATGTGGGTTGTGTTGTGGTTTGGGCAATTAATATATTTCTATCTCTGCCTGTTGCATTAATGTTCCCCTAATAGAATGGTTTAGTTACCTAAGTAAAACGATACTTTTGAGAAATGGAATTATCTGGTCCTTGGAATCTGTAAACACCCGTGGAGACGACTCCCGTGCAGTTATAGTTTCTGTCTTTGGTGTATGTTCATGTTTGAGTCTGATTAATAGTATGAACAAGTTCGTTACCTTTTGGGCCTAATGACGTGGACTTGATTGGGATTCAATAAGATTCTGGGATTTGTGGGTAGTGTTTTGCTGCCGCATGCCTAGTATTTTCAGGCAATAATGTGGATGAAAGGTTCGATACCATATGAGGAGAGCAGGAAAGGAAAAAAGGATAAGTCCAAGAGAGCCAACCACTTCGAACATGATTTGATCTACTACTGCTCCTCCATATAATTTTAAGTGGAAACAGATTAGGGCTTTCCACATTTGGCTAATTTGTTATTTAATTGTACATGAAACATGAGACTAATTGTACATGAGACTAATTGTAAACTTATGTCCAGAGGTGTGGCAATGTTTTTGATTGTCTCTGTATCACATTATTTCTTGAATTAATAATGAACATATCCAACCCCTACCCAAAATATATATATACACACAAGAGAATGAACTTATGGAGTGCAAAATCTGAACTTCCTTTTCACTTGTATGGTGATCAATCATTTTTAACCTGTTTCTGAGTTGTATGATACAATCCTCAGTTAGTAGCTAATGTCTCACATGACTAGCGTGGGTACAATTCAGATTTAAGTGTGCTAAAGGTTTAGCTAAAAGTTTTGTGTTGGAGCTGGAATAGCAGCATGATTTACGCTGGCTTAGCTTTCTGTATTCTACGTAAATTATAATGCTCAGATGGCTTACTGCTTATAGTCTCATTGGTGGAAGTATCAGTTTCATTGTCATCATGTATTTTATGCCCTTGCCTTTTGTACTACAAGAACAGTGAACCGACAAGAGCGTTACTGACAAGTGCTGCGTATGTCCACTTAAAGAAGGCTGACTTCACTAAGTACATGCACAATCTTTCTCCTGCAAGTCGTGCTATATTGCTTTCTGGTCCTGCTGGTAAGTCGTTTGAAACTGAATATTGTGCTGATTGGAGTTTCTTTACATTAAGTTGCTTTCATAGTCGAACTAATTGCTATGCACATTGCAAAGAACTCTACCAGCAAATGCTGGCCAAGGCTTTAGCACACTTCTGTGAAGCCAAGTTGCTGCTGTTAGATGCTACAGAATTTGGACTAAAGGCAAGTGCTACTAGCTAGTGATTTCCTTTTCTCTTTTACATTTGTTAATGCTCATGGTATTTCTGCAGATTCAGAGCAAATATGGTAGTGCAAATGAGGACTTTGTAAGTCTTTCCTTCAATTCAGAGGGGTCGTATTTTACTTATCATCTCAAACGTTTATACGTCTTCCATTTATTCTATGGTGTGGATGTGGGGGAGGGTGGGGTGTGTATTATGTTTCAGCTCTTCAGATTTATGTGCTTTATTGTCCATTTATGCCTCAACTTTTTGGGCGTTATCTCCATCTACTAAAGCCTTCTTCTTATCTTAAAAAAGGACATAAGTTGATTTATTTAATTTTTCCCCTCACATTGGGGGGTTTTTTTTGGTGAATGAGTTGCCAAAATCAAGTTCAAGAGCTTATATTTCTTTGCTGACCTTTGGTTTCTTGTAGTGTCTCAGGAGATCCATTTCAGAGGCGACACTTGAGTGCATGTCTGGCTTACTGGGATCATTTTCTATTCTGCCTACAAGGGAGGAAACAAAAGGTGAAAGCAGAACTTCTCATTCATACTTTGATGGCATCCTAAATTGATTGTTGGCACGAGAACTAATTTTCATTTAACCTGCGTTGAATTGATTTGTCTGCATGTTTCATTAGCCACCTGTCTGGATTAGGTCATTGTGAGCAAGTTCTATCATGATATGATTGCTACCTGTGTCCCGCCATTAACTGATTTTCCTGCACGGTTATCTTGTTTGTGTAGCCTTTTCTTGTTCGATTAAGTTGATTATGAGATGGGCATTTATTATCACTCTGATGCAATTTTCCCGCCTTTTATACATCCATTCTAGCATGCGCATCTTTATATTAAGTGTCCCTTTGGTTTTGGGGGAGCCCTTTACTATCCAAATATCAATCATGTTTTCTTATTATTTTTTTTTAAGCAAAGCTTTGTTTCATTTTTTTGAACTGTATGTCTTAGATTCTAGCTGGTTCAACAGATTTTTGTGGGATTATGGGGGTAGGGCCCCATAAAGTGCACCAAGAAGTTTGTTTAACAGTTAGGATAAGTTTTTGCTGGTATATGTCGCAGGGTTGTGTACTTTTTTCTTGCGTTTTATTTGGTTGGAGTGCGTAGATCTTCTGAAAATACAGAGGAAGCAGGTGGTCAGGTTTTGTAGTGCGAAATTCTACTTCAGATCGGAAGCACCTAAATATGATAGTCCTTGGAAATTGGGCAAAAAAATTATTAGATTGGGACTGGCATAGGAAGTGGTAAAAAGACATGCAGAAAACCAATGCAGGAAGAAAAGCAAGGTGATATTGTGAGGTCGTAAGTACTTCTTGAATGGCCCTTTCAGTGTTCCCTCTTTTCTGTTATGGCTTTATTCTAGATGTTAAAACATTTATTGTTTGCTGTCAAATTAAGCTGTGATCAGATTTTCCTTAATTTATACCTTCCTTAAATCTTCATCTGTAATGGAAAATTATCTAAATGTGTTTTGGTTTCAAATTTTTTACGCATTATTAAAGATAACGTATATACGTCATTCAATTTTTTCCCCACAAAAATTGTTTATTGGAATTGCATTCTGGACGAGTTTTCAACATCTGCACCTGGTAATAAAGGATTTTTCTGCAGGCACATTACGTAGCCAGGGCATTGGTGTAGACATTGGAACCAGGTTCAGTTTGCTCTTTGGATTGGGCAGAATGTAATTTGTTGGTTATATGACTCGTGTAGTACTCACGTGATTTAATTATCTTATGTCATTAGGGGAACTAAGAGCTCCAATCCTCCAAAGCTCCGTAGAAACGCATCAGTTTCTGCTAATATTAATACCCTCACTTCGCAAAGTTCTGCAAACCCAGGTTTTTATTCACCCCTGAAACTGCTTGTAAGATATTGTTTTGCAGAGACACTAAATGCTAGTCAGCTCTTTTGTGAATTTCTTCATCGTTTAAAGCCTTCTACCCCTTTGGAGGTTATTTAGTGAATAAAAGTAGGGTTGGAAATAATTTGGTGTGTATTAATTAACAACTGAGCTAAATCCTTTCTAACATTTATCATTAAGATTGGTGGGGCCGGGAATTTTCTGCAGGAGCGAAGAATTTTCTTTTTAAATCTGATTTTTTATGCTTTATTAAATGTTTTGTGTATTAAAGGTTCTCATAATAATTATTCACCTGTGATTAGAATATTCTACTAATGTTCCAAGTTTATTGTTTATATTTTCTTTCGGAATAAAAACTAACTAAAATATTTCATTAAATAAATAGGCCACTTTTTCAAATATTGTAAATTCTCATAAGTTGGAAAAAAAAAATAAAAAAAAAACCAAAACAAAACAAGTGAACAAAATTAATGATGTTGTATTGGATAAAGAATTATTAATCTCCTCAAGTAATAAAAAGGTTTGAAATAAATTTATTAGCTACCTAATGCTTTTGAATAATACTTTGATTATGTTGTGAACCCGATGTGCCACAATTATAGTAGAGTCAATAAAGGTGAGTATTTAAATTTCAAATTTTGGATCCTAAAAACCTTTGCAACGTTTATGACATTATGTTGCAGGATTTTAATTTTCAGCAATGTGATATGGGGATCGATTGGTTTGGGAATCGACAACTTAAAATTGCGTAGTAGTAATAATAATAATAATAATAATAATAATAACAATAATAAACGAGGAAAAAGACTAAAAGCTTTGATTATATGGTCTATATTGTGCATTTTTAATTTTTCTAAAATAGTATCCGTAGAATTTGTGTTGTTAAATTAAAAGAAGATTTCATCGAGTCTCTGGTGGGAAATTTGCCATAATCTAATTAATAAAACAGTAAATCTCCTGTCACTAAATGGAAATTTTAGAGCCGGGTGGACGGGGAAGATTTTAGCACCCCTTGATCTGCCATTGATCATCTTTGATTTTAGAGTTCCAAGTGAAACTGGAGTTTTAAGATCATGCAGTATTTGTTACTGTTTTAAGTTTCTCGATTCTTATTTACTTCCATTTTTGTGTCGTATAATGTTGTGGTTGAGTTTATATAACTTCTCATAGAAAGCTTGTATCATACTTGGGAAACGGTTGTTCATGCTTTGTGGTCCATCTTTTGATTAGTATGGTACTAGAATTTAACTATTTGAAGGATAACTATTTCTAGATGATGGATATGATCCAGGGCCTTGTCTCATGATTAAGTAGTAATACCTTGGAGAGTCTGTACGCTTTTACTTGACTATGATTTCTCGTTTTCCTATTGTCCAGCTCCACTTAAGCGTACAAGCAGCTGGTCTTTTGATGAGAAGCTTCTTATACAGTCACTATGCAAGGCGTTGAGTTCACCACACAAGAGTTAATCATTGATTCTTTCATATATTCTATAAGTCTACTGGGAAATGGTTTATAGGTCTTATTTTATTTTTTTTCTTAAATTTCAGGTTCTGCTATCAGTGTCAAAAAGCTATCCCATTGTTTTATGCCTTAGGGATGTTGAGAAACTCCTATCTAGATCCCCAAGGATATATAAGTTATTCCAGAAGATGTTGAACAAACTCTCTGGACCAGTGCTAATCCTTGGTTCAAGAACATTGCATCCGGGAATTGACTCTGGAGAAGTTGGGGAGAAACTTGCTGATCTATTTCCTTACAATATTGAAATCAAGCCTCCTGAAGATGAAACCCATCTTGTTTGCCGGAGATCTCAGTTGGAGGAGGACATGAAGAGAATCCAGGTTCAGGACAACAGGAACCACATCATTGAAGTGCTTGCTGCCAATGATCTTGACTGTGATGATCTGGAATCCATCTGCCTATCAGACACAATGGTACTCAGTAACTACATAGAAGAGATTGTGGTGTCAGCAGTGTCTTACCATCTGATGAATAACAAAGATCCTGAATACAGAAACATAAAGCTTGTCATTTCATCAAAGAGGTTTGAAGATTAAAATTTATTTGTTGTTTTCTTTAGTAAATTTGTTTTACATATGCTAGCTGTGCAGCAGCTTGTCGCATGGGCTGAGCATCTTCCAGGAAGGCAAATCTTGTGGCAAGGATACCTTGAAGCTGGAAGCCCATGCTGAAGCCTCTAAGGTTTGTCATATCTGTGCTTATTATCAATACATGAAAAAAGGATTACATCGTAGTGCATATTTTTCCTTTGTTATTTTATGATAGAAAGCAGATATGGGAGAGGATGCTGGCAATAAGCCAGAAAGCAAAGCAGAAGGCACAGCCCCTGAAAACAAAAGTGAATCAGGAAAAACAGCTCCTGCAGTGAAGATGGTGATGATCCAACCACCGCATCAAAAGCTCTGGTAAGTCTCTTTCCTTCCAATAATGAGGTTATGCACTCTCTTCTCTACTTATTTATGCATCTGGAAATGCTTTGGCCGATGAGTTATACTCTTGAGAGTCCTAGTATGCCATCCCTCATTACCTAGCCAACTGGCAATGATGAGACCTAATAGGTTTGTGGATCTCTATATATTATTGGATGTGTATGGTTTTGGGAGAAGAACAGCAGTGACCCTGTTGAGGCAGAAGAGAACCTGACTAGTGCAGGAACAGAAAAGATGTTGAAAACAGTGTATCAGACCCAAAACACAGAAATAAGCAATTCTTAAATTCATAAACAGAGATTTAACCATCCATTCACTGCAGAATGCTGAGCTGAAGGATGTAACCTATGATATATTCCCAAGAAGTATAGTGAAATTAAAATCTAAAAAAGTAGATGCAACCATAACAGTGTCATCTCATCTAATTTCCATTTGAACCAGCTTGCAAAAG
The DNA here is from genome assembly GCA_033439265.1 of Dillenia suffruticosa. Lineage (NCBI taxonomy): Eukaryota > Viridiplantae > Streptophyta > Magnoliopsida > Dilleniales > Dilleniaceae > Dillenia > Dillenia suffruticosa. Next base: position 16,845,448 of record JAVTVX010000005.1, on the reverse strand, counting down.
GATCCTATTATTGGACTGCATATCGACTCTAGCTCTTTTAAATTGATTTTTCCATATAGTGCAGAATAACTAGGTCACCTGCAGGTTTTGTAAATCTTTAAACTCATCACACTTTTGAAAGTCTCTAAAGGCACTTCAACCTGAAAAAATAGGATTAATTTTACATTTTCATTTAATATTTAGGCAACGTTCCTGTTTTATTTTCTTTCCCCTTTTATTTTGGCAATAGTGATCTGCTATTGCATAACAGGAAGTTCCTCCTGACAACGAATTTGAGAAGCATATTAGACCCGAGGTCATTCCAGCAGATCAGATCAACGTGACATTTGCTGATATTGGGGCACTGGAGGAGATCAGAGAGTCTTCAGGAACTGGTAATGCTCCCCCTTCGGAGACCAGACCTCTTTAAAGGAGGCTTTTAAAACCTTGTTGAGGTATATTGCTATTTGGGCCTCCTGGCACTGGCAAGACAATGCTGGCCAAGGCCATAGCTAAGGAGGCTGGAGCAGGTTTCATTAATGTCTCCATGTCTACGATAACTTCTAAATGGTTTGGGGAGGATGGGAAGAATGTACGTTCTCTATTCACTCTTGCAGCCAAAGTTGCACCAACCATTATTTTTATTGATAGCATGCTTGGTCAAAGAACTAGAGTAGGAGAGCATGAAGCTATGCGAAAGATAAAAATAAGTTAATGACTCATTGGGATGGTCTCATGACAAAATCGGGTGAGCGCATCCTCGTTCTTGCTGCAGCAAACAGACCTTTTGATCTAGATGAAGTGATTATCAGGCGTTTTGAACGCAGGTACTGCTCACCTTAAAATTCGTCTATGTAATAGTATGTGTAACCAAAAACTATTTCTTCTTTTCAAACAAGTACTACACTGAAATGGCAGCATCAGAGGGACTTATTACAGATGGTGTGTGCACGGTTGTGGTCTGCCTGCCTGTTCTTCTGTTAGGAATTACTCTTAACAAAATTTTTCATGTAAACCATCGAGGCTAATTGGCGTTGGGAACTTTTTTAAGTTGCTGCAGGATTTTGTCTAGGATAGAGCACATTTGACAGTGATGTCAGCGGTTGTTCTTGTTTTCAATTTTTTGTTGATTTTTCCACATGCTCACTACCCTAATGTTAACAGAATCATGGTTGGCCTCCCATCTGTTGAGAACAGAGAAATGATCCTGAAGACCCTTTTGGCAAAGGAGAATGTTGAGGAAGGTCTAGACTTTAAAGAAATTGCGATTATGACAGAAGGATACACTGGAAGCGATATTAAGGTTTGTATGGTCATGCAAATCTAGTGAATTATATAAGCTGTATTCAACTCTTAGACGTATGTCATGAACAGAACTGCACAAACAGCTGCGTACCGGCCAGTAAGGGAGTTTTTAATCCAGCGAGAAAGATTAAAGGATTTGGTCAGCCTCTCTCTCACACACACACACAACACAACTAGATATCTGATTTCTATTTGCCTGTGCTTATTGTGAAGAATTCCAATTTTGTTTTAATTATAACATGTGAACATTTTGTAAAAGAAAAGGCAAAGAACTGATGCAGAAAGGCAGATCTCCGGGAATGCTGAGAATCCCACACAAGACGAAAATGAAAAGGAAAGAGTGATCTCCTTAAGGCCATTAAGCATGGAGGATTTCAGGCAGGCCAAAACTCAGGTAAATGCTGCCTAACCTGCAATTTCCTAATTTTACTATTCTTCTTGTCGTTGTTGTTATTGCCTCTTTAGTTGTTGACTTTAGTATCCTTCAATTGAAAGTACCAGCTAATAGTGGCAATTAGCTGCATTTTTGTTCTAATATGAAAAGAGACTAAAGGTAAGAAACTTTTGTTTCTTCTGAAATGAGAAATTTGATTCCTACGGCATTCTTGAAAGTTAACTAGTAATTTTGGTTGTACATGTGATTTGTCATGAGCCAACCCCAAAATTGATGTATGTGATTGATAATAAAATCCTGGTCATTATGGATAAGTAGGTGAGTGTATTAAAATGCATATTTTTAGTGGATTTTTTTAATGTAAGTATCATCAATGTGCGGAACCATGCAAATGTAAGTATTTTCCATGTGTAGGTGGCTGCAAGCTTCGCTGCAGAGGGTAATGTAATGAGTGAGCTGAAGCAGTGGAATAACATGTACGGGGAAGGGGGTTCTAGGAAGCCGCAGCATTTAACTTAATTCCTTTGAGAGTGATGGAGGTGAATTCCCCTATACTGTCGATGCCTGCATGATTTTCTTTGCTGATGGAAGTTTATGGTTATGAATTTGGTAACCGAGGAAAGAGGAGCATGTAGGAGGAACTAAAGCTATGGAAATGTTGGGAACTACATAGGTGGAAACGTTGTGTAATAAATGAGGAGCAAATGTTTGCTGTGCTTTGTGAACTAGCGTCCTGCTTCCCTACTCTTTAAGTATATGTTGGGGCAAGACAAGGTTACTTACCATGGAAGTAAACGTCATTCGAACGGTCTGGGTGCTGATTATACCTAAGAGCTTTTTAAACTGTTACCAAGCTGTCATAGGGTTGGTAGCACCCCAAACTGCTGAATTTGCTACATTTTTAGATTGGAAACATTGGTTCAAAGGGGAGAGAGGGTGCGAAACGCAGGTTCAAACCAGCTCAGATTGCCTGGCAAGGCTCAATTTGTCACTTGGGACCAAGAAATACCATGGTGAACCGTATTAGAAGATTGATGGGCCCATCAGGTGTGGAATCGGGGTCTCAAGTACCTAATTAAGGGCGTGTCGGGTGTTTTCCCTGTACCCCAAAAAAGAGCGTGTCGGGCGGTATTAGAAGATAAGGGGCCCATCAGGTCCTATAAGTCCTCCAGATCATATTGGTACTAGCGGGGCCCTCATCGGGGCCGAGACCGATAACCCTTACGTAGCCAACCTGAGCCGGTAAATCCTCGGGTTCGGCCGGTCTGGGCTCATATCTAGGCCTGAAGCTCAGAAAAAACCTAATAGGCCCAAAGATTCCCGATTTTGAGCCGCGAGCAGCCAGAAATCTGGATCTGGTCTATGGAACCATTAACAGCAGCAAAACAAATTAACCATTTGGGCCCAAATTACTTGAGGGTCCAAATGTAGGGAAAGGCCGAAATTCCAATTCGTGGTATGTAATTTTGAGTCCCAAACAATCAATAAAACTTCGACGTTGGGCCCCAAGCCCTGACACCCAGAAATCGAACCTAAAATTGGACTCATACATTTGAGACAAACTAAAAAACCATTGAGAATCGATTTGAGCCCAAAACTAGAAAAATTCGAGCCATGCTAAGAGTGGAAGCCCTTGCCCAAGAAATCAGAGCAACAAACACAAATTAGGCTAGAACAGCTGACATGAAATCAAGGCCTGAGTTGCAAGGAATGAATCCACGTCCAGGCCACCCATCGGCACTCCACATTATCATATAAAAAATGGTTAATTTCCATCGGAGTCCATGGCAATCAAAACAACACAAGCAACGGATATCATTCTACCCAACAGAAGATCCCCGTATGAAGTCCATTACCAATCCCTAAAACACAATTATGTCAAAGAAAACACCAGGCAAGTTGAAACCAGGAGACCTAGAAAAGCTCTCGTTAAAAATATGGCGGGTCTATCCATGACACAGGTCGCAGAATGCTTTTCAACCAATGACCACCATCTTATACACATTCTCGAGTAAGTGGATCTCAACAAAGAAAAAACACAGAAGCAATTATCATGCCATCCAAGAAATAAGCGCGAATTCTAATAGAATCTCAAATCAATGCATGAGAGTATCATAAAAAAGCTTTAAAGCATGCATCTACACGAAACAGAATAATAACAAAGCCCAGTCGATCACAGAAAATAAATCCATAAAAGCTGCTCTACAACAAACAGCAAAGCAAGTATAAAATATCACACCCATACCCATATTTTGAACCCAGGAACCTTGAGAGAGAGAGAGAGAGAGAGAGAGAGAGAGAGAGAACCGATGGCAAAACCCAGTTCCAGCTGATAGTCGATAAAGATTCATCACTTCACAAACTCAACTATCAATTTCCAAATGCCTATCAAAACTTAGTAACAGCTGTAGGGTGTGCTTCAGCCATTCTAAGCCACCTTCTTGTCCTTCAATGGGCCCCTCGGAATCCTACTCAACACCTTAGCATCAAATACAGCATAATGCTTCTTCAACTCTGTGAATGCCTTCTCCGCCAATGGATCGACCTTGTCTTCATGTTTCTCATACAGCACAGGGACAGTGTGAAGCAAAACAAAAGCTACAAAAGAAAGTACCATCAATCAACAATCAATCAATAACATCATAAATTAACAAGAAGCGAACAAATAGAACAACTCACTTATGTAAAATAAGGCCAAGAAATTGCACCAAGTTCCCACGATTGAGAAAACCCACAATCCAGCAATAACCTGGTTCATATCATACATCACAATTTGCATAAATTTTGACAAGAAACAAATGTAGAATGTGTAAACAGAAGTAGAAGCAATTCCAAAATTCACTATTTAGTGTTTGAGTAAGACTAATAACAAACAAATTTTAGGGCTAACCATACAATGGTTGTGTAAGCATAATACATAATGCACTAACAAGAACTCTAATACTCTTATAATTGAAAATTCTCGGAATTATCCATGTGAATAAGAAACAAGCTTATCAACATTTCAGAAGAAATTTTTTAGCAAATGGACAAGATAAGAATAAAAGGTGTTGCATTACACACTCAACCAGCATTGGTTTAAGACTCTGCTAACCAACAAATTTGAAGACATAACAATAGAATATTTTTTTGGGGGGGGGTTAAAATAGATAAATGCAAATAAAACACATTCCACTTTGCAGGAAACAATTTTGAGGCTAATAATTTACATATTTTGAAAAAGACCAAGAAGAATAGGAAACAAAATTAGCGATATGCAAAGAATAGGAAACAGGCAAATTGAAATAAAATACTTTCCATTTCACGCTAATCGGGATTAATTTAAGATACTCATAACCAGACAATTTCCAAATTACTCAAGTAACTAAGAAACAAAATCATTAGTATACCGAGAGAAACTTCTTCAAATCCCTTCCCGAAGCAATATCTCGAAGGGCAGCTAGTCCTCGGTTGATCTCAAATCTGAGAGCAGAAGCAAATTCCAGGATGGGACCCTCTGGAATAGAAACCTCAGGAATGCGCGGAGGAGACCTAAAATAAAATCAATCAAATTACATCAATAAATATCAAGAATAAGAACTAGAAGACAAAAAGGTAGAGTTTAACACAGAAAAAGACATCTCACTTGTTAATAAAGGTGCTAGCGTTGGACCACAAGAACAGGATAGCCAAAGAGAGGATGAAACAATGGCAGATCAAAGTGAGGAGATGATATTCGAATAATTCAAACAGAACCCATATTGCTGTGGCTCCACTAAGTACTCCTGCCGATATCTTCTTGTTCCTCCATAGAAACACATCCGCGGCTGCATTTTTAATTCAAGAAATGTTAATACTTCTGGTTCTATAGAGAGATTGAAATTAAATCATGGAATTGAACTTTACAAAAAGTGAACCGAAAGTTAAAAGCAAAACTTTATCAGAACCAATTACATCGAACTATATGACTACGAATTTCGACGAAACCCCACTCAATCGATTCAAAAACAGATCCATAAAGCGAAAGACAATCAAACAATTTTCTAGGTCAAAAATCACTCGCAACTAAACCATGAGTAGAGAAAAAATTGGAACCGCAAAGCCCACTCACTGATTAGCGTAACTTACAACTAGGGTTTAATTTAAAAAAAAAAGACCCAAATTATCACTTCAAGAAACGAAAACCAAAAAAAAAAAAAAAAAATTAGAACTATGAAACTCAAATATGATCTCACATTTCACTTAAAGATCAGATTCGGAAAGCAATAATTTTCACTTCCCATACGATCACAAGAAGAATCGAAACCAACAAATGGCATGAAAAGTTAACAACTAAACATACGTTTTCCACCGCCAAGAACCTCGTGAACAGGCTTCTCTCGCCCAAAAAGCCGGAAAACCTTGGCCTTCGTCGACGATTTCTCGTCTTCAGAATCGGACGAGGAGGACGATGAATCGTGATGGAACTTCTCGGTAATCTTCTCCATCACAGACTCCACAACTGACTCTTCCTGCTTCTCATCAGCCATTTCACTTTCTCACTTTCTCACTTTCTCACTTTCTCACTTTCTCTCACTCCAGACACCAAAACCCTAACCCTATAAACTGAAAATCGGTGGAAGAGAGAGAGAGAGTCTATCGCTTGGTTAGGTTGTGCTGGTACTGATATGAAATGACTGTTTTGAGTGGGACAGAGAGAGAGAAAGAGGCTAAATAAAAGGAGAAATGTTGGAAATGATCTCAGCCGTTCATAATATTTGCGCGATCACCGAAGCTAGAGGTTCGGTTTAATTCTAACCTACAGGTTCGGATAAAATTCCCGAAATCCAATGAGATTAGCAGTCGGCTGTTCCAACGTAAAAAGATGGTGAGGGATAAACTGGTACTACGCACCTTAACATTGATAGCCTCGAGGACTGAACGCCCGTTAAATCACCGTTACTTTTGAATGCCAAAAAAGGGTTGAGCCGTGTGAATGTACTCCAAATGGTCATATCGTCGTGCTTCGTTCTTTGCCACGTGGAATGATCGAAGCCGTTGATTTGACTTTTTTTGTTTTTTCTCAAATTAGAAATAAATTTACATTTGTTGCCGTACTTACCAAAAACAGGAGCTCAGCCATTAAGAAAACAGGTTACCCATAAATGACTCAGCAGAATTCAAGCCCTAATGTAAGTGCATGATTCGACGTTTTACATGCTATAGTCTCCTATGACCTCAACTTGCTTTTCTTTAATTTTTTCTTAATCAGCTGCACAACATTTCTTCAATATTTAATATAAATTCATAATAATAATTTTTTTTATAACAGTGGGTCAGTAAGTAAATTCTTTAAATATGCGTCCCAGTTTATAAAATTAAATTTTGTTTGTGAACTCAAAATCTCTTTAATATAATTTTTGATAGTCAAATTTTAAATTTTTGATTTGAAATTTAGATACAAATAAAGAAAATTTTTTAATAGTGAATAAAAGAAACTAAGTTAGGGGGAGTAAAAGAGGATCGAAGAATAGTATTAAGTTTACGTCTCTTTCTCTCAAAATCACGAAAAAAAAAATTTAGGAAAACAAAAAATTTTCTTTGTTTATTTTTTGGGAATCCCCTCTTAAGTAAATATTTTCTAAAAAGAGTATAATAATTCAAAAAAATAATATTTTGCAAAAAGATAATTACATATTAAGTTTCTAAATTTTACAACAAATTTATAAATTGATTCTTAAACTTTCAAACATAACGGTTAAGGATATGGACTTTAAAAATCATAACAAATTGATCCTTTCGTCAATAATGACTTATAGCTGACCGTTTTATGCTAAGCTATCTTAAGATGACAGATGATGTAACTATCGTATGACAGTAATTATTGACGTGTCATATGACAGGTTCACACCTAACCATCATAATGTTGCCACATCAGCAATTTTGCTAACGTGGCATGACACATCATCATGTCAGTATTTTGTTTCTGCCACGTAAATTATTTTTTTGACGTCATTATTCACTCCGTTGAGCATAAAGGGTTGGCAAGAAAAAAAAAAAAGAGGATGTGGTGGTGGAATGGTAGCAGCTATGGCGGAGAAGCGGTGCAGGACGAGCTGCGGCGGCAATAGCGACACAAGAAGCAGATTTTAATAGGGTTCCGGTTTTGGAAATGGGGTCCTGGGAATTAGAGTTTTGGGATTTAGAGTTTGACGAAAGAGAAGAAAATGAGGCTTTTATGAGAGAGAGTGATTTTGACGGTGCGGTTATGAAGGAGAGAGAGATGGGTTTTGATAGAACACGACCATGGCGAGGTAGAGAGAGAGAGAGTGGGGTTTGGGATTAATGGATTTTGGAAAAAGACTCCATTATTGATTTCTGGTGAAAATTTTACTCGTCTTAATAATTGACTTTTAACCTTTGAATAAGCTTCCTTGGTTGAAGTGATTTTCTTGTTCTTGAATAATACACCCAGGCCATGCCGGAGGATGTGGGTGTGCAGAAACCAATCAATTGATTCTTTTTTATGTAGTTCCGTACTCCCTTTTCAAAGAAACCCCACCTGATAAATTTAGAGTAATAACAAGGGAAAAAAACCAGTTGTTCTGAATCTTTTACACAACATTTTTCACAGGTCTGACTGTCAAAAGTGTCAAACCGGTACCAAAAAATTGCCCTTTTGTACAACTTTTCATGATCCATATTGCTTGGGGATTTTAGAGGAGAATTTTATGCCACCCCTAAATATTGATACCCACACAGATAACTCACGGGTTTAGTGACCATTGGAAGATAATCTAGTAGCCATTGATCACTCTATCATCCCATCTCATGGGAAATGTTGGCAGATGACGACCACCATACCCGAAGGATGGCAGATGACGATCACTCTATCATTCAATGGTGTTCAAAGCTTTGAGCTTCCATTAATGACAGATGGAGCATATCTACGGTGGTTGAGGAAGATGTTGTCATGTATGTAGAAATTGAGGGGTAGAGAGAGAGAGAGAGGGGGGGGGGAGACCAGAGAGAGAGAGGGAGACCAGAGGAGAGAGAGAGAGAGAGAGAAGAGTAAGAACAACATCCATGTTTCGCCCATCTTCCTCTGTCTCTCGAACTCCTCTCTCTCTCTCTCTCTCTCTCTCTCTCTCTCTCTCTCTCTAAACCCAAATCCAAACCCCAACCCCAACCCCAAGAAGAATCGTGTTGATATTTCCTCTTAAGGGCCTTTGTCCTCCACACCCAAAACCCTCTCTCTCTCCTCCTCTGTTTTTCCAAGAGAGGTGATCACAAACACAAACAAATCGAACAACAGCGAGGCGAAATCTTGAGTCTCGACTCAATCTCCAACTCTCCCTCTGCAAATCCTCAACCATCCCTCTTAATTTCTCTGATTTGGAAAAACGTTTAGAGAGAAAGAGAAGAGTGTTTGGCGAGAGAGGAGAGAAGAGAGAGAGGGAGGAGAGGGGAGAGAGAGAGGAGTTTTTTTTTTTTTTTTTTTAGCGAGAGGAGAGAGAGAGAGAGAGGGGGGAGGGGGAGAGAGAGGAGAGGGGAATTTTTTTTAATTTTTTTAAAGAGGATTACTTACGTGTTCTGCCACGTCAGTAATATCTGTCACGTCAGAAGCCAAGTCAGAAAGTATGTCTCCACAAAATCTTACGTATTGAGCCAACTCAACTCAGCACATAACCACTAGTTAAGCGTCGTTACTAACGAAATGAACAACCTGTTATGATTTTTAAAATTTAGGTTCTCAATCTTACGTTTTGAAATTTAAGAACCAATTTATGAATTTGGGATAAAATTTAAGAACATGTAATTATCTCTTTTGAAAATTTTCTACAAATGATATTTTATGAGTATTTAAGAAATTAAAAAGTTAGAATTTTGGTAAAACATTCCGAACATAAGAAAGTTAATAAAAATAGTTCTTTTCCAAAAAAATATATTTTAGTAAAAATATTTTTCCTGAGAAACAAATACAGACTATAAAAAGAATGGCCGAGTAATACCATACGAAGAAAGGAGAAAATTTGGCAATATGCCTATAAGTATAGAAAAAACCTATAAAACATTGAACATCCAAAAGGTGACAAGGTTTTTTTTTTCTTTATAAAAAAAAAAATAATAATAATAATAATAAAAAATACCTAGAGAGGGAGGGGGATGAAACAATGATTAGCTACTTGCTTATTATACACGAATGTGTTTTATTTAGAAAGATTATGACATAAAATTTGATTCATTTGATTTATCAAACATTATAATTATAATAAAGAAAAAAGAAATTTAAATCTTCCATTTCTAATAATCTCTTTTATATTTATTCAACTTAATTCAATTTATTTTTATTTTATTTGTGATCATCTTTAAGCTAAAACATTTTACAATTAGATGTTAAATGCATTTAAGATCTCTGGCAGGTCATAAAATGATGAAATCAGAGAACGACCACAAATAAGGGCAGAAATGTCAAGAAATATCTTTGTGGGGGAGCAGTTAGAAATGCTTAATATGCTGCCAACACTTGTACATGGTAAAGGAGTCCAATGCAATGCAAGGGGACGATTGGTTATAGCAGCAAACTATCTAACCCTTGAATGTGTGGGGCACATAAGATGAAAGGGCTCGACAGAAGGAAACAGATTATATTAGTTCACACAAGAAGAAGAAGACAACTTGAAAGGATTGGGTGGGCACCATCACCATTTAAGGAACAATATCAAGATTATATTTTATGAAAACGAAATATAACAAATAATTAAAAAAATTAAAATTGTAAAAGGTTGAGTTATAATTTTTAATAAGATAAATAATATTTAAGATTATAAACATAATTTTTTTTCTTTAAAATTTCAAGAAGGCAGGTGCTTTCCTTGCCTAACAACCCCCTCTCCTCCACTTTGAGAATCATTGATGCCCAGGATGAAAAGCCATCTCATCCCCCTTCCCCCCCAAAAAAAACTAAAAGGAATGCCCTTAACTATAAGTCATTCCCCTATGAAAGAGAGAAAAACTTATGTACCTCAAAAAAATACTAAATAATCTAAACTTTTCCAATTAAAACATCAAAATGCGTCTTGACCATTGGGATCCACAGACTATTCTCTAGTTGCAATTGGTTCAAGGCAATCGACAATTAGGTTACAGTTAAAAGATAATCCATGATGACATACAGGTAGCTTTAAGTATGCACATAATTAGGATGGCCCATCTCACAATCTGCTTAATTGTGATAGGAACAAATGAATATAAGTAGAATTACTATGGAGAAAGAAAAGGTACAATAAAAGGCAGGATAAAGGGCTCATAAAAGAATATGGAACATAAGCAATTGCAATGACTAGAGACCCAAAAGAATTGAAGTGTTTCAACTAACAAAGTACAGTTATGATGAAAGCCCGGCTGATTATACTAGTTTTCTACTAAGTTTTCCCAAACAAGTGGCCATAGTATAGAAAGCATATATCAATTCAACCTTCTTAGTCTAATTCTAGAAAGCATAGTGTCTCATGCTCTAATGTCATTTTAATTTTATGAAATGACAACCTACTCCCAGAACTCAAACATGTAAAGTGTTATACGATATAAACAAACTTTCTAAGGTTAAAATATGCGAAGAAAATCCAAGATTAATGCTAGAAAAAAGGGGCTTAATGTGGGAACAAAGCACGTCTGTGCTACTCAACGACAAGCTTATATGATTGCATCTAAGTCTACAGCAAGAGTGTAGATGTGTGTCCTGAGCACATATTTGATGAGAAAAATCTGGAGAAACTCTGAATCCGTCTTCTTGTTTGCTCATTAAGCAGTGAGAAGAGGAGGAAAAAAAGGGAGATAACATTTTTGAGCGTGAAAATCTCTTGAAGTCTATGTCTGTGATGCTTATACAAACAATGTCAGGCATCCCACACTGGATTAAATTAAACTAAACACGGGGACAAAACCCACATCCATGTAAGTCATCCTCTCACAAGGTGTGAACCAGATGACACGCTTTTAATTCTTAGCAAAATAACACTCTTACTCTCTTCCTGTATTCCTTAAGCCTCCTTTAGCATGCACATTAAGTAGAACTTGAGCTGTAATCACCTCCTAGCCCCTCCATCATCCCCCCCCCCAAAAAAAATTAAGAAAAAATTTTTTGAATATATATAATTTCAAAAACTCTAACTCAGATTTTGTTTACCCCTAAAAATTATAATTTTTGTCCCACTTTTACTTGGCTAATATAAATTTCTAGCTTTCCCTATTGTAAATAGTATAAAATCTAGATTTCAGTGCCACAAAGCAACTTCTCTGCAATCAGCAATAAAGAAAAAGGAAGCAACATCTCCTCCTTGCCATCAGACTATTGAAGACTCATTTTGTCTATAATTTCTGCTTATAGCCATTCAATTTCTTTCCAGGACCTACTGCTGCAACTGAAGTGGACTGAGAATTCTAGTTCTACACAGATTGACCACCCAATGCATTAACAAGGGGGTTTGGCGTGGCAAGTCAAGATTATTTTGTCCCCTTTCTCATGAATCAAATGCTAATTTGGACAAACCGGTGCATGACTCGAATATCGGTGATCAAGTAAAAAAAAATTAATGAACCCTAGAACAATTAAAAATAAATACCAAGTAAATAAAAACAGATAAATGAATAAGTAAAATTGCCATTTCTGAGGGCAAACCATCAAAAAGCAGGAGATTGAATAACAGGAAAGAATTTTACTAACCCTCTCAAAGGTCCCTAGTTTTTGGCGTTTGAGCTCCAAAGGGATCCCATAGTTTTTGAGGGAATTCATATGAACCACCGAAGAAAATTCCATAAGATAAAATAGGTTAGTAAATTGCAAAAGGCAAACGGGAAAAGGTAAAAAAAAAAGGGAACTATGGTTAGACAGAGAAAGGGATTACCTCATTTTAGCTTTGAGATAGGTAAAAGGCGAGAGAGAGAGAGAGAGAGGGGGGGATTGGTCCTGTTTGTCTCAAAGGCAGAAGCCACTAAATTGGCTCGCAAGCAACTCTTTTTTCTTTTTCTAACTCTGAAAATTTGTTTAATCGCATTTCTCAATGTTACCCCAACCAGACTAACGAACACGAGCATCCTCCGGTTCAGAAATTCATAATTGCAAGGGCATTTTTGTCATTTCAATAAGGTGAGTGGCACTTCTTAGGATTATTAGAATTGTTCCGGGCATATACCCTTCTCGAAAGAAAAAAAAAAAAAAAACAAAAGAAGGAAGAGTTAACAACTTTAGAAAGGTTCAGATTCCGTGGCAAAAGGAGCTTCCTCTCATCTGTTTACGAAGATGCTCGGCACCAAACCACAGCAACCATGGGTTGCATAGTTTAGGTAGCAGCCGGGAGAGTCAAACTAATCCAAACACCCCCCCCCCCGGGGGGCAAAAGTGAAAATAAATGAAATATTAATATAAATATATTTATGTATGAAACGATCATTTTCTTTAAAAAAATAATTCCTTATAAAATATCCAAATGTAGAAAAAACAAAAATCCCTAAACATAATAAATGGACTAAGCTTATGATGAGAGAGAATAATTGCATATTCATAATTTACGAAATTCAAAAATTAATCAAATTTCTTTAAACAAAAATTAATAATAATCAAATTGGATTCATTTCTTCGGCTCACGGGCCCAAGATAGACCACCAAGCCGAAAAAAGGTGTCGGGCAAAACGCTACTTAGATGGGAAAACCTCCAAGAGAGAGAAGAGCGAGAAGACGTCGCCGCTCCAAAGCATAGTGACGATCAAAACCCTTCTAAACCCTCTCTCTCTCTCTCTCTCTCTCTCTCTCTCTCCTCCAGATGTGGATCCTACCACGCGCACTCCTCTTCCAAACCCGCCTCCTCCGATCATTCACGTCCTCAACAGCAGCAGCAATTCTCCAAGAACCAGACCCTCTTACAACACTAACCTACCTCGAAGGCTTCCCAAGACCAGACCCCAAATATGCCGAGACCATCTTAGCCATTCCTCGCGCTTCTTCCGGCAAGAACATCGCCGCCAAAGAACGCAAAGTGGGTCGTGTTCCCAGCATTGTTTTCGAGCAAGAGGATGGTCAACATGGTGGCAATAAAAGGCTTATTTCTGTGCAGACCAATCAGATTCGCAAGCTCGTTACCCATCTGGGTCGCTCTTTTTTTCTATCTAGATTGTTTGATCTTGAAGTTAGGTCAGAGTTCGGTGATTCCGGTGATTTGATTGAGAAAGTTCGTGTTTTACCTCGTAAGGTATTGCTCCATCAATTGCTCCTCAACTGTTTGTTGTTTTGTGTGTGTGGGGGGGGGGGGTGTACGTTAATTGTAGTGGATATGCATATGGGTCTGTGAACCACACTCGGACTAAAGCTTCCAGAGCTGGATTTTATGCTTCTTCAGTTGTAGACTACGTGAAATAATTCTTTTTTTGTTGTGCTGTTTTATGTTCATTTGCAGCTTAATTCTTGTGTAGATTTGTAATTTTGAAAATTCTGGGTACTATTAATCAATAATCATATAGAATTTCACTTCTTGAGCTGAACAGTACCCGTTCTATTGCAGCTTACGTGAATTGTTTTGGGGGGGGGGGTACTGTTAATTGTAGTGTTTCTGCACATGTTCGGTGAACAATCCCGAAAATCCTCTTCTTCTAGCCGAATTATGTACTTTTTCAATTTTTGCCCATGTGAAATGGTCCTTTTCTTTGTGGGCTGTTTTATGTTCATTTGAAGCTTAATTCTCGTGTGGATTTGTAGTTTGAGAATACTTGATATTATTAATATCTGAGCATATAAGCTTTTAAGCAACTCTCAGAGTTAGCTTATGTGAATGGGGGGGCTTATAGGTTAATTGAACTGGTTATGGATGGACATGGGTCTGTGAACAACACTCACATCCACTTCTTCAAGCCGAATTTATATACATCAGTTGTAGCCTGTGTGAAATGATCCTTCTTTTTGTGGGCTGTTTTATGTTCACATGTAGCTTAATCACTGTGTATATTTATAGTTTTGACAAAATACTGGGTACTATTAATGGATAAGCATATAATTTGTTAATTTCACTTCTTGAGCTGAATTGCAGCTTATGTGAATTGGTTGGGATAAATCTTATTTCTGGTCCATGTGGAGTTTTTGTGATCTTTTAAATTTGGAATATTGAGATTGTGCTTTTGCATAAATTTTGAAATTTAGATAATGACAGTTATTGAAATGAGGGCGTTGGTTGTTACATACTTGCATTATGTCTCTGGCTGGTATTGTTTATAAAGCTACACTGAATTGGAATTTAAGTCCAATTACATGGAAAGTCTCCATGTGCCTAAATTTGTCAGTGTTATTCCATGTGTAAAAGTCCAGCCTTGCTTAATTGTCTCAGCTCCATCTACATGCCGGCACAGACGCAGTATTTAATGTGACCTTTATAAGAGCCCCTTCTACAGCTTTGTTGAAAGTTGAAGTTCCTCTTGTCTTCAGGGGAGAAGATATATCACCTGGACTGAAAAAAGGTATGATTATTGTTGTTTTTTTTTTTACATTTTAGTGCTATGGTTGTGAGTTTGATGCATAAATGTAAGGGGGCTTTTTCTTCTTCTTCTTCTTCTTCTTGTTCTTCTTCTGTGTTTTTTTTTTTTTTGGCTTGATCATAACATGGTGAAACCTTATGAAGCACAATCACTTGATGTCCTGTATGTTGGATATTCTGACCATTTGTGTGTTTGTGAGAGAGAGGTAGAGAGTTGGAAAGAATGAGCAGAGCATTTTTCCAGGTAACATATGCATTCCTTGTCTACGTTAAGTTATGTGTAAAGATTTTAACCATGTTAATTTAAATATGTTGTGAAGATAGCTATTTACAAATGATCAAATATTTCAGACTGTGTGTGTGGAGGAGATAGAGAGAGAGAGAGAGAGAGAGCATCACTTAACTAAAAGTTTCAAGAAGCCTATAATCTATTGGGTGTTTATTGGCTTGTTGCCATGACCTTTATTCTGAGGCTAGGCGAGGCTACTGTTTTGTGTCCTGAATTTGCATTGTAAAATGGATGACAATTAAGTCTTATCCATTCTCATGACTTTTATGGAGTTCTGATTGCTTCTTATGTTCGGGTTCTGGAGTCATTAGTTGTTGCAGAGTGATGTGTGATATCCAACTCCATGCTTTGGAATCACATTCATATAGTGCCCATTTGATGCATTTATTTGGGGAAAGTCATCTGAGATTGTGGAGAATTATATTCCTGGAGTGTGGGGTTTTGGTTGGCTGTGTACTCCATGGGATGTGCTGCTTCCACTTTTCTGCTTTTTTTGATGAACTTGTTCTTTTTTCCGGCTTTGTTGGGGATATGATGAATTCCCCATATGTCTTTATAGAGAGGGTGGAAAGAAAATTGAGAAAAGAAAGATTAGGCATTAAAGGATCCAAAGAAAGCTTTAATTATCTGATAGAAGCCATTAGTGAACCATAGAATGCTAAGCAGGTATCAGTTCTGGAATTGTTCAAGAATCATAAGGGGAGGATGAGGTATTTGAAGAGTCCAAAAGATGCCCCAATTTACCCACCTTTTGACATTGATAATATTCTCATCATAGCAACTGGGAATCACTGTGGCGTTGCAGAGAATATTTGAATTTTGTTGTTAGGAAGAGAAAGAGTTGTATCGGAATATTTGTTTCAGATTCTGACCCTTGGTTGGAAGGATTTTCAACTTCATAAAGGCCGATATGTGCTTAGGAATGCTATTTCCACACCCTTTGTATACTCCCAATTTTGACTCCTGCTATTTATCCATAATTAGTTACTTTGAAGCACACTCGGGTATTATTGACAAATGATCATATGCAGACAACAACACAAATGGAGTATGAGTTATTGACGTTGGTTTGGTGTTTGTGGACAATCACAACTAGCTACCTCTCCTTTTTGTTGACGCAATAGATGACAAAACATGCAATTATGAAATATTAGTGGGTATTCTTTAGCTGTTAATCAAGATGCAGTTGGGTGTTGAGCTCTATTTCCCGATTAATACCAGATGCAAGTCGCTTGTGGTTCAGTGAGGAAAAGCAAGAGTGATCATGTAAACGGCAACTTAGATATATTGATTTAGCATACATTTTCTTATGTGCTTTTTTAATGAGTCAAAACTCATTTCATGCTGTGGTGACAATTTCCTGTAATGTTACATGATTTCACAGCAAACTCATGCTTTCGTTTAATATATTTTGATGCTGTTTTTCCTAAGCATTATTGGTGTTGGTCATGGTCGTTTTAGATCTTGCAATTGAGCAACTATTTCTCTAGCCATGAAACACCTGACCCTTTTCATTTTTGCAAATTTTGCAGGGGCTTATCTCAATACCATAAAGAGAACAGTTAAATACCTTTGCCCTGCAGACATAATTCCTCCATATATTGATGTGGATTTGAGTGAACTAGATGTGGGCCAAAAGTTGGTAATGGGAGACCTCAGGGTTCACCCTGCTCTAAAGCTCATTAAATCAAAGGATGAACCTGTTTGTAAGATTATGGGATCCAGAGTTTCAGAGCAAAGGAAAAAATAAGCCATGCAAATTTTCAGACTTTGGTGAGCCTATCGTTTATGAACTCTGCCTCGCCATGCAAGGAATTTTTGAGGGTGTATAAATTCTTCTATTGTTGTTATCCTTTCACCTCCAGCAGTTCTCTATCACCATAGCGTGGTGGAATCATGGAATTACTTTGTTCGGACTTCTAAGGGTGTTATATGTGAGCATGCCAACTTAATTGTCATGCCACTGGATGCCCTTTTAGATTGTTAGTGTTTTCAGTTTGCTTCTAGGACGTGGGTAGTTGCGACTCTCTCTCTCTCCATAAGGCGAATTTTTAAGCTTATAGATCTGCTTCCTGGGCTTCTTTCATGATGTTTTCAATGATAATTATGAATGCAGACGTGTTTCTGCCACATTTCTCAGTTGTGGTCTGATGTTTTCCATGAAATAAAGTAACTTTTCCAGCATTTTCAACTTTGCAGGGCTTGCACTGGTGAAGCCAGATTCTTTGAGAAATTAAAATACTGTTGTCTTGGTGGTGGACCACCCGGTCTTGGTCTTGTATCGGCTTGGTTTCTGAACAAAGGCAATGAAAATTATGACTGCCTTTTGAGTTTTCTTCCCAACCCTCGACTCTCAAAGCACATTTTTCTCCACAGAGCAAATAGTAATAAGTTGCAGCGTCGGAGAGTTTTGAATTTTGGGATTTTGGGGAGGGTGGGGTCTGCAATGCCATTGTATTGTAAAGAGAGAAAGAGATTGAGATTATCTAAATAATTTTGTGGTCGAGTAATGGCACGGGAGCTGAAAAAGGATGCTAAGGAATGAACATAAATCTCGGGTCTGTCGCCCAGCAATGGCAAAAAGACCAAAAAGAGAGAGAAGGAAAGATATGGTGTTATTCCAGGGTTCGCCGTCTACCCATTCATATTCATCTTCCCCTTCAAAAAAAGCTAAAGCGGAAGCGGCATATAATTCCATTCCAATCGTAGTTATTTTACTTCTATGACATCATTCCGTCTTTTTTTTATTTAATGATAGTTATTCGATAGTTATATTAAATTTGAATTAGATTAGTTTTATATCTATTTTTATTATATATAATATTTGAATCTAAAATCTTAATTATGAAATTGTTTTAAAGATAATAATTATGGTTTAAAATAAAAATTTTTGCACTATTGTAAGAACATTCAAATTTTGTTTTGGGGGTGGTGTTCCCGAAGGAAAAACACACTCACTCGCACGTATGCGCGCACAAAGAATTATCCTACCGAAGATAAAGCACTTATAATATTTCATTAATTTGGAAAAAAGTCATTATAAATAGATATTACTTTTTTCTTGCTATTTTATAAAAAAAGAGGAAATTTATAATGGCAATACATTAAGAGTTTATGTCACTATGCTCATTTGCTATGCGAAATACTCTGCTGTGTATTTTTTTTTTTTTGTCTCCTGAACTTGATTTATCGTCAAGTATTTAGATTTTTGTTTTAATTAATCTTGATCGAATTGTTATCGGATCTTAATCGGGAGAAAACTCTTTCAATATCGTTTTTGTTACTATTAGAATTTAAATCTTAATTCTTGATATGTGATGCTAGTACCCTTTTCACTACATCAACGAAATATTGATACTCTACGGTGTATTTAAGCATGCGAAGTGTGTGGGACAACAAAATGTGAGAATGTCTAGAAAACTCGGTGAAAGTTCCTTTCTCTATAAAAGAAATTGGTTGTCTTCTGACCTAATTCGCCTTCCCTAATTTATTGATGTCGCTTACCAACTCATTAAACCTTTCACTAAGCCATTGAAAAGAAAAAAAGGAAAACCCTTTTGAATCTTTCATGTTACCTCATAGTGAACCATTTTTTTTTTCCTTTTATTACTTTGCTTTCCGATATAAATTTTTTATTTCATTTTTATCATTTAATATTACAAAATTAAAATATATGTATATACTAATACGGACTTAGATAATCAAAATATCTTTAATAAAATTAATAAATAATCGATCTGGTAGATAAAAATATTAGAATGATTAACAAATTAGAGATGTGAATTTTAGAAAAAAAAATTATATTAAATGAGTTTTTTTAAAAATTAGATTTAAAAATATTTATATTAAATAAATTAAAATATGATTTTAGATAAAATTGGGAAAGTGGAAAAATCACGGTAGTAAATTGTTGAAAGTTGTCCTAAACAACCCTACCCTGGTTGTATTTATAGTCCCAAAAAGGACAATGATATATCGCAACAGAGTCCATTAAATGATTTATGTAAACTCAGATTAGTACTTAAATACGGCAGACGACCAAACCTGAAGCGTAGGTTCTTTGACTCGCTTTCTGTCCTTTCCATAATTTACTCATCGGCATTTGGAATTGGGACCCTTTTGTAAGCATTGGAGGGCCCCTACTACGCCACAAACTTTGAATTCAGAATGAATTTCTAGGTAGGGTAGCTCTTCCTCTGATCCCTACATTCTCTAAACTTTTCTAGCATAACTTTGCCGCAGACCAAATTTAAAAATTTATATTAATAAAATATAATATATATATATATATATACATTTAAAATTATAATTATAATTTTAAGAGACAAGAACTAATGTATTAAATTGATTTTTTTCTAAAAGGCAGAATTAATATATTTAATTTTATAAAGAAAAATTGAATTTAGTTTTTTTGGAGAGATAATTTGAAAACAATATGTTTAAAGAGATAATATTTAAAATAATTTAAATATTCTATGACGCTTAGTTTTAGGTACAGAAAACTTAATTTTGATTCTTTTATGGAAATGAAAGTTTAAAAAAAGAGCATTTAGACTAAGAACATATAAATTAAATTAATTTTTAAGAAAAAAATCATTGTGTTTAACTTTAGAGAGAAAATTTATTTTTAATTTTTTTAAAGAAAAAAATTTAAAACAAATATGTTTATAGAAATAAATTTTAAAATAATTTAATTATTTGAGAGAGAAAAAATTAATTACATGAAAAACACAGGATTTTTTTTAGAATGAAAAAAAAATAATATGTTTAGTGATGGAAAAAGTAAAGTTAATTTTTTTTTTAAAATAGAAAATTAATGTGTTAATTTCTAGAATGAGATAACTTATATAAATCTAACCGGACCGGCCACGTACTCACTCGTAAATTCAGAATAGCATACAAGTCATGATTTCAATGCTAGTAGTTCGTCGCAATCATGATTGAGAAACATTGTTCTGACCCTTTTCTTCTTGGACCCTACCACACCCGAATCAAGCTCCATCTAGTTTCAGACAAAAGAAAAATAGTATCCAACGGTTGCAATCAAATCATTCCCGTCTATATAATATATGATGTATGATTTGGTGGGTGCCGCTATCATAGTCGTGAGTTGATCAACACTGTCTTCATCTTTGTGTATATCTTGTAAGTGGACCTCCCTATTATGATCTATCAATCTGGTTGAATTCTTCTCTGCTGGTCAATGCTTTTAAAATATGAGCGCAGGGGTTGTATTTGACTTATTTCCTCCTAAAATTAATTTTTCTAAAGTATTCAATTAATTAATAATTAATGATTGTATAAATTAAGATAACAATCGAATAATTTTAAGAAAGGCGACAAAGAATCAAAACCCTGTGGAAATCTATTTATTAAAAAATTGAACTAATTCACGTGGTGTTAATTTTTTTTTTTATTATACAAAAATTTAAATCTAAAATTATCATATTGAGAGAGAAAGATTTATACCAATAAACTGTTCTCTTAGAGACCATAGTTTTAACTTAAGCAAGTTCATATTCAACAATTCACCCGTAAGCCCGTAAGACTTGTCATGAGTAATTTTTTTTTGTAAGGATGAATAATTTTTTTAATTTTTTATAAATTATCAATATTTAATAATAATATTACATTTGATTCGAATATGTAATGATTAAACACACCATGGTTTATTTCATTTTTGTAATTAATCTTATCTAATACAAAATTTTACAATTTTTTCAAGAAATCTATTGGATTGTACCCATTTACTATACTGCTTTTAGGACCCTTACACCGTGTGTGTGAGGCCCGCGATTTAGATAGGAAGGTTAGCCATTTTAGGGTTCATAGGCGAGTTAATGCTTCTCTCTATCCAAACCTCAAATCCCTATCTCGTTCTCTTGATAGCAGCCAGACTCAATTAAACCTATTATGATACCCGGTCCGTTACACAACCCGTTCAAAGTCCGTGCTCAAGCTTGGTCAACTCGAGCTCGAGCCCACATTCCTTCAAGCCCAAAGCTCATCCAGTCCCCCTCAAAACCTAATCCCTTCTTCCTATTCTCATTTCCCACACACTCGTCTATGCTCGAAGGGCGATCGAAGGGGGAAGGACGAAGGACGATAGAAGGTTTGCTCTCTCACCATCGTGATCGAATGGTGATCAATGGTCTCTGCTCCTTCGCCATCGTAATCGCTTGCTTTGATTCGAAGGTCTCTACTTCTCTCACTATCGCACGATGATCTCCTCCTCCGCTCACCATCGAGATCGAAGGTCTCCTCTTCATCTCACCATCGCGATCGAAGATCTCCTCGAAGGTACTCTCTCTCTTATGTCTCTATCTCTCTCTGCTTCTTTCATCTCCGAATCAAAGGTAAGCTCTCTCTCTCTCTCTCTCTCTAGGGTTTTTGAGTTCTTTTGCATTCTGCCTTCTGCTTTCTCATCAAACTCTCAGGTATGGTTTTTCTCTCAATTTCGGATTCAGGTTTGTGTATTATCTCGGACTCGAGCTCTGGCTCTAGCTCGCGACACCCGAGTTTGAGTTTTTTGATGACTTGTTGAGTCGAGCTCAAACTCTAGAATGACAGGCTCGACGAGCTCGAGATCGAGATCATTTATCCTAAACTCGAGCTAAACTTGAATATTATAATACCCAAACTTGATCCGGGTATCATAACATGTCTATACCCACTATGGCTATAATCTCACTCCTGACTCCATCTGTCTCTCTTTGTCTCTCTCTACCCTCTCCTCTCTCCTCTCTCCCACTCCCCTCCTCAATCTCTTTCTCTCTCGCTCTCGGTCTGACGCTTATATCAATTTCACATGACTGCACTGCAAACACGTATACGGAAAAGGACAAATAAAAGCGAATCCCTCTCTACTCTCTCTCTCTCTCTCTCTCCCTCTCACCTTTCCTGGTAAAGGCTTACCTCCCTTCTCTGTTCACCCTGTCACCCTAATTTCCGCTCTAATACCCCCATTAAAGCAATCCCTCTCTCTCTCTCTCCTTCCCTTTTTATTTTCACCTTTCTCGCTCCAAGGTAGTATTCTGGCTCTCCCAACCATGGAAGCTTTTAGCCTGCTCAAATACTGGAGAGGCGGTGGCGGCAGTGTCGGAGGAGGCGACGGCGGCGGTAATGGTCGCCGGAATGTAGCAAACACCACCATTGTAGCCGCCGTGGCCCATGGGTCTGTCGATTCTGACAACGACGACGACGACGATGATGGGCCGTTCTTTGACTTGGAATTCGCTGTTCCAGCTGATGAAGAAGAAGATAAGGAAGATAAGGAAAACAATGGAGATGAGCGCGGAAATGAAGGTAATGAAGAAGAGGAGGATGATGAAGAAGAAGATGAAGATGGTGAGTCTGAGTGTGAGGGAGAGTTCAATTTCAGAGTCTCCTCGGGTTCGTCAACGAACGATGGTGTTAACAATGTAAATGGTTCGTTGTCTCCGTCGGACGATCTCTTCTTCAAAGGAAAGCTTGTCGCAATCGAGCCTTCTTCGCTTTCCGATTCCAACTCAAAGTTACAATTTCCTGCCTCCTTCCTTAAATCCGCCACAAAATTTCGCGTTTTCATGCTAGGTTTCAAGAGATCAAAATCAACAACTGTTTGTGAGAAAGTCGAATCTGCTTTGTCAACCCCAAAACAGCAACAAAAACAAGAAAAAGAAATTCCGCCACCGCAGAAACAAGAGCAACAGAGCAAGTTGTTCACCGTGAAATTCAAAGTGGAAGAAGTTCCTCTCGTCTCTCTCTTCACTAGAGACAACAGCTCACGAAACTCTTCTACTACAAGCAATAAATCACAAAAACCAGAAGATGTAAACCCTACAGTTTCAGACGAGAAGCAGCGATTCTCGAAAGACGTTGTTCAAAAGTACTTAAAAATGGTGAAGCCTCTCTACATTCGCGTCTCGAGACGCTATGGAGAGAAACTCAAGTTTTCCGGACAGCTGGTGGCTCAATCACCACCGCTGCCACCACCAGCAACGGCAGTTGTAACTAACAACCAAAATGCTGCCAAAACAGAATCACTTGAAAGCGAATCTTGCCAATCTGAATCTCAAGCTACTACTCCCACCAAGAGCAATCACAATGTAAGGACCCAAAAGCAAATGAGTCTGCCGTTGCCGGCTGGATTGCGTGTAGTTTGTAAGCATTTGGGGAAAAGTCGATCTGCTTCTTCCGTTGCTTCCACTGCGCCTTCTTCGACGAATCTTCAGTCAAGAAAACGTGATGACTCACTTTTGCAACAACAAGATGGCATTCAAGGCGCCATTCTTCATTGCAAACGATCTTTCAACGCTTCTAGAGGTAAAATTTTATTTCACAAAACTTGATTTTAGGTCTGTTTTCTTTTACCTAATTTTCCATTCGATTTTATTTTTATTTATTTATTTTTCAGAGTCGGATTTGAATTCTTCGCTGCTGTTGCGGTCGGCCAGCGATCCGTCGCACGACAAGTCTGCAGATTTGACGAGAAAATCTTCGGAAGAAGAGAAAGAGACTCGTGTGTTTTAGAAAGCTCTCGAAATCTGAGTGACAGAGAGGGGAAATGGCGGGAAAATTATGTTAAAAAGAAAAAAGGAAAAAAAAAAAACAGGGAACTAGCTGGTGTCTAGTGATGCTCCGGTGAATCTGAATGGAGAAATCAGAAGAGAGAACTTTGTTTAGGCGTTTTCAGCTCTCTGTGTTTTCTCTGTAAATGGAAGAGTACTCCTAGTCTATCAGTAATTTGAAGGGTTAAAGTGTTAAGAGTCTAAGTAGAATGTGTAAAGCCTTTCCTTTAACCATATTCCAGGTGAAAGAAGATTCTGAGTATCTTCACTGTTGAATTAATCCTTACTGATTTTAGTTTAATTTTTAATTCATCAGCAGTGAAAAAAATAGTTGAGGGTTTTTTAATTTTTAATTTTTTCAAGCCTTTTCCTCACTGGGGTTTGAAAAAAATAGTAGTGAAACGACACAATCAAGGCAGGCAAGCGGAGGGAATCAGTGGTGTCTTCTTGGTCAGCGAAGGAGGAAAGTGGAGACAAAAGACTGTTACCATAAAAGAAATAAAGATTTTTGTCACTTTTACTGTGTATATACATTTTTATCTCACGGTTATTAGTTCTTAAATTTAAATAATTATCTTTTTTTAAATGACCATTAAATCCCTACCACAAATGAAAGAAAATAATAAATATTTATTTTAATTTTTCAAAAAAAAAAAAAGGAAAAAGTCTTGGTTTAAGGTGAGGGAGAGAGAGAGGAAGGATAGTGAAGGACGTCAGAGACGCACATCTCCCACACGCCAAGAAACCAGAAAACAAAAGAAAAAAGAAAAAAGAAAAAAGAAAAAAGAAAAAAGAAAAAAGAAAATGAAAAAAGAAAATCGGTAGTCTAATCGTATTGAAGTTCGTGAACAATTTCTCAGGTAATGTTTATTGCTGGGGAGATTGAATTTGTCTGCTTCTGTGTATGGAGCCAAAAAAGCCGTGCCACGTGGCAACCAGAATCCTATTTTCCTATTTGCCACCTCCACAGCGTCCCGTCAACTACTTCTCCCATCACTGTTTCACTAACCCCCGCCACCCTCCCACTTTCTTTACTTAATTAGAGTAAAAATATTTCTTATAATGCTCTAATTTTATTTTAATTATAAATTAAAAATACATAGAATTCATATTTTAGTTATTTTTAAATTATTTTTTATATTATTTAACTGATCATATTATTACTAGTAAAATTAATTCTTTAATAAAAATAATTTAAAAGTAATATTGAGATACCGAGCAGAGAAATGAAAAATGAAGTGGTGAGAATTATTTGTCGCTGTCAAGTTGAATTTAGCATCAAGTTAGGAATAATATCAGAATGAACAGCTTTGCTAAACCAACGATGAAAACCACAATTTATTTTAATTTATTTATTATTTTAGTAAAAGTGTAGGATTTTTATGAATAGAAGTTAAATTTCTATAAAAAAAATTTAAATTCTTAATGCATTAATAATAATTTGTTTTAAAAATGCTGCAAAATTTCTATTGAATCGAATTCTAACTTTTCTAAATGAAGCCAAAATCATTTAATTTCCTGGAAAGAAAAGGTTGAAATTATGAGAAATTTTATGGTCGAGTTATGCGGACAAACATCAATATAATACCTAAATTAGGCAGCTACAATACATAATTTTTTTTTTTCTTTTATTATATTTACTATTTATAGAAAGAATTCCCAAGATATATATTATTTTAATAATAACAATAACGATAACGGTAATAATAATAATAATAATAATAATAATAATAATAATAATTTGACTTTTACAACAATGTTTGATATATTTGGACGTGCAAAAAATAAAAATAAAAAACCCAGTTTTAATTATTATATGACAAATTTATAATTTAAAAAGCCTCGTATTTACAATAATATCCTCTTTACTTCCTACTCATAATGTACTTAGAAAAGATTGTATGTAGTCTAGTGGTTATAATTTTTCTTTCTTAATTATCTAGAAATCTCATGTTTAAATATCTGTATAACAAAATAAAATAAAATAAAATTTGTAATTTAGTAAGAATGGTGGCGAAAGCTTCCAAAAATGAAGCTAAAGGAAAATTCAGGAAACAATGGCCAAAACTTCCTTACCTCATCCATCAATTATCAAATGTTGCGTAGGGCTATAGCGCTATTAAATAAATCAAAAACCAAATGATGGCGGTCCAAATTAGTTTATTATAATAATAATTAATCATTAATCATAATTAATTTAAATAATCACTTAATTAAAATGGATTAAGATAAATAATCACATAATTAAATAAATCATATACTCTTTTATATTTTATGTTAGATCAGTGTATTTGTTTGGGTCTTTAGTTGCATGCCTAGATTTATAGTTGGTTACTGAGTTTTTGGTAAATTAGACATGTGTGTTTGTTTGTTCCATGGCCTTGAGAAAAAAAATATATTATTAATGAATGGTCTATTTAATAGGTAAATGCGGAAGATTCTTTAATTAAGTTTTCAATTCAAAAATTAAGAATAAAAAAAAATTATGTTGAGAAAACTCTTTTAAATTGGATTCGATAATATTTGAATCAAATTAATTAGAATATAGCTCTAATATAAAAGGAAAAGGAAAAAAAAAATGCTGCAAAGAAGGGATAATTCCAAACTATGGAGTCTTGAGATAGTGATTGATCATGGCATAGAGGAGGATTCGTGCTATATACATACATCTTTTCTGCACCTTATGTTGTGATTTCTTGAACATCATAGTAAACATTGTGACGTTATTTGCTCATAATGTTTGATGTTCATACATTCACAGACAAATGTCCCATTCATTTGCCTAAATTGGATAAAATGTTTACCTCAATCAATGGATGGGTTCGGTTCATTCATGCACCATTTTTAAGTCCTTTTTTTCCAACTCTAAGGACATGATTCTTATAGATGGTAGTCGTGCATTGCTACTTGGGAAATGTCAAAAAGATTTATGCATGCATGTACCCCACAAAACATCATCTGGTTGAAAGACAGTCAGTCCCCCATACCCTTTATTTCTTATTCCAAGAAGGGTCGGTGTTCTCTGTTTTCAAGATTGATCACCCCCTTTCACGTAATGTGTTTCTCTTTTGTCTTTGTGTTGCCATCAGTGAGGAAAATAAAATTTAACCCAAGAGTTTTTATTATAAGCAAAATTTTCAACTTATTTAACCATCTAAAGTTGTTGACCGGCTAAAAACAAAGTTGGTGATTTTGGATTAGACTTGCGAAGGTCGAAGAGTAAATGCATAAATTAGATGCGGGAGGACACTGAAAGGCGTAGCTGTTTGGCTGAGCACATTTATTCATAGGGCTCAGTCTTACTTACGTTCAATGGCTCTGCGAGAGAGTGCGTGCCTACCGCTGCACGACGGTCGGAAAGTGGGTTCGGTCGGAATAATGATAGTTTGACACCCACACTCGGTGGTCCAAAAATGTCCTTGAAAATTTTGGAATTTTGCCCTTAAAATTGTTTCCTTCCCTACAAGAATTGGGACTCCTCATCTGCGTACAACTTACAACCACGCCTTGTCCAACTACCTCAAAAATTACAGTCGTATTTAGGGTTCCATTATAAGCTTAAATATTTTATCAATTTGAAATTTAAAAACTTTTTATTAATTGCAACTTTAGTTATATGATAAAATAGTTAAGGAATTTGGGTAGGTAGATACTTTCACTCTCTTCTCTCTCTCATCTCAAAACGCATCGTCTCTTTTACTTCTATTTTTTAAGAGACGAGTAAATAGAAAATTAATCGAGAAAAGAGAGAAAATGATTGACTTGCAAATAGAGGACCGAGAGAGAGAGAGATTAACTAAATTGAGGAGACCAAGAAGAGGAAAAACTAAAAGATCCATTGGCAGTCGAGAAGGGAGGGGGAGAGAGAGAGAGAGAGAAACAGGGTTTGCTATGGTCATAGACAATGCAAATAGAAAAGAGAGAAAAAAGACCGAAAGTGGGAAGAGAGAAACAAAGATATTTTGGTAACATCACTTGGTTCTGGGGGAATATTTTGTCCAATTAAAAGACGTGAACACTAATTTCTTTAAGTAAAGGTGAATTTTATAAACTCTAATAGAGTTTATTTGCCAATTCTACCTCTTTTTGATAATTTAGAAATTCATAATTTTTGTAAAATTGGAAATGAACTCCATACCCCTTTTTTGAGTTCCAAGCACTAAAACTTTGAATTTGAAAATATATTTTTTTAAAACATATGGAATTTATTTAGATTTAATCATAGCGAAAGTGAAATTGAAATTCAAAAGGGCATACAAGAAAAGAGAATTTTTTTTCCATCCCTACTTTAAATTAATTTTTTATATTGCATTAGTCAATGAAATTTCGTCAAATAGTTTTCCTTGACTTATTCAAGTACTAATTTCCTTTTTCTACTTTATTTTTATTTTTTTCTCTGTTTAGATTTTTTTTTTTTCCAAAAGAAAAAAAATTTATACACGTATTAGTACTTCTCCAAATTAGCGACATATCTTATCATATTTAGTAAAGTTTGTTTACAATTTTTTATAACTAATACTAAAATTTCGGGACTCAATCAAAAAAATGAATAAAAAAGTTCTTAAACATTTAGGATTTTGAATCTAATAATTTCAGATTTTGAATAATATTTAAAATTTAAAAATTAAAAAAAAAAAAAGTTAGCTTATCATTCGAGGGAGATTGAGAGTACAAAAAGATCTTTCTCTTGGTTTCATATAAAATTATAATTAGAAAGATAAGACAATCATTAGAAAATGATTAGAAAATGATTGATTTTTTTATTATCTTATCATTGATATTGATATCGAGGAATTTAATTAATTTAATTCGATTAGATATAAAATTTAGTTTAACAATCGACTTTTAGAATATATTTTTTTTAATCTTAAAACTCGAAATAAAAAAGTTGCTAGATATCACATCGTCACCATGAATTCCAGGATTTTATCTCCACATGAGAGATTCTGAATATATATATCAATGTGGAATTTTGTATATCACATGAGATTTCAAACAAAAACGTGTGGATCATAGTACGAATGAATCCTAGCCTTGAATGTTGGACTCTGGAGTCTGGCATGAAAATTTCAACTTGTTCTTCATCCCAAGATGGAAGGATTTTTCTTATTGACCATACGACGATTTCCAAGTCCACGCCCGGCAGTTCTGCATAGGTGCTAATTTTTGGGGTTTTTTTTCTTAATTTTTTGTGGTAAGAATCCTGTTGTGTTTTTCAACACGCCAAACACGTCAATCCAATCATAGCCAATCAGAGCTTTGCCTCAATGCCACGAGGGAACAAACAGACCTATGTTTCAAGTTCACTGAGGTCTATATTTGTTTCAGAGAAATTTTACGAGGAATTGTTTTAAAGAAATTTCGAAATAAATTTGATATGAGATTAATATATATTAGCCAACAGCTTGTGATAATTTTGGCTTTTCAATCAATAAATATATATTATATTATATTTTTATTTTTCTGTTTTTACTTCTTTTTTTTAGCAGTATAATTATTCAAAAGTTTTTGGTACTAATTTTTCATTGACTTTCTTTTTTTTTTTTTTTTTAAAAAATGCATTGACTTGCTAGCGCACATTCAAACCACGAAATTGAATTTTTTGATCTTTACAAAATGATACGTTTAAGTTGATTTCGCCTCACAAAAAAAAGTAGAGTAAAACTAGATTGATTAAATGAATTATAAAATAAATGGACCATCATATCAATATTTTATGATCAACCTTATTAATTAGTTAACCATTTATTTGAATTGATCGAAATAAAATAATAATTTAATTAATAATTAGTCAATACATTTTTGATTTAATTATTTGATCCATATCTTCTTTGGTTCATTTAATATTGTTGAAAATAGTATGCTCAAGCATTAAAATTTAGTTCAAGCTTATTATTTTACACATCCAAATCAGACTAGCGAGGAGGATAGTAATATCAATCAATCGCTGTTACCTTTTTACTCGATACATCAAAACCCTCACAATAAACTTAACCTTGTAAAAAAAAAAAAAACACACATTTTTCCCCAAAAAAAAAAAGAAAGAAAAAAAATCATATTTGTAGCAAGTGATGATTTATATGTGAACAATCAAATATCAAGATTTTCCACGGTTCACACGTCATTGATATCCTCCTGGTCTTTGAGCATCCGATGGTTATCGATTATTTCATCATCATCTTTCATCAGAAATAATCGTGAAACCCATGAGTCTTAATATCAAACCGAGGCTAGAATAAACCCAACGAACCCCATGAGTCTTAATAGAAAACCCAACAAACAACAAACAGCCTAAATTGAAAACCACCCTTTAAAAAAAAATTCTAGTCGAAAACATTTTCTGTACATTGCTGAGACAGAATAAGCATGCTGGTAATATTGAACATGGAGGAACAATTCAAGTTGACAACAACCTGTTTTCGGAACAAAACCTTAACATCACCGTCAATCTTAGTATAACTACTCAAATTCAGCGTACCTCTATTCACGTCCCTATCAAAACTCTGCACTCCCAACATTTTCCAAGGAATTATATCAGCAGTAAAATTCATTCTTAACGTCCGTTTCGCTTTCGCCTTCCCTGCAGGTCCTCGAGCATCTCCAACTACCATTCCGTTATAGTAAACAGTTGTTGTAGTATTCTTAAACTTGAAAGATACGACGTTAGGGTTCTTAACGGACACGTCGGCTGTTAGAGTCAGGTTTTTACCTGAACGGAAAGTGGTGTTTACTTGATCAAGGTGGTCAACGCTAACGCTGTTCAGCTTGATCTTAGGTTCCTTGATGATGAAGACGGTGAAAGAGAGGACTAAGGAAATCGCGGCGAGGAGTAGGAAAACTGCGGTGAAGCAACCGCAACATTTTACGAACCTTCTGTGTTTTTTGGAGATTTCTATGGGAATGTCTTCATCTTCATTGCCGCGAAATCGGAAGGCTGTTGGTGGAGCTAAGGCTTTTTCCTGGTCTTGTTCCGCCATGGAAAGAGATTGTAAAGAAATTGATGGGTTTGTGTCTAGATCAGCATGTATTAGAAGACTAAGATCGTTTTTATTGGGCAATTCGTAGAGAGGGGGGTTGTGAAGTTTTTCATACGTTTTTGTGTCCCGAGATTAAGTGTCCATGACGACTTTGAATGTTGACTTTTAGAACAATTTGGATTACAGAAATTCCTTGAATATGTGTTGGAAAATTATAGGAGAAATGTGACAGTCTCTTCAAACAACTTGTGGAAGGCAATGCATTATAGTTCGATTGTATCATTTTTGTCTTTTTAAATATTTCAAGCTCGAACTTCTTTTATATATAAAATAAATTAAAAAAATAATTTGTGGAAGCTTCCATATATAATCCTCTTCTTTTTGGAGGGGGTATTTTATTTTAGAGCTCGATCCTTTTCTAAAGTTGAGAGTGACGTGGTCATTGCACAACCCGGAATAGTGACTCTCCTATATGGTATTGAAGAAATTATTGACAATAAAACATTGTATTCATTTTCCCAAAAAACCAGAATGGTGACAGCAGATCCCTCATTGATCTGGCATTTCACAAAATTTTAAAAATAATAAATCTCATTAAGCAATAGCCATCATAGATCACAGCCCTCTCTTTTCCTTTTTAGGAATGATCTTCCTAGACACGGGATACTTGGTACGTAATGCTATTCTTTTTTCTCTTTTTGCTTGGCAAGTAATGCTATTTTAGTAAACCCATATGTGACATTTTATGATTACTCCCACCATTAAACAGAAATTAAACATTATATTCATTTTCCCACCAAAATTATAAATTGCTACATGTACTTCACATCCAAAATTAAGTAACAAATTCTTATTTGTAGTATTTTCCTATATAAGGTCGTTCTATTATTTTGCTGCTATTAAAATTCACACCATTAATGGTCGTTGTTTTTTCTGGAAGTAACATGGGCTAGGCCCGCACAAGTCCAAAGGATTGGGCCTCGTCTGGACCTTGTACTTAGGACTAAAATACAAAAACGTAATCCAGCAATAATTGGGCCTTGAGCTTTGAATATTAGTCCAAAACCTTCTAGAAGCTGAATTTTTCCACCAAGTCTTGTTCTGAAGTCATCATGGAGTGGAGTGGAACCAACCCCCCCCCTCTCCCCAAAAAAAAAAGGAAAGAACCTTCTATTTTTTCCAATAGTTTAGGTATACGTCCCTGTTCGTAATAGTGGGTTGATCAAAGAATAATTTTAATTATCTCGACATTAAAATCATTGTGGTAAGGTAAGAATAGTTGTCCTGTGACGAAAACATAAGTGTAAATCTTAATTTTTACTCCACAAAATTATTCAAATTTATTAGAAAAGAAAATATACTTATCATCGTTGATTAGTAAGGGATTCTAGAGTTAAAATTTTCATTAATTTCTCGTTCTTGGATAAATTCTAAAATATTTTGAATCAAAAAGATCTGATCATCTCGCATGTCACAAGGTTAGTAAGTCAAACCTCTTGACATAAAATAATTCGAACAGATCCTCAAATAGGAAATATTTCTATTTTTACCCATTATTAAAATTTTACTGATTAATAAACTCTAAATTTGTTTTAAAGCTGAGGTAGTCCATTACAATTACCTAATTTAGTACATACATTACAACATTAAATCAATTATTTGATGCCACGTCAACTCTAATTTGAATGGGGGAGAAATTGTGATTTCTCCCCCGGAAAAAGATTAAGAAAAAATCAAACCAAAATTAGAAGTCATTGTGATGGAGACCATGCCACACCATGTCTACATTGTTTGCATCCACCTGCTAGCATCACTAGACCCTAGCACAAGTGTGTCTTGTAGGCTGTAACACTCAAACATATTTTGGACCAGAGCTTCTTGGGCTCTTCAATGGCTACTTGGTTAGTGCTTGTGTTTCTTCTTTTCTCTCCATTTGGTGGCCTTAAACTACACCATTGTCACAAGCCTCCAACTATTAGAATAACAAAATCAAGGGACAAAATTTACCTTTCATTTCATAGTGTTTTTATTTGTTAAATATTGTATAATTATAATCATATACGTTAGGAGAGCCCTATCCCCAAAGAAAAACTATAGTCAGATAAGTTCAGATTAGTTGGAACAAAACTTTGGATACTGGGCACAAAAAAATTGTATAATTATATGACTGGTAAATATCGAACAAAATCTTTTAATACTCATGTGTTATGTCAATTATGAAATATTCATGAAATAATATGTTTTAAATCATATGAGATTTGTTATCTTTGAATACAATTGTTAACACAAGTAGAACCACTTCCTGGTGTTTTTATAACATGAGCATGGGAAGTAAGGCCTATAGACAAATTTATAACCACATGAAAGTAATTGACTTGGGGTGAAGTAACATAAAATATGAAGTGAGCTCCTCCATGGAAGCAAGGAGCTGGTTAAAGTAGGTTTTTTTTTTTTGAATTAATAGTCTTAAATAAGAACAAAATAAGTTAAAAATTAAATATATTGAATTTTAGATAATAGTCCATCTCAATATGTTAAATTTTTAACTAATTCAAAATTATTTAAATTTAAAAGATTTTTATCTTTTACTTATACGGATGATTATCGTAAAGTTTGATACGTGGTTCATAACTTATTTTGTTCAATTAGGATTACTGGTTTTAAATCAATAATATAAAAAATTGAGTGATGTTAGATCAAATTTTATATGGTAAAAGCCAAATTTATTACAATCAATTTTCTTTATTTTCAATTTTTTTCCAGTAACCATCTTTGTTATAGAGTTGATGAAAGACTGAAAAAGTCCTACCCAACACTTCAATGATTGAGCAATTTAATTGCCCAAGAGGATTAAAAATATTAAAATAAAACCGAAATTCTTCATTATTGAGTTCTACCTAATTGCACCATGCATATTTAAGATTTTTTTTGTCTCTCTATGGGCCTCAATGTTCTCGGTAAATATGTTGGATTGAATTAAATTTGATTTGAATCGAATTAAATTCTCAAAAAATAAAACTTTTTCAACACCTGTTTTCTTTATACACAACACTCAAACCAGAAACAACTTAAGAAAAACTTGTGTCTAATTACTAAACCAATTAGATATTCTTATTCAAGTTCAGTTCATCAAAGGGCATGCCATCAATGGCGTTAAAATTAATTATTAAAAATACCCTTTTTTGCTACACTAAATAAATAAAAATACTATAATACATGATAAATAATAATACTTTGTAACAGCCTCCAAAGGGAGTATGTACCCTAATCTCATCTGGGCAATCCAACCCAAATTGATACAGTAAACCAAATAAAAAATAAACCGTAACTACAACAAAACTAAAAATCTGAAAATACAAAATTGAATTTCATACCCCCAAAGAATTTATTGGAAAAAGGTTCAACTTTCTACACACAGTAAATCTTGAATGGCCTTGCTAGTCAAATTCAAGTTCATGGTGCAATCCAAGACAGAAACTTTACTCTGCTTGGCAATCTTCAAAACCCTCACTTTCCCTCTAAAATCAGCATAGCTTCTCAGCTTCACCAACCCAGAATTCGGATCAGTATTCAAATACGTTTTATTAACCCAAACATTCGAACTCACCTTCATTGTCACATTCATAATCTCAGTTTCTCTTCCTCGTACCTCACCCCCTAAAAACCCACTTGTCCCAATAATTGTTCCATTGTAAAAAACACTCGTGGAGCTATTTTGAAACTTGAATGTTCCGAAGTTGTTGTTTTTAACCTGAATTTCTGCAATAAATGTCATGTTCAAATATGACGGAGAAGAAGGAGATGAAGAAGAAGAAGAATTGAATTTAAGGTTTTTGATGATGACAGACTGTAGTTCAAGGTTTGGAGCCACAATTCGGAAAACTATTAAGGAAAAAGTTAAGGCAATTGCTCCCATGAATACGATGAATGAAAAAAAGTAGATGAAACATTTACTGCTTCTGCTCGTTTCCCGCTTTAATGGCTCGAATTTTTCGTCACTTCTTCTGAATTTGTATTGAGGTGCTAGTGGAAGTATCTGACTCTCTTGATCTGCCATCAGGAATTCCTCTTTTCTTGTTTGGATAGAGAGAGAGAGAGGTTTTTGGAAGTGTTTGGGTCTATTTTTGTTTTTTAGAGGCTTTTGGTTTTCTGGTGTCAGGTACTCGGGTTGTGCATTTATATAGGTAGTAAAGTTTGGACTGTTTCCAAACTTTTTTGATTGTCAAAGACAAAGTCCAATTAATGCAATTACTAAATTATTTATTAGAAACTGGAGAGAGAGAGAGAGAGCAAGAGGGAGAGAGAGGGAGTGTGAGAGATGGGAAATGGGAAATGGGTATTTATATTTTAAGAGTTGAATATTTTGGCAGTGAGTTCATTAGAATTGTCCGTCCAGAGGAAGTAGGACTTCACAAGGTCAAAACGCGTGTTAATATAATTATAGTATATAGTTTTTTTTTTTTTAAATTATTTGTATAGTAATTTACATTAAAGAGTGGTGTTCGGATGTCGAACTCAGACCAAGAAGAAACCAGAGCCGGCCGGGTCCAACTTGAAGTCCCAGATGGTTATCTTTCTTGTAATGACCACTTCTTCCGGCCACAGCCGCCATTATTCTTTGGCTTTCCATACTACATCCTTCCGGTAATTATTTTTGATAAAAAAATAAAAGAAAATTGAATAATGCCTCCAATACCGAGTACAAAAGAAATATAAAATAATACAAAATGACGAATAGATTAATCTAGTTATGATATTGAAATAAGGAAATGTAAATAATATAAGATATGAATTTTAATATTCTACTGATTCAATTGATTATTATAATATATTGATTTTTTATAAAAAAAAAATCATTGTTATATATATATATATATAGAAATAATTGTTATTAATATAGAAATAAATAAAATTAAATATTTAAAAATTTAATTAATAATTGATTTAATTTTGATAAATAGTATATATTTTAATAATTTTATTTTGATTAATTTAATTCAACGGCATAAAAAAATGTGATACAACATGATTGGTTAAAAATTTGATAATATTTGATATTTAAATGTTCAACTGGATAATCACTTTCTCTTTATCCTTCTAATAAGATGCGTTGATTGTTTAATTAAGTAATTCTTTAATTGTTCTTCATATTTTTATATTTTTCTTGGTAAATAATATTTACTGAATCACACTTAATCGTTAGTCTTAAACCAAGCGGGATTGAGAGGGATGATGGGATACCCATGATGATTGGTGGTAGGCCCCGCTCCATGCGATTCTTCCCCACCCCCCCCCCCCCCCCCGGCCGCGCTTTCATTATTCCTGTACATCGTAGATAAGGCCGAGCACTCCCCCTATTGAATAATCAGCACTCCTTAAATGCATTACGCTTTGCATCTCTTGGTAGAACCCTAAAGTCTTGATAACTGGGGACTTCGACGTGACAACAATTGATGAAATGAAGAAATTTTGGATTCATGAAATTCGATCATAAAACTGAAGGCAGTATCGGCAAGTGTTCCTCAAAAATTAATTTGGGTCTATGATCATGGAAGTTGTATGGCTGGTCCTGGGACATTGGCCGGGGGCGTAAACCAACCACCTTTTTTATTGCTTTTTTTTTTTCTTTTCGTTTTGGACATTCGCAAAGCAGGCTTCACCGGAAACTTTTTTGCCCACCTAAATACTAAATCAAGGCCCGCGAAATTGTACCAACGGTCGATCCATATAGTGAGATGGAGTGTTAGTTCTTTTAATCAAGCGTTTTATATAAAATTTAAACATAAAAAAAATTATGTTAACAGAGTTGTTTTCTCTAAATAGAACTCTCGTAAATATTCAAATCGAATTAATCGAAATATGATTTCAAATATGATAAAAAAAAACTTACTGAGTTATAAAGTTATATGAGGTTTAAAAATTACTCATAAACAAAGATAGATAGATTTGCCAATTTTGTCAATAGCACTTGTTTTCGGAATTCAATAAGTTCTTTTAATTTAATTTCTTCTTTAAGAAATATTGTGAATTAAATGAATCAGAAATAAATATTTAAAATTTTACATGATAATATATATTAGTATAATTTAACCGATTTTTAATCAAATTATTTATGTGTTAGATTAATTCAAACAAAGATTTAATAAGGAATCAATTATAATGTATTCAGGGATGGAACGTAAGATTTAGTCTTTGGCTTTGGCTGTATTTTTTATAATATATTTTTATTATTTTTATCATTTATGGTGACGTGTCTACTAATGGTCATGGATTTTTCATGAAAAAAAAAATGCTCGACATGCTTCCTAAAGTAGTGTTAGTCCGAACGCAACGAGGGTGACATCTCTTGACTTTGAAATTTTATATTTAAATATGTTTGTGATAATAATTCATAAAAAGATATTTTCGAGTCGCTATTAATACCTTAATGAATCTATAAATCAATATAAATATTTTAATAAAGCTGATATAATAAAGATTTTTTTTTACAAACATCACGAATATTAATACATATAAATTTTCTAATATTTAAATTATTATTCAATAATTATTAGTTCTATTATACAATGTCCCTGCCACCTTTTACTGAAAAATAAAGCACATATATATATTTTAGGGTTTCTCGGGTAAATAAATGTGGGCCGAAAACTCATGATGCTGTCGATTCATGCAAATGGGTGGTCAAAAGTAAGGGTTTGACAAAATCAATTGGCAATTGGCAATTGGCAATTGGATGATGCATTCTATGATGCAGACACTAGAGGACCAGAATCATTGTTTTTTATGAACCCCATTACAAAAATTTCGGACCCATTAGCCTAAAATGACAACAGTGGCCCAAATTGACCAAAATCCAATCATAATTCACTCGTTCATTGTTTGAACCAGACGAGCAGTGAGTTTATTAAAATAAAGTGTTAAATTTTTTAATTAAATATTAAATTTAAAATTTAAAAATAAAAAATATTATGTTTGAAGTTGATGGGAAAAATAAAAAAAGGAAATTCCTTGTTTGAACCTTATCCAGCTATCACTTATCCTTTTATTGGAGTAATCCAATCTCCCTTTAGATTTAATGCAAGACGTGACATGCCTCCCGAAGGGCAACTCTTCTTCCCTACAAACCCAGTACCCAGAAAATGCCACTTCAAAACAGCAAAGTACAATCTTATTCCACAAATTCACTCAAATATCTGTACGTTGATGGGTACCCCTCATTTCCTCTTCTACCCCACTCAGACTCATCTGTAACCCGGTGAGACTTCATGGTTCTATGTTTGACTCCCAACTAGAATGATAGAACAGGATCCCACTAACATGTTTGAAATTTTGTGGGTAGAATACCTTTGGTGCTTCGTACCATGTGATTTGGTTTCGCACCTGTACATTTCAACCTCATGATCATATTTATCGATTATTATGTCTATTTTTATAATTACAATATAAAATATGTTTCTAAAAATAATTATTCAGCAAAACGTATCAACTGCTTTTAATCCTATGATTAAATCGTTTAATTTATAATGCAAAAGAAACTATCCACTTTGTTCCAGTTGAAGATTATTGCTTTAAAAATTTTCCTCAAAATTCGATTTTTAGGAATTACAAAGGGGACCCATAAAACAAATAAAATTGCCAAAATAAATACTACACAGAATGAAAAACAGTAAAAAGTAAAAAGTAAAAATATAATCAAATTATATATATATATATAAAATTATGAGGTCACTTGCACTTCAAATCGTGCACCGATGGATTTGCTAAATTCAGGGACATGGGCAAGACATTTCACCAGATTTCTTCTTCATTAATTCCACTTTTTCACTCAACTTCCCCTCACCAGTAAGCATCAAACGTCCTGAATTAATCGAGTCACGAAGATATCATCGTATGAAAAAGTGAAAGTGCTATCATCGTACTGGAACTTACCAAAATTTGATTTCTTAGTATCGACGTATGTGATCGATTTTATGTTGATTGAAGAAGAGTTTGTGGTAGTATAGCTAAAATTATTGACGGTGACCGTACCAAATCTCACCTCAGGACTTACCTTAAGCACGAACAGAGCAAGAACAAGAATGACAATATTCTGGAGCTGGAACACCACAAATGCAGCCACATAGGCTAGGCATTCCCTCTGTTTTTTTTTTTTTCCCTCGGATTTCATGATTGGATTAGCTTGAATCAAAATTCCTGTCGTTTTTTTTTCTCTCTCTCTCTCGCTCTCTTGAATCCATACGCTTTTAGAAGACTTTTTTAACTGCGCAAAGAAAGATTGCCCCAATTTCAATTAAACAATGACCCACTTGAAAACTTCTAATTTTTATTATTTTGGTAATTAAGATAACAACAACGGGTCACTCTATTGTTTAATTTTTATTATTTTGGTAATTAATTTTGAATTATTTTGTTTAATCTAGTCAGAGTTTGGAATTTAATGTTTTTTTTTTTTTTTTTTTTTAAGAGTTGAACCATGATAAAGTGGGGATATGAGAGAGTGAGAATTGCAGCTTCTAAAAGTGTGGATCATCAACTAACCAATTTAAAAACATTGTACAGTCGTTGTCCTTGGGAAAATCGAATCAAATGTACATGCAGTATAGGAAGTGTCAATTTACATGTCTGGTGGACTTTTTTCCAAAATACAAAGAATGAAAGAGATCCGAAATTCAAGGTCATGGAGAAGCTAATTGTCCAATAGTATGGCTTATCCTCGAGCTAATCGATGATTTCTACGTTGAAATTATAAGTTATATTTTTAGATATGTACCAGTAATGAGAAAATGACAGAATCCTAAATTTAGAATACCTTTCGGCCTCCTTAAATTGCTTGTTTTCTCCATTATAGTATAAATAATCATGCTAAGTGGTGATAACAATAATGTTTTATTCATTCACAAGATCATGAAATTGACTATGTTTGTAGTGAAAACAGAGTATTGTACGGACCAATATAGAATTAATAGAACTTTGGTTGAACTCTGGCGATAAGCTTACCCTGCGACGAATAAATATGCATCAAACTGTAAGTTGATAATCACTTGCATTTGTACCCAAGGTACAGTTTAATAGTAAAAACCCGTTCGCGGTATGGTAATCTAGGTTAAAATCCTCGTACAAAAAAAAATAATAATAATCGCTTTATTATAAAAGGAAAAACAGTAAGGAGCAGAGGGAGAGAGATTGCGGGGGCTGTTGCTTGATTGGGCTTCCTGTGGCTCCAAACCATCAAGGGAACACTCTTATCCCAACAAGTAAATGGGCTTTCGATGGCGGCTCAACCTTAGTGACTATAATGTGCATTTGTCCAGGTCCAATCAATTACCAGGCGGGAGGCATCTGACCTAACTTAGCCCGTTTTTACTCTCTCTCTCTCTCTCTCTCTCTCTCTCTCTCATTTCTGTTTAGGCCGGGCAATCGAGCTTTATGAGCCAGGCTTTACAAAGCTCGGGCTCGACCAATTTAAAATTTTGCGGTCCGAACCCTGGCTCAGATCGAGAAATCTTGGAGAATGGAGGCTCGAGCTCGGCCCAAAAAATGGCCCGAGCCCGATTTAAAACCAAAACATCAGAGAGCGGGGGAGAGAGAGGCCAGAGGCGGTCAATCAACTTCAGCTCAAGTGTCATCAAACCCCTCCCCTTAAATACACCTTGTAATATGCTCGGATTCGAGAACAAAAAAACAAACGAGGCCAGAGGCGAGGAACATTTTTTTTTTCAAGAAAACCCTAGGACTGTCGGAGATGTTTCAAAGCCGCAGTCACACCTCCGCCGTTCGTTGAGTCTCCGCCGATAACGCCGCCAGGAGGGGAAAATAAACACCGAGGAAGGTCAATCGGAGGTTGACGAACATAGATCCGACGGCTGAACAACGAAAATCGACAGAACCGGGATGATGACGAATCGATTGCTGCACTCGACCTAAGGCTGTTGGCGACGAGCGACCATCTTCTCGTGATGACTGTGACCTCGACCAAAGCCATGAGAGAGAGAGAGAGAGAGAGAGGAGGGGAGAGAGCTCGAGTTTGCGTGGTCTCCAATGAAAAAAAAAAAAAAAAAACAGAGAGAGAGTGAGAGAGAGAAAAAGAGAGGGACAGGAGTCATAAACCAAAAAAAATAATATAAATAAATATATAATTTTAAACGAGCTGGGCTTATAGTGGGCCGAGCCTACCGGTGTTTAGACTCGACCCGTAATTAGAATGGGCGTAAAAGTGGGCGGAGCTTGGCCGGACCTTAAAATGAGCTGGGCTGGCTCCTTTAAAATGGGCCGAGTTCAGGCAAGCCCAATCCAATTGTCGGTTCTATTTTTTGGTTTTTATTATCGATATTTGAGTTTTATCCTGTTAATTCGATTAGAATATTGTGAAATCTATTTTAGAGATTGATTTTTAAATTTTTTTTTTGTTATCGGCTATCCTTAAAAGGAGCCGCATTCTATGTCTAACTTCTTAAACTCCCTATCATCGGCTATCCTTAA
This sequence comes from Dillenia suffruticosa, assembly GCA_033439265.1. NCBI lineage: Eukaryota > Viridiplantae > Streptophyta > Magnoliopsida > Dilleniales > Dilleniaceae > Dillenia > Dillenia suffruticosa. The sequence goes on along the minus strand of JAVTVX010000005.1, from coordinate 16,803,998 downwards.
CCCTCTCTCAATCAAATCTCCGCTGTCACTTTCCGAAGGATCCACATTTGCCCAGAAACCATAACGTCACTTCCCTCACTAGCATATCCATCCTCTCTCTCTCTCTCTCTCTCCGGACATGAGTCATTAAAAACAAAAAAGGCCAAAAACGTATCAACCTTTACCGTAGATCACAAATTCGGAATAAAATGAAAAACCAAATATTTTGTAAAACACGAATATAGATTAGTTTAACTATATGTGAGATTGAATACTCTTAAATATAATCGAAATTCGACTCTCATTGAGAATATCAGATTCTCATGTATATGGAGTGTTTCTTATTGGGAGACCTACCCTCCAAAAGGAGTCATTACAATAGTCAGGACAAAACTCAGAATATCAGACGTTGTCAAAGATATGGTACAAAAAAAAATTATATATATATATATATATATATTGTAAAACCATAACTATGATTTAGCCCAATAATAAAGTGTATTGCGGTTCATATTACTCTGGGACTTGAGTTATGCCTCCAACAACGAAGGCACAAATGCAATAAGATTACAGAACATGAACAAAAAGACCTTGGCTTAAACAACTTCCATTTGTACATTACAATTAAGCAAATTCTTGCAGGCTAAAAACCCAAAACCATAATTCCAAGATGTGATTCTAGAAGGATTCAATCCTCATGCATATCCTTTGAGGGTTATAATCTTCTTCATCACCGACAAAGCAATGATCCCACCCCACCAATCCCATCAGTTGACACAACACACACCATCTTCACCTTAACCCGATTCAGAATCTCTCAGACATGTCATTGTCCACCCCACATTAGAATGTCCACAAATCATACATGTCCACATGGGTATATATATATATACATATCCATTAGGCCAACCTCTCCATTTTGTAGCTGTCACGCACTCTTTCACTTTCCAAAAATATTGTATATGCATTGCATATGTATATATATAAAAAAAAGTAAAAATAGGAAAATTCCAACATTACTAGTGTATGGGCACAGATAGCCGTTAGAAATCAATCAAATTCCAAGCCATCTCACCAACCCCAGACTAACTTTTCTTGGTTGTGCTTGGTGCTTTACTAATATATGAAAACAATGGAAAAGAAAGAAAGATGTGTATACAAATGCTTTCGCTACACCCTTCCTTTGTCTTTCCTACCCAAAACTGTACAATTCCACCTTTCCTTTTCTCTCCTTTTTCGGGGTATTTGGGTTTTGGAAATGTCCTTTATTGTGGAAATATATGTATGAGGATTGTTAGAGACAAATGTAGTGTCTGGTTGTGAAGTGGGAGATAAAAAGTGTAGGTAGGTAAATAGGCACTTGCAAAAACAGCCTAGAAATGCTCCTTATGAAATTCAAATTTTGTTGAACCTCTTTGGTTGAATTCATAGCAAAGTTTGCCTAGTTCCTTGGCCAAAACCGGTGCTCCGCAATAAAATACTCCTGAAAAAGAGAGTGTCAGCTATGGATAAGTCTTCATTCAAATGATACTATCCTTCACATTAGTCAAGGTTATTTGAAATTGACCGACCTATTCTCGCATTTGAATGCTTGGAACATGTCCGAGAGAAAACTTTCTTCCAGTTGGGTCTTGCAAAATGAGTCCTCACCTATCACGGGAAAAATTAAGCAAACAAATATGTGAGCTAGTTATTAAGAGGCTTGGTATGTCTGTATCATTAGACAAAGCTTCAGTAGACAAGGGCATTACTCTTGTGCCAGAGACAATGTCAACCCCATTTTTGGCATGGTTGAGAGCTTGAACCATGGTTATTAGAGCAGACCGGGCATCTCCTTCCTCATAGACGCTGGTCAAATAGTTGTGCATCTCAATCACACCCTAGAATAAGAAAAATTAAACTGTTAATTTAGTATTCAACTTATTATCCTGTTCAGAAGTTTTAAGGACATGCAATGTCACCCTCTGATCAAGCTCGGCAACTTCATTCATGACACCTTTGAACCAATCAAATGAACCTTGCTCTCTGGTCACCCAGTAGAAGTAAGCATTGGTGGTCTTAAGAACCTTTTTCCGTCTGGGAGCGACCCTATTGAGACAGGGATTTGGGGAATCTGCACTGCCAATACTTAGCTCCGATGCCCTACTAAAATCTGAAACTGAATCCTGAAATGTAAGCAGTATATGCATATTCATTACCGTCCTTAGTCAAGTATCGTAAACTTTATAGAAAACCCAATCTCATTTTCCGTTGAATAATAGTGGATCAGAAGTCAAATTTAAAATGAAAATTATTGTTGCCAGAGTAAAAGTCGCTTACTCCTTGCTCTTCCATTTTCACTATGTTGTTGAGCAAGTCTTTTAAAATACTGATGAAAGGTGTAGCTCCAATTCCAAGACCAACAAGAAGCAAGACATCGTAGTTCCGGTAGTCCTGTGCTGGAGCACCATAAGGTCCATCTATTAAGAGCTTTGGCAAGCTGAAATTTATGGGACAATTATTTATAGCAATCCCCATGGTTATCAAATAATCATAACAAATACCAGACAAGAAGATTTAAATGAATTGAACACGAGATATGAAATGTACCTCTTTTTGGTGTTCTCATCAGCTCTAAGCAGCCCACTTTTTCCAGCAACGGGAGGCTCACATGCCTCTGAAAATACCCTTTTGAGCTCTTGTGTCCAGTCACCTAGCTGTCGGATGTGAATACTAAGGTAGTCATCACCAGGAGCTGAGGTAATGGAAAATGGATGCCTGGATTATACAAACTATACCTCATCAGCATTTGGTGCAACATCAAACAGCAGTCACAAATAGCCAGAATTGTGCAGCTGCCCTCCTAGCTAAAGATATAGGGTGTAACATAAAAATGCGATTACAGCTTTTCAGATTCTCAATACTTCAAATGCTAATGCTTCATTGCCCCCTTTCCCTTTCATGATTTCCAAATTTCTAAGATATTTCTTTCAGAATGTTGCAAGAACTAAATTGCATTTATACAGTATGGAAATTTCCCAAACCATGGCCATAGCATGCATACATATATTATCTATACAGATAAGAATGCAATGCATATTTACCATTCAAATGGAGAAACTGCAGGGCACTGGACAAACATGTATTGCCCACTCTTGTATCGAAATTTTAGAGGCTTAGACATTTGGAGAGTTAGCACATTTCCAGGATAAATTGCAACCTGACAAGCACAAGTTTGAGGCGGTCTATTCAATACCGGAAAAAATGCCAATAATGGCAACATGTTCCTATGCCTTTTCTTTTAGAAGACACTCCCATGATTCATAGTTCATCTGCAACAATAGCAATTTACCTTCAGAAGACGGACAGTATAGAGTCCAGAGCGAAATAATCTTAGTGTCCTTTCCCCTGCATATAGAAGAACAGGAATGGAGAGATACATCCATGTCTGCAGATCACAACATCAGAAATTTAGGTTACTTGAGCAGCATTCTTGAACTATCTTCTATTGCAAATCTAGTTGAATATGAGTAATGAACTATTTTACCAACAATTAAGCTTTCTTTGTAGAGACTGCAAGGTTGTGAGAGGTCCCAATACCAAGGCTTGATTGAGAATGACATCTTAGAATGCAAGAAAAGGAAATTTATGCAGAGTTGATCGTACCGTCTTGAGGTACCAATGATGAACAAGATAAAGGAAAAGTCCGTGGATGATGAGCAGTGCATAGACTATCACGAACAGATGGTGTGAATACCAGAATGCGTTGAAGCCTGTAAGCCTATCAAAGGGCTTGGGCAGCTTAACCAGACTCCTCCTGAACCACCTTGTTGCAAGTGTGAAAGCAACAGCCATGCAGATTACCATTATAATTCCAGTCACACCCTCAACTCCTCGAACTAGGTCGAAATAGGTAGGTTTATGCTGCCCAAAGTCGTCACCAAGGTATTGGCCATAAAGATATTCAGGCGAACGTATAAGCCTTGGGAAATCGCACGCCAGGTGGTCTCCAACATGAAGAATGATACCGATCACAATGGCTGCTGCTATAGTCTGCATAAAGTGCAATTAAACTATGAGAGCTAATTCGAACTTCCACATTTGAAATATGCATTTTCATCCAAACTCTGTCCTCGAAAGTTTCCAAATCCAAGTTCAACCACTAACCTTGATTGGTCCTATCCAAGATCTTTAAACCGCACCTACAAAAGTTTTTTCTTTTTTGGATAAATAAGAACTAGCATATTGCCATAAAGTTTAGCACAATCTAGCTTTTTTCTTTGTTGGTAATGACTTTAAGTGTCAATGATGTTAAGGAAGAAGGTTTTCTGAATCATGCCATACAAAAAGAGCAGACACAACATGGGAGCACCTAGGAAGTACCATGTGAATTTATAACCAATATCAACTTACATGACATCTCAAGCAGAAAATTCTATCCAGTAAAACTTTTTGATTTTGCAATAATCAGTAATTCAAAATTTCTAGCATGCCGTTGAGCTATTTTCACTATTTATATGCAAGCACAAACACTGCAGACATGCCATATGAAAGGTCGGAAGGGGAAGAAAGCAACGTGACCCTTAATCTGGGAGTGTCCAACTTTGTTGAGTAAAACTAGAAATGGCAACAGCATTTTCAAGTTTCAACACGAAGCAAGAAAGAACTCGCCGTGTTCACCAATTCACCGACGGATTACCAACGGAATATTTGCATCGCTAAATTCCGTCGCTGATAATTTTATAATTTTTTATTTATTTTTTTTGGTTTAGCGACGGAATTATTTCCGTCGCTAATCTGTCTCTAATTCGTCGATATTCAGTCCGTCGCTAATCTATCAGAAATCCGTTGGTATTACCGACGGTTTTTTTTCGTCGGTATTTATCCGTCGCTGATGCTAGTTTTTCTAGTAGTGAAATATCTTATGTATGAGCAATTTGACATAAAAATTCGATGATAAATTAATTCTTTACTCACTAAAAGTCGTTTTTATATTGAGATTTCAAATGCAACGAATGTTGGAAATGAGAGCATCTTAAGTTGGGACCTGATGAAGTGTAAACGCATGAAGCATGAATTTCCTACATATTCAATCACGCAAGACGCGGGTGATCTTTGGGTTTCATTTTTTTTTTTTAGCTTAAACTTTTTATATAACAAAGAGAAGATAAATAAAATGAGTTCCCAAAGTTCTCAGGACCACAATGGACACCCAACAGTATCAAATTCAATAATTTAGTTGCCACAAAACGCCAATTACTACCACATCAAGCATCTTTCAAAAACCCTAAAACTAAAGGGCATGCAAGCTAATGCCAACTTATTGATCTTAATTTCTCATTATCTATACTCTGCAGGAGATGAAGAGCACTATTTGCAATATAAACATAAGAGTCATTGTTACACTCGTGTATAGATTTCTAGATATTAACACAAGGGTCAATATGCATTTGTTTTATTCTCAATATTTTTCTTCTACTTTGGGCCCAACAAATTGCAAAGTTGTTGAGAACCACATAAGCGACTAATAACCTTATTTTAGTATCTAGGCTTTTTTGGGGGGGGGGGGGAAGAAAAGAAAAATCCTTCACTTGGTCCCCAGATACTTTTTCTCCTTTTCTTATCTTGTAGGGTATCCCTCTCTTTCGGGTAGCCTATTAATGGTTTCCACCGAGCAATTATATGTCTCAAATAATGTCAAACTTTGCTGCTTATAAAGTTCTTCCGTAGAACGCGTAAACTGTAAATTAACAAACAAATAAATGTGTATGCATTTGAATGCTTACTGAGGAACTAGGATAATTGATTCGGCAAAAGATTTTCCTATTTTGTAGAGTAAAACTTTATATCATCCTAAAAATTTACTAATTTTCCATATTGTTTTGTAAAGAAAAAAAAAGATTTTTTATTTTTGGTAGCAGAAATTTTATTTTAATTGTTGTTTTAATTAGCAACATCTTATTTTTAAATATTTATTTATTTTTTATAATAGAGAAGGAGAATATGAGATTTTACCCTTATCTTACCCTTTGATGAGGACAAAAAACTATATTGTCATTAAATTAAATGACCGGTAACTTTTAATACGTTTCTATGAAAAATCAAACAACATATATATTTTTTAATGGGATCTATGACCAAACAAAAGAGTAAGAGGGGAAAAGGAAATCATCAAATCAATGTGAGGGCCAAAGGGCAAACGTAATGAACAAGTCATTTATAAAGAGTGGAGTAGGTGTACCTTGTGAAAGTTGATGTTATCGTCAAAAGGAATAAAGAAACCCAACTTGGTGGACCTCAACCATGTAATGGTGTTCCTGCAAACAGGCAATAAAATGAGAGCCATATTGAATTTGAGTGTCTCAGCAGCACCCTTTGCCGTGAGTAAACAATAACCCATGATCTTAAAAGCGTTCTTCTGCTTGTACTGTAGAAACTTCCATGTGAACAATCCTGCCATAATTAGGACCCACAAAGACAACACCCAAATTCTCCTCCAATTCTCTTGTGCAAAGTACACCAATTTTGAGCTCATTCTACGTATTGGGCTTCTTTTTCTTAGGCCTTGTAGGTTTTGGCTCAATGCTTGGCTTGTGTAACTGAGTGCCTGACTGTAGTTCAAATACGTGTCCTTTTGTAGCAGCAGTGTTTCTAGTTGCCATAGCTGTGCACATATCATCATCATCGTTAAGATTCAAGATCAAAACCTTTTTATCAGATGATGCTGATGTTTAGCTATCAGTTATGATGAAAATAGGATCACGAAATAGTGGGCAATCAAGCACGCGTCTCTGTGTATAACATGCATGAGACATGAGTGCGCAGAACGCGTCTTGGAAGTAGCACAGATGAAAAAACAACTATTGATGTCAGGATTCACACGTGTCACAGATGATATTGATGTTGTCTGTCTTACATTTTTATCCCATCCTTTCCTATGGTTGAGTTGAGTTTTAAATCAATTCAGGTGTGAGGGCACCAAGTGGTTAACCGGTTAATGACTATCGGGGTTTTCAGAGAAACTTAATTTGTGTTAATTTATTTTTATTTAATTTATAATATTTTTTAATCAGAATGAAAACAAGAAATATAACAATTTGTAAATGTAAGTTAAAGTTTTTTTTTTTTTCTTATGAGGGGCCTACGCATATAGGAATGAATTAAACTTGCATAATATTTATGTTATGATTTTAGAGAAATAAGTTAATAACAAAAAATAATATGTTAATTGATTTGCTACGAGTTTTGAGCTTATGGGTATATACACGAAAAGTATAATTCAAAATTTTTTATTATAATTAAAAGAAAAGGAAAGTATGGATCAATAGTAAAATAAATTGCAATTTCATTTAATCAACTTAATTCTTCCCAAGTTTAATTAAAAAACTGCACTAGATGGACCGGATCTCAAACAAAGTTATCCCGACTAGCTGGTCAGTAGTAAAGAAATCGAGTTGTCCCTATCAACTAATCTCACCTACCACTACTTCCTAACCTCGCAAGTGCTTACATAAAATTCAGAAAACCCAATCCATGCTAATGAAAATTTTGAACGAGGCAAAAAACCAGGTGGACCATTTGTTTGGTCTCTCTCTCTCTCTCTCTCTCTCTCTATCGCAAACAGTTTTTGACCTTTGAATTTTTGAAATTTTAGGTAAATTTTCCATATTGGCCATAAATCAATTGATATTAGAAAAAAATAATAATAAAAGGCAGAAGAAAGACCGCAAATTAATAATAAGTTAGGTTGTCTTCCACCTTCGTGATCATATGTACATCTACATTTTCGTCATTTTATTCCTACTCAATGAAAGAGAAGATTACCTAAAATGAGAAATGAAAATCAAGCAAAGCCATGAACAATGCCATATTTTAAAAAATAAATAAATACAATTATTTACGACAGCCAATCTAATTTTAAACTTATTTTAGATAAAAATAATTCCGCAAATTATGATTATTTTGTACGCAATCATCATAAATAAATTCTTAAAATATTGACACTAAATAATGACCAAACAGAACTAGGAACCCAATCATGACTCAGTGGCTCCGAGGCACAACTAAAGTATAATTAATTAGTTAGTCAGAGTCAAATAAGCCATCAACAAAATTGATTAAGGACATTTCTTTTCTAATCAAACCTACCTTGGGTTTGGTATTATTGGTATTTTCTTTTCCTCTTGTATGGTTGAGCAACACAATAACCGAGTCATGTGTCGTCCAACCATCAAAAAGCTTGGAAAGACAAAGTCCTACTAAAACCTCCTAATTTTAATTTGCTGTAATTGGTCAACACTTAACTCCTCCGGTTGGATAACAAGAAAGCAACCCCATAACTAATACCATCAGAATGTTACACAATCAAGCTTAATTTCATGTCATGTGGCAAGTAATTGCTAATTGTAAATAGTAAATCACTGTTCTATAATAGAGAGAGAGAGAGAGAGAGAGAGAGACCGACCTCAATGTAGCCCAGCCTCTCAGGATCCAATTCTTCCATGATTAGGGCTGCATATTCCTCCGCCTGCTCTTTTAATCTCGACAATTTATTTGCAGATGCGCTTAGCATAATAATCTACAAAATAAATATTTTCAAATTGTATGAAAAAAAAACATATTTCTAAATCCGCCCGGTAAAGTTCACGATAAAGAAAAAGACGGAATTCTTAATCATTGTCAGTTCATTAGAGGATTTAAATTTTTTTATCTTTTTTTCTCTAATTTAGAAAAATAACAAATATATACTTTTTGTAATCTTAGACAAGGAATTCTTCCCGCATCCACTTGTAGAGTAGTGATATTATTTCACCAAAAAAAACAGTGATATTATTTCTACCACCAAATATTTGAAGAAATTAAAAATATATATATTATTTTTAACAAAATAAGTAAATAGCCGAAAAATAGAATATGTTTAATTTTTTAAGACGAAACGATTTTTTTTTTTTATAAAATAGGAAAAAGAAATAATATGAAGACCAGGACCGGGTCAAGGAACGCAATTTATGTTGAACATGAAATGACGAAAAAGTGCTCGACCTACCCCGCTAATAGAAATCGTGCCAATTTGGAAGTTTCAATTTCAAAGACACCGAGAAAATAGCTGTACTGAAACCTGAACTTTCAACTCAACAGGCGAATTCGAATGTCTCTACTCTACGGTCTACGAGTGTTTTTACAAATTATAATTTTAGAAATAGTGATTTTTTTAACGAAGAAGAGGTTAAAACTTTGAAACTCATATACAAAGATTTATATTAAAATTTCAAATTAGAAGATTTATTTTTTACCTCTTTGACTTCTTCTTCGGTTATCCGCCCATCTTCATTCTTGTCCACCCTGTAATCACGTAATTCACATTTGATGATAATAAACCCTACTAATAACAAACTGTTTTTGACAACAGTCCCATTGAAAAGGACACTTTTGTCCTACTGAAATACGGAATATTTCCTATACTACAATGGTAAAATTTGTCTTTTGATCATGCAATCAACGAATAGTTAGTGCGCTGTTCATGTCCACATACATGAACAATTATTAACACATTAATTAATTAGTTAATTACGTTAAGATTATTTTATTTCTTTTTTTTTTTTTTAAATAATTCAGTTCTGTAAAAGTGCATACATATCGAAGAAGATCTGAAGACGAGAGTCGAAACTCTGATCGGTGATTTGCGACCAAAACTCGTAAAGCTCATCTCTGCTAATTCTCTCAGCTTTCAATCTTCTTCTCCGACTCAGCGCATCGAACAATTCCACCGCGAATTCTTTCGAATCTCTCATCCCTTCAAAAGAACCAAATAAAAGAAATCACGAAAATATTTTTTCAAAAAAATGTAATGGAAAACAGTTTTTAAGATTCAAACAAACCAATGCATTGTGCGAAATCGGCTCTGCAGAGGTAACCGTCTTTGGCTAACTTATCAAAGTTGCTCTGCACTTCATTCCAGGCATCTACGCTGTTGGATTTACAGCTGCTGATGAATCTCAGCCCTCTAAGTGCCTTTTGAGCACCTGAGCGAGTCCGATCGAGTTGAGCTCGTTGTTTGCGGAGAGCTCTGGCTGCCAAAGCGGAGTCAAGTCCTGAGCTGACGCCGTTTTGAGAAGACGACGTCGTTTTGTAACTCCACGAGAACTTTTTCAGCTCTTGAGACAATTGCTTTGCTTTTGCTACTGCTTCGGCTTTCAATTCTTGTGAGAATTGGCGCAGCTTGTTCGATGAGCTCCGGCGGATCGTCGGAGATCGTGATGCTGACGTCGGAGTCTCGGCTCCAGAGTTAACGCTGACATCATGCTCGATGTTGAGAACTGTGGCTGGTTCGACGCTGCGGAGAATGATAGTGTCGTCGTCTTGGAGGTCTAGTGTGACTTCGACGAACTCCTCCCCCGCAGCTGATCCTGGCTCATTTCCCGGTGAAGATCCGGTGCTGCTCAGGGCTTTGCCGGGAACTGTATCTGACGCCCATCGCCTTTCATGCTTCCCAGGTCCTCTCATTGTGCGATTTAACCGTATCTCCTACTCACTCTGTCTCTCTCCCCCAATGGATGATTCTGAATGAGGAGAGCGAAGAGGCAGAGAGATTTTTAAAGAAGTGGAGTCGTTGAATGCGTCCCGAATCTCTCGTAAAAGACATAAACACGCGGGTGGTAAAAGCTCTAGAGAGAGAAAATCTCTGAAAAAGACAATTAGAGAGAGAGGGGAGTAGGCTCAAAAACGGGGGACCGAAGAAGAGGACCGAATATATTATTTACTTTCTTTTTCTTCTTCGCTCGACGATTAAGCAATAGTTCTCGAAACGATTACAGACTGTGTGTGGCAACCAACCACTCGCTTATAAGAAAAAGACATCCCCCTGCTTTTGGAACGAGGAGGGTGACACGAAAGGGAGGAAAACCAAGAGGAGAGAAGCGACGAAGGAAGACCAGGAAGGAGAATCGGTGAGGAAAGGGAAATGGCCCGGCCCAAGATATATGTGGGTTGGGTTTTGTACAACTGTGGGACCTACTCTTTTGTTTACATGACTTTAGCTTCGCGTATGAATCGGATGAGTCACCCTCTTTCTTTAACATGCTTGTGTGAAAAGGCAAACACACAAGAGTAATTTGGGGTTCGTGAAAAAGGGAAAAAGAAAATATCCCATATTATATTTTTATATAGCTATTATTCACCACCCATCAAATGAAAACAATAATAGAAGTTCACATTTGCTGTATTTCTCTAATACTTTTCTTTATCATAGAGTAGTCATTTTCAAAACTATAAAAGCAATATAATCTTTTGAGTGAAATTACCGTCTTCCTAGACTCTTATCTTCTCTCTTTTCCTTTCTATTTTCTCTCGCTTCCCTTTTTCATCTCTCATCTTTGTCCTCTTTCTTCGATTCTTGCCACACACTCTTTTTATCTCTCTTTCTCTCCTCGATCATTTCTTTCTCTCAATCTTTCCCTTTTCCCTCTCTCGATTGTTGATTGATCGATCATGGTTGATCTTCCTCTCCCTCTCCCCTCTCTCTCTCTCTCTTTTTTTTCTCATGTCCATTCTTTTCTCTTTTCTCTTTTCTCTCTCTCTTTACAAATTGATTGACTTATTTATGATAAAAAAGACAAGAGATCGGATATAGAAGAATGAAAGAGTAACAACGGCCAAAAAAGAGAGTCAATGATAAAAATCAACATTAATCAATGATCGAGAAAGAGAGAGATACACAAAGGCCAATCGTTTTAATATTGCAGTGCTAACAAATAACATAATTAATAACACTTCACTCCGTAAAAAACTTTTAGATCAGAAAATTACTTCACAAAATCTAAGAAAATCATTCAAATTTTTTGAGATTTACAAATTTTGTACTATTTCGGTGTATATAAAACTATATTAATATTCAAAATCAAATTCATTTATAATTAATTTTAAATACATATATCATCTATCTGAATTATAAATTATAACTTATGTCTAATATGTATATTGAGCATCTCGAATACACAAATCAAAGATGTAAGTATTAAATAAACATTTATTATGGGCATCAGAGCTGAGAAAACTCTACAAAGAAACACATAGTGTCGGATAATCTAATTTTCCACTAAATTGTTTCTTGTTGTACATCCATATTTTTGTGCCTTTAAATCTTTGTCAATTAGCTCAAATTAACTTGTGTCGGATAAAAACATTGAATTTATTTTTTTCCAAAAAAAGGAAAAATCCAAAAAGGGGAGGGCTTATCCATGGCTTGGAGTACAAGTTATTTTACAATTGAGGAAAAGAGAAGGATAAAAAGAACTCAGGGTGAGTCGTTATCATTAACGTAACATTAATGTAAGAAAAGTCAATGAATTATAACTCAAATGACACTAACCTCTTCCCCCCTAAAGATCTCGAGTTCAAGGTTTCACTCCAAAAAAGAAAAAAAGAAACATTAATGCAAGAAAGGAATGAGAATGCCGAGAACCCAGGGGGGATGGTATGAGCATTACTAAATAAACATTTACTTAGCTATGGGAAAATTTGTATGTGTCTTTTTTTATATTCTCAATTTATTTTGATTTATCTTCATTAACTTATATTTTGTTTATTATGTTGTAAAAGTAAAAATAATTCTTTTTTATATAAAAAAAAAGTAGTAACCGGAGGGCAACACCTCAATATTTCTCGCTTTTTTTAATTATATATTTTAAATCCTGGTTAGCAGCCCATTAATGAAAGTATGATCCCATGATATATATATAAAAAAATTGAAATTCTATGTAAATAATAAACTTTTTTATATATAAAAAAAAAAAACTAAAATTATTAGTACATTAATAAAATCTTATACGGGACCTAACTTTTTACCTTTTTTAAATAGGTTGACGTGCATTAAACTAATTAATATGCAAGAAAGTTCCATGGTATCCGAGACCAGGATAATGTGGATTCAGATAGCTACAGGATTAGTGGAACCCCTAATTGTTGCAATAAATTCATAAGACGATGATTGCTTCACTATAGAAACTGAAGGCTTGAGCTGTGTCAAGAGCCTGTTCTTTCCTTTGCTTCAGCGAAGGAAAATAATATCTTCCTCACTGAGATAATTTTTTAAAATGAATTATTTATAATTTTAAATATTACTCTAAAAAATTTATAACTTTTCACCGATCGGATAAAATAGTCATTTTCTCTTTTAAAAGAAGTTCAAGTGTCTTCTAGAGATATTTAATTAAGAGCCCACATAATCATTCTCTTTAATTTTGAATTTTGCCCATCTCCCTAATGTGGACAAACTAATGGTGATGGCTACAAATCTAACGCGTGAAGGGATTAGAGCTCTCAACTTGGCATGAATTTGGAAATTCTCTTTTTATTTTTCGGTTTTTATTATCACTAATTTTGACTTTTACTCAACTAATTCGGTTTGAGTACTGTAAGATCTATTTTATGAGTTTTTTTTCTTAAATCTTTTTTTATCATTTTCAGATCTTAAAGTCAAGATCTCTAGTTAAAAAAATAGAATATCCGATCATTCAATATAAAAAATTTAGTATGAATTTGGAAATTCTTTTGGAACGAGCGAAAGGTGGACACAATTCCTCACCCACCAATAAGATTAAACATGCGTTTATACTCTAATCATGTTTATTAATCCTAACTGATAATTAAGTTTTATCTAAAACGCGCATCTAGAGTAAACTATAGTGTCCATTTTCTTCTTCTACTTGCAAAGGAAGTTAAGAGCAACTCTGTTTGTTTGTTTTCATCGATTGGTTATTCAAATACAAGTCTGTTTCACCCTCTACCCATTTTCTAAGATATGGTTCTTACCCACAAATTTTCTCAAGAAACGTATTGGAATGACAATGCTATTTAGAAAAGTTAAGATTAGTATAATAATAATTATAATTTTATATTAAGAAATTTTATTTTAATTAAAAGATATAATAAGTAAATAAAATAGAATATAGACAAGCTAAGACAAACTAGGTTTTGAAAAATGGCATAGTAGACCCGTCTTAAATTTAGTGTGCGCCCTTTTACTTTTTCTTGATAATCTTCAATATCCTCTGCCTTCATTAAATCCAACTTAGCCTTTGTAAATCAAACATTTTGCAGATAACTATTAGATTATCAATAGTTTTAGTGAAGTTGTGGAATGACTTTTATCAGGACACCCAGAGGAAGGCAACCACATACATTGTTTCTGCCTTTGAGTGTATATTTTTTAGTTTAAAAAAATAAAAAAAAAATTCAAAAATTCAAATTCATACATAAAAAATAGAAAGAGAATTTCTGTGCTTTTTTTTTTAAAAAAAAAATGCTGGCTGATCTTCTGCGCCAGATTAAAAAAAAAAAAAAAAAAAGGTATGCAAGTGAATTGGATGGTAAGAATAATTAATCACCCATTTCTCGCAATTAAAGTTGAGATTCTTGGGGATTATGCTGTCTTTTTTTTAAGGCATACTCCTCCCTTCTTCTCCCTTCACGTAATTAAATGCCAAAAAATGGGGCATCCAAACTAAGTAACCATGTAAAGGTCCTAAACCAAAAATTAGAGTTTTAAATATTGTAATATACGGACGGATTGAACAAGTTAGATCCAAAAAAAAAGAAAAATTTTATTATATGATATATATATATATATATATATAAAATATCAAAAAGATCATTCTAATCGATAAAAAAATGAATATTCTATCAAAACTTCTCTCGTTAATTGACTCTTATTTATCACATTTCTCTTAAATGATAATATCTTTTTTATCGGTTAGATTTGCTATGATATTTAACACACCGCAAAAGGTTCATCGTTAGATTTGGATTTGGACATTTAATTATGAAATTTGTTACCAACCAGACAACAATGACTTTTCCCATAAGAAAACTGTGAGCAAAACCAACTTTAATACTCTAAAGAAAATTGTGCACTTACCAAAACCATTCAACCAACCCCCTTTGCTTAACTCAAAATTCAAAAAAGTCCACTTTGTAGCATCATATGCATAATGAAAATTAAAAAAAAAAAAAAAAAAGGAGGGAGAAAGAGAGAGATTGCCCATATCTCTCTTTCTCTCTCTCTCTCTCTCTCTCTCTCTCTCTCTCTCTCTCTCCCCCCCCCCCCAAAAAAAATTTTGATCCTTGAATTCAACCTACTTCATTTTCATCACATTTATATGAAATGTTTTGGCACTGGTTTTGGCCCACCCGACTTCATTCCAAAATCTCAATCATTGAAGTACCTTCAAGTACGTATTCGGAAATCAAATGCTGTGTAGTGTCTTTGTTAACTTGGGTTCATGAGTCTTTTGTTACTATTGTACTATATAACCTTACTAGGAAAAATAACCGCATAATTTATCCATAATTATTTCCATTTATTATTTATAATACTGCAAATTATCTTCGCTTATGTGAATTCAGTGATTACATTTTTACTGTTTTGTCCTTAATTGACCCTAACGGGGATTGTCATTATGGTTTTGAGGTGCTATAGATCTTAATTAATTAATATATAATTTTAAAAATTATAATACAAATATTATTTATTTCTTGAAAAATTTTAACCTAATTTTAAAAGTATAATTTTAGATATGCTTGGTATTTGATGATGCTTCGCCACCTCACCTTCGCTGTATACCGTTATGCATGCCCCGGAAACTGTGTGCCAAATCAAAATTCCAGCCACCCAAGAGAGAGATGGTTCACGAGTTGGTGAGCTTTCTAGAAGACCATCTTCATTAGGATAAAAAATACGGGTCAAACACTCACCAACTCCTTTACTCATTAATTACTGATTTACTTTTAATGCCCTCTAAAATTCATGGTTTTATTAATGGCCTAATCTCTGGTCTATTTAATGGGCTTTCAATCCTAGCCATGCATTTCTCGTGACAAAGAAGACTGGGCCAAGAATTGACAAGCCACTTTTAGTGCATTTTGTTCGCATTTTCTTCCCCCTATCTTTACTCTCCCACCCCCTTCCACCGACCTGAGTTCAATCCAAATATTATAAGACATATTAAAAAATTAATTCTCTCAAACCTTCTATCTTCATTCTTATAATTTGAATTTAAAATTTATGATTAACAAAATAAAACGAACTTCCTTCCATTATTTACACACAAAATATTTCAATAAAACAAGGATAAATTAATTCAACTTTAAATAAACTTATTTAAATTTCTATACAACCACAATATAATAAGAATAATCAATGAAGAGTCGAAAGATGAGTATTAAATCTGTTAATCAAATTTTAGTTTCGAAATTTAAAATAAAAAAAATTATATTAGAAGATCCATTTCCTAAATAGTACATTCACATATATTCAAATCGGAGTAATTGAAATATAACTATAAACACCATAATAAAAAAAAAATAATGAGAATAAACTTAATATGTGCATTTTCTAGTTAATTCTCTCTCTCTCTCTCTCTCTCTCTCGGCTATATGCATGTTTTGTGATTCATCCTTAAACTTTAATTATCCAAAATCCTTTATTAAATAACACTTTTGAATCCAAAAAAAGAAAATGGTCTTGCAGACAAATTCCCATATTGCGGCACCATATATCATTAAAATCTAACCGAAAAACAAAAACCATCATCAATATTTTCTGGACACAATAAAATCTTCTCGTTGTAGTTATTTTTAAGGTCAATATTAAGTTTTCTAGGTCGGCCACAAGCGTTGATCAAAATC
The DNA here is from genome assembly GCA_033439265.1 of Dillenia suffruticosa. Taxonomy (NCBI): domain Eukaryota; kingdom Viridiplantae; phylum Streptophyta; class Magnoliopsida; order Dilleniales; family Dilleniaceae; genus Dillenia; species Dillenia suffruticosa. The sequence continues at coordinate 16,787,357 of JAVTVX010000005.1, read as the reverse complement.
GAGAAAACTAGACCCCCCCGAGGAAGACTTGCGGAATGAATATCAGTGTCTCGCATAAAACCCAACAACAATTGGAACAATTAGAGTTGCTTTGCTTTGCTCAAGAGTCTGCGTCAACAGTTGCAAGTCCTTGTCTCACCCGTTACCCAACCCTTCATCCACATTTTTCTTCATTGGGGTTGGTAGAATATTGGCTTTTTTGAACATAAGTTCTATCAATGAAATGTCCATTCTTTGAACTCAAAAAAGAATAATTAAAATAATAAATTTTAGGAAGTAATAGCCTACAGATCACGGGTCAAAAAGATATTCAGGTGAATCGCCAGATCAATTTGATTTTTCTGACGTAATTCCAAATTAAAGGTAACACAATGTCTTCATTCACAAAATTTTACCATTTATTTCTTAATAAATTTTAGTTATCATAAAATTCAATTAAACTAATGTTGTTATTTTATTCATTAATTTTTTTTTTAATATTCTTGACGTACCCATTTTTCTTTCTGCTCTAAAACAAAAGCTCCTTTCCTTGTCTGCATGTCAAAAATCATCTTTTGCGGGTAGATAAATATTTTAACTCGGTAGCTAGGTAGGTCTAGACTTTGAAAATGGGGTAATAGGTTTGTCCACTTACGTAATAATATCATTCCTTGCCTGTTTGGTTGCTAGGTGAAATTTCTGAGAAAAGGTGAAAAAAAAAATCATCATGTATTGACTTAAAAGTTAGTCTAATTTCCAGACTTCTTTTCGGGTTTATAAACTATAGGGACCGGATTCGATTGCAATATGGTAGAATCAATGCCGTGTCATCTCCGACAACCGATTTATAGCATCGGAGGAAATTTTGAAGTTGAGGGACTGTGGAAATAGTCTTTCTTAAAATGGGTCTATTCATATCTGCCAAACGAGTTTAAAGTTGGTATTAAATTGTATGCATTTGAAGCATTGCTCTAAAATAAATAGTAAGAATTAGGGATGCACATTAATATTAATCAATTTAATTTGATTCTTTTATCAAACTGTAATTTTATATTGTCGAATAGATCAGAAAACAATTGGATGATGACAAAATTATTAAGAATTTTTGCTTGAACCGTGTAGTTTTTTTTTTTTTTTTTGTTAGTGCTTATTTTCACCCAAAAAATAAAAAATAAAAACTCCAACTTGTAAAGGAACCGCCGGTTTCTTCATGTGTTAGGGCTTCATGGTTCAACGATTTCTTGATTGGTTCCGGTTCACCATTTGGTTAAACTTGGCCGGGCCTCAACCGGCCCTTGTCCCCAAAGGACAACCTAGTGGTCACAACCTCTCCCATAATCTGAAGATCTCAGATTCAAATTTTTATATAATAATAAAAAAAAAATCAATTCTCGATCAATTTTTCGATCCTTTGTTTAACCGTGCCAGTTTTGGATCAAACACGGACCATGGTTAAATCCGCACTAACTTGCATAACTAAATTTAACTAAAAAAATGCAAGAAAAAGATAATTTTTTTCTTTATATATATAAAAAAGAATAATTTTAACTGTTAAGCTTGTTGATCAATTTTAAATTTTTAGATGGCCCTTGCAACGGTTTATTTTGGAAGAAAACATTTCATTAGGTCAAAAATTTTTAAATATCAAAAGTTAATTATACAAATACCAACCCCACTTTTAGCATTTGTTTAACAATTACACCCACATCATCCGGCCACCCGAACAATCTTAGTTATCACCACGTTGGATAAATGCATATGTTGGAAATGTTTCTTATAAATGCATATGTTGGAAATGTTTCTTATTTCAGCACCCAAGAAAAAAGAAATGTTTATTATTCACTTTTTGGTATATTATAAGAAAAACAAATTATTGTCCTCCAGAATAGCCGAGGGAAAAAGAATTCTTATTCAAATATCTCCTTTGAGATCCAGTATCACGAGTATATGTATTTCCGTTACTTTTACGATCCCTATGTAACTAAAAAAAGCAAAAAGAAAAAAAATTATGAAGAAAAAAGGTCAGAAACAATAAATTTATAAAATCTTGAAGTAATGTTAGATAAATTAAATGGACAAAATTTTATACACAATTGATATCAGTATTTTTCAGCTAATTTTTTTTAAAAAAATATTAAAAGTAAACTTATAATTGATTAAGGATACGTTAATATATATATATTATCATGTAAAATTTAATTCATTTAATATATAATTCATTAATGTATTTAATTCATTCGATTTATAATTTATTAAATTTTTTAATGTTGTCTTTTTCAAAGCTGGAGCTGCCATCATTATCAATTTGATTTATTCTGCGGTTTCTCTTAATAGGTTCCATTATTACAGTGAACATAAACAATGAAAGTACTCTTTTGGCCTATAATAGTAGGAGGTGTCAAAAGCTTCTCGATACTTCCCCAAATGCAGGCATATAATACAATACAAGCAAGCACTTGTGATAATTGGGAGATCAGTTGTAAACTTTAATGATTTCAGATTGAACAAGTAATACGCATAAAAACACTTGCTAATAGAGGACTTCTTACACAAAGTGTAAGCAAAGTAGGTATCACCATTTTTTTTTTTAATTAGAAGTCGAAGACTCATGCCTCTTTTGGATATTATGAAAAACATATTTTATCTGTTATATAATAATCAGATTAATTTGTAATTACAATACAAAAAAAATATATTTATAATATTTGGATGATACGCAATTGCTATGAGTAGATTTAAATCGGCGACCATGTGAAAACAGAATAAAAAAAATTATTTTGCATGTTTCGGAAGCACTTATAGAATATTTTTTCTAATAAAGGTGAAACATGGGGTTGGGAGATAGAAGAATCCTTATGGAGATTTGGGAGGGCACTGAGCGACGTGAATGCTGGATTTGGTGACGGCTACACAAAACACCCACCACAATTTTCCTTTTGTGGGGGATAATAAGCATTGAAAGATACTAATTGGAAAAAGAAAAAGTAGGATTAAAGCCTTGGAGGTGTGGCATTTGTTGTGCCTCAAAATGTGGCTATGGCAGACAACAAATTTTGCTTTCAAGTTTATATAATCAACACTTGGGCTGCCGACTGGACTCGGTCATTTTTTACTCGATCAAGAGCCATGAAGAAATGATCATAGCCACTGTTTTTATTTTATTTGGCTCCGTAAATACCCAATAGTGTAGAAATTGATTATTTTCAAGATGCGGCATGCATCACATGTGGTTAAAGCATCAAGATTATGATTTTTTAATATTCTCTAGGTATGAGAAGGAGAGGCTAGAAATTCAAACAACGAGCTGATCATTAAATAAAAAAAAAAAAGGAAATTCAAACAACGAGCTAGGGCCTTTTTTTGGGGTTTATTGGAAGGGTCACGTGCCCTTTTCTTGGTGAGAAGGGTTTTTTTTTTTTTTTTTTTTGTCCACTAAATATGGTCCACCGTCGAGAATCCAAAGTTTTGTTCTGATTAATTTCAACCGAGTTACTGTCAGGTCTCAATCGGGAGGGAGCTCTTCTATTATCGTTTTTGTCACTACCAAAAACTTAAATCTCGATTTTTATATAGGATGTTAGTGTTTTTTTTTACTAAACTTAAACTTTGGTGACGAGAAGGGTTATACGCCCTACTATAGCTGGACGAGATATAAGGTTTGTTTTTATTTTGGTATATCGGGAGGTTTGAATTCAAATCCTTTCTAAGATGAGAAAGACAAAACCAATTGAGTTAGAGCGCAGACAAGATATAAGGTTTCAATCCCCTCACCAGTTATAAGGGCAAAAATTTGTTGGCATAATTCAGCCAAGTAGCCAATAATCTACTGTGATCTCTGGGTTAGAGCATTTTGCAGGCAAATAGCCAATAAGCTGGGCTGCCCTAATTTTATAGAAAAGAAAAGAAAAAAAGAAAGCCGTTTCGAGACCCGTCACCTAAGCCCCACTACGAGGGCCCCACTGACCATTTCAAGAGCCCAAGATAGCCTAACAGAGCCCATTTGTGCCCAGTGGACCTCTTTAATTAACAACGTTCGTTTTGGTCTCCGAGGGAGGAACATGTAAAAAGGGTGGCTGTTGGGTTGAGCCGTGAAGAACTAGCCTGTAATCGTTGCACCGAGAGAACGAGGTGCTCGCCGCTCTGTGGAGCCTGCGTCACGCGGTTCCCTCCACTATAGAACTTTCGGCCCAGTGAATATGATCCCACGTGAGAATTAGACCTCAGGCCAAAGTTCGATTTAAGCCGTCAGGTACCAACACTCGCCGTTCCCTCTACCAACGTTGCACGGAAACAGAAACGAAAATAGGAATACGAAAATGTCTAAGAAAAAATACGAAAAAATAATACTTTGAAAAATATAGGAAACGAAAATGTGGACATTAAATATAAAAAAATATAAGAATTTTTATATAAATATTAATTATTTTATGAAAATAATATAATAATCATATTTTTTAATAAAAATATAAAATGATTAAATATATAATTATTAATTATTAGATAAATAATATAAAAACAAGAATTATAATTAATTAAATAAATAATTCATTAAATAAAGAAAAATATGTAAATATAGAAAATGTAAAAATTTTTGTATAAATATTAATTAATTTAATATATTGAAGCATTTCAAAAATAGAAAAACATCAGTATTAAGAAATTTCAATGCATCATAACCCTCTACTATCAATATTTGTTGGCGTAGGTGAGATGAGTATATTTGTTCCTTAATCGGGTTCGGAGTTCGACTCCCCCTGAGCATGGAAAAAACAATATTGGGAGATCCGCTCCCACAAAGTGGACCCTGCAGTGGTCGATCCAGATTAGTTGAGGTAAATTTTTAGATATTGGGTGGTGACCGATCCATGATACCAAAAAAAAATAACCCTCCACTCTAAAGCCCACGGGCGCTGGGCTACCACTCAAAGCCTACGTCTAACCAAACTGGAGTGGGCGCCCAGAAACTTAACCCACAGGCCCAATCTGTATCAAGGCCCACTCTGTGAACCTAATGCCCTCGCGCGAGTTACCCTCGCGCGAGTTGCCCTCGCGGGTCGACCACTTTCTATTGGATTTCACGTTTATAAATATGTTAACTAACCGGTGGGGAGACTATTTTTTTTTTTTTTTTTGTTTATAGTGAGATTCGAACTCGAGTCTATTATAAGGGAAGAGAGATTGTGTCACTTGAGCTGAACCTGTACCGGTGGGGGAACTATATACATACGTAGGAGAGGAAAAAAAAAAGGATCATGAAAATTATCAAGGGCTCAATAGGAGGATAAGAACTTTTATTTACAAGTAAAATCTTCAAAACCAGCACTCTTTAAGTATGTTTTGGCTATTTCTTCGTATGACTGTATCAGGGTGAGTCTTTTTTTATATATATTATACCAACTGATATCCAAATTTATATTCTGATTAATACAATTCGAGACTTGCAATGATTCATTTAAGGGGCTACCCTCTCACGTAGTCTGCTCTTTGCACAAATCGAGAGTCAAAACCGAGATTTTAGTTAAGAAATTTAACATTATATCTCACTAAATTAATTGACCGTTGGTATACCTTGTGAATTTCTTGTAAAGTAGTAATACTTTGCACCTTTGGCCGATCCTTTTCTGTCCCTCAAGCATTGATTCTTAATTTTTGGTATCCGAATTTACAAAAATGATGATCAAAATAAATAATGATTATTTATATTTTTTTTACTATTTAACATGAAATACCTCTCGCTTGGTGGCAATCTTTATTAAAAGGAAGGAAGGTACCCCAGAAGTTAGGCAGAACAAATGATGCACAAATCACATGTTTGGGATCGTTTGACCAAAGCATAACTTGGGAAAGGATTAATTCAAAATAAGATATAGAATAATCGAACATGATTGTGGGTTTTATTCGACCATTTTTCTTCTCAATAAACCTGTCGCTATCTTCTTCCACGTAGCCTATTTGAATAAAATTGCAGTTTCATTGTACCTTTGTTCTAACAAAGAAGAAAAGAAAATGCAATGGGTGTCTTGCATAAGCGTCCACGGCCATGATGTTCCCTTGGAAGGGAATAATATCTCGAAAGGGCCTACGTAGTTGATTCAAAAGAACCCCACGTGTTCATGCATCCCACAGTAGAAACTACCTTGTTTATACATTCCAATGACCCACTTGCTTGTTCTAGAAAATATGATTTTGGAATCGAAGAAAATGTTAATGGGCTCCTTCGCGAAAGTTGTAGGGAAAATTTAATTGAATTTAATTGAGATTTTTAATATAAAAAATTATACAATAATAGAAGCATGTGAATATAGACTCAAAACTAAGATTTAGCTCGTATAATGAGATAGTCAATATAGTGAGATGAAATATTAAATTTTTTAATTAAATATCTAATTAGAAACTTAATAATGAAAAATTATACTGAGAGATCTACTCATAAATAGAGTCTTCGCACACGCTTAAATCTGATTAATTAAAATATAATTCTAGATATCGATAATTAAAAAAAATCAGCTGCTAAGGCAAAGATAAAAGTCACCGAGTGATCTGGGAATTTCACACAGAGGTGCTCTCACTCAATGGGTCAAACATATATCAAAGATATCTGGCGTACAACTAAGGCCTGTAGATTTTTTTTTTCTAAATACCTAACTTTATTTTAAAAAATAAAATAAAAATGAGTTAAAACGTAAGAAAATTCTCCCATAATAATTGAATTCTTTGATTAATGTTTTGTCTGGTTTTGTGGGATACTTGACCAAATATAGGAAGATCTTCCCCAGATGAAGAATCTTCAAAGCTAGGTCGGCCAGAAGATTATGTGCAAGGATCTCTTCTTTTAGAAAATGAATGCTTAAAAAGAAATCTAGAATATAGACAAAAAACAACAATTGTGTGGATCACAACGTGTGAGAAGAGTCATATTTTGTTACATAGTATGGTAGTATGGTTTGATGGGTAATATCATTAAAATCCAAACGCAGATTTAGGCGTGTTAAAAGCTGATTGGTTGTGGATTTATTTAATAATAATAATAATATTATTATTATTATTATTATTAAATTTTAATTCTATCTCTATCTACATCCTTGCTTGCGTGTACCCAAAAAGTGGGTAAAAGATTTTCATGGTGTTGGGTTGTCAGGAGAGAGGGCTTGGGGTGACGGAGAAGGAGGCAAAGGAACACTTGGTGAGTTGGTCGGCTACTTGTACCAACAAATACACTAAATTTGGAAAAGACTTGCTTTGCTACTGCCTTATATGGCTCCACTCTCAAAAAGCACCACAATGAAGGAGTAAAATAGTAATCCTTTTCATAAATATCTCCTTTTTTTGACAAATTATTATATATATATATATATAATTTTGACTTCGATTTGTTTTGATTTTTAGAAGGTAGAAAGTAATTTTCGACAAAAATATAAAAGAAGAAGAAATTATTTCTCAAAATTTCTTGGATAAAAAGTGAATTTTCGATGAAAGATTTTTTTTTTTTTTTGGTTTAAATCATTCCGTGAGTAATCAAATTAATCTTGCCATTCAAAATCTAAAATAAATTCTTAAAAAATTTTAAATGATTAAATAGTAGAATAATTTTTTTAATAAAATAATATCGATCAAGACGATAGAACGAATAACTTTTTGAAATATCCCAGTAAAAGTTTCTAGAATAATTTTTGCACATGTCGTGTTTTTGTTCTATACAATAGCTGGGCCAAATAACAAGGTTTTGTCATGCCTAAGATTTGCTTAGAAAGTTTTTTGCAAGTAATTTAGGCAGAGAGAGAGAGAGAGAGAGAGAGAGAGAGAGGCGTGTTTGAAGAGAACATTAGACAAGCCAAGTGACAAGGACGCAGGAGCCATATGCATATGGTTATAGATTCAACAAGAGGAGAGGGAATGCGTGTCTTAGCTTGAAACTCGTGTGTTTGAGAGTGAGCCAGCTTCAAAGAAAAGCCAACATCTCCCTTCTGAGATTTTCCACAGATGGAGAGATTGCCACGATATCTTCTAAGCCTAGCCCAGAAAACGTATCCTAGAAAATCTGTAATCCACTTAACTTCTGACCTACATTAACATGCAAATTTTTATAGATAAATCTTTAATGACCCGATAGGTGATCAAAGCTTAGGACTTTAACATCTTATAGAAAAGGTGTTGACATCTCATTTTCTTTTCTCTAATTCCCCCACCGGCACCCCGAGTGCACAACACCCAAGACAAGGCAAAGACAGTACCAAAAAGTCAGGCAAGATTCGGATCCACTAATGGACATGGTACACGTGTTCTATGGTCCAAATTTTAAGAACATGTCATTACACGAGAAACCCGACTTGGGACCTTCTCTTCTGATTAATGTTTGAAGTAGATTTCTGGGCGAAAAATTTAATTTTAACTACCACAACCATAACTTGGACTTTTGAACCCACAAGAAACATAAATTTTTCAACTCCGGTGAATATTTTCGAGTCGGTCACAAACAGTAATAAAACCAAATAAAAAAGTAAACTTTTTTTTTAAAAAAATAATTTCTAACATGCATTACATGCAGAAATATGTACTTAAAAAATAAGAGAAAATAAAAATAAAAATTCTTAAACGAGTATTTGGATTGAATCAGAGTGTGAGGAGAAAGTAGAACCATGTGTTTGTCTAATTCTCTTCCTAATAACTCTTTATTTTTTTGTGTTTTATCACTCGTATCCGGAATTATATATCAATTAATTCGATTCGAACTATAATCGGATCCAAATTAAAAATGAGTTCTCCCAATATAATTTTTTTCATTTTGATGTATCGATTCAAACTATAATCAGATCCAAATTAGAAATGAGCTCTTCAAGTATAATTTTCTTCATTCTTACGTGTCAAATCCAAAATCATGATTAGAAATTCTAATATTCTTCCCATAAATCAACCGTCAATTGATAGTAAATCTTAAAGTATGTTAATGTTACTTGTGTTCTTCTTCAATCAAGGTGTGCCATGAAAAATCAGGTTGATTAGGGTTAAATATGTTATGGCTTGTCGGGTGCAGAGGCTTCGTTATAATCTAGGGGCAATTTAAGGTCATTTCTCCTTGTCTTTTTCAATCCAAACACCCCTTCCAAAAGGGGGAAAAAAAAAGAATTCTGGTCAAAAATCCAATTACGCATGCGACTTCGCGTAAAGGGGCAAATAAAAATTTCTACACATTTCAATTTCAAACTCCCGCATGTGGAATAGGATGGGTCAAACTTACATTAGGTGCACTATAGTTCCTAACACCCTCCCTATAAAAAAAAACCCTCCCCTTCTCTAATTAAGCACCATTGCATATATATGTCCCACCCAGAGAGAAATTGAGAGAGAGAGAGAGAGAGAGAGAGAGAGAGAAGGAAAAGAGCAAAATGAAAATGGTTGTATACTTGAGTTCTTTATCAAAACAAATAGAAAGCAAGGAAGATAACGATGAGGATGAAAGCAACAACGAATGCAAGAAAGGGCGGAAAGACTGCACAACGCTAACAGTGTGGAGGAAATCCCTTGTGTTCAGTTGCAATGGGTTTACAGTGATCGATGCTCGTGGAGATTTAGCGTATCGGGTCGACAACTACATCGGACACCCTCGTGAACTCACTCTCATGAACGCTTCCGGCAAACCCATTCTTACAATGATTCGTCGTCGCAAGGTACGTTCAAAAGACATTACTTGCACATAATTTTATTTATGTATGTCTAAGTCTAATAATTTGCTCCAACCCATGAATTTCATTTTGCAATTTTATTATCAAAATACCCTATTATTTTTGGAGCTACGTGGTGATCTGAGTCTAACCAATCCTCGAGTCCTCACACAAGACATTAATGACAAGCTGTTTACAACAGTGTATGCCCTCGGAGAATGGTAATTCAATAATTATAGAATCCGTGGTAGAACTAAATTCTGATTATTCAAAATTTTTAATATCCTCCAATCCTATAAGTAACGACGGGCATGATTGAAAATTTCTTATGAGTCATACTCTGAGGAAGTGCTTGTCAACCTAATCCAAACAGGTGATTGCTTGTTGCACTAATAATTTGGGTGGCATTATATATATTTTATAAAAAGAAAGTGAAATTAAAATTTTATTTTTGAGAGATAAAATATAATATCGATTTGAAATTATAATTTCAAGGTGTAAAAGTTATAAAATTTAGAAGAAAAAATAACATTTGAAGTATTTTATTTAAAAAAAAATCAAGACATAGTTGCTTCTGCCCCTCTCTTCGCGCCTAAAAGCTATCTATCACTCTAATTTTTTCTATCTATCTCCGTGGAAAGAAATCTGATCTTATTTCTTTTTTTTCAAGGCTAAAAGATTTTTTTTACTGCTAAAAGATTTTTTTTAATTAATTTTATGATTATTAAGTGTAAGAATGATAATAAAATTATTTAGGTTAGCTTATATCAATATTCTAGAGAAAATCAGCAAAAGCATTGGATTTTGAATTTATCTCATCAATGTATTTACTTATTTTTTTGATTGATTGGGCAGAAGCTGAGATTGCTAGATGATTGGCTGGTGTATGAGGGAGAAGTCACCACATCGTCATCATCAAAAGAAGCAATTTTTTGTGTAAGGAAACACATTAGCATTTCCAACTCAAATGTGATAGCACAAGTTTTCGAGATGCAATCGGACAAGAAAAATGCTGCATATGTTATTGAAGGATCATTTTTGCATCGATCATGTCAAATGTTGGACAAGTCGGGAAGGGTTGTGGCTGAGATTAAGAGGAAAGAGCCAACAAACTGTGGGGTCTCTTTTGGGTTTGATGTTTTTGTTTTGATAGTGAAACCTGGTTTTGATCCTGGTTTTGCGATGGCCATGGTTTTGCTATTGGATCAAATGTTCTCCCAAGGTTTGTTTTAACATTAGGGGAATAGCCGATTAACTTCTAAAACCCTCCTATATCTGATCACAAAATGCTATTTTTGAGATTTTCTTATGGGTTTGTTTTTCTTGCTTCTCAAAGATAACTAAAATATAGAGAGGACTTGGTTCTACGAGATATAGTTGGGTTTCGATCCTTTTTCGAATTGGCTGATGTAGACAAAGGGGTAGTTTGATCATTTTCTCTTTCTTTTTATTTTTTTATAACTAATTTCAGAATTGGAAGAAAATTGTTACTATACGGCTGTCCACTCGGGGACTTTCTCTTTCCTTTTTTATGTATATACCAATATGTTTTTGATTGTATGCTTAAGTATGGACTGGTGATTCAATGCATATAATCTAGTTTTCCGGGGCAGGTTAATTATTTTCTGCTAAGATCAAGTACTTAAAACAGCAAAACATTGATGTTCTCGATTTTGTATATCACGAGACACTCAAAAGTGCTAAAGTGTTATATTGTGATTTGATGGCGTTGTCTTGCTGCAAAATACCATGCAGCAAGTCTAAAATTGGGACTCAACTCACTTAAATTGGTCAGATTTTTAATAAAATAATTCTCAATAATGATAATAATTTTAATCATTTATACAAAAATTAATTTTTAATGTAAAATTATATACTTATTATTATTTTTTATTATTAATAAAATAAAATAAAAATACCAAACAACATTTTTCCCGGCAAAAGTCGTATCATACGAAAAGTCAAGAAGTGGAAGAAGAAAAACCGAAGTGTGATCACCAGTTGCTGGCATTGCTCTCTCATGTGACCTGAGCCAAACCGAATTTAAACTCGAAGGATGAGAGCCCTGCCTTGCAGTTCACTTAAGGCCTACTAACAATCGTTCAAGTTTTGCTTAGTTTCTAGTCCCCTGCAACCCGGAAGAGAGAGAGAACCCCCCGGGGGGGGGGGGGAGGGGAGGATAAAGAAGACGAAGGAGGAGAAGAAATTTCCATTGCCTTAAGAGAATGCTCTACACAAGGCAAAGAATTTTTGTGCTGCTACAACTGGACCTCGTTTACTGTTACAACAACACTAGAACACTTGTATGTCACTTCCTTCCAAAAGCCCTTTCAACTCGAATCCGATTCTACCCTCTAATATGATATGTACAGATGACCAGTGTGAACAGCAGGAAATGCCAACAATTCACATTTAAAATGAAGGGGAAAAAAAAAAAGTGGGCTTTTGTTGACTACAATAGCTTACTACCTCCGGCTAGCTCCTGTTCCAATCCATGGGAACTAATTTCCTTTGATGCTGCCGACTGTTGCTGGGTTTGTCTGAGACCCTCGAAGACGAGGTCATCATGCATGCCTGCTTTATAATGTTAGTAGTAGTAAACTTTGTTTCTGATTCCACCTCACGAACTGATTTCAAAGGCGATGATCTACTTGACCTGGGAGCAGACCAATTTATTGGTCCATTTTTTGCATTGTTTATATGATCTATTTCTTTTCTTCTTTCCGTTGTCAAGAGCTTTGGCCTCTTCAAAGGAAATATCTGGTCTGAACCGTGAACTACATTTGCAGAACCTATTCTGGAATTTGATGAAGCTAGCTGTCCTTCAGGTTCATCAATTGATTTTGCCTTGCGAGCTTTCATGACCTTCTGTGACGGCTTCTTTGGCCACTTGATCATGTCATCTAGGTTTTGCTTCAATGCTTGTTGTGCAATGTCGACAAGTGTCTGGGCAGCTGCTAATACCCTTGGCGAATCTCCATCTGTCAAAAATGAGATAAAAGCAACACCAAACAAAAAGACACTTGATCAACTTTTGCAAATTCTAGTAGGCATCAGAAGGATCGCACTTCCCTACCATATGAGATAATGCACTAGGAGCCATAAAAACAATAATTAACAGCAACATATGAAATCAACATTGACAAATTGATTAAGGTGTTGAGTGTACCCCATGGAGTGATGTACGTCTATCAAAAACCAAACAGACTTAATAACAAGGCAAAACAAGATTCTAGGCAGTACTTGGTTCTAAAAAATAAACAAGCTATTAGAACACATTCTATTATGAGGGATGCAAATACATGACTGTAGTCCATAAAGTCAAGAATTCTTCGGCTCTTATATCTCTCCTCCCCTCTTTATTCTCTTCCTAAACCTTTTCCTACCTAGCCAGTGGCCTGGCTTCCAGAATATCATCTGCATACTAGGGACTGAGGTCTTCTCTTTCCCTCTTTATGTTCCCTCAAAGTTACTTTTCCTAATCAGTGTGCACAGCCTAAAAGCATGCCTCCTTGTGCACCATATGAGTACAGGACAAGTAACAACGAGCAACAAATCATTGAAAGCCTAGAGTCAGCGTGCAAACAGAAATAAATAATATTTCAGATTGCTTCAGTATTCCACGATTTCTAAAGTATAAAAGAAAACCCCAATTGAAACCAAATACATCGAAATAGCATAAATGTGTTAATACACTAGAAAAGGAGGAAATTTCATAAAGGAATTGGTACCAAATAAATCCAGTTGCACTCTCACCTGAGGTGATGTGGGAAGCTAAAGAGCAAGTTACGGATGAGGATGATTCTTGTGGATGCCAAGGAGCTGCAGAAGATGCACGTGAGCCCATAATTTTTATTACAGAGCCTTTAATAGGAACTAAACTATGATCATAAGACAGTGATTCTAGGTTGGAATAACAGTCCGTGACTGCACCAAGAGAACTAGCTGTATTTCCTACTCTCTTCCACCTGCCTAGGCAGGTGCTCCTACTATTTGATAATTTAGCAGAATCTGAACCAGACTTGAAGTGGCCACCGAAAGCATTAGACCAAGAAAAGGGTGGCAAGCTAGCTCGGTGAGACATTATCTTTCCTGTACGTGCATCAGATGAATATCTTAAAGATGCAGTGGCCTTGCTGGTATCCTGAAGCAGAACCTCCAAGTCCTTGGGTACAGAGAGTGCCAACTGCTCCAAAATATCTTTTGGTTGGCATAACTGGGAATCATTCATTTCAGCCAAGCTTTCCGGCTTGCTACATGAATCTTGATTCTGTCAAAGTACATGAGATATTTGACAATCAGTTTACAAAACAACCCTTTATAAAGAACGGACTGAAATCGAAAATAAGAGAAAAAGTTTAAAATGGATATTAAAATAATGATACCCCTCCATAAAGCCCAAGGGAGTATCAAGGGCACTAGCACATCACTCCCTGTTGCAAATATATCAGGGCCACAACCCAGTCTCTAACATGGATCTCCAAAAAATAACAATAATAATAATCATTCTGGTTAAAAATAATAACCACCAGACAAAAAGTTGATAAACAAATTTGAATATTCTTCACCCCTTCTGATGGAAGTCGGTAATAAAACTAAGGGGACAATGTTTTTACTTCCTCATCTCTTTTAGCAAGCAGGAAGGGAAAGGCCAAGGGAAGAAAAATCTGACAAATTTTTCTACTTCATGGCGTGATTTCAAGAAAAAACACTATAACATCGTTTCCTCTTTCTCCCTCTGCCCCTCTCATCATTATTTACTTTCCCTCTTTAACCATACTGCATGGCATCTCATCGCTAGGTCTCCCCATCCTTCCCTTCAGCTACCCAATGTTAAGAGACTTGCAGTAAGACAAAGAACCGTAAGTCCTTTGAGAGAAAAAGAAACGGATTGGCATTTCTATTTTCAATTTGTGCCTTGCATAAATCTACACAGTAAGTGCACCGTGAGTTAATATCACATATGCATCATACTTGCACTTGAAACCAACCTTATCACCATCTACAGCAGAGGTAATTCCTTTGTCAGCATCGGTGGGGTCGGGTACAGACAAACCAGAGCATAATAGGCCCATGGGCATTTTGCTGTTGGAGCCAACATCAGTCTCAGCAGAATTTGCAGATCGTATACGCCTGAGCTGAAGAAGAGAGCTAGCCTTCTTCACTGAATTAAGCAGGTTGTCATTTGAAATTGCTCCGCTCTTCCCCTTATCTATTCCTAAACTGGAATGCTTGAAACTGCCAGCGAGAAGATCATCCAATGATATTTCATCCACAAGCTTTGTGACATCATGAATGTCTGACTTCAAGCCATATATTCCTGTCATATTAGCGTTTACAAGAAAGAAAAAAAGACAAAGAAAAAGAAAAAAAAAACAGAGAAAATCATGCATCAGCACTAAATGGTGGTGAAAGTAATGAAGCAAGCTAAACAAACAATAGCACATAACAGTAACTGCTCTACATTGATGAAGTAGTACTATGTAACTTGATGAACAAAAGATTAAGCACAAAATTGTGGTGAAAGTAATGGATTTTAAATTCTATATGTATAATCCCTTCCTATTCCCTTCATGCCACAAGTTTAAAACAAAAGATGATATCTTATTTTCCAATTTTTCCTCTGTTTTCAACAACAACTCAAAATAAACCCATATATGTTCATATATATATATATATATATATATATATATATATATATATCCAATACTATTGGCTGGTGAACTAGGAGGGAGTGAGTGAAGCAGGCAAGAAATGCAACATATGAAAGATATGAAAGCTATATTAGCATGCACTATCATCATTCAGGTACTAACTAATCTAGCTTGTCAAGAAATCAAGAGATCAAAGGGAAAATATTGCTTTTTAGCGGTGTAATTGTCTACTGACACAAGATCTTCCAAGGAAGTCCCAGTGGAGCTACTTGATAACTGTATTATTTTAATTTCATGTTATTTTCTTTGGAAAATTATTCCTTCCGCTTTTTTCTTTTTTTTTGGGGGGTTAGCTATGGAGATTAGTATAATTTTTTTTTTCACTATAGATATATCTCCAATTCCTACTAAAAGCAAAAGAAAAATAACAAAAGGAACAAAGAGAGATTTAGCAAGGAACAGGAACCGAGTCATAAAATACATCATCAGCATGCAAATAATTGTGAAACTATATGCATTTAAGTAGAAATTCCGGATTCTCGTGGGCATGCCGACGTTTAAAATTTCATAATTCAATAAGCACTTCAAAAATCCTGTTTAGATCAGCCATCATGTTTCCGGTACCTGATACAGAACCACTCAGCTGACAGGTCATACCTAGAATGTTGTTCCCTCCACTAGCAGAAATGAAGCTCCCCAAACCAGTTTTCATGGAGAAAGAATCAAATCTGGACTTCATGGGAACCTTAAAATTTCTTTTCTCGCTTCGCTTGCCATTTAAGTTACTTTTTTGTTTAACAACCGGAATTTTCTCTGAGACATTAAAAAGAAACAGAAATGAGATCCGTAAGTTGCCAGCACATGCAAACCACAAATGCACTTGCAATCATGTTATTTGGAATAATAAAAAAAATTAATACAGATACCAATTCTGCAAAAATGGTAGCAGACTTGAATAGATACTCAAATGAAACCATTTCATAAGACAGCCAATGACCTAATGGAGAACGATATATATTCCTTGCTTGGAATGTGTATCTCACATTATAACCACGTGTTAAATATGAAAGAGAAGATAGAACACATCAACTGATAAAACAAAGCATCAAGAATCCAAAAACATAATATAGAATGAAGGAAATAAAGAGAGGTTGGAATGAGAGAATGAATCTCTGGGATGAAATCTTAACAAAAAGAGAAAGAAGATATCAACATCTAAGGGTGGGATGTGGACCATATATTTGGAAGTCCGGCTCTATAAAGCCTCTCATCTAACATCAGCATGTGAGGAAGTCTGCAGTAAACAACAGCATTGCCTAATGAACAAAACAAAATAAAGTTCATAATCCATCAATTTAATGTTAAAATTAGCTATTCCTTTTTTCAATATGTTTGTTAACATAATTAGCAGTGCTACCTCAATTTAGCGACAAGAGAATGCCAACTTCATGTTTTGGAACTTAACATTCTCTTTAACGCATTATTCAACACTTTACGGCACTTCATACATAGAGCATACACACGTGAAGTTACAAAAACCTCCACAGAATTTAATACTGCCCATAACTCTATTAGTTACCTGGGAAGGTGGATATTGATGAAGACGATCCAAGCTGGTCAGGCAAACCTTCTACACTATAAGCACTAGGTTGACTCACAAAATCCTCAACCTGGGCTGTGCATAGTCTCTTAGAGCAACCACTGCTATTTCTGGATAATTTTCCAGCTTTACGCTGCAACTGTTTACCCTCGGGTCTGGGTACTGATGGGAGCAAGCCACTCTGGCTAAGTTCATGAGGCTTGTTCTCCTCATGAAAACCATTTGGCTGGCTAGAATGCTTACAAGATTCATCATGTGGCATCTGGTTTCTAGAAGCAAATCCAGAAACATTAGCGGCAAGCGTCCCATCTGACGTAATCACGTTCCACAAGCCAAACATTAAGTACTCAAGCAGCACAAGAAAATAATCTGTATGAAATTTTACACAAACCAAATATTTAAGCAATTCTGACTTTAAGCTGCCCTACGAAGAGCCAATTAAAAATGTTAACTGGGAAAGGGCCTCCATAATGCATAAGCTCCCCTTGTTGAAAGGGGGATTTTCAGCTAAATGACTATACCAATTGAACCACCTGCCATTGGCAATGACTAGTCTGTGGTGGATTCCTTCCGCTACCCCCAATCCGAGGACATAAGAACCAGACATGAGTCTAAACAAGTGGACAAAAACCAAGAGCAGCCTACACTAATCGCACCCATAAGCAAGATAAAGGCATGAGGTGGAGTGGTAATACCAATCTGCCGATCTAAGATCCTCGGAAACACAATATTTTCACCAAATAAATGGTTTAAATCCTAAGAGCTCCACTCTTTGCTATGTTCGTTTTCACACAATCAACAAAATATCTAGCACAAGGACAATATTTATGTTCTATTTGCAAAACTCAAACAGCTAACTTCAACCAAGATCAAGAAGTCAAAAGGGCCGATGAAGAGAAACACGAAAATCGAGATCAAATTCACAGAACAACGAAACTAAGAAATCAAAAACAAACAACGGGAAAAACGAAGAAATTTCACCTTGATGAGTGAGCGAAGAGCTGCACCGATCGATCGAAGGACTCACAAGAATCGAAACACAATCCGATTCGCGACCATCTTTAACCCTAACCCTAGCAAAACCCTCCGTCCCCATAATCTTCGCTGAGACCGCAACTGTAACTGGGAACTCCAAAGCATCCATCCTCAACAAGCCCTAATTTCCATCATCGCCTTCCTCTTCTCAAATCCAAAACCCTAGACGCGGAAATCGAACCAGATTGAAGCGTTTCAGGCCTTAAAATTAATGAAAAACCTGAACTTGGTTCGGGGTTTGGGTAGAGAAAGAGGGGAGAGAGAAGTGTATTCGAGGAAAGAGAAACACGTTGCGGCGAGGAGAGACGGGAGTGGAGAGGATTTTTTAGGGCACGAAAATGTTGGTAAGAAGAGAGCAAGTATTTATAGTTTTCGGGAAAAGGTTTAGCGGTAAATGAAATTCTGCGTCGGTGACGAATATTCCGGTGACGTTACCGTCAGTCTAGTCTTCATTCTCTATCTACCTTTAGTTGGTAGTGTTAGAACGTAGTCATCTTATGGGGTCCACCTGGATGTTATCCGCAAGAATTCAGATACATATACATAGACAGAAAGAGAGAGGGGGGGGGGGGTGTGGACGTTACGGTGGGAACGAGAGACGGGGGAAGACTAACGGTCAACTAACGACGTTGTGTGTTAGTAGAATTATCGGATGTCTAACACGTGGCAGCTTTCCACAACCAAAACACTCTGGGGAAATTGTAGATTAACAATATTGAAAACAAAAATAAAAAGGTTGGGGCCTTATTAAAGATTTTTAAAATCCTCTTTTCCTAAATTGACCGATATTTTCTTTTTCTTTTTTTTTCAAAAGAAAACCGTAAAATATTTAATTTAAATTATAATTTTTATCTTTTTAATAAGTCTGCATCATAGCTTATTACGTGTATTTGTTGTGAGAGTATTTATATTATTTATAACGTAAAATAATTATTTAAAATTAAGAATTAATTGTGATTCATTCAATAATGATAAGTTTGGATTTGTATCTATTAAAAGATTTATTTAAAAAAATCACTTAAGGTTTTATTATTTATAAGTAAGATAACCATATATTTTTTTATCAAATTTGTGTGAGTCGTTTTAAATCCGGTTTGAACCTAAACGTTGTATCGAAGCAATTACAAATGGGCAGATACTTGTGCAGGTCTTTAGGGTTTGAATGAACTAAATTTTATAATTATATAAACGTAGGGCAAATAATTTATTTGCATTGGATGGAGGAGTGCTTTGCATCGAAAACTCAAAAGCATGAGGGACCAAGGGAGACCAATTGAATGCAATAAAGGTAAAAATTTACGAATCAAATGCAATGTCAACCCCTTTTAGATATGGTTAAGGACATTAGATTTATTTAAATAAAATTTTGAATTAATCATAATTTTAAAATTTTCTCTTAAGAATAAAAAAACAGACACTACAATAGTCGATTCATAAATTAAATCTCATAACTGTTCGAACTAGATTAATTGAATTTTTAAATACCAATAGTTAAATAAAAAAAAATTAAAGGTAAAGTCAATAATAGAATTAATCAAGTTTATGATTTGAGTTGAATTATATATTTTATAATAAAATATTTTGAAATAATTTTTTTCACATGTAAAAATAGTTTACAAAAACAAATTTACATGTTCTATGTTAATATTTATGAAATTATTTATACATTTAGCTATGCAAGCTTATTAAATAAAAATAAAATAAATTTACATATTCATAATCACATAAAAACAAAAAAAAAAACAAAATCTTTAATAGTGGTATGATATTTATTTATATTATCATTAAATTAAATTACATCACCAATTCTCAATTACAAAGAGAATTATAAAATATATATATATATATATATATATATATATTTTTGCTGAGCTCATCCTAATTAAAACTCAATCCTTTCGCTTGGAGTTGGGATCAAAGCTGTCAATAAATAACATACAATATGAAATTTAAAGATTCATTAAACTATTATAATAAATTAAATATTTATATAACGCTCATGCTTATAAATATTGTATTATAAAGTAAATTTTAAATATTTTAAAAATTAAATCATTTCTAACTTATACTTATAGTCAATTTTATAGTTTTTAATATATTTGTGAGCCTATTTATAAATTAGTAAGAAAATTAGAAATTCATTTTCTAAATAAATGCAACTTTAAACATATCGACAAAGAGAAAACGAGAAGAGAGGAGAATTTTTATATGGACAAGATTAGAATTGAACTAACGATATTTAGTGAGATATACTTTTTTAAATAGGAGGATTAAAAGAAAAAATTAATACTCAAAATCTCTTTAAAAGTATGTTATGCCTTCAAAACTTATAGACTTTAAACAAAACTTTTGTTTAGTTCTGAATAAACCTAAATTTGACTTATTTATAAATAGTAAATCACTCTCATAATCTAAAAATTATAAAGAAATTAATAATAATTACAGATTAAATGTATTGAATTTTATATCATAGTTTACATCATCATGCATTAATAATTATATTTAGAGTTTAAGATTAACACAAGTTTTACTTTAAAGAAATTATTATTATTGTTATTATTACTAAGGGCATTAAAAAGATAATATTTTAAACGGCCACGCAAGGTTTCCGATTTGAGCGGACGGAGGAACCCACGTGCGCGAGCGCTCTCCTTGTGCAGATAGGGCTCGCGAGGGCCCTTCTTTCGGTCTCCCCTCTTCCATTCGTGTCAAACCTCCACCCACCGAAACCCTTTTTAACGCTCCTTTTCTTCAATTATCAATTATATAGAGAGAGAAGAGAGAGCGTGGTCGTGCGTGAAACGGCGGCCCCGCACTCCAAACACAACCATTGACTCAAAATTTGGTTAGAGAGAGAAAGATAGAGAGAGAGAGAGAGAGAGAGAGAGAGAGAGAGAGAGAGTACAGTGCTTCTCGCCGGTGCTGGAGTCTTTATAAACCGCCGTTTCAAACAGAGTTTTAGGTGAAAGATTTCACCATCTCTCTATGTGTCTGCTTTCTTTGAAAGCGAAGAACTAGTCGTATTAAATTTGATTAGAGGGAGAGAGAGAGAGAGAGAGAGAGAGAGAGAGAGAGAGAGAGAGGCGAGGGTTAGGGTTGTGGTTTCGGTTGCAGTTGGAGATGGACGAGAGTTTGCTTGACGATATTATAAGGCGGCTTCTCGATGCAAAGAACGGTCGGACACCAAAGCAAGTTCATCTGACGGAGGCGGAAATCCGGCAACTTTGTGTGGCTTCTAAGGAGATCTTTCTCAGTCAGCCGAATCTTCTAGAACTCGAAGCACCCATCAAAATTTGTGGTAAAAAGACTTCTGCCAATCCATTTAAGTTGTTTTCCGTCAATTCTCTGGGTTTTTGAATACGGTTTCTTGTTCTGCTTATGTTTTGTTCGATTGCAATTGGGCGTTGTTTATTTTGAATGTTGGGTTTGATCTTGAAGTGGTCGTACAGGATTGAAAAGCGATAGTGTTGGGCTTATCTGGTGTGGTTTAGTTTGTGAAATTTCAGAATGTTTCCTATTGGTTATTTTTGTCAACAACCACTATGAGTAAACCAATTATGAGAGAGAGAGTAGTAATACTAGACCGGAAAAAGTCAATGGCTGAAATCACTAATCTACAATGTCTAATACAGTGCCGTTTTCACAACGGGCATTTCAATAACCAATGTAACTATGCCATTTTGGGTTTCACCAGTTTAGTCATTGATTTTTCCTTTTTTTTTTTGTCAAGTAGTCCAATAATGCAAGAGGGTAGGAATTATTTAGACTGAAATGGTGAATCCACATATTCTAACAAGGTTGTGGGATCCCTGGTGTTGTAAAGTTGGAAGATTTCACAACGGACATTTCAGTGGCCAACGGAACTATACCCCATTGGATTTCATTATTTTGGTCATTAATTTTTTCCCCTGTTAATCACAAACCATGGAGATTCTTTGGACTGTTGCTTGGTCCTTGTCTAGCCAAATTCCTTCGTTAGTGATGCTGGGGGCTATTGCTAGGGTGGCAACTTGAATCTTAAAGCCCAGAGAAACATGTGCTTTGCGGGCATTGGGACCCACTTGCAGGAAATGTACTCATTCGATTTAAGGCATTAGATTTTGCACGTAATCACCCAAGGCTTCTTTTGGAAATCATACATGAAATTGTTCAACACGTGGATTATTGTTGTCTCTCTGGAATTGACCTTGTGTCTTGATGCTAATTTAGGGTAAAAGCCTTCGTGCTAAGTTGGAATGTCTAATTTGAGAATTAGGTTTGTTTTGGATGAAGTCGGATGTCATGCTGTTTTGCATGATTAACGAGGAAATATTGTGGATGTTATAATAAGTACCGTTTTATTTAGCACGTAACCACATTTTTAGCCTGGTTCATCCTCTTACTCCCTCCCTCTCTCTCTCTCTCTCTCACACACACACACACACAAACACACACACACACCGATTATGTTTAATCCGGAGAAACTGTGTCACAGTTAAATGTCATGATATATATCTATAGATTATCTTAGGTTAAGTCAACTAAACCTTGCCAATTTGGTTTTGTCGCATCTCAATATTCCATGAGCCAAGAGCCTTATATTGATAAGGACCATCTTGTAAGTTTTTTCATGTGTTGCTAAGCCAACTCGAAGGTTTAATTCCTTATAGGCTTAAGCTTTCTTTTGTTTACATATGTATATGTACAAATATATTAACACTTCTTGCAAGGAAAGACTGCAAATATTCTCTATACCCTTTAGTGTTCAACCAGGAATCTTTCTGTTTCAAGCTTTCCTATCTACTTCATTTAGTGCTTTAGTTTCCGCCAGTGTTCCTTTACTAAAAATGACAAACTTAGTTGCTCCTATCTTTTCTTTCTATATCGGTGGGTTCATATAGTGCAGAATTCATTTCTCCACCTGTTAGTGGTGAATTAGTGGCAAGTTGATTTCTTTTTCAAATTTTAATTAGCTAAAATTTTTAAGATTAAGGCACAATAACTCAAATTAAACCAACATATTTTAGATATATATATATATATATTTATTTACTTATTTATTTATTTATTATTATTATTATTTAATCATCTCCAAATTTGTCTCTCAAATGACAGACCCTAAATGTTGGGATTAAGGCGCAGTTTGTTGTTGTTGTTGGCACAATAGCTCAATGCTTGAAATGTCATGCATGTTGTGATTTAAATTTCATTTTAGTCGTGCGAAAGGTAGATTGGGCAAAAATAGAAATTGTGTTATTTTTGAATGGTGTTGGGGGATTGGAGTTTTCTCAATAAAGAAAGGCTTACTGCATGAAAGTTAGAGTTTATGGAGAAGTCATGAAATTAAGTGACAATGAAAAGGACTGTTAAAATTTTCTATTAGGCAGGTATAGATTTAAAATCTTCTGGGCACATTAGCAGAAAATTTTGTTGATGCAACTTCTGTGCAGGCTTTACCATCTCGGTGTGTGTGGGTGTAAAGAAGATGTCTTAAGTGAGGAGAAATAAGGTAAGGATTGCAAGCTGGGATGGATTACCCTAGTGGTTCTCTTCTCTCCCTCTAGCTTTGCTTTGCTATTCTTTTCAATAAACCCTCGTCCCATTCGTTTGGTTTCAGTACAGCCATCCCTTCATATGGTCTTTTTATTGCACAATCAGTTTGTCCTTATAAAAGTTAGTAACTATCTTTACATGCTCTTTCTTATTTTTCTTTTAAGATTTCTTTGGGCAAGCTGAATTGATTGAGAGATGAGATTGCCCAAATGGCAAATTTGTGCTTGAACCTGGTTGGGCTTTCACTGAGTTCTGCACAACAGGGCTACATGAGCTTAACCTGTGGTGAATTTGGTTGATTAGTTATTTGTGTGATTGGAATTGATTGATACTAACTCCTCAGTATTTCTATCTGCACTTGAATTGTAAATTACTGTACCAATACGGTTCTTCTAGGTTGAAAACATGAACAGTGAAGTGGAGATTGTTTAGATAATGGGATCAAAAAGTCAAATTTGACCCACTGGTCTTTTGGGGTTTTTACTAAATATGTGCTAGTTAATTATGTTATTCATCTTGTGTGGCTTCTTAAGTTTTTTTGCTGCAGTAGTGATCCAGTTTGCCAAATTTGCTCATGGATATAGTAAAATATGCATGAAAGCTCTTGATGTGGTATATATGGTGTATGTTGCCTTCTGAGAAATTTAACACGCTGCCTTCTGTTCCACTTTGGCAGGAGATATTCATGGTCAGTTTTCTGATCTTCTACGGCTGTTTGAGTATGGTGGGTTCCCCCCTGAGGCAAACTACTTATTCTTAGGAGACTATGTTGATCGTGGTAAGCAGAGTATAGAGACTATATGCCTTCTCCTTGCATACAAGATCAAGTACAAGGAAAACTTCTTTATTCTTAGAGGAAACCATGAATGTGCTTCCATTAACAGAATTTATGGCTTCTATGATGAGTGCAAGAGGAGGTTTAATGTGCGTCTGTGGAAGATATTTACTGATTGCTTCAATTGCCTCCCTGTTGCTGCTCTCATTGACGAGAAGATCATTTGCATGCATGGGGGATTATCTCCCGATTTAAAAAATCTGGACCAGATCAGAAATATTGCTCGTCCTGTTGATGTCCCAGATCAGGGCCTCCTCTGTGACTTACTCTGGGCTGATCCTGATAAGGAAATTGAAGGCTGGGGTGAGAATGACCGTGGTGTGTCATATACGTTTGGAGATGACAAAGTTGCTGAATTTCTTCAGAAACATGATCTTGATCTCATTTGCCGAGCACACCAGGTAAAGATTTTGAAGACTGCAAAATTAATAGCAAACTATCTGTTTACATAACAGGTGTTCTTGCTTTGCGGATTACTCCCGACTTGGTATATGATACAATCTGATCAGGATGTTGATTAACCTTGACTCTTGAGGAAGTTGTTAGTGTCATCTGAACTTTGCATTTTGTCTCGAATTTTCAATTTGAATTTTCATAGAACTGAACTCGAGTTGGGGAGGGCATTTGTCAACTCTTTCCGTATCTGTCACATACATTCTTGCAAAACTTTGTGCAGGGATACATGAGCATATGCATGGATGGCAAAATGATTAATAGGAAGAGAGGTTGAGATATGTCTCTTGTTTACAAGCTTTTCTGTTGTTAAAAGTTGTAATACTGAACTTGCCCTCTCTGTCACACACAAAAGCACATAAAAGGTGATGGTTATGTGCTGTGGCATTTGACCTGCGGTATCTGTGTGCCTTTCAGGTTGTTGAAGATGGTTATGAGTTCTTTGCAAAGCGGCAACTGGTGACCGTATTCTCAGCCCCAAATTACTGTGGAGAGTTTGACAATGCTGGGGCCATGATGAGTGTAGATGATACACTGACTTGTTCTTTTCAGATCCTTAAGTCATCTGATAAGAAAGGGAAAGTTGGATTTGGCAGCAATATGTTGAGACCAGGAACTCCGCCACATAAGGTACAGAAGACTAACTGTAGCACAAAGCCCTATATATTGTAGATTTAAGAGTATTGGCTTAATATCATAATCAGTGTTGTCAAAGGTGATCCATGCTCTCATCCAAGTTACATTTATGCCTCATAGCCTCATTGAAGGCGACTTCAGGTGTTTTAGATGCTAAGGAGTCAAGGGGAGTGCCTTCTATTAACCTTACTAGTTTAAGTATGCTTTTCATATTCCTTTTTCCTTGCTAACTTCTTCTTTTGTTTAGTCCTTTTTGGTCTACTTTAGCTCCAAACATGTTCTTTTGTGTTTTTTGGTTCTTCTTTTGGAAAAAGAGTCCATGCATACAGCTTTCAAAATATTTGATAATGTGAAATTATATCCCATATTTCAGAGTATCTGGTGATATGGATCCTCTCTTCTTCTACTTCTCTTCATCATCTTATCATCATCATCATGTCTTACACTCTCTCTTTCCTCTTTTTTCTTAATGTTCGGTCATTATTTGGCTGTTTTCGTGCAATTTAAATAAATTGCCAATTTTGTGCTGTTTTCTTTTTGCACTAAAATTTTGATATGTCATCATGTATGCTATAATAAGGAATAAACTCCTATCCATTTGTGATCTGGTTAATGCTTATAGAGGTATTGTGCTTATAGTAAATTGTGAATTAGAAAAAAGGTATCTTGGTTTGTCAATGACCTAATCTTTCATTAGTTAACTTTTGCAAATTAAAGTTTTTCCTAAATGATTGACTCACTTAACTGAGGCAAGTGCCTGGCATGGCACCTACATTGTGGGTTATCGGGATTTTGCACTTCAAAGGCACTTGAGGCATTTAATGATATTCATCATAGCTGCCTCTCTTTTTTGTTTGGTGAAATGGAAGAAGTTTGTCTATGCTATCAGACCACTTTTTTATGGTGATGTGGTGGTCAAGCAGTTGATTCTTCATAAATTCATTAAGGGTTGAGTAGAGATTTAGCCGATATTCACTTAAAAAAAAAATCAATTATTGCCCATGAACTTTAACTTTGTTAAATTAACCCCCTAAACTTTTGATGTAATCAATTCCCTCCAGGTCAATGTTGGGTTTAATGACTGGCTTAATTTGCATGTATGGACAAAAAATGTATGGATGCTGTGGTAGCTGATCTCAGCTCTCTCTCTCTCTCTCTCTCCCTCTCTAACATCATCACTTACCTTTTTAGAAAACCCTAATTGTTGGTTAATACATTTTGACAGCCACATTAACTTTGAGATGTGCTATGTGTTTACAGTGGTAATTTTTTGTCCTTGTATGCGGATTAGAATCCAGCTAGGCAAAGATTAATACATATTTTGACAACCAAATGCTGTTATGTTGAACATTGACTCAGGCTTTGAATGGATTATATATAGGAGATCAGGGGGCTGATTGAGCCAATCAGTATATGGGGGCCACATTTGCTTTTCGACAAAAGTTCATGGGCTACATCTAGACTTAATGCACTTATTTTATAATAGATTGGCCGACTAACAAGAAGAGAGCAAGTATTAACTTGCCAAGCTGAGAGGGACACCTTTTTATTGGGTGAACTCTAGCATCAATTCTGTAAGATGGATGATCTAGCTAGGATGCGGAACAGTTGTCACCAAGATGGTGGCTCTTACTTGGCTGGCATGTGTAATATAAACTGTGGTACAGAATACTTTAGATATTATTTAATATTTAGGATTTTAGAATAGTTTGTATTATTAGTTTGTTTCTATTGGAAATGTTCTTTGATGTCGTTTCTTTATTTAGTTTAAGGTTTTAGAATAAACTGTGATGCAGAATACATTAATTATTATTTCATATTCAGGATTTTAGAATAGTTTCTATTATTAGTTTATTTCCATTTATCATGAGATTGTTCTTTGATTATTGAACTATTATGGAATATTAATATCTTTCTTGCCTCTTTGTTTCTCTTTCTACTTCCTCCATTGGTTTCTCTTCTTTCTCTTTCTTCTTCCCCCTCTTCTCTCTGTTCTCTGTCCCTCTCTCTCTCTCTCTCTCTCTTCTCTAGCTTCACCTCTCTTTTCTTCCTCCTCTCTTTGTTCTCCTACTTCCATTCATTCTATTAGAACTGTTATGTTATATTGAGACAAAAGCTGATTTAGGTTGAGAAGGTTTAAGGATTTGAGAATAGACTCGAGTGGAATTAAGTTATTGGGAGGTTAAAAAATATTGACCCACAATTTGGTTTGTAGGTTGCTTATGTGATTTTGATTCCAGATTTCCACGGTTGCAAAACAAGGCCCATCTTTAAACTTGTTTGTATCATTCCAACTATGTTAAAATAGTTGGCTACACTTGATACAAATTTTAATATTCATGTTATCTCAAAGTTTGTATCCATGGCTTATGCTTTGACGTGTAACTGCTTTGCCAGGGAAAGGTTTGATCTTCTCGGAAGCTGATTGTATCATTGCTGGAGCTTATCACAACCTCATTTCTGAACCGTCATCTGCTGGCATGGGTTTCTGCTGTACCCAGTGATGTGAGTTTTAAATGAGCTAAAGTTGGAATTCCTGGTCTGCTCTTGTTGAAGAAAGGCGGATTGAAGATAGATGCTACCGCCCCAACTCCATAAAGAGCAGTCAGACACACCGGCATTGAACTCTCTCCGCTTTTGAATTTGTAAAATGCTAAAACTTATACCTTTCTCAGCCTTTTCGCTAAGATCAAGTAAAATGCTAAAACTTGGAAGTATGTTGGAATTGTGAATGGTCTAGAGTTTGTTCTTATGCTATTGTCAACCTCCATTTTCTGTTTTTCCTCCTTTTTCTTTTCATGATCTGGAGGAATTTGAGGTGATTTAGACTTTATATATTGCCCCAATAGGCGAAATTTTAATGGTTAAAAATAAAAATAAATTTTATTTTTGATTATTCTAAAACTATCGGTTGATCGGCAATATTTGCATGAGGTGGATGGTTGAACCCCTTAATTAGAAATAATTTGAAATATCTCAAAATATAACAATCCTCCTCAAATTTTATGGCTGCTACGATAATCCTTCTCAAATGTTAACCCACGAATGCAGCCCCATCAAAGCTCCAAGCAGCCATGATACTCTACATAACTTGGGTTGTCCTAGATGTAGCCTCATAAGAGATTTCCTTTCATTGAATTCAAACCTTGGACTTCAAGGTTGTGAAGTTTGTCGCCTCCACTTGGGCAGCAGCCTTACAGTACCATCTAATTCATTTACCGTGACAGCATTTCGAGCCCTAAATCATACTGCAGATTGCGATCTGCCATTGATAATTTCAATAGGCGCTCTTACAATCATTTGCACAAACCATCTATTAGAAAACAGAGAGCACTATACTTCAATATTGTTGAAGTTGTACGAGTTTCTAGCACTAGTACGATGCAATGTAAGCCAAGGAAATATGAAGAACCAATTAGAGCTTGCAGGAAATAAAAACACTAGATAAATTTAGAAAACCTCGGGTCTAAAATCTTTTTTTTTTCCCTTGACATCAAATGATTACAGCGAGAATCTGGAAGGAAGATCAGGAGGGAAGTGGGGGTGAGGGTCACAAGCCATGATATTACCCAAATCGATGGCGAGACCCTTTTGTTCCACCTCTATCTCTGCAACCGGAATTGGAGAAGCTCATATATGCGTGTGAAAGTTAGAGAGAGAGAGAGAGAGAGAGAGAGAGAGAGAGAGAGTTGAGTTTAGCAAAACTGACGCTGAAGTCCTTCCCGTTGTGCTCTTTAACCATCTCAAAATCCGGCAAACGCGGGCTGTTGCTTGTCTCTAAACATCAAATTTCATCAGATCTGAGAGAAAAACTACAAGCTTTTCCTGTAGAAAAATGGTAGATAGTGGAGAGAGACAGATAGAGGGAGGGAGAGAGAACTAATTTAAAAAATTTCAAAAATTTGAACGTGGGCTGCTATTGTACGATTGCGGTTATTGACGGAAGTGGAAGTTATTTTGCTGAGGTGGCATCCACGTCATCGAAATTCCACATGGCGGTTTTTTATTCGACCTTTCAATGGCTGACGTGGTGCGCCGGGCCTATGAGATAATTTGCCGACTAACAGAACTTTGCTTTTTTGAAATCCAAGAGAGTCCTTTCTTATAGAAACTGCGAGGGTGAGAGAGAGGGGGGCGAACCATCAATGATCAGTGCCGCATCACCTCTTGCGGCGATTCCCGGCGTCATCGGAACAGAAGCCGGCAGCGCAAACAGCGTTTCTCCGTTGCTGATCAACTCTTATAGAGCCTCTAGAGTTGTAGACCAATTAGCTATGCATGTCCGTGCAGGTTGCAGGAGTGACCCTGCCGAATTTTCCAGTCTCTGTCTCTCTCTTGCAAGGTTTTTGTTTCTCTCTCACTATCTATTCTCAAGAATACTTGCACAAGATAAACATACAAATTTACTCTTCTGAAACCGCAGAATATGCATGCGAGTCTTGTATTTTGGGGTTTAAATTTGAGTTTCTGCTTCTATATGGTTCTTAATATTAGCGAGTATGCATTTTGGTTTCAATATCCTATTAGGATTTTGAAATGAGAGTACCATCTTGCAATTAGGTAATTTGGATTTGGTTCACAGATTGGTTATTTGCCCTTGAGTGGGTTTGCACTATCTTAATATCATTTTTTGCCATAAATAGATTCTAGGGTTAGGGTTTGTTAAAATTTTTGGCGAACTTGTCATATGGGCATTAAAGATCTTGATGCTAGGTTAAATATATGTTTTATGTTAACAATTGTTTGAAATAACAAAATAGGAGTTATATCAGGTCTATCAAATAGACTTGCCCCCATGAAGCTAATTAGTTAAGGATCAAATGGAGTAAAGTCTTCATGGTGGTCCTTATCAATAAAAAATCATTAAATTTTTAAGCTTGTAATTTTAAATTGGTTCAAATACCGTTCAAATAAAGCCATTTTTTTAAGCATACCAAGGTAGATTGCCTCATAAGGTTATGTCCATTTGGTCGTTGACTCAATTGGTCATTCTACCATTATTCTTCTTTCTCACTCTAATGTATGAGACTTCTCTAAGAGATGTGCTTTTCACAAAATAACCCTAAAAAGTCAGGAGGTATGGCAGAATTTTTGTCCAAAGCAGCTCACTTTTCTTAATTTGAGTGGGGAAACTTTATGTGAGCAGAGGAAAAAAGGGCAACGTATGAACTTTTATCAGCATTTTTTCTTTATTTGGTAAAACTACCTTTTCTAGATAAGAGTCAATTTTTAGGTCTCAATATTTGGTGGTGAGTGGCGTAAGAGAATTTGCACCAATTAAATCAATATTTTTTTCCCTTCATCTTCCCGATATTTGTCTCACATGGCTGACTCCAAAATTTGAGATTAAGGTTTAGATTGTTAATGTTATTGTAGGGAAATTTGAAGGAGCCTACCCCAATTTTCCATTTGATAGGCCATAGCTGAAAAATCTAATTTCTCACGACGACAAGAAAAATATTGAAGAGTTTATTGCTAATGGTATTGTATACTGCTCTATTTAGGTTATCCCATTTTGTCAAAATGTGGGGTTTCAAAGTAATTGTCAAACATGGACATGGTCGTATATGACAAAAGTTATAAGAATTGCTTATTCATGCAATTATAGAAGTATATCAAAGAAGACCATTATTGTAATCTGACCTTTAATCTAAGTCAATAGTTGCATTTTAATCATGTTAATTGTACTTACGAGAAGTATCTCTAAGGTGTTTGAGACCTTGAATCTGAAACGGCAGTTGCATTTTAATTATGTTAATTGTAATAACGTGAAGTGTCTCTAAGGTGTTTGACTAGAATTCATTGCTTAAAAGAAGTATATCCACTGCCCCATTTTGTTTGTCCCCTTTGTATTATAACACAAATTAAGAAACACAATAAACGTTATCCACATCATCTAAATTTACCGTAATATTATCATACGAAATTGAAGCAAAAATAAAAAAATAAAAAAATATTTAAAGGTTCACAATTTTGAAAAAGTGAACTGTGGTTGGCTAGTTGTTGGAAAGTATCAAGAAATTAATGAAGAGGAATGAGTGATTCCCTCAGAATCAATGATATGATAAAAATATTAAGAGTCCAAAATTATGACGTGATGAAAAAAATGAAATAAGATGGTTTCAAGAAAGGGCGTCTAGGAAAATATTTAATTCAGGCACGGTATGCAATGTACTAGACGTGTTTGGAAAGTGCAAGGCAATTGCCGTGATCAACACAACGTTAGATGTCGTGTTCAACGCAATGTTAGATATTACTTTATTTAGGGTAAAGTTTTTATTTATTAAATAAATAGTATGGCTGTTATGATTTATGATAATACCTTTTATAAAATTATTGATATAGCACTATTATGATGGATGACAAGTTACCTTAGTGAGTTGTAGGCAATTAGTGAGTTGTAGGCAATTGGCTCGCTCCCCACCAAGCATGGTTAGGTAGAGTGAGACCATATAGTGTATGTGTATGTGATATAACCGACTTTAGTGAGAGATAAATCGTGTATCGAATCAACAAATAGGAGGGAGGGAGAGGGAGAGGGGGAGAAGGAGGCTGATAGAGAGAGAGAGAGAGAGAGCCATCAATGACTAGTGCCACACCATCTCTTCCGGTGATCCCCAATGTTGTCGCAACAGAAGCCATTGGCATGAACAGCAATTCTTTGTCGCTGATTAACTCTTATAGACTCACCAGACTTGTAGACCAATTTGCTCTACATGTTCATGCCGGTTATAGAAGTAACCGTTCTGAGTTCTTAAATCTCTGTCTCTCTCTTGCAAGGTTTTGTGTCTCTCTTATTATCCATTCTCAAAATACTTTCACAAAATAAACTCATTTTACTATTTTGAGTTTGTGGAATGTATGTGGATCTTGCATTTTAGGGTTTGAATTTGGATTTTTGCTTTTATAAAGTTCTCAGTGTTCCGTGACTATGAATTTTATTTTCAATTTCCTATTAGGGTTTTGATAGGAGAATGCCTTTTTGCATTTGGGTAAGTTCAATTAGGCTGATGGATTGGTTGTGTCCAAATTTTGAGTAGGTTTGTGCAGTCTCAGTATTAATTTCAGCCACTAGTAAATTAGGGTTTGCTAAAATTTTGCTCTAACTTGTCATATTAGTACTCATGATCTTGATGCTAGGATAACTATGTGAAAATGCAGAATCTGTATGCGGAACTTATTTTGGGGTTTGAATTTGAATTTCCACTTCTATATGGTAGTATTCTTAATGTTCTGTGACTGTGCTTTTTATTTTCAATTTCCTATTAAATTTTCGAAAGGAGAGTACCATTTTGCATTTGGGTAAGTTTGATTTGGCTGACAGATGTCTGAATTTTGAGTAGATTTATGCTGTCTTAGTGTCCTTGTTCGCCATCAGTAAATTCTAGGGTCAGGGTTTGTCAAAATTTTGGGCTAACTTGGCACATTAATGTTAAATATCTTGATTTTTGTTAACATTTGTTTGAAATTACAAAATAGGGCCTGAAATTAGGGCAGCCAACACATTTGCCATTTCTTTCTCACTAACATGCATGAGACTTCTCTAAGAGATTTTTGCTATGTGTATACTCAATAGTGCCTTTCACAGAATAACCCTAAAACTCAAGTCTTGACAGAAGTCAAAAGTGACAATTTGACATTTTTCCAAAGTTGCTCATTGCTATTCCCATTTCAGGTCTGTGTATTTGGCAGTGAGGGAAATTTGAAGGATCCTATTCCCATTTTCCATTTGATAGGGCATAGCTGAAAAATCTAGTTTTTTGCAACTTTGAGAAAAAGATTGAAGAGCTTATTGCTAATAGTATATGCTCTATTTAGCTTATCCCATTTTTTCAAAAATGTGGGGTTCTAAAGTAATTGTTAAACATGGACACAGTCATATGGTAAAGTTATAAATGTTTCTTATCCGTGCAACTATAGAATTCAAAAGTTACTATTATTGTAAATTTTTAAAAAATGTGGGCTTCTGAAGTAATGGTCAGACATGGACACAGTCATATGGTAAAGTTATAAATTTTGCTTATCCACACAATTATACAAGTTAAAAGTGACAATTATTGTAATTTGACCTTTAATCTAAACCAACAATTACATTTCCATTGTGTTAATTGTAATTATGTAAAGTACCTCTAAGGTGTTTAAGTAGTGTCCGTTGTTTAAAAGAAGTAATAATTTGGGCACACTGTGTAATGTGTCATAGGTGTTTGGAAAGTGTAGGACAATATGTCAAAATTTTACTGATAATGTACCAACATATTTTCCTGCTCTTAAGATATGCCAGAATAGTTACTGATCCTTGTGAACTATATTCTAGAAATTAGTTTGCCATATCAAGTTACCTTGTATGTGCAGAGGGATTGATTATGCGGTCGCATACGGTGATATTCCAGCCAAAGCTCAAGAGTTGCCATTGCTGATAAAGCAGGTACTCTTTATTCCTGGAATATGCAATCCAAGATTTGAGGCTCTGTTTTATTCAATTTTCAGTTTTTAGTCAGTTGTCTATTCTGGACCATTGCATTGCCTGTTGGTGTACCGTTATGTAAGTTCTTTGCAATTTATGATGCCATCTTCTAAATATAGGGCAGTCCTAGACTGGGCAATGGATTCCTGAATGCAATATATTAGAATGAAGTATGAATTTTCTATGCAAATGTATGTGAATATATATATTGGAGTATGAATCAAAGTTTTAATGTACAAGCTCCACTCTCTGTAACTCTTAAGTTAATGTAAGTTTCTGTCTCACTTTAATAAGATCATCTTCTGAAACTGCAAAATAGGAATGTGGTAGAATTGCTAAAATTCATATGCTTTAAGCATGTGGAGAATTGATTATTGAGCACAAGAGCTGGGATGCATTTTACGAGATGCGTAGTGAGGGGAAGGAATTCCATGTAACAGATTTGATATGACTTCTTTCGATTGAAAGAGATGAGAATGCCAATTCATTTCAATTCAGAACAAGCTCAAAGTTACCCCTGCTCTATCGAATAGGCTGGAGTTTATATATTTGAGATATACATATTTAAGCTAGGATCTTAAACATCTTTTTCTTGTGCTTCTGTGGGAGGTGAAATTTTCTGAGCTCAAGGATGATATGGCTGAAGGAAATTGGCCCATTGTCCTAGTTGATCGGTCATTTACATCACTGTGGATTGTTGTGCATATCACATTGTAATTGAACAACGTCTCTTAATTTCATATATGTATGCTTGGTCCCTGCTTATCTTACTACAACATAGGATTAATATTACTTTTCCAAAACATTTGTGGTATATGAGTTCAGGATCCTTATTTCCATCCTCCTGTTTTTGGTAGGTCTGTCAGCGAAAAAGTGATCCTTTTCTACAAGCAACTCTAATGGTGCTGATGATCTCTATAAGGGTATCTTCTGAATGCAATCATTTCTTTTCTAATGAAGTACTAAAATTATTGGAGAGAAGTTGTTTTTTCCTCCACTAGCTGTAAATTCAGCAATAGAGTAGTTTGCTATTTGATAGATCTTTTGAGAGTCTTCATTCTTTGACCTGGCATCCTGCTGTTTGTTTGTGTTTACAAGCTGTTTCCTTGCAAGTTTTTAGATTCTTTTTTCTAAACACTCTTAATAGAAATTTTCAGGGCATGAGGCCTAATTCAATTGAGCTGATTATCACTTAATTTGGCACAATGTCTTTTCTTGTATTTAGCCCATGGGATAGCCAACATCTTCTTTCTGGTTTCGACACTTTCTCTTTGTTCTGTTTTCTATGATTTTCCATGCACTTTTTCTCCCTCTCTATCGAGAGATTAAGTTGTTATGCAGCATTGTGGATCTTTCTATTCATCGTCTTATGTTTATATTTCTACAGAAATATATTATAACCACATGTGTATACATATGTTTGTGCACATTATTCCTAACTATATAGATTTGTCTACATCTTTTTGAATTCTCTTTTGGTAGGTTTTACTTTCTATATTTAAAGTTCCACATGGTGAGTTCTCCTTTTGACTTGGGTGTTTTATTTGATAGAATGCTTGCAGGATTGGATGTTTTCAACCTAAGGACAGGGAAGAACTCCTTGCTCTTGCAAATGAGGTTTTGCTATGATTCACAGCCATCCTCTTTAATTGCCACTTTTGTCATGGATTTTTTCATGTTAGTGTCGTGCAATGTGTAGAGGAATTATTTCTAACAGTCCCCAAATGGCCTATTAGATGGAGAATGTCTTTTGCACCAAGGAAAAGGTTAATATTGAACCCAACAATTTCAGTTGCTTTATCTCCAAAGTCATATCCAGGTGCGTGCGGTTCACTTTCACTTCTTTCTAGTACTAATTGTTTTATAGTGGCTTATGAAATGATTTTCCCATCTTTATTTATAATGTTGACCAGCTTGGTTATGCTGTATTTGAAAAAAAAACAAACATGTGTATCAATTATCCATTTTCTTGTTTTCTTAGGTTGCTTGTTCATCATTTGACCACTTTGTGATTGATATATGAATTAATGTGGTATAGAGAGAGAAACAGCAGGAAAATCAGTTGAATTAAGCTGCAAACAAGTGGATAGAAGTTGGAACTCTTTTGAAAACGTAGGATTAGAGAAACCTCTAGTTTTTGTAGTTCAATAATTAAAATAATGATAGAAAAAGTGGCTGTAAATTTGTATGGCAGCTAGTTATACTTAAGCATTGTTTCTCTTTTGAATTAAGTATGGAATTGTTTATAGGTACTATCCACAAATGAAGATGGGCAGGATATTATGCTCTCTTGAAGTAAAGGTTGGGTATCTAACTTTGATATGGTTCCTTTCATAACTTTCATGGGTAAATTGGTGAGGGATTTAAGGTTTTTGTTTCTCTATTTCTTTTACAGCCTGGATATGGTGCATTTTTGGCTGATTTTTACATTTCTAAAACAATGGAACCTTCACAAGAAGAGAAAATCGTAAGTGTCGCCTCTTTTTTGCAAACTTGAGCCAATCAATGTACGTGTTTAATGCATGTTAATGTTATGTGTCTTGCCTATCATATGTCAACTCACCAACGTGAGCAGTGTTCTCACAAGCTGTTCCAGATACCCTTGGAGTTGATGCATCACAACCATTGACTCAAGAAACTTAAGCCTACAGGCATTGGGTTCATTTGAGCACTATTCCCACAAGCTGTTTCATACATACAGTTGCTCTCTTGTTTTATCCAATGCCTGTACAGTTCACCACTCATTGACTCCAACATTCTCCCTTTAATTTGTGTGTCTAATTCCCCCCCCCCCAAAAAAAAGGGGGAATACTCACCCTTTTTTGTTTAAAATTGTTATGGAGCTACTCAAGTGGCGCGCACACTTTTCTTATACTAGAGACACTGAACTATTGGCTGTGAGACCATTTAAATTGCCTTTTGTTTCAAAAGTTTGGTATCCCTTTTTCTTTTTTCTTTTTTTTCCTCTTCTGGGAGGCAGTGTGGAAGAGTATTCTTACCTTGGATAATTTGCAAGAGGGGTTGGGTTCTTGTGATAGATGTTTTATGTGCAAGTCTGAGGTTGAGCCCGTTCGTCATTTGCTATTTCATTACCCCCGTGTGTGATGGAGTTGTGGAATATACTTTTTGGTTTTCTTGGTTGTTCTTGGGTGGTGGCAGGAAGTATTGAAGATGAAATCTGGATTTGGTCGTATTTGTCTACACATAAGACAAAGTGACATTTTTTGACATTGGTTCTTTGGTCTATTTTTTGGCATGGTGAGAACGAAATTCTAGGGCTTTTAAGTGTAGAGAGAGCTCTTTAGATCAGCTAAAATCTAAGCGAATTTCTTCCTTTACTTTTTTGGCTTCTAGAAATGGATCTGGATGTAGCTTTCTTTTTTGACTTGCATTGAGTTTCTAGCCTTGTAATTTCATTTTGGGTGGCTTCCCCTTGAAGCCTTTAATACAGCTTTTTATTCATCAGAAAAAAAATGCTTGGTATGCTTATTTTATATTTTTGTTCAATTTGTAGTATAGCTGTCCCTTCTCTTACTCTCCATTGGTTTTTTGGAGGATCTCTAATGTCTTCTCCTTCACTCTGTTTTCTCTAGACCATTTAATGATTTCTTCTGGGTTCTCACCTTTGTCTTCATTCCTTATATGCAGCGGCTCTTTGTTGCTCAAACTGATAATACGGAGACATCATCATGCATCATAAGTCCCCAAGACGTGAAGTATGGTTACTTTCCCCAACATAATACTGACTAAATGGTTTCGTGCTGATTCTGATAATTCTGTTGCTTTATGCAGCTTTCTCTTAAATGGAAATGGAGTAGACAGAAGGACTAATGTTTTTAAGGTTTATGAATTTCTAATTATGTTTATGCTTGGTTCATGGTTCAATAAAAGGTTGATTGCGTTTCTTTGATGTTCTATATAATTAGGATCCTGGACCTGTTCTTCCAACTGGGTTGACTAAAATGCTTAAATACGGAACAAATCTTTTGCAAGCTGTGGGGCAGTTTAATGGTATGGTTGGTCGCTAGATTAATTACAAACATCATGCTTGTTACCTGAAAGTTTTGAACCCTTTTGACATAGTTTTTAATTATTCACAAGGTCATTATATCATTGTTGTTGCCTTCATGAGCTCTGCACCTTTAGCTGAGATTCCAGCACTACCAGACTATGTTCCGCCTGTTGTCAATGCAACAGATTCAGGTCCCCAGATATTCTTCTTCTTTGCTTCTTTTCTTTTTGAGATGTCTGGGAGTGTACTGGTAGTCTCTTGTAGTTTAGAGTTTGTTGAGTCATATAATCAATGTGTGCTGCAACTTATTTTTAATCTTTTGTATATTAGACTCTGAAGTCATTGAGGGGCCATCACGAATATCACTCAACTGTCCAATAAGGTATGTAATAATCTTGTTTTGGTTTGACATGTTATCAGGAATCTCCCAGTTTGGTGGATTGCATAGTATGCTTTGGCCACTAACTCAATCCATGTAGATATGATGCTGAGGGTTGGATGCTGTTGTATTATCCCGGAGATGTGCTATCCGATAGAAGGGCACTTTTTTCTTTTCCTTTTCATAATCTGGTTACTAACATTTGATAACAAATGTGCTATCTATATACATGAATTATTAAATATCAACTGTGAACTGATTGACTTGTCCTGTTATCATCTTGTTTAGCCGTAGCCGGATCAAAACACCTGTCAAGGGACACTCTTGCAAGCATCTTCAGGTAAGTGATTTATGCTGGGCACGTCCAGAAAAAGTTTTTCTCATGAGACAAAACTTGTTTACTTTGTTGCTTTGTGGTTTCTGGCATGGTCCAGTCACTTGATTGTGTTGCACTCTTTATCTTTTTGGTTTTATTTCTTATGAGGAAGATTCCGTGACTTCCTTGCATTTATTTCATTCTGTTTGTTGTTCTACAAAATCTTCTCAAATTTAAAGATGTGCACTATTTGATGTCAGAACCTCTGTCAAATTTGCAAACAAGGATGCTAAACTATTCTTGTATATCATATTATGTGCTGCATGATGATGCTCCTAACCTTCTCCTTCCTCTGCCTAAACTTTGGAATTATTGTGTGATGAATCTCATATTGCATTCACTTATAAAAATATCTCAACTTGCATTGTTACGTTCCTGGATTTAATATCCACTTTTCCCCAGATCTGGAGTTAGAAAATTCTGTATGCTGGATGCTTCAATGAAGTTGTTCTGTGCTCGGACATTTTCCTTTCAACTCTGGCATGGTTGGTTTCTTCAAGTTAACATTCAATTGGTATTATATGTTGTAGTGTTTTGATTTTGCCAATTATTTGGAGATAAACTCAAGAAGACCAGTTTGGCGCTGCCCCCATTGTAATCAGTTTGTCTGCTACACTGACATGCGAATTGATCAAACAATGGTTAAGGCAAGTGGATAGTAATCAGTTCTGTAATGGATCGAGTGATCTTCAACATTTAACAAGCCTGCTGATTTTTTTCTCAGGTTCTGAAAGAAGTGAAAGAGGAAGTGACTGACGTCATGATATCCCTGGATGGATCATGGACACCAGCTATGGAAACTAATTTAAAAGATAAGCTACATGATGGAACCCCTGGCTGTCAAAAGGAGGGGTCTGAGAAGCACAAGTCCATGGAAAGTCCTCAAGTCTTTGATCTTACCGAAGATGATGACATTGAAATAGTCGAAGTCGAGGATGAGGACATAAAACCTTCACTGGCTGCTTCTCTTGCCACAAATATATTCATTCCCCCTGTCGTGAAGAGTACCATCTCAAGTGCCAGTAACCAGGTTGAAGATAACTTCTGGTCCAATATGTATTATTCAACTATTAACTCGTATAATTTGGGTGCTCTGTCAGACGCACATACTATGGGTAATCTGGATCCTTCTGCAGCTAACTCGGTAGCTCCTATGATTATGGATGCTGTTTCCCCTGCACTTAATCGGGAATCTGAAAATATTTATGGAACTTCTCGTCTGACAAACCCTTCACAAGTGGGTCTGAACAATTCTATGATGCAACGGTCGCAGATCTCACATGCTGTTGCTACCAACCAGTGTGGTGCTATGCTGCCACCGATTCCAAGACATGTTACTAGAACTCCAGTAGCAATTCAGGCTCTTCCTGCACCGACATTGACACCAACTTCTCTGCAACAATCAAGGATCACTGTGAATAACTTCATGTCAGCAGGCACCTCCTTCACTTCTCAGTCTGCAATTTTTGGTGACGTTCAAAGGCAACATCAGTTTGCTACATCCGTTTCAAGTCAAATTCCTTTGTCGGACGTAGCGTCTTCTTCAATGCTGCATCAGTCTACGCAGGTGTTTTCCTTTCTCCCATATTGTCTCATGTCATTAGCTTCTCAAATGATGCATGGAAGTAGAAATTCCATGTCAGATCTTGGTAAAATTGACAGTACCATGTCTTTGCTTCTGTGTGTAATTCCATAATTCAATTTTACTGTTAAGTGCATGCTCAGGGGTAGCATTGGTTCTCATTAAATTTTGACTTTCAGGCACGACAGGAGCAGTCCTTCACTATAAGGGAACCACTTCAGCAACTTGTCCGTCATGCTGCTCCAGTTCAACTCCCTTTGGCTCGAAATTCACCTCGGCAGCAGCCTCCAAGGGTCGATGTGACCATGAATCAGTATGCAGGCATGATTAGAGCACCTTCACCTTTTATAAGAACTCGTGTTGAGCAAGGTCCTCCAGGTGGAACTGGCCAGGCAGTACCTGCTGGAGATAGCCAAGCAGCTTGTCTCATGGCTGCTGTTAGTCGAGCTGCCAGTAGAGAAATACAGGCAGCGTCATTGCTTTATCGAGCTGCCCAATCGGTGTCTAGAAACTCTGATACAATCAGGACAACGGGTGGTGAACAGAGTGGAAGTCTGGGTGGAGTTTTGCAGCGAGTGGATATTCCAGTAGAGCAGACATGGACACCAACAGGCCGAATGCGTGGAAGCCTATCAGGTTCAGCTTATTCGGCTGCTCTTAGCCAGTTCATGGTACCGCCATCTCAACCAAGTCAGATTGAGAGACCCCCATTGACCCTAGACTCTTCTACTCTTCTGCCCCATCTTCGTGCCCGCCATACAAATAGGACTGATCCATTTATGGCTCCAGTAGCTCATAATATCTCAACTGGGCCTACCAATACACCTCGAAATTCTGGAATTCCTCCCGAGCCATCTCAGAGGATGCAGTGATGTTGACTTGAGGCAGCAGATTATCCATAAATCCGCCAGATTCCTAGTTACTTGTAAAGTGAGATTTGGGTACCAAATTTTGTCGGTGGGAAGTCGCGTGGAGGTCGGTGCACAGCCTATTCGCCAGAAGGCAGGGTTCAATTTAACGTTAACCAGGCTGAAAAGAACCGTTCTCACAAGGACTCACAAAGGTGGATGCATAGGACCAAGTAGCACCTTGTTTTGCTGGTCCAATATCTAAATGACCTTTCAGGAATCAAAACTAGTTATTTTGTTGTGGAAAGCTTGTAGGAGTTTTCTCAGTCCTAGAATAATTAATAGATGTGTTTGCCATCTGATGTCTTCCTTTTAGTTTGAGAAGCCATACGGATGCAATGCGATAGGTGCCATTTATCATGATTCATCATTCTTATTTATGTATTTGGGGTTGTTGCATACATAAAAAACTAGGTTATTTTCATTATTGAAAAAATAATGATCATTTTGGGCGATGAATAATGACATTTTTCACAAGTAACTTTCTGTTACTGAAGGAGTATTTATAAGCTATTTTCAGTGAGTGCCATTAATATTGTATAAAAGATGAGATAATAAAATATTAATAAATATATTTTAATGATAAGTCAGAGTAAAACAACCTATAGAATCCATTTTTTATTACTTATTTCCCTTTGGACCTTTACAAGCTCTAAATATATTTTTTCCCATTATTATTTTTGATTATTTTTACTATAAATTTAAACATATCATTTTTAGAGCTTATAGACATTTGTAAAAAAAAAAAATTACTAGACAAATTGCAAGAGTTTTTAAACTCTTGAATGATCCCATAAGATGTTTTGAGACCATGCAAGTTTAACCAACAAAAGAGGCACACTCAAAACTAAAAAAAAACATTAAAAAAAAATAATGGCAGGAACCATAGGAATAAACTCAGGTAAGGATGGTTCGGAAAAACAATAATTTTTTTTTTGTTTTCTATCAGTATTCGGATTTTATCTGACTAATCAGATTTGAGTACTGTATAATCTATTTTTAGGAGTTGACTCTTTCAAATTCTTTTTTATCATTATTAAGATTTAAATTTGAGATTTCTGATTAAAAAGATAAAATATTTTTGATCATTTAATTTAAAAGAGTTTGGATAAAAAACAATAATGTCACACAAAATCAAGGACCGCAGCAATAACGGTGCTCAAGTTGCTAAGATTCCCATTTCTTCGGCTCCATGCCACTTGGGGGAGGAGGGCGGGGGGGCGGGGGGTGGGGGTGGGGAGGGGCCTCCCTCTACATTTTTTGCACCCACCTCTTCCCAATTTGTTGAAAGCACAGTCCCCTTTGGTAATTACAGTTTTATCACGTGGGTAAACCCAAAAAAAAAGCACCAAACATTAAGTTGCCCTTTTCTTTTTCTATTTTCTCTGAGCAACCTCAAGGTGCCTTTTAAAATCTTAAAAAATTAATTTTACCTTGAAATAGAATTAAGGCCTGAATTTTGGAGTTGATTCTAAGAGGCGAACAATTATCTAATTTTTGGATTAAAATTATAATTAATTCCTAATTTAAGTTTGTGGTTGTATGAAATTATTTTTATTTAAAAGATTTTGACCGGACGTATTTTTTTATATGTATATTTAAAATCTTAAAATAGAGAATCGAATTTTTAAAAGCTATCATATTTTTGTATACTATCTAAAATTATTCTTTATCGATGTCAATGCAAAAGTAATCAAAATTGAAGATTAAATTAATTTCCCTTTCCAAAAAATTTCTATTTGTAAATTATCAACGACCGAAAATGTCTATTTTAATTTACAAATTTTCTAATATATAAAAAAAAAGTCTCTCCCTCCATAGATGTGCTACGGCGGGTTTGGGCCCGAAAATCAACCCAGCCGACCCGAAAAAAACCTGACCCATGAACCGGACAGGAGCTACAGTAACCGCCCCACCCGAACCGGGTACTATAGTGGTCGAGCCGGTTCAAGAGATGTTGGTACCAGGAACCGGCTCGGGCATGGAATCGGCCCGGCCTAGCCGGTTCCAACGACTCCGTATCTCTCTCTTTTTTTTTTTTCAATTTTACACCTCATTTTTGGGTCAAACCGACCCGGCCAGCTGGTTCCGGTTCAACGGGCCGGGCCGGTTCAACTAAAAATTTTTTAAAACCCCAGCCTAACCCGACCTAGGAACCGCAGCCAGCCTGGCCCGCAATTCCCGAAACTGCCCTTGAACCAGCCCGGGCCCGGTTACAAGTCTATCTCCCTCTATGAATTGAACCGATCATTTGATCAATATTTTAATATATTTAATTGATATTTTAAAATTATAAGTTTAATTGAATTTGTTATAATTCTACACTATGAGCATGACATATTTTATTCGAGTTAGAAAACCTCCTATTAATTATTTTCTAGCCTGAACTAATTTCTTTTTTTTTCTTATTGAAAAAACTAAATATAATAGACATAGTAATACAAAATAACTTGAGAAAATAAAAAACAGTATGGGAGCAGGGCCGGGCAAAAAATTCTTCCTCGACACTCGGGCTTTATTCGCAGGCCCAAGACCCGCTTCGCAATCGAGAGAGAGAGAGAGAGAGAGAGAGAGAGAGAGATCGTCAAATCACGGTGCTGTGTACCCAAATTAAAAATTCATTAAAAATGGATGGAATGAATTAATGTTCTCTCTGTCAGTCTGTTGATTCAAATCTTTGATCTCAATCATCCGGGGATTACATCAGCAATGAAGTGTAAATCCGTGGCATGTATATGGTCAGCGTCTCCTCCTCTTCATAGAATTACAGCAACTGCAGTCATCAACGCACCCCAAACTCTTTATACTGGTGCCTCCGATGGCTCCATCGTATGGTGGCATCTTTCTGGCGACGAGCCCAATAAGGTCTGCTGCTTTCTCTACACAATGCCCACAAACTGTTTGTTCTTGTCTCTGAATCAGAATTTTGTTGTTCAATTTGTCTTGTACTGTTTAAATGCTATGTTGGGTGAATTGAGCTTTTCTAACTGGTGTTGGTATTTGATGCATTTTAAGTATTGTGGGATCCAATTTGGTGATTTTCTTAAATTGGGTTTTACTGTTTAGGGCCAATGGATGAATACTAGTCCTGTTTGTGTTTTTGTATATGAACAGTTTAAATGTTTCCAAGTGAAGTTGTTATTTAATGCACATGAAGTGTTGTGTGATCCATTTAGGTGATATGTGTATTGTCGTTTTATTCTATTGGCTAATAAGGCCTGTTTGTGTGTTTGTATATGTACAGTTCAAATGCTCTGTTGTATGGATCAAAATTTTGTGAGTGGGGTTGGTATTCGATGTACCTGAATTTTTATGTGATTCAATTTATGATCTTCTCAAATGGGGCTTTAAGTTTTAGCAAATGAATGGATTTATAGTCCTATTGGGGTTCTACATATGTGAAATTTTGTGCATTTGTTGTGATAGACTAATTAGTGGTTCTTTGGCAGGAATTTGTACCTGTTGCGTTGTTGTGTGGTCACGCAGCAACAATAGTGGATCTT
The DNA here is from genome assembly GCA_033439265.1 of Dillenia suffruticosa. Lineage (NCBI taxonomy): Eukaryota > Viridiplantae > Streptophyta > Magnoliopsida > Dilleniales > Dilleniaceae > Dillenia > Dillenia suffruticosa. The sequence goes on along the minus strand of JAVTVX010000005.1, from coordinate 16,742,750 downwards.
GACACATGCACTCCTATTGTTTCAGGAGAAGGAAAGACTGAAGGTTCAAGTAATGTTGTTGAAAATTGCAGTTCAGATGTTAGTTGTGCCTTAATAAGTGCATGCAATGATGGTGTGTTATGTGTGTGGAGCAGAGGAAGTGGGCATTGCAGGTGCAGAAGGAAAATGCCACCGTGGGTGGGGAGTCCATCTCGGATACGAGCATTGCCCACAAATAAGCGATATGTATGCATTGCCTCTGGTTTCAATGATTCTGTTCATTTTGTTGAAGGTGGGAAAGCTACAGAGGATCATGATTATATCAGTGGGAAACCATCAAAATACTGTATAATTGTTGTTGATACATATACTCTAACAATTGTTCAGACTATTTATCATGGAAACTCACCTATGGGGCCATTAAGTTTCATGGATGTAGTGTTGTATAGAGAAGATGAGAAAGAGTATGTCCTCATGGTTAACTTGCATGGCAAGAGTCAATTGGTTCCTGTTCTAAAGGATCCCAACCCTGACAGGGAGGGTGGCTCTGGATCTGGGTTGCATAAAAGCTGCTCAAATGCAGTGATATCTATTTGGGGTGATGAGATAAGTGAGGGGGAACAAATTGTCTCCATTGCAACCTGTGAGAAATTTATTGCTTTTGTATATAGAAGCCGATGTGTATTTAGGCTATTAATAGGGGTTACTGCAATTGGAGAGATTTCCTTTGCTGACAATCTTCTCTGTGCTGAAGGTTGCTCCACTGACCTAAGCGTAGCTGGAGGGATATTCATCAAATGTGATATCTCACAGAATATGATGGATTCAAATGGACTTCCAGATCTGTTTGTAGAAAATTTTGCTGCCTGGAATAATCGAGGTCTTGCCATTGTTTATGCAATATCCTGGATGGACAACAACTTTAAGTTTGAGCCTCTTTGCAAAATTCCTGCAGTATCTCCTTCTGTTGATGTGAGATGCTCAATTAGTTTTACACAACTGAGCTCTTATCTTCTCCGCATTGAATCTCACTGCATCTGTATTGAAGAGCCGTCATTGTGGAAACCTAACATAACTATGTGGTCAATGTGCGGGCAAGGGAATGAGCATGGAAAACTGTCTCAAACATGCCAGATGATTGGCAGTGGTGGGTTCTCTATAGAAAACATAGTAGAATCTAAAGGCTTCTTAAATGATATTAATATGCAATCCACCATAGGAGAAGTCATTCCTGAGAAAAGCCTTCTTCCAAGTCCAAAAGCTGTGAATGGCTTCTGCTTAAATGATAAAAGACATGGCTTTTACCCAAATAGGCAGATAGTATCTTGTTCAATGATAATATCTAGGAATTCTACTCCTTATGCTGTTGTCTATGGATTTCACAGTGGTGAAATAGAGATGATGAAATTCGAGGTGATTTTTCAGGAATTTAATTCTCATTTGGGGCATGAACAGGATTCCTCTAAACGACATTTTTTGGGACACACGGGAGCCGTGCTATGTTTAGCAGCTCATCGGATGGAATTGGCATTTCAAGAACAGAGTTTTAGGTGGATTTTAGTTTCAGGAAGCACTGATTGCACTGTTCGCTTGTGGGATCTCGACACTTCTAATCTCATTACGGTGATGCATCAACATGTATCTCCTGTACACCAAATCGTCTTGCCACCTTCCCTGACTGCCCATCCTTGGACTGATTGCTTTCTTTCTGTTGGAGAGGATGGTTGTGTCGCTCTTGCCTCTTTTGAAACTCTGAGAGTGGAAAGAATGTTTCCTGGACACCCTAGTTATCCATCCAAGGTTCTGTGGGATGGTGCAAGAGGCTATATTGCATGTCTTTGTCAGTACCATCCAGGAAGATCGGAAGCACTTGATGTTTTATACATTTGGGACATAAAGACAGGCGCTCGGGAACGAGTTCTTCGAGGAACAGCATCTCAAGCAATGTTTGATTATTTTTGTAAGGGCATTAGTAAAAGCTCCATTTCAGGTAGTACTTCAGCATCCTCCTTGCATGCCCCTATGGTTGAAAATGGAACAGTTTCCCATTTGCATTCGAAAGCCATTTCAAATGGATTGACTGTAGCAAATTCAGTCTACGGAGTGCAAAATGCAACTCAAGCCAGTACTTCCCAAGAGAATATGTCTAAAGGACATATGCTGAACCTATTCCGAAATTCTCCTGGCTTCCAGAACATGTTGAGTCCCATAAAATGCTCTTGCCCATACCCAGAGGTAGCTACTTTGAGTTTTGACTTGGCTTGTCTTAGGTCTCCTGGAAAGCTAAAAGAATTCCCAGTAAGTGATGAAAGTGAGAACATAGGTTACAAAGTAAATAAAGATGGAACCGAGGAATTAACGCCACATACTGTGGATAAAGAAGATGGTTCTGACATGCAAGGAGAATCGGTTAAGTCCTTTGAGAAGCATGATCAACTGGGATCAGAGGAAGGCTGCCTGCTTAGATTCAGCTTGTCCTATTTACATTTGTGGGAAGTAGATTGTGAACTTGATGAATTACTGGTAACCGATATGAAGCTAGTCAAGCCAGAGGCATTCAATGTGGCATCAGGTTTGGAAGGGGATAGAGGATCTCTCACAGTGACTTTTCCTGGTTTCGGTGCTACAGAGGTACTTCTGATGGCCCATATTTGACTTTGGGTCCTGCTGTTATTTGAATTCCTTTTTATTTGTTTTCATGCTAGGCTGTTGGAATTTGTTGATTTGATTTATTTCAACATGTCAATCCTTATTTCAGCTTTGGAAGTTGTCATCTGAATTTTGTGCAATGAGGTCACTGGCTTTGCTATCCATTGCCCAACGGATTGTTAGCTTGTCTCACTCAACTGCTGCAGCTAGCAGGTACACCAATGCTTCAATCAAAGGTATTATATGAAATTGTTATGCTTCTGTACTTAGCTTTCTCATGGTGAAGTTGCTTGCATCTTACTTGAGGGTTTAGTCTGGACCCAACATGTTATTGGGATGATTGAGCACCAGGTGAAAGCTTTTCCATGCATTTTTTTTCTTGTCTTGCATAGATTCCAGCTTCAAATTTCGAGTTTTCAACTTGCATCTGTACGGGATATTTGCTGCAAAAATGCCCTGAAACTTTTTGGAAGTTCTCACCTTAAGGTGGATGTTGGCCTGGAAGATCAATTGTGTTATTTTTTTTTAATAAATTAAATCCTCAATACTTATTATTTTACATGTATCCATGTTTGTCAACCTCAAGAATTATGCTGGATATCTTGATTATCTCATGCAGTTTGTGCTAGGCCTATGAGCATGATGTTGTCATGGTTTTGCTTTTCTTCCCATTCACCTTGTCATCTGCTATTTCAGGACTGAAATTCACATGACTAGGTTGCTTGCTTCATTTTATGATATCACTATTGAACATATCAATTCTTATATGTTCATGAAGTTGCATGCTTGCACGATACGATTTCATTTACTCATGACCTACTGCTTTTTCTTTGCAGTGCCTTAGCAGCATTTTATACTCGTAATTTAGGGGAGAAGATCCCTGAGATCAAGCCACCTTTACTCCAGGTTCTCTTTTTATCTTTTTGTTCTTTTTGCATCTGTTTTTGAAGATTTCCGATCATGACTTGGTAACTGGTAACTGGATTCAATTGCTGAAGTAGTTCTACTGCTTTGCATGCCATACTGCAGTGATCACAAAACATGCTGAATTTAAGTGGAACAATAGATTAAAAGATTGCAAAGACCTGCATTTTGGGCTGCCAAACTGAAAGCCACATTTATATGATTTGCTGAAAATGGTGGAACACGGATTGACTGATTGATAATTTAGGATGTACAGATGATATAGTTTATCGCTTCATCAATTTTCTGTCTTATTATAATGGTTTATGTCCTGTAAGATATATTTCAGTGATGTTTATGTAGATTTACACATGTATTGTGACTGAAAATTGATTGGCTATGTCTGGATTCACTCCTTGCCAAAAATATTGAACCAAATCTCCAAAGAAGCCAACTTTGGGGTTGGATTAATGTTTTTATAGAGTGAATGCCTTTTCAGCCAACTTGTTTGGTATCGCGATATTTTGTTTTTCTATAACTCAGGAGGGAAAGTATATTGGACTCTCTTTTATAGATGTCAGCTTTCTCTTTTTTCTGGTGTGCTTTCCATGACAGGAAAGAACATGCTGCCTCCTATCTCCCAGCAAAAGAATAATTTAAAAAGAAAAAATTGTGAAAACAACAATTCCCTTATCAAAATATAAATGCATCTGTCAAGTAAATTTTATAATGGTAAAAAGGTTTTTGAGTAGTTCTTTGGTTGCACACTTCAAAGAAATGGCCAAGTGTGGAGTAAAAAAGATGTACTTTACTCTTAAAGAGGTAGAAACGTTTCAAATAATTCTTTGCAAGTCCCTTGCTTCTTTTCAGATTAAGTCAGTTTATGTGTGGCTTATACTGGCTAAACCAGTTCGCCAAGTTCCTTAATTAATACAAATTATGTGCTATATCCATGAAACCAGGATATCGGAATCTTTGTTTCTGGATTCTGCGGTTTCTGTACTAGCACCGGAACTGACCAAGGAAGTGAACAAATTTCCATTGCCTGATTGTTGTCTCATTCGTCATAACTTTTTATTTTATCCTCTTTGAAACTGATGGTCTTGGGAAAAACTCTATAATTCTCAGTTGTGCATAATACTATTCAGTCCTTTATTTCTTTTTCAAGCATTAAAAAGTCATAATTTATGACTTCTTGGAAATTATGCTTTTATTTCCTTTCCCCCCCTTCCTATCTTTTGATTTATATCTGGTTCTTGTTAACAGCTATTGGTGAGTTTCTGGCAAAATGAGAGTGAACATGTACGGTTGGCTGCACGCTCTTTATTCCACTGTGCTGCTTCACGGGCTATTCCACTTCCATTATATCATCAGAACACAACTGACGAGTTAGGGAATGTGAGCTCTAGAAACAAAGTTGGAGAAATCAGAAATGAAAACTTAAGCACAAATAAGATGTCCACAACCACTTCTGATCTTGATGAGCTTCCTCAGGTGGAGGAGTACGAGATCCGCACCTGGCTAGAGCCATTTGAAGTGCAAGACTGGATTTCATGTGTGGGTGGGACAAGCCAGGATGCCATGGCTTCTCATATCATTGTAGCAGCAGCTTTGGCTGTTTGGTACCCTAGCCTTGTAAAGCCAGTCCTTGCTGCCCTTGTTGTTCATCCATTAATGAAGCTGGTAATGGCAATGAATGAGACATATAGCTCTACTGCTGCAGAGCTCCTGGCAGAAGGCATGGAGAGCACATGGAAAGCATGCATTGGTACTGATATAACTCGTCTAGTTGGGGATATATTCTTTCAGATAGAGTGTGTAAGTGGTTCATCCAACTCAGCTGCACAAAATCATTTTGTACCTGTAACTATCCGGGAAACATTGGTTGACATTCTTCTCCCAAGTTTAGCAATAGCTGACATACCGGGATTTCTTTCAGTAATTGAGAGTCAAATATGGTCTACAGCTTCTGATTCACCTGTTCATTTGGTATCGCTCATGACTCTCATCAGGGTTGTTCGTGGTTCTCCAAGAAGTTTGGTTCAGCACCTTGATAAGGTTAGCATGGATGACTCTTTGAAATGGAAATACATTCTTTCTTTCAAAATTAGAGAAAATGGTTGCAAGCTTTCAACATGAACAAACATGTTTAATAATTGGACAGATATGCAGGTTGTCAACTTCATTCTACAAACCCTGGACCATAGCAACTTGGTTATGCGAAAAACTTGCCTTCATAGTTCTTTGACAGCACTGAAGGAGATATCTCGTGTTCTCCCTATGGTAGCATTGAATGACACTTCAACACGATTGGCTATTGGGGATGCAATTGCAGACATAAATATTGCTGGCATTCATGTCTATGACTTAGAAAGGTACTAAAAGTTGGATAATTTTTCCTTGAGGTCTGTTCCCCTTTCCCTTGAATCCTGCTATGCATTTGATTATGACTAAAGATACATCATCGTAGATTTTTTTTTTGGGGGGGGGGTTATCAAGTTGTAAGGGCCCTAATGGAAAGACTATAAATCATTGTTGCTAATATGGAAAATTTCAAGCCTTTTGGAGTTCCTGGACATAATATGCATCTGCTTAATTGGAACTTGATCTATGCCTCGATGGCAGCTTGAAGCTAACAGCTGAGAAGGCAAACTCTAGGACTTACATAGGGATTGCACCTTAGAGTACCTTGCTTATGACCAACCAATCAGTAATAGATATGTTGTTCTACAAGGCCTAGCCAATATTAGGTTAAATTTAGGGGGGACACACAAATATGAGCGTGAATTGAATAGCATGAAAGAAATCTACCAAGCATTCGTATCTTATTTTGTATAATATAATGCTTACACTTCGTAAAATGCTATATACTGTTCCAAAGTTCCCACTTTTCTCAAAGATGGTTAATAGAAGTGGGACTTTAATTATACTAAAACCAACTAAACTAATTTCCAAGCTTGGGGTATCATAGCATCTTCATTTTTTCTGGCTCCTACTCACTGGAGTATGCAGCTGGCTTTCTGAAAGGTATTCTCATGAAATGGCCAGTACTACTTGGTTTGATATTATATAACTGTAAGACCATTTATGTGGTTTTAGCTATCTTTTTGCTGTTCTTTTGCATCCTCTTTTTGCTGATGGCCATAAAACCTCCGAATATGCAAGAGCTTTTGACATTATGTAACTCTTTTGTTTTCAACCTAGTGTAACAAAAATGAAGATATTGGATGCAAGTGGCCCCCCTGGACTTCCAAGTTTTCTTGCAGGATCTTCTCGAACAACACGAGTGACAGCAATATCAGCTCTATGCTTTTCACCAAATGGAGAGGTACTTCTTAACACCTTACAGGCTGCATAAGTATCTTCCAAAATATATCTCAAAAGTGAAATGAGAGTTTATGTTCCCCCATTTTGCATGCACGAGATGCCCTTAAAATTCATACACAGTTCGAGCATGGGGGTTGGTTATGCAACCAGTTCCTTGTGGTCTCTCTTCCCACTTGGTCTATTCCTTTGCTTATGTTGTCTGTTTGACATTACTCAATATTGCCCGAGTGCTAAGATCTTTTATGCTCAAGTATGTCTTTCTGCAGTGCCTGATATAAACTTCTCTATCTCAGGGAATAGTAGCTTTCTCTGAGCATGGATTGATGATAAGATGGTGGTCACTGGGATCTGCCTGGTGGGAAAAACTTAGCAGAAATTTTGTTCCTGTCCAATGCACCAAGCTTATTTTTGTTCCTCCATGGGAGGGATTCTCACCAAATTCCTCCAGGTCGAGTGTGATGGCAAGCATAATGGGACAGGACAGAGGATTCAACTCACAGGTATCTTTTCTCGTATGGCTGGGACAATCTTTTTTCCAAAATGATTTGTGAGCCTGTGATTTTGCTCGTCCTGTACTTTTGGGTACCAACTCTTGTCATCCAAGATTTCTCCCCATTGTTTTTGCATACTTCATTAAGAAAAATTGCAAATTCATACTTATGTCTACTATTTAGTTCCGTGGTCCCTAAGGCCATATATTGGTTTTTGGATGTAGTCAATGCACTCTTGTAGAATTTGACAAATAGTAGGTCAAATAGGACGATGCTGCACATAATACAGAGGACCAGATTTTTTCTGACTGTGACTGCCCCGATTTATAGGTAAAATTGACAACCCTTCAAAAGAAAAGCCTGGAGAATTCATATCTGCTGTGGTTCATGTTCTTTCTGCTGTGATTTATGCCCTTAACATCTGTACTTATGAAGTTCTTATCTTTACACTTACATAATTGTTGAAATGCTCTGATTATGCTTTTGAACTTTTAGCTGCTCATTTCTTTCTAATATATTTTGATTCATTAGATTGTCATGTACAACTCAGCAATCTTATTTTTTAAGTCAAGTGGACTGAACAACTATGTTAATTTAACTGAATAAATATGTTAGTTTGAATTCAGCCTCCAGATTATCGTTGATTAATTTGTTATTATAACAGAACCTAGCTGAAACCTTTGCATGAATTTTGTCTGCAGGTAGGTGCAGGTGGTGCTGGTGATGCAGATAGTCCAAAAGCCCTAGTTCATAATCTTGACCTTTCTTATCGGTTGGAATGGGTTGGTGAAAGGAAACTTCTACTCACCAGGCATGGACAGGAATTGGGCAGTTTTCAGCTGTGATCACTCTTTGCTTGAATTCTGGTTTCCGCTTACACTAACAGCTTGGTTTCAGCTCAAGTTTAGACATGGACTTTCACATTCCAAAATTGCAGTTACTGTCTCTTGTTCACCTAGAATACGTGTGGTCAAAGATGTACCCATATTTTCCAAGAGTTGTAATCTTATTCTTTCATTCAGATTACAGGAAACACTGCAATAAGGGCATTTGCTTGGAGCAGTTCTATAAACTACTCTGGTTCTGGCTGGATTCACTTTACCTGGAGATCTTCAAGAAGTTGTGTTCCCATCAGATGGAATTGGAGAAAAATTGAAGACCATGTCTCTCGCTTACTGTTACATTGTTCCACCCCAAGCATTTTAGGATTCACAGTGCTCTAAGCCACCTGTCTGCAGTTACTGTGAAGATTTTGCTAATCGGTTTTAAAATCTGTATCAAAACTCTCTCTCTCTCTTGGGCGCAATAGAAAATTGAACTCGGTCGTAAAATATTTGTTTTTCTTGTATATCCTTTCTGGTGTTAAGAGTTACACTACAGCAGAAGAAATAAATGCATATTTTCACAAGGTTTTTCCACATCTTTCCAAAAGGTTCATGTATTTATAAAATTTCACTTCAATGTTCCTCCGTAGTACTTGAAAAGGTTAGGCAGGGTATGCCCTAGATGATCCTCCTCGCAGATGAGATTTTCCATTATTTGCCTATACTAATAGATTCCTGTGTTATAGGCTCTTCATGGGAGGAAAAAAGGCCACAAGTTCTGGATCAGATTCAACAAGAACCTTACGCACAAGTAAAGAAAGGAAAAGCCAAGAGGGTTTTTGCCACTTTGGATGAACATAACAACAACAGCAGCCTTAATCCCAAATTTTGAGATTTAAATAAACATATTAAGAAGAAAAAAAAGCAGCCATGATGGGATTAATAATTTTTAATTCAGAAGATCTCGGAGACATTGTCACCGAGCGAACTAGTCGGGATCCATTCAGCAACTTTATGTTTTAGAGGAAATCTTGTCTTTTGTTTTTATTTTGAAGGTCTCCGAAGACCCAAAAAAAAAAAAAGCCTTGAACAATAAAAGATATGCATACCGAGTTGGCTCGTCAATCTTTTGTTGTTCCTAACCCAATAAAATAAATCTATGCTTTTATCTTATATTCATCGATTTAGTCATTGATTTTTTCAATTTTTATTATATTATTCGAAATAAAAACTTGCTATTTATTAAGCCAAAAACTAAAAAAAAACTAAAGGCTCTTCCATTACAGGACAACTTTTCGAAAGCAAAATAAGATGATCCTTGGGTCTCTACCGACTTCATCCCTTTTGTCATCCACAACCCACAAACGACACAGACTAACATTTTTGGTTATGGCATGATAACGCTTTGGACGGCCGTAGAGGGTACAACACAGGGAAGGCATTAATGACATCCTTTATGCAGGCATGGACTGTATGTAATTTGAAATGGAATTGGTGCAAGGGAATGACGTTTAATGGAGTGGATACCCATATCATCTTCATCTTTAGCTCAAATTTGATGACCCAAAATTTTTAGTTCTCCGCACGCTATGTGCGTTTTCCTAATAAACATTTTGGTAAAAGCACTTAAAAAACGTGACCCAATCCACATATTGACATATGAAAGGATACTTTTGTAAGATCATGCTATAAATACCGCTACCTAGTTGACCATAATACGTGCCCTAAAGTGTTGTTCATCTATAAGCAAATGGCCCCTAGACGAAAGGAATGGATTGTGATCATATGGTTCATCATCATGGCAACATCGAATGGGCTGGCCATGGTGCATGAACAATCTAAGGCACCGACTTATGACTACAAAGATGCCTTGGCAAATGCTATCTTGTTCTTTGAAGGGCAGCGGTCAGGGAAGTTACCTGAAAACCAGCGAGTGCAATGGAGGGGAGATTCTGCACTCTCTGATGGCATGCCTGATAAGGTATATGATGTTTCCATAAATCAGTAGAACTATTGGATGCCTAGATAATGAACATTAAATAATGTATGTTGATGTATGACTTGCCCAAGTGTCCTTTGGCAGGTAAATCTGATGGGGGGATACTATGATGCTGGTGATAACATCAAGTTCTTGTGGCCAATGGCATTCAGCGTCACTTTGTTGAGTTGGGCAGCAACCGAGTACCAGAATGAAATATCTTCCATTAAGCAACTAGGCTACCTCCAGTCAGCAATACACTGGGGTGCTGATTTTGTCCTTCGGGCTCACACATCACCAACTACGCTTTACACTCAGGTCTCCCATTTTCTTTTTCTCTGTGTCTGCCATAAACATGGTTCCATGTCAGAAAAATTAGCTCAAAGAAGACTAATAATGTTCTAGGTGGGAGATGGAAACCACGATCATCAGTGTTGGGAGCGCCCAGAAGATATGGACACTCCTAGGACCCTTTACAAGATAAATTCTACTTCGCCTGGCAGTGAAGCAGCAGCAGAGGCAGCTGCTGCTCTTGCAGCTGCTTCGATTGTTTTCAAGGAGATTGATTCCAACTATTCTGCAAGACTTTTAAGTCACTCAAGACAGGTCTCTACTTAAAAATTTGAGGTCATTCATGTGCGCCTTGTTCTAAGCCTCCCGGTTTGATCAACAAACTAACGTATTAGTTTTCAGCTTTTCAACTTTGCAGATCAGTATAGAGGATCTTATCAAGCTTCTTGCCCTTTTTACTGCTCCTACTCGGGCTATCAGGTACCAGGTCTAGCAGCTTAAACAAAGTGAACAAACTATTGTACATAATTAACTTATATAAACTGAACTCTCTAAAAGGACGAGCTTTTATGGGCTGCGGCTTGGTTGTACAAGGCAAGTGGAGACAGCAGATACATGAGTTATGCTTCCAACAACCAAGGGTGGAGTCAAGCGGTTTCAGAATTCAGTTGGGACAATAAATTTGCTGGAGCTCAAACATTATTGGCAGAGGTACTACCCGAAACAATATTTCATCATAATTTGACTTTAAAAGAGGCTAGAAGATGGTAACAAAGTCCTGTATAGGAATACCTTGCAAGTAAAGCGAACCTGCGGAAGTATAAGGATGATGCTGACTTATTTATCTGTGCATTGATGCCGGGGAGCAGCTCTGCGCAAATTCACCCAACCCCAGGTACACATACAACTCATACATACAGGTCCATGAATGCAATCTCTTCTTTTGTCACATGGACGAAGGAAGGAATGCGGCAGGGCAGCTGCCCTTAATGGAATTTAGAAAGGAAAAAGAATTTTGTTTATCCCACACAGATATTATAACCGAAAATTTATATTTTATTTACTCGGTATATTTTAATATCGGCTCTAGCTGCTCTAACAAAGAGATTTTGAGCTACAGGAGGGCTTTTGTACACTAGAGATAGTTCAAATTTACAATATGTGACAAGCGCTTCGATGGTGCTATTTATCTACTCTAATATTCTAAACAAAGCTGGTCTTGACTCAATCCAATGCGGTGATGTGCATTTCTCCACCACACAAATCAAAGCTTTTGCAAAGTCTCAGGTTAAAACGTAAAACCACTTCTCAAACCTACATATACTCGCCAATTCTGATGACGAAACTTGTATACAATGTTTTAGGTGGACTACATACTAGGAAACAACCCTATGAAAATGTCATACATGGTTGGATACGGCAGCAAATACCCAATGCAACTACACCATAGAGGATCATCTTTGCCCTCAATCCATGTCTTTCCTGCGAAAATCGAATGCAACCAAGGTTACTCAGATTGGTACTCTACTAACCAACCAAATCCGAATACTCATGTCGGTGCAATTGTTGGGGGTCCAAACTCAAATGATCAGTTCAATGATGCAAGATCAGATTACTCTCACTTAGAACCTAGTACGTACATGAATGCAGCATTTGTGGGTTCAGTGGCAGCTTTGCTGACTCAAAGCCAAGAAGAGTGTTTGGAACTTCTGCAGAATAGCAAAAATGCTCACATGGATGATGATATGTGATAAATATCCCATATGGGATGTGTAAATAATACTCAGATCCTTAAAAAAAAATATAAACTATTGAATGCCTATGTTTCTAAACTATATACCTAGCAAGGCCTTGCATAAGACATAATATCAAAATCTGTGTGCGACAATGTCCGCACGAGCAATACCAAAATTGGCACTTACCCAGAATTCTCTTCATCCATTTTTGTGTCAGACTCAGAAATCTTGTATGTAACCTGTAAATAATGACCTAGAAGTTCAATTTTCAATATAAAAAATTGTTAGTATAAATATAAAGTTAATTATTTTTATTAAAAAACTCTGATTTTTACTAGTAATTTTCCTTTTCCAATCAATTTTGTGTCGTACTCACAAATTTTGTATTTAAGTTTGGGAATAATGACATCTTTAAAAAATTGAAATTTTTAATATAAAAAATTTTAATATAACAATAAATTTTTTGACTTTTAATAGCAAAATTTTATGGTTCCTATAAATCTTTTTTATTTTACTTGCAGAATTATAAAGTAAAAAAGGTAAAAGTCAGATTTTTAAGCAGGGTAATGTTCAACGGGGTCGTAAGACCATCACTGTATCATCATACATCGGTGTAGGTGGGAAGGAGTGTCCCTTAATCAGATCGACTTTCACCGTACGAAAAAAACAGAGAAGATTTTTTAATCTGTATTAATCGGGATAAAACTCTGAATAGACGAGAAAAAAAAAAAAAGAAGGTAAGGCCATCACTGTATCAGAGAACTGTCCATTGAGAGAAGGGCTCGAGCAGCCTGATTTTTCTCATAAAAGAGAAATAAAAAGAGGAGGATAGATGTGTCCACGTAAACTGGCCCAGAGCCAGTGGTAGGAATGGGCCCAAAACCGTGAAGGACGGTCCAATCCTAGTTCTTCACGTTCTGGTCCAGTTGTGGTTGCTTACGGTTCCGGTTCAGAAAAACAGGAACTTTCCAGAATTCTGGGCTCTTCTTTGACGATCTCTCGTTTGATCACCGAAGGGGAGACTAGTGATCAAATGATTCCTTTGATTTGACTCTTAGATTACAATGTAACCTCTTCTCATAAATGAAAATTTTCCATTCCAACTGGGGCTGAAATCGATCGATTGAAGAGAAAAAAATATCTTGATTGAGTAGATATCGATTAATTGAAGAGGAACAACCAAAGGAAAGGAGATGAGGGATAGAGAGAAAAGTTGAGGGACTGAGGGCTTGACTGGAGATATTGAATTTGGAAATCCAACCGAAGGAAAGGAAATTTGGAAATCGAATCACATCTGAAACTAGAAATCTAGAGAATCGAAGAAAATTGATGACGAAGCAAATCAACGAATAAGCCTCGTGTAGAGATGAATGAGGAGTAGGGAGAGAGACATCGAAGGAGAGAGATGAGGGGTAATCGGGTAGAGGGACAAATCGAAGGGGCTTGCAGCCAAAGAGAGAGAGAGAGAGAAGAGAGAACTCTAAAACTAGGTAAAAAAAAAAAAAATTGGAACGAACCGTTGATCGGGTTCGGGTTCCGGAACCAGCAGTTTCTTGATCTGAGTCGGGTTACAGTTCCGATCATTTTTTCTGCACCATACCGATCGATATTAAAAATCATATTTTAACTAATTAATTTGAAATTTATAGTAATCCATTTATATTGACTATTCTCTCAATATAATTTTTTTCATATCCAAACCGTGAATCAATTTTAAAAATTTGATTAAATGATTTATTACCGTATCTCACGTACCGTGACATTCATTCTTCCGATCTTGTTTCAAGATCGAGAAACCACGGGCCGATTTGAGTTCATTTAAAATTGGGCCGGTCTTAAAGTTATTTTTTTTTTCTTTTATAAATTATTAGAATTCAATAATATAATAAATCCGAAAAATTTCGATTTAAATCTGTTTTAAAAAAAATCATTACTCCGTCGTTAGACCATTTATTTATTTATTATTATTATTTTTTGGGTAAAAGAAAAGAACACGGTGGATCAAAACCCAGAGCAGAGCACAAACCCTGGAACTTCAATTCGCTAGACCATTTATACGTTGATTCTAAGGTACGATTGTGCCATTTAGCCCATGCACATAAACTGAGTATGGGATGGGAGATCTAGTGACATATCATTTAAATGACCTAGGTGAATTTAATAAAGTTTAGAGTTTGATCAAATAAGGTCAAAATGTTTTAACCGTTAGGTTTGAGATCTTTTTCTACCATTTAAAATTCATGTCTATCTCAAACATTTGAGAGCCTGATAGAGTAAGTTTACAAATAATTAAACAAAATAAGGTTTTTTTTTAATGAGACTTTTCTTGGTCAACAGAATGAACACCCAAGTCTGGAGAGCTTCTCGGTATAGATTAACTCCATCCTATATTATTCTATCTGCCGAACAAAGGCGGTCTTCGTTTGCACGTTGACATTACATTAAACCAGAGCCAAATAAAGCAAAAATAAATAAATAAATAATCATAATTGAAATTTTGCTTATGTGTGAACTCTATGCAAGTGTCTTTTCATTCTGCTCAGGCCAGAAAACAAAAAGGGCGTGTGGAAAAGGTATAACAAAGAAAAACTCTCTCTCTCTCTCTCTCTCTCGTTCTCTCGTTCATAAAGTACAAAACAAACGACAAAAATGGAAGTGTGAAAGGCAATCTTAATGAAACTTGCAAAAGCAGACTACGGCTATAGTCCTTGTTCATCAACCGACCAGGGACGAGACAAACTCTCGTCAAATTGATCACTAAAGCCGTGTCCAAAAGCTGCACTTGGAGAATTATTCAGACCCTCAAAGTCCTCCAAACCCCAATACAAGAAGCTGTCATCATTTCCGAACATGACCGAATCATCATTTTGAAGAACATTACCAACTTGTTCCTCATCATCTTCTATTTCCCTCGTGTTCTCTTCCTTGCTTTCCTCAAGCGAGGCCAATGGGGAGAGAGCCGCTGATGTTGATGGTGAATTTTGATTGGCAACCGCTGTTGTTGATGGCGAGTTTGGTAATTTGTTGTTGGGTGAGGATGTGAACTTATGACGTGTGCTTCCGGCTAGAGAGTTTCTTCGGGTTGGTAAAGAGTGGTTGTGTTCGGACATGTAGGTTATGATAAACATCCTCGGATCTGACCGACATCGTTCCACTTGTTTCCTTGCTGAGCATCCTTTGCAGCTGCTACATCTGTAGTAACTCCTGTATAAATTTGCAACAAAACTTTTATCAGACGATTTGTGAGAGAGAGGAGCGGTTTGATGTAGTGGTGGACTAGGAAGCAAGAGGTTCGGGGATCCATTCTCTCCCACAGGCCCTTTATACATTTTCCCTTCCTCTTATCCTCGGTGAGAGAGAGAGGGAGAGAGAAAGAGAGAGGTTTGAACCTTGGATATGGAGAGCCTTTGATCGGTTTTTGTCCATATTTACGCCAAGCCCACATATCAGAAGAGAGTCCATCAGTCGTCATTTGTTGCACCACTCTCTTGAGCTTATTCTTTCTGTTCGAGAAAAGGGTTGCGTTTAGACCGCAAAAATGAAAATCGGGTTGGAATTTTTAGGAAATATTTAATTTAAAAAAGAATTTAAACAAAGAAGAAAAAAAGTGGCAATAATTGGACTAACCTTCTTTTGGGCTGCTGCTGTTGAGATTCGTGATTTGGATGATTGGTCCTCGTAGAAGCAACAGAAGTAGAGGCAGAAAAGGACTGCTGCTTATGGAGATCTTGTGGCTCTAATTTGATTGCTGATGATGATCCAGAGGTGGTACTGTTTGATATGGCTTGTAGAGGAGAGAGAGCGATGTCCACCGGATAGAAAGGCTTGTACAGCTGTTCCAATTCATTCAACACAGCTTCTGTCTCAACAAGGTCGTCGAAGTTGAAGAGAATATCTTCTTGTTTCACATTAAATGGATCAAATGAAGACATGGAGTAATCGGCGACCGCAGTTGAGGCCTCCGAACTATTGAAGCCTCTGATCACAGCTTGTAGATCCCAGTCTTCCTCCATCTTCAGAGAGAGAGAGAGAGAGAGAGAGAGAGAGAGAGAGAGAGAGAGAGAGAGAGAGTTGGATAAAAGAGAGGTTGTGAGGAATAAAAATGTGGCTGTGTGCATATATACAAAAGGAGAGAAAAGGATGGCATCCTTTCCTCATGGACCGCCAAAAACCAGCAAACCCGTTTACATATCCGGTTTGACATTTTCTGAAAAAGTCAAAAGGGGAATGCCCCGGAAGTGGATGGATGGATGGATGTTCTTTTCGTGTACTACCTCTCCGACCATACACATTCTTTGTTTAATTGTGATGACAAAAATCTTAATTTACTGTAAGATAGAAAAAAATCATCATACTCTTGCTACTATGTTGTGCTAGTCCGAGATTAATCACTTTGTGATTATTAGAAAATATATCATAAATATCAATTTTCAGGAGAATAATTAACCATCAATGATCAAGAATAACTCGTGTCATAACTAAAATATTGTTCGTTACAGTGAAATTATTAGGAGGTTCCTGAGACTATATTTACATAATAAGAAGCAATTTTTCTTCATAAAATTTTGAGATATAGATTATAATTATTAGAATTCAAAATTATTTCACTGAAAAAACTATTAAGTATATAAATAAAAAATTATATCTATTTTTATATATTTTTTAATTTTATTTTTTAATATAAATTTATAATTTTGCTGTCATCAACAACGTAGCATCAACCGATAATAAGTCTGAGATACAACTTTATGG
The DNA here is from genome assembly GCA_033439265.1 of Dillenia suffruticosa. Classification (NCBI taxonomy): domain Eukaryota; kingdom Viridiplantae; phylum Streptophyta; class Magnoliopsida; order Dilleniales; family Dilleniaceae; genus Dillenia; species Dillenia suffruticosa. Next base: position 16,725,820 of record JAVTVX010000005.1, on the reverse strand, counting down.
ACGTAATAAATTTTAACGCGACGAGGGCGGAGGCGATGTCGGCGATGTCGGCGATGACGAAGTCTTGATATTGTATATGCCCGCATGGCACCGCACATTGCCGTGTCGCAGTGTTTTAGAGTTTTCTAAAGAGCCAGCGGGTTTTCTTGCACGCGCACGCGCACGCGCAATCTTTCTGTCATTGGATAAACACACTAACATTACACAACATTACATACTATACTAGGTATTAGGTACTACATAAGCCGTATGTAAATCGCGTGGACTATGATCTCAGTCAAATAAACACACACGCACACGCACTCCTCTGCCCATTCCTTTCGTTTTTGTCAATTGTTTGGCCCACACTTTTTGTCTTCATTTTTTTTTTCTCTATACCCAATTTCTTCTCCATCTTTTTCCGTAGGCCAAAAAATAGAGAAAAATCTCTCCTTTGAATGCGCACTGAGATTTCAGGGACTCATGCATGTCATCCATGCCAAATGTGAAAAACTAATGGCACTTTTTGGTGATTGTGAATGGAGATAGATATGGCTGCGGCGTATTGGATGAGAATGCACTTAGAATTAGACTCTAGAATAAAAGAGAAATGTTTTTTATTATTACCAGAAGTTGCGAAAATTACAAAATTTTGAATTAACAAAATCTCTTTACATATCCCTATGTCCCTACCAAGACAAAGAAAAAAGGTCTTTGTGATGATTAACACTTCCCACTTTTCTCTTTATTTTCACTTTATATTATATTAGTATTACTACTTGCTATTTTTCACATTTTCTTTGTGCGTGAGCACATAATTAAAAATGGCAACTATTTAATTTACTCAAACCGATCACATTGCTTGAATTATAAAATTTTTTTCTCAATTCCAATTGTAAATTCCCGTTGGGGCTTACCAAAGAACATACATTGGAGGGAGTCAATTCAAACAAGTCAAGAACCATGAATATCCAAGCATGACTTTACAAACATATTATTAACTGGCTCGCCGGGGCAAAATAAAGTTGAACTTGACATATTGCGATGGCTTTCCTCATCCATTAAATGAGGAGGATAGGGAAAGAAAAGAGGAAAGCCCTAATAGTCTAATAATGAAGGTGGGGTGGGGCTATACCATGACTAAAAATGCCAAAGAAATTGAACTTAGTAGTGGCAACGCGTAAACATAAACCCAAATCCAAGTGATGGATTTCCGTAGGTTTTAAAATTCGATTATTTTTCAGATTACTCCTCAAAATTTTATTTTTGCATCTGCAATTGCACATATCTGATGAATTTATTTTTACATATTCCATAGGAATATATGAATTTTTTTTTATTTTTATTCTTAAATATTGTAACATGGCATAAAAATCTTGTACCAAAATTTGTATTTTGCAAACGTGCATTGCATACTCCCAGCTGTACATAACATGGAAGACATGAAAAGAAATTTGTTTCTCGATTATAAAAAAAAAATAAAAGAAAAACGTCAGGCAAGACAAAGAACAAGCATTTGCTTGTTTGCCTTGGGATTTAGAAACAAGAAATGTGTTACCCACTAAAATTATTCACATATATTAATATTCTTACACCTACGTATATGTAAAAATGCATGCAAGCGCGTAGACATACGGTATGTGATTATGAGACACGCCAAGTCAAATTTAAAAAATGGAGAGAGAGAGAGAGAGAGAGAGAGAGAGAGAGAGAGAGAGGCACATTCATAACAATAATAGTTTTTGACAAAATAATAATAAAATCAATCAAAAGACATCTAAAGTTCCCTTTCAAACAAGGAAAGGGTATGGTTTTCTCTAGGCTTTTTGCAACTTGCAAAGTCACCAAACATCAAATTAACTTTCTCCCGATTTAAAAAAAAAAAGGATTTGGTGATGAAATGATGATAATATGTGACGATAGGAAATGGACATTTCTGCACAAAAATGAATATTCTTTAATTCAATTATTTGTGCTTATGGGATCACTTGCAAGTTGCTACCCGCTAGCATCCAAACTTCTTTATAGTCTTGAAAGAAAAAATGGTTCAGTGGCAAGAGAATTCAAAGAACGTTTGCTTTTATCTTATTTTTCTAGCAAAATCCTAATTCCTAATTTTTATTTTTAGATAACTCTTAAAATATTTTTAGTTAAGGGTCTTATCGTTATGCTGATAAATGGTATGAAAATTACATATAAGATATAGATTATTTATATTTTTAACTTTATAATTATAATTTAACTTAATTTTCTTCTTAAATCCATTTCAAGAGATCCTTTTAAAATATTTTTTAGTGAATTAATAAAATTTTCATAATAGAAATTTAACTCAAAACTTCAAAAATAAAAAACAAGCTCTTTTGTCATTTAAACCATGTAGAGCATGCCTTGTAATTTACGCTAGATTGTTAGGAAAGGAAGTGAAAGAGGAGGAATAAGGGATTGAAAGCTCATCGTGTCATTTTTCTGAAAACGGGTGCTGATCGATTGAGTGTGAAAAACGAGTCCACTTGGCCCCGACTTGGTTGGTCATGGTCAACATTATACGCCTACAACCCCTCCCCTTTCTGCATAGAATAATATATATAACATTCCAAATTCAATATTTAACCAATTTGGAATATTCAATATTCAATTTTAGGATTGAGAAAGACTGTTGGGGTTTTATGCAGCAACATTTTCGTGACTAACTGTCTTTTGTTAACCTTACATGCCTTACATTCCAAGCTTTTCTTGTCCCCTTCCTAATTTGCATACCTTTTTCTTTTCTTTTGAGTGTGGGAATTAAACCATGCAAATCAGGTTGTGTTGAGTGGCATTGGCTGGCTGAATTGATAAAAAATTTATATTGTTAATTTTTTTTCACCGATATTCAAAAACTTGATTAATTCGATTCGAATAATTATAAAGTTTAATTTATGATCTGTCTCTATCTCCCCGATACCTGTTCTTTTATTTTTAATATTTGAATTGAAAATTTTTATTGAGAGAGTTTAGTTGTATGACGTTAAACCTATAAATTATCGGTAATGTTTAAATTTGTTTGATAAGAAGTTTGTTTAACTCAAAATTTATATATGTCAACTCCTCCGGGAGCAAGGAGAACATCTCCTCCGGGAGCGAGGGGTAACTGTTCTTTTTAAAATTTTATTAAAAAAAAAAGTAATAAACATAAAATCTTTTAGTATTATTCTGGTAAATACCATTGAAGTTTTTATGGTAATCTTAAATATTGCTAAAGGTTTTACAAATGATACTAAAATCGGATAAAACATTGTTTATTTTTCAAAGATTATAACTCTTTTCCTCCTCTCGTTGCCATATGCCTCTATGTATTATTTTATATTTTATCATTTTATGATTTCGTATATTGACTCGTCTTACCTTTTTAATAATCCAGCCGCATTGTTTTTCTTGTACATTTTGTTCTACTTTGATCCAACTTTGGAATCACAAGTGAATGGATACGGATTTGTAAGTTAATTAAATCGGAAACGCACAAAATGTCAAAACTCCGCCAACTAACGTGGGCAAAACTTGATTGGTGTTAAATGAATTTGAATTAATTAATGGATAATCAGTTTAATGGTTAAAAATATTATATTTTTTAATTAAATTTTAAAAATACAAAATATTAGGTTAAAAAAATTACTTTTTAAAATGAATCCGAGAAATGTTCGATTTGAATTAATCGAAATATAATTTTAAATATCGATCGTCATAATACAAAAATAATAATAATAATAATAAACTACGCCAACATGCCTGGAGACGTACATGCGTGATGTCGGGCCAAGAAGAACAGGTAAAGCAATACGTAAGCAAAAGGAAACAATACAAATGGTTTGATAGATTTCACATTGACATTATGACAAATGTAAATTAAAAACCATCACGACTACTTAATCAGTTGCAATTTTTCTTTTGATTAATTAGAATAAACTATGGTTCTTTGACATTTTTCGGTGACAACCTTACCCTAAACATGGTAGGTATCCAAATTTAACATTTTGCAATAAGAAGAGATTTTCATTCTCACGTCTAAAAGGAGTAGAAACATCTGTCGTCCTGCACCTCTCTCTTTGTGAATGAGAAGAAACGATAACAGAAGTTGTTGGGCACTCAAACCATAGCTCGACCGTTATCGCCTTAACCGATTAGCCGGAGATAAAAATATTTATATAAAAATTTGATAATAATACAAGAATAGAATGAATTAAAAATTAAATAAATTAAATTTTATATAACAGTTTATATTAACAATCATTTGTTTTAATTTGAACTATTTTAAATTAGTCCGAAATATTTTTTAAATTATTCTAAATCCTTTTTCAATCAACTGAGTAAAAATTTCGGAGGTTAAAATATTCAATAATGACGTTTGGAGGGCACAGCTACACAAATTACTTCCTTTATCTTCCTCGCCTTTAGGCCAAGATGAAGCATAAGCCACCATTGTAACTTCGCTGCAACTCAATTGGGCTCTTTTTACACGAGTTAGACCCGCGAGCGTGGGGAGAAACAGAAGGCCCATCTGGCCCAAAACTCTAAGCCCGCTCTTGGGCCGGTCCGATGAATACCAGCGACGGAATTATAAATGCAAAGCGACGTCGTTTCTCTCGTAGAAATTCATTTGACAAATTCACCCAGCTCTCCTATTTCGCGCCAAAATGGGAGATCTGAGCAAGTTGACGCTGTTCTTCTCAGATCAGCAACTCTGCTGTGCCGACATTCTTCCACCATCTGAGGTAGATATTCACAAATCTCTCTCTCTCTCTCATTCTCTCATCTTGAGCAATTTCAGGTTCGAGCAAGAATCGAAGTCGCAGTCCTCAATTTCCTCAGAATTCTCACTTCCCCAAATCCTGCAATCTCAGATCTCTCTCTGGTATTCACTTCTCTCACTTCTAATTATTGAACTGAACACAAATCCGGTTAACGAATTACTTGAACAAAATTCTTATAAATCATTGTGGTTTGCGTTTTGTGGAAATGAAAACTCAAAAAAAGATCGATAGAAGATCTAGTAATCGAAGAATGAGTCAAGGTTTGTTGACCGGTGCTTCGTGGATTTTTCTCTCTCATGATTTTTGCACTCGGTCTTTGATGAGAGCAAATGCTGCTAAAGCCTTTGTTAGAGGTAAATTAACTCCTCTCTCTCTCTCTCTCTCTCTCTCTCTCTCTCTCTCTCTCTCTCTCTCTCTCTAGCGATCATAAATTTTTAAGTATATTGCTAGGGTTGGTTTGGTTTTCATGTGAAATGATATGTTGTCATTTGCATTTGTAAGAAAAAAATAATTTATGAGAGCTTCAAATGAGGAAAAAATATTGATTAAACAGTTCAGAGTATCAAAAGTCTACGGTACATGACATTGTCATATGAAAATCATTGTGATAAATAGCTTTTCTCACCTTTATTTAGCCATAAGGAGCCGTTTATAATATTAGGAGAAATGATTTCATTTTAAAATGTTATCATCTGCATATATTTTAAATTTACTTTCAAAATTTAGGGTAAATTTAAATGAAAGAATTTTTTATCCCCTAGATTGGTGACCGTCGGATGGTCATTAATGGTCACCTATTATTCTACCATCTCTGTCCCGAAGGGAATAATGGCTGTTACCATCTATCCTATGGATATCAATGCCTATGACATTGTAAAATAACCCCTAAATGCAAACATATCAAATTTAAAAAGGGCCCTTCAATCTTCAATTTAATATGCTTCTTTATTTGAATATGTGACTGTATGGATTTTACAGTTTGGAAGGTTATGGAGATGTGCCTTCAGATATTGGTTCAACGGAAGAGAGTGACTCAGAGAGAGCTTTTTTACAAGTTGCTTTGCGCATCACCAGAATACTTCACTTCCCAATTACAGGTCAATCGGACTATCCAAGGTAAATTTAACCCGTGCTAGAATACATTCATTATAAGTTTTCTTGAAGCACTTACATGTGAAACGGAATGTAAATTTCTAGATGTTGTAGGATTGCTCAAATGCAGCCGTTTCAGTCTTGGTATAATGGCGTCTAGTAGGGGTCTGGTTGCTGGACGGCTTCTGCTGCAGGTAAACATACCCTTTGTCATTTTAAGTAGTAATGAGCCAGCTTTCTGGACTATGGACTTTTGTAAGACCTTAAATTAGCTTGACATTAATGATGAAACTTTGGGACTAGCTATTATTGGTGGAACACCATTTTGAATCCCTCAGTCATATTTTCTTTGAAGAAAAAAGATATAGGCTCATAGAAGAGGTGAGGAAGGTAATAATTCAAAGGTTGTGGATATAGGTACTGTTATCCTCAAATGGCATTTACAAGGATACCAGCCATGCTGTCATGTTTTTATATATAAATATGCACGACCATATTCAATTCCATAGGACAACATGTCTAAGTTATCGATGAACTTCTTGAGTTCTAAATGCCGTTTGCTTTGTTCATGATGAAACATGTGAAAGGAGCCAAACAAAGAGGTTGTCGATTGTTCTGCATGTGGATCTTCAGGCTATGCTATTACGGGTGACCTGGATTTCTTGGGGAAGCTACTAATGAGGACAGATGCACGGTATATAGTTGTGGTGGAAAAGGTATTTTATTCATTTGGATTATCCTTCCAGGGATGGTAGAATTTGCAGCTCATTTATGGATGGCGGTTTTTCTATAGCATGCTATTTTCCAGAGACTGGCAGAGGATCGCATATTTAATCTAATTCCATGCATTCTCATCACCGCCAAAGGCTACCCTGACATTGCTACTAGGTATCATTTAAACGGTTCAAATCCCAGTATCTTACTACAGTTTTCAGCGTATCATTTTAGGAGAATATCAGACAGCACAAACCTCTAGTTTCATGACTGCACTATGGATTTCCCACCTTGTCTATCCTCATGCTGATTACCAGTGCTTTTATGCTGATGATGATAACCAATTTCTGAAACAACTTTCAGGTTCTTTCTTCATCGAATGAGCCGAGCTTTTCCTGAGTTGCCAATTTTGGCACTTGTTGACTGGTAGATCTCACACTCGACCTGTCATTTTGAATAAGACACTTGTTAAGTCAGCTTGTAAGTTTTGGAATCTTTTTAGGAACCCAGCAGGAATGGCAATACTATGCACCTTCAAGTTTGGAAGTTCAGGGATGGGACTTGAGGCATATAAATATGGTTCTGTTTCCACTTTCACCTTTAAGCTTTCATAGATGGATTGAACCGCTTGAAGGGTCACCCTTTTGTCACTTCTATACGGAATTTTTTTCTCCCTTTTTTGCATGGTAAATTAATAAATCACTTTGTTTAACTTTATGCAATTCAGCTTGCAATGTCAAGTGGCTGGGATTGCGAGGGGATGACCTACAGCTTATACCCCAAGAATCTCTGGTCCCACTGAAGCCACGGGACCTGCAAGTAGCAAAAAGCTTGATGGCGTTGGAGGTCTTACAGGTCTACCCTACACCCAATCTTCATTAACATCTGCCCTTTTCTTCTGTCTTGAAAAACTGTAATTAATGCCACAAAATCTCCGTATCTCACGGCAGGAATGCTACCGAGAAGAGTTATCACTGATGATCAAGAGTGGGCAAAGAGCAGAGCTAGAAGCGCTTTACTTCCATGGATATGACTTCTTGGAGAAGTATATCGCAAAGAAAATTGTACAAGCCAACTATTTTTAATTTTTTTCCAAAAGTAGTCTAGTCAAAAAAGAAAAAAAAAAATTGTTAACCATTCAGCCAAAATAACAAAAATAGAAACAAGGGCCCAGACCGGCCGACTACCATTGCTGTCACTTCAATGACTTGAAAAGGCAACGCAGACCTCTTCAATAGAAAGGCATCCAAGCACTACCAAAAAAAAAATAAAATAAAATAAAAGGCATTCAAGGCGTTAAACAGGGCAAGGAGCATTGCTCGAGCAGGGCTAAGCCTAGGACCAGGCCCAGTAGAGGGTTGCACCCACCCTATGATGGAGCCTGCCTTGCAAATGGAGGGAGTGATGAAGCTCAGGCCTATGAACACTCAGGCCAGGTCTAAGCAGGCCACCATCCCCATGCCAGGTCCAATATTCCTTTTTTTTTTTTTTTTTTGGTAGGATCCAATATTCCAAATGACACTCCAGTGGAGTGCAACTACATTAATAGGTAAAACCAAAACTATTATCATTCATAAGTTTTATCATTCTATGAACACATACAGATCTCATAAAAAAATTTGCACTCATACCCGGTATTGGTTTTGAAAAAAAATGGGTGGGGGGGAAGAAAGAAAGAAAAAGGAGGAAAAGAATTATTTTTATAATGGGTGCTCCTACCCTGTTGATTTGCCAAATATCCCCTCACTTTTATCAACCAATTCAATTGCAGCCACAAAATAGAGCACAATAAAAATCCTAAACTTGCTACAAAACTTCTTAGTCTTTCTTTGCTGAAAGACTGACCGTCTTCCCATCCATGGAGAACTTCCTACTGCCCTCAAGCTGCAATGCAATGACAAAAATGAGACATAGTACACCTTTGTTGGAAAATACATGAGTACATACCAAACTAGAATCATCCATACTTGTCAGTCCCAATTGATGGAGGGGCAATTTGCAGTTCATGATATTACTTCCAAAGGATTACAAGGAATATAGTCTTCATGGGTACATTGTCCGTAGGAGATGGCGGGTCAAACTGCCATCGAATTTTTGCCACTTCAAGTAATGGTTTTAATCAGAATTTTAGTAGCAAGGCTTTTTACGAGTCCAATTGAAATGGTTTCTTTGCTGTTACATTATCCTTTACTAGTTCTGGGCAGTGAATAATTAATATATAATGTTTTAAAAAAAATGTTAGCAGTACATTGTTATCAAAGTTATTAGCATTAACCACTAGTCATAAATGTTATTAATTTTATTTTATCAAGAGAAGAAAAAGACAATAACTGCAAAAAAAAATGTTAATGCAACACGTGACTGCATGCTCAAGCTTAATATATAATATATGAATTGGAGAACTTGAATAGATGCAAGTGTACTCAATGCTATGACTTTTTGTTCCAAAGGATTGAGAAGAGTGAAAATGCTTGTGGATGAAATCCCACAAATGAACGGATGGGCACAATGCTATAATATAGAGGATGACTTTTCGCTGTCCAAGTGTGGGGTCAGGTTTGTTGGCAATAATATTCACTCATCTGGGCATAAACTTACCTTTTGCCTCAATAAAGCCAGCGCTTCTTTCTTTGAAGTATACTTGGAGAAAACAGAAGATGAATGCTCATCAACAAGGACTTTCAACTGCTTCAACTTTAACGATTGACCTGGTGCCTGTGACAAACAATCAGCCAGAGGTTAAAAACTTGCAGAAATACAGCCAGAGGTAACTAGCAGAAATATGAGTCATAAGTTACAATATTAGAGAACAGACCTCACAAAGAAGCTGTATACATAGCCTTTTCAAGTTGACTTTTGGTTTGTTCTCCTTTTTCATTTCGATCAAGTCAACACTTTCCAGGCTTTCAGAATCATCTAATTTGGATTCTTCTTCATCATCACTATCATCAAAAGAAGTCTTTTTCCCTTGAAAGCTGCAACCAGCGATTTTTTTGGGCAAATCCTTAATACCAAGGCCTTGCTTCCCACTAGTCGATTTATCCTGCAAAAAGTGGCACATGAATGAGAAATCTAACCTTTGGCCTCTGTTTGGAACCCCACCAAGTTAAACAACCGTTATGAACACTTTTCCTAGCATAGATTCGATTTTAAGGAAACATATTCATAGTACGGGCTAGGAACAGAAGAAAATGTACTTGGACAAGCTTGTAAAGATTCTCTTGATCTTCTTCCAAAAACATCTTCCTCTCATTACAATTCTGAGCATTTTTAATTTGGACCAGTTTCCTTCTCTTAGATTCTGCCCCAAGAAAACCTCCAGATACAAATCCACGCTTATGGCCCCACCAATTTTCTGACACGCTGCTATCATGGTTCCCTGTCAAAAGAGAGCAGCTGATAAGCTGTTTGAGAATTTTTAAAAATAAACAGCATTTGAACTAGTGCAAATTGTCGACCTCACAGGAAGGTTCTTTATAAGTGATCCCTTATAGACTAAAATACACAGTATTTGACCAACTGCAAAGTAGTGAGACAAAAATCATAACTAACTGTATGCATGCTTTAGTAGAAAAGCAGTCTAGAAAAGCATGCTAAGCTCATGATGGTGGCATATGGACTGAGCTAAAAGAATTAGGGCAACACAAATCCGTCTGTTACCTTCAGCAGCAAGAGTAGGATATTCAGATGCCTCCTGTATTTCTAGTTCACCTTCTACAGAAGGATATGTTGCCGGGCTCTCCTCCACCTTCTTGACCTATGACATAAAGGGATTGAGAGAGTTCAGAAGCATCCGTAAACAAAGAATTATGAGCATGACATTGAGAAGTACAAACTCATGATGACTGCCAAGAGATGAACAGTTCAAATAAATTTCAACAATAAAAGCACAATTCAGTTGGCACCAAGCATGTAAAAGTTTAGGCAAAAGGGGAACCAAAGGAAAATTTTACATTGCAATTTATCGCAAGAATAGTGATGATAAAGTCGAACATAACTATTACTTCAAGCAATTGGGATGACAAATTCAGGTCCAAGCTCATTCATCCATCTGCCCTTCTTATGAAGGGTAGGAGAAGCATGCTGCCAGGGACACTTGGTTCACTTTTCCAGAAGCAACAGAGTTGAAGGGCAGGGTAGGGATCTGATGAACCCAGCCTACCCAGATATGATCAGTAACATAGCATTAATGACTCCATGTTTAGCATAAATACTGGTTTTGCTAGCACAATTTCATTCTTAAGGAGAGCAGCAGATCACAGGGTGAACACATCTAATTATTTGCATTTTCAAAGAAGAGTTTACTGAGGTACTCAGAGAGCTTGGTAGGTAAATTCTTGATGCTCTTATAAGTGACTCTCAACAAGTAACTCCTAGTTTATAACAATCATTGAGATGGTAAAGAAAAAGGTTGTAGGGAACTTCAAGTACTTACAAGGATTCCTTCAAGATCTTTGGAAGAATATGCATCGACAAGCTTCCCTCTTTCTCTTTTCTTATATCTGGCCATCAACATTAACTAAAAATTGACTATAGCAAACGACACTAGTCCTCTAATACCCAAAAGTAAACATATTGAATAACCTACTGACCTTCCCTGTGGCCTAGTAGCCTTGACAGCCGAGTCCTGAACATCATTGGTCTCTTTGCTCTCTACACCTACTTCGCCTTCATTATTTTCTGTGACCGACATGAATGCAGTTAGTCTCTAAACCCTCCCCCCCCCCAAAAAAAAAGAGCAACTCTACCAACATGGGCTGACGAATCAATGACCAATACTCCCAAATCTAGCATGGCACAGTTTAATTAGGCATTAAAAAGTACCACGTCCACTTAACTGCATGCTACATTGGAGTTTATGGATTTTGTCACTCAGGAGACCATTTCAGACCGAATAATGCTACATATACAGAAAAAGTCTACCAAAAATACCTAATTGAATGTGACATACAGTTGTTGATCACCGATAAGCCCATGAAGTACATGTTACATAGTTTTCAACCAGTGAAACTAGACTCATCAATTGGTTGACGTTTAATGTTTGTGTGGCATTACACCTCTCAATCCAGATAACTTTACTAGGTTTTGCAAACTACGAGAAACATAAACCACAGAATGATCATACCTTCCTCCTTTGTTTCCGCAGTTTGCTGCAATTCATTAATCCGAAGTCAATAACGCTATCATAAAGAAAACAAGAGAGAGATGGAGGGAGAGAAAGATAGAGAGAGAGAGAGAGAGAGTAATGACCACGTTCAATCTTTTCAAGATGCTGTCAAATTGTGTTGTATCAAATGCCCAAATGTTCTTCTCCTCCACACCAACACCTAATTCAATTTAATCAAAAATGCAAATTAACAAATAAAACCCTAATGATCCATCAAAATCTAAAGTAAAAAACATGAGCGAGAGAGAGAGACACCTAATGTGTCTTGTTTGTTTTTAACCCTAACGTAACTTTTGATTCCTTGCTTGTCCTTTCCAAGTCCTTCGCCTTCTTCCCATCCCTAAAAAATCAAGAATCGCCGATCACAAACCCCAAAATTTGCGCACACGACAAATGTGAAGAGAGTGAGAGACCATTTGTTTCATAAGGCGGAAAGCGGCGGACTGTCGAGCAACACCGGCATAGCGGAGAGGAGCCTCCGGCGCCGCCATATCGTCCTTTTCGCCCCGTGACAGTCCACCGTTCGGGGGGGCGCGAGAGAGAGAGAGACCTACGAAGTGGGAAGGGGAAATTCCGGTGCGATATGGATCTGAGGGTAGTAAATTTGATACGATGATAGTTGTTTATCGGACGTTTGAGATGCAGCGAGAGAGGAATTGGGTTTGTTTAAGAAAACATGACGGTTGGGAGGGTTTTAGGTTTTGAATTTTGGCGATGAAAAGACCGTAATGGGCCTACTCTTGGGCCAAACCGACAGTGTTGTGGAGGCAGTACCGTGCAGGCCATATCGCTTACGTGGTCTTTAATTTTATTTTGGTTTTCTTTTTTTCTTTTGAGAGAGATTTCTGATCGTTAAAAATTTCAACCCAATTAATCTAAATCGATCTGTTTAAAATCTCCCTTTCAAGGATAGAGATCTTCCCAACGTAGTTGCTCCACGTCCAACTCATAAGTTAAACTTGTAACCTTAGTTAAGGAGCCAAATAATATATCCACTCGAACAATTGCATGGGGATAATTTATTTTGGTTTTCACTAATCGATATTTAAATTTTATCTGATTAATTTTATCTGAGTATTCTGTAATCTATTAAAGGATTGACTCTCTCAAAATCTATTTATCTATTTTCACGACTTGAATCTAAACTTATAATAAAGAAAATATAACGTGTTATCGTTACACTTATAGGAATGTGACACGAAGTCTTTGATTTAATTTGCTAGTATTGGGAAGAAGAATGGTTGGGGTATGTCATGGCCGTTTGGACCTGTTTGGTAAAACATTTTTTTATTGGTATATAGTAATTTATTTATTAATTTTGATTAATTTAACTAGAGTTAATTATCAGACTCTTTAAGCAATGAATTTTTTAAATATATGTTTTTATTCTTAAAATTTAAACTAAAAAATTTAACTAAAAAAATTTAATATTCTTAGTATTAGACCGACAAGAGTTGGGAGATTGATGCTTGACAAAACATATCATTCAAAATTAATAAACCCTTAAAATTTATAATATATTTTTTAAATTTGTAAATCCGTATATTTTATTTTATAATAAATTGTTAAAATTCATGAGGGACACTTGATTGAGCCAAATCTAGCCTACGCTATTATGAAATGAAAGCATAGTTTTGATGTTAAAATTATATGCTAAGGTAATTTTTCGTGCGTAATTAAAATATAATATCTTATATTCTCATGATTTTTAGATACCGTTTGAATGGATTCAACAACATTAAGAGAACGATAAAGTACTTAGGAAAGAAAAAGAAAATTGATAGAGTATTAATTTGAAAAATCTTTTTAAATCTTCTCTAATCTTAATTAATTAAGCCTAGTGCATGCTTTGAATGATCCGACCCGAATAAGTCGAGGAGGCGGCTTGTGAAGATTCGAAGACGACTCGAGGCGGAGGGGCAACACGAAAAAGTATGGGACGGGAAAGACGGAGCGGAATTCATTAGGTTTAACAGGACAGCTCCGGACAGTTCAAGGATAAATGTTAAGACTCCTGCGACCCTGAATGTCAAATAGGGTTAGCATATGTGTCCGACCCAGGTCGCCAGGTTACCGCCATACCCATAACACCACGCCGTTTATCAATTATCCTACATAATACATACATTTTTTTCCACAGCTCAAAGCATTGCTATAGTCTATAGAGCACCTCTCTCTCTCTCTCTCTCTCTCTCTCTCTCTCTCTCTCTCTCTCTCAATCTCTCTAGTTTTCAGTGGGTAGCACAAAAAACTTGTTGATGGGGTCAATGCTAGGTGACTGGCCTTCATTCGACCCTCACAATTTTAGCCAACTCCGTCCTTCCGATCCTTCTAATCCCTCTGTAAGTCCCAATTCTATTATCTATCTTCGACCCACGTCTATTCTTGCCTTTATTTTTGAGTGTCTGATTAGTTTCAGTGTCAGAATTTTGTCTAACTTTAATAATCTTGATCATCCATCTTAAAGCTTAAATTTTACATGGGCTTCCAGAAATAGATGCGTCTTAATTAAGGGAGTTCAGTTTCTTTTATAAGAATGCAGTATATGTGGATGGTCAGTATTTTGTTGATTTTAGTTAGGGTTTTATTGGTTTTGATCTGATCTAGTGTGAATTTTCGATAAATTGGTAATGCTCGATCTTTTTGCTGAATTTTTGAAATATGATACATAGTTTAGTGAATGCTTGATTGATTTCGCTCAGTTGATTGGATGCAACAAAATGCCAACTCAAGAGGCTAGTGGAAAAAAGCATCAAAGTTTTTAATATTATCTTTTTCCATAGAGTTTTCAATCATCGGAATTTTGTGGACATGGGGAGTGTTTGGTCAAGGCAATCTTGGACGCTTAAGTTTCCTTTGGATGCAATTTACTGCTTAAGCTCATGGACATTTTCCAATTAAATAGTGTTTAACATGTTGATCAAAGGCAATGCTATTCTAACAATGCATGCAAATTACTGCTTAAGCTCATGGACATTGTCCAATTAAATTTGTGTTTAAAATGTTGATCAAAGGCAATGCTATTCTAACAGTGCTTGGCATAGTTCAAGTTCTTCTGATCCTTCCAGTCCAGTTGCTGGGACATGCCTACCATCAATGGTGCTAGATTTCCCAATATTTTTGCATGTACTTAGTGGCATTACATGCATTTATTGAATTTTGTTTGCTCTTATCTCCGAATCAATGGTTAGGATACTCCGAGTAGTCTTTTTAATACATTTTCCCATTGTGCTTACACCCGTGGTTGCTAGATGCATTAGATGCATCTATTGGCTCAGCTTCAAAAACTTTTGATGTTAAACATGCCAAAGGGTGCATTATATGCTTGTAGTTTGTACCTACATAAAGTGAATGCATCTGGAATGAGTGAGTTGTGGCCCAAAAGTGGTCTGATAGGAGATGATCACCTGAGCATCTCCAGTTGAGGACAAGTGAGACAAAGATTAAATGATTCCATGATGTGCAAAGAGGATATTTGAATGCACTTATAATGATGGTGGCATTAGACAGGTTGAAAGTACACGAGAATAAGAAGGCAGCCCAATAGAATAATAGAACGGAAAAGAGAAATAAGAGAGTTGAATGACTACGATCTTATGATAAATATGGCCTTACTACAACTAGCTAGGACAAAACATTTAGGAATGTTGAATTGAAGTGAGGAGTTTTGTTTTGTTGTCCTTTTGTTTCTGATACGAAATTGAGGAGATTTTTTGTCACCGAGATTAATGGAAATCGGATGTGGAACTTTAAAGATTAAGCAATTTGTAAATGGTGTAATGGATTCTTGAGGCTTGTACAAGCCTGTTTTGATTATAAAGCATCCAAATATGAATCATTGCAGCAAATTGCCTTTTGTTACTAAATGAGGTTTGCTGGATGCTTATGGCATTAGCTTTCTGTATTAATATATGCATCCATAAGAGGAAATACTAAGTCTGGACCACTTTGTTAGATGCCTCTCCTTGGACCTCTTCGGATTCTTCATTTTGAACTCATCTCTTTCTTTTCTTGTCTTTTCCTTTTTAAAGTGCTTTTATTATCATTATAGTCAAACAGTTAAGGCTTTCAAAATGGAAAATCAGGATGATGCACATAGTTTTTTTCTTTCCTTATATCCCTTTAACTGGACTAATTTGAGTGCTGAAATTTTCCCAATAATTGATAGTGCTTGTTCATATATGTGTGTGTCTGTGTGTGTCAAGGGAATCTGGATTTATGCTAGTTGACGAGAATTGATGTTGAACCTATGTAACATATATCTAGATGTATTTATTTGTTATAAGCTTGTGTGGCACAATTTAGTGCTTAGTGCAAACCTAATCCCTGCTGCCATACAAGAAGATTGGCCTGTCTCTGTTTGGTATCTCTATCTGTAGATTTGTCCCTTATATTGCATATTTCACTAAAACTCTGTCTTCTCAATACTGCTACTGAAGCCTTACCTGACTGTTATTATTTTTTAATTTCTTAACTTGATGGTTCCACTAATGTAAAATATTTTTTATTCAGATCCGCCTTTTCTTTTCTGGATACTTTGCTAATCATTTTGACTCTATAGAACCATTAATCTACGGTTACTGATTACTCCCTTTGAGCTGAGACTTGGCACCAAATGAAGGGCAAATAGTAGGTACATAATTTGAATGACTAGGAATTTTGTTAGCTTGATGGATTTGTTTCTTTTCCATGTCTTCTTTAGTACTTACTACTATCTCATTTTATCTTCAGTTCCCATGTGATAAGAAATTCATTTTGTATGGTAAACTAATGTTGTTTGTATTTATGTTTAGAAGATAACACCTGCCATCTATCATCCTACACACAGTCGAACCCTTCCACCGCCTGATCAAGGTAAAAGTAGAGATTAACTTGTTTCCCTTTTACAGTCATCTTTTTGTCATTTTTGGACCATAGATATTTGATTTGATTTTCCAGGCATGGTAGATGTGGGATTTTGTTGTTTTTCTTGATTTAATTATGCATGAATATCTCCAAGCTTGTTAACAGTTTGGTGTTTTTCTCTGGTATCGATGTTAGCTAGTTTAGGTGGTAAAGACTTGATGTCGTATCGAGAGGTATCAGGATCAATTCCATTTTCACCATTCTTGTGGGGTTTTAGAGTTAGGGAGGAGGAGAATCATCCTCTATTATGTGGCTCAGTCACCTATGAACCACAAAAAAAAGAAGGAGAAGAAGATTTCTTGGTCAAATACATTAAACCAACATTTCATTCTCTCAGCACCCTAGAATTTCTCTCTCCACGAGAACATATGCATGCCCTTGTCCTTGATCGTCATTGCTGAAGAGCCACCAAGCCCATTGCTTAACAAAACAGAGATCTAACTTCAAATCAGATTTACTAGATATCAAAAGGAATATACTACAAGCTGAAGAGCAACATGTAGGAGGTGAGGCAATAAACTGATGCACTTGAGGATTTGGATATAGCAAACCTATCAAACAATTTCTTTACAGTCATTCAAAGCCACACCATGTGGGATATATATAACCAGAAATTATCTTCCCAAGTTGATCCAAAGTATGCTATCTGATATTATACTCATTCTACAATTATCATCATCTTTAGCGAACCAATTCCCCAGTGATATTCAGCTAACGTTAACAGACCATTTAAATGAAACCTATTTTCGATAGCCTGTTACAGTCAATTTTCATGTTATGTGGCATTTTCACTTTCTCAAATCTACTGCATTTTCCATATTCATGGATATCCAAAACCTCCGCCATCCACTTTTTGGATCAGGCTAACCTTGAGAAGCACCTTTTAAATCAAGATAGCAAGTCAGAGAGGCACACATTCCAGATCCCTGTCTAATTACCAAAGAAAATGCAATTTCTGCCACTGTGGTTAGTAGTACTAAATTACTAGTAGGAAAGAAATATGGACTAGTTTCTTAAAATCATTTTTTAAAGGTTCCACACATCTACTGTATTCTTGGATGTCACGCCTGCTACATCCATTTGCACTGTTGTTGCTAATCAGTCATGTATTGTATTTGCAGTCATATCCACTGATGCAAAAAGTATACTTCTAAGACACATCTATCAGCATGCTGAAGAGAAGGTTAGTTTTCAATTGGTAACACGGACCATACTTTACATAGCATTTGCACCCCCGCACACAAATCAATCTTAGAAAATAGCTCGAGCAAGAGCATGGATGGACAATTCACATACGGTTTCACTCTTTGAATGCCTTTTCTTGTCCTTGTTTTGGCAGTTGAGACCAAAGAGAGCTGCCTCGGAGAATCTTACACCAAAGCATGGATGCAAACAAGCTAGACCTTCATCTTCAGGTGCTTTCTATTAAGGTCACCATGTGACAGCTCAATACATGTGTATGTAAACAGTCTGTTTGTTACCATAGTTCTCTGTACTTTCAAGGGATCATAATAGTCCGTCTTTATGAAATTGCTTATAGTAAGATCACTGCAACACCTGATTAAAACTGCCGGGTGAACCCATGGTGTGCCCTTGCAATGTATGCTTAACTGTCTTCTGCCAATGTGAAGTTTCTATGCATATACAAATTCGAGTTCTATCTTGTGTTGCGGACACTTTTAAGAATGAGTGCTTAATTCATCAGGGTTCTTCTTGGTTTCATTGGATTAAAACAAAGGCAGGAGGGTTAACCTCGTACGAGTTGCACACAAGTCATAGATTAGCTGTCACTTTCTTCTTCTTCCTCCCCCCGCCCCCATCAGGTGCTCCCTGATTTGGGTTTGATTGCTCACAGCAAATCAAAGAAGGCCGCGGCCAGCCGATTTTGATTAATTAGTCAGTCAAATAGTGTTTACTTGATCACTATTCGATCATTTGGTGGGAATAGTTATCTATCTATTGATTTAACAATTGAAAACAAATCATTCTCACCAAAAAATAATATAAAATAAAAAGATTTGTTAATGTTTGGCACATTTGACCTGATGATAAGAAAAATCATATTGTGTGTGATATTTTATATAAAAGTATTTTATATTCATAAATATTAGTACTTATGGTGTTGTTGATATTGATATGTCATGATTATATCAATTTGGATGTCGACTATTTGGACACTTGGGGTTTTTTTTTTTAGTTTTACCGATTGATATTCAGAGTTATGATCTGATTAATCCGATCTAGACTTGTAGTGACCATTAAGGGAATTATTCTCTCAATATAGTCTACTCTAGAGTCAAACATATAATCTTGATTAAGAAATCTAATACCATATTTCACTAGATTAACTTATCCTCGGTGGAATCTCGGTTTTAACCCATCAAACGGTTCATAATCTCATTGGTATTTATAGTTATTCGTATAAATGTGTAATACATTTATATGTGAATATAATTATACCTGCAGCCGATAAAAAATAATATGATATGCATAATTTGATTAAAATTGTAAATTTCAATCCGCTAGAATTTACTTCTCCCATTATGTACAAATATGAATTTATGGGAGACTGATCGATAGATTATTGATATAGTGAGATATGACATTAATTTTTTTAATTAAGTTTTCGAATTTGACTCACTGATTGAATATTAAAAAAATTACGTTGGGAGGGTAATTTTCTTAATAAGTCATTACAAATCTCGAATCGGATTAGTTAGAGATATAAATTTGGATACCGATTAATATAGTATAAAAAAAAGAATTTATGGGAGAGTCGATGCTCAATTTATTAGATTGAATTTATCAAATATTTAGATATCTCGTCACATATAAAAATATAAATTTAATTTATTTTTTATCATGAACAAAAAATAAAACCCTCACTTTTACTCCAATTGAATCCAATTTTTTTTCTTGATATCGTGTATCACAGGGAACTTTGAGTCATGGTCAACACTCATTCACATTTGTTTAATAGTTTTTTTTTTTTCCCCTTTTTGGGTTTCACAATCTTTTTCTGATTAACTAAATAAATTGATAAAATTAATTACTCTTTTAACAATTTATTGGCAATGATACATGATATTTGCTACTAAAAGATATCATGTATTATAAAAATATTTCATTCAAAATTAAATAAAATATTGATTTTATTTTAAATTTATTTGATTTTATTTATTTCTATATTTGTAATAATTATTTATTATATTTATAATAATAAATTTTATATATAAATTCAATATATTATAATAATTCAACGAAACAATAAAATATTAGATTTTATATTTTATATTATTTCCATTTCTAATATTGTTTTATTCTAACTCAACAATATTAAGGATGGAAGTAATATAAAATATAAAATCTAATATTTCATCGTTTCATTGGATTATTATAATATATTGGAGTCATGTCCATTTAATATCTCGGTGATATTCAAATTTTTTTAATATGGTATCAGAATCACATTTAATATTTATATTGTATTCAGTTTTCTTCTAACATCGTAAAATTCATTATTTTTTTTCGCAAAGAGCACCAATTGCCCAATGATGCAGTACTCAATAAATTCTCACCCTTATCTTAAAAGATAAATAAAATTAATGCATGTTATTTTATAAGTTCATTGATTTACAATTTTTTCAACTTATAAATTTTAATTTTTGTATTGTTTTATCATCTCATTAGTATTAATATTTACAAAATTAGAAATTATTCAATAAATAATTGGAATTTAATTCTAATTTATTTGTGATTATCAAATTTTTAATGTAAAAATATTATTAAGAAATAATTCTGGTGGAGTATATATTTTTTCTATATTTCAAATTATTCCAATTGCAGTATTACTATGACCGGAGAAGGCAAATATTGATTCTCCGGAAGCGGAAACAAAAAACTCCGATTCGTGTGGCCGTGTTTATGGCAACCAGCGTGGAGTCAAAACCAGAGCGCTTGACTAAATCATTACGTGGCATCATCTTATTGGATACTACACTACAGCCCCCGAGGAATTAAATTAAGAGCCGACCAAATCCCATTCTACTGTTAATCCTCCCAGGTTCCAGTCAGCATCAGGCCATCAGCACACCACCACGACGGGGTTAACCTCCCTCTCTCTGTAACCGTAACTACACAATCCTCTTCCTCTCTCTCTATCTGATTTTCTCTCTCTAGAGATCAATGGCCATGGCGACGGCTCCAGTGCATCACATCACCCCAACCGTTGCCAAAGTCAGGTCAAGAACACTCTCTAAATCTTTCATCGTATCTCCTCCACGATATCTCAAGTCATCGCCGCCCAAACTCTCTCTCTCGTCCGCCAAAATCGTCGTCTCTGCCACCACAGCATCCGCCGCCGTCGAATTAGAGGAAAAAACTACGAACTCGTCGAAGTCAAAGTCCTTGCCTTTTCGTGTCGGTCATGGATTCGATCTTCATAGATTGGAGCCTGGTTATCCGTTGATTATCGGTGGAATCAATATTCCTCATGATCGAGGCTGCGAAGCTCACTCTGATGGTAAGATTAATTTGATCATTGAACTGAAATTTTTTCGTTTTTTGATTTTGAGTGATTTTAGGTTTTTGTTTGTTGTTATAGGGGATGTTTTACTTCACTGTGTGGTGGACGCCATTTTGGGAGCTTTAGGGCTGCCTGATATCGGTCAGATTTTTCCGGATACTGATCCAAAGTGGAAAGGAGCTGCGTCTTCTGTTTTCATCAAAGAAGCTGTAAGTCTCTTCATTTAATTTCTTGGGGTTCTTTGAACTATTTGAATTTATTGGCTTAATATTTTTTGCTTTTATTCTTGATGTGGGTGTAGTTATGTAGCTAAAATCAAGGATATGAGTGAAGATTTGGGCTAGGTTTGCTATATATATTTATGTGATTCTGAGAGTTGCTTTAAAACTTGCTTGTTGTCTTCCTGCGTCTTTGCAACAAAGCAATGGAATGATTGCTGGTTGTGTTATTTAGTGTACAACTGGAAGGTTTTGATTCTCATCTATGAAAACTTGGTTTAGAAAGTGGTGCCTTGAATCTACTGTATTTGAGCAGGGGGGTTTTATGCAGTGTCACTTGACTCAAACTTAGATTCAAAAGATCCTGGGTTCAGTTCTCACCTGTGGGACTTTCATTCCCTTCTCCCTCATTTTCTACTAGGCAGCCCATGGGCGTTGCTCAAAACTGGAGCAGGAGGGGGAAAAAAACCAACTGTATTAGATAGGTATATTGTCATAGAGCCTATCATTATCTATTCGTGGGTGTAGTGCATTTATTTGAGCCAACTGCCAAGAGTTCTTAAGTTCTTGTAATAACCATGATGCTTGCTTGTGGGCTTTTGCACTTGCTCAGGGTAGTTGATGAAGTTTCAACCAGGATTAGGTGTAAAAATACCAAAGTTCATCATGAACAATTTACTGAACTGAAATTAAAAAAGGCAAGAAGTTGGAAAATAGGGGAAACAAAAACCTAAATGGAACCAGGAGAGAAGTGTCGTCTTGTGTGGGGATGGAGGGGCAGAATTGAGGGGAATCAAAATGCATTAAATTTCAATGTGGAAAATTTGTAATTTCTTATAATGATTCAAGTTCATCACTGTTCTCATATGATAACTGCTGGATTAAAGATTCAATTGATAAGGATATAAGTTCAAGATTAGACCCATGCTTGTCTTCACCAACCATGGTCACCATGGGGGAAGCATTACTGGGAATGGACCAGTGTATAGCGTTGTTTTTACTTTCCACAGACACCAAGAAAGCAAGAAAACTGGGTGCGGAGTACTGACTGTTGGTAATGCAATATTTATACGCTCCTAATTCCTTTGGAATGCAATCCAGGCAAAGAGTTCTGTAAGAGGTATCTATAATGAATGAGCTTTTGGAACTTCATGGTTGGGCTTTAAGCCGAAAAAATGTGCTGGCCTCCTGGTTGTATAATTTTCAACTGGGTAATGAATAAATATTTTGCTTTGTGAATACATGGCACAAATTAAAGTGTAGTTGAGATTGTTGGATAGAAGTTGGAAGGAATAAATGGAAGGGAAGAATGTGAATCAAAGTAGGAAAAACTCTGAACTAAATATGAGTCCAAACGCATGTTAAAGCTTCTTGGCCATGTCATGTGCTTGACAACATTGCTTGTGCATGCTACTTTGGGAGTTTTGAAGTTATTTATAATGAGCAATTATACAATCTGGAGCTAGTAAGTATCTAACATTGACGGGTATCACACTAGTAATCGGACCACTGGAAATTTCATCCGTGGGTTTCCAAGCTAATTGACAAGAATTGCATTCTTCCAAACTTATTATCTATGACACTGTGGGAGATATTCCAAATGGGTCTTGTGACATCTCACCTGTGAAGTACAGTGCATTACCTATGGTTGACTATGTTCACTACAGCTTCGATATGTCACTAGTATCTGTGGGTAACTTTGGAGGAATCACATGAAGCTGTCTGCCGCATAACCGATATTTTTGGTTTATGCCATTGATAACAAATGAATTGCCTACTTTTGGTCATGGTGGAAAATAGAAAGCCAGTTAAGAGTTTGTGTAGGGAATTGGAAAGATGTTGCTTGTTCAGTATGCACACCTCCACTCTTATATAATATTTGTATATGTCTTCATTTCTTCATCTTAAGTATTGAAATCCAGAGACTGCCAACCTTGCTCAGAAACCCAGGACAAGCAATGCCGTGTGAACTTTTTCCTTGCTCTGTTTGTATGTTAGTGGGCAGAATGGCATAGCGAGTTTGCAATGCTAATATTTTAGTAACTTCATCATGTCTTATCTGCAAGGAATTGCCAATTTCGTGACATGTGTTAATTGCCTTTCTTGTCTTGAGAAGAAGAATAATTCGGACTGTTCCCATGGTGCCATTTCAGGTGAAACTCATGCACGAGTCGGGTTATGAGCTTGGAAACTTGGATGCTACCTTGATTCTTCAAAGACCAAAGCTAAGCCCACATAAGGAGGCTATCAGGGCCAACTTGTGTGAGCTTCTTGGAGCAGATCCCGCCGTAGTTAATCTGAAGGCCAAAACTCACGAGAAGGTGGACAGCCTTGGGGAAAACAGAAGTATTGCAGCTCACACTGTAGTTCTTCTAATGAAAAAATAGACAATAACCTTAATAAAAACATATTTTGTATCAAGTTATGTACTGTTCACTCTGGCCCAATTTCTGGGTCCTCACTAGGGGGAAAAGGGAATAAATCTTTGATTGTTCAGGTGGCAGAACAATTAGGCTATAGTGTATGAATGTAATCCAAAGTGGAAATTCAATAATCGAAATTATATTTGTGCCTATTCCTTCTTTTATGATACTTAGGGAAGTTTGAATTCGGGATTTTTATAAGAGGAGAGGAGATAATGTCAATTGAATTGTAACTCATTGATTTTTCGTGCCTACTCTTTGCCATACTGCAAGTGATGTATATGAATACTTGTACCCTTTTCTTCTTCTTCTTCTTTATGTTTTTTGAATCTCTTTTTTCTGAATTATCATGAAGCAACCGACAAGAAGAGGGGAAAAGGCAACAGAATTTAGGTCGAAGAAATTTAAAATTAGGTTCAGGATCAAGGTTCACCAGATTTTTTAATACCAAAAAAAAAAATCAATGTGGTTAAAATTGATTTTTTTTCTTACGGAGAAACTTGAATTTTATTTTTAAGATTTTACATTTTTTAGAAATTTTTTATCTTAGTAAAAGAATTTCATTTATGAAAAGCTTTGAAATTTCCCAAAGTCAAGTAAATATATATATTTGTCGAAAAATATGGGTGTATACAACTTTTTAAGTAATGAATTGCATTATGCAAAATCACATTAAATCTTTCTAATAATTGAATTTTTTAGCATATTCAACATTACTTATCTGCAAATAATTTTCATCACAAATTAAGGGATTTTTTTTTTTTTTATTTTTTGTTAGGAATTAAGGTGATTTTTTCCTCAAGAAAATTAAGTCCTTTTTTAAGACCAATCACGTTAGCCTGAAGTGTACTTTTCAAGCGTTGAATGCCGATTCTTCTGCCTCTTCTTCTCGAGCATGTTTATGTCCAAATTTGCTTAAATGGGGAAATTATGACTCTAAATTTATGACTCTATATTCAAAAATCAATTTTTGATTGAACGAAAAAGATATAATATAATAAAATTCTTATTAAAATATATTATTTATCAAAATCATATCATTTGATTTTAAAAATTCTTAATTTTCTTAATTTTTATATTTTTTATTTATAATATTATATTTTTGTGTTTGTGATAATGAATTTTTTTTATATAAAATCAATTGATTATAATAATTTATTGAAATAACGGATCAATAGGATTTATATTATTATATTGTTACTAATTCTTAAGATGATATCAGAATAATATTTATATATTTTCTAATTTCTCTTAACACCGGATCAGAGTTAAATCTCTTTAATAATTTTATTTCATTGAATAGGACCAAAGTTGGTAAGTCATAGTCAAATGAGCTGCATCTTCGAAGTCTCCTGTCTTTCCAAATGTTCTCTTCTCCATGTACGACTTTTAACAAGTTCAACTCTTATTGGAATTGGACCAAACTCTCTAGACCGATCAAATTGTCAATTTCAAAGGGCTTGAACGCGTTGTTCACATCACACTCCCCAATTCTTTTGATGATTTGGGTCATGTGGCCAACCCCCCGCATGGTTCTTTTGCAAACCCTTGATGGTCAAATATTAGGCATAATAGATAAAAATTATCCTATTCATGCCCTGGTCATCAAATTAGCCCTCGTCATCAAATTATATTGAATTTTGCCCCTCATTAATCTTTTCTTACACATTTAAAATGATTCTTTCAATGAACAATCACTTCTGCATTTTACATGACATAATCAACAGATCATGGGTATTATTGGTATAAGCTAGTTTGGAGGTAATAATAAAAAATAAGCGAATTAAATATCGATAACGTTAGATTTGAGGGATTATAGGTTACTCACCTTGGAACTAAAAGGGAAATAATCAAATGAGACATTCCATGTTCTTATCATAGTTTGGATCACTTGGGTGCGACAAATTTTTGTTTTGGGATCTATTCCAACCTAAAATTCTATTTATATAACTATATCAACACTGCATGAGAAGGAGGCAATGTAATCTTCCCGACAAATATTGTTAATAATATTTAAAATAACGTTAAAAATTTTTAAAAGATCTTTAAAATTATATATATATATATATATATATATATTTTGGGTATCATGGTTAGACCACCAATTCAGTATTCGAGATTTCCCCCGACTAATCTGGATCGATCGCTTGCAGGGCTCAATTAAAAATATAGGTCTCCAAAATTTTATAAAATATTACTCTCCGCGCTTTATATTACGCGCTTTATCCCTAATAAAAATTTCAATGAAGATATCATGTCTCCTCTCTTTCAATTTACCAACAACACACATGTATAACATGGTACAAATATGGGACACACTATTAGCGGTACAATGAACTTAGATCGACAAGTTTTTTCAAAAATGGTCCAACCCTACTCGTTTGGGAAGAAAAAATTTGGAGTTTTGTGCAGCTAAAAAAACATGGTTTGCTTAGCAAAACGTGTGGACGATTACTACTTCATAATTGTTAAAGTATGCTATGGTTTTTGGCCAAAAAATATATACTTAGTCTATTTGGGGATATCCGATAAAATTGGAACGATACACAAAAGATTGGTATGACTCTTATGCATGAATGACATGCACAAAAAATAAGTAATTATCTCATGAAGATCGAAGGAAATCTCGTATGAAAATTTTCAATTCTTGTGCTCCTAATTGCTTGTGGATTTTGGTCTAACTAGCTGACTTGTTCCCACAATTATTCTTCAAAATTTAATTTATTCCAAGTTTAATATAATACAATTTTGTTAACGAAATATCCTGAATGATAATATATTATTTAAAAATTTTAAAATATAATTTAACAAATTTAAAAGATTTTGAATTTTTTCTGTTAGAAACAATCGTATAAAATTTAATTTATTTAATTTTCAATTTAATCCATTAATATGGTATTACTCATCAATTCTTAAGAAATGATGCTGCATTGATTTATATTTTTTGGGCAAGAAGCAAATCGGAGGATTTAATTTCTGGTCTCTAAAGTTTAATTTTCTAGATGGACCCTTAGGAGCAGATTATAGTAAAGACAGACGATATGACCGGGGAATGATTGTAATACCAATAGGCGCCCTCGGCTGCTTTAGAACTGCTTTTGTTAGATCGAACTACAACCATAGAAGTTAGGAGCAGCCCCCAATGACTTAGAAAATGCTACTTTCCAAATAAAGAACATTGTAAGGGAGAGACCCTTCAATTCAAATCTTCCACCACAAGCATATCTATACAAAACTTCCTTTGCCTGTTAAATTAAATATAATTGATGTATCGATATTCTCGATTTGGCTTAGTTTGATATATACCCAAATTTATTTCTGAATAGAAGTATCAATATAAATTCAGTGTGATTTGATTGGCTACAGATATATGCATCTCTCTCTTTCTCTCAATGAGATTAAGAAGTCTTAAGAGCTTATGCTTAATTGTTTAAGTAACTTTTTTTAGCAATTTAAACATTGGAGGAATTTTCTTCTGGAAGAGTATGTCGAAATTGGTCTTTTCTACCTGCACCTCGTAAACGTTAGGTGGCTTATTGAACAGAAGAAAATGTGTCAACGCTTCTCATTGTGTATTTGTGTCTATGGAAATGTTTGATTTGTAGAGAAAGAGCCACAAATGACTTTGTACAAGTTGCAGTCTTATATTACTAAACAAGGTTGTGGACCTTTTTTTTTTTTTTTTCGATTTCATGAGAATTCGAATTCTGAATTCTGAATCTTAAGATTGGAGGAGAGGATTATGACCACCAAACTATCCATTTGGGACAAGATTTTGGACCCATCAAAATATCTTGGGTGGCAAATCTCTTGGCACTTGCTTTTAAAGTGAAATTTATAATTTTGTATTTTCACTGTTTTAATGGGTCAAAACAACGGCCCCATTTCATACAAGTCAAATAATTTTTGTTGGATCATTGCATACGTAAGAAAGATGACCGCAAGATTGATACCAAACCTAATAATATTTATACTAGTCGAAATAAGAATTACTGGAACACCAAAACGAAGATGAACTATTTATTTAATACTAAAATAACCAGCATAGATTAAATTCTTATAAGTCATAAATGGGATACTATAAGAATTTATATCGTAAAGGTTAGATAGAGGACTTTTATAGAATCTTTTTTTTTGTTACATAAGAATTCAAACCCTGAATTTTTGGATTGAAAGAAAATATTGTGACTATTAGACTGTTCAATAATACATTCTTAAGAGTCAAGGTTCCCCAAAAAAATTTTTTGCTTTAAGAGAGAATATAAATTTATCATTAATTTTGAATTTAAGTAAGAAACTTGAATTTTAATTTTGAATTAAAGTAAGTAATTTGAATTTTTACTTTATTAGAGTGCTCTCGAAAATTTACTCATTTTGAAGCCAGCCCAAAGGGGGGACATGGACATAAAAAGGATGCGTCAATAAATTAATTCCAATATTTTTTTTTCACAGAATACAATTCAACAAATTTTGTTTTCAAAATCCCTACAGGTAGCTTGGGCTTGTCATATGGTGAAAGTCTTGGTGTTCGCTCTCTAACTTTGAAAGAAATGACCATGGATATCTCATTTTCCCTGTTAAAACTCATGCCTAGTTGCTAATAAAAGAACTTCAAAGGGCTGCCTCAAAATTCTTCTCGAGACACGGCCTTTTATTTTTTATTTTTTATTTTTTGGTGAACTGAGACACGGCATTTTCAAAGAAGACCCTCTCACTCCTTCATGCGAAATTTCCTCAAGACAACATTCCTCCAAGTCCAAGTCCAATTTCCGAAGCTATATATATAAAGCCCAATCACACATCCAAGTGACAGCCACAAACCAAGAACTTACTCTTAGGAACTTTCAGTTCTAGTAGTCCCAGGAGTTTGTCTAACATAAGCAATTACGTTTTCAGGACCAAGACCAAAACCCCACCTTTTGTTTGTATAAATTCGCTTTGTCTTGTTTCAATTTCAAGCACTCGAAGGCAGAAAAACAGAAATGGAGTCCAAAGCAAGTGAGAGAAAGCAATTGTTGTCAAAAATAGCGACTGGGAATGGACATGGTGAAGACTCTCCGTACTTTGATGGATGGAAAGCTTATGACAAAGATCCTTTTCATCCTACTAACAACCCTGGAGGGGTGATTCAAATGGGTCTTGCTGAAAATCTGGTAAATTTTACATTTTTTTAGGATTTTAGCATTTGTTTATGTTGTTGATTTTCACCAAAATTTACCTCGAGGGTTGTTAATTTTGGTGGGTTTTTCAGCTTTGCTTTGATTTGATTGAAGATTGGGCTTCGAAAAACCCAGAAGCCTCTATATGCACCATTGAAGGAGTGAATGAATTCAAGGAAATTGCCATTTTTCAGGACTATCATGGTTTGCCAGAGTTCAGACAGGTATATAAATTTGTTTGATTTTTTTTTTTTAATAATTTTTGTGGTGGTTGGTGTCGTGTGTTCTGGTTATGACAAAATGTGGGTGTGTAATAAATTGTACAGGCAATTGCAAATTTTATGGGAAAAGTGAGAGGTAACAAAGTCAAATTTGATCCGGACCGCATTGTCATGAGTGGTGGAGCAACGGGAGCTCATGAGATGATTGCCTTCTGTTTGGCTGATCCCGGCGAAGCTTTTCTTGTCCCTATTCCTTACTATCCCGGGTAATCTCTCTCTCTTTCTCTCTCTCTCTCTAATTTCACACTGGGATGTTCAAATAAGTATTAGTCATATCTCGAAAAAATTAAGCAGTGACCTATTAATTGACTCTCTTTTCTTTTTCACATTCCTCTATTTTGACAGTTCTGCTTTTTAGTCATTCTTAATGGTCTTTTTTTTTTTTTTTACCTTTTATTTTCGGTTGAAAACATTGCATGACTAAACTCTAGTTTTAGTTTAATGATATTAAAAACTATCGAGTATTTAGGATAAATAATTAATAATTTAATTTTGAAAATATTTAATTTGATTTTCTTGTTTAAACTCTGTTTTTCAGTGTATCACATCAAGTGGAAGGAAGAAATGTTAACAAATATTAAGTATTTGAATAAGTAATAATCTGATTTTAAGATCATTAAAGTTTTTAATTTTTAGTTTTTTAATTCATATTTTTGTATTACTTTTTCATATTGAATTTCTGGGATAAATGAAAAATAAATTTGACAATAGTGAAAATTGCACGTATGTCATTGACTATTGAAATCTCAACTAGCTGTTTTTCTCGACCCATCATGGCCAAAGGCTTGCTTGAAGACTTTTTATGGACTATTATTGTTAATAAGATTTATTTGATCACATGTGATCACCGGTTGTACGTTCTTGTCCATATCCAAACCTCCATAGCCAAGTTGGCATGGTGGGAAGCAAGACAAAAACTGATTCAAACTCGGAGAAATTGGTCAATAGATCCTGGCCACAGAATCCACAGCCAGATCCACCATAGAGGACAATAATTGAAAACTTTTGGCCCAACTTCCTCTCACGGCCTCAGAGGTTTCATTTAGAGCATAGTTGACTCTCTCATTGGTTTTTGATTCATTTTAAACAAACTCTATATCTATTAGAGAAAAAACGTACATAGTTAACTAAAATTGATCTTAAGATCTCCCAACAAGGTCAAAATCATGTTTGCGTTATTATGGTGTAGCATTTTGGATATGAAAAATGTATTTTCTATATTTATATTATCAAGACGGTGACAAGTATATTTTAATAATTTGATGATATTATATACTTGAATACCATAACTTTTGACTCAAACTACTCAAAAAAGTTACCCATATCTTAGGTTCAAATTGTAGTCTTATGCCCCCACCCACTATTGTCGAGCAAAAAAAAAAAAAAAAATTATGTACATAAGATGAATATCGAATGTAAGTAGTAGCCATTGAAGTGGAAAATTTTCTCCTCAACATTCAAATTAAAGAACTAGAATGAGAGTTTTTTTTTTGTTTTATTTTGTTTTGTTTTTTTCATTTTTAATATGTCTACGTAGTATAGCTTATAGATTTTGCATATGTAAATGCAGGTTTGATCGAGATTTGAGATGGAGAACCGGGGTGCAACTTGTTCCAGTCCATTGTGACAGCTCAAATGACTTCAAGATCACAAGAACTGCATTGGAAGAAGCATACAAGAAAGCCAAAGAAGACAACATCAAAGTGAAGGGCTTGTTAATCGCCAACCCTTCAAATCCATTGGGGACTATAATAGACAGAGAAACATTGAAGGGTATTTTGAGCTTCATTAATGAAAAGAACATCCATTTAGTATGCGATGAGATATATGCAGCCACCGTTTTTAGCCAACCTGGTTTTGTTAGCATCTCTGAGGTCTTAGAAGAAGATCCTAAATGCAATAGAGATCTGGTTCATCTTGTCTATAGTCTCTCAAAGGATATGGGATTTCCTGGGTTTAGAGTTGGAATTGTGTACTCATACAACGATGCTGTGGTTAGTTGTGCGCGTAAAATGTCAAGCTTTGGGCTTGTCTCGAGCCAAACTCAACATTTGATTGCTTCAATGTTGTCCGATGATCAATTTGTGGACAAGTTCATTGCAGAGAGTGCGGAGAGATTGGCTGCAAGATACAAGGTTTTCACCGAAGGACTGAAAGAAGTAAACATCCGTTGTCTGAATAGCAATGCAGGTCTATTTTTCTGGATGGATTTAAGGCATCTCCTCAAGGAGCCTTCAGATGCAGAAGAGTTGGCTCTATGGCGCATTATAATAAAGGAAGTCAAGCTCAATGTTTCACCGGGCTCTTCTTTTCACTGCACTGAGCCAGGTTGGTTTAGGGTGTGTTTTGCTAACATGGACGACAAGACCATGAAAATCGCACTACAAAGGATTAGAAGCTTTGTGGATCAAGCCAAGAAGCCAAAGGTTCCTGGAAAGGAGAAATGTTGGCAAGGAAATCTTCGGCTCAGCTTCAAGGCATCACGAAAATTGGAGGATGCCATCATGGCACCACACATGATGTCCCCTCACTCCCCCTTTCCTCAATCGCCTCTTGTTCGAGCTACCTAGAGAGTACAACCACTGAAAATGCCATTCTTTCCCTGTAATCAGAAGGAAGGTTATGGTGTTCTTTCATTTATACATTTCTTCTCTTGTTTTTTAGAAGGAAGCCCATGCATTTTTCTTTACAACATAGTGATGCACTTAGCTTCTGATATAATTCCCATATTTTCAAAGATTTATTCTGTTCATTTAAGGTAGAGTTTTGGAATAATAAGCATCGATGTTGGTCTTTCTTCCCGCTTCCTTTTAGTAGAAAATTTTTAGCTTTTTGCTAAGAGAAGCGGGCATGTTTTGGATCTCCCAATTGATGTAGAATGTTTGGAATCCTTCCATGTTTGTAATACTGAATTCATTTGCCTATTAAAAATGTTTTCTTTCTTTTTATTTCTGTTTATTATTAGATATATTTGGTCATGAATAATATTGACACTTAGAAATATAGAGTCGACTTAACATTGTTGATACTCTTAAAATGGGGTGCATTCATTCTTTCAACCGTAGAGAAGAAGTATTTGATAGAAGCTGGTGGAATGATCAAATGTGATGTAGTATGCCATGTAAGATGTTGGATTTCGGATATGGAGGGAAATCTGCAAGGACAAATCTACCACGTCACCATTGGAAAGACGTTTCTTTTACTTGAACATGAAGAAATCCATCTCACTGTAGTTGAACAACCTTATATTTTTAATATTACTTTCCCAAAAAAGGGTAATTACATTATAATAATTCAGATTTATAGCGGGCATTTTTCGATTTAGTTAGTTGATATTTAACGAATGTGTTCAATGACAACTTCAAACTTAGAATATTCTGATCTATACTCGGCACTTTCTTTCTTTCTTTCTTTCTTTCTTTCCTTGATTTCTAATGCTAAACAACCCTATGTTCATTTCATAAAACTTTGTACTACATAGAGTTCTAGAACTTGAATTCAAATGTTACAAACAGATTTATTATCTTCGTTCAGAAGAATATTAAAATTAAAATATAAAATTAATAAAAGATTCAACTTTATCTGTGCATGACCTTTAAAGCGGTTGACGGCTATATTAAATTTTGAAAGCACCCTAATAGACATATTGTAGTTCTGTCAGTTTGGTGTTGCAGACCTGCATATTACCACGATCATGACGTTTTTTATTATCAACAGGTCAGCGTGTCAAAATCATTTGGGCGGTCAGGATTCTTGTATCTCTTATATGATGTAGGGATTAGGATGGGGATTGCGTGAAAAACCAAAGATTAGTTGGAGACTGGTGAACAAATGACGATGACACAATCATTTGTTATGGGACCAACATGAACATTTAATCAAACACAAAACCCATGACTAGGATTAGGAAGTTTGTCATGGTTGATATCAAAATATTCTGTATTAATTCTTGCTTCTACCAGACAAGAGGGAATTTATGACAAAGGAGACTCATCCTCGTTATTTGGCTCAATCCCTCTTTGAAGAAATGGCTATGCTCTCCATATGAGTAATCTCATGAAATTCCATGTAATTTTGACACCATTGATAGCTTCCTTGGCAGAATTGAAGCCTGCCCAGAAAATAGCCTTTTGGACAGTGACCGTATCCATACGTATCCTTAAACCAGGCCAAGGAATCATATACATAACTATTTTTCAAAATAAATATATTTTAATAATAGAGTAGTTAGGAGTTTATCCTGATTCAAAGACAATATCTTCTATTCTATTCTATATCATTCTACATTTCATTTAACTATGTTCTTTTTTAAAAATTTACAGATATTATTAATTATTTTATATTATAATTGAAAAAATATCGTTCTGCATAGCATTTTTTTTTTTTTTTTGATTTTCTGCAGGCAATTGTTGGTTGTTTGCCGTTCTTAGTTTGTTTCTTGTTGGCTTTGAGAAGGTTCAAGAAAGACATGGATTGAAAAATGGGCTCCAAAAAGACTCCACCAAAGTAGCCAAATAGCAGTAGACAAATACCTGGACCAGATTTTTATCTTATAAAATATCTCTGAAAAAGAAAAAAAGAAAAGGGAACAGTTGCATTGGATATTAATCATTTTTTGCAGTTCGTTATTTGTCATTTTTCTTGTCCCAAGCCAATGGATGTTTGTCCAAGAATTGGTGCTTTACAGGTTGTACACATCACTCGGTCACGATCGTATCGTAGATCAACATACAGACAATAAAGTGAAGGAATGGTAAATGATCTTTCAATTGCAGAGAGGAAATGGTCTGATTTAAAAACTAGAAGCAACTTTGAACAATTTCCACGTGAAAATGTAGGAGAGGGAAAACCAGGCTAATTGTCTCCTCTTGTCGTAATTATGAACAATCTTTTCAAAATATGCATTATCTAAACTTATTAACAAGATCAGTTGACCCTTTTTTTGGGTGTCGAGATAAGAATTTTTTAAAATATTAGTTTGAGATATAATTATTATCAAATATTAAGCTCGTTTCGACTTGGCCAGATCAGGTATATTTATCAACGGTTTAGAAAATGAGTATTTGAGATGGGGTTCAATTTCACTTCTGCAGTAGTAGCTGTCTCAATAGTATAAACATGGGAGGACTTTAAAAGATAAACAAAGGAGGAATTTTCTTTATGTTGAAATTAGTCTTTTCCACCTGCACGTCGTAAACCTTAGATGGCTTCTTGAACAGAAGAAAATGTGTCGACGCATCTCATTGTATACTCGTGTCTATGGAAATGTTTGATGTGTAGGGTAAGAGCCACAAATGACTTTGTACAAGTTGCAGTCTTATATTACTAAACAAGGTTGTGGACCCTTCCTTCAAAATCTCTTGGGGGACCTTTGCTTTTAAATTGAAATTTATAATTTTGTATTTTCACTAGTCTAATGGGTCAAATCAACTACCCCATTTCATACAAGTCAAATAATTCATGTTATACATTTTCACATTGAGCATAACAAAGGTGAAAGATTATCCACATTTTTTGGATTAACGATTTTCTTGGATCATTGCGTATGTAAGAAAGATGGTCGCAAGAATGATACCAAACCCAATAATATTTGTACCAAATAACTCGAAATTAAACTTAAGAATTATTAGAACATCAAAAAGAAAATGAATCATTTATTTAATACAAAAATAACTAGTATAGATTGAATTGTTATAAATCATAAATGGTTACTACAAGAATTTATATCAAAAATGTTAGATAGATCATTTTCGTAAAATCTCTTCATAATAAACAATATGATCATATAGTCAAGATATTCCAAAAAAATATTGACTTTGACACAGAATATAAATTTATCATTAATTTTGAATTTAAATAAGAAATTGAATTTTCACTTTATTAGAGTGCTCTCGAAAACCTCATTTTGAAGCCAGCCCAAGGAGGGGAAAAAAAACCCTAAATTTGGAGGTACATAGACATAAAAACAGGAAGTGTTAATAAATTAATTCCGATATTTATTTTTCACAGAACGTATTTCAACAAATTTTGTTTAGAAAATCCCCATAGGTAGCTTAGGCTTGTCATATCGTGAAAGTCTTGGTCTTCGCTATCTAACTTGGAAAGAAATGACCATGGGTATCTCATTTTCTCCCTTAAAACTCATGCCTGGTTGCTTATGACAGAACTTCAAAAGGCTGCCTCAAAATTCTTCTCGAGACACGGCATATTCCAAGAAGACTTTCTCACTCCATGCGAAATTTCCTCGAAGCAACATTCATTAAAATCCAAGACGATTTTATATCAAGAACTTACTCTAGGCTTGTCATATCGTGAAAGTCCTGGTGTTCGCTATCAACTTTGCAAGAAGCGACCATAGTTATCTCATTTTCCCGGTCAAAACTCATGCCTAGTTGCTAATGAAAGAACCTCAAAAAGCTGCCTAAAAAATCTTCTCGAGACACGGCATTTTCCAAGAAGACTTTCTCACTCCATGCGAAATTTCCTCGAAGCAACAATCCTTAAAATCCAAGTCCAGTTTCCAAGATTTTGCGTATAAAGCCCAATCACACCCCCAAGTCACAGCTGCATACCAAGACCTTACTCCTAGGAATTTTCAGTTCTGGTAGTCTGAGGAGTTTGTCTAACGTAGGCAATTACGCTTTCAGGACCAAGACCAAAACCCCTCTTTTTGTTTGTATAAATTCGCTTTGTCTTGTTTCAATTTCAAGCACTCGAAGGCAGAAAAACAGAAATGGAGTCCAAAGGAAGTGAGAGAAAGCAATTATTGTCAAAAATGGCGACTGGGAATGGACATGGTGAAGACTCTCCATACTTTGATGAATAGAAAGCTTATGACAAATATCCTTTTCATCCTACCAACAACCCCGGAGGAGTCATTCAAATGGGTGTTGCTGAAAATCAGGTAAATTTTGTATTTTTTAGGATCTTAACATTTGTTAATATTGTTGATTTTTATCAAAATTTATCCTAAAATGTGGGTTGTTCGAAGCCCAATCTTCAATGAAATCAAAGCAAAGCTGAAAAACCCATCAAAATTAACAACCCTCAAAGAAAATTTTGGTGGAAATCAACAACATTAACAAATGTTAAGATCCTAAAAAAATGCAAAATATACTTGATTTTCTGCAAGACCCATTTGAATGACTCCTCCGGGGTTGTTGATAGGATGAAAAGGATCTTTGTCATAAGCTTAGATGCTCTGGTAAATCAGTCTTCAGTCCCGCATGATCTCTGTAGTGCTGACATTAAAGTCTCCCACTTTTGGGATAACGAAGGTCATTAGAAAAGGGAAAAGCTTCTGGCTGTCCTCCCCACCGAGAAAGTGGTGGAAATCTGAGCCACAATGATTCCTAGGAACAGACGCATTGGAGACTTTATGTTTTGGAAGGAAAATAGTTAACGGTGACTTCTCGGTAGCTTCGGCTTATTGGGTTCAGAAAAGGAACTGCGTGGATCAGGGCTTTGAAAGGCGAGACTGGGGCTGGGTGTGCAAGAGAAAATGTCCAGAGAGAGTTAGTTTTCATTTGGATAGCTGCTTGGGGGAAAGTTTTGACAAACGTGGAGATAAAGAGGAGAGGTATTATCAAGGAGGGGATCTGCCCTATTTGTAAAGAGGAGGAGGAATCAGTGATCCATGCCCTCAGGGACTGCAGTCATGCTAGAAACATTTGGACTAACCTGGTGCAGGACATTCTGAAGGTGGAGGTTTTCTAGGAAGACTGTATCTATGATTGGCTTAAGAAGGGTGCTGAAAGGAATTACAACTTAAAGTTAGAAGAAGAGGACCGGACCTTCTTCATTACGCCATGGAGTATTTGGAGGGATAGTTGTGGACTGATTTATAACAAGAAGTCAGAGTCGCCCTTCTCCATAATCAATTGTGTGAGGAGCATGGTGAGGGGAGGAATGAAGAGCGTGCATGAGAGTAATAGAAGGAAGGAAGAGCTGTTGATCAACTGGAAGAAGCCTCCCGAAGGGGTGATTAAGCTTAACGTAGATGGCGCTGCGTTGTTGGGCACTGGGAGGGCAAGTGCAGGTGGTGTCTTCAGGAACAGCAGGTGAGACTGGTTGATGGGCTTTTGGTGCAATGTAGGCAAAGCTCAAGGTGATTTGGCAGAGCTCTGGGGCTTGAATGAGGGTCTGCTACTAGCTTGAAGGACGGGTTGGGGCCGTTGATTGTGGAAAGCGACTCCATGGCTATTGTCAATGCTATTAACAAGGGCGTGGGAGAAAACCACCCGTGGAAGAGATGGTGCTTGACTGCAGAGCTGCAATGGAAGTCCTAGGAATAGCGGAGATCAATCACATCTTTCGAGAAGCCAACCAGTGTGCAGACACTCTTGCTAAGTTAGGGCATGATGCAGAGCCAGGGGTGCATGATGCAGACTCTCCTCCAGCATGCGTTGTTAAATGTTTGCAGCAGGATGCTGCTGGTGTCACTTGGGCCAGGAGGAAGTTGTGTTCTCCCGTGTCACTTGGGCCAGGAGGAAGTTGTGTTCTCCCCAGACCTGGTGACTTTGTGTTGGTTTCGGCTTATTTCTCAATTCACCCAAAAAAAAAAAAAAAAAGCTTTCCATCTATCAAAGTATGGAGAGTCTTTGTCATATTCATTCCCAGCCGCCATTTTTGACAACAATTGCTTTCTCTCACTTGCTTTGGACTCCATTTCTGTTTTTGAATTAAGCATAACAAAGGTGAAAGACTATTCACATTTTTTGGATTAACAATTTTCTTGGATCATTGCGTTTGTAAGAAAGATGGTCGCAAGAATGATACCAAACCCAATAATATTTGTACCAAATAACTCAAAATTAAACTTAAGAATTACTGGAACATCAAAAAGAAAATGAACTATTTATTTAATACTAAAATAACTAGTATAGATTGAATTATTATAAATCATAAATGAGTACTACAAGAATTTATATCAAAAAGGTTAGATAGATCATTTTCATAAAATCTCTTTGTAATAAACAATATGTTCATATAATCAATATATTCTAAAAAAAAAATTGACTTTGACACAGAATATAAACTTATCATTAATTTTAAATTTAAATAAAAATTGAATTTTCACTTTTTAGAGTGCTCTCGAAAACCTCATTTTGAAGCCAGCCCAAAGAGGGGGAAAAAACCCTA
The DNA here is from genome assembly GCA_033439265.1 of Dillenia suffruticosa. Classification (NCBI taxonomy): domain Eukaryota; kingdom Viridiplantae; phylum Streptophyta; class Magnoliopsida; order Dilleniales; family Dilleniaceae; genus Dillenia; species Dillenia suffruticosa. The sequence goes on along the minus strand of JAVTVX010000005.1, from coordinate 16,687,429 downwards.
AAATTGGAAGTACATAGACATAAAAAAGGAAGTGTTGATAAATTAATTCCGATATTTATTTTTCACGGAATGTATTTCAACAAATTTTGTTTAGAAATCCCCCATAGGTAGCTTAGGCTTGTCATATCGTGAAAGTCTTGGTCTTCGCTATCTAACTTTGAAAGAAATGACCATGGGAAGCAAGTTGGCATGGTGGGAAGCAAGACAAACAACTGATTCAAACTCGGAGAAATTGGTCAATAGATCCTGGCCACAGAATCCACAGCCAGATCTACCATAGAGGACAATAATTGAAAACAACAAAGGAACTCTCTCATTGACTCTCTCAGTGACTCTCTCTTAGAGGTTTCATTTAGAGCATCAGTTGACTCTCTCATTGGTTTTTGATTCATTTTAAACAAACTTTATATCTATTAGGAAAAAAAAAAGCCTATATGGTTAACTAAAATTGGTCTTAAGATCTCCCAACAAGGTCAAGTGGTGTAGCATTTTGGATATAAAAAATGTATTTTCTATATTCATATTATCGAGACTATGATAAGTATATTTTAATAATTTGATGATATTATATACTTGAATACCATAACTTTTGACTCAAACTACTCAAAAAAGTTACCCAAATCTTAGGTTCAAGTTGTAGTCTTGCCCCCTCCCATTATTGTCAAGCAACAAAAAAAAAAAAAAAAAAAAAAAAAAAATTCTGTACATGAGATGAATATTGAATGTAAGAAGTAGCTAGTGAAGTGGAAAAATTTTCTCCTCAACATTCAAATCAAAGAACTAGAACAATAGTTTTTTTTGTTTTGTTTTGTTTTTTTCATTTTAATATGTCTAAGTAGTGTAGCTTATAGATCTAGCGTATGCAAATGCAGGTTTGATCGAGATTTGAGATGGAGAACCAGGGTGCAACTCGTTCCAGTCCATTGTGACAGCTCAAATGACTTCAAGATCACAAGAACTGCGTTGGAAGAAGCATATGAGAGATCCTAAGAAGACAACATCAAAGTGAAGGGCTTGTTAATCACCAACCCTTCAAATCCATTGGGGACTATAATAGACAGAAACATTGAAGGGTATTTTGAGCTTCATTAATGAAAAGAACATCCATTTAGTATGCGATGAGATATATGCAGCCACCGTTTTTAGCCAACGTGGTTTTGTTAGCATCTCTGAGGTCTTAGAATATGATCCTAAATGCAATAGAGATCTGGTTCATGTTGTCTATAGTCTCTCAAAGGATATGGGATTTCCCGGGTTTAGAGATGGCGTTCTGTACTCATACAACGATGCCGTGGTTAATTGTGCACGTGAAATGTCAAGATTTAGTCTTATCTCAAGCGAAACTCAACATTTGATCGCTTCAATGTTGTCCGATGATCAATTTGTGGATGAGTTCGTTGCAGAGAGTGCGAAGAGATTGGCTGCAAGATACAAGGTTTTCACCGAAGGACTGGAAGAAGTAAACATCCGTTGTCTGAATGGCAATGCAGGTCTATTTTTCCGGATGGATTTAAGGCATCTCCTCAAGGAGCCTACGGTTGCAGAAGAGTTGACTCTATGGCGCATTATAATAAAGGAAGTCAAGCTCAATGTTTCGCCAGGCTCTTCTTTTCACTGCACTGAGCCAGGTTGGTTTATTGTGTGCTTTGCTAACATGGACAACAAGACCATGGAAGTCGCTTTACAAAGGATTAGAAACTTTGTGGTTCAAGCCAAGAAGCCAGAGGTTCCTGCAAAGGAGAAATGTTGGCAAAGAAATCTTTGGCTCAGCTTCAAGGCATCACGATGATTGGTGGATGCCATCATGGCTCCATACACGATGTCCCCTCACTCCCCTATTCCTCAATCGCCTCTTGTTCGAGCTACATGGACAGTACAATCACTGAAAATGCCATTCTGTCCCTGTAATTAGAAGGAAGGTTATGGGTTTCTTTCATTCATACATTTGTCCTCTTGTTTTAGAAGGAAGCCTATGCATTTTTCTTTACAACATAGTGATGCACTTAGCTTCTGATATATTTCCCATATTTTCATAGATTTATTCTGTCCATTTAAGGTATAGTTTTGGAATAATAAGCATCAATGTTGGTCTTTCTTCCCGCTTCCTTCTAGTGGAAAATTTCTAGCTTTTAGCTAAGAGAAGCGGGCTTGTTTTGGATCACCCGTTTGATGTAGGAGAAGATTTGGAATTCTTCCATGCTTGTAATATTGAATCCATTTACCTATTAGAAATGTTTTCCTTTTCCTGTTATTTATCAAAGAACTTTACTTGTATACCAGCTTTACAGAGGTGAAGTTAAATAGATTTAATATTTTTTTTTCAACAATACTCTTTCTTTAATTTAGTGATTGCGAATTTAAATTTTTGTATAACAAATAAAAAAAAACATAAACTTAACAAATTAATTTGAATTCTAATTATATTTTGATGTTAAATTTAAATTTTTTATAAAATAAAATAGTGAACTATATAATATTATATACATAATTCTGTATAATTTTGACATTTAGAAATTTTGAAATTTTGAAATATAATCATCCGGCGTGAGGCTTAACATTGAAATTGGGGTGTATTCATTCTTTAAACCCAAAGTTGAGATGAAGAATTTGATTGAAGTCGGAGGAAATGATCAAATGTGATGCAGTATGCCATGTAAGATGTTCGAAGTCGGATATGGAAGGAAATCTGCAAGACAAATCTACCACGTCAACATCGAAAAGACGTTTCTTTTACTCGACCAGCAAGAAATCCATCTCATTGTGGTTGAACAACCTTAAATTTTTAACATTACTTTCCTCAAAAAGGATGATTACATTATAATAATTCAGATTTATAGGGGGCATTTTACGATTTAGTTAGTTGATATTTAACGAATGTGTCAAATGATAACAACCTCAAACTTAGAATATTCTGATCTATACCTAACACTTTTTTTTTTTTTGAATTTAAATATTACAATCAGATTTATCATATTCGTTCAAAAGAATATTAAAATTAAAATATAAAATTAATTAAAAAAAAATCAACTTTATCTGAGCAATGACCCATTAAAGAGGTTGATTGCTATATTAAATTTTGAAAGCACCCTAATAGATATATTGTAGTTATGTGAGTTTCGTGTTGCAGACCTGCATATTACCCCCATCCTGACGTTTTTGATTATCAATTTGTTTAAGCGGGGGATCAGATCACTGTGTCAAAATCATTTGGCCGGTCAGGATTCTTGTATTTTTTTTTTTTTTTTGGTAGTAGGATTCTTGTATCTCTTCTATGATGTTGGGATTAGGATGGGGATTGCATAAAAAACCAAAGATTAGTTAGAGACCAGTGAACAAATAATGATGATATAATCATTTGTTATGGGACCAACATGAACTTGGATTTGGAAGTTTGTCATGGTTGATATCAAAATATTCTTTATTAATTCTTGCTTGTACCAGACAAGATGAGATTTATGACAAAACAGAGTCATCCTCGTTATTTAGTTCAATCACTGTTGCAAGAAATGGCTTTGTTCACTGTGAGTAAAATCATGAAATTCCATGCAATTTTGACACCATTGATAGCTTCCTTAGCAGGATTGAAGCCTGCCCAGAAGATAGCCTCTTGGACGGTGACCCTGTCATACATATCCGTAACTGGGCCAAGGAATCATGTGTATAATTATTTTCTGAAAGAATTATATTTTGGAGTTTGACATGAATCAAACACAGTATCCTCTATGCTATTTTATATCATTCTATATTTTATATAACTACATCCTTTTTTGAAAATTTGCATTAGTGTAGAGAAATGTTATTCATTATTTTATATTATAATTAAAAAAAATATCGATCCACATAGCATTTTTTATTTTTTATTTTTTTGTAGGCAGTGTTGGTTGTTTGCTGTTCTCAGTTTGTTTCTTGTTGGCTTTCAGAAGGTTCAAGAAAGAGACATGGATTTGAAAAATGGGCTCCAGAAAGGCTCCACCTAAGTTGCCCAATAGCAGTAGACAAATCCATGGATATTTTTATCTAATAAAATGTCACCGAAAAAGAAAAAAAAAAAAGAAAAGAAAAGAGAACAGTTGAATTGGATGAGCTTCAACCATCTATTAATCATTTTTTGCCGTTTGGTATTTGTCTTTTTTCCTTTCCAAGCCAATGGATGTTTGTCCAAGCATTGGTGCTTTACAGGTTGTACGCATCACTTGGTAATGATCGTATCATAGATCAACATACAGACCATAAAGTGAAGGAATGGTAAATGATCCTTTCAATTGCAGAGAAGAAGTGGTCTGATTTAAAAACAAGAAGAAACTTTAAACAATTTCCATGTGAAAATGTACAATTTTGATTTTGGTCAGGTATGAATAGAGTATTTGAAATAGGGTTCAGTTTCATTTCTGCAGTTGAGCTGCCTCAATAGTACCAAAGAATTGTTTGAGCAAAAAGTCCAGGCATTTCAATTGCCCAAAAAATGACCAAATGGCCAAATGTCAAATATCTTGATTGAAAAACAAACCCTACAATTGGGGAAGCAATTACTGCCCCACTTGAAGTGCAGAAATTCATAATTCTGTCTGACAACTCGAAACCATCTGAATCATTCAAGATGAGATTGCTCACAACAATCCATAAACATATGCCTTTCTGCAATCACTTGGTCCCATTACATATCAACATAAACAAAATGGATTTTTTTTTGTTGGGGGGGGGGGGAATCTCTTTCAGAAATCATTCAATTCTCTTTATATTACAATCGAACGTTCTAAACCCTAACCATAACAACAACTAGTGTACTATTAAACATACCCATTGTCCCTAAGGGACAGTTCAAGCGGTAGAACCTCCCCACTTCCATTCTCCCTTCCCCGATTCGAACCCGCCTTGTTATATCTTCTTGTACCCAAATGCCCATTATGACCAACTATACATATTGCCTTCATATTTGTGTCTGATGGGCATTTGATGAAAATTCTGAATTTTTACTCGCATTTGAGATTGCGAACTTAGGAAATGACACAAGAATTTGGATTTTCCTCAGCACTTTGGACATAGTAATAGGTAGTCATGTGAGGATTGTAGGCCTTGTATGCTTTAACAAGCTCTTGAATATGATCAGTCTCTTTCTTCTTATCATCCTCTTTCTTCTTGTCATCATCTTTCTTCTTATCATCATCTTTCTTCTTATCGTCTTTCTTTTCTTCCTTTGCAGGTCCTACTGTGACTATCTCTGTGCGCCATTGTTTTCTCAATTTTCCCACAATTTGCACTGGATCAACATCCCCTACTACAGTCAATTTCTTGTCCTTCATGTCCACTGCAATTGAATCAATCCCTAAAATGTTTGAAAACCACCCCCCAAAAAAAAGAAGTTAATAGACTAGGACAAAATTTTCGAGTTGGCCAAAAGTGTGAACTTTTTGAAATCCAAAATTCTCAATTCTACGAATTTTGAGTGGTATCATAGCAACTTAGAAATTAGTTTCTTCCTTCTTTTATGCTTTTTAAATTGAGATTCGATATATGGATTCACAATCTTATGAAGTGAAATTGAATTACCTCGAAGGCTAGAAACAGATTTCAGGGCTTTCTTTTTTTCCTTATCATCGTGCAAATCCAACTTCAACACCACTTTCTGAAGAAAAAAAAAAATCCCCCACACGCACATTAGTAAGAGTCATAAAGTGAAAATTGAATGCAAAACACTTGATTTGCACTAAAAAACACTAGAATTTTCTTTCTTCTTCCAAATAATCGGGGACCCCGGATTGAAAATTAAATCCTTGACTTGAAATTTGAACATAAAACTATTTTCTCATAGATCTTCACAAAAAAAAAAAAAAAAGAGAGAGAGAGAAAGAAAGAAAGAAAGAAAGAAAGAAACAAGATGTCCAAATGAAATCCCCCCTCCCCAAAAAAAAGAATATGGGATTGGGAAAAAGCAAAATCCAAGAAATTCAAATTTGAATATCAAATTTCAAAACCCCCGTCAAAGAGAACTTCAAAAAGAAATACTGAGAAACAGAGGAATAGGTTTGAGAAATGAGAAAAAATTAAGGACATCAGTGAAGTAAGATTGACCCAGAGTTAGAAATCTCACCTTCATTTACACTGAATTAATAAATCACCCCCGAACTCGCAGAGACTAGAGAATCTAGTAAGGAGAGGAGGAAGAGAAATTTCCTTGTTGAACAAGCTATAGTTGAAAGCAATGCAGGGGTTTTAAAATAAATGCACAGACTCAGACAAGTCAAACAAATAGAGAGAGAGAGAGAGAGAGAGAGAGAAGATGCAACTGACCAGGTCGAAACCGATGGCTTAAGATAAGGCTCGAGACTTGGGACAAGTAGGACATTTTCATGTCATTTTGAGCATTGCAAGGGTAAAATGGTCAGAAAACTACAGTCAAGGTTTGGAGTGTCGAAGGCGAAGAAGTCGAAAGAGGTCGGTCGGGTCGATGTCAAGGTGTTGATATGTCAGATATTAGTGGTTGGATTTTAATATAGTGGGGCGGCAGTAATCCTAACCGTTCATTAATTATTAAATTCTTCCCTGACGTTCTTTCATCCCATGGGCCTACCTTTTTTTTTTTATTGATTCGTCTGGATGCTATTTTCAATAGAAAAACAATAAAAGATGTGGCATATAATACGTGAATTTAATAATAGAATATTAAATTTTTTAAATTAAAATTTTGATTTTAAATTTTAAAAATATAAAAAAAAAATTAAAAGAATCAATTTTAAAATTATACCCTTTAAATCAAATTAATTAGATTTTTAAATACCGATAATAAAATATGAAACATAAAAAATGTGATTATAAATACCACTAATAATTATAAATAATAACGTTGGTTCTTTTCGTGGGGTCTAATTTTTTGGCACCATGTACTAATTCCTTTAAATACCACAATATTCAATAATAAGAATTAAAAATGTGATTATGAATAAATTTAATATGACTCTAATAATTATAATTTTTATTAAGATTTATGTTATATTTTATATTTTGAGCAACACTCAGGAACCCTTTATGAAGGTGAGCAAATGTGCCTGGATGGGCTCGAGTGGCCTAGTTAAGCCCCTTTGGGTGATGCTCCAATGTCTCTTTTGTCCCACTTGGTTTTAAATTAGCTCCACAAGTAAATATAGAATATATAAATTTTAAATATTAACAGAATCAGAAGCAAAATAAAAAATTTATATTAAAAAAAGCAAAAAATAACATGTGTTTGATGTTATAATTTTAGGGGGACAGGTTTATAATTTTTAACTGAATAAATAATATTCAAAATTATAAATTTTAAAATAATTTTTGTGGCTCGGATCATTAATAATTAGAATATGAGATAAGTGCAAATGGTCTCAAATAACCTCTTTTTTTTTTTTTTTCGGTACACCAGGAGTAAGAGTCCTAGTTTATAAAAGAAGCTAAATCTTGAATATCACTCGATAAAACTCTATAAATCTCGCTGGGAGGGGGACAACAACTCATCGACACCATGCGGTATCAAATGCCCAAACGAGCTAATATGTCTTCGCATCTATTACCCTCATGTGTGATATGATATTATTTGAACCGTTGCCTTTCTAATTAGTCGTTGAAACTCTCTTATGATATGATAGTCAGAATATTGCGACTTCTTATGTAAGTAACTATTCAACTATAGCCTTTGTGGTGTGTATCATAAATAATAATAAAAATAATAATTTTTATAGCATGTATCATAAATGTGTTACCCAGCTCCTCCCTACACTTAAAAATTATGCATATAGTTTAAGTAATTTTGCATGCAAATGACATGTACCCATGACACCATTAATCCAAAAGGTCTCAATCTGCTACCCACTTCTAGCATTCAATTTTCAACGAAAAATAATTTAATAAATGTTGAAATATTTAGCAAAAAAAATAATAATATTGCAAAGTTGTTAAACACTAATAGTACCCTAAGTATGGTAGAGTAATCCACCCAACCCAATATGCCTTTGCTCGTTCAATCTTTTTTTGGGCAATTTGCAAAGCCTAGAGGAAACCCATTTGGATTTGTCTAGAACCCTCCCAAGTCTAAACACCGGACTTTGAAAAATCTTCCATTTTTAGAAGTTGAAGCAATTTAATATAATTTTTCCACTATTTGTAAATAAACCCAATAAGATTTTTCATGAAATTTGATTGGTCTATGAAAATTAAGATAATTAAACATATTTATAGTTGAATAGAAAGTATGAAGCTAATCCTAGTATCAATTTTTCTCACAGATAATACTCCCCCTAACATTTTTTTTCCTCAAATAAAGAAAAGAAAATGACCTGCACAAAAAATAATGAAACGTTTTGACAACATGATAGGAGTTGTTTTCACCCAAAAAAAAAAAATGATAGGAGTTGTGACGAATGACTCATATGAATGATTGGGTTGGACAAAGGATCAAAATTCTACTCAAATTACCCATCACACACGTAGAAGACTCGTCTTGTTTTCTTGCTAACCAAACAAAATCTTGAGCAAACTTTTGAAACGATTATATCCACGAGAAACTCTTTGCCCCTTCATCACTCCCAACTTTTATTTTTTATTTTCATACTTCTGTCTCAAGAAAAGAAAAATTCAGAAAAAAACAACTAGCTATCAGTTTTTTAGGTGCTTTAACAAAAATTTCATTTTTTATAAAATATTTAATTAAAATTAAAATTATTATTTTTAAAGTAAATTCATTCACGTAACTTGAGCACAGCCACAAACAATCAGACACCTTGCGAAAGCGAAGGGTGAAATGTATGGGGTAACTGTCTCTAAAATTTTAAGAAAAAATTTATATTATTTTAAAAATTATAAGAATAACCTAAAAATGATGAAAAAGAATTTGAGAGAGCAAATATCTAAAATGAATCCTATTATATTCGAACCGAATTATTGGATAAAGTCCGAATACCAGTGATAAAAAAAAAATAAAAAGTATAGCCCTTTAAAAACATAATGTCAAATATATGATATATTTGTCTGATATAAATCTTTTGCTTTCCGATCCTTTCTTTATGGTGGTATGTTTCATTCGATCAAAATCAAATTTAAATTCAAAAGCTCTGTTAAAAATTGCATGAGTGGTGTACCTGAATAACCATTTTGTGGGAAGCTCTTCCAGCTTAATGCTTTTTTATTTGTAAAGCATAACCTTCTAGGGTTTGTGTAGTTAATTTTTTTTTTTTCTGGTTGTTAAAAATTTGGGAAGTTCAATCAGGTATTGTTGCAGCTTTATGTTCATTCAATGTCAAAGAAATGATGGCACTACAAGAAACCCAAAGGCTAGAGGGAGGCTTTGTCATTCGGCTGTTTGTTTGGTTCTTTCAGCCCTTCGGCCTTCATCTCATTAGTCATATTTATGGGGACCCATTCGCTTGTTATTCCTCTTTTTCCCTATTTCTCTGAAAAACAATGTTCCTATCTCTACTACACCTAACAGAAGATTCCAGATGTTGGACTTGTTCCCCATTTTCCCCATTTCAGGTTTATCATTAGTAATTGGACCAAGAAAATTTATAATAACACGAATAAATCATTTAGTCAGTCTTCAGCATACCTAAGCCTAAGCATACAACAGGGGTAAACCCAAGTTTTGAAAATTATAGCACATCTCTTTCATTGCCGGTAGCACATAGAATTCCCAATTCAACCCATTTTATAGCAATAAAATAAAATCAAATCAAATAAACTTGCAGTGATTAACTTCTGGAGGCATTCAAGAGTCTTTCCTTGTTCTATTTGTCTTCTGTATTCAGGTCTAAGACGATACTCGACAAATCTTCAATGAAGTCAATTTGCTTCGATGTAAACTCTATTTTACCTTATTCTCTGTGAAATACTTTTTAATTAAAAGTAAAACTTTTTCTATAGATGCAAAGTTTTACATGCTGAAAAGTTAAATTCTCTGGTAAAAGAGATCTATCATTATACCAACAATTTTTTATTGAAATGTCACACGTAAAATCAGTTGAGGAATCCTTAACTTTCCACAGGGTCCTAAACCATCATAAACAAAGGTTATGCACAGACAACATATGTACAAAACTTGGAACTAGTAAGCCATGTTTATTTGAATCTCAGAAAGGCCAAAGCCCTTTTTCCACGACAATGTCCATTGAGAAGACTTGATCATACAAACAGCCAGGGGAAAGTCGAATCTGTGCTCTCTCTCTCTCTCTCTCTCTCTCTCTCTCTCTCTCTCTCTCCCCCCCCCCAAAATGTTCTCATGGTTTATTCTACGAAATGAGACTGAACATATATGAAAAAGACTGTGTGGCCAAGAGTAAATCACAGAGCAGCTTGAACTTGTAAAGATGCCCGAGCAATTTCTAATGTTTCCTCAACTGATGATGCTTTCTGGAGTTTAGCTTTGTCAATGATAGGCTGCCTTCTGGCAAGTTCAGGAAGAAGTTTGAACTCCTATAACAATAGAGCAAAATATAATTCAATTGCACAATAAACAAATAGCAGAGAAAAAAACCAAGCAACAATTAATGGAGAGTTGGTCTCCTCAAACCCCCAAAATTTACAAAGCCAGGAAAGGAAAAGGGCAACAATTGCACCAGGCCTTTTATTCTGTGATGAACAAGGTTTAAATGCCCAAGGTGATTCATTGAAATGGAAACATGAGAATGGAATCTCTTTCCGGAATCACCGAATGTGTAGAGCCAGATATTCGAACTACTGTCAGTTGATAATATTGAAATTCAGACTAGTACCCTGTTTATCATTTATTCTGTTGTTGGTGCTAACACTAAGTACATGTGCTGCCAGCATATAAATCAAAACCCAAAGGGAGAAGGAATAGCATGTCTGCCTGGTGAAGGCTCTCTTTACCATTCACAGGCCCCACCCCTGTTACGTATAAAAAACAGTTTTGTATCTGATCATCATTATCTTTTCTGTTTTGGGATCTTGACACAATCAATTTATATTTTGTGCTTTTCACTTTCTAATCAGTGCAAAGTGCATCAAACTAGATGCGGCCATTATCCAAATTTCATTATAATTTACCTCAGGACTTCCACTTTCAACAAGAACCCCCATCAATTTTCCTGTTCAGAGGGGGAAAAAATTCAATTGATCAATCACATTCAGTAGCAGGAAGAGAGAGAAAGAGAGAGAGAGTTAGAGAGAGAGAGAGAGAGACCAGAATCTATCCAGAAAGTAACAATCTTAGGATCAAAATTCCCAACTTCAACAGTTTCTCCAACTAATCATCCAAAAGGGAAAAAGTGAGAACAAATTAAAAGGAATATCTTGGGGGCACAGACAATCTTTGAGGTAAGATAAGAATCAACAGATCTACTAAAGATTCTCACCATTGTCCCCAAAAAACTGCCACCACACTTTTCTTGGACTTCCTTCAAACTCAAACACCCTCGAGTAAAAATATGGAAGATAATCATATCTAAATATGAAACAATAGAACAATTATTAGTATGTCAATATCTCATGTTGACCATAACCTTATGTCCAAGATGAAGAAAATAGAGGTCAAGAAAAGGTGACATACGGATGAGTCTGTGAAGTCAGCAATGCTTTAACACAATGTTGTGCAGACTGGCGGGCGTGATCAACATGTTCGACTCGTGCAATACAATCATACATCTGTTTGATGAACCACATGAGGTTGCATATCAAATGTTTGAGTTTGTTGCTTAATTCTAGAAGAGCAATACCTTCATTGGAAATGCAGCCACATCCCCAATAGCAAAAATTCCAGGCACGCTTGTCCGGAACTGACCATCAACCTGAATGTTTAAAATTGCATATATCTTTTAGAATTAAGCTTCATCAGGTGGGGTTATCAAACCATGCTATTATGGCCAGATGATCATATATGTACCAGTACTTTCTTGAAGAAAATAGCAATACAATAAAAGAGGTTCAGCCTAAATTCAAATTAGTAACCAGACTTCAAATAGATGATAGTAATAAGGAATACCATGCTCGTGTTGCCTTTCTGTAAGTGATCTAGAATGCTGTGATGCTTTGCCTATTAGGGACATTGACCTTGCTTTTTGACATGAATATGGCACATTTAATTTGGAAAGGTTGAGAATATCATGTCTGCATGGGGGTCTGCACTACATGCATGTACAACAAAATGCCAAAAGCCACTGTTATAAATAAGAAGACAGAAAACCCATCATACTAACCTGAATTCCACCAACTTTGGTATTTAATCCCAATGATTCAAAGGGACTAACAGCAGGTTTTGCACCAATTCCAACAATAACCTGAAAATTTTGATGATATTGTCCATATTACACCATCTTTTCCGAAAAAATTATACATTGTGGTAGAACAAAAAGAGAACAGAGTACCATATCAGCTTCTATAATCGACCCATTTTCAAGTATGACAGCAGAAACATGCCCATCAGAACTAGCTTCTAAATTTTTAATGGAAACACCCTGGTAAATAAGAAAATTAAAATTTGAGTCCTCCATGCTTCTTAAAGACACAAAGGGTGAGGGAAGTTAAAGGTTGGACAAACATACCTTGATAAAAGTCACACCATTATCATGATAGAGATCTTCATATTTTTGGGCAAGAGAAGGAGTAAACAATCTTGGCAACAGATGACTCTCTGGAAATATGATCTATTTTTTGGGGGGGAAATATAATTAGAATGAATGAAATCCAAGCATTCAATGGTAAGAGATTGATTGCAAACGAAACTGCACAATGGGTATATGGCGTTGAACAATACACAGATCTTTCTAAGGATGTTAAAGAGATACTGAACTCCAAACCTCAACTCCGTGCACATGTTTTCCCCTTTTCTGGTGGCTAAATGAGAGGCTACACATCTGAAATAACCACCTGACACCATAGATCTCACTTATTTATGAAACTTATTGGTTGGCAAGACTAGAAAGCCTCTTCAACTCTTCAGGTTCACATACAACAACCTCCAAGCCTTTGTACTCTATTTCATATTGCATCCTCACCAACACGATTGTTTCTTTATACATCAGGTTCACATAAAATAAAATAAAATAAAATAAACCTCCAAAGTGCCTCTCCATAAAGATAGATGCCAAGATCATCCTTTCAAGTGTGAAAAGATAGCAAAGAGGACAGATAATCTATACCATCAAAAGTGCACATTGAGATCCACACTATGCCTTGACCCATATCAACACAAAACTGATAAGCCATACTTTGCAATATCAAAATACGCCAATGTTACCTAGTTCAATTCCTGGTTTCTTATGGTACAGAGCAGGGATATAAAAACGCAGCACACTAGCTTCCCTAGTACTTGGTATGCCCATTGTGGTTTGTAATTACTCCTCTGATTAAAATATTTCTTTTCACTTCTTTATTTAGCATTTATTCAATTTCTTCAAACTTATAATAAATTGGATTTCATAAATACCACATTTTAAATCACGATACCCATCACAGATGAGTGGTCCCAATAACTATGCAATATGCCAACAATTACAGTTCTACATACATTGCACTTTTTCTTTCCTCAAGACATTTTCACAAACATATTCCCTGATAAATCGATAATGTTCATCCCCATTTTTACTCATATAGCATGCTCTACATACTGAACAACTTGTAATATTTCCTGCATATGGTTGTGAATAAAAACATACCGTTGTATCAAGTTTCCAGCCCACGGCTGCTGCTGCTACCTCCATACCAATGTAACCACCACCAACAACAACTACTTTCTTTGCTTTCCCCTACATAACATTGACATTTATTCACAATAGTGCGTTTCTTAAACTCATATTGAAGAATATTTATGAAAAAATATTGAAGGTTAAGAAAATTGGAAGAGTAAATCAACAACAGTATATACAACTTATAATTACCAGAGATGATATTAGAGAATCAGCATCAACAACATCCCGTATATAGTGAACGCCAGGTAAGTTCCCTCCAATTTTTTCTGGAAATCTGAAACCAAAAAAATGGTGAGTAATGGTGTTCTTCATTAAAAATTCATGTCTCCTAAATTAATTAGATATAGGAACACACATAACACCAGTCTAGCGGTTCAGTATCTATGTGAAGTGGCTCTATATTGAAATACCACCACCGACATAAGAACATTACTCCACACTTGTTATTGTTTGAGTATACATATTTGCAATAGGACTCACCCGGTGCACAAAGTGCTCCCTGGCTTAATGCGGGGGTGGGGAAGGGTGGGCATATATGTATGCAGCCTTCCCCTTGCATTTTTTGCAAAGAGACTATTTCCACGCCTCAAACCCGTGACCTCGAGGTCACCAAAGGAGCAAAACTCTACCTTTGCGCCAAGGTTCGCCCTCAGGATACACATTTGCAATAAATATTGAAATTGCAAACATACCTGGAGGCTGTACATCCTGTAGCAATTATAAGTGTTCCATACTTAAGTAATTTGCCCAAATTTGTTTTCAGTGTTTGCTTTTCAATATCGATGCCCGTTACTGGATCTTCATACAACATCTTAGCAAAAACAGGAAGAACATTTCAGATACCAAAACAAAGATCAGAACCAAAACAAGAAATTTAATAAATTTACACTATTAATTAGGTAAAAAATGTCTTCGTCTCAACCATACAACAAGAAGATAACGACGTGCAGCTCCCAAAATGCCATATCCATTCACCTATCTGGGATATTTGTTTCCCAGCAATTATCTAAGGACATAATTTAAATTATAAAGTGCATTTTTAACCTAAACAAATTTCCTTATTTTCTCTTTATTCCACTAAAAGTTCACAAGTTGTACTCATGCATATAATTCTTCAAATAACTACAAAGCTCTGCCACTCTTTACTATAATAAATTATATTAATCACCTTAAAGTGAAAATTATCCTGCAAGCACTAGAGTATTTGAGTCACAAAATCATTCTCTTCAATGAATAGCTATATGTAAACATAGACGGACAGCCCTCAACTCAAATTTTGTAGCATGTCCCAGGCTCCATAAGGATTATTATTTTTTGCTTGAAATTTTAACATTCCAAAAAATAAATAAATAAATAAACAAGAAAAAAAAAACAAATTTTACCATACACACACACACGAATGCAGAATTCAAGCAAACTATAGATCAAAAGAATGTTTAAAAAAATTACCTCAATCCCTTGATCCTTGTACCATTCAGGTGTCTGCCTTTCCCCACCAGATCCAACACAAGTATGAAAACCCTAATTGAAGATGACAACATTGTGGAAACAACCATAAAATTCCACACTAGCCTATTGATACAAACGACCCCACAACAGGATTACATTTCCATATGAAAAATAGAAACTGAAAATATACAAAATATTGTTGAAAATGACATAATTTACAAAGCAGTGAGAGAGAGAGAGAGAGAACCTGAGGCCATCATCATCCAAATATTTAACAGAAAGAAACTAATGGGAAGAGTTTCCTTACAGGTAAGCGAGCCGGCTTTTTATCAGGAGGAAACAAATAAGCTTTTGTCAATGCAGGCCGTTCATATGGAGCATATGCCTAGCAAACCCAAATACACATAGAAGTCAAAAAATGTGTAAATTTTGCTATCATTACCAAGATTGTTAAGCCCTATGTCAACAAACTCAATCTTGACGGTATGGTATATAACTATGGGAAGCTACACCTTAGTAGCTAGCTTTTAAGGTGGGGATCAAACTCTCTTCTTTTAAGTTATATGAATTAAGCTCTCTTCCAACAAAGCCAAAACGTAAAACCCAGAAATGGATGGACTCACTTCTTTAGATACAATGCAGAGTTTTCCATTGGCCATGCCGTGTTCGACGAAAGTCCTCGCCGCATAACCAGCTGCATTTCCACCACCAACGATCACAAACCTACAAACCCAAAACAGAAAATTCAGAAATCAACTAAGAACAGACTTCTGATCGCAAGTAAGTTAGTGGGGTTTACTCTCGGTTCTCGTTAGCGAAATTGGTGGAAGCGACGACGTAGGTTCTGCGGGATGAATTGGATGATGCGAGCGAAGTAGACAAAACATGATGAGGAACTCTGTTGAGAGACGTTGATCGAGGACACCAGAGAAAGAGGCCGTGCTTGAACGAGAGTGAATTCGATATGGTCGACATTAGTCTCCGACTTGCTGTTAGAATCGAGAAACAGAGATTGAGATTAGGGTTTTAGTGAAGGGGGAGAGAGAGAGAGTCTAGAGAGAGAAAAAGAGACCTGAAGGCATAGCGTATAGTTATGCGTGCTTGGAGAATTTAAAAAATTATTGGGGAAAGATGGCCTGGCTCTAGAGGAGACGGAAGGGTCGCAGAATTGGATGTTTGTGTTACAGTGGCGGAGAGACGGTTTTCCAAGTGTCGTTTCAGTTCAAGCGGGTCGAATGGGATCTCAGGCTAATGTGCGCCTGGTGGGCACGGTGTGCGCTTTACTCCCAAGATAAAGAAAACGCCGGTGAACTACGTTCGTTTTGCCATTGGAGCTCCAGCCATGATCTCAGAAGCTGCATCGTTCTCTGCCTCGCAAAATGATGTCGTTTGATGGTCCATGCGTTTTACAAATTTTTTGTTTTTTTGCCCTTTTTCTTTTTTTTTTTTATTTTGTTCATATAAAAGTTTAAATTTGGAATCGTGGGAGAGGGTTTATATCCCGTTCCCTTGAGAGGACCTTTTCTTCTTCTTTCTCGAGAAATGACGAGTTATTGTTGATTTGCAGTACCAAAAAAAAAGTTATTGTTGATTTACCTGGGCCTTACATGGGGCTTGCGGCCTGGCTTATTGGGCTGCCCCAGTTTGCCCGAGAGAGTCGCATGGGTCAGCCCACCACTTGATTGCAAAAATTTTGAAAAGAACTTTTTTTTTAACTTGACCACGGAATCTGAAAAATTGATTAATCCAATTTAAATAGTTATAAAGATCAATTTAAGGTTTGACTTTTCTGATAATTATTTTTCTATTCTCAAGATTCAAATTTGAAATATTGATTAAAAAAATTTAGTATCACTAAATTCATAAAATATATATAAAAATAAAAAGACACGTGAAATTAATGATTTAGATTGAGACATGTCACTCTAATAAGCGAGGTGTCTATAAAAGTGCCATGAAAATGTGTTCAAATTCATAAACAGGGTTAGTACTGTTTGGATGGTCGAACAAAGAGGTTTGGTGTGTGTGTGTGTGCTTGTTGTGTAAAGAACAATATTGTTGAAAGAACTTGTGGGACTAATGTTAACATCACAAATGGCATGAGCAGTGCAATACAGGGAACATTGATTGAAGCTTAATGACAGACATAATCCACATTACGAAGCTCCCATGCTTAAAATGAAACTTTTATTTACCGAAATTTGTTAGTGTATGAGGGATAGACACTTTCGTCTTTTAATTAGATCAGGAATTTGACTCCTTTTAGACACGGAAAAAATAATATTGGGAGATCCGTCCCAAAAATGGATTTCAGATTAGTTAAAACGAAACTCCAGATATTGAATGGTGGTCAAGCCAAGATACCTAAAAAAAAAAAAACGAACTTTTATTTTAGAAAGTAACATCAACCCCCCACGCAAAGACAAACTTCTGTTGCGACAAGTAGAACCTTAACAACACCTTACACCATAATTTTATATAAAGGAATCTGCAGGATGTGAGGGTCATGCAATTTGAACTTTCACGGGCAACGTGTGACCCACTATTCCATACATAATTTGAACACCATGAAACCTGAGCGGGGGAATATGTTATCAGACAATTATATTTTTTTTGGGGGGGGGGGAATGTGCACCATTTTCACCTTTTTCCTTTTTGGTCTTAGTGATTCAGGTACACAACTTTCTTCCAAAACTTTTCAATAGCACTCAAGATTTTACTAACTAAAGTAATTCACACTGGTTTAAAACAGGTCCATTTAATATTATGTCTTATTAACTTGCTTTTATTGCTAATTTTTGGAATTCAAACCAATTGGCCCCTCTAATTCAGGCAACAAAAAAGAGTTTCATTCTTCCCTTTTTGAGTATACATCAACAAAACAGACTTTGTTGGGTCATATATACATTTTCTTGCAATGCAAGCAAAAACTCCACTGCCTCAACCAAAATACATAAAAGTTAAAACCCCGGGGAAAAAATTAAAAAGAAAAAAGGTACCCCATTTTACAAATACCCAAAGTCATAGGTTTTTTTTTAACCTACCCAAAACAATACTCGACCATCTTTTGTGATCTTACACAACTGGGGATCCCCAAAAGAAGGTGTAGTCGTCTTGTTCTTCCTCAATTCAATTCATGGGTGAAGAAAGTTTTCCAGCTTGATCAATAATTTCAAGAATCTCAGTCCTGCTTCTCACAATCCTATGAAACACCTCTCTTACTTGTCGCTGCAGAGGCACCAAACCTTCCTCCATCTTCCGACACGTGTCAGCCAATTCACCCACCAGTGCTACAATCTCCTCCACTTTCTGTTCCTCCGGCGGGTAGCTAAACGAATCCGCCAATTCAAACAGAGCCTGTCCCAATTTATCGATCTTCTGCAGTTCCTCTAACAACCCAGCATTCCCTTTCTTCTCTTTCCTCTTCCACTCCTCTGCTATTTTCTCCTGAAGCCCAAACATGGACTGGGCCCAGCCTACATTTCTTGGGACTGGTAAGTGAGAGGCCAGGCCCATTCTCTCCTGGCACGGGACAGTAGCCACCAAAACCCACGTCACAAAGGTAAGCACCACGCTCATGCTGTAAACCGCCTGAACGACCGAGTTCGCCTCGTTGCCACGTGGCGCCCAGAGATTTGATGACATTGCTTGAATCTGTTTTGAAGCGGACCAGGACTTCGAAACCCCCCAAGAGAGAGACCGGAAATGACCGGCATTCTGTTCCTTTTGAGCTGCCGCCGCGCCTCCACGGCGACCGAAAGACCAGTTTCTCTCAGTTGTCTTGTTGCTGTAACTCTCTTTCTCATCCAAAGCCATTGATGTGACCAAAACATTTAGCGCCTTTCTTGCCCGGCGAACCTGACCTTCGCTGAACGGAGACTGTTGAAGAGCCGAGACGGCTATCTCTGCGAGCTTCTGCCAATGGCGAATTGACTCGACGCCATGCGAGATTGCATTGCAGATGTCGAGAGCTTTAACAGCTCGATCGAGGAACTCTGGAACGAGCCGATCGAGCGGAGCTTTCGTGAACTGAGAAGGATCGCGGCCGATTACGAGGACGGCTTTGAATTCCGCTTCGCAGCAGAGGAAGGAGTCGAGAAGTTTTCGGAGCCAGGCTATGGAGAGGATGTTGTCCACGGCGGAGACGGCTGCGGATCCATCACCGGGGGTGGCAGAGGGAGAGTCGTCGACGGGAGAAGCCGGTGGTTGTGGTAACTGGCAGTGGAGGAGATCGGTGAAGCGATCGGAGACATGTTTCTGGAAGAACTCGAGGCCTTCGAGTTCTTGCTCGTGGTTACCGTCAATGGAGTTCACTTGATTTCGTCTGATGCTTAAAATCGAACGACCTATGAACGATCCTTCCGTTGCAGGCATCTTTCCAGATTTTAAAGAGAGAAAAGGGAGAGAAGGGGGAGAAGGAAGAGACAGAAAGAGAAAGACAAAAGAAATCGTTTCGTTTGCTGTTAAATAAATGAAGGCCGAAAAAAGACGGGAAGGTGGGGGGGAGAGGGAGAGAGAGATAGAGAGAGAGGATTTGGAGGCCAAGACCGTTTCTTCTTCTTCCGGTTAATCGGGAAGACGCTGACTCGGCAGTCTTGTTATCCCCGTATGACGAAAATGCCCTTAATGGAGTTCACTCGTTTACCGCAGATAGCGAAGACATATGTGGAGGGTAATTTGGGTTTTTAGGAAGAGCTGCTCCTGACTCAGCAAGCTTGGCAGTCGCGGCATTGGGCGCGTTGAGCCAGATCAACACTGACACCCACTCTCTCTC
The DNA here is from genome assembly GCA_033439265.1 of Dillenia suffruticosa. Lineage (NCBI taxonomy): Eukaryota > Viridiplantae > Streptophyta > Magnoliopsida > Dilleniales > Dilleniaceae > Dillenia > Dillenia suffruticosa. The sequence goes on along the minus strand of JAVTVX010000005.1, from coordinate 16,667,539 downwards.
TCTCTCTCTCTCTCTCTCTCTCTCTCTCTATCCTCTTACGTTGGTGGGGATCGTTTGACCAAGTCGAAAGGGAGGAGGGGATTTTGGATTGGCTGCAACGCTTGCGCACGATGTGACACATGATAGGTGGCTCTGTTTTTGCGGTGGTGACGACTGTAGACTTTAGGGGATGATCCTGATCATTGAAGGCCGGCCGTCGATTTTAGATTTTCTCTGACTTAATCTCAGCCGGTGTTGATATTGCTTCTCCAGGTGGGACCGGCTTTTCAGCTGGCGCATGTCGCGGCGTGGAACTTTTGTTTTCTTTCTTTTATCTGTTTTTCCGAGAAATTGGGTTTCGAGCCCTTTGAGATGGAGACATCAATTGGCTAGCCAAATTGGCGCTAACTGGTTTGCCGCTGATTCGAATCACTACTAGGATTTACCCATGGTAAACAAAAGCAAAGGACCCGTCTCGATCCCAAAAACAAATATGGAATTTGATTGGGCCCAGAGGCCCATTACTACAGAGTCCTATATTCTTCGGAACCATGGTCCCATGAGGACCTCATATCGAAAAATATTAATAATAAAAGATCTATCTTCCAAAAAGATAAAAACGATCCATTCTTTTATAACCGTTCGGTTTACCCTCCTCAAATAATAGTCTGATTGGTTCACAATTTTAATCGGTATCTATTATTTGATAAATATCGGATAATATCTTTCTCGTCTAACTTGTGATTAATAATTTCGGTTGAATATTATTCGATTTTGTACCCATCGTTAAGACCTCCATTGGTTAAAAGTAATATTCATCTAAGATTCTCCTTAATGTTTACTTACCTAACAGACCACGTAATAAACTTTCCAGATCAAGGAGGGGATCTCCAAGATTTGATCGATAAGTCAAAAAAATTTCCTCATTCCACTAGCTTTTCCCAAATGATAAAAATTTCAAATTTCTTGAGAATATTTTTATAGAACCTTGAAATATTAGGACATTCTCACGAAGCAACTAAGGTTATCGTATTCTAAAAACATACAACTCATGAGACACATGTCTATAAATACATCATGCAAAAAAATATCCAGATACGTTTTCTTATAATCATATACTTTACACACGAGACTATACGAGACTTTCATTCTCAGCCATTCTCTTTGTTTACTCTGTTTGTATCAAATTCGAAAACTGTTTTTTCTGACTCGAATATCGGAGTCTTCATCGTCGGAGCAACCTAGGGTAATCTTTCACAGGTTCCATCTTATTAGTTTAAGCAGTTATCAAAACTCCCAATCAAGTCGAGAAAGTCAGTATTTACGGAGTCAAAACCCATTTCCAATAAAATTTACCCATCAAAAACTACTAGGTAAACTACAAGGATAACAATTTTCGCTGAAAGCAAAAACAAAGGACGAAGACTATGAAGGAGTTTACCATATTTAATGCTAAATTGTTGACTTTGAATATTAAGTTGAAAGGCATCATATGCTTTATTTTTTTAATTCCGAGTAAAATGCAAATAAGTTTTGTTTAAAGAGTTTGAATATTTATTTAAGTAATTAATTGAATTAAGTTATAATAAAAATATGTTTTTGAAATATACTGAAATTATTTTCTCTTTAACAAGTAGATTAAGTCCGTTGATTTTTTTTTTTTCCTTTATTGTTGATAAAAAAGTTGTTACAAATTATGCATAAACACTTCGGAACTTTATTATTATACCAACAAAAGAAAAGAAAGAAAATGCTTATTTGTAAATTACAATTATCTGAATTGACCCCTTAGCTTGTAGTCACTCAAATTACCAGACTGAAATATTTATTTTTCTTGAAAGGACCAAAATGACTAATTAATACTTAGTTTTCAGTTTATTTATGTAATTAATGTTAAGAATTTTTGTTTTCGAGACTCTCCATATTTTATATTTATATATATATATATATATATATATAGAGAGAGAGAGAGAGAGAGAGAGAGAGAGAGAGAGAGAGAGAGAGAGAGAGAGAGAGAGAGAGAGAGATAGTGTTGGACATCCAAAACTAGTTAATTGACCACTAAGCCGGCTAACTGGCGTGTTCACTTAAAGAAAGGTTGCCTTCTGCTTCGAACCTAGACTAGTATTATATAAAAATTGACACTTTGACATTTCAAATCTTTCCACTTGGAAAAATCAAATAAATAATTTTAGTTTTTCTCGTCCTTATTCCACGTTTTGCTTACTAAATCAAAGAAAATATATAAAGAAAATGGGGTTTGGTCATAGAATGACGTGACTAATTTGCACTGTTAAATCCAATTAGGTGTTGATCAGCGCCTATCAGCCTTATAATTTTATGGTATGCCCTAGTATTTTATAGGGTGGTCACGTCATGTGTCAATGAACATTTTGATGAATGAAACAAAATAAAGCATTTTTACTCTTTTTTTGTTTTTTGATTAACAAAGGGGCTACAATACCCAAAGCACAGATACCCAAAGCTACATCAACACAAAGGACAACCCTTACCATAGGCCAGCAGAACTAGAAACAACAAACAAAAAAATTATCCAGACCTTGAATTCGGCGATCCTTGCCAATCTCTAGCAATCATGGACATTACTTCATTTGGAGGGTGATGATAAGACTTCGGCCCCGTAGGATGAAAATGAGCACATGCAGCAAGAGCATCACAGCAAGCGTTTTGTACATGAATAATATGGGTTATGGTATCAATATGGACTAGTTGCGAAGGAGGAGTCTGCATGATCTAACCAAGTTTTGTTCCTCATGCGCCGGAGATTTCATCAAGAGGGAGTAACAAGCTAGTTGCATTGCCACCCTGTAAACCACCCCCCCCCCCCCCGCCCCCAAAAAAAAATCTCAGGCTGTGGATGGTTTTGCCATTAATTAATTAAATTCGGTAGTAATGAGGGGTTGACATGTAGTTGGGTCAGACTATGTAATTTTTTTTATTCTTTATTTAAAAAAATTAATAATATCACCCACCATAAATTCTTCTCTTACCCATATGAAAAAACAATAATATTTAACACTCCGGAATAAAAGGTCCATGCGAAGTGAAGGGTGAGTCATTTCATTTATATCTCTATTCTCTTCCGGTCATGTAAGATCTTTTGCATCCAGGAGTTTTTGAGTTCGTCAAGGCAAGAGCTGTATGCTCTTTTAGTCCAATTTATTGAGGGAAGGCTTGAATATTAGGTCGTGTAGGGCCTAAGGGATCTTCCAAGCGGGGTGGTTCAATAGGGTGCCCACTATCTGTTTAATTTAGCACATTTTATATGGAAATGGCTATAGTCTTTGGCTTTATTAATCAATAAGATTAATCTTATTTACAGCAGAATTATGCAGTGTTAGAGAATGATTTCTATTTCTTATTCGTGTTAAACTCTCTCCGGTGGTCCTTGAATTGGATTCTAAGGAGTTGATGTTTGCTCTTAACGGAAATATCGATAAACATGTTTATAACATCCTTTCAGAATATTATAGGCTAATACAACTTGTGAGAATTGTGTCAGTATAATTCATCCCTAGAGAAGGAAATATTTGTACAGATACTTTAAGTCACCTTGGACACTTGGTTTCTTATGAGTTTCACGATTTGCTGTCCCCTCTCGAGAATTATATATGATATCACCGTATAACATTCAAGACTTAGTTTCCTTTATAAGCCAGCCATCTTGCCCCATTTATACTAAAAAAAATTAATTTTATTTACTACCTAACGCTGTCATAATCACATCCAGAACAATATGTCGTTTTTCTAACTCTGTTTGTGATTTTAAAATATGCCCAGCATTCGCGTGCCTGTCTCCTTCCAAAACCACAACCCTATCTGCACAAAATTAAAGTAAAATAGAGGGAAACAAATTGGGAAGTAAGTTTGTTGTGTACTGTATAACATTTTAAATCTTTTAATTCTATAACACTACCAACGTGGAAACACAAAATACTCATGATAGGCTTGGGCCCAATCCAATCGGCGCACCCACCTACCCTCGTGGCCCTCTCCCCATTAAAAATATGGTTAAGCCTACCAACAAACGATGTTTTTAAAATCGGATCAACCGGTTCAACTGGTTCGATCAAAAACCATTTTATAATATGATTCGGTTTTATTATTAAATTAAAAGAAATTAAATTCAAATAAAATTATTTAAAATTGATCAAAAGTTATAAAATCGATAAATCATTCAAACCAATTCAAAAGAGAAAAGACATATGTAATTCTTTCCATTCCATTAGGTAGAACCATTCCTTTCCTGCTCTTGAATCCCTCAAAATTTCGACATTGACTTTCTTTAAAATTTTAATTAATTCCTATCTGATCTCTCTTGACAAGTTTTTGATAGTACAAAGAATGAAGGATGAATTCTAGGGATGGTCAAGCTCAAGTAAAAAGAAAAATTAAATCCCCAAAGAAAAGAAGCATCATATATATAATTTTTTTTAAAGATTTTTTTGTAATCTATGGATATTCGATGACCATTTTAAATCTAACTAAATTCGATTCGAATCAATTTGGATTTTAAGTAATAAAACTTTTACAATATCTATTTTTTTCATATATAAAATTTAAATTTCAGATTTTATTTAAAGGATATCAATACCCAAACAGTCTTTGTTCCTTATGCCTATTTGTTTTTAATAGAAATTCTTTGATATCCATAAATTTTTTGATCAATTCTCTAAAGTTTTGATTTGGAATATTTGCATTTGCATTATTAACCAACACTCTATGCAGAAAAGTCTCATCTTAGGGCATCAATTGCAAATGTTGGACCACTTACCAAATTTCTTCTTAGTACTTCGCTTATCATTAGCCATAGCCCTAATCATTTCCATGGTTGATGTGCTTATTTCAAGTAGATTTCACTATTGGGTGGGTCACACTAAAGATGGGTTGGACCTAATTCGAATCAAACAAAAATTGATGGTGCTCAACCCAGCTCCCCCATTGGGCTTACAGATATTTTTTTTTTGGTGATAAGCTTACAGATATTCTGTTCCCCCGACTTTTTTTTTTCACCGTTAGTATACAAATTTTATCTAATTAATTTTATTTGAATATTATAAAATCTATTTTATAAGTTAACTCTCCCAAATTCTTTTTTGTTATTTTCAAGTACTCAAACTTAAGATTTTTAATTAAATAGATAAAATATTCGATTATTAAACCTAAAAGAATTTGATATATTCCCTCACTTTAACTTCTTTCGTTACCAAAAGATTGAAGTTGGACACAATTGGACACCCTCTATCAAAAATATATATATATTTTGAGTTTTATCGTTGAAATATTTAATTAATTCGATTCAAATATTATGAAACTCAATTTAGAAATACTCTTTTCATATTTTTTTTTTATTTTTAAAACTCAAAATCTAATATTGATTAACAAAATGAACCATAAAATTTTTAGTCCTCCATGCAAAAATACAGGCAAATTGTTTGCTAAAAATTATCATAAACCAAATCTTTACGAGAAAAAAGTGCAGAAAAATGCTAGCTGGTCTTAAATCTCATACGTGTGGACAATTCAAGCCCTGAACACCCTGCATCTTCACAAATATAGCCGAGGCCACTGAAATCGTGGGTCGAGCTTGTTAAGATAGGTGAATAACGTTTCATATGACTAAACTTATTTAAAATAATTTATATACTCCTAATGTTTGTAAAATATTTTATAAATTCAGCAGCATTGAAATGATTAAAAAGGCCTGATGTTAATAATATTATGTAAATAACTATTTATTAACATAAAAAGGGTAAATATAGTATAATGAAATAATAATGAGAGCAATTTAATTAGTTTTAAAATTAAAATAAAACAGTTTATAAATTATATAAAAAAGTTGTAGCTGAGTTAATTTTTTTTTGAAGGACCTTATCAATTTTAGAGGTTATAATTAAAAAAAAAAATTATCAGAAAAATTTCATAAATTATAAAATATTTTGAGAAACCTTATAAATTTAGCCAAATACCAGTTAATTTCATCTTTGTTCAGGCCTCGTTTCAAAATTATCACCACCTTCTTGGAAAATACTATTTGGTTCTGTGCTAAGATTTTTTTTTTTTTTTTTCCTTTTCCAATCGAAAACTCATTTAAAATGTCGACCGATATAAAATGGGTAAGATTTCAATTCTGGACATAGTATTATAGTTTTTGAATTGCCTTTGCCTTAATCATCGGAAACTCACAATTAAAATGTTTGTTATGATTTTGTTGATTTTCAACACTCACATATGTCCGATGATGAGTCAGTACTAGAATTGATGCTGCTATTGAAAATATTGGGCATATGAAGTGATCAAATAAGCTATCTTCATCCAAAAGTTTAATCCATGTTGAAAAATCACACGTATACCAGTAGTCCTACCCTGAATTTTGTCCATAACGTAAGCAACAACTTAAGTGCATGAACACAAACCGGACCAGACTAGAGACAAATCAAAATCAATGGAGTTAGGATCAGTGTTGCCCTAGATTCAAACTCTTCTTGCGCACATTTTCCACCCCATGATAAAATTTTAGCGAGAGAGAGAGAGAGAGAGAGAGAGAGGGAGAGAGAGAGAGAGAGAGAGAGAGAGAGAATAACTTCCATTGAAGGAAAGGGGGTCCCCACAGTGGGGAACGAGAATGACAATATTGACCAAATACATCAAATTTAATTATTTTTAGAATATAACCAGACGAAACGTATAAATACTGGTGCATTTTTTAAGAAAAATAATAATTATTCTAATAGTTCATAAAAAAACTGCAATTGTGATAACTTTTGTTGGTTACCGAAATAAAATACCATTAAAGAGTCGATTTAATAAAATAATGAGTTACATTTCTTAACCAATTCTCGATTTCGAAACTTGAAAATGAAAAAATCTATATTAGGAGAGTCATTCCTTAAATAGGACCCCTGCTTACACTCGAACCAAATTAATTGAAACATGGTTCCTAATAGTAGTAGTGGAAACAAAAAATATATATACATAATAAAATTTTTTAACAAAAAAATATGTATAAATACAAAAATTTTATAATTTCTGTCATAAATATTTTTCTCCAAACAAAATTATATATATAATATGTTTTGGAAATCATGAGGATGACATTAATTAAGTGAAGATTAGTTTGGTGGAGACAATCTATCGATGACTAAAAAACTTAACCAACCATGCTTTAAAAGGCAAAGTCCCAATATTATTTCCAAACTTCTTGCAAATTAAAATCTTTCAAAAAGGATAGGCCCCACACTATAATTAATATCCAAAGCCCCCATCGCCATACCATAGATCCATTGCTTGCTCCTCCTTAAAGCCAAGTATAATCATTCTTCTCCTTTTCAAAATCATCCCTCCATGAATATGTTTCTTTTTCAAATGATTTGCGTATTACTTTCAAAGTTTTCGCTTGCGATCCATCTAAGCAAACGTCTCTCTCTCTCTCTCTCTCTTCCCACATCAGATGTGGTTGGATGGTTTGCATCAATCACTCCTATTTTTTCCTTCTTTTTATTTTTTTCCATTTTCACACCCCAACATCTCTCTACATCAAATGCATCTACGTATAGAACTGCCTGAAACAACACTCTAAACGGCAACCATATACCACGAGGCTTGTATTATATGTAAACCTACCCTCCTTGCATAACTTCATACACTTGAATCTTTTTTCCATTTTTACGTACCAGCACTTGCATGAAAGCTTTAGACATAGTTATCAAGAGTTGGGGGTTAATTCAGAAATTTATATTAGAAAAAGTAAAATACAACATGCAGTGAGTCAAAAAACAAACGGGGTAAATTTTATAATTTTTAAAGGTTAAAAAAATATTTCACAGGGTTTCAAGGCAAGTTTTAAACCTTCATTAACATTTCAACTACTGCTAAAAGATTGTTGAATACATAAACTTCAGTAGCGTCTCAAAGGGGACAGCCTAGTGGTACAAACTCCATTCCCCTAATCTGATTATCCCACATTCAAATTGTTGTATAACAAAAAAAATAAATAAACTTCAGTAACATTGGATGAAATCTTGTCTATGTAACTTATAGAGCTGAGATATGCTATTTTTCATGATCTATGAAGATCGTTATAAGAGCCGTCTATGGGAGCAACCTTATAAAATACTGATTTTTTTTTTATAGATTCACCTAGGTAGAACCAATATGAATAGTAATTTGGAATTGAATGAAAATATGTAACAATCAAGTATATAATAGCGTGAATCGTAGTAATTTTTAAGATATATAAAGGCTAGACAAAGGCCTAGTATGGGTCTTATCAAAGGAGATGTGTAGAATAACAACCAAATATATCAAGCGATGTTAACCCCTCTACGTATTAACCATTTTAATTAGAGACCAAGCGTTATTTTCTTGTTAATTAAGCGAGAGAGACAAATTTGAGAGAGAAAGGAAAAAGCGACAACAGTATGAGACCTAACACTGTTTAGCAAAACCCCACATATGTTATTTTTAAATTAATAAAAAAAAATTGTCATTAATGTTGACACTATTCCACCCTATGCATTCGTCACCATTGGAATGCAAGCAACGAGAAAAGAATCGAATTGTTAAATTAAAAAAAAAAAAACTATTTTATCAAGTACTAAGCTTCTTGGGGAATTATTATTATTATTAGTATTAGTATTATTATTATTTTAAATTTCTACGAATAATTTATTTTTACTTTTATCCATTCATTATTTTTATTGTTTATTTTTTAGTATTATCTTTTTTATTTTTGTTTTCGAATTTTAACTTTAATTTTTTATTTCTATTTTCTATTTTTTTATTTTTTCTCTCTCTTATATTTATTTCAAATGATCAAGAATTCAAATTTTTGTTGTCGTTACTAAGCTCTTCTCGGGGAATTCCAAACTTTTTGTAACAAGAAAGGACAGTTACAAAAACGGTTAAAGCAATGTTGTTTTCTCATTTGTACATGAACTAATCCTAAAACACTTAAACCCTATACATAAAATTGTTCTTATAGGTGAGGGTCCTTGTAATCTTTTTTTTTTTTAATACATAAAAAAGGTTCAAACTCGAAATCATTACAAGAATGATAAAGACGGTGATAATTGAACCATAATTCATTAATAGGGTCCTTGCAATTTAATGTTGTTAAAAGTTTGAATTTCCTCGATTGCTTGATAAATAATAAGAAAAAAAATTTAAGGATGACATTCCCCAGTTTTGTTATCAGAAGGAAAAAAAAATTAAGTTTTTGCTTGTCAAAATGACTGATGGGACTAAAGCCCTTAATTTAAGGGAGGTCAGACTTCTAAAATCCTCTGGGTGATCATATGACCCAAAACTTTGGGAGAAAACCCCATGTTGCTTAGCGACATCCATAGCAATTTTGTACGGAAAAGGGACATATTGCAATGCTCTTTTGTAAGCTTTCTTATTTTTCATCTCAAACTGCTTTGCGACACTTACAGTGACGGCAAAATTGAAGAAAAGCATCGCGGTTAGTAGCGACGGCGCCTTTTAACAAAATCGCCAACATCTGGAGAAAAACTAAGTTTTGGGACTACATGGTGAAACCTATGGCATCGCGGACAACAGCGTCATGTATGTCTTAGAATGCGTTACTATAGAATTTTAATATTTAAAAAATATAATTTATTATGGAATAGCGTAGCATTGCTAATAGCATCGGTTTTCATCTAGGCCTGAAATGGGGTGGGAAGAGCACCATTTTTTAGCGAGGATAAATGAGACTCTTGCAACTTGAAAGGACATGATAATGAAACAATCACACGTTAATGATGCATTCTATTTTTGCAGACAAAAAGTAATATATGATTGGTATAAGTTTCTTCTTCTTTGATTAACTCAAAAAGTGAGTACAAATTTCAACAATCTTCTACTAATTTAATTACATTCTATGGAATTACGATTCTTATGAACATTGTTAAATGGAACTTTATTATGCCCATTTTTACTAGATTTTGTTTCAAGAAAAAAAAAAGTTATTTACTCATGAAACCAAGTGCTCCAAGTCCAAACATAAACAAGAATCAATTCTCAACCCCAGTCAGCATATCATTTTTTAAATATTATTTTCTCTTTTTTTGGGCGGGGGGGGGGGGGGGGAAGAGAACAAGCAAGTGTACTTTGATAATACAAAATTTATTATAAGCACAAAATTATATCACATTATTAAATCTCATAAAGATTTGCATAAATATTTTTTGAAAATTAAAATGAATTGTATTACTTAATTAAAAATTTTCAATATAAATGTATGCCACACAATGACTAAGTGAACAATATATATATAAAGAAATTGTTCTCGAACTATAAAGCGAACCCAAAAAGAAGTTTTCCTCGTGGTATCCGGACGAGGGAACAGTAGTGTGTGGAAAAATATCAGGGACCCCAAATTTTTTGTGAATTGACTCAACCAAAGTCATTAAAGACACCCCATGGCCACAAAATGATTTCGATGTGATTGGGAGTAGGCAAGGAGAGGAAAAGAGAGAGAGAGGGTGGGAAGGAGGGAGGGTTTGTGCGAAAGCAATTGCACTGTGGTTATTTTGCGGTACGTAAAATTGGTTATGCGTGGTATAATAGGTCTACGTAGAAAATATGGAGTGGTGGGGATCAAGGTGGTGAGGGTAAGAAATAAAAAAGTTGATGATATGTCGTTTTAGGGTTAGATGGTGAAGTAGGTCCCACACTCTCTGGGCCTCCCAAATGCTTTAATCGGCTGATTGTACTTTTTAAGGGATGGGACATGAGAAATGAAAGCAAGTCCTCAGTCTCTCCAACCTTTCTTGTTTCTTTTATCGATCACTTCCATTTCCATACAAGAAAATTAGGACAACTATCACAACTCACGTAACAAACCAAAAAAAGATTAGCTAGAATTTGAAGAAGAGGAAGATCAAGAAGAAGAAGGAGGAGGATAATAATTTTCATGGGGCATCATTCGTGTTGCAATCAACAAAAGGTTAAGAGAGGTCTTTGGTCTCCAGAGGAAGATGAGAAGCTCATTAAATATATCACTACTCATGGCTATGGATGTTGGAGTGAAGTGCCTGAGAAAGCTGGTATTTAGCTCGCTCGCTCTCTCTCTCTCCCCCCCCCCGCGGGTATGTTGGATTTCTTTTTTTTTTAATGAAGATGGTTCTTGAATATTTAGGGCTTCAAAGATGCGGCAAGAGCTGTCGGTTGAGATGGATTAATTATTTGAGACCTGATATTAGAAGAGGGAGATTTACTCCTGAGGAAGAGAAGTTGATTATTAGTCTTCATGGTGTTGTTGGGAACAGGTTTTTAAGTAACTCCTTCATCATCTCCTTTTCCATCAAGAGAGTTTTTAGCTCCTTGTATGTTCATTTTTGTGTGTGTGGCATTAGGAGTTCTTTCACCATCTCTATGGTTGGTTTTGTCTCCTCATAACTAAAATGGTGTTTGGATTCCAGCGAATATACATCAAAACTGACTTGTAAATTGAGCTAGCTTTTTAGACTATGCTTGTACATTAAGCATCTCTATAAAGCCTTATAGGTCAATCTTTTCATTAAATAAATTGAAAAGTAATCATTGGTTTTTCATTAAGTAGAAGTTTAAATGCCCATTCCAAAGGTTGAAAAATCCTACATTAGGTTAGATTAATTTGAATTAGGCATACTAGTGTCCTTCTTTCCATTTCTCTAAGTACCTTCAAGCACACTTTTCTAAAATTAGAGGACTTAAACATTGATTTTAATCTGGTCCTATTTATTTTGTGTTTCTATGGTTTATGTATTTTTTTTTTCCAAAGTACTAATATTTGCACGTAAATAATGTAGGTGGGCTCACATTGCAAGTCACTTGCCGGGAAGAACAGACAATGAGATCAAGAACTATTGGAATTCATGGATCAAAAAGAAAATTCGAAAACCCTCGAGCATTCCACCCCCTACAAACAATAATATCACTAGTATATCAAACACTGATGAGCATTCCCCATTGAGTAATTTATATGCCCCAAAAAACAATCAACTAGATCATCACTTGGTAAACCCAGATTTGATGATCACAAAGCCGCCCCCACCGTCACCACCACACCTTCAAGAAACCCTATTCTCCCCTTCTTGCCCTCCTCTATTTATGTTCGACATTGATGGGATGAATGGCAATATGGCACAGACACAGCGATCAGAGTATTTTCATGAATCAACCACAACATGCATGAGCATGGACACTTGGCAGAATCATATTAACCCACAACAAGAATTTCAAGTTCAAGCACAAATATTTTCTAATAATAATTCAACTACTTCATTTGCTATGGATTCGAATAACTATAGTTTGCCTCCAATAATGGAGGGCATGGAGAGCTTAGTGCCTTTAGAGGTGCAATCATGCAGTATGGACGAGGAAGGAGATCATCATAGTCATCTTCATCATCATCATGAGATGGCATTGCAGTGTTTGGAGAGGCAAGAATTAAATGAATGGGTTAGTGTTGATCAAGAAACAAGTCATGGGCAATGTCCAAGTTTTCTCTTCTGGGATCACGTTGAAGGTACACTTGGTGGGGATGCCATTGAACCAGCTTCATCAAATATGGGAGCTTTGCTATCTTCTGATCCTTCTTCTTTATAAACAGTTTTTCCATCAATAATTGGTTGGTTCTCATACATTATACTTACACGAGCACAGACTCTCTAACTTCTCTCTCTCTCTATCTCTCTTTCTCTCTCTAAAGGGATGTGGTGTTTTTATTTAAGGTCATGGTTTTGTTTGTTTTCGTTGGCGAGAAAACTTGATGATAAGACTGCACGAATGTTTCTTGATCTTTGGGTCACCAGAGATGAGGAGGAAGAAAAAAAGCAAAGTCAACAAAACCACCAATGGCTGTTGTTGATGAATGAGAAGATTTGGGTACAATTTGCTCTCTCAATGTGTTTTTTCCATGCTTACAATATAGTAAGGCATGAGTGACCTCTCTCCATCGGCTATTTTCTTCTTTTCCTCTCTCTCTCTCTCTCTTGGTTTGTTTATTTTGCAACCTTGTGGATATAAATTACAAGACATGTGAGACTTTCATGTATATTCTACCCCCTCATGCTTTAAGAAGCGAAAGGGAAATAAAAGGAAAATCAAGCAGAAGTACATTCTTATAGTCATCTTCTTAGTGATTTAGTATATTATTCTGGTCACTAAAACTGAGAAACTAGGGAGGTTTCCTTTTACAAATGTACCTGTTTTAACCTTAAGGCCCACATTATCTTTTAAAACTAAGCATAAATTTGTATCTCACTCCTATATTGAGTATATTATTCTAGGCTTATAATCATTTTTCTTGAATTGGATTTCTCTGATTATATGGATGTGCGACCAATTGTCGCATTTCTTTTGGGGGCAGCTATTAGGTAGGATTTTTTCCTCTAAGATTATGGTAGTTTAAACATTAAAGCACTTATTGATTTTATGTTACTCTTTTGTCAAGAGCACTAACTAGAATCTTAAAAAAGACATTCTTTGTGTCTATATAGCAGAGCATTGAATTCTTTTAACAAAAATTTAAAGTTAAGTTTGAGAATGTAAAAATAAGCGTCGAAAGAGACTGCCCCTAAAATAGATCTTATAGTACTCGAACCGAATTATTCGAGTAATTCGATTAAAAAAACCCTAAAATCTTAAAAATTGATAAGAATTCTAGAGGTGACCCTTTGGCTACATAAACACAATATCATCTTTTGAACCGTTCCTATTTGCTATTTCGTTATATGAATGGCCAAAATTTAAATTGATCGAATAGGAGAAGGGTTTGGTTTAAAATCAAGAGATTTTAAGATAAATTCTCAATAATGGGACTTTCTCTTTTTCTATTTCCCAAGCCTATATGCCTCTTTTGCAGCCGAGAGAGGAAAAAAAAATTAATTGTTAAAAAATGTATGGGGATAATTTTCATGAGTTAATTGATAAATTACTCTTAATTGAAAAATTACTCACAAAAGACGTTCTCATAGATCGCTAGCCAGACAGAGTTAGCTAGGATACTAATCTTATTTTATCCGAAAAATTTTCAAAGTTTAATGAAGTAGACAGGAAAAATTTTGTTAAACTTAACAGTAAAATTAGTTAAGGTGAGATGATTTTCACTGTGTCTGAAATGAATATCTCCTATTCATTGATATGGGCATTTGGCGCGACAATTACATCAATCAAACGGGTAGGTGACAAATGAAAACAACATATGAGTTTGTTTTCTACATTGTCTGGTCTGATTAACACATCAATGAAAAATATTTTAATTAAATTGTTAAGTTGACATGTGTATATATATAAATATTAAAAAACTGTATCATATAATCATGTTGAATTTGATTAAATCCGATTTGAATCAAATTGAACTCTTAAATAGATAAAACTTTCTTGTATTTATTTTTATCATATATAATATTCGAATTCGAAACTTTAATTAATAGATAAGAGTATTTAATTATTAAACAAACCAAGTGTTGGTACCAATAAATTATTTTATATCTCCTTTTCTATTATAAATTAATAGATCATGATAGATAATATTAATTTTAAGAGAAAATTAAATATGCTTTTACTAAATAAATAGCATATCCCCATGAACCATGATTGACAATTACATTCTTTACCAGATGATTAATTTTGACAAAAACGATAGAAAGGATTTGACTATTGACGTGAGACTAATACTATATTAGCATATAAGTTAACTTAAAAGTTAGCTGTTAAATTGAAAGATTTTATGTTTAGATTTAAAATTTTCCTTTTTTAGTTAAAAGGTGATAGGAATATGCTTGTAAGTGAAAGAAATAAACAATTTTAAAGATGACTAAAGTCCCCGAGGGAACAGTTTACTATTCACAAACTCTCTTCTCTCAATCCTGCGAATCGGAATTTGAATTCTTGTATAATCGAAAAAAAAAAAAAAAAAAAAAACCAGGAGGGAAGCAAATTACTAACCAGATCAAGGTAAGAAAATATCGAATTTGATTTGCTAGGTGGAGAATTTGAACAAAATTTTGCAATTTAAGTATCAAATGATTTTAAGATGGTAGGCTTCTAAAGGATTGTGGAGTGTCATGTAGACGGTTCTAGAGAGGACTAATTAAAATATATATTCTCGTCATATCAAAAAAATTACTATATTTTCATAATGATTTTATATCGCTACATTCTATTCGGATCAGAAATAATATAATTATTTGTGTTTTTTATTTGTTGTTATTTGAAACAATTATTTATAATTAATTAGAATATCTTTAATTTTCTCATAAATTAATATATTTAATTTTTATTTGATCCTAGCATATTTATTTTATACAATAACGTAATTTATTTCTGTACAATAACAAGCAAAAAATTGCTATGCATAATCATGAGAACATCACGATCTGTAGTCATGGTTAATAGTAACCCTTTTTGCCCAAAAAAAAATGATTAATAATATCTCTCTTTTTTTGGGCTTTTTATTTGGATTAGGAACATCATGTGGGACATATTTAAGATTCTTGGACTAAGCCCAGAAGACCAGCCCACAAATAAAAGCCCATTAAAAAGAGCCAATCTGGTTTACAGACGGTCCATGAAATAAACCCTAGGCCCGAAAAATTTATATCAACACATCCTACATCCCAAATTCGGGTTTTCGTGTAAAAATGCGATAAGAAGGGCGCAGCGAAATTCCCTCCGTTCTTCGCCGTCGTCTCCCTTGCATCTCAATCATGGTAATTCTCTCTTTCTCTCTAGAAATCAGATCGAATATTCTCTAACATGAACTCTCTCTTCAGATTATCCCGGAGAAGAACCGCCGTGAAATCTGCAAGTATCTCTTCCAAGGTAATCTCTCTCTCTCTCTCTCTCTCTCTCTCTCAAGCAAACTTTGCCTGACATACTCTATTTAATTTAAACAGAGGGAGTGTGCTATGCGAAGAAAGATTTCAACGTGGCAAAGCATCCAGAAATTGATGTGCCCAATCTGCAAGTGATTAAGCTTATGCAAAGCTTCAAATCTAAAGAGTATGTGCGTGAGACCTTCGCTTGGATGCACTACTACTGGTATCTCACCAACGAAGGCATCGGATTTCTCCGTAATTACTTAAATCTCCCGTCCGAGATTGTTCCCGCCACTTTGAAGAAGTCTGTGAAGCCCATTGGACGTCCCATGGGCGGCCCAGGTGGCGATCGCCCCCGGTAATTTCTCTGCCTTCCCTCCTGTCTCTCTCTGTTTTTTGGATTTTTTTAAATTTGTGAATTACTTGTTATTGTATTAATTCTTGTTTGTTTGATTAAAATTAAGTGGATTGTTTCGGTCAATCTTTAGTTGTCCCATTAGTGAAATGATTTCATAGGCATTTGTAAATGAAAATGTCTATTCGCATGTAAATGAAATCATTGAAACTAAATGTATTGATTTTATTGCTATAATTAGATATTAAACGGGGTAACAGGAGGGCCCCCCCCCCACCGGAAATTTCAAGATGCATAAATTTATGTATCAATTTCAAAAAATTATATGTTCAAATGTTGTTTGACCCCTTAAATGTATGTTATATGGTGCCCCGATATAAATTTCTAGCTTCGTCCTTGATTAGGAGAAATGAAATCTTTAGTTGTCCCATTAGTGAAATGATTTCATGAGCATTTGTAAATGAAAATGTCTATTAACATGTAAATGATATCTTCAAAGCTAAATATGTTGATTTTATTACTATAATTAGATATTGGACGGGCAACAGGAGGGAGTGCTCCCTCCCCCAAAATTTCAAGGTGAATAAATTTATGTATCAATTTCAAAAATTATAATTTCAAATGTTGTTTGAGCCCTTGAATGTATGTCTTCTTGTGCCGCCGATATAAATTTCTAGCTTCGTCCTTGATTAGGAGGACAATGGTCCATATTGGTACCGCCACGCAGATTGTTACGATGAAAACATTTGTAATGGTAGGTTTCCTAGGAGAATTTATCCTTTATCATGATGTGATAATTTCATATTTCTCCTGGGCCCTTTGTGAATATATATATTTTTTTATGTAAATGAAGGTTCGTAAAAATGGAGTTCATTAAGTCATTTTAATTATAATTGGGTTTTGGTTTTGTGATGCAAATCAGTGATTATCATTAAAATTTCTGTTTGGTGAGTTTTTTTTTTTTTTTTTTTTTTTGTCTGGATACTCTGATGTTTGTTTATAAATAATATTTAATAAAAAAATTTTGTGATATTTATTTAGTGGACCTCCGAGATATGAAGGAGATAGGCCAAGGTTTGGTGACAGAGATGGGTATCGTGGAGGACCCAGAGGACCTCCAGGTGAGTTTGGTGGTGAGAAAGGTGGAGCTCCTGCAGATTATCAGCCTTCATTCAGGGTGAGTTATTTCCATCTCGGTCCTGTTTGAAAACTCTAGAATCGTTGCTTTTTTCTTTTTTATTCTTGTGAGGATTATATGTATTGTATTTGGTTGCTCTTATGCTGACCACAAGTGTAATAGGAATGAAATAGTATATACTGAATTTGTGACATATTAACCTTGGACACGACATAGACATGGTGATACAGCAAAGTTATAAAAAAAATTCACACTTATAATGTGCAAGGTGTGTTTTTTGTCATGTCTAACAATATGTCCTTGGCATGCTTATTTCTAGAAACATTGCTGCTACGTAGTCCAGAACCAACTTGTTCCAGGCTCACGGTTTCTTTCTACTTGTTACTTCTGCTACTTTAGATTTTTTGTGTGTGTGTGTGTTGTGTTTTTTTCCCTTTCCTTTGGTTGATGGCTTCAATTTTTCATGGCCAAAATTTTTAAAATTTGAAATTGTAGATCCATGTGGTCAATTGCCATTTGCACCTTATTGAGATAAAAGGGATGGCTAAAACTACAAACATGAACTATGATCTTGATCAGTCACCATCGCATTATGACCTTTGATAAGATTGGTCTTCGCTAGACTAGCATTGACTTCGGTCATTTTAATGGATATAGCCTGTTGACTTTTGGTTGATTTATATGTCATTCTGTTGACCATCTTTGGTGCATGTTCTCACGATTGTAGTGCAGAGGTCTTTTTTAAGTCTGTCTTTTGTTCCTTCTCTTGGTCACATATTCTTTTTGTTATTTGCAATTTGTCATCCCTTGCACATTCCAACTTGCAGGCTCCTGGTGCAAGGCCTGGCTTTGGTCGTGGTGCTGGCGGCTATGGGGCTGGGCCAGCTAGCTCAAACCTACCTTGAGATATTTCCCAAGGCATCATACTTGGCAGTTTGGTTCATGTTACATGCTTTTGACATTTAAATGTTCTACTGCTGGCTTCTTTCGAGTACTGTTAATCAGTTAGCTTCAGGAGCTGTGGCGCATCGATTATTGTTTTATTTCTCAATTGTATCATCAGGGATTTCTCTTTCCTCCAGGCTAATAGTGTTGAATAGCATTTTATGAGATCATATTTTTCCTTATTACTACTTAGTTGGATCTTATGTGCTCGATACATTTTTGCTTTTTGTGACCCTTTTATGTTATTATTTTGTCTGCAGAACTAATATTCGTGTACATCCTTCCGACGGTTAGGATGTTTTGACACTTGCTCTTGTTCTGTGGTGTGAATTGATGGTCCAGTGTGCTTGAGTCGCAAAGTACATGCATATGGAGAGCAGATTGTTTGTAAACTCATCGCAGGTCTTGTTCAAGAGCTCTAAGTTTAGTTGCTCCAAACCCCCTGCCTGAGACAGGAGGGATCGGGTAGACTGTGAATGCGATTGATCTACATTGAGATGGCTTTGGAGAACTAAGGGAAAAAGGAGTTTAGTTCCTTTTAATCGCGGAGCTGAACTCAATATTAATAGTGGAATTCATTTGGAAATGAAATTTTGCACTAAGAATTCAAAATTAAAATGTACAATTCAATTTAATTTTTCAACTTATTAAAAACTAAATTTTGATATTTATTGTTATTTTTTGAACTTTTTATTTAAACAGTATCATAATTTTAAGACTAATGACAAAATTTTTACATGCTTCTAAACTAATCAAAACAAAGATTCTCATAGTCACACTCAAGAGAGAGAGAGGGAGAGAGAGAGAGAGAAAAGTTACTATTAAACAAGCATTAAAGACTAACTAGTTTCATGCCAAAACATTATGACGAGAGAGAGAGAATTACATATTTTTCCTTCAAAAGAAAGTTACCTAAAAAATTAAGTTTCTCTCCCTATCAAACTACAATGATATAACAACTGAAAAATGATTTTAGATGAAACCACAGATTCTGGTAGAATTTATTTGTAAATTCTTTTTGCTAATTTAGATTGGGGAGATAAAAAATGAATGTTACATTTTTTTTTCCAAGTAACAAAACTGAGAACTGAACTTGGACTCCATATTACACTTTTATGGGGTTCATCTGGTTCCGAGCTTAACCTAATGGAGCGAAGGTATTGTAATTTGAAATCTTAAACCAAAATCATGTTTCCAATAATCCATCTAAGGCGAGATCTTTACAATGTTCGTTCATAGTATTCAATACCTTGTAGATCATTTCACTATCTGAATGCCTGGTATCACCAACCAAAAACTTGAACTGTTTGCCTCTGACCTCTACACAGCTCCAGCCAGCATCCTTTTTCTGGCGTTCGAAGCTTCTCATCTTCGCTCTCACCACCACCGCATCCTCCCATCTGGCCACGCTTGAATATATGTTTGCCATTGCAACTCTCCAAGTGCCTGCTGGGTCTATGACCGACAGCTTATCAGCTATCCTCTCTGCAATCTCTACGGTCCTCGAAACCCCACAAGCACCCAATAGGGTTATCCATATCTCTAAGCTCGGAGCCAGAGGCATCTCTTCTACGAAAGCGTGGGCTTCTTCAACCATCCCAGACCTTGCAAGAAGATCCACCATGCAGGCATAGTGTTCCATTTGTGGCTCTACAATGTGCTCTCTTCTTCTCATGGTGTCAAAAATCCGAAAACCTTCCTTTACCAACCCTGTGTGAGCACATGCAGAAAGAACATTGACACAAGTGATTGCATTTGGCTTGGGAGTTGCTAATTTTATTAGCTCCATGAACATCTGCACTGCCAAGGTTCCATTTCCATTGCTTCCATTGGCGGCAATAATTGAATTCCAGGAGCCTAGATCTCGATGGGGCATCTCTTCAAAAACTTTCTTTGCAAGGTCTATCCTGCCTGTTTTACCATACATGTTGATCAAACAATTTCCAAGGAAGACATCATTGACTAATCCTGCTCGTATAATGTATCCATGAGCAACTTGTCCCAGCTGCAAGGATGCCAAGTCTGAACAAGCTTGAATTGATTCCACCATTGTCACAAAGTCAGGCTCAATTCCACTGCTGTGAAGCTCCGCCAAAAGAGTTAATGCCTCATAAGGCTGCCCATTCTTCACAAGGCATGTGATCATGGTATTCCAAGAAACTGTATCAGTACAATTCATTTGATTAAAAAGCCTGCATGCGATATTGACTTCTTTGTTTTGCCCATATACATCCATCAGCGAATTTTCTATGATGGTGCAAGGAAGGTATCTATGTTTAATAAGGTATCCATGTAATTCTTTTGCCAAATTTAAATACCCGCAGTGGCAGGACAGCTGAAGAAGAGTGGCTATGGTCTCTGGATTGAGATACAGAAACTCACTGGTAAAACAACTGCTGCAAAATAATCTGAAACCCTCCAGGAACCACCCATTTACCAGGTACATCTCAGCTGCAGAATTAATC
Organism: Dillenia suffruticosa; assembly: GCA_033439265.1. NCBI lineage: Eukaryota > Viridiplantae > Streptophyta > Magnoliopsida > Dilleniales > Dilleniaceae > Dillenia > Dillenia suffruticosa. Next base: position 16,646,827 of record JAVTVX010000005.1, on the reverse strand, counting down.
ACAAGAGTGTTGTATCGCCATTCAGTTTTCAGAATCATGCCATGAACCCACCTGAAGATGTGCCATCTGCCTACCAAAGAGCATGCTCTCAGGATGCTTAACATTGTTACCTCATTCGGTGCAACCACATCGTCCTGCATCCTGATGAACAATGCTAGAGCCTTTTCCCCCATCATGTTGGCTACACACCCTGAAATAACTGATGTCCAAGAGACCACATCTCTGCAACTTAATCCTACCAACACTTTCTCTGCAGCATCAACTAACCCAGATTTTGAGTATGCATCTATCAGAGAATTCTGCAAGAAACAGTCTCTGTCAAACCCATGCCTTATCATATAACAGTGAATCGTTTTCACCAATTTGTAGTCTATTTTCTGTATGCAGACTTGCAGAAGAACAGCAAGAGCAAATTCATTGGGTTGAACGATCTTTACCATCTCCTGAAACAACCATATTGCTTTATCCCGCTCACGAGTTTTGCAATAAAGAGAGATCATAATAATCCATGACACAATTGTTCTTTCAGGCATTTGCTCAAACAACTTTGAAGCTTCTTCCAATTTACCAGCTTTCGCATACACATCCAACAGAGAATTAGCCAAAACAACATTGGCATCAAGCGCACTTTTCACAATCTTGGAATGAACACAAGCACCGAGGACCGAGTCTCTCTCTTTTGCACAAAAACTTAAGAGATGGGTCACTGATTTCAAGTTGGAAAATTTGATTTCACTTGGTCTCGACGCTTCTTGTCTACCAGTCTTTCTCTTCTGCAAATTGATGAATTGCTTTCGTGGGTTTTCACAAGTAGAAAGCATTTGAAGTGACTGCAGCGCCATAAGTATTAGAAACAATGCATAGACAGTTTGTATTGATTCGACCAAGTGAAAATTTGTTCAGGAAGGGTACAAGCGACCAAGAACAATCACGACCCACAAAATACCCAAACAGAAGACAAATAAAAGAAAACGGCAGACACTTTTTAAAGGACCACCTAACATAAAGAGTAACTCATTTTGGACAGACTCAAAAAACCTTCATCGTCTACATAATTAGACAATTAGACCGCCCTCTAGTCGACCTCCTCCATCTTGCTCTCCTCAGCTCCATCTTCCTCAAGTGCTGGCATGTCCGTGTCATCCTCACCAGCCTCGGCCTCATCAATGCTCAAACCTAACTTTAGCATTCTGTGAATTCTTGCAGCAAAAGTGTTAGGATCGTCGAGGCTGAAGCCAGAGGTAAGTAGAGCAGTCTCAAAGAGGAGCAGCACAAGATCCTTAACAGATTTGTCGTTCTTGTCAACCTCCGCTCTCTTCCTCAGCTCCTCCATAATGCCATTATCAGGGTTGATTTCCATGGTTTTCTTGCTTGACATGTAAGAGCTCATACTGTTGTCCCTCAGAGCTTGAGCTTTCATGATTCTTTCCATGTTCGCAGTCCAACCATACTCGCCTGTCACCAAGCAACAAGGCGAGTCCACGATTCTATCAGAGACCACAACTTTCTCCACCCTCTCACCGAGGATGTCCTTGATTGTCTTGCAGAGGCTCTCAAATGACTTCTTCTTCTCCTCCTTTTTCTTCTTCTCTTCTTCAGTCTCGTCATCAAGCTTCAAGCCTTCCTTCGTTGCAGAGACGAGCTTCCTTCCGTCATACTCCTTCAACTGACCAACGGCATACTCATCAATGGCATCAACCATGAAGAGAACTTCATATCCTTTCTTCTTCAGCCTCTCCAAGAAGGGTGAGTTCTCGACAGCCTTCTTGCTTTCACCAGTAATGTAGTAAATGTCTTTCTGACCCTCCTTCATTCTCGTGACATAGTCCTTCAAGCTAGTCAACTCTTCGCCGCTCTTCGTAGAGTGGTATCGGAGTAAATCAGCAAGCTTGGCCCTGTTCTGGCTGTCTTCATGGATACCCAACTTCAAGTTCTTCGAGAAAGCTTCATAGAACTTGTTGTAATCTTCCTTGTTCTCAGCAATTTCAGTGAACATCTCAATGCACTTCTTCACCAAGTTCTTTCTAATCACCTTGAGGATCTTGTTCTGTTGTAGCATCTCACGGGAGATGTTGAGTGGAAGATCATCAGAATCCACGACACCCTTCACAAATCCAAGGTATTCAGGAATGAGATCTTCGCAGTTGTCCATGATGAACACCCTCCTGACATAGAGCTTGATATTGTTCATCTTCTTCCGTGTATCAAAGAGATCAAATGGAGCTCTCTTGGGAACAAAGAGGACGGCCTTGAATTCAAGTTGACCTTCAACAGAGAAATGCTTGACTGCAAGATGCTCTTCCCAGTCATTGGTAAGACTCTTATAGAATGCAGCATATTCCTCCTTCGTAATCTCTTCCGGCTTCCGAAGCCAGATGGGCTTTTGCTTGTTGATGAGTTGCCACTCATGGGACACCTCCTTGATCTTCTTCTTCTTCTTTTTTGACTCTTCTTTCTCCTCATCGACTTCTTCAACTTCACCTTCCTCATCCTTCTTTTCTTCATCATCTTCATCGTCACTGATTTCCTTCTCAGTCGTCTTCTCAGTCCATAGGTAAATTGGGTAGCTGATGAACTCAGAGTGCTTCTTCACAAGATCCTTCAATCTCCTCTCTTCCAAATACTCCATCTGCAAGTAAATACCCACATCTCATCAATACCACGACCATATTAGTATATACATTCCACATAAAATTCTTATCATACGATTCAACCAAAATAATTTCCGGGAAAGAATACCCCATTATGTGATTAAACATTTTATCAGTAATCAATGTGCAACCCCAAAACTAACCTCCATAAACATAAAAGCCTTTTGCACAAGAAAATCACCCAAACAATAAATTCTCAGTAATCAATGTCCAACCCCAAAACCAACCTCCATAATCGTATAAACCTTATACTCGTAAAAGCCTTCTTACACAAAAAAAAAAAAAAAAAAAAAATTTATACCCCTTATGTGATTAAACATTTTATCAGTAATCAATGTGCAACCCCAAAACTAACCTCTTCATAAACATAAAAACCTTTTGCACAAGAAATCACCCAAACATTAAACATTAAATTCTCAACAATCAATGTCCAACGCCAAAACCAACCTCTAGAATCGTATAAACCTTATACTCATAAAAACCTTCTTACACAAGAAAATTACCCAATATGTAATTAAACGTTAAAATTCTCAATAACCAATATGCAACCCGAAAAGACAACCCCCAAAACACAAAAACATTTTACACAAAAAATTCCCCAATACATGATTGAAATAAAATACTTTGCGATGAACACAAATAGAAGTTAGAAATCAAGAACTACCACAGCAGGACAACCCAAGACTAATTGGGATTTGACTACGATACCTGGTCTTCTTTCAGAAAGAGAGTAATCTTTGTGCCCCTACCAAGTTGTTCACCGTTGACATCCCTTGTAACAGTGAAAGAACCGCCAGCCTGAGACTCCCAAATGTACTGTTCATCATCGTTGTGCTTGGATGTCACAATCACCTTCTCCGCAACCAAGTAGGCAGAGTAAAACCCAACACCGAATTGCCCAATCATGCTCACGTCAGCACCTGCCTGCAATGCCTCCATGAATTCTTTTGTCCCTGACCTCGCAATTGTCCCCAAATTGTTCACCAAATCTGACACCAAATAAACAGATTCCGTCAACACAGATAGATGGATATAGGAAGAGAAAGAGAGAGAGATATATATAGAGCGATTTTATAAACCTGCTTTGGTCATGCCAATGCCGCTATCGATGATGGAGAGAGTCTTGTTAGCCTTATCAGGAACAAGTCTGATGAAAAGCTCAGGTTGGGCATCGAGTTTGCTCTTGTCCGTCAAGCTGTCGTATCTAATCTTGTCCAACGCCTAGAGAAACACATGCACTCGGTCATCAATATCTAATTAACCAAAAACGCTAGAGAGAGAGAGAGAGAGAGAGAGATACATCAGAGGCATTGCTGATGAGTTCCCTCAAGAAAATCTCTTTATTGCTGTAGAAAGTGTTGATGATGAGACTGAGAAGTTGGTTGATCTCAGCCTGGAATGCAAATGTCTCAACATCTCCCATCTGAGCATCCGCCATTACTCACCAAATCGAAAAGAACGAAAGCAAAGAAGAGAGCCTCGGAGAGAGAGAGAGAGAGAGAGGACGATTCGTTGATTTCCTCTTAAGCGATTAACGAGTAAAAGTGAGAGAGTATATATATAAAAATATGTAAATGAGAGATTGTGGTGGAAATTGGAAAGTGATTCAAATTCTAGACTCTTCTATTTCCGATATTTAGGGTTTAAAATAAAATAAAGGCGGGAGTTGAGTTGGGGTAGAGTCGGGATTTGTCCAGAATGTTCTTCCACTTACCCTTTCCCGACCGTATCCCATTGGAACGGAACGTAATTACCTTTTTCCGTGTCACAGAATTTTTGCAAATCGCATCAAAACTCTCTGCGTAACCCAATCTTCTTCATATTTTATTTATACAAAAAAATTCAAACATATTTTATAAATGAACTTCAAATTTTACTATTTAGAAACCGAAACTCCTAGGATTAATTTAAAATACTTTTACAATAATTATAATCAAATTTTTATAGATAATATATGATCCAATAACTCATAACCATAAAGTTCAAACGACCAATTCCAATCACCTATGACCATAAAATCCACAAACCACTCGATAGGCACCCAAGACTATGGAGCAGGTATTCGGTTGAACTTTCTCAATTAAGCCTCTCGATCGAATACTCTTAATTAAATCTCTCGATCATCATTCACTCGAGATCTCTCAATTAGGTCACTATCGAGTGACTTTCGACCGAACAACGTCATCAAGCAAATCAAAATCATAATTACATGATATATAAAACTCCCCCAATCTCAAAAGTAATCTCGCTCGATAAGAAAAATAATCTCCGGATAACTTGAATATCTCATAATTCTGTAATTTCCTAAATCTCTTAAAAAAATTTTATTACAATTCCTATAATCTTAAAAAATTTTAACGATCCCTTTATGAAATAATTAAAATTTTTATACCTCCAAACAAGTTGTCGTGCATACACATGTTATATATATTAAATAAAGACAAACCATCAAGTTCATTATTTCCACACTACATATACACATTATACAAAGATAACATAGGGCAAAAACTAAGACTATTCATAATCTCCTCTCTTTTATCATTATTATTTCTGATTTGAACGTTGAAATTTTCTTCGCTGAATCATTTTTGAAAAATATTTTACATGTCTTTCCATCCACGAAAGCCCGATGAATGATTCTCCATTTAAGTCATTACAGTAGTTTATCTATGAGGCAAACTCATCTCTAACATTTATGAAAACATACATCGATAAAACCCATATTCACACCAATTTTTTTTTTTTTATTTCACTTCAAAAAATCTTACATATAAAATAAAGTAAAATGAGAAAAATTGAGTTTAGAGAAAAAAAAGGCATTAATGCTTTCTTTTTTTTGTCTTGATTAGACAACACCTTTCGCATTAGCGAACTCTCTCTGGCCCCGCCCCCACGTATCACATTTGGTAGCGAGTTTTAGATTCTCGTTGGTAAAATATTTTGGGTGGAGAGTTAATTGAGTGAGTGGATGGATACAAAGTTAACACATCAAATTCTTTTCATAAAAAAAATTAAATCCTTAGGTTTTCGATCAATTCTTCTTTATTTTTATTATCGATATTCAAAACTGATAAATTCAATTCAAACTTCTAAGACCTTATACAGTATAATATTTTTAATTTTCAAATTTTAAACTCTTAAAATTGATTAAAAATTTTAATACTCCATCTAATTTGACTAATTATAATATAATATTCGATTCTATATATATATGCACTTAGTTTTTCTTTCATTTATCCCTTGCAGGACAACCCCTAAAGGTATACAAATCCACTGCTTGAAGACGAGGAGACGCAAAGAAAGATTTAGCAGATTAGACAAACCCTAAGCAGCTCAAAATTACTATACAACACCCCCCAATTTGTGTCTCCAAACATACGCGTTTCTTACTTTGCGTGTGTATACATATAAAACATGCTGAGATCGACAATAAGGATCACGACCTTAATATAGAGTTGCACTTTTGATCAAGTTCAAAATCAAACCGTGTCTCCCATCACCAATTTTCAATTCCCAAAAGCATACTTTCTGGCGCTGCTCAAATTCAAATTAACCCAATAACCGAGAGCAAAATCACGAGACGGCAAGTTCTTGAACCAAGGATTGAGGGGCGCATACTGATGGAAAAAGCATAGAAGGAATTGATCTTTTGATTACAGCCCAAGGCATTGGTCCAAAGGAAGATACCTTAAGTGTCCTCTCTCATTAGCTCAGAACAGAATACCTTTATCCTTCGCCTTACTCTTCTCCTAATGTCAAAATCACAACAAATCATCCTTCCACCTCCAAAATTTAGGACACATCCGTTGTTGCTAGTCCTCTCCTTTCCCTCCTTGACACAGCCAATGGTCACTTCTCTACCTCTCGTCGGAGGCCAAGCCCCCAGACAAATCAAATGCCGCGAACCAGGAAGAGGACGAGAGTCCAGGCTCTTGCTCTTTACCAAAGTATGTCAAGTTCACATAAACAAATTGAAGCTTCCAAAGCAGAGCCACGGCATCAATGGAAGCCACGGCATTAGAATTGTTGAAGATCGAAGGCTCTTCCCTTTTGCTTCTGCAATGTCCAACACTTACCCTGAAATGACTCCAGTTTCTGCAGCAGAAGTAATAAAGACATACTACACTTGCATCAATAAGAAGAACCTGGAGCAACTTGGCATCTTCATCTCAGACAATTGTCACTTTGAAGATTCATCTTTTCAGAAGCCATTTGCCGGAAAAAAGGTCTGGTTTTCAATTTTCTTTTGTTCTAGCAACTGGCAGGATAGTAATATTTGCCCCTAAAGTCTAAACAGTCACTAACTTGAACATTGCAGAAAGTCATGCATTTTCTTGAACAACTCATCGCGTGTATGGGCCCAAATGTGAAGTTCAAACTAGGGCATATCTGTGAGGGAGAAGAATCAACAGTTGGGGTGGACTGGCACTTGGGTAAATCCATCGCCATTGCTTTAAAGACATAAATATGCAGATCTTAAATTAACAGTGATATATATACTTGTCAACTATAATGATGATATGGTCTATAATAGCAGAATGGAAGGAGTATCAAATTCCTTTCACCAGAGGCAGCAGCTTCTACGAATGCTCAATGATAGGAGAAAGAATTGTTATCAAGTAGGGGAAGAACATATTCTATATATCACCAGTAAACTCAATCTTATAGAATAAAGGTTAAATAATAGTTAATAATTCTGTGCAGGAAAGCTCAAGTTATTACCGAATCACCCATCAAACCTGGAGGTTCGGTATTGGTGATGTCACTAACACTGTATTTCAAATTTCAAATGCCATCAGTTATCATTCATTTTTGGTTTATTTGGTTATACCTTCTTCCTATTGAGATCAGACCCTACTGAAGACTGTCAGCTTCCTATTCGAAAATTTCCCAAAGACTGCTGAAGGTACACCTTTTCTATCGGCATTGAAAACTTCATTACACACAAGTATGACACTGACATATACTGAAAAATGACATGTGCAGGGTTGCTAAGGAGTCCACGCGCTATTCAACACTTTGTACAACAAGTATTCAACATAGTGTTAGGGTCTTTCTACAAGCCAGTTCTGTCGTTCTATATATACTTTTGGAAAGTCATTGTCCAACCACTCTACTACGTAGTCAACATGTTGTTTTACATATTGAAGATTTTCTTCAAGTAGGGAACAGCTGGACGTGACATTTTCTAGCAAAAGCAAGGTGCAGAAAGAAGAACTCCATCACCTGTCAATCATCCTTGCTATATCACGACTTGACCACGTCTCGAACAATGAGAGAGCCACCAGAGGTCCCAAAACAGGAGGAAGTGGCGGAGGCTTACTGAGGGCAACTACAGGGTCCGCCTTGTCATCCTTGATGCCTCCTTCAAAGTTACTGTCTTCTTGTTTCTTTGGTGCCAAAGAAGTCAGAGCCCCTATTATTAATAAGCTAAAGTTAGTGAATATAAATTTGTGAAATAATTTGTAAAAGTAACAAAGGTGTCAAGGAAGTGCGACATTACTGGTTACTCCACTTGTAGGAAAAATCTGATTGAACTCATGCATTGCAGGTAATAATGATGTAGCCGTTCGGCGCATGTGAATCCCAATTCTGTGTTCCCCTTCACAAGATAAAATTTTTCAAAGTTAAAACCTATCATGCAAAATGAAAGCAAAAGCAGTTAGCACAACAGTGTATAACGCACTTGATGAAGCCCTAAGCCAAAAACACCCAAGGTCTCTCTCAAGTTTTCGACACCATCGCTTAGCCTACCTGGCATTTGCATTTGTCCAAATAAGCAACTAAGCTCAACCCAACATTTCACAAGAAATGGGACCCTTCTAAACCAATTGATAACACAGAGCAGCTATGCTAATCCCCCCCCCCCCCAAACAAAAAAATCCCGCCAAATAAATAAATAAACATAAGATTGTAACAAAATCTTTCCTAGATTCAGGGTTATTCTACCACATTTATGAGTATTAAAACCTACCGAGAATTTCCTAAAATTCAGAAATGCCCGAAAGGCTAACAATACCCTTATCATTGAAGCATGATTCCCAATAGGGGTTTATATTTTGAGAACATTGATTAGAACATAAACTAAGAAATAGACCCAATTTGACTTCATCAAGTAAACATCAGTTTTGGGATAACATTCAAGCGATATTTGCATGTAATTTAATCTATTGAAGCAAACATTGACCCAATTTAAACAAAATAGCAAACAGATAAGTCATGAAGATTTCAGTTCAATAATCCCAGTACGAGATCGATCGAGGTTTCATACCAAAAATGCAAATCGAATCGGGGAGAGAGAGAGAGAGAGAGAGAGAGAGAGAGAACCTTCGTTTGAAGTCCGAACAGAGAATATGGAAATTGAAGAGAGAAAGTTCGGGAAGTTGCCAGTGTCGACCGTCAGTCACGTGACTGATATACCCGAGCTTTCTTGTACTTTTGGGCCGGGCCGGGCCGATCTACCTGTAATTGTAGCACACAACAGGTTCGGGATCTAATCTTTTGAGTCTACAGGCTGGGCTGATCCTGACTCATGGGCCCATTTTTTTAAAAGGCCTGTAAATCTCAAATTCTTTTTTTTTTTGAATTATTTGGATTGTTTTTCTTCCAAACTTAAAATTAAAATTTTTTATCAACATATACCACTAACCCTATTTTATGAAATTATGTAAGTTGTGTCTTATTGAAACTATTTATTGATTTTTTTTCAAAAAAATAATTTAAAGAAAATTGCTTTTTGTCGCTTTTTTTTTTTTTAACTTTTACATTGTAAGGTAACATTTGATTGGGCGAGCAGTAAGTAGCCGTTTAAATTTTGAATTACCAAATTACCCCCCAAAATGACAGCTGTAAAGTGCCGAGCCACCGTGTGAATTAGAAATAGCGGAGAGACGAACACACGTCATTCTGAACCCTGCACAGTAGAGAGAGGGGTAGAGGGAGAGGGAAGAGCGATTGGGGGACGAGGTTGCTGATTGAATCAAGGGCAGTCAAAGCTTTCCCGGTTCTCTCTCTCTCTCTCTCTGAATTTAAATTGTTGAATTTTGATATTGCTTTGTGAAACCCTCATCAATCTACCGACCTGTTGAAAATCTTCTTTATTGTGCCATAATCTTTCTAAATGCTCGCTCTCTCTCTCTCTCTCTCTCTCTCTCTCTCTCTCGTCTTTTGCTTTCTTGACCTTCGTTCCAGCAAAAGAGCAAAAGAAACTGGGTTTTGTCTCGCTCCTCCTCTTAAAGATTACATCGTCCCAAATGTTGCAAAACTCCTCTTTTTTATTTCTATTTTTTTATCCTATTGTGGGATTCTATATTTCTTTGAATTGTTTTGTTTGAAATTAATTTCTTAAGTTCTATTTATGATTTTGTCTTTGAGATTTGTAATCTGAAATTATTTTTGTTCTGTTTAATCCTATCTAGGGTTGTTTCTCCCATCGCCTCCTCTTTCTCAAATAAAATTCCCATCGTTTTTCTCGGTTGGCATGTGATTGTGAAGGATGTAAAAATTAAAGTGCTCTTATTGCTTATCATAGTTTTTATCTTCTCTTCTTTATTTATTTATTGATTAATGTTTTCTTGATCGGTTATTAATAAGGGGCCACGGCACTGTACTTTAGTGTTTTAACTAGTATATGTTCACCGCAACAACAAAATATCAAGTGAAGGAATAGCTGATTCTGTGGAGTGCCAACAACTGCTGATTCTGTTCTGTGAGTATGAGTAGCTGTTTTTGAACTTCTCTTCCGAGTTTTCTTGGGGGTTGGCACCAATTCATGTTGTTTGTTATGCGGGGAAGTGGGTTGTTCTATAGATTGGAAAGACAACTATGAGAATTATCATATAGTTTTAGTTGCTTGATTTCCCAAAGATTTTAAATCTGAACCGTTCAAACCATTTCTTTATATGGCTATCGAGGGCCTTCTCATTTTTTCCTAATGAGGGCGGAGAAAAGTTTTTACTGATTATATCACATTCAAACTCACCACAGCATCAGCTTATGAATCTTACATCACACCAGGGGTGTAAAGTTTAGTTGGTATCCATTATGCCAAGGTTGTTTCTCCATACCATTCTAATATTTCCTCCCATAGAATTTTCCACTTCCTTTGGTACAGGGATATACAAGTGTACAACTCCATATTTATCTTGTTTTCCTTCCTCACGTCAAGTTCAAATTAGGAGAGAAGTGCTGCATTAGATATTGGTAAGGCCCTTTAATGGGGTATACAAGTTTGCCAACCTCTTCCTCATGTTGCCTATGTCTCCTCTTAATGATGTCCCTGTACTAATTTTTACTTTTTGCGAGAGATTGCCCTGTCCTAGAATGCCCATATCTATAAGTACTTTAATGATGGAGAAATTTCTAATTTTTCATATTTTCTTTTTTCTAAAAAAGTTAGAAACTGACCTCTTGATAATTTTATTCTGGATCTTCATATAGGCCTGAATTCTAGATATTCCCCCGGGAGGGGGGAGGGAGGGAGTTTTGTCCGGGTTAACTCCAAAATTGTTACTCAAGTCTACTTGATGCATTGACCTTAGGTGTTTAGTACTGATGATGCAGACGGCAAGTGTCATAAAATTACTGTTCTTGTCACTATGTTAACATGGAAAATCTAATTACCATTTTAGTCTTAATGGTGATAATTTAATGAAATTCTAGTAGTATTATCTGGTCAATAATGTTAATGGGTGTAGTTGAGTATTTAAGTTACTATCAGTCCCTAAGAGTCATTTAAGGTAGTTGCTACAAATCCCTACCAAACAAATCATTCAAAGTTTATCTAGGAAAAGAGCTAGATTTAATGATGTGTACTCTTATAAAACCCCTTAGACATCACTTTGTAAAAGCAAGTTGTTGAATGATAATTTGGAGAGTATTCTACTGCAATTGAATTGCATTTCTTTGGGTTTCTGTATCATTTAGAGGAATCTAAGTGTGGTGAATCTACTTGAGCTTCTTTATCTTTGTTTAGTGGTGGTTTTCCTGTATCCAAACTGAGTGATGAGACTCTCCTTTATCCATCATTTTTTCTGTTCTCTCTTTATCCGCCATTCCTTTTCTCATAAAATTTCTTTAATCTTGTGAATTGCATCAAGTACCCATTGCATAAGGATGCACGGAGGGCGGAGCTGCCAATGGCCATGGTCCCTGCAAAATTTTTTTCCTTTTTAATAATGTAAAATTTTTCTTTCCTTTATATGTTCTATTCTTTTTTTACTTTCCTATCTCGTCTGTGTCTCCTTTTACTTCGTTAGCTATTGGCCCCCTCCTTTTTCTTTTGGGTTCGAAAAGACAACAATGAAGCCAATTCTCAAGGTCTTCTCATTACTCCTCACATAAGAAAGATCAAAATGGACAAAAATACCATATGCTCATTCACCACGTCTTAGGAATCTCCTCTTTCTCTCAACTTTACAACACATAAAGACAAAAACACCACCTCGTCTATCTGGCAATACCTCTCATCTCTCTCTCCCACTCTGCAACACAAAAGACTAATTTTGTTCATTTAGGTGTTTTTTGTGGCTCTCTTTATATATATATAGATTTTTTTTTTATTTTTGAATTTATTCAAGGCTTTTGATAGTTTTTTTAATTATCGATATTTAATTGTCTTTTTTTTTGCATTATTATGGTTTTTTTTTTTTAATTTGTACGAATATAATTGTTGAATCTAAAATTATAATTTAATTATTTACCCTTTAAATGTGAGGAATATGAAATTCAATACCATTGATTTTTTTAGGGGAGGAAAAAAAAAGATAGTCACATTGAGTGATATATGTAACATAGAATTAAAAGCCACACCATTTTTTTTTCCCTTCAAAGGATGATGCAAAAAATCCTTTTATTAGAAGCTTTTATGTATCTTATTTTTCTTTTGTCTCCCAAAGAGAAAATCCTGGCTCCGTCTTTGCCATTGCATGATGTTTGTGGAACTATCGTATCGGGATTTGAAGATAATGTTGGCCTTGTCCTCCTATTGTTTCTCAGATTCTAGTGAACACCTCAAATGATGTGGGCTTACAAAGGAGGTGAGTGTGTGTGGTTATTCTATCTTCTCAGTGATTTGGTTCCTTTGGACCAAAAGGGATATAAACTTTTCAAGAATCAAAATTTGACGACAACTTATTCATGTGACGACATAACGTTCCTTTCTTTTTATGGTACTAAGCATCTGTAGCATTTAGAACTTCTCTTTTATGAGATTTGCAAGGGGATTGGCGCTCACTACCTTTCTTCCCCAATCTATTGTTATCATATTGTATGTGCCAGACTAGTGTTATCCCTTGCTGTTGCTTTGTAGCTCTTGTTTAAAATTTATAGTATGTGGCTTTGGATTTCTTTGCTCCTATCAAGTTTCTTCCTCCGAAGGTGTATGATTCATGCATCTTACAATGACGTGCTGGATCGGATATAGGATAGTGGTGTGGTATTAACATCTACCACCTTACCTCTATCAAAAAGTATGGACTTGGAACTCACTGCCTTAGGGAAATAATTGATGTTACAAATTTCATTGTCTTTGTGTTGAAGGAATAGCAAAGAATTGAGATGTTAATGTGCATGTCTCAGAGGCAAAACAAATGAGTAAGGTGCATTTCTCCGAACCTCTCTGTCATTTAGTTGCCCATTCATCTTTTTAAAAAAATGACTGTTCAGTCCTTAATTATGTGTGAGCCCCATTATTAGCATTCCCTGTAACACCTAAAATCAGATATTGTCATGTTTACATTCTCATAATTGTTTTGAAAATGTGAAGATGGATGATAATCAACATGAACATTTTTCACTGCAGCTTTTAGCATGGTTTTTGACTTCTTTTTTTTTTTTTTTGTCTGATACTAATTTTTTGTTTATGTTGGTAAATAATTTTCTCAATCTATATTTCTCTGACGAAACTGTTTTATTTTCAATAAGTTTTTGACTACTGCTTTTTTTTTTTAATAGCAATCATATGCCATGGGAATATTGAGTGAATTTTTCACGGAAAAATAACCCCTTTAGAAACCTGATGCTGAACTTTTCTTGGAACAATTCTGCCCCATATTTTGTTCTCTAAATTATAGTATTTATAAAGTTTTTAAACTGGTTCCATGATTTTTTCACAGAAAAGAACCCCTTTAGGATACCTGATGCTGAACTTTTCCGCTATGATTCTGCTTCATATTTTGTTCCCTTCATTATGGTTCTGTTATCTACAATAATGCGATTAATATTGTTTTAGCTTGATATAAGTTCGAGTAACGCATTTGATATAAGTACAAATCCTGGCATCACAATTCCATAACAGCATTTTTCACATGATCGAACCACTTGTCTGCACTACATTCGTCATTACTTATATCGACTGTAATATGATCCTCCACCTGCAAATTCCTAATGATTTTTCACAACAAGTCATTGCTAGTGTGTGCATGACTTTGCAAGTGCTTGGATTTGTCATTAATGGAATTACAAGGCTACTAAGAAGCTTGCAATCAAATCAACTTCTTCATGATCACAATGAACAAATCCGATTTTTAGAAATTCAGTTTTTCCGGTTTCAACTGTTTTACTTAGTCTAACAATAATTGTAATTGGTTTTCTAAGCCAGGCCTTTTGGTACTGATTTTGCATGTCTTCACTATTGTATTCATAATTCTATTTTTTGCCATTCAATTGATACTTCAATATGATTCACCTTAGCTGAAAGTGTTGCATGATCCCTAAAAGTGTCAGGTTGAGTTTCTGCAGACTTTTTGGGTGTGCTCGAGTATATTCAATCCTAAACCCAGGTCATTTCATTTCCCTTTTGATTAGCTACCTTTTTTTTTTTCCTTTTTTCGTGGTTGCCTCCTTAAATTATTCTGGCTTAAAACTTATGATCTTCCTTCTTTCTTGTTTGAATCCTTCTTACTTAGGTTTTGGATCATTAAAGCATCTTGAAATGTCTACAATTGCTATATCTTTTGCAGAACTCAATTCAAATTTCAGGGATATACTTGGTAGCATGAAGTGACGACAACTGCTGATTCTGTGCCTTCAGTATCCTGCTCTTGTTTTATTTTCTTTCTTTGTTGTTTGTGGCTTAATTAGCATTTTTTCTCACAAATATTTGTTTTCATATGTCAGGCAAGAAGTCCTTAATTTTTTATTAGCTGATATGAGTTCTTTAGATTTTACTGCAAGGTCAGTGCCTAGAAATATTTCTCTGTTTTTTTTTTTTAAAACCAATCATCATATATGTCAATAATCTATTTTACAAGGACCTCAAATTTTTATAGGGTTAGCTCTGGATCCCCTTTTTCATGGTAGTGAACTGACGAGATTTCTTTTAGAAAATGATATTGTCACTGAATTTGCCTTTAAGTGGAAGAGTTGGTAGGGTGTGACGTATTTTTGTCCTCTTGGGGATGATATTAAGATTTACTGGGGTCCAACTCATGAGGCCAAGAGCGCCTCCCCCCCCCCCCCACAAAAAAAGTTACATCTTTTCTGATCTGTCCTTGAAGGTCCCTAAATCGATGCTCTTTTTCAATGATCCACTAGGTGGATAGTTGGGATACTGGCTTTGATTGTCAATGCTCCTTCTAAACAGTTTTTCAATTTCTCTGAATTTTCTTATGGTGTGCAGGAATATAGATTTGTTTAATCAGATTGGAAAGACAACTATGGGAACTATCATGTAGTTTATGTTGCTTGATTCGGAAAGCTTTTAATTTTGAACTATTTAAACTATTCTTCATATGGCTATTGAGGGCTTTTTATTTTTTCCTCCCTCATTCAGAAATAGTGAGGAGAAGAGAATGAGGTTGCACCATTCTTGTTTTCCTCTGACAGACTCTTGCATTGAGGAGGCTTGTTTTTCCTTGCACTAAATTCAAACTAGGAGACCGTTGTTGCATTTGATTTTGGGAAGTCCATTAGGTCGGATATACGAGTGTTGCCAACCTTTTCGTTATATTTCCTATATCTCCTCTTAATGATAACCTAGTACCAAACTTTTACCTACTATTCACAACAGATTGCCTTGTCTTGGGACGGCCATTATTGAAGGTGGAGAAATTTCTGAATTTTTTTTTCTCACAAAATTTGGACATGAGAATGTGGACTCTTGATAACTCAGGTTTCATATATATTGATTGCTGGATCTATTCTCCTGAAATTGGTTTGACACGAATGACCTTTTACAACTAAGGAGACTGTTGTTGCATTTGATTTTGGAAGTCCATTAGGTGGGATACACAAGTGTTGCCAACCTTTTCCTCATCTTTCCTAAATCTTCTCTCAATGATAACCTAGGATCAAACTTTTACTCTTCCCAAGAGAATGCCTTGTCTTGGAACATCTATTATTGAAGGTACCTTTGTGATGGAGAAATTTTTGAATTTTTTTCTCACAAAATTTGGACTTGAGAATGTGGAGTCTTGATAATTCTGGTTTCATCATGTACATTGATTACTGGACCTATTCTCCTGAAACTGGTTTGACACAAATGACCTTTTACAACCTAAGGAGGCATTGAGTACCTGTTGCATGAAATATGTGGAGAATTCCTTTTAAGGATTTTAGGAGAATATTGACATTCTCCTCAGATTGTTTGTTAATTTCTAGTCAACACTTTCAAAGATTTGGGTGTAAAAAGAGAGGCAAAGCATATGTGGGATTGTATGGTCTTCTTCATGATTTGGTGTATTTAGACCAAAAGGAATATAAAAAATTTCAAGAATCAATTTTAGACAACTTGTTTATGCAATTGCATAGTGCTCCTTTCTTTTGTCCCAAGGGGACAGCCCAGTGTTCACATCTATCTCTCTCAATCCGGTGATCCTGATTCAAATTTTGATATACAAAACAAAAAAGCGCTCCTTTCTTTTTATGGTGTCATGCATCCGGAGACTCTAGGACCCCTCTTAAGAGATTTCCAAGATGCTTGGCACTCACTATTGTAATTCATTATTCTTGCCTTGTAAGAGGATGCCTCGTAGTGGTTAAAATCAAGATTTGTAGTGTCAGTCTTAAAGGTCAATTCAGAGGTTGGATTTATAGGCTAAAAGGAGGTCAAGTGTTTGGCCAAGGCAAGGCAAAGGGATTGTGAAACCTGACTGTCTGTAACCACTGGGTAGCACCTGCGAGTGCCCCAACAATGCGAGGCGGAGAGTTCTCAATGTTATGCAATGGGGCACCACTGGAGTTGTCCTTTAGCAACGCACACCGCATCGAATTCCTATTTTTCTTTAAAAAAAAAATAGATATTTTCTTGTTTTATGACTGCACCATTTTTCTACCTAGTGGGTGGGAGCAATTGGAAAGAGACAGCACAGGGAATGCATTGTTATTTCTTTCCTTTTTTTTGGCTATTTAGGGCTCTTACCCAAGTTTAATGTCTTCGTATCTGGAAGCATCTTATTTCCTCATTGTGTGCTAGTTTTCAGAATTTGACCAATAAACAACGTTATTTTCTCTTTACACTGATTCTTTTTTTTTTTTTTTCTTACGGTGGATTTCCTTGGAGAGTTTTGGGGTTTATGCTCTAACAAACTCAACTGCGATTTCTGCTACATAAAGCGAGTCTAGATCTAAATTGATGGCGACCCATGTTTGGTATTTTTATTTTTTAAAAATAAACTAATTCTTAATTTTTAAAATAAACTTAAAAGTTAAAATTAAAAATTTAAACTTAAAAAAATCTTAAAGATAATAGGGTAAATGAATTTATAACATTGATATATTTGAAATTTTATAGAGCATATAAATGAAATAAAAGAAATATACTTATTAAAAAGTGGGTGTATAAAAAATAAGAAGAAGAAAAAGATCTATTTCGATTAATAAGATTTTCTTTTATAAGGAGAAAAGAAATCGAAAAAAACCCTATAAACGAGCACTTAGGCTTTTCATTTGCTCATCTTTTTTTTGTTTTTTTTTTTTGGGTCTTTTTCTTTTCCCTCCCCCCCTTTTTTGGGGGGTTTATTTTCTCTGTGCATCATGGTATGGACTTTAAAGAAAATTGTTATTTTTGAATGATTGAGACGACTACACGATTGCATAACATATTTATTGGTTAACACTGATTTTGAAATTTTTGTATTTTTAGGACTCTCTAATTTTTGAAATTTTTTCAAAAAAGAGAATATGCCTAATAATTTTTATAATTACCTCTAAATAATAATTTGAATTCATAATATCAAATTTTTGGGATCGCTGATTATTCTTGTTTTTAAATAAATGTTAAAGTTCTTTTTTTAGTTAATAGAATTGTAGTTATTTGAATGTTGTAGTGGAAAATCGAATTTGCTGTATTGGGTTTTTCTTTTTATATTAAATAAAATCTTTATTTTATAAATGTTTTTTCAGTAATTTTGATAAAAATGTGATATAAAAATAAATTAACTTTAAATTGGTAATATTAAAAAAAAAAAAAGAACACCTGAAAAGCAATAATTAATGTTGGTATTTCGAAAGAAATAAAGGGCAAACTGGGGAAAGGATCCATAAAATGAAGTTGGGCTATCACAGAAAGAGGTCATTTGTTATATGACAACGGAAGAGGACAGTACCAAACTTACATGGCGTACTAGATGGATTGCCGCGCCTTTTTTTTTTTTACCAAAAATCTTAAGTTCTTAATAAATCCTATGATATTCTATGATTGATCGGTTGGATTATTCAAATAAATTTTAAATACCGATAGATAAAATATATATATATATATATATATATGAAAAAGGATAACCACTCGTGAAAGATACCGTCAACAAAGGAAAAATGAGACTTTTTAATTTTCCTAGATCTCCATATTTCTTCTATTTCTTAATTTATTCCACTATGAGCAAAAAAGGCATGAAAATTCCTTTGTTGGGAGACCTACCTTCACATAAATGGATCTCATAATCGATCGATTTGAATTAATCAAAACGAAATCTTAATTACGGAGCAATAATTAAATCAAGGTATAAAAAAAAAATCCTCTAAGTTTAGTGTCTCAACTGCATTTTAACATGCAAATAGTTGACTCGTTAATATATATATGTGTGTGTGTGTGTGTGTGTATTTTCGACTATGATTCATTTTTGAGTTGTTTAGGGATAGACATTTTTTAATCATGATTTACAGTTCGATTTTTTATGAAAACAAAAAAATTAACGTTGGGAGACTTACTCCTTCAATTGGATCCTGTAAGAGATCGATCCAGATTAATCAGAATAAAATTTTAGATACTGGATTGATGGTTAATCATGATACCGAAAAAAAATAAAAAACGAACGATGCGTCAGCGAGTGAATGGTTGTAAATTGCAGTTGGTGAGCCCCGAAGGTTCAACGGACGTACTAATTATATTGTGTGATAACCTTGATTTTTAGTTGCTTTTGTTATACAAGCCTCATGATTGTGTTGATAAATTTATGTTTCAGGATATAATTGGCATTTCCATAGTCAAAAGTTTAGGATGATTATGTTCTTTTGCGCACAAAGTGAGAATCAAACTTTTTAACATTGAGTGATTAAACACTCTGTTTCTTTAATATGACGTTTTAAATTCGAGTTTTAGAAATAACGAAAAAGAATTTGAGATAATCAATTCCTAAAAATAGCCTTTACGGTGATTGAACTGAATTAATCAAATAAATTCTGGATACTGATGGTGAAAATGAGAGAGAGAGTCAACTCCTAAAAATAAGTCTCCACAGTGATTGAATCGAATTTGTACGATAAATTCTAGAAATCGATTGTGAAAACGAGAGAGAGAGAGAGGGCACTCGAGCATATGAGTTTTAGTTCAAGTGACTTGTTTCTCCTCCCCAATGTAACAGACTCGGATTCGAATCCCAGCATATACCAAAAAAAAAAAAAAAAAAAAGAGGGCACTCGAATGGGCTACTCATGCTATGATATTCATATTTGAAGGAAATTTTGGCGGTCTCTTTGACAGTTCATCTTGCCACTAGACAATTACAAGAAAGAAAATGTGAAAAAGATAAATATTATTATTATTATTTTTCTAATCGGGCATAAAATAACAAATTATGGTGACTTGATTGATAGGATATTATATAATAAATAAATAATCAAAAATCAATTAATTTAGTTAGTAAATTTACTTAAAATACTACTAAGAAGTTTTAGATAAAATTCTGTATAAAGACGAGGGATTTGTAGATAAATTAAAATTATCTTTTTTTATATGTTAAGATCAAATCCTATTCATATAAATTTAGCATTTATAAATACAAGAAGTCATTTTTTGGAATGTTTTCATGAAACACATAAAATGAGAAATAATTTTCTTTTTTTTTTGTGAATAAATAATTTTCTAATTTTCTTTTGACCTAAAATACCCTTTTCTTTCTAAAAATGCCTTCATTTGTTTTCTTTAGTTTAAGGGTTTTCACAATCGATCAATTGGAGCATTATAGAGTTCATTTTAGAGATTGGTTCTCTCAAATTCTTTTTCACCATTCTCAAATCTCAAACTTGAGATTTTTGATTAAGTGATAAATTATTTGACCACTCAACCCAAAAGAATTCGATAACAAGGGTAGAGTGTCCATTTTCTTTAGTTTAAGGTTTCACTTTCCTTTACGCGTCCCTTCGTTTTGGGCCTTGGCATCAGTGGGCCAGCATGTAGGTGCAGGGACGGGCTTTCTTGTAGGTCTATTTGGGCCACATTAGAATTGGGCCTTGATGTTTAACGTTGTAGCCCAATATTAGCGGCCTGTCCAAACCTAGGGACAAAAGAGAAAAGGGTCCAGGGCATCTAATCTTCTCCCTCAAAAGTTATTAATTTATTGAAAATAACAATTTTATAAAGAAAAACGCAACTTTTCATGTCAAAAATAGTTTTCAAAATTTTCATAAACTCAATAATCCCAAAATCGTTACATAAAAGTAAAAGAAAAAAAAAATCAGTAAATTGCATAAATTATGGAAAATTATTTTATAATCAATTTAATCAATACAAATAATATTTTCTTTTATTCCATCATTTTTTGTTTTTGATCCAGTGCACCTATCAATTTTCTACCTCCTTATTTTCCGCAAAAAGTACTTTATGTTTTTTTTTCCCCATATAACATCATATCAACATCTGATTGATCTGAAATCACTGTCTTTTTTCAAGAAATGAATAGTCCTAATTAAAAGTTAGTACAGCAGAAAAAAAAAAATCATTTCATTGAAAATGTCGATATTTATGTCTTAAGTTGTCTGCGGTATGAACCAAAAAAAAACCTTAAAAGCGGAGAACTAATGGTGACCTCTGTTTAAACAAATCATATCATTGAATATGGGTGCAAGCCTTTTCCTTTTTTTCCCCAAACAGAAAAGAAACGGACATGGTGATGCCCAGTTTTGTACACACCAAGAAGTGGCTAGATGGTGACACCTCACAAAGCATGAAAATACAAATCAATAATTAAGCACTTTGTATTGAATCTTCATAAATATAATAGTAGAGTATTACACTTTTCTAATTATAATTTTCAAGTTCGAGTAATGAAAATGAAAAACTGAAATTTGAGAAAACCAACTTCTTAATAGATTTTATAGTACTATGATCAAATTAGTTAGGCAAAGTTTAAGTTAAAACTAAAAATAAAATAAAATAAACACTTTGTGCACTAAAAATTGGAGATTTCTTGATTGAATCGATAGAATTTTGTTTCTTTTGTAATTGAGATGTTATATGTCATTTATTTTTTTTTCTCTGCTATTTTTAAAAAATTTTAAGTCAAATTTTATATTTTGTATAATTATAATCTTTTTCAAAAGTTTAAGTTAGTGAATAGTTAATATTATTAATTTTTTTGTATCTTAAGACTTCCGATTACTTGGGATTTTTAAATAAAGCGAGTCGGGTCTGATATGATTTGAATTCAAAATATTTCACTCTTATTCCATCTTATATTTTATATCATATAACTATCATTCTTTATATAAAAAAAAAAGGTTAATTTATATATTATTTTTAATTAAAACGAAAAATTGTAGCACTATATAATTTTTATTAAAAAAGAGGCAACTAGAGGTTATAATCCAAATGTCCCAGAGCCTAGTTAAATCTATAGTTAGATGATTGTTTAGTTAGTTGGTGGAAATTATATTGATGAAGGGGAAAATCATAATTGTAAAACTAATTAAGGTCACTAAGAAAGGTATTAGTTGACTGTTATTCTTTGTTTTTACCTGATAAAAGTTCATTAATCATAGGATTATTAAGAATTGAGTTTTAGGTATTGTTTAGTACTAATTTGTCTAAAATTTGTTGATTGCTTATAATAAAAACCAAACACACCGGAGACACAGATACCTATTAATTATGATTTTAGATTCAGTTTTATATATAATAAAAATAAACGTTAAGAGAGTTTTACTCATTAAGAGTCTAAACTGAGTGAAATCAGATTTAATCAGATTTAATCAAATTTAATATGATTTTATGATATATATATATATATTTATATATATAATAATCAGCTACAAACACGTTAAAAAAGTGAGATTAGTTCAAATGGATTTGTTTGGCCTACAGGCTCCCTTCCTACCGAACTTGCATGTCTATATCAAGTATGAAACTGGTCCAGTGAGGCACCCAAAAAAAAAAAAATAAATAAATAAAGGTCCAGTGCTCTTTCTCTCCTGCTTTTTCCTCGACATCAATGGGGTCCAACTCCAAAGAGCAAGCCATAGCCAACCAAACCCATTATTAACACTTTCTCCTTTTGATGGAATTCCTCATAAAGCTGTTCATTATGTGTTGATTTAACACCATTTAACTATCCCTTTAAGCCCTCAAAGCAGTGTGGTTAATATTAAGCCACATGTGCATGCGCTTGTCACTATGGAGGACTCTTCTATCCCAAGGTACAGTAAATCCTATATCATTCATATATGGAAATATTTTCTTGTACTTTTCTTATTATGGGGAATCACCGCCTTTTGTACGATGATATTTCATGTTCTAGACTAGACTAGACCATGTGGTTTCCCCTACTAGACTGTGTGTTTTCCCCCATGGTCGAATGCTCAAATATCTAGCCTTCTGCTCAAATTCTCTCTCTCATGAAAGGATTGTTCCATTGACTGGAATATCTGGTATATCCTATATTATTTTAAAAATCAAAAATAAAATTCCATATCTAGTCGAATTCTATTTTCTCTTCCTCTTTGTTTCAAACGAGGTGTATATCTTGTATGATTTTAAAAATCACAACAAAGTAGAATAAGTTTCATCTTATCCAAAATCTTAATTCATCCTAAAGTTCTCAATAAAATACTGGTTCAAATGTTTAAAATTTAATTATTGTTAAGATGGAAGAAGGTTTAAATTAAAATTATACTACTACAAGATCAAAATCATTATTTTTTTATTAATAACTCACATTTCTGCTTTGATTTATATATATATACATATCTTCTTATGTTGAATTAGTTAAACTTAAAGTTTTTTTTTTTATATATGTTTTCGATCGATATTTAAAATTATGTGAATTTTCTATCGATATAATTATGTAAAAAGAAATATTAAAATATTTTAATACCAACATATATTATATTAATAAGAATAATAGAACACTAAGCAAAGCGGAACTTGCAATCTTCCTCAAGGTTGAATGTATTGCCGTGGACTTGGTAGGTTGTCCACAACATCTTGAAAGAAAGTAGAAGGGTTTATGAGTTACAACCAATATTACTATTTTCTTTTGAGTGTTATTTTATGAATCTTTATGAAATTAAGTTCATAATAAATAAAAGATTATAAAATTAATTTGATATTTATTATTAATATTTAGAATTATATTTTGATTAATTTGATTTGAACGACTGTGAAAATTTTATTTAAGAGACGAGTCTTTTAATTTGATTTTTTTTTATTCTAAATTTTAAACTAAAAATTCCAGTAAAGTTCTACCACTGTTTCCCACTAAATTAGCTGCTTTGAAAAGATCGTAAAATTCTTAATCATGAAATGATGACTAGATAAGCAACTAGGGCTGCGGTACCTAAAAAGGTTGTGTACTCTTTGTGGCGCCTAGGTGCGATGATGCAGCCTCGGGGAGCTTGAGAGAACTTTCATTTGCAAGCCACTCCCTCTTGTTCTTGGAAAGACGTTACACGTAGGCCTCAATGGTCACTCTAGCAAGCACCAGAACTCCTTCCCACGAATTATCTTGTGAACAAAACTTCTTGGCTACTCGAATATTTTTATAAGACAATTTTGCTTTCTTTAAAGCTACTTATACATAACATATAATATAATAGGTTTTGCAGAAAGAAGGCAAAACATTATCAAGTGGTTTAATTAAATAAATCGAGTTTGAACATATTTTTCGTTTTCATAAATGAACTTAGCTCATCTAGAAAATAAAGAAAATTTTAGTATTTTTTGACTTTGACCCTATTCGGCTTGTTTGCTGCCTGTCACCTATGTGCTAGCTTTCAATGACAACCGAGGATGCATGTATAGTCATGCAATCACATCGGATGCCCTTTTATGAATATCTTGATGCAAAAGCTAATAGTTGGACAATCAATTTTAAACAAGCATTATGCATGGATAATTAGCTAGACATACATGATTGATCCCCTATCATCATCATCATCATCATCATCATCCAGCGTATGTTACACGAACAAAACAACATATGCGTGTGAGCACTCTATAAAAGGGCCACTCAGTCTCCCTCACCAACTTTGTAACACCACCATAAGCGCAGATTGAGCTTTTGAGAGTCAAAAAATGAGTAGAGGAGGAAGCCATGGCGGCGGACAGAGTTCTTTAGGCTACTTGTTTGGGTCTGATCAGCCACCAAGTGCACCTCCAGTGTCACCAACCGTCACCTTACCACCATATGGTACTGATGCCAACATAGATCCGCCACAACACCCAAGCCCTACTTCCCACAAATCCAACAACTACCCTAGGGCTCAAGGTCAAAATGCAGGAAACTTCATTACTGTATGTGCTTCTTAACCTCTCTTTGAAGATATTTAAATTTGCTTAAATCTATTTTATCACAATCCATTTATCTGCTTCTCTTCTCTTTTTGAAATTGATTTATTCTTTTTTTTTTTTCTTTTATCTTGTTCTCTTTTCAGGATCGTCCATCAACAAGGGTTAAATCGGTTCCTGGTGGAGATTCCTCACTCGGATACTTGTTTGGAGATAAGTAATCCATTGATGCACTCTTTCTCTCCCCCAAATGACCCTACTTCTTAAGTATCATAAGTGCTGCGGGTTTGACTAGTGTGTGGTGTTGTGTGTGAATCAAAAAATAAGGGAAAGTTCCCAGTTATTTTTAGGGTTTGGAGGTATTCTTGTGGTCATATATAAAAAGTATCTATATGGTTGCCTTATGCAAGCTCGAGGGCGCTCCGATTAGCTCTTGTGGCTTCTGTTGCTCCGGTCAGTGATCTTGGACCTGTGGCTTGGTTGTATTTTCCTTGTTTCCTCATAGGAAAGTATCTATATGGACTTGTTTGATGTTCAGAACTAGGGTTTGAGGGATGTTTGATTGTGTTTTAAAATAAAATTGGATCGTGGAGAGCTCTAGCTTGCTTTATTATTGTAAGTGATATTTCTTTTTTTTTTTTCCATGTCTAGATTTGAAAAAGAACTATGTGATGTTTTCCGTTTTGGTATACTCTCTCTCTCTCTCTCTCTCTCTCTCTCTGTATGCTGGTACAGAATTATGAGTGTTCTTCTTCTATACCAATTTAGTATAGCATTTTCTGATGTTAGAAATTGACTCTACCTTAAACATATATATGCTATACACAAATGTCATGGAGCGTTCGTATGAGTGCCAGACCTTCTTACAGACTGCGGAGGGAAATTACTTTCTATTTTCCATAATTTTTGCCCAACTCCCCTCCTTCTTCATTATTTTTTTATTGGTCTTCCTACTGATCATAATATTTACTTCAAATTTCACTAGTAATCGAATTCCAAAGAGTAAATTTCCGCTGATCATAAGAAAAAATTAATTTGTGAAGAGCATCTAGATGCAAACTATCAATGCATATGTTGTAAATTCTAATTGTATAATCTTCAATGATTTTATTTTCTTCTTGGGGGGGGGGGGCTTATGCATAAGGTTCTTGAAGTTCACCTGATAACTTTTTCCCCATACCATTTATATTGTGTGTGTCTGTGTGTTGTATAAAGTTTCCTTCATGTATTAGCTTGGGCCTGGACTTTGAGCTACGGAAATCAGGCGAGGGGAGATTGTCAATTTTGCTAGCAGAGAGGTGAATTGCTAGTTTTGCTAACTACAATGGATAAATTTCAAATTTTCCAAAATAGTATTATGATACTGAAGCATAAGATTGAAGAATTAATCTTTTGGTATTTTTGAAGGAGCATTATGATTTAATTTTGAATTTATTGAAACTCAAATTTATAATTTGCTTCAAAAATAGATTTTTTTTTTTTTTTTTGTCTAATTGAAAATAGGATCAATTTGAATCAAGGAAAAAAAAAAGTAATTTGACCTAAAATAAGTTAATAAAGAATAACCTTTAGGACATGATTGGTAGAAGGAGGAGGGATGTAAAATTACCCCATAAAATTTTTCCTCTGTATCCATATTTTCAACCCCCTAAATTTTCTTAGGGTAACATTTACTCATCCTAATGGGGCAGTAGAACATAATGGGATGGAAATAAAAATTTCAAAACTGTCTAGAGAAAGTAGATTAAAAAATAAAATTTAGAGAGAAAAATTTATATAATTTAATTTTTTAGAGAGAAAAATTAATATATTTAGTTTGGCTGAGAGAAAACTTAAAATCAATATGTTTAAAGAAAAATTTCAAATCAAATCTTTTTAGAGAGGTAAAATTAATGAACTTAATTTTAAAAAGACAAAAACTAAATTTGATTTTTTAAAGAGAGAAAACTTAAAATAAATGTGATTAGAGATAGAAAATATAAGTTAAATCGATTCTTAGAGAGAGAAAATTAACATATTTAGTATTTTATAGAGAAAAATGAATTCTATTTTTTTAAATAGAAATACCTGCAGAGAGAGAGAGAGAGAGAGCATAGATTAATTTTTTTTTAGTGAGAAAAAATTAATATGCTTAATCGTAGAGAGAAAAAAAATTAAATTTGGATTTTTATAGAGAGAAAATTTAAAATCAATGAGTATTAAATTGATTTTATTTAGAGAGAGAAAAGTAATGCGTTTATTTTTAGATAGAGCAATTAATTTTGATTTTTTTAAAGAGAGAAAATTTAAAATTAATGAGTTGAAAATAGTAGATATGAATTAAATTTGATTTGTTTAGAAAGAGAAAATTAATGCATATTTAATTTTTAATGAGAGAGAAAGTAAATTTTATTTCTTTAGAGGGAGAAATTTTGATTA
The DNA here is from genome assembly GCA_033439265.1 of Dillenia suffruticosa. NCBI lineage: Eukaryota > Viridiplantae > Streptophyta > Magnoliopsida > Dilleniales > Dilleniaceae > Dillenia > Dillenia suffruticosa. The sequence continues at coordinate 16,619,821 of JAVTVX010000005.1, read as the reverse complement.
TTTTACTTAAAGAGAAAATATTAATTAAATTAATTGAGAAAATATTAATTAAATTAATTTTAATATCTAACTTTTTCTCCTTTTTTTCCCACATATACTAAATGCACCCTTATTTAACCAAATAAGGGAAAATGGGAAATACATAGGGAAGTAAATTTACTTTTTGAAATGTTACCTTTATAATTTTTCTCTTGTACTTTTTGTTTTCATCGATCGGTATTCAAATTTTATCTGATTAATCTGATTTAAATATTGTGAGATCCATCAAGAGGTTGCACCTCCAAAATCTTTTTTTTTATTATTTTTAGAATTTGATCTCAAGATCTCTGGTTAAGGGGGTATATGTCTGATCACGCAATTCAAAAGAGTTTGATGTATAATTATTCTCACTAAGTAAATATAACCTTAATATAAGTTGCACTGGACTTAAAAATAAATAAAAAAAAATGGAAGAAGAAGAAGAAGAAGAAGAAGAAGCCGTCTTGTTAGTTACTCTTTCTTCCTCTCCGCCCCCCCCCCCCCCTCCAACGCAAAAAAACAAAAAAACAAAAAAAAAAAAAAAAAGAAGAAGACGAAGAAGAAGAAGAAGCCGAACTTGGTCTCAGCCCAAGCACGCCACTGGGCCACAATGACAATGTGCACGGTGGTACCAAAACCAAAGCCCAATAGATAGCCCATTAAAAGAAACTTCTTGGGCAGATGTAAATCTGGAAGCCCAATTTTATTGGGCTCCGCAAGCCCAAATTTGGGTAACCAATAGATCCATTAAACGAAACTTCTTGTTTTTTTCGTGCTTGTAACGTAGAAAAACCAACGTAATCCCAAAATTTTAGTCGAAGAAACCATTTAGCGGAATGCAATTAGACTAGTGGAGTTCGAAGCTCCAATACTTTGACATTGCTAGGTACATGGACAGTGCAAACCCTATACAGCAGCATTACACACACCCCATTTTTACCATGTCAGATAACTGATAGTTTAGGAGCTTCAAATCTTTCTGGTGCACTATTTTGAAATATCAGCACAAGAGGATGGATCATATAGTCTTTCACCATGGCGTCAAAATATGATTGAAGACCTCCAAAGATGTACCTCTCCACTACAAATGCGAGTGACATTTTTCCTAATCAGTTGGATTTGGATTAAACTTCACAGTTTCTGTCCAGACAATCTCCCTGATCTTCTCTGCTGTGAATGATGGATGCTCAAAATCAAAATCAAATGGCTGGTGGCATACAGGCTCATCGTTGATATCATGAAGGGATGACAGATATGGATGACAAAGGGCTTCATCCACTGCAAACAAAAGAATGGAAATAAACATGAACAAAAATGGATTTATCAATTAAGCCAGTCGCGATGACACTTAGCTTGCAAGTTCAAGATTTCCCCTATACCTGTAATGCGCTGCCTCGGATCAAATACAAGCAATTTCTCAAGCAAATCAAGTGCCCCTTTAGACATACTGGGGAATCTAGCTGAAAACTGCTGCTTTGGGTATTGTGGGAGCTGCTTAACGTATCTTCTTGCATTATCACTTCGCAGGAATTCAAGGCTAGAGTCATCAGGAGAACCTAATAGCTTTTGGATCAAAATGAAAAGGAACCAAACTTGTTAGTATGTGAATTTATTGATTAAAATGGAAAATTAGCATCTTTACTTCAGCTCGTACTAACTTTCTTACTAATCAAATCCTAATGCCCCCTTTATGCATAAGATTATTGCTAGTTGGTTTATGAACCAAAAATAATGAAGGATATATATGCTCAACATGCAACAAACCCAACAACCACCTGCAACAGACACCTTGTTGCAGGATTCTGCAGTCGCCTGCATTTAGGGCCACCATCAACTCTATACATCTAACATGATAGACACCCTAGAACATCAAAACTAAAGATCATGGATCAGAAGATGGAAATAATCCTCTGTTATCTGGTTAATTTGATTGCAAGTGCAAAGCCCACATATCACTGTCCCACGAGGCTCTATCCCATCACAATGGTGATTTTAGCCTGTTGAGATTGTTGCTAAAGGCAGGAAAACCACAGCCTTGCTCCAGGGCTGGGCTTAAAGGTACAATTACCATTATTTAAATCAACAAATTTATCTTTTCTAAATATGATTCTAGCCGAATGTCAGCAGAACAATACCTCTGTGATCAACCTAAGCTGATGAACATAATCTTTGCCTGGGAACAGGGGTTCTCTGGTAATTATCTCACCAAGTATGCATCCAACAGACCAAATATCAATTGCAGCAGTATATTCTGAACAATTGAGGAGCAACTCTGGAGCCCGGTACCAGCGAGTAACAACATACTCTGTCATAAAATCTGATTCTGATGTTGTCCTCGCCAAGCCAAAGTCTCCAATCTTGAGATCACAATTTTCATTTAGAAATAAATTGCTTGGCTTAAGATCACGGTGCAAGACATTTGCCGAGTGCACATACTTCAATCCCCGTAACAGTTGATAGAGGAAATACTGCAATGTTTACATTGAAAGTCAGTCATGATACTAATATTGAAAGGGGATAAAGGGTCCTCATGAGGAAAACAAGAATAAGAAATAAAGGAAGAAAGAAAATATAATAAAATAAAAAAGACTACACTAAGAAGTTAATGCTATACAATGTGATAGAATTCTAAAAATTTTGGCATTCCTCTCCAACCATGTTGGCTAAAGGAGCTAAATCATGGAAGATCTCCATAAGATTTTAGCCTTCATATTACTCGCAATGTCCCTAGATTTGATCATATATAGAAGTTTGGATATGCTCACTATTCACAATACATATCAAAGACTCTACTCTACATAATCCCCAACAGAAAAACCAGTTTTAAAACAAGTGATTTCTAGTCTCGCTACTACTACAACACATGACAAAGGTAAGCCGGTTTGATCACAGAAGTTGCTTCCAGGCCAAAAATTAGTTTCCTTTTTCTTATTTTTCACTAGGTGTTTAAGATACACAACAAAAGAGTAAATGTTCTAGGTCACAACATAGGCCACTAACTTGTAGCAAGAAAACCTATTTCAATTACTACTGAACTGACTTACAAGTTTGTTCTTGCATTTCACTAATTTGTCTTGGTTCTTGTGGAGTCTTTGTCATTCATGCTTTTGTGCAGCATCATTACATCAACTAAATCACAATTATCTTCAAATTATAGTTTTTTTCATTTAAGCACTGCACTCTGTTATTATGCTAAGTGGAAGTTCATCAATGAGATTATATCCCCAAGTGAATCTGTGACATTTCCAATGAGTATTTCCCTTAAATAATTCCATTTTATCTAAAAGTACAAGACGGTATTAAATATAGAGATTGAAAAAGAAAGAATCACAGGCATGACTCAATAGTAAAGGAAATTAAGAAAATAAACACAAATTTACTCAATAGGCTGCAAGAATTTACTATTAAAAAAATCTCATTCAAACCTGACAATGATCATCAGTCAACTCTTGGTCAGAATGAATTATCCGATGAAGATCAGTGTCCATTAAGTCATAAACTATGTAGACATCATTGAAATTTTCTTTTTTTGGTGGCCGGATAATGTCTTTGATAGCAATAACCTGCAATGTCAAAGAAGAATATGTAAAGTACAGTACCCTAGAAAAGCACCCACGGTCTTGATTCTATAATATCTCTTAAAACATGAGAATGACACAAATAACACTTTAAAGATTAAAGATGTCAACAGGCTGTGGGGGGGGGAATTGCAGGTTCTAATAGTCTTATTTAAAAATTAAGACTAAGATTGTCAAACAAAAATGGCTGGCCAAAAGGTGAAATAAAACGATTACAAAGATCACAGTCACATTGTAATCAAGATCCATTTCGCCAGACATTAAGTACTGATCACAAACTGCTGCACGTTGATAAAGGATCTAAGGTTGAGATTTAGAGAAAAGGTAAACTTACATTTTCGTGATCCATGTGGCGAAGAAGCTTAATCTCTCTTAATGTCCTTTTTGCATCTATTCTGTTGTCAAATGCATTGCTAATTTTTTTGATAGCAACTTCCTCGTGTGTCTCTTTATTGACAGCAGCACTATAAGAGAAAAAAAAAAGCATTCAAATTTGTTAATCCCGCTTTCAGATTTCTAAACAGTTGAAGAAATTCCCCTTGCCATTGGTTAGAACATGGCAGGAATAAATTGATGAAGATAAATTAAAACAAGTTAAATACTTCTTTGAATTTGAATTAGGAAAGAAACGACAACTGCCATCCAAGGATATTCAGAGTAGGTGAGTATACATATTCACGTAGAATTTACCAACAGCATTCTTAGCTTATGGCCAAATCCAAAATGCATAAATACAAGCAAGTCATAACTTCCTCAAACATCCACAGTGTCTCTGTCAATTGTTCAGAGAATTCTCCCAACGAACAACACAGTTTCGTATTCAAATTTAAAATAGACTAAATGGCATACTTTCCTCTTATACCTTCATGGTAGGAAAAGAAAATCATCCATCTATCCAGACTCCGTCAAAGTTCAAACCTTGATTACTAACTTCATCAATAACCAGAATAGACATTTTCATGGACATATAAAACTGGAAAATACAATAAAAACCATTGGAAAAAGCAAGTCAAGAAAACAAAGAAGAAAGACCATAAATTTGAGTCATGCTTCATATACACAACCAAACAAGAAAGAATAGTCCCACTTATAAAGAATATAAAAATCATACCAGACCAGGCCATAAGCACCTCTTCCAATCGGCCTAATTGGAGGAACATATTTAGCAGAAACCTCAAACAAGTTTCCGTACAAATTGTATCTTACATATCGACCTCCATGTGTGAACACTCCTCTTACACTCCCACCCTTTCCCGAACCAGAACCAGAACCAGAATCAGACTCCATGATTTTGATGTTTCAAGTCCGACCCAAGTGAGAATCGGAATCCACGAAGCAAACCCAGAAAGTGTTTTTGTTAGGGTTTGAGAAATTGGCTTCAAAGATCAACCTCTTCTTTTTTTTTCTCTTGTCAATTGAAAAGGGGGTTTCTAATCATGCTTCAAAGTCAAGTCAGACATGTACGACTCACGTTGTGTGTCCGCGCGTGTGAGGATGCACCAGAAATTTTTTCAATTGGTATAAAAAAATAACCAATTAACTTTAGACAAAAAATTGAAGCCGACATAAATTTGAACATCTTTTATAGCCACAACACTTTTGGAGGAGAGAGAGAGAGAGAGAGAGATGAGCCCCCAAACGACACAAATAAACGAGTAAAAGAATAACGTAAATTATGAGAATGAAATTTGAGGATTCTCCAACGTTATAAACAAATAAAAAAAAGAAGGGTAAAAGTAAAATTAAATTTTTAAAATTTTTGCCAAGTTTGGGTATCATATTCTTTATCAAACAAATAACAATAAAAAATTATAACTATGTGACTAGATAACAATAAAAAACAGCAATGCATAAAAACTTCAAAGCAAATGCAAGTCCTTAGTAGTTGAAGCCAAGCCTTTGAAGCTAAGTGCAGTATGGTTTCCTAATTTTGTGTAGCTTGCGCGGTACGGAGGGCTATTCGGTAAGCACAGGATTTTGAGGATTCTCCTAATTATGTATTGGGTGGGTGTATATGCACGACCGATTTAAAATCAATTCAGCATTGTACGGACCAATTTTTTGGACACCCCGTATGCAAGCCGCTCAATCTACGCTCCATGAGGTGAGCCCGGGCCGTGCGGGGCCGTTTCCGACTCAATTTCGGATAGTTTATGGAACGGTGGGCCGATTCGGCCGCGGTTCCGAGGATATCCAGTTCCGGGCCGGGTCCAAAAAGAATTTCCTTGGAACTGGCCCGACCCGGCCCGGTGAACCAGCCCAGTTGGACCGGCCATGCCGGGCCGGTTCCTCGGTATCCCTTTTTTAAGCTGTGGGTTCTTAATTTTCTTCTTTTTTTTTTGTATATTTGGGTTTTTCTTTGGTTTGTGGGGTTTTTTTTTGGTTTAATTGTCTATTTTTTTTGAGTTTAATTGGGTTTTTTGTTTGTGGGCCTTTTGTGTTTAGTTGAGTTTTTTATTTAATTTTTTTAATGAAGTAAAAATTATGAATACAAAAAATTTTTAGAATAGTTTCATCAAATTTAGTGTACATAAATTAGGCAAAATTAAATGAGTTATTAGGTAATATATATCAAAAAATAAATTTGTACAAGTATAAAATTTTCAATAAATCAAATAATATTTTTGCACAATCAAAATCGATTTGATCAATAATGTAATCATAATTAAAATTAACAAATTCGATTAAAATATTATAAATAAAAAATAACTTGTAACATATTATATATGGAGAAAACTCTACACGAAAGCACACAAAAAGGCAACACAGGTCTAGAAACACAACTCTACTTAGCATGTTTCTAATTCTTTCATTACCGCTATCTATCACTTGATCGTCAAACTCTCTCGTTAGAGTATTCTCTGATAATATTTATAGATTTTTTCACTTGCAAAGGCTTAAAAAACCTCTCAACATTGTATTCTTACTCGTGTCACCATAGCATATATGTGTTAAACCCACCTCCACCAATTATGTACATAAGTTAAAAAGAAAATATAAAATCAAAGGGAAGCATCTCCATCTCCTCCCTTTGGCCCTGTTTGGATTTGGCGGCTCGTGTTGTGAGTGAGATGTATGGATTTCTGTTGGAGAAACGGAGGCTTTTCAGAGTTCAAAGTCGTTGGTATTATTTCACATTTTTTAATAATACCGTACTTTAAAATAAATATTATTTTATTTAGACAGTTTCACTTTCATTATTTAATAGTTATTAATTTTTTTATAAGATATAAAAATAAAATACATAATAACGAATTGAATAATGATTTAATAACGATAGGAATGGTAAAAAATTTCTAGAAGGGGTAACGAAAAATGTCAAAAGTCAAATACGTGCAAAGGAGGCTGAGCTGAGGTCAACTCAAGACCACCGTAAAACATTCATGTGGCAGCACCATGGTTGTTGAGAGAGAGATTAAGTTGTATTGTTCATGCCTCTGATAATTAAGTACAATTAAGAAAGATGCCCCCGTTCTTCCTTTGTTTAACCTAGACGATTGCACCCATTTCCTAGACAACAGATTTATTTTCTGAAACATTGTTCATAGATTCAAACAACTATGTTTCTGGTAAATACCATTAAGATCAAATTAAAATCTGGTAACAACATTCGAGAAGTTACCATATTAGCCATCTTTCTCGACCCCTTCTCATCCGTCGGCGCAACCCTGAAAAACAGAAAAATATCATTATAGATTAGACAAATACAATTGCAGACCATGAAACAATTTATGTCACATGCCCATGTCATCATCACCGGTCTCTCTCTCCCTCTCTCTCTCTCTCTCTCTCTCTCTCTCTGTGGACTCTGTGGATAAGATTCTGTACATGGGAAATGAGCAAGGTAGCCACGTGCCGCGGCATCAAATATGCACTCTATAAAACAAACTTGTAGGCTACCATAGGGTCAGAATGAACATTCCCTAGAAAACTCTCCCTGATAACATGAATATATCCGTGCAGGCCCCTTCCATACGAACTATTATAATGCCAATTGCTCCCTAAAACCGAGCGCATCTCAAATTGAATTCGACTTTGTCTAAACATGCAGTCAAAAAAAATCAACTAGGCAAATCCTACTAGTAATCATGTTACCTTCGTATACAACTTCTACCACCCACAGACGCCATCAATAAACACACGTGCCTCCATAAAACCATTAGCTATTCTCTGACAATAAATTAGTGAATTTAGTTTTGTAAACCACTTATAGGATGTCTCAAGTAGGGGTAAAAGAAATCTTGTACAGCCATGCAAATTTGCTGGCATGCTCTGCTCCTTGGAAAAAGCCTGTCTTGTGCTTGACCTATATAAATACCAACAAATCCAAAACCAAGAGAACCAAACCATTTCCATTTTTCCAAACAACAAAGTCATTTGCGACAGAGACAGAGAGAGAGGGAGCGAGACAAGTGCAAGATGCCTAGCATAGTTTCTACCTCTATGAAGAGCAAAGCGGTCGAAGTTCATATGGGTGCGGTTGGCGAAAGATGTCAAGGCAGGGGACCTCTGCCAAGGAGGGGGCAGATCAAGACCAGGATAGCCGCAAGTGCTTTGCGTTCCTTAGTTTCTGTCCTTTCGCACTCTCCTTCACATCGGCAACATTCATGTGGGAAATCCTAATCTCAAGTGAATAAGACTTGATCTATGTAATTGTCAAACATTGTATATTTGGATTTAGGATATATATGGTTTTTTTCCTATCCCCTTCCTCTTGTGAGCATAATGATTCTTGAATAGAAAATTTTCTTTTTGCCCAAAGAATATACAGATGTAAGAGCTTTTTCTTTTTAGTTCAACGTGATTTAAAGGACAGCCTTTTCCCTGACCAGATTGGTTTTAATTTGTAATTGATTTGGTTTATCTAATATTACCAAACCCTACTTCATCTATGTTTGCATTAGTTACTCTTGCCATCAATGAGATTTCAAATTCAAGTTTCTTTTTTTAACTAAAAAAGGTACTACGACCACCGATGACGTGTGGTGGATGTAACGTTAAGGCTGTATATCTCATTAATTAAATTTTGAGTTCAAATATTAATAATAAAAAAATAGATATTGAGAGAGTCCATTAGCTTAATGAGCTCCAGAGTACTCGACTGAATTAATCAGAAAAATCTGAATATCAGTTGGTAATAAATATCCACTTGTATTAAAAAAAATAATACCAAACTCTTTTATATTGAATGATCGTATACTCTACTCATTTAATTAGAGATCTCAAATTCATACCGTAAGAATGACAAAAAAGAATTTTGGGAGAATATATTCAAACCGGATTAGTAGGGTAAAACTCGAATTCGATGGTGAAAAAAATAATAATAATAACTCCAGCCCTCATGTGTATGGAGCATTCCCCGTTGGGATATCTGCTCTCTGAAAGGAGTTACTGTAACCATCGGTCTGGATTAGTTGAGGTAAAACTCCGGACACCGACAGTGTTCAACGTGGTAAAAAAAAAAGTAATAACAATAACTCCGGCCAATTCAACAAATGGGCCCAATGCCATTGGACAACCCAAACATGCGATGGGCCTAGTCTCATTGAGCCCCCACTATTCAAGCACGTCGTCATTGAAGGCCTAAAATAATTGATGTGCTGTTTAATTCACGCGAGGATGGCATGATTTCAACGTGGCAAGATCTGCTTGCGGGAGGTCCTAGAGCCGACAACTTTCACCGTCAACTGTGCCAACAGCGGACTGAAGTCGCAGACAGAACAAGTGTCTAAGTTTGAAGGGATGGCCCGCATCTCTAGGACCTCTAAAAGGGTTCACGAGCAAGACCACCAATAGGGTCCACTTTCTGCTGCAAATTTTGCAGGTGAAGGATATTTTCTTGCTTAGGTGTTTGCACTTTCACCTGCTTTTCCTGCTTTTCCTTCCTCTTTATTCAATTTAAATCTCCGCCTTTCGGCCCTCCAGATTGGGCATGTAGTCTTCCGGACTGATGACTGGGCCTAACTGGCATGCAATCCAGATGTTATCCAAAGATCAAATTCCATCGAAACTAAAAGCATACCGTGAAAACCAAACTCCTTTTTTTTTTTTTTGTTTATTCAAAGTGAAACTCAAATACGAATCTATTATAATGAGGGAGAGATTAGTATCACTTAAACTAAATCTCAAACTCTTTTAAATTGAATAGTTTTTATACTCAAACACTCTATTGTCTTGATAAAAAATTTTGAATTTGAATTTTAAAAATAAAAAAAAAATTAAAAAATCAATCTTTTAATGGATCCCATAATATCCTGATAGGATTATAAGATGAAATCTACATACCGCTTAATCCAATACCAAAAAAAACATACCCATAAAAATTAAAATTTTTTTCGGTGAAATTTATTTTTAAAAAATTGATTTCAAATTTGATTTTCAAAAAATTGATTTTAAAATTATTCAAAAATTATCCCAAAACCGTTCAAAAATATAGAAAAAAAATTTTTAATGAAATTGATTTTTGAGAAAAGTTGATTTTTATGAGAAAATTCGATTTCTCATAAATCGATTTCTACTGGATTAAAATATGAGAAATTTAGGTGGATTTTCTAGATTACAATCATATATTAGGGTAATACATCATAATTAGGGATGAGGTTCGAACAAATTTATTTTAAAAAAAAATTAACACAACCCTATAAATTTTTAAACTTACTTTTTATTCGTTTAACTTTTTTTTCCTATTAGGGTAATACATGAAAATTTTTATTTTTTAAAAAAGAAATTAACGCAACCCTATTTGAATAGATATTCAAACTTACTTGTTTTGCTTTTTACATTTTTTCCTTTTCTGATTTTTTTTTCAAATTTTAATTGTTATTGTAGAATGACACAACTTTTTTTTTTTTTTTTTTAGCTTTTTTTTTGGTTTTTTTTTTCTAAACTTACTGAGCAAATAAAAAAAGAATTGGTGAGACTCGTGATGCGTCATAATATTATTATGATTCATTGAAAACGTAATTTAAAGTCAATTAAAACGTAATTTAGTGGATTTTTTTTTATGAAATCACTTTAATTTGGAAATATTATTTAGAAAATATTTTAATTGATTTTGGTAGATTTTTGACAAGTGTGGTTGTTTTCAAATTTTACAATTTATTTAGTAAGAAAAGTGATGGAAATGGAAAGAAATGAATAAAAAATCATTCAAAATTTTTTCTTTATTTTCGGGAGAAAATCATTCGAAATTGTTCAAAATCTTTTTTCTTATTTTCAAAATTAAATGATTTCAAGCAAAGTTGCCCCGATGGAAATTTTAAATAAATATTTTAATAATTTTGATCCATTTTATTAATATTTAGGAAAATAACCATGTTAAGATGGCTACAAAGGCCCTTTTTTGGTTGTTAATTTTAGCGCGAATTCATCTCCATAACACCATCGTGATGTCAAGTAGCCGCGCCATGCCCTTTGATATTCTTGATGCGAGCATAATTTATCAATAATTTTCTTTAATCGAATATAAAACTTATGATTTCATGATTATAAAATTGAATTTTCATATGCTGTTGATGATAAAAATATCAATAACATTTAACAACTCATACAGCCTACCACAATAATTATATTTTATGATTTTTTTTTTTATATAAGAATTTGAATCTTGAATCTCAGAATTAGAGAAAGGAGATTGTAACTACCAGACTATTCTCTTAAGGATTTCATGATTTTAAGATTCTAAATTTGAATTGATTTTTAAAAAAATTAAAAAGAATTGATTAGAAAAAAAATATTAGCAGTGCGAGTGTATAAAATGGACGCACACATCACGCATGCCTTAAGAACAAGGGCATAAAAGACCATAATCTTATATTAAATTACCAATTTGCCTTTCAATGGGACCTTTTGTAGCCTATAGGCAGCAGGGGTGAGAAAATGTGGCAGCAGTTCGAGTCCAATCCACCCCTTGTTTAATTTTAGTAGTGGGGATTAAAATACTCATTCGGCCATTGATCAAACAAACTATATTACCTCAAACCTAGGTAAAGAAAGAAGACGACATAATCAATTATTGGACACACATGTACGTTAACCGGTGAAGGTTGAAAACTTAGCTCCAAGAACCTCCTTTTAATAAATTGCTGTACTATCGAAATTTGATGATGCAGGACTCAAAAGTTCCGTTACCATAGAATTCGAGTCCATGATCAAAAGTTTGCACAAATGGGATGCAGGCCACTCCTTCGCTACTCACCGACCAGACCCTCCTCGGTAACTATTTAGTCGACTCTTGAATCTCTTTTATACTTAATATTCGATTAATTTAGAATAATATATATCTTTTTATGAGACACGAAAACATCATCTCGTAATAAAAAAAGAAATTTTGAATCCTTATCAATAAGAAAAGTAATCCCCTGAAACTTCTCTCATCTAACGAGACTTTAAATCTCTTAAAATTTCGTTAAACACTCGAGAATCTCAAAACATCTCTATAACAAAATTAGGATTTTAATACGTCGAATACATATGGAACTCACACATGCAAACTATATATACATCATTAAGTCAATTAGTCAGGTAAATCTTCACGTCCTTTGAATTTAAACATAATACTCAAAAACATTCAGAACTCTCTTTTCAATCTGTTTCTTTTTCGAAAATTGCTCTCTAAATTAAGTGTCGAAGTTTTCCCTGTTGGATCACTGATAATGTGCAAAATATCTATTTTATTGTTAATATTATAATTTAATTTTGAATTTATTATTGTTCTGATGAATGTCTTTATGACTTTTATTTTTAGAGATCAAAAATTGGAAATCGCATCAAAATGAGATTAAAGAAGTATTTTGTGAGCTTAATGGCTCAACATAACATTTGGGTTTACAAAGAAAAGAAAAAGTACCAAAGAATAGAAAATTTTATTTAAAAAATTTTTACTTTAAGTAAAAATTATTGTTAAAAGTAAAATTCTTAATTTTTCTATTTTGATGAATTTTTTTTTTTAATTTTTTGGTTAGAAGAATTTTAAAAACCTAGAGTACTAAAAGAATTACTCTTCTCATTAACCCTAGAAAGCACTGTTTATGCTATTCATATATATATATATATTCACAAGAGCAAGGTGCGGCAGTGTGTTTTCTCTTCCCTTTTGTCGAGACCAAATCTTTTTTTTTTCTTTCTTTTTTTTAGCTTTTTTGTTGAGAATTCGCCGCTATAAATGATTAGTTTCTCTTTTGATTTAAGGAGAACTTCATTAATCGTATTCACTATGAGGTTATGTGCCTTATATAAACTCTTACCTTTTTAATTTAAATATTTATCAAATTTTGATTTATTTTTATGAATGATTAATATTTATTAATTTGACAATTCAATTCAATATCAATTTTTTTTTTACTATATCCAGAATTTCAGTAATCTGTAATTATCATGAATGAATGGTACGATTAACAAATAGATTATTTATATCTATAAGTCGTTACCGATATTCATTTTAACCTAAAAAATCGATAAAATAAAATCAAATAATTATACGACTATCCTGATTATTTATATTTTGATTTAGAGGTTTTTGAATACTCCTCTATCAAATACAAAAAAATTGGTTCAAATTAATACTTTTTATTTTAGTGTTACTTTAAGTTAATTATATAATATTAAGAAATAATTAAATAACTAGAAGTTTAATTAATTGACTAAATTATATTTAAAAAGATAATTTTATTATGTTAAACTTTATTATTTAAAGGAGATTACAAAAGATAAATACAAATTTAAAAAATAATAATTGCTATATATTTTTTTAAATGTAAGGCCTGAAGCCTAGAGAAAAAAATTTTCTAAAGTAACATTTGATATTAAAGGGAGGAAGTATTTTATAGTAAATAGAGTTTTTATGTTTTATTCTTTTGATTCGAATGCGAATTCTCTTTAAAATTAGTAATTATCGACTGAATTAAAATTTCTTAATAAGTTATTTTTTATTACAAAAAGGGTAAAATAAGAAAAAGATCATTTAGACATTATCAATAAAAATTATATAAATTATATTCGGTTTAAGTAATATTATAGTTAAAAAAGTAAAATAGAAATGCCAATCTAAATTTTCATTCCTCATTCATCTATCTCATCTATTTTTTTTTATTCGAATATTTGAGTTTCAATATTCTTACACTCATTAACCATTTTTAAAAGGGTCCTGAATTTGATAAATATAAGATCATCATTAATCATAAATTTAAAACTTTTCACTTATCCAATTAATCAAGAAATAATTTTCAAACCTCCTTTTGTAAAGTCCCTTTATCTATAGATTAAGTGTTCCATACAAACTCTTATTGCCTTTTGATAATTAATACATATCTGTACATTTATATTAATTAATATAATTAATATAAATGCAAGAATAAAAAGAATCACAATTCGTGCATTGTTCTCAATAAATTCTCATACCCCATTTCTTGCCGCGGTCCACTTCATCATCCCATCAGTAAATCGATCGTGGGCCAAAACGTCAGTAGGAAGTTGATTGAGGTGAGTCCGATCACAGAGGAACATTTCTCTTATCTCTCAATGCATAATCAAATGTTTTCGCTATTTGGGAGTGTGTGCACCTGGCACAAATGCATGCTCTCTCTTTCCCTCTCCCCCTCCACCTCTCTTTCCTTCTCTCTCTCTCTCTCTCTCTCTCTCTCTCTCTCTCTCTCTCTGTTAAATCCTACTATTTCGTTGGTTTTTAAGAAATTTCACTTTCTGGGTCTTCTTGGTTTTGAATAGTCTTCCCGATTTCCTTTTCTATCTCCTCCTTTCTTACAAATATCTGAGATCTGCGGTCTACGGGAAACAGAGGAAAAGAACAGAATCCTCTGTTTTTCGCCCAAATAAGGTGTTCCTTTTTTACATAGATTCACCAAAACCCCACATACAAACCAAAAAAAAAAAAACAAACTATGAAAGTTACGCAAAAAGATTCGGAGAAATTATTGTGGGATCAGATGAGGAATCCAAAAGTGAATAACAACATTAACATCTCCGCAGCTCAAAATAAAGGATTTCCAAGGCTATTGTTATGGCTAATCCTCTTTGTTTCTCTCACCTACGTCACCTACACTCTCAAACTCGTCACTTCAAGATCTTGCGAGCATGAAGAAGGCCCAGTCGAAACAACCCCACAGAAAATCACCCTCGCCGATGAGACAAAATCCGAACCACAGAGAATCACCCTTGTTGACGAGAAAAAATCTGTATCAGAATCAGAACAAAAGTCCATTTTACCTTTTGCGTCTGATCGAAATCATACGGCCCGGATAAAAGAACAAGAAGAACCCCCAAAACCGAAAGAAATTCCAACAGGGATTGAGCACATTGTATTTGGCATTGCAGCTGCATCAAATTTGTGGGAACAGAGGAAAAACTACATAAAGGTGTGGTATCAGCCTGAGAAAATGAGAGGGGCAGTTTGGTTAGACAATCCGGTGAAAAGACGGAAAGGAGAAAACCTTCCGATGATAAAAATCTCCGAAGATACCTCAAAATTTGCCTACAGTAACCCTCACGGTCATAGGTCAGCACTGAGGATTGCTAGGGTTCTTACTGAAACCGTGAGGTTGAATTTGCCAAATGTGAGGTGGTTTGTGATGGGTGATGATGACACAGTTTTTTTTACAGAGAATTTGGTCAGGGTCTTGCAAAAATATGACCATAACCAGTATTATTATATTGGGAGTTTGAGCGAGTGCCATTTGCAGAACATTTTTTTCTCTTATAGTATGGCTTATGGTGGAGGTGGGTTTGCAATGTCCTATCCATTGGCTATTGCCGTATCAAAAATGCATGATCGGTGCATTCATAGGTATCCTGGTTTGTACGGCTCGGATGATCGGATGCAAGCTTGTATGGCTGAACTTGGTGTCCCTCTCACCAAAGAACTTGGTTTTCATCAGGTTTCTCTCTCTCTCTCTCTCTCTCTCTCTCTCGTGGGTTTTGGTGGCTGCGTAAATTTTGTTTTTCGTATGTGGTTTGTTTTGACCGTTTCTAGCTTTTTCCGTTTCAATTTGGGAAAGGTTTTGGATTGATTTTGTGTTTGTCAAAAGTGGGTTTGCTTGCTGCTTTGTTTCATATTATGTTTTGGGCGTTTGGGCCTTGCTTTGCTTTGCTTTGATTGTTGCTGATAGGTTTAATTTTCTTTTTCTTTTTCTTTTTTTTTTTTGGTGCTTGTGTCGGTGTTATCTGTATGCCTGCGTAAATAGATGGGATTGGGGATCTTTTTCTTGGAATGGTTTGCTCATTTTCATGGCGGTGAAGTTAGGAAAAATCTGCATTTAAGTTCTTGGGCCTTAGAATTAAATTCTACATTATCGTCTTTTCAGGCTGTTTGCCAATGTCTTGGTTTCTGGAATCGGAGAAACCGAGCAAAAGAAATTTTCTTTTTTTGGTGTAAATTGTAAAAAGGTTTTTGTTTACCATTCCCCAACGTGTTGTACTCCTAGCCCTAGGCACCGCAACGATTTGGGCCTTGGGTCGGTCATGGGTACTTGGAGAGGGTTGAAAGTACTACGAGTGTTTGAATTTGTGAATCAATGTCAAATGCTTTTAATGTTTTTAAGGGTTTTCTTAGTTTGCCCTAATCATGTCTAATAGTTGGTGTCTTCGTGGTGGGTGGCAATTAGCATGATGTTTATGGAAATTTGTTTGGACCTTGGGTCGACCCACAACTTCTCGTAGATGGTGGAAGACAATGAGTGTAATGCTTGATATGCTTTAAGGTGTTTCAGAGGTTATTAGTCGTCTCTAACTGTTGGTTTCTTGGTGGATGGCGAGCAGTATGATGTGTGGGGCAATTTATTTGGTCTTCTTGCTGCTCATCCGGTGGCCCCATTGGTTTCAATGCACCATCTTGATGTGGTTGAGCCGATTTTCCCCAATGCGACTAGGGTTGAGGCTCTGGAGAAGCTCAAGGTGCCAATGAAGCTTGATTCAGCTGGTTTGATGCAGCAATCCATTTGCTATGACAAGCATAAGAAATGGACTGTTTCGGTATCTTGGGGCTTTGCCGTTCAAGTCTTTCGTGGGGTTTTCTCACCCCGTGAGATTGAAATGCCTTCGAGGACATTCCTGAATTGGATTAGGAGAGCTGATTTCACTGCATATTCATTCAATACTCGTCCAGTTACAAGAAATCCCTGCCAGAAGCCGTTTGTGTTCTACATGTCAGATGCCAGATTTGATGCTAGGATGAATAAGACCATAAGCTGGTATCTTAGACATCGTGTTCCACACCCTGCGTGCAGATGGAAGATGGCTGATCCCTCGGAACTCGATGAAGTTGTAATTTTTAAGAAAGCCGATCCAGATCTATGGAAAAGGGTGAGCTCTTCAACCGCTCATTGCACTCTTTTTATTAGTATTAATTCTTGACCGACAACATAAATGAAATCTTATTCACTTGAACATAAATACAGGAAGAAAAGGTTCTAGATCTCTTATGACTTAGGTTCACCATGCTCCTGCGTAATTAGAACGGAAAGTGCCACTAAAACACTCGGATTGCAAATCCCATAAAAACACCAATGATTGGTAGACTTTGACCACCTCCCCGGCTAGTGTTTCAAATATCATATATTAAACTTTGATCCCATGTGGTCTCTATCCTTCCTTTCAAAGTCTTAAGTAACTTTACTTTTGTGCATTGATACTAAATGTTTTTGTTTTGACCATGTTTTGCAGTCTCCACGGCGAAATTGTTGCAGGGTTTTAGAGTCGAGAAGCAAAGGAAGGATGGTGGTAGATGTGGGCTTATGTAGGGAGGGTGAAGTCAGTGAAGTATGAAGAAGCCAATTAAGAAACTCAGTCCTCTTCTTACTCGATTTCAATTCTCAATTTTAGGTCAATTTCTTTCATTTGCTTCACATTCACATTTACATTCTCCAAAAATTTTTCCCATATTAGAGAGTTCTCATGGTACCCCTGATAGAACAATCGATGGAAAACTATGTTATAATGTGAAGGAGTGGTTAACGTAGTTTTCTCCATTCCATGTCATTTGTGGATGGCCTTTTTGTTGGATTCGTATGCTCATCAAAATGAGCTAAATGCGGCGGACAAGATTAGGAGCCCCTTTTTGATTATTTTTAGGGTCTTGTCTAATAAAAGCATCTCAAGCTTTGGCAGTGTCTCTGGTCTCGGATGTTCGTTCGTCTTCTCTTTTTTTAGAACTTCTAATCATTCGCGCAGGTATAGGAAATCCATTGGATAAATTTTATGAGTGAACATCAGATAAAATCTTAATAATAATGTTAAAAGTATTAATAATACTCATTTTATGGTCATTTTAAAATTATTTTTAATAAAAAAAAATATTTGATCAATTATATCTGTATCAAGTAAAATAAAATAATCACTAATATGAATTATGAAATCCTCTTTGATCAAAAATAATTTAAACAACTATTTCGGAGTAGAAGTTTATTAAGTATTTAATCTCATAATTATGATTTTGCTAACTATATAACTTTCTTAATACAATTAGGACGGACAAGTTTTAGGACATGGGAATGACATTCGAGGGATGGAGGGGATTTGAATGACAGATTGAGACTGAGCTTGCAAGGAGGGGTCCATGTTGGTTCTTTGATCCAACCAAATAATGTGGGTACTAGTTTATCTGATTGATGTTGAAATTTTTGGACAACATCAAAGTTGTCGATCAAATACTATGATTTTGGGGTTGGTGACACGTGATCAGACGGAGCATGATTAATGATCATGAAAATTATAAAAATATATTTATTAATAAATTTTTAAAAAATTATATGAATAAAATTTTTTTATTATTCGGTATTCCCTCCGCACCAAATGCAAGTTTCTGAATTTAATTCTATGGACTTCTCGTATACCAAAATGGGTGCCAACCATGGACAATTATTATTCAACATTCATGATTGCAAGTTGGGCCTCTGATTCTGCAATGGCGGTGGCCATTCATTTTTGTTTTATTCCTTTTTTTCTTTGTAAGTTGTCAAGGTAGGTGAGAAATGTGATGTAAGGGAAGTTGTGCATGGCTCCATCAAAAGACCATACCTTCAACGTGATGTCACGGTCAATCATGTCCATACCTCCTTGAAAATGGAAAGCCTTCGCGTCCGGGTTGCAGGGGATGGAATTGTGTAAATACGAGTTTAAAAATTTATTTAAAAAATATAACATAATATATATATTTAAAATAATAGGTATATACATACATATATATATTAAAATTTAAAAAATATTATTAAAATGTTTTAAAATATTATTTACAATATTTTCTCCGGCACATTGTCTTTGGCCCCTGATCAAATTCACTTTGCCCCGATGTGGGTATCTTTTTCTTTCAAAAAAAAAAATTATTGTCAAAAATAGATTTTTATAAGATGATATAGTATGATAATTTAATCAAATTTAATATAATTACTACATATCGATAATTTATATATAAAAAAATAATATCATAAAAATAAAAGCGACGTATGTATCATGGTTTAATGAGTTATGATTTTTGGTTAAACATTTTTGCAATATATATATTACATAGAACATCATCTAAAAACTCTAACCCTAAAATTAAGAGTAGGAATGGTAAGTTTCCTTGTAGAAATGGCAAAACAAATTCAATTTATAATTTACTTCATTTTCACTCCTTATGGTTATATGGTGAGAAATCATATCTTTACTTTACTTATAAAGGTTTCTTTTGGCAACTTTCAACTTAAAAGACTCAAATTGTTTCAATTATCATTGTTTTATTTTATTTATAATATTTTTAATTAAAATAAAAAATAATAAAAATATAAGATTTAAAAATAGAAATTAAATGATTAAAAATAGAAAAAATAATTTTTTCTATTAGAAATTTTATCTTAGATTAATTTGCCTATCACATGTTTCAAAGAGTGCGTGTCTCTGTCTCTCTATGGCCAAACCTTTGCTTAAAAACGCTTTACGGTTCCAAAAGGAAGGCAGGGACGACCGGCGTCGCTACTCTCTATGTATAATCATGAGGGTTTTTTTTTTTTAATTGTGAAATGTATAATTTGATTTATAATTATTATTTTTACGAGTGAATCTGATTATCGCATTCTCACTTAAATAATAAAAACCGAGAAATATCCTGGACAACTCAAATAGTTAGAGCATACTTTTGCAAAACCCATTATAATTGAGTTTATAATTCTACATTAAAATTTTATTTTAAATAAAAAATGATAATTCTTACGAGAGGTGAAACAAAAAGTTTTTATCATGATTGAAATATAAAATATATTTGAAAGTATAATTTTAAAGAATAAAAAAAAATTGGAGAGTAATAATATTGAAGGTATATTTTTGAGGTGATCCCGCCGAATTTACATAATTTTTTTATCATATAAAAATTTAAAATTAAAATTATCAGATTGAAAGATAGAGATTTATATCACTATATTATTTCAACGTCAGTTGCCCTACATATGAATATTGTTCTTTATCATAAAAGTTTATTGAGATCTGGTGCCTCGTTGAATCGTAAAATTAATGAACTTCTGCGGGTGGCATATCAGCATTTTCCACTCGAGAAATCTACACGAGTCCTCTAATCTCTGTCATCATCGCTTGTTGCCATAAAAAAACAAAAAAATAAAAAATAAAAAATAAAAGGGTTCGGGCTCATAATGAGGTCCATTTCCGGACCAACATTATGAGTCCACTAAAGCTGTCATTCCAAGAAGCGACTATTTGTTTTTTTAGGAATCTCTTTAATGTTAATGTTATGATTTTGAATTCAAATTTTAATATAATAAAAGGAAAAGAACTCTTTGAAAGGGTTCAATCCAGTTGGCAATTCTTCAAAAATCAAGACTAACAATTTTGTGCCTAAGAAAACTAGAAGATTCAATGGTTGGTTCTCAACTCCTTTTTTTTTTATTACCGATTTTTAAGATTTACTTGATTAATTCTATTCGAATATTATAAGACCCATTTTAGAGATTTGTTTTCAATTCAAACCAATAACGGTTGGTTTGGATGACCGTAACAACAATGCAAACTTATCTTTGGCTTGGTAGAGAGAGAGAGAGAGAGAGAGAGAGAGAGGGAGATGCAAAAAAGAGATGCAAACTTATCTTTCTTTTTTTGATACCATGTCTTGGACATCGCTCGGTATCCGGAGTTTCGCCTCGACTAATCCGGACCGACCGCTGCAGTGGCTCCTTTCGGAGGGCGGGTTTCCCAACGGGGAACGCTCCATACACATGAGGCCCTGATGTTCCCAACGGGATTCGAACCTCAGTCATGCTTAAGAAAACTCAACCCCACATCTAGTTGAACCAACCCACGTTGATATGCAAACTTATCTTTCACCAAAAAAAAAATAGAGATGCAAAAAAGCACCTCAGGTACACGCACAAAAAAGTGACTTGGACAACGCCTTGTTGGCCCATAATAAGGTCCAATTTCCGGACTGACATTACGAGTCCACTAAAGCTGTCATTCAAAGCTACCCTTTTGAAGGGCTCAATCCGGTCCGCATTTCTTCAGAGGCCGAAACCGACAATTTTTGTGCCTAGGAAAACAAGAAGAATTAATGGTTGGTTCTCAATTCGAAGCAACACTGGCTAATTTGGACCACCCCGACAACGACGCAAACTTTTCTTTGGCTTGGTGTAGAGAGAGAGAGAGAGATGCAAAAACAAAGCACCACGGGCACACGCACAAAAAGGAGAATGGGAACAATATCTTGCTTGTCCGGTCACAAAAGTATCAGATTCCCTTATCAAACTCTTAAATTCAAATCTTAGAAAAAAAAATCAGATATTAGGAAAATTCATCGCTTAATGGGTTTTATAGTCAATTTAAATCAATAAATTAATTATCGGATACTAATCAAGTAAAAAAAAAAAAACTTGACATCCAGATTATAGGGCCTGTGAAGGCCATCTGCCACTTGGGCCTTGGACAGCATTCTTCTTCAAAGCCCACCGTTTTAAACCCGAGACCCGAGCTTGGTGCTCCGAGAGGACCGAAACGTGTCGTTTCTTGTAGAACTTGAAACGGTTCATATGGTACCAAAAAAAAAAAAACGATTCATATTTCATTTCCATTTTTATCACCTTTTCAGTTGCACCGTATATGATGTTGAGCGTCACTTTCATTTTTATTTTTTCTCATAGGGGATTCTCAAAATCAAAATCTTTAAAAAAAAAAATTGATGAGCCAGTTAAAGTATAATTCATTGGCGATATTGAGTGTCACTTAATAATCGTAAAGTAAAAATTTATACCACTAAATTAAATTGCCTGATAATCAAAATTACTCATTTTATAATTGTGGGAATTACACTTTCATGGACATCGTACGCAATAGGATTAGTACTCCTTGTAATGAGCATGTCCTCTCTTGCACATGCATGCATTGATCTGATCATGACTCAAACATCATTAATTTTTCCTCCAGTTTTCAGATCCAAGAATCCTAATTTACTAGTTTATTCTCCCATGAATACAAGAAAGAATGAAAAAAGAATCTGCCCATTTCTCCATAATTCCTTCCAACTCTCTTGCCTCTCTAGTTGATGGAATATCTTAAAAACCTAGGAGAATTCTCCCCCACACGTTATGAAACATATGTTAAGAATATCATGAAAAAGGAGATCAAATTTTAATTCCTGGGGAGCTAAAATATTAATCATCAGACATGATATTCCCAATGACAAACTTCATGACCTTGATTTCGACAAAAACTACGTAGCCTCATCGATAAGACATGCATAATCGACAATTAGGGGGAAAAAAAAAAAAAAAAGCTTTTCTCAATAAACTCTTTGGCATCCCAAAGTTGAAGCACGAGAAAAGTAATGCTTGTGAAAGAGAAAGTACTAGAAAATTCTCTGGTAAATAATTTTAGCTTCTTGTACTCGGGTGAAATCGAACTGTATTAGTATTAATTAATTTAGTTAATAAAAATTTTTGAAATCGTATATCAGATATGATGTTTATAATACGAAAAGAATCATGGAGATTGGATTATGACGTGGGCGAAAATAAAATAAAATAGATGATGAAGAAGAAGAAAAATATAAGGACTTCTCTCACAAATATCTGAAGCGCAAGTTGCTCTCCAAAGGGCACAACTTATTGTAGAACAACAAAATTATTCTCTTTCACATATGCAAAACCCTAAAAAAGGCCAATTAGTGAAAGTAGCTTTCAATGCAACAAAACACTGTCCAAAAGTCGGCGAATCAAATTGCAATTCCTTTGAGAAATGAAATATCATGTTCAACATGAGAAAGATTAAAGGACCACACGATTGCGAAATGATCATGATATTTCGTTGTAGTCCTTGTTGGAGAAGTCTTAATCTCCAAGAGGGTGGGGGACCCAAACCATAATGTGCGATGCTTGATTGTTTTTTAGTAGTCAAATATAACAAAGTAGAAATATAATCCCCTAAGAAAAATGGAACTCTTAAACTATAGCCACAAGTGATTCAATCACACTTAACTTTTGGGGGGGGGGGGGGGGAGGGGGGAGAGAGAGAGAGGATATTGATAATTGCAAGAGAGTAGGATAATTCATAAATTATTTACAAAGTCTATACTAAAGGTGGAAAGAGAAAGCTGTATATTCTCTAAAACATCAATCACTTGACAGTTGCAATCCACAATCCTACAGTAATCAAAGGAAAGTACTCTTGAAGTTTAAGGACGCTAAACTAACTAAGCTAGGCTAAGCTAAGTAGCTCTAAAGCGATGGAAGATGTAAATTCTCATATTCAAAGTAGTTTACCCTAAAAGCCCAAATATTCCTTTTCTTTTAAACCTATGGTAATAAAGTATTTTGTATTAAATCTATATGTCCCAATCCCAACATAGTTTTGTAACTACCATCACCATCCTTGTTTAAAACTCCGGCAATTTTTGTCCAGATATCCAAACTGAGCTTCTCTCTCTCTCCCCCTATCTATCCAGCCAAGTCATGAAGCAACTGCGCACCCATCAAGTTCCTGTAAGGCAGATTTTGAGCTTCACTCTCTAGAATTGAGTACTGAACTGGTTGACAGTCCTCGATGTGGTCTCTAGTGAAAAAGAGAGAGTTATGCGATGCAGGCGAAAATGCCAAGTTCACACCATTCCCACCATGTTGTTGTAACCCTAAAGTTAAGGACACGTTGCCACCAAAGTTTTGGTGTGCATGACCTTCATTAGCATAGGACACTCCTCCCCCGGCTGCCGAATGATAGTTGTATGAGGTGAAGTCCAATTCCATTGCCCCAAATGCATCCGAGGCTACCCGGCCAAAACTTTGGTGGTGTTGGGGGAGATGTGCTTGCATTGTCTTTGATGTTGCTTTTGTGTCACTCTTTTCAGGGTGGTTGATGACGGAGGAGAGACACTCGGAGTCGATCCTTACAAGTTGATTCGCGGTAGGCTTTTGCTCTTGGTCTCTCCCAACACTGTCTTTCAAAGAACTTGGATTAACCCCATCGGATGTAGTAGTTGTGATGTCTGTCTCCTTTGTTTCTTCTACGTACATTTCTTCTACCATAGGCTTCCAAAGCCTCACTCTTGCATTTATGAACCAATTGGACACCTATTCAAAAATTTGTGTAAAACAATATAATATATACACACACACATAACAACAAACATGTACAGATATATGCATTTTTATTTATATGTTGATGTGTATTACATTAGAAGACTAGAAACCCTTCATTGATAATGGAAATTAAATCATAGAGGGATTATTAAATGAACAAGGGGCATAAGATAGGGATGTGGACATGCCTGACTTCTTGAAAGACCAGTCTGGCGAGCTAGTATGTGTTTATCAACATCGCTTGGATACCTGTTAATCAAAATAAGCACACCTTAGTACTCACTCAAAGTTGATGACATCACATATCACAGAGAGAGACAGAGAGAGAGATGGGACCCATGAAATGGAATCAAACCTGGGTACAAGAGAGGAACCCGCAAAGCAAAAAAAAACCAGGAAAGAAAAGAATATATTTATCATTTATGTGCGTGTATGTGCGTATGAAAAAATTTATCATTTATGTGCGTGTATGTGCGTATGAAAAAATGAGACTAATATGCAAAAATGAATCCTGGAATCTAAGAAGATGATAGATAGAAAATGACAAACAGTGGGGTGATGGGGGTGAGTATGTTTCTGTGAATAAATGATTGAGACTACTTGAATACATGTAAGAACTTCATTAATACCACTGCCAAAAATAAAAAATCACTTTACATTTATCAATAACATATTTTTGTATGTATGTATGTATATATGTATATTATTTCCTCAATCTTCCTCATAGAAAGTTTAATTCACTCTCACATGACTCTTGTACTTTTATTCATTTAGAGAGAGAGAGAGAGAGGGAGATTACGGATGAAGGAAGTGTTCGAAAAGCCAAGCACGAAGAACAGAAACAGAACGTTCGGGAAGGCCACGTTGAGGTCTCCAAGGATGAGCTTCCATCATGGTCATCTGTTGGAAAGCTCTTTGTCTTCTAATGGCTTGATCGAGTAGCCTAAGTCTAGGGGTTTCACCTCTCGTCGTCCCCGGTGCCACCGGGTCTTTCTCTCCCATGGCTTTCTTTGTTGCTTGAATTTGACTCACTATTCCATCTCTCAAACACCTAAAGTGTCTCGACATAGCCTTCGATGCCAAAGCCGAGTACACCGTGGCCGCCCCGTTCCCTGCCACTGCTTCAAATGATGATACGACAGCCTTCATTTGATCACAATAGTGTCTATATCTTCTGTCCACCTTTTTAAAGGAAAAAACCGGTAATTTAAATTAATCAATAGACAAAAAAA
This sequence comes from Dillenia suffruticosa, assembly GCA_033439265.1. Taxonomy (NCBI): domain Eukaryota; kingdom Viridiplantae; phylum Streptophyta; class Magnoliopsida; order Dilleniales; family Dilleniaceae; genus Dillenia; species Dillenia suffruticosa. The sequence continues at coordinate 16,594,438 of JAVTVX010000005.1, read as the reverse complement.
TGTAGTTCACTAATACTATAGAAAAACGAAATAAAATAAATGTCTCAATTGTCAAAGGAGGTGTGCATTAATGGGAAGGCCCGCAGTCGCTTAATTAGTTCAAAAAAAAAAAGAGAATATATTTGGATTAAACCTTAACTCCAAAGTAAAGAAATGATAATCGGAGATTTTGTTTCAATAAAAATGTTACCCCTTATTTTTCGCATTCATTTCTTCTATAGAAATGACAAAAAAAAAAAATGGTTTGAGCATCAGGAAGAGAGAGAAAATGAATAATACTACCTCTTCAAGCATTGCAAGTAGCTTAGTTTTCCTCTTCTGCAATTCAATAAGTTCAAGTGATTGTAGAGATTTGTTCCTTGAAGAAGAAGAACTCCCACCACTTCCATTTTCATTCTCAGCACTTTCCCATTGATTATTGTTGGCGGTCTTAGCTTTTGCCTTGGGGGGATCTATTTGCTTCGTCCCGAGATTGCAAAACTCATTCAACAACTCTTGTGCAGGACCCAAATACTTACAACTCCTTAACTGAAACTGTACTTGTTGGAAATTCCCATCTTTTCCTCCTAAATAGCCATCTTGTATGATCATTTGTTGTTGAGGTATATATTCGGATTTACAGAAAAATAGCCCGTCTGATCTTACGTTCGATGAAATGAAATTCAAGTCATCATCTTTTGTGGTTGCGTCTTTGAGCTCGAAGGATTGTAAGCCAATACCCGAAGGATTGTTGGAGGAGAGAGAAAGAGAAAGCCCTTGACTAGGCCTTTCGTTGCCTTCGCAAGGGAAAACACACCTTACGGAGGACTCATGATCCTGCCATGTTGTGGGAGAGGAATCAGGTGTAACCATGAGGTGGTTGTCGCTTGGTATCGTGGTCTCGTACTCGGGTTGTTGATAGAAACCAGCCTTTGGATTGGAAGATGATGAAGGGTGAGGAGTGATTTTGTTGAAGAAGCCTTTCCACATGACTGTGTTAGCGTTGATCATGTCCACGTTTGAAGAGTTCAGATGGGTGTAGATCTCCGATGACGTTGGGTTGGGTTCGAAGGTAGTTTGGATTTGGTTGATGAGATTATTGTTGTTTGATAAAACATCTGAGTAACAAAACCCACTCTTTGTTGTTGATACTATGTTTCTTGACTTCTCTTGATCTCCACTTTCACTGGCCATATATTTCTTGATCAAACATAACTGCAAAGCATATAAATATTGAGATCAGAGAACATCCCGTCGAGAGAGAGAGAGAGAGAGAGAGGAGTTACCTAAAATAGAAGAGAGGATTATGGAATAATCTTAACGATCTCCTTAAGAGGAGGGTGTTGGCGTTTCAGTTTGATGGATGGTGGTTGTGGGGGTGGGGGAAGGAGGTGGATGAACAAATTTTGATAAGAGAGAGGGGAGTGTGAAGGGGTGTGGAGGGGGAGCCTCTCACCTTTTATCAGACTGCTCAAATAACCGAACCTAGTAAAGCAAAGAAAGCCAAACCTAGGAAATGGAAAAAAGAAAAAAATCAGATGTCTTCTCAGGAAGAAAAATAAAAATAAGGACCTGGCGACGATGATGATGACTTTCACCAGAGCTTCAGATTTTATGCCTCTCTCTCTCTCTCTCTCTCTCTCTCTCTCTCTCTCTCTCTCTATTTTTCTAGCTAAGTGGGTCAATGCACCCATGATATAAATACTTCCAAAATAGACTTCCCTAAAAAAATAAACAACCCCCAACAATAATTTCATAACCCCATCATTAAAAAATCTCCAAAATCAATTAAAATACGTATAAAAATAAAAAAAAAAAAAGAGAAAAAAACTTCGTGGGAAAGAAACATCCTTTGCTTTACAAAGTACTCTGAAACAGAATCAGAAACAACGGAGAAGGAAAAACAAAGAAGAAAAAAGATAATTTGGGGGGTGTGGTCCAATGGTATGCCACATAACAACAAGCCGCGACGTGACTTGTTCGTCTCATCAAACCAAGCTATAAGCTTAGAAAAAAAACAATAGAAATTAATAATTATATATTACCAAATCTAATTAACTTTATAAAATAATTGGAGGGTTTTTTTATAGATCTTAGGAAGGTGCACAAATCCGAATGAATTTTGTTCTCTCAAGTTGGGAGTTGTTTCCAGGCCTTTTCAGATTGTGTGTGTCTTCAATTTTAAAGAGGGAAAGATGGAGAGAGGATTGATGCCTGTGGATATGTAGTGAGAAAATATATTTTGCTAAAATTAGAGACTGGTGAGGACAAAAGATGAGGTGGTCCTAAGTTTCCAACTAAATTTTAATTAAACCCAACCCTACCCCTGTTCTTAAAAGTATTCTCTCTCTCTCTCTCTCTCAGGGACCAGTGTCAGTCCCAATCATGCAAATCTCCAAAACCACATTTTTGGGCCAGGTGACACTCACCTGACTCTACCATAGGACAGTGGCTTCCACGCCATACGGGAATGGGTAGGCTAGGGTTTGGGCCTAGACGAAAGGACTTTAATTTTTGTCCGATAAAGGTTGGTGTTCCTGGACCCCAAGCTTTCTCCGCCGCTTGCCCAATCTCTCTCTCTCTCTCTCCCCACCAACAAAAGGTGACGACATCAATCCCATTTTTGGCTTACTGAAACGGTGTTTTGAGCCATTTGGAGGGGGAGGGCGTGGTGATGGGTGGAAGTACGTCTGCCGGGGCATGCTACAGAGTTTTGGTACTTCATCGATTCTTTTCTTTTAGGTGGGTACATTTTTTTTTCAAAGTAAAATGAAGCCGCCAAAAAAGCGGGGCCTGGAAGTTTTCAACGACAGTAAATGATATGGTGTGGGAATTTTTTTTTATTTGTTAAATTTTGATGTCTAGGGACATTTTTGGGTAATTGTGCATTGAACAGTTTAGGATTTATGTCGCAGCATAGAGTGGTGCAACCTTTGGTTCCACAGGGGTCGGACCCTTCTGTATGGGCTAATAGATCCCCACGCCCTCACCCAAAAGAAAAAGAAACAAAAAAAGGGGAGCTTTGTAGTGGGTGTTGACCAGAATTTGATTACGAGGAAAAGTCTTTTTGTAAGTCAAGTGGATGATCTTAATTTGTAGTTTTGGTGTTGAATTGGCTCTTGAATTTCCAAGTCCACGATTTAATTAAAATAAGGACCCAATGGTACAATGCCTGCAACAACTCCTACGATGGCCATTGTTTTCCAATGCAATGTCCTCAGAATTTTCTAGTATCCACTGATACTTAGGGGGATCATAACCTTTGAATGGTAATTAAAACAAATCTTAAAAACTTTAAATTTTATTATGAAAAAATAAAAAAAAAGTTTGAATAGTTTTTTTTTTTCTTTTTTGCCATGGAATATTTTCTCACAAATGATATCTGGATTTATACTCCAACTATTTTAGTCCGAATTATAGTCAAACCCCTTTTCGGAGGTAAATTCTTTAAATATAATTTTTTCATTTTCAAAATTTAAATATGAATTTTGATTAAAAAATTTAAGTTTTCTCTTACTAAACCAAACCAATCGTTGTTTGTCGGTAGAAGATTTGAAGAGTTATTTATTCATTCCGATTAACATTCCATGCACCGTTCCCATGAATACTAATAACTTACAACTCTCTCTCAATTCGTATTAACAATCTTCTATATGGTGCCCTATTTCTCTTACTATAGGAGCGAGATATATTGGCATTTTTAGGCATTAGTATATTTCATAAAAACCATTAAGACGCCCCGCCAAGAAACTTTATTCCCAAATGGTAGGCCATATCTGTTCCCTTCTTAATTCTTATGCCTAATAATTTCCACATAGCTCCAAACGTGGTACAAAAAACTGGCCTCCTTTTTTTTTTTGTTTTAATGGCCGTTAAAACTTAAAACCCAATATTCCTCACTTTCCCATTATCAATTTCTTCGCCCAAGCATTTTGGACTCCAACGAACTGTCGAGGTCTTGTGGATTCTTCTTTTCATATTGCTTCCTCCCCAACCCCTATCTCACAAACTCATCTATCAAATTTATACGGTCTTGATTACTTTTATTCATCACTAATACTATTTTTATCACATATCATTAACATTTAAAAACAACAAAAATTCTAAGTAGTTTGAAAACAGATTGAATCGATCATATATATATATATATATATATATATATATATATATATATATATATATATATATATATATATATATATATATATATCAGATAAAAAATTTATTTTATCCCAACTCATATTTAAATTTTTCGAAAAAAAAAATTAAGCATCTTATTACTTTGATACTTGGTTACGCCATGTTCAATTATTTTGGACATTAATTTTTTAGTTAAAATAATATTACTTTCTCCAAAATTAGTCCTTTGTTGATTTTTATTGTACCCAAATCTTGAGAGCAATTAAGGGACAAAGAGGGGACCTAATTTAAAAGAGTTTGTTTAAAAATGAGTGTGTGAAAGCGAGAGAATGAATCTTAATGTGTATCCAAAACTCACTAGTGAAGCCAAGAAAAGCTGTCTTTGTGCTATGCTTTGCGTGGAAACTAATTGAATTCCACAAATACCAACTTGGTATCACTTGTGGCACTTGCTAAAGTCATTTTCTTTAGAATTATTGGGCAGTTCCCACACAAAGTAGATCATGTTGAATATCTTATAGTAAACAAAGAGAGCCAAATCCATGGTGATGACTTTGCAATCTTGGACTATCTATTTATCATATATATATAAAAAAAAGTTCCCCAAAATGTTATCTAAAATTGCCATATTTTCCCAAACCCCACCAAAGAAGATATTCTAAACTCATAGACTTTTAAACAAAAGGGTTATAACTTGTTTTATAAATAATCATATAATACTCATCAAGATGCTTAATGGAACGATGCAGATGTATTGTTGGATAAAATCCGGTGGGAGGTAAAAGGGTCAAAGAAAATGACATTTTTTACACTTTTTACTTTATTTTTCAAGCATACCATCATCACCTTTTTTATGATCTCGCAGGTTCACATTATCAAAAAACAACCTTGGAAACCAATCACAGAAAAGATTACGTTAAATGGGTATGACCTAAATTATTACTCTTCATGCTTACTATGGAACAGCTCATATAGGAAACAACAATAATAATAATAATATTGAAAAGAAATTATTTAATGGGCATGACATAACCAATCTAAAAAAGGCCGAAAAGAGTAATTGATTTGACAAATATTTACATACCCTACGGATTTTAAATTTAAATTTGTTCATTTATGTGTGTGTGTGTGTGTGTGTGTGTGTGTGTGTGTGTGTGTGTGAGAGAGAGAGAGAGAGAGAGAGAGAGAGAGAGAGAGAGAATGACCGGTGGAATCAATATTCTGGGAGTGGGAACAATCTGATAATGTGGAAAGGTTTGAAACTTTTTTGAAATGGAGAGGTTAAAGTATTATGTACATTTTTGACTTAAAAAAAGAGTGTGAAAAAATGACTATTGTTGGGATGTGTGGAGCCATTCCTCAATAGTGTGGGATTTTTGTCAACTTGCCCTTGAAATATTTGCATCCGTTCGTCTCGTGAATCAACCAGGCTGCGTGTATTTGAGCCCAAAAGTGTCTCCTTTTCATACTCTTCCAAACCTAAAATGATTTCAACTCCATCATGAAAAAATTTACCATTTCATTTTCAGTTTAAAATTCTGGGATTTGCTATACATGGCAGATAAATAAAATTTTGGTTTTGCTAAATTTTACTTAATGATAAAAGATTGATTATTGTTGTTATTGTTGTTATTGTTGTTGTACGCCTATCTAATTTTACTTTTCAATTACCAATTTATTTAAGAAAATTAAAAATAATTAAGTAAATAATATATTTACAAACGAAATCCATATTTTATTTTGTTATCGCAAACATAGGAATTTAGTTGAATTTTAGATTTTAATTTATATTACAAAATAAAATACAATATGTGAAGGGTAGAAGATGTGGAGAGATAAAAATTTTTGGGAAATAAATAACATTGTGCACAATTTTAGCGATATTTTTAAAAACCTCTTGAGTAATATTTAAAAAAATTTTAATAACATTTACCGATATTCGGTGGATCAGTTTTTAAATTCATACATTGATAAATATTTTTTTCCTTAAAATTTTAGGGTATACTAAACTGTGTTGAAAGTAAATTAAGTAGCCTAGACATGGTAATATGAGATTTATGTGGGGCCTAACATTATTGGAATATAGAAGTTTCTAAAATAATTAGTTGGAAACCAATACTTAGTTGTTCCAATGGAAAAAGCAAGCATGCTTTGCTACAAGTTGCAAGAATTAATTCAATGCAAAAAATTCACAAATTTCTTTTGTAATTCAAAAAAACCCTAGAAAATTTTGGGATCTCAAGTGAAGCTTTTTATATTCATATGGCCCCTTCAATTAATGGCCACACCAAGGATAGCTGGGGCCTCCCACACCTCCACCACCCAAAATTCAAAAGGCAAACAAAATCAAATAGGACCATCCATGCATTATGCATATCGACTTGATGAGGCAATAGGTCCCCATCTTGGTCTCTTTCATCACAATTTGTTTTTTCTTTATGCTAATAAAATATTTTTTTATTCAATAGAAAACTCGTGATCAAAGACTATACAATGAGAGTACGATCAATAGATATTGTAGTTCTTTCCTCTAGGGTTTTGCAGACTCAACTACATAGATCAGTCCCTCTTGGGAAAACTCAGATTAGGCGAGGTTGAGGCGATGAGGATTTGGAGTCTATCCTATTAAAAAAAAAAAAGAAGCAAATATGGAGTCATTCATGATTGTAACAAAACCTAATATGAATTTTAGGTAATTGGCTTAATAAATGATTTTTGCATTTTGGCTATATATTCTATTTATTTGTTTTCATCTGGGCTTGGCTTATAAGTAATTGTAGTATAGAGAAAGACGGGGGCAATGATGGTGGAAAAGGCATGACTTGGTAAAAAGTTAAAAAATCTGAGACTGAGGACTAAAGTGATTCAGATGTAAGAAATCGAGTGGCTGAACACCAGAAGGGGCAGAGAGAGTTTCTGTTTTAAGATATTTTTACAGTTCCAATGTCTTCAGGTAGCTGCTGTAGACTAGCTCTTAGCCTGGACAAAACTTCTTAGGTGCTTACGCATGGACACAAGACTTTCAGTTCAGCAGAACATCTTCTGCTGGCTGTGTGCCCTACAGTGTGGACCCCTACCCTACTCTCCTGCTTCTGGGACCCCTCTATTCTTCATTTTTCTGTAATTATCAATATTTATGAAAAAAGGTTTTTTGGGATTATTACTGGTTCCTCTCTCTCTCTCTCTCTCTCTCTCTCTCTCTCTCTCTCTCTCTCTCTCTCTCTCTCTCTATTCTTGGCTCGGCTATCATGAACATATAAATATAAATTTTGAGAACAGATCGCTTATGGCTTCTCTATGTGGATCTCTGACCTTTGAAGACTTATTAGCTAAACCATTGATAACCCTTCATGGATCTTTATTTCCATTAGTGTGAAAATGTAGCAGACAACCATTTTTGATAAAACAAAGGACCACAAATCAAGATTTCCAGCGCTTTAGCAAACATTAATCCCCTCTAATTTCTTTGTGGTTGTTGACCAAACAAATGGACAACGATTGAGCAACTGATTAGTGATTTAACAACAGGTCCCCTCTCCAACATCTTTCATGTGGTGTGGACTTGTATTCACTAGACATGGTATTTAGGGTATGTGCACCGACATTTTACCCTATTTATACGGCGCAGTTCTTTCTTACTTCAACAACACATACAACTTAGACTTTTTCGAATGACTTTAAGAGCATGCTTGGACGGTATCCAAAAAATTTGGAGAAAGGCTTCAACCCTTTGCACGCTTTTCCTCCCCCCTCCCCCCCGCCCCAAGCCAACTAAAACGAAGGATTAGTTTTTCCAAGATTCTAAATCACAAAGCCGCCTTTTTCAACACACGAATGGTCTCACCTTGGAAAGATCTTGATGTGGAGAATTGCTACACCTAGCTAGCAAGACTTTTCTAACATGAAAATTCTATGCTAAAATCTTTTCTTAGGAAGAAAATTGCGACTTAAGGTCCTCCTGTGGGGCTTCCTCAAAAATAATAATAAAAAAAGATGGGCTACGAAAAAAAATGTGGTCCAAACATAAACCTTTTTTTTTTTCCAATTTGAACTATTAATAGACTTTACCCCCACCAATATTAACATCATTTAGAATCTCATGCTCAGGTGACAAAATGTTGATGATTGAGAGTTTCTACAATTATCCAAATAAAAGACAACAAAAATGGTGTAAGCCAGAAAAAGGTTTGAGCTCTATGATACTAAGAGAAACCACCATGTCTGAACTAGCAGCAAATCCTAATACTTACAAGGTTAACGCGTATTAGTATGCCTTACATTCTCAAATTTTAATTGGCTCACGCATATTATGCTTTCATACATTAGTGAAGGACAATTATTCCATCAAAAAAGAAAAATCATACATTAAAATTGTATGATTCTTAGAACAACGTTGCTCAATATGCAATATATTGAAGTACACGGACAAGACTAGAGTCAATGCAAATGACAAAAACAATCTGTGGAAATAAATCATTCATTTTTTGTCACACCTAAAACTCTGTGTGCTAAAAATCTGCGTACACACTGCTTTAGCTGATTAATAAACTAAACCCCACGTATACTACAATAGAATAGACATTATTGGTGAAGTTTCTTAAGAGACATCTCTACCTTTGCCATTGGATGATTGATCAGAATTATATTAATAGTTATAAAAGAAAAGTTGCAAGAAAGCAACCTTAACATTTCTTTTCTGTAATTTAAGGTTTTAACATAAGATTGTCCCTCAATTTATTGGGGGTGGGTGGTGACTTCTTAGGGCAAAATATTTGGTAAGGTAGTGAAGGGGAAGTAAAACAAACAACCCTCAATTTTTAATCCTGAATTCATGACCCATTTGGATAAGATCTAAAATAATCTCACGTGATTTTGAAATGAAGAGAATGTACCATGCATATGGTGACAGATGAAGCATTTGGCTAAAAATCAACACAGGAGTGAAAGACATGGAAAATTTTTCTATGAATTTATCAGGAAAAAAATTGAAAAAAGGGGTATCTTAATGGTGTTTTTGTTCAATAAGTTTAAACAAAAAAATGATACCCTTATTAAACTCTCTCCCATTCACAGTAAAAATAATGATGATGATAAGGAAGTACAGACAAAGAGTGGAGAAAACATTCTTTAAAAAAAAAAAGTACCATGTCTCAAATTTGACATAATCTTAATGGACATTATTCAGGTACATAGATTCCCACTCTGCATTTCTTAAAGAAATGAAACAACTCGGTCTAAAACCATGATCAAAATCCTATGGTGGAAACATGAGATATTCAAATGGATGCCATTTGCTCACTCACCTTTGGTTCAGATTATACCCTCACACAGTCCTTGTTACTCAGGTTTCAATAATGAGCTTATATTATTTGAGAATCTCTACTGACCCTCAACATAAAGTACTCGAATATGCATAGCAAATGAGTTTTTAGATTCTTTCAGTGAACAATTTCCTATATAAGGAAGGTACACAAATAACATGTTTGTGATCTTCGTCAATTCATATCAAAATATAAAATTAAAAATTTATATAAAGGGAAAATAAAATGTATTTGAGTTATAATTTCAAGAGGGAGCGTTATAACTTCGGAGAAAATAAATAATATTTGAAATTAAATATATAATTTTTTTTAAAAAAAATTTAGGAGCAGCTGCTCTCTTTGTTTGCCGGAGTCAAACACATGCTGCCATTTGGCTTCTGGTTCTGCTTCTTCCCGTGTGTGTGTGAATCATCATGTATCTGCACTCATGTGCAACCCAAAACTTTTGCTGCTGAGCAAATTGTGCGATTAAAGGGCACACGTAAAGATGTAGATACTATTAATTATCATCATAGAGATGGATAAAGACAACTTACCAATTAATTGCCAACTAACCACACTGACCTAAAGACCTAGTCAGAAATGAATAATAGAATTCTAGGTTAAAGTATGTGCTTTTGATTGGTTGCATAAGTAAAACAAACATCAAAATATCTACAATTGTCGACTTGAGTCAAATAAACAAATCATAGAATCGCTCTAATCAGCAAAAGGGTAGAGTAAGTCCATGTGGTAGGTGAAGGAAGGTTAGCATAAAAATATCACTAGATTGTGGGTCAAACTCACATTTTGAAACAATCAAGAGGATAAGTTATGGACAATAGGAGGCAATTCAGAATAATGTCTGCAAAATGTGTACTTTGATACAACAAGCTGCTCCTAATAGAAACTATACCCTTTTGTCAGAGACATAATTCAAGAGATATAGAGAGAAGAAAACAATTGTTTATGGTATTAGGGAAGTTATATGGGCTGTTGGGGGCTGACCTGTGAAGTCCCCAAGTGACCATATCATAAGCTAGAATGGAATATTCAACCGCTTTAATAGGAAGATGAGGATGATGAGGTTGGGATGTTCTTTTGCAGCATAAATTATGGTCGTACAATGAAAGATCATGCTTTCCAGATTATCTGATTTTGACATAGGTGACCCTAAGGAATTGGTGGAGAGAGAGGTAAGTCGAGCACCCCAATAGTTTTCACAACCACCAATTTATTGGGACCAATTCCATTTCTAGAGAGCGTTTATACCCTGAGAAGGACACGTCCAAAATGTTTATGGCATGTGAATTCGGGCTTTTATTAAAAAGCCCCACTGCTCCGGTCCTATCTTATAGAACTGCCATTCTTTTCTTTGTCACTGCACCGAAGCAGGGGAAAAGGCAAAAAGAAAAGGTCCATGATTGCCACGGCGATTGATTATTCTTAGGGGTCACTAATTTTTGTGGTCCAATTCCTTCCTCACTAGCCTCTATACACCAACCCTACCGCATACCAAGTACATACATAACATACATGCACACTACATGTATATATAGCAGCATAGTGATGCAGATATGCAGATCTGCAGATATCCACTTGAAGTTCTAAGTGTACAATAAACTGTGAATTCCGAACTAATGCCTGCTAGAAGTCCTTGTGTGGCTGGAAGCCCATGTTCTCTCTTAGTCGCACTAAATGACTTTTCTAAGTTCAGACTTAGACTAACCACAGATAGCCTTCGAATGGACAAGCTCAAACTTGGGCCCAATTCAGAGAAGACAGGCCTTTAACATGTGCCCAACTCGCAACAGACATCCAATACTCCGGCCTTAAGGTCAGTAGCTATATTCTTTTTTTTTTTTTTTTGGTACCAGCGGTAGCTATGTTCATAGGTCACCGTAACAACCTAAGACTAACCAACTAAAACTAACTAACGTATCATTGGTCTAGTAGAAAGAACACTAACATCTCACACTAAGAACTAAAATTCGAGTCTTAGTAATAACAAAAATGACGTTGAGAGAGCTTTCTTCTAATTGGGACCCGACAGCAGTTCGACCGAAATTAGTCGGAGTAAAGTGTTGGATACTCGACGGTGGACCAAATCCAGAGGATAAAAAAAAGAAAAAATAACAACCTAAGACTACTAAGCCATGCAAATAGCCAATTCTTTGGTACAGAGAATTAAGCAGCCAAGTTGACAAATGTCCCACTCGACAGGACACAATAGAAACCTTCAGCACAGCCCTAGTCCGCCATTAAAAGATACATTTGAAGACCATGAATGAAATTCGAATATTCGAACTCATCTCCACGTGCATAAGACACTGTATTCATCATAAATTTCAACAAGACTACAGATGGTCCCCATTTCAATTTGCTTGACAGCCCCATCAAATAAAATTCTAGCCGCACACCACAATTAAAAGACAAGAAATTCTGCGTCCAGACCTTGACTACATATTGCATGACTTATCGTTGAGCTGGGGCAGCTCTTTGTTAGCACACGAGGCCACCTACACCAAACACTTGGTTGGGAACTCCGTCATGGGTATACAGAGATGATGACTTAAAAGACAAGTCTCACTAATTTTCTGCCAATTTTATAAAACTTTAAAGCAATGGCAACCCTCCCTCTTGCATGCTCCCCGTCCAAATCTCTCTCAGTTACATGCCAGAAACAGAAACTGCTTACTTCTAACTACATAAAATGCTGCGAGGACATGCTTGGTTTTCAAAAAGTGACCGTCAAAACTACGAGTAATGGGTCAGTAAGTTTCGAAGAGAAGAATTCTGTTATTAAGTCAGTTCCAGCCCTGCCACCAAGGCCTCGCAGGATAATTCTAATTCGACATGGAGAGAGCGAAGGTAATGTTGATGAGACTGTTTATACCAGGACTGCTGATCCAAAGATTGGGCTTACAAAAAAGGGGATAGTCGAAGCAGAGGAATGTGGGAGGAGTATTAGGGAGATGATTGAAAAAGATGGTGCAGATGATTGGAAGATTTATTTTTATGTGTCACCGTACAGAAGGACACTTGAAACACTACAAGCACTAGGTAGAGCATTCGAGCGCTCAAGAATTGCTGGTGTGAGGGAAGAACCTCGTTTAAGAGAGCAAGATTTTGGTATGTACCTACAATGACCTACTTTGACCAAAACAACAGATTCTTTCTTATTGAATATAGAAAGCATGTTTAAGCTAATACAAGATGTTAAAACCTCCGAGAGTAGTCATGTCTCAACAATTATTCAAGCTGGAACAAAGCACTATAGTGTGCTGGATTCATCAGAATAACGTAATAAGAATCGGTTCTTTATTACCAGGTAACTTTCAGGACAGAGAGAAAATGAGAGTTGAGAAAGCCATTCGTCTTCGCTATGGTCGTTTCTTCTACCGGTTTCCTGATGGGGAATCTGCCGCAGATGTCTATGACAGAATAACAGGTGATGTTAGGAGGCTTTCATCAACCTTTTTTAAATTTCATTGCACGTTTCAAATACTTAACAGATGCTGGTGTGGCAGGATTCCGAGAAACTCTCAAGGCAGATATTGATATTGGACGCTTTCAACCACCTAATGCCAGAAATCCAAATATGAACATAGTGATAGTGTCGCATGGTCTAACATTGAGGGTGTTCCTAATGAGGTGGTACAAATGGACGGTGGATCAGTTTGAAAGACTCAACAATTTGGGCAATGGGAAAATGATAGTCATGGAAAGGGGCTATGGAGGAAGGTAATCCCATAACTCAAGTTTGAAGTGCATATTGAGGTTAATATATATCTGAGAGAATAGCTCACAGTCACAAGGCATAGAAGTTTAAAGCAATCCCCCATGCAGATATTTATATTTTGAAGCTCAATTGTATGGCATGTAAACATCCAAATCCTAATTTACTCATATAGGCAAATTGATCGAACTAATGCCAGAGACCTTCCATAAGCAGGAAGCAAATGAATAATTTACCCAGTTAACACCAAAGAGGAAAGTGTTGAAACATTGACATGGAACACACACAACTAGGGCTTTTAAGGTCAAGAATCTACGGAAAAGGCTACATCTAAGGGACAGAAAATATTAAGTAAGATCAAAATAACAAACAGAAGACTTGATGCCAATATATACTCTTACGAGGAGCTTGAAATTCAACTAAACACGGTGTGGTATTCAGAAGGTGGAACTTCAAATATTCTGCAAACCATACAATATCACACGTCCATACCCTACAGCAAGCAAGGTCTTTGCAAGATTTAGATTGGCCCAATGAAGTGGAAATGGATACTTTTCTTGCGCAAAGCCCTAAGCATGCATCATTAATTCCATCAGACAACCACCTTTACAAAAGACAATTTAGAAGAATAAAGGAATACCTAACAGTGAAGAATCCTAATATTCTAAGGAAGGTTTGGCTCAAAACAAGAAAAACATTACTTAGTATATAAGCTTTAAACACAACCCCACCATGTTGACAATGCTTGTTTCTTCCAGCATTTCCAAATCTCTTGAAACAAGGATTTGATTTGTCAGGAATTGATTCGGATGTTACATTCTTCCCATTGCACTTGTGCACACTGTCAACAGGTACAGCTTATTAATGCATCACACTGACAGTGAACTAAGAGACTTTGGTTTGACAGATGAAATGCTGACCGATCAGGAATGGTAAGAATTCTCTACACTATGCAATTCCTAACAATGAAGCAAGCAGCAAGTTCCTTGTTATGCTCATAAATGCTCACATTTCTGGTTCCAAATTCAGGCAAAAGTTCGCACGACCAGGTGAACTTAATTATAATTGCTTGATTACTGGTCCATCTTTCTTCACCCACTTTGATGGCTGAGCACAAAAATATCTGAGAAGAGTTCAGATGATGAAATTCCAGCTTGTAACCACATATATTCGGAGGCCAAGATCTGGATATCTACATAATTCTGGCATTCCTGCTTGAGGTCAACAGGATACATTCCCTTGGTCCAATATATATTGCATATACAAAAAAGGAGTCACAATAAAATGACAACGAACAAGGAAGACATTTTTTTTATGAAAGTACACCAATGGTCATTTTAACCTAAACTACAAACAGGAGGACTTCATTTTGATTTTTGGATTATCCAGAAGCGTATTGTCATATTAAGTGCAAAAGTGCAAAATCCACTTCAAGAATGATAAAACCAAGTGTCTTGGGTCATTGCTCATCTGATGGATCAACATATAGTTGCCAATGAAATTTCTCATAATATTCGAAACTACATCATGAGCATATGTATAATGACCTAGGTTCAACTTGACTAGTGGAAGATTACAAGAAATATAATTTCATAAATGAGATCACAAAATCAAATATCACAAATCTCACACAATAGAAGAAACAGACGAGGCATACCATATTTGAGAATTGCATCATGGACCACCTGGAGTACCACCCCAGCAGATCCAACCAACATCGTTCCTTGGCAGACCTACAAAATTAAAACAGAGTGATATTTTTATTCATATAATGTCCAAACAAGATTGTGAAAGCTTATAAGTAGGGTGTATGAAACAGGACGGATACCTAGCGTGATATGGGCATTTAGATTCCGGTATTGTTGTCTCATTAGAAGTCGTAGATAAGTAGAGGAATCCAAATAAAATATTCAACAGCAAAATAGATTTTGAGTGGCTTGTCTCTTCTCAAGCTAGGTTTGCTGGTTCCTTCTGAATACACAGTTAAATCAATATTTGTAAGTAGCAAGCAAAACAGAAGTCATTGGAGGCATGTATCTTTTAATTTACCTCACGATCCCAATTCCCATACTTTCTAAATCCCTGTGCACTCAAAGCAACCATGTAGAAAAGAAGACGAAGCATAGAGGTCTTCGTAAATCAATGGGTAAAACATTGGCCATAGCCGCGTTTGCACTGGGCAAGCAGAAGCTTGAGTCATCACAGGAACAGAGTTAAGTACATGCAGTCTGCACTTGCAAGGCAAATGCATATGGATGCACAGATTACACAAACGGTTCACACTCGATCAGACGTACAGATTTTAACTAAAAAATGGAGATTCCATTGATCGGGTAAATATAAAAAGGCCCTCCATAGAGGTTACATCACCAGGCTTGGCCTAGAGAAAATATTTAGGAGAAGCAAAAATAAAAGTCAAAAGAACAGTCCAGAAGCAAACAGGAAATATCACCAAAAATGAAACAAGAAAATCATAATGCAGGTGTGTCTACCCTACCAACAAAGAACTTTATGATGATGAAAAACTCCTGCTGATTGGAGGAAAAAATCATCAGGTCCAACACTTATGTGACTACATGCAGATGCACCCAACAAGACAAAAAAACAACTCTGGGCGCATAGAAGTTATGATGGTCTTCTTCTTCTAGCTGCTACATCTTCATCGAATTCCCGGTTTCCAAATGACCCATCACTGTTGCTATGTTTTCCATCTCGACTATAAAAACCAGGGCCTTTCTCATCCCTAGATCTCCTTTGAAAATCACCAAGCCGGCCATCAAGGCCCCTGTTGTAGCCCTTAGGGCTCCCTCTTCCTTGGAAATCAGGGGCATCCTTGTTATGAGAATTTTGAGATGCAAAATCATCTTCTGTGTTGTAACGTATTCGCTTCACTGCCCCATACATATCATAACGTCTTACAGGAGGAAGTCCATACCTGAACTCGTTTCTCCTTCTGTCATCCTCAGTTTCTTCATACCTAGTTCCTCTACCAACTCCTTCCATATCGGAGTACCTTCCAGGATGCATGGGTCTATAGTACTCCGTCAGTTTCATTTTACGTGGGGAATCCACCAGATCAAACCTCTCACTACGCAAGCAGACCCTCCCTGGTGATCTCCTGTTTAAGACTCGGTACCGAGGCTTGTAACCATGTCCCCTGAATTGAACCACTCCATCCTTCCTATCATCAATCCATCTAGGATCATAAGGTGGAGAACCACGACGACTTTGCATCGATACAAAACTTGCACTATGATCTGGAACAAATCCAGTTCGGTGATGAGGAGACCTCATCCGCCTCATTTTAACTTCGGGTCTGAAGTTAGGAGATCTACTCCGATGTCTAACATATGGATTCCCACAAAAGCCAGGCCCATTTCTTCCCCTTCGAGATGACCACAAAATGGGAGACCGACTTCTGGACCGGGACAGCGACCTAAAGCGCGATCGAGGCAACTGAGGATCACCTTTTCTATCGGCAGTGGAAAAGATTCTATCTCTCCTTGGCACAAAATGTGGACGGTTAAATGAAGCCTCAATGCTTTCATCACCAACTTGTTCATGGCATCTTCCACGCAACCCCCTATTATCGACTTGTGAACTGTATTTTGCGGCCCGACCGTGGGCAGCAATAGCAAACCTATCTGCACTCATCTCTCCTGATGACCACAAACTGGAATGCTTTCCAAATGGCTCATCCCTCTCTGCTGGTGAATCACTTCTTCTAACAGGCCGATGCACACTGCTTGAAAGGCCATTCTCATTTTGTCTAACAGCGCGGCTAGTTGGACCCAAGCTACTTCCTTTAACAATTGCACGTTCAGATGTCACAAGACCATGATCTTCTAGCTTTGCATCAGTAGTAGTAGAATCATTTTCAGGGACAGGATGGAGGAAAGCCTCCTGACCATTGAAAGTAGGCAAACGATGATTTTTCAGTTTTCTGTCATCCTCTGAAGAATTAGGCCGTTGATCATCTTTGTGACCTCTCTTGTGATTGTGCATAGCAAACCTGACGGTGTCAGATTTTCCAGACACGCTCTCCCGTTTAACCAGAGAATCTTTACTGTCAGGATCACTTGATCTGAAAAGGGTCAGAAAAGAAAGGAAACAAATAAATGGAATTTTCTGCACAAACAATGAAAAAACAATTAACAAAATTTTACATTGAAGTAACAAATTGTACCTCCTCATTATAAAGAGGTTTTGCTTTTGAAGAATTGCATCATCGCGTTCTGATCCTTCAATCCGTGACAGAAAGCGCCCCCTGCACAGTCTTGAACCAGTTAGCCTCTCACCATTTTCATTAACAACCAGCTCACTACCTTCACGACCTAGAATCTTCCCGCTAGCACCATCTCTCAGATCATCATCTGTATCTGATGAACATTTATGCACTCCCCGCAATCGACCCCAGCCGGAAGCTTTTGCATCAACGTCATCTCTAACCATGTTAGCATTTCCAACATACATATTAGCAAACTCTGCAGTGTCATCTTTCAGTGGAAGCTGAACCCTCAAGTATGTTTGACTAGATTTCATAAAGCTGTCAGCTTCAGAATCAACATCTTTGACGTCAACAGAAGGCTGTTTTTGATGTTCTTCTTTTACCACTCCTGAGAAATGGCCACTTGAAGCATCAAAGCCATATGATTCTTTGTTGTCTGACCCATAATCCACTTGCTCAGCTTCTCTAACCTCCACATCATAATAATCCCAAGTATGGTGTATAGACTCCCTGAATTCCCCATCTTCATAAGGAGAATCATATCCATCCTGAATCTCGGTCATTTCTTTGCTTCCGGCTAAGACACTGGGGCCATCTTGAGAAACACCCAACAAATAGCTGTCCTCAAAAGGTCCACTTAAATCCACCAGCAAATGGTTGTCCTCAAAAGGTTCACTTAAATCCACCCTATCAGAATCATTTATATCAGTGTATTTTAAGGCATCTCGAGAGCTATGTTCACAGGGAGCATCCAACAAGTTTGTATGGTTTTCAATAGTTTTTTGAACGCATTCCACAGTGTCATCATGCATATCTGCAGCAGCTTCTGCATCAGTTTCTTGAACAGAAACTCCTGGATCTTCAATCACCCTATCCAAAATGATGGTTGACTCATCTACAAGTAAAGGACCAGGAGCAGGTTGGTCCTTGCATAGAGGAGGCGACTGCTGAATTTGTGTACCATCTGAATTTAAAATGAGGTGCGCTATAACAGCATCAGTAGGTGCAGGACTTGATGATCGATTGTCTTCCTCGTGAACCATCTCTGTCCCAGAAGCATTCCCATTTTGACATTCGGTAGAAATTGTACTGAAACCCTTACCATCGCCAGCTTGGATAAGTGTATCATCTCCAATCTGAAGATTCTCAGTCACACAAGTAACCTCTGAGAATGCTTTCGGCTGCAGGGAAGCATCCTGCTTCTCAGTTTCCTCCAACTGGGCGACAACAACACATTTATCAGCATCTTTTATAAGGGTAGTGGCACAGTTCCCGTTATCAATACATGTCTCGGCAAGAAAATCACCAGAGGGAGAACTAAATGAGCCCTTGCCAGCATTTTGATCAGAAGAACATGCCTCAGGTGTTCCTGAAGAAGCATTAATCACATCCATGTTTACAGCATCCTTATCAGCAGAAGCAGAAGTTGAAGGTTCTACAGGATTATCAGCTGGATCAGAAATAGCAGCACCAAAGGAGGCATCACTTTTGGAGCATCCGTCCACTTCAAATTTCCCCTCCTCAAACTCTTGAGTCTCCAATGTTCTCACGCCTACAGATAGCTGCATGTTTTCAGTATCACATATTGTATCTCCAGATTCCTTCGGGGTTTCATGGCCTTCTCTCCTTTCTCTTTTATCATCACCCTGGCCTATCTTGGCACCATCAATTGTTCCATCAACAACAATCTTCTCAGAATCCAAATACCCAGAGAAAGGATGCTCCCATGCATCCATCTCAGTATTCAAGTCCCAGTGCAACCTTTCATCTCGCAAAGATAACTCGTCTCTTCTTGCTGCCCTACCATCCCTGTCACCTAAACAAACCGGTGAAACCACTACAGAACTATCTTGCAAGTCCATATCATTTTGAGGCAAGACACCTCGAAAGTTGTTTACCCCAGAGGTCACAAGTTCTTCTCCAGGAATTGTGGAGACGCAGGAGGCAGTTCCTTCATTAGAAGTTTCTGCCAAGTTTATAAAATCTCCCTTGGGCAATGCCTTTGACAAAGAACATGATCCATCATTTGTCAGAACTTCATGAGGACCTCCGTTGGAAAAAGAATCTCGAAGCCTGTGACCCTCCTCAACACAACCTACATCTTCTTCCATGCTACTACTACATGCAGCAGCTGCGAGTATTGAAATGCCAGAGAAATCTTCACCATCTCCAAGCCTTTTATTTATTTCTAACAAATCCTTTCTTCCAACATCTGAATCCATATCCACAATTTGGCCCATGTCAACCGCAGAAGCAGAAGCACCAGCACCCAATGCTACATGTTTACAGCTCATCACTGAATTCATATGACGCAAAGAGCGCTTACCTGTAAGAAGCCTCGCTGCATCCTCCCTCCTTGAAGGAAGAGTTCTGCGTGGTGGAGATGGTGACCTGAACAAAAACCTCCTCTTTTTAATAGGCACATGTTCTGCCCTCTCACTGAAGCGGCACCCAAGAAGAGTTACCCCAAGCTGCAAAATGGAAAAGAAAATGACAGGTAAGTAAGATATACTGCAGGAATTATGCCTATCAGAGAAAAACCATTAACCTAAATTATATATTCATAAAAGAAACTGAAACAACCAATTGCTTGAAGAAGCTTAGCCTATATATTTTTGTGCTTATATTCAGATTTAACACTCTCCCATGGATATTGGCCCATGGTAACAGCGAAATTTTGAATGCGGTGAAAAGGTGTATATCAAGTTTTGAACTCAAGATCTCTTGTTCTGATGTGAAACAACCAAATGCTCCAAAAGCTTAAGCCAATGGACATGGTATATCTATGCATTTACATTCTAACAAAAATATGAAGTATAACCTTCTCAGATTCAGACACTGGCATGTCCAGACTTTCAAGATTGTCTTGTAAAAGTTCACTTTTCACTTCAGAGCTTTTGGCAACTGACTTTCTTGCCCGTCTTGATGCACTCCTGTTGCCTTTTGAAATACTCTTCCAGGTCAAACCAGAATTTATGAGGCTACTAAGCTCCAAGCCAACCGTGCTAAGCATGCTATGGGGTGAGGACCCTTGACCATCAACAAATGGTTTCCCACCACAAGATTTGCAGAATGCTGTTGCTGCTTTTTTGCGGCTTACCCCAGTGGCAGAGGCAGAACCCGAGGAACA
Source organism: Dillenia suffruticosa (assembly GCA_033439265.1). NCBI lineage: Eukaryota > Viridiplantae > Streptophyta > Magnoliopsida > Dilleniales > Dilleniaceae > Dillenia > Dillenia suffruticosa. The sequence continues at coordinate 16,573,922 of JAVTVX010000005.1, read as the reverse complement.
AGTACACAAGCGAATCTGCACCAATATAAACACTGCCCATTAAGACATTGACAGAGTTGAGATCTATATACATCACATGACATCTTTTTCAAAGAACAATGCACACCATTAAAAATGGCCCGTCATTAGCACAATGTTCAGGCAGGAAAAGAAGTCCAGAAGCTTTCAGACATCAAGGCATTCAAATATCTAGGCCTGTGAAACATCCAACAGTTCCGTTACACCGACAGCCAGTAGCATGAATATAATGTAGAAGTCAATAATCTAAGGAACAGTTATTGAGCGGAGAACCGACAATATTGTTCCATTTTATGGAGTGTTCCCCTAATCAAGTTCATCTTATTATGTCCTCAAGATAGAATAATAAGGTAAAGAGAAGACAACTGCAAATTATGAATCTCATAAAGCATGGCCTGCAATAACTCTTTTCAGGGCTGCCCACACAGTCCTCAGGGACAAGAAGAGCGTTTCCTTCACAAGCAATCAGGCAAGAAGAGGATATAGAAGTAGCAATTAACAATAAGTCAGATCCAAAACCCTATCTCACTCATGACAATAAATGTCATCGGCACAGGTTAGGGATGGAGAAAAATCACTCCAACGTCTTCAAGTCGAAAACCTTCTAAAACCCATGAAGAATGCAGTCGACATCTGCGAAGGAAACAAAAAATTGCAAGAAAAATCTATCCTCTATGGTTTGCCAACTAAGCAGATGAGCACAGAACCTGGAACTCCTCCTCAACTTTCAGGACATCAATGGTAGCAAATGAAGAGCACAGAGAGTCCATTAACAATTGAGGGTTGGTCATCCAAGGGTGACAATAAGAGAAAGCCCCAAGAGGGCAAAATCATCAATCAATCTTCCGAGTCAGAAATTGAAGCCGATGAAATCAACCCATCAAACAAGTATTGAACAACTCGTTGATAAGCTGTCCTCCTCACCCCAAACCCAACTACAGATGCACAAAATCGCGCTCTATCTTCCATCGATTCACAAAATCTTCCACTGTTTGGAGGAGTAATCTCATCAATTCTACAATCTTCAAACAAGTTCTGAGAACTCATATCGGAAAGTGAACTCTTCTCAAGTGCAAATCACACAGATCTTGAGAAAACCCTAGGGTTTCCACATCTTGACGAAGAACAAAAAAATCCTAAGCAAAAAGATAGAAGAAAAAAAGAGAGGAAAAAAAACACTTAAAAAGCCAGGGTTTCTCCAATACCTGTCTGTATATAACACAAAAACACCGATCGATCTCCTCCTTCCTTCTTCAAAGCCGCCACAGATTCAAACTTCACACAAACCACAAAACCAAAAACCCACTTCGCGAATCCAACAAACCACCGATGAACAAGCAACCGAAGACGAAGAAGAAGAAGATTCGATTCCACTACTTTGCCTTTGCCTTTGCTTCTCCGATTCAATTAATGCGATTCGTCTTCACCACTCTCTCTCTCTCTCTCATCCTTGCTGCTATTTCCTTCCACACATTCCTTTTCCAATACGCAACGCCGCGATCCCCTCTCCACTTTTTTACTCTCCTCTCTCTCAACAGTTTGTACAAGTATGAACGCAAAACGATTCTCCCTCACCACGTATTTATGCTAGAGTTCCTACCGATACTCTCCTCAGGTTTTTTCATTATGACGAAATTGCCCCTCCACTGACCAAAAAGTCAACACCGCACCGATGATGGCAGTGATGAGCGGGAGACTGCGATTTTGTGTCCAACTAATACCTCCATTTTCCACCGTAACCTTATTATAACACGAACCCTTACTCTAATTAACTAATTTTTATGAATAATCCCAATTAATTAATTAATGGCATCATTAGGGGGAAGCTTATGAGACCCTAATTACACTAAGACCCTCAAATCAAGACTTGATTTAGATATACTCAAAAGTTATTTTATTATATAATTAGTTTGCTATTCTCTCACGTCACCTGTTTCAAACATTATCTTTTTCTATTATATAGGGTCACGAAAATTATAAAATACACATATTCACGAAAATAAATATATATTTGAATAAAAATTTTTTTATCATAAATATTCTCACATGAATTTACATATTTTAAACATTATCAAAAAGTGACCGAAACGACCAATAATACTATCCGCCCCCAAATATTATCATCATAATATTCGCTATATTGAATAAATCATTTGCATTTTAATATTTTTTTTTAGTATTAGTGTAGTAATTAATTAATTTGTAAGCAATCGAAATATTTACTTACTTTATTTGATTTTGATTATACCATATAATATTTAGTATCAATTAGAAAGTAATAAATAAGTAAGTGTATCTCTTTATATCCTTTTTTTAGCCTCATATCTTCTTTTTTTTTTTCGGTGTCCTAAACATGTTAAAAAGATGTTAAATAAAAAATGTTCTATTTTCTCCCACTTTTATTAAGATTGAATTAGCTTAATCTTAAACCCAAATAAGTAAAAAAAATAAATAGATTAAATTTTGTGTGACATTGTATCTCAATGTATTACGTAATTTTATTTAAAATAATTTAAAATTATTCAAAATTTAAATTTTATTAAATATATTTTTATTTTTTTCCATATTACACAATGTGAAGCTTGTAAAAGACGGTTGTTTTTCTTTTTGATACATAGGAGGGAGTTAAATGTAAGATTTTTAAAGAAAGAGGGATTAACATCAATTAAATTATAGTTCATTGACATAAAAGACGGGTGTTAATCCACTATGTCGCGGACTCATTTGTAAATTTGAGCAAAATAGATGAAATATGATAGTTGACCCATTTTATTTTATTTTGTTCGAAAAAATACTATAAAATTTGTTATTGGCCTTCAATGGAACGGTATAATTTGTATATATAATTTTGAAAATTATAATTATAATAATATAAAATCAAATGCATGTTATAATTTGTCCAAAAGCAGTCATGATAACAACTAAGTATTTATACAAATTTTTAATATATAAATAATGGTGAAAACCAGAGTAATTTGCCATTTCAACCGGCTTGTAGAGTAGAGAGACAAGCGGTGAGTTTGACTAGACCTTTTTGCTATTGAAATTTCAGGGAAAATTAAAAAAATAATAATAATGGTGCATTCATATCCAAAATGCAAAAGCGATACCTCAGCTGTTGAAATTTCAAGGGTAAAGGCAAAGATATAATGTGAACACAAGCTGCAAGAAAGGGTTAGATGAAGATAAGGTTGCAGCACAAGCCACAGGCACTTGAAAAATAACTATTGATTTTTTTTTTATTATTATTTTTAATACCAGTATTCGGAATCATATTTTTATTAATTCAGTCAAAATATCTATGAATGTCCTATTTAAAGGACTATTTTTTTATTATAATTTTTTTTATTTTTAAATTTTAAATCTCTAGCTCAGCTAAGAGATCAAATGTCCCGTTCAACACCCCATCCCACCATAGATGGAAGTCATCGATAACAGGCGACCCCAAAACTTTCCCATTTTTTTTTATAACGGCTTGTTGGTCCAAAACTATGTTTGGACCATGTGGGATAATGTAAACCATAGAGTGGTGGTCCAGTCCAGAGAGAATAAGATCGGAACTGTTAAAAGAGCCTTTGGCTAGTGCCTAAAATGGGGGCTGTTAGGCTTAAAGGATGTCTCAAAAGAAGTGGAGGTAAAGGGAACTTTTGACAGAGAGAAACGCAAAAGCAGCACCGATTCACCAGAAAGACACTAGTATCAGATTCAATTTCAGATGTCTCTACCTTCATAAGAAAAATCTTGAAGTGTCACAACACAAGTCACTCAGAGAAGAATTAAGGCAATAACCCAATTCCTTGGTAGCAAATTGTAGTCATCTTTGTAAGGAAAGAGAACATGGAAACATCACGAATTTGTCACTTTGTTACATTGGCTGACAAAATAGCAAATATGTTCACCAATAATCCTCCTTTAAGCATTGAATGGAATTCATTTCTAACCCTAGAAAGCAGAGTGGTTGTCTCGACCCACAAGTATACTCCTGGGGTTGGCCAGTGTCAAATTCTAATAAGCACCGATCATTCTATGATTCTAATCTGACAAGCAACGGTGGTTGTACTAATATTCACATGAATAGCAGCAGATCCCTGACGGAAAAAGAAAAAAGAAGCCCCTCACTGTCTCATCTTCTGGTGCCATTACAAACTGGTCTTCGTTGGTATGTAAACGCCACTAGTTACCCAGGACCAGAGGCTGGACACTCGCACCATTGCTCCAGAAGTGCATGTTCAGGACTCGAAGCAGTTGTGAATCCTCAATCACATGAATATTGTCACTGTGGTCAGCAGTTATCATAGGACAAAGAGGCCATAATCGCATTAGTCATAGAAGAGATAACCCTGCTATGAAGCAAAAGATGGGAGGAATATGATAATACACTAGCACGAAGACAGCAATCAGAAAACATTTAATTTAGAAGAAAATTGCAAGTACTCCAACGTGAAGAATAAAATGTCCAAAATAAGAACGGGCAAAACTTGACAAAGAAGGTTCAGTATAACTTCACTCGTGCTCAAAGCATCTCATTAAACTTGCGAGGGCGAGAACACACGGCGTGTAAGCTACGACACATATAGAAAAGAAGTAGATTAAAAGGTAAATAAATGCTGGATGCAAATTATTATATTACTTTCCATCTGTAATACAAATAAATCTGCTTAAGGATGACACTGGTAGACATTTTGAGATCTCTTACAGTTGTTTGACACATCAGAATCTCATCAATACAGAACTTTAGTAGCATTAACCTCATTCCAAAGATGAGTCTGCTAATCAGAGATAAGGAACCATGTAGAGGGGCCTTAGAGGGAATTGAAGCACTCCGAAATTGCCAATAAACAGTATGAACTAGCTCCTCGTGACTCAACTACCATTCAGAAGTCCACCTATCCTTGTGTAGTAAGGCACCCTAAGATTCTCATAATCTATTAAAACAATCCAGCACCTCAGTAAGAGTGAAATCTGAAGGCGACCCTCCACAAGATGACAAGATCTAATCAAGCTGAACACCAAAACGAAGTCATCTCTGATGATATATCCAAGGGTCAAATTTACACTGAAAATCAATTTCATCTTTCAGACTTAACCAAGTTACATGTATTAGCTTCACCTGAATTTGTGAAATTATAAACTCCATGAACATCAGTCGGAACCAGTTCAAAAGTGAAAAATAAGAATGAAAAAAAGTAATGCGGAATCAACAAGACAAAGTAATCACAGGGGGGTAACATGGCCACACCATACCGAGGTGAGCACCTAAGAAATATATAAGAATGAAAAAAAAAGTAATGTGGAATCAACAAGACAAAGTAATCACAAGGGGGCAACATGACCACACCCTACTGAGGTGAGCACCTAGGAAATCTATATTCATTGAATCCTACTGGTTATCGCAATTTTCGGTTGTGATTCTCATGGCTCTCCATTTCGTCTCCAGAAAGCCCTTCTCCACCAAACACACCCTACAGAGGCGAGCACCTAAGAAATCTATATTCATTGAATCCTACTGGCTCTCACAATTTCCGGTTGTGATTCTCAATTGCCGCGGCCTCTCTGGCTCTCCATTTCGTCTCCAGAAAGCCCTTCTCCACCAAACTTCAAACCCCTTTTGAATATTGGGGCAATCTTCACCAGAGTTCAAGAACCGATCAAACCAGGAAAGTAATATATCCTGTTGCCAAGCTAGAGGAAGCGTGAGGATTGTGTTACTAAGGCCATCTTCAATTAAATGTCTGTCCAGCCCTTTTGATGCTCTCCTCATCCATCCAAAGTCATCATAAAATGGCACCAACCATGTCCTCAAAAGCAAGCACCTAGCATCCTTTGAAGCCAATAGTTGCCCTTTACCAATCCCAACAAACAATCGAGCTGTGACTCTGCTCACCTCATATCTATGTATTGCAGGCACTTTAGAATGTGCATGAGACAATTCAGATTGAGATGCCCACGTTTTCAAAAAGTCCTCAGCAATTTGCCTATCTATCAAAATATCCAAAATCCAATGTAAATTATCTGCTTGCCTTGCAATCTGTCCCACATCCTGCAAATCCAAATTAGCTGCCTTCAAGAAGTAATTCCTAAGCAACTGCATACACTCATCAGAAGCCGTGTACAATGACTCCTTTCGAAGATCATTATGGGATGAATTTTCCCTAAGCATTTTCAACACTAACGCTTTCATCTCTCGTCTTGCCTTCTCATCTTTCCCCTCAAGAACAACCTGTAAAAGCCTCAACAACACTTCTTCATTGCCACTGGTACCTTCCTCAACCCCATTATTCACTTCAATTGAAACCCTTTTAAGAACTTCCCCAGCTCCTGCACCATCGAGGTGCAGCTGTGACAACACCGAAGCCACCTTCTCTTCTTCATCTTCAGCCCATGGTGCAGCCTCCAAGTACTCTAAACAGGACAGCACGCCCGCATCGAACCCAATAGCAGATGAAACCTACAAAACCAATCAAATCAACAGTTCAAAACTTAACTTTTGGTCCAAAGGGTGATTGAAAAAGAAACTCTAGTGCAGGTGGGACTTGATGAATTTTTACCAACAGAACTAGTTGAATCAAGCATCCCAGCATAGGACATAACACTATCAGTTACAATGTTCCAATCATTTCGGCAATAGTGCTATATAAGGAAGTTCAACTAATCAAAACTTTATCCATTTAGTCTCAAACAATATCAAGTGCTGAAAAGCTAAATGTGTCAACTAACATAATGATAAATAAAGTAATACACAAAAACTTTTACCTTCAAAATGCCAAGCACTTTGGGAACATCTTCCTTCATGAGCTTCTTCCTCAAATCCTTACAATACATCAACCTCAACGCCTCGATATAAACCTCGACATCGTCGCAATCTGCGATCTCAACAACAAAAGGAATCGATCTCTGCAGCTTCACCCACCTATCAGAAAGCTTGACTGCAAAAAACCTACTATGCCCTACAAGGATCTGGCGATGAACATTCATACATACACTAACCCCATCTTTAGAACTCAATGTAAGCCTAATATCACTCGAAGCCGGATCATTAAACTGGTTTCCGGGACTTCTATCGTTCAAAATCTCTGAAATTCTCTGCAGCATAAAGGCTTGCTTATCCTGTGCTGAAATTGGGGGTCTAGTGACTGAAACAGAGAAATTCTGCACTGGTGTTTGACATTTAGGATGACAATCGGGTTCCGAAGCCATCATCTCGAAAAGGGTCGGGCTTGATCGGGTTTTATCGACGGTAATCGTCGTCTGAGGCGGTGGAGACATTGGGTTTAATAGCCCTGCAGTCAACGCATTGTTGAATTTGCTGAAACTGGACGGGAACTGTTCTTGCTGGATTGAATTAACGGGAGAGAAATCCATGACCGGAGAGAATCGGGTCTTGAAATCTGAGGGAGACCAAGAAACAGAAACAGAGATCTGCTGCCGATGCTGATGCTCTGTTTCTTGATCTGGGGGTGAGGGTACAGGGATAGAATCTTGGGCTGCGACAGAGACGATAGAAGGGCAGCACCAGGAGTTTTCAGGGGAGACTATGGTGGGAGAGGAAAGAGAAGTAGTCGCAGACGAAGAAATGGTGGTTTCGCGATACTTTCGACGCTTAGGCTTTGTGGGTTGGGCTTGGATTTTGATGAGATTGTGATGAGATGTTGTTGTGGCCATATGGGGTGCTCTGTTTTAATTGATCTGTATGTATCTTGTCCTTTAGGCGAGAGAGAGAGAGAGAGAGAATGGGTTTTTGTTTTTGACGAGAAAGAGAAATGGGAAAGGGAAAGAAATTAAAAATGGCGGTGGATACGAGATGTGAGTGGTAAAAGACAATGACACCCAGCACAACATTAAATTGTCTGGTCCTGGTGGGGGTGTGAGATAATTTCCAAACTCCAGCTTTTGTTTGTGTATGTACGTGAAAATGTTTTCTCTCTCTCATCAAATTTTAGGAGAGAGAAAGGAAGAGGAGAGAGAATGGGAAGGGTCTGCTCAGGCGTGGCTGCCGGGGACTGATTTCATAAGTATTCACCGGTCGTCACGCAGCTCAAGCGAGCAGAGCGAGCGAGAAAGAGAGAGAGTGGGTGGGTATCTGTGTGTTCTATGATTGCTAGTTTGTTTTCGCACACAGGCATGTCCTTTTGTTGCTCATGACTTCCAATTGGTGGGGGCAGACACAGCCAGTTGTCTTTTTATGATTTTCCATTTTTACTTTGGGCTTTGATTCGGGCACTTCCCTTTGATCGAGGGCTATCATCTCGATCCAATTTGAAAAACAAATATATATTTAATTCCAAATTTTTTATTATTAATTTAGATGTTTAATTTAATTTGAAGAAATTGTTGAGAACATGTGAAGATAAAACCTACAAATTGCTCGATAATGCTATTTTGGAAGGAGTGGGGGTAACTTTAGTTAACTGGGGCATCGGTGAGAATGAAGAGACATTTTCAATCTAGCCCTTTTGAAAATTTTTTCTCTTTCTTCCACAAATGCGACACTCTTATCGATAAACTCTGCTTTTCTAGCATGAAAGGTGCTAAAGGATCAAATAGAATCATTGGGTAAATAGCAAGATAGTTTAGAGGAAAATTAGGAGGACAGAGTGGGATGTTAGTCCTCAACAACTTTATCTGACTTTTTCCAACACAGCTTCTCTTGTTCTGTTTCACTTTGTTCTATACCCTTTTGGCCTTTGGGTATCATATGAGGTTTGCCCCTCCTCTCTCTCTCTCTCTCTCGCCGAAATGAAAATTTAGGGATCTTGCAGGGTCACAAAACAGGCTCTGGCTATTAAATTAAAATTTTTTTTATTAAGTTATGAAAATATATACGTCAATTTTGAATACTAAATCTTGTTATTTGAATAAAATTTTTTTATCATTTAATTATTTAATTAAAAATAATAACTATCAAATTAATGAAAATTTTTTCATCAACCATCTAATATCAAACATTTATCACGATGGAATTTTCTCTCATGGCTACCAGACTATTCTTTTTCCTCCATGATCAATGTGAAACCTTGAAGGTGAATCCAATCCTCTCCATATGTCCACACTCAAAATTTTGAATTATGACATGTCTCACTTGATACACTGAACTAATACTTATTAATTTTTTTATCATAACTATTAATTTATATAATTTTAATTCTGTTATAAATTAATTGACTTTTACTTATAGAATTAAATATTTTTATCAATAAATTTATACTTTAATTATAAAATATTATACATAAATCAAAAGAAATACATATCAAGGAATTTTTAAATTTTCCAAATGCCTCCAAAAATTGATGGGTGGCAAAGGGTGGATAAACTTTCAAATGTCATGATTAGATTTTGTCTTAATCTTTTGATCTTGAATATATTGTTGAATTCAAAATAATTTACTTAGTTTAATATAATATATATATATATATATATTTTTTTTTTACTTTTTTGTCAATAATTATTCCTATTTCAAAATAAATTTAATGTTGAATTATTAATCTGATATTTCATATTTAATACTTTTATCTATTTTCACATACTTTTTTGTTTTAATTTCAATTTAATTATAAATTGTATTTTTTATTTTTTTAAGTAGTATTATTATTTTTGCTTAACGGTCACTTCCCCGTGTTTCCATTTCTCTCTCCGCGTCCCCGATTTCCAGTTCTCTCCCCCCACCCTTTTCTTTATCCCACATGGCTTTGATATCTCTCTCTTTTTCATTCCAAATGGTCACTTCTCTCCGTTTCCGCTTCTATCCCTCTTTACCTCCCTGATTTCAATTCTCTCCCCTGATCTCTCTCTCCCTCCCCAACAATGCAATGATATTTCATATATGAATTCAATTCTTTTATCCCTAGTTTATGTGTTTCTTGTGCTTCTTTCTAACTCCCACGGAATCTTTCTTGGCTGGTTAGGGTTTTGAGGTACCCCAGTGGAAAGATCCATTTGATCAAGAGAGGCTTCAAATATTTTGATCAAGGTTCGTCTCTTCTCCTCAAGTGAAGGATCAGGGTTAAGCTGTTTCCATTCTTTGATTTCTGAGTTTCTTGGTTTGTTTTCTAACGTTCTTGATTTTGTTTGGGGGTGTCGATTGGAATTTGAAAATAACAAAAGGAAGGTCTGGTTCTTGGACTGGAGAGATGGATTCAACGAAGAAAAATTCTGAGGTTCGTCTCTTCTATGGTTAGGGTTCTTTTGCCTGCGTTTCTTGATTTATTTTCTAACATTCTTAAGATGTTGCTATTTCAGAATAAATGGCGGCCCATGGCCATGAATCCCTTGTTTTTGGAGGGTTTGAAACCCCAGAACATGTAATGTTTTTTGTGAGAAATCACCAGTTGATCAATGACTGTCCCACGAATCTTTTACATGCATAGTTTGTTACTTCACGATTAGGATCGGCTTGATGCATCTATTTTGATCAAGGTTCGTTTCTTCTTCTCAAGTAAAGGATCTGGTTTTGGTTGTTTCTTTTCTTTGATTTTTGAGTTTCTTTGTCTATTTTCTAACATTCTTGATTTTTTTTTTTGGGTTTTCGATTAAGGTTTGAAAATAAGCAAGGTCTGGTTCTTGGATGGAAAAGATGGATTCAATGAAGAAAAGATTCTGAGGTTTGTCTCTTCTGGGGTTAGGGTTCCTTTTCCTGTGTTTGTTGATCTAGTTTCTTACATTCTGAAGGTCTTGCTATTTCATAATAAATGGCCGCCCAGAATCCTTTCTTTTTGCAGGGTTTTGAAAACCCAGAACATGTAAGGTTTTTTGAGAGAAATCACTAGTTGATCAATGAATGTCCCATGAATTGTTTATATGCATAGTTTATTTCTTCATGGTTAAGATTGGCCTGATGCATTTATTTGAGAGATATCATTAGCTTGAACCAAAATTATGGTCTAATTTATCTACAGCACATTTAATTAAAATACACATTTCTCATGAATCCTTTATTTGCTAGTCTTACATTTTAATGATAACTCTCTTCACTGTCCAATATTTGGGATTGATGTTATTACTATGAGAAATGGATTTTCTAGATAATATAATTGTATCTTATAGTTTACTTAGAATTATGCATATTAGGCATAAAAGTTATCGATTATCCTCAACTTATGTGCTCCAAAAAATAAGTAATTTTGTTTAAGAGGATTCTAGAATCAACTGAAGATTCCCTTATACGTTGTTACACAAAGATTGATTGTTTGTTGGCTGTAACATGTTTCAGCCTTTCAGGGATATGCGATTAAGTGTTCATTCAATCAGCTGAAGTTTCCTTTTCTGTTTCCATACCTATAATCATTTCACAAAGGTTGACACATTCAAATTAGGAAGCTTGATGAATTTTTCTAAAAATTAAGAGGTTTTAAGTACTGGTATTCTCTTAGGATGGCTGGGTTTTAAAATCATGTGAATTATGAAACGAAGGGATTTTAAAGTAGTGAATTTCTTGTTTGGATAGTGTTTGGAATTTTAGGGTGAATGCTGCAAGTTTGTTGCTATTAATAAATTGCACAACTTTTGGTCTCTCTACCCTAAGTCAAAAGAGAAAGAGATAGGTTGAAGGAGAAAGAGAACTAAAGAAGGCTTGTTGGCGTGATGACAATGGAGGCTTGTAGCTGCCATGATGATGGTCATGGTGGCAGTGGAGATGGTGGTTTAGGAAAGAGTTGTGATGTGTCATGGTTAGTGCTTCATGATCAGGGAGATCATGGAAATGATGGTTGTGATTCTCACACCTTATGGATATGGCTGCCAAAAAGTGAAAAAGAAAAAAAAAATAGAGATGTGAGACGTGACCAGAGACATGAGGCAAGAGTCTAACTTGGTTGAATATTAGGCGTTTCACAAAATACTCTTAACTAAGATTTTTTATTTTAATTGGGCATTTTAGTCCTTAAAATACCTCCAAAAAGTCTGCAGTAGATATTATAATTTCTTGGAATTAGAGATCCCTTCTACATCCAAATAAGCCTTAGGATTGTGAATATGATAAGGAAGAAAAATTTTATAAATGAAGTAGTTTTGGATCTCAAGCATGAGATATATGCTTTTCCACTCTCCCGCTCTCACATGCGCACTCACTTTTCTTATTTCAAACTCATTTCTTACGTTCTCCTTTAATCTTTTTGCATTTACTTGTTTTACAATTTGTTTATCTTATTTTTATCTTCTCTTTCGCATACTCAATGCTATATTATTCCCTCTTTCCACATTTCAAAGTGTTTTTTTCCCTCCCCTTAGTTTCTGCATTTTCCTTCTTTGATCCCTTTTTGTGTGCTTAATAAATATTTTTTCTCCATGCACCATATTTTTCTTTTGGCATTTCTAGCTCCTTTCATTTTCTTTATATCCTCATTTATTAATTTTTTTTTCTTTACACCATTATCCTTATGTTTTGTTAATTGTTTTATACTCATTTTTATCAATTCCTTTTCTTTTCTTATTCCCCCTTCTCTTTTCATTGTCTTGTCCTCACAAAACGAATTTTATCATTTGCCATTTTCAAATTTTGTGAACTTGCTCCTTGTCTTCTCTTTATTTATCTACTATGGTCCTCACCGCATTCCATATTTTGCTTCTCTCCAACTCTTCCCTATTTCATTAAATGTTCTCTGAGTCTCTCTCTCTCTCTCACACAGTTTCAATGCCATTCGTCTTGTCCATATTTATTTATTGCTTTTATTTTTGTCATTTTTATTTATTTTTCCTTCTTATACTTTTTCTCTCCCCTTAACTTATTTTCTCTCTTCTTTTGTTGCCTTGTTGTCCTTGTATTACTTTAACATTTTTAATGGCTTTATTTCTCCTCTTTCAACATTTCAATTTCATTTTTGCTTCCCCCTTTGAATTTTTTCCCTTCTCTTATTTTGGTTTTTCTGTTCTATGTGCTTTTTTTTTTTTAAATTATCCATATTTTGCTTATTTTTATTCTATTTTATTTTATTTCACTTTTGATATTGATAACTATGTTGAGCCTGGTATTTTCATACTTATTCCTTATTTATTTTGTACTCAATTTCTTACTTTTTTAATTCCTCTCCTCTCTTTTCTTAGTTTCCCTTTTCCCTTGCTTTCTTGTTGGTTTTGTTTTCCATTTCTCCTTTTTTCAATTATTTTTATTTGTTCTTTTTCCTCTCTGTTTTAGTTTTTCTTTATATTGAATTCCATGATTTACTTGCTTTACTCATTTCTCATTTAACTCTTTTCAACTCTTTTCCTTCTTTTACTTTTGATGATCTCTAACCTTTTGCCTTTTCATATTTTATTTATTTTTCTTGTTTTGCCTCTTTTTCCCTCTTAATGGTTTTATTTCTCTTTAATTTGTTTCCTTATTGTGTTTTCAATGATTTGAGGGCGAATCTTAGTGCAACGGTTGAGTTGTTCCTTTGGTAACTTCGAGATCATGGGTTCGGGGCGTGAAAATAATCTCTTTGCAAATATGCAAGGGGAAGGCTGCGTACATATATGCCCATAGCCCTACCCCCGCACTAAGTCTGGGAGCACTTTGTGTACGGGATGAGCCCTTATTGTACTTTCAATGATTTATCTTCTTTAATAATTTTTCTTCCTTCCATGTTTCAAATTGTTTTTCGCCTTTCCATTAATTTTTTGAATCTTCTTCTTTTTTTGTTCTTTTATGTCCATGCTTTGTGTCCTCTCTCACTCCAATTTTTATTTTTTGATTTGTCTTTTATTACAAGTCCTTACATTATGATATTTATTGTCCCCATATCTGTTAATTGTTTTTTTACTTATTTTCCCATCTTTATATATATTTTTTTCTTATCCTCCTTTTCTTTTTTATTGGTTCTCTTTAGAAAAATATCTTTGCTCCTACCTTTTTTGATCTTTGAACTCTCTTTTTATTCTCTTTAATCTTTTACGATCTTTTTATATTCAACTTATTGACCTGCCTTTATATTTTGCTTTTATTGAACTCTTTTCCTTAATTTACTTGAAATGAGCCTCTCTCTCTCTCCCTCTCTCCCTTTCTTTTTTATTCTAAACTCGTTCTTTAACTTTTCCTTTTGACATTTTGCATTCACTCATTTTATTCTTTTATTGACTTTTTCTCATTTTATCTTTTCTTTTAGCATTATGATGCTTTCCATACTTTACCTTATTTTAGTTAGTTTCCTTTTATTTCTCAACATTTCAAATTATTTTTTTGCGTTCCCTTTATTTTTTTTGTATTTTTTTTTTCATTTGTAGTTTGTCTCCTACGCTTGCTCCGTGCACTGTTTAATTTGATTTTTAGCATTGTCATCTTTGTATTCAACTATTTGCATTTTTATTCTATCACTTTCCCCTTGTTTTACATTTTCTTTTCATGCTATAGTCTTTTTCTCAATTTTTTCCTTTATTGCACTTTGATTCTACTTTTCAAGTGATTTCTTTTTTCTTTTTTGAACGTTTTCAATTTTTTTATCCTCTAAATCTTTTGCATCTGTTTTTATATCTATTCCCTCTTTAATTTAATCGATTTTAACATTTAAGGTGGAAACAATAGAGTTAATAGAGTGTATTGGAAATAAGAGAGATTAAATAGATAGGAGTCAATGTTCATTCAATTGTTGCATTTTTGGAATGGCAAAAATGGATGTGTGTTAAGTGCTTGTCACTCGAGGCAAACCTCTCACCATGTAATCTCTCAAGCATTCTTCAGCACGTAACCCCTCCCTCCCTCTTCCTCTCTCAAGCCAATTGGGCCAATATCATTATGTAGTACTCAAGGTAATTGAGTCTCTAAAAGAATATTGTTTCTCCTCCTCCATTTCAACATGGTATTAGAGCTTATCATCCTCCTGCCTTTATCAGGAGAGCTCAATCATGCCTTTCTGTAATATGTCGCAAGTCAGTCCTGAGCCACTTGAGTCTAGTCACCTTCCGGTCAAGCTTGAGTAGTCGCTTGTCATCCTTCCTACAGTCAAGCTCATCTGCCATCTAGTCTAGTCTGAGTTTCAGTGGGACTGCCATCCGGTCAAGCAGTACATCATGTCTCTGTCAAATCTTGTCTCCATGAGAACTGCCAGTTGGTGAAGCAGTTCCCTATATCTCCATTGAGTTTTGGTCTCCATCAGAACTTTCTTCAGCCATCTAGTCTGGCAGAAGTTTCAAATGGTCATTCTAACTATCCATTAATCTGGTATATTTGTTGTCCTCTGGCACACTTGTTGTCCCCTGGCACGAGCTCACCTCTTCCCTCAGCTCATGGGTTTGTCATTTGGTCCAGCAGTACTCAGAACTTCCAAAACTCCTTGTCGCATCCTTAGCTTAGTTATCTTTGTAGAAAATTCATCATATGGTCCAATTCTTCACAAGATAATGTTGTCTTTGCAAAACATTCAGCATCTCTGCAGCATCCGGTCCATCCTACAGAAGATTCAGATTCAGATTGTCTCTAACTCTCTATTCTTCAGATTTTGGATTGTCACCTGTCACCGCAGAATGTCTCCAATCAACTAGGCAGTGGAAGGTTTGTCTTTTCTAGGGTTAGGGTTCTTTTTCCTGTGTTTCTTGAGCAAGGTTTCTCTCTCTCTCTCTCTCTCTCTTGTTTGGGCTGGTTTTTTTGTGTTTCTTTGTTCTTTCTAACTCTCATGGAATCTTTCTTGGCCATTTAGTGAATAGAAGCTTCAAATATTTTGATCAAGGTTTGTTTTTTGTCCTCAACTAAAGGATCAGGTTTATGTTTTTTCTATTTTTTGATTTCTGAGTTTCTTGGTCTGTTTTCTAACATTTTTGATTTTTTTAGGGGGGTTGATTGGGTTAGAAAATAAGCAAATGGAAGGTCTATTTCTTGGATGGGAAAGATGCATTCAATGAAGAAAAGATTTGAGGTTTGTCTTTTCTAGGGTTGGGGTTCTTTTTCCTGTGTTTCTTGAGCAAGGTTTCTCTCTCTCTCTCTCTCTCTGTCTCTCTGGGGCTGGTTTCTTATTCATTCATCCAGTTTCTGTGTTTCTCGTTCTTCTTTCTAACTCTCATAGATTCTTTCTTGGCTGGTTAGGATTTTGAAGTGAGGTAGTAAAAAAGATCTATTTAATGAAGAGAAGTTTCAAATATTTTGATCAAGGTTCGTTGCTTCTTCTCAAGTAAAAGATCAGGACTATGTTTTTTATATTCTTTGATTTATGAGTTTTTTGGTCTGTTTTCTAACATTCTTTATTTATTTATTTATTTTTGGTTTGATTGGATCAAAACATAAGCAAATGGAAGGTCTAGTTCTTGGATGGGAAAGATGCTTTCAATGAAAAAAAAAACATTTTGAGGTTTGCCTTTTCTTAGTGTTAGGTTTCTTTTTCCTGTGTTTTTTAGTAAGGTTTGTCTCTCTCTTAGGCTATTTCTTATTCATTTGTCTAGTTTTTGTGTTTCTTATTCTTCTTTCTTTCTTGGCTAATTAGGAATTTGAAGTAAGGCAGTAACAAGATCTATTTGATGAAGAGAAGCTTCAAATATTTTGATCAAGGTTCATTCTTCTCCTCAAGTAAAGGATCAGGTTTATGTTTTTTCTATTCTTTGATTTTTGAGTTTCTGAGTTTGTTTTCTAACGCTATCGATTTTTTTTGGGGGGGGGGGGAGTTTGATTAGGTTAGAAAATAAGAAAATGGAAGGTCTGGTTCTTGGATGGAAAAAATGCATTTAATGAAGAAAAGATTTTGAGGTTTGTCTTTTCTAGCATTAGGGTTCTTTTCCTGTGTTTCCTGAGCAAAGTTTGTCTCTCTCTCGGGCTGGTTTCTTATTCATTCATCTAGTTTCTTTGTTTCTTGTTCTTCTTTCTAACTCTCATGAAATCTTTCTTGGCTGGTTTGGGTTTTGAAATAAGGTTGTAAAAGGATCCACTTGATCAAGAGAAGCTTCAAATATCTTGATAAGGTTCATTTCAAGTATCGGGCTTATGTTGTTTCTATTATTTGATTTCTGAGTTTCTTGTTCTTTTTTCTAACATTCTTGATTTTTTTTATTGGATTGGGGTTTGAACTTTGTCTCTCAAATGGCTGATCCGAAGTATTGGGATTAAAGTTTAGTTTT
This sequence comes from Dillenia suffruticosa, assembly GCA_033439265.1. NCBI lineage: Eukaryota > Viridiplantae > Streptophyta > Magnoliopsida > Dilleniales > Dilleniaceae > Dillenia > Dillenia suffruticosa. The sequence continues at coordinate 16,556,897 of JAVTVX010000005.1, read as the reverse complement.
TTGTTATTGTTGTTGTGGGGTTTGAAAATAAGCAAGTGAAAGGTTTGGTTGTTGGACCGAAAAAATGGATTCATTGAAGAAAAGATTCTGAGATTTGTTTCTTCTAGGGCTAGAGTTCTTTTTCCTGTGTTTGCGGATCCATTTTTTTAAATTCTTAAGATGTTGCTATTTCACAATAAATGGCTACCTGTGGCCATAAATACCTTCTTTTTGTGGGGTTTGAAATCATAAAATCTATAATGGTAGTTATAATGGTGTTTGTGAGAAATTACTAGTTGATCTATGAGTGTCCCACAAAGTGTTTATATGCATAGTTTGTTTCTTCACAATTAGGATTGTCCAATTTATCCATGACACCTTTAGTTAATATATGCATTTTCATTGTATGATGTTTGGGATTAGTGTTATTTCTCTAAGAAATGGATGGTCCAGATAATATAATTGTATCTTCTAGTTTAATTAGAATTGTGCATGTCGGGCATAAAAGTTATACATTATCCTCAACTTATGTGCTCCAAAAAATAAGTAATTTTGTTTAAGAGGATTCTAGAATGAACTGAGGATTCCTTGAGGCTTTGTTGGGCAAAGATTGATTATTAATTGGTTGCCTTTTATGGATATGGCATTAAGTGTTCATTCAATTGGCCAAAGTTTCCCTTTCTATTTCCATCCCTGTTGTCACTTCTCAAAACTGGATAGATTCCAATTAGGAAGTTTGATGAATAAATTAAGGGGTTTTAAAGTACTAGTATTCTATTTGGATGGGTGAGTTTTAAAATCATATGAATTATGAAACGAAGGGATTTTAAAGTACTGACATTTTGAAATTCACAAATTTGGATAGTGTTTGAAATTTAGGGTGAATTTTAATTTGTTGCTATTAAAAAATTGCATGGTAAAACAAAATCCATCCCAATCAATAATCTTCATTCATAGGTTGCAAAGAACATAGAAGAGAGAGAGCATAAAGAGCTACAAGAGAGGAAAACAAGGCCAACTCTCTATCATAAATGAAAAGAGAGATTTTTTTTTTTTTTTTTTTAAATCAAGGGATGTCAAATATTGGGGATTCACATTTAAGACCGTCATAGTTTTTTTGGTTAAGAATGAGAAATTGTAATGTAGTAAAATATATATATAAAAGAGAAAGAGGTTTTTGTTGAGGTTACTATATTGTTGATTAGTGGTGGCATATTAGGGTTTTGGTAAGTGATAGGTTGAAGGAGAATGAGAACAAAAAAAAAAGCTTGTTGGTGTGATGGCAATGGAGGCTTGTGGCTGCCTTGATGGCGGTCATGGTGGAAATGGAGATGGTGATTTTTTAGGACAATTGTGGGGTTTTGAATTTAATGCTTCATGATGAGGGAGATTGTGGAAATGATGGTGATTCTCACATCTTGATGGATATGGTTGCCAGAAAAGTGAAAAAAAAAAAAAAAAAGATGTGAGATGGTCACCAGAAAGGTGAGGCAAGAGTCTAACTTCATGGTTGAATAATAGGTGTTTCACAAAATCCTCTCATTTGACGATTTTGATTTTAATTGTGTACTTTGGGCCTCAAAATATTTCCACAAAGTATGCAGAGGAGGATATCATAATTTCTTGCAGTCATAGATCCTTTCTAACCTTAACAAGGAATTTTGACTTTGGATTTTTAAATCCATTCAGCATTGCTAAATCCCTCCACATCCAAATAAATCTTAGGGTTGTGAATATGATAAGGAAGAATAATTTGACAAGTGAAGTTGTTTTGGATCTCAAGCATGATATAAATGCTCTTTCACTCTCCCACTCTCACAGGCGAACACACTTTTCTTCTTTCACAATCATTTCTTAGGTTCCCCTTTAATCGTTTTGCATTTACTTATTTTACTTGTTTGTTTATTTTATTCTTGTTATGTCTTCTCTTTACATGCCACCATGTTTTGTTCCTGTATTGTACTTTCAATGCTTAAAATTTTCGATATCTTTCCCTCTTTCCACATTTCAATGTGTTTTCCTTCTTCACCTTAATTTTTGCTTTTTTCTTCTTTGATCCCTTTTTATGTGCCTTTTTTTTTTCTCCATGCTTTGTCAGGTTCTCTCCATGCTCCATATTTTTCTTTTGGCATTTCTAGCTCCTTTTATTATAGTATTTTCTTGATGTCCTTATTTCTTAATTTTTTTCTTTATACCATTATCCCTATTTTCTTAATTGTTTTATACTCATGTTTATCATTGTATTTCCTGTTCTTTTCTTACTCCCCCTTCTCGCCATATTTTGCTTCTCTTCAACTCTTCCTTATTACTTTAAATGCTCTCTCTTTGTTTCTCTCTTTTTCTCTCCATCCATTCATCTTGTCCTTTATTTATTTATTGCATTTACTTATGTCATTTTTATTTATTTTATTTTTCCAACTTATTCTCTCTCTCTCTCTCTCTCTCTCTCTCTCTCTCTCTTTGTTGCGTTGTTGTCCTTTTAAAACTATTAACATTTTTAATGACTTTCTTTCTCATTTTTCAACATTTCAATTTCATTTTTGCTTTCTTCCTTTGTGTTTTCTCTCATCTTGTTATTTCTATTCTATGTACTTTTATCTTTTATTTTCTTTTTTTTTGTCCATATGTTGCTTATCTTTATTTTATTTTATTTTTTATCTCGCTTTTGACATTGATAAATTCGTTCGACTTGGTATTTATATACTTCTTGTTTATTTTGTACTCAGTTTTTCACTTTTTTGATTCCCCTCTTTTCTCATCTTCCCTTTTCCCTTGCTTGATCCTTGTTTTCATTTCTCCTTTTTCAATTGTTTTAACTTGTTCTTTTTCCAGTCCTTAATGTTAGTATTACTCTCTACTGAATTTTCAATAATTTACTTGCTTTTGACTTATTTACAATTTAACTCTTCAACTATTTTCCTTCTTTTACTTTTGATAATCTCTCTCTCCTCTCTTGTTCTAAATTCAGACACCCCCTTTATCTGTCTTCTCTCTAATCTTTTGCATTTTCATAATTATTTATTTTTCTTGTTTTACCTTTTTGTCTCCTTTTTGTCGTGTTGTTTCTCTTTAATTTGTTTCCTTATTGTATTTTCATTGATTTACCTTTCTTAATAACTTTTCTTAATTTCAGGTTATAAATTGTTTTTCATCTTTTGGTTAATCTTTTGAATCTTCTTATTCTTTTGTTCTTTCATGTCTGGGCTTTATGTGCTTCTATCTTACTCCATTTTATTTTCTCATTTCACTTTTGCTGGTGAGTCCTTCATTATGATATTTTCTGATGTCCCCATATCTCTTAATTGTTTGTACCTAATTTTTCTTATCTTTGTAATTTTTTTCTTGTTCCCCTTTTCCTTTTTATTGATTCTTTTTAGAAAAATATCTTTCCTCATTCTTTTTTTCTATCTTTTTAACTTTTTTTTTTTATTCTCTTTAATCTTTTGCAATATCTTTATATTCAATTTATTGACCCCCTCGATATTTTGTTTCCATTGAGCTCTTTTACTTAATTTTCTTGAAATGCTCGTCTCTATCCCTCCTTTCTATCTTGCTTTCCTTTCCTCTTTCAATTCGAAACTCATTCTTTTAACTTTTCCTTTTAACTTTTTGCATTCCTTTATTTTATTCTTTTATCAATTTTTCCTTATTCTATCTTTTCTTTTAGTGTCAAGTATTTCATCTCACTCCAATTTGTATTTTTATTTATGGTACTTTCAATACCATATTTCAATATTTCAAATTAATTTTTTCCTCCCCTTTATTTGCATTTTTTTTCACCCCGTGGTTGGTCTCCTCTGCTTAATTAGATTTTTGACATTGTTTCTTCCTATCTAGATATTTTCTTGATACCCTTATTTATTAATGCTTTGATGGTCTTCCTTTCGTCTTTGTATTGATTTTCCTTTTACTTTCTTGAAAATATTTTTCTTTTTTCCTTTTTCAGTTTTTTTGGATCACTTTTTTCTTTTTAATCATTTACTCAAGGAGCATGTAAAATGTGAATTTGCCGCAAAGTTGATTTCTAAATAATTCATGAAGAAGATTATCATTTTCATATTCCCACAATTCAATTAGATGCAAGATTGTATAGAACTAATTTCAAATTAGGCACAATATGAAAGATCCTTTAGAAAGTACATATTCCTCGGAGGGATGCTTGGCTTGCTCGTAATCCCAGATCTTTTTTTGTTTCTTTTCACTCTTTGTTTTACATTTTACTTTTCAAGCTAGTAGTTTTGCTCGTCATTTTTTCCTTATAGCACTTCTTCTTCTTCTTTTATTTTTTTTTTTTTTAACTTTTCAAATGATTTCTTTTTCTTTTTTGAACATTTGCAATTTGTTCACCCCCTAAATCTTTTACGTTTGTTAATTTTTTTATTATTTCAATTTGTTTCCTTTTTAGCTTATTCCATTTTAACATTTCTACTAGAAATAATAGAGAGTTAATAAAAGGTGTTGGAAATAAGAGAGAATAAAGTATGGGAATATCTAGGGATTATGAATGGTAACCATAGTAAATAGTTAAGACTGAAGGTTCATATGAAATTGGTGTATTTTTTGGTGAATGGTTTGTGCTATTAATAGATGTGTGTTGAGTGCTTGTTACTCAAGGCAAACCTTTCACCATGTAATCTTTCTGGCATCCTTTCAGCATGTAACCCCTCTCTCCCTCTCTCTTGATCTCGATCTCTCTCAAATTGAGCATATTATAATGTAGCACTTGAGGTAATTGAGTCACAAAAAGAATATGGTTTCTCCTCCTCCATTCTCAACATGATATTAGAGTCTTTCATCCTCAAGCCTGTCTCTAGAGAACTCCATCACGCTTTTCTCTAATATTTCACAAGTCAACCCCAGTCACTCAAGTCTAGTCACATTCCGGTCAACCTCGAGTGGTCAGTTGTCATCCATCCTATGGTCAAGTTCATCTGCCATCTAGTTGAGTAGGAGTTTCCATGGGAGTGCCACCACTCCATGTCTCCATCAAATCTAGTCTCAATCAGAACTGCCATCTGGGGAAGGAATTCGCTGTATCTCTGTTAAGTTTGGTCTCCATCAGAAGTTTCTTCAGCCATCCTCTGGCAGAAGTTTCAAATTGTCATTCTAACTATCCATTAATCTGGTCTATTTGTTATCCTCTGGCATGCGCTCACTTCTTCCCTCAGTCTCATGGGTTTGCCATTTGGTCCAGCAGTACTCAGAACTTCCAAAACTCCTTGTCATATCCTTAGTTAGCTTAGCTATCTTTGTAGAAAATTCAGGATGTGGTCCAATTCTGCACAAGATAAGGTTGTCTCTGCAGCATCCTGTCTCTCTGGCAGAAGATTCAGCTTCAGATCGTCTCTGACTCTCTATTCTTCAGATTTCAGATTGTCTCTCATCACCACAGAATTTCTCTAATTAATTCACTAGCCTCTCCTCTTCTCATTTTGGGGATTATTACTGTCCAGTTAAGTCCTCTATATTATTCATCATTATGTGTGTTACAAGCTTAGTGCATATTATCCATATGTTCCAGCTTGAGGGGGGAATGTTGGAGATAATAGAGTCAATTTTCGTAGGAAGTTGTATTGTTGGTATATCGTTTGTTGAAAATAGATGTGTGCTGAGTGCTAGCCATTCAAGCAAACCTTTCACCGTGTTACCGCTTTCAAAAGCCAATTGAGTCAATATCATAATGTAGTACTCTAAGTCAATTGGAGTCACAATGAGAATATTGTTTCTCCTCCATTATGCAATATATTCTCCTCCAAAGGTAATTTAAGTAGTGATTTTGAAAGACATAATATCATATGATTTCTCTTTATAAATAAATATATCATTCCTATATTTTAATAGGATGTGCCCTTTCTTGGAATAGGCACAAATTTCTTTTTCCATATCCCTATATATTCGATTTACATCGATCAAGTTTATTCTATCGTTGTTCTGTTGCTATTGTTGGTACGATTTGTTCTGGGGAGTAATAGGGGCTTTGTATCCTGGAGACAAGAGTCCACTATAATTTTGGGGGGACTAATTGTTCACAAATTTTCTGAAAGTTATTACCAACTAAAACCTGTGAACCCAATCTATGAACAAAGAAGTCTCAAATGATGTAACAAAGCCCCTGTTACCCGTGTGGGAATAATTGCACCATAGTAAATACAAAAAAGGAAAGGAAATGACAAAAGAAAAGAGAACTCAAATGATATAAAGTGAATAAATGGCAGGCACTTGTGCCTATTCAAAGAAGGCTCATATCCTTTTAAATTATAGGATTTACAAGTTTATTTATGAAGGGAAATCATTTGAAATGATATGTTTTTCAAAATCATTACCTAAGTGACCTAGTGACCTTTGGTAGGAAATTACCAATAATATTGTTTTTTGAAAATATCTGGAACATTAAAGGCCTCTCTTACTCGATTACGATAGAAAGAAGAGAAATAGGAATGCAAACATCTTGTTTAGACTGATTCTTGCTATCTTACAAGTCCACGTATTTTACCTCTGCCTTCAACCATAATTAAGCAAAGTGTCTCTATTTTTCTGTAGTCAAATAGCCCATGTTTGGAGAAAAATCTCGCCACCTGAAATTTCTCATACTTTGGCGAAAATAATTGATTAAAATTTCAAAACTTTGTGTGTTTAGTTGCCCTATGTTCAATTTGATGTTGCATACTCTCCGTAACAATAAATCATCTTTGAGATACACAGTGGACAAATGGTAGTTTGAAACTGCTTACTTTGCTTGAGGATTTTAGCCATTCAATCTTCTCTGTTTCAGTTCAAGATCCTTTGTCTCTACACCCCATCTTTGAGACCATCCCTCTCTCATTGAGATCAATGTTGAAAAATTCCAGAAACGTGGTATGCTAGAGTCTGTTCCCCTAGCCATAAATCAGTACAAATCTTATGTCATTTCCATCTCGCAGCCCAAAGCCTCCCCCATTTGGCTCCTGTCACCCCCTTCCACAAAAATAGATTTCTTGTTTCTCCTCAAATTAATGCATCAGGGCCCGATTTATCACTATATTTGCTTGAAATTATTTTCTTCCAGAAGAGGTTCTCCATTTCTTCTGTATGATGTTTCTTATTGGCTGAAGCATATACAATGAAACTGAATTTATAGATTTGCAGATGGCAGGTTTGAAATTCAAATGGGATCCCAAGTCGATCCAAGATGATGCCAGCACAAATGATAAGAACTATTATCTTCAGACATTTTTATTCATAGAACCACTTGGATTTTTAGAAGTTTTATATTTGGTTGAATATTTGAGTCTTCTTTTATTTTAGAATAATTTAGTTAATTGAAATTCCTCTTTTGTTAGGAATGTAGCATGCCTATGTAGTGGAAATTATGCTTTGAATATGGAATAATGCTTGGAAAACTGTGGTTATTTGCGGCTCTCTCTACTGTGTGTCTCGGCCTCCCTCTAGTTCTATGTTAAGCCTTCTGCTGTGCTCATTCTTCTTCACTCAGGTGTCTAATGCTAAACTCAACTTCTATTCTCACTGCTATCTCTTTCTGTTTTTATTCTGATTCTTTTACTTCTATTCTTACTGCTATCTCTTTCTGTTTTCATTCTGATTCTCTGTCCATTCTTCCTTTGGCTTCTCCCTGTCCCTTGCAGTTCTTCTTCTTCTATTTTCACCCCACTAATTTCTAATTTTGTAGATTACAAGATGTGTAGGTCTCCCTGATTCTTAGTGTCTTCGGAATCGTTCAAGATAGCCACGGTGTCGATCAATGGGCTTGGAGAGACCATGCCTTGTTCTTAATTATAATTTATATCTTGTCTTTTATAGGGTCTACATCGAGAGTGTTTAATGTTGGTGGCAGTTCAAGGCAACCATCATGAACTTGATTTTGCCAGTAGAAATCCTTTATAGTAGAGGAGGGTGAAAAATAATAGAAAAGAAAGGCTCGAGTGAAAAAGGTCACTAAAAACTCGGAGGTTGGAACAATGAAGATGGATATGGATTGATAGAAAGATTGAAAGCTAACCCTTGTGTTTTTATTTTTCCTTTTGGTAATATTTATAGAAACATTGAAGAGGCTGGAAGGCGGCTTATGATGGATAAGATGAGGCAACATGTCTGATGAAAAAATTTCTGAAAGGAAGTTAGTGCTCCAATTTATTTGAAAGCTGATTAAAGGTGATGTTAACAAGAAAAAAGGCTTGGGAGTATAACTCCTGCTATTTCCGTGCTTTGGTGAATAAGAGAGCTAGAAATCTTACTGGTAGGGTATGCGTATAGCACAATGGGAGTTGGATATCTGATCTACAAGAAGTAAAAGATTTGGTAGCTCAGCAGCATACAAAGATATAAGGAGAAAAAAGTTAGATAAGATCTGTTCTGTGTAGAATGCCGTGTTGAAGGATGGCTTTGCTCTTGAAGCATCTTAAAGGAATATGAAGTTACAAGTGCTATTTAAGCTGTAGTTGATGGTTAATCTATTTAAGCTCCAAATTTTGTATCAAAGAACCTTTATCTTACCATCCGAAAATGTAATGAGCATACCATCCTGGCCAAATTCTCTTTCTGATATACCCATGAAACTTGCTGTTGTGATCAGAGTGTCTTCTTGATGGAACTATGTTTTTTGACTTGACTCCTGCCTCTCGACTTTGATGACTCCTGTGTTCTCTCCCCTTTCTTGTCAGCAATCTTCAAGTGATGGTTGTATGAGTGCACACACTGGTGAGACTATATGCATCCAGTTCAGTCCCAAATGCCATTGAAATGAAACCCTATTTTTGATAACATAGTCTCCCTCACTATTGAGATCTTTAAATTCAATGTCTTCAGAGGAGCTTGTCTCTGTTTCTTTTTACTTGCAAACCTATGGTTGTGTTGAAATTGATCAGTGGTAATCTTCTTTAGCTTCTTTTTTACTTGCAAAACCATGAGGTGCACAGCTTGGTTTTGGTTTGCAATGTGTTGAACTGAAACAGGGAACAAACCAGCAGTTCCTCATGGTTTTGAACTTTGAAGTTCAAAAAGAAAAGGGGGCCTTAATGGTTAGAATGTTTTCAAAAGCAGGAAAGGACCAGAATGCCCATCCTAACCATCAAAAAAGGCTAGTTGGAAGGGTGTTTTAGTCAATTATGATTAAAAAAGGCCAAATTCAGAATTCTATAAACTTTGCTTTCTGTTTTTCTTTGAAACCGGATTCCATGATGAAGTTGTGGTTCTGGTCCAGTCCTGAAACATGACCGGGCTTACTTCCATTTTTTGTTCATTAATGTGGTCTCAAGAATGTTGATCTTGTGTCTGCATTGCGTGGAACCAAATGAGGAAAATTGTTTTTATTTAACCATTATCAAATATTTCTAAAATATAGTAGAAATTGGAATTCAATCGAACTTCTCTATTTGAAACAACCATTAAAGCCAATTGGTTCAATAATGAAATTGAGGATGCACAAACTTGTAGAAAGGTTTTTTGTGCATGCGGAAAATATTGTGCACTATATATTTAAAATTCATGCCGTGCTCCATCTCCTCTGAACCCATCTTTATATTCCTCCATGATGTGAAGTCATCAGATATTGCTGGGCATGTGGTATGTGGTTGGGAACTTGCTCTTCTTATTAGTTACATATGCCATTCTAGCAGATGGTGGTCATTACCAATCTCTTCTACAACTGTGTGCTTTTTCAATAGCTACAGTGTACAGAATGGGGGTTGATATGGACTTTGATGTAAAGCATGATAAAATTGATATGTACCACTCATATTAGCACCAACTCCATGTCTTGATTTGGTCTTACAAAGGAAAAGAACATAATAATAGTGATGCATGGGATCTATAGTATTGAATCTTCACTTTGTGGTATTGAAGAAACACCATGTTTTGTTTCTTTCCCTTCCTTTCCTTCTTACCGTTTCTTAAGTTACAGATACTATAATTTTAATCATCACTTGTATATTGTGCCTTTGCTTTGAGTACGATATTTATTTTTCTATGCTTGGAAATCTGACTGATCCAGAATTTGGAATTGACTAATTGTGAGGGTGGGTGTGGCCTAACTTGCTTGAGAAAGCACCAATCTGGAAGTTCTCTCTCGGAAAGGTCAGTTGAGATGCAAAAATTCTTCACAATTTGTGATTGGTGATTTGAACTCTCTTTGGTCTGCGGATTTACTTTTGCTTCTGTGAACAGGGAAAAAAAATTGGTGATATGAACTCTCTTTAGTCTGCAGATTTACCTTTGCTTCTGTGAACATAAAAAACCAAACTGGATGAAGTCAAAAACATTGGTATTTGGAAATAACTAATTGTGAGGGTTGGTGTGGCCTAACTTGCTTGAGAAAGCAAACCCAATCTTGAAGTTTTCTCTCTCAGAAAGGTCAGTTGAGATGCAAAAATTGTTCATTTCACCATTTGTATTATCTGATATGAACTCTCTGTAGTTAGCGCATTTACTTTTGCTAATACGAATATAAAGCAAACTAGAGGAAGCATCTTGTCTTTTGTGACTGTCATATGTAAGAATAGTATGAAAAAAATTAAAATGATCTATGGTTACGTTTCTGTTTCTTGTATATTCTTAAGAAGTGGTTTTCTATTTTATCAAGGTACCATTTATTTCCTTCACTTCTTTTGTGTTTTTCAGGAGAAAAGGTTAACCATCTTTTCTTGAAGTGGGCAACTTGAGTCTTCACAGGTTAACAGTTTGCCTACTTCTGTTACGGATTTTCTTATGTCTGGTAAGAATTTCTCTTTTTCTTGGTTCTCTCGGTCAAATAAATTCATTAGATGTTTTATATTGGCCTTCTTGTGACAATGTCTTTTGTTGAACAGTTATTTGTAATTAGTCATCTTGTAGCTGAGATTGAGCTTCTTTTGGTAGCCTTTTGTAAGGAAGTTGCTCTCTAACTGTTCATGTTTCATGGGATAACTCTGGGTATTAAATCTTTGTTAATTCCATGTATGAAGATCTTCTATATTTAGATCACTTGTGGACTGTAGGCAGCTTATTGTAGAGATGCATAGCTTCAAGATGGAGGAGATTTAACTTCACTTAAGCCTTTTGTGAGGAAGTTGCTCTTTAGCTGTTCATGTTTTATGGCCCGACTCTCAGTAGTGAATGTTATTTTTCCCATATATGAAGATCCTCTAGATTTAGATCACTTGGTTGGTTTTATAAATTCTAGTTTTTTTCCCCTCCCTTTTCATGTTTTCTTCTGTCCAATGATGTAAACGTCTTTTTCCTCATGCTGGTGCGCGCGTGTGATAGAGATGTATTGATGATATCTACACTGTCTCTCATACATTCATAAGCATCACATGTAAATACACTTTGAAATATATCAGTTTCGTACACCATTAAATTTCACTGGGTTTAGACATTGAATATATTCTTGTTGGTAGCGGCATATGCTTCCAAAAATTGCTTGAATGCATACCTAATGTGGAAGCCGTCTGCTTAATGTTGGTGCTTTAGTAGTGGCTATTAATTTGCAAGATTTGAGATTTTGCCTCATTTTCTGTTCCAAGTTGTCCATGAATTTGCATATTTCCTATAACATTCTTCTTGCCTGGCACTTTCTACCGAGGGCTCCGGAACATTTATCAGAGCCTGGATCAATGTATCTAGATTAGATTTACATGCCCTTTTCCGGGACACCAGGTGCAAAGAACAAACATCTCACATGTAACTATGAACCCACAATTGGGACTTATCATTTGATTTGAATCATAGTCCGACCTTTGTTATGTCGCATCATACCACATTGGAGTTTGATTACTGATTTTTCAAGATTGAATAGAAGTGATAGTATTGTTGATACAGTACCCAATTTTGTAAATGATAATTAAGCATCTAATTTGGACTTAAACATATCCTTAATTTGCTACTCCAAAGTCGTCTATTGAACCAACATATGTTGGCGTAGGTGGGAAGGGCACTTTCATCCCTTAACCAGGTCGAGAGTTTGACTCCCACCGGGTACAGAAAAAATATTGTTGGGAGAGGACCCCCTCAATTGAGGTCTGACAGACTCCTCGGTCCGTATTAGTCGGGGTGAAGCTCTGGATACCAGATGGTTAAGTTACCAAAAAAAAAAAAGTCGTCTATTGAATAGGTGGCATGGTGGAACGAGCGGGTTTTACCTTGATCACGTGAAAATATCTTCCAAGGTGAAAATTTTGGTTCCCTCTCTAAAAGTCATGTGAAACTAAAAATTAGAAATATCTCCTAAAGTGAAAGATTTCTATTTCTATATAGAGGATGTGGAGAGACAGTCAGACCACATGAACCTTATATCCTTAATAAGATGAAATATGTTAAAATCATTTTGTTTTGCTCATCAAAATCTAAGTTTAGAAGTGATGGCTGTGTCATTGATCTTTTTTAAATAAAAGGGGCGCACTGAATCACTACAAGGGTCTCCTCTTATTATAAAATGTTGAGAGTTATAGTTACTGTTTTTAGAGCGATTCATTATTATAGTTTTATTAATATGTTAACCTTATGATATATCTTCTATAATTTGAATGGTTGTAAATAATTTTATTTTAATCCAGTGTGATCTCATGATTATGTGATTGATTTTAAGTTTATTTGGACAATTACTTCAACGGTAATATATATATATATATATATATATATATATATATTTTTTTTTTTCAGTGGTCGAAATTGGCTAAAAATGGTAGACCCTGATCAGGAGGCAAGGAAAATCTCAATGAAGGAATTTTAATGATACAGTGGCCTTTAAAGAGAAAAGGGTATTGACGGTGATATATCATTTAGCGTAGACATGGGTCAATTGTCCAAAAATGAAGAGAGACTTATCATTGTATTGATTGTCTTCTTGTCAAATTTTATTGATCAAGTGCTGTGTTGTGTTGGGTCACATGTCCCAAAATATTCCCAATTTCTGAAAATTCTCTACTTGGCCGGCAGTGTTTTCTATGTTGGGGTGCAGGAGAAAAAACGTGCAGACGCAGTGAAGTTAAAAAAGAGTGAGCTGTACCTGTACTTTACTCTTTTACAAAGCAACCAGCAATAGGGCAGCCATTATATCCTTACCCTATTTTCCTTTGTCCAGCTGCTCAGGGGACATCCTGCTTTTCAGTACTAATCTCAGGTCTCTCTCTCTCTCTCTCTCTCTCTCTGTTTTTTTTTGTGCTCTCTCTCTTTCTCTCTGTCTCTCAAAACACATGCTTCTATAACCATGTTTAATTAGTTTCATAAACAAATTTTTATGAATCAAGTAACCCTACATCATGTCAAAATTTCCCCTTTTTTGGACTTAAGCTTGTGGCTTTGTTGACCCATTTGTTTGTGTAGTCTGCTCAATGATTCTTGTATAAGCAATGCTTACACCTATATTATTTCGGATGTGTACCCAGATAGGTGCATAGGTTATTTTAGTATAATCAAGGAATTCACTTTTGGGGCTCTATTGGCCATTACCCAATTAATACAACAAAATACATTTGCTTTTATAATGCATGTTGATCTTACAAGTTTCATTGAATAATGTTTCTCTCTCCCTCTCTCTCTCTGTCTCTCTCTAGCTAAAATGTGCTGAAGGATTGACAGTAGACAATCTCTGACAAACAGAGTTGGATGCACAACGCTCTGTTGTTAAAAACAAAAAAAGCGAGAATTTTGATACTTAATTACAACCTTATGGCAGACAATTTCTGATAACTAATACTATTCCTCTGTACGGATAGGGTGACAATTGCTATTATTAATTTTGATTAGACTAATCAAAGAAGAGTTAGGAATCTTTATGAAGGAAATAAAGTGAGTGCGTGAGTGATTGACTGGCATTAATATTTTGTTTTGGCCTGCTTAAGAGAATTTGCCTTACAACATAGGGCTATAAAGGAGTCAATATAGGATTTAGCTGGCCTACTTGATTTTCTTTGCTTTCTAATAGGGCCAAAAGTTGCAATTCCTAATGTGCTTACAAAAAATTGTCTATAGAATCTCCCTTTGGAATCTGATTCCCATAGTTTTCCTCATTATTTAAACTAACCCAGAAGCTGCCCGCATAGAGGTGTTTTGTTAATAGATAATCTGTGGAAAGAAGCTATATTTTTAGGTAAAATTTTCTTTCTCTTCTTCTGTTTTCAATCTGGATTGATCAATCGCTAAATCTCTCTCTTGCTTGGTCTCTGTCGATCAAATTCTAATCGTTCTCTCTCTCTCTCTCTCTCTCTCTGTGTTTTCTCTAATCAACTTTTTCTCTCTTTCAAAGATAGAGAAAAGGGTGTGGGAGCTTTTGTCGAGAGCAATTCGATAATTATGTTTTAGAAGAAATATGTAATTTTACCTCAAGGGGAATTTTTAATGTTTTCGTCATGATCTGTGGTTTAACTGCCTCTTTGTATATCTGTCATTGCCCTTGTAATTATGACCTTCTGTCTTATATTGTCATAAGCCATCATCTCATTAACATTTTGTGCATGGTTAACGCTCTTTTTCCCTCCTCAAGTCAACTCGTAGTTTGAGCTAATGGAAAAGCAACATAGGCAATTATATAAGAACAAGAACAAAACAATACTTTTATGAGCACCCTTAATAGTGCGCTAGTGATTTGAACTTGATGACTTGATTTGAGCAATTCAGACCATTATATAAGAACCAGTGTTATAAGAACGGGAGATTATAAGAACCAGTGTTGCTTCATCCATGATGACAACAAAAACTTGATGACACACAAATGAGTTAGAGATAAGGATCATGAGAGCACAGGGACAATCAACAAGACAAAATGCAAAGCACACGAGAGAGAGAGAGAGAGAGAAAGAGAGTAATTTGGTGGGGGTTGTGGACCATAAGTGTCTTGGCCTTGTCAGACATGCATTTGTGACCTTTGTAATGTAGACATGACCTCTCGATCCCTCTTTGTTGAGTTAATTTTTAGAACTCCCTACCCAGCCCGCACTGGCTACGATTGTGCCACATCTTCTCTCTTTGTTTTAAAAAAAATATTTCTTTTATGATGCAAGAATTGCAAAAATGGTCAGACAATAACAGTTTTAATATTAAATTCTTGTATAAATACGCTTTTGTACTGATGTGCATTGATATTGCGATTGGTAGATTCTATTTCATAAAACTCTTTTTAGTTGAATTGTTTTTCTTTAATTTATAAAAATAAAAGTGTTTTTTCCTTTTTTTTTATCATTCTTCATTTAGAAACTATCTATCTTGTATGGATCCAAATTGGGGGTCTCATTTGTCATTCTTTTTGATTAAGAAAGGCGAGATCATTGTTTTTCTTATGGTCCACCCCACACAAAGCATCTAGACAAGAAGAGGGAGGAGATATGTCTAACCACATCAGAGAGAGAGAGAGAGAGAGAGAGAGAGAGAGAGAGAGAGAGAGAGAGAGAGAGAGAATGGAGATGTGTTGGGAGTGTAGTGTTCCACAATGGCCATATGATATGTTAGTGGGAACCCCAATAAGGTGCAAAAATGACACAAAATGACAGAAGGATGTGGCATATCCCACCAAAAACCAATCCAATTAGGCCACGGCTTGACCTGTATCCTTCCATTCCCTTCTGCAAAAATTAGCCTTTCCTCTTGTGGGTTGCCCACCCCAAGCAATCATTGGCTTAATACCATACTCGCCCCACTTGCCCTTGATGCCCTTCCTTGCGACACATTGCTTAAATTGCTTGTGCCTTTTCAATTTCCCTTCACCATTTTCGTCCCCATAACTTGGTGATTGATTGTTCACATCACTCCTTACCCAATGTGTACCCCTTCTCTAAAGATACAAGGTCCATTATTTCTTTAAAAGCTCTGTATATTCTTTTCGATTTAAACAAAGTTACCACTCTCCATATCAAAATAAACATGTGGGGGCTAAAAAAAATCATATTTGTAACAATTAAACAATAATTTTGAGAAATTTAATGATATCTTCGTAAATTTAGAGGCAATTTAGCGGAATTTGGTCGGCTAAAATGAAAAGCTACGCGTTCTGGGTATAAATTGAAAATCAAAAGGCATAAAAAGAAAGGTTGGTTGAAAGATTTCTCCTCTTGCCAAAATGATGACAAAGATGGGATTGCCACGTCATTAAGAGATGGACCAAGTTATAATATTAATGACTTGTTTGGGTAGTAATTATTAATATAATGTCGTATAAATATTTTAATTTCCTATCACATGAGACTATATTATAAAATTACACCCCAAAAATATTATTACTATAATATTAATGATTTCATGTATGATTCCACAACTTCATAGCTGTGGCAAAAGGGAGGAGTCCCTTTGCCAGCTACAAGAATTATTGTTATTTTTCTTTTTTTCAAAAAATAATAATTTAGACAAAATTGAATTTTTTAAAGATAATTTAAAGCGGTTAAAACTGTTTATTTATTTATTTTTTAAAATAAATGAAGTTAGGTCAACATTTTAGTTTGTAATAAATCTGGACAGAGGTAAATGAGATTTAACTCAATTAACATCATTTTTTTCCTATTTTAAAAGTCTCAATGTAATTAAAAAAAAGTGACCATATCTTTTGTCATCTTAAATGATAAATAATAATAATAAGAAATAATACCAAATATTTTTGAGATATTTTGAAAATAGATTTTATAATATTCGAATCGAATTAATCAAATAAAAATAAAATTTAGATATAGAAGAAAATAAAAAATGTAATAACAAATAATATAGAATTTTGAAAAAAAAAAAAGGAAGGGCGCGGAGGATGTGTAGCTAAGAATACGACGGCAAACTTTGGACACACGCTTACTATTCGTGCATCCACACCCACCCCTTCACACTGTCAATACTTAAAACTCTAAACCCATTAACGTCATTACACCTCTCTACCCCACCCCCCCCTCTCTCTCTCTCTCCATTATATATTTCTGCCTCCCTAACACGCCACATCCCTCCTCTCTCTCTCTCTCTCGACTGAAATTTTACTCAGCTTTCTCTCTCTACTTCCTTTCAACACAACAAAAGCAACCTCAAAACCACTCTCTCTCCCCCCCCCCGCCCCCAAAATGGGATTTCCAGTGGGATACACGGAACTCTTCCTTCCAAAACTCCTCCTCCATGCACTCACTCTTTTGGGTTTCATCAGAAAACTGATTTTCTCTCTCTTCCGACTTCTGGGTCTTTCCGATTTTCTAGAGCCCGACATTGTCTGGCCCAACAACCCGCAAACACCCGAATTCCACTCCGTATCCGCAGTCTTAATCCGGGAAATCCTACCGGTTGTTAAATTCCAGGATTTAATCTCATCCATCGGCGAAAATGAGATCCTAGACAGCTGTGCCGTCTGTTTGTATGAATTCGAAGGTCAAGAGGAAATCAGACGGTTGACGAATTGCCGACACATATTCCATCGGAGCTGTCTGGACCGTTGGATGGATCATGATCAGAAAACGTGTCCACTCTGCAGGACACCCTTTATTCCCGATGATATGCAAGCGTCTTTTAATGAAAGGCTTTGGGCTGCTTCTGCTATTCCTGATTTTTATAGTGACTATTCTGCAATTACATCTTCTTTATAGTTAGGAGAGAGAAAATAAAACTTTTTTCCCCCTTTTGGGTTGGGTGGGTTGTGGATAGAAAAAAGAAAAAAAAGGAAATATTTGGGGTATGGTGTACAGATATTGTCCTTAAATTGGGGCATAAAGAAAATTAATATACCCTTTTTCTTTATATTCTTTTTGTGCTAGCTCATTAATGGAAATTATGGGTTGATGGTGAGCACAACTTTATCATTCTTAGCGTTTTGGTGATATGTTGCAAAAATTTGAAATCACACGTGACCCTTTTTTATTATTGTGATCAAATGTATTGCTTAAACTGAAATCCAGATTGAAGGGGGAGTAGAAATTCAAGGGATTGGGGGAGGGCAAAGGTGGTGTGTGCATGTGGAGGAAGAAGAGAGAATAGAGAAGTTTGGGCGGGTGTTAATGGACGACCAAAAGAGCCATTATCTTACCTGGTATGGTACCAACCCATTTGGCATTTGTTTCTGGGTTTTCGGGAATTTTTATTTTTCCATGATTTTTGGAGATTTTTTCAAACCTATGAGAAAGACTTGGCATGCCATCCCGTTGCCATTATTAAGGGATTCAAGTGGCCATTCAGCATCGGTACTTTATCTAAACCTTGTTGCTAAATGGTTCGATTTAACACTGCCCTGAAAATAATTCTGGACATGTCATCCTTGGTTTTTGGAATCCTCAATGTTAATAAAAGGCTTAGCCCGTCTGTCTCATTTGTTTAAAACGGCTATGCCCTGTGGAATGGGAACACTTCATTTGTGAGCCAATAGATGCAATTCAATGTGAACATTGATGCCTTGCTTCTAGACTTGTAACCGGGCCGAGCCCGGGCCCGTTCAAGGGCGGTTCCGGGAACTGCAGGCAGGGCTGGCTGCGGTTCCTAGGCCAGTCCGTGCCGGGCCGATTCAAATTTTTTTTAGTTAAACCGGCCCGACCCACTGAACCGGAACCGGCAGACCGGTTTACACCGGGTCAGGCCGGTTTGGGCCGAAAATGAGGTGTAAAATTGGGAAAAAAAAAGGGACAAGGAGTTATTGGAACTGGCCAGGCCAGGCTGGTTCCATGCCCGGGCCAGTTCGGTTCCATGTCCAGGCCGGTTCCTGGTTCCAACATCTGTTGAACCGGCCCAGACGAAAAAGTATTGGTTCGGCCGGTCAGGGGGTACTGTACCTCCGTCCGGTTCACAGGCCGGGCTTTTTTTCGGGTCAACTGGGTAGGTTTTCGGATCCAAACTGGTTCGGGCACATCTCTACTTGCTTCCATTCGGCCCAAAGGGTATACTTAGAATTTATTCTTAAGAAATTTTGCTTTAGAGTGGGTTGCTCTGCACCGATCGCTTTTAGTGCTTTTTGCTTTTTAAACAATATAAGTTTTTTGAATTTATATTATCT
Source organism: Dillenia suffruticosa (assembly GCA_033439265.1). Classification (NCBI taxonomy): domain Eukaryota; kingdom Viridiplantae; phylum Streptophyta; class Magnoliopsida; order Dilleniales; family Dilleniaceae; genus Dillenia; species Dillenia suffruticosa. Next base: position 16,538,017 of record JAVTVX010000005.1, on the reverse strand, counting down.
AATAAATGTAGAGTTCGGAAAATGATGAATTTAGACAATTTGGAGTATGGGATCGAAGTAGTATTTACTTACAAATAGGGGAGAAGTAAATAAACTAATTTACAATTTTGTACCCAAAATCTTCCATAGATGGCATCCTAACATGGACATCTAGTTGATGGGGTGGGTCTTATATCATACCTAAACTTAAATGCAAATGGTTGAAAAGTTATTTTTTTTAATGAAAAAAAGGTTAAAAGAAAAGATTCGAATTCAAGAGTTCTAACAGAAGAGGTTAAAAATAGTTGAGTTATAACTTGTTAATTTTTTTGTATCTTTCTTTTATTTTGTTAATTTCTTATATGAAAGAGAGCTCAAATATTGATTTTTTCTATTATTAGGAGTTTTTTTTTTTTTCTATAAACATAATTATCTATCATTGGTAACAAGACAATCATTCCTTGATTAAGTTCGAATATTAAAAGATTTATATTAAACTCTTTTAAATTAAATGGTCGGGTATTTTATACCTGTTTAACGAGAGGTCTTGGATTCGAGCTCTAGAAAATTGTATTAAAAAAAAGAAAGTAAAAAAAGTAAAGAAAGAAAATCAATGTGCACAAGAACACAAGTGATTTGCATTAAAAAAAGAAAGTAAAGAAAGAAAATAGATTTATAACCTATCATCCTTGAACATGATTTTTAAAATGTCAAATATTTGTTTCACTTTTCTGTGAAAATCTCTCTGTTTTTTATTTTTTATTTTTTATTTTTTTGGTTATAGAAAATCTCCCTTTCTCCACTTTTTTTCTATCATAAAATACTTGGTGCGGATACCACCGTCAGGCTAGTGAGCTTTCGAAGTAATGGCACACGAAGATAAAACAAAACTCATAAATCAGTATTAATTTTGAATTTAATTTGTGATTTAGATATGAAACACATTATGTTAGAAAGGTATCATAAATCATTATAAATTTTAAATCGAATTAATTAAAATATAATTTTATTAATATAATATTAAAAATAAATAAATAAATAAGGTATCGTGATTCACATACTTCACTTCAAGTTAGGTAAATGTTTTGACCCATATAAAAGGTTAGATGTGCCGTCCATGTCGCGCGCGACAAAAATTGATTACTTTTCCTTGTATTTCCCCCAAATTCATATGTTTGATTTGTTCCTAAATTGCACGAGTTAGTCCCTTCTAGATGAATCCTTAATTTTCCTCGGTCCAAAACTTGTGACCCAACACAGGAAAATGGGCTGCTTGACAGAGTTTTTTGACTGCAATTTTTGGTGCCCTTCGAAGAACACACTCACTGAAGTCTTAATCTTCTCCGAGGGGGATGGTCAAAATTTTCCTTTCTCAACTTTAAAATATATAATTCTAATCTTTACATAACTAAAAAAATATTGAAGTATTAACCGAGAAGTAAATTCATTGTAAACTTCTTTATCCTTAAAACAATCCACAATCAACGTCTGGATTACAAACTGATACCCCTTAACCATAGTCAGGAGTTCGATCCCTCATGAGAACAAAAAAATCAACGTTAGAAGACATACCTTTCAATTGGATCCTACAAACGATCGATCTAAATTAATTAGAGTGAAAGCTTAGATACTAAGCTGATAGCCTAATCATCGTATTAAAAAAAAAAAAAAAAAAAAAAAACAACCCGCAAAGCCAAGGGTACCCCATTCTGCAAAATTTTGAAAAATAAAAGTTAATACTTATAAAATATTAACTAAAACTCTAAAAAATATCCTTTTTTTATTTTTTGAAAATTATAACACTTTTCTCCTTCGATGATAAGATGGGTAATCTGGAAGCTCAGCTATTCCCACCATTCCATGTACCAATAAAGTAAAATAATAATAATAATAATAATAGTAATGACAAATGACAATAATAACAAATGGAAAAAGATTGAAAAAGAACTTCAATTTTTATTTTTATTTTTTACGTTGGTTGCATAGTTCAGAAATCTAAATCAAATCTCAAGGGAGACATGATTTCTGATGGTAATTGTCCTTCGCTGTACAGACACACTTGACCAAAGCAAATGCTAGTGTAGACTCTGTTCTCAGCATTCACAATTCATAGAAAAGAAACTAATGATGGCCTATCTTCAGAAATGGGTGTCCGATACTGATATAATTTTTTGATGTCTCCAGTTTTCCTTTTTATTGATAGTGATCCAAATTCCACATACGGACATCATCCAACTTTTGCGCCAATTTCAACTCCGTTCTTCTGCTAAAGGTGTTTGAAGTAGTAATGCTAAAATGTCCCAACATCAACACCACCTTTACTAAACGTGTTTTTTGGGTTTAAGATTTAAAAGAGAAAATCACTATGTTTCTTTCCTTTTGGGGTCCAAAGGGGTCGAGGCCCAAAGCTGGTCAGTGGAGCTTTTAGCTGACATTAGAGAGAGCCTGACAAGATTAAACCCCTTTCACAAAGGTGGCCACAGTTTGCAAACCAATCTGCACGATAGAACCTCCCGAAAGATATGGTTGACCTTGCAAGCCAGCTTCCTTTATCAGAGTTATGCGTTCTTTAACAAGCCTTGGAAGAGGATGGAGGTTAGGAACATCACATATGATGTAAACTAACCCCTCACCCACCCCCTCCCCTCCCAAAGGAAAAAAAAAATGGAGCTCAAGCATTGCTACAAATAATGGTTCACCATATTGACTTGGCCAGTGGTATTGTGCAGTCACAATAAGAATGAAACACAAATTGAGTTCTTCAGGCTAATGGGTACACAAGCTTTTGCAGAACACAGCTTACACCGGTAAAGCATGAAAATAAGAAAATTACAAGAGAAAGAAGTTGCAGGATTACATCAACTATAAATAATATAGATGGTTGTATCATCCAAAGCCAAACATAAATTGATCAAACATTAATATAAATCGAATCTCAATCTCCATACAAAGACTCCACTTTCCAGGAAGACAAGAAGTTTCACTTTCTGATTCCTTTGCATTCATATGGACATTCAGTGCTTGTGGCTGGATTATTTTGAGTAACCAGATGGAGGATAACCTGGTGGGGGATAACCTGCAGGAGGATAGCCTTGAGCTTGCTGCGGTGGTGGATAACCATAGGGCTGTGGAGCATATGCAGGTTGAGACTGATAGCCAACAAATGGTGGAATTGGTTGATCAATGCGAGACATGTGCTGCATTGGTGGCACTGCCATCACTTGTGGTCCAAACATGCCATCTCTTTTGTCCATTTCAATCTTATGTTGAGTCTGTAACATTCCGCAAATTATTAGTAAACAAAGAAAGAGTGAACATAACGGCTATATAATAGATGTTTTGTATTGGTTGCCGTATTCTGCATACCTGCATGCATGCGCAAACCCTGTGATATAAAATCGCGAGCGGTTAGTTGGACGAAAATAACGTTAATTGAGCATATAGTTTGTAGAAAGCAGGAAGACTGGGAGAGAGATCTTACGTGCAGTAAACCATATCAGACAAACAAGATAGCAACTGGGAAGCCTGTGAAAGTTCTTCACTTCCAACAATCATCGCAACAATGGAGAATATGCAAGCAAGTTGTTGGAGACAGAACATGAAACCCTACATTACACAAGTTAAATTTAAACAAATAGACAGGAAGTATACGACAACACTCATGCCTGCACAGACACTAAGGCACAAACTTGCACGTGCAGGCGTGCAGAGAGTGAGAGTGTACAATTATGCAGTTGTCGCATTGGGTTGTCTGTATGTTGAATTCATCTTGCAACAGAAATCGGGTGGATGCCACTGAATTTCCAAAGCAGCAGAACACCTATTTAGAAAATTAAGAAAAATTAATTAGATAAACACAGAAAGCAGTCAAAAAACTGTATCATGTTGCTACATCAATTTGGTATAAGATGGCAGAGAAGCTATTGACTAAGGCTACATAGATATTCACCATTATCAAAAATGGTATCATGTTACTATATCAATTTGGTTCTGATATAATTAACTGATAGCCTTAAATTGATGAGCACTATAAACATGTCTCAATATGTCTCAACATGCAATAGTTTACTAAAAATAGCGTAAAGCAACCCATTCTTTCCGGAGCAACTAAAATATCAGCCTTTGAAACCAAATCCTTATCACTTGATCTAGGGAAAAAAAATTAAGGAACTAATATGAGCAGTACCAGCTTAGGTGGTAGTTAAAATGTCTATTGATGGACTAAAGTTCAGTCTTTTATATAATTTATCAAGAATCTAATGAAGCACTATCCAACTCAACAGGCTGAGATCCAGTGAATTTCCACCATGTCCACATGTAAAGAGGTCAACATTTGTGACTTCGGCAATTAATCTTAGAAAGTCATCGAGTGAGTAGTCTGGATGGATGGCCGGATGATAACCTAAAGCGGGGAAGGGAGTTCAAATTTGAAGATGCGAAAACTCATTGAGGGGGATCCTACTTAATGCATAAAATTGAGCACATTAGGGGAAAGAAAGTCATTTTCATGGTTGAACAAGGGGTCCATTACATTACATGTCCTTATGGGAATTATGTTAGATAACAGATGATGTAATCAATCTTTTGACAATGATGCATGAGAAGAGGAATAAATGCAGATGAATCTATCACAAACCCTGAAGCAAGATAGGAGAAGAACCATTAAGCCATATTCAGTTCAGACTCTAGTTGGGACAGAAACAGAGGGCATATTAGATCCTAAAGAGGACTCCCACACCAATTTATCCTTTCAAAATAATGTGCAGACACAGTTCCCTCTCTTAAACTTAGATATGCATAAACATCCCACCTATTGAAAGTCTATCCAATTGAATCATTAGCCCCAAATCATTAATCCCATATACCCTCTCTCAGCAATACCTAAAACATTTTGCTTAGGAAATATTTATTAAAGAAATTAGAGTAAACCTTCAAGATTTTTGATAGGTTTGGATCATTCTTATATAGTAAGTTGTATAAGCAACACATGCATTCTTTGTTTGCAATAAAATAGCAAGAAAACAACAATAATATGTAATAAGGCTAACTAGTTTGCAACACCTCAGTGGCAAGGCAAAATTCAGGACACTTGCTTTCTCCACACTTTCCACTACATGGCATATAACCAGCACAACATGTATACCTACAATAGGAAGAGAATCCATAATCAATATTCAGACAGAAAAAAACATCTCAGAATAAATAAGACTAAGATGGCAATAGAAGGCATCAATTACCTTGACATGTCATTGTAAAGAGCTCTTTTGCGGAGCAGGTATGAAACACATGGTCCACTACAAAGAAGAGAAATCAGAAGCAATGAAACATGAGAGACATCAACACTAGTTGGTTCATGAATTTCACTAAAAGAATACATTATGTATAATATTTAAAATCAACATATTTGTTCATTGATATTCAAGTTCATCCAAGTGCTCAACACAAAGCTAAACATTTGACACTTCAACTATAGTTTCAGAAAGGATATCTCTCCTACATTTCTGAGACTCTTTCTCAGTCATTTGTTCTAAATGGCACTGCCTCTACATTTTTATGCACAAACTGAAAATGTTAGGTCATCATTTTAGCATATAATGAATCAGCTACAGAGTAAGAAAGTAAATAGGATGAGGAAATTTAACAAGAATTCATCATGGGATATTGCCGCTGAAAAATAGATATGTAAGTAAGCTTCTATGAGTGGGCAAGACTAGCAAATTAAACATGCATAATTATAATCAGGTTTCCTAGCATACAATCATATTATAATTATAATACTTCAACATTGTCACAATGTAGCAATCTGCCGGATGATGACTCGGCACTAATGGATCTTGATACTCTTGAGGATTTAGAAAATAAAGCATACGACAAGAGGTTTGAACAAAATCATATGTTGCTTCAAGTCCTTTCACTAATCCTGGTAGTGCATTAGCCACGAGAAGTAGATTCATAATTTCATGCTTTTATTAACATCTTTGGGGCTTTTACATGAATTTCCAGGTAAACTCAAAAGCTATGAAGAATGACAAATAATGGACCATCAGACGCAACTCAACAATGACACTATGACATGGAAAAGTAATACAAAATCTTTACAATGTTATAAATCACAGTGTATCATAAAGCCACTCAAACAAAGTTACTTCTAGGCGGGTCTATGTAACACCGGTCAAAAGCATCAAATGCCACTTAAAATTACTTAGGGAGTTGATGGAGTCAAATTATGTCCAACATCACTCTTGCCATCTGCCAAATTTTAAAAATTTTAGCAATACAGTGTACCCAACTCAAAAAATTGGATTAACAGGAAGAAGTTCCAACTTGGACGTATGATGATCTTTAAGCCATGGCCAAATTGTACCAAAACTTTTGTATTGATCCATCCCCAACTCTTACATTATACTTCATATCCATAAAGAACACTAATTTCGGATACTCAAACAACCAAATTTTCAAACATCAAACATGAAATGACAGACCCCAACTACAAATTAACTAACCCCAATTAATTGGTTTCAAACATAAAACCAATTTAAATCATTATACCCGATATTGCATTTTGAAACAAAATGAAAGATCATCTTATCACAGAATGAAACAATGGTGCACCCATCGGAAAGATCAAAGAATTGAGACTGTCCCTTACATATGCAAAACCCTCCTCTTAAAATGGAATAATGATATCCATGAAACTAAAACATTTGGTCAACATTGATTTTAAAGGCAATGATTTCAGATAATATCTCCATCTAAAACCTTATTTTTATAAAAGAATAATAATAGTGATTGATCTATTATGCAAGTGATTAAAAGCAATGAATTATCTCTTCTACATCCATGAGATCCCATGAAATTATAAATCTAGGAAATGCAGAACACCTTCTAGCAACTCTACAAAGTCAACGCAAGTCAAATCTCAAAAACCCATTAAAATCCAACCTCAAAACAGATCAAAAACCACATTGAAGAACCCCAAATTAAAAATATGGAAGATAAACGGATATTAGTACATACCACCAGAAAGCGAAGCAGCAATCTGCAGTCAAAGAAACAAATTTACAAAATCTCATCAGATCAAACACCCAATTCAAATATGTACACACACACACACACACACACACACCCACATAGAGAGAGACTTACAAGGAGTATCAGCTTGAATTGTTCCCATAAGATCAGTGTGCCAGAAATTACGATAGTTCTGGCGAGCCTGCATCTTGTCCAAATGTTCCTGGGACGCCATCTCTCCCTCTCTCTCTTCTCTTTCTTCTCTCTCTTTTCTTTCTCGTTAAGAAATACCCTGTTCGTCGTAGAAGACGAGGTCTGCAATGGAGAGTCTGGTTCTTTGAGTTTAAACAAGTAAAAGTCTTCTTTCTGGGTCAATTTGAATTAAACAAAGTGAGACGAAGTTTCTGTGCCCCATTTTATGAGATGGCTTTCTAAGACGACGACTCAACGTCCAAAGCTAATTTTATCAAACATAACGGAAGGACTTTATTAAAAATAACATTTTTAACGGGACAATTATTAATATTAAAAATATAGGGGTTATTTCACAATTATGTACAACGATAGGGATTGAAATGACATAGTCGTCTCCTATAAATAAGCTAAGAGGAGTGATCTGTTGTCCTGTGTCGTATGAAAGCGAAGCCAATTTTTTATTTTTAAAATAGAGAGAGAGAGAGAGAGATGGGTTTTGTTTGTCTTCTTCTTCAGTTTTTTTGAAGCGCTCTTTCTCTGCATTCGTGTCTGTTTTTGGAATCAAATAAAAAATTTTTCTGTCCATTTTGAACTTTGGGAAATTCAATTGTTCTTTCAACTCAAAATGTCTTCTGATCTTTTCATATTTGATGATTCTTTCTACCAACATTCAACTCCAGTGCTGAATGATAATTTCCCATTTTTCTCTGAATCTTTCTCTACTTTCTCTGACCCAGATTTCGACATTTTTCAACAATTTTCTGATGAATCTCAACAATCTCTCCATCAGATTTCAAATCCTCTTCTTTCTTCTTCTCCACCAAGTGCCCAACTGCAAAATCTCAGTCTTCAGACAACCACTTCAACAAGTGGGGTTGTTGATTTCTCTACTCTGGGGGTGAAAACAGAGGAATGTCACTTGAATTTCGATTCCGACAACATTAATTCCATTCCCGTGAATGGTTTTAATGTGGAAAGTAGCGAAAATGTTGAGAGAATCATCCAGAGGAGTTTCAGTAGTTGTTCATTTGATCAAAAACTAAGCTTTTTATACCAACCTCGCTTTGGTACTTTAATGGAGTCTCCAACAATTCAAACCCAGTTCATATCTTCGCCTGAAAATAATTTTTCGAGTGGAAATCTGAGAAGGGTTTGTTCTACTGGTGATTTACAGGTTAAATTTCTTTTTAGAAATTCAAATTTTACTTTCATTTCTATGTTTTACTCAGTTTTTTTCTTTTATTAATTATTTACTTTGCTCAGAAGATGAAGACGACACAGACAAGGTTGTCTTCGAGTCCTTTGGGAACAGAAAGTTCATTCATGGAAGAAGCTAATTTCAAAGTTGGACGTTACAGTGCAGAGGAGAGAAAGGAGAGGATTCGCAGATACAGAACAAAGCGTACTCAAAGAAACTTCAACAAAACAATTAAGGTAAAAAAAAATGACAAAAATTTCTGAAAACCCATTTGATGATTTTTGGGAAATTTGAGAAAAACTTTTCATTTGAATTCAATGAACTTGAATGAGAAACGTTTTCTCTGTTTCTGAAAGTAAATGTTTGCTCTGTTTTTTTTTGCTGCAAACGATGAAGTATGCATGTCGAAAGACACTAGCAGACAACCGACCTAGAATACGTGGCAGATTTGCGAGAAACGACGAAACCGGAGAGATTCCCAAGGCAACATGTTCCACAAGGGATGAAGACGAAGATGAACTTTGGGTAAAACATTTTTCTAATTCATCGAAAACCTTATATTATTATCAAATATCACAAAATTTAAATGCATATAAGCCTCTCAATCAATTCCTTTTTTTTATAATAGTCATCATTCATTATATCAATAAATTTTAAATTAAAATTATTATTCAATTTAAAGTTCAACTTTAATTTTTCTAAACAGATTTAAAAATATTTTTAATCAATCAATCGACAGTTGGTCTAATAGAATGTGTCATTTAGTCTCTTAATCAAATTCTCGAGTTCGACTCACGGTTTGGATATGAAAAAATTACATTGGAAGAGTAGTCCCTTTAATGAGTTACTATAAATTCTGAACAGGATTAGTCAGAATATAGTTTCAAATATTGATCGATATAGTACAAAAAAAATTTTTAATCAGAAGAGTTTAACTAAATATACATCAAATAATATTAGTTTTTCACAATATGGGGGTATTTTTAGATAATAATAGTTTTATGGATTTGGAAATTTGAATTAAGTTCAAGTTGTTTTTGTAATGTGTAGATTGATGGGTTGAATGAAGAGGACTATGAAGGGACCATAAGAGGAGGACAATTTCTCAACAACTTTGATCCATCTCACCATCCTCAGTACTATGGCTTCTGATGAATGAAGGAAAAAAAAAAATATATATATATATATATATATATATATATATATAACTTTTTTCCTTTTTTTTGGGAGAAAACTTTCCAATGGAGTTGAATTGAAACACTAGAACAAAAGTGCAATTGTAGTAATGAAATCCCTATCAAAAAGGGATGGTAGCTAATAGTTGTTGTCAAATCCTAGAAATCCTCACAAAACCGTGGCGCTGTAATACTATGTAGAAGGAAATGAAAGAATCGAAATTCCTTAAAACTGAGTGACTTTTACCCGTCAGTCTTGAATAGACCACTCTGCAACACGAGCTTAACCCATGATTTAAACTTTGTTAGTTGTACACTTACTGCTTACTGGTAAGTAATTAAGCACTTGGGGTCGAATCGATTCACACTAATAATAGAGCTGCTTCTTTGTTAATCAGAGTTAGAAACCAATTCGATAGAACGTGATATTAAATTTTTTAATTAAATCTCATATTTAAAATTTAAGAATTAAAAAATTTATGTTAAAAGAATCACCTCCTAAATAAAGACTGTAAATATTTAAATCGAATTAATCAAAATATAAATTAAGATACCAATAATCTGATAATAAAAAAAAAGAAGTGAACATGACCCTCATAAGTGCATGCTTTGCTGAGGAATTTCGAGCTCTTCTAAGTTTCTGGGCACCTCTCTTGCCCTTCAAGACCTAAATATGCATACTTGCATGGCTGGGGCCAAGAAATGGGTTGAAGCTGGCTATCACGAACTCAAAAGCCCCCGGGGGGCGTGGAACTCTTAAAGGAGTCGCTGCATCTTGACGCTAGAGGTGCTTCGTGGATCAGAAGAAAGGGGTCCTTAGCAATGCACGCTAAGTCCCCTTTGAGAGTTGCCCGAGTGTTTTTGTTTTTTTGGGTGTTTGGTTGTTTTGTTCTGTCTCCTTTTTTTACCCCAGAAGAAAAAAGAAAAAATGGCTGTGGCCATACCACATCAAGCTGCTCAACAAGAAATAAAGAGTTTCCAAATTCCGTCAACCCTATACTACATTATTTAATTGAATCAGGGTAAATCGAATTTCAAGAAATCGAGTAAATCAAACTTCTCCAAACTCAATAAAAAGTCAATTAAATTCACTTGCATACTTCTTTGTAATTGCCATTATCAAAAATTCATGTTTTACGCATTCAAATATAATATGTGTAGAATTCAAATTTTAACAATTTTTTGAATGGTTCTTTTTTTTTTTTTTTTTTTATGAATTTGATACTGCTTTGGATGGTGTCTAAAGGGTTTATAGGAACAATTATTTAATTATAAAAGTTTATATTTTCTTGAAAAACATTCCATAATAAGATGTAGATTCTGGTTGTAATTAATTGTTAGTGCTAGGTTTGAAATTAGAGGTTGCCATGCCATGTGGGCATAAAAAGCAAAAATGCTTATAGGAAGGGGGAGAGAGAGAGAGAGAGAGAGAGAGAGAGAGAGAGAGAGAGAGAGAGAGAGAGAGAGAGAGAGAGAGAGAGAGAGAGAGAGAGAGAGAGAGGAAAGCATATTGTAACTAATGGAAATTGCAAAAATTTTCTAACAAGTGGGGTGAATTCCTGTTTAGTTATGAAGCGAGTCATGGATTTAATGATTTGAGCTCGCAAGTTGCTTTTGTTTTTTATTTAATTTTTGTGGCAGTAGTCAAAACCTTGTAATTGTGCTGATAACTTCGTATTAATTATTTAATCTCTAGTAATTTGAACTAAGTGGATAGTTATGACCTTAATGGTTTTGTTAAACTATTTTTTAGTCTAGACCAGTTGCTCTCCCCTACTGTTACCGTTAGGTTTTATAGATAAACAGACAATTGCTTTAGTAAAAAAAGAAAGATAGGTCCTTTTATCGAGATTTGGATTCAAATCGTGGAAATAGAAATAATTAATTTGGGAGAGTTTCCCTTTAAAAAAGGTCCGATAGTAATTTAAACTGAATTAATTGAAATATGAAAATTAAATTAATTAAAATATGAATTTGGATATTTGTTAATCGGGTAAATAAAATACCATTAGATTTCATGGGGATTTTTTTTTTTTTTTGAGCTCGCGGTGTGTGTTCTCTGCCCAATTTGTTTTTAGCCTCTGAGCCCTTCTTGACTTAAAAAAAAAAAAAAAGTCTTTTTAGTCACACTGTCTTTTTTTTTTTAAATATTTTTTGGCTAAGAATAATTTATTTTGATTAAAAAATATAATAATAAAATAACTAAATTTAGTATATTCCACATTTATCTACTAGAGATGACTTTTAATTATTTGAAAAATTATACCAATATATATTTGATAATTTTGATTATTAATTTTTCATTTTGTTTGAATCAACATTACTTTAAAATTAAAAAAAAAAAAAAAGATAGAGAAAAGGGAAATTAGCAAAGAAATACAGTCTGCGAAATGGGATAGCAAAATAATAATAAAAAAAGACCACCAAAAAGAAAAAGCAAAAGGACGAAGATGGTCAATGGAGCAAGGGAATAATATAGGAAATTTTACAGGTGGCTTTGGCGGCGCTTTGTAGTTAAATTTGTATATATAAATATATATATATATATATTTTTTCATAAACGGATTTTTTTATCATTAATCGATATTCGGTTTTCATTTGAATCCGATCCAAACATTATAAATCCAAAATAAATTGACTCTCTCAAATTTTATTTCTTTATTTTTATATCTCAAATTCAAAACCTATAATTAAAAAAATACAAGTTTTTATCAGAACTCGTTACCACTTGTTAGTTTTTAAAATGCTGTTAATCTTTCTTTCTTTCTTCTGCTTTAAATCAACGGTAAGTTTCCTGGGCAGCCTTTCAATTCCCCTTAATTGGAAGAAAAGAGAGAAGTTGTGCTCCTTGGAATCCAAATTCTCTATACTGACATGCAATGTGAGGGTCTCCATCCTCCAATGCTACAACACCATAAGCTTCGAAATAGTTGAACCCCCAGATGCCGAATTATAAGTATTTTAAAAGATTTAACAATATTTCTTAAAATTTTAACTGTATTTTTTAAAAGTTTTAACACAGTTTGATAAAAATACTTACAAGTATACATATCAATTTTCATTTTAAAATAAAAATTAAAATGGATAGATAAGTTGGCATTACAAACATTTCACAATTTGGTTGGTGTTTATCAATCAGAAATCTTAAATTTGAATTTTAAAAATGACGAAAAAAGATTTGAGAGAGTCAATTTTTAAAATGGATATTACAGTACTTGAAACGGATTAATCAGATAAAATCCAGATACTGGTGATAAAAGAAAAAAATTGATTGATCGGTGCTCGGTTAAAAGAAAAGGTAATCTTAACAAAGGGCAACAATGCTTGAACCAAATAGTAATGCCAGTAACTTATTTTTTGAAGAGTATTTCTATCATTTTTATAAATAACAATAAATACAAAGTTAATAGTCGTTTAATTAGCATCTATCTTAGAAAATCTGTCTTAGAAACCAAATTTGAGTTCACCTTCTCCTAAAATTCTTATTCCACAAGCCTTAATGCATTCCTAAGTTCCGATAAGACCGCAGCGATTAATTCCCTTAAGTGGAAATGAAAAAAAAAAAAAGAAAAAGAAAAAAAGAACTCCTTTTGCTGTATTGAGATTCTGGCAATGCTAAGTAGATGATTAGGGCAGTTGGTTCTTCAAAAGTTCAGTCAAGGAGGAATTTCCCAATCGTAGAGGACAAATTCTTAATTACATTATAACACCTTTCTTTTGGTGTCCGCAGCTCTTAAATGTGTGAATGAGCAAGGGCATCGCCTGCGTGTGGTTGCCGCAACCTCTACTCTAAGTAGCCATTAACTAGGTTTTACATGAAATGATTTGGTGGTTTGTGTTCAAACATGAAATCAAAACCATCCCCCATCAACCACTCAAATGATACCGTCCCTTTGACTACTTTGGTGGCTACCATGTTACGGGTCTGAACTCAATTAAACGGATTTGAATTTTGAGATAATTTTTATATTATAATATTATATAAGAAGAAAAATTGATTTCTGCAATAAAAGTTATCTATATTTTCAAATTTATTTCGTATATTATGAAAATTGAATTAATAAATATAAAATTTAATGTAAAAAAATAGTTTTAGTAAAGAAATCTTCTGACATTAAATCTACTGACATGAGAGAGAGAGAGAGAGAGAGTGCCATTGAGCTATACCTCAACTAGCACAATCCCCTCTCCCCTATATAAGATCTCGAATCCGAGTCTTTCTATATATTAAGAGAGAGAAAAAGTTGTATAATAGCATTATTTAACTAGATATGCCTAAGAACATTATCAAGGTATTATATGGCAACCCTGGATTCAAAATTTTGAAGAAGTTTGCATTAAAAATGAAAATTTTTGCTGCACATAAGTTGAAGACTGGAACATACTATTCCACAGAAAGCATGATAAAGAAGAGATGCTACTATTCAACTTTAAACAACTCAAACACCCCAACCATGTGTCTTTCCCGCAAAAGGAAGAATGTGGCATTTATTCATGAATTATTATATATTGGACAATCAAGATGCCCTAATCAAAAAGCTTATATGATTACTAAATAAAAATTCTCAAGGTCATAACCCTAATCAAGATCAGAGCATATTTAGTCCAACTATATTAACATAATAGTTTTGACCAATTTAACTTTATGAAAAGCTATGAACATTTCACTCTGAATAATCGCACATGAAGGGACAGCCTATCATGTTGATCAAAAGGCAATACAAGGACCGAATCTTCTTAGTTTATTAACAGCCTAGCCTCTTCATTTGCTTTTACTTCTTGCAACGGTAGTTTAATGACAATGACATTAATGTCTTAGGTCTATGGCTTGCGGAAACAGACCGTGAAGCTCATACTCTTCAAAAAGATGTTTGGCCACCGATATTTTAGTTTAGTGAGACACCCAATAAACTGTAGTTTCTGTTCAAATCAAAGCTGAAACAATTTAATAACACTAAGAGGGCTTAGAAGCATGGGCAAAGACAGAGGGAAAGAAAGGCAGTGTTCTTGAAATTTTGCACATATATATAGTATTTTTTGATTTTTCTCAAGATTAAAGTATAAATAGTAGGAATATTTTTTGAATTTTGGAAGGGGAGGTGACCCCTTGACTACCATAGGAGGTAGCTATATAAGGTAATATTTCCAACCACCCTTTGATTAGCAAAAGAAATAAATGGTTGCATTGCTTAATGGGAGAGAGAGAGAGAGAGAGAGAGAGAGAGCGGCAAGTTAATGGGGGAAGCAGAAACAAAAAGAAACCATATTAAAATCATCAATCAAACAACCCAATGATTCCAGGGACTCACTTTTGACCTGCACAATATTGCGGCAATTACTATTTCAATCATCCTATCATTGCAGTGGTATAGATATCATAAGCTTAGACTAATAGATACCCTGAAAATAATGTGGGGATGCGAATCTGTGGATGAGGCCAAAATAGGTAATTGTGAGCAAGATTGTTTCCTAACCTGCCCATTTATTCACACTCACTGGGGAAAAAAAAGGCCCTTCTTGGTTCTTTCCCAAAATTCCCATGTTCTTCAACATTTCTATAATCATTTGTCTTGCAATTATTATACACAAGATAATATTTTTAAATTTATGTAGACGAATAGCTTACATTTGTTTATGGAACAACTTTGTTTATGTATATATATGTCTACTTAGCCGACAACTATAGTCTTTGATGTCATTGATGAGGAAGTAAACTTCGTGCCCCCCTTCTAAATGAGAAAATGGCTTTGGGTCAGATGAGTCCCAAGGGGTATTAGCGTGTAAAAGTGAAGTCCAACATAACGTAAAGTGAAATTGGAGTCGACTTTATAACAATGTTTTGAGTCAAATTTTATATTGATATCAACCTCTAAATTCATCTCATACTCAAATTTAAAAATAACTGTAGTGCTAAGCATTTCTTAGGAAGATCATAAAATTTTCTATTAATATGCAATGCTATATTTGTGATGAGATTAAGTAGTATCATATGAACAAACATTATTGATTCAATGGTTTGGTATTAATACTTATTAAATAAGATTACGGATTCGAGTTTAATATATAACGAAAACAGGTATAGAGAAAGTTTTATTTTTTAAGCATTCAATTTAATATAATTACCTAGTTTATAAAAAAAATAAATAAATAGTATCATGTGATATATTTCATACATGGCAAATATGAAGTTTGAAATGCCAACTTAGTCCTTTTTCACCAAGGCGAGTGGCTTTACAAGACCAATCATTTTAATCTACAAATCACTATATCTGATGGTATTATATGGAGCTGTGTGCTCCAAGTTGGGGAGCTTCTGGTTAACTAAACCGCAACTGGCTCCGGTAGAATACACTTTATTTTTTTTTCTTTGAACCAGTTGTGGTGCTAAAGAGACGTGTTGTGATGATTTGTGCTAGATTTGTGCTATTTGGTCCTTCTTTACTGCAAATAGTTGTTTATTTTCCAGCTGTCTCCACTACACAGTAATAGGAGTGAAGTTGAAAAGTGTTGTATTCTTTCTTTGGCTCTCTCTCTCTCTCTCTCTCACATATTTAAACGGTACTTTGGTCCAAATTTTCAGGCATCATTAGATGATCCTTTGTCTACGTTGTTGGTGTATTGATGAGGATTCACGTATAATGGAAGTGCAAATAAGAGCTAAAAGAGGACAAGCAGATTCGAAAAGCAGTCATCCTACAAGTACTTGGGGTCTTTTACAGAAGGCAAGAATGAAAAAATTCTTCCAGCGTGTGGAGAATCTATAAAAGGCTTTGTATCCTATGGAAGTTGTTCAAAGTGTGGGTGGGTGGGGCTTCCCCATAAACATCAAGATGGTGACTTGCCTGGTTCCAAGTTCGTCTCCTCCTCGCAGCTGCTGTTTATTCTCTCTCTCTCTCTCTCTCTCTTCTTCTCAGCTTCTTACAACCTCACGCATACACCATCACGTGAATATAATATATCAAGGCTTTACCATGGGACAATTTTGTCAAACACATTAATACTTTTCATTCTGTGGCTTTTACAACCTCACCTTTCTTTTTTCAAAGAGAGATGGATAGTCCTTTTGTGTGAAGTATCATTTCTTTAAATCCTGGATTTTCTAGTTTCTAATTCTTAACTATAAAGCAAACCACTTGGCAAAATTTTGGGGAAAAAAATTAATACAAATACTAATTAGAGTCATCTCTGTAAATGCTGCAAAAACTTTTCGAAATTCTGCTATAAAATCTTCAAAGTGCAACTGTAAATCTTAGCTGTTAAAATCTCTTAGACTGCAAGAAACTTTTACCCCGCTATTAGTTCCGTAACGTCAGCCTTGCACCCTTTACATGTTATACCTTGTTCGGGTTAAACACGTCCACAAGTAAAACTTTCACTTGTTTGTCTTCTTGACACACAAACTAAGAATTCTTCTATGTCTCATGCCAATGCCTCCTCTGCATCAGAATCCAGATTAACAACCAAATCCCTCTGCCTTTTACATGACATACTATCATCCACCCACATTGGAAATCTAGACCTTAAAGATAATCACATTTTTTATTTGAATAAGTCCAGTTTGTTTGCATCAAAACTGCAACAGCATGCCTTAGTTCAGGACATACACAACATAGTTTGCATCGTGTGGAATATAACATAATAAGCTCGCCACAGTCATATGGATCTCCTTAAACCTCTTTTCCAAATTTGAGAATGTATTACCTTCATAGTTCAACATGTTGCAATGACCATCTTAACCAAACCGTCTCTTGAACAAATAATGTCGTTTGGACGGATCCTTAGGTTTACCTTTCATCTGGCCCTGTCCAGCATGTTTGCCCTTTCCAGTACTGCAAATTAAATATAAAATGGTTAGTCTGATGAGCATAAGAAATAGTAAGCCTCAAACAAGAAGATACATGTAACATAGTCTTGCAGCGTCATACACATTAATTGTTTCAGAAATAAAACATGGAAAGATGGGGAGAGAAGTAGCTAATCATACTTATATTCCATGTAAACCATCCCATGTGCTCCTGACATAGCACTCATGGATCCCACAGAGCGACGTGCTTTTTGGAGGGCTATGTCATCTACATCTTCTTCTAACTGCTCTAAACCAACAACATCATCTCCTGCACTCAAAACCTGCCACATAGAACAATAAATTTTAGCATATCATTTTGTCACCTTGTTCTGGATTAAGGTCCAAAGAGAGATGAAAAGCATAGCAGGAACCTTTCCAAGAAGGGCCAGTTGATCTTCAAGACTGTGATAACTCAGATCAGCCCCTGAATCAAGCGGAGGCAAGGTTGTAATAACCTGCAAATTTCCACAAAATAGATACATAAATGGGCTCAAACTGATTGGGGCATAAGCTTTATCAACAATGACAGTAGAACAACAACGATATTATCAATGGCAAAAAAGCACGGGTATGAGATCATCTTCCAGTGCTACACATGATAATCTCTTCAGAAAGTTACTTCCCTAGAAAAAGAGTAATACCTCAAATACCTTGCAAAGGATAAGGATGTCAATAGTAGGAGGGCAAAGGGGGTAACCCCTCCCCCCTTCGAGTGTGTTTGGTTAACAAACTTTTGTGCAGAAGTATGGTGTCCAATGACAAAAAGAGTTTTTTGCTGAATACCTGAAGGATAATTTAAAGAAAATACAGGCTGTATTTTTTTCTTGTCTTAAACAAATTGTGAGCAAATAGTATTTGCCTTTGTCTTTTTTTCCTCTCAGAAATTTATGCAGATTGAGCAGTTGTAACTTTTAGGTTATTTGTTGCTCTGACCTAAATGCTGTTCCTTCACTCTACCCCAAATGTGCTCTCCCTTCTCTCTCTCTGCGACTGGAAGACAAACACAAGCATCCGATCTGCAATTCAGGAATTGATGCAATGAACCCTAAATTCATTATCCAGTTCACAAATCAAGAGATGTAGCGAGAATATCGATTCTGTGTTTTTCATGTCCCTGAGAAGTCTTGCCAGTCTTTATATCTCTCATGCTACTTCTTCGAAGCCATCCAATAACAAGAGCTGAAGCAATCAATTAGAATTAGATCTAACATTGATCCATCTCTCTCCTCTCAATCTTGTCTCAGTCTTTGCATGATTAGCACAGGTCTTAATCTGTCTCTCTTTTTAGGATCTGATTGAGCTAATTGGATTTAATTTCTGTTTTGGTTGTAAATTGATTGTAATAGGTTGATTCGTTGCTTGAGAAGCAATTGAACGCTACTCCTCTAAGTTGGATTCTGTTTTCATAAACTAGGATTTAGGTTTTGCTTCTTGGTGTTTCTATCGGTTGCTTGGTGTTTCTATCGGTTGAAAAGCAGAGTTGGTTTGCCTTTATTTCTCGCCCATTTATGAATTTAGAGACAGGCAGGGACCATTTCAACGAGTAGGATTAGATTTTTGTGTCTTGTGCGTGTGTTTTCAAAATATATGATTTTCTATGGCATTTAATTTCAAATTTGTTAATTTTTCATCCATAAATGTTTTTCTGAAAAGTAAAGTATCCATGCATCTTCTACCTCTGACATTCAAATTGTTATCATTCGCCTAGCGTTTTTGCTTCTTGGTGTTTCTATCGCTTGAAAAGCATAATTGGGTTTGCCTTTATTTCTTGCCATTTGTGAATTTAGAGATGGGCAGGGACCATTTCATTCAGTGGGATTAAAATTGTGTTTTCCCCCTTCCAAATATACGATTTCTTTGGCATTTAAATTCAATTTTTTTTTTCATCCATAAATATTTTTCTGAAAAGTAATGTTTCCAGACATCTTCTACCTCCAACATTCAAATTGTTATCTCCTTACTCCTACCACTTGTGCCCTTTTTCTATCTTTATTTGTCATATCTTGCTGAATGTGGTATTGGATAATTTAATTATTTCGTAATAAGCTCTAGAGTTTACTTTTTTCTTTTTGCCTCTTTATTCGGAAAGGGATTCTATTGTATATAAATTTCGGACATTTAAAATTTTATCCTTTATTACATAAACAAGATTAAAATTTCAAGGGTTAGAATTCATTCTTTTATTTACTAATGTAACCATGCGAAAGGAAAGGGAAAATTTTATGCAAGTAATATTTACCCTAGAACTGGTACTCCGATAACAACACCCTTCAAAAAACGTTGAGAAATGACCAAAGAGAATTAAAAGGGTCTATCCATGCAGGACAATACCACATTTAGCCACATCAAGAGAGGAAGAGAGAGGTAGAACATTACCTTAAAGCTGTAACCTTGATCTATCAGAAACTGCTGCCTTTTTGTTGAGTAATACATCTCCTGCATCCAAAAGAAGACCAATTTAGACAAACAAAACTCACCCATTCACAAAGGGAAAAATCTATATGCAAAAACAAAGGATGAAGCATGCATTCACATACCATATTAAGTAAGATTAATCGTGCATAAGGGCAAACAGACATAACCTCAGAGAACTCGAGCACAATGGCTCACAAGCATTACAAATTACCTGCGTATCAGTGGACACCAGGGAATAGAAGAATGCATTGTATTCCTCCTTCCCTCCAGCCATCCGATCCTGCAGGCGACCCTGTCAACCAACAAAAAATATTAGCATCAGGAGGACCAAATGTCGAAACTGATATTGAAAAAGAAATAGAAATACGAATTGTCCAGAGGGAAGGCAGGTGGCCTCGTGCAATGACGAAAAATAAAAATTTGGCAACAGTTCCATCCACATCTGACTAGGAGAAGTTTGAACCAAATGATTGACTGGCTCAGAACGCCAATACTGAAGCACTGCACATGTGATTGTGGTCTGCACTACTAAGTTATGCCAACTGGACCAACACCAAATGTGCATGCATCTTATAAAAAAAGAATTCACATGCAATTATTACCAAGAATGGGCAACTTTCCAAATGTTAATAAATATTATCCATAAATCACTTCACCTTAAAAATGTCACAACAAAAGGAAATTGCTGAACCAAACCTTTGCCCTGAGAATACGACCCAGACGTTGTGCCTCTTGACGTCTTGAACCAGCATGTGAGGAAATCTGAATAATCACATTCGCTTCAGGAATATCAATTGAATTATCACCAACCTGTAAATATACAAAAACATAGTCACCTTCCAGGGCAGGGCACCTCAATTTCGAAAACTCAAAAAGTTACGCTGTAATCGAAACTAAGCATTTGGTTATGAAACGTAGTTCAGCTTCTTCAGATTCGTGTAATTTATCAAACATCACAAAACTTAGTTCACACCTCAGTACATATTAGATAATATTAAAATCATAAAAACTAAAAGGTGATCTCTAAGTAAGCATTTTGCCACAAGAATTATAGAAGGTACCTTTGAAAGGAAAACAGTGTTCACATCTGGACTGGTTTTGAAAGCCTGAAGAATTTTTGTCCTCTCAACATGACTGCATAATGCAAAACCAAATAGCACTTTTAAATGTTATCCAGCAAAATATAAAAAGAAAGTGGGAGCAGCAAAGAAAGATGCACAACCTGGTGGCACCATAAATCATGGGTTTACGCAGCTTCATTGCATACTCCGTAAGTGCGAAAAGATTGTCTGCAAATACAATTATCTTATCACCCCGCTGCTGTTCATGAAACCGAATGAGAAACTCACATGCCCTGAACTTATTGGGGTTCATCACATAAAGTGCCTGAAAGTCAAAGGTACCATGGGTGTTAGAAAGGGGTTCATAGCAAGATAACAGGAATCATGTTTATTTACCTATAACTAGAATGAAGCACAATTCAGCTTTGTGGGTGTTCATGGCAAGCTACAAAGCATTATACACCTATTAACTAGAAATTGCACAACTTGAGTCTATATGTGGCGTTCTCTATGAAGAAACAACGACAAGAAGGGGACTTGTACCGTCAATAGCAGTCATATGATAATAGAAAATAAACAGATCTAAGTGAAGGAACAGACATTTAGGTCAGAGCAACAAATAATCTCAAGACTAACAATGAAACATAATCAGATAACAACTGCTCATGCCGCATAATATTCAGAGAGGAAGAAGAGACAGGCAAATATTTGCTCACAATTTGTGAAAAAAAAAAAAGAAACAAGATATGGGTACCTGTTTTTTCTTTGAATTCTCTTTCTTCAGGTATTCAGCAAAAAACTCTTTTGTCATTGGACACCATACTTCTGCACACTGTACATTCGCAATGAATCCCCCTTTTACTAAATCTAACCAATTTGCTTCATAGAGTTTAGGACCAATTAGAAAGTTCAGATCTGTTATCCTTTCATCCTCTCTCACAAGTGTTGCTGCAATTCCATACCGACCAATATTATGCTTTTGAGGAGGAAAGCCAAATGGATGAATGACGAAAAGCAACAAACTGAATTCAAAGCTCTACCAGTAAGCCCAAGTTTGCAGTGGGACTTTGTGATGCTGATAACCTTTCGAAACATGTGTGCAGGCACCACATGCACCTGAATAAAATCAATGGGAGTAAAATAATGTACAATTTGCCCAATGATAAAACAAACTACATACTTTGTAGAAACCAATGAACTCAATTACCTCATCCATGAGAAGCAAGCCCCACTCCCTGTTCCTTATTTCTTCAATTATCTTTTCAGACTCTTCAGACCGTTTACCACCAAAGGCAACCATATTGTATGTGGTAACAACAACACCAGCATTCCCACGGAATCGCTCTTTGCTATCAGATGTAAAACGGCAGATATTTTCATCTCGTATGGTTGACCAAAGCTTGAACTGGAAAGCCCACTGATCCACAGAAACAGCATTTGTAGCCAAGCAAAGGCAACTCTTTCGAATCCGGCATGCTGCAGAAACACCAACAAGAGACTTTCCTGCCCCGCATGGTAGCACAATAATGCCAGATCTTGCCCTACCTGCAATTTGAAATCAAACAATCAGAAACCCAATAAGCATAAACGTGAACATTTTGAACAAGAAATCAAATATTAAAAAGATAATAGAGATATGAGTTTAAGCATAATAGCACTTCATCAAATAATTGTTTTGTACTCCTTTTGACCAGATAATATGCTAAATCCAAAAGTATATGTAAGAAAATATCTTAGCAAATTGTGGATTCTAAAAGAGGGAAAACCATATCAAACTCAATTTAGCATCCAAATACATAATCCCTGGTCCACCACAACAATTTTCAAACATATCAGTGTTGGATCGTTGGATCTGCATGGAATCTTCTGAGCACCATTGCCCCCACTCAATTTGTTGAACCCTTGAGTCTCTTAGGGCAACTCACATGTCTTCCCCCCACTGATGTTATCGAGCTTCCCCCATTACATTTAAGGAAATTGAATATTTTGTTGCTAATTTTAGCACATTACTTATGCCAAAAATAAATAAATAAAAGGAAAGTTCAATTTTGTAAAGTATCATGATGATTGATTGGCAATGTGTTACCTTCCTTGCCAGCACGCAGGAATCAAATGCACATACATGGCAGCAGATGCATGTTCAGTGGTGCTTGAGCATATTTGTTGTTGCCAGTGTTGAAAAATTCTAGAACCTCTGACAGATCAAAGATGTCTTATCTCAAGCGCTATCAAGTTTATTGAACAACAATTTTGCATGCTATAACTGTATATCATCGTCTTAAAGGGTTTGCTTCCTTACTATGCCGACCCAAAAATTGACAAGCAAGTAATTCCAAATAATAATTAAAAAAAAAAAGCGTATCTTTACCATTTCCAAACATTTTACTAAGACTCTTTTCCTGGTAAGGTCGTGGCTGTGCTTGAGGCTTCAACTCAACGTCAAGATCAGGGTTGACCTGCAGAGTGCAAAGACAAAAGTTAGAACAGTATAAAACAAGAGATCAGTCTCATATTAAATAGTGAGAGGCATAACAAACTAAGCCAACAAAATAGGTCAAAAAATAAACTCACAGTATCATTTCTGAAATCATACTCCTCCAGCATGGGGTAATTTAAAGCATTTGGCAAGCAACGTTGCTTCACATTCTCCACCTGTCATCAAGCAACTAAGTCAACATATGGTTTTTCACTGTGCCGCAATCAGTGAAGATCTGAAAGCCTCTGAAAACTCGCAACAAGTACTTCTCGAACCCAATGAGATTCCAGGTGATGAATTTATATCAACCAAGAAAACAGGGAGAGAATAAAAAAAAATGGAACTTAGAATCGTAATAGCTATATATCCAAAAGTACACAGGGACACTGATACAATAAGTAAAACAAAGCACCCTGCACTAGAGGGAGAAATCCACTAAACTCTGAGGTTTGGCTTAGCCTTTATGCAACCATAAAGCATACTAGAATCAAGGAAGATCAAAGATGACTCCAGCAACAGTCATTATGTTAGAGTCCAGAAAACCAAAGTGCCAATGTAGTCAGTTAAGTGAAGGTGCATTAATACCTGTCCAGGGTCAATTTCAAATGAATGAGTTTCTTTCTCTTCGGCTGCAGCAGCGAGCTGTGCTTCATTTAACAGTCCATCATGTGTACCTCCAAATTCACCCATTGCTTTGCTAGTTGTAAAACCATCATTTCCATGAGCACCCTATTTTTACACAGACACAGAGAGAAAGTGAGAGAGAGATTCAATTAGTGAACTACTGGAACACCTAAACGAAGTTCAATCCACTTAAGTTGATACCATATCTTTGACACAGAACCCTGGGCACATAAACCTCATAGTCATGACATGAATAAGACACCAGATGGCAGTCACAGAGGGAAGAGAACTGGTGCAATAGATGAGATACGATGATGAATAAGGCCTGTTTCAAGTACATGTTATCATTCTAAGAATTTGGCAAGGTGACCAACAAGTGAGGTAACAGTCATTGATAAGCAGTTTGATCATCAAACATCAACTATTGTGTTGGCACAATGGGTATAAGGCAATAAATGTTTAGAATGAATTAGAAATTTTGTTAAAAAAGTCAAATATAACCATTCAGTGGTAAGCATATCCATTCTTAGCCACATCAGACATTTGAAGAAAGCATCAAGGATAGATAATGAATATTACAACCTGATGGCTTTATACAGTTTCAACATCACAATATTACAATAGACAACACATTTGTATCATTATCATAATTGTTATGGAAATTAGGGGTTCAAAACACCTAAAACAACAGACCTAACAAGCACTAACCTCGGAAGAAATCCTTGCTTTAGAAATGACATCATCCCGAAGCAATCGTTTCAAAACCTGCAAGTGTCAAGAAAAAAATCAAGTTAACATCCCATAAAGCTACCAAACTCTCAATTTAACAAAGTACACATGTGTGAATAGGTTATGAATCTTACCTCCGGGAACGGAGATTCAACAAAGTACTTATTCTTCTTAAGTACAAGCTTTACTTTGCCATAATTAGCCGTAGAACCATGTATAAAATCAATCATCTCTTTAGGGAGCTTAGTCTTTGATAATTTATTCAAAACAGATATAATGGTTTCTGTTTCAAGACCAACAGAAACCGCAGCATACAAAGAATGTGGAGTCAAATTGTACTCGTGCATCGATTCAGGCCTGCACACCAATTAATGCCATTCATAAAAACTTGATTCAAAAAAAGCAGCAAATCAAACTACAAACTTAAGGCTTAACAGATGTCAATTATACCTACAAACTGGCTCTGCAATTGCAATAAGAAAATCATAGGCTTGCTTGTACAAAGGCGAAAAAGTTTCGAGGAAAATTCGACCATCAGCACAAGCCCACAAAGGCCTATTAGCATGATCAGGCTTCAATTCTAACTTAGTAAAATCTCTCTTTTTTCCCTCTTTATCTCCTGTAGTCAAAAATGAATTATATATTTATAAAAACAAAATCCACCCCCAAATCAAACCCTAATGGATCCTGAAGTCATTTAATCCTAAAAGGCATCTATACAACGTTAGAATTAAGATTAATACTGACCCAACATTAGAAAATGACAGAAAACACAAAACTGATAATACCATCGCATAAATCATCTGCCGTTTCGCCGTGAAAATACAAGTCCTCGTCTTCAACGATAGTGCTTCGATGATCATCCTGCATTGGGAAATTTCCATTGTGTGAATTTCAGATGTTCTAAAAAATGAAGACAGGAAACATAAACTTTTATTTTCAAATGAGGCTTTATTGAAATGAGGGTTTGGAAGGACGACCTTCGATGATTTGTGCTTCTTGGTGGGGCGAAACTTGTCACCTGAAAATTCCCAAAAAAAAAGCCACATAATCAGGGTACGTTCTATGATAGATTATTCAATCGATCAACGAAAATTAGGGTTAAGTGAATTGACGAAGAGAGCAATACCGTGTCCGGACATTTTTGCGATCTTCGGATTCTGTGGTTTTGGGGATTTTTCTGATTCGAGTCTGTAATTATGTAGACGGTTTGGGGATCTTTCTGCGCTGCGTTGCAGATGTTAAGGGGGACGGAGGGACGGAGAGAGAGAGAGAGACGACGTCGCGGAGACGGGTGGGTCGTAAAAGTGGGGACGGGTCGGTTTGAACGGCTAGAATCGAGGAATGTGCAGAAATATTTCTAAATAAAATCTTATATTTGAAATTAAAAAAAAATGAAATATGAGAGACGACGTCGTTATACAGACCGGAGACGGGTGGGTCGTGAAAGTGGATACGGGTCGGTTTCTAAACATTTAGAAAAGTGGGATATGACAATAATTTAGAAAGCTAAATTGAATTAGAAATATTTCTAAATAAAATTTTATATTTAAAATTTAAAAATTGAAATATGAGAGAGACGGCATAGTTTTATTTAGCTTCTAAACCAAGCATTTATTTTTGTATTTTTTGGGTGCCATTTCTATTACTGTTATTTATTTTTCTTTTTTAATTTGTATTTCGTTTTTACTAATATTTATTTTTTGCACAAATAAATTCGGATCCAAACGGGCTTACCCGGTTCCAGTACAGCACTCTCGCCGGTCAAGCGATGGTCCAACCATAAAACGTCTCACGCACACGGTGTTAAAAGTTAAATCTCAATTTACTTGTAACCAAAAAAAAAAAAATCTAAATTTTCTTGGCTGCGCACAAAACCCATTTCTGAGACTTCTTCTCGATCGAGAGAGAGAGAGAGAGATGAGCGGACACGACTCGAAGTACTTCTCCACAACCAAGAAGGGAGAGATCCCTGAACTCAAAGAAGAGCTCAATTCACAATACAAGGTACTGTCCCTCTCTATCTCTATCTGGATTCATTCGATTCTACACTTTTTAGACTAATCTTATGAAGTTTATATCCCGGATCAACTTGATCTTGTACGATGTTCTCTGTATGATCGTCTTATGGCATGATTTGTTTGGATCTGCAATTCAAATTTCAAATTTGAATAGTCAAATTACTGGGGTGGGGCGTTTTTCATGTTGTCGTGAAATCGTCGATTTCGTGACTTGGATTGCTTTCTAGGTCACGGATGAATTGCAACTGGCATTTGAAGGTTCATTTCGAATTTATTGATTAGGGCATTGAAATCTGGATCTTGAGACTAAGATCAATCGCATAATAATGTAGTTGTAAATATTGAGATATTTGGAAACCGATTATTTGTAATTACTAGGGAGTAATTGGTTTGGGACCGAAAAAGTTTATGACTCAGACGACAGAATCAAACATGGCGAAGTTTTGTTGCTCTTACGAATGCACATGACGGGATCTTTCAACTTTTTGCACTAAAGAAACTAGGGCATGGTGGATCTTGTCACTTCAGACACTGAAATTTTTAGGGTACAGAGTATTACCAATGATTATACTGTGGCTATAAAATAGATGGTCTTCCCAAATAAATCAGGTTGTGTAGAATTAGTTGGAATTTGAGCGACATGAACTGAACTTTGAAGAAGGTACTATTACGGAAAAGTATCATAGGGCTAGACGAAAATTTAGGATAATGGGGGTGATTACTTGTTATTAAGAGCATTTATGCTTGTAGGGTTAAGATTGCATGCATTGAAGTGTCCCAAAAATTATAGTGGATGGAGTCTTATGCGCTGGATTGTCCTACTTTTGTTTGAAACTTTGAAGGGGAAGGGATGGAAGGGTAAATAATGTAGCTCTCTCTTTTTGGTTTGACCGTGAATGAGAGGGTAGAGAAAGTTTGAATATGTTCCTCCTGCTCACTCTAATATCTAAAAGGAGGGTTAATTTGGGAGAAAGATTTTGTTGCTCCAATGGAAAATGCATGTGTTTGCACCTGATAAGAAAAATATATGGGAGCAATTTGTAGTGAGACTTTGAGGCTTGGTCTTTGGTTGACACCTAGTATGGTCAGAAATCTTTCATTGTTTTATTGCATTAAATATATGTGTTAGACGCTTGCTGCAGGGGTCCCAAAGCAAGCTTAAGAAATGTTGGTTATATGTGTTTACTCATGGTAAGAAAATAAGTGGGAGCATGTCTTAGTGAGACTTTCAAGGCTGTGACTGTGTCCTTCTCTGAGATCTAGTGAGGTTGAATTTTTCTTTTTCTTTTTCTTTTCATCTTTTTCTTTTGAAACAGGGCGGGAGGGTGTTGGGGGAACATACTTGTATATAGGATTCACTTACTACCTTGAATTGGTCTGCTTTGTAGTGATTTTTATTTCCCATCCCTATCTTATTTATAGCCTTTTGGAACTTAATGTTGTTACACCTCGAGTACCAGAAAACTGTAGTTTTATCATTGAAAGAACTTCCCATGTAGGTCGCAACTCCTATACACCCTTGCATCAGAGTTAAAACCAACTCCCTTGATCATCAAACATGGCGATCTAAATTAATGGTTTTATGACGGTCTGCATTTGAGATTGTTACTTAAGGAAAATGCATTTCTGTTGGATTTTTAGCTGTAACTTCGTGTTGCAAACTCTCCTCTTCTATATTCCATGCAGGATAAGAGAAAAGATGCTGTGAAAAAGGTGATTGCTGCAATGACCGTTGGCAAGGATGTTTCATCATTGTTCACAGATGTTGTCAACTGCATGCAAACAGAAAATTTGGAGCTAAAAAAGCTTGTGTATTTGTATCTTATAAATTATGCCAAAAGTCAACCTGACCTGGCTATTCTTGCTGTGAATACTTTTGTAAAGGTAAGGGTTACAATGATTTATTGTTCCACCATTTGTTCCAATATGAGTTTGTACTGTAACTTTGGAAAAATTTATTCATGTACCATAAAGAGGTGACCATAGGGATGAATTAGTTATGGTACCTAATCCTCTTAGCAATCTACTTCTTCCTAATCATGGTATTAGGGATCCATTTCTTTACTTTCCTGGCTTTGCTTTTCTTCCAGACAGCTTTTTAAACTATTTCTCCAGTTCCATCTTCCCAGTTACTTTAAGTATTCACACTTGCGACAAACATTGGTGCAAATTTAAACATTTCTTACTGATGTTGGTGTATGGAGCACTTCTGCAGGATTCTCAGGATCCAAATCCTTTAATACGTGCTTTGGCAGTACGAACAATGGGATGCATCCGCGTTGACAAAATCACAGAGTATCTGTGTGATCCCCTTCAGAGATGCCTCAAGGTTTCTTATGTTTTGTGGATCATGTTTTGCCACATTCTAATTTTCTACATTTGGTTTCCTGCCTTTATTGATCTGTGGTTCTAATGGTTTTCTGTGTTCTTAACAGGATGATGATCCATATGTTCGCAAGACGGCAGCTATTTGTGTTGCTAAACTTTATGACATAAATGCAGAGCTTGTTGAGGATAGGGGTTTCTTGGATGCCCTTAAGGATTTGATATCTGACAATAATCCTATGGTTGTAGCTAATGCTGTGGCAGCTCTTGCAGAGATTCAAGAGAATAGTGCTAGACCCATCTTTGAGGTTACTAGCCACACACTTTCAAAGCTACTTACTGCTCTTAATGAATGCACTGAGTAAGTTCTTATTTTATGTTGTTTATTTCATGTTACTTTTTTATTCTTAAATTAAGATCTTCATTTATGGCACTGTGATGTACATATTTGAAGCGTTTGCCAATATACTCTACTTATTCATTGATTGAAACCAGCCTGTCTTTTCTGACCATCAAAACTCCCATGCTTTCAGTCTGGGAGTTAATGTAATGCAATGAGGTTTGGCAAAAGGCTTTGTGATTTACTATGATGACCATCAATATTCTGACCGTTTCCCCCTCTGGCTTCATTGCAAAATGGTCAAGGTCATTGAGATATTATACATTCTCCGACAACCAGTTCATCAGCTGCATCTGGCTGAGAGAGTCAGGAAAAGAACCAACTCATGCCTATCAATATTATGTAGATTCAGTTGGCACATGATATAATCTAGGGAATTTTCAATATATATATATGATCGTAGTTAGACATCTGACACAAATTTTATGAATTCTAGTTCATTTTCATGTGTTATAGTTGTCTGCTCATTTAAATATCACAGAAGTTTGGTTTTTCTAAGAAATGCCTATGGTCATGAATCTTAATTCAGATGGGGTCAAGTTTTCATTTTAGATGCTCTCTCCAAATATAAGGCAGCCGATGCTCGTGAGGCTGAAAATATAGTAGAGCGAGTCACTCCACGCCTGCAACATGCAAATTGTGCAGTTGTTCTTTCAGCTGTTAAGGTAATTACGACTTCCAATCAAAAGTAACTGTTTTCATCATTTATCTTTTTCCTTTTGAATGCCTAACAAGGCAATTGTTGTTGATTCTTCATTCGAAGTGACTCCTCAGCACATCTATTCCTTGCATACTTTGTAGATGATTCTTCAACAAATGGAACTTATCACGAGCACAGATGTAGTTCGTAATCTTTGCAAGAAAATGGCTCCTCCGCTAGTAACATTATTGTCAGCAGAGCCGGAAATACAGTATGTGGCATTGCGAAATATCAACCTTATTGTACAGAGGCGACCTACAATCCTTGCCCATGAAATCAAGGTGAATTAATATGGTCTTGCTTCCCCCCACTACCCTTCTATGTTTCTCGCTGGGTCCAAAACACATTCTTAAGTTTCCCTTCACACTTGCCTTAGCAAGCTACAGTTTACGAGTAAGAAGGGCAATCAAAGCTTTTTTATTCTCTTTGTAGGTGTTTTTCTGCAAATACAATGATCCAATATATGTCAAGATGGAAAAACTGGAGATAATGATAAAGCTTGCTTCAGATCGAAACATAGACCAGGTACAATATTTTGTGAAGTTATCCTAGTGGAAATCAATCCTATATCTATGTATCAATTGATGTGATATTAAGTTCTAATACTTATTGTAAATGTTCCATAGGTCTTACTGGAGTTTAAGGAGTATGCAACAGAAGTAGATGTAGATTTTGTCAGAAAGGCCGTCCGTGCTATTGGACGATGTGCTATTAAGTTAGAGAGGGCAGCTGAGCGATGCATAAGTGTTTTGCTTGAGCTAATCAAGATTAAAGTAAATTATGTGGTTCAGGAGGCCATTATTGTCATCAAGGATATTTTCAGGAGATACCCTAACACGTAGGCTATGCTTTCCTTTGTTATGTGAGCTCATGCTTTGCTCATTTTGATAAGGAGGTGAATTAAATTGTTGTGTTCCTGTCTGTAACAGGTATGAGTCGATTATTGCAACGCTATGTGAGAGCCTTGATACTCTAGATGAGCCAGAGGCTAAGGTGCATATACTCCCTACTTTAGTTCTTTCTCAGGTTGTGATATTGAAAAGTGGTGTTTATGTCTCCATTTCTTTGTTATTACACAGGCATCAATGATCTGGATTATTGGTGAGTATGCGGAAAGAATTGACAATGCAGATGAGCTCCTTGAAAGCTTTTTGGAGAGTTTCCCTGAGGAGCCTCCCCAAGTCCAGTTGCAACTCCTGACAGCAACTGTCAAACTTTTCCTGAAGAAGCCAACTGAGGGCCCACAACAGATGATTCAGGTTCACTAATATTTTTTAGATATTCAAATGTTAGCACCACTGGTCTTTCTGGTTAAGCAGCAAATGTTCTTTTTATTTCTTACCATGATGCTGATGAACAGCCATGTTGCTGGTGCTTGCCCTAGGGTGGGGTCAATAATACATCATTTACTCATGTTTAGAAGATATTTATAAAATGGAAGCTATTACATTGTGGCAATGATAATAGCTTTTAGATTGGAAGCATTATTTGAGGTGCATTTTTCCAAAGTTCTGTCTGATTTCTATTGCATTCGTGTTCCACATTAAACTGCTGGCGTTGAGTGAGTTATTAAATTGCCGACTTCCAAAGAAATATAATCATGGTCATAATGTGTTCTTAAGCTGGTTCTTTTCCATTTATTCCAGGTTGTGTTGAATAATGCTACTATGGAGACGGATAATCCAGACTTGCGTGATCGTGCATACATATATTGGCGTCTTCTTTCCACTGATCCTGAGGTCTGTATCAGATAATTTCTTACACAAGGTTAAAATTATGTCATTATCACTCTCCATACCTCTTGTGACCAGTGTTTACTTGAGATTTCTGTTACCATGGTCCTTCTGACCTGTTGGCTTGCAACATCCTGCCCTGGTTTGACATCTGGCAGCTTCAGAGCTCTGTCTTTATTATGCCTTCCATTGCATAAAACCACAACCTACTGCTAGCATCTAGGCATCGTTTTTGGTGAAGGTGAATATTTGCTTGGCTTTCTTTTGTCGAAAGCCAAATTACCTCAAATTCAACATGGCAAAGACTTGCATCAGCTCTATGCTGCAAGGAATATTAACCACAAGGAAAAAAAAGTGCATACTGTCAGGGAATACCTTTTGCATGTCCTGGTGGAGGGAGTTTGAAGGCAGTATGGATAGCTTTGTAGAAATGCAGGCTACATTTTCATTTATATTGAACTTTTGTTTATTAAAAGTGATAATTACCAATCTTTAGGTGCAGGAAATGAGGGTTTTTTTGGGGGGGTGGACTTCATGAACTGCAAGCTTCTTTCAGAGACAATGTTCATAATTAAAAAATATTGAATACCATATGATGAATCTTTTTCCAATGTCAGGCTGCTAAGGATGTCGTGTTAGCTGAGAAGCCTGTGATCAGTGATGACTCTAACCAGCTTGATCCATCTCTTCTTGATGAGCTTCTTGCAAACATTGCTACCTTGTCTTCGGTGTATCATAAACCTCCAGAAGCATTTGTAACTCGTGTTAAGACAGTTCAGAGAACTGAAGAGGATGACTACCCTGATGGGAGTGAAACTGCGTACTCTGATACGCCTGCCAGTGCAGTTGAAAGTGGTGCATCACCACCGGCTAGCTCAAGTAATGTGCCAGACTCTGCATCCAGGCAGCCAGCTCCTCAATCTGTTTCATCCCCACCTCCTGCTCCAGTGCCAGATTTACTTGGAGATTTGATTGGCCTTGACAATGCTCTTGTTCCTACTGACCAACCTGCACCTGCTACACCTACTGGGTGAGTTTGGTGAATTTACATTTTTTTTCTTGACCCATTCATGTATCATTTTAAGGGTCTTATTGGTGGTGTTAAAATGCAACTACTTTTTTCTCTTCTTGACAATGATTTTCCCCTCGTGCAGTCCTGCTTTGCCTGTTCTCTTACCAGCTTCAGCTGGTCAAGGTTTGCAAATCAGTGCACAGCTGACACGAAGAGATGGTCAGATATTTTACGGTCTGTTGTTCGAGAACAACTCACAAATTCCTCTTGATGGATTCATGATTCAGTTCAACAAGAATACCTTTGGTCTTTCTGCTGCTGGACCTTTGCAGGTGATCAATTTTCTATCCTGGACTCTTCTTGTCCTGCTATTAAATTTTCTTGGGTTTGGACTTGATAATATTTCTGTTTGAACAGGTTCCACTGCTGCAACCTGGGTCATCATCAAGAACTCTTCTCCCAATGGTTTTATTCAAAAATATTGCTCCTGGACCTCCGAACTCACTTTTGCAGGTTGCAGTGAAAAATAATCAACAGCCTGTATGGTATTTTAACGACAAAATGTCATTGTTGGTGTTATTTTCTGAGGATGGAAGAATGGAACGAGCAAATTTTCTGGAGGTAAATAGGAATTTGTAATTCACTTTCTTTTGGACCTTTTCAAGAGTAGAAATTCAGTTTTTCATTTGGTAAATGGTGTTGCTCAGCTAAAATATTTGATTGCAATTCTGGTTACCTTGCAGACATGGAAGTCCCTTCCCGATTCAAACGAAGTTTCAAGGGACTTCCCAGGCCTCATGATCAACAGCGTGGAGGCAACCCTAGATAAGCTGGCTGCATCAAACATGTTTTTCATCGCAAAGAGGAAACATGCGAATCAAGAAGTGTTGTATCTCTCTGCAAAAATCCCTCAAGGTATCCCCTTCTTGATTGAACTCACGGCTGTTATTGGAATTCCCGGTGTTAAGTGTGCAGTCAAGACCCCAAGCCCTGAAATGGCGCCTCTTTTCTTTGAAGCCATCGAAGGTCTTCTTCGGGGTTGATTTTGGTTCTTTTCTTTTTTCTTGTTTGTAATTTCTTTTTTTTTTTTGTCTTTTGTAAAATGTGTCAGCTACTGAGTTGTTTCGGGGGATTTCTTCTGTATCCCATGTTTCTTCCCATTTTATGTTTTCTTTTTAATTGGATTTTTGTAAGGAACAGGGGATGCTCCATTTTGGGAACCACGTGGTTTGATAGTGTTACAACCATCCAAACGCGAGTGATCACGCTATACTGTCTCGTCTGAACATGGCAGTGCTTTTCTTCTCAAGGGCTTACCAAAATCATACATGTAATTGGGCCTTTCTCATAGCTGAAGGGACTCCTATCTTGGCCAAAAGGGATTGATAAAAAAATTATTATAAAAATAAACATATTAAAAAAATTATTTTTGAATTATTTTTAAATTATTTCTTATTAAAGGGTTTCACTTGGGATAGTCAAATCTCCTTAATTTAGAAATGATATTAATATGGCAAGATCTAAAATAATAGAAAAAATAAGTGAAAATGAGAATTAATAAATCTTTGGATGGGAATGATTCTAATCAACAATTTTTTTTAATATATATAAACAGACTATACATACAGATTTACAAATCTACTAGAAACAAAGATTAGTTGTTTTTATTATTTTACCTTTATAATTTTAAACATTTTTTTTCTCCTAAAGTAAAAGATATTATTATAAAGGGCAAAAAAATATGGCAAAATCATCTCTCATGGCATTTTTGCAGAACGAGGCAAAATTGGTATATGAATCCATCAAAGGGGAAGAAGAAGCCATGAGATATTCATTTGCGTGTCTCAAATTGCATTTCTATTTTGGTATTTTCTTACCATTATTAACAATATCCTAAGACATATTGCCAGAAAAAAATATATATATATTGTTCTTTGAACCAATCCATCAAGTTTATAACAAATGATATATTTCATAGGTTTTTGATTTTCCGAAAGTACAAGTGCAAGATACCTGCCCCCCACATGTGCTTTGTCTGCCTTCCTAGGACCTAAGGAAAGTAATCAATGTTGTTTACTTGCTAAATTGATGGTGGGGAAATGCATTATCATAGAGAACTTTTACCCAGAAAAGGAGACATTAATGTAAACGATTTCTAATGTTCCAAAAAAGAAAAAGGAAAAAGGAAAATCAATTGGGTTTGATCAGAATAAGAAAGAAATAGACTTGTTTAGCTTCGACAACCTATTACAATTTATAAATGATGTGTGTTCTATTTTTTTTTTTTTTTTCAATTCTACCCGGTCTTTCTTAGCACAGAAGAAGAAGAAGAAGAAGAAGAGGAGCCATGTTCATATGTCTTTGCCCAGTATTTATAATTAATTTCATTTAAATTATATGATCAAAGAAAATCTTCATAAATTCTTATTTTTGGATAAATACTTGAATTTATATGAACCAAATGAATTAAGGGCTAAGTATTAGATAAGTCATTAGAGTCCATGTCAACAATAAATGAGAACTTTTAATTTTGAATAATATTAAATCAAATAAAATGTCTTTAAATTAAGTAAAAAAAAAAATTAATACATTCTGAAATGGAAAGATACGACCTCAAACGTTCTTAAAGGTTTCAATTAATTTGGTTTGGATTAATTGCAGCTAATCTTTCGCAATATATTCGTTGACGACCTCAAACGTTCTTAAAGGTTTCACATACGCGTCCCGTCCGATGAACTTTCGTAGAGAGAGAGAGGGAAAGAAAATTGTTTCCCAACCCAAATGATACGGGTCTTATTTTCCTCGTGCGGTAGAATACATCTCTCTCTCTCTCTCTCTCTCTCTCTCTCTCTCTCTCTCTCTCTCTCTCTCTGGACAATAGAATTTTCTTGTCCAGTTGAAATAGTGTGCTGCACTCTCTCCCTCTCTGATGTCAAAGAATTCAGTGATGGATTTTGTGATGACCCTCCAATCGTTTTTGTTTGTCTTTGCTTATTCACTTGTATATTGCTCATTTTACTCCAATGGTGAAGATGACTTTTATGGAACAAGCTTTACATACTCCACCAGTCTCGGTCCTTATAACTGGGATTACATCAGAGGTTGCAAATGCTGTCTCTCACTCAAAACACTTGATTGAATCTTTATTGACTTTGTTCTATGATCAGTCTGTAGCACGAATTTCTGTATTCCAATCAATGGGTCTTGATTTAATCCATCAAAAACTTCGTAGTTTTTCGGAGATTGTGTTATGATGTTTTATGGGTACCCAGTTCGAGTCTTCACTTTGACGTGCAGCAATCATTTTAAGCCTTTTGAGAGGACAATCTGCACCGAAAAAAATTGTTTTCTTTTCTGTTCCTTTTCATCAGACATTAGACTAGAAGTTGAAAATTATAAAATTTTCTTACTGGTTTTGGTTATTTGAGTTTCAGTGGACCTACCTTCTTCATTTTCAATGGCATCGATTGAACTAGGCTCAGATTCAAACATTGTAAGCCAGCAATCACAATCTGAAAGTATGGTTTATGTCTTGCATTAATGTAATTCAGGCTGATTTGGTGCATTTTGCAGGACCAAGAAAGCATGATAAAGACCAAAAAGGCATACAAAGTGCCTATGGTATGTCTTAGACATGGCGGTCCTCCTCTTCCTGATGTCTCTTTTGCTGCTATGAACATGTTAGGTACTCTTGGTCTTGGTTTACTACTAACTGTGCATATAACCAATTTTCTGAATGATCTTTTGTTATTTGTTTCAATTTTATCAGAGCTAGTAAAAGGCTTATGAGGGCAATTCTCTTTTTTTTTTTTCTTTTTTTTTTTCAGTGCTAGATTCGTTTAATGCATCTGTTGAAGGCCTTCAACATCTTCCGAATGTAGGACAATGCTATCCTCTGCAGAAAAAGATGATACTCTTTTTCACCAATGAACAGGTTCCTTCTGCATTTTTTCATGGTTTGATGAAAGAATTAACTCCTTTTAGCTTTGTAGGACTATTAAACTTGTAAACATTGTTATGCAGATCTCGGCAGGAAACCTTTATGTAGGTCTGTTCAATGGCATTGGACCACATAGAACCCAAGCTAAGATGGTATGAGTTTCTCAGAACATCACAGGACATGCCTTCCCAAGTTCATTTCTTAGGATTCTCACTATTGTTCTTTTAATTATGTTTACCCTTTTCAGGTTAATAGGGGATCAAAACACTTGATTAATGCCATGGTAACTGTGGAAGGCTGTAGCCATGATCTAATGTGGGGCGTCATTTGCAACCATCCCTTTCAACAGCTCTCATGTGACAAACCAGAATCTGGCTTCTATGATAAAGTGCGAGAACGTTTGTTAGTTTGCAGGAAATCACTATCAGCTTCATGTCGGAAAGGCAACGACACAAAATACTATGCATGGATTGCAGAAAGAACAGTTGAAGAGTTTATGATAAAAGCCACAACTATCACATTTGGGAACAACAATGGTACAGGATTAAGGTGTTATGCTCGTTATGAGGCAATGCCAACACAGACTTCCCACGATTACTCCACTGATTTGAGCAAGGGCCCTTTAGTTATTCCATCCCCAAAAATCGGTAGGTGGAATTTTGCCATTGAATTTGTCAATTGGGAGACGCTTAATACAAAACAAAAGCTAGGGTATGACCTGGAGTGGCATGTACTTGAATGTCCTCTAGGAAAGGCTGGACCAAATTGCACATGGGACTCTCACAAGCTGGAGGTATATTAGGATACACTTAGCCTCTTTCTACTTGCTCAGAACAATGTACAATTCAAATATTGATCATGTTTTTTCAGGCAATTTGGAGCACGAATCTGACTGTTCCTATTGTTTACTTGCCAAACTATGTACGAGGCATGCCACTAGGGTCTGGTGATTTTCCCTTAGAGCCCCTTTTAACCAACATATCCTCCGAGGTCCTCCAATCCGATTTTGCTTGGACATACATTATTGTGAATGTTCCTCCACACGAAGCAGGAAAGAATCTTCATATTCAACTTAAATCAGATCAAAATATCGCCTATGAGACATATGCCAGATTTGGCGGATTACCATCTCTCGATTCCTGGGACTACTATTACTCAAACCAAACAAGCAG
This sequence comes from Dillenia suffruticosa, assembly GCA_033439265.1. NCBI lineage: Eukaryota > Viridiplantae > Streptophyta > Magnoliopsida > Dilleniales > Dilleniaceae > Dillenia > Dillenia suffruticosa. The sequence goes on along the minus strand of JAVTVX010000005.1, from coordinate 16,500,005 downwards.
TAGCAACAATGACTTCATGTATAAGTTGTATACCCCTCGAGAGACTCAAGTCGATCTATATATCTTTTACGCTAGAGAAGGAACTTGGGGCATTGGACTAAGACATAAAGCTAGTCCTGCTGACACTACTATGTCTGTCTCAATCAAAACCTGCCCAAATGAATGCTCGGGCCATGGCAAATGTAACTCTGACTATGATGGTAGCCATTCAACAATTTATGGGTATGCTCATGTTTTTGTCCACCTCCTTTTCTTTCCTATAATTTGGCTGGACTCTATGTTATTGTATTTTATTTTTGCAGCTTTTGCTACTGCGACCAAAATCATGGAGGATTTGACTGCAGTATTCAGACCGTGTCACCCAAAGGTCACATTATATCCTACCCTTCCAACTTTTTTTTCATACATGTATAGTGGGTTTATCAGTATGTTACTAATAAAGATCTCGGAAACAATCTGCAGAACAGATAATACATTCTGTTTTGCTGGTTGCATCCAATGCAGCTTCCTTGCTTCCTGCATTGTGGTCTTTACGTCAAAAGGCATATGCAGAGTGGGTAATCTTCATGTGTAGTGGAATTTCAAGTGGTATATATCATGCCTGCGATGTCGGTGACTGGTGTCTTGTCTCTTATGATGTTCTACGGGTACTCCATTTTTTTTTTTTTTTTTTTGTCTCTGTGTAACCTAAGTCAAATGTCTAATTTTCTTAGCAGAGATTGCCTTTCAACTTTTTCAGTTCATGGACTTTTGGCTTTCTTTTGTGGCTGTTGTGAGCCTTTTCTTGTATCTAACGGCAATGCATGATGCTGTGAAAAGTGCAATGACTGCAGTTGTGTTCATAACCACGGCTCTGATGTACCTCACCGGTCCTACTAGGTAATTACTTCTAAGCAGAAAGGCAGTCTCCGTAATTTTTCTAGGGGAAACCATACTTGAGCTTTAATGTCATAGAAGTTATCTTATTTACCCTTCTGGTGACCTTTTTAAAAGCCATATATAAAGGATATTTTTGAAATTTAAGGAGGTCATGGCTAAAACTGAGAGATTTAGATGTTGCACCATTGCTTTCAAGCAACTATCGAGATTTTTTGAGTCTTTTTTTTTTTTCTCTGCAGATCTACAAACATTGCTGCAGTACTTGGAATTGGAGCTCTAGGTCTTCTTCTTGGATGGCTCATAGAATTTTCTTCCAAGTACAAGTCACAGATGTTTTCAACAGATTTTTCTTCTCATGTTCTTAGAAGGCATGCAACTTTTGTTAAAGTGGGTATTTCTTTGGCCAAAGAAAATTTTCTTTTTCTTATTTTTCTTTATTTTATTTTTCAGATTGAGAAATGTGAAGACATGGCTTCTCAGTCCAGTGAAGACATTGTCTGGGCGCTTTCGCTGGGATTTCGTGGCTCTTGGTTTCATTACATTGTTCATGGCTGGATTAAGCTGGACCTTGGAAACCGCAGAAACCTATTGGCTTTGGCATAGGTAATACCTCATATTACCCTATAAATGATATAAACTAAAGGTTTTCTCTTGAAATCTGTTTTTAGATAAATTACTTGTTAAAGTATACGATGTATCTTAGTTAGAAAAGATATGGGTACTATTTAGTATTTTTGTAAGATTGTGATATGGGTACTTATGTCGTCAATCTTTCACTCTTTTTGAAAAAAATAAAATAAATGAAGAAGAAGAAGAATAAATGACTGCTTGGTTTTTGCAGTATATGGCATGTCAGCATATATGGAGCGGCCTTTTTGTTTCTGTGTTCAAGAGCTCCAAAGAGGCATGGTGGAAATCATGAGCAAGATATATCAATGTCCCTAGTTGGTTCTCATTAGATGATGTTACAGGGAAGAAATATGAAGCATGCCTGGAAGGAACTAGAACAGTAGCCAAGTTCAATCACTTCTTCCGCCAAAAATTTGCTGGTGGAATATACATACATATGTACAAGTTTTTAGCGAGCAGATAGTTTTGTGTAATCTTCTCTTCTGTTTTCATGAGCAGGTTTCTGTTTGTCTCCCATTTGTTTGTTTATGTTTGTGCCCATTTGAGCAGGTTCCTTCAATTAGAACAGAACTTCCTCCACCAAAAATGTGGTGGTCCAATACATACATACAAACATACAACTATTTTCAATTTTGTATACAAATTCTTTTTTTTTCTTCGTGTATTCTAAAATAAGCTACATAATGGAATAAATGTTGAGTTATTGTTGTTGTATTTTGCCCTTATTGAACACTCGAGTGATAAAAAACTCTTATTTAAGTACCTTTTTTGAGATTTTATATTTAAATTTTCGTAATCGTATATATTTTTACGATTTTCATTATTATTACATAACCAAAAAAAAAACTTATTACTGTATTTTAAAACCGATCAATGAGAATATAGGAAATATCAAAATTCATGAAAGTATAGATTGATTAAAGATTTGAGTTGTCAAGGTGTACCATATTTATTGTGAAATAATACTTATTTTAATTATAATTTATTAATAAAAAAGATATATTTAAAGAATTTGATCTATTTGAACAAAATATCAGTATATTTTTACTAATATAAATATTTATTTAATTAATCAAAATTTATATAGAATTTGATATAATTTGATAATCCTTAAACAATAAAAAAGGAAAAAGAAAAAGGAAAAAAAATGGGGGCAAGAGCAAAGTCATGAGGGAAACACCAATATGATGCAGCCGCGAAACACTGGATCATAATTAAGACTTGGCGATTACCAAGTACCATATCCAAGTCCGTGTTTTTTAGGGTTTCGATTCTATCAATCAGAAATCATCTATTCTTCATATCTGATTCAAGTTTTGCATCTCAATACAGTCGGAAAAAGGTAAAAGCATCTCTCTCTCTCTCTCTCTCTCTCTCTCTCTCTCCATCTCGACTCTTTACTTTATGACCTTTCAATTAGATCTTTAAAAAAAAAAATTCTAGGGTTTTCGCTTCTTTGTTTCATTGTCTGAACCAGAAGAAGTCTCATTCATGCATGATGGTTTTTCTGAATTGGGTTTTCTTTAGGGTTTGACTATGTTCCTGATTGTTTGATATTTTGCGTTTTCTTGGATTAAATGACGTTTTAATTAGGTTTCTGCTTCTTAGTCTTCGTTTTCTGGGCCAGAAAAAGGTCTTATTTACGCATGATCATGTGATTCTGAATTGGGTGTTGTTTAAGGGTTGGACTATGTTTCTGATTTTTTGATATTTGGCTTTGTTTTAATTTAGATGTCGTTTCAATTAAATTTCTGCCACTTACTCTTTGTATTCTATACCAGAAAAAAAGTTTATTTTTGCATGATCATGTGATTCTGAACTGGGTTTATTGTTTAGGGTTTGTCTGTCTTTCTGATTCCTTGATATTTTGTGTTTTGATAGATTAGATGACATACACAAGAGCAATAAGGTGAGGGTTTTCCAGTTTTCGTTCAAAATTTTGTAAAATCATTAGGTTGTTTCGTTCAAATGAGTTGGAGTAATGCGCTTTTCAGGTCTGATTCTCTGTCTGAATCCATTTCACCAGACCGACAACATCGTCGTCGGTCCAGATCGCCATCGCCATCGAGAACGAGGAGGAGTCGCTCCAGGTATATTGTTATCTGTTCATGTAATTGTGTTTTTGCATTTAGGATCTAGTTTACTTGTCGAACTTGGTTATTTTCATGCTGAGACACAATATAATATGGATGGAAGAAGAAAAAGAGTTGTAAAAGAATTAATTATATGGCTTATGTTCAAGCGTGTGGCTTGAGTTAGACCTCTATAGGCTCACAGAATTGGGTTATTGTTGTAAGGGTTTCGTTTTATTTGTAGGTTCTGTTGAAAAAGATTTTGTTTCTTATGATTTATGAGTCATCATGCATGACAAAAAGAATGATCAGATAATTAATTGTATTTCTTATTTTCAAGCTTCTCCCCTTCACTATCATGTACTCACATCGGTGACTTTTCATATTTAGGGTTAGATTTGGCTCAAAAATGTAATTGTTTGTGCCTAGAGGATTATTTTTACCCTTAAAATTGCCTGAAAGAGCCCCTACAGTGATGTTATTTCTTTTTGATAATAAAGTTTGGGATTGTGTTTGTCTGCTCTGTTCTAGTTAATTCATTCTGTTTGTTTACAAACCATAACAGGAGCCATGATTTGGTGGATACTGAAGAAAATGCAACTAATCCTGGGAACAACTTGTATGTGACAGGCATATCCACAAGGGTCACCACCACTGATCTTGAAAAGTATTTTGGCAGAGAAGGAAAGGTACTCTCGGATTATGCACTATTTCTTTAGTATCATTAAAATTTTGCACTCAAAAAATGCTATGGCACTTGTTTAGTATAATTGTGACCGTACCAAAGGATTTGGCAAGTATTAAAAGGTGCTTGTTGTTTCCACAGAAGTTGTTACGGGTGTTAAGAATTTTATAAAATTGGTTAGGTGTGATCGAAATTGAATTGCTGCATGAGGTTTTCTGTTGAGCTTTCATAAAGAATTTTCGACGGTATCTGCATGAGTCACAAGTTACTTACATCCTCTATTATAACTTATAAACAAGTGAATGGTTTCGTGTGCGGTGAGCCGAATGCTATTATTATTTATTTATTTATTATTATTGTTGTTGTTGTTGCTGTTGTTATTATTATTGTTGTTGTTGTTGTTGTTGTTGTTACTATTATTATTATTATTAAACATTTACATTTCATTAAGAAGGAACATAAGAATCAATCCATGGATAGGCCATGTCATGGTATGGCTTACCCACGGATAGTATAGGTTAACAATGGATTTTTTAATGGAATCTTCCTTTTGTTTTAAAAAAAAAAATACTGTTCACCACCCACCAATGGTTCTTCATGCCGTTTCTGGCCTCAAAACCTTAAATAGGTAGAGGGTACTTGAGAAATAAGGGTAATTGCACTACACATGACTGTGATAGGTCTCTCAATGGTTCATCAAGCCACTTTGGAGCTTTGTAACCATTGGCAAGTTCCCCATTGGTAGATCATTTTCGTGGTGTGCAGAAGAATTTGGAACATGGCAAGAGTTATCACAATTCTACTTTAGATTTTGATAGCAATGTTTTGTGTTGGAGTATCTTTTAGCCAGTCACAACAATTATCATGGAAAATTTCTTTTATTATTGTCTTTGTGTAGCATCAACTCGAACTGATCATACCCTTGTTTTGCTCCTTGTTAAATTCCTTTAAATAATGACAATGGCATTAATCTTTCTTGTACAGTACTTCAGTAACCTTGACATATCCTGGTTTCTTATGGGAGAGGGTCATTCCTTGTTTTGCATTAATTATATAATTGAAGTATAAACATAGAAACTTACCGTATGATCTGTGGATTGAAGAGAGATATAATAATATTCTTATTTTCTTATGATAGGTTATTGAGTGCCATTTGGTTACTGATCCCCGCACCAGGGAATCTCGTGGTTTTGGTTTTGTCACGATGGAAACTAATGAAGATGCAGATCGCTGCATCAAATACCTCAATCGCTCTGTACTTGAGGGTCGTTTGATCACTGTGGAAAAGGTATTTGCTTTGTCATCTTGAGCTAATCTAGGTGCATTCTGTCCTGTGGGGCATGATTATTTGTGTTTCTTTTGGATGTTCAGTTCATCTTGGTAATGTTGCCTAATAAGTTTTAGCAGCAGGTGTGGTCTGTGTAGCTCCACCGAATTCACCACATAAGACCTAAACAGTTGAAACTACCCCACTTTACGACATGCGCTCTGCATCGACATTTCAAACACATCGAGTCAAATCCAAGTATTATGCAGAGGGTCGTATGCCCTGTGTCCCTTTTCTTAATTGAGAGTAATTGTCTCAGTTATTTCATTTATTTATATGTTTTCTATCCTATTTTCTGGAAATTATAGCAACACGGTAAGAAACTAATATTTCACTAGTTTTTGTTCTCTTATATTTGGCTTCTTTCAGTTATGGATATAAGTGGTGATTGGGAACAGGCTCTCACTCTTCCTCCTCTTCTTCTGATTTCCGTGTGTTGTGTGCTAACAAAAAGTTTATTATTGATAAAATTACAAAATCTCTTTCATTAATAAGTGTAGAATAGACATTATAGTAAGAAAATATAGCTTGGAACGCAACCTCACCCAATCTCAGCCATATTCTTTCAGGAGTCCTATTTATTTATGTAGTGGACCATTAATACGATTTCTATAATAAACATCAATTGTGTATGCATGCCAAAGTAATAAAACAACGCTTGATTTTCAAAATGACTTAAGAGTGAGCAGTGGTGATCTTTAAATGGGCTGTTTCTTAATGTGAATTGTGTCATCGTCACTGAGGGAGCATAAATTTTTATTGTATATTATTGTTATTATTATTATTATTTTTGAATTTGTTAATGGTGATTAGCAACTGAAAGTGAACTAACGCATGCTTTACCATTGGAGAAAATCTTACATAAAACATCTGCAGGCAAAACGCAGTAGAGGAAGGACCCCCACTCCAGGCAGATACCAGGGTGTCAATAACAACAGAAGAGGTAATAGTCATACAGTTCCTGCATTATTTGACAAACCAAACCCATTCTAGATTCCTTAATTGAAGGGTGGCTTGGCTTATACCTATTGAGATGGGTTTACCTCCTTATCCCTTTCATACTATTATATGTGGCTTGATAGCAGCTGGAACTTTAATCTCGTCCTGGCTTTCTCTTTCTTGTAAAATATATTGTCTGAGTCAACTATTTGTCTTCATCATGTGAAAGGCAATTAATTAAGCCATGGAAATTTTGAGGTTCTTGCCAAATAGACAACTGCTTCATTAATACTATGTGACAAGGTTTTATGTTCTCTCCATCAATAAAATTCCTTTACAATGCTGTCACAATCTTACTGAGCTTTACTTGGGCTGTGAAAACGCATTAGCTCTTAAAAGGTGAACTGCTAAAATGATGATGCTGCATAGAAATGGGCTTTTCCAGCCCTTGCAACTGTGTCTTGTCTTTCTTTGTCAAGAGTCTCACATGGTTAGGTCCAAAAATATGCAGGAGGAGGTGGACGCAGACGGTCTCGAAGCTACTCACCACGTCGGTGGGAAGAAAGAGATCATTATTCAAGGGACCGTCGCGGAAGATCACGCTCCCCATATGGCAGGAGAGCAGATGACTACTCAGACTACAGGCGCAGGGAGTCACCAGGCATAAGTGGCTACCGTAGAGCTAATTAAGGGCACAAAAGAACAGTTCCTTCTGATCCCATATCTCCATCTCCCTCAAATTTGCAAAATTTCATGGGCTTGACATGGATTTTCCTGTTAAAAGAGTGGGACATTCATGTGTTGGTTTATTCTGATTGGTACAACTTTGATGTAACTGCGAGCCCTCAGCGTTAAGATGCTTTTGTCTGGGTTAAGTGTTCATTGCTAGGTTAAATGAGATTAAATGCTGTTAAAATGCACTTGATACAATTACTATGGTGGAAGTATTATCCTAGAACTGATTGAACTTAATTTGCCTATGCTTCATATGGTGCCACTTTGAGGACTCTGTCAGTTGCACCCATTTGGAGCTACTTGCTTATTATACCATGCCTTTAATTTGGAAGCCCAGCAGTAAAACTCAGCTCTCTCTCTCTCTCTCAATTGCATTGTCGGATTCACCAACTTGTTTCAGTGTTGATTATAGATACAGCTGTAGTACTAATTAGTGTTTGTGCACCTTATCTTGCTTGTCTTGGTATCGGATGGTGAAACTTTGGATTGGATATTGTAATGAATGTGTATGACTTATGATATGTTATTTGATTAGAAGATGAGTATGAGATTATTGGAGGACAAAAGTCACATGCAATGCGTACTATGGCTAATGCCAAAAGTTTCCCCTTTTTGTTAGTTTTTGATTTGTGGTCAAAAATTGGGTCTCCAACTTTGCTTACAAGATATCAACCATAATCTTGTGAAATAATAATAATAATAATAATAATAATAATGGAGATTTTTTATTTTTGTATTTTTTTAAGTGATGATTATTTTGAGTTTTGACCATTATTATCTGTATTTATGATTCGATATTTTATTAGTAATATCATAAAAATCAAATAAGTCAAAAAATTAAACGAATCAAAATTTAAGTGCGAATATATTTTATTTTTAAATATTGAACTTATATTTAAAGGGTTTCAAATTTACTATTCCTAAGGTAATATTATACGAATCAAAAAACTCATAGATTTGTAAATTAAATTAAATCTAATATAACAGGGATTATTCATGAAAAAAAATTAAACACGTGAATTAATTAAAATATTTTTAAAATTAAGAGAAGATTCACCATAGTCATATGATTAATTTTGATCAGGTAGCAAAAAATATTTCAATAGATTAATAAAGATTTCGAAAATCAAACTCATCTTAGGGCGAGCTTAACGTAGAATCCTAGGGATAGATCCAACGGTCAGATACCCACCGAGATAATGAAAAAGAATCCTATGTGATGGTAATGTATCATAAGGTCCTAGTCCTTCAGATATGGAAATAAATTCAAAATTCTATAAGTTGGAGATTCAAAAATATAAAAATGTAATAATAAAAGAAAATTAACGGGTCCCGGGGGGGGGAGGAGAGAGAGAGAGAGAGAGAGAGAAGTAAATGAGGTGCATGTGAGGAAGGGGGAAATGGGGCCCACACTTTGAATCCACAAACGCTAAAGCGGGCTTTTTGAGTGCGCTACAGCTGAAGCAGAGAAGAGGAGGAAGGAGAGGGAGAGCGGATTTCAAATCCAAATTCAAATTTCATTTCATACTTCAATTTCACGCACACGAGGGAGAGAGAAGAGAGAGAAGTCATTTTTATTGCTTTGCCAGGATAAGATCCGACAGCTGTTCTCGTCTGACACGTCTGCGTCACTGTTCCCCCAATCTAGGCTCCTCCAGCTGCTTTCTCCTCTAATGACGAAAATACCCCCATCTTTCTCTCCCTTTTAATGCCACTATTATTAGAAATAAAAAAGATTTAGATTTGATTTTCCAGTGACAAATATTAATTAATTCAAGGATTTAGAATAAGTATTTGCAAATTTCAATGGGTAACTAAAAATTAATACTTTAAAATTAAATATACTTTAAATAATATATGAAAGATCAAATGGGTTAAAAATTAAATATACTTAATTTATGTGTCATTAATTCTAGTATCATTTTAAAAATTTTAGTACTTGATTTTAAAAATATTTGTATTAATTCAAAATTTAATGAAATTTAATTTTTAACATACATATTCCTACTTAAATTGAAATCAAATCTTTCATAATACTACAAAAAAATTGTTATAAAAATTATTACAAATTTCAATGTTTTCAATTATTTTGAAATTTTGAATTATTTTTACTACTTCTAAAAAATCAAAAAAATTAATAAAAATAATAATAAACGGATCTGAATTATGGAGTACATGAACCAAATTTTGTGTTAGTTTATATTAATATATTTTTATCAAATATCAATTATATATTTATATAAATAAGTCAAAATATATTAATAATTTGATTAAAATTAATAAAAAATTCTTAACATGACCTACTACATAACATTTGAACCTTTTTATAAATTATTGAATTAATGATTGCATAAATAATTAAATTCCATTTAGATAAAACCAAATTTGATATTTCACACGAAAAAAGGGGGTAAAACCGAGAAAAGAAAGAGCCGAGCCGTAGGCGAGAAGCTGAGCTAAAAAATAAATAAATAAATAAATAAATAAATAAATAAATAAACCGATGAAAGAAGTGGGGAAGGGGGGACGTACAAAGACGTGACCGTACGGGTAAAATTTGAGCAGGTCCGTTTTCTTCCTATATGGCAGTTGGTAAGCATTTAGCGTGTTTTCTCCCTTTTCTCTCACTTTCTTTCCTATCTTTTTGATATCACTGGTCAGTCTCTCTCTCTCTCTCTCTCTCTCTCTCTCGCTTTCTCTGCATTTTCAAAACCCTAGCTAATCCCTCGTCCTTCAAATCCCCTCTCTCTCCCTACAAGTTTTCTGCATTTTGATGGGGCGGACTGTTTTCTGGTGAGTACGAAACGGTTATTCTTGGTTTTCAATGTCGTTTGAATTTTCGAACATTGTGCTCTTATGAGGCTTATCCATATTAAGTGAGTAGATTTTGATTTTAGATTATTTTCCTTTTTTCTGCAAAGCTTTCATCCTATTCTATCCGATTTCCTTCCAAACGGAAATGTTTGTTTAAACTAGAATTAGTCTTAGTTCTGCGTAGAATTATTAGAATTTTGATTTTTGTGTGATCAGATGGAATTCGATTTGTAAATTATTTTTGATCGAGTGCATCTTTCTTTTGATTGAATTGAGAGAGAGAGAAAGAGAGACTATAGGATTAGTGTATTTGGAACCTTAAGTGAATTCAGTGGCTTTGTTTTTCAATAATTGAATTGAAAACCTTCAAGATCTTTGCCATAAACTTGCACAGAGAGAGACAGAGGGAGAGAAACAGAGAGAGAGAGAGGTTGTGTAGTTCTTACAGGATTTACGTTTTTGGAAGTTAAAGGAATTGTGTGATACAATTTATTGTCATGGTAACTAATTCCGTGACTGGCTATTAAATTTTTGAACTTCAGTGCCTTCTGGGGTTGCTCCAAGCATATTTTTTTTTTTACAATAATTATCATTTCAGAGCTCTCTATATTCCAAGAATTAAGTCTTTCTTTTTCCTCTCTCTCATAACTATTCTGCTACAGCTTTTTAAAAAACTATACACTTCATTCCGATTTAAGTGTTAAAGGTTGCTTCTATTTCAGGGCTTGAATCGCTTGGAGCTGAGCTAGAACTTGTTTGGAAAACACCCATTAACCAGTTATGGTTGAATTTGTTACTATGGCACTATAATCTGAATTGGATGTCCTTTGGTTTTTGGTAATTTTATTATAAAATTGGCATTTGAGAAATTGAACGAAGAAATGTTGGAGCATGAGCTATGTACTTCGAGGGTTCTTTCACCTTTTCGTGAAGACAGTGGAGATGAAGAGCTCTCCGTTCTTCCTAGGCACACAAAGGTCATCGTTACTGGGAACAATAGAACAAAGTCTGTTTTGGTGGGCCTGCAAGGTGTTGTCAAGAAGGCTGTTGGCCTTGGTGGTTGGCATTGGCTGGTATAGTCTTTATTCCTTTCTTTCATATCTTTGCTTTGTCTGCCCTGATTGTGGAGCTATTATGAACTTAGTACTTTTCCTGTTTATATTCCTTGTACATGTTACTTTAGAAGTAATGCATTTGTATGATTTGAATGGTGAAGTCTAGGGTGCGATAACAAGGAATAATTTGGGATTCCTTTTTGGTTCATTTATTGTAAAGTGGTTGTAGATTCTTTGTTTAATTCTGTCGTTAATGCCATTAGATCACTTTGCAGCCAACCACAAAAAGAATGTTCCAAATGTTATTCGTCTTGATGTCTAATACTTGGTCATATAAATTTAATTATGATGATTTGGTTGCTAGATTCATATTTTCCTAATTTATTAGTTGGATAGACCCCAAAATTTAGAATGTAAAAAGTACTCTTGTGTCCTTAATGTTGTTGCCATATGGGAGAGATGGTTAGTGGTAGATTATGATAATAGATGGGTTCTTTGATAACAAGCTCTGTTGGATTCCTTAATGCATGTATAGGTTCAAGATGTTAATTATTTATCGCTGGCCATCCTTTACCAGTAAATTAAGTTTAGATTCTCTTGGTCTCATTAGAGAAAGCAACACATTTGTACGTCTTTAATCGATTTATATTTTGATACAAGGTTCTGAAAAATGGGGTTGAGGTCAAGCTGCAACGGAATGCTTTGAGTGTGCTCGAACATCCTACTGGGAATGAAGATGAAGAAGACCGTGAGTTAGATTTCTCTAGCAGTAGCTCTGACATCTGTGAGAGGGACAATAACTTTTGTGAGTCTTAGTTGTTTGCTTTTTGTGATGTAAATAATTTTATATCTCAAATACCGAAACATATTATGAGTTGATCAATTATTTTAATTCTAAGGTTGTGTCTTGTGCTTTGGCAGCTAGCAATATTGAGTTTCAGAAATTGAACAAGCAAAGAGTTCGGCATATGAGGCCATGGGCTTCATCTGCATCATCAAAATCATCGAATCGTAGTATTTACAAAGAAGTTCAGTCTAGCATTCATATACCTCATATGGTAAGAAACTAGGGAAGGAAGTATAGGTATTTATGCGCTGGCTATTTTATCCAAAATAATAAAGATTTCCGTGTTGTGTAAGTTATGCATTTAGTCTTCTAACATGAATTTTTGTGAATGCCTTTTTGCTTGATTAGTTAATTGATGATCGGCATTGGCAAACTTAGATTATTTATGTCCATGGAAAAAAATTAAACAGTATGGAGAATCTAGATGGTAATAATATGGCCAATTTTTTTTAAATAAATTAAACAGTATGGAGTATCTAGTTTATTTATGTCTGATGCTCAAAATTCTTGACCACAGGAGACTTCTTTGAGATCATTTTGACGTTTGGTTGTTCTGTCCTTGTATCATGTTCCTATGCGCTGTGAATTTGATTTCATGCTTGTTTCAGTTTATTTTGTTTCACTATTGTACCAATATGATTTTGATGTATTGTTCATTTGATTCTCAAGTCATCCACAGCCTCACATGTTTTTGAGGCCATAAGATTTATGACTATTTAATTGTGGAGCGTGGCCTCTACTAGCAAGGACATGCGTGGAAACTTCCTAGGAGGGACATGCTCTGTGTGGTCCTGATCCTTGGCATCTTAGTACAGAGTTGTTGCGTTCTGAACTTGTGACTTTCTGCATCTTGGATGAGGCTTTATTTTAAATGCAACCAAACCAAGTAACCTCAGGAAAAAAAATGTAACCTTTAATACTGATACTTGCTTCTTTGGCATGATTTATTACGACTCAAACTCTTTATTTTGGCTATTGATTAACTAATTCCTTTTTCCTTCATTGCTTGTTTGGACTTCAGAGGGCAAACCTCGGGAAACTAGGAAACAATTCTTTGTGGAGATATTGCAGGCGCTTCAACCTCGTATGTCTCAACTTTTGATGTTCTCCTAATTCTAATATTCATTGAATCATTATAAGCAATCCTTATTGATTTACAAATAAATTGCAGGGGACCATTAATGGTAATTCATCGAGGGAACAACTGGTTAATGTTGTGCAGGGGCATTTTGCATCGCAGGTTTCTCTCTCTCTCTCTCCATGTATGCTATGTATTTTATCTGTTAACTTATTCTGTGATTCTTTTCATTCTACAGCGAGTGGATGAGATCCATGTAATCGTCGGATTCATCAATGCAGCAAAGAGACTGAAAATGGCTGACCCAAATTGAGAGTGAACTGTCGTGGGATGCTTGTACAACTTATATACATATCCTAACCTTTAGTTCAGAACTAATTATGAACTTCTGATCCTAACCTTGTAATCTGGGGCTGACGCCTAGATAAATTATAATCTCATTTCTCTAAATGGTATATATGTTGATCTTAGGTTGTATCCATCTTATCACTGCGAAGCTAGAGTTAACTCTTTGTGAAATGCTTTGTTTCCATCTTATACTCTCAATTGATTTAGGTGATACTTTTATCAACTTTGGGACAGATTTTCTGATGCATGTACCTAGGGGAGTAGCATGGTCTATGAGATATTTCTGTGGGCTCGTTGAACGACAGGCGAGGATGTCTTTAGGTGTCACGGGTTTGTGTTACCCTCATTTTGATGTTGACTCGTGGAATAATCTCATCAATCTCAAGTGTTTGAAGCCCCATCAGTTAGCCCCATTGGGTTTCTTTTGTACCACTCACACTGTTGGGCATTGCTCCGAGTTTTTTCTTTTATTTATTATTATTCTTTTTTTGGGAGGAAATTGCTGCAAAATTAGATTAGTCAAAAAAAAAAAGGAATATAAGGGTAGTCTTTCAACAACCTTATTATGAATAGATGCCCTCAAGCATGTGAAGAAAGCTCTTTCTTTCAGCTTTTCTTGCATTATAGAAAGATTAATAAAATGTGGTTTTCCAAGCTTAGTCTAGGGTTGCATAATATATATACTTCACTTTTTTAAATTTTGCTCGTTACTTTTCATTTCTATCAGAGTTAGTGCTTGTTATTCTTTAAAAGAAAAGAAAGAAAAAAAATTATTAATGTTTATTACTCCTTTAAGTATATATTAAGATGTATTTTTATTTAAACTACAGTCGTTTTGTTGCTCCTATACATTTGCAATTGACAAAATAGTTGGTTATACTGAATTTCTTAGATTGAGTGGTCGGATATTCTATCCCCTTAATTAGAGATTTTGAATTTGAGTTTTGAAAATGGTAAAAATAGATTTTGAGATAATCAATTTTTAAAATAAATTTTATAATATTTGAATTAAATTAATCGAGTAAAATTCGATTACGAAAATGATTACGAAAATGCGAAAAAGGCAAAATAGTTGACCGGCATTCTTTAAAAATGCGTGCTTAGCCTTGTGCTCAGCTCAATATATTCCGGGCTGAGCCTTGTCATAGCCCAAAGAAGGCATTAGCCCAAATTAGGACCTAGGCCCATAGTCAAAGGCCAGTGGAGACAACAAATAGCGAATAAGTGTCTATATTATGTATGGCCCGATATCAACACTTCATTGATTTAGTGAGAAAGACATTAATACTCTAAATGATTTGACTCTTGGTCATGACAAAAATGACGTTAGGAGAGCTCCCCCCGATTGAAACCTAACAGTAGATCGACCAAAATTAGTCGGAGTAAAGTTTTGGATATTTAAAGATGGACTAAATCTAGAGGTCAAAAAAAATTATGAATGGCCTGATTGTGTTCAGATTCGAGCCATGAGAATGGAGAAATGGGGCTTAAGAGAGCCAACTTCTCATGAGTTCTATAATACTCAGATTGAATTAGTTGAACAAACTTTAGATATCAATTGTTGATAAAAAAATATCCACTTATACAAAAAAAAAAAAAAAGTCATGTAGGGCCCGAAAGGCCCAAACACAGGCCGTACGCGGTAACATGATGAAAACCGACAGGGAGCTCGGCCGCGTGAATCCAAAATGATGGTGATATACCACATACGAAAATTATTGTAATCGAAAAGGAGATTAAATTAACTAATCAAAGGCTATTTTAAGAAAAAGAGATTCCAGAATAAATTATCGATATCTAGTAATTATATTGAATCTAACTAAATCTTATTCAAATCGGGTTGAATCGTTAAGAAAGAAAACTCATTCAATGTATGTTTTCTTTATATATAAGATTTGAATTTGAAATATTATTTAAAAAATATTACGAATGTCCAATCACTAGACTACGTTGATTAAATTTTAAGATAATTAAAATGTTAAGTTTTATTAAATACAACCAGGCCAACAAAGATATTATCTAAAATTTATTACTAACGCAATTAATTATTATTTTATTATCTATTCTGTTTATCAAAATTAATTAATTGAAAAAAAAATATTTCACATTAAAGGTTTTACTGTGACTATTTTGAATATATAGACTAACTTTTTTTGCATGTTAATATAATAAATTAAAAATCTATTTCTATAGAAAACAAATTCAGCACTAAATCATATCTTTTATCAAATACACTTAATATTATTAAAGTATTAAATTCAATTAATTTTCGTTCATAATATCTATTAAAAGAGATCAATTAATATTCCAATTTTTATTTTTTTATTTTTTTGTCTATAATTCGTACCACAACAATTTCATTTCTATAATAAATATTATGTTTAAGTCATTGCTTCTACAATAATTTTCATTATTATAACTCGACTGAAATAGTTTAAATATATTTTAATTCAGAATTTTTAATTAAAATTAGAATAATTTTATATAATTTCAAGATTTATAAATTAAATAAATCAATTTTAATAAGATAGTTGAATTAATTAAAATATCTTTTAAATTAAATAAAATAGTTTTTTTTTTTTTTTTAAATATATAATTTCTCCCGCTATGGTTTGACGGGATTTCAATTCACACTTTGCCCCGTTGGTTTTCTCCATTACCCAACCCGTCAATTTCTCCACGCGCTCCGACGTAAAAGCTTAACGTTCAACTGTTTTAACCGGAGTGCTTGTGGCTATGGTGAATATCCGAAAAGGAGAAGAAGAGTTGAGCGCGGTGGAGTGAGAACTGAGGTTAAAAGATGATGATAGGAAAGATGTTAAGGATGGAAAATGAAGAAGCAATTATGGGTTTTGAACATTTTGAGAAGGTTGTTGAATAACTTCATCTGCAGAATCTAAAATAGAGGCTGTACGGCTATTCTCCTGCTTCTTCGAATTTTCTTCTCTCTCTCTGGGGTTAGAATCTTCCCTCTTCCCTCTTCGCTCTCGCTATTTCTCTCTATTTCTTTCTTGAATTGGGCAAAACCTCGCCCTCTCTCTTTCTTCTTCTTTGCGTAAAAAAAGAGCTCCCTCCCTCATCTCTCTCTCCTCCTTTTTCTGTCTCTCTCGTCGCACAGAATCCCCCCCCCCCCAATGCAAAGGCAAAGCCCTCTCTCTCTCTCTTTCCAAAAAGACATTGTTTTGAGGCATTTCAAGAAGTCACATTTCTTTGAGGCATTAATCGAGCACTAGACTCACTAATTTCAACGGGTTTACTACCTACGTGCTGATACAGTTCACAGTCTTAAAAAATATATTATATATTAAAATAAAATTAATTATTAATTTAATTTTAATATGTATTTGATTTTTTATATTTTTATATTTTTAATAATTATTTTAATATCTATAATAAGAGATTTTTTTTATATATAAATTCAAATTATTCAATAATTTATTGAGACAATAGATGATTGAAATTCATGTTATTATATTGTTATATTTAATATAATATTAAAATCATATTATCTATCTATCATATTCAAGTTGTTTTATATCTTTTTAACGTTGTATCAGAGTTCTATGTATAAAAAGAGTTATCAATGCATCCACACCCACCTTCAGTAGCCAGAACCAAGAGGTAAGAACCTGAGTCCAAAGTCGGGAGCCATAGCTCGGAGCCAAAGATAAAGCTAGAACCAGAGTCCAGAATTAGGGCAAGGGTCATAAAAACACCTCTAGAATTTTAGATATTCTATTAAGATTTTCCCCCAAATTCAAATGACTTTCATTATATTATGTTGAATTTGAGAAAATGTTAAAAAATATATTATATACCAAAATCAAATTAATTAATTTAATTTTTTATATTTTTATATTTTTATATTTGTAACAATTGTTTTTATATTTGTATCAATGAGTTTTCTATTTAAATTCAATTTATTATAATAATTTATTGAGTCAATGAAATATTAGTATTCGTATTATTATATTACTCTCTATTTTTAACATGATATTAAAGTATATTTATCTATTTTTTATATTCATATTATTTTATATTTTTATTAGTATACTTATTATATATATATTTTTTTTATTATATAAGAATTTAAATATGAAATTAGAGAGAATTTGTACTACTAGACTCTCCTTTTAGGGACATAAATACTTCATTATATGAGTGACTTTTTAAACACCCATTAATCAGTGTTTCATAAATATATATTTTTGTGTCGAAAACAGTTTTGGAGAATTCTGAATTTTGGGATTCAGAGATCGGATATTTAGACGATCCAAAGAAGAGAATTTGAGAGTAAATTGATTGGGTGGGGCCGAGAAATGCAGCGGAGGTGAAATTATAAGTGATTTTGGTAGATTTTTTTGGTGCAAAGAGAGCCATTAATCAAAAACAAAAATGTTCCAATTGAAGGATTCAAAAGTGGTGGTGAGTGATTTAGGAACTTTGGGAATTTATGTCAAAACGTCTGTATTGTATAGGGGTAATAGTATGTTATTAAAAGTCTCCATTTAAATTAAATTAAAACTTTCAAATTATTTGAGAAAGTTTATAATCAATTTATCTTAAAAAATATGTTTAAAATTTATTTAACATAAATTATCATATAATCATTGAATCTCACCGAATACAACTCGTTACCTATGGAACACCGTTGTCCGACCACGGGTAAGGAAAAAAGGTTTGGCGGAGATAGTGACGAAAGGCCAAGCGGCTGCGGTGGCTCATCTGGGCTGAGGACGCCAAGGAGGCCACGGCATGCGGAGCAGCCCGCAAAGATGCCACTCACGCAGCATCTCAACGTCACGCGTGCAAGGTGCAACAAAACCAATCAGCGCGAGTCCCTTCACTTCTACGCTGGAGCGCGTGAACAGAATCCGAATAAAACCCAAGGTCAAAAAACAAAGAGAGAGAAAAAGAAAAGGAAAAACAACTGAGATGTGAAGATGGTTCAAAATTTCGGCTTCTAATTATATTATTTTATTTATTTGTTTGTCAATATAAAAAGTCGTTTTTCATTCAAAGCACGAAAAAAAGCTAGAGCTCTGACCCCACTGAAAGTGCCCTTTACGCTCTCTCTCTCTCTCTCTCTCTCTCTCCCATAAGCCAACTCAAAAAACTCTCTCTATATCTCTCTATCTCTTTCTACAAAATTTTCCGAATAAATTCGACGAGCACAATTCTCATCCGATTCAATTCCTCAGGTACCCTCCTATCTCCACTCAAAATTCTATTTTCAATCTTTCTGAGTTCTTTGAATTGTCTCTTCTCTTGACGATTCTTCACGTTTCCATTTTCCATGTATTAATCTTTTGCGGTCTTCTCTAGGGTCTAAGTTGTTTCTCTCTCTCTCTCTCTCTCTCTCTCTCTCTCTCTCTCTCTCCCTCTCTACCTCATGATTTATGTAACTGTTTAGTTAGCATGAATTCCTTTTTCTGTGATAATTTTATGTATTGAATATTGATAATTCTTATTTGTATGAATTTGCTCGTTTTTCTTGCTCTCTCTAGGGCTATTTAGTTTGCCCCTTTTTTAGTATTATTTTATTTTTGATTTTTCTTTTGGTTGATGGCTTGCTTTTTATTATTATTAGGGTTTTTAATTGATTCTTTTAGTTCTTGTTTAGAATCAAGGCCGTTGTTGTTTATTGGAATTTCTGAATTTTTCTTAGGTTTATTCTGATTGATTTTTTTTATTGTTGTTTATTGGTCTTAGGTTTGAAATTTCCTGAATTTTGATATTTGTTGGCAATGCAGAATCTGAGAGTTTACCTAGAATCGTAGTATTTAAAATGATAGTAGATGAATTTTGGTTAAGAGTTTTCATCTTATTATTTATTATTTTGAATGGAAACTTAACTTATTGTTGGACCCAGAAGTGGGTCCCTTGTGGGGCAGATAGGTTGTGCATGTAGAGCTAGGTGGAATGATTCAAGTGTTCACAATCAACCAGGTTTAGCAATTTCCATATTTGATGTTCTTAGGTTTTAACAAAACTGTAGAGACATGCTACTGCCTTCTTATCGATGATTTTTTGTTTGATTAATGTTTATGGGCTTAAGTTTGAAATTTCCTGAATTTTAATTTTCACTGGCAATAAAGAATATAAGATGATCTCAGTGTTTAAATTTTAAAAGATGTATTTGGGTTAGAGTATTCATCTGATTATTTGTTATATTGTGGGTTCCTTGTGGGAATGATAGGCTATGCAATTGTTCATAATCAAGCAATTTTAGTACTTTCCATATATTTCATGTTCTTAGGTCTCAACAAACCTCAAGAGATATATTGCTACCCTTAGATCATCAAATAGAAATAAATTGCCAACAAAGTTTTGGTTTGGCAATTGTGTGTATCCTCTTTACTTTTACAGGGTGTCCTTGGATATAGGTCTATGTCAGAGGACAGCCTCATTATAATTCACTGGTCTACATGAGCTTTGAATTAGTTGATGGTGATGCGGGTGCTCACCTTTTTGATTCCTTTTGATTTTTGATCCAAAGATTTTCCATTAGTTGGAACTTGTAAGTGTTGGATTGGGGGTAATTCATGTTCCCAAATCAATAGTGGTGCTATTCAATGAAAGCTTTTGTAAGATTCGTAGTGTATGTTGGTATATCAGATGTGATGGTGCTCAAAATTAGGATTTGATTTTCATCCCCTCTCCCTTAAATTGCTACTTGTCTAGATAAATTTTGCAATATTGCAGCAGTAAATTTTGATGGGGTAGCATTAAGGATGCAGTTTGAAAGTTTCGGTCTAATTTTTAAACTTTGATATCATCTTGACTTGCAGTTTTGGCAATGATGCAACATGATTTTGTAAGTGCAATTAAGCAGTGTTTTGTGTCTCAACATTTCTATACTTGGGAGACTTTTAGTATCTTCTTCAGGAAATATCTTCTACATTTCCATCTTGTCATTGTCTTCTTTAAGGGTTCTCTTGCATTGATTTTGTTTCTTGAACCTTTGCATTTTATTTCATAGGATCTTGCATAATTGTTGAGGACTTAATGCATTGTGACATTTTGTGTCTCTAAATTTCTCTATCACAACCAACAGGAAAAAAATGCTCCTGGTGCAAATCATTCCAGGTGGATAGCAAAGATAATTGGTTGGAAATGGGAGGTTGTTGCTGCTGTCCTTCAAGGACGGCTGCACCCAATGCTGCTCCAGTATTCTTTTATGTCAGTAAAACATCCCTTCTTTCATGAACTTGTCCACTTCCATATTCCTATGTTCTTCCAGATTTGTTATTTGCTTCTCCCAACCTTTTGGCAGTGCCCGAGATCATCTGAGGAGCGGCAACCTTTGTCATCTAGCCATGGTGTGGCCCCTGTTTCTTCAACTGGACTTTTTGTAGATACCAATTTGGAGACATCAATCCCTGATACTTATTTGCCCCCTCCCCCACCTTTGCCCTACAATGTGAGTCCCATACACCCACAGACTCCGCCAGGTGCCCAAGAAATAAGTACCAACAAGGGAACTGTCACACCACCACTAGCCTCAAATACTGATTCTGTGGATGAAACTGTTGCTGCTAACTCTGTGAAAGGGGAAAACTTAAAAGAATCAGACTCCATGGAACAAAGCAATCCCGAATTCAACTCATCAAAGGAAGCAGAAATTGAACTTTCAAAGGTTCTTTTAGTTCCTGAAGAGGAGGACGTATGTCCTACCTGTCTGGAAGGTACTTCAACAATATTAATTGTGTTATCTGCTGCATATCGTTGTGATTGAATCATGCTGTCATTGTATGCTTTAGTTTGAGATTGCTGATTGAATTTTGCATTGCCTGTTAATTCTGGTTGCTGGTCTTTGCAGAGTATGATGAAGAGAATCCGAAAATTATCACCAAGTGTGAACATCACTTTCATCTTGCATGCATTCTTGAATGGCTCGAAAGAAGTGACACATGTGCTGTTTGTGATAAGGTATGCCTCATCCTGAATTTCTTTTTACTGTGGAAATATAATAGGTTAAGCCTGATCGTCACACTCCCTCACATGTTAATTAGTTACTGCACCTTCCCTGATGCAGGAAATGATTTTTGACCCCACAATCAGCGGGTAACTTCCAAGGACTTTCCCAAGTTCAAGCTTTTTCTTTCTGTTTGAAATCAAAGTTTCGAGGAATATAGGTTTAAAGATTCAGGAATACAGGTTTTGCTATAGTTTCTTCATACTGTTTTCTCGGGGGCAGACGAGACTTTCCACTGCACTTCATTTTGTGCCCGGTGATCTTAAAATGATTGAAAATACCATAATGGGAAGAACAAGAAATGAATGATGAATTTAAGAAACCAGGAAAAAATAAGTATCTAGAGAAACATTCTTCTTGCTTAGGTCAACAAACCTGGATAACATGTTGCAAAGTAGCTCAAAAGTGGAGGAAAATGGCATGGTGAGCCCAGTCATATTTGCCCAAACAAAAAGCAAGTCTGATTTCCCCGTTCACAGAGTATGGTGATACACCTCTCTCTCTCTCTCTCTCTCTCTCATGTATAGCTTCTTTTGAGTTTTACAGATATGGATTGTTCAAAATTGTTTTTGTATTCATGTGAGTGGGTTCTGTAAACCGCATGTGATTACTTCGTTTTATAAATGGCCCCTCTTCGACATGGTGACTTGGATTTGCTCTTGTACAAGTCTGATCGAGACATCCACATTATTCTGATTTGGGCTGCGCGACTTGTTGTGAGAACATAAATTCGAAACTCGAGCAATCTTGCTTTATTATTTATACTTGTCTATCCAGTTTTCCTTAAATCAATTGATGGTCCTACTATTTAAGACAAATCGTTTAATTTGTCCATGACCCATTTGGCCTGAGAGATGTTTTGGGTGTATTCTTCCTGCCTTTTTCTTTGTTTTAAGGGAGGGCGAGCCATCGTTGCTTATTTCACTTTTTCTAGACATGACATAAGGATTCTGTTGTTACGAAATGTATGGTTTGATTTATAACTAATGTTTTTAGGGTGAGTCTATTATTGTTCCTTGTCCACTTGCATTTGCTTTGGAAAAATCGATTTTTGGGATTTATAAGGGATGTTCAGCCCCCGCATGATCAACCAGAAAATCATGCTTAGCTTTCTGTCACTCTGCCATTTGAATGAGCATTGTGTCAAAAAATTAGGTTTGGCTCCAAAAAGAGTATACTTGCCGACGTATGGAGACATAGTTGGTTTGGAGATGTTGCCCCTTAACCTTTGTCGTTGTTTCGATCCCCATGGGCTTGGAAAATCTAGAGCTGGGAGACCTGCCCTTGCATAGGGTCTTGTAACGGTCGGCTCAGATTAGTTGGGATAAAGTTTTGTATATTGAGTAGTGGTTAAACCATAATATCAAAAAAAAAAAAAAAAAAAATTAACGATGACCCGTTCAAGCCCGGACAGCCCATTCGAGTTTTGGAGTTTACGAGATGGGCACCCTCCAACGTGGCCCAAGGAAAATATAAGGAGACACCGTGATATAAAGATCATCATTCGATTAAAAAAAAGCCACTTATGTATTTAATTATTTTTTTTACTTGAAAAGGAAAGGAAGGTTTGGACGAGGGGACCCCACTTTGCAATAGTTTTAATTTATCAAAATTATGTAATTTGAGTCATAATTATTATTTAAAAGAGGATTTAAATGTTGAAATATTAAAACTATAATATTTTTTAATCAAATTAGATTTAATCAAATCTAACATAATTATCATAATTTCTGAATTATTGGTATAAATAAATATAAACTTAAGAAATATAAACGTAAAAATATATCATTTTTTGAAATACTTGCAGATCATTATCCTGATTTATGCAACTCCTAAAAACAAAATAAAATAGAAAAAAGGAAAACATAGAACTGTGAGGGAACAAAGGCCGGAAAACCAACACAATGCTTTGGTCTCAACGGAAATTATTCCTCCTGCCATCTGGAATTTATGTTCTCTCTCTCTCTCTCTCTCTCTCTCTCTGGTTTTGATCTTTCCAGATGCATCTCTCTCTCAACCTTTGCAATCCTAAAATAAATTTTAATTGAAGCTCTTTACCATCCACAGTCCATTTTCTCACATTTACCATATTCAAACCTGCCCGACAAATCCAACTTAATCGCTCCAGGAAATCGTGGGACCAGAAAAGGATCAAAACCCAGAAAATTTTCAGGTAAAATTGATTTGGGTTTTGATTTTCATAGCTTAAAGTGATTGATTTTAATGGTAGGATGGTCGATTTTGACAAATTGGTCAGCTTCAAAAGGCATTTCGGTGAAGAAGAAATGTGTTGATTCTGGTTCCGATAAGCTTGCACACTTGTTTGGTCAAGTTATTTCGATTCATCTCAAAAGGTTCTGTGTTGAATCGTGTAGTCGGCCCATTCCTGCATTGCTTGCTGATGGTCGATCTGTTGATTTATTTAGACTTTTCTGGGTTGTGAGAGAAAATGGTGGGTTTGATTTGGTGTCAAAGAAGGGTTTGTGGGCTTTTGTGGCTGAAGAATTAGGGTTAGATGAAGTTGTGAATTCTGCATTGAAATTGATTTAAGTATGTATATGAGTTGGACAAATGGCTGGGGAAAAAACTTAGCGATGACGAATGTTTTCAAATCGATGGGAATTTGAGGTTTTTGTGCTTTCAGTTGGAGAATGAGTTGCAAGTTTCATTATCTAGTTCAAATGTTGGGAAGGTGGAAAATAGTAAGAAAATAAAATACGGGTCTCAGAAAAATGGCGAAAACATTGAATTGGGTAATTAGGAAAGGAACATTAGTTCTGTGAAAAATTCGATTTCCTGTGATGATGACAAAAAAGGTGATCATGATAATGGCAATGGTGGTGATGATAATGAGGTTGTCAATTTGGACCAAAGTGTTGAAGAAAATAGGTCTTCCTCTAGCAAGAGAAAACGAGAATCCTTTGCGGGGATGTTATCTTGGTTGAGACAGATTGCAAGTAACCCTTGTGATCTGGCAATTAGCAAAGCGCCGGAAGCTCCTATGTGGAAGGAACAAACTCTAAAGGTTCAAGAGGCACTTCTGCAAAAAGGAAATTTTTGTTCGAATGAACATCAGTCACCTTTGCAGGTACACTATAGTCTTTATGGATGTTACATATGTTTATGCTACAGTGTGATGTTTATATATGCTGTATCAAGTTGATGTTTTATCAACTTCTGCGTGACCTAGTCATCTGAAAATCCTTACTTTCACATGCAAAACATGATCATGACATGTTGCACAAGTGACCTGGGGAGTTGGCCTGTTTCTTGCACATATGACCTAAGTTCTCATGCTGTGTCGCTTCTTTCAATTCCCATGGATCATCATACTCATTCTAATAGACAAGTTTGGGACCTAAGTTCTCATACTGTTTCACTTCATTCAATTCCCATGGATCATCATACTCATTGCAATAGACAAGTTTGGAATCCTGTTTAGTGGAAGTTTTCCATGTTAATACAATTGGTAGAGTATTACTATTTGAGTGCATTGCAACAATAGTCCAAATTCTGTACATCCCTTGACATGTAATGCAGAATGTCTGTACCCATTTTTGAACTCATCACACCCTCCGTGATCTTAAGTAGTGCAAAAAATTGAAACTATAATAGCCCCTAATTATGTATTTCTTTGACCTTATAGTCAGCAATCTCCTAAGATCACCGTGCTCCTTTTTCTTTTTCCTAAATGGGCTACTTTGTTACCATCAGAGTGGCTTAGTATTTCCTCCACCTAAGGGGAAAGTCATAGGCCTGATTCCAAATGTTCTACTCCGAGCAGTTGTTTTTTCTTGTTGTGCATCTCATGCTAGTCATTGCTTGATCATATAAGACATCAGTTGCATCGTTAGCTACTTTGGAGTGGGAGGCACCCATTTGTTCAAAGGGAAATGGAAAACTACAGAAATAAAAGAAAGTCCTTTTTTCAGCATCTTTCAGTTATCTCATTCTTCTTCAGTAATAATTTCTGTGTGGACCCATCTTCTGCATTTGTTTGGCCCTTTAACTGAGAGCACTTTTAGTTCCATAGTTGAGTAGTTTAGACTTTAAACTGCAGTAATCACTGAATCCTTTTGTTGATTCCCCTCAGTCTAACTCTTAAACCAAGAAAGCTTAAAAGCCTATCAAAACAGATCTGAGTAACTGACAACTAGTAGTCACCTGCTAAGACTATTGTAAAGCCTTTGCACTCTAAATTGACCCTTACATAGAAGCCTTGCAGTAATCTTTGCTTCTCAGCCCTCACATGTCCACTAGCAAAATGAACAATATAGGAGAAAGTTACTTTCTCCTTTTAAGGCCTCCAGTTGCTCGTGAGAGACACAAAACGTGTCAAAGATCAAATGAATCGAATTGTACATGGAAGTCCACCTTAGGATCATTGCAAAAAAACACGGTTTTAACGACAAAATTTGATGATGGAAAAAATTCGTCGCTATTTTGCGACGAAAAAGTACTCATGGCCAAATTAGCGACGGATAATTTATTCATGGCTAAATTCATTGCTAATTGGCGACGAAAATATTTTTGTTGCAAAATTCGTTACAAAATTCATTGCAAATTAGTAACGAAAATATTTTCATCGCTAATTAGCGACGAATAGAAATTCCATGGTTACATTTTGCCACAAATTGAATATTCGTCACTAAATTTAGTAACGAAAAAATTTCGTGGTCCGTCACTAAACTCGTCGCTAATTAGCCACGAAAAAAAAATATTTATCACAAAATTTAGCAACGAACTCCAATATTCATAGCTAAATTCGTCACTATTTAGTCACAAAAAATATTCGTGACTAAATTCGTCGCTAATTTATATAGGTATTTCAAAATTTGTGACTAATTTCGTGGATAAATTCCTTCTACAATTTATTATAAAACATTTTAAATCATGTCTCTCTTTTTGACTCTTTATAAATAACGAAATCGAATTGAATATATCGTAAATGTTAAAATTCTCACAAATTTGATAATTTTTTATAATAAATAATTCAAACAATTTCTAACAAATAATTTTCCATTAGCCGCTGCCATCGAATTCACCGTTCGTATTCTTCGTTTTCTCCGCCCGTTCGCTTCTTTTATCAATAGTTTAATTGCTTTCGAAAGTTTAGCTGTTCATTTTCCATCGTCATCGTCATCGTCATCGTCATCGGCAAGGAAGATAGTAGATTAAAACTTTGCATAAGGTTTCCAAACCATCAGACAGTAGATCAAACATCCGCGTCCAGTTATCGATCTTCCCTAACAAGTAGACAGACAGTAGTTTCCGAGAATGGTGACAGTGAAACAGAGGGCTACTGAGAGGTGGCCGTCCGTTTACAAGCTTTCCTAAGATTTCAAAAAAAATAAAATTAAAAAAGTAAATAAATTAATAAATTAATAAAATAAAAGAAAAACGATTTAGCGACAGATTCAAGAATTTTAGCAACGGAAGTACAATTCCATTTTTTATTAGTGAATTATAATAATTATAATTATAATAATCCATCCGGTGATCCATCTTCCTTGATTTTCATCGCTAAATTTTTGCGACGCGTAATTAGCGACAAAAAAAATTTTCGTCGCTAAATCCATCACTAAAAAATTTAGCGATGAATTTTTTTAAAATTTATGTCGTCAATATCGTTTTTTTTGCTGTGGATGTTTTACTTATTCATTCATTTATTTGTTTATTTTCTATTTGGAAGGTATTTGACCAATTTGAAAAATTACCTAAGATTGAAAAGTTATATATATATATATATATATATAGATATACGGATTGCCGTTAATGATTTGGTCCACATTTTGTCCATGTAGTATTACTCTTAAACTAATAGCTTTGACTGCATCGGATTTTATAGATCCTATCCCAAAAGGGTGCTAACACTCTGCCAGAAATATGCTTTACTAGTTTGTTGCATTATCTCACGTTCAAGTTCCTTTTATGTTCCATTTGCCATGTTGGGTTGCTTGTAAAGTGTATTAGTTCTATTGAATTTGGACAATATGATAGAATATCGGCAAGGATTGATTTGATATGTTTCCACACATGAGATCGACAACTAAAATTGCATTTTGCTTTTTCCTATTGGAACATTATGGGTATATTAATGAATACCTATTAAAAGGGGTAGTTTTATAATTTTGAGAAGGGAATTGTATTCTGTCAAAGCTATATTGAGCATTTTATTAACAACCTATGCCTAAATAGTTTTATGATTGAAATATCAATGGAGCAGTTTTTTGTTAATTTGTGAAGTAGAAATTTTGTTAACTCCCCTCCAGGGTGCCTGGAATTGAGAACAAGTAGCCAGAATAGATATTGAGATGCTATTTTCGTACTGATGAAATGTGTTTGATAATGTTATATTCTCTAATATGAACCGTCTCATATCTGTGTGCATTTATGCCAGTAAGCAAACTTATTTTTGTGACATACGCCAACTAATGGACTAATTTGCAGAAAAAGATGAGGATGCATCCTTCTATGTACGAGGAGCATATTTTTCTCTGTAGCCCGTCCACAGAGAGATGCAGCAAGTGAGTTCCTTTGATAAAATCCCCAATTTGCCCTTGTTGCATACCTTGCTTAATCACTCCAAAGGCAGAACCAGAGAATTGTTCACCAAAGGCACCAAATAATTGCTTGAAGGATGACTGCACAAAGGGGGACCATCCTGCAATGGTTGACTTATCACCAACGGAGCCAGTTGGCCAATTTAAGGATAATACACCGAAGAAGCAAGTGCCCGTGGGCCCTATGTTGCAAGCCATAGTTCCGGATTGGACAGGTGTGATTGTTGAGAGTGACTCCAAATGGGTAGATACACGTGTGTGGCCTCCTGAAAATGGTGAGCACTATTCTCTAGTTGGAAAGAGTTGTATTGGGAAGGGAAGAGAAGAGTCCTGTCGATGTTGATTTCCAGGTCCTCTCAAGAGAAGAGGATGATATTGAAGCTTGATCTGGGCATGCTATTTTATCAGTGGGGATTTGATTGTATGGGTGAGGAAGTTTCACTTTCATGGACTTCTGAAGAAGAAAAGAGAATCAAAAATATCATAAGCTTAAAGCCATCATCCCTATTTCCAGAATGAGTCATTCAAAATATTTCAGAAGAAGACAAGCAAAGACTTGGTTAGCTATTACTTTAATGTGTTTGTTGTTCAACGGAGAAGGTACCTGAATAGGGTGACTCCAAAAGTCGACATTGATGATGGATCCCGAGTGAAGGGTTTGGGAAGGAAGCAGTGAAGGTTTCAGGCTCGAGTATATGCTATGCACCCAATTCTTGAATGATCCCATGTTGGCAGAATGAAACTAGTGCTTTTTGTTGTATTCTCTAAATGGTTGCTGGTTCTGTACAATTTTGATGATGATTCTTTTACTCCGGTCTTCTTGGCACAGTATCATCCTCTGCCTGTCGGATTATGGTGTGTGAAGATGCTGGCGGAACCAATTTAGCAAGAGCCAAAGAAGATATTGTAACGGATGGAAGAATCAAAATCTGATGATGTTTTTGACAACATAACATGTACTTTTGGTTTGCTTTTATAAGTTCAAAATTGGCAGAGGACTTTGAGGTTGTAACAGTTAACAGTTTGCTTCTGAAAACAACATGATCATTCAGGTGGGTTGTTCGGAAATGTTACATTAAACATGTAATATGTTAACAATCGAAATCAATTTTCACTTGCATTCTCAAACAAGAGTAGTTGAGTTCATTAGCAGGACTTATTGTTGACAAATTTAGTGGTGATAAAGAGCATCTCTTCTTGAACAAGTTTGATGCTGCTGTTGAACAGCCAATGCCACTTGATGCTCCCTTCAGGTTATCTTCATTTCTCCTGCAGTCTGCACAATGCAGGATCTCTTGTTTGTTTTTGAGAACTCAGCTTCTTGCCTGCACGTCTTTTGCAGGCACATGCCAGCACAGTTTGCTCGATCGTTGCATCGCAACAAAGTGGAAATTTACCTTATTTGACGAGAATAAGAGCCTAGATTATCAAGCTTGGAGCAAGTGTGATGTAGGATGGCTTTAGAGAAATTAGGGAAAAAGGTTTATGTCCGAGGAATTAGGGTGACAACACAATGTGATCTGATAACAAGCTTTTTTTTTTTTTTAAAGAAGTTGTGGATCTGCAACCAAAAAAAATAAAAAATAAAAATAAAACCACTAAGCAGCTAAATTGAAAGAAACAAAGCAATAGATGGAAAGAAAGAGTACAGGTTTTTACTAACATCAGTATATCCATAAACATCACCATCCCTAGGGCAAGAAAACATCACACTTCTAGGATTTTATAGAACTAAAGCAATTTTGCTGAAAAATTGGAAGTCATATTCTAAATTCTCATAAAGTTAACTCTAATAATAAAGGGAAAAAATATATAACTAGACACATGCAAGAGTGCTCAAACAGATAGATTCAGGTATTCCACACACAACTTCCTGAAAGAGTGCTTAGCAGCTTTACTGGTGCCTTTGAGTTTTCACTTCAAGATAAGGTAGGGCTAATCCATCCTTGATCCGACCAGCCAGCCCACAAGGAATATATTTGCTGGGATAGATCTAAGTCTTTGGCAATGCCAAATTCATAGCAGCACAAGAGATTCCAAAAAATATCTTTCCCTCTCAGCTTGAAGCACTATAGGAAATCATGAGGCATGCAACATAAGTGTTAGAAGAAGATCATGTATCTAGGTGGGAGTCCTAATTGGAAATGACTTGCAAATTGCAAGAGTTCATTTTCTTTTTCCAGGAGGGTATGACCGGAGACAACATAAAGCAAAAAGCTGTAACATTTTTTTCCTGATCCAATGGCTATTGAACCACACAATAAGGGGGTGGCTCTCCCACTCATAAACCCCCAAAACCTTGGTAACAAATGAGATTTGATCCTAGATCTCTTACTACCACCTCAAGGGTCTTTAGTAGCTGAAACCGGTGCTGTGACCTTTCATGACAGAGAATTCTGCTAAGAAATCAATTAGCACTCGGAGATATTTTTCTAGTTACACTAGCACATGAGTTTCAAGCAAGACAGACCATGAAACTCGTATTTCAAACACCGGCAATCTAATTGAACTTTAGATGCATATGACAAGTAAAAAGCTGGAAATGAAGAGGAGAGAACAGCCAAAACTTGATCAGACAACTATACCAGAAGCCCCAATGAAGTAGCTGTTAATCTTAGCAATTTTTTCTTCACCAAACTATAGTTTTCAATAAAAGCTTCATATCTCAGATTTGATAGATTAGGATGGACAATAATGTAGTCAATTAAACAGAATTTTCATTAACTAATCAAGGATGGTTAATCTCGTGGCATGCCCAACAACAAATTTTGCACGTTGAAGGTGATACTTAGAGGATCTCAGAAGTAATTCACAGCATTAAAGAACAAAATAAACTTGTCAAAAGGAGAATGTTCATTTTAAGGTCACAAACTGTCTATTTCAAGCCAAGCCTAACAACTTACAGCATCTTATTATTACTATCAGAGAGGAGTAAAAGTGGATAAGCAATAAAATTACAAACAGGTAAACAATTCACAGATGCAGATGCCTCACGTGAATGAATTATTGACATAAAAGGCTATTTAACATAAAAGACATTTCCTTTTAAGACCACAAAAGAAAACTATCATGTGCTGAAATATCATATAATGACCAAATAAAAAAAAATCTCTTACCTGGAAAATCTTCGGAAAAAAACAACTCAAATCCCAGGGTGAGATGAACCAATGTTGCCTATGGTCCGGTTCACTGCTGATCCCCTTGCCCATCTTCTGTTTCCCTAATTGCTAACTAGTATCAACAAGATTATAAGTAGCATCACATCGACAAAAGCTAATGGGATTGCCATTCACATCAAGAGGAAAGATTTCGGACACTCAGAAAAGAAGGCAAGAACTCAACAGCTTGAGATGAAAATTTTTCTTTCAAATTTATGTAAGAAGCAGTTTTTATTTGAAACCTTTGTATAATTATAATGTAAATCTGGTGACAAAAATTTAAAATTTATGGTGAAGTATGACTTTGAACATTTGCAAGAAGCCGGGTCAGTTTACTAAGAGTTTCACGAGCAGCTATGGTATCTGGATGGTTTTCTCCACATATTGAAGTTCTAATGAAAAGAGCTTTCCTGATCAGATCATCTCCTATGTCGAATTGTCCCCCTCTTAACATCAGCTTCGACCTAGTTTCTAACACAGTGGCTCTTGACAATGCAAGCTCCTGCCAAAGGCAAGGACTCAACTGAGCACTTGTCTGGATAGGTCTCCAGCATAGTGATTTGTCCAACCATTTGTCAACAGGTGTCACAAATGCCTGGTCTGCTGCTTCCAATGCATTAGTGCACAGGCGAAGGAGCTCCAGAGCAGCACTGCATCGAGAAAATGTGATAAATGTCCTGACAGCAAGAGGCAAAACCACTTCTTTAACAAGAACCAACAACTCAGACACTTTTAGCTCAACAACTTTAGCTTCATTTCTAAAGCCAAATATCAAAAAACATGCAGCCCATAAATGTTCTGAGTGTTGAGAGATGGACCCATGGCTGATCACAGCTTGCACCATAGCTTGTGCAACTTCAGTGAATCTTCTCATGCGAGCATAGTGCTTTATCAAATCATTAAAATGGAGACAACCAGGTATAGTGCTACTTCTAGCAATATTAAATCTCAGCAACATTGAAGATGCTTCTCCTTCCGATTTTTTACTGAAAGATGATGTAAACCCACAAGTAAGGACATACAAAAACTCTTTCCATAACTTACTGCCTGGGCGCTTCTCAGGTATCTTGTTAGCTGCCAACACTAACAATGGAATGGGAACTGCAGCTGGTGCAAACCACCCACTTGCCAAAACCATTCTAGTTGCCAGGCTTCGTGGGCCATCTGCATGATCAAATATAGAAAAGCACACCTCAAATAATTGCAACAAGAAGGCATTGCACCTTAAGTGGGCCTCCCCGCTGCTCCACGCCATGTCATGTAGGGGCATTCTGTTTATTGTATCAAGAAGCCTACTTGGATTTATCGGAAGCTCAGAGAGAATGGAGCCTACTATTGCAAGGCCCATGGTTAGCCTCCCAAGTTTTTCCTCAATCGTTCTAAGAGCATCAATCTCAGAAAGTGTGTAGTCCCTGGCACCTCCCTGCATTAAAGACATTGCCTCGACCCCCGATAAGTAGGATAGCTTCATTGGCTCTAAGTTCATTACACGAGGAAGGCGAGTGGATATAATAAAGTGAGCTTCCCCACCAAAACGGGGAAGCAGATCCATGATCAGTTTATGATCCCACCAATCTTTTTCACTTTCCAAGTTATCGATGATAACCAAGTAGGGTATGTTCCTCATTAGCTCTCTACGCACTCTTGAAACGGCAGCATCCTCCTGCTCCTCAAAACTCTTTGTCTTTGATTTGTCCAGACAATTTTCTATTCCCACATCAACTTCCAAGAATGACCAAAGGTTCAAATAATTCTGCCGAATGTACCTACTTTCTCCAGCTACCCATAGAACCATCCTATATCGCTGGTGATATCTGTAAGCAAATTCCAGAAGCAGTTCGGTCTTGCCAATGCCAGACTCCCCAGACACACAAGCAATCCCCTTGCCATACACTACTTTTGTTGATCTTTTTCTCCTTCCATGCCTTCCACCATGTTTCGGCCTTGATTGCTGCCTTTCGAAATGTTCAGTGCTTTGCATCTCTATTTCATTTTCGGACTCCTTCCAGAGTACTGGTTCTTTGCCTTTCTTGCTGCCACCTTCGATATGTCGTTTCTTTTGTCTCTCCTCTGCTGAACTGCTCCTACTCCATCCAATTGTCAGATTTTTTCTCCTAGGCCTAGCCTTTATCTCAAAATAATCTCGTTCAGAGTCTCCACTCACATCTCCAAAAAGTATGAACTCCAGCTCAGATAATTCCTTCTTCCTACCAATAAAATTCTCATTTCGAGGGAAAGGGAACTCCTCCCTCTCCATCTTCTCTCTCCACTTGGTTAGTCTCTCCACCACGCTTCTCCTTCCCAATTTTATTGCCAGAACCGTGACAGCCCTCATTATGCAATCTCTCCACTGACCATCTTGAGCCACCAGCTTCCATTCATCAGCCCTGGAAAGGCCATTAACGGCTTCTCTCCATTCTCTCTCTACCCCTCCATACAGGTTCCAGAGCTCTCCCCCATGTTTCTCCCACAGCTCTCCTCTCTTTTCAACTATATCCCTGATAAGACAATCATCAGGGGATAAATCAAAATATATAGGAACCAAATTCTTCTTCTCAGAAAAAAATTGCAGCTCTTCAATTGTGTAGGGATTCTTAAAAGACTTCATAGTTAATATTATGACTCCAAAAGAAGAAACATCCATCGCCCTCTCAACCACTCCACGCTTTCGAGAGCTCCTGCACCGAGCTGTATCAGCTACGAAGCAACTCACACCTTGAACTTCTAACTCCGCCTGAAGCCAGTTTGCAAAGGTCAGCAAAGAAGACTTGCGGCCATGCAAACCCAAGAAGACATCGCAGCTTCTCAATCTGTTTGAGGAAAAAGATGTTGTACTTGAAGTATACGAGGTTAGATAACTTTGCCGAATTTTTTTCTGCTTATCCCTGTGCCCAAAATAAGCATTACTATGCTCAATGCTATAACTAGAGTAATTGCAATTATTCATCGAGTTGCCAGTCGATGTAGAAACATGATCAAATTTCTGCGAATCACCTGATGTTCTAGCAACCACATTTCCCGATGTTTCTGGAAAAAAATAATAAATTCAGGATTAGACACAGAATCATAGTGAGTAATTCCTAAGCTAGAAGAGCGAAAAGATCAACAGCAAAACTAACACCTTCACATGGAATGTCAGACTGTATAGGCTCTGGGAATTGACATGAAGGTGATCTTGGAGAAAAGAATGGCGACTGATTAGCTGAAAAAAAAGGTGAAGATGATGACGACAGATTCCTCGAAGTAAACCTAGCGCTTTGTTCTCGTGACTCCATCTTTTATAGGATATCTCACCCTTGGAAAATATCAAACTCCATACATATCAGAAATCAGATACAGTAAGCCCACTGAAAAGGACAGAATGACCCTTGTAAGTAAAACAATAGCAAATGTAGGACAATATCATTTTGCATTAATGAAACAAATCAATTCTAGATTCAGTCAAGTCAGACAAGGTCTATTTGTGAAAATGACACTGCAATTCCAGAAATAAAAGTTGAAGCGAGAGAGAGAGAGAGAGGTCAAAACTTAATTTCACACTTGCAGGCTAGGCTTAATTTTTCTAACAACAACCTTAAACTAGACAGGCAATTCATGGGGAAAAAAGTCTTAAAAAAGGAAAAAGATTAAAGAGAGCATAAATAGAGGAAAGCATGGCATCATTCAAACACGCAACTTTTCAAAATAAAAGCATACCCAACTCAAATAATTACATAAAAAAACAAAAGCAAGCCAAACAAGAGATCAGCAAAGTTCGAACTTGTTAGGCATGATAGATCTCAAAAGCTATTCAAGCTGCAGAAATTGAAAAAACTCAAAAATTAAAATTAAACTTGGAAGTATTGAATCCAACAATTGAATGCGATTCAGATCTGAGGGCTTAAATTAAAAAGCAGATTTCAGCTTTTTGTTACCAATCAAAGTAATTCACTTGCTACATAAAAATCAAAATTCAGTAAACCAAAAAATTAAAAGCAATCCATGAGTATCTTCTCCATAGAAAAATTTGAAATGGACTCGATCAAGATTCAATCTCCTTTTTTGCCGAGACACAGAGAGAGAGAGAGAGAGACCTTTACATCAAAAGACAATTTTTTTTCCAACTTGAACAATGTGGGTCTGTGACTTCGTTCCGATTTCCAATCCCAGAAAAATCAAAGACTAATCCCACTGAAAAAAGTGTCGATTTCAAGATGCAACCATTTGAATATAACTAAGAGATTAATGAAAATTCGATTCAAATTGGCAAAAACAATCTTACCTTCTCAACATAGTCACTTGACTGGATGGAAGTTCTTCTTCTTACCAGGACCAACAGTCGCCTCTCTCTCTCTCTCTCTCTCTCTCTCTGAGTAAAAACCTCTTACTTGATCGAGTCTGACTCTGGAAAAAGATTTTGAGTTTTTAGTCTGAACGCAGAGAAACACCGTTGGAGCCAGAAGACATGGGGCCCAATAGGCGCAGATGTGACTGCAATGTAATTGGCTTTAGATTTTATAGGCACGAAAATAAAAAAATAAATAAAAGATTTTCTGTAAACTCCTTTCCTTTTCTTTAAAAAAAAATAAAAATAAAAAATCACTTTTGGGATGCACGAAATAAATACCTTTTTTTTCTCAACTTTTGGGACACGCAAAATAAATACCCATTTTTTTCTAGGTCAAAATACACACGTTTACTTGAAAAGATTTTGGATTAAAGCCCTAATGGTCCATCTTAATCATGTTTTGAGATGAAATCATTTGCCTATCCTAAATCAGCCCTTGTTTACTTATAAATTATGGAGATAATCTATTTAAATGATTACTTGTATTTTAGAAACTCAGCTCGAATTAATCACGACATCTATAATTTAATAATTTAAAATTTTTAAAATATATAAAAAATAATCGATTAATCATAACGGTAATAACTATAACTACCGGTTAATGATTATTATGATTAACTATAAATAACCGAACAACGATAAGATTTACATTATTAGTTATTAACG
Organism: Dillenia suffruticosa; assembly: GCA_033439265.1. Classification (NCBI taxonomy): domain Eukaryota; kingdom Viridiplantae; phylum Streptophyta; class Magnoliopsida; order Dilleniales; family Dilleniaceae; genus Dillenia; species Dillenia suffruticosa. The sequence continues at coordinate 16,463,904 of JAVTVX010000005.1, read as the reverse complement.
TCACAAAGGGAAGAATAACCGACAACGATAACAACAAAAGATATTCATAATCATTATTAAGAATCAATTTAATAATAACAATAATTTATTAAGTAGCCCATGACTTGAAAGCTATATATTATTTGTGTGTGATTCCTCCCTCCAAGTTGTTTCTAGATTTTCCCTATTATTAGTAATCGGGGTAAAAGAAGACGAAAAAGAGCAATTGCCCTGAAAAATTTATTAAAAAATATTTTAAATATATGATTTTTTTACTTGATCAATCAGTATTCAGAATCATATTTCGAATCGGATTGAACTGTTGTTAAACTCTTTATAGAAAAAACACTTTAACATAATTCTTTTCATTTTCAAGATTCGAATCCTAAATACCAATATAAAAATTATAATTCAGTTTCAATGCATTTTGTACAAAATTTAAATATATGAATTTTAAAAATTATAATTCAGTTTATCATCGAATCTTACGGCTACATACCAGCAAAGTTTGACTTGTATACATTAAAAGCCCATAGTTTTCAACTTGTAAACACCATTAATTACCACCGGGGCTTCTTTCGACTGCATTAGAGAGGTTAATGGATTCTCTCACGAGTTAAACAAGGAATGGAAGATGATTCCTTTATTTAAATTTGGCACACAATGCATTGAAACTGTCCTTAATGAAGAAGATACCAACCCCATTTTTCATGATCCAAAGTGATAAAAATGAAAATGAAGGCAAAAGGGATTAATGTGGATATTATTTTTCCACACTAAATTTATTATTTGTGATGGCTGTATATATATTATAGCTCCTTGTTTTGTTTTTGTTACAAAAGGAGAATTAGGCTTAATACCTACAAAGGCAAATGCCCATAGGATCAGCCGATGAGGTTGGCTCTAATCCATGTGAAGCTTCCGCCCACACTACCATATTTTCGATTTGTTAAGCTTTGTTATGAAATCGGCATATTAATTCTTCTCTCTAAAAGTATTTATCGCTTCCATTTGTTAAGCTCGTGCTAATATCCTTATCATATTATTTACAAGATAAACTATCAGATATCGATTTAAATATAGTTTCAAATGATATTAACGATTTCAAGAGAATCAGACTCAAAGGGTGAATAGTCGTCCACCTCTTTCTCATGAGAAGATCAAAGTTCAACATCCTAACCTCCATCATTACGTTTGGATGCACTTGTAGTGAAGCTCTAAGAATCTCTTTTCCAATCGGACAAGAGTGAGGCAAACAAACAGAGATTTGACTTCGTTAATTTTCATGTTCGAACAAGAACAAAAATCAAAAACAGTGCTTTGGAAAATAATTATAATGATAAATATGAAATATATTCTTAATCATCTGATCATTTGAAATCTGATTTTACTTCATAGTTAACACTTTATAACACAGTTTGATTTGAGAGAATGACAAAAAATGATTTAAAAGAGTCAATCCCTAATATGGATCTCATAGTATTCGAATCGGATTAACCGATTAAAATCCGAATACTGATTATGAAAACAAAAAAATTTGATTAACATGTTTCATAAAGAAAAAAATGCTCTTTAAAAAATTAAAATTATTTGAAATTATTTCTAACTAAAATAATTATAGCCAAATTACCAACCACATGCACAAGAAAGAAAGAAAAAAAAAATCAGGCTCTCTCTTTCTCTCTCTCTCGCCCACACACACACGTACACAGGTTGAAGCGTAAGGATGGCTAAAAGTAATTTGGGAGACATGAGTTTGAAAATGATGAAACAAAGCACAGCCTTTTGTTGGGTTTTCTGAGAGAACAAGTTTGTCTTCTTAAGAAATCATTGGGGGTTGGGGCTGGGGTTTCTAAACATCTTTTATCCACCAAAGGAAGGACTGTTCTCCGGTTGACTTGAATTTTTGCATGCACTCATTTGGGCACTTTCAACATCAGTCCAAATCACCCTTTTGGTAGTACTAGCGCCTATTAGCAGCACATGCCTCCATGTGAGTCCACCCACACACATGGATGGTCAACATCTGTCAACTCAATTCCATTAATCAAAAAAATAGAAATTACAATTTTGCTTAGAAAAATGATAATTTGAATTATGATTTTTAATATTATTTTAAAAAAAATTGAAAGGAAAGCCCCCGGGGGGGGGGAGTTGAACAGTGGCCTGCAAACTTGTAGACAAGTCAAGGGCAACAAGAAGATAAAAATGCATAGAGCTCTCTAGGGTAGAGCAATGGTTATGTCGTGTGGGTGTTCGAAATTTAAAAGACAAGACATACAAACATATATATATATACACAAAAAAATTATAATATATGGATATGTATTCATATATTATATGATTTCCATTGTCCCATCAAAGCATCTTTCTCTCAAATCTTGTGCATCTGAGGTGGGCCTCTAACAAATCTCATCGGCCACCATCCTAGGTTTGATGGATCAACCTCCTATTTTGGTTTGACACTTGTCCGCATTGTGGAGACATCCCACATCAAAAATTGAAAAATAACCCTAATTTCATTTCCCCCTTTTCAATAAATTTTCTTCCTCATTAATCACATGTCGGGTTGCAAACTAACAATCAAACTACGAGACATCCCACGTCTAAAATTGGAAAATAACTTTAATTTCATTTCCACCTTTCAATAATTTTTCTACCTCACTATCCATAAATCAATTACAAACTAACCATCAAATATACCGGTGAATATGAATGATAAATTTTTTAATCAAGTTTTAATTTTAAAACTTAAAAATAAAAAAGCTAAAAAAGATTTTTCTAAATTAAATCTGATAACGTTTGAATCGAATTAATTAAAATATGATTTCGAATATGAATTGATTATAAAAAAATAATTTAATCTCACCAAAACAATAACTCTTTTTTTTTAATTACTAAAATGTTGAGAAAGGTAATTAGTAGAAAATTTTCTTAGCATTGTCCTAATAATCTCATTTTTATCATGTAATATTTATTTTAATAATTTCATGAAATTATTTATATATTTATATATATATATATATAACTATATTAACAACTTCGATGTTGTTTAAATTTAAAAACCTGTGTCGCGTGCAAGAGGAAGTGCTGGAATCCACCTGAAAAGTGCATAGGGATGGGTCAGAGGGGCCTTGTTGAGGGCACAGTTCTCGTGTCTAGGGCTTCTCTTTATCGATTAGAAAATAAGAAATAAACTTAATAAAAAAAATTTAAAAGGTCACCAATTGTAGGAATGTTCCGATAAAAGAGTGTTATTTAAGATCCAACTTATCTTAAATCGAATTTAATCAAATTTAATACGATTATTAAATAATGATAATTTATTAAAAAAAAATCATATGACGGACTTTGACAAATGAGCCCAAAATAAACAAAAGGCAAAGTGAAGATGCTATCATGCATTGATTTGCATATTAAATTGCCCAAATGCAGCCTTATCTCACTAGGCCGATATTCAATTTGGCTAAGTTAATTAAATTAATCATACTTAACCATTTCTTAAGAGTAAATTTAGTAATCAAACATGACAATATTTGAACCAAGTTTATTAATCTTGTAGAGAAGAAAAAGAACAAGTGGGTCCCATAAAATAGAAATATTAATACAATGTATTTTATATATAAAACTCAAATCAGAGTTTCGAAATATTTAATGATATTATAAATAATATAGTATTGATTTTAAAATATAATATATTAAAAGATTTTAGGTTGTTCTACCGAATTACAATTTTGCAACAGAAATATACTAATATATATACATATACATATTTTATTGAAGAGTTGAGGAGTATGAAAGCAACTTGATCTCCTACAACTTGGCAACGGACTTGACGTTGATGGGTCATGCCCTAAGGAAAGCAGACAGTATTATAAGTCAAAAAATTGCAGCCAAAAACTACTAGCACTGCAGTGGGATTTTTAATTTATATTTTCCCAAGAAAAAGGACTGCTGTTGAATTTCCTGAATTGGGTCACCATCCATGTTGAAAAAATTGAGGATCTTTTAATTCCAATCAAAGAAAAGGTAAATAAGGAAATAATAATAATGAATCAGTACAATTTGAAAGAAAAAGGTTCAAATCTGGAGTGGGTGTGTAAAATTTTTATTTGGGGAAGCAGTGGTGGAGATCCGATCTCATTCTCCCCCTTGTAAATAAAAGGAAAAGAAAAGTTTGGTGGTGATTCTGTAATATAAAATATTTCCTTAAGAAAATAAAGACAAAAGCAAAATTTTATTTCTAAGGTAAAATAGGGGGGGGGGGATTTCTAAACCTTTGGTTCAAATAATTTGTAATTTTTATTTACATCAAAAGTTTGGAGTTCAAGTTTTTTATTTTATTTTATTTTTTTATCTAATTAAGGCCAAAAGGGGGGCCAATCTAGCTACTAGACAACTTGGTCAAATTTAAATAAAGTTAAGAGAGAGACCAATGTTTGTTGGTGTAAGTGGGATAGACACTTTTGTCCCTTAAGTTTGACTCTCCCTGAGTATGGAAAAAATAATATTGAGAGATCTACCCCCACAAAGTGGGTCCTATAAAAATCGATCCAGATTAGTCAAAGTAAAACTCTAAATACTGAATAATAACCAAGTCATGGTGATGAGAGAGAGAGAGGACATGTCCTGACATCTGATAAAAAAGGGAGAAAACAATATTGGGAGGCCTCTCCCTCAAATGAGACCCGACAGTCAGGTCGATTCCGGATTAGTCGGGGTGAAGTCTCGGATACCGGAAGATCCGAATACCAAAAAAAATAAAATAAAAATAAAGTAAAAATAAAAAAGGTGTAGAGGGAGAGGACACATCATGGACCACGGCCCAATTTGAAATTGGTTTGGACAAACCAAAGCCCAAATCCAACAAATAAGTTTAACACAATCTTACAAATCATAAAACCTTTGACTAAATCAGCCCAGTGGGCCCCAGCCCATTTCTTTTTTTTTTTCCTGATTTTTCTTACCACTAACCGATATCTGGACATCGCTCTACTAAATCAGTCTAAACACTATGAAATTCATTAAGCGGTTAACTCAACCAAATCTAATTTCTCTATTCTATTCACTCAAATTTAAAATTAATAATTAAGAAAATGTAACGTTTTATCATAATCACTTCAGTTGATATGGGTTGACTCAACTAGATATAGAGTTGAGTATTTTTAAATATGATTGAGATTCAACTCTCGTTGGGAGTATCAGACCCTCATGTGTATGGAGCATTCCCCGTTGGACCCTCTGAAAGGAGTCACTGCAGTGGTCGATCCAGATTAGTCGAGGTAAAACCCTGAATATTAAGTGGTGTCCAAGACAAGGTAAAAAAAAAAAAATGATACTTGAGTTTGGTCCCTACTGGTTCATTACTTTTTCGGTTGTGGTATTTAATTTCTGATTTTACCTTTTGTATTTAGAGAAAAAAAACTATTAAGTTCATTTGTTTATGTAAATAAATTATATCCAAAATAATAAATGAAAAAACCGGAAATAAATTGTATGTTTACTTTTTTGGTGTCTCTGCCTGCGTTCTGCAATTCGATAAGCCCCGATTCAATGAGTTAAATTTATTTTTATTTAATTTCAGCTAGGAAAAATTATTATTCTTTTATCCAATAAAAAAAATAGCAATTTCTATTTTTTGTCTTTAAACTCACAATAAATATCTCTTTCTGAGGGACCCAATCATTATTTCATGCTTGCGTTTTCGTAAAAGTCCTGGGATTTCTTCTCTCTCCCCTCTTCGATTCATCACTTGATCCATCAATCCTCGGTAAGCACAGACATTCGAATTCTACCGATCGAATTTTTTTTTATAGTTTTTCCAAACAATCCACAACAAACCCATTTTTCTATTTATTAATTTCTGATATTTTGATTTTTCTTGTCCAACAATTCTCAATTTATCCATATTCCCCCCTCCCTATAAGTGCATTCACTGGCTTGTGGGTGTTGCTTCATTTTTGCTAATCTAGGGTTTTTGGGAAGATTTTGTGTGGTTTGACCATCTGGGTATCTTTTTATTTTCATTCATTTCCAAACCCTTTTCTGGGTTTGGATCTTGATTGTCGAAAGTTGAGATTTCTTGTTTCTTGTAGCATTAGTTGTAGTGTAGATGGCTCGGTTGATTCTTCCATGTAGAACTTCTGGTCTCGCAAAGTCGGGTTTCTTGGGTCTCAAGCACTCTTTTCTTGTGATTCTCTAATCCCATGTCCTTATTCATTGAATTTCTTGATCAGTTTTAACTACAGTGGTTCTCTGTTTGGATGCCTATTTAGCATAGTTCATTTTTATTTATAGGTTTAGTGTTTGTGGGAGTATTTTTGTTGTTTCAAGAATTTCTGGTTTCATTGTTTGAGTCGATGTTTAATCGACTTAATGGTTTTAGGAAGAATTGGTTGTTGCTCTCAGAGTGTTTGATGAATTGGCCATGGTTGTTTAATTCTCTTACCCTTTGATCTTGTTATACGGATTGGATGATGACTGGAAATCATTATAATGCTAATGTTTATTTGGTCTATTTTTGATAGATTGTTCATGGGATGCATTTAGATTTAATGAAGAAAATCCAATGATTCCAAAAAACCTACCGTTTAGTTAATAGGTCCTAATTATTGCTCACAACAGAGACTTCTTTCTGTCTTTTTTGGGCGATTGTCTTCGTTTTGATCATTTATAACTTATCTTTTTTAGTCACCTGATTTTTCTTCTTGACTTTTTTGTTTTTTTTTTTTCAATTTTTCTTTGTGTTTTGACCACTTGTGAAATAGTTTAAATCACAAGGTGAGATATTTAAACCGTGAGGTGCTTAAATCACAAGCTAAGATATTCTTGCATCAGGCAAACTGCACATCATGTCTCCTTTTCGTTCTTTGGCTGGTGAATATGTTTAGGATTTTTTTTCTCTCTATATTCTTAGTGGGACCCCTCCACCAACCTTATTGACTTATGTTTTCAGCCTCGGGCAAGTTGCTGCATTCATTCCTTTCAGCACCAGGCAAAGACCTTCTGTAGATATAGGCCAATTCTTGTTCCAGAGGTTTGCAAGCTTATTCATAAGTAGATTTGTTTCACTGCATTAATTTTGTGTCTCTTTTTAAGCTTTTCATTTCTTCAAAGGTCTCTGATACTTGAGCAATAATTATTTTTGTAGCTTACCCATCAGAAGAATCATTGGGTACCATATCCATATCATTCTGTAAGTTATCCAATCATTTTCTGTTTATTAAGTTATATGTTTAAATGGCCTAATGATGTTTACAGTAAAATGTAAAATACTGGGTTAAGATTGAGATAAGTAAACTAATCATTTAGTGATTGGGCTTGCTTCTGTGTTGTCTTTGCTCATATGTATGCACGCCTTGTGGTTCATTTTGATGGTTGTATGCTAATCTTGTTTCAGAGAGCTAAACAAATTGGTCAGAGATTAATTTGTGCAGTCGCAACAGATCCTTTACCAAAGCAAGTTGAACCAATAATGGATAGCCCAAAGGAGATTTTTCTGAAGGATTACAAGTCACCTGACTATTTCTTTGACACGGTATGGCTGTTGATAGTACATAACAATTGTAAGCATCATAATGCTTTAATATTTGATTTTGACTTGCCATATTTTCTGGTTTTCATTGCTTTGTATTATCATTTCAGGTGGATCTGAAATTTTCACTGGGTGAGGAGAAGACAATTGTGTCCTCCAAAATCTGTGTCTTTCCCAGAGTTGAAGGTACTATTCAATTAGTTTTTTCCTTTGATATCCATGTCTTCATTTGCTTAAGATATTTTTGTTTCTATGTTTCTCTTTCTAATTTAGAGTAAACTGCAGAAGGTTATCATGCTACGCATTTGCATTACTTTTTTTGCTTCCTTTATCTTGACAAACAGGTGTTTCAGCTCCACTTGTGTTAGATGGACAAGATCTGAAGCTGTTAGCCATTAAAGTGAATGGCAATGCTTTAAAGGTAAGGAGTCTGTTGCCATAAGTTTAAGGAGACCACGGTCTCTCTGATCAGCTACATACTGCTTCTTAATGTGCCTTGGATAGTTCTGATTAAGAAAGGCAATAGTTTCAGATGACTCTCTCTTTCTCACTGTAATTTTGAGCAAGTTAATATTCTGAGTCTATTTATTTTAGTACGGATCCCATAACATTCCCTATAATATTGCAGGAAGAGGATTTCAAGTTGGATTCGCGCCATTTGACTCTCCTGTCACCTCCAAGTGGCACATTTACATTGGAAATTGATACTGAAATATATCCCCAGAAGAACACATCATTGGAGGTGAATTTAGTTGCGAGGTTGTTAGCATTATATTTCTATCATAATTGGCTTCCATTCAAATTAGTGTCAAATCTCTTATGCAGGGGCTTTATAAATCCACTGGGAATTTCTGTACACAATGTGAGGCAGAGGGATTCCGAAAAATTACATTCTATCAGGTTAGTTTCTTGGAGAAGTTTACATTGATAACCCTTTCTGGTGAATGATTAGTTTTTTAGAAACTATTATTAATGCATTCCAATGGCCTATCAGGATCGTCCTGATATTATGGCAAAATATACTTGCCGCATTGAAGCTGATAAAGCTTTGTATCCAGTCCTGCTATCTAACGGAAACCTCATTGAGCAAGGAGACCTTGAGGTGAAATTTACTTATTGTGTCATGGTTTAATCGATTTATGTTGCTGTGGTTCTTTATTAGTCGTTTAAACTACCTATGGGTATCATTGTAGGGTGGCAAACATTATGCCCTTTGGGAGGATCCCTTTAAGAAACCTTGCTACTTGTTTGCCTTAGTTGCTGGTCAATTGGAAAGTAGGGATGATTCATTTGTTACCCGCTCAGGCCGAAAGGTTGCCCTTAGGATTTGGACCCCTGCACAGGACTTACCCAAGACAGAGCATGCCATGTATTCTCTGAAGGCAGCTATGAAATGGGATGAGGATGTTAGTTTCTTTACTATTTGTATTCTTTTTCTAATTCATTTTGCATGTAACCTATTGTTCTTTATTCTAAACCATACTTTGTTGTCCTTTAAACTTGCAAACAGGTCTTCGGTCTGGAGTATGATTTAGATCTTTTCAACATTGTGGCGGTTCCAGATTTTAACATGTAACCTCCCTAGATTCCTTTATGGAATGTCTTGCTTTATTTACTTTGATCAACATGTCTATATTCTGATGGTTCCACAATTCTACTGTGCTTAAGCTGGTCTTAGAGCCTTATAAGTTGCATTTTCTGTCCTGAATGCTGAAATGTTATGTAAGGGTACACCACTTTCTTTCTAGATTCTCTTTCTTTACAGCTGATGTTTCCTAGTGCTACATCACTTCCTTTCTCGAATCTTCCTCGGGCATTATTTGATTTTTTTTTTTTATAACTTCTTCTTCATTTAGGATTGCCTTTTGAAGCCAAAATATAGGGGTTGTGATAATATTATATGCTATGAGTGAGCCTCCCATAAAGCCATATAGCATTAGTAACATCAAATGAATGATGGCACTAGTCTTTCTGAAGTTGGATAGTTCAGTGGTCCAACATTTTGGCTCCCAGTGTAACTGAAGGGACTTCCTGGAAAAAAGTATATACTTGTTAAGTTTTTAGGAGCTTCCTATCTATCCGGCATGTTAATTTTCCTCAAATCATTTTGCTTCAAATTCCAGCTTGCAGTTTGGTGCATGACTTTAGTGTCATTAGCAAACTGCTGGGAAAGGCCATAACTCTGTTATGTCCTAATTAGAGGTGGGGATAATGATTAAAAGGGCAGGTTCTAACTAGTTTCTGCACATTATGTATCTCAGATACTTCAAGCCAGGTGGTTTTTCTTTCCACACTAGCCACATCAACCATGAATTTTTCTTCACTCTTCTGTCTTTGCTTACATATATTTATATTTAAATCCCCTCATTTGTGTTAGAAGGCAAAGATAGAAGCAGTGGATTTAGAGCTAGGCTGAAGATGAAGCTTGAAAAGAATTGTAGCTTTTCAGGGATCTATATCTGCACTGTTGTGTCTTACCTGATTTCTGATATAACATGTTTGTCTGTTTGTTTGCAGGGGAGCAATGGAGAATAAAAGTTTGAATGTATGTCTCCATTAAATCTTTTTGATGCATTCTTAATCATTGCTCTTAATAATATAATAACCATGCTTTAAATTAATACAGATCTTCAACTCCAAGCTTGTCTTAGCATCACCAGAAACTGCGACAGATGCTGATTATGCTGCAATTTTGGGAGTCATAGGCCATGAGGTATATCTACTGCAATATATCGTAAAGGGAATATTCTTGAATTCTTGTGACCTTGTTGATATGAACTCTGTTAATTGATATTGCTTTTCTTCTACATCATGCAGTATTTCCACAACTGGACTGGCAACAGGTTGGTTTCATTCTCAACTTTTGCTTGACTGATAGAGTCTGCTTATTTAATTGCACAACAGCCATTATCTTAAACCGAGACTCACCGTTGTTTACAATTTCATTAGAACCAGTTATTAGTAGTTGGAAGCTCCTTCAATTTGGTTTTTGGTGTTAGACAAATGTTCATCTCTCCCTTCCACTCATCGTCCTTAATATGGATCTCCTTCCATTGTTAATAATATGCCACAGCTTATGATTCTTAGTATTCTAAAATTTATTGCAGGGTTACATGTCGTGACTGGTTTCAACTCAGCCTGAAGGAAGGCCTCACTGTTTTCCGTGATCAGGTATGTATGATCCTTTTAGTTTAGAAGTGAAATTTGTTATGTGAGCTTTACGGAGAAGGCTGTCAGACAACCTTTTGATTTAGCAACTTGAGTTCTCCTTGAATTCCTCATTTAAGACTTCCTTTTCATTCCTTTTTGGGAAATGGTCTTCTGGAGCTGTATTGTTTTTTGTTTGTGTTGACATAGAAGCATAATACACTAACACAATTTTTTGTATCCGTGGGGTCATGTTTTACACCCTCTGCTCCCTTTGAAAATAATAGAAGTGAAAATTGAAGGTTTTATATTTTCTTTGGAGCTGACATAACATCCACCATGACTATCTTTGGATCAGTTTTCTTTGTTAAATTATAATATAATGCTAATGCTCATATAATGGCCACCTTCCTATTTTAGTATTTGGAATCTTCCTCCTTCCCCCCATGGCTTACCTCTCAATTCCTCTCTCTGACTTTGGTCACTGGTGGAAATATTGTAAATTTAGTTTCTCTCCTCTTCAGCATCTTGAGCCTGGCCTTGGGGTATTATTTTTTATTGGCTTTTACTTAGTTGTATTGCCAGTTTGAGCTATTTTACCTTTTAATTTTCATAACTCTCTTCACCTATATTTAACAGTTGAAATGGGAACATGGTGCATGTGCTTTGCCTTATGGAAATGCAAAATTCTTAGCTTATTGTTTTCTCGTCACTTTTCTTAATGACAGTGATGCATTGTAACAATATTCTTCAGCGACAAATAGTGTTAACTCTAATTGCTCTCTGTTATATTGGCAGGAATTTTCGTCTGACATGGGTAGCCGAACTGTGAAGCGGATTGCTGATGTTTCAAGGCTTCGAAACTATCAGTTTCCGCAGGTGTTTAGAGCATCTTTTGGGGGTTCTTTTTTGCCATCTAACCTTAAAAAAAATTTACACTTTCGGTTCAACCAGATACATGTAAATGATCATGTTCGTATATGTGGCTGCTGCTTTTAATTACTAACTCTTTCTCATGTGTGTTTTGATTACTAGGATGCTGGTCCAATGGCTCACCCTGTAAGACCACATTCTTACATTAAGGTTAGAACCATTGCTTTTGCTTGATGAGCTTCTTGGTGAAAAATTGATAGCATAGTATTGTCATCAACTTCTTTTGACAAGTACCTAACTTGTGTTATTATATTTTTCCTTGTTTCCCTCTGACAGATGGACAACTTCTACACAGGCAAGTTGGGAATACAATATTGTTAGCATAGTTTTTCAAAATTCTTTATGGAACTTCTATCTTTGTACTAACTTTGATTTGATGAATTTGTTGGCCTTTTCTGCTGCACATTCATTGCATTTGTTCTCATGTGGGCTTCTTGTGCTGTGAATACTGCAGTGACGGTAGGTTTCATTACTTGTTCAAGATTTTTCGCTAATTATTCTTATCTTCTTCCACTAAGAAGGTGCCTGATTCGTCCTCTTGTTCTTTCTCCTTGTTACCGCATTGCAGGTGTATGAAAAGGTTTGAATTCTCTCTCTACTATCCTTCTACTCTCCTGGCTCTTGTTAACTTGTCTTTGATGCAATTGTTGTTTGTTATACTTATCAGGGAGCCGAAGTTGTCAGGATGTACAAAACCCTTCTGGGTAGTCAAGGGTTCCGCAAAGTAAGAATTGGTTTGTCTTTGGAGGCTTGATTAATACATTGCATTTTATTTATATTTAAACGGGGCTGTTCGTTTCTGGAATTTGGAAATTTGTTTCTGTTTCAGGGCATGGACTTATATTTTAAGAGGCATGATGGGCAAGCTGTAACCTGTGAAGATTTCTTTGCTGCCATGCGAGATGCAAATAATGCAGACTTCTCTAATTTCTTGCTCTGGTACTGCTTTGATTTGATCATTTTCTTGTCAGCTGCATCTTTCTGTTCTTCTTCCGACACTGTTGATTGGGGAAAAAAAAAATCAGGTACTCGCAAGCTGGCACGCCGTCGGTGAAAGTTTCTTCCTCTTATAATGCTGAGGCTCAGAGATACACTCTCAAGTTCAGGTATTTAATCATTTGCTGCTCTTCCCAGGACACCTTATTGTTCATGCCAATCATATCTATAATTTCTTACCTTTCCTGGGGTCTTACAGTCAAGAGGTGCCACCTACACCAGGCCAGCCAGTGAAAGAACCCATGTTTATTCCTGTGTCAGTAGGTCTGCTAGACTCTAGCGGCAGGGACATGCCTCTCACATCTTTGTATCATGATGGGATGCTGCAGCCTATTGCAATAAATGATCAGCCAGCTCATAATATTGTTCTTCGAGTCACAAAGGTCAGGGCCAAGTCTTTATGCTAAGTTCATTTCCAATATCTTGACCTTCTTTAGATTCTTGTGCTGTAGTATTATTGGACATTATTTCTGGGATTGGGTTATGGCTTGAGTTTTTAACTTTCAATGCTTTATCCTAAAAAGTAATTTCTTCAACTTTCCTTGTATTTTGGTAAACAAGCATCGAATGAAAACAGCTTGAAGCAGGAACTTATTGTTTCTTTCATAAAGGCTGGAGTATTAGGATACCCCTGGTGACCCAGGTTTTGAGAAAGATATATATAGCTGGGTCAAAAAGGTAAGCTTGAAAGTGCATGGACTACAGGTGCTGTAAACAACTTGCACCGGAAGAGATGCCCTAGGAAAAAAAATGAGTTAAATATAACTAGATAAAAGCTATTGCAATGGCTTGAATTAATGTGATGGGTAGAAAAATTTTTACAGTTTTCTAGTTCGAGTCTTGATGTATAACCTTTCTAAGATGCAGTCAATTGCTGTAATGACACATCATGCCTGGCTGAGAAGTAAATTATAAGCATGAAATTACCATAACAATCTTTCAAGCATTTTTCTTTTCATACCAAGAAGTGAAACATGGCCCAAAACTCTCACTTATACATGGAGCTACTACCACTAGGCCAAGAGTTCCATAGTCAAATGTGGTAGTAACAGTGGGAACATCTGTGCACAAGGCCTCGTCATGAAGTAATAGAAAGCACAATGGGTGCACATAAAATAAAAAAAAATTGAAAATGCTGCTTCACTAAAATGTTTTTACGGTGTCATGTTTCTCAAATAACCTATCTTTCTAATTGAATTTTTTGGTTGCTACTGTGCAGAAAGAAGAAGAATTTGTATTCTGTAACATACCTGAGAAGCCAATTCCTTCCCTTTTGCGAGGCTATAGTGCTCCTATCCGCCTAGACACTGACCTCTCAGACAGTGATCTATTTTTCCTCCTTGCTTATGATTCTGATGAATTCAACAGGTATGCCTACATTTAGCTGTCCTTTTTTTCTGTTGTTAGGCTTGATAATAGTGATATCTGTATTTGATGTCATTTTTGTGGTCTCAGATGGGAGGCCGGACAAATACTTGCAAGGAAGCTAATGCTTAGCTTAGTGTCTGATTTCCAACAAAATAAATCATTGGTGTTGAATCCAAAATTTGTACATGGGCTAAGAAGCATACTTTCTGATTCAAGCTTGGATAAGGTACCTTTGACCGCAACTTTCGAAAGTGTGGTTTCGTGTGAGAAAAATAGTATGGCAAATCATTTATCTGGCATTATCTTTAATTACTTTGCACATGTTACAGGAATTTATAGCGAAGGCAATAACTCTTCCTGGTGAAGGGGAAATCATGGACATGATGGAAGTTGCAGATCCTGATGCTGTTCATGCTGTTCGATCTTTCATCAGGAAGCAACTAGCTTCTGAACTTAAAGCAGAATTTCTCAGCACGGTATGTTATATCCCAGGGAATAGTTATATAGGTTCGACTGTAGTTTTTGGGTATAATTTTTTTTTTCTCTGACCAGAAATGACTCGATTCCAATCATGTTTTGTCTCCCAGGTGGAAAACAATAGGAGTGCAGAGAAGTATGAGTTTAACCATCCAAACATGGCCAGACGTGCACTGAAGAACATTGCTCTTGGTTTGTTACGTCAATTGGGAATTGTGTTCTTTTTCATTGTCTCTAATCAGCAAAAGTTCATTCATTTTTATTTCTCCTGTGTTACTTATAATAGGATATCTTGCATCACTAGAAGAGCCAGAATTGACAGAACTTGTCTTGCAAGAATATAAAAATGCCACCAATATGACTGAACAATTTGCAGCACTGGCAGCTATAGCCCAAAACCCTGGTAAGATCCGTGATGAGGTTTTGGCCAACTTCTACAGCAAGTGGTCTCATGACTTTCTGGTAAGCCATAGTTTCTCTTCCTTCTGAAATTGCTGGAATATTCTCTGGACTCGTAATTCTTCTCATTAATGTGTTTATAGGGGAGATAAGAATATCATTTTTGTAGTTTAGAACTGCTAGGAATCCATGTGTGCTTCATAACTGCGAACAGAATCATGTTGTGCACTTAGATATGCTGTCCTTGAAGCTCTCCGTTGTTCTTTTTTATGACTCACACAATGAAGTTGTAAACATTTTATGCATATAAAAGAAGTGTGTATGGTTGGCTCTTTAGTGTGAAAGCAAGTTTAATTACCATTCTTTCCCGTCCACTTCTAAAACCTTGAAATTTGGTTTCCTTTTCTTTCAGGTTGTGAATAAATGGTTTGCTCTGCAAGCTATGTCAGATATTCCTGGGAATGTTGAGAATGTTCGAAAGCTCATAAGTCATCCTGCATTTGACCTGCGAAATCCAAACAAGGTTCTCTCTCTCTCTCTCTCTCTCTCTCTCTCTCTCTCTCATTGTGTTTTAATACACAAAGATGGTTGTTATATTTTCTCTGTGGTAGTTGACTTATACTTAATTTACTGTTTGACAGGTGTACTCTCTTATTGGAGGCTTCTGTGGATCTCCTGTAAATTTCCATGCAAAGGATGGGTCAGGCTATAAGTTCCTGGGAGAACTCGTTGTTGAGCTAGACAAACTAAACCCTCAAGTATGTTTCTAGGCACATCACTAAATTTATTTCTCAATATTTATGCAATTCTTTTCCCCATTTTTATTCCTCAACTTCTTCCTTTTAACCATTTGAAGGTTGCCTCCCGCATGGTCTCTGCCTTCTCACGATGGAGACGCTATGACGAAACCAGGCAATGTCTTGCTAAGGTAATTGGGGAAAACAAGATGCATGTTATCTTTGAACATAAATCGTTCCATAATTAATCATCCTCATAACCACCGAAGTGAGAAATTTTTGTTAGGAGAGTAAAGTACAGTATGCTAGGGAACGTTATAATTTTTAGGAAAGAAACGATTCTTTTCAAGAATTTTAAAACAATTCTACAACTTCTAGCGGCATTTGTTAAAATCACGTTAACATATTATTAAACTTATACATAATAATGTTTTTCCCTCGATCTCCCGACACCCATCGCACTATCGATCTTCATCTAGAGCTGGAAATTCTAATTATGTGTTGCACTATGACGGTACAGGCACAACTAGAAATGATCATGTCTACCAATGGACTGTCGGAGAACGTGTTTGAGATCGCCTCCAAGAGTTTAGCACCTTGAATTTCTTGCCGGAACTCAACTCCCCGACATCATACAATATGAAAGGATATAAACGTTAGATCCTCTCTGGGGCACTTTTTACTCTTTGCCAGATTGCCAGACTAAGTAATGCTTCCATGCTTTTACTATGAAAAGGCATTTTGGTTTTTGTCGACTTCTCTTTTGTGTGGGTGCTTTCATGGATATCGTGAATTGTTCGTTAATACCATAATATTTGGCACTCATAAATAAATACGATATTGTAATTAAATACAAAATAGGATCAAGGATGGAATTAAAATTTTTAATTGCGGAAGCAATATTTAAGGTTATAATTTTTAATTTTTTTAATTTTAATTTGAAAGAATTTTAAATTAATTTGATTTTAAATTTTTATTTTATTTAAAATATTTTTTAAATAAAATAATTGAAGGTTTTTGTCTGTAATTTTGAATGAATTTATTTTCAACAAAATTTCATGTCCGGAATTATTATTGAAGATAATGGTGTCGGACTTAATCACCTCTTCTTAAAAAAAATAAATAAATAAAAAAAGAAAAAAGGTTGAAAGTATTTTTTGAACCCTCGCGTGCATGTTCTTACATCACGATGACGACAATCAAATCTAAGTTATGAAATGAATTGCATGATCTGAAAGTTAGACATGAATCTGAGACAGAGACGAAGACCAAAAGATGATTGACCTTGACCATATGTTTTCGTGTTCCATATTTTATTTATAATATTTTTTTAATTAAAATAAAATAAAATAATGTTACTAGAAACCGATTCCAACTTATAAATAAATATCAAATATTTTATTAAACATTAAAATTATTATTTTAGAAACTTTATTATTATTATTATTATTATTATTATTATTATTATTATTATTATTATTATTATTATTATTACTTTAACTTGATAATATATTAGTTATTTTGATATCCACCCCTCACGTCCTGCCTCGTGGATTTTAAGCAATTTCTCCATATATGAGAGAGAGAAAGAGAGAGAGAGGGAGGGGTATAAGTCTCTAAGAATAGTTTAGTGATCATAATTCCTCTTGATGATACAATTTCTTCATAGGCGTGCCTCGTGGATTCGATGCTGTGATTAAGGTTAGTTGGACTAAGATATAATCACCAAGTTTCTTATTTTTCATTTTTTTTAATATCACCCAATAAAGAAATTTTAGGAAATTCAAAATAAATTATGTATTTATAGTATTAATTAGTTCAATTGTTAAACTTTTTTTTTTCCCTTTTTTGGTGAAACAGTGATTTTATGAGAGCACTCTTTTGTAATAAAAATAATCAAATGAGATGGGATCTAATAATCAAAAAAAAAAAAAAAAAAAAAACTCTTTTGTAATAAAAAGGCTAAGAAGGTTGATTGACCAGAGGGCTTCTTCGCTAACCACACCCCCTCCCCTCCCCAGGTTCAGAGTATATAGCTATAAAAGGCTCCATCTTTTTAGCCTTTTTTAGGGTTTGGTAATAAAAATAAAACTTTAGAAGCAAAAAGGTGAAAAGCACCCCCACGCTATTTCCATCCAGAAACGGATGGCCACACGTGCGCACATTTGACAATGAACACTACTGAAAAGGCCTCTCTCTCTTCCCGGAGAAGAATACAATAATTAAGGATGAAATCACCGCTAAAAAGTAGAAACCAACGCACAAATATACGAGAATTTAACTTTTTGGGAATCATCTTGGTTGCTTGAAACTATGATATGACCATAATAGCCTCCAAAGAGTTGCCTAATTTCTCTTCCACCCTAACACTGATAATTAAATTGGGCACTACTAAACCAATAGAACAAATTGTACAAAAATTGTTATACTAATAAAAAATGAGCTAATAGCTTGCAAAAGAGAAAACAAAGAATTCATTATCAACGTTTAGTTAATTCAGTAGATATGGATATTGATATCTTTTAAATAAAATTTTAAATTTATGAAAATAGATATCAGGATAGTTCTATCCCTTAATAATCGAATTTGATTCAAATTAAATTTAATCAAATACAATATAATTAACGAATAGTGATAGTTCGTATAAAAAAGAAAAAAACAAAGAATTCATGTAAAGCTAAATATTTATTTAAAACTTTTCTTTTTTTTCTTTTAGAAAACAATACATGTTTTAAGTATTTATTTGAAATTTTAAGTACATATCATTCGACACTAAGATAATAGTTATGTAAAAAAGTATACAGTATATACAGATTGGTTTTACATGCATTGTAGTTGCATGGTATATGTGACATATGAGATGTACATGCATGGTAAGTGTAATGGGTATATAACAAAGTTAATGGTTAAAAAATTTTTTTAATTATCAAGATTGAGTTTTACTTAAAATATAATAAATAATTATTACTTTTAAATAAGTTACACCGGAGTTTTGATCTTGGTTTGCTATGAGGTATTTCTCCAATGCAAAATAGTGCAAGAATGCCACGTTGTGTCCAAAGGGTACGAAAGTGGTACATGAGAAATTAGATGGAACGGTGAAGGCTAAAACTGTCATTTCGTGAAGGATTAAATATATTAATATTTCGTTAAAACCTTAATCCGTAGAGGGTGGGTCTGGTAATTAAGTCATTGCCGTGTTTGACCCCAAAAACGGAAGGTACACACACACGAGCCAATAGAGAGAGACAGAAATTCAGAGAGAGAGGGAGGGAGAGAGAGAGAGAGAGACAGATGATGAAGCTTTCTTCTTCTCCAAGCCTTTAGAGTAATTTGCTGAGATCAAATAGAGAGAGAGAAAGAGAGAGACGATGAATAGAAGTGTAGACCATACTTTAGAGACAATAAACGCTGCCGCTACTGCGATCGCTGCCTCCGCCGAGAATCGTCCACCCCATGTTTCGATTCAGGTCAATTCCCCTTTTCTTTTCCTTTATGATTGTAGATTCGCTTTTTTTGTTACCGTTAACTGTTTTAATTGATTCTTTTTTTAAGATTCGAGATCTGTTGTTGTTTTTGTTTTCATATAATTTTTGTTTCATTTTTTTTGGTGGGTTTTGAATTATCCGTTTCCTAGAAGTGTTGATCCTTTGACAGATAAAGAGTTCGAATTTACTGACAATAAAGTGAATTTTCTATTTTTGATGTAAATTAGACATAAAAATTAAGCTGAGAGTAATACATAGAGCATTTATTTGTATAATGGTTCATGCGATGTAGAATTCTTGCCCTTATTTTTCATGTTGGAAACTAAATTATGTTGCGGGTTATCCTCCTCTGTCTCTGTCTGCCACATCCTAGTACAGCTGACTTTATAACTTAAAACAGCGTAAAATGTCTATAATTTTGTCATGTTGCCGAGTCTATGTCGTGTCGTGTCGTGTCTCGCGTTAGCTCCTCCTATGGAAATGAAGAGAGGCATATGGGGCAAAAATCCAATAATAATGTTTGTTATCCCGGGTCTGAAGCCCTAAACTAAGGTAAGAAATATGTGTTGAAGGAGTGTGTGTGTGTGCCGGTAGCCTGGGATCAGATCATGAAAATTAGATGATGCTCTTGATTGGGCAATGGCTATTCCATTGAATACTTTTTCTAGGTTTCAAAGGAGAAATTTGTTTGAGAACTTTTTTCTACTTTACAAAGAAATTGGAGAAGTCTTGTGTGCTTTGGTTGAGCGAAATTGTTGTAGTATAAAATATCTGCAATGTTATCTTAGGTGGTGCTAAAAGCAACGATATTCAATAGTGCAAGTGACTTTATGAAGTTATCAATGACTTTTGGAGCTAAACTTAGGTAAAACTGAATATAAGAGAGCACCACAGATGAACGGTCCCACTTGCCATATAAATCAATGGGGTAAAAGTGTCCCTTTTGACATAACTCCTCCAGCTCTTTTAACTAAAGTTGAGAACAAATTTAATGGATCAGTACTCTAGACAAACTTTATGGATTGGTTTAAATTTTACCCTTATAGTTGTTACATATGCCTTGCCAGAAACACTACCCAGCAAGTAAGCACCAACACTATAAGTTGGGAGGAATTCCTATGGTTGCACTGTGTACCATGTTGGATAACATAAAGTTCGACCATGGAGTCATTCTTTTGTCAAATAGGTGCCATAAGAGTGTAATGATTCAATTTGCAATTAACGAGTTAGCACAGGGCATAAAAGGTGTTGGGTTTCTGTGATAATTTATTCTTTGTGATTATTTAAAACAAACAAAAAAATGGGCTTACTAAAACATGATGTAACTGGCACAATGTCTTATGATCCCTTTGTAAGTGACTAATCTTCTGAAAATTTCTACCGGACACCTTTGTATGTTTCCGGTAACAACAACAACAACAAACTATGCCTTAATCCCAAATTTTGGGTCGGCCGTTTGAGACCAATATAGGGGAGAGGAAAAAAAACCAAAAAAAAAAAAGAAGATCTGAATGCTTTCTGGGGTTTGTTTTCTACTGAATCGGTTCCTGCTAATGCATGAAAGCATATAAATCTAGAAAATTTTTACTCTCGTCCTGCTTTTTTTCTAATTTATTTTATTGGCCACTTGATTGGAATTTGAGCAAGCATGCCTGAACTATCGTTTTTCATTCTCCATCCTCAGTTTTGCTAAAGATCAGATTGTGTATGTTCCTTTTTCAAGATGGTAATGTGAAGAGTAAGTTCCTTTTTGAAAAGGGTAGTGTGGAGGGTGAGTAGTTTATATCTGGCACCTCAGTTGAACTTTTGATCCAAATTTATCAACCTATGAATCTGTTTCTAGAAAAACTGAGATCCTGGTGCTTAATTAGTATCTGATACTGCAGGCTATATATGTGTTACTCCAATTTTATTGTCTGGGGGTGGATTTTCAGTATCAGTTTCTTATTATTGTCTCTGAAGCAGATAGCTAAAGCTTTATAACTAGTCATCTTTCTTTGCTATTGCCTATTTCTGTAGTTAAACATTTACAAGGAGGACATTACTAGAATCTCTCCATGTGTTGAAAACTTGCTACTAAAATATGAGATAACATTCTGATCATGAATTTAGAGTAAATCTAATCAGTTTGTTATAATGAGTTAAAAAAGGGGCCTCATTACTTCGCTCTCAAAATAATTAAATTTGAGGTTGGGTAAAATAAACAGTGAAGTATAGCACATTGTCCTTTACGAACCAGTGAAATTTGGCATCTATCAAAGTGGAAAAGGTTGGATGGTTTATGTTCATCTCGGTTAATTCAACAGCTATAGTAGTATGAATCTTGGTTGTGAGTAATGATTTACAAAGAGTGAAAAGTTTTTGTTTGGGTGTGGGGAGAAGTGGAAGTTGTAGCTACTCATTCTGGTGTCTTTTGAATTTGTCTTTGTACTGGTGTCTGCAGATTCTCCCATAGGCGTTGGATGAAGCTATATTTACATAAGTTCTCACTTAGCTGCATTAGTATGGATTTTCTGCTAAATGAAGTTCATGTCTGGGACTCGGTGTCAATTGCTCTGCTGATAGTTTAATTCTCCTGTTCTTGGGATGTTAGAAAAAAGAGAAAGTAGCCTTTAGATCTCTACACCCGGAAACTTTGCAGTTTCTATAGGAGGTTTTCCTGGGTTATGATTTTTATGTACTTCGGCAATGGGATGACAATTAGTCAGGAATCAATAGATAGATTCTTCACAACCTCCTTTTTTTGTCATTTAAATTTAATGGCTGAGGTTTGCCTGAACTTTCCGGGTTATGAGGTGGTAATTTCTAGCTAGTTGTTTTTCTGTTTTGATGATGTCCTCTCCAATATCTCATCTTGGTTTTGGTCCCACGCAGAAGAGAAGATGGGGGAGCTGTTGGAGTCTATACTGGTGTTTTGGCTCTCACAAACACAGAAAACGGATAGGGAACGCTGTCCTTGTTCCTGAAACAACTGCTCCTGGAGCTGATGCTCCTGCAGCTGAAAATCCACCCCAACCACCTGCAATAGTACTACCTTTTGTTGCACCTCCATCGTCCCCCGCCTCTTTCATACAATCGGAACCTCCTTCTTCTGCCCAGTCCCCAGCTGGTTTACCATCTTTCACCTCTATATCTGCTAACATCTACTCTCCCGGGCCTCGCTCCATCTTTGCTGTTGGCCCATATGCCCATGAGACTCAATTAGTCTCACCCCCAGTGTTCTCAACTTTCACAACTGAACCGTCGACTGCACCTTTAACTCCTCCCCCAGAATCTGTACACTTAACTACACCTTCCTCCCCTGAAGTTCCATTTGCTCGACTTCTTGACCCAAGCCACCAAAATGGCGAGGCTGGTCAGAGATTCTCATTATTCCACTGTGAGTTTCCATCTTATCAGCTCTACCCAGGAAGTCCTGTTGGGCAACTGATCTCACCTAGCTCAGGCATTTCTGGTTCTGGCACCTCATCTCCATTCCCAGACCCCGAGTTCATTGCTGGTGGATCTCATTCTCTTGAGTTCCGAACAGGTGACCCTCCTAAGCTTTTGAACCTTGACTTATTGTCTAGCTATAAATGGGGATCAAGGCAAGGATCGGGTTTATCAACTCCAGATGCTGTTGTTGCCAACTCCCCCCGTGACCTTCATCCAGACCAACAGACATCACAGGTGCCTTCACCTGTGACTGTAGACAATGGAGGGCCAGATGATGATTCTATTACTGATCCAAGAGTTTCATTCGAGCTAACAGCTGAAGACACTGTAAGGTGTATAGAAAAGCGGGCATCACTACTGACTCGCGCTGTATCAGTGTCCTGGCAACATGCTGCAATGGCTGAAAAAGACGCAAATCTTGTAAATGGGGGAAATAGCCACGAATGCCGTGCTTGTGAAATGGCTGAAGTTGAACAAAAGAATGCTTATGTTAATGGGGAGGAAAGTCAGCAGCATCAAAAGCATCGATCCATCACCCTAGGATCTTCCAAAGAATTCAATTTTAAGAATACTGATGGAGGAGAAAATCCAGGTATTGGCTCCGAATGGTGGGCCAGTGATGGGGTCGGCGGTAAGGAGGATGGATCCAGTAAGAATTGGTCTTTCTTCCCTATGTTACAGCCAGGGGTGAGCTGACCGTATGATCACCATGCTTTGCATGTCGCTTTTGCAGAAGGAATCTGTACATGTCATGGTTGTACTAACTCAGTTGAAGAAATTTTGGAGAACAATGTTATGCAGGGACAGATTCTAACATTGACCCACATCTTGAACCGAAGGCAGCGTCTGTATACTTTCCACCCCAAAATAACAGACCTTAGGGGATGGAAACCTTTTTTTTAGGACTAGGAGTACCATAGATAATATCTTTTTGTAAGCTCTTTTCATGCATTAGGCTGAAGCAGAAGCTAATAGTAACAGCGATGTTGGATGATCTGTTGTTACCATCTGTAATATAGTTACAAGTAATTGTTACAAATCTTTGATGGAAGATTTACCACGGTGCTTCTTCTGATATTTTTATCATGTCACCGCTGCTTTCAAAGGCTTTATGATCAGGTTATAACCCCACTCCTCTCTCCCTCTTTTTTTTCCCCTTTTTTTGGGAAAAGGAAAATAACATTAAATAGAGGAAGTACAAACAGTCCGACGGTAAGTCATTACCCTTAAATCATGGTGACATAGGAGAAGCCATTTCTAACGGAGGGGGGCAATGAAAAATACTTTAAAGAAAAAAATAAATAAAGAAATAAGAACAATTTAATTGTACCATCTGCGCACCTGAATTGGAGCCTCTTCGAGTTTTAAATATTTTACCAAGTTAAAAAGAAAAGAGAAATTAAAAAAAAAAAATGTCTTTTCTTATATAAGTTTGAAAAAGGAGCACAAAAAAATTAGTTATAATTTTTTTAATCAAGATAAAAAAAAATTTATTAAGAAATATAAAAATTTATAAATATTTAAAAAAAAAACTCAAATTGTTATTATAACTTTTTAATAAATTTATTTATTAAAACGTGATTTAGTTTCAACTGAGTTTTATGTAAGCTGGAGAGAGATAGGAGACTAAATCTTTTTTAGACTGAGTGTTCGAGTATTTTATTTTTTTAATTAGAGATTTTGAATTTAAATTCTGAGAATAATAAAAATTAATTTTAAAATGTCATTTGTTAAAATAAATTTTATAATATTTTAATCGAATTAATGGATTGCAATTCGGACACACACACGGTGAGAGAGAGAAGGAGAGGGAAGGATCTTCCTCTTCGAGACTATCCACCGGTCCACGGTTCAATTCATTTTTTGTTACATCATTGGCCGTCAACAACGAACCAACAAACGTATGGAATGACGTAAGTCCTTACCTCGAACTTAACAAAACAAAAGATGCTTTATTAATTAGTTATAAATTATTAAGCATTAAAATTTTCTAAATCGACAGACACACAAAAAACACGTGTATTTATTAACGTCTCTTAAATTTGAAAAAAAATATAAATGTAATTTAATTTCCCTTGACCAATAATATCATTTTGAAATACCATAACCATGTCCATAAGGCCTATTTCACTAATTCTCACTCCCCACCTTATGAATCTTCGCCTCGAAAAAAATATTTTAATAAAATTTACAAATTCATGATTTTGAATTATATGTGATACTCTACTCAAATATTTTTACTTAATTAAAAATCTTTTGACCTATTCAAAAATATTGAGAATGGATTTTTTTAATATATATTATGATATAAGATTTCATTTATTTGATCATTAAATAATTAATTTTATATGAAATTATTTAAAAAATTATATTTTTTAAAAGTTGAGTGATCAAATGAACATAAAAAAGTCCAAATGCAAATTCCAAGTGAAGGGTGGATGGAAATACTCCTTATTTTGTCAATTCTTGAAGAAAACGAATATAGAAATTAGATCTCTCGAAAGTTAGGATAGAGATCAAATTATTAAAAAAAAAAATTACATTTTTAAAAGTTGAGTGAACAAATGAACACAAATACATGTCTAAATGCAAATTTCAAGTCAAGGGGGGATGGCAAAGGAAATGAATATAGAAAGTAGCTCTCCCGGAAATTAGGATAGAGATCTAGTTTTTAGAGTTTTCGCCTTTTCCTTTTTGGTGGTTCGAAATCAAATCATCATATATAAAAAAGTATGATATGTAATATGAAAATAAATATTATTTATAAGTTGATAATCTTGCAATGTTGAGAAAGGGAAAAAGATTATAGGGATTTATCATGAAGATTTTTTCACATATTTTAATATTTATCAACAATCATATTATTTTGTATTGATATCTTATATAATTATATCCATTTTTTTAAAAAATAAAGGATGTTTCCTTAGTTAATTCGATCACAAAGTACTAAGTGGGACTTTTTCTTAATGAAATTCAAATGGAAAATTTTAAAAAATAAAAATAAATTTGTGCAATGTATGGACACCTTTGTTGACCATTAGAACAACAAGCATAAGACCTTCTAGAAAAATTTCTCAAACCCTTCAAATATGTCCAGCCCCCCCCACTTGCTCAATCCACAACCGCACACGCAACGCAGGTCTCAAACCTCAAAGTACCCCTCGGCTGTTCCTTTGGCCAATATTTCCATTTTAGGATTTCTTCAGTTTCTCTTTGCTTATTTGCAGAGAGGGAATTAGGGCTTTGCAATTTTTTTTTTGGGGGGTGTTGGGGGGGGGGGGGGAAGAGACATGCCTCTGCTTGGGTCTCATGAAAAGCACTCCGATTCCAACGTAATCACCATTGATGTAGGTGGTCAAAATTTTCAGACCACAAAGCCAACCCTATCCCTTGCTGGTCCTAAATCCGTCTTGTCAAACCTCCCTGTTTCTCAATATGGCGGTGGGGTTCCATTTATTGACAGAGATCCAGAATTGTTTTCAATCCTATTGTCACTTTTGAGAACAGGTAATCTTCCATCTAAAGCTAAGGCTTTTGATGTTCAAGATTTGATATTTGAAGCTCAGTTTTATGGAATTGAGAGCCTTTTGGTCAATTCCATCTCGAACCCATCTCAGTTTGATGCTTTTAATCTTGAAAAATCTTTGTTCTTGCCCTTGAATGGTAGAGATTCACCGTCTACAATCGCAGCAACCCCTTATGGTTCTCTTCATGTTGCTCATGGTAGCAAAATCACATCTTTTGATTGGTCCTTGCATAGAAAGTCAACAATTTTAACCCAATTCACAGCCATAGACTCATTACTTGCTTTATCCCCATCTTTGGCTGCTGCTGGTGCTACTGATTTTTCTGGGTTGCAAATTCTTGATCTTGAAAAGGGTTTTGTTAGAGAGACCTTGAATTGGGAAAACATCACAAAATCTAGTTCAACCGTGCAGGCTATTGGGTCCTCACCTCAGTATTTGTTCACTAGTTTTGAGTCTGGTAGGAGGAATTCAAATTCAATCATGGTTTATGATCTTCAGGGGAGTTTTCGACCGGTTTTGGAGATGGATCACAATGAAATTTATGGTGCTGAACTTGATACCGCAATTCCAGCTACAAAATTGAAGTGGATTTCTAGTTTTAACTTGTTAATGGCATCCGGGTCGCATGGTGGACCTTCTGGGGTAGTGGGTAATATCAAATTTTGGGATGTTAGGTCTGGAAATGCAGTCTGTGAATTGAAGGAGAAGACAGATTGCTTTTCAGATGTCACGGTTTCGGACAACCTGTCTGCTATATTTAAGGTTGGTGTGAATTCAGGAGAGGTTTTTTATGCGGATTTGAGAAGACTTGGTGGTGTAAATCAATGGGTTTGTCTTGGGGACGAAAGGAAAGTGGGTATTGCGAAGAAAGAAGGTGCTGGGTGTAAGATTGAGAGCCATGGGAATCAAGTGTTTCTTAGTAAAAGAGGAGACTTAGAATTGTGGTCTGAGGTTTTAATGGGATCAAAATGCAGCGAAGTTGGGTTTGAGGAGAGGATCTTTAGGAAGAACTTGATGGGGAGAGCAAAGGATGCCGGAGGTTGCAAGATAACCAACCTGAGTTTTGGAGGTAACAAAATGTTTGTAACCAGAAAGGATCAGCAATTTGTGGAGGTTTGGCAGAGTTCAACTAGTGGGTTTTGATCGTGAAAGATCTAGGATAGAGATTAAATTATGTACTTTGGAATATGTAGTTCTGTGTTTCCTTACCGTAAATTAGTTTGCGGTCCGATTCTTTGTAAATCAACACGTGTGTCAAATACCAAGCTTCAACTGTCTATGAAAAAATGTTTGTGTAGGTCTATTAATTCCTCGAGTGGCTTTATATTGTTGTGGTTCTGATTTCACAATGTCTGCTTTGATCTTGTTCTAAGTTGCAATCGGAAATTGTCAGTGATCTCCACATATGGTAAGCCCGTGATTTTACCCTTGATCTTGTCTTCCATGGGCACTGATTCTCAGATGTTTTGATTGCCGGGGCCATTTATTGTTCTCAAAACATGCATTTTAGAGTGAAAACTGGCAATGCCGCCAGTCTTGTGTCATTTCAGGATCACTGCAATGTGCACGTATAGAGAAACATTGCCATATGATGGGAGTTGCAGTTTCCTTAAATTCTTCCCTGAAGCTCTGGTTGCGGTACACAGATTTTACCATATAGATGCTGATGAAGTACATAATTTTTTTCACAGGGCCCACAATCTTTAGGCTCGAAAATCTCAACTTCCTCGTGTTTGTGAATGATGAAATAAGAAGTAAGTTTTGATACATTTTCTGTTTGTCATCAAGTCTTTATGAATTTCTTTTTGGCGTTGGTACTCCAAAAGAACAAGAAAATTGGAGTCAGGTCAGGTCCTTAAGTCAGTCCAGAGATGGCGTCTTCTCCTTTTGCTTCCATGGGTTGTATTCTTCTGATTCTCTTTGCGACATTTGTATGACTTTGTCTTGAAGTTTGATTCCGTTGAAAATTTTTGAATGATGCTAAGAATAAACCATCCATAACAAACGTTAGTGTCTTCAAAAGGGTCTCCTGCTAATGGTGATTTGGGTAGTTGTCAGTATCCTCGATCATGACAGATGATTGATCGGATCAATTATTGTCTAAATAATTAGATGATTAGAAGAGATTAATAGGCGAAGACAAGCCAGCGGAAATATTAAGTTGTTGAAATTTTGGGTATATCTCATAATTCAATTTTAAACCCGGTTCAGATAATTTATTTATTTAAATATTGTAATATTCAAATTCGCCTCTTCTAATAATTCAAGCTGAACTTAAATAAAAATTCAAAAATTTAAATTCAAGTTATTTTAGTTATTTTGCAATTTTAGAGATTAATAATCGAAATAGTCAAAATTAATACTCACAATTTTGGTTAAAACATTTTAATAATAATTTTAGTCATATTTCTTGTATTTTTTGGCTAAAATTGAAATAGGTTTGATTGAGTTCCTCCATGAAAGTTGAGCCTTCTCCCGGGCATGGCGGCCTATCTTTCGTGGAAATGGAAACAGATAAAAAATGATTCGGTAAAATGAACGAAAATGTGGATAAATATATAAATATTAATTATTTTATAAAAATAATAAAATAGTCATATTTTATAACAAAAATTTTAAATGATTAAATATATAATTATTAATCATAAGATAACTAAAATAAAAATAAATAATATAATTAAATAAATAAATAATTTATTAAATATGAAAAATGTGAAATTATATAAAGTTTAAGGACTTTTATGTAAATATAAATCAATTTAACAAATTGAAATATTTTACAAACGTTTCGAAAATAGGAAACATTTCCGAAATCGAAAAACTCTAGTTTTGAAAGGTTTCCGTGCATCATAGGTGGTAGCTAGGTCGTTGGTTTTTTTTTTTTTTTTTGTTTCCTATTCGTCTCAAGTGGAAAAATAAACATCACAAATTTATTTTTTATTGCAAAAGTTCTTTTCACACAGACTTGTTAAAAACATAATAAATAATATCTTTTTTTTTTATTTTAATCATTTACTTTTTTTTAATTTATAGGACGAAATATGCCCTACTACAATTAGAAGGATCCCCGGTTTTGAATTTTTATTATCAGTTAAAAATGAAGAAATGATTACGGCCTGTTTGGATGAAAGGTTTTTATAGAAAAAGGAGGGTTTTTAAAAAACCCATTTATTCTTGACAAAAAAATTATTGAAAAGAAAGATTTTAAAGGGTTTTTATGAAATTTTGCAAACTTAATTTTTCAATCTCATTGAATCGATAGATTTTGAAGCGGAAAGATTTTCTTTTAAAATTTTAAATATTAAATTTATTTTTATATCTTTTATTAAAAAAAGAATTTTAAAAAAGATAAAACAATAAATTTTTACATTTTTTTAATATATTTCTTCATTTTCTCTTGTCTAATCAAATATAATTTTTTATTTTACTTCCCATTTTTCTCCCTTTTCCATCACAATTTTGTTATCAACTTTCGATTTTTATCTCTTTTTCCTTTTTTTTTTTTCATCCTTTCTCTTTCTTTTCTCCTTCTCTTTCCCACGAGTTTTCCCGACACATTGTTAGTATCACTCGAAATACCCATGATTTTTTAAATTTCTTTATTAGAACTTCAGATGACTATGACCATAACCCATCAATCATTTACATTTAGTACATGGCGGGTGGTTGTGTTAACTAACAACTGATTAAAACAAAACTGGGCCAGAGCACTTGGCCCAGAAAAATAAAAACAGAAATGGGTTGGAGAAAATGACGACTCATATTTATTCTGATTTTCCATTTTTGGGGTGTGGGTGGGGCTAATTAAAAAGGGTATTTGAAAACCAGCTTTCTCATTATTAATTTTGTAGTTTTGGCTGTTGTTGCTCATAGGCCCTCAAGATATCTAGACATTTTGGAGTTTTTTTCTTTTAAACAAGCAAAATTTGTGCCATAAATTGAATAAATACAAGGGGGGGGGGGGGGAAGCGGAGGGAATTAGGGCATTGGGCAGCCTGGATTTAGGGCCTTCGTTGATTATCCCATGTGTCACCGACCCATCCAGACTGTCTAAACCTCATTGTTTGGTGGTTTGGTTTGTGTACACGTCTGAGTTGGTTTTGTTAATGCATATTAGTTGGGCCATATATGGATGGATATTATTTTTTTTTTTGTTACATAAGAATTTGAATTTTGAATTTCAGAGTTGGGGGAAGGGAATTATAACCACCATACTGTCCCCTTAGAGACATGAATGAATATTATCTCAACATTTATTTACGCTATAAATATCATTCTAATTTTATCAGATGTAGGGGACAAAATGTTGTTATATACTTTCTCGATGGTTTGTCTAAGATTAAGTATAAGTAAATGTAATTCACCTCAATGGTACTAACGGATAGTGCTTCTACTACTAATTTGTATAAAAGATTTGTTTTGCGCTACGATTATTGTTCATCAAAAGTTCACCATTCCATTTGAGCATATTTAAATTTTATTGTTAGATTTTTATTTATCATAAATAGATTTTATTTTTTATTATTATCATCACTAGATCACATGCTCGTGTTTACATTGTGGGTTGTCTTAAAAGAGAGAATATGTAAGTTAAATAGAATAGTGACTTTAAAGAGCCATACGAAATACTTCTTAACCGTTTCTCGATAGATTACTGAGAAAAAGAAGAAAGTATTAAATATAAACATAAAGACATTTCTATATTATTGTATATACCTAATAATATTTAAATTATAATAAATACTAGTCTACTATCAAATAAATTTATTATTGTAATATTAATTAATTTCATTAATTATATTCTATAAAAATATATAATTAAATTTCTAAACATTTTAAAAATAAAAAATATATCTATTTTCTTATGTCGCACCCTCTACAACCTCCATAAGGCATAACTTTTCTTTAATGGTATAGATTTTATTAATTATATTTCTAGAAAAATAGATAATTAAATTTTTAATCTTTTTAAAAATAGAAAACAAATATACTTATTTTCTTACTAGACACTCTCTATAATTTCTATAAAACAATATTTTTCTTTAATAGTATAAATTTTAAAAAACTACTATAATGTTAAAAGTCAACATTTGAGGTATCAAATTCTTATAAATATAATAAACGGATGTTATACTTTTTTAATTATCGGTTTCGGATTTGAGTCATGTGAATAAAAAAATAGGATTTGAGAGAGTTAATCATTTAATAGATTTGATAATATTTAAATTGGATTAATCGGATAATATTTAGATACTTATCCATAAAAACAAAAAAAAAAAAAACAAAATAAATCATTTGAGGTTAAATTTTGTCATACGTACGAGTGTGGAGGCTGATGGGCCCACTTATCAACTTGGCTGTTGGCCTACAACAGAGACTCCGTCCCCATCCAAATCCACGTATGCTCATCTCCAGAAAGTGAGTTGGTGGTTAGGAGTAGATGAGAACATGTGAGTTGAGTAGCTACATGGTCGGTGTTTTTATAAGTATTACCTAATTTTTTATTTTTTTAATATAAAAAAACATAATCAAATAAAATCAAATTAAAAAAAATAAAATAAAAATGAAAAACTCAACCGCTTGAGCTGTTTCTGAAAGACAGTATTATCTAAAAAATTAATGTGTATTCCAAACAATAAATTAATATTAATATCGTTGTCAATATCTTTAGTAAGATTTTTTTTAGCAAAAAATATATTCAAAATTATATTAAAAAAAATTGAAGGGCTTTTTGAAAAATACAACTAAATTTCAAAATTTGGATTAATGAAAAGTGAGTTTTGTTTACTTAATTAGTATAGTTTTTGTTTACAATTTAAGAGTCTCATGGGATAATTTTTAAAATTGGATGTTACGTCCCAATGCCAATCCAGGTTCACACCAGTTGGCTTCCTTTGGACCTTGCATGTGTGTAATTTTTTTTTTTTTTTTTGATTGATCTATCAAAATCCAACCTGAATAATTATCAGATTCATTAAGAGATAAGTTCTCCAGATACATATTTTTTTCATTCCAAAAACTTTAATTTAAAATTTTAATTAAAAGAATTTAATATTTTTCTGACTAAACCAACAAAATATTGATCAATTTCAAAATACGTATAATCCAGTGCCCTTATAAGTGTGTATAATGTGTGTTTGCGTATATTTTTTTAAATTTTATTCAGAATCATATTTTAATTAATTCGATTTGAATGTCTGTCGAATCTATTTATGGGTGACTCTCCTAGTATAACATTTTTAATTCTTAAGTTTTGAATCCAAAATTTAATTAATGAACTTAACATATTATCCTACTAAAGCGACTATCTACAATATACGTGTGTTTGTGTATATAAAAATATATATTCACATCGGAAGCAAGCCGGACTCGATTTCAAAATACTCACAGTTAAATTAGAGATCGAGCTGATAGTGTGCTCCAAAAGTTTCAACACTCTCCGCATGGAGTTTCTGCACTAATTGATTTCTTGTAACAAAAGTTAAAATTGGGAGGATCTCCTTTCTCACTCAAAATTTCCACTTGGATTCCGCCGACGACACCTTCATATTTCTGAACAGACATAGACATGTGATGCTCTCCCTTCCTTCCACTCTAATACAGTAATACACTGCTTAATCCACAAGCATCACCAGCCAATTCATTACTCTTTTCCCATCTTTTTCGGGAGTAAACTCTTATTGTTTATCGTAAAATATTTAATATAAATTATATTTAATGAACTTCTCAGTCTATTACAAGTTCAAATTTTTAATTTCAAAAAAAAAAAAGAAATATCGGTGGCCAACTTCTCAAATGATATTGTTGTCAAATCAAAAAAAAAAAAAAAAAAAAACAGTTAGCCATTGAATTTCAGAATTGAAAACAACCGTCGAGATCTCACATGTTGCCACATGCCACGTGTGATTGCTTGTCGGACCAAAAATCTTTTAATATGGGATTAGGTATCAAAACATCACTTACATTAAAAATAACAAATAACATTTTTGATATTTTAACTTGACGAAAAACACGTGTCTGACACGTGAGTGGTAGCGATCAATGAATGTAACCGGGACAGGAGCAGAAACGTGGATAACGCGGTCATCCCTTCATATTCACTTAGTTTTTCTAATGTTTATTCGAATATTAAACAAATCAGATCAAGCCTGCATTTGAATCTTTTTTTTTTTTTTTTTTTAATTTTAAATCCCCCAATCAAGCAGAATTATTTTATTTTATTTTTGCTGCTAATCCCAATAAATCCCAGCAACATTTGTCTTCTCTTCTCACGTTACAAGACAAAGTTTTGAGGTTTCTTTCTTTCCTTCTTCTTTTTTTTTTTTTTTTTTTTATTTTTTCAGTTATTGAGATAACGTAATTAGATTCATAATCATCTTCATATTCTTGAATGCAACTTAGTCACTCACTCAGTAATCCGATCCCAAGTAAAACCTATTGTGATTGTAAACGAGTCAACGATTTGCCGTCGAGGCAAGAAATCAGAAACCTCTCTCTCGTAATCAGTTTCCTACAAAGTGCTTCTGTCTTCTTCCCCTTCTACTGTATTCTTGTTCCAATCCTAAAGCCATATTGGGTCTTTTCAATTAAGGTTTTTGACTACATGGGTTTGGGTTTTTGAAGCCAGGTTATCCCTCTTCACAAATAAACATTGTTATTTTTCCATCTTTAATAATATGGGGTCGAATTTTGCGTCCCTGAACAATTCTGAATCATGGATTTCCCCTAATCCTTGAATCTTTGGGGCTTTTCATTTCTTTCTTGTATTTGGTCTTTTGAAATGTCATATAAGGTTGCAAATATTTGTGTATAATCCTCAATAGGGTTCTATCCTTAGTTTCTGTTTCTTTGTTTTGTTCTTGTGAGAATTGATATTGAATAGCCTAAATGACAATGGAAAGCACCGTAAAAGTAGTTCTGGGCTGTATTGCCTTCGCATGCTTTTGGGTATTGGCTGTTTTTCCTGCCGTCCCGTTTCTGCCCATTGGTAGGACTGCAGGGTCTCTATTAGGTGCCATGCTTATGGTTGTCTTTAGAGTCATAACCCCCGAAGTTGCATATGAATCAATAGACCTCGCAATTCTAGGCCTTCTCTTTGGAACAATGGTTGTCAGCATTTATCTTGAACGCGCAGATATGTTTAAGTATTTAGGCAAATTGCTTGCCTGGAAATGTCATGGGGCAAAGGACTTGCTATGTAGAATTTGCATAATTTCTGCCATTTCAAGTGCTTTCTTCACCAATGACACTAGTTGTGTTGTTTTGACCGAGTTTGTTTTGAAAGTTGCGAGGCAAAACAATGTTCCTCCTCATCCTTTTCTTATAGCACTGGCCTCTAGTGCTAATATAGGGTCTGCTGCAACCCCAATTGGGAATCCTCAAAATTTAGTCATTGCTGTTGAGAGTGGTATTTCATTTGGTAAATTTTTGTCCGGTATGCTCCCTTCAGTAGTTGTGGGTGTTATTTGCAATGCTTTGATCCTTTTGTGTATGTATTGGAAGGTGTTGTCTGTTGAGAAGGATGTTGAAGATCCTTGTACTGAGATTATATCCGAGGAGGATGTTAGTTCACACCGGTTTTCACCGGCTACTTTGTCACATGTCACTTCATTGAACTCTCAAGAGTTCAGTTTGGGATTGGATGCTGCAAATATCAGGAGCTCCCCCAATTTGAATGGACATGCTAGTCACGTAGACACTCTCAGGAACAGAATAACATCAAGCGAGAGTGATATGCGTAGGGGTTTGAGTGGTGGGATTGAGTCTACTGGGAATTCTAGTGCCTTAAAAGAGGGTGATGATGTCACTCAAAACAGAGAGGAAGGCTTTACCTCAAGGAGACTTATAAGGGTTTTGTCCAAAGGCATCATTACGACAGCCGGCAGTTTTCCAAGTCCACATCCAGCAGAGTCTGTGGAACAAACAGATGAAGCTGAAAAGGGATGGAAAGTAGTACTATGGAAAGCATCTGTTTACCTTGTTACTTTGGGAATGCTCATTTGTATGCTCGCGGGTTTAAACATGTCATGGTCAGCTCTTGGTGCAGCACTGACCCTAGTTGTCCTTGACTTTAAGGATGCTCGCCCCTGCCTAGAAAAAGTAAAGTTCATGACAATGCAATTCACGATACTGTTGCTTATTTTAACTTCGATCCATCATGATAACATTTGGTCCGATGCCTTTTTGAAACAGGTTTCGTATTCCCTCTTGATATTCTTTTGTGGAATGTTCATCACAGTCGATGGATTTAATAAAACAGGAATTCCTACTGCTCTCTGGGATCTAATGGAGCCTTATGCTCGGATCAACAGTCTCAGCGGGGTCATAGTGCTTGCTCTTGTTATACTTGTCCTTTCCAATGTTGCTTCAAATGTGCCTACTGGTAAGTTAATCTCCTTGTGAATTAAAATCTGAACTTAATACAGCTCATGCAATCTGTCTTTGTTGCAGATAATGTCCTGAATTCTTATTTAGGGATGTAATCATTCTAACCAAAATGTTTTCCTTAGTTGGCTCCTTTATCTAGTAGAAAATCATCGGTTGTATTAGTAGGTGCGTATTGGAAGAAGGGTTTTTGCAGGATTCAAGCTAAACATGTTTAGGAAGCTTGCATTCTGAGGCCCTTCTAAATCATCTGAATGGTCATATCAGTCAACTTTTTATTGGTGACAGACTAAACACATTCACAGCCCTAGCCTTTTTCATTCTAGGCCATTAGTACCATCTCTTGGAAGCCACTTACTGTTACCTCACTCTTCATTTGGCTTGTCAAATTAATGTCCATGGCAGCCTACAACTTCTATTTACTATCCTTCCCCAATTATTTGGATGGTATATTAATTCATGGCCAGCTCATTTTGAATGGGTGAATGACACATAGGTTTCTTTTTGGTGGTTTTTTCTGCCACCATTCTCAGGGAATGACTTCGATCTAGCAACAGGATCTCAACTAGGGACACTGGAAAGTTTCAATTCACAATAGTTTGTAAGATGGATAAGTTGGACTTGATAGGATTTGAAACCTTGTATTAGCATCTTGGTTTTGTCAGGTCCAAGTTTCTAGTACTGTTCTGGAACCGAATCTTTAGGTCTTCATTCTAGGTTTATCATGAGGAGGTCATTTCGGTTCTCTCCCTCAAGCATCCAAATGAACGTCTATACCATCTACTTCCCTTAATGGTGGTAAGAATGCTGCAACTCCTTACCTGTGTTCCTTCCACTACAAACTTTCCAATGTTCCTTGACAGAGATCTGCTTTTTGAACCTTTTAACTGAGATTGTTTATTCTAGTCTATCTCTGGTACCGTAAGTAACAGCCCTCCCAATCTGCATATCACCTACTTGGGCACTGTTTTTATTTATTCTTTATTTATTATTTTTTGAAGTAACAAGAGAGGTCCAATAAGCCTAGTAAGGGATAAGGGGAATGAGAAATTGAAGGGTACGGAAGTCCTCCATGAGAATTGAACCAGCACCACTGAGCTAAACCCCGGTTCTCAACTACTTGGGAACTGACTTGATTTGTTTTGGGCTTTTCTCTTGTTCTTGATGCGTTACTGTTTTTGCTTTAAGCAGATGATCGACCATTAATATGAAGCATTTTTTGCTAAGATTGCCTTAGTTTCTAACAAGTTAAGACTTGATTTTGGGTTATGTAGTTCTCTTGCTTGGATCAAGAGTGGCAGCATCAGCGGCAGCCATATCGTCATCAGACGTGGAAAAAGCATGGTTTCTATTGTCTTGGGTGAGCACGGTCGGTGGAAACTTGTCTCTTTTAGGCTCAGCTGCAAATCTGATAGTGTGTGAGCAAGCTCGCCGCGCTCAGTCTGTTGGCTATAATCTCTCTTTCTGGAGGCATTTGAAATTTGGATTACCATCAACCCTCATTGTCACAGCTATTGGCCTGGCAATCATTTGCCGTTAAAGGAGAGCTCAAGGTCCCTGAAAAAAGTAGCTAGCACCCTTTAGAATTTTACAGTCCATTTTCAAGCACAATCTCTCTCTCTCTCTCTGTTTTTTTTTTTTTTGTTTAATAAGAAAACATATATCAGTCTGGCTGATAACAGCAAACTCCTGATTCTTCACATGAATAGCATAACGATGTTGCATTTTGATTTTCATTTCTTTTCATCAATGAATTTTGTTGTGTTAGTAATGGGGGAAAAACATATAAAAAAGTAAAATTTTGCAATTGGTCTTTAACATTCTAGTTGGGTGTAGGGAGTAGTCTCTGTCATTTTTATTAATAATTATTATCATTTTTATTAATAAAACACTTTATTTTTTCTTTTACATAAATAAATGTAACTTCTGTTTCTAAAATTTCATATTTTTATTTATGTTCAAAAATATTAAAATAATATTATGATAAAATTGAGATAAGGTAAGGGGAATTGAGATTTTCCGACTGAGATCTTACGGCTTTCATATTTAACCAAATTTGAGAAAATACATAAACAAAAATTTGGGATCAAAAAACAACTAAAAGATATTTATACATAAATTCTACTTATTACCTAAAAATATTTAATATAATATATAGAATAATTATAGTTTAAACCGAATATTTCACGGCGGATACACACACTATACTTTTAATTAGAAGTAATTAATAGAAACGTTTGAAGCCTAAACAAATTATTAAAATAAAAATCCTTTGGAAAGAAGATATCAAGATTTCCTTTGGAATCCAATTGTGAAGAAAAGCTGAACCCTCCTTTCTTTCTTTTTTTTTTTTTTTTTGGTTAGACTTGGTGGAGCCTCATCCACTCAAAACTCCTCTCCCTCCCCCCCCCCCCCAAGAAAACCCTCCATTCTTGAATCCAACAAAAATGAAATACTCGATTCTCTTACCTTAAAAGGCCTGAGTTGTCTAATTGGACTGTCCAAATTAATCCCGAACATGAATGTGGGCTTAAAAGCCCAACCCATTTAAATAAGAGGCTACCTATGATATGCTCGGCCGCCTGCAAATATAATATAAGTCAATCTCAGGGTTGGGCAGAAAAGCATGAATTTTGGTATAAAGTCTATCACATAGGATAGTCAAACCGATATCCGATTAGCTTACTAATCTAGTTTGAATATTACGAAATCTAATTTTAGAGATTAACTTTCTTAACGTCTGTTTTTTCTTCTCAATATTTAAATTCAAAATTTTGATCAAAGAAATTTAGTACGAGATGTTGATAGTAGGAAATAAAATTTAGGTGAAAATTAATTTTTCACTTTGTGTAGTTAGACAAGGAAAATCCTCTTCGTTTTGAGAAAAATTTTCCAAATTTTCACATGTCTCCTTTAAATAGAGAGGAGACCCAAAGAAGGAGAGAAAAATTCAAATCCCTTTTATGTGTTATATTATTTATTTATTTATTTTTGGGTTTTCCTCTTCTTTTACACTTCTTCCGATTAGGGTAATATTTACCTTAAAAAGAGGAAACATTTAAAGAAGTATTATTTTACCCCTCTCCTCCCGTGACACTCTACCTCGGCATTAATTTCTCGTCTAGATTCCAAGTACCATCAATCATAATTTGCGGATATAAGTTTCCAAAATGTACTTCCTAGGGAAAAAAAAAAAAAAAAGGGAAACCCTTTTTCACGTCTTCGTATTAATGTAGAATAAATCTTGATGTATTCATTTTAACGGATTTTTATTAAATTAGGGTTTAGATTTTTCTTTTTCCTTTTTTTTTTTTTATGGTATTGAGATTATCGTAGATATTAAGAGATCACCACATAAAATTTCATAAATCTAAAATCCATTAATTCATTAATTTCATAAATCTAAAATTTCTAAAAGATTTTAATAGCAATTTAAAACTTTAAATCTCTGGTGCACCGAAATTTCTCGATGTTAATTTTTTTTTTATTTCAAAAATGTTTTTAAAATATTTTTCATTTTCGAAACGTCTTAATATGTTAAATTAATTAATATTTATATAAAAATTCTTATATTTTTATATTTTTATATTTTTTATATTTAATGAACTATATGCTTATTTAATTATATTATAATTTTTATTATTTTTTATGATTAATAATTACGTATTTATTTATTTTAAAATTTTATTATAAAATAAGACTATTCTATTCTATAAAATAATTAATACTTACCTAAAAATTCTTATATTTTTTATATTTATACATTTCTCCATCTTTTTTTTTTCCTTTTTATTTTGCGGAATGTCATTTCACTATATTGTTTTGTATTCCTTTTCGTTTATCTATTTTCATTTCTGTCTAACCTAGCTTTTAACCATATTTATGAAGATAATAATAGTAATTATAAATATTAATTTTTGTCTTAAAATTTTAGTGGTAATTGACCGAGTTTGAGTGCGTTCTCATCATTTAAATTCCAAAAAAAAAAAAAAAAAAAAAACCCTCAACGGGGTAATGGAAATTGGTGCAAAGGATGCCAATGTAAATAAATGCACTCCAGCTCTGAATAAAAAAGATTGAAGTTTAAAAATGTCTAATGGACTCAAAGAAGAAGAAGAAGAAGAAGAAGAAGAAGAAGAAGAAGAAGAAGAAGAAGAAGAAGAAGAAGAAGAAGAAGAAGAAGAGTTTTACGGTGGTGGTAAGCATGAAAACTTTGGAGCAGTGATCAGGGAAGAGACGGTTGAGAGTTGAGAGTTGACTCCATTAACATTTTGGGCAATCTGAGCGGTCCAATTATAATACTTTTAATAATGTGTGCATTTATGTTCTACCCATTTTTTCGGGGCACCAAAGTCAATTTCTTTTCCTTCCAACCGTGTAATCGGCTCAAAGTACTGAGCTGGTCATGTCATTAATTCTCACGCAAAGTTCTCTTTCTTAGTTGTGATTGTGCCTTCGAAAATAGAATTTTGAAATGTTTTTCCTTTTCTTTTTAAAAAAAAAAAAAAAAAAAAAAAATTAATTTCATATAATTATGGAAAAAAGACCAAATTTGAAAACCAATTTTCCCCCTCAAATAACAAAATTCTTTTTGATCCTTTTAGATTTTAATTTCTGGAGAATCCGATACAATACGCTAGAACTTCTTTTTTAATTTACTTCTATTTTATTTATAATATTTTTAATTAAAATATAATCTTTTTAATAAAAAAAATGAAATAACAATAATCAAAATTACCATTATTTTAAAAATAGTAACCAAATTGAGTTGAATGTAAGCCTTAATTTCCTCGAACCCTCCGCCTCTCTCTTACATCAAAATCAACTTATTAAAGTTCACGAGTACCGTGAGACCTCAAACCAGTGGTCTACGAGGTTTTGCCAAGAAAGTTCCCAATTCTGATTAAGGTATGTTTTTTTGGGGGTCATGAAATCGGAAGAGAAAAGGTGTGGCCACCAGACTTTCCCACCATTTTCATGAGATATCAGAAAAAGGGAGATAAGATGAAAAAATTTATCTGTTTTAAGGATTTTTTTTGGGACATTTTACCAATAATCTTCCTAAAAAAATATATTATATTTTTATAATTATGGCCGTAACATCAATCAATTCATGTGTTTCTCTTTCCCGTATTTAATTCTAATTTATTGAAGGTCCATCACCCAATGCCCTCTTCGAGTGTACCCCAGTTTTCCCCCTGTTTTGTGTCAGCCACGATTGCGTAATTGCCATTTATTGATTGTTGCTGATATTTTGAGGAAAAAAATTATATATATAATTTAATAATTATAATTCAATATTATTTATTTCATAACACTTCTCTCTTCCCCACGTTTAATTTTATTTAAGAGTTTTATTTATTTATTTATTTATAAATAAAAAATAAGCTAAATTTTCAGAGGGGGCAGTTCCTTTGAGTCAATTTTTCTCTCTCTCTGTTTTTTTTTTTTAAAAAAAATCTTATTCTTAATTTGCTATTTTCCATTTTAAGGGCACCAAATATTTTTGGCAATCTTGTTTTAATCATTCCTTAGTGTGGTTTCTTTCTTCTCTTTTACAGGTGAAAATGAGAAGAAATGGCAGAGAAGTGATTCCAGTCAAACAAGAAATCCTCATCCTAAATCACTAGCACATAATTTTCAATCCATAACACCAAATTTTTATCTGAAAATTGATCATTCTGAACAAACCCTAGAATAAATTAAAGTGGGCAGATCCCAATTTTCACTTTGCTTGTGGATTATAGGTTAGAACAATACCTGGGCAATTGACCTCAGTTTCGTTTTCTTAAATTCATTGGCTCACCAACCTATGATATTATAATAATTATAACAGCTGACATCGACATTTTCATTTATTTTTCTTGATTCGAAAGTATAAGAAAAAATAATATTTTATAAAAATATAAAATTCGTAAAAAATTATAATTAAATAAATAAATAATTTATTAAATATATAAAAATACATAAAAATATAAAAATATAAAAACTTTTTATAAATTTTAATTAATTTAACATGTTAAAATATTTAAAAAACGAGAAATATTTTATAAATATTTTAGAAATAGAAAATATTAATATTGAGAAATTTTCGTATATCAAAACCCTCATATAGTCCTTAATAATTTTTAATATTGTTGTATCAAATCGTTTACATTTGATTTTTAATATTTTCTGCATCGTTAGGATATCTTAATGATAAAAAGGTTTTTATTTAAATATTTTTTAAAAATTAAGAATCAGTGTTTAAAATTTTATGAGTGTATATATTTTATAATTTTTGTTTTTGTCCTGTATTAAAAAAAAAAATTGTGAATTCTCGAGGGCCGACTCCATCTAAATGTCCAGCACATGTGGGGTCCAGAAACTGAGTTTCTGAGAGTACAAGGGGGAAGATGAGCATTGGTGGGAAAGGTCCTACTTGTACTAAGACTGGAAAAATGTAACATCGGTAACAGCTAATGTCTTCTTTTTTTGTTTTAGCTCAAGAGCATGGCCATAGTCATAGCATAGCATGGGAGTGCCTTGTTTTTTCCCAAACAAAGTCCAGGGCAAGCTTGGCCCACGCCAGATCCCAGTTCTAAGTGGAAATAAGGTTGGCAAGCTAAGCAAAGCTAAAGCTTGCATCCAAAAGTCCTTAAACACCACAAATGCACCTCCCCTACTAAATACTTCATTCAGTAGTGACGCAACTATTTCTGGGTTTTATTTTATCTGAGGAAATTAATTTAATGTGATCTAAAATATGCATTCATATATATTAGCAAGTACAATTTAATGATTGTAAATTCGAGATGATTTCTCAGCGGAGCGAATTTAAATTTTAATAATCACAGTCTATTTGATACTTGTACCAAGAGGGTTATTTTTTTTTTAATATAATTTATCCTAAATTCGTGTCAATCCATGATTTAGACGACCTTTCTTCTCTGCAGTGCATTTTTTGGGCCCGAGGGGGGGGGGGTTGGTCTTTCCTCACTAGTTAAAAAGGAGTTGATTAATTGCTATAACTATATTTTGAAATTTGTCATTTTTCAACTTGAACAATAATACAACGGCATACTCTTACTCCTAGTTGGATTGCTTTAAATGCATTGTCACTTTTC
The DNA here is from genome assembly GCA_033439265.1 of Dillenia suffruticosa. NCBI lineage: Eukaryota > Viridiplantae > Streptophyta > Magnoliopsida > Dilleniales > Dilleniaceae > Dillenia > Dillenia suffruticosa. Next base: position 16,421,394 of record JAVTVX010000005.1, on the reverse strand, counting down.
CCTTTGCATTCAATGAAATCAGGGGTCCTTTTATCATACTAATGCACCCCGAACACCGTCAACACTTCCTTTAAATTCCAAAGAAAAAAAAAAAAAAAACCCGACAATAATTTGAAAATGGATTTACGAATTACAAGGTGCAGAGTAACATAGCAATTAGAAATGCTTATCGAACAACCCGTTTTTATATTAAATTCTTTTAAATTGAGTAGTTAAGTGTATTTTATCCCAAATCTTGAATTCAGCAAAAAAGTATCTGAGAGAGTCAATTCTAAAAAATGGATCCTATAGTATATTTAAATTGAATTAGTTGAATAAATTTCAAATATCGATAGTAAAAATAAAAAAAATGAACAAATTGCTTTTATTATCCCATCTGAATGTTATCACGGAATTTAGTTTTTTCTATAAAATATTTAATTTAAATCATTGTTATTGTAACTAATATATTAATAAATCATTGACTGTAGAATTATCTACTGAAACCCTGATATGCAATTTCTTTTAATTTATTATTTAAATCATGAACTTCAAAATTACGAATTAGATATCATCCACACTTAGACAACCATGTCGCTCTACTTTTTCTTTATTATTTTTTCACTTACTCCCAATCAAAATAATAACACAATGGTCCTTTTCTTTTTCTTTTTATTTTATTTTTTCTTTTAAAGAAACATGCATAAACATTTAATAGAACACATGCATATTATGATCATTTTAACTTCAAAATGTTTTATAAAATTAACGAGGTGAAAAAACCTGATCAATTAAAGTCAGAACGGACCACGTGATACCCTGGCGAAGAGCTGGTTGGGCCTCGTGGTGACCCAAAGGGCTACAGTTCATAGTGCCATTAGTGCTTCCGCGTTGGCAATCCCAGTCTCTACCGTCACCGGGTAAGGGCATCCTTTCCCAAGAGGCCTGCCAGAGATGGAAGAAAGAGAAACAACAACCCATCCTAAAATCGACGTCGTCTTAGTTGCAGAAAAGGAAACACGTCGTCGTCTTATAGCAAGAACGAAGTGGGTGAAAATGATAAAATCATGGCCTAGCCCAAATAATAATAAGAAAAAAGGGAAAAACAATGAGGAGAGAAACTATAAATGTTGGTGTTGGTGGGTCGCTCACCCAACCCTAACCCGTCACATGATAATCTCTTCCCCAATTTTCAATTTTCAATTTTCAAATAGATAAAAATGCAATACCTATCTATAGTAGCATTAGCAACACCTAGCATTACTAAATAAGAATAGCCCCAAAAAGAAAAAAAAAAAAAAATGGAATGTCTCACAAATGCAACGCGCACACATGCATACGCCTGCATAACACCTCTTGCTTCTGTTAATATATATAATAATTAATAATACATCTTCTTTTACAAATTTAAATATTTAAAGTGAATGATTATTTTATAAAATTTAAAAATGGTATCATGAGAAAAGTATAATATAAAAATAATTAATAACAATTTTTTTCGCTATTTTTGAAACAGATTATTTTTATAATTTCTTTATACAATAATTGCATTACGTACATTAATAAAATAAAATATTAGGTTTGTGAAGGGTACCAAAAACATCGTGGCTCCTCTTTCACTCGTCTCATATGATATGTGATATTGGGACATGAATGGTATATATATAATATGGGTATGCTTTTAGTGTTTCTTCTTTCTCTCAACTAATTTCATTTACTGTCGCGCCCCTTTCATTGAATGTTAGAATTTAAGGAGAGGAGCCTCTTTCCTGCAAAATTAGGTGAGCCCCCTTTCCTAGAGACCAAGGTTATCATCGAGATTACGACGACAAAGAAAAGAGGTCACACTTGGTCTCACTAATTGTCATGTCAAGAGACTTATCTAAAGTCCGGTTTTTTAGCCCGAGTCTGCCCTAGATTATGGTTGCTTAACCTTTTAATTCTTCCAACGACATCTGATGGCATTTATTGGGTTGTGTTTTCTAGCTCTTCATCCTCCTCCTCTCCTTTCTCTTCCTTTTCCTCCTCTCTCTCTCTCTCCTCTCCTCCACTTCACGATCAGATACCACCTATTTGCTTTATTAATTCATGATCTTAAACATTTTTTTTTTCATTTTCAACAACAGTTCGTCCTCCATTTATTGCCACCTTCCTACCCTCTATATAACTCTCTTTTCTTTCCCCTTTCTCAGACACCGACCTCACTGCACCCCACTCTCATTTCAATCTTATCAAAAACCCACCTCCAAAATCTTCTTTTTCGCTCTTCCTTTTTGATAGTCATCAGATCAAAGAGTGCCAACAATTTTTTTGTCTACAAGACACCGCAGTGTAATTTTGGATCTGGATTTCTTTTTTCTCCTTTTGTGAGTTCACGTTTTGGAAAAGCTGAGGTTACAAGTCTCATCATCATCGGCAACGTCAAACTCACGCCTACATTGTGTTAACTGTTGTTGTTGATCAGGTAAAACTCTCACAAAACTGTTCAAACGTTGTTGTTTGGTTCCTGGTTTTGCTTTAAAACTAGGGTGGTTTCCTCTGTGTATGGGTGTGTGGGTGGGGGGTTGGTTTGTGTAAGGGTAAGAGTTTGGTTCAGCTAGCAAAGAAAAATTAAAGTCTGTGGTGGGGTCTTGCCACAGTATCAATGGACATATCAACTCTACTGTTGCTGATCTCTCTCATTACTGCATATTTACTATGGTTTGGCACGATCAAACGGTCGCTAAAGGGTCCACGTGTCTGGCCAGTACTCGGGAGCTTGCCGGGTCTGATTGAGAACGCCGATCGCATGCATGACTGGATCGCCGAGAATCTCCAGGCGTGTGGCGGCACATACCAGACCTGCACGTGCCCCATCCCCTTCTTGGCGAGAAAGCAGGGTCTCGTGACTGTCACGTGCGACCCGAAGAACCTCGAGCACATCCTGAAGACCCGGTTCGATAATTACCCGAAAGGGCCGACTTGGCAAGCTGTTTTCCATGATTTGTTGGGTCAAGGCATCTTCAATTCTGATGGCGACACGTGGCTGTTCCAGCGTAAGACTGCGGCACTTGAATTCACCACCCGGACTCTTCGCCAAGCCATGGCCAGATGGGTCAGCCGAGCCATTAAGAACCGATTCTGCCCCATTTTGAAAGCATCTCAAGTCGAAGCAAAGCCCGTTGATTTGCAAGATCTGCTCCTTCGGCTTACTTTTGACAACATATGCGGCTTGGCTTTTGGGAAAGATCCTAGGACTCTCTCTCCCGGACTCCCTGAAAACGGCTTCGCTACGGCTTTTGATCGAGCCACTGAAGCCTCCTTGCAACGATTCATTCTCCCCGAGATCATATGGAAGCTGAAGAAATGGCTTCGGCTAGGAATGGAAGTCGGCTTGACCGAGAGCTTACAACACGTGGACGAGTACATGTCCAACGTCATCAAGACACGTAAGCACGAGCTGCAGAATCAGCATTCCACTAACCTCCACGACGACTTGCTCTCCCGCTTCATGAAGAAAAAGGAGTCCTACTCGGACTCCTTCCTACAGCACGTGGTACTCAATTTCATCCTAGCCGGACGTGACACGTCATCGGTTGCCCTCAGCTGGTTTTTCTTGTCGGTCATCCAGAATCCAAACGTTGAATCCAAAATCCTCCACGAGATCTGCTCCGTCCTGATCGAAACCCGTGGCAGTGACACCTCCAAGTGGCTCGATGAGCCGTTGGTTTTTGAGGAGGTTGACCGTTTAGTCTACCTCAAAGCTGCTCTATCCGAAACTCTGCGCCTCTACCCTTCGGTTCCAGAAGATTCCAAACACGTCATTGCTGACGACACATTGCCAGATGGCACGTTCGTGCCCGCGGGTTCAGCCATAACATATTCGATCTACTCGACCGGTCGAATGAAGTTCATATGGGGAGAAAACTGCATGGAATTCAAACCGGAAAGGTGGTTATCGCCGGACGGAAAAAAATTCGAACCGCAGGATTCGTTCCGGTTCGTGGCGTTTAATGCGGGTCCGAGAATCTGTCTTGGAAAGGACTTGGCTTACTTGCAAATGAAGTCGATTGCGGCGGCGGTTTTGCTCCGCCACCGCCTAACCGTTGCCGCCGGCCACCGTATCGAGCAGAAGATGTCCCTCACGCTTTTCATGAAGTATGGTCTCAAGGTCAACGTCCATGCAAGAGACTTGTCTCCCATTTTGGCCTCCATTCAGGCTCAGGCCAAAGGAGTGTCACGTGCAAGCGATGCTTCTACTGTTGTTAAAGAGAAAGACTCTCTCTGTAACGGTAACGTTAACTGTCAGATGGCGGTTGCTGGGGTTGCTTAGGTGATGATTCTACGTGATTATCTCTCTCTCCTTTTGGATTATTATCATTTGGTTCATGTGAATATGCATCATATTATTAAAAAAAGGGAGCCCGAAAGCAGAAAAAAAAATATGCTAGGTTCGAAGGGGGTTGATTTTTATGAAGGGATTTATCATCATCACATGATTGTAATTGATTGGTTTATATATTAGTGGGGATTTTGGTCGGTGGTGACGTCGGTCGCTATAGAATCATAATTTGGTTTTGATGTTAGCATTTTTTCTCATCATAAATGCGATTAATTAGTATAAGAAAAGGCTTTTTTTTTTTTTTTAATTTATATTTATATATAGAAGAAGTCACCCAATTTGTGCCTCTTTTGACCCATCTTCTCGATGATTGTCTAGTTGATGTAGCAACTACAGTACTTATCCATCCATAAATGTGTATCAATTGCTTTATAACTTTGTCCCTTTCTCACATTTTGTGCAAGCAAATGTTGTTTTCTTTCATATAAACAAATAATTTGTGTCGTGTCCACGTCCTAATCAATTTAAATTATCCAAAATGATGTGAATAGGTCTCTGCCTCTAGTGTTGAGAAGACCTTGCCCAGGCAAGATCGATGCACATGGTTTCTTTTTCCGAGTCTTTGTCCTTGATTTATTGTGCATGGACGACACCTTGGGTCGGAATTTAAGTTGCACTGCAACTTATTGTTCTCTAGAACTAGAATGTGAATCTCATACCATTTTAAGCCTTCTCTCTCCCATCAATCTTCGATCAAGTAGTTGTGAGAAAGAGACAGAAAACTTTTATTAACTAGCCTCTTGTGCTTTCTTCCTGATATTTTTTTCTTTTTTCTTCTCTCTCAACTATCAGAGAAAATAGACAATTATTGTGGTCACTTTCTTTAAATATTATTATTCAAGTTTTTTTTTTTTTTTTTTCAATTATGAAAGATAAAATTTACATCATATTTCTTGCTCAAAAACGAATCCATCACTAGAAATGTTAGACATATATTATTTTTATTATATAAGAGTCGTAAAAATTATAAAAATACACGTGTTCACAAAAATTTAAACATCAGAGCATGAGATTTTAGAAACGATATTTGAATAAGAGTCTTTTACTACTTAGGTGTCCTTACAAGGACGACATACAATAGTTATTGTGGTGATATCAAATTCATATGAGTTGTTATCAATGAAGCTAATCTCCGTAATTATTCGGATATAAAATATTAACATTTTTTGTTATTAGACCATCGCATATGTAATGGATTTAAGGTGTGTGGTTTAGCGATTAATGTATTTAAAAGTTTTTTTTTTAAGGGAATGAATTTGAATTATAGTGGTAATTGTGATTTATCCGATAGTTATATGAAAAAAATTATCTCTATTATATAGTTTCGATTAAAAAATGTAGAAATAATATTCACAGTGTTGGAAGAGTATCTCACGGTAAAGATTAGGAACCCCCTATGAACATGAATAGATTGGAAAACGGATGGCAAGCTGGCTTGCAACTTTCTTTAGTTCAGGTATTATTCTTACAAGCCAATTATTATTTATGAACATATTGATTATATTATAATTTATACTCCTTTCATTTTATTAGAAAACTCTGATAAAATAAATGGGAAACACAATAAAAACAGTTCAAAGTTTTTTGTTTCGTAGAGTAATTTTTTTATTATTAAAAAAAAAAAAAAACTATCCTTTTGTTCCAAGTTAATTTATTTTTCCTCTGAAAGTAGATGAAACAAGTTAATTTAGGGTTATTCTTCCAAAAAAGAAAAGACAGTCAGAGGAATAAACAAGCGAAGCCGGGAAGGGAAGGGACAGCTGTTAAGGATTGTAGCTTGCTATATGTCACACTCCCCAAGTATTGTTATTTACATAAGAACGATGATTTCATCCCTCACCAAGTTTCAGGACAAAGACAGCTTTCTTCAAAAGCAAAATAATTACAGAACTAACTCGTCAACTCCATGCTGAAATCCCATAGTTTCTTCGCCAATTCTGGGTCATTTGCCATGGAGCTGGGCTTGGCAATATTGCAATCTGAAAAGTATTCACCACTCACACCTTTAACTTGGGGATTCAGTGCCACATAGCATGTAGTTGCCGCTCCCTACATTCATGTTATTTGAGATAGTTAGGAAGAAAAAAGATAACAAAGAATGCAAAATAAAAGTCATTTTAAAGGACAACTTTAGCATGTTTTTAAAGAAAATCAAAATTACCTGCGGGATACTTTTAGAGACAAGTTTCCCAACTGAATGAAACATGGCTGCACAACAAGAAGAAAGAAATTAAGAGCACTTGTATAGCAACAACTTTTTCCATAAACGTGCACAAAGACAAGTGCTTGTTACAAACTTGCAAGTAATATAATTATATATAATTATTCAATGCTCTCTAATACAATTAGGAAAGCATTTGTACTCATCGCAGACCCTCTTAAGAGACTGCCCTCTTGTAAACATGCAACTTCCAAGCCCTCTAACCTCAAATATGTTTTTCTTTAATTTTTTTCCCGATATCTTAGTGTCCTGTGGGAGATTATTTACCAATTACATACAGGACATACGAAAAATGAACAATTTTCCAATCATGGCCTAGTAATAAGATGTAAAAATCAACTCGAACTAGCATATTCCTGTGATCGTTGATCCAAAAACCCGAGAAGCATCTCTTGTTCAGTTATGAAAATAGAAGTCATGCCATCTTAAAATTCTTCTTAGACAATATGGAACAGGAAATTTACCATGAAGAAAGCCTTGGTAACGTGACAGGTTGGTGGCAATACCTCCCGGATGAAGAGCATTTGCAGTTATATCAACCCCTTCTTCCTGTATAAGTAAAGAACTTCAAGTGCCAAATTGGATTGCAAATAATATTCCAAGGTATAGCCATAAAAAATAAAAAATAGGAAGGGGGGGCGGAAGAAAATGGGGCAGGTCATAGATATGACTACAAGACTGAAGGATTGTCAAGTCCTCAAGGAGAAATACAACCAATTGAGATATTACTAACAAAACCTTACTTTATCACGTCGTGCATGGCAAATTCATCTCAATCTGCTATTGCTAGATATCCTACTACTAGCATCTTCATTCTATACCTAAAATTAGCCAACTTATAAGATTAGTTAAGTGACAGCTCTGTAATTGGAAAAGAAGGTCAAAAATCATCAAAGAGACTTGCATAAAGCAATAAACATTGAAAGAATAGAGTTTCGGAATGGCATAATTTCATCAAGGCCTTTTGGTAAAGGTCTTTGTTATGCGTACAAGTGAAACATAGAGGATACAAAATAAGGATATTAATTAGCATTATTTTTTCTTCTTATGCAAATAACCTTAAACAAAAACCAATTATCCAATAAAGACTGCCCAATCATAAAAGAGAGACATATTTAGTACCTTGAGACGTCGAGCAAGCTCTTTGGCATGCAATATATTAGACAGCTTTGACTGTCCATAAGCATAAAAACCATTGTAACTGTGATCACCAAAAGACAACAGCAACAGAAAAGGAACTTTGTTATTCAAACCATATAGGAATATAAGTAAATACACAGAAATAGTCATCATTTTTCAAATTGTTAAGAGCAAACCTAGATTCATCATTAATATTGTCAAAACGAATTCCTTCACGATAGATGATCCGGTGGCCAAATGACGAGAGGTTTACTATCCTACCTTCTTTCTTGCTTTCCAGTGCTGTTTTCTTCATAGTATCCAACAATAGATTTGTCAAAAGAAAATGACCTGGGAACAGTACAATGGTATTTACAACATATAAGCACATTCAGAACAACTATGAACAAAACATAGCATCACCAGAGAAATATTTCCAGTTCCAGGCATCATAGACTAGCCCATGTATGAAACAAAGCAAAAGGGAAGAAAGATAAGGCTGTAAGCCACCTAAATGAAAGGGCATTTTGTGACATAAGGAGCACAGAGTTATCTCTTTCCTGGATCTTTCAGAACAATATCACATTAAGATCCATTTACAAAAGAAAAGAAAAACATCCTGATTTTATAATGCTTCAAGAAATTCTTTTGGTGTATTTTATTTTTTTCGATTTTTATTAGAAGTGTTCTCGTCAGCATGATAACAGACAATGAAACAAAGACTACCCTCTCAAGCTCATGGCTAGACATAATATGAAGGAATTGTGTGCTCAAACCTTCAAATGAGGGAAATAACCAATACATAAATTTAAAGTACAATGAAAAAGCCCATAAAAAAAGGAAAACTTTACATTCTAAATAAAACTACCTATATGGTTTGTGGCAAATTGCATTTCAATCTTGTCCTGCGAAAGCATAAAAGGACATGCCATGATTCCTGCATTATTACTTCCAAAAAGAAGACAACATTTAAGTCCGGCAAGTAATAAAATTATGAAAGAAATAGTTTCACAACACAAATTTAAGTGGCCAATCATCAGTACATTTCCTAGTATACCAGGTACTGGATGCCCTAAAGGACAAAAAGGCATTAAAACAACAATTAAGGGCAAAACTGCTACTTTATGAGTGTGAACAAGTGTATGAGCACGCATAAAGAGCAAGCAGCGGTGTGAGAAGGACGGACAACGAAGAGGGCTATCCTAAATTGTTCTTACATGAGAATGTTTAAGGGAAGACTGGACGAGTTATATTCGGATGCAAATTTACGGATTGATGCCATTGAGCTGAGATCTAATTCCATAACATCAACTTTGGCAGTTGGTATTTCTTTGATTATTGATTCCTTGACTTTCTCCCCAGCATCAACATTCCTCACTGCCATAACTACATGGACACCATGCAGGGCAAGAACCCTAGCTGTTTCCGTGCCAATACCACTTGATGCCCCTGAAATCAATTTGTGTATAGGCACAAGACAGGCCAAAAGTACAATTTAGTAAATAAAGAATAAAAAAAAAAAGGTTTGCAGCAAAATTTTGTAATCACTCCCTATTTAACAGACTTGTTCATTTTGTACCAAAACCTTAAATGCATATCTGATAAAGTGATGCAGAGAAATGAAGAAGCAAATAATAATGCCTAGATTACACTTACAGTTTACGGGTAATCATAGAGTTCAGTGAACAACCGGAATAAAGGATGTATGATAGAAACTTCAGTGATAATTTTGAGGGAAGAAGAAAAAAAAAAAAAAAAAAAGCCCCTACTTGGAAAGGGCATAACGAAAAAAAAGACTAGATATAAACATTTTGTCACTCGCCATAAGACTTAACGGCTGCCACGACACTATAACCTCACAAGTATGAACCTAACCCAAAACAACCTCTATGAACCGACTACGTAAAAATCAAATTATGCCAATTCGTTTTGGTCCCACAACTTGACAAATTTTAGTTTTTCTTTCTTTGGTATTACCCACAATCTCCTAAGATCACGGATATGATGGGCCCTACCGACTTTGCATTCTCAAACTAAGAGGAATTTCCACACATAGTAGATAATAAAGTACTAACGAATGACCAAAACCTAGATGACAAGCAATTTTAGGTTAATCAATTTCATAGGAAACATAGTAAGACTCTTTAATTGTTGGAGTTCTCATTAACCGTTCCCAAAGCAGGCAGATTTGTAGGCATGAACTTGAGAAAGAAACGCATCAACCACCCAACTTTAGTGAGAGTCAAACATAATCAGAGAGAGAGAGAGAGAGAGAGAGAGAGGACCTGTGACAATTGCAGTGAGAACAGAGGCATCAATGCCTTGAGCAACTTCCTCTGCAGTAGAAGAGCCAGAAAAACCAGAAGGCCCTTTTCTGCTGAAAGGCCACATGGTTTATCAGATTGTTCACAAAACCCAGAGGAGAGTTGGGGTCAATCAGAATCGGAATCAGAATGAGGTTTTATCAAATGGGTCAACTTGGGTAGAGTATTGAAGAAGACGTTGAGCAGGTGATTTCTTGGGAGCTGAAAGAGCGAAAAACACCGATTCAACATTGACATGATCCGTCCAAAAAATACATAAAAATGCGGTGCAGGGCTGTTTTTAACTCACGTCACCTATTTTTTTATTAATAATTAAAATTGAGGTTTTATGAAATTGGTTAACTTATTTAGAATATTGAAGCAGACATTGAGTTGATGATTTCTTGGGGAAGCGGAAATAGCGGAAAACATGAGTTTAACATAGTCGGATCCGTCCAAAAAAATATTAAAATATCCTACGGTGCAGTTTCCCTTACGGAATCTATTTTTTTATCGAAAAAAACTTTAATTAATTAATAATTAGAATCACAATCAGGTTTTATCAAATTTGTCAACTTGTATAGAATATTGAAGAAAACGTTGGGCAGGTGGTTCCTTGGGAAAGGGAAAGAGCGGAACACCAATTTACCATTAGAATCAGGATGAGATTTTATCAAATGGGTCAATTTGTTTAGAACATTGAAAAGGACGTTGAGCAGGTGATTTCTTGGGAAAGCGGAAAGAGCGAAGAACATCAATTTAACATTAACCTAATCTCCCCAAAAAATACATTAAAATATCCTGCGGTGTAGTTTATCCCCTGCGTCATCTCTTTTTTGTTTTTTTGGAAAAAACTATAATTAATTAATCATTCGAACCAGATTGAGCTTTTATCAAACAGGTCAACTTGTGTAGAATTAGAGTATTGAAGAACTGAGCAGGTGATTTCTTGGGGAGGCGGAAAGAGGGAAAAACACCAATTTAACATTGATTTGATCTGCCCAAAAAATACATTAAAATGTCCTGCAGTTCAGTTTTACCCTAATTTTACCCTAATGACTCCTTTTTTTTTTAAAGGAAAAACCTATCGAATTGAAAATAGCAAGTTTGACCATATTTACCCCATTCATTCAAGTTCATAAAGTTCAACAAAATTGAGATTTTAGTATTAAAATCCATATGATAAAGATAAGAATTGACAGATTCTCTTTCTTAGTTTCTTTTCTCCATGGTCCAAAATGTGTTGTTCAATTGTACATGTTAGTGAATTGATCATAGATTATGCCAATGATCAAACCCTCTGTCCAGTTGAGAAACAATAAGAAACATGGACCTAAGTTTGAGACTTTAAATTTATAGTGTGAAAAGTTATTTATTGATTTATTTACTAAATAATAAATCTGTTAATTACTAAGAATTTATGTTGATGAATTTGTCTAATTTTGTTTTCATTTTAAATATTTTTCTAAAATATATAATTTGTTAATGACTGTACATCATATTTAATTTACAGAATTGAAAAATTGACTCATTTCTAAAAAAAAAATAAATTAAAATTTTAAACCTCCTTTTCGAAGAGACATGAAAGATGAAAAAATTGATTTTTTCCCCTTTTTTTTTCTTTTTTTAATTTTGCCCTCGCATAGGTATCTATTATCTTCACTAGTGTGCATTGTTTTGTATTGTTTTGTTCCTTGATCCTGCATCCTAAACTAAAGCACTTTCCATCCATGAAGATTTGATCATGGTGACAGGTATACCAATACACTTACACCCTTTTAAAAAGTACTCGTCATATAGCTGAAGTGTCAAGGCAAAAGCGATCACTCTTTCAAAGCAAACAATTGATCGATAGCCTAATCCAATAATGTCATTGCCATTTTCTTCATCTTTACTTTTTGACTTGGATTATATCCATCCATGCCATTTCGGATGTTTTGTCACCAAAGTACCCCACATTAACTTTGGGGACTAGTAATTAAAGATAATAACCTTTACATTTTTGTCAAAAGATAAGACAAATGCAAGTCTCACTACTAGCAAAAATACTCATTTATTTTGGATCTCAATTTAGCAGTTTCACTTACATAACAGCACAAACAGTGTTGTTATCCAAAAAAGGATCAAGGATCTCATGTCTATCAAAAGTTTCAGGACATAGGTAATTTTAAAAGGAAAAAAAAAAGGTGTCACCCGCAGAATTAACCGGTCAACTCCATGCTGAAATCCCATAGTTTCTTTGCCAATTCTGCATCATTCGCCATAGCGCTCGGCTTTACAATATTACAATCCGAAAAGTATTCACCACTCGTACCTTTAACTTGCGGATTCAGTGCCACATAGCATGTTGTTGCTGCTCCCTAGGTTCATGTTACATGAAATGCTTAGTTTGAAGGAACAAAAAGGATTGCCATCAAAGCAATATAGAAGTCATTTTAGAAGACCATGCTTACAGGAACAACTTGAACATGTGGGAAAATCAAAATTACCTGTGGGATACTTTTGAGCATGAATTTCCCAACTGTATTAGCCATGACTACACAACAACAGCAACGAAGAAATAAGAGCACTCACAATATAACAACTCTATCCTCAAACATAGGCAAGGACAAATGCTTCCTACTATTTTGTAGGTAATTCAATGTTTGGCAACACAATTTTATTAGAAAAATTATCAGGTATGCCTTTGCCTTGCATGTTGCACTCCACTCCTATAAACTAGCAAACTTCAAGCCACCTATCCTCCAATATCTTCGTGCTTTTTTTTTTTTTTTTTTTTTATCTTTTAGCAGTCTTAGGAGATCCTTGCATTGAGATGAGACTGAGGGTCATTTCAAACATGAACAGTGTTTCTATAACAGCAATCTGTAGGAAATACTTGTTTCAATGAAAAAGTAACTGAACCAGTATGTTTTCTTTCCAATATCAAAGATCCAAAAACTTGAGGAGCATCCCTTCTGACCAGCTATGAACACAGAAATTATATCATCTTAAAACTCTTTGGAAACAATATGAGCCAGGAATTTTACCAGTAAGGAAGCTGCTGTAACGTGTCAGGTTGGTCGCAATAGCTCCAGGGTGAAGAGCATTTGCAGTTATTTCCACCCCTTCTTCCTGTCAAAGTAAGGAACATCAAATGCCAAATTGGATTGCAATAACATTGGAAGGTCCAGCAATAGAAACACAATAAAAGGGGCAGGTCATAGATTGGACCACATCATTGAAGGAGTTTCAATGTCCAGCCATTTCTGCTATAGTTCAGCATACAGTGAACTCCTCAAGTTGAAATACCACCAAACAAACAATTACATATAAAAGCTTCCTCTTTCATATCATACATGGCAAAGTTATTTTGATCTGCTATTTCTAGATATTCTTTCATTCTCTACTATCATTTTTCATTACATAACTAATTTTACCCAACTTACATGGTTAGTTACATATAAAGATTAATTTCTAATCGGAAAAGGGTTAAAACTGATCAAATTCAAGACTTGCATAAAGTGATAAGCATTGTAATGAATAGAATTTTGCATTAGCATAAATTATAGAGGTCTTTGGTCGAACAAGCATAGACAGTTTGAAAGCAGTGGAGATGTAGGCAAAAGCCATGTGGACTTGAAAGCGAACATTTATATTTCTTCCATCTATAATGCTTATTGCATCAAAGTTGATCCTATTTCATGTTAGGAAAATGCTAATATGTTTAGTACTCCTGAGTTGTTATTCTTCTGATGGTTAACCAATTAATTTAAAACTAAACTTGGTACCCACTGCCACCTGATTTTGATGCTTGCAGATGGAACACCAACAAATAGAAAATTAGGATATTTACTAGCATCATAGATTGTTTATGCAGAAGAGCAATACCAAAAACCACTCTGGTTCAACTAGGATGCTCAATCATAGATGTTGGTATGAGAAGATTTACAAAGTAGCGCCACTGAGAGAAGAGAGACATATTCATCAATTATAGAGGTTGGTATGAAATAAAATTTACGAAGTAGTGCTGCTGACAGAAGAGAGACATATTAAATACCTTGAGACGTCGTGTAAGTTCTTTGGCATGCAATATATTAGATAGTTTTGACTGTCCATAAGCAAAGGGACTTTTGTAACTGTCATTGCCAAATGATAACAGCGTTAAAAGATTATTGAAACCATATGGAAAGAAAGCAATTATACAAGATTAACCAGTAATCACAGAACATTGTCAAGTTGTTGAAGTAGTCTCACCTAGACTCATCATTAATCTTGTCAAACCGGACCCCTTCTCTGTAGCAAAACCGGTGGCTCACTGATGAGAGGTTTACTATCCTACCTTCTTTCTTGCTTTCAAGTGCTGTCTTCTTCATGGTATCTAACAACAGATTTGTCAAGAGAAAATGACCTGCAAGACAAAAAGGCATTCACACCATATAAGCACATTCAGAACAAACAGGACTATGAATATGAACAAAACGTAGCACGGAGGAGAACTAATTCCTGGCATTATAGATGGCCCCATTGAAAGAGGCAGAAAAAGAAGAAAGAGAAGGCTGTAAACCACCGCCATGAAAGGGAATTTTGTAATGTAAAGAGAAGTCTAATATTTATTTTGGATCTTTTAGATCAAGACCACTTAAAGAACCATCTACAACAGAACAGAATAATGGATAGAAATCCTTTTTAGTGTAACTTAGTCCTGGTTGATCAATTTGCTAGAAGTGTTATTGTGAGCAATAAAACAGACAATACAACAAAGACTAGCCTCTCAAGCTCATGATTGTTGACATAATTTGGAGGAACTCTGTGCCCAAGCATTCAAAAGTGGGAAATAACTAATAGATTATTTGGGGGGGGGTCAAAGAAGTGGTTCATACCATTAACAGGTTAGGTCCGACATTGAATATAAAATACTGAACATTTAAAATTTCAACTAAAAAGCCCATACAAAAAGGAGCATTATGCAATCTAAATAACATTACCTATATGGTTTGTAGCAAATTGCAATTCAATCTTGTCCTGTGAAAGCATGAAAGGGCATAACATAATTCCTGCATTATTACTTCCAAGAAGAAGACAAAATCTAAGTCCAGAAATAGCGATGAAAGAATTAGCTATTCATCAGTGAAATTCCTAATATATATCATGAAATGCATGCCCTAAAGGAGAAATGACATCAAAATGGCAGTTAAGGCACCAAACTGTTACTGCATGAGTATAGGCGAGGAGTAGACATAAAGCCAGAAATGGGTGACTATGAAGGAGAGAGTTATGACAATTGTTATTACATGAGAATGTGTAAGGGAAGACCAGACAAATTATATTGAGATGCAAATTTACGAACTGATGCCATTGAGCTGAGATCTAACTCCATAACATCAACTTTGGCAGTTGGTGTTTCCTTAAGTATTGATTCTTTGACTTTCTGACCCGCATCAACATTCCTCACTGCCATAACTACATGAGCACCACGCAGGGCAAGAACACGAGCTGTTTCCGTGCCAATTCCACTTGATGCCCCTAAAATTACAATGTGCGTAAGCACTAGACATGCCAAAAAGAATAGTTTAATTCTAATTATTTCCTAGGAAACATGCTACTACTTCTTGCACCAAAATAACAAACATATATTTGAAGTTGCAGTTCACTAGGTAGTAAAGTGACAGGAAGTATACGAGGAAGAAAATATTGTTACAATGGTGGACCGACTAGAATAAAGGACATCGCTTTGAATGAGGCAAAAGACTGGCAATGAATATTATTTAACTCATCGCAAGCCTGAATTTGCCACCAAAGGTTATATACAAGTAGGACCCTGACTCACAACAATCTTTCTGAATTTTTCATTTGGTTCAACGGCATGCCAATTTTAGGTTTTTTACTATTAATATCCATAATGTTACCTAGTTTCAAGATCGTGTATTTGATGGGCCCCATGAACCTTTGTGAACCATTTAGCAGATGATAAAGCACTTCAAATGGACAAACCTTGGTGGCGGCCTATTATAGATCAATAAATTCCCCAAAAAAGAGGAAGCCGTAGATAATTATGGCAAAACAAAGGAGTGTTCATCAATCAACCACCCATTTGTAGTCGGCAAAACTAAGGAGTGCTCATCACGCCGGTCAAACATAATTCCTCTATTTATCACAATAACATAGTGTGAAGAGTGCATATTTCAGGAAAATCTCAGTGACCCAGATACAGAAATTGATTAAGGAAAAAAGACAAATACATACTAAAAGTCAAACATGATAATTTTTATTTTACCAAAAAACAGGAACCGCATACACAACTACGGCAAAACTAAGGAGTACTCATTAATCAAACAACCATTTGTATCAAGAAAACTAAAGTCCTAGGAGAAATATTCCACAAAGCCCACCCAACCCGTCAAACATAATACATAATCCACCTGTGATTCATCTCTCTTAAATATTTTGCTTGCGTACAACATATTGCAAGACCCAAATAGGAGTTGAAAGCAAAAAAATGAGAAATCAAGAATCAGAGAGAGAGAGAGAGAGAGAGGAGACCTGTGACAATTGCATTGAGACCGGAGACATCAATGCCTAGCGTAACTTCCTCTGCAGTAGAAGAGGAAGAAAACCCAGAAGGCCCTTTTCTGCTAAAAAGCCACATACTTAGTCAGATCGTTCACAAAATCCCAGATGAGAGAAAATTGATGTGAAAAGGCAAGAGAGTTGGGTGTTTTTCAAACGGGGGTGTGCAGGGGAGTAATAGAAACCTGAGAGATTTCTTGGCCAGCGGGAAAAGAGTGCACTGTATAAGACAAATCGACTGGTCCAATTACAATAATTTTTTTGGGGTATATTATAAAAATATTTATTTACTTATCTGATCGTCGTTTTTGGGTTTTGTTGACGGATGGATTTGATCTGCATGTCCGATTTCCCTTATATTCTGATAAATATTCAATAAGTAAATATAATTTGTCACTAACATCATTGTACTGTAGAAATGTGTAACTTTTCTTTTTTTCTTCTTCCTCCTCTTCTTCTTCTTCTACCTTTTTTTTCAATTGAACAATGGCAGTCTTCATAAGCTATACATGAAATATAATATATAGAGTTATATGATTTCTGTGATAAATAAACACCAAAATAATCTCTTTTTGTGATTTTCTCTGTGAAAAGATGTATGTTGTGCCTAATAAAATATCTTTTTTAATTATAAAAAATTCAATATCAACTAATTCATTTAAATTGATATTTTTTTTAAAAGAGGTAATTTATGAATCTATTTTATATGTATCAGTATTGAAATATGTATTCAATTACACGGGAAGAGGGGTTGGGGTTTGAAAATTGGATACCCTTTTCGGCCATGGGCGAGCACAAGTACGAGAGTTAAATATAGATTTAATTTTGGTACAAGAGAACAAACAGTACAACTTATTACACAAAATTTTTTCAAAAAAGAAATCAATAATAAATAATATTTTTTTAATAAATTATCTATATCTTATAATTATATTGATTTCAATTAAATTCGATTCGAATTGAATTAAACAATAAATAATGTAAAAATAGTGATCTCACTCGCTCAAAGCAATTGCACAAAACCCATGAGATTTGTCCAATGCCCCGTGATGAATTCCAATCCAATAATGCCATTTCCATTTTTTTCAAAGTAATAGAATATAATATATAATTATAATTAGTTTAGGATAGAGATTATAAATTTTTAGGCTACAAGCAATGTAGTATTATAATTTTTATATTATATATTAATTTTTTTTGAAAAAAGAAATTCGGGCCAGCTCTTAGGTCTTCTCCCACTCCCCCTTCATTTGCCCGTGGTTCAATCATGGTATCTCCCATGTTTTGTCAAGAAAAAAGGTAGGAAAGACAGGAAAGCTCTCCAATTGAGAATGAAATTCATAAACAAAACAAAGATGTTGTTAGTCCAAGAGAACAAACGCCCACTTAGGAAAAGCTTTATTCTTCTTCTTCTTCTTCAAAAAGAGAAAATATAAATTCAGCAAATACACAATCACTTGGCTAAAAAATCCATGCTGAAATTCCATAACTTTGCCGCCAATTCTGAATCTGCAGCCCAAGAGCTTGGCTTCGCAACATTGCAGGCTGCAAAGTATTCACCACTTACTCCTTTCACTTGCGGATGCATTGCCACATAGCATGGTTGTCGCACCCTATATAATGTCAATGAGATGGAAATAATTCAAAAAAGTAAATTTAATTTTCAGCTCAAGCTAGAAAATACCTGCTCAATAGCATGCGTCATATATTTCAGAAATACAGCCAAAACTGCAATAAGAGAAGAGAATTTTAGTTAAGGGCACTTGCAAGCATTCCACCTAGAAAAATAGAAGTTTGAAATGGAGGTTTACCCTTGACAGGACCGGTGTGGTGGAGAAGATTGGTGGCAATTCCTCCCGGATGGACTGAAATCGCAGTTATATTCACACCTTCTTCCTGCAAGTGTACAAATTTAAATGGCAATAATATTTTGCAAGATGGATTTTGGCATTGCTTTGCAGCTCTCTCTCTCTCTCTCTCCCCCCCCCCCTCCTCCTGCTTTGCTTCATTGGGAGTATAAATTCACATACTAGCATGGTTCATGATAGGTACCTTGAGGCGGCGTGAGAGCTCATTGGCATGTAATATGTTAGGAAGTTTTGATTGTCCATAAGCAAGCATACTGCTTAACTGTAAAATTAACAAAGGAAAAGGAAGTTCTTTACTGCTATATCAGAAGAAAAGGAAGATCTTATATCATATGAAAACCATTAGTTTAGACTATTGTTTACCTTGGTTTATCATTAATCTTATCAAATTGAATTCCTTCACTGTAGGTGAATTTGCGAGCCACCGATAAGAGGTTAACAATCCTCCCTTCTCTTTTGCTTTCAATAGCCATTTTTATCATTTTGTCCAACAAAAGATTTGTCAAAAGAAAATGACCTGCAAAGAAAAGCATAAGAAAAAGATTTTCCTACAGTTGCAGCCTAGGGTTAAGAAAAACTTGGTACTTACCCATATGGTTAGTAGCAAACTGCATTTCAATCTTGTCCTTTGAAAGCATGAAGGGGCAAGCCATAATTCCTGCATTGTTACTTCATTCACAATGGAAAAAAGTTAAAGCATGCATATAACGAGAAAGGTAGTGATAGATTAAAACAAAAGTGGTGTTATATTGATTAAATGAGTTTGACCCCACATAATCCTCTTTAATCCCCCTCTTTGCCTCAAAGCCATTTAATCCCTCACAATCCTTTGATCTCTCTTCAGTTTTTCATCACCATCATCATCAGCAGCATCATCTCTTTCATCACGATTTTCACAGCATGCCGCATGATTCTTTCTCCCTGCGCCGAAACCGCCAAGCCCATGAAGCTTCAAGCTTCGCTCATGGCGCAAGACACAATTTTTCCCGGGATTTGTTCATAACTCATCTTTCTTCGATTTCAAATTTAATTTTTATGTTTCTCAATCCAATCCCCTATCAACTTCCACGCCCATGAAGGCAGCCCTCGAAATCGGTGATAAGTTTTTCTTTTAGACTTAACAATCAATTAGAAAACAAAATTTGAGCAATAAAAATGTAAATGGCTTCCACAATGTGCCCTCATTCAACATTAGGGCCATACCGCCATTTCTGAAACTTTCTAGATATGCCCGTAAAAGATAAACAAACATTGATAAATGGGTAATTATGGTGTACACAGAAATTTCACCCCATTAAATTATTTTGTGAAATTATTTTAATAATTTAAAATTTATTTTTTAAAAAATAAAATAAAATAAAAAATATTAATTTAGGTTTTAATTAGTATTTTAGGATTATTTAGATTAAGTTCAGGTTAGTTATTAAGGTTAAGAATTATTTTATAATTTAATAAATTATTTAATTATAATTTTTATTTTTGATTTTATTTATTATCTAATTGTTGAACATATATCTGATTATTTTATATCTTTATTATAAAATATGAGTACTTTGTTATTTTAATAAATAATTAATATTTATCCAAAATTTTTATATTTTTTATATTTTTCTTTTAAATATTTTTATAAAATATCATTTCAATACCCATTTTTGTTTCATCGTTTTGCGGGCGTGAGAGACTGAGAGAATTATGCAAAATCAAATGTGAAGTCACTGAAATTAAAAGTGAAAATTTGATAATTCATGAAAGAGACATTGAATTCTGTGATTTATCCAACATTGATTTGGCCAAAAAAAATTGACCCCCTCTCTCTCTCTCTCTCTCTCTCTCTCTCTATGGGCTTTGGTTAGTTGGGAGTTGTTTCTTTGCCGTGTGTTTGCTTGCAGAGAGAAGAATCAGAAATTAAGACTTCACTGCCGCTGAGGGAAAAAAGTGATAATATACGTCAACTGCCAATACAATAATGACACCTTCACTACCAAAACCAATCTCTTTTATGTAATTACCCCTTCATATCAGTCGATTCAACCTGACAACAACCTGTCTATACTACAGGATAAGCTTTTCAAAATAATGCTTTGTTGAATTCTACGGCAGCCACTTTTATTTTATAGTCAGCAACATCCTTTTGAATGTCAAAGCATATCTCCCAAGCATGCCATCACTTAAACGTTAGGCTAAACAGTTCCCACTTTAACAGTACATGCTCCCACAAAATTACTTGGAAGGCCCCAAAGGCAGCCATTTTTGCACCTTAGCTTTAGTGTTCAACCCCCGTCATTGGCATCTCATTTAAGTGTAAAGTTGCCTAGTCCTTGAACTTAAGTCACATTAAACAACCTCTCTTATGAATGAGCAGGTTCACGACCATCTCGGATCGAAACTCCAGATGAGATTGTGTTTCCAAATCTTGAAATGGCCCCCTGCACACCCTCTCCCCTCCCTTGAGCCTCGCCCTATAAGATTAACTATACAAGTACCAAGTATCAACTTAACCTTCAACATCCTCTCAGAAACCATGTAAGAATCAGTTGCTGGAAATTTCCCCTTTTGTGTATAACATTGAGCAGGTGATTTCTTGGGGGAGCGGAAAGAGCGAAAAACACTGATTTAACATTGACATGACCCGTCCAAAAAGTACATTAAAATGTGGTGCAGTGCAGTTTCTCCCTTACGTGATCTATTTTTTTATTACTAATTATACAATTGAGGTTTTATGAAATTGGTTAACCTATTTAGAATATTGAAGAAGACATTGAGTTGACGATTTATTGGGGAAGCGGAAATAGCGGAAAACACGAGTTTAACGTAGTCGGATCCGTCCAAAAAAATATTAAAATATCCTACAGTGCAGTTTTCCTTGCGTAATCTATTTTTTTTATCGAAAAAAACTTTAATTAATTAATAATTAGAATCACAATCAGGTTTTATCAAATTTGTCAACTTGTATAGAATATTGAAGAAAACGTTGGGCAGGTGATTTCTTGGGAAAGGGGAAGAGCGGAACACCGATTTACCATTAGAATCAGGTTGAGATTTTATCAAATGGGTCGATTTGTTTAGAACATTGTAAAGGACGTTGAGCAGGTGATTTCTCGGGAAAGCAGAAAGAGCGAAGAACACCAATTTAACATTAACATAATCTTCCCAAAAAATACATTAAAATATCCTACAGTGGAGTTTATCCCTTACGTCATCTATTTTTTGTTTTTTTGTTTTTTGAAAAAAACTATAATTAATTAATCATTAGAACCAGATTGAGCTTTTATCAAATAGGTCAACTTGTGTAGAATTAGAATATTGAAGAATTGAGCAGGTGATTTCTTGGGGAGGCGGAAAGAGGGAAAAACACCAACTTAACATTGACCCGATCTGCCCAAAAAATACATTAAAATGTCCTGCAGTTCAGTTTTACCCTAATTTTACCCTAATGACTCCTTTTTTTTTTAATGGAAAAACCTATCGAATTGAAAATAGCAAGTTTGACCATATTTACCCCATTCATTCAAGTTCATAAAGTTCAACAAAATTGAGTTTTTAGTATTAAAATCCAGATGATGAAGACAAGAATTGACAGATTCTCTTTCTTAGTTTCTTTTCTCCATGGTCCAAAATGTGTTGTTCAATTGTACATGTTAGTGAATTGATCATAGATTATGCCAATGATCAAACCCTCTGTCCAGTTGAGAAACATTGAGAAACATGGACCTAAGTTTGAGATTTTAAATTTATAGTGTGAAAAGTTATTTGTTGATTTACTTACTAAATAATAAATCCGTTAATTACTAAGAATTTGTCTAATTTTGTCTTCATTTTAAATATTTTTTAAAATATATAATTTGTTAATGACCGTACATCATATTTAATTTACAGAATTAAAAAATCGACTCATTTCTAAAAAATAAAAAAAATTTAAACCTGCTTTTTGAAGAGACATGAAAGATGAAAACACTGAATTTTTTTTTTTTTTTTTTTTTTTTTTTTTAACTTTGCCCTTATATATGTAAATATTATCTTCACTAGTATGTATTGTTTTGTTCCTTGATCCTGCATCCTAAACCAAAGCACTAACCATCATTGAAGATTTGATCATGGTGACAGGTCAACCAATAGACTATACCCTTTTAAAAAGTTCTCATCATATAGCTGAAGTGTCAAGGCAAAGGGGATCACTCTTTCAAAGCAAACAATTGCTCGATAGCCTAATCCAATAATGTCATTGCCATTTTCTTCATCTTTACTTTTTGACTTGGATTATATCCATCCATGCCAATTCGGATGTTTTGTCACCAAAGTACCCCACATTAACTTTGGGGACTAGTAATTAAAGGTCATAGCCTTTACATTTTTGTCAAAAGATAAGACAAATGCAAGTCTCACTACTAGCAAAAATACTCATTTATTTTGGATCTCAATTTAGCAGTTTCACTTACATAACAGCATAAACAGTATTTTTATCCAAAAAAGGATCAAGGATCTCATGTCTATCAAAAGTTTCAGGACATAGGTAACTATGAAAGGAAAAAAAAAAAGTGTCACCCGCAGAATTAACCGGTCAACTCCATGCTGAAATCCCATAGTTTCTTTGCCAATTCTGCATCATTTGCCATAGCGCTCAGCTCTGCAATATTACAATCCGAAAAGTATTCACCACTCGTACCTTTAACTTGCGGATTCAGTGCCACATAGCATGTTGTTGCTGCTCCCTAGGTTCATGTTACATGAAGTGCTTACTTTGAAGGAACAAAAAGGATTGCCATCAAAGCGATATAGAAGTCATTTTAGAAGACCATGCTTACAGGAACAACTTGAACACGTGGGAAAATCAAAATTACCTGTGGGATACTTTTGAACACGAATTTCCCAACTGTATTAGCCATGACTGCACAACAACAGCAACAAAGAAATAAGAGCACTCACAATATAACAACTCTTTCCTCAAACATATGCAAAAACAAATGCTTACTACTATTTTGTAGGTAATTCAATGTTTGGCAACACAATTTTATTAGACAAATTATCAGGTATGCCTTTGCCTTGCATGTTGCACTCCACTCCTATAAACTAGCAAACTTCAAGCCACCTAACCTCCAATATCTTCGTGCTTTATTTTTTATCTTTTAGTAGTCTTAGGAGATCCTTGCATCGAGATGAGAATGAGGGTCATTTCAAACATGAACAGTGTTTCTCTTACAGCAATCTGTAGGAAATGAAAATGTAACTGAACCAGTATATTTTCTTTCCAATATCAAAGAACCAAAAACTTGAGGAGCATCCCTTCTGAGCAGCTATGAACATGGAAATTATATCATCTTAAAACTCTTTGGAAACAATATGAGCCAGGAATTTTACCAGCAAGGAAGCTGCTGTAACGCGTCAGGTAGGTCGCAATAGCTCCAGGGTGAAGAGCATTTGCAGTTATTTCCACCCCTTCTTCCTGTAAAAGTAAGGAACATCAAATGGCAAATTGGATTGCAATAACATTGCAAGGTCCAGCAATAGAAACACAATAAAAGGGGGCAGGTCATAGATTGGACCACATGATTGAAGGAGTTTCAATGTCCAGCTATTACTGCTATAGTTCAGCATACAGTGAACTCCTCAAGTTGAAATACCACCAAACAAACAATTACATATAAAAGCCCCCTCTTTCCTATCATACATGGCAAAGTTATTTGGATCTGCTATTTCTAGATATCCTTTCATTCTCTACTATCATTTTCATTACATAACTAAAAGTAATAACCATTGTAATGAATAGAATTTTGCATTAGCATAAATTATAGAGGTCTTTGGTCAAACAAGCATAGACTGTTTGAAAGCAGTGCAGATGTAGGCAAAAGCCATGTGGACTTGAAAGCGAACATTTATATTTCTTCCATCTATAATGTTTATTGCATCAAAGTTGATCCTCATGTTAGGAAAATGCTAATATGTTTATTACCCCTGAGTTGTTATTCTTCTGATGGTTAATCAAGTAATTTAAAACTAAACTTGGTACCCACTGCCACCTGATTTTGATGCTTGCAGATGAAACACCAACAAATAGAAAATAAGGATATTTACTAGCACCATACTTTGTTTATGCACAAGAGCTATTCCAAAAACCACTCTGGTTCAACTAGGATGCTCAATTATAGATGGTGGCATGAGAAGATTTACAAAGTAGCGCCACTGTGAGAAGAGAGACATGTTCATCAGTTATAGAGGTTGGTATGAGATAAAATTGACGAAGTAGTGCTGCCAACAGAAGAGAGAAATATTAAATACCTTGAGACGTCGTGTAAGTTCTTTGGCATGCAATATATTAGATAGTTTTGACTGTCCATAAGCAAAGAGCCTGTTGTAACTGTCATTGTGAAACGATAACAGCATTAAAAGATTATTGAAACCATATGGAAAGAAAGCAAGTATACAAGATTAACCAGCAATTACAGAACATTGTCAAGTTGTTGAATTAGTCTCACCTAGATTCATCATTAATCTTGTCAAACCGGACCCCTTCTCTATAGCAGAACCGATGGCCCATTGACGAGAGGTTTACTATCTTACCTTCTTTCTTGCTTTCAAGTGCTGTCTTCTTCATGGTATCTAACAACAGATTTGTCAAGAGAAAATGACCTGCAAGACAAAAAGGCATTTACACCATATAAGCACATTCAGAACAAACAGGACTATAAATATGAACAAAACATAGCTCCAAGGAGAACTAATTCCTGGCATCATAGACACCCCATTGAAAGAGGCAGAAAAAGAAGAAAGAGAAGGCTGTTAACCACCTCCATGAAAGGGAATTTTGTAATTTAAAGAGAAGTGTGATATTTATTTTGGATCTTTTAGATCAAGACCACTTAAAGAACCATCTACAACAGAACAGAAGAACATTGGATAGAAATCCTTTTTAGTGTAACTTAGTCCTGGTTGATCAATTTGCTAGAAGTGTTATTGTGAGCAATATAACAGACAACACAACAAAGACTAGCCTCTCAAGCTCACGATTTTTGACATAATTTGCAGGAACTCTGTGCCCAAGCCTTCAAAAGTGGGAAATAACTAATAGATTATTTGGGGGGTCAAAGAACTGGTTCATACCATTAACAGGTTAGGTCTGACATTGAATATAAAATACTTAACATTTAAAAATTCAACTAAAAAGCCCATACAAAAGGAAGCATTATGCAATCTAAATAACATTACCTATATGGTTTGTAGCAAATTGCAATTCAATCTTGTCCTGTGAAAGCATGAAAGGGCATGTCATAATTCCTGCATTATTACTTCCAAGAAGAAGACAATCTAAGTCCAGAAATAGCGATGAAAGAATTAGCTATTCATCATTGAAATTCCCAAGATATATCATGTAATGCATGCCCTAAAGGAGAAATGGCATCAAAATGGCAGTGAAGGCACCAAACTGTTACTGCATGAGTATAGGTGAGAAGTACACATAAAGCCAGAAATGGATGACAATGAAGGAGAGAGTTATGACAATTGTTATTACATGAGAATGTGTAAGGGAAGACCAGACGAATTATATTGAGATGCAAATTTACGAACTGATGCCATTGAGCTGAGATCTAACTCCATAACATCAACTTTGGCAGTTGGTGTTTCCTTAAGTATTGATTCTTTGACTTTCTGACCCACATCAACATTCCTCACTGCCATAACTACATGAGCACCACGCAGGGCAAGAACACGAGCTGTTTCCGTGCCAATTCCACTTGATGCCCCTAAAATTACAATGTGTGTAAGCACTAGACATGCCAAAAAGAATAGTTTAATTCCAATTATTCCCTGGGAAACATGCTGGTACTTCTTGCACCAAAATAACAAACATATATTTGATGTTGCAGTTCACTACATGGTAAAGTGACAGGGAGTATACGAGGAAGAAAATAAAGATATTGTTACAATGGTGGACCGACTAGAATAAAGGACATTGCTTTGAATTAGGCAAAAGACTGGTAATGAACATTATATAACTCATCGCAAGCCTGAATTTTCCACCAAAGTTTATATACAAGTAAGACCCTGACTCACAACAATCTTTCTGAATTTTTCTTTTGGTTCAACGACATGCCAATTTTAGGTTTTTTACTATTAATACCCATAATGTTACCTAGTTTCAAGAACGTGCATTCGATGGGCGCCATGAACCTTGTGAACCATTTAGCACATGATAAAGCACTTCAAATAAACAAACCTTGGTGGCCACCTATTATAGATCAAAAAATTCCCCAAAAAAGAGGAAGCCGTAGATAATTATGGCAAAACTAAGGAGTGTTCATCAATCAACCACCCATTTGTAGTGGGCAAAACTAAGGAGTGCTCATCACGCCGGTCAAACATAATTCCTCTATTTATCACAATAACATAGTGTGAAGAGTGATCACACGCATATTTCAGGAAAATCTCAGTGACCCAGATGCAGAAATTGATTAAGGAAAAAAGACAAATACATACTAAAAGTCAAACATGATAATTTTTATTTTTCCAAAAAACAGGAACCGCATACACAACTACGGCAAAACTAAGGAATACTCATTAATTAAACACATTTGTATTAAGAAAACTAAAGCCCTAGGAGAAATATTCCACAAAGCCCACCCAACCCGTCAGACATAACTCCTCTAAACATAGCGTAGAGAGTGATCAGCCGCAATTTCAGAAAAATCACCCTACCCAGATACATAAATCGATTAAAACTTATAAAAAAAAGACAGAATTTATACTAAACGTCAAACATAATACATAATCTACCAGTGATTCATCTCTCTTAAACATTTTGCTTGCGTACAACATATTGCACGACCCAAATAGGAGTTGAAAGCAACAAATTGAGAAATCAAGAATCAGAGAGAGAGAGAGAGAGAGAGAGAGAGAGAGAGAGGAGACCTGTGACAATCGCAGTGAGACCGGAGGCATCAATGCCTCGAGTAACTTCCTCTGCAGTAGAAGAGGAAGAAAACCCAGAAGGCCCTTTTCCGCTAAAAGGCCACATACTTTGTAAGATCGTTCACAAAATCCCAGATGAGAGAAAATTGATGTGAAAAAGCAAGAAAGTCGGGTGTTTTTCAAGCGGGGGTGCGCAGGGGAGTGATAGAAACCTGAGAGATTTCTTGGCCGGTGGGAAAAGAGTTCACAACATAAGACAAATCAACAGGTCCGATCACAATAATTTTTTGGGGGTATATTATAATAATATTTATTTACTTATCTGCTCGTCGTTTTAGGGTTTTGTTGACGGATGGATTTGATCGGCATATCAAATTTCCCCAATATTCTGATAAATATTCATTAAGTAAATATAATTTGTCACTAACGTCATTGTACTGTAGAAATGTGTAACTCTTCTTCTTCTTCTTCTTCAATTGAATAGCGGTCTTCATAAGCTATACATGAAATATACTGTATAGACTTATATGATTTCTGTGATAAATAAACAACAAAATAATCTCTTTTTGTGATTTTCTCAGTGAAATAATCTCTTTTTGTGATTTTCTCTGTGAAAAGATGTATGTTGTGCCTAATAAAATATATTTTTTAATTATAAAAAATTCAATATCAACTAATTTATTTAAATTGGTAATTTTTTTTTAAAAAAGTAATTTATGAGTCTATTTTACATGTATCCGCATTGAAATATGTATTTAATTACACGGGAAAAGGGAATGGGAATTGAAAATTGGATACCCTTTTCGGTTATGGGCGAGCACATGTTTGGGAGTTAAATATAAATTTAATTTTGGTACAAGAGAACAAACAGTACAACTCATTATACAAATTTTTTCAAAAAAGAAATAGATAATAAATAATATTTTCTAATAAATTATCGACAATATTGATTCTGATTAAATTCTTAAATTAAATAATAAATAATATAAAAATAGTGATCGAAGCAAATACACAAAACCCATGAGCTTTGTCCAATGCCCCATGATGAATTCCAATCCAATAATGCCATTTCCATTTTTTTTTCAAAGTAATAGAATATAATATTTAATTATAATTAATTTAGGATAGAGATTATAATTTTAGGCTACAAGCAATGTACTATGTAGTATTATAATTTGAATTTTTTTGAAAAAAGAAATTCAGGGCCAGCCCTTAGGTCTTCTCCCACTTCCCCTTCATTTGCCCGTGGTTCAATCATGTTATCTCCCATGTTTTGTCAAGAGAAAAAGTAGGAAAGACAGGAAAGCTCTCCAATTGAGAATGAAATTCATAAACAAAACAAGATGTTGTTAGTCCAAGAGAACAAACGCCCACTCAGGAAAAGGTTTCTTCTTCTTCTTCTCCTTCTTCTTCTTCTTCTTCAAAAAGAGAAAATAGAAATTCAGCAAATACACAATCACTAGTATGTATTGTTTTGTTCCTAGATCCTGCATCCTAAACCAAAGCACTAACCATCATTGAAGATTTGATCATGGTGACAGGTCAACCAATACACTATACCCTTTTAAAAAGTTCTCATCATATAGCTGAAGTGTCAAGGCAAAAGCGATCACTCTTTCAAAGCAAACAATTGATCGATAGCCTAATCCCATAATGTCATTGCCATTTTCTTCATCTTTACTTTTTGACTTGGATTATATCCATCCATGCCAATTCGGATGTTTTGTCACCAAAGTACCCCACATTAACTTTGGGGACTAGTAATTAAAGGTCATAGCCTTTACCTTTTTGTCAAAAGATAAGACAAATGCAAGTCTCACTACTAGCAAAAATACTCATTTATTTTGGATCTCAATTTAGCAGTTTCACTTACATAACAGCATAAACAGTATTTTTATCCAAAAAAGGATCAAGGATCTCATGTCTATCAAAAGTTTCAGGACATAGGTAACTTTGAAAGGAAAAAAAAAAGTGTCACCCACAGAATTAACGGGTCAACTCCATGCTGAAATCCCATAGTTTCTTTGCCAATTCTGCATCATTCGCCATTGCGCTCGGCTTTGCAATATTACTATCTGAAAAGTATTCACCACTCGTACCTTTAACTTGCGGATTCAGTGCCACATAGCATGTTGTTGCTGCTCCCTAGGTTCATGTTACATGAAGTGCTTAGTTTGAAGGAACAAAACGGATTGCCACCAAAGCGATATAGAAGTCAATTTAGAAAACCATACTTACAGGAACAACTTGAACATGTGGGAAAATCAAAATTACCTGTGGGATACTTTTGAGCATGAATTTCCCAACTGTATTAGCCATGACTACACAACAACAGCAACAAAGAAATAAAAGCACTCACAATATAACAACTCTTTCCTCAAACATATGCAAAAACAAATGCTTCCTACTATTTTGTAGGTAATTCAATGTTTGGCAATACAATTTTATTAGAAAACTTATCAGGTATGCCTTAATATTCATCTCTTCAATTTGCCTTGGATGTTGCACTCCACTCCTATAAACTAGCAAACTTCAAGCCACCTAACCTCCAATATCTTTGTGCTTTATTTTTTATCTTTTAGTAGCCTTAGGAGATCCTTGCATCGAGATGAGACTGAGGGTCATTTCAAACATGAACAGTGTTTCTATCACAGCAATCTGTAGGAAATACTTGTTTCAATGAAAAAGTAACTGAACCAGTATGTTTTCTTTCCAATATCAAAGATCCAAAAACTTGAGGAGCATCCCTTCTGACCAGCTATGAACACGGAAATTATATCATTTTAAAACTCTTTGGAAACAATATGAGCCAGGAATTTTACCAGCAAGGAAGCTGCTGTAACGTGTCAGGTTGGTCGCGATAGCTCCAGGGTGAAGAGCATTTGCAGTTATTTCCACCCCTTCTTCCTGTCAAAGTAAGGAACATCAAATGCCAAATTGGATTGCAATAACATTGCAAGGTCCAGCAATAGAAACACAATAAAAGGGGCAGGTCATAGATTGGACCACATCATTGAAGGAGTTTCAATGTCCAGCCATTTCTGCTATAGTTCAGCATCCAGTGAACTCCTCAAGTTGAAATACCACCAAACAAACAATTACATATAAAAGCCTCCTCTTTCATATCATACGTGGCAAAGTTATTTTGATCTGCTATTTCTAGATATTCTTTCATTCTCTACTATCATTTTTCATTACATAACTAATTTTACCCAACTTACATGGTTAGTTACATATAAAGATTAATTTCTAATCGGAAAAGGGTTAAAACTGATCAAATTCAAGACTTGCATAAAGTGATAAGCATTGTAATGAATAGAATTTTGCATTAGCATAAATTATAGAGGTCTTTGGTCGAACAAGCATAGACTGTTTGAAAGCAGTGGAGATGTAGGCAAAAGCCATGTGGACTTGAAAGCGAACATTTATATTTCTTCCATCTATAATGCTTATTGCATCAAAGTTGATCCTATTTCATGTTAGGAAAATGCTAATATGTTTAGTACTCCTGAGTTGTTATTCTTCTGATGGTTAACCAATTAATTTAAAACTAAACTTGGTACCCACTGCCACCTGATTTTGATGCTTGCAGATGGAACACCAACAAATAGAAAATTAGGATATTTACTAGCATCATAGATTGTTTATGCAGAAGAGCAATACCAAAAACCACTCTGGTTCAACTAGGATGCTCAATCATAGATGTTGGTATGAGAAGATTTACAAAGTAGCGCCACTGAGAGAAGAGAGACATATTCATCAATTATAGAGGTTGGTATGAAATAAAATTTACGAAGTAGTGCTGCTGACAGAAGAGAGACATATTAAATACCTTGAGACGTCGTGTAAGTTCTTTGGCATGCAATATATTAGATAGTTTTGACTGTCCATAAGCAAAAAGACTTTTGTAACTGTAATTGCGAAATGAAAACAGCGTTAAAAGATTATTGAAACCATACGGAAAGAAAGCAATTATACAAGATTAACCAGTAATCACAGAACATTGTCAAGTTGTTGAAGTAGTCTCACCTAGACTCATCATTAATCTTGTCAAACCGGACCCCTTCTCTGTAGCAAAACCGGTGGCCCACTGATGAGAGGTTTACTATCCTACCTTCTTTCTTGCTTTCAAGTGCTGTCTTCTTCATGGTATCTAACAACAGATTTGTCAAGAGAAAATGACCTGCATGACAAAAAGGCATTCACACCATATAAGCACATTCAGAACAAGCAGGACTATGAATATGAACAAAACGTAGCACCGAGGAGAACTAATTCCTGGCATTATAGACGGCCCCATTGAAAGAGGCAGAAAAAGAAGAAAGAGAAGGCTGTAAACGACCTCCATGAAAGGGAATTTTGATCGTAAAGAGAAGTCTAATATTTATTTTGGATCTTTTAGATCAAGACCACTTAAAGAACCATCTACAACAGAACAGAAGAATAATGGATAGAAATCCTTTTTAGTGTAACTTAGTCCTGGTTGATCAATTTGCTAGAAGTGTTATTGTGAGGAATATAACAGACAATACAACAAAGACTATCCTCTCAAGCTCACGATTTTTGACATAATTTGGAGGAACTCTGTGCCCAAGCCTTCAAAAGTGGGAAATAACTAATAGATTATTTGGGGGGGTCAAAGAACTGGTTCATACCATTAACAGGTTAGGTCCAACATTGAATATAAAATACTTAATATTTAAAATTTCAACTAAAAAGCCCATACAAAAAGGAGCATTATGCAATCTAAATAACATTACCTATATGGTTTGTAGCAAATTGCAATTCAATCTTGTCCTGTGAAAGCATGAAAGGGCATAACATAATTCCTGCATTATTACTTCCAAGAAGAAGACAAAATCTAAGTCCAGAAATAGCGATGAAACAAGTAGCTATTCATCAGTGAAATTCCTAATATATATCATGAAATGCATGCCCTAAAGGAGAAATGGCATCAAAATGGCAGTTAAGGCACCAAACTGTTACTGCATGAGTATAGGCGAGGAGTAGACATAAAGCCAGAAATGGGTGACTATGAAGGAGAGAGTTATAACAATTGTTATTACATGAGAATGTGTAAGGGAAGACCAGACGAATTATATTCAGATGCAAATTTACGAACTGATGCCATTGAGCTGAGATCTAACTCCATAACATCAACTTTGGCAGTTGGTGTTTCCTTAAGTATTGATTCTTTGACTTTCTGACCCGCATCAACATTCCTCACCGCCATAACTACATGAGCACCACGCAGGGCAAGAACACGAGCGGTTTCCGTGCCAATTCCACTTGATGCCCCTAAAATTACAATGTGTGTAAGCACTAGACATGCCAAAAAGAATAGTTTAATTCTAATTATTCCCTAGGAGACATGCTGCTACTTCTTGCACCAAAATAACAAACATATTTTGAAGTTGCAGTTCACTACGTAGTAAAGTGACAGGAAGTATACGAGGAAGAAAATATTGTTACAATGGTGGACCGACTAGAATAAAGGACATCGCTTTGAATGAGGCAAAAGACTGGCAATGAATATTATATAACTCATCGCAAGCCTGAATTTGCCACCAAAGTTTATATACAAGTAAGACCCTGACTCACAACAATCTTTCTGAATTTTTCTTTTGGTTCAACGGCATGCCAATTTTAGGTTTTTTACTATTAATACCCATAATGTTACCTAGTTTCAAGAACGTGTATTTGATGGGCCCCATGAACCTTGTGAACCATTTAGCAGATGATAAAGCACTTCAAATGAACGAACCTTGGTGGCCACCTATTATAGATCAATAAATTCCCCAAAAAAGAGGAAGCCGTAGATAATTATGGCAAAACAAAGGAGTGTTCATCAATCAACCACCCATTTGTAGTCGGCAAAACTAAGGAGTGCTCATCACGCCGGTCAAACATAATTCCTCGATTTGTCACAATAACATAGTGTGAAGAGTGATCAGACGCATATTTCAGGAAAATCACAGTGACCCAGATACAGAAATTGATTAAGGAAAAAAGACAAATACATACTAAAAGTCAAACATGATAATTTTTATTTTACCAAAAAACAGGAACCGCATACACAACTACGGCAAAACTAAGGAGTACTCATTAATCAAACACCCATTTGTATCAAGAAAACTAAAGTCCTAGGAGAAATATTCCACGAAGCCCACCCAACCCGTCAAACATAACTCCTCTAAACTTAGCGTAGAGAGTGATCAGACGCATATTTCAGAAAAATCACCCTACCCAGATACATAAATCGATTAAAACTTCTTTTTTTTTTTTAAAAAAAAAAGACAGGATTTATACTAAACGTCAAACATAATACATAATACATAATCCACCTGTGATTCATCTCTCTTAAATATTTTGCGTGCGTACAACATATTGCAAGACCCAAATAGGAGTTGAAAGCAAAAAATTGAGAAATCAAGAATCAGAGAGAGAGAGAGAGAGGGGCGGGGAGACCTGTGACAATTGCATTAAGACCGGACGCATCAATGCCTAGCGTAACTTCCTCTGCAGTAGAAGAGGAAGAAAACCCAGAAGGCCCTTTTCTGCTAAAAAGCCACATACTTGGTCAGATCGTTCACGAAATCCCAGATGAGAGAAAATTGATGTGAAAGGGCAAGAGAGTTGGGAGTCTTTCAAACGGGGGTGTGCAGGGGAGTAATAGAAACCTGAGAGATTTCTTGGCCAGCAGGAAAAGAGTGCACAATATAAGACAAATCGACAGGTCCAATTACAATAATTTTTTTGGGGTACATTATAATAATATTTATTTACTCATCTGATCGTCGTTGTAGGGTTATGTTGACGGATGGATTTGATCTGCCTGTCCAATTTCCCTTATATTCTGATAAATATTCAATAAGTAAATATAATTTGTCTCTAACATCATTGTACTGTAGAAATGTGTAACTTTTCTTTTTTTCTTCTTCCGCTTCTTCTTCTTCTTCTACCTTTTTTTCAATTGAACAATGGCGGTCTTCATAAGCTATACATGAAATATAATATATAGACTTATATGATTTCTGTGATAAATAAACACCAAAATAATCTCTTTTTGTGATTTTCTCTGTGAAAAGATGTATGTTGTGCCTAATAAAATATCTTTTTTAATTATAAAAAATTCAATATCAACTAATTTATTTAAATTGGTATTTTTTTTTTTTAAAAAAAAGTAATTTGTGAGTCTATTTTACATGTATCCGTATTGAAATATGCATTCAATTACACGGGAAGAGGGGTTGGGGATTGAAAATTGGATACCCTTTTCGGCCATGCGCGAGCACATGTTTAAGAGTTAAATATAGATTTACTTTTGGTAAAAGAAGACAAACAGTACAACTCGTTACACAAATTTTTTTCAAAAAAGAAATAGATGATAAATAATATTTTTTTAATAAATTATCGTGATAATTATATTAATTCTGATTAATTTCGATTTTAGTTGAATTAAATAATAAATAATGTAAAAGTAGTGATCTCACTTGGAAGCAAATGCACAAAACCCATAAGATTTGTCCAATGCACCATGATGAATTCCAATCCAATAATGCCATTTCCATTTTTTTTCAAAGTAATAGAACATAATATTTAATTATAATTAATTTAGGATAGAGATTATAAATTTTTAGGGCTACAAACAATGTAGTATTATAATTTTTATATTGTATATGAATTTTTTTGAAAAAAGAAATTCAGGGCCAGCTCTTAGGTCTTCTCCCACTCCCCCTTCATTTGCCCGTGGTTCAATCATGGTATCTCCCATGTTTCGTCAAGAAAAAAGGTAAGAAAGACAGGAAAGCTCTCCAATTGAGAATGAAATTCATAAACAAAACAAGATGTTGTTAGTCCAAGAGAACAAACTCTCACTCAGGAAAAGGTTTATTCATCTTCTTCTTCAAAAAGAGAAAATATAAATTCAGCAAATACACAATCACTTGGTTAAAAAATCCATGCTGAAATTCCATATCTTAGCCGCCAATTCTGAATCTGCAGCCCAAGAGCTTTTCGCAACGTTGCAGGCTGCAAAGTATTCACCACTTACTCCTTTCACTTGCGGATGCATTGCCACATAGCATGTAGTTGCCACACCCTATATAATGTCAATGAGATGGAAATAATTCAAAAAAGTAAATTTAATTTTCATCTCAAGCTAGAAAATACCTGTTCAATAGTATGCGTCATATATTTCAGAAATACAGCCAAAACTTCATTAAGAGAAGAGAATTTTAGTTAAGGGCACTTGCAAGCATTCCACCTAGAAAAATAGAAGTTTGAAATGGAGGTTTACCCTTGACAGGACCGGTGTGGTGGAGAAGATTGGTGGCAATTCCTCCCGGATGGACTGAAATCGCAGTTATATTCACACCTTCTTCCTGCAAGTGTACACATTTAAATGGCAATAACATTTTGCAAGATGGATTTTGGCATTGCTTTGCAGCTCTCTCTCTCTCTCTCTCTCCCCCCCTCCTCCTGCTTTGCTTCATTGGGATTATAAATTCACATGCTAGCATGGTTCATGTTAGGTACCTTGAGGCGGCATGAGAGCTCGTTGGCATGCAATATGTTAGGAAGTTTTGATTGTCCATAAGCAAACATACTGCATAACTGTAAAATTAATTAACAAAGGAAAAGGAAGTTCTTTACTGCTATATCAGAAGAAAAGGGGGATCTTATCTCATATGAAAACCATTAGTTTAGATTATTGTTTACCTTGATTTATCATTAATCTTATCAAATTGAATTCCTTCACTGTAGGTGAATTTGCGAGCCACCGACCTCCCTTCTCTTTTGCTTTCAATAGCCATTTTTATCATTTTGTCCAACAAAAGATTTGTCAAAAGAAAATGACCTGCAAAGAAAAAGCATAAGAAAAAGATTTTCCTACAGTTGCAGCACAGGGTTAAGAAAAACTTAGTACTTACCCATATGGTTAGTAGCAAACTGCATTTCAATCTTGTCCTTTGAAAGCATGAAGGGGCAAGCCATAATTCCTGCATTGTTACTTCATTCACAATGGAAAAAAGTTAAAGCATGCATATAACGAGAAAGGTAGTGATAGATTAAAACAAAAGTGGTGTTATATTGATTAAATGAGTTTGACCCCACATAATCCTCTTTAATCCCCCTCTTTGCCTCAAAGCCATTTAATCCCTCACAATCCTTTGATCTCTCTTCAGTTTTTCATCACCATCATCATCAGCAGCATCATCTCTTTCATCACGATTTTCACAGCATGCCGCATGATTCTTTCTCCCTGCGCCGAAACCGCCAAGCCCATGAAGCTTCAAGCTTCGCTCATGGCGCAAGACACAATTTTTCCCGGGATTTGTTCATAACTCATCTTTCTTCGATTTCAAATTTAATTTTTATGTTTCTCAATCCAATCCCCTATCAACTTCCACGCCCATGAAGGCAGCCCTCGAAATCGGTGATAAGTTTTTCTTTTAGACTTAACAATCAATTAGAAAACAAAATTTGAGCAATAAAAATGTAAATGGCTTCCACAATGTGCCCTCATTCAACATTAGGGCCATACCGCCATTTCTGAAACTTTCTAGATATGCCCGTAAAAGATAAACAAATATTGATAAATGGGTAATTATGGTGTACACAGAAATTTCACCCCATTAAATTATTTTGTGAAATTATTTTAATAATTTAAAATTTATTTTTTAAAAAATAAAATAAAATAAAAAATATTAATTTAGGTTTTAATTAGTATTTTAGGATTATTTAGATTAAGTTCAGGTTAGTTATTAAGGTTAAGAATTATTTTATAATTTAATAAATTATTTAATTATAATTTTTATTTTTGATTTTATTTATTATCTAATTGTTGAACATATATCTGATTATTTTATATCTTTATTATAAAATATGAGTACTTTGTTATTTTAATAAATAATTAATATTTATCCAAAATTTTTATATTTTTTATATTTTTCTTTTAAATATTTTTATAAAATATCATTTCAATACCCATTTTTGTTTCATCGTTTTGAGGGCGTGAGAGACTGAGAGAATTATGCAAAATCAAATGTGAAGTCACTGAAATTAAAAGTGAAAATTTGATAATTCATGAAAGAGACATTGAATTCTGTGATTTATCCAACATTGATTTGGCCAAAAAAAATTGACCCCCTCTCTCTCTCTCTCTCTCTCTCTCTCTCTATGGGCTTTGGTTAGTTGGGAGTTGTTTCTTTGCCGTGTGTTTGCTTGCAGAGAGAAGAATCAGAAATTAAGACTTCACTGCCGCTGAGGGAAAAAAGTGATAATATACGTCAAACTGCCAATACAATAATGACACCTTCACTACCAAAACCAATCTCTTTTATGTAATTACCCCTTCATATCAGTCGATTCAACCTGACAACAACCTGTCTATACTACAGGATAAGCTTTTCAAAATAATGCTTTGTTGAATTCTACGGCAGCCACTTTTATTTTATAGTCAGCAACATCCTTTTGAATGTCAAAGCATATCTCCCAAGCATGCCATCACTTAAACGTTAGGCTAAACAGTTCCCACTTTAACAGTACATGCTCCCACAAAATTACTTGGAAGGCCCCAAAGGCAGCCATTTTTGCACCTTAGCTTTAGTGTTCAACCCCCGTCATTGGCATCTCATTTAAGTGTAAAGTTGCCTAGTCCTTGAATTTAAGTCACATTAAACAACCTCTCTTATGAATGAGCAGGTTCACGACCATCTCGGATCGAAACTCCAGATGAGATTGTGTTTCCAAATCTTGAAATGGCCTCCTGCACACCCTCTCCCCTCCCTTGAGCCTCGCCCTATAAGATAACTATACAAGTACCAAGTGTCAACTTAACCTTCAACATCCTCTCAGAAACCATGTAAGAATCAGTTGCTGGAAATTTCCCCTTTGTGTATAACTTTTCATACCCCTGGATATTTTATATTATATATCAACTAAAGAAAATTTTCACATATATCATATTATTAACCATTCAAATTTATTTATGGAGGAAGAAAAAAAAAAGGAAGAAAAAACCATTAAGAGTTGTATTTTAGGAATTGGTCAGACCAAAATAGTCTTGCATAATGAAATCAACAAACAAACAAACAAAGCACAAATGAGTCATAATCCTTTTCCCCTTTTTCGGTGTCTGTCAGATGAACCACATTTGACAACCCTAAAACAAAAGCTGCAAGAAAAATGGAGCCATGAAAAAGAGAGAAAACCAGTGACAAATGCAGTGAGTCCGGAGGCATAATGCTTTGGGTCACTTCCAATGCTGTAGTTTTGTTCACAACAATCATCAATTGCTCCAAAAATTAACTTCTTTGCCCTGCCTCGCCAGGCCCTTTAAATACAGGAAAAGTTATTGGGTAGACTGCAATTTTGGATTCTAAACCAGATTCATCTTGATATGGGTCTCTGGAAATTGATCAATCACTGTCCTACTCTAATCATATTTTGATCACTCATTTAAAACCTAAAAATAAATAGAAGGCACCTAATTAGGAAATTTACATTTTTAGGAAATCAGACTTAATCTATATTTTAGCATTGATACCTTCTTGGTGGTTGGTGTCATAACCCAGAATTTGTCAAATTGTTCAAAATTTTTCCAAAATTATAAAATTCTGGATGATGAGAATTTTATCCTACCTGATCCAACGGTGATCAATTTTGGTCATCAATAGCCATAAGATTAAAGCATGACCTAAGACATGAGATTTGATCTTGACAACATGATGCTTGCTTAAATAAAAGAACTGACTTCTGCTTTTTGTTCAACGAGATAGAGTGAAAAGAGTGTAAATGGAAGACATCCCTGAAAAATATAGAAAAATTTTAGTTCTTGAGCTGAATTTTTGTAAACAGCCTCTTCAACGAACATGTTCCAGCTCAGCCAATTTTTGAAGTTTAAAATCATATTTTGGTATTTCATTACGAAAGATTTTAGTCTATACGCATGCTCGTCTGCCAAGCAATTTTTAATCTATGGCTGGTATTCAATGACTTCACTGATATATGGATAGTATTGGTTCTAATGGACAAGCTTAGAGGTCTCAGCCCAATCCAACATGTTCAAAAGTGTAAGATGACCCTCTCTAAGCCGAACACAAGATGAAATTGAGGTTTCCAAATCTTGAAATGGGCCCAAGAATAATCGCAGGAAGTAAACTTTACATCTCACGCACAAGAATGTAAGACTAAAAGATAACAATGTTGAATATGTCTTTACTTTCAGCTTTTCCCAGTTTATTGTTATGAAAGGATATTATAGGGGGATAGCCTATAGCAAATGACATCAGAGAGCAAACTCTCGTGCTCCTCAAAAAAAATTTACTGCAAATGCTAATTTGTGGTAAATAGATTAGATACCCAAATCAACTAGTCAAATTCATGCTGAAATTCCATAGCTTAGTTGCCAATTCTGAATCTTCTGCCCAGGAGGCTGGATTGGCAATATTACAGGCTGTAAAGTATTTACCACTTACACCTTTCACTTGCGGATGCATTGCCACATAGCATGTAGTTGCCGCACCCTATATGC
Organism: Dillenia suffruticosa; assembly: GCA_033439265.1. Lineage (NCBI taxonomy): Eukaryota > Viridiplantae > Streptophyta > Magnoliopsida > Dilleniales > Dilleniaceae > Dillenia > Dillenia suffruticosa. The sequence continues at coordinate 16,381,535 of JAVTVX010000005.1, read as the reverse complement.
CCATTAAGATAGAGAAAATACAAAAAAGTTGAAAAAAAAAATGAATGAAGAAAACTTTAGTTAGATATTACCTGCTCAATAGTATGAGCCACATATTTCAGGAATCATGCCACAACTGCAGTAAGAGAAAAAAGGTTAAGAGCACTTGCAAGCATTCCAAATGCCACAGAAAGCACAAGCGCGAATGAAATGAAAGTTTACCCTTGAGAGGACCCCTGTAGCGAAAAAGATTGGTAGCAATTGCTCCTGGATGGACTGAATTCGCAGTTATATTTACTCCTTCTTCCTGCAAGTGAACACACATTTAAATGGCTTTAACTTTGCAAGACAAATTTTGGCATTGCTTTGCAGCTCTCTGTATCACCCTCTCTCCGCCATGTGCCACTTCCGAAAGGGTACGATTGAAAATTGAAGTCCAATGAAAGTTAAAAGAGACAAGTGAAAAACAGCTAAACCTGAATCATTAGTATGGTTCATGTTAGGGTACCTTGAGACGTCGCGAGAGTTCATTGGCATGTATTATGTTAGCAAGCTTTGATTGTCCATAAGCACGCATACTGTTATAACTGTAAATTTAAGACAAAGGAAGAATAAATTCTTTATTGCTACGAGAGCAAAAAGGAAGATTTTTTCTCATTCAAAACCATTAATGCCACTAGTGTTTACCTTGATTCATCATTAATCTTGTCCAATTGAATTCCTCCACTGTAGGTGAATTTGTGAGCCACTGAGGAGAGGTTAACAATCCTACCTTCCCTTTGGCTTTCAATCGCCGTTTTCTTCATTTTGTCCAACAAAAGATTTGTCAAGAGAAAATGACCTGCAAAAATGCATAACAAAAAGATCACTTGCTAGAGTTGCTGCAAGCACGGGGTTGACGTTGGAGAAATTAAGGCAAAAAACAAAAATACCCCAGCACCTACCTATGTAGTTGGTAGCAAACTGCATTTCAATCTTGTCCTTTGAAAGCTGGAAGGGGGAGGCCATAATTCCTGCATTGTTACTTCAGCAAAATCGAGAAAAGATGAGTGTAGATGCAGAAAAAAAATGGGGAAAAGCAGTGTGGATTGAAGTAAAGTGGTTTTCTTACATGAGAATGTTTAAGGGAAGACCCGAGGAACTATATTCAGATGCAAATTTGCGGATTGATGCCATTGACGTGAGATCCAATTCCATGACATCTATCTTGGCATTTGGGATTTGTTCAAGTATTGTTTGTTTCGTTTTCTGACCTGCCTCAACATTCCTCACTGCCATAACTACATGAACGCCGCGCAAGGCAAGAACACGAGCTGTTTCTGTGCCTAGACCGCTTGATGCTCCTAAGAATCACATTGTGCATTAGCAATTACATAACTAAAAAATTCTCTGATCCATCAGAAACCACGCAAGATTGTTCATGAAATTTCTCATGTTCCACCGCATGCCCATTATAGTTTTAGTTTCTTCAGTAGTTGACACCCACAATCCAGGTACTTGAACAGCAATGCTAGACTAACCAAATAAATTAAGGATAAAGAACATTAAATTTTATACGTCTGTCCCTACAAACATATATCAACCAATTTTTAATCAAATCATTAGCATGTTTGGACTAATTTAAGTAAACATTTAATTAAAAATTAGTTAAAATATTCGATTCTCATGTAAAGATTGATTTATAAATCATTTGTTTTATCTAACATTACTCTTAATTCAAATTTCAAATATCATATATAAAATGGCTGAGTCCGATCAAAACTTGGGGCATAAAAAGATCAAAATTCCGAAAACTAAATTATGCCGAAAGACTAAGAGATGGAATGGAAAAGCGAAAAGACCTGTAACTACTGCAGTAAGATCAGAACCATCAATGCCTTGAGTAACTTCCTCTGCGGTAGAAAAGCCTGAAAACCCAGAAGGCCCTTTCCAGCTAAAAGGCCACACCATTTTTCTTTTCACAATATTTTTCCTCACAAAACCCAAAAATAGATAAATTTAATTGCTTTCAAAACAACAAAAAAAAAAAGTGTGAAAAAAGGGGTTTTTTTTTTTTTCAATTGTCCAAGTGGGTTTGCATATATAGAATCAGAGGAGAACAACAAGAAGGATTTCCATATATGATTCAACAAGGATACAACCTAATAGGCCTAAGTTGTCTAATAATAAAAACATTAAAAATAAGTGTCAGTGATGCAATTTCAACGTTTTCAGTCTTGTATGGGCCACACCAAGACTTACAAGTCTGAATTTTCCGTGGGAGAGTGAGTTAAGCAAATTGGAATGGTCATAGTGCGTGACTTGACTTTTGCTTTGAATGGGAGGGTACTCCTTGATTGTCATTTTCGAAATTAATCAAATCCTTTCGAAAATACTTATGAAAGGATGCATATTAGAAATAATAATTATATATTATTAAAAAATTAGAGTTTGAGAACGATGTTTATTCTATATAAAAAAATACTGACTTAATTAACGATAAAATATAATTAGAATTGTAATTAAATTTATTTATTTACGACTGAATATAAAAGATTTTTATGTTTAAAATTAAATTAAAAAATAGATAAATAAATTTAGAACTTGTCATAGTAATTACTCATTTATACCAATTAACTTGATAACAATATGTTTAAATCATAAGATAATATTATATTGTTTTTTTAATAGAAGATGATGCATAAATAACCAATATTTATAAAAATCCTTCATCTTGTTTGTTGGGTCACCTCAGTGATGGGTACAATTATGAATTAAGTCTATGGGAAGCTGGAGGGAGGTATGGCAAAGTGAAATCTTTATGTTTTTGATTTAAAAATTAAAGAAAAAAAATATATGGCCACGAATTTGGAGTCAAGAGGTCACTCGAAAAATGTTACTTCTATCACTACTACAAGTCCCTTGTCTACCTCCCTCATCTTTCGGCATTTATTTCAGTGAAATATTCGCAAACCTATTTTCATAGACCCAAAAACGCCTCATTTCTATGAGACTGAGAAAAACAAAACAGCTTTTTAGAATAATAGTTTTTATTTCCTAAATTTTAGAATGTTATGTATATACCTACACATATTTATTTATATATATTAAGATCGGAAAGTAGTTGTAAAATTAATTTATAAAGAAAATTAATAGACAGTTGGTTTAGTAAAAAGGATGTTAAATCTCTTAATCAAGAATTTGAATTCGAAATTTAGGTATGGAGAAAACTATGTTGAAAGAGCTCCTTCCAAAAAGAAGCTTGACAGCAATTCTAATTGAATTAATCAAAATATGATTCTAGTTAGTAACAAGTGGATATATTTTACTGTATCAAAAATAAATAAATAAATAAAGAACGTGCATGAGAAGATTCAAGTCAAACTTGGCCTACACTGGCTATCTTTCCGGCACGCCACGACTAATATATTTGGACAAAAGAGATGAGCCTTCATCTGTGAATGCGCCCCATTCATTAGTCAACACCCATATTAAATTGCCGTTTCTGTATTTTATTTTATTTTTGGCCGAGATGGAGGGCGTTAGCCCTAACATGACCAAAAAGAAATACAGACCTAAAATAGGCATCTGAGCCTAAATAAGATATATAGAACAAAAAAAAATCACCTACTTATAAACAAGGGACAGAAACCGGTAGCAAAAGATCACTTAGACCTCGGAAGACCATGAAGGCATACCCATTTTTGCACCTTAGGTCTGGTATTCAACTCCCAACACTGCCATATCATTTAATTGTAAAGTTGCTTCATCCTCGAACTTAGTTACGTTAAACAGCCTCTTCTATGAATTCATTCCGGCCTGACCAGTTAAAAATTCACTCCTTTTGAAATAATCTTCAGAATTAAAAAAGATATTAGTGAGCGCATAGACTAATCTTGTGAACATATAGCCTATCATTTATTGCGCATAGTCAATGACTTTACTGAATGATGGATGGGATATTGCTGGTTCTAATGGACAGTCTTGAAGATCTCAGACCAATCCAAGAGTCAACAATGGTGGAACAGGCTCAGAAGTGTAAGATTGAATACAGAAAGAAATTGGGCTTTCTTGTTTTAGCTGGCCCCTCTGTTTACACTTCACAGCTCATGCAAGAATGTAAGACAGAAGCATATGATAGTTTTGAATGTCTTTGCTTTCAGCTTTTCCGGTTTATTTCATGAAAGGATAGTATAGGGGGATAGCCCATACCAGAAAGAGAATGGAATGAGAGAACAAACTCTCACGCCTCTATAAAATTCACTGAAAATGCTAACTTTAAGCTAACGGATTATAGACACAAATCAACTAGTCAAATCCATGCTGAAATTCCATAACTTAGTTGCCAATTCTGAATCTGACGCCCAAGAAGCGGGCTTGGCAATGTTACTGTCGGCAAAGTACTCTCCGCTTACACCTTTAACTTGCGGATGCAAAGCCACATAGCATGTAGTCGCTGCTCCCTACAACAATGTTGAATGAATTGGAAATTCTCAGAAAGTTGGGGGGGGGGGAATGGAATAAAGGAAAAGCATTGTATGGTACTTAATTTCATCATGGCTTAACATGTTTCAGTTATTACCTGCTCGACACTTTGTAGAAATGATTTAAGAATCATAGCCAAAACTGCATTGAGAAAAAGAAGATATCAGAGTTCTTCAATGAAGTGAGATATCAGAGTTCTTCAATGAAATGCTTTTTCTAATCACATGTGCAGAGCATCTGTCTTGTTCTTAAATTTGGAACCTTACCCTTAAAAGGACCGTGGTGGCGGACCAGATTGGTGGCAGCTGCTCCAGGATGGACTGAATTTGCGGTTATATCCACACCTTCTTCCTGTATTTGTACAGAAATTTAAAGGTCAAATTTGAAATCCCAAGGTTTAGCAGTAGAGAATGATGGCAAAAGAGCAAAATAAATGACATTGTAAAAGCATATCTAGCGTAAGGATAAAAAAGATGCTGTGCTTTTGCAGAGAACAACTTGATTTTTTAGCGGGATCAGGAGCTAGGATTGTACACTTGCTATCCACATAGGCTCTCTCAAAACATGTTAGGGTACCTTGAGACGTCGTGAGAGCTCTTTGGCATGTAATATGTTGGCAAGCTTGGATTGTCCGTAAGCAAGCATACCGCCATAACTGTAAAATATCAAATGACAATGATTCTCAAAAAAGAAGCTTTTTCACATACAGAGCATGAAAACATGGCCATTTCTTTTAAGGAATTTCTTAACCACCGGGTGTGTTTACCTTGATTCATCATTAATTTTGTCAAATTGAATTCCTTCACCATAGCTGACTCTGTGAGCCAATGATGAGAGGTTAACAATCCTACTTTCTCTTTTGCTTGCAATCGCCGTTTTCTTCATTTTGTCCAACAAAAGATTTGTCAAAAGAAAATGACCTGCAAAAAAAAAAAAAAGTATTAACAAAAGATGTCCTACCAGAGTTGCAGCACATGTTGATATGAGAGGAGTTTAGGTAGAATAAAAAGTGGCTAATCTGGGAGTTTGCTATGACAACATAGCAGAATTATGGGCCCTTAACCTGGCGAATTCATTGAGTACCAGAAAGCTCAAGCAGAGATGGATTCTCAGGTGGTTGTGAGACTGAGCAAGAGGGATGTTCAAGATTTCCACCCTCTTCAAAGGCTGGTTAGGGAATGCGAAACCCTAATAAAAAGAAGCTGGGCTTGTAAGGTCAGCCATGTGTTTATTGAGGCTAACAACTGTGGTGCGGATTGGCTTTGCAAGCTTCAACATCTTTGTGAAAGGGGTGTAACTTTGTTACACTGTCCCCAGACCAGCTGAGAGCTCTCCTGTTGAGGGGCCTATCAGAGGTGTCAATCCCTGTGTTAGGCGCTCGCTGCTTTGGAGCTTTTGATTTGGCTTTTGGGTTTGGCCTTCTCTGGACCAGAAAAGGGATAGAAAGGGAATCAGAGTGAGAGAGAGGGAGAATCCATTGCCTACCTATGTGGTTAGTAGCAAACTGCAGTTCAATATTGTCCTCTGAAAGAGTGAAGGGGCAGCCCATAACAGCTGCATTGTTACTTTGGCAATGAAAGATAAAAAAGGATTTTAGATGAGTTCAATCCTTTAAGAAATTTGTCCATTTAAAATGGGGTTCGGTTCTTACATGAGAATATTCAAGGGAAGACCGGAGGATTTATATTCAGATGCAAATTTACGTATTGATGCCATCGAGCTAAGATCTAACTCCATAACATCAATTTTAGCTCTTGGAATTTCCTTAACTATGCTTTCTTTGACACTCTGACCCGCCTCCACATTCCTCACTGGCATAACCACGTGAGCGCCTCGCAGCGCAAGCACACGAGCCGTCTCTCTGCCCAGACCGCTTGTCGCCCCTGACGCCCATCACATTGTACACAGGTAAAAATAAATTGTCCACAGAAATCTCTATTATAAACTTAAATATATTAATAATCCTGATTTTGAATTACTTCCAAAAAATTTAATGCACTCACGTGATTAATAAAATCTCCTTAATTAAAAAAAAAAAGTGATAAATTAAAAATAATTTAAAAATTATTCAAAATTAAGATTAATTAAGATTTTATGAAAAAACAGCAACCCCATTTGAAGATATGAATTTCAACAAATTTCTAAGTATAACTTTTAACGTACACAGTAATATCTTGTATTTTATATTAGTTAAGAAAATTTTGACACATTCCATATGATTAAAAATTCAAATTTATTTATTAGTGGAAGAAAAGACATAGCAAAACCCTTAAAAGATACGATTTTGGGAATTCTCCTAACCCCAGAATCGGCCACAGATCCATTACGTCCCACCTTCACAAGGGTTCAAGAAATCATTAATCAATTAATTCTTACAATGATAAATATTTGGTGGGAATAACAAGAGGCAGTGGATAAGGGTAAAATTGAAATAAAAAATAAATATTTTTTAATTTTCTAAAATCACACATGAAGTGAGACAGAAAAGAAAAAAGAAAAGGATTAAAGTGACCCAGTATTGATTTTCTAAACAACAGACAACCCATAAACGAGCCATAAATCCTGTTGCCATATTAACAACGTCTGACAAACCTAAAACGACAGCAACAAGAAATATGAAGCCATGAAAATGAAAAAGGGGAAGAAACCGGTGACAATTGCAGTGAGACCGGAGGCATCAATGCCTTGAGTAACTTCCTCTGCTGTAGAAGCAGCTGAAAACCCAGAAGGACCTTTTCTGCTAAACAGCCACCACATTTTTTGGCCAACTTCTGTGCTACGCTACCGTTGGCGCTTAAAATAGGGGAAAAGGTATTGGGTTGACTTAGAATTCCGCACCGCACGAGATGGGTCGCTAGAATAATAAAAGAAATAGAATACGGCATCCTTATCTGTTAGAGCGAAGAAACATAAGCGTATATAAATCTAAATATTGCTTCTTTGAATAATAACAATAATTTAAATTTATATAAAAATTTTATTATCACACAAATAAAAATATAATATTATAAATAAAAATTAAAAAATTAAAAAATTAAATATTTTAAAAATCAAATCAATAATTAATTTAATTTTGATATATAATATACGATAACATTTACGCTCAAATGAAATAATCAAATAGGTTTCTAAGAGGACAGTCTAATAGTCATAACTCTTCTCTCCCAATCTGACGATTCTAAATTCGAATCTATATATAATCAAAAAAAGAAAACCATCAAATAGAGGATCTTGGCTTTGGGGGCTTTGGCTTTCACTTTTGAAAACATATACAACTTCATGAATAACTTTCTTTTATAAAGAGATTTCTTATTTCATATCAAAAGTAATTTTGAATGTGGTTGGTATTATAATAGAAAATATATGAACTTGATTTTGAGCATAGATCTGACTCTTGATTCAGATTTTGGCTCTGATACCATGATAAAAGAAATTGAATATGACTTTAATACCATATCAATATAAAAATACATGAACTCTAATACTTTTTTTTTTGAATTATTACAATAAGTTGATTTATTTAGAAGAACCATTATCACAAATATAAAATTATAATATTACAAATTTGAGATTATAAAAATAAAAATAAATCAAATATTCTTAAAATTAAATTATTCTTATATATGATACATACTAACATGAACATGGGAATTGAGTGATTATGGGCTATGGTTGGCATGGGATGTGATCTTTGTGTTAATACTCAAGTCCTGGCCCTTGGACCCTTTTTTCGGTGGACTGCGAAGGAAACAACAAAACAAACAGAGAAAAAGAAACAACAAGGCACAGCCCCTCAAGGAGGGTGCTTTTTCTTGGCCCAGTACAGTTGGGTAAACTAGTTAAGCTACACCTGATAGAACAAGAGCTTCGTTACGCCAATCATCTATGCTCAACTAGCATTATCCCCGTCCCAAAAGGATAATTTAGTAGTCACAATCCCCCTCCCCTAATCCGGTAATCTCGGATTCAAATTTCAGTGTAACAAAAAAAAACTAGCATTATCCCCTCTTCTTTAAAAATTTTGTGTTCAAATATCTCCTATGTTTAAAAGAAAAGTTATTTTCTTTATCCTATATTCCAATCCGAACTTTTTTTTCACGGAGAGGTGGGTAGTTCAGTTCATAATTCTATTTATGCAATTAAAAAAACAAATTTCATGACCAAAAAAAATTAGAAAAACAAATTTTAGTTATAACTCAAATAAATTCCTAGAGAAAATTACCAGGTTATTCTTAGGACCGTCTCCTTGTGCCTTGTCCAAGGGTTTTTTATTTTTAATATATTAAAAAAACTCAAACTCAAAATTTAAAAACGATTTAATAAAAAAAAGAAGGGGATGTCGCCGGAACTAAAGTTCGTCGGCAACGCTATATTAATGGGCCTCCGTATCTTTCCACTGACCAGCAATATAGTTTGGGCCTCAAACCAAACCCAAAACCAGTAATTGGGCCTTTATAGACAAGCCGATAACCAACCCAACAAATCCTTACTTTTTTTTTTTAATTAAATAGAAATATTTAAAATCTTAAAAACGATACCAATTAAACGACACCTCATTATCCAATTCAACTTGAGCAGCGAGTTCAATAGTTAACCCACCACTACCTCAACCGCTCACTAAGTTGGGTTTTGCGGTATCTGGCAATAGGCCCACACCTTCGCTTTCACCATAATTAATTTTTCAAGCCGCAACAAATGCGGCATAAAATATTTAAGAGATTTGAAATTTAAAACGACAGATGTCTTAAAAAAATACCTCAAATTGCACCAAACCTTAGTACAGCATTAAAACTCTCAATAATTTACACGCATGATTAAAATTTTTTTAAGTACCAAATCCACATTGCACGTAGTTCTTCACAAAGACACTTGGGGAGATAAGAACAAAAAAATAAAAAAAAGGTAGTGGGACAACTCTTAATGGGGACAAAAGACAAACTTAGGCACCGGATTTGAAAGGAATGGCTCTGATGATGATCTGGTGATACACAGCAGCAAGAGCAGCACCAATGAAGGGTCCAACCCAGAAGATCCACTGCAGAATCGTCAGCAAAAGAACAGAATATTATTGAATTGGAACACATAAATAAGAGCCCAGAATTGACACCAAGATATATATATATATATATATATGTTGTGGCTTAAAGTAGAAAAGAAAATTTACCATGTCATCCCAAGCAGGGTCTTTGTTGTAGATGATGGCAGCTCCAAGACTTCTTGCTGGGTTAATGCCCGTTCCGGTGATGGGGATGGTAGCCAAGTGAACCAAGAAAACTGCAAACCCAATTGGGAGAGGAGCCAAAATCTGCAATGCCAAAATTGATCGCACAATTTAAGGGAAATTGTTCGAGAAATTATCATGATTTCAAGTGATGCAATCATCATTGCCCTTGTTTATTCTATCTTCTCTTGCATACCAAAACTAACAATCAAAGTTCTCTCTCTCTACCTAACTAGTACTGACAACTTGCTAGTGTCATCTTTTAAGCTTTACCAGTTGAAGGTACCATCAACAGGTCATTTGGCTGTCCAAGACAGATCGAAGTATTAAACAAATTTATATAAGAGCATTGGAATGGTGACTTATTTGTATAATATATCACAGTTACATTTGATCATGAAATGGTGAGTAAAATTCCAACCACATCTTTTTAACAGGCAACATTATTACTCTCCCCTACACATCTGGACGAGTTTGTATGTGTGGGCCCTCCTCTCGGAAGGCCAGCACAAAACGACATTACGATCACAGAAATGCCCACAACAAGAGCACAAACCTAACTCACCTTTTCTTTTTTCTTTATGAGAAAAAGATGATAACCACTCAAATAAAGCTGACCTTATCCACCTCCCCCCCTCCCCCCCAAAAAAAAAAAACCAAAAAAGAAAAAAAAAAAAGAAATGAATCCAAAGATAAGGACACCCTATCCATCCTCCACGTAGACCCATGGACTTTGGAGAAAAGCAAAACCCGCAGGTCAGTAGGCTCAAAAACAACTTACAAGCCCATTGAAACCCTAAAAATAAATAACTCAGCACAAAGGAATTCACTCACCGTCTGAAAGCCCCCATATATTCAATTTCACGAATCACAAATGGATGAACCCCACTAAGAGAAAAAATTTAAGCATATGGAATCCCCACCCAACCAATCGTATGCCCTAGACAGTGAGTAAAGCAGAAAAGGACGAAGTGGGATACTTACAGGGACATGAGAGTCTCTAGCATTTCTCTTGGCGTCAGTAGCAGAGAAGACAGTGTAAACGAGGACAAAGGTGCCAACAATCTCAGCACCAAGACCATCACCCTTGGTATAGCCATGGTTTACAACATTGGCTCCACCCCCATGAGTCTCATAGGGGGTCTTTCCAAAGCCCTTGACCACTCCAGCACCACAGATGGCACCAAGGCACTGCATCACCATGTAGAAGATGGCTCTTGTGAGAGACAACTTCCTTGCCAAGAACAGACCAAAGGTCACTGCGGGGTTGATGTGGCCACCTGTAATAAACCCCCAACAAACAATTACTGGATTTGTGTTCACCGCTCAAAAGTACCATATCTTATGAACAAAAATTGACTTGAAATAAGTAAATCAAATAACCCTTACTCGAAGAAAAACCTTAAGACTAGCTTGCCAGGGAAGGATATCTTATGAGAACAAATAGAACACAGAAAAACAATTATGGGAATCGACAACAGAAGGCATAACAAAAGAGTTTCTACAGAGAATTACCTACATCAAGGAGAGAAAGTGGGAAAGGAACTGAGATATACCCATCAAAAATTAACCATATAGAAGGGATGATACATAAGAAAAGAGACAAATTCATCAAAATTTTACTCAAATAGAGAAGAACATTGAAGAAGCAAGAAAAATGAAAACACAGAAGCTTAATTGGCCAAGAACACTGAAGAAACAAGAACAAACCTCCAACAGACGCCATTAAAGCAGAGAACAAAATAAACTAAGAGGAAAGAGAAGAGACATCAGTGACTCACCAGAGATACCAGCGGTGCAGTAGACAAGAGCAAAGATCATACCACCAAAAGCCCAAGCAATACCTTGAATGCCCACAGAGGCACACTTGGAGCTAGACCTCTGTACACCCATAACAGTCAAAACAGTGATGTACAAGAACAAAAAAGTGGCCATGAACTCCGCGATCCCGGCTCTGTAAAAGGACCATGACTGCAACTCCGAAGGATCAAACAGTGGAGCGGGTGGTGGCTCCTTGTAGTCCTTATCACTTTGTGCTGCTGTCCCAATTGGCTGTCTCTCTGGGAACTTGTTTGCTCCTACCTTAACATCTTCTTCCTTACCCTCCATATCTCTCTTTCTCTCACTCTTTTCTCTGTTGGGAAGTAAATAGCAACTCGCCGCACTCCGCAAGCGTCTGAATTAAAGGGTTAAAGAGAAGGCTGGGAGTTTGGTCAGTAGTGGGCTGGTTTTATAGGAAGTGGGTCATTTCCTTTTTCCCATTAAAATAATTTGTGCTTGGAAACCATTGCTTTTTTTGATTATCTAAATCATGCATTAAATCGAATACAATATTGTACAAAAAATTAGGGGATTAGGGTTTTCTAGGGGCTGTTCTGGAAAGGACAGATGGATGTTGACAGGTCCCGACGGGTTTATTGGTTGCTCTTATCTACTTTCGATCATTTTTTCTTTTGTCTAAAATATTTTGATTCTTTCATTAGCTGTCCCGGACCATCCGATTTGTTTACTCCGATGATAAAGTGCATGATCAAATGAGAAATGATCCGCTGTGTCCGAGCTCAGTGAACTCATCCTTGTGTTTGTCTTGCAAGGGTAGTTAATTTGTTTTTCTAAAAATCCCGTTTTAGTATTTTCCTTACAGGTACCAATACAACGTAGTGCAACTCTTATTCGGCTAGAATTATAATTTTATAAATAAGACTCTACTAATTTTCAAAAAATTAAAATTTTAAAAATTATTATATCAGTTATTTTTAATTTTGATAATCAAAAAAATCATTTATCTTTACTTATCAAATATTTCGAGATTGAATTTGTTTTGGTATCAGCAATAACTCACTGATATTTACCCTTTTTTTGGGTTCACAATATGGGGAAGGAGGATCAAATTCATGAGTTAATGACACAGTGCTGGTTTTCAAATAGTTATGAAAGAGAATTAAAATGTAAAATGTGACAAATCATTTTGTCCAAAAGAGGTGGCAAGATTTCAAAATGGAGAAAAAATCAAAAGGGTGAGGTGGGAAGGAGACCAATCAAAAGGGGAGAAGAATATTAGTGGAGGAAAGCGAGGGAGAGCCATGGGATGGGGGCCAGGGAGGCCTGCACATGTTGGGCAACGGCTATAATTTCATTGAAGAACCAAAACACTAATTCTTTTCTACTAGTATCTTTTATGAGCATCCTACCCTCATGGGGTCCATTTCTTGCCCTAAACACTTCAACATGGCTAAACTAAACGCACCTCTTCTATTCTCTCTCTCTCTCTCTCTCTCTCTCTCTCTCTCTCTCTCTCTCTCTCTCACAACTAATCCCACGCGATTAACTAAAGCCTTCTTTTGCAAACCAATTTTTTTTATTCTCTCTTTTTTATTACATAAGAAATATTTGATCTCGAATTCTTAAGTAAAAAACGTCGATATCAATTGAACTATCGTTCATTAGCTTCTCATCTTTCTACGAGTAAAGAAAAATGAGGTTTTATTTTTGTTTTTCCTTTCTTTGTCCAGTTTTGAAAATTTCAAGAGAGGAATAATATTCTTGCTCTTGGTTCAAACTAAACTTATCAAGAAAATCTCAAATTTAAGCTTGACTTGAATGTGAAGTTATTCATAAGATGATCTAATTCCTCTATATTAAGACAAATTAAGAGTAGGTTTTAAATATGGAAAATGATATACTAAAAGAAAAAAAAAAATTATACCCATAAAAAAATTTTCAACTTGAACGTTACAAATTTGCCAACTCTAAAACTTAAAACCTAATTAAAAGGAATTAAGTTATTTGTAATGATAATTAACTTAGTATAAAATGTTTGGATTGTTAATTATATGCTTATGGTCCAATTCATATGTTGGATAATTATGTACGAAAGTACTCCCATTTCGTTAAAAGCCCTGCCCCACCGTCGCCGGCTCCTTCTAAGGAGAAAGAAGAACAAAGAACTAAAGGTTTCAGGTAATCCTGTTTTTGTAAAATGGAAGGTTGGCCTTCTTGTTCATTACTTGTGCAGAATTATTAACTAGCAATCATGATTGCCATACTGTTCGATAAAACAACGGAACAAAACAAAAGATGACAAAGGGGGGAGAGAGAGAGAGAGAGAGAGAGAGAGAGCTTTTTGTTTGACGGAAACGGGAAGAAAGAAAAAGTAGCCAATCATGCTAGACAACTCAGACCCATTGGATGCTTTCTTGGTCTTCACATGAAGTGATGCATGCGCCCCCTCCAGGCCCACCTCATTCCTCTTGGTGCGACCTCTGGCCCATCGCCAACTATTTTGGCCAACTATTTTTTGTCAACAAGCAAAACGAGCCAATACCGGGAAGAGAAATTCGATTTAATGAATAAATTTTTTAATTAATTTTTAAATTAAAAAATTTTAAATAAAAAATATTATATTGAGAGAGTTTTTTTTTTAATTAAACCCAATAATATTTAGAATACGTTAATTAAAATATAATTCAGAATACTGATCAAATATTAAAAAAAAATTAATACTAACCCACATCATAATTGTGATGGGTCTTTGCAATTTTTTTATATCTATTTAATATGTATAATTTATAAATTATTATTATGAATCATCTCCAATTAGTTTTTTTTTTTAAAAAAAAAAACAATACTAACAGATTTATTTAAAGATTTAAAGTTTTGTGTGTGGATTATCTACGATATTTACTTGATAAAATTAGTAAAAATATAAAAAATTTGTTAATCAATTTTTTTTGGGGTTGTTCATAAGAGAAATAGTTAAAATTATTTTATTTTATTTTTATAAAAAGATATAATTAAACAGGATTAAATTGAAAAAAAAAAAAAAGAAAACGAAGAAACCTGCCGCTTACGCTGTCCGGTTTGTACCAACTTACTAACGCCTCTTCTCTTAAGGTCATTCTTGCTGCCTCTATTTTTCTTCTTATTGTGTACCTTTCCATCAACCGCCCCAACCTTGTTCACCACCCACGTGGCACCATCAGATGCCATCATCCCTAAATTTTCTAATATGTCCGCGCCATCCCAGCCGACTTGACCACCGACCGGAAAAATTAACCACGTGGACAACAAGGACTAACCATGTCCACTCATTATTCTAAACCAAATTTTCGAGGACACGTGGCACGGACCCAGAAGCTGATTTGCTCTGTCAAGAGTATTGTCCTTATTTTGATTTCATCACCAGGAATACAAAACAATTAAGTGATGACAAGATAGGGATATGGAGCATCTTTCATTGAAGAAAAAAAAAAATATTATGAGAAAACTCATTAATGGTCCAATCATGACAGTACATGAGATGATAATAAAAATCATGAGATTAAAAAACTTTTAATCAATCTGACTAGGTTTTCTTTTTTCTTTTTTCCTTGTTTTTCCCCTTATTTTGTAGCTCAATAATGGGAGTACATGTCGAAGACAGGGATCAAGAGCATCTCTGTTAAGAATATTACTAACTATTTCTTTGAAAAGCTCTAATTTCATTGTGATCCTATCATGTCAACTACAGTAGTATTTTCTTTTTTTTTTTTTAAATTTTCTGATGTATATTAAATTAGTCCAAATTTCATAATAAACAAATCAAATATAAAAATATAATATGTATTTGTATCCTAAACTAAAAAAAGTGAATGTTTTGAGGGAGGGATAAGTGGAAATGAAGTGGATGTGGAGTATTGGAAAGTGCTAAAGTTGTGTAACAAGGAAGTAAAATCTCTCGGGAACATAAATGTCGTTATGCATTGTAAACCAGTATTACTATAAAGTATTAAATTTATTTAATCAATATTTTAATTTTAAATTTTAAAAATAAAAAATAGATATAAAGAGAATTGAATTAAATCCTATAATATTTAAATCAAATTAATAAAATAATTTAAAAATCAATGATTAAGTAAAAAAATAATAATTATAAATGTCAGTGTTGTAAGATACAAAATAGAGTCACATATTTGTGTTACTGAGGGGACAGTTTAGTGGTACAGGTGATTTCAGATTCAAACTCTTGTATAACAAAAAAAAAAAAAAAAAAATTGCATGTTTGTTGTTCTAAGGGTAACCACTGTGCTTATAAGCTTGCTAATCTAAGTAGAGGGTTTTTTTTTTTTTTGGTACCATGGCTTGATCATTATCCTGTATCTGAAATTTAATCTTGATTAATTTAGATTAATCGCTATAGGGCCCGTCTTATAAGAATGAGTCTCCCAATCTGTATCCATAGGAAGAACCCGCCTTTTCCTCACCTAAGCAAAACCAGCCGCGTCCTGCTGGAGCAAGACGTTCACAGCAATAGGAGGAAGAATGCTATCTTGAACACCCGGCTCACTTGGTAAATTTGTTCCTTAATTAGGTTAGAAATTTAACCCCCTTTGCACAGAAAAAATAATATTGAGAGATTCGTCTTTACAAAATGAATCCTACAATAATCGATCCAAATTAATCAGAACGAAAATTTAAATACTATGTGGTAGTCAAACCATCGTACTAAGAAAAAAAAAAAAAAAAAAAACAAGTATCTGCGTCAATTGAATCGAAGGGGAATTAGAAATAAAAATCTGGGAGAAGATCCATTCGCGCAGGAGATTGGGAAATAAAAAAAAAAAAAAACAAAACAAAAAAAAAAAACGGCATGCGCAGAAGAAGGGGAGCCTCTTTGATTTCTGTTGAATTAGCAACCATTATTTTCTTCGATTTGCACCTTCTCGATTGCAGTAATCTTTCAAAATTCTTGGTCAAAGTGCTGTTAAATTTCGATTTCGATTTGTTGAATTACCTAGCACCGGATTCCACCTGTCGCCGCTTGTTCATTCGTCATCAGTTTTCGTCTTCGTTCGATTTCGCCTCATTGCGGCCGCGCGGCCGCTAACCACCGTTCTGTTCTGATTACTCAGCCCTTACCACTTTCCATTTCCTGTCTTCGATTGCTGCTTTCACAGCCACCATCTGCTAGACCATCGCTGCATCTTTTCATCACCGACTTCGTACTCCGGCCATCGCCCGGAATTCTTGCTGCCATTCGATTTTTTTTCTTCGCCCACAGCACTCATCGCCTTCATCTTCCATCATCGAGCATGGACGAACGTCATGCATGCGAATCTCTCTTTTTCCCATTACCAAGCAAAATAGTAATAATAATAATCATTTTAACCTAATTATTTTATCATCTTTTGTCCCATCTATACCGATAATGGAATCAACACATGATGATCTGAAGAAGATACATTTTCATTAGAATCTAGGGCTTGCTTTTCAATTTGGTCATACAATATATAATTTTACAACACACTGCTAACGTTAGACCACAGTGGAAATGCCTGACCAGGCTTCTGACGTCTGGCTCTTGAGAGACCCAGCCTGATCTTTGGCATATGGCCAATGGTACAACCTATCTATGCATTATAGAACTCTTTATCGTTCATCGTCGGTGGGTTGGAGTTGTACATGAGGGCAAGGTCTTTCCGGTTCTCCGATGGTCCACAGACGTTCGAGATCGCCTCTCTTCCTCCCCAATGTTATAAAAGTCCCTGCATTCACAAAAGGATTCTTAATAACCAATGTCATCGGCAGACACTAGTTTAGATTGTGTTCACATAAGCATCCAAGTTACCAAGAGTGAAAGGGACAATGTATAGTAATGCGGGTTGGCCGTGACCATCCATCAAATTGAGTGCAACATAAGTGATGAGAAGACCTGCCATGCCATGCCATGCCATTTATCAATAATCAAACTATAACAAGAATATAAGTTTCTTTACTTCCAAATCATTGTAGATTGACTGACAAAAGAGAATTAAACAGCTTTATCTGCATCCCTAGTTAGAAAAAAGATCATTTCATGTCACTTCTCACCTAAACCATAGGCAACCATCGCCCACAAAAAGTATCCTGCTCGAAGATTCTTGTTTGATAGCCAATCATACCTGCAAGGACAGGCCATAAAAGTACTTAACAAGTAACTAACTGGACTGTATAATTGTCCATATAGGGCTTGTCTCCCAAACAAATTATGTTGTGATTATTATTGAATAAAAGTGAACCAGCAACTTTGGAGAATGAGAGGATCTTACACTACAGATAGGATGAAAGAATGCAATTCAGGGAAGGTTTAGCCTGCTGAATCTAACTGGAAACTGAGAGTCATGAGACAAGTGTACAAGGCAAGTTTCTCAGTGGTGTATCTATGTCCACTAGAGCAGCAGATTAGTGCCTCTTAAATGTATGATCCATAAAAAGATAAGTATATGGTTATAAATGGATGGCCTCGTAAGTGAAGATAAAACAGAAATAAGAGTAAACTTCCTCTACTAAGAGAAAATTTCAGAGCTTAACCTAAGTGAAAATGCTATCAGCAGTCCTGGTAAGAGGATGTCACCAAATCCGATGATGCTGAAACCGCCCCAAGGATCAAACATGCGAGGGATTTTAAGAAGCATTGGGATCCCATCCTCTCCACTCTTATCACCACGAGCTACCTAAAATGCAGATATTACCAACTCCATTATATAAAAGAGTTAGAATAGAAGGCGGAAATTCTCAACTGCTGGTTTTCGTGCTCTTAGTGTAGGGGTTAAATAGATTACGTACCACAATCATCACACTCTCATGGAATAACCTTTTAGAAACAAACACCCAAAAGATGTCATATAAGAAAGCACACCCTAGCAGAACAGTTCCAACCTGATTCACAAACCATTCAAAATCTTGTCAGCAGATATAATCTGCATAACAATTAATTCTACTGTTCATGATCCAATGTAATCTTGACACCACCAACAAGTACCAGTCACTAATTCTATATCAGCCCAAGCATAAAACATAAAGTAGAAGGAAGACATAGTTGAGGTCAAAAGTCTAGTATGGAGAAAATGACTCAGCCCGCTCCTCTTACAAAAATAACCAACAAATACTTTCTGTGCAATTAGTAACTATGAAAACGATGAGAAGTAAGGGATGCTGGAAATGTCTAAAATCATAACTGATGCAATGATGAAGACCTTTCTTGTAGTGCAATAACAATGACAACCAATCCTTTATCCCACGAAGTGGGGTCGGCAATATGGATCTTTCCAGGCCATTGTACTCTATGCAATACACAAAAATGTAACTAATGACCACCATACAAACAAGAATACCATCTTTAAGACAAATCTTTTTTTCTTATGCTTGGGTCCATTTAGTCTTCACACACTCGAGTCATGCTAGAAGCCATGATTCTCTGGTCACAAAATATTTCCATGAAAAATATCAAGCTCATGACTCATGAGATCTGCCAACTAGCACTGATCACTAAGTGCCCTCTTCAGTGGGTGCTTGCACTTTGGTCCCCATAACTGTGGCCAGCAATTTACTAGGCAAAATGATATTTCTAACTTAATAATCAAACCTTGAGGTTGGGTACACGGACAATCTGGAGTACAGTAATTATCAGCGCAATTCCCTGTCAGGAAAAAAAAATGAAAATGATTAATGATGCAGAAAGTAACAAGCAACATACAAGTCCATTGTCTAATTTTCATCAAGAACCTTCTCCTGAAAGCACAAGTTAAACAAAAATTAGCTCAGTTATAATTGGGGTTTGATTATGCAAAGAATGATAAGGCCCTATTTGCCAAAGAGATAAGAGAAAACATCTGTGTATAAAGTGCTTTGAAAGCCCTCAATTACAAGCCTATGGGAAGTGGGAATAACTCTGCATCAGCAACATGTGAAGCTCTTCCATGACGAGGACTACAGCATTTGTCTGACTTTTACAAGCACTGTTAAATGTGTCCTTTACAACAAGAGAGCAAGAAAAATGTACCATGGAGAAAACCTTGGAAATATAGAAATTATTCCTCTGCAAACGACAAAGTTATCTAGAGAAAACATTGGCAAATGATACATAGCTCACAATGCCTGTCACCTCAGGGAGGCTAAGACACAACTTTTCCATTTTAGGGGGCTGCTAGTTGCCACTCCTGACCTTTCAAAGATTTTCGATTAACCCAGATTGTAGCTATAAAACTACAAAAGACTAGAAGTGACAGTGCTGCTTCTCATTCTCCATGGTAAAGTGGACATCTACAGCCATATAAAACTTAATAAATACCACATAGGCAAAGAAATGGGCTTTGATCTAAGAGTGACTTAAAGGAGCATAATGAATCTGTTATAAGAATACACATTAGGAAGGTTTCATCCAAAAAACTCATATAGTTGCTGGCAGAAGCTAAATTCAATGTGGACAAGAAGCTTTGCAAAGTTACAGGCTTGGTAACATGTCTAGGACTCTCAAGCATTTGCATGAGTATTAATTTAATGAGAATATAGACAGGCATCTTACAAGGATGTCTTGACCTATCCATGCAAAGGACACATCACGGTAAACTGCCCAAACTGCAGCAAATGCTATGCAGAATGGAGAAACTGCAAGGGTAAGATATGAAACTGCTCCAAGGATGGGAACTTTAATAAATGATTCTCCAGCGCATTTGATCCATCTGCAAGTTTATATCCTACAGTTTCAGATCTTCAAAAATCTTAAGAAGAGGTGCTTATCCATATGTGCATATTGACATGTATGAGGCTAAATGAGAAAAATCATTTCTCCTGATAAATGATAATCATGGGCCAAGAACCATGAATCTTTTACTTAATTCACATAGGAAGATTGTCTTCCTTGTGCCTAAAGATTGACGGACAATTTTAGTCAAAGAACATCACTGTGGTTGTCAACATGTGCTGTTTGTACAAAGGGACCAACCACCTTTGCAAGTAAGGTGAAGAAGAGGAACAAAAAGACAAGACTAGAATATAAGTAGGAGATTCACCTTGATAATAAAGCCACCAAGCAAGTTTGCAACCCCTGCAAGTAAGGAATTGCACATGCTGAGTGTAAATTTTGGAAGAATGAGCAGCTTGATGTTATAGAATGCACTAATGTTGTTTATATTAACCAGATGTAGAAATGTCACACCTCTACCCCACCAATGCAAAATAGAACAACCAAGAGCTCAAGAAACCAGGATGACATGAGCTCGTATAGGATAATCAGAAAGCAAGAAGCAACAACAACAAAGAGAACAGCTGATGTCGTGTTGATGTCAACCACACCATTAGTGCCTCTGCCTGCATTACTAGGAATTTCATCTGAGGCATCCTGTAAGCATATAGGGACTTCGCATATCAATAAAGGTACACAGAAAAAGTTTCTCCAGGACAATATAGCTCTACACGAAAGTTATAAGCATTACTCTGGAAAGCAGATTACCTTTAGTAGCTTGTCTAGTTCAATAGCTGCTTCCCTGGCGCTCCATGCAGACCAATAAGATGCGCACAATATGGTACCAACAGCCATCAGCCATAAGAAAACTTCGGCAATATCCACCAGTGGCCTTCGTGGAGAGTACAGTTGCACAGAAACTGCAGCATGCATTAAGTTGTTTAGAATGTGGCAATCATGTAGGTTCAATGTAACGAAAAAAATGAAACATGGAAGATATTTATACACAAGGTTGTCAAGCTTAGAATGAAGTAGTCATGGTTTAGATCCACTGCAATTTCATTTTTAACCATAGGAAGAGAAGGGGCGAACCTGATGAGCCATTCTTTAGCATTTTCTCCAGGCTTGCACCAGCATCATGAGGGAGCATAACAGCAGGTATTTTTATATCTAGATCAGTTTCATCAGGCTCACAAACCATCTTGTAGAGTTCTACAGGGATAGCAGATTAGGGCTAATAAAACAACGTAATGATCTTTAGAAAGCATGCATTAGCTGCTCACCATGCTACTCCCAAGATTTAAATTTGCAACAACGTAATGATCTTTAGAAAGTATGCATTAGCTGCTCACCACGCTACTCCCAAGATTTAAATTTGCAACATACATGCAGTACAGTGTTCAGATGTATTAATCAATTCAAAACATAAGAGCTACATGAGAAAGATGTCATAGCTTCAACTCAAAATTAAACAGAAGATACAATACAGAAACTAAAAGTGAGAGAACTCCATCATTGTGTAAAAATATTTTTAGATAAAGGATCTGGAAACTCTCAATCGCTTTAGACTTTGAGAGGATAACCAGAAAAGTATGGGGAATACAACACTGAAGTTGATCTCTCATATTCTCACAACAATCTTGAGTTTAATATAACTTATAACATTTAGGCCAAAAGTACAAATATCCCCGAACTTTTGGCCTAATTTCAATAAACCCCCCGAACTTTAATTGAAGGCCGTTACCCCCAAAAAATTAAGAATAGCTTTTAGTGTGCTCCATAAGTGGACAACATTAAACTTCTATCAATTTCTTCATCTTGTCAAGGGAGTCACAATTCTTTGGTGAGAACTTCCAGATCCCAACATAAAAAGTTTCGTTTTAATTTTTCCAAACAAACTCTCCTCAAGTTTCTGCAAGAAATCCAAATCCAGCATTCAACTTGTGCACGTGACTCTCTGTCTTCCCTTTTGTTCACTCTCTGGTGAACCCTTTTGGGTTTAATTTCTGTTCTCCAGTGATATGGATTGGTCCTCTCTCTCTCCCTCCCTCCCTCCCTTCCTCCCTCCTATGGTGATGTGACTGATTAGCACTTATTTTAAAATTTTTAAGAGGCAATTGACTGCAATAAAAGTTCAAAGGCCTATATCAGGCATAAACTTTGATATTTGTAGTCTTGGCCTAACTTTACCCCCTAAAATGCAAAACTGTGAAGAAATGAAAACCAGAAGGTTTTCAAGCATATTTTAACCCTTTGAAGCACATTCCGAACATCATCGCCTTACACCAAAAATTTCAACCTTTAAAATCAATTGCTAACTCCTTTGAAGTTAATAATCTTATTCTGGTTCATCCTTGATAGGTTTGGAAAAGGCATACATATCGCGTATTTATCTATGGATTTTTGCCACTATTCCCCTTTGATTTTATCATTTTTATGTCCAATTTCATAAATTTGTGCATATCAGGTTACATGTGGAGAGTTGACATGGTTTGGAGCCCTAAAGCTAGCATGGAGAGCATTGGAGAGGCTAAGGAAGCAAGGGAGTGAAGTTTTGAAAACCCTATTTTCGTCATGGCAATAATTGCAACAATAGCTCCCCCAAATGCAATCATTGTGACCATGGCATGCTTTATCATCACAATCATAACGGCACACTTGCTCCTTGTTTTTCTTCATTTTTCACAAAACAAAGGAGGATAGGAAGGAGTGAGAAGATGTAGACATGATGATTGAGGAAATCGACATAAACTTGAGGGTTTAGGCTTCAAAGATTGTAATTTTAGTAAAACTTCTTGATTGTGGTATTATTCTTGATTTTTATCACCTTTTGTTTTTGATTCATCAATGAATTCCTTTATTTATGATTTTGAGTGTTGATCTTAGTCATGGAAGCATAAATTTATGGATTGCCTAACCTAAACCATATTATGCATTTAAAGTGTTCGATCAATTGCACCATAGAATTTATCAAGCTAAGATTATATATTTCATGTCATTGATTGAATGAACTATGATAATGCTTACATGTATGGTCTTTCAAGTTGCTTCATATGGGATTTTATAGATCTATTATTATTTTTCAGCATATTGTTTATTATAGTGATTCATAAGATAGTTTATGCTAATTTTAGATGATTCATGTCACATAGGATGAATGACTCATGCTAATCACTAGATAGATTGTTGATTTGGTTACTTAATATAGATCTTTACACTTGACTATTGTAGTCTCAGGCTTTGCAATATTCTTGGGTTGTTAATTGTGTAGTTTGAATTCTCTAAACCTTGAATTGAAATGAGTCCTGCTTTAGTTTAGATTAATTTAATTTAGTTAATTAGTTGTGGATGCAAGATTCATTCTTGTAATGGATAGTTTATGTCATTCATCATGATTAGCACATAACTTGTGAGTGTTGTTAATCATACATTTCATAATATGTTGATGGATTATGTCACAAGATGAATATCCCATGCTAGATTCGGGGATTATGTCTTTTATTGCTTTCATGAGACATATGCGGTGTTTTTAGTGGTTGGACCCTATATCCCTGTGTAAACTCTGTTGAAATCATGTTTTGATTGCACTCGATGGTTGAACTTTGTGTTGGATTTCATATCATTCACCTTTCCCCAAATCTATCGCAGTAGGTTTACTTTCATGAGGTAGTTTATATGTCCCTTACTTTTATCCCATTTATCTTTAAAAACCTGTTTAATCAAAAACGAATTTGTAAGATTTAGTAACTAAAGGAAATGAAACCGTTCCCTAGGAACACATACCTGAACAGTCACTTGTCTACAATTGATCTCGTACATTGACGAGTTTAGGGTTTACATTTTAGAATTATCAATGCTTCGACTACTACTTGATTCAGCCTACATAAGCCCATAAACCTAAATTTTTGTCTTCAACAGGAGAAGGACTCCACAAGCTCAATGATGTGGATTTGACAAAATAGCTTATGGCAGTTTAGACACAAATCGGCCCCCTTTAAACACAAGTAAGATTTTTAGGGATGTTTTCTAATTTTTGGATGTAACCTTTTCCGTTTGTAAGAATTCATACATTCTCCAACAAGCTGTTTATATTCAAAACATCCATAAGCATAACAAAATGCCTACTGATTCAGATGCTATCTGCATCTGCAATAATTTTGACCTGAAACAAAGCCATTATTGACAGACACATATTTGAAACGATAATCAAATATTTTAGTACCTTTCTGGTTGTTTATGATGAGAACAGCTGAAGCGCCAGCAGCTTCTGCAATATTTGCCTTAGCAGTGAATTTACAGTTGCCTCTTTGCACCATGATAACCTCACCAGCCAGCTAAAAGGATCCAAATTCTCAGCCCATTTGTGTTTAAACCAAAAGGTAACAAGGAAACACAGAGATTAAGTTGAAAGATGACCTTATTCTTTAGAGTACTGCAACAATCTATAGGATCCGAAACAGCAAGTTTGCTACGGTTAGCATTTTTCTCCTTTGATACGATCCTTGGGCCAAATCTAGCACCAACACCGACAAACTCGCTATCTTCAACACCATCAACCCATGTTTGAACTTTTACCTATAACGAATTCAGTTGTGTACATCATTAAAAGATGTCAAGAAAAAGAAGTATACATCTGAGATTCAACTGAAAATAGAAGAGTATCCCTAAGACTAAAGCACAGCATTACCATGGTATGAAACTACCCAATTAAGGCCCTGAGAAGTTTAAGAAAAGCGCCAGTTTCTTTTATCACTATCATCTATGTCTTAAATAACACCAACAGAAAAGCCAAGTCTAAAAATATGAAGTGCGCCCCTCCCCCAATAAAAAGTAAACCAAAACACACAAACCCTAGAAAGGAAATGCGTGAGCAAATCAAGCATAAAGGAAAACAATTTGTAAATCCATGAGAAAAAAGAGAGGGAGCAACTTCAATACTCCTAATCTGGCAACAAGATTCACGTTAACTCACTGTATGAAACAAAAGTCTAACTATGAGTACCAACTATAGCAAATGAACAAAAACAATCTCAAATATGATCCTCTAAAACTTATTTGAAGCATTAATATATACTAATTTAAGTAAAACAAAAGGTACCAAAGGATCTTAATCATAAGACAAAATAGAAATAAATTCGATTCTATCTACGCAAACATCAAATAGACAAAACCCAGAATTTAAATTTAGGAGGACCTTAAATAAAATCAAGCAAAATTTGACAAATTAAAGAAAACCCAGATGAACATTCACGAAAAAAAAGACATGGGTATAGCTCAGAACTGGAAAAAAAAATACTGACCAAGATGAAATCGTTCTCACAACCAGGTTTTTTGGGAGCTACATCGTCGTCATGAACTATGTCCCCAGCAAAAACAGATGAAAAATTTGAACCCACAACTAAAATAATTACAAGAAAGAAGAGAGAAAATCGCAAATCATCCATGGAAAACTTAAAAAGCTCAATCTCTCTCTCTCTCTCTCTCTCTCTCTCTCTCTCTCTCTCTACCCAAAAAGTTGAAGAAATGGACCTGTTTCGTCTCCCTGTTCTACATCACATGCTCTCTCAACACAAATGGAAAATAAAAATTAAATATATTTTGTAAAAAAAAAAAAAAAAAAAAAGTCGAAAATCATGGTTGGAGGAGCCCAGGAACTTTTTAAAACAGTTTCAAGTGGGCTCCACAAGAAAAACGACGTCGTTGCATGTAGTAGTGGTTGTAGATTATTAAATTCATTCTTTTATAAAATATAATTAATTATAGTAATTATTGAGTTATCACGTAGCCGTAATCGTAAAACGGGCTTCTCCGTACGTCCGTAACGGTTGTAATCTCGCGGGAGAAAACGGCGGTATAACGTCGTTTTCTTTGTTTCTTCCTTTTTAGAAAAATTAATTTCTTTTTTCTTTTTATTGTTTCAATTTCGTCCCTGCTTGATGCTTCCTACTAGGAATTGTGTGCGATTGTTTGAAAAATTTGCCATCCTCTTCTGTTTGGTTCAACAAACCAACATGGTCACATGTGACGTCGGATGCCCTCTTGTCCCATACATGAGACAAGACAAGCAAGCTTGTCGAGATTTGAAATAATTAATGTTGCAAATTTCGTAGAATTCATATTTTTATTGAGAAAAAAAGATTTTTTTTTTATTTTGTTTTTATAAATTTTATTTGTTAAATTTCTAATTAGGGAGAAATTTATGTATGAATTTAAGAACTCCTCGGGGATATTGTGATTGATATTCCTATTTAAGTAATTCTATTAATTTATTATACCTATTAATTATACAGGTAATTTTTAAAAGTCTTATTCGAGAAAAATAAAAATAATTTTTAAAAAAAGAAAAAGGTAAAAAAAAAAAAATGATTACTCTTTTGGTTGTGATACATATCTTTATCTTATTACCATACATCTCATTTGCCAAAGAAACTATGAAGATTAAATACCTTGGTTCATAAATTTCTTGGTGCCACATGGGCTAAATGAGATTTGTGTTTTTAATTCTTTTTTATAATATTAGAAAATTCAATTATTGTATTTTTACGAGAAACAATACATTCATTAAATATACAAAATATCAATAAACAGTTAGTCTAATGTATGAGACATTAGATTTCTTAACTAAATCTTATATTTGAAATTTAAAAATGAAAAAAATTATATTAAGAGAGTTACCATTTAAATAAGATTTTATAAATATTTAAATCGAATTAATCGAAATATATTTTCAAATATCGATAGTGAGGATAAAAAATTAAACATACCAGACAGTTTACAAATTATGAATTATGAGTAAATATATAAAACAACTTTATTTGTAAGTTGAAAGCCTTTTTAATGTAATAATGAAAGTTTAAATGATTGGATGCAGCTTAGCTTGTATTAGAATTTGAATACATGTTTGTAGCTTAAATAGGCGCTTTGAATACACGTGGAAGCAGACTAGGTGGCAATGGTGATTACGACAATCCCAGGTAAAAAGACATGGGATGCTAGGAACGGGCATCGGATACCTTTTCTACGGACAAGACGTGCTCATGACTCGCAAGGCTTATCCGAGATAGAGATAGAGACAGAGACAGAGAATATTGAAAATACAAAAACTGTGCACAAATAAAAAATTGAAATCCAATTTTAATATATTTTAAAGATTTTAGCTCTTCAGAAAATAAAAGGAAATCAATTTATGTGCATAAAATTTGGAAAATTTTGTAATTCATATTTATCTTTCTACAAATAGCAAATATATAAGCTATGTCTGCATTACCTCTGTCTGTGGAGCCCAACCACTACGTAAAAGAATTCATTACCTCTCCCTTTGTAAGTACATGGGAAAATAATGAATAATGAACTTATTTAGTCTTGGATTAAAGCTCAAACCTTGTGCTGCTGTCAAAAAAGAGGTACCTCGGGTTGTTCTGTTCCTGGGTAGAGCAAAGGCATGTAAGAAAATTGAATAATTTGTCAAATGCAAATGCAAACTAATTCCGGAATACCTGTTTGAGATGTTGGGCTGGGAATCTCAGCAACCCGCCATTAGCCAAATGATTCAAATGACTGCTGATGTTGCTGCCTAAATATTGTTCTGATAAAGCACCATCGTCTCCTCTGGAGAATCTCATGGCTTCTTCATTATGAGCCTTCAAATTCATAACTGATATGAGGGTACTGCTGCTATTATTATTGTTATTTCGGGATAGATTCTCCGTCGTATGACTAACGGCCAAGACCATGGTGAAGCAGAACTGGGAACCCAGGCGTAGTACTTGTTCGAGCGTTGTTTTGACTACAATAGTTAATACTTTTGGAACATCCATTTTCCATTTTAAGTGCCCACATCATGCCCACGTCATGCCTCACAGTAGTCCCATTAGTAGCCACTCGAGAACTAGATTGAACATAATTGCTAGTAGAAGAATTAAGCGGGTGGCTTTCGGCCTCGGCTTTCGATAGAATTGTTGGTAATGTCAAATACATGGGAGAAACCGTGCCCGCCGAAAGATTGGTCGAGAAAGTTGAATTTTTTTTTTTTCAGATAATTTCAACCCTTGCCTTTTTCTATTCTCAGTTGGTCTCATGGGATGAGTTGCTTGGTCACTTTTAGACTGATGTTAATGAGTGTATCATGACTAACCATCTGTTTCACAGGTTCTTCCACCCCTTTCCTCATCTTCTTGTCAGTTGATGCTAGTTGTTCCAATGCTTGGAAAAAGTTTTCTTGATCCTTAAAGGCTTCAAAACAAGCACTAGGATCAATTTTCCTTTTACTAATTGCAGACCCATATAATTTCCCAGCACCTAACTCAAAGCTACTCTGATCCTGCACTTCTAAAAGCTCCTCTCTGTGACCCTTTTATCTGTAGCCGGCACTAAGGCAGTTTCATCTGCTATGATTTTCTGCATGTCTTTCCTTGTCTTTTGAAACAATTTCTTTGTGCTGACTCTAAATTCCTCTAGTATTGACATCATGAAAGTCTTAAGACCATCAACAGAAGCATCCTCCTCCACATTGATCTTTTTCGTCCTCCCTCTAACCCTCTTAAAAGCAACCTTATATTTCAATTCTTTCAATCCAGTTCGTCTCTGGCTTCCTTCTCCTAATCTTAAAGAAGCAATCCCCACCTCATCATTTTCGGGAGAAATCAGATGGGCAGCCAGTTTTTGCTTCTTGAAAACAGGCACAAAACTTGAACCTGACTTGGAATAATCTTGTCACTTGAATAATCGGTCATTCTCTGTCCTGAATACCCACCTCTGCAGACACTTCGGGTCGTGACTCATTTTGAGAGTTGGAGGATATCAGAAAACTTCACAAAATGCTCACTAAGTGTGCTTATGCAGTCATCCCACAGGAGAATCAGAATAGAGATTAACTAAATGTCGTCACAAATTGCTTAGGATACGAGATCTGATAACCTAGAAAATTACCACCTTAAAGAATCATAACTAGGATTGATTCCAGCTAAATATCAAACAGTGGGGGGATCTTGGGGTAAGTTACAGCTGCCTCCCACATCTTTATTCTCCTTTGCTCAGCACTTAAAAAAATACCAAGGAATTGATCAGAAAGCAACAAAATGTGAAGTCCAAAGTCAATCTAACAGTGACTGTAACAAATTCTCTTTGCAAAACTTTCAACTAATTTAAGCATAATCAAAGCACATTTTACAGGTAGTTCCAAAGGGCACCAAAAAGGTTAATCCAATTGATTCCGACCAAGAGTTTTTTGACTCAAAATTGTCACCCGAATGACTTGAAATCTTTACTTTTATTCCCTATTTTTTGCCGGAGAAAAGAAGTTAAAAATGAAAAAATAAAATCCAATTCAGTCCTCAGCAACAGAAGGCCAATCTTTGTTTGAACAAAGCAATTTATGTATTGATTGTTACAAGAATAAAAGTACAAGCATGCCCTATTTTTCTGAAAATTGAACAATACCAAACACCCCAACTACTATAATTATCAATACCAAAGCATAAACCCTCAAAATCTAGAAAATCATAAAAATAAAAATAAAAACTAATAAAAAAATCATTAGGACATGAAGCATAAAGGAAGTGGCAAAGTTGGTGCAACAAACGAATAACACAGCAAGCATTATAAACTACTAAAGACAACGACAGGCAAAACCCAGGAAGACAGGTAGAAGAAAAAAATACAACGTCATAAAATGAATTAAAAAAATAGTGCTTAAGAGCAAACACCAAGATGAAAAAGTATTCATAATAAGTTGCACACCTACGCACATGGATGACAAAAATGAAAAATTGGGTTTCTGTTCTTCACGCAGATAAGCTTGACACGATATTTTATCTGTGAAAAAGAAATAAAAAAATACGATATTCGCTTGAGTCTCTTCCCTACTCCGCCGCTCAAAAAGCATGGTTTCCCTGTTTATTTCTCCTCTCTCTCTCTCTCTCTCTCTCTCTCTCTCCCCACAAAAGGAAAAGAACGTTTACGGTACACCAACACATACTCTACAAGTGCTACGATCAGTGCAATCTTATCTTATGCACAATAAGGGCATGAACAACACAAAAGTAACAAGGAGGTGGGGGGAGAGAGAGAGAGAGAGAGAGAGAGGATAGTGTGTGTGTGTCACACAGTAATGGGAGATTACCATTTTCCCGGTAACTTGGTTGTGTTGTGTATTTTGATATTTAAAGAAAGTTGTGGATTTTTTGCTCACTTTCTTAGTTGTCTTACCTCAACTTTCCGGGCGAGATGCAAAGATCAAACATGTCTGGTTGTTTTGCGCGAGTCATCCTTGCGCAGGGACGTCCTCAAAGGGACAAAGATCTCGTGACCCTTTTTGCTCTTTCTCATGAAAATGATAAAAAACTTTCCTTTTTTATTTTCCCCCAAACGAAGAAAATTTTTTCTTAAAAAAAAAATGCAAATTACCATATTCCTATGTGGTGCAATACATTTATTATATTAATCATTGGCAAAATAATAAAGGGTCGAATTTCTTAAAATGGTGAAAAGGCTTCTTGGGCGTGTTCTTCGGAACAATTATTTGTCACGTGCACGCATCAATAGGTAAGAAATCATGCGGACTTTACATTTATCTAATTTTCTCTCTAAATATTATACAATAAATACATTTTGAAACTACTGGCATAAAAATTAGCTGTGGGTCAATGGTAAAGAGTTCTGTTTCTCGAGTGATAAGAAAAAACTCCACATTTGAAACTAATAACATGAAAAATATTATCTTCCTTTTTTCTTTAATTTTTCCTTTTTTGGTGCAGATGGTCATAGGAGGAAAAAAGAATGTATGTCTTACATAGACTTGAACAAAGGCTGTGTCTTCGTTGATAAAATTCTCTACTAATGTACCCAGTAAAAGGGATCGATGTCTATACCTATAACATGAAGTGAACAAGGCTTGGCCTTGCCTGGGTCATATTACAGAATAGAATTGTATTGGATGTGATAATCACAATACATGGGGTAAGTGGAATACAGTGCTAAAGTATTCCTCAACAGTCATTCCTCGCATCCATCCCAGTGATACTGCTGGAGGTGTGCAAACAGAAATCCGTAAAAAAACCTTGGTCAGCAGCCCAAAATCTCACAAGATGCAAAGGAGTAACCTGCATATGTGGTTGAGAAGTAAAAAATGCGAATCCTATCCAAGTTTTGTGCCTTCATATGGAAGAAAAGAGACTCGGTTTTAAGTAATCAACAATAAGCATATTCATCATGATCTCAACAAAGAGAGGACCCCTGAGACATAATCCACTAAGTTTTGATTGTAAATTTATAAAATGATTGGGTAGATCATGAGATCCTCATGGGTATCAGCACTGAATGCACCATTTGTGGTCTAAGTCACCACCATGTCACCTACCGATAAGACCAGGAACCTTGGTGCAAATAGCTAGGTTTAAGCAATGTCCCCCCCCCCCCAAAAAAAAAGACAAAAATAATATCATGCACAATGAAATGAAAAGACAGTAACCCAGTTTGCAGTTTTTCAATTATCCTTTTTGGGTTCCTTTCCAGATTTCCATGATGTAGAAAATTAATACAGCATATTCATTTCGGGAAACATGGAAAACAGCACGTTTCCATGTCCCATAATAACACAGGAAGTTTGGATTATTGGTTGAGAGGGTAAACCAAAGGGGGCATGGCTCCAGTTCTTTGGGAAAAGGAAACCAATCAAAAACTAATATAATATGTATATGATGGTTTTCTTTCTCTATTTCAGAAGGTTGCTTTTATACTTATTTGGAACCATATAAATAGAAGTTCATACGATCTAAACATTTAAGTTTGGACTCGCATCTTACACAATCAATTTTCTTTTATTACCTTGTGAGTTGCATAAACCTTCAGTACAAGGAGTTGCTTCCTGTTTTGTCTTTCAGGCGATATGAGATTAGATATCCTCAAATCTCCTCGTTGGGTTTGAAAAGTTCAAAGGATTCAAAGGCCTGCACAAAGCCATAACAGCTCAAACGCACCAGTAAATGCTCCTTGTCCAAAGACAGCATTCAGTTGTCTCCAGACTCCTTCCCTCAACATCAGTGGCTCTCTGGTAATCTACATAAAGCATTGGAAATAAAGACCACGTCAAGAGACAGAAATTTGCCGGTGATGGCAAGGCATATGGAAACAAATGTAAGTGTAATAGTAGCTCCCATCAAAACAAGCTTTTCCCTGCCCCATAAATAGTAAAAGGGAAAAATGAAAAGCATAAATGCTTAAATCTATTCCAGCAAGTTATGGAAATCTTGCTTACCTCCATGGAAATTCACTAGTGTCAATCCCCGCTCGGTGAAGTTCATCAACATATTGCAATGCTTCCCGGCACTCCTCCCGATCATCAAAAAACTCCTTTTTGTCACCTTCAATTTGATATGTTTCATGGCCTTTGCCCGTAACCACCTGGGTGCATAGCAACAGGAATTAACAAAAGGTTTTATCCAGAGGAAACTAAAAAAGGTATTGCCATGCCACAGCAAGGCATTGCTCTCCTCCCAAGCAGAGTCTATTGTTTTTTTGACACAATGTATTTAGCTTTTCTTTTGTGATAACAAATTATTTCCTTAATCAAATGTTCTTATGATCACAATTTATCAACTTCATTTCTAGTGATCTGAAACAACCCATGCAAATCTTAGCTCACAATACCTTTTACAGTAATTTTTCTTCGAGATGTTTTATATTTCCACTCTCACACAGGAATACAGCAAAGGCGGCTTTTGTAACTGGAGGCACCCTTTGTAAATGCACAGAAACTTGTGAATTATTCGCTGCTACAGATAACGTGAGACAGAATGCTGTGGGTTACAATTTTGATAATAATGAGTACCAAATTGATCGAGAATCAAGATTAGTTTTGGAGGAGTTATGGACTTGGCATTATGGCAGCAACAACAGAGAGAAAATAAATTTTTTCTGGTCTCTCTAGCCTCTCTAGGGGATTATTCCAAGGAAGTAGCTTTAAAACTTTTTATGGTGAAGAGTAGTCTCTGATTAATAATGGATCCTGGATCAAGTTTAAAGTTTGGCTTCCCTCTTCCTGCTGATGCTTTTTGAAATTTTAGATTTTTGTATTACTCAACTTGGAGTTGTTTCTACTTATTCTGCATTTGTCATCCTAAATATTGCACCCAATTGGAGCAACTGACAAAATTTTTGTATGAATAAATAGTAAAAGTATGATTTAATTTTTCCCACATAAATATTAAAAATGAAGTATTGAGAGAAGTTCCACTTACAACCACATCACCTTCCTCCCCCATGGCAACAGCAGCACGCACAGCTACACGTCTGATATCGTGCAAGAAGAGCCTATGACCATTTGATAGAGGCGGGTAATAGTCATTCTCACCATATTTCAAGTACTCTTGCATTGTCCATCCCACACCCGCCAACATATCATCCAATATGTCTACTGAAATAGATAACCATCCAGGAGTCGGTACATTTTACTTACATATAGGAAGCACCTTAACAGAATCACCACTCACTAGAGGAGGCCCCCCAAAAAACAAAGAATTAGGAACCTCAACATTCACTACTATTCACTAATTCTGGCATGAATGCTTAGTAGCAATTGATATTGCAGTCTCCAATGATGTCATGCAACTTTAGAGGAAAGACACAGAATTGGGCTTAAACAAGAAAAGTGTATTTAGATACTGATCATAACAATAAACTGTAGAAGGGCCAGAAAACATACATGGATCTTCATTCTTTGGATTGTCTGATGTCAGCATAACAACATCACTTCTATCTGTTGCAATTTTTGTCATCATAGGTCTCTTGCCTCTTTCGCCCTCCCCAACACAACCAATCACTGCAGAAAACCAAGAGATATTGATCGGCTATCGGACAGAGATTCATGAATCTTATTCACTGCTAGAGAATTGTTGTCAGCACATGCATAGACCTTATCTTACAGAGAATTGTGATTCTTTTGGTGGTTGTGTTAGCAAGTTGAAATCCTATTGTTAGACATTTAGAAATATAAGTAAAGAAGAAAAACATATATGAAGCATACCGGTGATGATCCTTTTGGGCCCAAGCTCCCTAACCGAATCAAGTAATCTAGATAATGCATCTGGAGTCTTAGCATGGTCTACAATCACTCCAAATGCCTGCTCCTCATCTATCAACTCACATCTACCCGGAACAGCATCAACCTCTTCAATTCCCCTAACAATATCCTCCAATGGTGCCCCAACTGCAATCCCAACAGCAACAGCTGCAAGAATATTGTAAATGCTATGCTTCCCAAGCAACCCTGATGAGATCTCCAATATTCCCTGAGGTGTATTCACCAAAACTTGAGTCTCAAATAGAGATAGTTCAAATTTCAGTGGGTGAATATCTGCATTCTTGTTCTCCAATGCAAAAGTCACAACAGGCACATCAGGATTCCCTTGTGCTATAAAGAAAGGTGCATTAGGGTCATCAATATTCACAATTTTCCTGTGCCGTTCAGGTTCCACCATCCTTGCAAATAGCTTAGCATTCGCCTCCTTACATTCCTCTTCAGAACCATCAAATTCTGCGATATCTCCTGACAAGTTTGTGAAAACAGCAATGTCAAAGTCAACCTCACTGCACCTCCCAAGAGCCAATCCAGTAGATGAAGCTTCCATAACAACTGCCTCGGTCCCGTTATGGACCATCTTGGCCATCAAATTTTGGACCAAAACAGCATCTGGACTCTCAGGTGACTCATCCAACTTGTTATCCCCATGAATATAATAAGCCACAGAGCTCAACATCCCGGTCCTCAACCCCATTGCCTCATACATCCCTTTTATCAAATATGCAGTCGTCGTCTTCCCACTAGTCCCTGCAATTCCAATCACAGACATTTCTTCAGATGGGTGCCGATAAAATGAAGCAGCCAATGCGGGAAGAACTGCATTCGTATCTTCCACAATGACCAGAGCCTTACACCCCAATGTCTCCTCTATGTCGATCTCCTTGCTTGCAACAACAGCAAGAGCCCCTCTCTTATCAGCCTCAGTTAAATACAAGTGCCCATCAGTTTTCCTCCCAACACAACACACAAACAAATCACCCGCACTAACAAACCTAGAATCATGCTGGATTCCAGTAATCTCAACCTCTAAATCACCGTAAACTGAAACTGGCACAATCTTACTCTCATCCAAAAGCTCAGCCAAACTGATCTTAAACTTAGGTTCAACAATCCTAACCCTGGTTTTACCATAACTATCAAAATCAAGATCAAAATCAGAATTCAACAAAGACCCACTTTTTTTACCATTCAATTTACTTACCTCATCATCATATTTGACAGAATCATCTTCATCCTCCTCTTCGTTGTCATCATCATCGGATATCATAGTGAGTCCTTCAAGCTCATTAATCTCATCTAAATCAACAACCTCCTCAGGCTCCAACTCTTCAATACCTTCAAGAACCTCTTCCTTCTTCTTAGGGTTAGGCTTTAGCAACCCTTGTTTGACGAAATCCTTTCTTTTCAAGGCAATGGCTTTATCAATCTCACCAAACAGGTCATCGAGTCCAGAATTAGGGTTTTCAAAATCTGGGTTATCAGGGGCGTCTTCCACGTCGGCGATTGCGGAGAGGAAAGTGGACTGGTTATTCTTGAATTCGGCTTCTTGGATTTGGCGGGCACGTGAGGCTTGGCGTTGGATTTGTTGAAATTTGGAAACCCCGTGTGTTGAATCTTCTGGGGCCTCTGGTGGGTCGTCGTCTGATGGGTTTGGATAGGAGTTGTTACTAGCTTTGATGGTTTTCAGTCGCCGGAGACTATGGCAGCGGAAGGGTGAAGACAGAGAATTGAATTTTAAGTGGTGAAGGAAGAGTGAGGGTTTTAGTGAGAGAGAGGGAGGAGAAAGATGGAATATGGGGTTGAAGGAGTGGAGAGGAAGAGCCATGAGAGAGAGAGAGCGAGAGAATTAGAAGGGAGGAGACCAAGGGTTTTGCGGATTGGGTTTACAGATCTATTCGAGTACTTGAAGGTAAAACGGCTATAATTGATTCCGGCCAATAAAGCCATGCCACGTCGTTGGAATGTGCATGATAAAATAATTTAACTAAAATTATCATCAGGCTCTTCTTGACATTTTTCTTAATATATCACTTGTAATAATGTAATAATTTGTTTTAGTACATATTTTTAAATAAGTAATGCAAACATAAAAATATATATATTTTGTTGATTACAATATAAGAGATTTTTTGAGCAGCACTTCGCATGAACGCACACCAGGGTACTTTCTCTTTTTCAAGGTTGAACGCCCAAGGTAAATAGTAACGAACATGGATAAGAAACCCGAGACAACGAGAGAAGCAAGCCCTGCAAAGTTTGAACCGAAGAAAGACGATGGCTGTAGGCAAAGGCCACATACATGGCTGCCTATTCATGCTAATGTGCTTCGGCTCAAATGATATCATCTCCCTCGTCATAAAATATGCACGATTTTAAGCCTTTTGTGTATGCACAAAAAAAAAAAATGGCCGCCATTCATCGAGAGAAAATAGTGGGGTTTCGGGTGCCACTGGTCCCTACCCAGAAGTTGCAAACTATTGTCAAGACCTTTTCTTTAGATGATTCGGGCTCACTATTGACATTCAACCTAGCAGCGCCTACCGGCCCAAAGTTAAAGAGGTAGAGAATAGAGAGAGAAAATGTATATGATTTGTTCTCTCTTAACGTATTTATTAGTGTAGATGGGATGAATAGCTTCACTGCTTAATCAAGTTAGGAGTTTGACTCTCTCTAGATACGAAAAAAATAATATTGGAAGACCCGCTTCCAAAATGAGCCCTACAAATATCGATCCAGATTAATCAGAACAAAACTCTAAATACTGAATGATAGATAAGTCAAGATATTAAAAAAAAAAGTGCATGGAGAGCCAATCGCTTAAATAGTGTTTTTTTTTTAACTTAATCAACTAATTTGACTCATTAACAAACATTTTATAAGAAAAATCATAATTTTTTTATTCCTAAAAATCGAATCTGATTTTTAATTAAAATATCTAATATTCTTCCACTAAATTAACTATCCGTTAATAAATCGTGTCTCTTTTGGCTGAGCGTGGCAAGGACTTTTCAAGCCAATGGTTCTATTTTTGTTCTTAACACTAACTAATTCTATATGGTTAACCTTGATATTTTAATTTAGTAAAGATTAAATAACAAAAATTAAGATTAAGGATATATCCGACTTATATTATAAATATAATATCATAACTCATTATATTATCTCAGTTTTATGTTTCGTTCTGTCGAATATTTATCGATAAAATTTTTTTAAAATTGTAATTACTTTTTTTTATAACGCTCTCGCTGGTGAAATTAAAAGGGTGGATTTTTGCGACTTGTTGTATCAAACATTCATACAAGGATGCTCTTGCAAATGAGGATGGTTGTCCCCTAAGAATTGACTGCAAGAGATAGAGAGACCTTTAGTCCATCCCCAACATCCAAGAAGACAAAAAAAGAGCATCCAATGCCTAGCATCATAAGTCAGTGAAAACTTGTCTATCTATACTACAGATTTTTTCCCACCAGTCAAAACCATTGCTTTCGATACAGCCATCAACCCTAATGTCGACCTCAAACATAATAATTCAAAATAAATCACAGATTAGATGACATTTTTTTAATAATTCTTGTTGATCAGCTTAAATTATTCCACAGAAACAACGTTAAATAATTCATTCAATCCTTGTCTCACATAGAAACAAAATTAGAGCTCATAATTAATCTTTATGCAAAGTACTGGCCAATCAACCTTCTTGTATCCCTTTCTCATGATTGTTTGCTTATATTTTACTTTTCACTAACATGGTGTAATGCCAGACCATCATAAAATTTTCTGATTTTGATAATTTAAATAATATTACTTAAATTTGACTCCGAGGGAATGCAATCATTTGCATATTTTTTAAAACTCTTAGACAACAAAATTATCATGAATTTGCAAATGTTCAGAGTGTGAAAAGTAAAAAAGAAAAGATGATGGCATTGCAAATCATTTTTTTTTTCTTTTTCAAAGGAGTAAATTTGTCCCTCATTTTGTCTCCCACCGTTGCTCCAATGATAAATCTAAGTGGGTTTTGAATCACAAGCAAAAGAAAAGCTGACACAACCAAACTCTCTGTGATCAAGAAACCCCCCCCCCCCTTCTCTTACAAGAGAATGATTGAAGAATTGTAATTGCCTTATAGTTTGCGTCAGAAATACCTAATTCTGATTTAACAATTAATTATACTAATAATTGACCTGGTTAGTGTCCTAAGCATGCCCTACGGGAGTCCTCGAGTAACAAAAAGTTTTTTCTCCGGTGATATTTCTGAAATCTCGTAGAATTTTAATAAATACGTATATTTTTATAATTTTTATAATATTATATAATAATAATAATAATAATAATAAAAGTTGGACGTGGTGCGACTAATTAAGAAATGGTAAGACTAATCACAATCTAAGGTTAAGATCACACACATAGTTCCACTTAGCACTTGTGTCAAATGACTTGATTAATATAAACCATGGTTGGTAATCCGGCTTGCCATTACTCATTGACCTATTCTGCAACTTTGTTACGTGCATTTGTTCATCTCTCTCTCTAAACATTTTGCTAATAACATTTTCCTCTGGCAAGAGATTAATCGTATTTTTACTTCTTTTTTTTTTTTTTCTAAAAAGGATTAGGGTTTGACTTGTCAAACCAAGCCTACAATTTTAATTTTGGGGGACTATCGAATTGACAAGCAATGTCCCCAATTTTATTCTCGGAGACGGGAGTTTTTAAAACCCGATCAAACGAGCCGGTTCGTTCAATTGGATTAGAAATCGTTTTATAATCCAATTCGATTTTTATTATTAAATTAAATAAAATCAAATTCATTTAAAATTATTTAAAATCAGTTCAAATCAGTTAAAATGATGAACTATTCAAATTAATAGATTTTATTTTATTTTAAAATAAATAATATATAAATTTTATATATGATAACATAGTGATATCATTCGATTCATAAAATGATTCGATCGATTCGATTAATAAATTAATGAATCGATAAGTTAAGCGAATAATTTAGTTATTTGATTTTAAAAACATCGACTCCGGCCGGGAGTTTTTGGGGGGAAAACCTAAGAAAATGAAGATATGGGTAAGAGTTGATTCATTAGGAACATTTATTCACATGTCTAATAAATGTCTTACATATCACATATATTCAAAATATTCAACTAAGCACCGTCTTGGGAATAAAGAGTAATCACAAGTCATCGGCGATCCATAAAAGACCTTCACAAAAGGACAATGGAAGTGGGATGGGGCAGTTGGTGACTGAGTATGCAACACGTAGACCCACCACGCAACATATTGGCTCTCTCTCTCTCTCTCTCTCTCTCTCTCTCTCTGGTCCTACCAAACCTCAACTGTGCTTAATGCTCCCCCAACCCAACGGCTCCACACATACAGACATACACGCATACACACGGTCGACGGCCGACACTAAATAGGGCTATTTTTGTTAGGAAATGCATTTCCATTTATTTTCATCTGTGGTTACTTCTTCTCTATTGATTTTTACTTTTATAATTTTGTATTCAAATTTAGCTTAATTTCCAAAATAAGTCTAAATTTAATTTAACACTTTAGTAAATTTAATTGTATTTAATATATAGTTGTAATCCTTTATTTTTTCCTATAAAAAAGTTTTATATGCATAAATTTATTTTCTGATTTCAAATATATGTCGTCTTATATTTTATTTAATATTGAATTCGTGTATAAAAAAATAAGTATAAGATTTGACTCCACACAAATGAAAAAATTTATAAATATCTTATAAATCTTATTATATAATACTAAATTTTTTTAATTAATATTTTAAATTTAAATTTTAAAAATAAAAAATAATTATTAAAAAATTTTATTTTTAAATTAGATTTTATAATATTTGAATCAAATTTACGTTAAAATTTTTTACATTTTCTCATGATGTCTTTTTAAAAGGGGTCGCTTTCTGGTGCAACAAGCAATCGTTTATTTTGTCACACGTGGCGCTGCCATGCTACAATGCCAATTCATATGAGACAAGAAGTTGCGTGGAAAGATGAATTTTAGTAACAAAAATCAAAGGGATTAGTTGAATTCCAAATAGGAAATTTCTCATCTCCTAAAATCACAAATAAGAAAAACTTTCATGCTGTGGGTGAGACCTTAAACCATTTTGAATATTTTAAACAAATTCCAACGTTTCTTTCCAAGAAAATTATTATAAAAAAAACCTATTTTAAATTTGTAATAAAACTACCCCGGTCCCTATTTTATTCTCTTTCAATATAATCCATTTTTGGTAATTATCAGGAGAAGGAAAAGTAAAAAGAAGGCTGCTTTTTATGTGGGTTCAGGCGAGCGAGAGAGAGAGAGAGAGAGAGAGAGAGAGAGATGCTTTGGCGTGGGTGTACATAAAACCTAGTGTGGAGGGGTTAAGGGAAGAGCGTTCAGAAGAAAAAACCTTTCTTTGTAGTGAAAGGTCCCCGGTTGCGGAAGGTCTAAATTTTTGCCGAGTCAAATGTTATGTAATGGACACCCCCAGTGACGCTGACAACTCTGCGAATACTACTTTCATAATTTTCACATGAGCCTAACAAACTCTCTGCCTCTTTCTACAAATTTCTGATTGCAGCTGTGAGTGATTTTAGTGCAGTGGGATTTTCACATTTCTTCTTCTATTCTCCATTTCAAGGTACTCTCTCTTTAACGCTTTCTCTCTCAGGCTGTTGTCTTTATCCAAAATACCCATTTTAATTTTTGATGCTATTTGTCATTTTTAGGTCCTGGGTATTAAGCAAATTGACTCAATTTATGCTCTCGAGGGTCTCTAATTGTTTCTGGAAAAAAATGGATTTCTGACCTTTTGATGTTTTTGTCCTGTTTGGTTCCTAAATGAACAGAGTGTCTGAGGGTTTTTTTTTTTTTTTTTTGCGTTTGACCTTATTTTTTTTAAGGGTATTTCTTGGCAAGTTCTCTTTAACTATTCTATCATTTGCATAGTTAAATTTGTTTCAATGGTTATTTTGTATTTGGGATGCATATCTAAACACAATTTTGAAGAAGTTTTCATTAGTTTCTTGATAGTTGAACATTATAATTTTTTCATGCCTACGTGAAGGGCTCATTCCTGCATTTCTAGGGATCCTTGAGAACATGAACATCAATTAATTTTGACCAAGCAAAAGCATCATTGTTGCCTGTATTTGGAGATATCAACATTGTCGCCCAACATTTGAAAAGTGGAGGAAATCTTGGTTGTGAAAAGTTTGCATCTACATATGTGATTGCATACGAGCTGTTGTTTAAAGTTTTCCATCTATATATTTGACAAGAATTTGATTTCCGTCAACATTTTATTTTTTTTTCCTTATTTTCGGGTTCCATGTTATCATTTCTGAGTTGTGTATAAAAAATGCACAAGCTGTAGTTGAGCATCAAGTGTTAGTCCAGCGAATATGACAAAGAAATCACCGGTGAGCCCTATGTTACCTGAAACACATCAATCCAGCTGTTTGTGGGGCTTAGTTGGCATCTTTGATTTCCGGCAAGGCCATTCCAGTCGAAAGTTTCTTTCAGACGGGAGGCATACAAACAGACACGAGATTGGTATGTAATTTTCTTTTTCATATATTATTTTACGTAATTTCAATTCAGAATCTTCTACTTGATATGTTCGGACTGTCTTTTTGGCCTTTGTGCAGTCCCAGTCTGGGCACTTGTTAACTCATTCCTGAAAGTAGTCTTTTTTTCCAAAATATTAGCATTTATTCCTCCATATACTAGGGCAAGTACAGAAAACCTTTTGGAGCATTTTGAGTGTGACCTTGGATAAAAGTCTGTTGTTGGGAAATGAAGAAGTGCTTAAGCTCTTGCATGACAAGTCATTAAATAATAAATATTACCAATCATGTTGGCTCTAGAAAGTATAAGGCAATCTGCTATTTAGAATTTTAACCTACTTGTTTAAGGATTTTATATCCAGCAATCTTAACCCATCATTTTTGGCATACAGGAATTGGATCTTCAAGGAGTAAACTCAATATGTTGACCGACTCCGATGAAAAGTACCAAGGAGTTGATGTAAGCATTTGCACCTTACTCCTGACCCCGAATCAAAAATATTCTGACTGATGTGAATAATTCTACTCAAATAATATTTACCGGTGCTAGATACCTGTAGCTTTTCTAGATTTTGTTTCTTCTTTTATTGTGTGTCTCTGTGAGTATTACATTTTCTTTGTTAGGAACCGTGGAATGCTTTTAGATGGTAATGAAACTCCTATATCAAGGATTATCTTTGGTCCGCCTGCTTCTGATATCTGCATGTTCCATGGAATCAGCTTGATTTGTGCCTGATATAGGCCCTAGTAAAGGATCTAGTTGATGGATACCTCCTGGGAATTCCTCTCTTCCCTTGTTCGAGTTTTTCCCTCTCTTAGACCCTATTTTTGATGGCCGGAAACTTGTTCCCTAACAAGCCTCTCACCACACTTCTTTTAAGAGAAATTAGACTTACCACTTTATTGATCATAGCCCCTTTAAATAGAGGAAACTAGGGTTACAATAAAGTAGAATTCTTACTAAAAATAAATCTCAAGAATCATTCCTAATATAAAGGTTTCCTAAAACTAAGATAATTACTAATTTTTAAGGTAACTACTAATTAAAAAAATGTGATAAACTAAAATAAGAAAGTTACTATTTTTTTCTAAAATCTTTCCTGTTTATTAATTCCTAAATATTTTTCTAAAATATTTGTTTCCAATAAATGCATCATGCATATCATTACTCCCCTCCTGGACAAAGAGCTTGTCCTCAAGTTTGAATTCAAAATGGGTTTTCTCAAGTCTTCAAGAACTCTCAAGAAGCCTCCTCCCTCATCCTTTTATTTGGACTTCCCAGAATTTTCCTTTCCAGTAAATTTAGCATCATCAAAACATGCCTCCGTAACAAGATATTGTACTTGTAGACAGGCAGTCACTTGCATGGCTAGATCATCAACTAGCTCCTTGAAGATATATCCATGAGAGACAAAATCAGTCTCACAGTTCACTTCTATTAAGACACTAATTTTGTTGTCATGAATGTATAAGTGAATGTTTCCTTCATCAGTAGCCTTGCTGTCATGAATGGAAAGCTGAAGATCACATCCAAACTTATTATATTCATAGCTATTGAAGTCACTATACATTCTGGAGATGACAGTCTTTCCTTCCAGCAAACCACTCCTTTCCTCCCCTTGGTCTGCAAGCGTGTGGCTGCTATTCCTCATCTCTTGGACCTTGTTGTGCTCCTGCAGCTCTTGCTGAAACCTTTCCATCTACACAATCAGTGCTGTCTGCTGTTGTTGGAGCAATTTCTTGTAGGACTGCCAGAGTTCCTCCACCCTAGCCGGTGTCTGCTCCATTAGTTGCTCCATTCGCCGCTCAAATTCCCTCATGAATCTCTCCATCAGGCTGAACCATTCTGTAGAGTATTCCATGATGACCGGCTTTGATACGAAATTGATATGGGCCCTAGTAAAGGATCTAGTCGATGGATACCGTGCAGGGAATTCCTCTCTTCTCTTGCTCGAGTTTTCCGTCTTAGACCCTATTTTTTATGGCTGGAAACTTGTTCCCTAACAAGCCTCTCACTACACTTCTTTCGGGAGAAATTAGACTTACAACTTTATTGATCATACCCCCTTTAAATAGAGGAAACTAGGGTTACAATAAAATAGAATTCTTATTAAAAATAAATTCCAATAATCATTCCTAATATAAAGGTTTCCTAAAACTAAGATAATCACTAATTTTTAAGGTAACTACTGATTAAAAAAATTGTTATAAACTAAAATAAAAAAGTTTCTATTTTTTTCTAGAATCTTTCCTTCTTATTAATTCCTAAATATTTTCCTAGAATATTTGTTTCCAATAAATGCATCCTGCATATTAGTGCCCTTGTGATATTTTTATTTCCATGTCATTTTCTTGTAGTTCTATGTTGTGCTTTCACTTGTCTGACTATCCTTTTGTTATAGTCCAAATAATATCAAT
Organism: Dillenia suffruticosa; assembly: GCA_033439265.1. Lineage (NCBI taxonomy): Eukaryota > Viridiplantae > Streptophyta > Magnoliopsida > Dilleniales > Dilleniaceae > Dillenia > Dillenia suffruticosa. Next base: position 16,337,304 of record JAVTVX010000005.1, on the reverse strand, counting down.
CCCTGTATTTCTAGAAAATGCAGGGAAATTACACTCTCCAACTGGCTTATGCAAGTGTATATACATACACATACATACATAACACGGACAAAACTTGTTATAAATGGCAAAGGGATTTTATGAAAGATTAGATTGTCTTTTGTTTGTTAGATTGTCCATTCTTCTTGTTCGCTGATCTATGCAAATTAAATTCTGTTTTCCTATTTGGACGGTTGTTTTATAAATTTGCATGCCAAGTCAAGAGTTGAATCATCCATCTTCCTCATTTTATTTCTAGACATAGAATGTTATGAAGGCCAACTCAATTTGGCCTCTCGAACTGTTTCAGGATGGCAAAGACAACAAAATGCAGTCAAGGAATGATGATGTGAAAAGTGTGAAGAAACCCATGGAACAAGAGATATCTACGAGGCAATGTTCAGGGAAACGAATTCCTTCTGCCAAAGATGGACACAGGCTTTCTGAACATGAACCATCGGAGAACTGCAAAAAGGAAGGCAAGGCTGCCTGTGAAATGGCAGTTCATGATTCGAAAGTTTCAATTAGTGTTGGGCATCAGCAACCTTTTGATGCCTCTTTATTGGAAACTTCAAATGAAGTTGACTGTGCATCAATAAGAGTGGAAGACTTCAAGAATGAAACTCCTCAGAGAGAAAGAGATAGCTCTTGTTCGGAAAAACCTAAATGTCATTTGAAACATAGCCAGCTTGACGAGATTGACCTGCGGCTAGTCCAAAGGAGTGAAACAACTAAGGGATTGTGTTGGCGGAAAGTCCATAGTGGAAATGGGATAACTCACTATTCCAAGCAATTCTTAGATGCAGTAGAGATATTAAGCTCAAACGAGGAACTATTTGTGAAACTCATGCAACAACCAAACTCTGTGTTGGCAAAACACATTCAAAACTTTCGGGATTTCCAAGCAGCAAAAGGACAAAGCAAGCCACTGACAGATGCCGGAACTTTGGAATATGAGCAAACTAATGCTGGGCAGCGTAAAGGATGTGTCAGGACCAGCAGCAACCATCAACATCCAGATAAAATAGTAATATTGAAGCCTGATACGCAAAAATATGAAGCCAGAGACAACCATGTGCCCTCTCTAGAATCTCAGAGCAGTTCAAAAAGTAGCAAGCATGGAGTGAAATCCACATATTTTTCACTGAAAAGCATCAAGAAGAAGTTGAAATCTGCAGTAGGGGTTAGCAGAAAAAAGCAGAATCTTGTTCTGCTGAAAGTGTCATCGCATGAATTTCAAGGTGACTGCCAGAGTTCTCACAAGCGAGTTGGAGAGAAGGTTGTTGGAAGAGACAAAATTTCGGATGATGTGAAGAAGAGTGATGTGATAGCCAATAGAAATGAAGTTAATCTTCCTAATGAAAATGATTACGAAAGTGAGTCCAACATCTGTGATGAGGTCAGAAAGCATCTCTGTAATTTGCTAACCCAAGGAGATGAACGCGATGTTTTTCTCTGCAACCAGGTCCCCAGAACCTTGGAGGCTATACTTTCTTTGCCTGAGCTTGTTCTTTCTCCTAAGTCTAGACATTTGTGGGAAGGAAAACACAATCCAGTTTCTTCTGAGATGAGATTCTCACCATACAGAAACTTAAAGACGGATGATGAGAACTTTTCCCTGCTTAAAATGGAAACAAGAGCCAGCTGTGAAAGTCCATTAAGGCCAATCGTAGAGGATTGTCCAGGAATTGATGATGAACAGCAAAATAGTTCAGGCTTAGCAAAAAGTGTATCAGAGAACACTCTTCCCATTTCTAGAATTCAATCAAACATTTGCTCAATTGCAGGCAACATGGATCCAACAGGTAAAAGTTCTACCCTGTTGTAGAATATTCCTTCCATTGAACTAAACAGTCCCTGTGCTTTTCTTTTATGTTCTAATTGGGCTGCTTATGAAATGCAGATTGTGTAAGTATTACGGAGACAGAAAAGGTGGGATATGCCAGGGAAAGTGATCTTCAAGATGTGTCATTCACAAAACATAACGGAGTACAAAATTCTAATGCATTGCACATAGAAGCAAGTAATGCTCTCGAGGTTGCTCACGGAAGTAGTGAACCTATTGCTATCACCAGCTCATGCAATGATGAAGCTAGTGCAGGAAGTAAATTCTCAGAGTGCTTGGCTTTGGTAAGTTGCTGTACATGGTCTGCTGTTGTTTCTGATTTCTTTGCTTTGCTGTTGCTACTTCTTTGGTCTATCTAATTTCTTGCCAACAAACCATTTCCAGAATACATCTGGAAGGAATCAGTTGTTAATGTCCTCACCACCATGTATGTTTTCATCAAGAACTATGGGGATTCATGATGCAGAAGATCTGGATAGCCCAAAAACCAGAGAAGGGCAGCCAAGTCCAGTATCGGTCCTTGAGGCTTATTTAACAGAAGAAGCATCGAGCCCAGCAAGCACTATATCACAAAGTGGTAGGCCTTCTCATTATAAGTGTTATTTCCATATAATTGTTCCATGAATCCAAAGCTAATGCAATTAAACAACTGCAGCTGAGCCACCAATCCAGCCCCTACATCTATCTTTTGACAAACACCATTCCACACCCATGCTATCACCTTTACATGACAAAATGACTTTAAGCCCTTGTTTGGAGGACCACTGGTCAACCTCTGACTACATAAGTGCAGTGTTGCATGTATCTGGCCTGAACTGGAATGAACTGTCCAGGAAGCGGCAGTTGTCTGATCAAATGCTTGAACCATCTTTATTTGATGACCTAGAGTTGCTCTCCACTGAGCCCTCCTCTGAGCATAAACTCCTCTTTGATTGTATTAATGAGGTTCTTCTGGAGGTACATGAACAATATTTTGGTTGCTCTCCTTGGATCTCGTCCATCAAACCAAAAGTCCGACCAGTACCTTCAGAGAAGAATGGCATTCTTGAGGTAATAGAAGGTGTTAGTTGGCACCTCCTTCCTCTACCACCACCGAATACACTAGACCAGCTTATCGGGAAAGATCTGATGAAGTCTGAGATGTGGACTGATATCAGAATTCAAGCTGAAGGTATTGTTACTGACACCGTGGATACAATATTATATGAATCTATTGAAGACACAATATTTCAGCTACGTGTATGCTCACTGTAAAACAAGGTAAAGGCTAACTCAAAGACATCTCTGCTAACACAACCGTGCGTCCCAGTGCTCCTGAACCATGAGAGGCCTGCTTAGGTTGTATTCTGACAGGCACACTGCAATTTGAATTTTATATGTCTGGAGGTATGTGTTTGGGGGGAGAGTGTGAGGTTGGTCAGGCCACCCACTTGAACAAATAGCACGTAGATGGTCATGTAGACTTGCTAGTGGTGTCAAATATAGGGTATGGATATGAAAATTTTCGTATTAGATGCTTTCCTTTTTCATGTGGATGATGAGAATCTCTGTGATTCTCCACACATTGTGTTGGGCGAGAGAATAAGCTTTGTACAGAATTCATTTTGGTTGTTTTTGACACAAAAGCACTTATGGTTCCTACTGAAGAATTGTTCTTATCAATGCTTAAGGTGGATTGTGGTTGGATGGATTTTTTCTTCCTTGTATGTGAAGAATTTGAGATAAAAAAAGGGTACACTTTGCGTTTGGGTGTGTGCTAGCAACCAAGTCGGTAGATGCCAAACCCAATCCCGGACCCCCAAAAAAGGAACTCCAAGCTCCCATACAGAAGCCCCAATTCTATTCCAATGCCTTTATTTTACTTTACTTCTCCTCAAAGCATGTAAAAAATATATCATAAATGCAATACTCATAACCCATGGAATTTCATGACTTCATACGTAATATAAAAGGAAGAATGAAGGAACACTTCAAACAGAACTGGTTTTTTCACCTAATCTCTCTCCTTTAAATTATTATTTTCATGAAAATTGCGTATTTTTTTTTAAATAAGGTAGAGAGAGAACCAAGTTTCCTGTTTATAGGACATGACTATGATCAATGCATCAATTAGTATCTCTTCACTTATTTTAAAATAATTATTAATTAGTTAGAAAATCATGAATTAATTATTTAAACTAATATCTCTTGATCAGTTCACATAGTATCTCAAGCAACCCTAATTAATCATGACCCATGTGTCGATTATGTTGATAATCAATTTTCATCCTATGATGATGACTTAAGACCAAAAGTTAACTCAAATTCAGCTGTCATAATAAAATTTGTTTATCAAAAATTAAAAATTATTGTCCAAATAAACTAAAATTTTTAATTGTGTTATAAAAATATGGTTGCAGTTTTTTATTTTTTTTCTTTTTCATGTAAAATATATATTTTCAAGATTTTGGATTTGAGTATTTAAAAAAAAAAAAAAAGGCTATTGAAATGGAAAATCTACACAATTTCGCTTTTCAGAATTATAAATCAATTCCAATATATTCCTTTTATAAGCGCGAGGGAAAAAAAAATTACGGAGCAATCGACAAAAAAAAAACCCCACCTTCCCGCCTACCCCACTTATTCCCAAAAAACCCTAATTTCGTCTTCCCCTGTCAAAAACCCTAGCTAAACCTCAAAAGCCTCCACCTCTTTGCCTCTCTGCATAACTCCACCAGAAACCTAATCTCCGGAAAACAGATGGAACTCCACAAAGTGAAATCAAACCTAGTCCTAATCCTCGACTACGGCTCTCAATACACACATCTAATCACTCGCCGAATCCGAAAGCTCTCACTTTTCTCGCTCTGCATCTCAGGCACATCCTCTCTCAAAGCCATTTCTGACCTAAAACCACGGGTTATAATCCTGTCAGGAGGACCCCACTCGGTTCATTCTGAAAATTCACCTTGTTTCCCTGATGGGTTTGTGGAATACGTGGAGAAAAATGGTGTTTTTGTGTTGGGTATATGTTATGGGCTTCAATTGATTGTGCAGAAATTGGGGGGTGAAGTTAGGGTTGGAGAGAAGCAAGAGTATGGAAGGATGGAGATTGAGGTTGTGGAGAGAGAAAGTGGAGGGCTGTTTGGGAATAGGTGTTTAGGGGATAAACAGGATGTTTGGATGAGTCATGGTGATGAGGCTGTCAAATTGCCCGATGGGTTTACGGTTGTGGCTAGGAGTCAACAAGGGTCTGTTGCTGCTATTGAGAATAGGGATAGGAGGTTTTTTGGGCTTCAGTATCATCCTGAGGTAATTTAGGGTTTACTCATTTCTGGTTCCAATATGTTGTTCTTGTTTTGTTAATTGGTTTCATAATTATTATTATTATTTATTTTTTTATGTTTTTTGCTTTCATGAGAACCGCCTTAATTCAAAACGTAGTTCCCAAAAAATTTAACAAATATGCAAACCGCCCCCCCCCCCCTCCCCAAAAAAAAAAAAAAGCAATATAACCCAATATAGGAAGGATCAAAATTTTCCCTTCGTTGTCCTGTTCAAATGACTCGTAGTTTGACTGGTGATACTACCTCAAAGAATGGGCACTGAGGTAGCCTTCTGGCTGTTTTTTTGGGTATATCCACTAAGAAGCCTGAAATATAGTCTGCAAACTTGAAACTGGGTAAGGTATCAACAAGATGGCAACTGGTTTTGTGGATGTTGTATCGATTTTAAATTGGCTTCTTTTTGTTTTAATAATTATTATTTGCAGACATAATCAGTAAGGTAAGCCGCTGAAAGAATGGGAGCAAAAGTATGAATATGATGCTTCTTTTTCTTGTTCATCATGGGCAAGGTGGAAATCCCTCCTCAATGTCAATGATGCGGTTGCTTGTTTTTGTAATTACTTCATAAGTATTCAGTCTGTGGAGGAATTAATGTTGGAGCCTAAAAGTTGTGCTTGATTCTTTTAAGGCTTGCAAAGAGAAGTTTTTTTATTACAGATACTGTGGATCCCCAGGATTTGAGTGCAGGCTTCATAGTTTTGGCTCTGATAGTTAGTTGCTGCTTCTTGGTTAGTGAAGCCTGATTTAAAATCATACTCACACATTAATACACACAAAAATTATTTGTAGTGAAGTAAATTACTACTAGTTTCCAAGCAGTGTCCAAACTTACGTCTGTGAAGTTCAACATCAGCTCTTTACCTTTTCACAGGTGACGCACTCCCCAGAAGGGATGGAAACACTGCGTTATTTTCTTTTTGATGTTTGTGGGGTGGTTGCTGACTGGAATATGGAAGATGTACTTGAGGAGGAAATCAAGGTGATCAGAGATTTGGTGGGGCCTGAAGATTATGTCATCTGTGCTCTCTCTGGTGGTGTGGACTCTACAGTTGCAGCCACCCTTGTTCATAAGGCTATAGGGGAGAGGCTTCATTGTGTCTTTGTTGACAATGGTTTATTGAGGTGATTGGATGACTGTTTTCTTGAAGCAAAGATTGTAGTAAAGAAGCTTTTGTGCAAGCTAAAATATGTTACCAATGACAACAATCCTTTAATATAGGATGTGCATGTATCACCTTAAACGTTTGCCTGACATCTACTTGTTGATGATCTATTACAATAGGTACAAGGAGAGAGAGCGTGTGATGGAGACATTTCAAAGCGATCTTCATTTGCCTGTAACTTGTGTTGATGCCACGGAACAATTTCTTACCGAGTTGAAAGGTGTGGTGGATCCTGAGAAGAAAAGGAAGATAATTGGGAGGGAGTTCATTAACATTTTTGACTCATTTGCCCATGATTTGGAGACTAAATTAGGAAGGAAACCTATTTACTTGGTTCAAGGAACCTTGTATCCAGATGTGATTGAATCTTGCCCACCTCCTGGAAGTGGAAGAACCCATTCTCACACAATTAAGAGCCATCATAATGTTGGAGGACTCCCCAAGGACATGAAACTGAAGCTTATTGAACCACTCAAACTCTTATTCAAGGATGAGGTTTGGACATTGTCACAAATGTATTTATTGTTTATTTTTGTCTTGGTTTTTTGCTGCATTAAGTTGTTCTGGAATTAATTCTGTTTTTGGGTTGGAAGGTTCGTGAACTTGGGAGGATCTTGAATGTTCCTGAGGCATTTCTGAAGCGTCATCCATTTCCTGGGCCCGGTCTTGCAGTGAGAGTTTTGGGTGATGTTACCGAAGGGAATGCCTTGGAAATTCTTCGCCAGGTAATTGTGTCTGTAACAAGAGTGTTCAGGTGGTTTGACCCAGACAGTTTATAATTTAATAATGATTTTCAGGTTGATGAGATTTTCATCCAGTCCATCAAGGAAGCTGGACTTTATGATTCTATCTGGCAAGCCTTTGCTGTATTTTTGCCAATTAGATCAGTTGGAGTTCAGGGTGATCAGAGGACACATTCTCATGTTGTTGCTCTTAGAGCCGTTACAAGTCAAGATGGAATGACAGCAGACTGGTACAATAATGTTTTGTCTTGTGATTAAAATATTTTAGCTATATGTGCTCTCTCATTTTAGAAATTACGCATGGCATATTAAAATAATTTTATGCTGTAGAAGAAAAGAGAGATTATATTGTGAGATATTGCATGTTGCCTGTAATTGTAAGGTTACCGGGACTTTCCTCATTATTCATTGCTAAAAGAATTTAAAGGATGGCCAGCATTCAAAACCAAGTGAAATTGAATCTACGGTATATATTGCATATCTTGCACTTTGTTTTGGAGTTTGAAGGGAAAGGGAGGTTTGATAATGGGTGTCTCAGTATATTGGTCCAGTGCTTTTTGTTTCTTTTTCCCCATCCCTGAAAGAGTATATGCACGAGTTCCAGCTTCATATGTTTTATCGCCTTCTCTCTTTATTTGAAAATGCACTATCATTTGTCATTTAGCTGAAATCCCACATCCTATGTGTTTCAAAGTTATATCATTCGTGTGATTGCAAAAGTTTGCTTTAAGTTCGTTTGATCAATTGTTGAGTTTGGTTACACTGTAGTGGTTGTCATGTTCTATAGCTCCCCTTCTATCATTCCATGTTTAAGGGGTTACCAAGGGAGGTGAGTTTATAGGTAGATGCCCTCGAAATGGAGAAGATGTGTTATGCATGCAGCAATTTTCCATGCTGATGACATTTAGAATCACAAACTTCTTTATGCCTGCAAATCATATAGCATGGCCTTTTATGGTTTTTCAAGTGAAATAGAGTGCTAAACTCTTTCTTGTCCTGCAGTTGCCTTTCATATGAAGCTATCTTTTTGAAACTTTTTGCTTTCTGATATAGGCATCTTATTCTGTTGTGTTCTTGTTTGTAATTGAAGGTACAATTTTGAACATAAGTTTCTTGATGATGTTGCTCGAAAGATTTGCAATAGTGTCAGAGGTGTAAACCGAGTTGTTCAAGACATTACTTCAAAGCCACCATCAACCATTGAGTGGGAATGATGCCAGATCAGATGAATCGGCTTGAGCATAAAAGGGTTGGGCTGGATCTCATTTGGTGAGTGGCAACTATATTGTCTTTTCATTGAGTTGCACTTTCACAAGTTCACAGGCTAAAACATGAAATCCGCAAGAGGTGGTAATTCTTTTGTAAGAACAGTACTATAACACTATAATGATAGAATTTATAAGATAATGGCATTGATCTTCTTCCAAACTTCTGCTTGTGTGAAGTTTTGCTTTCATATGTTCAGTAGACTGTGTTTACAGATGCTTGGTTCCTATACGCACCATTCAAGTCTTGTAAGCCTAGTTGAAATGATAGAAGTCACTGCAGCTGAAGGTTTGAATTTGCTGCAATTATGATGTTTCCACATCTTTTTTCTTTTTTTTTTTTTTTGATATAAAATGTTTCCACATCTTTGTCCGCCATATTTATGGTAGTGGCTCTGGAGTCTTATGGCTATGCACATTCATAGTAAAATTGAAGAGTGTATTGCTTTAATACAAGAGGTATTATTCATAAGGCTGGTATTTTTGAAATGTTGATGCATGTGGTGACCGGTGGTGTGGGGCCTGCACCATCTTGCAAAATAAATTCCACAGATGAACCTAGAATTGTTTACTGAAATTTTTCTCTGTTGATTTGGATAATCACTACCCTATTGACTCTTGTTTGTGCGTACCTGGCCACCTTGGTCGCTTTTTTCTGTAGTCCAAGGCAATCATGGTGGGTATTGTGTTTCTTTGATCTCGAACCTTCTTTATTTGCTCTTATTTTTAATATGGATTCCTCTTAATGTTAATGATTAAAGAGTTTGAAAACACCCTTATCTATTCAATTGACTGAAGAATTTTGTGATGATCCTAGAGAATTGGACTTGTTTAGGTGTATTAAAATTTTTTGGCGTGGCATGTCTCCTTCCTCTATATGACCAACCTATGTTTTGAAGTAGCACCTAAGAGGAAAAAATAATGCTACATACAACCATGTCCGAACCTCTGATATCTCTACAACTCCCTATACTCAACATGTCACAACCTACTCCACCATGTCTCTCTTTACTCTCTCTAGTTTGCCAAGTATGGGGTTTCTTCCACGTCATCAATCATGACATCTCAAAGGATCTTTTCTGCAAAGTGCATTCACTATCACAGCATATATTTCGCCTTCTCACGGATTCGAAACTCAAGCTTGGCCCATTGTCATCCTTAGAAAGTTACACTACACATTTCATGGCCTCCCCCATTTTGAGAGCCTCCGAGTATCTGGGACAGATTTTTGTTTCCGCTACACGTTCTGCAGATGAACTTCTTGGAGAAAGGAGTGTTGAGTTTAGGTAATAATAACAGTTATATGCATTATGGTATCGGTCTTTCGTTTTTTTCGGTAGTTGAACTTTTGTGTCCTTTGTATTTCTGTTCCTTATTTCTGTCAATAGTGAGGCATTGCAAGCGTATGGGAACGAGATGGCGGATTTGTCCAGGAGAGTTACTGAGGCAGTATTGATGAGTTTGGGAGATGGTTATGATTTCTATTGGTTTTGTGATGACACTTACTTTGGTCGTCTTATTGCTACCGCAGGTTCAACCAGAGCAAAGTTGAGCCCTTCCGTGGTTAAATATTTTTGGTTCAATCTTCATCCGGTGAAATGCAATGTTGGCCAAGCACAAATGGTGATGTCATGCATACAAAAGTATATGATTAAATTTAAAGTAAGTCACAAACAATAAAATAATGTCAGACAATGCCAAATGGGTTAAAAATCAATTTGATCAATTTTTTTTTGGTTGAATTTGAATAGTATTTTAATCAAAATTTTTATATCTGAAAAATATCTTAATCAATAAAATAATGAGCATCCGCATGCTCATGAAGGGGGAATGTACCTTCTCATCTTTCGTTGCCAAGGAAGGAAGGTTTTTTCTTTAGCAGACACCGACAAAGGAGCCGATGAACTTTGGTTCACACATTTCTTCTGTTTTTCATCTTCATATGGTAAGTTTGTATTCGAATCTCAATATATATATATATATATATATATAAAAGACCAACAGAGGAAGTTCCTATCATCGTCGAGACCACTTATATTGGGCCCCACATCCATGGATCCACAATGAATGCTGATGGAACCGGTGGTCAAAAAGTGTGGGCGTTTGTTCTTTAATAAAGCCCAATGGCACATTTGAATTTTCTTTAATGAAAAAAAAATGGGAAGACCAAGCCACTTGCCTGTAAATGGATTTGTGCTTTTTCATGAATCATTTTGAAATGTTTTTAGTGGGGAGGGAGGGAGGGAGAGAATCAACTCAAATCGGGACATATCTGCATCACTGTTGGGCTGATTCAGATTTGTCTTCTGTTAATCATTTGATCTTGATCAGTTGCACTGCACTCTTTAATTTTCCTCAACTTTTGTTGCTTAAAATATTGCTAAAATTGCACGGTGAAATAAATCTCTTAGATACCGGTGCTTTACCTTTTTGGGGTTTCTTTAATTAGTGTTGAACATTGATGATTCAAATCAAATCTTGCTACATGCATGCATACGTAAGTTTCAAAGATCAATGTCGAAGATACCAAACCAAGATTGTTTCGAGTTAAAAGACAAAAGAACAGAAAAGTTAAGAAATCTAGTGTGGCATTAGAATTTGTACAAACTTTTGTCAGCATTTAGAGATATTCTTTTGTTTGTTTCTTTATAGTCACCTCCTTTTTTGACTGATCTTATTTCACTTCTTGCTTTCCTTTCGGTGATTCTACCTCACAGCCAACAAAAATACCCAAAAATGTATAATTTAAGATCTGGCATTTGCTAGAATCAGCATTTCATACAATCATGAATCAAACTAGTTCCTCCGTAAGTTTTCTTCAAAAACAACATAAAATAGTCCCCTTCTCACCTTCACTGCACCCACTGCGGTCTTATAAACAAGACATAATCAAGTTGATTCACATCGTCACGGTGTATACAGAGGAATATAGTTTTATTTATCCTTTTATTTCATTGCTCTAGTTGAAGGTCAATCTGCGAGAAATAAAGGGCCCATTTTTTATGGTTACTGAATTGGATCTACAGATGAACTCTTTCCCAGATAACATAATTTTACAGGTGCTGCTGCTTGAACAGCAAATTCTTCTAAAATCTGATAGTTAGCATGAAAAATGGATCATTAGTACTTGCATACCACTCTCTGAAGTGCTTGCCTGATGGTGCTAGCCGATGCCTGTACTGGTCCTTTGATCTGCATTTATGTGAAGAATAAACCATGAAAGACTACTAGTACAAAAGACCAATTCCCCACATTGTTTGATCTATATGACTAGAATAATGCTACATCTGACATAATTTTCATTTGCTGAAATAATGTACCATGTTGCAGCATGTGCTTTTTCATTACTAACATGCTGGATCAGATTTAGTACTCAGCGACCTTTCCGTTCATATAACATTATTCCTATGACTAAGAGTCATTTTCAGTTATAGCATAGAATTTGTTGCTTGCTCTCTCTCTCTGTGTATGTGTCTTTGCATCACCTTTTGAGGTTTTCTAATTTGCACCGAGAATAAGGAAAGAAAATAGTACCTTAGACTTAATGGTCACAGAAAGAATCCCATCAAGAATGGAAGATTGAACCGAGTGATTTTCCAAGCGGAGATTGCTTATACAATCCATAATCCCAAGCAATAAGCTTTCCCTCCAAGGATGTCTGATCCCTATGACAAGCTCCTCCTCGATCACAGTGACCCTAATATCTTCATTCGAATAGTCTCTTAGCAATACCTTGTTAATCTCGCCTTCTGTTTCACAAATATCACTGGCTTTCCTCTTGTTTGTCAGAGGCTTCATAGAGCGAGTTCTTGTTATATTCCCATAATTATCGGATGTCCTCTCTACTGTATCTTCTGGTTTCCTCTTTGCTGATGCATATATCTCTATTGACTCTCTGCAAGACTCCAACTCTTCTACTCTTCTCTCAAGTTCTTTCAGGTATTTTATTGTGTCATCTAGGATAGATACTTTGTCAACCTGCAAAGTCACAGAAAAGAAAGGGAAATCTTAGGGAAGAAAATGTATAGATTCACTAGCTTTAAGTATTCGGGCAGTGACTACCTTTCCCACAGAGGGAACCAAGGATTTAAGTTCCAAAAATCTTTCATCAAGTTTTTCTCTTCTCCTCTCTGCCATTAGGTGATCACGACCAATATCTTCTGCTTCTGGTTTCCAAGGTCCATCCCTCTGGTCATCTTCTTGGCATGTGTTAACCAAGCAACCACCATGCATTTGAGCAACTTGAAACAAAATCTTCTTCATCACAAATTGCGAAGACCCATGTATTGGCTTCTTAGGACATATTAATCCTCCTTTTTTCCACCTCACAAAACTAGAGTCTTGAGTTCCAGCTCGATGTCGTTGACACAAAGTCAACTGGTTGGAGCCCTTCAAGAGCAAAGAGATTACACTTTGGTAGTGCAAATCATCTCGTCCAAGATCCAGCGATGTCAACTTTGAACGATTCCAGTCTTGAGGTTCTAGTAGATTACCATCATTTACCTTCTCCCCTCTTGGAGAAAGAATTCCTCGTCTGGGATTTGCAAATGTTTGGGAGATGCAGTCACTTGAATTCAAGGAATTGTGAACACAAGCACTAAACTCATCATCCATGTGTTGCCTTTGTAATTGAGAAGTTCCCCCATTTATGCCTTCTGCCATATATGATTCTTCTACGTGTTGGCTAGGTCTAAACTCTTCTGAATCACTATCGGAAGATCCCATTTTCACTTCTTCACATTCTAAAATTGGGTTAAGATTTGAGGCAAAAATTTCACGATCGGGGTCAGCATTTCCAGTGGAATTGGATCTCTGAGGAACAATTGAGTAAGGAGTGTCCAAAAAGAATGTTTCAATCTGTTGACTGATGTGAGGATCCTCCAAGAGCTTTGCAAAAATAGGGTTACAGAAGGACAAGATTAGAATAGGACTACTTCCATCTCTCATGAAATAAAGTACTTATTAACAAAATTCTAGCTAACTGAACTGAAAAAATCCATTACCAGTTCAGTCACGCCCAGCTCAATCACTCCTTGTGAGGAAGGAAAGCATGCCACTGTCTGCAGAGAGGAAAGTACTGATAATATAGTAATCCCATTTCGAGTTGGGCATAACCTTAACAGTTTGGTAGCAAAACAACTATTAAAAGGCATTGATTCTGCATGGGATTGGGCAAGGTTCATGATTGTCACTATATCCAAAATCAACCTAAAGTGCATGCTGTTTCAGCATACATGCATTTAATTCCAAGAAACTGCAAAAATAACCAGCATATGCAAGTACATTTGGAACTTTGAGTCGGTTTTGATCAGAAGCAATTAAAGGTACCTGAATAGATGCACTCTGCAGGCCACGGTTGAAGAAATTCCAGTAATTGAACATAATCCACATAGAGAAAATAAGTGTCATCAAATTGTGGCCTAGTTAGAAGCATATCTGAACTATGAAATATTTTGTCAGAATAAAATTTTATGTTACTCGTGAAAAACTTTGATACCTTTGCTAGCAGAGAGCGACAAAAGATTTTACTGTCTGCATATTGAGCATTGCATAACCAGACAGGCTTACCAGTGGCCAACGTTCTTCCAGGTAACCTGCAGAAAAATCAAGAGTAAACACACAAATTTTCTTTGCAATAATTGCGGATTACTAATAAATGTGGAAAGATCAAAAAGACATGAATATGATAAGAATTAGCAATAATCAAACCTAGGAAATACATATACTTTGATACTAAGCTTTGCCCATAAAATTTACAGGTGATCTCTTCAGTGGTAATGAGAGGGGATGGTCCCCACTTGGAAGTTGAGAAAATTTATGATCACCTGCTACTATTAGATGGTAGTGGACCAAATATTCAAAATGGAAAGCAGTCACATTCTGGGGTAGTAACTTTTTTCGATCATCCTATTACCTCGGAAAGCAACTCCACCGCACAATGCCAATAAATTCAATAGAATTAGAAAGCATGTTTCGTTATCAGACAAGGAGCGGCTCATAAATGGCACGCTTTTTCCTTCTTTTTAATGCTTAAAGATGGCAAAAATGACAGTAACTTCCTATGATGGAGTACTGAACACAAATGGCACAATGGCTCAAAATGTAGGTCAACAAGAAGAAGATCAAGTTCTAATTTGAAAGATAAGAAATGGTAATATTTGAATATACCCTTGGCCAATGTTGAACGCGAAAGACATACAGACCAAGTAAAACCATTCCGTGTCTGTGAGGTCTTCAGGAGAGAGTGCAGCTGAAGGCCTTCTAGCTTGTGGATTAGCTTCACCAGCAGCAAGAGACACATAGAGTTCTCTCAGTTGCCCGCTCCTCTGCAACCCCATTTGGTCAGCATCAAGTTCTACGGCATGAACCGTTTTCCTTGTCTTAATATCACCATTGTAGTACCCATCACCCCATTCCAGTACCCTAAATTCATAATCAGTGACACATGTGAACAAGAATCCAATTAAGAAAGAGAGCCAGCACTTGATACTTCTATTGATGAATTGCACTGAATGTTTCAGAAAACATGGCCAATTTAGGAAATACCCAAGATTTAAAGAAAAAAAAAAAGGAACGAAAACAAAAATGTGAACAACAGATTGATCCAAGTCTTCATTGGAAAAATACCAGAAACAATCAGCTACCCAAGAAGCCAAAAAGGGGGAAAATTGAAAATAAAAATAAAAAGAATCCATCCAAAGAACAAAATCTCCACCCCAACCCCCTCCCAAAAAGCGGATATTGTCTGACTCAAATTGTCTCATTTTCATCTTATCTGAAGCTTCCTAAGCAGAACTGTTAACTGTAAATTGCAGAGAAAAGAGATAATTTGAACGGGCAAAAAAGAACTGGAAAAGACACTCTGAAGGAAATCTAACTTTGGGAGAAACAGAAACTCGTTTTCTTCTCCCGTTTGGGTGTGCAACCAAATTATTGAGAGAGAAAGACAGACAGAGAGAAAGCAGGATAGTTGTCCAATACCCAGGTTGCGTAGTTGAAATAGACCAGAAGATAGCATAGCTCCACTGAATACTTCTAACAGCCGCTGCAAGCTTTTTCCTCAAGTTTTCTGCCCCTCTTTCTTCACTAGCCATTTTCGTGTTCTCAAACCTCAAAGGTCAGACCAAAATGTCTATGCAAAAACGATAAAAATTTCTCTGCTCAAGAACCTATTCTCTAACATTAAAATGAAATAATCTTGCATTAAAATCCAGAAAGCCAAAATTTAACCATTTTGGTCCTTGTTGGAAATCTCTCAAAAGTCTTCGAAAAATGCATATGATCCAACTAAAGATTGATGATCAATAACTAAAAGAAAAAAACAAAGACACAAATGAAAATCTCCACAAACTTTTATTGGGTTTTCAACCAATTAAAAAAAAAAGAATAGCCCAAAAATAAAATTCCGACATATTTATTTCCAAAGAAGAACACTATTTTGTGCTTTCAAGCTACAAGAAAAAAATAGTGCACATAGAGGAGGACAAAAACCGGAGATGAACAAAGCTCATAATGGTCTTGAAGTACAACAGACCTTGGAATTTAGAGATTAACAAAATTAAATATTTTCTGTGTCGGAAAGAATCGGAACGCTCATTTCAATAAAAACAAAACAGGATACTATATTTTTTGTATTCTTTGAAATACTCCCATAAAAGGGGTATCTAGTACTTCAACAAAAATCCCATAAATCCGTTTGGTTTCTAATAAATCAAGAAAGAGAGAAGAAAATAATAATAACAATGTATAAAAATAAAATAGTCTTTATAGTAGCAGAGATGGGGTGGGGAACACTAGCATTAACATTTCTGCATACCCTCTTATTTGAAGCTCTTAAAGCAAATGCTACCAAAGCTCTACCGATCAAAAAAAAAATATATTAAAAGATCTGATTTTTCCTTTTTTTTTTTTAAGGGGCCTACAAAGAAGAACCCCACAAAGACCCTTTTCAGGGTGAAGATGGTCGTGGATTTCTTTTCACTGCAGTGGCAAATAACCAGCTCAAAATTGGTTGGTTTTTGTTTGGAGAGGGAAAAGAATGATCCTTTAATGGCAATCAGATTGGTGTAGCAGCGGTAAAGTTTTCTCTTTTTTTCTTTAAGGAAAGTAGCAATGACTACCGAAAATTACAACGAGGTAAGTATAGTTTCTTTCTTAGTAATAGATTCAAGTTTGAATTTTACTGTGAATAAAAAAAAATAATCTCTTTCTTAGTGCATAGGGAGCGAGTGAAAACGCAAAGATTGGGGAAGGTTTTAGTGAGAGAGAGAGGTATGGTGGAGTGTGAGAGGTCACGCGAGCAATTATGCATTGGCAGTGCTGTCCTATGTGGGTTGACGGTGGAAATTTAGCGGACATCATTATAAAGAAAAAAACAAATTTATTAATTACTATTTATGACATTACTTCTTAAATATTTCAATACTTAGTCTTACATTGATTTTGTCAAACGATGCTAAATTGTTCACTACTATGTCAGGTGTGAAAGGTTTGACTATGGAAATTAAAAGAACAAGAATTGTTGTGAATGTATAGAACATTTAGAAGATGGGGGTGGTGAGGCGGCCATTGTGGTTGTCTAGAAAGATAATTTTCAAAAGTTTCAAATTTGCAATTTATTGTCTTGTCCACGTGAAATGTGATGGAATGTGCAATTTAACTGCTGATGTCTGCAATATGTACACTCGTACCTTTGCAACATTTGATTTTTCTTCTTTTTATATTATAAATTCAATCCAAATCAAATTAAATTATTAAAAATAAAACTCTTAACGCTTGTAAAGTTAATTAAGCATAACATTTGATTTTTATAAGATAAATGCTCCAATTTGTATGAGAAGGAATTGCTAAGTAATTCGGTTTCATATATCGTCCTTGTAATCTTAGTTCAAGTATTAAGGATGTTAATTTTTTTTTCTTTTTTGATTTTGGCTAATTACAATGTGGTGTATACGTATATAAACTTAAAAATAATTTTTTTTTTTTAATTTTAACTATTAATTATTAAAAAAATAAATTTAGTTCATTGGCACGTAATATCTCAGTCTTCAAGTTCAACACAAGGTGTTAAAATAACACAAGATGAGGATCACATCAATGTAGACTCACATGTTCTGATTGTGCCCTGTTCACATGAAACCGACAAAGGAAATGGGCACCAGGACAAAAACAAAAGAACGAACCCTCGGATAGCAGCAAGGCTACAATCACCATATGGGTTGCATTCATAGAGGGGCGGGGAAAGATTTGTGACAGTATGTTGGACCAGCTGCCCTAAAGATATTTGCCCCTTTGGGTACGAAATCCATTTGCCCCTTTGGGTTGGAAATCCAATTGACCACATAAAACCCTAACAGACTGTTAATTTAATAAAAAAAATTAGATCTTTTAATTAAAAATCTCAAATTAATCAAAATATAATTTTAAATATCGATCGATCAAATATATATATTAAAAAAACCTTCATACTCATTCACCCCCTCCAAGAGGGGAATAAAACATGTTTGATTTGCTCAATCAAAAAGGATTTTAAACCTTGGCATGAATTTACTCACCAAAGAGGATTTTCCTCGCGAAAGACAAGGGGGTGAAAATTTTGTGAAAGAATTTTTAAATTGTTTTTTAATCTAAAGCATGAAGTTTAGAAAATTTTCAGATCGCAAATTTCGAATTAGAGATGAAATTTTTGAACAGGTACTTTTATAATTTTATGGGTCACGAGAGCTGGAAAAGGGCAAAAAGGAATATTCTGGGAAATCATGCAACTTGGGAAGAGCCAAGTTAAATTGATTGCATGCAGCAAAAATTGAAGAGAAGCTCTTTTTGGTGAGACAAACAATACAAAGAGGAATGTTTGATTTAAATGTATATACGGATGCCTCCGATTCACATTTCTGATTGACCTGAACTCTTGGTGCCCACTCCAACACTCCCCCCCCCCCACCCCCCACCCCCATAATGCCCTGTCTAAACCTACAAACAAGACACTTTTTATCATCATTTCTTCTTTGGAGACTTGTTTCTGTTCATACCCTTTAAGTGTGTGTGTGTGTGTGTGTGTGTGTGTGTGTGAGAGAGAGAGAGAGAGAGAGAGAGAGAGAGAGATCATGAATGGAGGGCATTTAAGGGTGCAAATTGGAAAATAAGAAGAAAAAGTAGAATGGAATTATGGAAACAGATGTTAGATTAGAAGGCTATAAATAACCAAGAACCAAATTTAAGATTTGCATTAACAAATTCAATATTTGTAAACTGGGAGATAAATAGTAAAATTACTTTATCCTATTAAATACAGATTTAGTAAAAAAAAAATGATCAATAACCACCGATATAAAAAAACTCAACTAATCTAATTCGAACAGTTGTCGATCCCAATTTAATAACTAAATCTCATGTCACCTATTTTTTCATTCCTTCAATGATAGTGTTTAGCAAGAAAATTGTTAAGATTCAAATTGCATATCATATGAAAATTCAAACATCATGAGTAGGATTAGAAATCTACAAAGACTAAAACACCATTCAAGATGCACGTGTTCTTATATTAACCCAAATAATTCTATTCTTTTCAACTTGTAATAAAGTTTTAATTATGTCAATTTCATACCAAAGTTTGGGACACTTCACCCCATCCATAATGGTCCAACCATGTGACCAAGCTTCACCTTATGTTTGAAATTTATAAAAAGATTTCATCGGTCTTAAACTCAACACATAGTACATCAGTCCGACACGGCACAAATTACGATGAATATTAGGCAATATTGTACGATATAAATTATTTTAATTCTGTGTGTATATCCATAATGATATTCTGATTAATTCAGTTCGAATATTTATAAGAATTTTATTTAAGAGACAGATCTTTCAATATAATTTTTATCATTCTTAAATTTTAAAAGTAACATTTAATTAAAAAATTTAATATTTTATTTCATTAATCAGTGATCAATCGAACATATAAATTATTTCAACGAAAGCGTAATATTTCCTTAATCAAATAAATAGATTCATTTGCAGTACATAGTTACGACTTTCAAGAAAATAATTAATTGTGATTAGTTGAGAAATCTGCACTATTAAAACCAGCCTCCGTACAGGGGCATATGTAACAAGCAAACAATATCATACTTGTGGTTTAGTACCTGACCTTAGTGTCCTTATTCTCGTTTTCTATTAGCCGAAAATGTTCTTTCCATTGACCTGACCTGTAGTGTTAATTAAATTTAGAATTATATCTAGAATTCAAATTTAAGTTTAATAAAAAATAATCATAATTTAAAATTTTACAAAATACCCATGAAAGTGGGAGAATATGTTTCAAAAGAATGTACAATGTTTGGTTGAATGGGGGGTGGGGGGGGGAGGGGGACCAAGTAAGGCCTGCATCAAACCCTACAACTTGGAAAAGATGAGAGATGGATACTAGGTTAAATTTTCACCATTGGAGCACAAGGCTCAATGTGAATAGGCAACACTTTTTTCACATTTTTATTTTGCTGTAAATAATGTAATATTACAGCTGAGCTCTGATGAGCATTGAAATGCATAGCAGGACCATTATAACACTTGAAAGACCTAACAGGAAATTTTTCAATTTATGGGTTGCAACCCCAGTTTACAAATTTATGTTTTTTTTTTTTTCAAAAACATTGCACATTAATAAAAGCATTTGGGACCATTATGGGGTCCCCATCTAAGCTATGATCTTTTATTATTGTTATTTATTAAAAATCTAAAGTTTGATAGAATAATTATTGGTGGGGTGATTGGGTAGGCAAATTATTAGGGTGGGGACAAAGTCTTTAAATACATTGGTATTGGGCAGATGAAATAGTAGCCGTAGCATTTTGTTTGTGTTATTTATGTTATCTCCTATAAATTGTTTAATGATTTAACTAACTGCAGTCTTTAGTGCTACTTTTTGCCAATTTGGAGAACTAACTCTCTCTCTCTCTCTCTCTCTCACATCCAATTGTGATGGCTGCTGCAAAATGCATGCTTTTCAAAAATTGGTTGGATTAAAACGAGCAAAGGTTAGAAGAGACTGATTTAAACCTTATGTGTATTAAATAGGGTCTCTGAGTTGAGAGTGTGCGCGTGTAGATTGAATCAGAAGACGCTTTACGATATGGGAATGGTGACTTTTAAAGTGGGGATTGCCTATTGAATCATTGAATGAACGGATTTTCCAAGAATAATGATAAGCAACTAGGGCTGCCACTTGCATTATTCAACCTTTTAGAATAATAATTCTTTTCAAATTGCCTCTCCTCATCATAATACTTTTTTTTATAATAAATCAGTATCCAGAACCATAATTCAATTAATCTGATTTTAGCGTTGTCAGCTCATCAAAATACTTTGATACTCGGGTCAACTTCGAGTTTGAAGAGAAAGAAGGAAGTACATGAAATATGTTTTCTGTCCAATGTTGAAAAGAACTAGCATTCTGCGTTCTTCTTACCGTCTACAATTTCACAAATGAAACCGGTAAAAAAGAACCAGAGGTTGAACAAATTGCAGCTTCTCTCTCTAACAAGTTGCTTCTTATCATGGAAGACGGAGAAGCATGTTTACAGCCGAGGCTAGAGAGTCCACATTCAGCCTTAAAAGTCCTTTTGAACAAGAATTAAGGAAGAGAATTCCGGGTATATAATACTTCCATCAACTGGATTTAGATTTTAGGAGATCTCCCGCATTCCATGAGCCCAAAAGCATTTGACTTGAGGAATAGGACCATCTGTAGTTTGTGGGCTGTCAAATTTCATCAGATCTGATAACTACCCACGTGATTTGGGCTAGTTTCTGTGCAAATTGTCTCGCTCCGAATTAAATGCAGAACTCTCATGCCCTAACCCCCCCCCCCCCAGGGCCTCAAAAAAAAAAAAAAAAAAAAAAATATATATATATATATATATATATATAATAAAATAATAATAACAAACAGAGAGGAAACATGGTCAAGAAAACGGGGCAATAGATGAAACAAGAATCCGACCCACTTTCAAAGGATACAGTTGCGCAGCCAGAGTGTCAATGCCTTACATTTCCTCATTTAATCTGCAGCAATAAGTTCCCAAGGAGAAAACTAAGCCCTTATTTTCAGGTAGCAAAATAAGGTAAAATAAACGAAAGCCAGAAAAGAAATAAAGAAATAATATTCAACTTGAAAGTTTCACTCAACAATAGAAGATGTGGCTGGCAAACTAAACTACGATGATAATGGTAGCAGTCAAATGGAATATCTAAGATGTATCTTCAAGGAGACTCTAAGATTTCACCCTCCTGCACCTCTGTTGCTTCCTCGACAAACATCCGGATGTGTGAAACTCCAAGGCTATTGTATTCCACCTAAAACAAACGTGCTCATCAATGCATGGGCAATTCAAAGAGACCCCAATATATGAAACATGCCTGAAAATTTTCAACCAGAGATATTTCGCGACAATCCATTGGATTTCGGGGGACAACAGTTTGAGTTCATTCCTTTTAGTGGAGGAAGAAGGAGAAGCCCTGGAATATCACTCAGTTTCACAATGTTGGAGCATGTGATTGCCAACCTTCTGTATTGGTTTGATTGGGAGTTGCTAAATGGTGAGGACTTAGACATGAGTGAAGCTCATGGTCCAATTGTTCAAAAGAAGATCTCCCTCCGTTTGGTGCCGACACAATTGTCTTTTTATGCTTCAAATAAGGTAGAAAAATCACCACCAGCCCCTTGGACAAGAAGTACCTGCCCCATCCCCCTCCCTCACCCCAAAGGAGTTTGAATCTCCACCTCCCTGCGCAAATGACCCAAAGAAAGATACATTTAAAGTTTTAGATCTCTCTAGCTGATTGTCATGGGCTGATGGGAAGGTTGAAATCAGAAAATATCACGCCAAGCTCAGAACAGAAAACGGTCATTTTGCACAAAATGTCAAGGCGTGAACTGTCTACATCTTTCCCTCCTAAGACTACACAAAATAATGTGCGCCCCTACTTTTGAACGCCCATTTTGTTTCATTATATGTTTGTACGAGAAGTATCTTGTCACTGCTTCCTTTTAGCTCTTTTTTTTTGTTTGTTTGGGGGGAGGGGTGGGAAACAAGAAGAGGTCATGCCAAATGCAAGATGGCATAGCATTGCAGCTGCACATTTCATTGAAAGGATTAAAAATTCATGACTAATCAAGGAACCGGTAAGTATAAAGGTGGCACAATGTGGAGCACAAAGATGATATCATACAGAGAAAGCAATCGGTAAAAGGTTATGCAGATGTGTCACTTGAGTCTAATCCTCTAAAATTACATTGCACTTCTGAACAAAATCCAATACCTCAAAAACAGAAATGTCATCTTATCACCAGTAAAGTGATACAAATCTGTTCTGTCCTTTGATTTTTTTTTTCCACACAACGACAATCTGATCCTTAATCCCAACAATTAGGGTTGGTCATTTGAAGGACAAATATAGAGATGAAAAAAAATATATATATAAAATATGTTGGTTTAATTTGTAATTTTAGCACATGGGCATGCCAACTGCTAGGTTATACTGGCCACTGCTTTTTCTCCTTTGAATTTAAAAGTTATTAGTTGTCAGCTGTTAAATTGTATAGATACCCGAGACCATCAAGTGCTGCAAGTGGGAAACATAGAAAAGGGATATTAAGATCAAGTCTGGATATCTAAACAGCTATTTGAAAGCTAATTGTACCGTGTAAGAATTAGAGTAAGTCTAAATTTAACCACCCCAACTTGCTGCAATTCATGGACTAAAAATAATATGGACTCGATTCAAAAAGGGCTTCATCTTGTGCCAACTTCATGCAGCACAAGATTAGGAATGGCACATGTTACGAGTCCCTTATTGGATCCTCGGCAATTAAGCAATCATATAAGGAGAAGAGTCCAAAAACAGTTACTATGGTTCTAAAATCTAACCATAAACCTTTTCTTTTCTTCTTTCGGTACAAGAAGGGAGCGAAGGAGGGGGGACGGGGGCAGCCACCCTCTGAAATTTCTAGGATGTCTATAATTTCAAAAATATAACACCAAATGTTTTCCTCACCAAAAATTATAACCCAGCCGCTGTGAAATTATTATCCAATATGCATGTTATAATTCACCTCTCTATAAATTTCATCTCTAGCTTCGCCCCTGGGCATAAGCCAATTGAAATTGGGGATTCTTGAGTCAATCTCATGATCATTGATTAACTTTTTTTTTTTTTTTATGAATATAATCATTGATAAACTTATCAAATATGGATTTTTTTTGGGGTAACAATCTTAGATTATTTTTTTCTTTTTAAAGAAACTAACATAAGAAAATTATGATGATTTTGCAACGTAACGTAGTGTAAATTAAAGAGTTAGTGATTAGGTCAGTTGATATACTGCATTCTTGAAGTTTTCCAGCACCATGAGTGAAGCAACGCATATGATCAACCGAACTCCCCGTAACCCACGCCCTCAAATTAATATCATCGCCATTAATTAAACCAGTTCAAATCAAACGGAAACTGTAGAGAGAGAGAGAGAGTGTACGTGAGAGAGAGCGAAGCGAAGAGAGGAGAAGCTGTTGGCAATGGCGACAGAATCTCTCTCGATCACTTCCAAAGCTTTAAATATCTCCGTTTGATTCAGCGATCGTTTCGATGGTTCGGAAGTCCTGTTTTCTGATGACGAATTCAACGAAGAAGCTGACCCCTCTCCTTGTTCTTCTTCTTCTACTTCCATTTTTTTTTAGTCCAAACTTCTACTTCCATTTCCTCCCACCTTTGCCCCTTTTCTCGGCAAAAGTAGCCCGTCTGCCTTTCTAACCCGGGTAGCACTCTCGATACAAGCTGGCCCGCCCCGTCCCTAAACTGGCCGGTCAGGGATGATTTTTTTTTTTTTCTTCTAAATTTTAAAATGAATTTGGGGCGTCCCAAGTTCGTCCAAACACTTACGGTTATAATTCAATCCGAGAGTTTGCAGCTCTCATAATTATTTTTGATTTTTTTTCCTCGTACTAGAAAAATACCCTAAATGTCCCAACAAACAAGACAATGAATGCTTGAGTGGCTCTCCAGGTAGACAACTTAACAAAGATAATTATTTGAAGGAAAAAAGTAAAGAAAACAAAGCATGAAATGAATTGCTTTTTCGGGCGAAACAAACATTCTACTCGACCAGTATTGCTGCAGTAGCTTTACCACCAATTGCAAGAGTTCAAGGCATCCGCCAGTGCTGGCTGCCAATTATGCTTCCTTTGGCAACAGATTGTCATACATTATGCAAATAATCAATTATTTGGAACATAGAGCCATTGACCATGATAGTCCTATTCCAAGTTAAGTTCTTGCATTCATCCCAGTAAGTCGAGCACTCTTTGGAAGCAAATTTTATCACTTGTTCTCCTCCCCATACACTATGCAGCAATCTACTTTCTAAAAATATAATTGGTCCTTACAGAAATAGTGAGTTTACAATCGAAATTTGAAATTTGAGGGCAGGAGGCCGGAAGCAACACCAACGTGGGGGCTTCTCTTCCAAGTGATGGGGCTCTTCAACTCCTAGCTGTTTAGCACATCACCTTGTGACACGGTAATCCTATAAAAACAGAAGAATATCAAATATGCCGCAAGAGAGATCGGCACTGCAAATGGACAAAAACAGTCGCTGACATACATACATGACTGAGATGTAATGTAACATTAAATGAAGCTACGTGAGTATATACCTTTACTCTCTTCAAAAGATCCTTGGCTTCTGCATTCTTCGTGAAATGATCCCTGACAGGCTGTGCATATTTGAATAAAGAGAAATATTAGACAGCTAACACAAGTTTCACGACTAAGACGCTTCAGCTGGCCATGCAGCACTTAGAATTTGGATGACATGACCATACCCTATTAGCCACACTCACAATCACCCTCTATACGGCCTACAGGGGAATATGGAGAGCAGACCTCTGTTGCACAAATTATGCATTTCTTGAAAAATGAAGAACAAGCAAACCAAGAGGAAAGAATTTTTAACAACAAAAGTTAGATTAGTATATTAAGCATTTTGATAAATGGGCACATTATGGGCAGCCAAACTATACTCAAACAGATAAACCATAACTACTAAGACTGGTCAAGCAGCAGGATCAATCTCAAAATCAGCAAAATGTAGCATATAATAATTGTCACGATTAGAAAGCGAATATACCTTCAGGATTGTGTTCAATGCCTTTGCTAAAGCAAGCTTCAAGTCACCCGGATGTAGATCTCCACTTTCATAGTCAGCACACAACTCTTTAAAGCTTGTATAGATCCTGAAATGTAAATAGCAATTTCCTTTCACAACCAAAAGGACAAAGAAATGACCAGACGCAAATAGCTAGCTGAGAACAGAATTTTGGTATTCAAAATGATAGAACTAGCCAGGTCCAAGATGCATAGCCAGTATATATCCTGTCCTATATAATAAGGAACTAAAGGTCAACAAAAAGTCAGAGAAAAAAATACTTACTTGTCTCCACCATTCTTTATGTCAAGCTCTATGGTGAACTTATTGTTAAACCAGGGGAGGATAATGTACTTTACATACTCCAGGCATGGATTCCCTTGTACAATTTTGGGTGGGCAGAAAGCCTTCTTTATCTTTAAATTCACCTCAGCCTGACTTATTAAAAAGCCAAAAGATTAAAATACAGACTCTCATGTTAGCATAAGTGAAATCTATGCTTGAACATTAAGCCAGCATAAGTACAATCCAAGTCATAGAATAGAAGGGGTCATTCTAAAATAAAGTCATTCAAAATCCACTTGTATAGCATTGTACCTCTTCATCTTCCATGAAGATGGAGGATGATGGATCACTTTTTGACATCTTCTCTTGCCCTTCTTGTAAACCAGGTAGCATATCTGCAAGTCCAATCAAGTCAGATACATAAGGCCTCACATAAAGCATTTTATGTTTAGAATTGTTGAAATCAAAAAGGGTCCCATAAACTTAGGGTCATCTAAAACACACACTTTGAAACTTTAAATCTTGAATTATGCCCTCTAAACATTAAAAAGTCTACCTTACATTTTTATCCTAACAAATTTTTGAATCGCAGGTGAAATTTGACCTCCAAGGAGAGTTAAAACAATGTTTCAAATAAAAGAGGTCAAAGAAAGATGTTGATCACTTGATCTAAATCTGTTTCTCCCTTTCTATTTATAACATTCTATGGTTATCTTTGAAGGTCTACACCAAAAACTAAAATAAACAATAAAAAAATAATTTAACAAAATAGAGTATATATGGGCCTAATTCAGTAATTCTTAAAGCTTAAGGGTTACTATTTCATATATAACAGTTTACAGGGTAAGATAGCATGTGACCAAAAGTGTTTTTTTCCCCCCTTTTATTGGGGGGGGGGGCATCTTGCATTTTCACACCAGAAAAGCTAGTAATAGTTGGAGAGTACGATGTGACAAGATAATTGGCTTGTTCTTCCTCTGGATGTCATCGCAATATTCTCTAGCAAGAACATTCACTTTCCTTTGATCCATTCCCAGCTGGCAAATATCAGCCTGATACAACAAGAATGAAAGATTCACACTGTTGTTTTCAAGTACTGTTAGCATAAGATAACAGCAGCACATTACCAAAAATTGCCAACAAGCACATTCTACAGACAATGTCCTTAATTATCAATTTTACTTCTGCATACAGTCAGCTTGCATACACCAAGCAAGAAGCTTGTCCAGTGAGTCAATTATTTACAAAATAGATATGATACTCTTGTTTTTTCCCTCTAGAAAGATGCTTAAGTTCACCCTATCTATATCTGTTCCTATTGCATTAATTATATTTGTTCTGACCAAGCTTCCCAATGGATAATTGGGAAGGGCTGCCATATTTGTTATTTGCGATGCCAACATTCATTTATGGCATCCAACAACAATATTTGCAATACCTCCAGTTGAAAGATACTAGAATTCACACTTTCAGCATAAATGAGAAGTTCAAGAAAACTGAGCATGAACTCTATTCTAGAGGTGTTGTGCTCTTAGGTTACCAGACATGACCAAACATTACAACATACCTTCACTGTTTCATAGAATTATACACAAACAAGTGCAGAAAACACCTGTGCACGCTCATGCCAATGGCTAACCTGAGTAACATGTGATCTAAGCATGTGACCCTTCCAAAAAATAAATAAATAAATAACGTACCTTTAAGAAAAAGATGTCAGCACACTGCATGCATGGATAGAGAATCTGGGCTGCAGTCAACTCATCCTGTTCACTTCGACCCATGATTTGACAACATCTAAACACCAAGAAAAAGGTTAAAGGGAAATCCAATAACATTAAACTTTGACAAATATTTTGTGTCATGCCAAACACATGACATGAAGTACCTCATAATTCTAGGAAGTTTGTTCCTCCGAGCAATATCCATTACAAGAGGCCAATACTCATCTGATCGGGAGTTTATTTCTTTTGATGACCATAGAAACTCAACTCTGCCACACTCAAGGTCCATGCCAACAGCTTTCCAAATCTCAATCAAGTAACGTCCAACAGTCTCAATTTTCTTCAAATCACCACCCATTTTATTATTTAGCTGCGCAAACCAGTCTGCTATCCATATTTTTACTCTGCATCCAGCTTTAGTCAATTTGTTCACATTTATTGTCTTCATCACTCCCTGCAGAAGAAACACCAACCAGCTAAATTTTAAAGTCAGAGCACATAACTTAAAACCATGCCAGCAACAGAAAGACTCCCTTTGCCTTTGCAAAAACAAAACCCGCCAACAAAAAAAAAACCTTCATCTCTGTTATCACAAAAATTGCCCTCACATTTTCTGGCAGCATAGCAATAGAATGAGCATAAAATCTATATTTGCTTCCTGGATGTCAGGAAAAAAAAATGTCCATACTAGGTGTTGGAAATATCAAAAGCATAACAAAGTGGTCAGACGGTGAGGCAGATGCTTAGACTACAATTTCCGGTTATAGTTTTCTTGCACTCAACAGCCAGGGCATGTTCTGACGTGTGGTTTTCACTAATAAGTATATGTGAAATAGATTTTAACCAATAATAAACAAGTAAAAAAAATGAAAAATGAAAAATATCTATGTGATTTTGCTAGAATAATTATATCTGAAATTTATACATGTGTTTGCATTTTGTGAAATATATACATATGTTTTTACACATCGGCTTATAGCAATTGCTTTTTGAATTGAAAAAAGAAAAAAAAAATCCAATCTATTTAAGTGATTTGATTTTGTTAATTTTTTTCAAACCTATAATGAGTTCAGATCACCCATTTTAGTGATCCCAATCACTCTAGTACAAGTACCACATTTTGGATCTCATGATTCAGATCAGGCATGTTAAGCAATCCCAGTAACTATGGCCAGTGCCAAATATGATGCAAATAGTAAAACAAACATGAAATTCATGTATATACACTTGAAAAGAGCCTTGTGAATAGAAACACAAACGCGCACACAGATCCTATCTTTAAATCACTAGAATGTTCATTGCCTCTATAGTTCTTAAGCATACAGGAAACTCGAGCAATCTTCCCAATTGGAAAAAATCAGATCACTTACGATTATACGTACAAATGGATTTTATTTCTACCAGATCCATGGAAATATATAGAAATATGATGCATCTACCTAGACAATGTAAAGTCCAGCCAATTTGTATCCATTTTTTCGCCTTTTCTACATACAATTGAAGCATGCCTTACAGGCTTTGTCACTAAACAAATATAGAATAATGACCCACATTAGGATTAATAATCTTGTACCGTAATTGATAACTTACAAGTTTGTGATTTTCAGGAACCAAATTCATTATCAGTGCATGAATCAAATCCCAAGATCAATCAGATAGACTTTGTAACATTTAGTCGAAGAAGACGTGATAGAGAGAGAGAGACCTGAGCAATATGCATTCGACCAGATGGTTCAAAGCCGTCGTAGCAAACAGGTTCAGGCTTCTTAGCAAGAAGGTTCATCAATTCATCTTCTTGGATACACTCTTCTCCAATACTCATCACCAGCTGAAACTTCTCCTCCAAACTCATTCTAATCATCAAACCAATTCACGCAAAAACACTTATCAAACAAAATGATTGAATCGAGAAAAAAAAAAAAAGACCTATAACTGAAGTACTAACAGAGGATTCTTACGTTTCAGAGCTGGGTTCTGAGCTTGATGAAGCTTGGGCGTCGGAATTCATTGACAGATTCTGCACTTCGGTGCTCGGAATCTTATTCGACGCCGCCCCTCCATTTCTGTCCTCAGACATGAATCCTTGAATAGATTCTCTCTCTCTCTCTCTCTCTCTCTGTCTCTGGGGTTTGTCTCTAGGATTTCGGTGTTATTGTGGCCGGCCTCTTATGCCCTCTTCTTGCGTTCTTGCAACGCAAGTATCCGGCAATGTCCCGTCACCCTTTCGTAAAAAAAAAAGAATATATTGAAGTAAGAATAAAAATAAAAATAATTTTATCTTTATTATTATTAATAAAAGCAAACTTAGTATTTGTTACTTTAAATCTATCGTAAGGTTTTAAGAATAATTGCTTTTAAAATTAAAAAAATAAAGAAACATTCATAAAAGTCAAGTTAACATTGTATATTAAAAAACCAACATAATGACTATTTATTCATCGCTTATAACTTTATTTTTCATATGTTTCTCTCGGTATTTTAAAAAAACCTAAATTTTATATTGAAAAATTGAGACAATAACCACTTATTAACCTCTAATAATTTTACGTTCCTATATTTATTTACGTACATACCGTCGATGGATATGAAAATTGATGAAAAATAATAGAGCAGAGATGATTGTATTCCATACTATAATTTTTTTTAAAGAAAAAAGTGACAGAATTTCAAAACTTTTGAGTACGGCATGTATTATTTTTTATATACAAATGAGAGTTTAAAAATAATAAAAAAATTAGAATTAAGATTCAATTTGTTTGCTCGCTCAAACGTGGGATTGCTCAAAAGACTTGGCTTATTTTTATTAAATTAAATTATTTGTGATTTTACTATGGTATGAGATTTTAGATTTATTTAATTTATTATTTAAAAAATTATAAAATATGGCATAATATCGCATTATTATATAAAGATCTCGTTTGAATACAGTAAAAATCCACTCTTTTATCCCCTCGGATAGATTCCTAGGATAATTTCTGTCCTCGGATATGATTCCTAGGATAGATTTTCTGGGGTTTGTCTCTGGGTTTTCGGTGTTATTGTGGCCGGCCTCTTTTGCCCTCTTTACGCAAGTATCTGGCAATGTCCCGTCACCTTTTTCGTAAAAAAAAAATATAATATATTGAAGTAAAAATAAAAATAAAAATAAATTTATCTTTATTATTATTATTAATAAAAGTAAACTTAGTACATGTTACTTTAAATCTATCATAAGGTTTTAAGAATAATTGTTTTTTTAAAAAAAAAAAATAAGAAACATTCAAAAAACTCAAGTTAACATTGTATATTTATTATAACTTTATTTTTTTATATCATTTATCTCGACCTTTTAAAAAAATTTAATTCTATATTAAAATATGCTTATAAATCTTTGATAATTTCATGTTTCTATATTTATCTCTCAACCTTTTAAAAATTATTTTTTTCTTCTTTGCTAAAAACCGAAGTTTAATTTTTACACATATCCCGTCGATCGATATGAAAATCGATGAAAAATAGTAGGGTGAGAACTATAATTTTTTGGAGAAAAAAGTGACAGAATTTGAAAACTTTTAAGTGCATGTTTAGACATGTATTATTTTCTATGATTATATTTATAGTTCAAAACACTTGTCACTGTTTTTTTTTTCAAGTAAAGTTATTTTATATTTGAGAAATTAAATATTCACGAAATGGCAAGATTATTCAAATGATGGTTTGAAAAAAAAAAATTTCTAAGATTTGCATGATACACGAATTGGGATCAGGGTCCGATTTGTTTGCTCGAACGTTGGATTGCTCATAAGACTTGGCTCATTTTTATTAAATCGAATCATTTGTGATTTTTACAATGGTATGAGATTTTAAATTTATTTAGTTTATTAATCAAAAGATTATAAAATATGATATTATATCGCGCAATTATACAAATATCTCATTTAAATACAGTAAAAACCTGCTCTTTAAAAAACAAATGATGTTAAGTGTAAAATTTTATTAGTATTTTGATTTGATTAGATTATACTCGTCGACGGATAGATTTTATGATTTTTGATAAAGAAAAATATATTTTTATATAATTATTTTTTTCTAAATTAAAAGTACTTCCAATTATAAAAGGGGTGAAATATTACATTTGTACGGAAGAGCAATAAGTGTAAAAGAAACTCAAAATACCATTGCCATTGCAAGTGTAGGCTCTCAAAAGAAAGAATCACGAGCTTTTCCCATATACTTATTTGCAATTTATTTACATTAGTAAACTCAATTTCTAAAAACTTTTTTTTTTCTATCTTTCTTTCTTCTGTTTTTTCTTTCCATGATAGCAAGAATTTTAATTATTATAATTTTAGTTTTTATTGAGAAATATATCAAGGAAGTCGAATTATATGTACTAAACAAACACAAGAGCTAGATTATTTTTTTTATATATATTTAATTAAGTATGATTATAAAAAATTATTTTAAATATTATTTAAAAGAAGACGAATGATCTCTCCCAATTGTATTAAAAATTAACACAAGTTAAATTAATTTTTTATATACAATTAATTAAATATGATTATAAAAATATTTATTTATTATTAAATATAGTTATAAAAATCTCCGCTCGGCATAAAATATTTATTTAAGTGTTTTCAATAAATCTATCATTAATTCCCTTAAAAAAAAATAAAAAATTCTCAAATTTCCTCCCTCGTTTGCTTTCCCTCCTAGAAAATTAAATGCGTGAGATGGATGCAGGTTTGAATGCATTAATGCCACGTGGCAATTTTACATTCGTCATTCGGCACCACATTTTGATTACAAAATTTGGGTCCAAAACATAATTCCACCAGAATACAAGGTTCAAAAGTAGAATATTCACAAAACTTGGTCCTCATCGCCTCTTCATAAACTTTGGCCGGTTCAGATCTGACATTTGTCGTCCCCTTCCGCGTAGTAATGAAATATTCAATAATAATAATAATAATAATTGTTTTATAAATTATTTTTCAAAAATTATTTTTTTAAAAAATTTATTTTACAAGTGATATATTCTATAAACATGAGAGAACTTACCATACTGTCGAAAAGTTGAGAAAAAGGAAAAAAATAAGAATAGAAACAAGTTAAATTGCACCGAGTTTATAAAAAATATTAAATAAAAAATTGGGAATAAATAAGTTGTCACATTAATAGTTACATCTACACTCAAAATTCAAATAAATTAAAAATTTAAATGCGGTCGTAAAAATATTCGAGCAATACTAATTTAGGTTAAGTATAAAAATTGTGTAGAATACTATTTTAAAGCCAACCTAATGCTAGATTGCTCGGACAAACTATTAGATCGATATATAATAATTCAGAAATGTGTCATAAGATTTTATAAACTTTGTAAAATATTTATTTTAAATTTTAACTTTTCCATATTTACTAATTAATGAAAATATGGTACTCTTGTCACTTTTTAAATGTAACAAAATAAAGTTAATATTTTTTATCATTTGATATTTTATTAAAAGTAATATAAAATCAACAGATTAAATAAGTAAATAAAATATTTTTTATAAAGATTTTGAGCTTAAATAGGATTAAAATAAAAAATCAAGAACAGGGAGCTACGATTGACGGCCTTTTTCTCCTTTTTTGCCCTTCTCGTATTTTGCCTAGATAAGGAAAAGGAGCTGGAATTAAACGAGGGGGAAGTGTAATTTCCGAAAATACACATTTCAGTGTGTGATTTAAGGTAAATAACGGGACAAACTTGTAAAATTGTTTTTATATTTTGAAAAAAAAAAAAACCAAAACTGCAAATTTTCATCTCGTTGCCATTTTCTCTCTCCTTTTCATTTCCAAGAATCGCTGAGAAAGGCTGCCAACGCCATAGCCTCTTCTCTAGAAACTCGGAGGAGAGAGAGGGAAGAGAAAGAAAGTGGAGAGAGAGTTTTGTTTTTGCTTTCTCAATTCAAAAAACAGCACTAACAGAAGAGAGAGAGAGTGTGTGCGCGCGTGCGCGTTTATCTTCTCAGGACAGATCGATCTGTTCTGTTATCTTAAAGAGACCCGATTGATGAAAACTTTATCTGATTTGCATCGATCTGAAAGCGTCCTTCTTTAATGTCTCTCCAGGTTTGTGATTCTTCGCTTTCTCTCATCCACATTGTGTCCCTACATGTTACTCGTCGGGGTTTATGTCGATGTGTTGTTCGCGTTCAAATTCTATTTGTCACGTGTGCGTTTGAAGTCGATTTGTTTAGGGTTTGTATATGCAAGAATGTGAGTTTTTTGGAGGCTGGTTTTGTCTGTATTGGACTTGAATTGAACAACTTTGACGCTTTTCAACACTTGGCATTTTGATGAAGCATTTCTATATTATTTATTTGTTTGAGAACAATTGGATTTAACCTAATTCTTTTTTGTTTTTTTCTGGAATTAGACAATTCAAATGTGGATTTCCCAAATTAAATCTGGTCGGTTTTGATTTGTCTGAGATTGGCTTATTTTCTTGCGCTTTGATTCCAAATTTTGGGTTAACACTATGCAAAGACACTTCATTTATGCAATGAACTCTTTTACTTTAATTTGAAGTGATCAACTTGCTTTCTGATGTTCCATTTAACTTAACCCTCAACCCAGAATACAGATGAGGCATGTTTGGAATGTTGCTGGTTATAGCCCTGATTCGGATCGCTTATGTCAATCATGTTTTATTATTGGACAATATTGTTTGTACACCTTCTGTGAAGAGTACATATCAACTGGGAGTGGTCTGGGACGAGGACATTGTAGCAATTTGGTCATTCATGGCATTTTGGAATCTGATTGTTCTGATTGGGGGGTGGGATTTGCTTCTCCATGCTTTGGCTTAATTTGGACTGCCATTGTGATATAAGTTTGTTGAAGTGGAAAAATTCACAGCTAGAGCTGGCATGCCATAAAATAAAGCGCCTGGACTCGACACAGTTATTATGAAGCATTGGCATTAAACAAACCCATTAATTTGATATCTCCTCGGGTACAACTGGGGCACTCTCTAGTCCCTATCACTACCCCAAGGTGCCAGCTCTTCCCTTGGACAACATCCTAAATAGAGTGAAGAGAATTGATTCTTCATAACACTCAAAGGGAACTTTCACAGTGAGTCTTCCTTAGTAGAATCAAGATCCATAGGATCAAAGCCATCTAGGAATGGCTTCAACTGCTCCTGCTCTTCATAGAGGTGCCTATGGCAGTCTCTGATAGCCAAAATTCATGTCGTAACTAGTTGTATGAGAAATCCTGTCCATAGTGAGTGCTGGTGTTGGTAGCCCTAAAGTTTGTGAATACCATCATCTTTCTCGGAATCCATCAATATAATTTACCCAGAATATCTGCTTCACCATCTGTCAAGCACTTCCTTGTTTCATCCTTCATTACTACTAGATATGGATCAATAAAAACTGGTATTTGACAACAGAAAAGCTTATGCCACCAACAAGATAAGAGTTAATAGTCGCATAATTAAAGAACATTGATCTTTCCCCACATCTTATATTGCACTAGTAGCATCTTGCTTAGTGAACCAATGTCCTTGAACTATGAAAAGTATGCATATGATGATATACTTTTATTCACGGGCATCTCAACCAGCCAGGTTCATAGTCATAGAAAATTAGGAGCCATATTTTCTCTTATACTCGCCGGGGGAGAACTGTAGTTTTGTCATATATTATGGTCTTTGTTTCAAGATGAGAGATATGAAAAAATTTTGTCATATTCACCAAGACGGTGCTTTTTACTTTTGTTTCCCGATTATCAATTGAGATATATATGCTTAAGTATGCTTCATTTATGGAATTTGTTTAGTAGTAATTATCTTGTGATTCTTCATGTCTTGATGACAACTTCATTGCGCTGCAACTGTTTTTTACTTCCCCAAGTTTACCTCCTCCTCTCTTTTTCTCTATGTATCTTCTCACCACTTCATTTTTTAATGGTCAGTTTTGGCATCTAGTTCTATTTTAGAGAATTAAAAGTTCTCCTTGACGATTTTCTTGTAGTGATGCCAAAATAGAGTATCCTTTCAAAGATACCAGATGAATCCCCTGTTGAAAGCACGTAGAAGTGAAAATGGGGAATTGAACAGCTTGAATGAAACTTCTAATGGAAATATTGTTGAACAGATGAAAAGCTATAAAAACTTGGTTGGAGGTGACAAATCAGCACTCTCTCCCCCTCCTTTCTGTTGTTAATTGCTTCTTCCCTTTTTTTGCTTCATTTGATGGCATGACTATTTAATGTTGATGTTCAGGTGACCAGCAAGTGTATCTTGTAGAGTGGTTGAATGGTATGTTTCCTTATTTGCGTTTACCGCTGGACGCCTCAGAGGAGGAATTAAGGGTGTGCTTGGGTGATGGTGCTGTTTTATGTAATGTTCTGAACAGGCTTAGTCCTGGTGCAGTTGAAATGGTTAGATTATAGTCTTATTTTGTCCGTCCCCCATCCTTGCAGTTCAAATACTAGTGAGGGTTTGAATGTCGGATTCATTGTTCTGAAATGCATTTATTGTGTCTTCTGCTTTAGGGAGGAAGGTTTGATCAATTTTCTGAACCCTCCATCAACGTTAAAAGGTTTTTGGAAACTACAGCTGAGATGGGATTGCCTGGCTTTGAAATATCAGATCTGGAGCAGGTATGACACAGTTTCTTTTTTAAGATGAGGAATTTAGAACTCTCTTGATTGTTTTCTTGACTGCATGTGCATTAGGATGTTATAATGTGGGCTGATTTTGTTCACTGAATGCTTGGTTGAATAGCTCGGGGGATGTGGCCAAAGTCCAATTCTTTTAGACCATTTTTTGCTAAAAGAAATATGATAGAAGTCAAAATTGTTTTGCTTGTGATGATCCAACTTGACCTTAATTTTATTATTCTGGGCTTGAAATCTCAGTTACCATGTTTATGATTTTGCTTTTTGGTATGACTGAAACCTCAAAGCAACTCAAATTAGCAAATGTCTTGAATTAATATGCCAAAATGACATCGGGGTATGTCTTGGGTGTGTGTCCAGGAGAATGGGTCATGTTAACCCTTCCTAGGGGGTAGTTTAATCAAACTTCTGGTCTAGAAGATGGGTTTGCAAATCTTTTCTTTCTTTTGAAATACAGATGTGCAGTTGACAACTGTGATGTTTTTAGGGCTCTATGGTTCCAGTACTAGATTCTCTTCATGCGATAAAAGCACATTTCACTTCCAACATTCATGGAGAGAACAACAAGAATCATTCTAGAAGAAGATGGAATCCTTCTGATGTAGATCCTTTTGAAGGAAGTAATTGCACCCAAGCAGCCATACATGAAGGGGAGAGGCAAAAGAATACATTGGACATGAAATTTCAGAGTGCACTGCATCATTCTGCCATTTCAAATCAAGTGTCTTATGCTGATCTTCCTGCTGCTAAGATTTTGGACATAATGAAATCAAACAATTTAGAAGTAAGTTGGGACCTTGTTGTTGATTGTTAGATGTTCATTTCTGTTCTCTCTGGTGGTTTTTAATGATGTCAAATGCTGTGTCAATTGGCTTGGTGCAGAATGCCTCAACGAAATCACTTTTTGATCTTGTCAATAAAATTTTTGATGAAAGCCTACCTCATGTAAGCCAGTGAGAGAAGCCCACAAAATCTATAAGATTGTTATTTTTCTGTTTTTTCTTTATTGATGGATATTGTGTTCTTTCACAAGCCTTTATGTTAGCTTTATTTTTGCCCAGCGTGTTGGAAGTCTGTTACTCAAAGTTGTCCAGGAGATTGAGCACCGTTTTTCTAATCAAGCAGAAAACTTCGTAATGGTAAAAATTGTTTAGAAAATCATTATGGACTGTGGAGAAACATTTTCTTGTTGTTTATGAATATTTGGATATTTTATTGTGCAGCAAAACAATCTACTTAAGGCTCGTAATGAGAAGTTTCAGTCAAGACTAAGAGTTCTTGAAACCCTTGCAACTGGAACAAAAGAAGAAAATGAGGTTCCTCTAGTAACTGAGTCATTGCTTAGCCTTTACCATTATAATTGTCTATTCAGTTGATTATAAATATGCTCCTCCTTGTTACAGATTCTTGTGAACCAACTACAGCAGATGAAGGTACAGAACTAATCCTTGATTTTCAAATTTGCAAAAGCAGTCATTACCATGTTACTATTTATTTGTTATCAAAACTATATATGTTTAGTTGAATTCATAATGCATTATCCACTTCACTTCCAGCCAGATGTGCTGTTACTTCACATTTGGAACTTGAATATGGTATTTTGTCTTCATTTCACAATGTAGCACAGTAGCAGCTACTTGAAAAGCTTCCATTTCTTCCAAGCATCTGGTCTACTTTGACACATCAAAACTTTGGCATTAATGGAAACATCCTGTAGAACACTTTAGTTCATATCATTTTTTTTAAAGAAGAAAAAAAAAGTTAAATCTTCTGAGTAAACATTTGAACGACTAAAATATTTCTCATTCTCCTCCTCCTCAAAGTTAGTAACCTCTAACATGGAAGAAAATTAGGGTCACCAGGTATTTAACTTTCTAGTGACTGAATTGGGGTGGTGCACATATCTACATACTTATTGTCCTTGGGCTAATCAATGGTTTGAATAGGCTGGCTGTTGGTATTAATTGGGTCATGGGGTCCACAGTTATAGAGGTTTAAGTTGTGGACTTGACTGGGTGTATATTCCTGTTTAAAGAGGGGAAATGCCATGCTCTTGATCTCTCACCATTTCTTGGTTGATGCAAAAAAGATTGGCTTTTGATGAAGAATGTCTCTCCTAAAGTCAAGTGCACCTCACAATGCCTGCTCAACCTGCCCTGATTTAGTTTGATGTGAAAAAAAAATAGGGTTGGTTAACCTGGTTTACCGGTTCTTGCCTGCAAGTCAAATGTAACCTACTTGAGAAAAGAGTTTGTGGATAACTTTCTTTTTGCTTGGTAGGCATCTACCTGTGGGTGATTGTCTCCTGTTGGACTTGTCTTTCTTAATTTAATCAACTGCTAGAATGTGCTCAATTGAAAGAACTTTCTAATTTGTTGCATAAAAATCATTAAGGGTCATTAATTTGAAAGTTGGGTTTTATTTTTGTTATGTCCAATGGATAATTTTTAGTCTTGCAGGTGATATTTTTAAAAGTTGCACTTACTTCTTTGTTAAATTGCGGTTGACAGATTGAGAAGAAAAAAATTGAAGGGAAGAAGAAATCTGAAGACCAAGAGTTGGCTAGACTAATGAAAGAGAATGATTGTGCTCACACACAGATTCTGGCCCTGAAGGAAGAAGCAGAAATGGCCAGAAGGTCACATGAAAAGCATTGCTCACGGTTAGAATCAGAGGCTACGGAAGCTAGAGTTGATTTGGAGAGAAGGTTGAAGGATCTAGAGAGCCTCTTAACTGATTCCAGAAAGAGGGTGAAAGAACTTGAGTCATTCTCTGAATCCAAATCCCACCGATGGAGAAAGAAGGAGCTTAGCTATAAGAGATTTATTGATTTTCAGTCTAGAGCTCTAAAGGTCTGTGTCTTTTGTTTTTCCTCAGTCAAATACCGGTATTTAATTGTCAACTCTTCCACATAACATGAGGTCTTTGAAACATTTAGGACTTAAGGGAGGCATCTGAATCTATAAAACAAGATGTTGTGAAGACACAAAGGAGATACCATGAGGAATTTAATTATTTGGGTAGGTTCATTTCAACTACTTTATTAGTGCTAGAAACTTGCGTATTTCCTTTTTATAAATTTTCACTTAACTCTTCCCATTGAACAGGGGCGACACTTCGAGGACTTGCAAGTGCTGCACAAAATTATCATTCTGTCTTGGAAGAAAACAGGAAATTATATAATGAGGTTCAAGATTTGAAAGGTACATTGCTTATTAGTCATCATTCAATTGCACGGCTGTCTAAAGTTCCTTTGTTGGCTCATTTGATCATTCCTATCTTAGGAAATATCAGAGTTTATTGCCGTATAAGGCCTTTCCTTTCGGGTCAGAGCTCAAAGCAAACAACAATAGAGTATATTGGCGATAATGGGGAATTGGTTGTTGTGAATCCCTTAAAACAAGGAAAAGAAAGCAGGAGAATGTTCAAGTTCAATAAAGTCTTCAATCCTGCAGCTACACAAGGTTTTGATTTTTACATTTCCCCATATTCAGGATTGCATACTATTTGCGTAATTAAGTTTATGTGCTTTTCTGTGAAAGTGATTTCTGAATTCTTAAGATACATTGTCATCATGTTCTGGTAGAGGAAGTATTTGCAGACACACAACCATTAATTCGCTCAGTACTAGATGGTTACAATGTCTGCATTTTTGCTTATGGACAAACTGGTTCAGGGAAGACTTATACTATGGTATGGGGCCTTTCCCTTTCCCCCCTTCTGTATTTGTGATGGTTACTGTGCTTCATGCATTGTAATGTGCCTTTACAGACGGGACCTAGTGCATCATCTAAAGAAGATTGGGGAGTCAACTATCGAGCTTTAAATGATCTCTTTGAGATCTCCCAAAGCAGGAAAAGCTCCATCGCCTATGAAGTAGGTGTTCAAATGGTAGAAATATACAATGAACAAGTGCGTGATTTACTCGCTAACGGTGGTTGTCAGAAAAGATATCCTTATACTTAGTTCTTCTGGCTTAAATTGTTCTTTGGGCTTTTGTTTCCAAGCTTTAGCTTATCTGTAAAGGTGCTTTTTGTTTTTTTGTTTGCTTGTTTGTTTATTTTTCTTTTCGGGGTGTCTTATGATGGTAATTGTTCTTTATTTGTGTTTCACATTTACATAGTTGCTTCCTTATTTCCCTTTTCATTTATGAAAAATGACTGCGCTCCTTTGTCTCTTCTTCTTCTTCTATCTTCTTTTTCTGTATAAAGCCAAATTCCCTTTGTGTCCTTTAACTTGCACACACTTGGGATTTGGAGTACAACTCAACCAAATGGATTAGCTGTCCCTGATGCAAGCATGCACTCTGTTAGATCAACAGAAGATGTCTTAGAGTTGATGAATATTGGCCTTATGAACAGAGCTGTAGGTGCCACAGCCCTAAATGAAAGAAGTAGTCGATCTCACAGGTTGAACTTAATCATTTTTTTTGTACTCTTTGGAACTAAAGTTAGTAAGGGGAGTCATGCTTATTTAAATTAGTATTGCAGTATTTTGACTGTTCATGTTCGTGGGGTGGATTTGGAGACAGATGCTGTTTTGCGTGGTAGTCTGCATTTGGTTGACCTTGCAGGCAGTGAAAGAGTTGATCGTTCTGAGGCTACTGGGGACAGGCTGAGGGAAGCTCAACATATTAACAAATCACTCTCTGCTCTTGGAGATGTAATTTTTGCTTTGGCCCAAAAGAGTCCTCACGTGCCATACAGAAATAGCAAACTAACTCAAGTCCTTCAGAGTTCTTTGGGTATGTATTCTCTTTATGTCTGACCTTTGGCAGCTTTTTGCTTTGTGACACAATTGGTCTTTGTTCAGTTAGCTTACTTAGGTGCCCTCTAGGCTGTAGTGTTCTATATTTTCTTACCAGAAAAGAATTGCATGTTAGTTCATTTATATTTAATTAATTAGTAGAATTTCTTTCATTCTTTTATTTTGTTCTTCCCCTCTACATTTCTGCAGGTGGCCAAGCAAAGACTCTGATGTTTGTGCAACTTAATCCAGACTTGGATTCATATTCTGAAACTGTAAGCACCTTGAAGTTTGCTGAAAGGGTGTCTGGAGTTGAACTAGGTGCAGCACGGAGCAACAAAGAGGGAAAGGATGTTCGAGAACTAATGGA
Source organism: Dillenia suffruticosa (assembly GCA_033439265.1). NCBI lineage: Eukaryota > Viridiplantae > Streptophyta > Magnoliopsida > Dilleniales > Dilleniaceae > Dillenia > Dillenia suffruticosa. The sequence goes on along the minus strand of JAVTVX010000005.1, from coordinate 16,295,966 downwards.
ACAGGTTTCTTTTATTATTAATCTTTCTTTCTGCATTGTTACAGTTTTCACTGCTTCTGGTTATTGGCGTTATTAGGAATAGTTTAGAGATCTTAATGCACTTCAAAGAAGAAAAAGAAGTCTTCAATGTTGTTGTTGTTTTTTTTTTTTTTTTAAATTGCTGATATTTTACATAATGCACCTATGTTGCTGCTTAGGATATAGTTGTGACTTTGACAGTGCTCCAACATGCGGATGTTCTTATCTAAGAAAGGACAAAAAACTTGACTATCTTTTTAACTGACAGCTATGGGCCTTCATGATGCCCGTGGTATGGTCTCCTCCAAAGATTGTTTGCCTTAATGTGGACTCTCGTAAAGCTTCTGAAGGCCATTAATCAAATGGGGAGTTGAATTGAAATTTGGATTTATTCCAAATGAATTCCGGATCCTCATTCTTTATTGTATTCTTGGACTTTAAGGCTTCACTTCTAGCTTCATTGTTACAAGTTTTCACATCTTTCCATAGACTTGGTATTTAATGTAGATGGCAAAAATTTGTAGCTCGTATGAGGAGCCTTTGGAGGAAGGAAGGAAAAAAAAAAGAAAGAAAGAAGGATTTGGAACATGATTTTGCCTCGAAGTAGAAGATAGACTTTGATGCAGGCCTAGCAGATTCATTCTCTCAATTGGGGAAGTAGTTCGATGATTCTGAGCACTGACTCCTTTGGTTTACACTATTGGTGCATCACGTTCGAAATTGTGTTTTCCACCAATTAGGTTAACTTTTGGCTGTTGGCATCTTGAGAAATTCAAAATATTCTGGCTCAAGTACTTTCACTTTCTTTGATACTCCAATGATATAACTGCAGTTCAATGTGCGTATTTCTAACATAATATTGGTTTTGGACTTGCACTTACCATATGTTACAAACTCAAATCTGTGTAATTGGATATTAAAACCATGTGCTTTTTATTAGTTTTCATTTACTTTGTCGTTTCAGTTAGCAGCTGCTAAGGACTCACTTGCAAAGAAAGATGAGGAGATTGAGCACTTGCTAATTAAGGTTAATGCCAATAGCGAGAAGCATGGATTGAACCCTTTAAGATTTGGATCTTCCTCTCCACGAGGCTCTCCACGAAGACATTCCATCGGAACTCCCCGTAGCCGCAGTTTCTCAGCAAGGAAAGGTGCAGCTCTTATTGGAAAAGCCTCTTCAGATCCTGACAATTGTTCGGATTTCAGTGATAAGCACTCAGAAGTTGGTTCCGTAAGGTCAATGGATGACTTCAGACACCAAAGAGAATTTTTCCAGCCAGCAAAATCTACAGCAGGGGATGTAGCTCAAAATTTGGATGATGATATAGATCTCCTGGGGTTTGCGAATAATGATTCTGAGGAGAGATTAAGTGATATCTCTGATAGTGGTCTTTCAATGGGAACAGAAACTGATGGCTCCCTTTGCAGTGCTATGGATTTTGCTCTTCTCCCAGATGTGCCAAAACCACCACCACCACCACCACCAGTAGAGATCCCTGAGAAGTAAGATTCTTTCTTGACTGGTACCTATGATTGAAAACATGTATTTTTTATGTTCACGATAATGCTTTGGAAACCATGAACTTATGGCATTTGCATAGTGTCAATAAAATGTTTGGTTGTGTAATTTTATGTGTAACAATTGGGGTGGAATTTTGAAGGCCTAGTGTACCAGCGAGTCTACCAAGCAAACTTCCAAGGCCCCCACAGAAGCTGGTGCAACCCAGACCATCTCGGTTGTCACTAAGCAAGAGTTCCTCAAGGCCGTCATCAAGTGAGTTCTATAATGAACAGATCGAACCCCTTTTTCCCCTATACTTCACATCTCTAACCATTTTGCGTTGTTTATCATGTCTCCCCAGGTACGAAGAAACTCATTTCTGGGAGCTCCTCCGCAACTAAGCCTGCCAGGCGATGGCAGTAAACTTAATGACTTTAAATATTAGGCGGTGAAAGAATTTCTCGTAGTTTAGTTATGCTAACCTGTGGGTGTGCAGACTCTTGGTTCATTCATTGTGTGCCCCAATTTAGTCTTGCAGAATTTTATGGATCCGATAGAGTTGAACAGGGCTTTTCAGCTTGTAATATATATGGCTTAGGATTAAGTTCAAAATCCAACTGCAGAGTTGACTATTTCTCTGATTCTCTCTCTCTCACTCTTCCTTCCCTCTTCACTCTTGTTCTCCATAAGGGTAATGTGCAGTAAGTCTTGGTAACTTTGTAGTAGGCGGGAGAATCGGCTATGGTATCATACTCCTATGCTGTTGCATGCCACAGGAAAATCCAGTTATTGATTGCGATTGGAATAGTGATATTTTATTGGTGAGAAATGATAGTTGTGATTGCTGAAATGGACAATTGAATAAAATGAGATGGGGAGAGGAGGTGAGGAAAAGCTTGGGAATTTGTATGAACTAGAGAGCTTAAACAAGCTGGAGAAAAGGACCATGTTGAATTGCGCACCAGACTTGGATACCAAAAAAAGAAAGGGAGTAGTACTGTGGGGACAATGAAGCTGGATTCTGAGTTTGGTGATTGTTTTTAAAAATTCTAAAGTCCATTTTATGAAGTTACATTTTGCTGCAATAGGAACTTTTTGCACGAAATCACAGGAGGTGCATTCGTTATTTAAAAATATACTTAAATTTTAATAATTTTAATTTATTTTGTAATTTATATGAAGAGTGTTACCCTTTATTTTATAATTTTATAATTTTAGGTATAATTTATATGTACAAAAAAAGAACCTGCATGAGAAGAGGACCGAAAAATATAGAAAGTTTGTTGTTTTGGGTTTCTCAAAAGGAGTAGAGAGGGAAATACCTTCATCAACGAATTTATATTGTTTTTCGTTTTGAAAAATTATTTAAATGATAAGGCTGCCGGAGAGAGCAGTTGTCTGGGTGGTGTAGTTGGTTATCACGCTAGTCTCACACACTAGAGGTCCCCGGTTCGAACCCGGGCTCAGACATTTTTTTCATCCCTTTCGTTTCTCTCTCTCTCTCTCTCCCTCCTTCTTCTTCTTCCTTTTTTTTTTTGTTTTATTTTTATAAGTAAAATCAGAAAAACCCGGACGCGTAATGGGGGAAACACGGAAATGGTGACCGTGACGTTAGCAATTGTCCTCGCGATTTCCAGCTTTATACATAACGGCGCCCGTTGCTCATGTTAGTAAAGGCTCGTAATCGATGATTACAGTGTCCCCCCCCCCCCCAAAAAAAAAACTCTCAATTTGAATTTATTCTCTCAAGAAGAATAAAGTTTACCTCAACTACTACTTGACAGCTGAACCTCAGATTTCACCGCAAAATTTCAATTCAACTTGCACTGTCCTCCTATACTAGATGGAACCTCTTCAGGTCTCTCTCTCTCTCTCTCTTTCTCTCCCCCTCTCTTTCTCTCTCTCTCTCTCTATGTATTCGCACATGATTCGTTGAATTAGAAATTTTTGGGAGGTGGGTTTTGCTTAAATTGCTTGGGTGAAATGTGGGTCCGATTTTTTTTTTTTAAATTGAACTGTATAGGAGCATGTTTCATGAATCGTATTGCTTTTGGTTGTTTTGGCTTTTCTGGGGGTTTAGTCTTCGGTCTGTGATGTGTTCTTGATAATGCAGGGTTCTTATTAACACTGGTCGGTGTTACCTATTTATAGTGTAAAAACCTAATGGTAGTCTGAAGTTCGTATCCTCTTATTTTTGCTGATATTGTGGATTGATTTTGTTGAATGATGGGATTGATGTTCCCTCTGGAATGCATTACTAGCTAATTTTTGGGATTGCGCATTTTGATTCATTTTAAAAAATTCTAGGGCGTACCCACAAGAGGAATTAAGGTAAACCGATGGATTAGACTTTCACAGATGACGGATTTGGGAAAAGTTAGATGAACATGTGCTTGATTTTGTAGTTCAAATCCACTATGGCACAACAGAGTTATAAAAATTCTACATTATTATAAGTTACGAGGTGTGGTATTATGTTGTGTCCAAATGGTATGTCCATGATAAATGCACTCATTTCTAGAAGTGTATGTATAATATATAGGTTCTAGCACTCACCCCGCGTAGGAAGTTAACTCATTAATCAAGATTGTCAAGTTTCTGATTTAGATAGTAGAAATTCATGTTTTTCTAATAGCGAGTTTGTGTTTTAGAAGAACCAATTGGGATGCCATCTCAGCCAACTTTAGGACAGGAATTTAATCTATTTGTTTGATGTGTCAATAGTTGTATTGGCTTCATCTCATCATGGTTGTTGGCTTGACTGTGTGGATTAGGCCTTATGACAAAGTGACCATATTAGATCCCTATGTCGATAGAGCAGTTCCTTTCTACTTTGTTGGCTTTCCTTTATGTCAATAATGCCTTGCCTACCTTACAGTCAATTTTCATGTGTAAAGGCTGTCGTGGGCTTTGTTTGTCTATATTTAGTCTATTTTCTCACTGTGTGAAGTTATATATTGTGCAATAATTGTAGACTTTACAGATCACAAAGTTACTCCATCCTTTGCTTGATTCTTACTAATACTATACTACTGTGACAACCCTACCTAGAGATCATGTTTCACAAAGATGACTTGTGAGAGTTATGCTCTAGTTATGGCTATTACAATTCTGTTATGTTGAATGTTTATGCTGTACCAACACTGACAGAACTTCTGAGGCTAATACTGCGATATCCGATCCTCATTTTGCAGAAACATTGACGTTCTTTAGTTTTCTCTTGAGTAAGAATTTTAAAACACAAGAATAATGGCTAGCAAGGGACATCCCAAAAGCAAAAAACCAGCAATCAAATACAAGTTGGACCAAGTTGATGGAGTATCATTTAAGCTAGAGGACTTTGTTTTTGAAGATAGTTACACACGAAACAGTAAGATATCAAAGTCATCTGAGATTTTGAGCACAACTAAACTTATAAGGTCAGTTGGCCAGGTATGGGACTTAGTACGCCATCCTCTTGCCAATTCCCAACCCAATGAGAACTTGAAGGAATCTCCTACTGACTCTGAGAAGGAAAAATTATTAGGTAATCTGGGAAGAGAAGATAATGCCAGGTCCTTTACTTCATCTTCTGATAGTGATTCTTCAACAATCATGCCCCAAAGCTCAGAGCCAGTGAGAGTCGAACAAACATTGCCATCATCTGAAGCTTTTGTAAATTATAAGCTCTCTTTCCTCCAGCAGCTTTTCTGGGGTGGCATCTACTGGCCTACTGAACCTTGCAAAGGGAAGGGGCTTGTGAGTATTGAGATGTTGCACGATTTGGGTTATTTATATGGGTGGATGAGGCAAGGTGATTTTTTCAGATCAAAATATTCTATCAATTCTTTTCAAATAGAAAATAGAGAAACTGTTGAAGATTATGCTTCAGATGATATGATTTGTCCTGCAAATACCAGCATTTCAGAGTCCGCAAATATTCCCTTAACAAGTTTGGTCAGTGGAACTGCCAGCTGTAATTCTTTTTCAACCAAATGCAAAGATTTTTTATTAGGAGAAAATGCAGATATTTCAGATCATGCAAGAATATCTTCTTGCCCTCAATATTCAGATCATGTTCCTGAGGTTGTGCAGGAAGCAGAAGTGGACAAAAATGTTTCTCTGCCCCCTATTTCTCATCTTTGTACAGACCATGTAGATTCCTTAAGTTCTGGGCAATGTTGTCATGGAGGTGGAAATGGTTTGCTTGAGAAAAAACTTGAAAACCCTAATGAGTTAGCAACTGATGATGCAGTTGAAATGGAGACTTGTTCATCCAAACAAGATAAATCTTCTCATCCCCTTGCAAAGAAAGAGCATGCTTTTGCAGGGGCATGTGCTGGGGTATTTGTCAGCCTTTGTCTACATCCGTTTGATACAGTTAAGACTATTATTCAATCATGTCATGGTGATGAGAGATCTGTCTTTAATATTGGTAGATGGATTATTTCTGAAAGAGGTAACATGTTAAGAATTGATGGCTGCTTCTCTTTCTTCACAATGGCCGGTCTATTGTAATTGATAATCTTGCAAAGAAGAATTATTGAAGGTTTTAGTCATCTTCTTTCAGGGTTCTCTGGCTTTTATCGTGGTATTTCAAGCAATATTGCATTTTCAGCACCAATTTCGGCAGTTTATACCTTTACATACGAATCAGTGAAGGCAGCTTTGCTTCCTTATATACCTAAGGTGATTTATATATTACCTTGTTTCATTTATTATAGCTGGGTTTAGTTGGGCTTTGGGTGATGTTCATTTAATCTAGGTGGCATGGTTACAGGGAACATATGGTACAACTGATTCTTGCATATACGATATCTTGTTTGTTGTTTTAATCGAACTGTGCTAATGAATGTTGCCATTGCTTTACTTCATACAGGGCTATCACTCTTTTGCACATTGTGCAGCAGGTGGTTGTGCAAGTATCGCTACTTCTTTTATTTTCACCCCCACTGAACGTATAAAGCAGCAAATGCAAGTCCATTTACAGTATCAAAATTGCTGGTAAACTCTTAAATTCTTAAATTTTTAGCTAAAAACTTGTTCATGAAACAATCTTCTTGTACCAATATCTATATGGGTTTGGATGGTGCATTATAACTATATATTTGTTAAATTAGGGCTTGGTATCACCAAACGGTCTTAGAAGAATTCAAGATATGGTTCATATAGCTCTTCAAAAATGATTGTTTATTTGATTGCATGGATGTGTCTGTTACATTGGATACATGTGCAATAAAATACAGAATGCCATGAGTGACAGGAAAGAAATGCATCTCTGTCTTACTCTATTGAAAAGTGGCACTCGTTTGTGTAGTCTTTCACTTGTAATACTTTCTGTTATAGGAATTGCATGTAAGAAGACTTAAAGATTTCACCCAGCTGTTGGTAAAATATGTGGCCAACTTGCTTCTTCTTCTTTTTCTTGAAATTCAACTTCTAGGCCTTAATATAGCCTTTATGATTCTAGGGGTTTTGCCATCTCTTTCCAAGTGCAAAATTCTGTTCTTAAATATCCTATAAAAGAATGCGCTTTCCCAGCACTCTTTCCATGCAGAAGGTGCTCAAAACTGTTCTTTTGCAGGAAAGCTTTTATTGGTATTATTAGAAAGGGTGGTCTGCCTTCACTATATGCTGGATGGGGAGCTGTACTGTGCAGGAATGTTCCACATTCTATCATCAAGGTTAGGTTCTCTAGGGTATCCATAATCCTCCTAAGTGATTTAAGTCCATTTTAGAGGGCAAGTTGCAAATATTCTCAATATTACGTTCCCTGTTTACTGTTGTTCCTCCAAATAAATTGCATAGTCATGATTATTAAATTGCTTCCAACCTTTCACCATATGCAGTTTTATATGTATGAAAGCTTGAAGCAGTTGATGTCATCATCACAACAATGTAATGCTCCACCACACACATTGCAAACGGTTTGTTTTCCGTCTCAGATGACAAAATATTGGTGTCACAATTGGAGCCAGTTAGGGTTACTTGCTCCTAGTAATCCCTGTTTAAAGTTGCCGCGATCAACTAAACTGAAAATTCATATTTTATTCTTGCAGCTGGTTTGTGGAGGGCTTGCTGGATCTACCGCTTCTCTATTCACAACTCCTTTTGATGTGATAAAGACAAGATTACAGACACAGGTTTGCCATTTTTCATATGGTTCATCAATACGGTACCAAACATAGCCAGCCAAGCTTGAGGCTTGAGATTCCATATCTCTGTGATATTACATAATGGCACTTGAAAAGATTTCTGTATTTGATATGCTGAAAAAATCTTTACCGGGAAGGTCAATGCTAGTTGGGCTTTTTGTTCTTGTTTATATTCAATGCTTCTATATTTAGACAAACTGAAAATTATAATCAGTTCAATGCCTTGGCATTGTGAAAGTTCTGCAGGTGTTGGAAATATTTGGACCATCGTTCATAACCATGCCAATATCTGTTATTAAATTGGAAACAATACCTCCCTCCTCCCCCCCTCCGCGTTGGTTTGGCCAAAAATCACTTCTCTGGTCCAAAACTTATCAAAGTCCCAATGTGAAGTTTCCTCTGTTATCATTTGCCCCCGATAATTTAGCTTAGGGGGTAAAATGTGACAAAAAGTAACAAGACAAGTTTAGAGACCCCAGTTAATTTGGCAAATTTAAAGAAAAAATAAATTTAACTATACAAAAACTGAAAAGTTTTAAAGTGAATCATGAGAAAATAGTTGGTTTCTGTTGTGATATTTTAACATTGGGAACAATAGGGCTTGTGGATAGGAGAGAAAAAAGACCTTGGTGGATGGAACAAACCCATTGTTTTTTGTGACATTTAACCCTCTAAACTAAACAGAGAGGAGCATTGTGATGGCGGAGTAAACCTTGGGGGTGGGGAGGGAGGTGGGGGACTGTAAGACTTTTTCAAACCACATTTTCAACCAAAACATATGGAAGCTAAGTAATTTTCTCTGTACTAAATTTGTACATGCCAATTTGGTGCTTATTTGATGATCCTTGTATGCAGATTCCTGGATCAACTGGTCAATATGAAGGCGTCTTCCATGCCCTTAAGGAAATTGCCAAGCATGAGGGTTTAAGAGGTCTTTACAGGTAGATGGCCATTTGGGGCATTATGTTTTTAAGTGAAGACAATGTTGCAACCTATGATCCTGTACTGTAAAGACAGAACTATATGGGTGTGAATATGAATATTGTTTATGTTGGCTAGATCTGTCAAGCCCAGGTATTTCCTAGGTTCTAAGCTGCCTGTCATTGTTGAAATTTGAGTACAAGTGGGTAAGTTTATGTGATTCACAATAACTCTTCTTTCTAAAAGAACAGGAAGCCAACCTCTGTCAAAATGTACCATAGTGACATCATTATGCAGTTGAAAGTCTAGTTTGAGTAGAGCAAAGTAGTGACAGACATGCTTTTCATATCATCCCAGTATTAACTTGTCACACCGAAATGTTTTTAGTCCACAAAATTAAATTTTTATAGAGTAATTTGCCTTTAAAATGCCCATTCATGACAGAATCAACTAGTACCTGATAAAAGAATGTGGAAGTGGCTTTCTTTCAGAATTAGCTTCTGGAATGCGACCTGTTGAATGTCCTCTGTGAAATGCATGGCCTGGAGCAGCCTAAAAACAACGAATTTTGCTCATCCTTGCACGTTCACTTGCCCTATCTTGTGATCCTGCATTTCTGATGTGAATCTTATTTGTGTGCTGTTTTCTTTTGTATCAGGGGATTAACTCCTAGACTGATCATGTATATGTCACAAGGAGCACTGTTTTTTGCATCGTATGAAGGATTTAAGATTCTACTTTCTTTGGAGACACCACAACTTAATCCTCAAACAATTCATTATGAAGAAAACCTCAATGATGATTCAACTTACTCAATGCCTTCACCATCACCATCGTGAAAGAAGTCACGTAGTTGCAGTGCTGATTTAGCCCCAAAAAATCTGTGCAGACCGAAAGAGGCACATAGGGATGGAAAAGCTTGCTCTGTGGTGCCCTCTTCTGCAGAAGTTTGGCAGGATCAAAAGCATATGCCAAACTCCAAAAAACATATGCATGGGATGATTTCCACCAAATGCTTGATATGGTTCGATTTGTTTCCATTAGAACCAACAAAAATGAGCTGTATGAATATTAGAAGCGATTGAATCATCAATTTTGTGCATTATTGAGTGTATAGATGTATTTTGGAAATTTTGGGGGAGCAGTTCCCAACATGGCTAGTGAACAGTACTAATAGTATTATTTTCTGATTCCTGTGGAGTTGTGCATCCAAACAGTGACCATTTTGCGGTCTTTTCTCTTTCTTCCGAATTCAAATCTTATCGCCTGCTGTGTAAATACGAAAGCCACACATGGATTATCCAAAAAATGATCAACTTGTGGCCGAGTAATTACTCTGCCTGAGAAAAACAAGGAACCATTATATCATTTTGGCAAGAAAACCAGCAAAGGGAGCAGCAGTGAGAGTAGGAAATACCGTGAAGAACATTCTTTTCCCAAAGAAAAGTTCAACTTCATTGAGGACCCATTTATTGTTTTGAATTACATGATCTATAGCTAGCAAAATCTTGATCTACCTTGGAACATTTCTATGATCTACCTTTTCTGCTCTGCTTTTCTGCTCTGCAATAAACAGCTTTGATAATACAAAGAAAAAAACACACTAGAACTACAATTTCTCTTCACTTTCTCAATGAAAGAGACGACTTCTCTGCCCCTTGCCATTCAAGTGATAATATGCACGATACTAATCTTCAGTTTCTATTTTTGGCTATAAAAGTGGAAAAAGAAAAAAGAATATGGAAAGCATGGATCATCTAGTTTAGAACAGGAATGCGCTTCAATAAACAATGTAGCTTTTCATCAAGCGACTTTTTTGAGACTATACTCGAGCAATAGGAGAAAAAGGCGGGTTGAGCATGAAAGGTGGTGGTATGTCTTTTCCTGTTGGCGCTAGTTTTCTCTTCTCCTCCTCTGTGACTGCTCCAACAATGAATTTCATTTCCCCCTCAAGAAGCATTTTCAGGGAGTCACATGGCAAGAGCTGCTTGATTTTCTTCTGCTCTTCAGAGTTGGAGGCAACCTTGCCATGCAACATTGCAATGCAAATTGAAAATGCTTGCAAGGCGGACAATTGGGCATGGAAATCAACAGCATACTGTCCCTCTTCAACAACTGTTACAGTCAGCGCAGCCACATTTTCTTTTGCTCCCTGTACATAGAAATCAAGTTTGAGATATAGACCAACATAAGCTAATGCAGCATGAGTCCTATTAAGCTTCATTAAACGCTTTTAAAACCATCACACAGGCAAGTTCCAGGGTTAAAATGAATACTAGTCTATGGATTTGACAAAATATGCTAATGTACATGCTCAATAAAATTAATTTTCTGATATCTCCGCTGAAGAGCATTAGAAAAATAAGCTTACCTGAACAAAAAGTTGCAATGGCTGTTTTTTCTCCAAAAGTTGATCCTCGATGCTTCGTATTTCAGGATTGTCAAATACAATAAGAGGACAGGCCATGTCCCAACCGCCACAATCGCAGCCTCCACCCAACCTCCAACGGTCAAGCAACGTTGAAGGGCCCCTGCTTTCAGTACTCGGAAGACCATGGGTCCCAATTGGAGTCACCACCTTCAACCTTGTTGACCTTATGCTTGTGGAGAGATCTTCCTTTTTCTTCTCAACTGTTGAGATATTAACTTTGTTTTGATGCTCCATATCACCCATCTTATCATCTGTCTTGTATTTCAAACCTTCCCTCTTCTCAAATGGAACTTGAATAACTATGGTTGCAATTTCGAGGTTTGCTTGCAAGTCTGCAGGTACCCAAGGGTAGGGAATAGAAGAACAATTCTGACCAATGTTTGCACCACCACCCCTCTTTGCCTGATTTTTCAGCTTCACCAGATCAGAAGTATCATTAACATCGACAGGTTCCTCTGCTGAAACTGATTTACTACACTTTGGTGGATTAATGAGCTCAGTAGAGGCATTAGTGCTCTCTTGTTTCGGACCACCTTTTCTTGAATGTGCAATATCATACAAAACAAATTCTGTGACCATAGAGTTGTCAAAAACTCCATCTCTTAGTTCTGAACATAAATAGCATGAAACTTGCATCTGTCCCACCATAGAGAATTCTTTGTAGATGTCCTTTGAGCACCGTCCACCAGCAGTATATTTCTTCCGATTGCGAATTGAATGGAAGGTATATACCCATTGAAAAGGATTATCCGCTTTCCATGTCTTGGCCACAAAAATATCTTCTGGGCTATTCACTGAGAACTCAAAAAAGGGTATCCCTTGATTATCTTCTAACTTCAGACAGCCATGTAGTTGAGCAGGTGAAGATGCTAGAACTGAACAGTCATCATCTCTTTTGACAGTCTGTGTAATAGGTTCCACCTGCTGTGCTGTGTTTGCAAAGTCATTCAACAAAGACTTACGAAGTGTCCTATTCCTTCTCATGCCTCCTAGCCCTGTTCTTTGGACATCGCTTGGTTCTGTTACAGATACTGATGAACTCCTCATAGATTTGGACTTCATCAATGGATCCAACATTTTTCTTATTGGGCTAAATCGAACCCTTGGATTGTTTGTAGATAGATTGCTTGGTGATCCCGTAGGTGAATGCGGTATTCTCAGCTTGGCAGATAAAGACTTGTTCAAAGTGAGAACAGCATCTTTGTCCAAAAGGTCATTACCATCATTTTGAGGACCAATAACTTGATCACATTGAAAATCAAGAGCCTTAACCGTGTCTTTGTTGTTGTTTGCCTTCACAAATCCATTCTCAGAACTTGATGTGGTATTTTTTGCTGCAACACTAACTTGAGAGAATGAGAGTTCCAAGAAACCTTTGGAGCAATCAGAATTCGAATTAATAGAAGTGACTGGTAATTTCTTCTCACACCCTTTTGGGTTTTCCTCATCTGAATCACAAAGAGATTCAATGATGTTGAAGGAGGAAAAAGTACTACTCCTGTAAGACAATTCAATCTTGCTCCTTCCCTCGCTGGATTCCATTTTTTTCATCTTTCTCATGGTATCAGAGCTTTGATACATGGAACCCCGTTTCAGCTCTACATTATCATCCAGCCCTGAAGTCCTAGAGGACAGAGTTTTGCAAGATGTGCTACGAAAATGATTAAAACTAATTTCTGGAAACTCCTCTACAATACTTGATAGTTGACTCTTACTAGTGGACTGGCGCTTTGAATTTCTACAGTAAGAATGTCGATGCGATGGAGAGTCAAATTTAGGAGTTGCAACAACTTCACAGTATTTATCAAATTCCAGTTCCATGTCTATTCCCATTGACAAACTCAAACTTCTGCAAAACACATATCAAGAAACAAAAGGGATCATCAGTCACTACGGAAGCAAAGAAAAACCGAAAGTGCAAATCACAAAATCCTCTTTGTGGTGGTTTGAAATGGTTAGCAATTGCATCATCAAGGTAATTAAAGAGGTTCAAAGGTACAAGACCAGTGTGAACTATCCCAGAGGAATTACACAAGCAGACATTAGATATCATTGTCACTTCATACACAAAAATTTCACAGTATATCTAGCTCTTAAGAGTAAGACAAATTTTTCATATTATAATTTCGTCAATATTCAATGTAAAAAAGAAAATCCCAAAAGGGGATAATGAAACAAATCAAAGAGAAGAAAACATACCAAGAAATTAAGGTAAAAACGCATTTATAAGCTGCATTCATGACCCATTGAGCTCAAATTTAAGAACGGGATAGCTTCAATCAACCTAACCCAGTTTCGTATACTCAAAATTCTCCCTCACAAATACGAGCACTCAAGGGGAAACAAGAAAAAAGAAAAATCCTAAAGAGGAAAAGTTTGACCCTTGATCCAGAAAATAGAAACCATGCCTGTAAGGTGATAAATCTAAATCTTTACAAACACCAAATATAAACAAAAGAGAAAGAAATAGAAAATAAAGTTAAATCATTCAAAAACATCCTTATATTCACTTGCATTCCAAGCTAAAAAAGCGTAAAAGTGTATTTATATGTGTGTGTGTCTCTGTGTGTGTGTGTGTGTGTGTATAAAGAGTCCTTACCCCACTGTGAATTCAAAGAAAAACCCTACAAACTTTTAAATAGAAGTAATCATTTTGCTTTATTTGCTCCAATTTCGTAAGACTTCACATCTCTATGAACATACCATAAAAATCCATAAGAGAAACAAAAACCCAAAAGACCAACTTGAGAATAAACTCAGTTCAGGCTAAGAAAATCAAAAGGCACTAACTAAAGATAGAGAAAAACAACAAACAGAAGTAACCCAATAACAGCAAGGCATCATAAATATAAATGTTAAAAGAAATATGAAGTGCATATGCATTCTAGTTTAAGAGAGAAATTATTTACTTCGTGAGAGAGAGAGAGAGAGAGCCCACTTACAGTCGACAGTCCTCTCTCCCACTCTCTCTCTCTCTCACATGAGAGAGAACAGACAGAGAGCTGCCAAGACTCTGGTCATTTCTCTTCTTCTAGGACTTAAAAAAAAAAAAAAAAAAAGGCGCTATTTCTTTCGGTCATCATATGCTGCTGTACATGTGTGCTCTCTTTGCTTTTCTTTTGCCCTTTTCCTTTCTTTCGTACGAAAGGACAATAATACCCTTGATATTGGGTTGTTTTGCCCTTATTAGGAGGGTAAATTCGGGAACACGCAGCATTGAATAGGCACCTTGAATGCGATTAAAATAAAAATTATGAGATCTCCAAGTCACTGTGCCAATATTACTATTATGTTATGGTTTTGGGAACCGCAGAGTTTTGTTTTTTTAAATATTTCTTTTTAAGTACGGTAGCTAAGGATTGCAAATCCTCTCTACCCCAAATGTAATTACATTAATCTCCTTTATATTTTGGAATTCTGGATCTTTTATTTGCTTTTTGACCAGAAGGCCCCCTTTTTTGATTCTATATGAAAAATTAATCCAGACCCACAAAGATAAAAGAAGTGAACCACCATCAACCCTTTTAAAGCTGGTGTTATGGCTAACACCCAGCCTAGGCGCGGGGGAGAGGGAGAGAGAGAGAGGGGTGGGGGGTTAGGACTTAGAAGTCCATAACAGTGGTACTTTTCTTCTCAGGCCATGAAAATGAAGTCGATCAAGATTCAATATTTTAACTTGTAACAACAAACCCACCACCCAAACCGTACACATAAATGATCAACTTCAAATTTTCAATAACCCAGAAGGGTATTATAGGGGAAAAAATGTCAGGAGCCCAGTTAATAAATATGTAGAATTTGAATGTCGATTCTTGATGGAGAAATTAGGTATCGAAAAGCATGTGATGAGTTAAGGCGGGAGGAGGCAAAACTGGGTCTGGGGCTACTCGGTCACATCAAATCCCCTGGAATATGTTGAATGGAATCCATCCCCATTACTAAATTTCTCCTTTATGGATTACCCAAAATTACCCGACTACCGACAAATACCGATTTAATAGAATAGTACGGAGTTACTTCCAAATTAGAATCTCTATGGATATTCAAAATGTTTGATTTGTGAGGTAAAAAAAACAAAGGGGGACTCGACTCACCAATGCGGTAATAGTTTTGGTCTTTCCCGCAGAAGGTTTGAAAATCCCTATCAAATTGAGTGGTCAGTCGTGGGGTCCCAAAAATTTTGGATTTTAGTTTAAATAAAAATAATTCATATTTTTATTATATTTATTTAACCGAATATATCAACATCACTTTAATACTATAGTAATTTACTTTTAAATTATTTTCAATCAATAGAATCTAAATTTTTTACTAAAAATAATTTAAAGATGACTAGAAAAAAGGATTAGGATTTTTCATTTTTCAGTAAAATCCTAATTAGGGGGCTAAGAATATAAGTAATTTTTCATTTGCATCCATCGTCAAGTTTCAGTCAAATAAATTTGACCAACAATATCAATATAGTGAATCAGATCCCATTAATTGAAAATAATTTCAAAATAATTTTTTTAAATATTTTTAACTTTAAAATTAATATCATTTCCTAATTTTGGATTTAAATAATAACTAGATCTCGACCGACGCTCCCTTTCTTATCGAAATACCAATGCCAAATAAGTAAATACTTCTTAAAAGTGTTTGGACCTTTTCACATTAGATAGGAAACTTTATGAGAGAGTCTAAATTTTGGTGGTATTGGACATTACATAATAATGATCATGTGCTTCACCTATACGCGACGCACTCAAACAGGCGTGCCCACAAATTTGTATAGGGCATTCGATAGCTTATTTATGGCACCACCCTTAAAGCACCAACCATCATCTTAATAACCCTACCTGAACTAACCGATTGCATCTCTATCATGGGCTGTGGAACCCAACCTCACCCACATCTCCACTTGCAAGTCTTTTTGAAAAATGAGATGTTGCACCACCGGAAAAAAGAATAAAATATACTCACATATTGTCATTCTAATAGATAAGAATATTATGTCTCTCAATCAAATTTCGAATTCAAAACTTGAAAATAAAAAAAAAAAATTACTAACTCCCCCTAAATTAGATCTAACAATACTCAAACAAAATTAATATGAACATAAATCCGGACACCGATTGATCAAGTGAAATATATATATCAAATGAATAAATACTAAAAAAATGCATAAATATGCAATATGTCACACGGTAGAAGTGAAGGGCAATAATCATAAAAAAAAATGGTTTTAGTTTCCCTATATTATATTTAAAAAAAAATGCCAAATTTGCTTTGTCCTCTTCAATCTCGATCAGAGTGGACAAAATGTCTTATATCGACCTTGGGTCCATTGAGGGAGGGTCCTTGAATGTCCCGAGTTAAGAGCCAAACCAGACCCATCGGTATCATTCAGATCTAACTTCATTTCAATGTGCAGAACAATTGTCTTCACTTTAATTTCAACTAGTTTAAGTACAAAAATTTTGAACAGAAATTTATTAGCAGCAACAACTCCAATTTCAACTTCTTGTGGCTCAGTGAGTTGTACCCATTGACATTCACCACCTACTGCACCTACAAAATCTTATGAGCTCCAGAAATCACAGGTTCTTACTATTAAAAGTCACACAAACAAAATGAGAGATCAACTGTGGGTGGGTCATTTTGCGCTTAAGAAGCTCAAACCCAGTTCAAGAATTGGGCCAGACCCATGCTACTTGCTAGTCTTTACGTAGGTCATGTGAGCATGCAATATAAATTCTATGGTATTAAGATATCCATTACTAGTAAGATGTAACTAAACCTGGTAATGTCTATCATGAAACTAACACTCCGCCCTATGAGAAGCAAAGCAGCTCAACACCGAGGAAAAAGACTCCCCGTCAAGAACCGTACAGATCAGCCATCAGAGGTGTGACCCAACTAGCTAGGTAGTTACTCGGCCTTTTTAGCAGCTCCAAAGGTGTCATCAGGTTTGGGCTTTTCATCGGCTTTAGACTTGTTGAATGATTTCTGAGAATCCAGAAAAGGCACATAAGGTTGGGTTGATTTCTTCAGAGGATCAACACCGGACCTCTCAGATTCTCGGGGGCTTGTTAGCTTCTTCTCCACGTCTTCAAACTTTGCAGTGGCCCATGGTGCTGTCCCAACATTCTTAGCAGAACTTGGTGCATCTATTGTCAGCATGGATACCTCATCTCTAGAAGCATACCAGGTGTGTCCACAAGACGTGCACTCCAACTGGAATTGTAACAAAGGAATGTTGGTTTCAGTCCATTAGGAGGAAATAAACCTCATATCTTAGAAAAATTTTAAATTGGTCTTGATGAAGGTCCCACTAAAGATTTGCAAGGCAACAGAACAAATGCAAATGAGGCCAATGACAGTTTAGCATGTGTTCTCCATTTTGCTAAGAAGAATCAATATTCATAGCATCTATGTCCTTTAAAATTTTCCATAAGAATCATTCCTAGTCTTGCATTCACAAATGACCTAAAACAAGTAACTTTAGAATGAATTATCCAACATTTAAATAAGTCCCTAGCTAGTCAAATGAAATACTTGTCAGAAAGAGGATGGCCTTTAATAGCATCTTATGATTAAGAAAAAAATGCTTGACTGTCAATCTGTCATTGATATCTGACCACGTTAATGCTTCAAAGTTCACTTACTTTTATTGCCACACACACCATCACTCTAATTTAAGAGATATTAAATACTCTCTTAAAATGATCTACAAATGTTAAATATCACATATGGAACACGTAAAGGGCACATGGTAACCATCCAACGTGAAAAAAATTCCATCAATTGAATTATTAGATCCTCTTTCCAAAAATTCAGGCTAATGTTGCCAGGGGAGAGATTCAGAGATGTCACTTTCCAAATTTTATGATGTAATATTGTAGCAGAAAACCAAGAGAACCACAGCTTATTTGGAAAACCAATAAAAGGAAAAAGAAAGTGATACAACTATGAATCAGCCGAGAGAGAGAGAGAGAGAGAGAGAGAGAGATTTAAGAACCTGATAGCGCTCGCCTGGTCCAGCTTGAATAATTTCTCTAACACCCACTTTTCTCTCAGAGCATCTTGAGCAACGAGATTCTGTCATCTGTATCATTTTATGCAACAATAAAATTATGTAGGCAGACCGTGACCATAATTTAAAAAGGAACAAACATGGAGATTATAGCAGGAAGCACTGACCTGCATGGCCCCCAACTCATCAGGCTCATTTTTTGCTTTCTCCTCTTCAGTTAACCCTTCCTGAATTAAAAATAAAATAAAATAAAATAAATAAAATTACGTGCACCTATAGCCTTCTTTATGCAATATGCAAAGTCCAGCATACATTGTGAAAATGAAAGTTGCAATGTGTAATACAATTATGTAGCGGCAAAAATATTGTGGGAAGCTACTATAAAATGCTGCAGCCAGCAAACTTGGCTAGATCACGCCCAGTACAGCCAATTTAACTTTTTTCCTGTATAATATTCAGAAAGCAAGGTTCTTCTCATGCTTTCTTATCCTACAACACTTTCTTAGCTTTCACCCACCAGCTGTAGGCAATCTACCCTAGTAGTCCCACATCATTTACCGACAAATTTCCTTCCACATGCCTTAGATTCCCATAGCTGTTCATAACATTATTTTCTTCACATTGCAAGAGAATATATTAAGGTGTGCAGATATCGGAAATTTGTGAATAGCCAAGAAGAATAAGAGAGAGAGGAGAAGAGAAGCTGGAAACCTAGGAATTAAATGTTTGTGGCAGGTCACTAAAAACTATGATAGAATGCCAAGTGATGAACTTTTGCTGCTTATGTGAACTATTTAAGATATAATTGGGAACAAACACAATGCAGATGTGTGAGAAGGTGTTGATGTCGTAAAGGGCTACCAGTGTGGCAGAGAACGTTGATATCTCAAAGATGCAAATCAAACTAAATGTATCTCAGAAAAAGCAGAGAAATGGAACATTTGCAACTAAATACGCTTGCATTTGCACTTTCCATTGCAAGGGCAAATATGCTGATCAAACTAATTATCATCCTAATCCCATTGCAATAATTTGTGTCCCAAGGCACCAAATTTAACAATAATGACAATATAGAATGTCAACGGATGAGACTTTTCAATGAGGATAAGAATGAAGACCAACCTAATGCCTAACATAGGTCATACCTTCAATTCAGTTGGTGTCATGTTAAGTATTCTTGAAGGTTCCAGCTCTCCATTTAGCAGACGCCGGGCCAGTAATGCATTGTTCTAGAAAGAAAACAAGAGAGCGAAGGAAACACAGTAATCATTCTCTCTAAGACAAGCTATTGTAATTTGCAACATACATTATAAATCACAACTTTGCTCCTGAACAATGTAGACAAGCCCCATAAAAGCTTTGTTCATGATATTTCATCATTCCCCTCATTAATTTCTATCCTTTCTTATCCTGAGGGATGGTAGCAACTTCGAGCCAATAGGCCAACTCTTTGGTAGATTTAGTTCGGAAGACAGGACAGAAGAAACAAGAGAGTAAAAAAAGAATAGACAAAAAGGGCAAGACGGGAATTTTGAAAATGCATGAGAGCAAAGTTGGGGGGAAAAAATCACATTGTTTATCTTCATCCCCATTCCCCATGTAACATTAAAAAGGAGGTATAGAAATCTGGCTCACGGAGATGGAAACAATTTTTGATTTGTCTCCGTCTCTTCAAATCAAACATGATGTTTTCTGTCTCATTCCTGTCCCTACTGCCGTGTACTTCAAGTCAAACACTACCATAATAAGGAGATCATCAAAATCAAACGCTACCTTAAGAAGGAGAGCATCAAAACAAATCCTACACCACAGAAAGGAATAGCAGTAGTTTCTAACAAAAGACCTTAACCCGGTCCAATTCCCCCACCCCCACCCCCAATAAAAGACCATTTCAGAATTCTCAAGAGAAACTGACCAGGAATTTTGTACATGCAAACACTGACCAAGGAAAGTAAAAATTAGGCGAAATGTACAGACATGCTTGTGCATGTCCTAGGATTCTAACCTTGAGATTGAAAGAAAGCTGCCGCATCTTTTGATTATATTTCAGAAAATCAGCCCCTAGGGCATCATGAGCTACCTTCTCAAGAGCAGCTACTGCTGGTACAGCAGCATCTGGCCACAGAAAAGATTCATCCTCCTGTAAATGAGCAAAAATAAATAAAACAAATCACATGACACGGCTCACCCTCCAAATCAAAGTAATGAGCATCTCAGTAACTCCAAGAAATAACTCAAACCATGCTTTGAAATTATGTGTAATTCTGAGATTCCTAAACAAGGGACAGTAAAAAGAAAAATGGACCGTAAAAAGAAAAATGGACCTTTGAACTTTTCTCTTGGGACTCATTAACAGTTTCTGAGTGCTTATTACCACTAACTTCACCATCCCTCCCTTTAGAATCAACTTGCACATCATTTCCACAATTGCATATAAATTGAACTGCTTCAAGAAGTTTCTCCAGCCATTTGTCACGTTGTGTTTCTCTACTTAGGGCATTAAAGTTTGCTAAAATGGTGTTATATGCATTAGTAGGACAGCTGGCAGGTGTTTCAGCTTTATTAAATGGTTCATGTTTTCCAGTTGCATCGTCATCCCTCGAAACATCAATAGGAGGCAGATTTTTTCTTCGGAGGGTTTTTTTATTCTTTAGCTGATCATCTTGATCACCAGCACTATCCTCTGTTTCAATATCCTGGAGTTCTCCCAAACGTGAAAGAGTTTTCTGGACAAGAAGATCAATTTCATGCTGTTTGTTGTCTTCATAGTCCTTATCTGTTAATTTCCAAAGTTTTCGCTCCACCGTATCATAAACCTTTTGCACAATAAACCCAGGGTGCTCTTTTCGATGAGGAAACTTCTTATTTAAAGGAATGAAATGCACCACGCACTTGTGCAATACAGACTCTGCAGGCACCTCGTCACGGTGGAAACTATAAAAAAGTTCCCTTGTATCACGTACTTGCCAATTACCCCCACCTCGCTTTTCCGCCTCCTCAGGACGATAAAACCACTGTCCTGACACATGAACACTTCCATCTCGTTTTTGAGTTATATCCTGTCCATAGAATAAAATGTCCTTCATTATTCAATGAGAGAGAGAGAGAGCGTAAAATGCATAAAAACAGAAAAATGATGCCATAAAGTGGCTCTTTAGTGATAATCAACATAGAAATAATGAGGAATAAAGGACACTGCCATCCCAAGCTTCAGGCCGATATAAAGTTAGTTTCATAGAAATAGGCATTCATCCAGGCTAACCTCCCAAGGGAGTGAGGAAATTCAAAGAAATGTCATATTTTAGATATTTATTTATTTATTTATTTAGTTATATATTTTTTTATTTTTTATTTTTTATTTTTTCTCTATCTTTTTTAAATTTGTCTCTCAAATGACTGACCCCAAATATTAGGATTAAGACTCAGTTTGTTATTATTGTTGTTGTCATACTAATTACCAAAAGAAGTACATGACTGCTGATATCTAAGCGCATGCATTATTACATTATTACACATACATATGCATGTAGACTTGAGAGTGTAGCTACCTTAAAGGAAATGAATACCTTTATGATTGCAACATAAGGCTTCTGTGTTTCATCTTCTGGAGCCAAAAGCACAGGATCTTCCTACAAAGCAACCAGAAGAATTATATAAACAAAGAAGAAAATAAGAATCACAGCAGAAAGATATACATTGAGAAGGATCTCAAGTTATATCAACCAAATTGATCTTGCAAAGTTAAGTAAAACGATGACTTTTTTAGTATCTTATACTCTATGCATCCCATGCACAAATTTAAACAGATCAAATTTCCAGAAGCTGATTTTAACAGGAGCAGCTTCCACATTCTTTAATCAGGCAATAGCTCATGACGTCATGAATGTGCATCTTAAAAAGATAATAGATTTATACAATTAAAACTATGACAAATTAAAAGAGTACAAATTTGGCTTCTAGTAGCAATTTAGATATAAAAGCGAACATCCTTCGCTACCTGGTCCATTTAAATCAAGTTTTTGAGCATATATTCATGTCCAGGTGACACGGTTGAAGGAGGTTAGCCTCCTGCTTACTGAAAAGAAGAAAGAGCAGTAGCTGTTACGAAATGAAATTATTCGATAGCGCTTGCAAGGTACAAAAAAGGACCAATGATTTGTTCCCTATTTGTCTGAGGTAGTATTTGGAAAATATTACCCACGACTGAAAATTTGTTCCCTATTTTGTCTGAGGTAGTATTTGGGAAATATTACCCACTTCCATTATAAATAATTTACAAAAATGAATTTTGTTAGTCGAAAATGCATTTTAAAATTGTCCCATGTAAGGACCACAAGCCTCGAACGAGTTAGATTAGTCCTAAGTAAGGATGTTGATTCTTATTTTGAGTTTCATTTTGCTTCCACACTTTTTGCTTAAGAGAGGGGCATGACGCCAATCTCAAACTTTCATCTTAGAGATATACATTTAGCCGGCTTTGCCAGATCTGACCACATTCGCCTCGAAGCACCAGTCATGCTCATCACTAGGAACAAATCAGTCGAAACAGATGGTGACCAGAGGAACCAGCAAAGCTCTCGCTAATGGAGCAAAGGCTGAGGCTGTAGTTTTGAACCCAACAAAGTATTAAGCAGAATTTAAGACTGAATAGAGGTTGCCAACTGAGTACCCGACTAACTCTAACTAATCAAAGGGTTTGTTGCCTGCCCTGAACTAAAGGAATTAGAGCTTCCTTTGGAGGCTCCTCAGGGATAATAAGGTTAAAAGAGGGCTAGAGACCCTCAAACAACAACAATGCTGTATTGCTTCAACCCTAAATTTGAATACAGATATTAACATTTGCCTCTAAACAATAAATCCAGCAAGACTAATGAAATCTATAGCATTAAAAAGCCAAATAGTACTTCTTATAATTTCAATCAAACGAAACCATTTCTTTCCAATTTCCTATTCAAAAAAAAGAAAGAAAGAAAGAAAGAAAGAAAGAAAGAAAGAAAAGAAAAGAAAAGAAAAGAAAAGAAAATTGCTAACTAAACTAATCTAATCTAACCTAACATAAAGAGTCATCAAACCCTAAATTTCCTCAAAAACGATCACCAATACCTCTATAGACCTAAATGCAGTGAAAATAAATCAAATAACTCACAATTGATAAATCACGAAACCAAAACCCTAAATTTCCACTCAAAACTAACAAACAGAATATTAGCATTAACATCAAAAAGAAAAAAACGTACCAGCTGATACTGAATACCGTCGAATTCAAAAGCCGAATAATGCTTTCTCTTCCATTTACCAATTCCAGAAACCCTAATCACGTCACCGACCGGCTTAGCGTCCTCCAACACAGACTCCTCTTCGGCATTCTGCTGCTCCCCTGTATTCTGATGTTGTTCCTCTTCTTCTTCGTCCTCGACTTGGAGCTTCATTCGCTTGCGCTTACTCGGTTTCGTCTTGTCGGAAGACTTCGATGGTGGTGGCCGTCGCGGCGGCAGTGGCACTTCGTCTTCGTCGTCGCTCGTTGCGATCTGAGCGAGTCTTCTGTTTCCCATTGATGTTCTCTTTGTGCACCTCTCTCTCTCTCTCTCTCTCTCTCTGTCTCTGTGCACCTGGAGTTTGTCCAAGTGAGATGAAGGATTCGAGCGCGAAGGCGGTGTATGATTATCACGTAGGCAGACGGGTCGAAAAGCCCAAAATTTTTAATATATAAATTTATTAATATAAACGATAGTTTAGATTTTTTATAATATAATTAACTTTTACTTAAATACAAATCTTTTCGTAAGAAAATTTTTATTTTTGTTCATAATTATTATAAATTTTTATTAATATATATATCTTCTTGAAAAAAGAGATATTGGGAAAAAAATGGGAATAAGAATCTTTTATATGAAATATGTTATTGAATTTTAATTGAAAATGTTTTTTATGTTATAATGGTAGTAACAAATAAAAAATTACGTGTTATTTTCTTAATTTAATTATTAAATTTTTTATTTTATCTTTAAAAGAAAATAGCTTCTACTTTTTAATTTTTTTTCTCGACAGTTATAGAAATAAGTGATATACACGTATAATTATTTAAACCTTGCCTACTTTATACAAACACAAGATGATATTGACGGAATTACAAAATTTGATTCTTTGTATAAAAATTTATGAAAATACTATAAACTTAATTGTGAATAGTCATATTATCGTTTTATGTATTTATAGCATTATTTATAAAAATAAAATTTAAAATTAAATGAAACAAGAAAATTTAGATTCATTTGATAAGTGAAAATATGAAATTACAGTAAACTTAGTTGCAATTCGTAGCTTTCTTTAGAGACAGTATGAATTTATTGAGTTTAAAAATTATTTTAAATGCTTAATAATTTATTAAAATAATTTATTAAAAAACATTTATTTGTCAAAATAGGTAGTATTTTATCATTCAAAAATTAATTTTTTTCTGTTAAATTTTAATTTATACACCTAATAATTTTCAATCTATTATAGTCGAGTAATTATTTGAATATTCCAATTTTTTATGCACGGGCCGAAATTAGAGCTGCAAATCTTCAAATGGGCCTGGACCTATGACTTGGGTTATTGTGGACGGAAAGGGCTCCACTAAATGTGTACCCCCAAGCCGATGACGTGGCACCAATGGTAACTTCAGAAATTTTGCCCAGTTGGCGTGCCCTTGTCCGATGATTTTTGATTCTGAGGAGATCCCCTCCTTCTAGAACAATGACAAATGTAGGATTTCGATTCTTCTACGCGATGTAATGGGTCCCACTAGGGTTGAAATGCCATTGCGTAGTAACTTCTCCTACGGTGGTCCTACCGTCCTCGCACTTTCCCTCATCTTCTATGCCAAAACAAGCTAGGGATCAGAGTTTTGCAGCAAAGATAGAGACTCTAATGTCCGGTTGCTGCATTTCTAGTTCAGATGCTTGGAATAGGGCCTTGCTGACCTTCCATTGTCCACGCCATAGTGCTCCTCGATCCCAAGATTCAGACAGTTTCGATAGTAGTAACGTTAATCTAACTAAAAGTCCAAAATGCATGCAAAAATAATTTTAAGATTTAGGTTTCGTACACATTTTTCTTAGAACGGAAGTTGAACAGAAAAAATTGACATTGTACAAGTAGTTTATTTTGTATTTCTTTACGATGAACAATGAATTTGATATATTTTAGAACAATTTTATTTTTAAATAAAAAAATATAATAATTTTAACAGAAATCAAAAAAGAAATTTATATTAGAAAATGAAGCATAAAATGCAAAGAACACGAGGCAATAAAGGCGCAGTAATATTTTTAAAAAAATTGATATTTTAAAGCCATTTAAAGATATTTAAAGATATTTCTATAACTTTTAGTAATATTTTAAGATTTTAAATTATATTTATTAAAATATTACAAGTATAGCCGCAAATTTCTAAAACCCTTTTGCCCTAGCATGTTTTAATTGTTATTTTGACCACAATTTTGGAGGATTATTTAGAAAGTATACGAATAAAAAAATCGAATTGAAATTTATATAATTTATTTGAATTAATAAAATAAAAATAAGATTTAAGAATGAAAATTTTAAATTATTAAATTTTTAAAATTTAAGTAAAGATGTATTTCTGAAATCTATTTTTAAAATCTTTTATTTTAAATTTAATTTTGATTCCAAACGTGCTTTGTGTTTTAAAATGTATGAAGATCTATGAACGTTATGATGTTAACGTGGGAGACAAAAAACTTGCACAATGCATGAAACAGCGTATTACTCTCTCCCATGCAAACAAACAAACGTTGGCGGGACATTCAAAATAAAATTAATAAATTCAAAATAAGTTACTAAAATATGAATATAAAATTAATTGATTTTTTTTTTCTTTTTTCTAGGTAGTTAAAAAACTTTTATTAATATTAAACGTAGGTGGGACATTGACAAGAGTATGTGATTTTTTATATTTTTACGTAATAATATTTATCAAAAATATATTATATATCAAAATTAAATTAATTAATTAATTTAATTTTGTATATATTTGATTTTTGATTTTTGATTTTTGATTTTTATATTTGTAATAACTATTTCTATCTATATGATAATGGGTATTTTTATATAAATTTAATTTATTATAATAATTTATTAAGACAATGAATCTTTAAAAATTATATTATCATATTACTCTTTATTTTTAATATGATATTAAAATCATATTTATCTATTTTTCATATTTATATTATTTTTATATTTTTAACTTGGTATTAGAGCATGAACTAGATTTAGAGTCAAAGCCTAATCCAGGGTTGAGGTAGAGCTAGAGCTACTATTTAGGGTTGTAAAAATACTCATAAGATTTTATATCATGTATCCAACTTCTCTTTCAAACTTAATATGATGCAAGGAAAATTACTTGAATTTGAAAAATGTGACCGGTTACAATCAGAACCCAAGACAACTATTTATGCGGCTACATACATCTTCAGAAGATCCTTAGTTCGTTCTATAAAAATTGCTCTTCAATATGCATCAAAGAGCACTTTCAGAAGACTCTAGATTCGTTTCGAAAAATTGCTTTTCAATATGCGCTCCCATGCGTCTTCAGAAAACTCTTGGTCGATTATGAAAATTTTCCTTTTTAGTAAGTCCTCATACACACCTCCAAAAAAATCCTTCGTATGTTATGAAAAAACTACTATTCAATATACACTCGCATGCACATTCAGAAAAACTCAGTCTATTTTGAAAAACTAATTTTCTATATACATATATCACATCTTTTAAATTTTAGTGATTTTTATTATATCACGTCAAGTTTAAGAGAAAATATAAAATAATATATTTTATACCAAAATCAAATAGATTATTGATTAGATTTTAATATATATTTGATTTTTTTTCTTATTTATATATTTGTAATAATAATAGGTCAATAAAATTATATTATAAAATTTTATTCATCTATTTTTCGTATTTATATTATTTTTATATTTTTAACTATATCGAAATGATATTTTTGCATCATAGTGCCCAATCATTGTAAAGTTTAGATAAAATTTTCACATGACTCTTGAGAGAGAGAGAGAGAGAGAGAGAGAGAGAGAGAGAGAGAGAGAAATCACATATTAATGGGAATAGTTAAGATTTTGGCTGCAATACTAAAGAAGACAACACTAATCAAAAGAGCAATTATTTATTTATTATTTTAATTAAATACATTCATTATTAGCAAATGGGTTGAGGTTTGACAAGAGGGGCAATAAACCACTTTCTTTTCTTGTACTGGCCCCAGACTCTTTCCTTAATTGGTTTTTTTGTCTGGGGTACCCCATCATAAAATTAATACTCATATCGTTATTTAAAAATAGGGTTTTTATATTCAAATTAGGTGAATTGGATAAGATCGACCCTACAATTTAAGGGTCAACTGAGAGATGACATTTCGGTGCCCATAAATGAAGGGCAGTTACGATGCAACAAAATTTCCTTAAATGATTAAATCAGTTTAAAATTAAATTAATCGTGACAAATTTATTATTTTTAACTTAATTGAAAATATATTTAATTAATTTAAAATTATTTTTCTATTATGAGCAATTAAATTTGTCAAATTTCATTAGACTGATCCAAATATGATAAGGAGGGGTTTAAGTTTTATTTATTTGAATATTAATTTTAAAATTTTTTGGGTATATATAAAGAAAAAAATTAACTTTTTTGCAGAATTATAAAAATAATTTTATGCCAAAACAAATGGAGGAGGTAAGAAAAGTGAAGAGAATGTAGACCTCTTGTGCGTCTAGGTTCATAATCATGAACATTTTCGAAAGAATTTTCAGGGTTAAACTCCAAGTGAAAAAAAAAAGTGCTGATAAAGAATTTAATAAAAAGAAAAAGAGAAAGCCAATAAAGAAGAATAAAAGGAATTAATTATTCAGATAAAAACTGACAAGTGTACATAATAGCCGGTGGAAAGCACCGTCATAGCCGGTTACCCAGCAAAGAGGCGATTTATTCATTTGTAGTGTATAAGAGGAGCCTTTTATAAGCCACAAAAATCCCCTCCTACAAGCAAACACATGCACACATTCACCAATCGCTCTCTCTCTCTATAGAAATCTTCTCTCTCCCTCTCCATCGCACTTTGATCAAGATTTGTGTGGGCTTCAAACCCCAGGTTTCTTTTATCTTTTTTTCTCTTTCCCTTTTTCATGATGCGTGTGGCTTTTGTTCTGGTTGGTTCACTTCTTGCAAAAATTTGGCTATTTTAGTGATATCCGGAGTTGTAAATTTGGTGGCTCTTTCTAAATTTTTCTGGGGTTTGAATTTTTTGGGTTTTTTTTTTTTGCTATCTTTTGGGTGTCTTGGTGTGGATGGGATTTGTCTTTTTTGTGATGATTCGGATGTTTACGTTGGTGTTTTGATTTGGGATTTGGATAAAGTGGTAATCTTGTTGTGGGGGAGTAAGTTGTTCTTGCCCCTTTTTCTTTTCTTCCAGAGAATATTCTTGGACTTTTGTGCGGGTTTCTGGAGAAAAAGTTTGGTTCTTACGGGTTGGGATTAGGATTATGTTGATGTTTTGATGTGTCAATCGATGGAACTTTCTGAAAGAACATGATTTTGGGATTGGATTACATATTGAGGTTGAATTAAAAGGGTTGACAATTGATTCAAGATTGGTTGGAGTTAATAGGTTTTCCAATTTGATTAGGGTTTGAATTAGGGTTCGATCACTCCTTGTGAATTTGTGGTTGTTGAAAATGGTGGAATCAATAGCTGCTACATCTCTTCTTGGGCATAGACCACTTTGTGGGTGGTCTGCCTCCAAGGATTTATCTGGCAGCAAAAGGAAAGTTTATGATGGAGCATGCCGGATTCCGGTGTCTGAATTTTATGGTAGGAGGATTAGTGTTGTCCCTTTGTTACCAAGATTGAGAAGTGAGAGTTTATTGGATTCATCTGTTAAGGCTCTTGCAATGGAGTTGACCAAGGAGTATTCACATCGAGAAGAGGAGAGAATACCTCGTAGTTGGAATTATCAAATTGATGTTGAAACTGATAGGAAACCGGGAGTTTGGCCACCGGAGAATAGGGCGGATAACCCTTCACTGCACAATCCACTGCTTCGACAAGAGAGAATGGGTTGTGGATGGTTGGGAGCTATATTTGAATGGGAAGGAGTTCTGGTTGAAGATAACCCTGATCTAGAGAAGCAAGCGTGGCTTACACTTGCCCAAGAAGAAGGAAAATCACCTCCACCGGCTTTCATACTTAGAAGAATAGAGGGGATGAAGAACGAACAAGCGATTGCTGAAGTTCTCTGCTGGTCTAGAGATCCTGCTCAATTGAGAAGAATGGCTGCTAGAAAGGAGGAGATTTATCGAGGTCTTCAGGGTGGGATTTATAGGTTAAGAAATGGGTCTCAAGAATTTGTGAATATTTTGATGAATTACAAGATACCGATGGCATTGGTTTCTACAAGACCTAGAGAAACTTTAGAGAATGCAATGAATGCCATTGGGATTGAAGGGTGCTTCAATGCTGTTGTGGCTGCTGAGGATGTTCATAGGGGGAAGCCTGATCCAGAGATGTTTGTGTATGCAGCACAGCTTCTGAATTTCATCCCCGAAAGATGTATTGTGTTTGGGAATTCAAATCAGACAGTGGAGGCTGCACATGATGCGAGAATGAAGTGTGTGGCAGTTGCTAGCAAGCACCCGTTGTATGAACTTGGGGCAGCTGATTTGGTGGTGAGACATTTGGACGAGCTTTCTGTGGTTGATTTGAAGAACCTTGCAGATATTGAATTATCTGAATTTGGGTCTCCAGAGCCAGAGCCAGAGATGGAGGAGGAAGAAGACCATCATCACCCATCTACATTAGACTCAGTTGATGATAGTTTCTGGTAACCCATATAAACTGTACAGTTCTTTGTGCTTCATGCTATTCATGAAAAAAATAGTAGTGATATACTGCCCTCATTGACTATAAGTGAAGGGGAGAAAAATGAAGAAAAAGATGTTGGCGGTCTACATTGGATTGCCCTCAATGATATAATGTACGGATTAGTTGTGCAATATATAGGAATCCGAAATTTGCTCTCAATCTTTGGTACTTGTTCATATTCATTCATGTTTTGAACTGCCTTGTCTCCAATTTTGTCATTTTCTTGATATCTAATTACTGGATCGTTGCCATTCTTGATAATTGTTTCAAGCTCACTCTATCGTTGGTGTGTCTCATCACTGTTATGCTGTATTGCCCGTGAATGTCTCCTTGGCCACTTTTGTAACCTTGTAAATGAAAAGAATGTTGTATGGTTGTAGCTCAAACCTTCTCTGTTTCTAGGTCAATTTTGATAGAACTTCTGGACAAGGTCGATTATAAATTTTTGGACTTGGAAAGTTTGCCTCCTCCAATTTTTTTTTTTCCTGTGTAGAACTTCTGCTAATAAATCAGCATCTCTTCTTCAGAGAGTCCTAGGACAAGTTGACAAAAATCTATTTGTGCTTGAGGGGTTCAGGCAGGGCATGAGAATGATGATCTGTGTGGGTTTCACACTTGCCGGGTGATACTTAAAAGGCACTGTATGAGTGCTTGTGGTGTCTAGGCATGCTTTTCACATGCGCGTATGCACGCTTGAGAGAGAGAATGTGAGAGATGCAGGTATTGGCATATCTCTGTATTATTCATCCTTTCATGTCTATGCTTCCTGGTTTTGCCGGTGGGGACAACCTCCACAAAGGTCCAGGATTTTAGGTGCACCTCGTAAGGTAGCATCTTCTTCTTTGTCGGCTGTATGCAACAGGGAAAACAAACATCTCTCTACATTTTGGTGACAAATGGAAACTGTGGGCACAAACATCGCCTTGTGCTGACCTAGGTTTTGCCCAATTAGTTCTCAAAATCTACACGTTTTCTGCAAAGTTTGTAATACAGTGATACATTTGTTGAGTAGTTTAACTTGTTTGTTATGATGATAGAAACGTTTAGCTGACCTTTGTTTTGGAAGTCTGACAAGGAGATGTGAAGAATTTCATTCTTCCTTCTCTCTTGCACCGACATGCTTTCAGCTGGTACCTCCTTTTCCCACCTTTCTGGGGTCTGGGTCGGACTAATCTCATAAACAAAATAATTCTCTAGTTTTATGGCGGTTGAAATCTGTTAACAAGTTCGAACTCAAGATTTTCATCAAATTGAATTTCATGAAAATCTTCTCCCATATTCTCTTAGCAGGTTCGCATAACAGTAAGTTCTGTTGCTGCCGGAGTCAATTTCCAATTGCATCACTTGAAACAATTTAATGTATCTAAGAAAAGAAATTCATAATGGCATCTTTAAGGAGAACCCCCCAAATCCTAGCAGGTCAAGACCCTAAACTGACCAGTTGAATACTTGAATTGGCCTGGACCCTTGTCAACAAAGTGGTTTCAATCTTGACCGTTCGGACCAAGAGTGAGGCTTGGGTTCATCCATACTACAACGGGCCGAACTCTGATTTGGAATTGCAAAGAACCTTCTTCAACCCCTAAAAATCAGATCTATTGAAGGAACCGGGTCACTGACAAGAAAGTCATGCAATTCCTTTTCTTTTAAAAAATTATTTTTTGCTTAAAATATTTGAAAAAATAGTTTTTTAACCTAATATTCATCTGGAATAGGCAACCGATTCCAAACTGCTTCGAACTAGAATTATTTTTTTCCACTACCATTATCCGGATCCATATTTTAACTAATCTAGTCATGCATTCGTAGGAAACCCTTATTTAGGGGATGACTCTTTTAGTGTAATTTTTTTTATACCTAAGTTTTGAATTTAAAACTTAATTAAAAATCAAATATTTCATCCCACTAGATTGATCATGCACCGATAAACTGGAACTATTTTTTTACCCACTGAACACTAATGATTTAGGTTGGAAGTTAATCTTTTTAGACGATGAACACGCAGCCGGGTTCTAATTCAAGGCTGGACGTGGCCTGAACTGTGGCCAGGTCTGCTCCCCAGTTCACCCAGATACAAAGAAAAGATCAGACTGATCCTCCACGGTGAACTGGGTTATGAGCTTGTATCGATGTGGGTTTGGGTCTGTGACCCACGTCTGTTTTTGGACTAGAGCTCAATACTTGGTCCATGGGAGAATCTGGGCCAAGTCGAACCAATATAAGACATTTTTTTTTTGGTGGACACCAATATAAGACATGCCGAACCTTAAAGAGGACACAACTAAAGTAACTGGCTCCGTTGTAAGAAATATAAATGGAAAAGTCCAACACATGATAAAAAATTAAAATTAAGATTTTTTATTCATTAGTTTTATAATTAATATTAAAAAAAAATAGATGTCACGGAGGATACTTGAAAAGGTTACAATTGACTTTTAATTATAAAATTATATATAATTATATTTGTTTTAATTAAACAATACCGTAAATGAACATAGAATAAAATAAAAACAAATAAAGTGGAACCAAAAAAGTGGGTGAATACCGACGATCAGTTGATAAGATCATGATTTTGACTTTCATCTTAAATATGAAAAAAATTATGTTGGGAGGATAATCTTTTAAATTGATCATTATAAGTTTCGAATCGGATTATTCGGATAATGACTACGTGATTGATACAGTAAATATTGGGTTCTAACGCTGACTTCCGGTAAGACAAAACATGGGGTAGTGTAGGAAGTGACAGGAAGAAGAGTTCAATGTCGTTTTGGATTGCAGTGGCTGCGAAGATTAGAACCGAGATTTTGGTACCATGTACCGTTTATGTTGGATTTAATCGCGCATGCGGAAGCGTGAATTAAATAGATCGGAATTTTTGGGATAAATACCTCGATAGGGCAGTCTCCAAAATCCACCGTGTCGCGATGTCCCTCGAACGGATCGCACGGTCGGATGGTGATCACGAGGTTAGTCGAACCACCACCTCAAATCCACGACGCCGCAATCCTCATGTCCGGTGATTCGTCTGACGATGGGAGATTTTCCTACGCGAAAATCTCCATCCCTCTCTCTATTCTCTCTCTAGAGAATATGTGAAACCCTAGCCTCCATAGTTGCCTCCCATGGCTTCTCTCCACACACAAGGTAGGAGAAGGAGAGTTTCCTCCATTGTTCCCTCTCTCAGAAGGAAGGTAAGACCAAATCACTTAATTGGTGAGGAGTTACCAAAATATTGGTTAATGGTAATTAAGGATGGGAGTTACCCCATTCCTTAATTACCCAAATGCCCATAATGGGCATCAATAACCAACATCTCCCACTTGCACATGAGGGCATTTCATTTCCGTCAATCACAAGATCACAACTCATGCGATCTATCACATCACCCTACTGGACTTTTCATACTGGATTGGGCGTCGTGCGACCGGCGAGTACACCTGCAAGCAAAGACTCTCGATACACCTGTTAGGATGATCGAAGAGTCACTGTTAGTATAAAAATAACTCGCTATACCCCAGACTCAATGCATTTACATCCATCGAGCCACTTTCCTCATCGAAAGTGATCCCCAATCAATTTGCTCGACTATGTATTCATTATTATGTTTGAATCCCAACATGGATTAACACAATAGGTCGACCTATGAATACATGACAATGATGTAATGTCTATTGGCCTTCCTTTTCCCAAACTCGAATCTATCGGTCTCAATTCAGCTGCTTTCCTAGACCTGCCCCTTAGACCTCAATTTATCTTCCGGGCCATAGGTAAACAGACTAAAGTAGCAACACTGAACCAAAACTTCTAGAGACAGCCGAAAGTAATAAGGGCATATGAGATCCCACCCAATGGATCTCAGGTCTCACACAGTGGGAACGGGGATCAAGATCAAACTATCGTCTCAAATAATAGCTCCCACTGTCCCATGGTCGTCTCATCACACGTGGTATGAAACACGTGCCACAGTGTTATTCCCCCATCTCTCAAAAGGGCATATGTCAGATTTCTCTAACACTGTACAGGTACGGGACTCAGTCTACACATAAGACTTTACCCAGAGATCTCAGAGAGAGCAACTCAGAGACAATATCACAAATCGCAGGTGATATCTGAGATCTCAAACCTGGCTACTTACAGGCAACATGGATGTGGGTATTTCCATGCCGGTCATATCGCATATGACCTCATCCTGAACACATATCAGGGCGACTTATGTTCTAGTAGGGCTACTCTCAAAGCCTCTTACAACTAGAATCCGTCTCATCTCCGCTCACTCAGAGTCGGAGGTGGTCACTCGTGTGAGAGAGTCAACCACGCCTGCCTGACACATCTTTTATCACAAGATCATAATATATGACAACAAATGATGCATGAAATAAATATGTGACTCAATAATGCATACATGTCATATATTAAAATAAGCATCTAAAATAGTATATAAGGAGAAATGTTAAAGTACACTAAACCCAATGATTCCTTATCTCACAAAGGAATCTCTCACAACGGGTTTTCTGAAGAGATCAGCTCTCATGCTGAGGTGTACTTAGATGTCACAATACCCTTCTCGGTAATATCTCTCATAGTGGTCTTCGGTATTAATGTGGCTTTACTATTATACTTAGGGTCTCATTTGTTGACAGTGTCGGTCTGATTATCACAATAATCATCACTGACCTCCCACTATCTGTCACAACCTCTAAGTCTTCCAGAAAATTTCTGAAGCCAACCATTCTCATGAACTGTAATTGAGCATACTACTAGCTCAGTCTCTATCGTAAATAGAGATATTCGGGTTCTCTTCTTACTGCTCTAAGAAGATAAAACCATTTGCGTTTATTCAGATCACTACTCCCAGTCAGTATCTGAATCTCAACCACAAAACGCAAATCACCTCATCCGTAACACATGGAGAGCTCTGCAGTTCAAATGAGATATTTCGGAATCCTTTTTCACTGCTCTACAGTGATCCCTTTCAGGATTCTATTAATACCTACTCACCAGATCGACTGCTAAATAAACGTCTGGTCATGTATGCCTCATCGCATACATCAAATTGTATATCACACGTGTATACCTCATCGCATACACTAGAAATATATTTTGCACTGGAATAAGGGATTCTACTCATCTCCCTTATTTCTTTATAAATTCTAGGGCATATGTCAAGATTCAAGTCTTTTTATCTTCAGCGATTAGAGTATCTTTTAGGTTGTGTTCGTTATTCTCGAAATGCTTAAGAATCTACCTTATGTAAAACTCTTGTTAAAGAGTCAACACCATTCTTAAGTGATCCCTATGGATCCAAAATCTAAGAATGAACTAAAACCTCGCAACCATGTTACAATGGTCATTAGATACTCTCTGTTGTTCCCAACCAACAGTATGTCACCTACTTATGAGAACATGCTCATAAAGGAGTCATCGGGACGTATCATATATATGCAATAATCCTACTCGATCATTACAAAACCATAAGATATCACCTTCTCGTGAAATCTCAAGCGCCGCTGTCTAGATGATGGCTTAAGGTCGTATTATGATTTCTAAAATCAATAGACCTTATCCACCTGATCTACTAGAACGAACCCAAAGGGATGCTCCATGTAGATCGCCTCATCTAGACTTCCATTACGAAAGCGGTCTTTACGTCCTTGTGATGTGACTCTAGATACATGTTCATGACAATCGCTGAAAGATAAACGGATTGAGATAAATTGGACTATGACTCCTCGATAGTCCACCCCTCAGTCTAAGTGTAACCCTTGGTTACTAGACGGGTTCTTTATCTCTTCATCAATCCGTTAACCTTTATCTTGACTTTGAGAACCTACTCGTTCCCAATAGTCTTTCCGCCCTTAGGCAAATCAACTAGGTCCTAAACCCCGTTGATTTTCATCAATTCTTTCTCTTCATTTATGGCCTTCAATAAACGGCATTTTGCATCCTCTCGAGAGCCTCTCGGACCATTTTAGATTTCTCATCATCCTCTAGAGTCGCAACGAGGGTCTCACCCTCAATCGAGAAAACAATGTTTAAATACGCATTCTCGACACTCTTAGGAGGAGAGAAAAATCTTTACCTCTTGATGGATCGCTCCCACTGAGATCAAGATCCGTAGTGGATTCTTGTATCCCGCCGCTAGGCTCCCCGAGCCACTAGGCTCATCCATCGCATAAAGGGTAAGGTCCTAATTGATTTCACCTCTCTTAGGGAAATCATTCTCAAGAAATATAGTATTACGAGACTCAGTCTCGATTATAGTGCCGTTCGTGTTCGCCTAGGAACACATATTTTCTCGCGGGTCTAACTCACCGTGTGAATGCGAGAAATCGTGGCACAACCCCATAACCTCAAGTGGCTAAGGTCAGGCTGCCTCCCTGTCCAAAGCTCAATGGGGAACTGACTACTAGTCAGTAGTCTCGTAATACTCTTATTGAAACAGAGTCCCATGTGTAGTTTAGACGAATACTTGCGTTCTCGCTCGGTTCCAAGAGTCTAATTGACTCTCAATCTTGCTTATGAACCTCCTGAAGCAGTTTAATGCCTCAGACTGATACGAGATCAAATAGATGAACCAAAACGCACGTAAGCATCTATAATTATCTACACAACTCCATTTCTGACTCTCATGCTCATAAGACCACAATAAAAAGAACGAAGGCATGATAGTTAACTGCAATAGAGTCCCAGCTCTCATTGCATCGCCAAATGGTTTTCTCGTCATTTTGTTGGCTAGACAAAACTCACATACGGGTAACTCGAATCTGGTCAGCGGGTCCAAGAAACCTCTCGCTACTAACCGATTCATCATCTCTTACCCCATGTGTCTAAGTTTACTTTGTCATTCATTTACATTATCATCTACGCAATCAAATGTAAAAACAATAATAGAACGACAAAAAAAACCATTAGGAGTAACACCCAGTGCATACATTCCATCATGGATTAAAACCAGAATAATTCAGAAAATTGTCGTATTAAAAGAAAGGAATAATTTCACGCATATCGTAGTCAATTTTAGACAAGGTACAAAATTTGTAGATCCGTCAAATACCTACAATATTGAGGGCGTCATAGCAAGTGTCGTTCCCTCTGACAACGACGAATGCTCTGTCCTTAACGTAAATCCTCCAAACTTAAGGATTCACTTGACGGATTACGCACTCCTATCTCGAGTTACGTGGTCGGTTGCTCCTGATTTCAAAGAAGAGAAATCAGCGAGTATTATAGTGAATGAGAAAAATCTCACACCACGTAAAAAAAAGAAGAATATTTATTTCTGCTCGTCACACTCACGAGCGAAATGACCAAATCTACCTCAAACGTAGCAATTTCTTTGGTCTAAACAAATTCCTTCTTCTTGCGTTCTTGTACCTCGTTGTCGGTTTTGTCGGATGATTTTTATTACCTAGATCTCGAGTCTCGTTCGCTAGGCTTAGCGCCGGGGAAGTCCTTACTTGACTCCTCTGAATAAGCATGACTCGAGTGTGGCCTACTCGCCTCTAGGTGCTCCTCATCGAGCTCACAATATGTACTCACGTCAACGAAAGCACGAATACTTTCGTCAAATGTGAGATAGGATTTCACGGTTTCCCATGAATCAGGTAAAAACTGGATCACATCCAGAACCTAAATTCCATCCGAAATTTACTCGTCCATATATATTAACTCGGTGATCATACTCGACATTTGCTTCATTGTATGATTAACCCTTTTCTTCTGCGTCCTCACATAGGAGCCGAAGAGAGCAACACTATGCTCTTATGGGACGAGTCGAACCGACATGTTCATAGAATATGACTCGAAAAACGAGATTAAGTTATCGTGTATGCCACTGTAAGCATTGCCCTAACTTGACAAATCTTTTATATCATACACGATAAATCTCTTTATCTCGTATATTCTGAGACGCGGTGCCCACCCTGAGGCCCATCATCTCGTGACTCAGATTCCAGTTAAATTTTGCATCTCGAGAATAAACTGAATCTTCTGATAAAATCGCGTAGATCACATCATTCAGTTTGCTCTCCTTGCAAAAATTTAATACGACAGTTCTCAACGTATTAAGAGAAACATTTGTGACTTGGAAATGCTTATTATCACATTTTTGTACGCCCTACAAATCATCAAGACCAAAATGACTTGAGTACGACCCCAAAGCGAGCGTATGAGTCAACGGACACCATACACCACAACTCGGAATCGCATCTTACCATTTGGATTGTGATTCGGCACACAAAAAACCCACAAAAAATCACTTTTATGGATATAGGACCCCCAAAAAATTGAAGAAATTCAATTTTGAGCGACTTCACGCGCCACCCGGGGGCCCACACGCGCCGCCGCTCGCCGGCGGTGCACTCCACGCGCCGTCGCGCGCCTCCACGCGCCGGCGGTAAGCCCCCACGCGCTGCCACGCGCCTCCACGCGCTGGCAGCAGTTTGGCTCACGCGCCAGACGCGCGGCGCGGCTCAGACGCGCTGCCACGCGCCAGGGCCGGCTCGGCTCACGCGCGCCCAGTCGCGGCGCGGCTCAGACGCGCTGCCACGCGCCAGGGCCGGCTCGGCTCACGCGCTGTCACGCGCTGAGCCGCGTTGAGCCGGGTTTTGACCGGGGTGGTCAACGGGTCAGGGTTGACCCGTTGACCCGGTCAACGGTCCGACCCTACCCGGTCGAGTCGGTGGCGGGTCGGTCCGGGTCAGGGTCCGACCCGGCCGCTGACCCCCTGCCTGTTCACGCGCCTGTGTGGCGCGTGTACTACACGCGCCAGTCAGACGCGTCTTCTGGCGCGTGTGTGTCACGCGCCCGCGGGTCTGGGTCGGGTCTTCTTCGCCCGACGGGTCCTGCGACGGGTTTTTCGACCCGTTTTCTGGAAAACACCAATCCGGCTGTTTTTTTCTTGCATTTTTCGACTGGGAAATATTTGTAGGTATCCTCCAAACATCCTACACTCGATTTTAGGAGGATTCAATCCCAAAAATTCTGGAAATCAACCACCCCAGTCGCGGCCCTCCGCGGCCATTCGGAAATCCCAGTTTCCGGCACCCAAAACTCACAATAAAAGACATAAAACAATAGATCTAGATGCAAGGAACACATTTATATTATTTTCATGCATCGATCCGCCCTCTAAAGCCACAGATCTAAGGTTTTCATGTCCGTACGGTCGCAAACTTCGACCGGACATTTCATGGCCCAAACATGCTCGGAAAATTAAACAAAAATTAGTTTTGTAATCCTTGGGCCATGGGTATTCCTACGGTGTTCTCGGATTTACGAAATTCATCCGTGATCCGGACCCCAAAATTTTAAACCCCAAAAAATAATCCGAAAATTATTTTAAATTAAATCCAACCCGCTCTGATACCAATGTTGGATTTAATCGCGCATGCGGAAGCGTGAATTAAATAGATCGGAATTTTTGGGATAAATACCTCGATAGGGCAGTCTCCAAAATCCACCGTGTCGCGATGTCCCTCGAACGGATCGCACGGTCGGATGGTGATCACGAGGTTAGTCGAACCACCACCTCAAATCCACGACGCCGCAATCCTCATGTCCGGTGATTCGTCTGACGATGGGAGATTTTCCTACGCGAAAATCTCCATCCCTCTCTCTATTCTCTCTCTAGAGAATATGTGAAACCCTAGCCTCCATAGTTGCCTCCCATGGCTTCTCTCCACACACAAGGTAGGAGAAGGAGAGTTTCCTCCATTGTTCCCTCTCTCAGAAGGAAGGTAAGACCAAATCACTTAATTGGTGAGGAGTTACCAAAATATTGGTTAATGGTAATTAAGGATGGGAGTTACCCCATTCCTTAATTACCCAAATGCCCATAATGGGCATCAATAACCAACAGTTTACAAATCCCACGATGCAAGTCAAACAAATCAATTGATTCTGCCGCCGCCCAGGGATCTCCACTTGACATATGTTGTCACCATTGAAGTCATATTATGTTTATATGGCTGCCATATGCCGTAACCCCTTGTATATAATATAATATTGTTACGATAAATAAAATCTATTTACAATAAATAAAATAATATCAATGATAAAAGAATTTTAATTTATCATAAACTCTTATGACAAACTCTTTTTTATAATAAATATTATCATAAATCAGAATTTTTACTATTAATAAACTTTCATTTATCATAACTAGACTATATTTACCACAAAATTTAAAAATTACCATAAGTCTGGATATTTTTATTATTGATAGAATTTTATTTATCATAAATAGGGTTTATTTATTAATACATTACTATACTTTTAAAAAGGGGTTATTGTATATATTTTTTAAAAAGTTTTTTAATTAAAAATTATTTTAAAATATTTTAATTTTCATAGCTTAGAATCTTGACAAAGAAGGAAACATTTAACAAAGATGACGGGGACAATTGCTTGTGTGAGTTGAATTTTAACACTGTGCACGCCAAGCAAAAGCAAAGAGATGTTGTTGTCCAAGTTCAATTCCTGGATTTATTCTACTCTCTCCTCCAGTTTCCCATGATAAGATGAATTTCAAAAATGAGATATTTATTCTCTTAGAGTCGTGTGCTTAATTTGTAATCGAAAATCAAAATTAAATTTAAAATTAAAAATATTAAAAATGAATTTCAAAAATCATTATTTTTACTTGGATTTCATAAAATCTATAATTTGATATATTTATTTTTAAATTCTATTTCTATTATATTAATTCAAATAAATCATATAAATTCCAATCCAATTCTAAATTTCGACACACATTTCATATTTACCCGTACCCCAAATTGTACACCTCATTTATCATCATCACTTCATGTTCCATTCCTTTAGAAGTCAATATAATTTTTATATTTAATTTTCTTTTATTTGTTGGAAATATGTGCCTAAACCTACATAATAAAAATAAAATTTTAATTATTAAGTAAATTATAATTATTAAAATTCAAATTTAATTTCATAAAATTACCCTAGTAGTGCGTGCCATAGGCACTTAATACTCCAGTGGCAGGCATAGCCCCGGGTCCCAAAAGGAAAGCTTATTACTCTGTGGTAGTGCGTGCCATTGGCAGGACGGAGAAAAAAAAAATTATATATTGCGCAGTGCATAGGGTTAAAAAAAAAATGACATATCAAATTATTAAAATTATATGGTGACCCATCTCAGGGTTGGATCAAATTTTTAATATATAAATTATATTTTTTGTTAATCAATGAGGTATTTTCTTTATTAAATAGTAATATTTTTCTCCTAAAAAATAAGGTAAAAGAAAGGAAAAATGTGTACATATTATACCAAATCAGAATTAATAATCGAAATAAAATTTATATAATTGATGATAACGGGACTCTTTTATGTCACTCGATTATACATTGATTTTATAAAAAATTTTTATATTTTTCTTTAATTAGCTCTTTTCTTGATAGATGGTAAAAAGGGTTTTGAAAATTCGAGATTTGGAATAGGGATTTTCCAAAATTACTTGAATTCGATATAGTCCCTTGATAGATTAATAAGCCTTGCACCAACATAGAGACCTAGAGAGATTTGTGAATCTCTAATCATCATCATCCTAGAGAGATTTTATAAATTATTATTTTTAGAATAATTAAATAATCCACACGAGATTATATTTCTAAATAGTTAGAGAAAATATGCTTAACCAAAAAATTATATAAAAAAAAAATCTTTATTGTGAATGTAATTATTGGAGTTGGTAATTTATTTAACATATTCAGATTTTTACCTTACCTGAAAAATTGTCATAAAAGGGTAATTTAGTAATAATATCATTTTCAAGAGTTTGGGTGAGCAAAGAATCTGAAATGCTGACGTGGCAATAACCATTAACAAATGAAAAGGACGCCAAGAACCCCACAGAAGAGAGAGAAGCAAAAGAGGATAGTCTGTGAGTGTCTCTCTCTCCGATTTATAATTTCCCTTCTCCATTTTCCTGTCCAATTCCTTCTCTCTCTCTCTCTCTCTCTCCCAATTTTCAAGTGAACGACGACAACTCACTCAAAGCCCTAGCTAGTCGGTTTCCAGAAACCCTAGCCGTTTACTCAGGTGATCATCTTCAACTTTGCGGTCTCCACTTCATTTCTTCACCCCTTTTAGGTTGTGGTTTTCTTTTCCGTTTTCCTTCGAATTCCGAATTTTTTTATTTGATACTCTTATTGTGCTTAATTCCCGACTTCTTGTTCGCTGCATTTTTTTAATGTTGTGTTATTTTATGGTTTTGATTCTCGTAACTTCTTGGTTTCTTGGGTACTACTGTTCCATTAATCTTAGGCTTTCGTTTTCTTTTCTTCTTTTAAATTTTAAATAATTTCTTGGTGTGTTCAAGTTCAATTCAAGTGACTCAATTTGACTATGGAAAATGAAATCTAATACTATGTGATTATGGAACTATTAATTTTAGTCCCCAGGCTAGCTTGCAGTTGGGTAAATTATTTAATTGCTCTCATGTATTTGATTGAGGAAACAATTGGTGGTCACCGATTGCTCTAAAAGGTTTGAAGTTTTGTTGATGTTCGGCA
The DNA here is from genome assembly GCA_033439265.1 of Dillenia suffruticosa. Lineage (NCBI taxonomy): Eukaryota > Viridiplantae > Streptophyta > Magnoliopsida > Dilleniales > Dilleniaceae > Dillenia > Dillenia suffruticosa. The sequence continues at coordinate 16,253,469 of JAVTVX010000005.1, read as the reverse complement.
CCCTATTAACTTTTTTGATCAATATTTGAACTGTTGTATTGATTTAGAGTCATGACATATGGATAGCTGGTTTGTTTTCTTGGAATGTTCCAAGAGTAGAATGTCTGGATTGGATTCCTAGATTTATCAAATCAAGTTGATTTTTACTATACCAAGTAGCACACTAAAATTTGTTCTATATCTGGTGGAGGCATCGCCATAAGTCTTCCGGGATGCTTGGATCAGATCAGACTTGTTGTCGGTAGAGCAATTGCAAATTTAGGAATCGTCAAAATGCTCGAATCCCACAATGACTTAACGGGCATAAGCTTGATAGAGAATTTCTGGACCAATGCTACATGTGTTTATTCACGCCCGTGTGGAGCTTTATTCCTCATAGTGTGCCTTTAGTTTGGATTAATCATCCACTAGATTTTTGTTAAATACCTTACAAGTGGCGACTTCACCTAATCATAAAATTTCTTATCACATCCAAACTCCAAATGGTTTAAACTACAGAGCTAAAGTTTGTGGCACTGACTAATCATGGGTGCCCTTATCTGGGTCCAGCTCCTAATTTCTGAATCTAAGCAAGCATATAGACAGCCCTTCACACAAGGGAAAAGGTGCTTCAACTGTTTTTGTGAATCAGTTGCTAGGCCATTAATGGATCGATGGGGGAAGTTTCGGCCTGCCTTTCCATTATCTCTTTTTTTGGCAGCTCATTTCTCCAGGGGCATAATCTGACTACAGCTTTCAACTGCTTAAGATACACAGAGAACCTTCCTACCATGTGTAAGTTTTGCAGTATTAATAAGAAGCAACTGTCAAAGTGCTAAATTCGACATCTGTAGATTTGCATATGTGGTGTAAAGAGGTATGAAGCTGTTGGAGTACAATTAATTGGCATGTTGAAAATTTTAAAAGGAATTTCATTTTATGTTTGACTGATTGAATAGTTATTTATTTATTTATTTTTGAAACAGTATTACAAATTAGAGAACAAGAGTGTTGTTTCTAAAATAGGCCTATTAGCTAGAATTACTAACTTTTATCAGCTTTGCCGCTTTTCCAACCAAGCACATTCTCTCTTTTATTTACCATTTGTTACTTTATATATCAACCATGCTTCTACCCTTATGAATTACTTCTCCATCAATCAATTAGTAAAACTGGTAATCAATCCTCACAGACTGTTGTCGTTCCTTTCTTTTTGTTTTCTGGCTGTGTAATATTTAACTGAGTTTCGATATTCTTTTTCTTGAAATTATTATTTTAGGCTTATTTTGCCACTTGTAGCTAGTTTTGTCCTCTAATGAAAGATTGCACTTTGGATCCCAGGTGCATACAATGGCCCTTGTATCCCAGTCTGGTTCATCATGTTGCATCCATTTGGAGATTGCACGATGTAAATCTGGACATAGTAAGGTTTTTAACATGGCACACAATATGGAGACATCTAAACTGTTGTCATCATCAGCCTGGAGTTCTAGAAAGATATTGCAGCATTCTAACATAGATGACCTACGAGTTGGACATAGGCGGGGAGATAGAGTTATTGTAGATGCAAGCCCCCCTACAGAAGATGCTGTAATTGCAACAGAGCCTTTGACAAAAGAGGATCTGATTGCATACCTTGCTTCTGGGTGCAAGCCAAAGGAGAAATGGAGGTATAGTGTCTTTTCTTCATTAGTACTTGATTTTAGTATCTGCCTCATAATCAGGGTATGCTATGTCTTTCCATATTGGCACCTGATTATCGTTTTGTTCAGGCTATTGATATAAGCCTGCCTTTTTCTTTGTCTGTCTGTTTCTGACTCAATCTTGGGGGTATTGCAGAATAGGTACCGAACATGAGAAATTTGGTTTTGAATTGGGAACTTTACGCCCTATGAATTATGAACAAATAGCAGATCTACTGTATGGTATTTCCGAAAGATTTGATTGGGACAAAATAATGGAAGGGGACAAAATTATTGGACTCAAGCAGGTAATTTCCTTCTATGGTATTTTCTGCATACCAGAAAATCTTTTTTTCACTTTTGTTATTCCATTGATTTGCATTGCAAGCTTCAGTGTTTGGTTTGAGAAGATTTTGATATTTGACTTTTATATTGTCGTCATCCAATCAACTTCAGCGCACTTATTTGGGGAGTACTGATGTGGCTAGCATAGATTATGGTTTTATACTTTGTCTTTCCAGCCATTCATGTCCTTCTGGTGGTAGTGGAATTTTACATTTGTGACCGAACTTGTGAGCAGGGGAAGCAAAGCATCTCTTTGGAGCCAGGTGGTCAGTTTGAGCTAAGTGGTGCACCTCTTGAAACCCTGCACCAAACTTGTGCAGAGGTCAATTCACACCTTTACCAGGTGAGTCTGATGATTGCAGTGTTTGGACAGTCAAACAAATTGCTATTAGCAACCCATATAAGATTGCCTTTTTGCTTTGGAGATTCATATTATTTGGGCATCTAGCATTCAGTCAAGTACTCCAGAAATCTCTTGTATCAATGAGGTCGATATTATGTGTGCTCATTATCAGTGTGTAAATTGTTTTCACTTGGTATTTCTTTTACAGGTCAAAGCTGTCGCAGAAGAGATGGGAATAGGTTTTCTAGGAATTGGTTTCCAACCAAAATGGGAACTGAAAGACATACCTGTGATGCCCAAGGTACCACTTATTCTGATTTTCATTATGTTGAAGAAGTTAAGGGGTACCATATGAAAGATAATACGGATAGACAGCTTAGTATCTTCATTTGCAGTTGGACTGACAATAATTATACTTCTATTCAATACATTGGTTGCTTGAAGTCAATCCAAGTTATTTGCCTTTTAAAGATGGCAATTCCAGAACTCTGAGTCAAGCAAAATGTAGAAACAGATAGTGCAGTCCTGTAGACATTCCTTATTTTTATTTTTGCTATGTTCATTTCTCTTATATAGGTGAGGCTACATGATGCCACTTATGTTAAGACAAAGTAGCTTGGTTAGCTGTTGAAAAAACTCCTTTTGGTGGCATCAAATCGTAAAAATATGAACAAACCATCTATGCCCTCTGTCCCAATTTGAATGACCAAGATGTCTGAACACACATTCAGAAAAGGTGTTAATTGACATGATATGATACGACATGATATTAACAACTTTCTTCTAACAATACCCCTAAAAGAAAGTTGCTCTATATACTTTTTATGGATGAAATTATCAATTTTTTATATTCACCATATGAACTTTAAACCTTTTTTTTTTGGTTACGAGAAGAAGCAAAAAAATTCAAACTAGGACATAGGGGGTAGCTTTGTCCGACTTCTAATGCTTCTGAGTATGGACAGACCCTTTTTAAGTATATGTTTTTGAGTACGCTTTCAAAGTGGTGCATGAACTTTGATTATATTATTTCCAATCCACTTGACTAGGAAATATTTTGTATCCTTCACGGGATGTGAGAATTTTAAGAGATTGAACTGGTATAACTTCAATATAGTTATCCTGCTATTGTTTTTGCTTCCTTTTATGATCTATATTTATTTTATTGTCATCTACTAGAAATGGCAAAACACTTAGAAATTGGTGCCCACTAAACTATATTTGGTTAGCCAAGGAGTATAGCATCTAGTAATTCAACAATGAAGGTCAAATTCTTTTTATGTCAGAATATTCTGGAGACAGATTATTTGGACACAAGTAACATATGCCAGCATGAAAGTGCTAATACAATAGAAGAGTTGGAGGAAAGGAGAATTGGTCATAAGACCTTATGTCACATTGTTTGAAAATGGAGGTGGTGCCAAAGAAATTCTTCAGATATGTATGGGAAATGGACACAGGAATTTCTTTTGCATAATATAGAACTGTTGAAATGCTTACCATTTTATTTTTCCCACTCTTGCATCTCACAGAAACTTGTTATTTGCTTCTGAAATGGTGGTGAGCAGATATGCTTCAATCTGAACCATGTCTTTTGAACAAAATGGATATGGTTACTTTTTATGTTCATCAAGATATGGAAACAAAAGTTAGCTTATTCATGTTTCAATGAAATATATTTGGCTCGTTTATTGCTCAGTCGAAGGGTTAGCCACTTAGTAATTACATAAACCTGATGATCCTCCTGAAGGGTTAATTAGTTTAATATTTTGTGCTTATCGCAAAATGACCCACTTTCTCATGGATGCTTCTTGCTGGTATGACCTCTGGAATTGCACTTCTTGTTGTCTAATTCTTGAGAATCGAATGATTTTTACTATCTAATTCTTTAGATTCGTGATATTTGATTAGTCACATACTGAGTAGGCATTTTGATGCAGGGAAGGTATGAGATTATGAGGAATTACATGCCCAAAGTTGGCACCCTCGGACTTGATATGATGTTTAGGACTTGTACTGTCCAGGTAAGATATTTATTATTGTCATTCAGATTTTCCCTTTGTTGGCGTTGGAACTTAATTAATATGAATGCCATCTATTTTGTAGGTCAATCTGGACTTCAGTTCTGAAGCTGATATGATAAGGAAATTCCGTGCTGGCCTCGCTTTGCAGCCTGTGAGCATCCTTGCATCATTTTTGCTTGTATTTAAAGCGTTTTATGTTTTAGTTGTGTCTGACTAGTGTAACCACTGGTGTAGATAGCAACAGCAATTTTTGCTAATTCGCCTTTCACTGAAGGAAAGCCAAATGGTTACCTTAGCATGAGGAGGTATCTACTGGCTGTCATATTGTTGTTGTCTTCCATATTTATCAGCTGATTTTCTGCAAGTCTTTGCTAATTTTCTTTGTTATCTCAAACAGCCATATATGGTCTGACACTGATAACAATCGTGCTGGCATGCTTCCCTTTGTTTTTGATAATTCCTTCGGGTAAGTTATCTTCTCTTCCTGATTGGACTAAATTAGGAAGACTATATATTTATCTCTTATTTTGTCTCCTTGGCCTCCATTGCTTGCCTTGTAATTACAATTGTGCAAAACAGATAGTAGTTGGTAGATATGCTTTCTTAAACATTAGCCATACAATTTTTTGGGAGAGGTTGGAGGGTATAGATTATTTTCATAGGTTAACGTTAGTGCTGGCTTTTTTTTGGGGCGGGGGGATGTTGGGGTTCTGGATGCTTTATGTTCAGGTGGGTGATGGTGATCTATTTGAGTATTTTTCTTCAATTCAAAGAATGATTTCAATAGTTCTTCAACTCAGGGCTCTTTTTAAATAGTTGGAGGAGCTACCTTTGTATCATATCTATAATATCGTTCTGATATTACTTCATAGCTTTCTTCTAATTTCTTTTATCTTTGAATAAGAGAATTGAAACATGTAATTGTGAACAACTGGTACAATGTTTGTAATTTACATTGGAGCAGCTTGGTTGACATCTTAGTTTTCTGTCACAGGTTTGAACAGTATGTTGAATATGCTCTTGACGTGCCGATGTACTTTGTCTATCGGAAAAAGAAGTATATTGATTGTGCTGGAATGTCCTTCAGGGTTTCAATCTATCCTTGATTTTGTTTTGACTTGAGCTTTACTCTGTAGCTTTCCTGTTCTTCGCTCCAATGTGGTGTTGGTAAAAGTTATTGAATGTGGTTTTTTTTTGGGGGGGGGGGGGCAGGACTTTATGGCAGGAAAGCTTGCTCCAATTCCTGGAGAATTGCCAACCCTGAATGATTGGGAGAATCATCTCACAACAATATTCCCTGAGGTTGAATACTGTGCACATGAGATTTATTTGCTAATTTTTATGGTTATATTTGTGATGTGGCCGATGTGGGCCACTGGTTAACTGTTTATTCAGGTTAGGCTAAAGAGGTACTTGGAGATGAGGGGTGCTGATGGAGGGCCTTGGAGGAGGTTGTGTGCATTGCCAGCATTTTGGGTACTTTCCTATCTGACAATCAGGAATAACTGTTGTCATATGCTGTATTTTGTTGCATTTGTCTAGTTCAATTGCAGAAAAAACTTGTCTGCCTTTATTCTGTTGGTTACTTGGTTACCACATGCCAGTTAAATATTGGGCTGTTTGGTTCCTTGATCATGGTTCGTTGTTCTCGTTTCTCTCTTGATTATTCTGCAGACTATGTTCGCCATTTAACTTGCTTTACAGCTGCCTCGAATTGAGTGTCTTACTCATCCAAGATCATTGACCTTTATTTTCATTTGTTTGGTAGGTGGGACTACTATATGATGATGTTTCATTGCAAAATGTTCTGGATATGACAGCTGATTGGACCACAGAAGAAAGGCAGATGTTGAGGAATAAGGTTATTATCATTCTTCTGATATTGTCTTGCTAGTGCTGGGAAATGATTCTTGTTCCTCCCACCCCCTCCCTCTTCTCTGTTAGCTGGATATGTATCTTGTGCAAATTACCATCTTGTACTGAGCTTACGCACAGTTGGTAGTGTTTAAAGGTTCAGGTTAAGGGCTGGTCAGGATGGTCCAGACTGACATAAGCTCGGGGTGTGAAGGATCAAGCCATCCCTTTTTTAATGCTTTATTGATTTCATTTTTGGAAAATGACCCCAAGCACCTCAAAGCACAGCTCGATTCCGATAGTTCACAGCCCCAGCTACCTTATGCTATTGGGGGTATTATTAGCAAGCTTATGATTGTTATTGTGTTGTTCACTTTAACATGAGATATATCCCTAGTTGAATTTTTTGATGTTAAGATACAAAAGAAACATCTTATTTAGAATTGGAAAATTAATCTATAAAGTATAAATAGGTACCAAAAACTGGTTTGAAGACACCTTTTCGAGATGGATTGCTGAAGCATGTTGCTGAGGATGTTGTAAGGTTGGCAAAGGTAAATTTAGGAGCCTGAAAGTAGAAACTTTGACCTCGTTTTTCTTATAGCTCTTGTTCCCCATGTCATCTGAATTGGATTTGTTTCACTCAGGATGGGTTGGAACGGAGAGGCTTCAAGGAAACAGGATTCTTGAACGAAGTAGCTGAAGTAGTTAGAACAGGTAACTTGTTCAGAAACGATGACTTCCTCTTATTCATAATTCTCCTCTCTCTCTCTCTCTCTCTCTCTTCCCCCCCCCCCCAAACATTATTTTTAAGGGTCCTGGGTCGGGGTTGTGAAGTCAAATTCCAAGATCTTTCCATGTAGCATTTAAACATTCTGAGCAGGTTAATTATCCCAATTATTAATATTAAACAACCTAAGTTTGGGCACAGTAGGAGGAAGAAATAGCATAAATTGCTTGTCATGTGCATTGCATATTTACAGCTTACCTCTCCTGTGATAAATACCATGTGTAGAGTGGGCAAACATATTCTTGACAAGAAACAGGGGCAAACTTTTGGTGCATAAGCTATTGGCATTTCTTAAATCCATGAAACATCAACCATGCATTTCTTGTTTTTTTAAGGTATTTTGTTATTTTTTATTTTTTTTTTAAAGGAAAAGCAAAAGAGGAGGAACTTCTTTCTACCTGTAAAAGCTTTGAATTCCCTAAGCATTGCCCTCAAGCAAAATACATCTTCTGCATCCTAAGCCTCAACCAATCTACTGTTTCCTTCTTTGATTTTTGTGGCATTAAGGTCAAGTTGTCGAAAAATGCTTTGCTTTCCTGAGTCAAATGGGTTAATGGCAACTTTCAGCTTCCTGCTAAAAAAATGTAGTCTGAAATCTTCTATGTGGTGACTTATTTGGGGAATTTCTTTGTGGCAGGCGTGACGCCGGCAGAAAAACTTCTAGAGCTGTACCATTCAAAGTGGGGACAATCTGTTGATCCTGTATATGAGGAGCTGCTTTATTAAATGAATTGAAGATTTCATGGTTGTGTCCAAATCTTTTCTACGATAGCTTCTTGGTTGTTGAAATTTGATCTTTGCTGCTCATCTTCTTGCATTTCTCCAGTTTATAGAAATAATTACTTAAGTTCATATGAATAATCTGCGGAATAAAATCATGGCATGAAGCATTTTCATGCTACACTGTTTTAAATGTATCCAGATGAAATTACATTCAAGGGAAAATATAGCACCTATGAAGGTTTATACACAGATCTTTTTCCTTTTTTTTTCTCTAAATCTTTGTTTTGTTGTATGAACTAAAAATCATCATTTTCATTGCAATATGGTGCAAGAAAATGTTGGACTTTGCAATTTATGCTTTATACTTTGATTTGGTATTAGATTTGCAATCCTTCCTCTTCCTCTTATTCTGTTGTTGAGGTTTATTTTGTTCATCTTCATCGGGGCTTAGAAGACAGATCCATACATGTGGTGTGGGAGGAAAAAATAAATCTTCTCATTTTGTTTTCTTATATTCATTCCAAAGATTTTCTAGGTAAAAAGATCTTGCTTTTTTCTTTTTGCCCCTTGTTTATTTCCGGTCTAATTCTGAGTTATTATCCAACACTTTTCAAGAGAGCCAAAACTTTTCAAGAGCTCTCCTTGTTCTTGGCCTTGGTTGTCGATATTCCATGCTCATGTCCATCTGGTTCAAGCCTCCTCCAACATGTCCCATGTGCTCTACATTCCCTCAACTTTGCCATTTTTAACCCATCTTGTCACCATCTTGCATTCTAATCATATTCAACTAGTGTGATTTTGAAATTATTTTGGTCGTCGAAATTTATTAGAGTATATGGTAGAAACTTGATTAGAATATAAAAGAAGAAAAATGGAAATGATAAATCAAATGAGTGAGCTTATTACTACATTTAGAGCAACGGATAATTGGCCTAGTGAAATGAGATATTAAGTCTTTTAACTAAGTTTCGGGTTTGAAACTTGGGAATAAAAAAAACTACACTGGGAGAATCATCCTTAAATAGGGTCTCTGATGCTCAAATCGGATTTGTAATTTCTGAAACCAGTGATAGTTATTTTAAAAAAAAAAGTTGATGAACAAATGATCAATACACAAAACAAGAACTCATCCTACTTTGTAGAGTGAATTCCAAACAATGTCCAGTCCAGTGTTTGTGACATTCCCCCAACAGTGTTGGACATGTCGTCCACTTTCATGGGAAACTGCACATCGATTCAGGAAATGTTCAGGAGGGTTTTGGAGCAATTCACGGTCATGTTTTGGAGGAAGGCTATCTTGCATTGGTATACAGGGGAAGGAATGGATGAGTTGGAGTTTACAGAGGCCGTGAGTAATATGAATGACTTGGTTTCGGAGTATCAGCAGTATCAGGATGCCGTTGTTGCTGAGGAGGAAGAATATGAACAGGAGGCTGAACATTAATTGATGGGGGATTTTCATTTTTTTTTCTGATGTTTGATTATGGGAAGTTTGTGCTTATTGTGAAATATGATATGGGCATCGATCAATGCTTGATATGTGTATGGTCAATTGATCTTTGATAGATGGATTCATTTTCGTGTAATATGATTGTTTTTGTATTTATGAACATTCTATTAATATTTTCAAGCTCCTTGTTCTACTACACGGGGAGAGAGAGACAGAGAGAGAGAGCAACAACTAGGTAATTTAAACAATATCTGCTCCAAGGCAATTGCACTTCTTAAAGGACCCATTTCTCAGTACCTAAAAAAAAAAGAACCCATTTCGTAAATTGAATGAAAGTACGGAATTTGTTGCAAGAAATGGAACATGTTGCCCCATCTTAGGGCAACACATCACCTCCAAGGGCATTAACATGAGGCCATTACATATCACTTGCCCTATCTAAAAATATGGTTAACACATGACCTCCTCACATACATAATACCAATATTCTAAAAGAGTACTTTTCCCTTGTACCAGACATGTCCCAAGATCCAGACAATATCATCAAAGAGTTCCCAACAAGAACATCAAAAGGTAAAAAGGAGTGATGAAAGGCAAGGGAATATGCAATTGCATAAAAAATAGTAATAATAAAAATAAAAATAAAAATAAAACAGCTAAATTTACATCAGCAAAAGAAACAAGCCATGAAACAATAGTGCTGTACAAAGTAAGTTACAACATTTGCAACAATTTTCTTCCACTCTGCCCTACTAATGGAACAGAAAAATTAAGACAGTTGAATCCCTCTATAAACATGTTCCAAAGAGCTTCTTAATTATTTTTCAAAGGTGGTTGTATTGGGGAAGTCGGTCAAACCCTTTTTAAGGGCAGCCTTTTTTAAAATACCGTAGGTATAAAGAAAAACTCCCCTTCCCAATTGAACCTAAACAAAACCTATCCAGGCAATAATGTCATAAAATAATGATTCAACGATGATAAAGAACAAACAAATTATGCGTACAGGAGATTAGGGCCACTTGCACCCCATTAACTTCTGAAGCTTCTTTCGAGGCAAAGAGTGTTCTAACCATGTCACCTGATAATCAGAAGCCCGTGCTTGGTACTTGGCAAGTAACTTTACTGAAGCACTTCACAGATGAAAAGAGATTTAGTTTGCTCTCCCTCAAGTTTAGGCACCAGCATTCCTTTTGGTTTCAAGGGCCGAACCCTCTTTTAGTGCTATTTGAGCCTCATTCTCTCTTCCCAGTGCAAAGAGAGCAACAGCTTGTAGATAGGATGCAATGTGCCAAACAGGGGATATTACTTGAGCGTGCACAGAGTCATTAAGGGCTTCTTGTGGCATGTCACTCATGAGATAGGACAGACTGCGGCGTGCAAAGACAGTCGGTGAAACCATAGTGCCGACATCAATGAACTGCAAATGAGATAAAACAGTCGGCATGATATAATATGCAAATAATCCTTAATGGGAAAGATACAAAAACCATGACTCTTGAAAGGAATGCATCCATGCTCCAATTAAGTTGAGGGCAGGCATTTACAAAATATGAATTATAGGACCTCAACAGATAATCAGTTTTCATAATCTTTGCAAGGATGAGAATCTCAAACCCTCCTTTCTAAGTGTCAACTTTGCCTTCAATTCTTCTGCATTTAACACAGACTGGTGACATGACAATAGCCAGGAGCTCACTCCTCACTGTCACTAGGTTCTAGCATGCTACATGCACAACCGTGTGCACTAGCATCTCGCTTAATGGAGAAATAACAAAGAACTTAACAGATGAGGATAAAAATACATCATGGATGAGCTACTTCATTATCCATGAATTCATCCATTGCTTTCACATAACAAACACATTCTTGGGGGAAACTATGAAGATTTAAAAAAAAAAAATGAGGGCCACAAAATGTGGAAACCTGTGAATAGCACTCAATTGAAGTTCTGAAATCTTTGTGTCTGAAAGCTGAATCACCCTTTTTCTTTGAATTCAATGTTTCCTGCATCTGATTGGTCCACATCTGGAAAGAAAGCTGTAAACACAGGAAATAAAAGGATCAAGACAATGTGCTCAAAATGGCTAGAAGCAAACGAACCCAGATATAAGTGAAAGAAAAGACAGACAAGAGACAACTAGGTATTTACTCAACAACAGAAGAGCCAACAAAAGTGGTATCAGACAATATTTCCCCACACAGATTAGTGACAACACAAAAGGAAACTACAACTGAGAAACACACAATTACCATAAGATAAAAATGTATCCAATCGATATAAATAGAGAACTCAAAGAAAATAGAGCAAGAAAAAGGAAGGAGACAAAACTGGAAAAGGTGATAGATGGACTGCACTGGCTCATTCATAGAAGAAACAAAACTGCAAATGCTAAAAGGATCATAAATGGACTGCAATAGCTTATTCTTTCATAAAGAAAACCCAATCTTCATTACATTGCATCAACAAGTAATATGAATAATTATGTCTTTCAAAAATATTTTTTGACATATGAAAGGGATATAGGAGGCTTTACAGGGAAACCAACAGAAATCAAAATGGTTGTGATAATTAAACACAGGAAGAGGCATCCGGAATGAGAGTAACGAAAAGAATATTTGCTACAGAGGAATGGCCAAATCCAGCATGCACATGAACCTCGTCAAATTATCCAAGTTTAGGAGCATGATTAGCAATATAAGAAAATATTAAACCAAGACTACAATGAGTAAACTAAAGATAGTTTCACATGAACATTTAGTCAAAGAAATTCTATTCAGTTGGAGATAGATATGCCGGATCTTTGCAACATAGACTTTGCAGAGAAGATGGTCAAAAAAAACTAACAACATGTTTAATAACAACAGGAATAAGGTGACCAGAAGAGAGGCAGAAGAAAAATAAAACGACCAAGGAATGAAGAAACCATAAATGTAGAGGGCAATGACAATTGAATCCCATATTCTCAAACAAATTGAGATATAAACACCAAGGAGGTTATATCCCATCCATAACATGGATAAGTTATATGGACAGTACCAGGAGTAAAGGCTTGAGCCTGATGTAAATCACAAGATAAATTAAGAATAGCCAAGTAGAAATTGTGACCTATCAAACACATACCTCGGTTGCTGTTCCCTCATCATCTTTATACCCAAGCTTTTCTAAGATCTCATGTATGGCGGTTAGATCCACTCTTAAGCAAGCCTCCCCAAGTGGAGATAATGGTAAAGCAGTAGTTCCATGCAGCAAACCCATCAATTCATGAGAAGGAACCTACAGAACAAAACAATGAAATGAGCCCACATTAAAGCAAGTTATCATCACCCTGTCAATTGAAACAAGTAATTATAGATGAAGATGGCAGATGATATGTGAATCCAATCCCAGTTATAGTATATCAGGAGTATGCTGACAACTTAAAATAGCTCCAAGGCCCAACTGGGACTAACAAAAATAGACTGTCATCACACAAAGTAAAAGAGATACTAGAACGGAAGCCATTCCACATCAATGAAAGACAGTGAATTACATAAGTTTCACTTTATTATGAATCAAGGATGCCCTTGTCAATAAGAAAAATAAAGGTTCAATGTATTGTTTCCCTGTTCAGTTTCTTCAAACTCAACTCAAGAAATCCTGACATGCAATTGCCACATGGTCAGAGTCCTCTTGTTTTTCATAGTTCAATCCACCTTGTCAACAGGTTCATCAGCTTCTTGTGCAAGTCATACTTACGGTTATGCTAGTAATTTCATGTCAACAACATTTCAACTCAAGAAACTATAGCACGATTCAAAGGGAAAATAAGAACATCAAAACAGATGTCAGCTAAGTGATCCTGCCACAGGTGCTGACTTGCTCCAGAAACAACTCCAGCTTTTGAATAGATTTGAAGCCTCCCATGGCATGGTTAAGAATTCCAAACAAAATAATTTACAATAGAAACCAAATAATGAAGGATTTAACAGCTTGTATGGTCTCACAGATCTCAATAAGCATATGATATGTACATAAACATCACAATAATTGAGAATTACTGACCACACATTCAGGTAATTAATTTCAAGGAATCAAGAGATTGTGCTTTTACAAGTACAGAATGGAACACAAGATCACTCCAGAATAAAATGAAAAATGGAAACCAGATTTGTTAAATAAAACTAACCTCGGTCTCCTTTTGAAGAGGAATCAGAGCAGCAACTAATGACTTAGGATTTGGCCGCTCTCGGGGTTCATATTGTAAACACCGGGAAGCCAAGCGTACTAGCTCAGTCCCATCATCATTTGAAAATTCACCTTCCAAGCAAGAATCAGTTAACATCTGAATATTTCTGTCTCTTATTAAGTCCAGTGCCTGGAAAAATCAAACAGGCCATCAGATATGCAGTAATAGTATAGGAAGCCATATTCTAATATTCCAAAAATTCAAAACTAAACCAAAAAAAAAAAAAAAAAAAAATACCAACAAAATTGTTGTATGCAGTGACTGTCCATGCATAAGCATGGGCACATATGAGACGAGTAAAACGGACAAGATTTTTAAAAAATTAGGCCATAACACTTCTGTATTTGCAAATTTATCCTTGCATCACAAGTCCAAAGTGATGGGAAAGAGAAAAGAAAGTTTAAGATTGTAATTTCCGGTTAACAAAATTTAATCTCTACTCATTCGTCCCAACATAATGAGCATGATAAAAGAATTACCCAATTATACATATAATCAAGAAATACAACATATCAAGTAGTGAGAGCAATCAACTTGTTATACAAAGTTGACGTTTCCGGTGAAGACTTACATGGCTTGGGGGTATATGTTTTCCACTAAGAAGGTCAAGTAAAAGTGTGCCAAAGCTGTACATCACACTTTCAGGTGTTACTCTTCCTGTATCAAAGCAGAAAAAGAATTTTACTTTGAAACTTTCATATGACAAAAAGAAATTATAGGAATCGAAACAAAATAATTATGATAGCCAACACAATTTCAGTTCCAAAAGTTTAGATCAAATGTAGTTAATCCAAATCCAGATTTAATTATAACTATACCATCTCAGTGGATGTGCTCAAGTTTTCCTCAACCAAGCACAAATATTTCCCTTGCACATAATATCTATAAATAAGGACCAGGATCTTTCAGCCAAGCCATGTGAAAAAGAAACATATGAATGTGCCAGAAAAGGAGCAATCACGTTCAGGATGGAGAAAAAGAATCATAGAAAGTGAAATAAAGATAGGTGGGGTAATGAAAATAGATATGGCAATATGCAACACTTCAACAAGTACTCAGATATATAGAACTGAACTGAACCAACTAAAAAGCCTAAGACTTCAACTACTTTACTTTAGGTGCATTGAACACAATAAATTTCCTAAACCCATTAGTCTCAACAAAGGGTTATGAATTTTAGGATTTCTCTTACAATCGCTTATGCGATCCCCCATTATTTTGGAAAGATACACTAAGGGAGATGATGCATCACCCTTAAAGCATGTAGATACACCATAGGCCACAAAACGTACGGGACAAGAAAAAGAAACAACACAAGGCAAACTAAACAAGAATAGCAAAAAAAAAAAAAAAATCCAATATCTCTTCACATCCTAGCAAGCAGTTTAAAATCCAAAAAGGAAAGAAACATGACCTCATCGCAATAAACAAGAAAGAAATTTACTCCATTAAAGTCCAGACGTTTCTTTTTTGGTCCAACCATATAAACCACAAAAACCAACACCGCCAGAATAGTCAAGAAAAGAGCTTAGCGATTTACCAGTACTCCAACCCCTTCATTTTATTGTAACAAAAGATGGAAGATTTTCATAAGCCAATCTTCAATTGTTCATAAATGTCATAAATTCTATCCAGACAACTCAATATAGTGCACTATAAGAAATTTTTTTCTATGAACTGCCATTATAAATATTAGGAAACAAACTTTTATTTTGCCTTGTGATATGCAACACATCAAAGTAAGTACCACGAACCCCAAAGAAACAAAAGTTTATATTTGACTGAACCACTGCCATCCAAATGTGTTTTCACGAAGGAAATACAGCACCACTGAGAATTCTAGTATGCAAGAGGACAAATCAAATTTCTCCAAGTAATTCTCATTCTGTTCCATAGCTAGAAAATTAGCAATTAGGCCAATGTAGCTGACCTTTTCCGATAAAGCAAGACAGACATAGGCTACTTTTAATGCCAGTCTATCCATTTTGTCACATTACCAGCTTCACCTCAAATGTGCTATTTGGTTCTTAACAAAATTATACTATTAAATACCATAGAAGACAAGACATTCGTAGCCTGCTTCCACCTGTTGTCTAAGTGTCATTAGATGCAAATTTTAGCATGCCAGCATAACACAAATATCTATTCCACCACAATAATTTGAAAACCAAGAGTTTCCCATGCAAATTCAAAACCAAAAGACTCAACCAAAGCCCTACTACATAAGCATAGACCATGGTTCAGCAGCCTTCCCTAAGAACTTTTGTGTCCTACTGACTAGTTTAGTTTGGATCGGAATATTCCTCTGCATAGCAGGTAGAAGTTGCATTTGATCTTTCAGCTATATGATTAGTCATGTATCAAGAAACATATGAAAGGGTAATTAGCAGGTAAGATATTACCCCTCAAGTATACTAGTTAGCAATCCAATGCAGAAGCAAGTTACTCAATTAGAAAACATGGATAGTATTGGTTTAAGACCAACTCTAACTACTTTGGAACATGAGGCCTTGTTGAGCAGAGTGTTACATATATCATTGCACTAGTGTACAAAACAGTTAATTGTTTCAGATGGTACATACCAGTCCTCAAATACTCGGGAGGGGTAAAAGCCAGATTTGTACTGTAACTTTTCCCATCTCTACTATTCTTCATCAGACCAAAGCAAGAAAGTCTAGGATTGCCATCCTGATAGACAAAAGAGATTATCGATACTCAAATGGACCTAAAGAAATAATTAGTAAAAGAAAGATACATGCCAAATTCAGAAAAAACATACATCATCAAAAACAATCCTATAGGCATTGAGATCGTGATAAAGAGCACGTCCTTTGCTGGTGCAATATTCCAGCGCTTGTGCAAGATGCAAAGCAACTCTAAGTCGCATTGCCCATTTCAAAGGTTGGGTTTCCCCTGCAGAAGCATAAGTAAAGGAAGCACACATAGAGCATCAGAAATGATAACTCAACGACACTGAACTAAACCAAAACAAAGTATCAATCAGCTGATGTGAAGCACGTCCATGTCATGGTAACCAAGTATCACATGATGTGGCGGCCCATAATTCCAAACTACACAGAGAAAAATTGGATAACCATAGAATAGTTTCGATGTCGGATCTTTCAGAAGCAGAGTCAATTGCATGCCATGTTTCTGTAAATTCTAGCTGTGTTTGTTGAGGACTATAAAAGCAACATGACAAAGGACAGCACTAATGCATACAGGAAACCAAAGACCCAAATAATGCATATCAACCACTTACAATGAAACAGGTGTTTTGCAAGTGTTTCATTGGGCATAAATTCTGCCACTAGCAACCTCTCATCACCCTCACAACAGCAACCAAGTAAATTTGCCAGCCTAAGATTCCGAAGCTGACCTACAGATCTTGCTTCTTCCTGAATCCCAACAAGAAGCGTCAATTGTATATCATGTCAGCATTCATTTTTATGTAAATATAGTACAAATTCCCATCTTGGGAACTACAAGTAGAGTACATGGAATTTATAGTGAAGAGAAAACAGTGCACAAAACCTAGTAAATGAATAATAATGATACCTATCCAAATTTACTAGATTCAAACATTAATGGAAAGCAAAAATAGTTCAAACACTATAAGCTGCCACAGAAGATCAACACATCCATTTCCAATTTCTCTGGCGCAAATAAACTAGATGCACATGGGAAGCGAGGAAAATCACATTCAAATAATCCTTTGAGCTTGATTGAAACCGAAAGCAATTCAACCCAATTTTAGTACGAGACCCTTTCTGGCAAAAGAGGTATCATGGAACATAATAGACTACCGAATCTGTATTAAACGTGGTGGAGTAAAAACATGACGGCACAACATTAAGGAGTTGCAAGATATACGTATATACCAAGAATTGCCTGGCATCAGGCCAAGCTGATCTATTAAAGCGTTTAACTGCAATTCGCAGTTGATTCTCCAACTTCCCTTTGTAGACAACATTGGGAGCCTTTTCACCATGTTCAGAAACAATGTTTTCTACAGCAAAACCAGATGTAGCAACCCTAAGTTGATCAATTGTGTACTCATGAAATGCTGGCAAACCATCGGTTTCACCCTTTTCCTCATTTCCTGCAAACATCATGAAACAACAAAAACACAATCAAAAACCCAACTCAGAAACATAGGTTTCTCTCAATTTGACAAAACAAAAAACCAAAAAAAATTCCAAAAGCACAAAACGATACATACCAACATTAGGGGTTTCAAGAACTGGTCCATTCTCTTCGGAATCGAAACAACGAGACAGACTCGAACCGCCACAACCCATCTTTTATTTTACCTCTTAGAGTAAGAATTATCTTCAAATTTAACAGAAACCATTCGAGTCGGACTCAAATCAAGTCTGATTCAGTCAGCAAGATTATCAAGAAGTCACCTCTCTGATTCAAATCAAACCAACCAAAGCGAATTCTATAGAGAGAGAGAGAGAGAGAGAGAGAGAGAAGAATATTCAGACCTGAAACGGAAACGCGTTGATTGTAAATCTCTCGATTGAAGTCAAAGCAAGACAAGATATGTATCGAGACTTCGAACCGCAAAAAGAAACACCTTTTTTTTGCTTTCTATGATTTAGAAAAGCAACAAATACAAAAATTGGAAAATGGGCTTTTAGAAATTGAATCAACGAGAGACCATCTCTTCTCCCTCTCTGGAGGTTTTTGGTCTGCGAATAGGAGTGAGCCTCCTGAGAGAGTGCGCCTGATGATAGATTCGGATATGGTAAAATTCTCAAGATCTAGTATATTATTACTCTTTTTCTTTTTTTCTTATTTGTTTTGTTTATTTATTTAATTTTTCATGCAATTTCCACCGACAACACCCCTAGTAAAATAATACATTTGAATATTAAATTAAAATCCGATCATTATGAGGATGTGAATACAGTAAAGTCACAAACCCTCAATTGGTTTATTAACGCCAAAGTTGTATTGTTATTTTATTATTATATAGTTCCGTTTATTCATTCTTTTTTTCTTTTAGAGATTTCGAATTTGATTTCTTTTTAATACCAACTAATAGAATTTTGAAAAATAGATTTAATAATAATATTATTAGAGAGACCAAATATATTACGAATTAAATAAATTGAGACGGTCTATCTTAATTTTTTAAAAAATTATTTGATTTAAAATATATTTTAATAATTTAAATGAAAAAAATCTGATTTTTTAGACATGGATTGTATATGATCTGGTTCATTTGATTTTTAATTAATCTATTTATATTTATTAAGTAGTAATTGGGGTTTTATAACTAAGTTGAGAATAATATTTTCAAATTGTACTCACAAAGATGGTATCGATTGGTTGATTAGTTTAATTTTCAAGTAATATTAAATGTATAAATTTATGTGTAACAAAATTCTCAAAATTTGATCAATAGGCAACAACAAGCCCTTAACTTCATGAAACCGATGATACGGATATATTTCAACTCTCAATTGAATCAATACCAAACTATAACTATAATTTCTTAAAATGTATTGGTCCAATCTCCCTAAAATCTAAACCGTTTAAATAAATGAATCTTTATTAAATCTATTTTAAATTTAGTGATCAAACACTCTACCTTATTAATCAGAAATTTTGAATTTGAGTCTTGAGAATGTTGAGAAATGATTTGAGAGAACCAACCCTTAAAATATGTCTCATAATAGTCAAATATAATTAATTGAGTAAAATCTAGATATTAGTGATAAAAACAAAAAAAATGATTCAATCTTTGAAAATTCAAAAAAAAAGGTAAACGTTAGTTTCAAATAAAATTTAAAATTTTAAGGGTATTTATCAATAGTTGTTAGTGTAGATAGGATGGACACCTTCGTCCATTAATCAGGTCGGAAGTTTGATTCTTCGTACAAAAAAAATAATATTAGGAGACCCGCCCTACAAAATAGACCCTGCAGTTATCAATTCAGATTAATCAAGATAAACTTTCAGATTTTGAGCGGCGGCCAAGCCATCGAAAAAAAAATTTAAGGGCATTTTCAAAAAAGAAAAAAACTCTAGAAAGTCGTTCTAACCGTGACCCGCCTTGAATTGCAAATTCTTAAATGGAACCGTGTGGGTGGGTTCAAGATGAAGGTTCAAGATTTGAGGACCCATGACCCCCCCGGCCAAGTCGAACGGCTAGTTAGGTCTATTAAAAATGTTTATCTTTTGATATTTATTTTTCAAGACAATTAAAAATTTTTAATCTTATCGCTATTTATGATTATAAAATATTAAAAATATATTAAATTTAAAATTCTGATCTGAGCCTTAGCTCAAATAGAAATCCTCGTATCTAGACTTTGTAAAAAAAAATAAAAAATCATAAATTAAACAAGTACTTTCTTGTCTGATTCTTTCCGACTTGGGAAGGATTGAAATATGACATCACCCCTTTCTTAATTTCTACTTTGCAGATAGAGAGAGAAGCCAAATGCATTCTCGCGTGCAGTTGCAAATGTTGTTTTTTTCCACGCAGTTGTCCACTCATTTATTCTTCTTTTATGTTGCCCACAGACCTAATACAAAACATAAAGACAAGAAAGAGACGGGACAAAAATATTAATATTAATATTAATAATTAATAACAGGATTATTATATGATCCATGCCAATGTTTCTTTTTCACACGAGGTGCCTCCTCCCCAGACAATTCAACTTTATTTTTAGTATTATATTTTAATTCGATTCGAGTATTTGATGGTCTATTTTAGAGACATCTTTTTCAATATAGTTTTTTTTATTTTTGGTATCATACAAATAGATATAGTCTTTTCCAATTTAAAACTCATGAAAATTGAAATATATATATATATAAAAGTATGTGTGCGTATGTATATGCATATATTTATATATATATTAAGTGAAAAAAGAGATAGAAAATTTTACTTCAATATTAGTTGTGGTTAAAATATACGCTCACTAATATCAACTATCTATAAATCTAGTAACAGAGTAATATACTCTCTTAATTAAAATTTTAAATTTGAGTTTTAAGAATAGAAAATAGTCGATTTCTAAATTGAATTTTATAATTATTTAAATCTAATTAATTGAATTTTTTGAATAACTGTGATCCAATAATAAAAAAAATATTTATTTATTAATTATGGTGCTTGAATATGAAAATTTTCACCTAAACAATGGATTTTTAAGATAAGAAAGCTTAAATTTTTTATATTGAATATAGTATATAAACATAGAGGCTCTTAATTTTTTTAAATTATAATAACATTCTTTCATGATATTATTAATATTAATTAACATCTACATCAATCCCCACTCATAATAAAATCAAACTAATAAACTATGATAGTCTTGCTATATAAACAACAACCAATTAACAAACATATACTGGTATTTTTTTTCTAATTAACTAAAGCAACCTTTTTTATTATTTTTTTTATTCCATGACCGATGTGGGACATCTACATGGCAAGAAGCAAAGGCAGACGGACCAAATTCAAACATTTCTTCTGGACCAAACTCATAGATTTCCTCTTTACATGGCCTCGAATGACAAGACTCGTGGACACAAAAGCACGTAATTGCGATTATTCTATCTTGACTAAATTGTCTTCATCAATATTTATTATTATTATTTTTTATTAATAAATAGTAAATTAAGTAAAGATTTTATAGAATTTCAACATAATATCTCATAAATTATTTTATTTAATTTTATCTGACCATTTTAATAATTAATTTTAAAATTAAGATGTAAGAACTATTTTAAGAATATTAACGAGATAAAAATAGGTTCAGCCAAATAATAAAACCTTTTCATATTTGTTTTCTGTTATTTGATTCTATTTGATTATATTTCATTATTAAAAGTGGAGACCTCAATGACCGCGTGACCCTCCAAAGACGGATTGTGTTGATGATGCCGTAATTTGGCCGGTGATCGGGGCTGGTGGTCAACTGCGTAGACTATGATGGCTGCCTTTTTGAATTGGCTAAGGTTAGGTCTTGATGACGAAGAGGGAGAAAGAGGCACGATGAGAGGCAACGTGAAGAGTAAATTGACAGGGAGAGAGAGAGAGAGAGAGAGAGAGAGAGAGAGGGGAGGCAAGCACGTAGCGAAGACATAAGCGTGACCTTATGGTACTTGAATGTTATCTTACCCTAACAGTCTTTTTATTTTTTAAGTTTTTAAATTTGAATCTTCTTTATATAATAAAAAAATTATAATATGAGAAATTTATTATTTAATGAGGGTAATATTTAAAAATAATTTTGTTAGATACACACTTGCATATAAAAATTATAAATTATTTTTGAAAAGTTTTAAATTATAAATCTTTATCTTTATTTTAAATAAAAATATTATAACTAAAAAAAAAAATGTAACTCCTGAGAGAGAATGAAAAGGACAACTTGACAGTCAATTTCTTTGGTTACGGATATTCCCCAATCCCGGAGTCTTCCTTTTCCTATGATAAATCAGAGATACTATTTTAGATAAAATATAGAAAAAAATACTTTTACAAAAATAGGGATGGGGGAGGGAAAAACACCAATACAATGAACTAAACAAGGGTGGGGCCCCAAAATCGTACTAAATGTTATATATCATATCAATGCCCTAAACTATTTTTCCGAAAGTCAGATCTTTCCCGACCTACTTCATGCCATAATAAAGAAACGAAAAAAATATAAAATTCAAATAATTAATAAATTTTAGAAATTATTTTTTATAGACAAAATCCTCATTGATTTATCTTTCATGACAGAACTATTTTTCAAAATTTGACGTAGAAAATAAGCAAAAGTGTTTAGAACTGTATTCAACAATTACATTATGAATTAAAAAATAAAAATCGGAAAATTTGTTTATCATTTTAAAAAAAATCTATTTAAATGTGATTTCTATGTTTTTTAATATTTTCAAAAACCAATATACAAAGCGAGACTATTTTCAATAATTAAACGACCCCAATTATTACAATCTCCTTAAATATCATACGTCGAAGCGGTCGCAACTAATTATAACATTAGAATAATGTTACTGATATAATTTAAATTAAAACATATAATTTACATGTAATGCTTTATCATTTTATTTTTTGATAAAATTTTCTAAAATAGTTTAAATTAAAACATTTTAATTGATTTTTAAATTTA
Organism: Dillenia suffruticosa; assembly: GCA_033439265.1. Taxonomy (NCBI): domain Eukaryota; kingdom Viridiplantae; phylum Streptophyta; class Magnoliopsida; order Dilleniales; family Dilleniaceae; genus Dillenia; species Dillenia suffruticosa. Next base: position 16,230,904 of record JAVTVX010000005.1, on the reverse strand, counting down.
TAAAATTATATCAATTATTTAATTAAAAATTTTCTCATATAATTTTCACGTAAAGCTTCATCACTTTAATTTTTGAGTCGTTTGTTTGATATATATAATATTAATCATATCATTAGTGGCGAATAAAACCCCAACCGAACATTTTCTCTCAGAATGACCAAAATTGAAGTTGACGTGTCAAATTAAGCCCACCGAGTCATAGTCGTGCCGTGGAAATCATCCACCTCACGAATAATCTTATCCGTCTATTTCACCATGTCAGTACCGTTAGATTACCGCCACGTGCCTACTTAACTTCTAAGTAAGCAAGACCCAAACTGAAAGGAGAGACCCAGCAAGTCTTCCCACTCCTTCCCTTCAATCCGAAACCCACTCTCCTAAGATCCAAGTAAACGCCCACTACCCAATCAAAAAACGTAATCTTTCTTCCAATCAATCATATATTGCCACGTCAGAGCGCGTGACATCCGTAAGTCACCGAACAAAATCCCATAATCCAATACACACTGCAATAATGACCAAAAAGTGAAAAGGTCAATAACTATTTTCGTAAATTTATCCTAAATTCGTACCCTAAAGTGTAAACTCAGTCCCTCCCTCTCTCGCTCTCTCCCTGATATCCAAAATCTTTCTAAATCTCTCTCCGTCTCTCTTCAAAAACCGACTCTCTCTCTCTCTCTATAGAAAAAAATCAAACATCCAAAACCCGAATCCATCGCCTGCAAAGAGCTCATAGAAGAGAATACGCGCTCTCCTTGTCTCTTTCTCTCTCGTAGGTATGTTTTGGAAACCCTAAAACTCAGTCCTTGTTTGATGTGTTAAGACTTGAAAAGTTTAATTGGAATTTTTCTATGCATAGAGTGGTTTATGTGGAGTAAGGAATGGGAAAAGGGAGACCCAGAGCAGTGCAGAAAGGGGTATTAGGGCAAAATTCAAATGCAAATTCATGCGGGGCTTTGAATATACCATCTGGTCCTGTTTATTACCCTACCGAGGATGAATTTAGGGATCCTTTAGAGTTCATTTATAAGATCAGACCTGAGGCTGAACAGTTTGGTATTTGCCGGATTGTTCCCCCTAAGACTTGGAAGCCACCTTTTGCCCTAGATTTGAATTCCTTCACTTTTCCCACGAAAACGCAGGCCATTCACCAACTGCAAGCGCGGATGGCTGCATGTGATCCTAAGACCTTTGAACTGGAGTATAATAGGTTTTTGGAGGACCACTGTGGGAAAAAATCAAGGAAACGGGTTGTTTTCGAGGGGGAGGACTTGGATTTGTGTAGGTTGTTTAATGCGGTTAAGCGGTACGGAGGGTATGATAAGGTTGTCAAGGAGAAGAAGTGGGGGGAAGTTTTTAGGTTTGTTTGCTCCATTGGGAAGATTTCTGAGTGTTCAAAGCATGTTTTGTGTCAGTTGTATCGAGAGCATTTGTATGATTATGAGGAGTATTATAATCGGTTGAATAAGGAGAAGGGCAAGAATGGGAAGAGAGGGATGCATGGGGATAGGAAGTATGAACATGGTTTTGGGTTTTCATGTTCGAAAAGGAGAAAGGGGAATCAGGACTGTGTGGCAGGGTCTAAATTATGTAAGGTTGAGACAATGGATGACCGTGATCAGATTTGTGAACAGTGCAAGAGTGGTTTGCATGGAGAAGTGATGCTTCTGTGTGACAGGTGTAATAGGGGATGGCACATTTATTGTCTCTCGCCTCCTTTAAAGCGTATCCCACCTGGTAATTGGTATTGCTTAGAGTGTCTAAATTCAGAAAAGGATAGCTTTGGTTTTGTTCCTGGTAAGCATTTCTCGTTGGAGGCATTTAGGAAGATGGCTGATCGGGCCAAGAAAAAATGGTTCGGGTCAGCAAGTGCGTCTCGGATGCATATAGAAAAGAAGTTCTGGGAAATTGTGGAGGGATCAGTTGGTGAGGTTGAGGTTATGTACGGCAGCGACTTGGATACTTCAGTATTTGGGAGTGGCTTTCCTCGTGTAAATGACCCAAGACCACCATCAGTGGAGCTCGAGGAATGGGAAAAATATTGTGCTAGTCCATGGAATCTCAACAACCTGCCTAAGTTGCAAGGATCTATGCTGCGAGCTGTTCATCATAACATTGCTGGTGTTATGGTCCCTTGGCTGTATGTCGGGATGTTATTCTCCTCATTTTGCTGGCATTTCGAGGATCATTGTTTCTACTCAATGAATTATCTACATTGGTATGTGCATTGTTTCTTTCCGTTATCAGTGTTGTTTCTTTCCTTGATCAAATATTATCTTGTTTCATTTTTACATTTATTTCGGGAACAAGTACTTTACAAAAAGAAGCTCTGAGGGGTTGCCAGCTATAAAAGAAGGCCAATATAATGTTTGAATCCCGGAGGTACAACATTCAAAATATCATAACAAGGATGGGATGTGTATCAATTGTATTGAAACTGATCTGTCCTTTGTTGTTCTATTTCTCTTCCTTTATATGATTTAAAATAAGCACAACATCTTTAAATGATTATAGCCTGTGAAAAGGTGGAAGGAATTTGAATGTGATGTTTGAGAAGAATAGAAATAAAATTGATGCAGGACGACTTTAGAGGATTTTAGAGAAAAGAAGTTAGGGTTTTTCTTAATACTTAATTTTTGGCAAAAATCTGTAAGATTTCTCTATGAACAAATTTAAGCAAGTGAATTGAAAAGAAAATAGCAATAGATAAGAAAGTGGATAGGGTATAATCAAGTGCTCTTGCCCCTAGAGAGAAAACATTAGAGAAAATCATCTGCTATTAGAATCTTACATTTCGATGACTTTTTTTTTTTTTAATTCTTTCATTTATTTTGCTCTGGAGTAGTGAATCTTAATAGTTGTTGCCTTTGATAGTGAGTAAATGCATCTGTTTAGAATTGAATCAAATGTTTTTCTAAGTTTGCCTCATTACAAAATCCTTTAATTTTTGCCTATTAGTGGAGAGTAGGGGTGGTAAATGTCTTGGCTTGATCTCTTTAGGCTTTAAAGTGTACTCTGTGGTTGGGTGTTGAACTGGATAGGATCTTGGATCCTTTGGTTTCTCAATTCCGATAAGAGTTTTTAGAGAACAGGTTCGAATTGTCTAGGTGAAATAGGAGATGTAATCAAGATGACATGTTTCTGGAAATCTCTTGCTTTCGTGGCGGAAGGGTCAAAGATAAAGTTTGTTTGCCCTCTGGTGGTAGATTGGAAGGCTGGAAACCTCTTCTTCAGAAGCTTGACATGATTGTAAAGGATGAGAAATGAGAGGGTGACAGAAGAATGAAGAGTAAAGTTCATGGCAGTGACTGTTTCAGCGCAATTCTTTCTGGGAATGGTATGGAGAACCAGAGGCGAGTTGCTGACAAAGATGGTTTAGGTGATAGAAGAAAGCAGTCGTGATCATGGATTGATATGGAAAAGGGTGGTCTTGGCTAGAACAGGATGTTTCTTGGCATGGGAGGTTCCGGCTAGTGCTCCTCTGTTTTGGGCAAGTTTCCGCCAAGAAGGAAATTGGTAGAGTTATGACAATGTTGAGAGGGCGAGAATTAAGAGGATTAATGGAAATCCAAATTTAAAATCAAACCCTTCTAAATTTAAAATCCAAATTTAAGATCTCTAGATCATTTGGTCTGTCTTTTGATGGTTTTGAGGATCAAGCTATGCAATTATTTGGAACTCTTTTGAGTTGAAAAAGGGTGGCTTTGAGGAACAGCGTTTACTTCGACTATGGTGGATATCTCAACAGCATATGGTGGATAAGAAAACAATTTGGAGCATACGGGGGAGATCTCTACCTTTCTTTTGGTTGGTAATTGATGATTGCCTTGGAATTTAATTTCATTGTCTTAGTTTTTTGAGCAGCACTCAACCTTCCATTTTGAGAAGGTAGCTGATCATTTTTAAGACTATAACAGCCTTTTGTTTCGTAAAAACAAAACAGCCTTTTGTTTCGTAAAAACAAATTTCTTCTCCCAAAATTCGCATGTACCTCAACTTCTCCTTCCTTTTTTCTTTTAGTTATCATTTGGGGTTGATCCATTATTCACTTGTTCTTTTCTTCATCCCTCTGTAGAAGTCCTTTGTCATTTTCATAGTTTGGTTAGATATGACCATCCAGAACTCAACTCAACTCCATTTAAATAAGTTTTAGTTCCAACTTAGCTGGAACTGCTATATGAATTTTCCTTTGCTATTTAGTTGTATTGAGGAATAATTCAAGGCAGTGATTACGTCAAAAGTTAACATTTTTATGTTTTAATGCTTCTCCTAGTGGATTATTATTATTATCATCATTATTATTTAGGTGGTTCTTGGAGCACCTAAAACTCGTAGACTATCAAATTATCTGATAGGACATTAGGTGGTCCTTGCTGAATGTGCCTAAACGATCTTTTTGTATTTTCTCAAATCTTCTTAATCTACTGTCTCTAATCTTATCTTCAATCATAGATGCTTCTAAATTCACTCCAACTCTTCTAAATTTAAGCATTGTTAGTCTACTTTCTTCATATTATGAAGTATTGTTAGTCTTTTGTGGTTCTATACAGCTTTCCTTTTAATTTAGGCAGAATATCTCAATCGTGCCATATTCTCGACACATTTGTCCACTTCATCCACCTAAGTTCTAGTACTATGAGCAACATCTTCATTAATTTAGATGATCCTTAATCATGAAAATTGGCCCCCCTTCTTGTACAATATGCTCTGCATATTCGTATAGAGCAGTAGTAGATGGGCTAAAATTGCATTTAATGTATTCCTGTTTTGTTCTATTATTCCCAAAACCTTTTGACTTATAGTATTACACATTAGTTTTGATTCACACCTTGCTTCATCAATTCATACAATGTCATTTGTAGATACATGCACCAAAAATTTTTATCATGAGTATTAATAAGAACTTATTGTCAAGAACATTAGCAAAATTCTAATTAAGAGATTAACAACATAATTAATTCGCATCCTGGGTTACTTCAAAATTATTTCCATTCAAGGGGGCTTGGCTGGCCACATCAAGGCCTGCATGAGGTGGTAGTTCACATGTGGTGCTTGAAACCATTATCAAGGACAGTGGTTTAAAAACCATTCACCAAGAAAAGGGTTTTCAAATCATTGTCTTTGACAGTGGTTTTAAGCCATCTTATTTATTATCTTTTCTATCATTCTCTCTCTCCCCCTCTTCTCTCTCCTACCCAAGCAGCATGAACTGATATCATTAAAAGGCAAAAGTTGTTATTGCTAGTGTGATTGATGATGGTGGGAGGAGTGGAGGTGGTGGAAGTAGGCAAGAAGTGAGACCAGAGGTCGGAGTAGGAAGTAATCATTTTAAAGCATGGCAGGATGTTGGGAAGTGGTGCAGATAATTGCACAGCTCAAATTTGGAGAGGTAGACAGGACAGTTGGTAGGACAGATGGTGCAGGAGGGAGGACCCCAAAAATCAATGATATTGTTTGGTGAAGGAGAAGCTGACTGACCAATGACCAAACCAGAGGAAGAGGAAAAAAAAATCTGTCAAAATCTTTTCTGATCTGATTTTTGGCTGTGCCTTCAACGCCAAAAGTCTATGTCAAGTCTTTCCCGATCTCTGCCAAAAATAAGATGAAATCGGGAGAGGTTTTCTCGATTTCATCTTTCTCTTCAAAAGATTTTGTCCTTGCTTTCAATGCCTGCAGGTGGGTTATGAATGCTTATGCGGCTAACTCGTCCAAAAAATTCTGGTGCTGTATTTCCATCTCTATCTCTCGGCAATGTTCTACTTTTTTTTTTTAATAAACTGTTGTCTGAGACAACTGTTTTAAAACCGTTGTTTTAAAATTGCTGTTGCAGATAGTGAACTTAAGTGCTTCATGTGGGGAAAAAAATAAATAACACTTATATTGTGGCACTCATGTGGCTGTCAAGCCCCCTTGACTTGGAAATAGTTTTGAAGTGATCCCAAAATAAGGTTTAATCATGTTTTTAACCCCATAATTAGTATATTTCGGAGAAATTTCATTATCTTTTATTCCAGTACTACTAACTACGCCATACATATCCTTAATTAGATTGTTATAAATGACTTGTTCATCTTTTCTCTCTAGAACTTGACACATTACTTCTCCGGGGAACCGGAGAATGCTAAAGATTTCCACTTGTTATAAGTGAAATCAAAATGTTAGGCTTTCTGTATCTTTTTGTTATTTGAAATCATATGATGCTTGAGTTGTGCACCCTCGATTGCTTTCTGTGTATCCTTGTCTCTCTTCTTGTTTAACAATGTTTACATTTTCCTTCTTTAGTCAAATCACCTCCCCCCCCCCCCCCAGCAAAATAGATATTTTGGGAAGTTTCATCTGGTAACATTGGGTGTGTGAAGGTCTTAACATGCATCAAATTGAGATCAAATTCCTAATTATTCCTTTTGCTCTGCGAATATCTAGTTATCTTCTCTTGGGATTATTCCTATTCTGTTGCCCTGCTTGGCTTTTGGTGATGATTGGTTAGTTTTCTTTATTCTGTACATTGCCATATTCTTTCCGAATTTTGATGCAATTTGGAAACCCCATTCTTGAGTTGTTCTTTGTTTATATCGCCGATTGTGGTCTCTGAGCTGGAATGAAAACAATAAGAACCAGTGGCTGATGCTGGGTTGTGATTTATATTTTCTACAGCATATGCTTGCTTCTTCTCATATATTTTTTTGATAAGGCATTTCTTTTTTTATATTTCAGGGGTGAGCCAAAGTGTTGGTACAGTGTACCTGGTAGTGAAGCTTCCGCTTTTGAAAAGGTAGCTGATTGCTTTCATATATATATATATATTCCAGTTTCCTATCAATACAACTAAAGTCTTTCCATGGTGTTCACATCTGCTTCTCTTTTATTTCTTCTTGTAGTAACCATTGATCGAATTATTAACACTAAGCTATTTTTCTTTCAGTTTTTGGATAGAAATTATTCCTTTTGTTTTCTTCATCTATAGAAGTCCTTTTGTCATTTTCTTTATCTTTTCTTATGTTGGCACAAATAGTTTGTGATCTTGAAGCACTACTTCTGTATAGGTCATGAGAGACTGCCTCCCTGATCTCTTTGATGCACAGCCTGATCTCCTCTTTCAGCTTGTTACCATGCTGAATCCATCTGTATTGCAAGAAAATGGTGTTTCAGTCTATAGTGTACTACAGGTTTGTCAACCATTTGATGAAATTGAAAAAAAAAATTCTTTGATGAATTGCATGTATTGTACTTTTCTTGATTATTGTGGCAGAGTGGGATTTAATTTGAGATACAGGGTTCTAGAAATCGATGAATTTACGATGTTTCTATGTTTTCTGTCTCTCTATTGAATCAATTGCAGAAGTGTTGTGAGGAGGTAGGAACAAGCTTAACTGCTGCTTCAAAGGGCCTTCAAACTTTTGAGGGTTTCCTCTTTTAATTTCTTGGATCACTTTATCTTCGAACATTGAAAGGTGCTTTGTTTGCGATCCATATCGCTATTAAGGGCAATTAGGATTGGGCATAGTTTTAAGAAATTGACCAAATGCAAAGCATAAATTTAGAAAACATTATTTTGACTGACAGAACAATTGTAATCCTCAATGGTTTTATTTTTCGGTATTTGTTTGTTATTGGTTAAAATTTACTTTACAAGTACCTGTTGTTGAATCTACACCTAGGAAACACACGACTGATCCAAATGAATGGAAAATCATTTGTAACTTTCCAGGCGTCCGACTAAGGCTACCCTCCAGTTACTTTGTTTTGGAGCAGTATAATTATTTGTACCATTTTCCAAACTTGTACCTTGTAACATAACAAACTCCAATCCAAGTGACATTGATCTGCATAATGCATTTAGCATTATTTGATTTAGGGAGAATCTTGAGATTTATTGTGTTGAGATGGATGATGGAAATCCAACTATTTGGCATGTTTCCTATAGAAAAGAGGGCAAATTTTCTTTTAACATGGTGATTGGTTTTAGTTTAGGCCCTTTCGAGGATGTTTTTCCATGTTGCATGTGAGTGGAGAGGCCTCGCAGGTTCTTGCTTCTCAGTTTGATGGAGGTGCCAAATTCTTCGGAAACATTCCATGTTTTTTGGAAGTCTGTACAGGTTTGATGGAATATTTGGTGGGTCGATAGATGATTTGGAAAACTAAAGCAGCTAAGAGTGTGGGTGTGATGTCTAACTAAATTCTGGACGGTGGTAGACATACTACATTGGAGCAGGGGTCTTTGGAAGACTCTATGGAAGTAGATTAGTCATCCTCTGCTTGTACAGTTTTTCCACTTCTAAAGCTGTTTCTTCTTATGGTTGTAAAGAAAAGGTCAGTACACCAGAAGATTCGTTAGAGTTCCACTAGTATAGTTATTCCAACTTCTCTCTGAAATATCTCCATGGACTATCCCAACTGCTTCTTCTCTAATTGAGGCCCAAATGGAGGGCATAAATACAGGAAAGGGGTTTCCCTAATCTATAAAGTGGCATGTCTAATGAAAACTGTCCATTCTGTTTATTACTAGCTGGAACAAGATCCCTCTTCTGTAAATTTTTTGTTTGCAACTAAAAATACGTATGAGATAAAGAAGGTGATCTACTTTTTTGCTTTGGAATAAGATTGTGCCATCAGCCGAAAGGTGGTTGGAAACAATAGCCTGCATTAAAGCCTCTTAACCAATCAATATCTTAAGCTCATAATCATTTTACTCGGTGTTTGAATAATTGAAATTTACAAGGATGAGCATGGATATCAGTGCCTTTGCCCTCAGAAAGAACTAAGAATCTTGTTGGAAACCCACGCTGGCTAGGAAAAGGGGGGTATAGAGCATTACTAGTGTCCAATAGTTTAATTAATTTATATGAAACTATCAATTTTTCATGATTTATTACCCATGACATGAATTCAAACCGCTAATCCTTGGCATGCTTCTTTTTGTGGATGGTCAAGGGCAATTGTAACTAGGGCTTAATGACATTTAAAAGTGGTTGGGCTGTGGAATATCACTTAAAGTGTCCTCTTTTTTTCTTTTTTACTTGCATGGCTCTTCAGATCTCTCCCCCCTGCCCTCAGGGCGCATGTTTGCATGGTTATGTTTTTGGCACTGGATAGTGCTGCTGGGCCTTGGTGATGTATTGACCTTGCAGTAATCTTCTTTTCACTTCCTATAAACTTCAATAGTGTTTCATTTATGGATTATTTGATCTATTCCTCCCTTGTGGCAGGAACCTGGAAATTTTGTCATCACCTTTCCCAGATCTTTCCATGGAGGTTTTAATTTTGGTAAGTTAATCAGTATTTGCAATGATCGTTGATGCAGACTTATAATTATCCACAATTAATCAGTTTTGTGCATTACTCACTTTGCTTGAAATTTTTAGGCTTGAATTGCGCGGAAGCTGTCAATTTTGCTCCTGCTGACTGGCTCCCTCATGGTGGTTTTGGGGCAGAGCTGTATCAGCTATATCGGAAAGCTGCTGTTTTATCACACGAGGAGCTTCTTTGCGTGGTTGCTAAGGTTAACATCCTATGACTATCATTGCTTCATAAGAAATTTATATATTAAAGTTAAGTTATATACTTGGATTAGAGAATTCGAGTTTATGAGAGGAAAGAAATTCAGTACTACTGATAGTGATTGCTCTGATCCTTAGTCGCTCACCACCTTGAGATTCACTCTGTATGTGGCAGCTATAATTGATCTTCACAAATTGTTGGTTCTAGCATGAACATCCTAATATTTAACTGGCATAGCTGAATCAAAGTGGGTGATAGATGCTCAAGCATCCAACCTGAATTGGGAGCTTTGCTACTTCCCTCAACCAATCTCCATGAGGATTGGAAGTTTTATTCTTTAAACAACAATAGAAATTTGGAAACTTTATTCACCACAAAGGATGTTTAAATGCACTTTGCCTATGAATTTCTGGGGAAAAGGATATGCAAGTCATTCTACGACAGAACTTGTTTTTGATTTGATTTGTTGGTGGCAAGTTAGTGTGATAGTACACGTAAGTCATGCCCAGAGAGAGACTGCACTCCAGAATGACTGTGTTCTTCTATAAGATACAAAGAAGAAAACTTTTTCTTCTTCTCTATGGTAAAATAAAACAGACAAGACAGCAAGAATGGGTGCCAATTGCCAACCTAATTCATGAGATCATACATTTGGAAAAAGAATTTAAAAGACCGACTTTTTTCTCCCGATGCAGACATCTCCCACATTGGTCACCCAAAAACACTATTGTCCAGTCATCTAGGAATCTTAGCAATAGGAAAATTTTATTACTGATTGCTGATCTGAACTTTTGATAGCTTTCTTTTCAAGATAAGTATTACTTTATTTGCAGGGTAATTGTGATAGCAGAGTGTTACCTTATCTGAAGAAAGAACTTCTTAGAATATATTCTAAAGAAAAAACTTGGAGGGAGCGGCTTTGGAGAAATGGCATTGTGAATTCAGCTTCCATGGTACAACGCAAACATCCTGAACATGTTGGTACCGAAGAGGTATTCTGATGATGCCTTATGAATATATCTCTATCATCTACCGTTCTTAAGATGAACACAGGCCTATTCTAATAAATCTATTTGATACCTTTATAGGACCCTGCATGTGTCATATGTCAGCAGTATCTGTACCTTTCAGCGGTTGCTTGTAGCTGTCGGCCATCTGCTTTTGTATGTCTGGAGGTATGTTCTCATAGTCAGATTGAAGTTGTTTTACTTGCTGCAACCCCTTTTTCTGGATGATGCCTTATGTGGTTTATCTTTGGCCTTTCGGGATGATCCTACACATGGTTTATCATAAGCCATGAAGCCGGAACTAATAAACGTTGAGTTACTCAACAGTTCTCTTAGAAGTTTGGCCGAATGGCTCTCTTAAAGAAGTAATTTGTTGACTAGATGGCTCTTCTAATTGCTTTGGAACTATGGAATGCAATAAACTGCCCCAACTCCCCTGCTCCATGGCATGTTTTCTAGTCTCCGGACCAGACACCAACATTCGCTTTCATGGTTGTTTATTGAACAAATAACTGTTTATTCCTATAGAGTATAGTTGGTTGTTAGTTTCCATAAACACTTTGCTTTGAATCTTCTGGACCATGCTTCTTATCAAGGGATACTTGAATGAATATGTATGTCTTAGGTGGATGGTACTTGAACTGCTTTTGAAACAGAAAGTTATTGATGATGAAATTGGAACATTATTGCAGTTGTAGATTCTGAATTTTTGTAAGGGTGATCTATTCTACACACAAGTAGGTTGGAGCTTAAAGGAATAAAGCTAATTAATTTTTGTATGAAGCCTTAGGTTGTATGTCTGGTTTATAAAGCAAAGTTTGGTGAATTTGCTGTTTTTCTGTACCCTTCCAACTTGCTAATTATATTTTTACATGATGCAGCACTGGGAACACCTTTGTGAGTGCAGTCCCAGCAAGCGTTGCCTTCGTTACCGTCATACACTGGCGGAGTTGAACAAATTGGTGCTTCTGACGGATCAACAAGGTTCTGAGGAAACAGCTCCTGGCGAATCAACCGAGTTGACCAAAAAGGTTTCATTTTTTGTTTTCTACCAATTGTTATTGACTTATTTAAGATGCTGATTCTGTTTGAAGGACTTTTAGTTGTATGCTTGTCTCTTATTTTTAGCTGTGATGCCTGTATGCTGTTGTGATATCTTTTGTACCTTTGCATGTTTTGTCATCCATTCTTATATGGTAATTATTAAATTGGCTAAACTTTAGGATAGTTCTAAAGCTTAAGTGAAATGATGAATTTACTGTGACATTGTGTAAAAGGTTATATAAAAATGCACATTTTGTGGCTGGGCCATGGAATACATTCTCTACATTAGCTTATAAGACCTTTGCTATTGTTGGTTTAGTCAATGAATCCACAGTTCAAGTAATTGATCAATTCAAAGTTTTTTGAGTGATTCGGAATATAGACCTTTCAGTATTGTTGGTGAATTGGTTACTTTTCCAAAAACATGAGCATATATGTAGGTAAATCAAGATCAGGCATTTGGATACAAGGAGGCAATTTTTTTATGGATAAGCACAACTGTTAGTTGTTTGGTCCTTATTTCTGGAAAGGAATACAAACTCTATTGGAACTAATCATTTTTGAAACTGCATGTTTGTAACCAAGAGAAGATATATTCTATTGATGTCATAGAGACTCTGACGTACAGCCTGTGAACAGTTTGTGAGTCCATGTTTGAGCTTTATCTTTGTTAGTAACATTCCATTTTATACATTTTGAAACTGTCATCTTTCCTTGAATTCTACCCCTAATTTTTCACGAGTTTGCGTTCACTTCAAGGAGATGTTTTGTTCTGCAACATTTTTTTGAGTGTCTCATTTTACGGTCGTTGGTTGCAACTGTGAGAACTGTAGGTAAAAGGTGGCCATATCTCTTTTACCCAGCTTGCCGAAGACTGGCTTCTGAGCTCATGCAAGATGCTACGGAAACCATTTTCTAAAGATGCTTATGCGGAAGCACGAAAGAATGCTGAACAGTTCCTTTGGGCTGGTTCTGAAATGGATCCAGTAAGATCTAGTGCTTGTTCTTATCTTTGTGAAGCTTTTGGATAGTTTTGGTCACTAGATATGTGTAGTACCCATCTCCTGCTTGAATTTCTAGGTCCGAGCCATGGTGAAAAACCTGGTTGAAGCTCAAAATTGGGCAGAGAGCATTAGAGATTGCCTTTTCAGAGTGGAAAAATGGACACATCATCACCAACACAATCCGGAGAAAGTAAAATTGGAACTTGTGGAGAATTTGCTAGCTCATAATCCCATGCCATGCAATGAGCCTGGGCATCTGAAGTTGAAGGTTTGCTCATAATGGTGGTTTTCAGCATTTTGCAGTCTATCAGCCCTATGTGTTTTGATTGAATAATTTTCTGCAACCTGCCTTTCTTTTCTCATTTCAGGAATATGCAGAAGCGGCTAGACTCTTGGTCAAGGAAATTGAATTAGCTCTATCGCTGCACTCTAAGGTTTTTGAAGGAAATCTTACTTTATTGATTTTTCTATGCTGATTTTATATACATTTTATTTCAGCATTCCAGGTGGCAGCTTTTACCTGCGATAACAGAATCATATTTCCCTCCTGTTCTTTAAGGGAGTCTAATTTTGCTATTGTGGCTTCCAGATTGATGAGTTGGAAATCTTATGCTCCAACATTTCTAAATTACCTGTGTTTATTAAAGAGAGTGAAAGGTTGACTCAACGGATTTCATCACTAAAGGTACTTTGTTGATATTACCTGTGGTGTTGATTGCTTTGGTTTTCCTTTCAAGTTTTTTTCTGTTTAGAATTTAATTGGGGACCATTGTTTTTGATACTTCACGTTTCCTTAAAACTCCCTAAAAATTTCCAACTGGATCCCCTAGATGCTGTTTACAGTGTTAGCTTGCTATTTATGGTCCATTTCAAAGATATAATATTTGATAATGTTGCTTAAAATAATCAACTTTTGTTTAAATTGTATAGTTCTGACATGTTTTCGTGATTGATGTTGAACTGTCCTTGTGGTCCTGTAGGCCTGCTTGGACAGCATACAGAAGTGCATCTCTGAGAGAAATCCTGCTGCAATAGAAATTGACATTTTGTACAACTTGAAGGCTGAGGTGATGCAAATTCTTTGTACTGTTAACTGGTGTATCACCTTTGTGGGGACTGATTGGGTTCTTTTTCACTCATATGATGACAAAATTTGATGATGGCCAGATGTTGGAATTTCAATTACATCTCCCAGAAGGTGAATTGCTTTTAACTCTGTTAGAGAAGGCTGAATCATTTCGTTCTGAATGCACTGAAATGTTGAATAGTTCTACGACTCTGAAGGTAATAATTTCTATTTTTACTTTCTTGCTATTGCTCTGTTGTCCTGTTTGTACGTGAATAGATATTTTCTTTTTTGTCAATGCAGGAACTTGAAGCATTTCTTCAAAAAATGGATGATTCCACTGTCAACTTTCCCGAACTAAAACTTCTGAGGCAATACCAAAGCGATGCTAGGTTGTGGATTTCCCGCTTTGCAGATATTCAAATAAACATACATGAAAGGGAAGATCAGGATTCTGTGATTGATGAGCTAAACTGCATTTTTAGAGATGGTGAATCATTGAAAATTCAAGGTTTGCTCATTGTCATCACCAAATTTCATGGTGTTCATATTTCAGTTTAGCTTAAGATGCCATTTAATTTTGGCATATGTGGAATATTATTGTTGCCGTGAACTTATATTTACTTTTTCTCTATTTTGGGTCTTTGAAACAGTTGATGGATTGCCTCTTGTTGAGATAGAGTTGAAGAAGGCTTCTTGCAGGGGAAGAGCCCTTAAGGTTCTTTTTCTTTCTTTCCTATGGACGATATGGTTCCATATTCCTTGAAAAGATAAGAAACATGTTATACGTATTAAGGATTATCATATTCTTGTAATTCTTGCATATCATTTATCAGATATGTTTGTTTTTGAAAGGCTCATTTTCAAGCAACATTACTGGGGTTTGCCTTTTAATTGCTGCAGGCACGGGTTTCTAGAATGCCACTTGACTTTCTGCAGCAACTGATGATGGAGGCTATCAAGTATGCTTCTTTGATATGATGTTTCTATTAAATCTCTTGAAAACTCCATCTCGAGGAACAAGCTGTTTTTATTATTTTGTATCTTAGTACACCCAGTCACATGTCAACAACTTATAACACGGTTCTGATCCAACTCATGGAATATTAAACTGGGTTGATAAATTAGCCCTTGCAATTTGAATTGATGTGTTTTTTCCATCTCTAACTACTCCAAAAACTCAAACTTGTAGGAGGAGGTGTTTTACTGTTTTATATTAACAGAATCTTTTGTCTATTTTAGGTCAGTCATACATTTTGCTTTTATGTTATTTCTTCTTCTAAAAGTTTTGGTTTATTTCCAGGCTACAGATTGAAAGAGAAAAATTGTTTGTTGATATTTCTGGAGTACTTGCAGCTTCTAGATGTTGGGAAGAAAGATCTAAACATATTCTTTCATGTGAGGGTCATCTGTCTGACTTTGAGGATGCTATAAGGTCTTGAGGATGTTATTATTTGTTTGTGGATTTTTTTTTATTATTTTTATCTCTTAATAACAAAAACTTAATTCTTGAGTGATATCCCCCTCCCCTGTGGTTCTCTATGACATGGGTATTTGTCAGGTCATCGGAGGATATATTTGTGGTTCTTCCATCCCTAAATGATGTTAAGGACAGAGTACTGATGGCAAAGTCGTGGTTAGAGAATTCAAAGCCATTTCTTGTATCCACCTTTTCTGGATCACGTGAATCCAATTCCTTACGAAGAGTTGATACTCTGCAGGTGCACCTTATCTTTAGAAGATTGATATCCTTAGGGACAAGAATTTTTATTTATGGATATGTTTTGTTTTGCAGAATTTAGTTTCTCAATCTAAGAGTCTCAGGGTATTCTTTGAAGAGAAAGAGATGCTTGAGAATGTTCTTAGGAATTGTAAGGAATGGATGGATGGTGCTGCCTCTGTATTGCATGAGGCAAAATGCCTATTGGAAATGGATGACACTGCTACGGGAATGACAGAGGGTTTTACTAGAAGAATCGAACAACTGATTACACATATGGAATCTGTTGCAGATGCTGGGCTTTCACTTGGTTTTGATTTTAATGAGATTCCTAGACTTCAAGATGCATGTTCTACACTGAACTGGTGTCACAAGGCCCTTGCCATCCGGGATGTTACTCCACCTCTAGAGGTGATTGGTAGTATTTGTGGTTGTGATATTTGATAAGCTTAAACTGCCTTTTGAGCAAAATAGGTTAAGATGGATTCATGACATTCCAGTAAGATCTATAATAGTTATAGACCTGCAAAGATAGTTGCAAAATATACAATTTAAAGGTGCTCTAAAAAATATAGAAACACATTAAGAAACCTTGTATAAGATGGGCTGATGGATATGCTTTTATGTATCCGTCATGTTGGCTTAAATGGAGCAGACGGGAAGAAACAACTGTCTGAATCTGAATGTAGCCAGTTCCCAATGTAGGACTGTCAGGTGTCATTTGGGAAACTGACATAGTGGATGATATAAAGAATCTGCCTTTTCAGACTCTCAAAGTCAAGTTACAGATAATGATTCTAAAATATGTCCATATGCGAGGGTATATTTCGTTAACTCTGATAGTTTGGAGATCTAATTAAAAAAGATGTTGAGCTCAAAAGGCATGTTTATAATGGTTCAAAGTGCAAAGATCTTGTGTTTATAGACTCCTTTTTATTCTGTTTTTTTTTATTATTATAATCATCAGGCATTGTATGCTGGTCTTTTGTTTGATATCATTGATGAGTGTCTAGTCATTTTCAATAGGAAGTTCAAGGCTTGTTGGAGTTGGAGGGACAACTTTTTGTTACATTTGCCTGTAGTGCTTTTTGGAGTTCAATAGTAATTGGTCTAAAACATGTTAAAAAAGCCTTAGAGATTGTTCCAATGCCTGGCAAGCCGACAAAGGGCCAATTGTGTGATGCAGAGGAACTTCTTCTAGAACTTCAGGTATATCCATGTTCAAACTCATTGATCTAGTGTTGTGGAAAATGTGGCTGGCATATTGTGGTCATAGCTATTATCATGGAAGCTTACATTTTAAGCCCTCCTCTGCTTTTGTTGTGATTGCAGAGCATTGAAGTGCCCTTTCCGGGAGTATTTGGCCTGCTTGAAAATGCTATAAAAAAGCATAAGTAAGTCTCTATTTTTATGTGTGAGGGGTGGTTGCTCCAATTCTAGTTCACTCTTCTAAAGTCTGTTGGCACCTCATGATTTCCACAACAGTGCCTTCTTGAGTTATTATTGAATCTTTGTGCTAACTTAATTTTCAAAATTCATATAGCCATTTTTTGGTTCTTACTTGAGTCTTACCTCTATTTCTTCTGATGAGTTTTCAAGTAACCACCATAGTCGCTAATACTTGAGAGGCCATTACATGTCATTTGAACTGCAGGCTATGGCAAGAACAAGTGAAATTATACTCCTGTTTGAATTCTGGGAAAAAAACGTGGTCTCAACTGTTACAACTGAAGGTACAAAATGCTGTTATGCATGGTTAAAATCAATTACCTGTATTATTCCATATGTTAGTTATCTGCATGCAATCATTTTCATGGAACTACATAATATTTTTAAGCATTTTGCTTTGGACAGATGGGTGTTATATTAGTATTACATTATTCTTCATTATTCTTCCCATGCACATAGTTTCCCCTTTACCTATGTAGCAATAATATAACCTTAAAAGCTTTTCTTTGCTATTTGTTTATTTGTGGAGGGGGCTTCATAGACAAGTCTATAAGTGAGTACACTGGCCTTTGCTTCTCTTTGTCTATCTTTCTGGTATTGAGTTGGGGGATAGTTATAATTGTGTGCTGAGTGATTCTTTGTATTCCTCTTATTGATTTTCTCTGGCAGCATCTTGTATTGTGATTCAGTATACTTTTGTGTCTTACAGAAAAATATTTTCTTACTTGAAGGTTTTTTTTGGATTCTAATTTCCTTACTTTTTTGTCATGATTTCTACCTTTTTGGAACCTAATGACTAATATCAATCAAATATCCCACTTTCATGCATGCTGTGCAGCTAAGTTCCATCATGTACAATAATGCCTTTCTTGGTTGTGGGTTGAAGAAGTTTATATATTGTCCTCATTTCTAGAAAGTTACAAGGAACAATTTGGAAATTCCGCAGACATACGAATTTCAAGTTATTTCAGCTGATGTCCCCTCTTTGAAATTCTAGATCAAATCAACAAAAAGATGCTTGGGTAATATGTTTCTTAATGATTTAATTCTCCGCAATATAATCAGTTTTGTACCCTTCTTTGTATTACGTGGATGGAAGGGAACCCCCCCTGGAGCACCCGTGGTTCTCTTCCATTTTTTGGGATGGTACCTTATCATTCATCTTATTTTGTTAAATTATGCTTGTATAATACCAAGTTATTTCAGTAAATGAGTCATTGAAATTTCCTGGTAAAAACTCTTCACCATACCAGTGCAGATAATTATAATTGTAGGAGCTAAAATGCTTTGATATGTAGGTATAGGTGGTTGCAATGGTTTTCTCTATGTTCCTTATGTTTGCAAGACTGGATTATTGTTATTATTGTTGTTGTTTTTGTTGTTGTTATTTCATGGCTAATAGTTGTGATGTTCCCAGGAAGTTGGGGAAACTGATGCTTTCAAATGTCCCGACCTAGATATGATCTTATCTCAAGTTGATATGATTGAGAAGTGGAAACAAAAGTGTGGGAGTATTATTGGGCGTTTTGTAGGAGACATACTTCCATTGTCTTCAGCTTTATTGAAGGTTTGCTTTAAGATATTATCTTTTTCTAAAGTATTATTTTCAGCTACTTACCGTCATTCTTGCACATCTTTTTTTAAAAAATTGGTTTGTGTGGGCTGTTCAGATCGAGCAAACTCTTGATAATTCTTTGTACATATACAAAAAGTCGATGAGCCACGAAGAAAGAGATTTGTGTGCCTGCTGCTTTACTGGTTCTGAGTTGCAGGAGCTTATAGCTTGTGCAACATGCAATATCTGGTAAGGTACTTGTGGTTTTATCACAAGTTTTCCCAGTGTGATCTTCTAATTGTTATTTTTTTTTCCCTAGTTTTCCTTGTACTATATACATTGTTTTCAGTCCCCTCCTTTTTTCCTTTAATTTGTTTATACTAGGATGATACAATTGCCAAAATTTTGCAGACAAGTACCTTAGACTATCTTTATAGTTTGAAACAAATGAGCAACTCTCACTTATTATGGACTTAGTTTTCTGATGGGAAATTTCACTTTGTATGCCAACTGAAATTAAACAGACATTCAGGAATGAAATCTGTACTTTAATTGATGTATGGCCATTTCTTATTATTTACGGTCTTGGAAATCTTACTGGTTGTTGAAGGGATAATTTCAATCCTGATACTGCAATTTTTTGCCTTTTAAAGTGTAAATTTTTCTTCTGCCATTCTGGACTTTGTCCTCAAAAGTAACTTGTCTGGATTTGGTGTGACAGCTACCACTTGCAGTGCATAGGATCAGAAGTTGCTAACCCATTTGATACAAAAGTGAACACATGCTCACATTGCATGTTTGTTGAGAGTGGTTCAGTTCCTCGAAATGAAGGCTACCATCTGGTGTGTATTCTTTTCCCACTTTAGTAGTTTGTGTTGAGATGCTCAAGTTCTTGTGTATCTTTATTGCAGAATTCTGGAGGGGTGCGCCCAGAACTGAAGATGCTTAGTCAACTTCTGTCTGATGCCACAGATTTTCAAGTTTGGTAATGAGCAAGACAATTGATGCATCCCTAAAACATCTGTTGTAAAATTAGACACATGCATGCATTATAGAAGTTATGTGTCTTTCTTCTCTGTCTTATAATGGTCTTTTATCTGATGTTACTATTATCTGCTGTGACGTAAACATCTTCCTGTCAATGCACAGTTCCTGCATTTTCGTTTATGTATTTATGCTTGTTAACTTGCCTTGCTGTTCTTCTTGAGTAGATTAAAATATGTTCTTTTTGTAGTTCTTGAATGTGTCTTAATTTTAGCATTATCAAAAAACTATAAGCTTTCCTTGCTTGAGGCTTGTACCAAAGAAACGAATGAAGCGTTGATAATTGTGGCCACTGTAGCATGTTTATGCTTGTTTGTTATACTGAAATAAGTTGAAATGTAAATCATTGGAGAAACAATTACTGCTGAATGGTGTCTGGAAGAAAATGGCTGATGTAATGAGGACAGGTGGCTAGACTAAGCAAGGAGAAAGGATTCAACGAAGAAAAAGGAGTTTCTATTGTAGTGGTATTCTGGCTGATCAGTTTCTTCCGGAGGTCTTCTTTGACTTTGGTTTTAATATCCTAACTTTCTAACCTTCATTAGAATTGGCAAACAAGAAAGGTCTGCATGGAATCATTTAATAAGATCAATTCTAGTCTAGCTGGGCTGCAACAAGAATGTTACTTACAGATATTTTTTGATCTTTGAATTGGCTGACTACATTCCTTTTCTTGGTCTACTCAACCAGACTATTTTCTTTACCTTGCATGTCAAGGGCTTTGCATAAATT
This sequence comes from Dillenia suffruticosa, assembly GCA_033439265.1. Classification (NCBI taxonomy): domain Eukaryota; kingdom Viridiplantae; phylum Streptophyta; class Magnoliopsida; order Dilleniales; family Dilleniaceae; genus Dillenia; species Dillenia suffruticosa. Next base: position 16,210,785 of record JAVTVX010000005.1, on the reverse strand, counting down.
TATGGATTGTTTTCCTATTTTTTAGAGATTATAGGCTTAGTGATGAAGAAGCAAGTATGTTGTTTTTTCATGAGAACTAGAATTTTATTCATATTGATCACATGCTTAGATTCTTAGATGCTAGCATGGGTGCCACCATTTGTCGAGTTTCCTTCTGTTGTGTCTTGTGCCGATTGTATACTAGTTTTTGTCGCCTTAGGTTAGTGATTTTGCATATATAATTTTAATCACAGCATAAACTTAAAACAGTAAAATCTTGTTTGTTCCTAAGGGGTGCTTTTTGCAGGTTTGAAGAAAGAGATTTATTGGAAAAAGTTGTAGAACAAGCTCTTGTCTGTAAAGCTTGCTTAACAGAAATTGTGGATTCCACATTAACTTTTCTTGACAGAGATTACAGAACATGTTTTGAAAATCTATCTGTTGCTTTAAAGGTGCATATTCTAGCCTCATACATATTCCTGTATATGAATTGTTTGCAAAACATTTGCTTATAATCTATTCGAGTCACTTGCTAATGCCATTGCCGTTGGTGCTATGAAGAGTGGTTTGGGTATAGGGGCCTAAAATGTGATTGCTTGCACAAGAATTTTTAAGTTAAGGTAGTTTTCTTCTGCAGGCTACCGAAACAGCTGGTGTTTGTGACCATCAAGGTAGCAGCCGTCTTGAGGTGGCATTAGTGCGGAACTCATGGAGAGTAAGAGCCAATAAATTGTTGGAAGGTCCGAAAAAGTCTGTAATCCAGCATGTTCAGAGGCATCTAAAGGAGGTATTTGCCTTAGGCACGTGTTTTAAAATGCTTTCACTGCTTCTTTCTGTAGTTTTAAACATAAAAAATCTGGGTTGGCTTGTAACTAGAGTTTCCATTTGTCTTAGTTTCATTCAAATACTTTTTTGTCAATCTCACTGTTGCTCAATATTTTGTATATTATTGTTCCATTAAACAAAGATTACAATTGAATGTTATGCTTACATAACCAATAGTGGTAGTTAATGTGTTATATATGAGTCAATTCTTGCACTTGAAAAAAGCATCCAGTTTAGCTTTTATTCATATAAGGATTGTTGAATGACACAAAATTGCTGGAAATTTTTTGGCTCCATATTCCTCCCGATCTTAATTTGAGCATGCCTTTTTTTTTTTTTTTTAAATAGTCAGTTAATTTGGGTTTTGCTTAGTAAATGCTTCTATTAAACTTGGGAGAGGATGTAGCACAAGTACAAACCTGGTTGTTGTATGCTAAATACTATTTGATCGTGTTGTAGGGAATGGCTATTAATGTGCCGCAGGAAGATCACTTCATGCAGGAACTTTTGGAAGTGAAGCAAATTGGCATGCAATGGGCCGACAGGGCAAAGAAGGTCAAAATTATTCCTTTCTTTATTCCTTGCTATCTCTTGATCACTTTTCTAAGTTTGCTGGGCCCTGGGTCTGACTTTATCTTGAATTGCAGGTTGCAATGGATTCTGGAGCACTTGAATTGTGTAAAGTCTTTGAACTCATTGCAGAGGGCGAAAATTTACCAATTCACTTTGAAAAGGAGCTCAAGGTAACAAACTCCTAATAACCACATACATGATCAACCATATGCCTGTTAAACTTTTCCTAAATTTGCTTTCACAGTTGTTGAGATCCCGAAGTGAGCTGTATTGCATCTGTAGAAAGCCCTACGATCAAAAGGCGATGATAGCTTGTGATAAATGTGATGAATGGTATCATTTCGATTGTATTAATTTACATACTTCTCCGAAGATCTACATCTGCCCAGCATGTGAACCTCAAACAGATCAAGAATTGTCCACATCTCCATTATCAAATCCGGAGAAGTAAGTGCAATTTGTTGTTTTTGTCTTGTTTCTTCCCCCTGTTCCTGGTATTATATCTTCTGTGAATTAATCCACCATCTTTGTCATGTGAGGTTCTCGGTGGGATCATACCTTAAAAGAACTCTTCCAAGATAGTTAAAATCAAGATAAGATAGTTGATGTTTGCTCAAATATAAGAATAGATCAAAGTTCAAAATATCTTAGGTAAGGGCTGCTGGATTTAGAAACTATAATTTTGGGTTATCTTGTGTAAGGTGTTTGTCTTTCTATGGTCTTATGGCATTGTAGCTGGTGGACCTATTAAGAGGCCACCTAACTGATGTGGTTGGAGTTGTTTTATGTCAGAAAAGAAAGTGTACTCATGTGCAATGATACTGGGCATCTCAGTTCTAAGACCAAGCTGACTTCTCTCTCTTCTTTACATTAGGGTTTTCTTCTCTCTCCAAATGCTGGGGTCTTCTTAGCACTTGCCACAATATTTAGCATTTCAATCTTTTTGCTGTTGTTTAATCCTTTATATTTCTTGTTTGATTTTCTATTTATGTATAGCACAACCCTTAAGATTGCCTTCCACAACATTATTGTGGAGTCTATGGAACCGTTTTGTGTCATAGCTGTGTGATATTTAATCTCATGTTGGGGTTTCTTTCTAGGGTTTTCCTGTTGAAACCTCTTTTGTCCCACCTGCTCTCTCTCTCTCTCTCTCTCTCTATCTCTGCATACACCCTACAAGTCATCATATATATATATTGTACCCTTCATTTTGTATTATGGGTCTTTTCCTTTTTTTTTTCCCAAGGTGTAGGTCTAAATGCAAGTGAGTTCATTGTCGACACTATGTAGGTGGAGACATTTCTTTTCTCATCTTTTATGTGGTGAACATAACTAGATTACAATTTGTAATATCATGAACGAGAACAATGATGAATGTGTGGGTATGACTTGTTCTGCATTATATTATCATTCTTACAATTGCTTCTTGATTCAACTGACAGATCAACTGGCACTATGGTTGGAGAGCCTCAGACACCGTCTCCTAGGCATAGGGATCCCAGGAGGAAACTCAAAGCAAAATCCATTGAAAAGAAGAGGGTGAGTGCTAAAAATTTTAGTACTAACATAAGGTGTTCTAGTGGAATTGAACTGTTGTTATGGAGAAACAGAAAGCCTTTCAGAAGAGCGGCCAAAAGGCGTGTTGAGCTTGAAAGCCTCTGCCTCTCCCCCTTCTTTGATTCTCAGCACTAGTAGGATATAAACTCTATTATTCATTTAATTTATTCAATTGATTCTTAATTTTCTTGAACTCGACAAGGAATCACCTCCTATAATTCTCCAGTGTGCCCGGTTGGGCACAAAATTTTGAAAGCTAATGCAATGATGTTAATTCCGGTCTTTTTAAGTGTTTTTCTATTTACATTTTGTACATTAGGTGGAGGTAGCAGCGGTAACGAATAAATTTTTTTTTTTAATTTTTAAATGCGATTTGTACCTTGAAAATACCCGTCTTGTGCTGTTGGTTTTGTCCCTACTTTGCTTGAACAGAAGTCAAAAGGAGTGATTTTGATCAATCAATGCTACTTTTTGTTTTTCCCAGCAGAATTACAAGTGCTTTTTGATTTTAGGAAGTATATTTCATTGTAAAACAGATCATCCTTTTCAGGTTTACATTGCAAATGGCATTCAACCTTCATGCATGGGAAGAAATCAAAACTTTTGAATATGATGGGGTTAATTTTAAACTATGGATGAGTGGACCAGACCTTTAGGACTTTTGGTTGGCTTGTTTCCTCTTCTGATAGACATGAGTGTCTCCACCGTCCAAACTTTATTTCAAATCACTTGACAATATTACAATGTGTTTCACTATAACTTCTAATTGATATTTTTTAACCAAAGGTACTTTTTCCACGACACAAATTTTACACATTTCTTTGTCCTCTTTTGCCAAGAGAAATCGTGCCCATGTTTGTGTTCCCACCGAATGTTACGATGAATTTTATTTTGCTTTCTTGTGAAAAAATTTCTGATTTGAGTCATAACATTGTTACTTTTTCCACCGAAAATTTCCTTGCTCTCTGGTTGGATTGAGTCACGAGGGGGCAAGATGAGGTTTACAAAGAATGACAAAAGTAACCCCTTCGAGGTCCTCTGTATGGTCTATAAATAGAGTAGTAAGCATAAAAGAGTAGTTAGATTTCTTTCTTTGAGAAAAATAAAAAATAGGTAGGGTTGTGTATGTTGTAGAGAGCAAAATTTCGCTGGAGGGAGGATGATTTTGGGTTGGGGCTGGTGCTGGTGTAAGAATCCAAAGGGATCGCATTGATCTCATTCTCCAAATTTGCTTTAGTTTTGCAATTGTGATCATGCTATCCCTTCGGAATTTTCCATCAATTCCTGGGAGTGTAATGCTAATGGCTTTTATTGTGGTACTCTCTCTCTCTCTCTCTCTCTCTCTCTCTCTCTCTCCCCCCCCCAAAAAAAAAAGGGAACTGAGCTATGGAATTTAAGGGGATAATTTAATGGTTACAATCCCCTCCTTAAGCTCGTAATTCAGGATTCAAATCTTATGAAAAAAAAAAAAAAATCTATGACCAAAGTGAAAGTCATAAGCATGTAGGCATTTCTCATTGCCTACGCTAATTAAAAGAAAAAAAATCGAAATTATAATACAAATATCTCAATGTTATACCGGTAGCCATTCTTTATATGTCATTGAAAAAAAGTGTTCCTCTTGATTGTTGAATATTTTCTTTCAACTTTAAAGTCTCAAAACCAATAGGTATTTATATGTTTGGTCTATTTTCTCCCCTTATTGGTTGCAAGGGAAGGAACAAAGAGCCGATAAGTTTTAGTTCATGTGACACCTTTCCTCCTCCTTACGTAATAAGATTGAGTATGAGTTTCAATATTAAGGAAAGTAACAAGGAGGGGTAACATTTTTGAACATTTCCTAATTTGGTACATAAATTCTTGACACATCTTTACATAATTAACAATTTTAAAATTGTTTTACGAGATGATAGACTATTAATCAAATTACTCAAACTAAATTCTTGTGATAAGAAAATTGAGTAACGTCCCATCTTTTGTTTATTTATTTATTTATTTTTGTTCAAATTTGGATTACGGGATTAAGAGATAGGTTGTAATAACTAGACTGTCCCCTAGAGATATCATATTTTATTTAGTAAAATAATAAAATCACAAATTTATAGTATTTTGAAAATCAATTTCTCTTATTTTGTTTTGATTTACTTTTATATTATTTTTTAAAAAATGAAAAAAATATTATTAAGAATTCTAAAATTTTAGAAATGGAAGAAAATTTAATCATTATTAAAGTAATAATTTATATATTGAAAATTTATCTAATTTTCGTCGGGCCTAATATTAACTTTTCCGAAAAACAATATCGGTGCCCCCGTCCCCCCCCCCCCCCCCAAAAAAAGGCCCAACGGCCCAAAAAAAAAGAGAGGGAAGAAGTTAAGGAAACGGATAATCGACGTCGTTTATTTAGTCGCAATAGTTACTTTTCATTTCGCAAAAGTATCAACGGGCAGAGACGGAGTCTTCAACTCTCGACGGACAGAGAGAAGAAAGAAGAGCGAGCGTATGGTCTACCAACGGTCGGTAACGAATTCGGAGTATTCAACAAAATTAAATACTACGGTCGGTAACGACGAAAAATGATTTGTTCCTTTTTCGTATTTTGCATAAAAGTTTCGTGGTCACAAGCTGCTTGTTGAGATGCTGCTTACAGATTTCTCAAATCAATCTCTCTCTCTCTCTCTTTCTCGCGCACACACCACACAGGTGGGCCTCTCTCATTTTTGCATAGCACAAGTGGGTTTGGTTTTATTTTCCTTTTTTTTTCACTTAAAAAATTATATGGGCATGGCAACATATATATATTTCATACCTTTCAAATGCATATTCTATGTATATTGTCGCGCGCCATCTTCAGATTTTTTTTCTCATTACTATTGACCAGTCGCACAGAAGATTCTGAGCGCACTTGAGAGGAAAATGAGAAGTGAAATTTTCCAATAGGACACAAGAAACAGTTGCTTTCTATAGGAAGTTATTCTCTGTGAAATAAATGGAGCTAAACCAGAATGCGTAAGACTGGGACTTATATCTTATGAAGACCATGATGAATTTGTCATCTCTCTCTCTCTCTCTCGTGTTAGGATTGGTCTTCGCTTATCAGAAAATTGGTGCTGTCTCGTGGGAGCTTTTGGCTGTGAACTGCATATATGTATCATTCAGCTTGATTGAACGGATGTGAAATTCTTTCAAGTAATTATTCTTTTAATTTTATCAGAAGATTGGAAGAGAGTTGCATGGTTGGAAGTACGGGTGGAAAAGAGTTGAGCCAACTCATGAGCAACTCACGACTTGATTCGATAATTGGCTAAACGAGCCAAACTTACAAGCCAAATAAACAGTATGTGAGCCAGAATTTTTAGCTCACATAGAGTATGAGTCGAGTCTGAGCTCGAGTTGGCTTGATATATATTTTATACTTTAATGTGTAATATGTATTAACATAAATTAGGTTCATTTTATTTTGAAAGGCTTATATTTGTCTTTGGGTACTGAATGATTATTTTGGTTTTATTTTGTTTTTAAATTTTATAATTATATTTGAATTTTTTCCCATTTTTTAATTTGGATAATTGCTTTAAAAATTTTAATTAAATTGATGAATGTGAACTCATGAGTTGGCTGAGCTTGAGCTGAAAAAAATAGCTCACTAAAAAATGAGCTTAGCTTTGAGCTGAACAAAATTTAACTATGCTATGCTTGAGCTAGTCTTAACTCAACTCAGCTTGACTGATTTCCACTTCTAGTTGGAAGACAAGCATTTTGCGAAATTATTCTAGCACATATTTTCATTCACAACCACCCTCAATTCCTTGCTTGACACATCGATCATGGAGCTTTTCTTGATTAATGTGGATCATGAAGTCTCCATTCAACATTTAGCATCTATTTGGTTTTTCAATATGTTTGAGAAGTGGGGGCTGGAGGGAGGGGAAGGGGGAATATATATTTTGGTTGTAGCGAGTAATGGCATATTATCTTCTTTATTCATACTGAATTCAGTTTGATACATTACATTTACCATGTCTGCCCTATTTTTAATTTATGCTGTTTGAATCTAAATTATGTTTTTTTTTTTTTTTCCTTTTGATCTTGTTCTGATAGACGAAGTCTAGAGGCCCCTTAGTTTGTTCAATGTTTGCAAAGGACGAAAGCAGTGGAACGAGGGCGCTTGCTTGGGTTGGATGTCGGTGATAAATATGTTGGTCTTGCAGTTTCGGATCCATGCAACAAAATTGCTTCACCTCTAAGGAATGATTGTTATTGTGTATGGACAATATTTTGGCAATGTAATTTCTAAAGAAGGATGCCTGAAGAAATTGTTCCAAAGAAAAGAAATTTCCAGGTGATAAGCATCAGACGAGTTGAGGCAATTATTGGGTGTTATGTTTACAACTGCACACATTTTATAAAGCACATTTTCTTTTCCATGACTTTCTGAAGTTTGATTGTTTCAGTCGGCATCTTGAGAGGCTGTTGAAGGTGTGGCTTTATGGTTTTCAACATCTAGCAATATCGATGCTGACCTAAAAGTTCAATGTTGACTTATTTTATGAACCAACTGTATGTGAAAATGATAGTTGGTGGAGCCTCCTAGGATTAAACTTACATTACTATTTTGTTACAGATCCGGCAGGACACTTGCTTATGCACATAAGCACATAATATGCATTGATACTTGGTGATGGTACTGGAACTGGTTATTTTATTGTGAGAAAAATTTTGCCTTGGTAAAAATTTAATCTCCTTTGCTCGTAAATTTTACAAGAATCTATGAAGTCGATTAGGCACCACGTATTCGCATTTTAACCTCCACAACTTCTTTTCTTGGTCTTTTGCTCTTCTTTGGAAATTCTTTTTACTTGCAACGATGAGAAAACTTTCCATTCTGCGGTGTTCTGATTAGGAAGAAAACAAATATCAATTTGATGGCTACTGATTTCCAAAGGCCGGTGAATGTTCTCTCCAATCTTTATAACAGACATGGGTCCTTTTCCCCACCCATTAAGGTAGAAATGAGAAAAATTTACTTTGGCAAGATTATGAATAATCACGGTACAATCAGTTATAAGCAAACTTCAGGCTTTGCGCGTTGAATTTTGGCCCTCTAAATTTTTCAGATATCCAATCTTGATGGGTATGCTTACACTTGAATCAGAGGCCAATAATATGTATACCTTTTGAATTAAACAGTACAAACATTAACACCGATCTTGATGGGTATGTATCACTGGTCAAATTCAGAACTTTGAAGTGTTGTATTTGTGTGCAGATTTCAGAACTTCCACGATTGGGCTTTATAGTTGGTTACCATTTTGAGAGGCAAAAAAGTGCCCCAGATGTGTGTATTCTTCTTAATAATCATCGATTTAGTCTCATTGTCTCCATAATCACAATTGGATTTACCTTTGTTGGGTAGGCTGCGCAAGTGAAGGATTTCATTGATGATCTGTGTAAAACAGGGAAACAAGAAGGACTGAGGTGTAAAACAGGGAAACGTGAAGGACTGAGGTTCACTTATTGGAATGAATGCTTTACATCAAAGGTTGGCAATTATGAGGATAACCATATTATTTTTGCCTGGTATGTGTGGGCCAGTTATAACTAGCTGACAGCATTTTATGGTGCTACATGCATGGGGAACTTGGAACTTCGCTAATCTGACTGTTCCTCGATGCTTTCTCTCAGAATGTGGAATTTCTTATAAAACCATTGAATTTGCATCCGGTGCATTCAAAGACTACATTCGACAAACTTGTGGCTGTTGGGATACTACAGGTAAAAATGGAGATCTACTTTTGTGTGCAAGGGATTCAACAGTATCCTGAGCTTGGATTTTCTTGATTCCATGTTAAATAGATTATCCAGAGTGGGATGTTGACTTGGTTACAAGCCATCATTTTTGGTTTTTTAGCCCCTTTTCTGGAACTGCCTTGATGTTCCATGAATACCATGCCTATTTACAGTATTATGCCCAGCACTGTTAACGACAATTAGCATCTCTTATATTATAGGGTGTAATATATTTATATATATTAAAGTAGTTTTAGGGGAGAGTAGGCTCAATTTGAAAGACATCTGATATGTAGTGGTTTTTTTTTTTCCCCTCTCCCCATAGTGTGCAAAACATCACATTGATTGATGCGCTCCACAGGAGGCACAAGGCTGTTAAGCCTTCCCATGATAAGGTTGGACTTATAACTTATAGCTGTTGTTGAGACAGTAGTTTTATGTCATTTACTTCTGCAGCAGGTGAGAGGATTAACATATTGTAACTTTCCGGATTGCAACTTGCAAATTCTTTCGAAATCATGCAACGTTGGGGTAATTTCGGTTTTGCAGGGATATCTGGACTTTATGAACAGGAAATTAAGGATAAAAACTGGAGAGTAGTGCTGCGTTCCCAGCAAAGGTAAGCAGGTCCTCCCTAAAGAAAATTGGGAAATCTTAAATCCGGATATTCATGACCATCAAATGACCTTATCAATTGAGTTTGTTGGACCAGATAAGTAACATAGGCCTTCATTAAATGGATTCGACATACACTTCTCTGTGCTGGTGGTAGTGGTAACTTGCGGATAAAATCTTACATGGTACTGTCGTATAAAACCTTACGTACTGTTACTTTGATAGTAAAACCTTCTTTTCCGAGTTTTTTCCTGCTCCTCCATCTGATGTCTTAACTTTGTTTGATGCCTGTATTACTAAGTACGTGGGTCAAAATTGCAATCGTGAAGGCTGTCGATATCAAATCTTTCTATTTCAACATTTACGAGGAGTATAAAATGACACTGGTCCTATCATAGCATTGTAGGTGGTGACCCTAATAATGACTGGATTCAATCCTTGTGTATTAGTTTAGCTTTGCCTTTTCTAGCATAGACAAAGTGATGTTTGTGTAGGAGTAAATTGACTTCCCCCTAGTCTTAGGTGTGATTCTTGAAGCTATTAAGCATGCTCTCTTTTGACAGTTGGATTTAAATTACTATCTAGCAGACCCTTTTGTAATTGACTGGATATTGGACCTGGACTACCAATCATCTTACATTTTAGCATCATATACTCAATTTCCCTAAGCTCTGACAAAAAACAAAATATACCGCTCACTGCCTGGTTGTATGTTTGCAGAGGGTTCGTCTGTGTCATACAAGCTAAATACCATGAAGAGAATGGTGGGATGACAGAACCAAAGCAATTGATAGATATTAGGTTTTGGGATCACTGTTTCTGGGAAAGTTTGGGAGGAACTTGGAATATGAGCAATTTGGGGACTCCACTGCTCACCGCAGGCTGACAACTAGGAAAACTCAAGCGGACCCACCGGATTTTTTCAAGATGAGTGGGTTCGTGTGGATGAGGGTAATTGTTGCTGAGTTTTGATTCATGGATAGGTAAGTGGTGGTGACAAAACTCAAGAATATTTACCTGATTATAATCTTTGAAAGACTTATATGATACAAGCAATGGAAATGTATAATTGGTATCATTCACAATTGCACATGTTTATCCATTTCTTTATGTTCACCGGTTGTCTACATCTCTCTCTCTCTCTCTCTCTCTGTATTTTGGAGTGAACTTTTTCGTAAATGGTTTAACTAGTCTAACCGGTAAAACCTCATTAAACATTGGCAAAAAGGGCATCAGAGATATTTGGAAATGATCACAACATGCACAAGAAACACAGCAAATGGTGGTTGTTGAGACCCGTGATTAATTATCTCTCTCTCTCTTAATGGTAATGGGTATCACGGCGAAAGGAACGAGGTCCTGTGTGTGACTCGGGACTAGCTGATGCAAGTTCTGCAGTTCCACGTTGGAATGATTATTTATCACAAAACGGGGCCAATTTTTCAAAATGTATGTCTTTTTCTTGTGATTCACTTCGAAGTCGAGTTCAAACTCACAAAGAAAGGGCTCATCGGCTTCTTTTCTTTATCTTCCCTAGTCACCCCTTTCCTCTCTCTCTCTCTCTCTCACACACACACACACACACGCTCACACTCAAACACTTAAAAATAAAGCTAAGATACTATTTAAGTACAAACAATGTATACATCTAAATTCTAATCCATACACAAGTTGTGCACTTGTACCGTCCCATTAATGAGGTTTACTACTTTTTTTTAAGTAAAATTAGATACCATTAATTATATATAAATTAAATATGTAATTTAATTTGAAGCAAAAGAACACGTGAAAAGGGTCGACATAAACAAAATATTTATCGATTTTGATAATTTTTTTAAAATAAATTATCAGTATTCGATAATTATATTACTAGATTAAATTTAATTTAAATCAAATTAAATTTTTAATAAATAAAATTATTCTGATACCAACTTTTATCAACTCAAACTGAAATCTTATTCGACAGGTGGAGTTGTAAGTCTATCAAAATTCTTACTCTAATAGAAGTCAAAGAGACAACTTTTCTTTGATAAATTTTATATTTTCTCAGATTCCCCTGACATGGGATCCCAGGGATACTTTTGAAACATGCAAATTGTTAAAAGAAATAAAAGGAAAAAAAAAAAAAAAAAGCCAAATGGGATCAACTTAATATTTTGAAGAGAATATTCATCCAAAAGTGGCAAGGAGAATAAACTTGGAAACAATGGAAAAAGGAGAAAAAATTTCCAAAAAAAGCATTTAATTACTTAAATAGTTTCAATTATTAATATTTTAAAGAATGTGATGGTAAACCTTCTAGAGGGTTCGAGGCCATAAGCTGTTTTCAAAGTCAAATATTAGTCGGTAGTTTCTATTCTGAGCAATTCATAGGAGAAGAAAAGACAGGAAAATGTTTAAATTAGGAAGAAAACCCAGAAATTAAATTTCATGAAATTAAGCTAAAAATTTTGTTATATGATTGACGTTGCATTTAAAATTTTCTCCCACCGAGTATTTTTTTTAATAATTTATAAAGTATTTGTAGATCATGCTATTCATTCTAATATTTGAATTATCAAATATAAATAAAAATATAATATAATAATATAATATAATAATATAAAAATATATATATTGACAATCGGAATCCAAATACGATTTTTATTACAGATAAAGTAAATAATCATATATATGAGCGTGAGATATAAAATAGAATATAATAGTGTAAAAAAATTAAGTCAAATATTATGTTTGAATAAATGATACTCTACTCTGGTGCTTAAATTAGATGGGTAAATATTTTTTTTTCTCTTTTTTATAAGATCAAAAGAAATTAAATTATATAATAAGAATGATATTTTATTTATTTATAAATATCAGATAAAATTTGAGTTAAAAATCATTTTATATATATTTTTAAATATTTACAACTAAAGTAGTTATTTTTTTTATTTTAATTTTGTAAGTTAAACAACTCGTCATCTAAATTGTTGTGGTATTTCCTTTGAGTAAAGAAGTGCAGCCGAAGATGCTCTCAGAGAAAAGTGCAATGATGTGAGATATATAAACGACGTCGTTGCAAGGACTCCTAATCTGACATCACTTGTTCCCGTCTTTTCAAAAGGACTTCTCACTTTACCATCTCTCTCTCTCTCTCTCTCTCTCTCTCTGTTCAAACCTTGTTTGCTTATGAACACAAGTCACGCTTCTCGCTCTTACACCGAAAAAGGTCAGTAATTTCAGCCCAACTCACAGGTCACAATGGATCCAAGCAATAGTCAACACGCTTAAAATAAAACGACTCACCGAGAGAGAGAGAGAGAGAGAGAGAGGGGGGGGGGGAGGGCCAGTGTCCTAAGAAATAGCAAAGTGATAAGGACCTTATTAGTACTTGGGTAGGCAGAGTGTCCCTCCAATGCCCACTTCTTTCTGCTCTCTCTCTCTCTCTCTCTCTCTCTCTCTCTCTCTCTCTCTCCATCAACGGCGCACGGTCAGAAACTTACGGCCCTGAACCTAAACCTGTGACTGATGTCCCTAAATAAATATTTTTATTGATTTCCTCCAAAACCCACATATTAAAATATTGTTTTTCTTATTATACACCCAGAAAAGGGTTCAGGTCTTCCTACCTTTATTTCAAAAAAGCTCACATTTATTTTATTTTATTTTTATTTTTGCGCTAAATTTCTCGTCCTTTTCGCCCTCTTCTACCTCACTTGATTTCTACTTACCCTTTTCAAACGCTCTCTCTCTCATCTTTCCACTTTCTTTACCAAACTCAAAATCTAGGGTTGTCCTTTCTAAGTTTTGCACAAAACCCATTTAGGGTTCTTACTGTTTTTGTGATTCTGTGGATTTTGATAATTCTGCATTTTTCTTGAGTCTTTGTGATGCGTTGTTGAGACTGGGAAAAGAAACCCTGTTAAATGCTGTTTTGGGTTCATAGATTGATTTGAGTTCTCTGTGTTTTCCTCTCTCACGTGTGAAGAAAAACCCTTGTAGAACCCTATTTGGAAAATCTGAAATCTGAAGAAGGTATTTATTAGGTGAATAAAGCTGTGGATTTTGTAGATTTGGCTTTAAAAGATACTGATTTTGTAAGTATTTTGTGGCGAGTAAATGCATGGATGGGAGAGATGGGATGGGATTATCAGCTGGGTCAGCTTCATTTTACATGCATAGAGGTGTGACTGGGTCTGGTGGTGGGTCTGGACCACAGACTGGATTTCATGCACCACCTGGGTTCAGACCCTTGTCAAACCCTAATTTTTCTATTCAATCCAATGTGAGAACCACTACTGCTGCACCAACATTTTCGGTAGAGCCTTCACAACCTAACTATGGTCATGGTCATGGGGTTAATATGGGGGTGTCCCCTGCTGGTATGTCTACTGGTGAGCCGGCAAAGAAGAAGCGAGGGAGGCCCCGGAAATACGGTCCAGAGGGACAAGTGTCTTTAGGGTTGTCTCCAATGTCGTCTACACCTTCCACTGGGTCAATCACCCCTGTCCCTAAACGGGGTAGAGGGCGGCCGCCGGGTAGTGGGAGGAGACAACAGCTGGCAATTCTTGGTATGTTTCCTTGTTGTACTCGGCACCCTATTTTGTTCTCCTACTGTTTGTTATCTTGGATCTTATATGCTTAGTCTATGACTTCCATTTGATCTCATTAGTAATCCTTAATCTTAAAAATGCTTGGTGTTGTCATTTTTGGATTGTAGCTCATGTTCTTGAGCAGGCAAGGTGATCCCAAAAGCCTAAATATATATAATGCATTCGGTATAGTGTCATTGTGAGAGATCCACAAATTTTGACTTGCATGTGCTGAGCCCAAATAAACAGTACTATGAATTGCATTTCTATCATGGCTCCTTGTCTATGTGGCCCTAATTATATTGTCCTGTGGTAGAAGTTGCTGGCCTTACTAAATGATCCTTATATCGGTGAAAAGTGTCTATTTGTCGGTGGGTTGAGTGTTCTAGTACTAAGAATCAGGAAAGGTCGGGGATAGTGCAAGACAAGAATTTGCTTTGCAATGTTGTTTAACTTTTGATTGATCTTAGTTAGCTTTTCTGCTATTTTTTTTATACATTATCTCTTGAAAGAAAGAAGTTTTTATAACTTTATTTGAAATCTTCAGGAGCTCGCCATTAAGTATATATGTCTCCCATGGCTTTGCAAAACATGCTTATTAGGGCAGAACGGTTAAAATGGGTGAAGATTTATAGAGAAGAAATGCATCTGAGAGTTGGACATGTAATAGATTTTGATGGTTGCATCCATGCAATAAAATTGATTCAGAGTTTGTATGCTCAGATGATGTTCTAGGTAGTTTACCTGTAATGTATACTATACTGAATTTTGTCCATTCTGTACACTTAGGATTACCATTCTGACATATAACGATTTACTAGCCAATAAGTATATTGTTTAGATGTTTCTCATTAGATTCTCATTTGCTAGAGGCACTAGTCGAGTTTTATTATTATTATTATTATTATTATTATTATTATTATTATTATTATTTTTTGGGGGTGGGGGTGGGGGTGGGGGAGTACCCATGCTCGAACCATGGACAATGTGGCTTAGGCATTTTCCAGCGGTACTTGGTACCGAAGTTTGGGAGCTTTTGACATGCATTGAGTTTTAACCCTGTGCTTTCTCGTTGACCATCCCAATTGTTCACCTGTGCTTTCTCGTTGACCATCCCAATTGTTCACCTTGTGTATGTACTCTTTAACCCTGTGCTTTCTCGTTGACCATCCCAATTGTTCACCTTGTGTATGTACTCTCTTTCAGCTACATGGGCTCATTCTGGTCCCAATTCTCTTGTATGTGCTAAAGAGACAATTTTGTGATGCTCTATTATCTTAAGTTTCATAATTTGTATAGGAGGCCTATGCACTCATCTTTTGTCTATTTTTTATGTTGCTTTTCAAATACCATCAGACAACATTATTGAGGTTGAAATATGATGTTACTGGTAGTTTCATTTTACATCATTTTTACATCGATTTTGGACTGATAGATATGTAATAGATGATAATCTATGATTTCTATCAGGTGGGTGGATGTCTGATTCGGCTGGATTGGCTTTTACACCACATGTAATTACCATACTTCCTACTGAGGTAAGACATGTTAATTCTAGTCAGGAGAATCACCTCCCAAGTATTATATGAATGTTGAAGATTGTGATCACAAATTTTTGAGTACATTGATGGAAAGTATCTTGGAATGTGTTAGATGTCATGTGAACTCAATTTGAGATTCTTTTGTGTTCCCACTATTTCAAATTGAATTGAACAGTTACCAGAGCACTAATTATAAGAAAAGAGTATCAATTTCATTAACTTTGTCTGTAAAATAAATTTTCATCTCTACTGCCGCTAAATAAAGTAGTTCCATACTTTGACTTTCATTCAGGAAAAGTTCGGGAGAAGCTTTGTGGCTCAAATTTGATGAAGGGAGTTCTTTTTTGTTTTTTATGCAATAAGAAGAATGAAGGAAATATTTCTTACTATCCTGTCCTAAATGAAAATGACTTCAATTTTATCTTCCACCTGGTTGTCATAGGATTTCTTAGGCAGTTGTAATGGCTTCAATAGAAAACTCTGAAAGCTGCCTCTGAAATGCTTTTGTGAACATACTTTGTGAAGCTTAATTTATGTGTTTTGACAGATTCAGAACTTTTTGTTTTTGGCTTAAAGCTTATCATTGATTTTGTGACACTTCATTTGCAGGACATTGTGGAAAAAATACTCTCATTTTCACAACAGAGGGGAAGGGCTGTCTGTGTTTTATCAGGCACAGGTGCAGTCTCTTCAGTAACACTGTGTCATCCTGGGACCTCTACTGGAAATATTAGATATGAGGTTGCACAACTAAGTTATTTTAGTGTTTCTCTCATAAATCATGTTCTTTTGTTGATGCATTGGGTTGTATGGATGTTTTTTACGAGTTTAGATTGTTGGCTTCAAATGTGCTTTCTGAAGTAGTAATATTCTTATTTTCTTTCTTTCTTTCCTTTTTTCTCCCCTTCCAAGAATCACGTCAGCATTAGTTAGCTGCTTCACTTTTTGGTTGGCCGGTGACCATTTTCATAGAACATGATAGCTTGTAGCTTATGGGATAACTGTCTGTGGCACATTATTTTTATTAACCTAGCGTTTTTGTGTTTAGTTCACAGCTGGATGGTTTTCCATTTTGCTGAAATGAGACTCCTCGCTAAATTGGAATGTTTTATTTCACCATATGAAGAAAAATATTAAGAAGAATGCCAGAAACTAACGTAAACAAGTCTATTTATGCTTAATTGCTGTGATACATTGTGTTACGAAACTAGGTGTGCTTGGATTCTTCTTCATTTGTTTATCTTGTGATAATTTACAAAGGTAATTCCTCACAATCTCTGGTAAGCGGGGTTCACTAATGAGCTTTGTTGGCCTTTAGAAGGATTTAAGAAATAGAATGAGGCTGTTAGAAAAGTCCTGCTAGTTTTGAATACAATTTATATGGCTTGACCATGCAGAGTGTTTAGTTGAGAAGAAAAAGGATTATGTTGTTGTACTCATGTTATCAAGATTTAAGGCTTGCTACAATTGTTATGGGTAAAAAATAAACCATCGTACAACATACATTACATATATTGAAAGGGGAGAACTATTCTTTCCCACAGGTTTCTTTCCTTGAATGGATCCGATGACATAAAAAATCCTTTGGGATTGTTAGTGTGGTGTAGGGTTATAGAAAGGATGGTTTCAAATCTTCATGAAGCGTGTATACATACTACTGTCCTAAGAAGTGCTGATATGAACAAAGGACAAGGGATGCACCATGACATGGAGACTCCAACAGAACAAAGTTAAACCTATTAGGCCATAAAATTGGCATGGACACAAGTTGAAATAGTTTTTGTATTTTTTATGTATATGCGGACAAAAGAAAAATTAACAAATTTGTTGAAACATATAGATAGTGATTTATTGTGTCCTTTATGTACATTTATCTAAAAAAACTTGTTCCTTTATTTTTATGTATCCATGCCTTTATTTTTAGTTGTCTAGTTATTGATAAGTTTCATACCTTGTATATTAAAAGTTTACCCTTAAATCGTATGCACCGTTGTGTTCATCTTGTGATTACTAAGTGTGTGGAAAAATGTAAAAAAAAAAAAAGTGTTTAGTTGAATAGAAAGATTTTAAAATGGTGGACACTATTGAGGTATGCCCAATACGTGTCTTCAGAGTGTGAAACTAGTGTTGTATTTAACAAGTATTTGACATCACGCAACTTCACTCAATGTGCCGATGCACTATAGTTATTGCCCTTGTCATTTATGTTAATGTGCTCCAAAACAATCATAAGAATCCCTTTTAATTTCCAACAGGAGGAACATTTCGTGGCCGTAGTGCATTTTTTCCCTGCACTAATGACCATACATCTTAGCTTGGTCACTGTGACCAATACTATAGACATTTTGTGTAATGCTTTTCACAAGGAACAAAGATGCTATTCTTTAGCATCATTTCTGAATATGACCTTTGAAATGGTGTCTGTCTATCAGTCAGTATACATGATGTTGATGAAATTTTCCAATAAAAATGATGCAGTATGTTATACTCAGAACTTAAGAGATAGGAGAAAAGGGTTAGGGATAGGATCTTTCAGGAATCTGAGAGCACAAAGTGCTTGTCTTTCATTGAAAAGGAAATTCCGATTACAGGATGGATATCAGTCTGCAAGAAGCATGACTGCCCAGCCTATGGACGTGTTATACTGTTAAGTAATTCCCTCTCTGACTCTCCTTCTCCCCTCCCCTTGCATTTTATAATTGCTTAAACCCTCTTAACCACTAAGATTCTTGCGGTTGAGTTTGTTACTTTCCATCCTCTTATCACATTTCCCTTCTTCCCTCTGCGGTTGTAAACCTGCAGAATCTTTGGTGCAGCTACCTCATCCATCTTAGTAGGCGCCATGTCATCATTTCCATAACCTCCTGAATGTCCTGCCATAACACAGTAACATTCTGATAACTAGCACCTTTTTTTTTTATTTTTTGTTTAAAGAATGTTTCGATGAATAGAATGACAAAAAATGGATCATATTCCTTTGTAAAATGTTTTGTTTAAGGAGAAAACATTAGTGTTTCAGCACCTTATTTGACAGTGATACATCAATGTCTTTGCTTTCTCTGTTTCATGATTCTTCTTCCCTGTCACCCTTGTAGTGAACCAGGATTATGCATATTACTTCCTCTGCATCAGTGTGTCAAATGCCATTTTTGTCTTAAAATTACCTCCCTTTCTGAGAAATTAATGTTTGGAATTACCATATAGCCCTTGTGTTTAGTTTTCTATAAAGAAAGTGTGCATAGTGAGCTACATATAAATTCTCTTTGAAGAATTAGCAAAACTTATATCCCATTAATGTTTGGTGGCCCCACATTCATAAGATATATGCTTTCCCTCTTGAGTCCTTGAATCAGAATTTGGAAGTTCTTAGAAAGTGTGGGCTGCTATGTGAGTGGGGTCTGAATTACTGAGTTGGTAAGAAGTACCTGTGAATCTCATCTCTCTTAATTATGATAGGACATATGTTTCAGCATGTTGGATTTCTTGTAATCTCTGTTCTTTTATTTGTGAGAAATGAAAAATAAACTTGGTCATGAATATTATAGCATCAGTGGATATTAGTGGCTTGTGAGAAAGCATAGGAAGGAGAGTGGAAAGGAACTTGGCAGTGTTTTTTACATAGAAAATTTTTTATGATTTCATTATCTTTTTTACTGTCCAGCAAATTTGTCATCATCTCCTATGTTTTTATCATGGGACATTACACTCCTCCCTCCTGGTGTCTGAAATGCAAATCTATGTAGCTTGGACACAGATACTATAACCACAACCACAACATAACATATTGAAACATTAGAACTACCACAACCCAATATAATGTGAATTTGTATTTTGGATGCCAGCTTTCACAAAGTGTGGCCCAGATTCAGGACTATATTTTGGATTCTTCATTTTCATCTCATTCATTTTCATGTAGTATTATTTTGTGGTGTGCTATGTAGCTTGGACACACAACGTGTACCCACGACCTCAACATGACAAACATTAGACCTACCAGACCCAACATGATGTTAGCATACATTTTAGAGGCTTGCTTTCACAAAATCTGGTTAGGATTCAGGACTAAATTTTGGATTCTTCATTTTCATCTCATTCATTTTCATATAGCATCATTTTGTGGTGTGACATTGTACTAGGGAAGGGAAAGGCTATATTCAGAACAAAAGACCTTGTCTTTTACTCTCTTTTGTTAAGTTATTTCTTGTGTCAAAAGTAGATGGAAACTATGTCTTCATTTTTTGATCCTTACCTGGCATATTAGTTAAATAAGAATGAGAGTAGACATAATATGGATCACTAGTTTTCCACTATTGGCTTGTATGAGTAATCTCAAATCATAAAAAGTAGAAGTAAAATTATTTTCTTATTTGAGCTCACTGACCTATTGCTTCAGTCCATGAGCTACCATCATGTTGGGTTTTCCCATCCAGACTTGGTTGCTCCTAGTTATATTAAGGATGCTTTTTCCCTTTTCTTGTGGGTTGGCATGGGGACTTTTTTGTTGGGGGGGTTCGGTGAAAATCTCTACATTTGAATTTTCCCCATACCTTGTCTGTACTCTCTCATGCATGCTGTTTGCACGTGGTCATCAACACAGCAAGCAACCATGGAACAATATTTATTCTGTTGATGGAGTTTGTCCTTGTGATTTTATTCTTGTTAGTTGCTTATTGCCTGCATGTCTTTATTGCGTGTTTTGTGAATAAGCAGTGGTAATTGATGATGTCTCATGTAAGAGTAGTATGTTGCAAGTATTTTGATCTATCTACAGTCAAAGACCAAAAGAAAAGGAATGGGCACTGTTTTATCGGTCTCTTTAAAAACTGTGTTGAAACGAAGCATTAATGAAAGAATAATATCAAGGTAGCTAAGTGGGTGTAAGGAATATAATGACAATGCTAAAGATGATATTTTGATGGTCTGTTGAGGAATGGGGTTAGAGATACCCTGTGATCTGTTACCAAGATGGCCTTACTGAGTGGGAACAGATATACCAACAACCTACGAACCACAACCGGTTTTGATGCAAGTTTTGTAGGTGGAATGCTAATGCACAACCTCATTTATACCAACTGGCTTTGATTGCAGTTTTTTGTGATCGCATGATGCCACTGCATTTGAAGGGAAAATTTTACAGAATTGCGGTTAGATCTGCACTATTGTATGGTTATGAGTGTTGGGCTATTAAACAACAAGAACAAAAGATAGATATATCAGAAATGAGGATGCTTAGGTGGAGCTGTGGCAAAACTAGAATAGATAGAATTACAAATAAAGAGATTCGTAACAAGTTTAGAGTTAACTCAATTGTGGATAAGATACGAGAGTGTCGTCAGAGGTGGTTCGGACATGTGCAAAGAAGACTAAGAGATGCACCGGTTAGGAGAATCGAAAACTTAAATATAGGAGATTTAGTAAAATGTAGGGGTAAACCGTTGAAAACTTGGATGCAATTTATTTGTAAATACATGGTAGTTAAAGATTAGGAAGAGAAGATGGTTTTGGATAAGAATGAATGGCGCAGAAGAATCCACACAAATTAAACATACATATTTTACATATTTATCCATTTTATTTATTTATTTTATTTTATTCTTCTAATTTTTATTTTATTATTTTATTTTTATATTATCTTTTTATTATTTATTTATTTTTAATCTTTTATCCTTTCTAAATTTGTCTCTCAGATGACGCATCCCAAATATAGGGACTAAGGCTTAGTTTGTTATTGTTATTGTTGTGAGAATTTATTTGTTTTCCAATATATTGTTAGTTTGTTATTTTGGTCTATCATCTTCTGCAAAATTTGTAATATGCTCCCATTCTTTCTTATTAAGACTACTTGACATTGTGTAGGGCCGATTTCAAATATTATGCTTGTCTGGCTCTTATTTAGTTTCTGAGAATGGGGGCCCTAGGAGCCGGACTGGTGGTTTAAGTGTTTCTCTTGCTAGTTCTGAGGGTCATGTCATTGGTGGTGGAATTGGGGCTCTCATTGCTGCAAGTCCTGTTCAGGTATAAACTCCATGCGATCACCATGCTCTATCGTCTGTATTCTCCCTTCTAATTATTTTCAGTTTCCAAGCTTCAGCACAAGCACAATGTGGCAAAACTACATTTAACTGCTACCTAGCTCGGTGATCCCTAAAGTAATGCATAATGGATTATAGTGGAACAGAATGGACCTGCATCGATTGCCTTTCCCTGATCTGCTAAATTCTCTGGCATATAACATGAGGATTGTTGACCTTTATTTTTTATTTGTTTCAGGTGGTTGCTAGCAGTTTTGTCTATGGTGGTTCTAAGACAAGGAGCAAAGAAGAGACTGTTCTAGATGCTTCTGAGAAGCCCAGCAATAAATCGAGTACACCAACTAGTGCTCCCCCTCAGCATATTAGTCACCACTCTGCAGCTGGAAATTGGTCTGGTTCACGGGCATTGGATCTGAGAAATCCAAATACCGAAATTGACTTGACGCGGGGATGACTATATATGACAACAGACACATGGTGGTTTTGTACATATGTGATGTTGTAGATGGTCCCAAGGAAAATTGTGAGATTGATCAACCTTTTAGAAACTCCCAACCCCCTCAGCTATCCGCAGTAGTCCATGGATCTTTCACTAACATATTTGACAAAGTCGCCATTTCTCTTAGCAAAACATTCTGAAAATTTCTTGTAGTCCGGACATCCTACATATGTGTACTTTGTTTTGTTTCTATCATAAAATTTTTAAGATTTTCCATTTAAAACAGTGAGTCTACGAATCTGTGGAATATGTCATGAACTCTTTATGCTTGTGGGTTGAATGTCTCGCCTGATCACTTGCACGCATTTTCTTGCAGTAATATGCCTCCTGTATAATTAATCTGAATGCGGCTTTGGATTCAGCTTGTAAGCATGTGTCTCCATGTCGGTCCATTGCATTTATTGGAAATCTGAGCAAATATGGCAAGTTGTGAGCAGTTTTTCTCTGAAAATGCCCATTTGGATTGGTTTATTTGTTAAGATTTTATATTTGGCTGGCTTGCTCATAAAATGCACTTTCCAAGAGTTGATTATAATATCAGAAAAGGCATCAGCATTTAGGAGCTTACATGGTGGTTTAACGGTTCAGTGCTTGTGGAATCAAGAGACATTCGGATAAAACTTATGTTTTTTGGGAGGGGGTGGGGTTGGCATTTCAAGGTACAAATTAAGCAGACTACGCAGGAAAACTAAACTACATGTGGCTTGTTATCGAATTAAGTGGAATGGTTAGGAGCTTGATCTCGTTAGAAGTCGGAGTTCGAGCCATCAATTTTTGTGGGGACACAAGTTTGTCAGAGAGATTATTCTCTTCTCAAATTCCCGTTACAATGAAGAAGAAATAATCCTAATAATTTTAACCGAGCAAATTTTATTGTTCACATTAATGTTTTCCTCTCTTCAGATTTCGGTGTTGTTCCTTTGGTGGTCTCAGTATGAAGCAAGATGTGGATGTCAACTTCATTCTGTAGTTCAGAGTGAAATAATGTGCCAAACAAACAGCAAGAATAGCGCAGGATGAATATCCCTATAGCATAAAAGTTGCCGCAGAACCAGACAATTTATAACATGTCAAAAACAGATCCAACTTCAATATTCTTGAGAGCTTGCACTGTTTATCCATTGGCCAACTCCGAGATGTTGAAGAAAACAAGGTGTAAATTAGTTAATGTCAGTGTAAGGATATGAACCACCTCCAGCTGCCTCCAAAAGATCCTGTTTCCAAAGTATAGCCCCACCACAACAATGAATCAGATTGTCCAATCACCAACCCCCTTCTATAAATACCAATCATCCCCGCAACTCAAATTACGCAATATCAGAAGAGAAGATATGGCAAAGGCTTTCTTCATAATTTTTCTCGTTCTTTTTCTTGTCGCAGCTTGCTCGATTGTCGAAGCTCAAAAGTGCAAGCCGAGTGGCAAGATCAGGGGAAAGAAACCTCCTAAAGATAAATGTAACAAGGATCATGATTCTGAATGCTGCAAAGAAGGCAAACTATACACTACTTACAAGTGCTCTCCACCTGTGTCTAAGCGCACGAAGGCAACATTGACACTGAATGGCTTTGAGAAGGGCGGAGATGGCGGTGCTCCTGCAGAATGTGACAACAGATACCATTCTGACGACACACCTGTTGTGGCTTTGTCTACTGGGTGGTTCAATAAGAAGAAGAGGTGTCACCACAACATCACCATTTATGGAAAAGGACGGAAAGTAGATGCAATGGTTGTCGATGAGTGCGACTCTACTATGGGGTGTGATGCTCCTCATGACTATCAGCCACCGTGTGATAACGACATTGTTGATGCTTCGGAAGCAGTTTGGAAAGCATTGGGCGTTCCCAAAGGTGACTGGGGCTCACTCGATGTGTACTGGTCAGACGCTTGATTCCCACCGACACCTTGTTCCCTCTTCTTTCTTCGCGTTGACACGCAACATGTCCTAGCCACAGTTTCACCACACTACCAATAAGAGTGAATCTACATGTACCATATATTCACTAGTCTTCTGTTGAAAAACTTGTTATGTTTTATCTTCACTCGTCTTCTGTTGAAAAACCTGTTACGTTTTTCACTTCTCACTTTTAGTTTGTGCTGTGCAACCGGATTGGCCAACTTCATTAAGGGAAGATCAAAATAAAAGCTAAACTATTTGACCCCGATACCGTAAATCAGACGCAAAAGGACTAAAAACAGATTGATCTATCAAAATTGCAGAGGCAACATAACAGAAACTGAAAAAGGACTGCTGTCTTCAATTATCTAAATATGCGTGAGAATTAAAGGTTCCTAGCACATATATTGACACATGGCCAAAAACATGAAAGAACAGATCATAGAAACAATAAACCAGGCTGAGGGTAATGAAGAGAAGACAGCAGCATATCCAAACAAAATATCAAATATGTGAATATATGTCTCATAACTGCCCAATGCTAGTCCTCCCAAGAAACTGAATTTCATTTGTAACTTATTTTCCAAAGTCGACCCTCAGTCAATTATTGCCGGGATATCAGGCATGTACGCTGGAATTTCAATTGCTACATACATAAATTCAGAAAGCAATGTAAAAAAGGCAGCATTACATGACCTCTCATCTAACTGCAATACTTCTGGGAGTTCTCATGTCATCTCAGGTATCAACAACTAGTGGTGGCTATTGAAGAAAACAAGGTCAAAGGTATTGGGATCTGACAGATTATTTGAAACCCTCAAGCTGTCTTGTAATTATCGAGTAAATTCATTTGGGACCACTGCCTTGTAATTATCGAGTAAATTTAGGCAGTACCGACTGCAGAGACAATTCGAACAATATGATGTAAAGCAAATAAACTATCCCGGTCAGATACTTCTTTAAACAGACATTCACATGGATTAAGTAAGGTGCTTTGTAGATTCAGGTGCGAAGTTATGACATAACAGCACAATGTTAATGGATGAGGTATCCAAGTTGACTAGTAGAATACAAGAAAATTAAGGAGGTTTTCTATTGAATTTTTCTCTAGATGCTCAAAAATGCAAGCCCAGGGAAAATTCAAGACAGAAAGATGGAATCAAATTGAATAGAAGCACTTGTGTATTACACAAATATATAAGTTCAGAAATGATTTTTGGAGAATAGAATTCATTCTCCAAAGGCTACAATATATCATGAATTCATCTATTGATCATGAATTCATCTATTGAAAACACACATGGGAGCAACTTTGTTGAGAGACGGAGGAAAGTAAAACTCTATGGAGGTTGTATGAACCTTAGGCCATTGGTTAAGGAATCTTGTCGGTAACAAAGAGGACAGACGACTAGAACACATTTGTGTGACATTTTGAGTCAAAACTGTCATTTAAGCAAATTATAGGGCATCCTATATCCATGCAACCAAATTGCTCAGCTCGTTTTAGGAGAATAAGGTGATCTTGACTTATAGAAGCCATTGGTTTTAATAGCAACTTGAAATAGCATTCAGATTAATAAACTGGAACTGACAAGCAAAGGAAGAAAAGATCTTAGTCAAAAGCAACATGTTGTATGGGAGATGAGCTAGAAGCTTCACTAACCATAACGGGTGCCCAGGTTGCAACTAATTTTGTAGCTGCAACCATGTTACATATCATTTCAAACTTCCTATATTCTTATGATAGTAAAACTAAAAGAAACATACCCCGGCATACCACATAGGCCTAAATTATAAAAGTAACATCCTGTATCCGAAATGAATATACAGAACATAAATGATCCATCTAGATAAGACATTAATGAAAAACGAATCAGATTAAATGAAAAATAAACTATATTGCAATAGCCAGTCACCCACTCCCATCATTAAGTTTCATTAACCAGCAGCTGTTAAAAACAAGGTAAAATAAAAAAACCCACAAACTGCCACTCCAGATTCTATTGGATTCATGAATTTCTCTACATCGTATAAGTCGAGGTAGTGCCAACTGCCAGGCCAATCTTAATGAAACAACCCCATAAAAAAATACTAAACTGTCTTGTTCAGATAATCCTCACAGACAGTCCATGAAGATTCAGCAGACACGCTATCAGCACCTAGAATCACAGAGTTCTTGTAAGCACTAAGAATATGAGATTGGGTTTGTTTACCATTTTTCTCTTTGTTCTTATCACAGCTTGCATTGTTGATGAAGCTCAACAGTACAAGCCTAGTGGCAAAATCAGGGGAAGGAAACCTCCAAAAGACAAATGTAACCCTGATCATAGTTCTGACTGCTGCAAAGAAGGTAAACTGTATATTACCTATAAGTGTTCTCCACCAGTGTCCAGGCGCACCAAGGCAACATTGACTCTGAATGTCTTTGAGAAGGGTGATGATGGTGGTGCTCCTTCAGAATGCAATAACAAATACCATTCAGTTAACACACTGATTGTAGCTTTGTCTACTGGGTGGTTCAACAAGATGAGCAGGAATCACCAAAACATCACCATTTACGGAAATGGAAGGAAAGTAAATGCCATGGTTGTCGTGCGATTCTACAATGGGGCGTGAATCTGATCATGATTATCAGCCACCCTGTCCTAGCAACATTGTTGATGCATTGGAAGCAGTTTTGAAAACCTTGCATGTTCCAGAAAGCGGCTGGGGCTGGATGGACATTTACCAGGCAGATGCTTGATTTCATCTGCACCAAAGGTCTCATATGACCATACTACTACCCCGTCCTTCCATAAACTACCCTACATTGATCACTTTTAACAATAAGAGTCGAGGTGTTTTGTACTATGTTACATGATACTTTTGAATTTATAATACTTCTCATTTTCTTTCTCAAATGAACTCCTTGGCAAACAGAATTGTCAAGATAATTCCGAAAGCACCTTTGGGAAAAGGTAATTCCACTTGGGCAAAGGTAAAATAAGGAAACTAGAAGAAGTAATTCTGTCTATCCTAGTGTATAACCTACATTTGAAGAGATTAAAATGCTAAAAGGTTTGTGGTTTTGATGAATTAACTGATAAAATTCTGGACTCAACAGAAAATCTATGACACAAAGATCCCATTACAGCAAAAATATTTATACTGTTAACATGACATGCCTAGACAAGGTGCATATATTACTGCCTTGGACTTACTCAAAGATGGTTCTAACTTAATAATTTCTCGAAAGTTTCACAGCATGCTTTTTCCCGACAATGTCTTAATATTGAAGGTATCGAGACAATGCCAACTGCCAAGCCATCTGTCACTAAATGGTTGAATTTCAGATTTTTCTCTTAACAGAAATACTTGAGGATTCAGCATTCAGCATCTGCTTTGTAGATTCAGTTACAAAACCTATGTCCTTTTAGCTAGTTCTGCCTATAAATACCATGCAAGCAAGAGGTCGGCCCTGCAACATAAATAGGCACCAAGGGGATGAAGATGGTTTTCTCCAAAATTTTTATCTCGCTTATTCTTGTCACAATTTGCACCATTGTTCTAGCGGCAAAATCAGGGGGAAACAACCTCCTAAAGATAAGTGCAACAATGATCATTGATCTGATTGCTGCAAAGAGGGAAAACTGTATACCACCTACAGGTGTTTACCACCTGTATCTAGACGGACATAGCAATATCGACTCTAAATGGCTTTGACAAGGATGAAGATGGTGGTGCTCCTGCAAAATGCGACAACAAATACCATCCTAATAAGACAGCGGTTGTAGCCTTGTCTACCGGATGGTTTAACAAGAAGAAGAGGTGTCACCGCAACACCACCATTTACGGAAATAGGAGGAAGGTAAATGCAATGGTTGTGGATGAATGCAACTCCACTATGGGGTGTGATTCATATCATGCTTACCAGCCACCATGTGACAACAACATTGTGGATGCCTCAGAAGCAGTTTGGAAAGCTTAGCAATTGGTGCTGGATGGATATTTACTGGTCAGATGCTTAATTTCTATTAGTGTCATTATGAAAAATTTTTCTTTTTCATTGACGATTTTCAAGGTATTATCCGATGCCCACTATCCACCCATCTTGGCCACCCCCATCAAGAAGTATCAAGGTCTTAGACAGTTTAATCTCTTGTGCTTTGATGTTTGTGGCTCCTGTATTTGCTACTTAATACTAGAGTCACTGTCAACCAAAAATAAAAAATCAGTCTTTTCTAGCATACATCAAGTCATCATCCACATATGCAAAATTTTGAGAAAATACTACTTTCAAAAAAAATAAAAGTGAAAAGTGAAATATATGTATAGAATATACATATATATAACATATATATGTATATAAATATATCAGGATCTAGCACTCAAAACAATCCTGACCAAGGGTATATAGCCACATGTTGCCAAGAGGTGATGGATGAAGCTTTTGTAAACAGAGCCTCTAGCTCGGTGGCTTTCAGTTTTCCAGTCTGAGGAAGGCAAGGATACAAACATATAGGAAGAGAATCAATGCGGCTATATCCTATCTATGACCAAAAGCGTAATATTAGTATAAAATCACCCACTCGGAAAAGCAGTACAACAACATAAATACATTTTTTTTTTCACACAGAGAAAAAGAAGAAATTTCATGGTAATACAAAAAGAAATACACAAAGAAACACAAGATATCCTCCTAGATAACACTTAGGCAACTTGAACAACATTGTATTTTACATATTTGCGTGCAAGATTACCTAGCACATAGTTTATGTTTCATAGAATTGAACACCAACAGAAGACAGACAGATGTCAAGCAACATGTATTTAGTAGGATTTCGAGGATGAAGATCATGTTTAGCCCTCTAGCAACTTCTTTATGTCCTCCTGTGAGCATTGACCATCGTCAATGCGGTAAACATAAATGTTTAGATTGTGATAGTTATGAACTAACACAAAAGATGCAGTAAACTTGTTGGGAATGAAATATAGATGTGATTACCTCAAAACTAAGGGGAGAAGTTCTAGGGGCGTAGAAGCCAATGACATGCCCATCCTTATCAACTAAAAACTTGGCAAAATTCCACTCAATATCATCACCTCCAGAGAACTTGTTGCTTGATTTCAAGAATTTGTAAAGCGGAACAGCATTTTCTCCATTCACCTCAACCTATGAGCAAAGCATAAAGTTAACATAGGAAGCATGCATTTGCAACTTAAACAGATAAAAGCCCAATTCATGTTACAAAAATACAGAACACTAAAGACAAGTAAATTTTCTAGTTTAGAGTGATTTACCTTGTCAAAGATAGGAAACTCAGATTTAAAGCGAGTGCAGACAAACTCCGAGATTTCATCATTAGTTCCAGGTTCTTCCTCTCCAAACTGATTGCATGGAAATGCTAATATCTCCAGGCCTGCAATAAGTGTGTTAATAGGGATCAGCATGCTACAGATGTACATACACGATTATCAGTCCCAAGTTTAAAAGCAAAACAGACACGTAAATGCATATCCGCAGCTCCAAAATGTGTTCACAGGATACCCAACAAATATAATTCCAATTTAGAATCTTGCCTCTACCTTTCTTTGTGTTCTATCAGAATAAATTTTAGAAATGGCCATAACTATTTAGGCATTGAGAGAACATCTGTCCAACATTATCAGATCTGGAAAGGAAGAACCCAAACCTTGATCTTTGTACTTCTGATGTAGCTGAGTCAGCTCCGTGTAGTTTAACTTGGTCAATCCACTGCATAGCAGCCAAAGAAAAATCCATGTTCAAGTGATTGGAGAAATTAGTAGCAAGAACTTATGTTGTTATGAGAAATACTGAATTAACTGTTATCCAAGCTTCCTACAGTCTAACAGGAAAGGAAGTAGGAACATAGATAAAGAGAAAGAAAAGAAAATCGAGGAACCCGAGGATACCATATGGATGCAACATTAACAATCAATAGAACTTTGCTTTTGTAAGTGCTGAGTTCAACATCTTTCCCTTTTGCATCCTGCAAGTGAATTGAAAATGAACTCAACAAGCTTGTAAAATTCCAAATGTTAGTCATTTAGATTCATGCCCTTGGTCTGTGTGAACAAAACCAAACAGGCAGGTGTTTGTGGGAATTGAGACTTTCTCTCTTTATATTCATGTATAAGTTAAGTAGTTCAAAAAGAAAGGAGTACATAGTAAGTCCTTAGCAAAAATCATTTACGTCTTAAGTCGATATAACCTAACATTGAGCCCACCCCACAACAAAAGCCACTTTGAAGTACAGGTTAATACCATAAGAAACTCAACCCCATCTCAAATCAACAAACCCTTAAAAAAATATAACACCAAAGCCATAGAGAATAACTTGGGAAAATAAAAGCGATCCGGTAGTCCACGAGGATAGAATATCCAAAAGAGTGTGTCCAAAGCAATGATCAAAATAAGGAAAAAGTTCAAATCAAAATCAAAATGAAATTGGGTGCGCAGACACACCTTAACACTGAACTGGTAAACTGAATCAGGATCTCCTGCAGTAGCCATTGCAGACTCTGGGAACTAGGGAGTTAAACAGAGGAAGTCTGTCTCTTGTCTCGGTTTCTGGTACGACATGAAATGATCAAAATAGAGAATAAAGAAATGGCGAGATAAAGAAAAGGGTCTACCTTAAGTTTCAAGATAATCGAGGTCTACCTGAATTTTCCAGATAATCGTGTTTGACAACTATACCATGGTCGCTCCATTACTTCGAATGACAGGTAGTGAGAGACATAAAAAAGTAGAGAACTTGCCAAAAAGAAAAATAAGACAAAGCGAGTGGATAAATTATTCTACCTCTTAATTAAGATTGTGAATTTAATTAGAAATACAAATTTAGCTAAAATATGAAATATATTATGTTGCATAAACCCGTAACTCAGATGGGTTGATCTAAATTAATCAAAATAAAACCTTAATAGATTAATCTAAATTAGTCTAAGGTAAAATGAACAGATTGATTTAAATTACTCGAGATGAAATGGACCCATGTAGACCAAAAAAACAAAATTGAATTTCTTTTCCCTCAAAATTAAAATTGTAGTTTAATATATAGTCGTGTAAATTCGCAAGGCATTAGCTTCACCTTTCTCAAATGTGTCCGACAAGGAAAAAACATGGTACAATTATCTCGTTCGAATTTGAATACACCTATGCAACCAAATAGCATGTCACTATTATAACAAGAGGAAATTTAAAATGCTCAAAATTCAGAGTCAAAAGTAAAAAGAAAATTAGCCACCCATCCACTCAGGTCAAAAGTTTCCAGGGCATCTAGGCTTCAAATTCCCTATCATGCCGAGATAGTAGAGAAATGAGTTTAAACAACCATCATTGCTATCAACATAACTCACCACCGTCTACTCATTCACACACAAGCAAAAAAATATCCATAAAAGAAGGAAAAAGAAACCAGCGAAAATTATTTGCACTTCTTACAAATTCTGTTCTAACCAGATTCTAGCAGTACGAGATACCATAAGTACATCGTGGTACCAACATTATTACATTTGTTAAGAACAAGAAAATCAGAAATATAAGTGAATATTCGGAGATCCAAACAGTTCATAATGAACGCTTATTCAAAGTCCAGGTAGCCCCGGTTCATGAAGCTCCCAACAGTTTCTTCACATCCTTCTGCAAAGACTCAAAACACATTGAACATCAGATGTTTGTTTGTCACGTTTGTTTATTTGCGGTGAGAGTAAGTCTAACCTCAATGCTGAGAGGTGAAGTTGTTGGGGCATATCGTTCAACCACATTGCCATCCTTGTCAACAAGAAATTTGGTGAAGTTCCATTTTATGGCATTCCCAAACAATCCACCCTTGCTTGACTTCAAAAACTTATACACCGGCGCAGCTTTGTCACCATTCACATCAACCTAGAGTCATAAACATATGGTGGAAGGATTAACAATGAATCTCCATTTCAATCCAATATATGATATGAACAGCCACAAGATCAACAATCCTCTCAATTACAGCCTTCTATTGATGTGCCAAAAAATTTTGTAGTTAGTTGAATTGTATGAAAATGTATGTTCAGAACCCACAAAGATTGCTCCATCTTTGCATTTATTCCTTATGAATATTAGCTCAAAGGTATTCTTCAATCACTCTCATTTTTGTAGTCAGAAAAGAATCATTTGCAATAAAACAATTAATCGTCTACCGCAATAGGAAAGTTAAAGTAGCCCAAATCCTACCTTATCAAAAATTGGATACTCAGCTTTGAAACGGGTGCAGGCAAACTCCAAAATCTGTTCATTAGTCCCTGGCTCCTGGGCACCAAATTGGTTGCATGGAAATGCCAGAATTTCTAGTCCTGCACTTCCACAAACACACACACGCGAAAAGAAAGAAAGAAAAAAATAATGATCAAATTGTCTGCTAATTCTCCAATGATAACAAACAGTAAAGCAGGCATCATTTTGAGAAAATAATAGACAGTGGCCTAGAATTCTTCGTCCCCCTTCAAGACTATAGCAATACAAAATTAAGTTTCGAGTATGAGTGGATAAAGGTCGTGAGAAAAATCATTACTTGACATAGAGAATAACTCAAAGTTGAAGAAAGCAAAGAACTCATGACGTGACAAAAACTACCACCATAGACACTACCAAACAAATGAATAAATAGAAGGGACGAACCTTGGTCTTTGTATTTCTGGTACAACTGACTTAGCTCCGTGTAGTTGGAATTCGTCAAACCACTGCATTAAAGAATTAAACAGAGCTACACTAATGACCAGGGATATCCTAGTAATAATCTTCTATTCCAACACAAACCCTGAATCGGGTGACAGAAAAACAGAAAGCAGGACAAAACATAGCAGAGACCATATCTAGCAAACATAAATCGGACCAACACTTTAAACACTACCATGATGCTATGCAAAGATGACAATGAGCTTACCATTGTGAGGCAACATTGACAATCAATAAAACCTTTCCTTTATAGATGCTAAGATCCACATCATTCCCCCTAGCATCCTGAAAGAAAAGTTACCACTTATTATGAAAAATTCCTTGCCGCAGCTTCTAACCAGAATCATAGAACAGTCAGAGTTGGCTCAAATAAGAACACTAGAAGGCTACATGCTTCCAAAGCAACGCAATCCACCAGTGTATCCCAATCCCAAGTTCATCGAGCAGAAAAATTAGAGTGCAATGACTAAAAATCACATCAACTCAAAGACTAACTCCAATAATTTAAACATACACTCCATCATAATTTAGCATTTACACTATTCTCTAAAAAAGTTCAGATCCTTCAGCATAAGGAATTAAGTCAATGATATGCAATGCAGATTAATGTTTCACCAGGGTAATTTAAACAAAGCCCAGATATCCCAAGTTCTCTACAGCATCTTGTGAGCCAAAATTAAAGCACTAAACCCTTTTTATCTGCATTTCTAAATGTTTGACCTCAAGCGGATCATATAGCACAAACCCTGGATGGAAAAAAAAAAATTAAACAATCAAAACTTCCAAAAAAGAGGAAGAAACTACTATTGTGGCATAAAACACCAACTAATCAGTATCTCAATCGATCAACACAAAACCGTCACAAAAATTTTCTATATTCCAAGAAAGAACCGTGATGACAAAAAAAACCCAAGAAAACCCCCGATCGAAAGAATCAAGATTTTAACAAAACAAAACCCCACCAATTATTCTACGCCAACATCAACCAATTAATCAGTCAACCAACTAGCAAGAACCTCCACTAAATTTCAAGAACACAATTCAAAGAAGATCCTAACACAGAGAGATCGCAAACCTTGACAGTGAAATCGTGCATCGACCCAGTTTCTTTGTTTGATTGACTGGCCATTGAAGAATGAGATGAGCCTATTCTGGAACTCGGTATCTGACTGGAACTGGAAGTATTAAAAGAACAAAATCCCAAGCCGGTTGAAGATCTCGAAGAAGGGACGGAAAGGGTATACTTATAGCAAGAATAATAAGCGAGCCGACGAGAGAGAAGACGAGAACAAGAGGGTAAGGATGAGATCAAGTTTCGTCTTGTTACAGCTAAGAGCATTTGATGAATTATTTAATCACCAAAATCCTAGGATTTTATAGCATTTTCTGTGGTTTTTTAATATTGGGGATCCTGCCTCCTTAACTTGATGACGTGTGATATTTTATCTTTTTGCACGTGGGACCATGTAAATTAAGCACGTAGGATTTTTATGCGGTGCAAAAACCATATTGGGACTTGATTTTTCTAGAACATTCAAAAATTTCCATTTACATTTACGATGATTTTTTTTTATGATTTTGGGTTAATTACCAAATGGGTTTTCTGTTAACACCTAAAATTGAATTTTATTACCCATGATAGTTGCGTATACCATGGATAGAAGCGATTTAAAAGGTTTACAAATTTATATTTTTTATGGAATTAAAAATTTTTAATTTTAACTAAAAAATTTAATATTATAGAACAAAATAAAGATGAATATGAAACAAGATAAGATTTGTCCCTATTTGTATTATTTCTTTTCATTTTATTCTGGGAAGGGGAAGTAATTAAAATAAAGACCCATGTTACATGCCTCATTTGGCTAACGGGAAAATTTTAAATTATTTTGTTTCTCATGTTAGAAAACAAAATTGAGAAAGAAGTATAAAAGGAATTACCCATTAGAAAACAAAATTGAGAGATTAAAATAAAAAGAATTGCCCTTTTACATTCTTCACAATTGATTTTTTTTTAAATCATAATTATTTTGAATTCGATTAAATTCAATTTGAGTCAATTTAATTTTTTAAAAGATAAAACTTTCTGATGCTTATTTTTTCTATGATTTGAATTCAAAATTTTATTTAAAAAATATTAGTATTTAGCTATTAAATCAAATAATTATCAAGTTGAATTTTCAAAACAATGTTATCGAGTTTCCAATTTTTGTGGCCTTAAATAAAGACGCTCTTTCCTTGGAAGCAATAAAATGAGAACATAAACCATTCTTCCAACCCCCCTCCTCTCTTGACCTCCAATAGTCCACCAAAGGCAGAAGACTTATGGCATAGTCCACCATAGGCATAGGAGTGTAAATACATGTGCAAACTTCCTAGAACAATTTGTGGTGTTGTAATGCAAACTTCCAAAGCCTTTCGTTTCAACTTGAGTATTCATATTCACACCATCACAACACATTCAGACTACTGCAATTTTTAAGGCTTCTAATACCTACAAAAATATAGGCAAGATTAAATCCAGCGTCTAAAAGCTATTTAAACTTTTACTAAGAAAATTTCAAATGACCAGAATTTATTTTATCCACCTTTAAATGGCCACCATACCTACAGAACGGTAGAATAACACTCCATTTGATCAACAGCATTCCAATGAATAAGAAAATCGGCTTCAGTTAAGATAATGGCATGATAAAGAAATAAATAGCTAGTCTACTGAGCATGTCTCTTCTATAATTTTGGGTATCTACGATGACATGAACATCTAATTGACCCCTTCAAATTTTCCAGGCTTTTCTAACTTGATGCATATCCTACTTGTGCCTTGACAATACAATTCAGATTTTAATCCATTTTCTCAGCTTCAAAAATCGCTGATCAATCAAATATTCTCTCTCCAGTACCCAACAACAAAAACACGAGAGCGCTAAAGATACATAGCAACCCAGGGATGAAAAATACCAGCTTCCAGCTTTCTGGGCTTGAGAGATCAAGATGAGCACTCCTCGCGGCTTCAAGTAGGTGCCCTGTAAGGTCAACCCCAACAATGCCAGCTAATGTACCGGCAGTATTAGAAACGCCCATCACAATGCCTGCATATCTTGGAGCAATATCCATGTGGTTGACTGCAAAGCCAGCTCTCCCAAGTGCCAAAAAACCAAGAGCCACCGAAGAACAGAATATGACCCCGTTCAATGATCTGAATCCAGGAAGAGCCATCAATGCAAACGAAGCCACCACGAAGCCAACAGTGTTCAAGAACTTTCTTGTTTTAGTCAAAGACAAGATCTTTCTGGTGACAAAATAATCAGCAATCACCCCGCCAATATTTGAGAATACGAACATATTGAAGTATGGCATCATCTTTGAAGAACCTATTTCCTGAAGGGGAACTTGAAGGCCTTGCTCAAAATATGTGGGTAGCCAATTCATAAGCACATATAAAGCATAATGGAATGTAAAATTATTCACCACAATTGCCCAAACAGGCAAGCTGAAGATGATTCTTTTCCATGGGATTTGTGCAGTTTTGGCTGGATTCCCTCTATTCTCTAATCTCAAGTTACGATCCACTTTGATTGGCAATAAAGACTCTCCAAAACCAGCAGATGCAGCTTTTGGATGATCCGAACGAGGAGGATCACTGGCATATCTGAACCACAGGAGAGACCACATAGCACCTAATGCTGCTTCAGCAAAAAATACTGATCTTGGACCTCCAAATTTCACCAAGCTTGGAAGCACAAGCATTCCAACAGCTGCACCTAGGTACATTCCGGATGTCGTGAGAGAAACAGATCTAGACCTCTCATGTGGTGGTACCCACTGTGCTAGCACAGTGTGGATGGATGGGAAGATGAAACCTTGTGCCACTCCAACAAGCAAACGAGCCAAGACCAACAGCATGACTTGATTAGGATCTGGAGGTACAAATGCACAAACCAAAGACCACAACACAAATGAGATTAGGAGCACACGTCTTCCTCCAATTCTTTGAGCTGCCCATCCTCCTGGCACCTGTGAACAGGCATACCCATAGTAAAATGTCGAAAGTATCATGCCCTTGCTTGTTTGACTAATCCCTGCAGCATCAGCAGCAAAAGTATAGGCAATTGAGAAGCCCACACGTTCAACATAGCAGACACATGTGCAGATGAAGGTCAAAACCACAATCCAGTAGCGGACTGGGAATTTAAGGAGCCTCATGCTTCACTACCACTCCTATGTATGATATGCACGTGTATCTTCTCCACTAAATTGTCGTCCAGATGAGCCCCCTTTCAAGAGCACAAATTTTTCCGAATCCTGAGTAGCATATGATTACATGACAAATAGAGGCTATGTCAAGGAACTTTGATATTATCAAGCCCTGGTAACAATTAAAAAGTATCATAATCAGTGCATAAAAATGCAAAAGTGACCACATAGCAAATGAAAAATGAGCAATGTGGAGAAAATTTTCCAGACATTCAATTCCTAAGGAAAAACTCATACCCCATTGTAAATGCAGTATGCAACTTCCAGGAAACCACTGCAAAAAATGCCACAAGGGGATGATCTCTACACAAAAACCTGATAGAAATCGATTCAAGAATCAACTTGGCAAAACCATTTTCTGATGAATATATACTCAATATACAGCACTCACATGCACAAACACCCACAAAATTTGCCCTAAGCAGATATCATAAATAAAACCAATACAACTTTTGTCTAGAGACCATTCATATGCAGGATCCTTTACACAGAATTAGGCAACATATAGAGATGAAGAATGACAAAGAAAGAAGCAATCAAGAATTTGGATCAACTATCTTCTGAATGAAGAAAGCTTTGTTCAGTGGAAGAGATGCAACATGCGTGAAGTCAATAAGACAAATAAAACGAGAGTAACCCATAAAGCTCCAGCTATGTCACTTAACAATCACCTAAAGCAAGGCTCAAAGATTTGGCGATTTCATGAGCCAATCTTGAACAAGAGGACAAACTCAATCTTGCCTAAAATTAACTTTAGGATAAAAGTTAGCCCCAGCAATGTCACTTAACAATCGCCTAAAGTAAAGCTCAAAGTTTGGTGATTTCATGAACCAATCTTAAACAACAGGACAAACTCAATCTTGCCTAAAATTAACTTATCAAAAAAAAAATCTCAATATTGAAACCCACCAGCTATTGGTTTCACTATATCGATTATTATGTCATTGATCATATTATTCTTGAGGAAAATGTAAAGTTCCTAGTTAATGGACTCTACCCCCACACGTGGTATACTCTAATCAATAGGAAAACAATGGCACGATACTATGTTTGTCAAATAGGTGTTTCAGAGATCAATAACGAGGATTTTCATAAAAATACTATATCGACCAATCATAACCAAGAATCAAGATTTTGGTAATGTGTATCCCTTGACGCTGCAATTTCCAGCTTAGGATTCTAAAATACACAGCATGCATCTACCAGGAACCATGTTTAACAAATTCAAGAAACCCACAAAGACAAGGTTAGTAAAAGACGAAAGGCCCTATTACAAATCTCAGTATGGAGCAATCAAATCAATGCAGAACTCAAAAAGGGAGGAAAGATCAATTTTGAACGAGAGAGTGAAATTCTTGAGAAACCCAGAAACCCCATCTCAAAAATCACAAAAATCAAATCAACCAAAAACCCAGATTTTGAAATCTCCGAAATTACTAACCTTGAGTTTGAAATCTTGGGTTGACCGGAGGTTACTCCTTAATTGGCTCGTCATTGTCAAAGAAAACCCAAGATCCTGAATCATACATAAATCCAGAAATTAAATGAAAGGTTTGGCCAGGATCTGAATCACATAGAGAACAATCTGTGGAATTGCAGAACAGGGAAGTTAATGTGAAGTGAAAATGAAGCGCAGCGCAGCAAGACAGAGAGTGGGCAAGTAGATTTGATTTTTCAATTCCCTAATGTTTTGGGATTTAGGATTTCTCTTCTTTTTTCCATGCATAAGGTATTTCGATTTTCATTCTCTTTTTGGTAAAAATTTTCTTATAAAATCCTATATCTCTCGTCTATCTCGAAATTATTAATTTTATACACATCATTTTATATATATTTCCATATTTATTCACTTAAATTTTATACACACGAAAAAGGGGGATTTTCCCTTGCACGCGGTGCAGATACGAGTCTGCCTGCACCCTGTGGAAATTTTAGAGATATATAGAATTACACCTATATGCTTATAATATTTTTTTAGTATATGTTATACATAAATTATATTTTAATAATTTAATTTATATTTAAAAAATTAAAATAAAACTCTAATATAAATTACACCCCCTCTCATCTAATCCCATCCTAACTTTTCTTTCTCACTTTGAATCTCTAAATATTAATATTTTGTTCGATCATTCTTTTACTCTACCTCTCTCCTTATTAACAAATTTCACTTATATTTCAGAATTTTTTATTCAAAACTTTTGACTTTATATAATAAATGAAACTATAAATATTGAGAATATAAATATAGTTAATAACTTAATATAAGTTTACTTTAAAATTTAATATTATTTTAAAGAGTGTATTTATGATTTTAGTAAATAAGAATCAAATATTATAAAAGAATGGTTTACTGACTTAATCAAGTGGTCAGTTAGAAAAAATATAAGAAATTTTGATTAAAAAATGACGTGGTATTTAAATTTTAATTCATATTTAAGTTATTTTATTAATTTGTGGATTGTTAATCGGTTTTTATATTTATTATATTGAATTAAGTGAATCTTTAACTAATTTAATATAAACATGTATTAGAAATTTAATTTTTTTTAATGTTTTGAATTTTTTATTTTTGAATAGTATAAAAATGATACCGTGCATACACAGCAAGGAGCGGTGCTGAGGGATAACTTGCCCATGGAGAGTGCGGCTTTTTTTTTGGGGGGGGGGGGGGGGTTTAGGTGGAAACACCCCCACAAGGGGCGCAATTGAGGGAAGTGGGAAGGCCTCCTCGCCCCTGCCCCGCCTGATTGCCATCCCACCTCCCGGTCAAAGGCATTATACCTTAACAATTCAAGCAATGAACAACCCAAAAGCACATTTCCCATTTCCCATGTTAACAGAGTGCAGGGCACTAGACTGGACTGTGACCATAAAAATTTAGCATCTTATTTGACTTGTACCGCTAAGGAAAACCACATACAGTTTTATTCATGTCTATAATTATACAAGCCAAGACCAAATTAACGAAAAACATAACCACCCTCCAAGGTCTATAGACCGATAATCTCAATCTCTGACCCTCCAGTTACAGACACCATAGATTTGATGTTTACACTTACAGCATACTATCAGTCCTAGCAGGCAAACGCCGGAAAAAGTTGATTGGAACAGATGGCATGCGATAGCGAAATCTAGGATGCCTCATTGCATAGACACCAGCCAAAGCTGCAATAACCTGGAAGGGAGTCACATACATGACAATGGCTGCTACGAGGCAGAATGTGATAAAAATGGCTGTCGCACGTGGATCCCTCCAGCTCAATAAGGATTGGAATCTTTCACCTTGTGTTGCCAAATCACCAACAACGGTCTGAATCCTACCAGCCACACTCCTTAGACGATCATATCTCATTCTCACCAGGTCAGGGTTTCGACTTGTTGGAAATGTGTCAAATTCCTCATCTAGCTCATCAGGGTGCACGGCCTCCGCTTGTGAGATTTTGGTGTTCATGTGGGGAGGATACCTAGGACGGTATCTGAAGTTCCAAACGCCAATTAAAAACATGTACAAGAGGATGGTTGGCAAGATCAGTTCTGGAACGCAAACAAGCATAACATAGAGGACATGGACAAGGACAGTTGTGATAGGAT
The DNA here is from genome assembly GCA_033439265.1 of Dillenia suffruticosa. Classification (NCBI taxonomy): domain Eukaryota; kingdom Viridiplantae; phylum Streptophyta; class Magnoliopsida; order Dilleniales; family Dilleniaceae; genus Dillenia; species Dillenia suffruticosa. Next base: position 16,170,338 of record JAVTVX010000005.1, on the reverse strand, counting down.
TTTTCCACATGCAGATGTCCCCAAACCACTTTGCCACTGCAAATAGTCCCGAGAAAACTGACATTAGCCTGAAGAAATTTGCCTTGCTCCGCCTCATGCTCCAAAGATGGGAATCCACATCAGACATGTACTCAACTACCTCCTTTCGGAGAGGAGGCTCTGCTCGACCTAGCCTTGCAGCCACTATGTTCACAGCTTGATGTCGTAGCATGTCAACTTGCATTACACTGAATGGCATGATATAGTGCATCTTAGGCAAGAGGGGTCTCGAGTAGATATAGAGCATGCTCACAAGAGAGGTACAAGAAAATCGTATTGCCAAATGCAACTCTCCCATCTTTTTCACACCAGTAGGATGAAGCACAAGAAGAGGATATGAGTGGGTGTAAACACGGCCTGTTTCAAGTGTAGATATACGGATTCGAACTTTCCCAATCTTCAAGTCCTTGTTACTATTTGAACCCTTTTCAGCAAGCTGACTATTGTCAAACACTCCAACAGTAAGAACCGTAGCAGGATCAAAGACTTCCCAAGTATACTGTTCATTGTATTTAGGGCTCAGACTGTTGACAATTGTGCGAGTTCGAACCCACTTGTGACCGTACTTTGCTACACAATATGTATCTGACGTACCCTTCCCATCTCGTGTCTTCATTAGGTTAAGCCCTTCAGCATTAAGAATTCCAAGTTCCAATATCCCAATTGATGGCTTCCAGAGCTGCTTTGCAGTGGGTCGGAGATCACTACTGTAGTGAGTAGACTCATCGAGAACATGATAGCCTCCATCTAGACATAGTCGAAGATGAAGCTTGCTTGAGAATTTGTCCTTTTTGATTTGATCAACATCTACAGCGACAGGCTTTTCCAGGTTGAACCAGCGGGTGCGGATCATTCTATCATCAGCACGCCTTTCTACAGTGTTGAGAGGTATGATGATCCTTCCAATGATCTCATCTTTGCCAGGACCAACACGGTCTTCAACTGAGAGGATCAGATGATCTTCGAATGGCTCAGCAGCAACAAACAGTAGGTCTTCATTCCAAAGAGGGCTGAAATTTCGAGCCTGAACAGTTCTTGTTTTCATAACCTGGTGTCCAATCTGTACCTTGACATACACTTCTGGGAAGCGACTCTTGTCTGTTGGAATCAAATCTTGTGCCTCAATGACATTAACACGCACATACCATAACCTAGGTGCATGATAGACCTTTGAGCGTAGTGTTGAGGCAGCTGGCGAGCTGTCAATATGCATGGCAGCATCAGAGTGCCATGCATCATTAAAAGCCTCATCTGCCTGAGTACCAATCCAAACAGCAAGCATCAACTCTCCTTTCACCTTGTCTCCCTTCTTGTCCTCAAGCCGATACCACTCTGGAGCCAAAGGACTGTCTGGTGGAACCCTTATGGGAACTTCATTAAGATCAAACCTCACAATGCCTACAAAGTCGTCCTTCACCAAGTCCTTGTCCTTCACCACAACTTCCATCACAGAAGCTTGCATACACTCCCTTGAAAAAGCAAAAACTTCATTCCACTCTGGATTTTGATTTTTCTCAAAATGCTTTGTAACTCCTTTGTAGTTTCCAACTTTCACCTCAACATATGGATCAATGCTCCCGGTGACATCCATGGCAGGCAGCTCACGAGCCTTGACAACTCTTACAAAGAGGAAATGCATCTGTTCAACAAGATCATATGTGCTTGTGGTCTTGTCCGTACGAATAACACGACCACCAACAACTCTTCCTCCTCCTAGATATGGACTTGTCTCTTTAAGTGCAAAGTCAATCGGCTGTGATGATGAGCCAGAGTACATTCTGACAATCTTTGCAGGTGGTGGTGGCTCCGCTTTCATCTCATCAACCGCATATTTGGTTTCATGATGGATCCCTGAAGCAGAAGAATGCTGCTGCGGTTGGGAAAGATTTGGATTAGGCAAATGATGGAAGGTATGCCTCACCTCCCTTTTGTCATTTGTCATCATGCTGGGAATCGTGTTTGGTGGCACGTATGTTTGGTTTAGGCTTCCATCATGATCTGGGATGGATTCGACATTAGGAATAGGAATCGATGATTTTATGGATGGATCATCGGTGATATAAACTTTAAGGCCAAGCTCTCCTCTAACACGAGAGAATATCCCACGCTTCTCCAAAGGGTAATGCAAGACAACAGCATCAGAGTAGGGCACAAATGATGACCCAGTGAGAGAAACCTTGCCAAGGAAAGCCCTGGAATTGGTGGCTTTGACATTGTTGTAGATGTAGGCATCAAGACACATATTGTGAAGGTTGGAAGGATCAGAGATATTGAAGTAGAAGCTCTCGTTCCAAACAGGATTGAGATCCTTTTCTTTGATTGTGGTACGGAACTTTTGACCATCAAAATAAAGCTCCACATACGAACCTTGTCCATCCTTGGGCATAAGGTCGTGAGCACTGACCACATCCACCCCCAACTTCAGGTTGCTCATTGTGCTGTAGATTGGTGAGATCAACAACAGTACGTCAGACTATTAGACAACAGAGGCCAATTAGTGGTACCTGATAAGGAAAAAGACGGAACAAATTAAAATTTGAAGAAAATGAAGATCATTCGAAACAACAACAGGTGAAACTGAATGAACATTAAACCTCCGAGCAAGTATGATATGAGTCATAACAAAATCATGAAAAGGAATGGGTTGGTAGGTGAACAGTAAGAGCTGATGCTACATCTTGCTTTGTAAAAAGTATTCGTATCAAGCAGCCGTAAACCACTGACGATCTCTTGATGACGTGGTTGGAGATTCAAAAACTACTCGAGCTATGAAAAATTCAAAATACTTTTCCTAATTTCGGCACACAAAAGCTATGCCTTCCATATCAACAACTAAAGCTTATAGAACATTAGCCAGAAATAAGCGACACCTCCAATTAATAAGTTAGGTGAGGAGCCAAAGTTTGTCATGAGTTACAATTATAGGAAGTTGTAAATGTGCCTTTACTTTAAGAGAACTCAAGCGTCGCATTCATAAGTACCAAGTTTATTTAAAATACGAACACCTTCCTACATTGGCCTACAAATTAATATTAGCCAAGATCATGAACAATTTCAATCCCACATGGCACGCATTGCAAAAAGAAGATAAATCTTCATTTTTTTTTTATTTCCTGTAGAAACAAACAACTAGAATCTGCATTGCAGGGGACTACAGGTACAGATAAGAATTCATGGCCGCACAAGGAAGAAGCCAACGCAGTTGCAGAGATAGACCATGAAATTCCATTTTTTGCTCCCAACACCAAATTCCATACACCCTTGATTGAATTTTGACTTTTAAAATTAACCCATCACATACTAAAGTCCAAACAACTTGAAATCAAACTGTCAAAACCACCACTTTATCATGTGCAACACAAAAGAATAATAATAATTAAAAAAATAAATTTTTAAAAAATAAAATAAATTACTCTACTTTTTAGAGTTCTCATGACCATAATTTACTCCACCTTTTTTAGCACAAATTTGTTTACACAGTCAAATTTCTCAACATAAATCAAAAAATTTGAAAGCAGACATAGGAAGTGGGATTTTTAAGGATCTAAGATTTAGAGACTGAATCTGGTCCACGGTATCATAATCTAAGGAAAAAGCATGTGAAGGGGTACGTAGGGCAGAGAAATGAAAACTTAAAAAATAAGTGAAGTATGCTTTACAGGCAAAAGTTACTCAAACGGACTCTAAGTCACATTAACATACTTTGACAATTTATTCTTCAGAATATACAAGTCATAAAACGCTTAGATTATTTTCCTTTATAGTTTATTATATGAATTATAAAGTTGGTCATCCTTTTAAAAGGTAACTTACAAAAAAGAAATTAAAAGAAAAAAAAAGATTGAAGAGCAAAAGATGCCAAAAAGAAAGACCAGGTTGAACAAAAAAACAATACAAAGTAAATAAAAAATCTCACACTCAAGACTCCAAATGCAAGATGCTGATCTTCTTCTTCTTAAAACCCACATTACATTATATCAACTGAAGTCATTATCAAGAAAAAAGAATTAATATATAAATTCCAGATCCCTGAGTCTAAGCAATTTAGCATGATTTTTCACCAGCAGGATTGAATTTTTACGTTTGAAAAATGAAGCGGGACGAAGAAGAGAGAAAGAAAAAAGAAAAGAACACTGCATGAACCCAAAAAAAAAAATAGTTACGTCGGTGTGTGGGAAATCTTAAAGAAAAACAGATAAATTTACCTCAGAGAAAGGCTTCAAATTTGGAAGATTTTCACAAGGCAAAGACTTCCCAGAAACCCCATTTCGCAGCTCTTCGGAATCATCAACGAAATCGAGAGAGAGAACATGAGATAGCAGAGTAACGGCGCTTGAAGCCAAATAAAAACAGAGAAAAGTGGAACAAATCCACGATGCGGGCCTAGATAAGTGCTTCTGAGATAGAGAGGGAAAATTGAAGAGTGAGAAAGAGAGAGGCGTTAGAGAAAGCAGAGTAACGGCGCGTGAAGCCAAATAGAAGCAGAGGAAAGTAGAACAAATCCACAATGCAAACCAATATAATGCTTCTGAGATGTAGAGAGAGAGAGAGAGAGAAAGAGAGAAGAAAAGCAAAAAACGGAAAGATGAGAGAGAGGTGGCGAACAGAGCACATGTATTTAGTCCAAAATAATACCAGGGGAGAGTAGGGAGAAGGAAGCCGAAACAAGGTTTGCGTTTGGTGCTGTTTTTGACCCTCTGAGTCAGAGATTTACTACTTCGAACATTTTTACAAAATTTCGAATCCTATTTGTTTTGTTTAACGCCCTTTTAGCGCGTTAGTTCACGTGGCCTTCGCAACTATCGAGGCACTGTGATTACTTACCGCTTTCTGACAGAGCGCGTGGAATGTACCGATGCTCTTTGAACTGGCTCGTTTTTTTTAAAGTTGTTCTTGTACCGCATTGCAGAGCTCGGAACTTGGGAATACGGTAAAGTTTTTTGTGTAACTCTCCCTCTCGATGAAATTACTGCTTTGGCCTCATATAATGTTATTAATTACTGCTTATTAATAAGAGAATTCGGAGTTGGACAAGAGAAACATAGTCTGTGATAGTACACATAGATTCAAGGGACACCCATTTATAGATCAAGTGTTAGGAGTAGCAATTAATTTAAGTTAAAGAATATATTGCGTGAATCATAAAATAGATTGAACTTATAAAATTACCAAACTACAAAGACACAATCCATGGGTGCATTCTACAAGTAAAAATATTAAGTTTCAAAACTACGTTTTCAACATAAATGAAACTAAATCAAGAATTACAAGATCAACCCCAACACCGCATCAAACCAAAGGAGTGCAACAAGTAATCTAAAATATAGAAAGGAAATAAAACCACGGGTCTAAAAATCTTACCATATGTTCCCTTCAAAGTTCTATTGATCTGTGGGTACGAAGTTGCTACCCTCGGCTCTTTGCCTTTGAAACTTGACAGACATGAGGGGAGAAAAGAAAACGTTTAATTCGTGAAAGTAAGTACTAGATTTAAATATAGTGTTGCATGATATAATAATATAATATAGTTTGTATTATGAGAGTTTTTTTTCTAAGAGAAAAAAAAAAGGATGAGATTTTGATTGAATTAGTTAAAAATACAGTTGGTGAGGGTATTTTTTTTTTGGCATAAAAAAATAACTTAATAAATTAAAACCAGATTTAATGTAACACAGGAATTTGTGTAAGATCGCGGTAACCAATACATAATGATTAAGACAGGCTACATACAGCGCAGGTCCCTGATCCGGTGGGGAAGGACGTACAAACAAAATAAAACTCTCTTGGTTAAACGATCGGTTAATTTATTTTTTTAATTAAAAATTTTAAATTTGAATCATAAAAATAATAAAAAAAATTTAAAAAAATTCATTCTTAAAATGAATTTTAGGATATTTATATTAAATTAATTAAATAAAATTTTGATAACAGCGCGGATAAAAACCGAAAAAAAAAACACACGGGAGGAGGTACGAACAAAACAATTTCAAAGCCACGAAGATCACATAGCCAACAATCAGCGCAAAGTGCAAACGGGCTAAAGGCTAAAGGTTTTGTCCAAGTGGTGGAACCGGGGCCCACCGAGGTCAAACCGTATCAAATGGGGTCTACTGGGTCATTTAGGTTAAATGGGGTCCACCTAGGTCACACGGGCCAACAAAAATCAAATGGGGTCAAACCACTCAATTTGGTTAAACCAAGTTAAAACGAGTTAAACTGTATCAAACCCGGAAACGGTCTTCACATGGTCCAACTATTCAAATGCAGTGGGATGGGGTTTTAGATTATTAATCAAATCTAAAGTTTAGACTTAAAAATAAAATAAATTATATTAGATAAACCGTTTTCTAATAAGATTTTATAAATATTTAAATTAAATTAATAAAAATAAGATTTCAGATATTATAATAAATAAAAAAATATGTATTAAAACTATGACCTACTCTCTCCCGTTCATACTATGGGGTCCATTTTGTATTTTTAGGCTAATAGATACAAGTGACGGGCCCAACTCTAGTCTAAGGTTTATCCCGAAATCTAATCGATTTCTAGGGGTGATACTATCAAAATTTTTTAATTAAAAATAATTTAAAATTTATTTAAAAATAAAAGTTAATTAAAATTTTAATTTCAGAATTAGAAAATTGTCGAACCTTCTAATAAGTTCAAAAAAAAAAAGGACACTTACTACTTTGTGAAAGGATAAAAACGTAATTTGGAGGGGGATCATTTAAAAAGCAAGGGGATGTCCAATGCGCAGCGCACCACGTGATATGGGGTAATTGTGTAAAAAGGGCGGAAGTGGGATCATGTTCATAGGAAAATGGATCCGACGTTGAAGCTCTCGAAATTTTATGATATACCACGGACGAACGCCTGGTGATTATATATGCATCTGCATCTCTCTCTCTCTCTCTCTCTCTCTCGGCGACAGTGCAGTCGCAGGGTGGTGGATCCCCCCACGAAAACGACACCCTTCAAACGCTTCTCCTCTGCCCATATTAAACGCGTCTTTTTTCAGTCATGCAGAACTGAGGATTGCAACGACGGCGTTTTCATTTGACTGATTTACCTTGTCAAAACGATAGCGTTTCCAAATAATTCTATCTTTTCTTTCATCCCCGTCTCTCATTATCTTCTTCTGATTAAAAATCTGCAAAACCTACTCGAAGCAGGAGAGAGACAAAAAAAAAAAAAAAAAAAGGCACAGATCGTGCTGTTATGCTCTGGTAGGTAATCCAAGTTGTTCACAAAAATGGTAGGTCTGAAAGTGTATGCAGATCGTATGTCTCAACCATCTCGTGCCGTTATCCTCTTCTGCAAGTATAATTCTTCTTCTTCTACTACTCTCTCTCTCTATGTTTATTTATCGTATTTTCTTTTTATTTTATGATTTTGAACATTTTGGTTTCTGGGGTTTGTGTTTTTAGGCTTAATAGGATCGAATTTGAAGAGATCAAGGTTGACCTGACCAAACGCCAACAACTCTCTCACGAATACAATGGTAAATACAATTACAATCCCTTAAATTTATTTTTTGTTTTAGGATTTAGGCTTGCTAAACTCATTTTTCCCAGTGTTTTTTCCGGTTTTCATTACCAGGTTTAGTCAAAAAAAAAAAAAAAAAGATCAAGCAAAGAGTGTCACCATGCTTTTGTGGTTTGATAAACTAGTTCGAACATAAAAGTTTGTGGTTTGAGCTGTATGATAATTCCATAGGACTTTTTCTAATTATAATTTTCAGAAATCAATCCTATGCGACAAGTTCCGGCAATAGTTGATGGAAGATTTAAGCTGTTTGAGAGGTACTACAAATTTTTGCTGTTTTGTTTTGTTTGTATGTACGTAAGTATATATGTATGAACTGAACTCTTCTTGGTTTGAATTACAAGTAACTAATTGTGAATGTTAGCTTTTCGATATGGTTGGCTTAATGGGATCAAATGTGGAGAGTATGCTTATAGCTTTTCACAAATAAGCTTTGTTGCACTTTGAGTTCTTGCAGTATCCTGGCTAAAGCTGACTCAATATTTGTTAATTGTGCAAGCTTTGACTTGTTTTTTCTATGCCCTTTCGCAGTCATGCAATTCTTATTTATTTAGCTTGTGCATTTCCGGGAGTTGCAGATCATTGGTAAGTTAAGTTGTCAACTGTGAAGTAGTTATTGTGTCGTTTCCATGGACCTTATAGCCATTCTATGACTTGTTACAAGTCAATGTTAATTTCATCTCTCTCCCTCTCGTATGTTCTATGTTTTGATAATTTATTCTGCATTCCAGTCCTTGATTATGTTTTATCTTATGCTTTAAGGTACCCTGCTGATCTTACTAAGAGAGCTAAGGTTCACTCGGTGCTGGATTGGCATCACTCTAACTTGCGACGTGGTGCAGGTGTTTGTCCTTTGCTTTTTGCTTATTTATTTATTTATATTTGCGTGTGCCTTGTACAACAAAATTCCAAGTACCTTACAGCACTTTCGTTTTGTTTTCCATTTTTCTTGCTGTTGCATCCAGTTTGCAAGGAGATCTGATTTTACCATTTGAGACAACTCATTAGCTAGTCTAACTTCTTTTCTTGTGCAAGCCAATTAGTGCAAGTAGAAAATTTTCTATCACCTTCTTAAAAGCTTTGCTAAAACTAATTGAGTTATGTATGACATAGGAGATAATTCCTTAATACTTTATTATATTTAAAGGATTTTATATTGATGGTTTGCCTTCTTTGCATTGGGCTTCACGACTGACCAAAATAAGGCACATACAGTGATCTCATTTTGCTGGATCCAAAGTAATCTTTTGAAAAACAAGTTAATTATTTATTGTTTTACAAAAAGATGATAGTGAATAACTTTAGTTTCATCCAGTCTTTGCCCTCCATTTCTATCCATTCATGATTGTTTCAATAACTATTGATGTCACAAAGTCTCATGTTCAAATATTGGTTTTGAGTTTTTGCCTTGCTTTTCACCTATCTCATCCCATGAGTATCTAGTTAGTTTTGCAGTTTTGGCGGCCTTGTACCAGATGCATGATGTCCTGCACTTCCACATTTTAGTCTGGGGCCACATGTGATTTTGACATAACCCCAGCCATCCAACTAAGTGCCTTGTTTTCCAAAACCAATTTCTTTGTACCTGAACTATAAGACATGGAAGATAATTATGTGCTGCGGATTATCTGGACTCCCATTTTTTTTTTTTTTTTGGCTTTAGGTTGTGGGTTGCCCTTTTCTTCTTGTAATGAATGAGTACAAGCTGCTTAAAATAAGTTTATCATTAATTTTTACAATACGTCTGCATTGGTATTAGACATATTCATCTATCATTTGACAAAATATGTGTGGACATTTTATGAAGAAGTTTTGCTGATGATGTGGACATTTTATGAAGAAGTTTTGCTGATGAAAGTTGATGTGTTCTCCCATTATTCCTTTCTTTCAGTTACTTTTATGATAAATACTACACTAGGAGCTGCACTTGGCATCCCAATGAATCCACAAGCTGCTGCTGAAGCTGAGAAAATTTTGTCCTCTTCGTTGTCAAAAATAGAGTCTTTTTGGCTCAAAGGCAATGGGAAGTTCTTGTTAGGCAGCTTGCAGCCATCGATAGCAGATCTCAGCCTTGTATGCGAAGTAATGCAGCTAGAGGTAAAAATCCTTGGCCCTTATTCGTATCAATAAAATTACTTTTCTTTTTGGCCAGATAATCTGAACATGGTTTAAGGATTCGATCTGTGGAATGTTGCTGAGTTAAAATTATGAAATATAATCATTCTAGAGTGGTGTCTGGATTGTCTCACTTAGCTACCAGGATAGCTTCAGGGTTCCTCATTCAGGGAATTTGAAAGATTGTGCTTTTGACAGGGAACTAATGGCTCCCTATCCCTTAATTAATGATTCATGCAATTGGATATTTGGCCTCTGAATTTTCCATGTAGAAGTGCCTAAGGATATCATATTTTTAATCACGTAGTACTATTTTTCTTATCTGAGGACTCAGCTTTTGGATGAGGAGGAGAAAATTCGAATACTAGGTCCATACAAGAAAGTTCAACAATGGATTGAGAATACAAAGAATGCTACAATGCCATATTTTGAAGAAGTGCATGCAATCCTCTTCAAAGTTAAAGAAAAATTACAAAAGCAGCGGTCTAATAAAATGAAGGTGCCATCATTATCAAAGTTGTGAGATGTTGGAAATGAAAGGTTATTTTGTCGCAAATCATGTGAAATAATTACTGGATGGACTGTTACTGGCTGTAACTCAATAAGTTGTCTTCTTTTGATCAAGAAGCCTGACCCTAAGTGGTCTAGGCAGTTTATGCAAGTCCTAAGCATGTGATGCTGAACTTCTGCTGGGTGTATCAATTGCAATACTTTTGGAGATATATGATAACTTGATATTAATAATTTTTTTTTTTTTTTTTACTTCATTGGTGGGGTGGAGGAAGGAAATGGACTACCCCCATTTGCTACCCGAAGACCCCCATGATACAAAAATGGGAATGAGATCAATCTATATGCATTATTAAAATTGGATCCATTGGCAAGGAGAATCCCTGCCTTCCTGTCTTGTGCTGAATGACAAAAATTTACATCAGCCGATTTTAGCAAGGAATACATGGGGTCACCATTCGTTTGTTAGAATGAGAATAATACAAAAACTAGCTTTCCATCAATAACTTTGAATACAGAACAGGCTTGTACTGGCACTAGCAAGACTCTTATTGCAGGGGAATACCGCAAGCAGGGTATTACCTATTTACATAAAAGACTAATTTAACAACCCCATAAATCTTATTCCCTTGCTAGAGATACCTAATCTGATGCATATTTAGAAAGCTAATTTATAACCACAACAATCAATCACTCAACCGTTATTCCACCGATCTCTAGGTTGTCTAGCTTCTTGGTTCTCTTGTAGGACTTCAACAAGAGAGAGCACAGGACAATGCTCACAGAAGAGGCTGCCATTGCTGCTCCAGCAACCCATGGGGGTAGACGAATTCCAAAAGGGGGATAAAGTGCCCCAGCTGCAATGGGAATGCCTAGAAGGTTATATCCGAGTGCCCAGATGTAGTTCAACCGTATATGGGTAAATGCTTTCCGAGAAAGTTCAATGGCAGTAATCACATCCTCCAAGTTGCTCCTCATGAGAACAATGTCAGCTGCCTCAACTGCAATGTCTGTGCCTGCACCAAAAGCCGTTCCAACATCTGCTGCAACAAGTGCTGGCGAATTGTTGATGCCATCCCCCACCATTGCCACCATGTAGCCTGATGCCTGTGCAGGAAGGAGTCATCAATAGAATCTGCATTGCAGGGGACCATAGATAAGAATTCATGGCTGCACAAGGACGAAGCCAATGCCATTGCAGAGATGGGCCATGAAATGCCAGTTTTTGCTCCCAACGCCAATGACCATGCACCCTTGATATGAATTTTGACTTTTAAAATTAACCCATCACATACTAAAGTCCAAACAACTCGAAATCAAACTATCAAAGCCACCACTTTATCATGTACAACGCAAAAGAATAATAATAATTAAAAAATAAGAAATTAAAAAAATAAATAAATTACTCAACTTTTTAGAGTTCTCATGACCATAATTTACTCCACCTTTTTTAGCATAAATTTGTTTACGCGGTCAAATTTCTCAACATAAATCAAAATTTTTGAAAGAAGACATAGGAAGTGGGACTTTTAAGGATCTAAGATTTAGAGACTGAATCTGGTCAACAGTCTCACAATAGAAGGAAAGAGCATGCGAAGTAGTTCGTAGGGCAAAGAAATGAAAACCTAAAAAATAAGTAGAGTTTGCTTTACAAGCAAAATTTACTCAAACATGCTCCATGTCACATTAACATACTTTAACAATTTATTCTTCAGAACACACAAGTCATAAAACGCTTAGATTATCTTCCTTTATAGTTTATTATATAAATTATAAAGTTACTCAAAAAATAGATTGAAGAGCAAAAGATGCCAAAAACAAAGACAAGGTTGAACCCAGAAAACAATACAAAGAAAATTAAAAATCTCACACTCGGATTCCAAATGCAAGATACTGATCTTCTTTTTTCTTAAAACCCACATTATACTATATCCCCTGAAGTCATTATCAAGAAAAAAAGATTAATTATATAAAATCCAGATCTCTGAGTCTAAGCAATTTAGTATGATTTTTCACGAGCAGAATTGAATCTTGACGTTTGAAAAATGAAGGGGGGACAAAGAACAGAGATAAAGAAAGAAGAAAAGAAAACTGCAAGAGCCCCCCCCCCCCCCCCCAAAAAAAAGTTAGGTCGGTGTGTGGGAAATTTTGAAGAAAAACAGAGAAAATTTACCTCAGTGAAAGGATTCAAATTTGGAAGATTTTCACAAGGCGAAGACTTCCTAGAAAACCCATTTAGCAGCTCTTCGGAATCATCGACAAAATCGAGAGAGAGAGGATATGAGATAGCAGAGTAACGGCGAGCGAAGTCAAATATAAACAGAGAAACGTAGAACAAATCCACGATGCAGGCCTCTATAAGTGCTTCTGAGATAGAGAGGGAAAAATAAAGAGAGAGAGAGAGAGAGAGAGAGAGAGAAAGCAGAGTAACGGCGCGTGAAGCCAAATAGAAACAGAGGAAAGTAGAACAAATCCACAATGCAAACCAATATAAATGCTTCTGAGATGGGGGGGAGGGGGGAGAGCACTTGTTGTAGCCCATACTAGGGGAGAGGAGAGAGGGAAGCCGAAACAAGGTTTGTGTTTAATGTTGTTTTGAATTTGCTCTGTTTTTAAAGCTGTTCTTGTACTGCATTGCAGAGAGCTTTGTTCCGAACCGGCTTAAATTTTTTTTTTTTTTTTTTTAAACAACACACATCGTTCCAAAAATAAATACTATTTTGAGTCTTATACAGTGTCGTATGTCGAGTTTTGAAGACTCGACATGATATTATTATAAACAGATGTTGAGTTTTCAAGATTTGATATGATACTGTTCACAATACTGTTAAATGAATAATATATGTTGAGTCATAAAAACGCGACATAATATATTATAGAAAATAATTTTTACGAGTTTTATTTTAAAGTTTTTTTTATTTTTTCAACGTTAAATCTGTACAAAACTCGGATCGTAGAGGTTGGAACTTGGGAATACGGTAATGTTTTTGGTGTAACTCTCGTTCTCGGTTTGGACACACTAAGATCATGTGCTGATACTAATTAAATTAGCAATAATATTTTAATAAATTTCAAATAAACATTTAATTAAAATTTTTTTAATTCAAATATTGATTGCTAATAAGAGTTAATGTTATCAAAAATAAGTTTAATGTAACACATGAATATGTAATAAAATCATCTTAAACAGTACATGTTGATTAAAATAAACTATAAACAATGCACATCCAAGGAGATACAAACACAATAAATTAAAAGCACATGGTCCTGTACCACGAAGATCACATTGCATAAAATCGGCACAGAGAGCAAACAAGCCAAAACTAAAGTTTTTGTCCTAGTGGTGGAACTAAGGCCAAACCGGATCAAATTGGATCTACCATGGTGATACAATGTCATCAACGATCAATCAGCTTAGTAGAATGTGATGCTATATCTCTTAATTAACATTTTAAATTCAACTCGCGACTTGTGTATAAAACAAATTATATTAGAAGAATAACCTCCCTTAAATGAGTCATTGCAAGTTTCAGACTAAATTAATTAGAATATAAATTGAAATACCGATCGATATAATATAAAAAAAAGGTTCATACAAGGTCAAAAGGGATCCATGTGGTCACATGGGCCGACAAAAATCAAATAGGATAAAATCAATCAACTTGGTTAACTAATTTAAACCATAAATCAAACCAAACTATAACAATTAAAATGGTCTCACAATTAACGGATAGTTAGTTTAGTAAGATAGAATATTAGATTTTTTAATTAAATCTCGGATTCAAAATTTAAAAATAAAAAAATTACGTCGAAAGAGTTGTCCTCTAAAATGGGTCCCATGTAGTGTTTGAGCTGGATCAGTTGAGCGAAACCCAAATATCGGTCGATGATTAGACTCCACTTGCACAAAAAAAGAAAAAAAAAATGGTTCTCACAAAAATAAAGGTCTCACATGATTTAAGAATTCAAGTGTTGGTGTTAGAACTCATACCCCTCTCTGTCAATATTTGTTGGCGTAAGTGTGAAAGGTACGTTCGTCCCTTAACCAGTTTGGGAGTTCGACTCCCACTGGATACAGAAAAAATAATGTTAGAAAACCTCCCCCTCAAATAAGACCTAACAATTAGATCGATTCTGAATTAATTGAGACGAAATCTTAAATATCAGAAGGTCAAGGTAAAAAAAAAAAAAAAAAAGAACTCAGACCTCTCCGATTCAAGTTAAAGGGTCCACTTTGAATTTTTGGACCCAATGGTTTAAGTAACAAGCCCAACACTAGTTTAAGGTTTGTACTTAAATCCCAACGATTTTTAGAGATGATATTGTCAGACTTTTTTAATTGAAAATAATTTAAAATTTATTTAAAAATAAGGGTTATTTTTCAGAATTAGAATATTGTCGAACTTGCTAATAAGGAAAAAAAAAAGGTATACTTACTACTTTGTGGAAGGATGATAACGTAATTTGGAGGGGGATCATTTGAAAAAGGATACGCGACATGGGGTATTAATTGTGAAGAAAAAGGGCGGAAGTGGGATCATGTTCATAGGAAAATGGATTCGACGTCGAAGTTCTCGAAATATGATATACTTCATAGGAAAATGGATTCTACGTTGAAGCTGGAAAATGGGTTCAACGTTGAAGCTCTCGAAATATGATTATACTATGGAGGAACGTGTCCTGATTATGAAATGCATCTGCATGTCTCTCTCTCTGTTATCTGCCCATATTAAACGCGCATGCAGGACAGAGGCTTGCAACAACGGCGTTTTCATCTGACTGATTTACCTTCAAAACAACGGCGTCTCCCAATAATTCTATCATTCATCTCTCTCTATCATCATCTCCTTCTGATAAAACCTGCAAAAACTACTCGAAGCAGGAGAGAGAAAAGAAGAATAGAAATCAGCTCGCGCTGTTATCCCCCGGCAATCCAAGTTATTCACAAAAATGGTACGTCTGAAAGTTTATGCAGATCGTATGTGTCTCTTTCTCTTCCTCTCTCTGCTCTCTCTCTCTTTGCCTCTCCCTCTCTCTCTCTCTCTCTCTCTCTCTCACTCAAGTAGGTCGACTTGATTGCATTACTCGACTTGTGATCCTTTCTGTTTATAATGATGAATCATACATTGTACTTAACAGCTTGTGAGATGCATTGAATTGATAGTTCCATGCTTTTGAGTCTAACAAAGGATCAGTGGGATACTAATTAAAAAGCAAAGGATAAAACAAGAAACTTGAGAAATATTTAATATTAATTCAATATTTTATTAAAAAAAAGGTTAAGTAAAAGTGATAAAAGCTTTTTTTTATTGGAAATTAAATATTTAATGAGATTGATAATGATGGTTTCCCTAGCTTGCATTTAGCCTGTGAGCGGCTAAAAAAGAATTCTATGCCCATATATAATTTTTTCTGTTTGCAATTTTAAGTGTGAAAGCACAAGTATTATGGTGTTATTTGTTTCGATATATGTTTATAATTACCTTGAGAAGGAAGGTAGAAAATTCCCATTTTTCATACCAAATGGCAAATGCTTTTAGGAGGTTGAAAATTTAAATTATCTCCTTAGGGTTTGAGACTTTCGTTGCCAACAAATTAAAAGATTCCCATATGATAAATTAAGATAGAAGTTTCATGAAATTAAAATTCTCATTTTTTTTTCTATCTTAAAAATTTTTGTTTAGAGATAGATGCAAATGTTTATCCCAAGGCTCATTCATTGGACCATATTGAAAAACTTAATACTTAGAGTTTAGATGACAGAGTGAAGCAAATTGTACAGAACACAAGCTTATATCGATTTGCTTCTAGAATTTCTACCCTAAGATTAAATTCAGAACTTTTATCTCTTCCTTGTGAATCCTATAATATAGAAAATTCTTCATTCCATATAGGAGAAAATGAATTGTATTTAGAATTACAAGATCTCTTTTATTTGATAGAATTTCCCATTAACGGGAAGTAGTCATTTCAAATGCTATAGGTATAAATATTGTATGTCAAAATTTATTAGGTATCACTCCACCCAATAATAATGGGGATTTTTTGTTAAGCCAAATGAAAAATAATTTTGAGTGAGTACCGGCTGATTGCCCTGACATTGGTAGATATGTTAGGACTTGTTGTATGTATTAGGATGTGTGGTATGTATATTAGATTTCTTAAATATGTATCAGAATTCGATAAATTTGCAAGGGAATCAATCATGTTGGCTCATCTCCATGAAGGTTTGCATATTGTGAAGGGCAGGGGGACCAAGAATATTTCAGGCAACAGTTTGGTACTTCAGGTATCATTGCAATCTTTCGTATCAATTTTTCAGATTTTTTATTTATGAATTTTTTTTTTTTTCAAAATCATAATATCTTTTTTTTTTTTTTTTTTTTTTTCAAAATTTTGCTTTGGAGCGCATTCCTAAATTAGCTACCTATTTTTCAGTACATTGTGTTGAGAATTTTCCAAAATCCTTCCCCTTGTAAGAGGCTGGTCAAAATCATTGCAAGAAGATCCAAGAACAATCTGAATAAAATGAATTTATTGGCAGATCAGGTTTGAATTTTCTTCCATATAATATTATCTATATAATGCAGTCTTTGTATATGTTTCAATCTTTTTTTATTTTATTTGAAATAAAATTATGACTAAAAACTTTTTCTTTTATTTTGTCATAGAAGTCATATGTTTAAGATGTAACTATTGAAATGACTAACCAATAAAAATTGTGTTTAGATAGACTGGTCACATATTACGCGGACTACATATCCGCGTGGAACGAGATTCAAAGTTATTTGGTACCTAGTCTCTCCCAATCAGTGAGTCTCTCGCCACCTGCCGGCTTGGTGCCTTCCAGCCCTTTGCTTGACAGCCCTGCCTTACACACTCCTGCCAGCCACAGTCCCAGCCCTGTCTTCCACACTCCTGCTGCCAGTCCCAATCACGCCTTCCACACTCCTGAGGAAAATATGGAGGAAAATGTGGAGGAGCAAGGGGGGAGATATTCAAAAAGGGCTCGTGGAGTTTAACAAAGCTATTTGAATTAGCTCTGTTTTTAAAGCTGTTCTTGTACCGCATTGTAGAGGTTGGAACTTGGGAATTCGTTTTAAGTTTTTGGTGTAACTCTCGTTCTCAGTTAAATTACTGCTTTGGACACACTAAGATCATGTGCTTATTTTTCTATCACCTTCTTTTCTTGTGCAAGTCAATTAGTGCAAGTACAAATTTTTCTATCGCCTTCTCAAAAGCTTTGCTAAGAGACTAATTGAGTACTGTATGATAATAGGAGATAATTCCTTAATACTTTATGACATTTAAAGGAATTTATATTGATGGTTTGTCTTCTTTGCATTGGTCTTCCGGACTGACCTAAATGAGGCACAAACAGTGAGCTCATTTTTCTGGATCCAAAGTAATCTTTTGAAAAAATTATTTATTTATTGTTTTTACAAAAAGATGATGGTGAATAGCTTTAGTTTCACACGGTCTTTGCCTTCCATTTCTATCCATTCATGATTGCTAAAATAACTATTGATGTCACAAAGTCTCAGGTTCAAATACTGGTTTTGAGTTTGTGCCTAGCTTTTCACTTGTCTCATCCCATGATTATCTAGTTAGTTTTGCACTTTTGGCGGCCTTGTACCAGATTCATGTCATATGATGTCCAACACTTCCAGATTTTAGTCTGGGGCCACGCGTGCAAAACCTTCCATTTTGACAAAACCAAAGCCATCCAACTAAGTGCCTTGTATTCCAAAACCAGTTTCTTTGTACCTGAATTATAAGAAATGGAAGATAATTATATGCTGCAGATTATCTGGACTCCTTTTTTTCTGGCTTTAGGTTGTGGGTTGTCCTTTTATTCTTCTACCTTTTTCTAATGAATTTAGAGTACAAGCTGCTTAAAATAAGTTTATCGTTAATTTTTATAATAATGTTGCTAACTGATCTGCAGCATGTCTGCACTGGTATTAGACATATTCTTCTACCATTTGTCAATAAATATGTGGACATTTTATGAACAAGTTTGCTGATGAAGTTGATGTGTTCTCCCATTATTCCTTTCTTTCAGTTACTTTTATGATAAATACTACACTAGGAGCTGCACTTGGCATCCCAAAGAATCCACAAGCTGCCGCCGAAGCTGAAAAACTGAAACTTTTATCCTCGTTGTTGTAAAAAATAGTCTCTTTTTGGCTCAAAGGCAATGGGAAGTTCTTGTTAGGCAGCTTGCAGCCATCGATAGCAGATCTCAGCCTTGTATGCGAAGTAATGCAGCTAGAGGTTAAAATCGTTGACCTTATTCGTATCAATAAAATAACTTTTCTTTTTGGCCAGATAATCTGAACATGGTTTAAGGATTCAGTTTGTGGGATGTTGCTGAGTTAAAGTCATGAACCTAACTCTAATCTGTCTAGAGTGGAATGTCTCACTTAGCTACCAGGATAGCTTCAGGGTTCCTCATTCAGGGAATTTGACAGATTGTGCTTTTGACAGGGAACTAATGGCTCCCTATCCCTTAATTAAAGAGTCATGCAACTGGATATGTGGCCCCCTGAATTTTCCATGTAGAAGTACCTAAGGATATAATATTTTTAATCAAGTACTAGTTATGCTATCTGAGAAACTTTGGTGGACTCAGCTGTTGGATGAGAAGGAGAAAATTCCAATACTGGGTCCATACAAGAAAGTTCAACAATGGATTGAGAGTACAAAGAATGCTACAATGCCATATTTTGAAGAAGTGCGTGCAATCCTCTTCAAAGTTACAGAAAAATTACAAAAGCAGTGGTCTAATGAAATGAAGGTGCCATCATTATCCATGTTGTGACAATTTGGAAATGAAAGGTTATTTTGTCGCAAATCATGTAAAATAATAACTGGATGGACTGTTACTGGCTGTAACACTAAGTTGTCTTCTTTTGATCAAGAAGCTTGACCCTAAGTGGTCTAGGCAGTTTATGCGAGTCCTAAGCATGTGATGCTGAACTTCTGCAGGGTGTGTCAATGGTAATACCTTTGAAGATGTATAATAACATGATATTAACAATTTTTTATTTTTATTATTACTTTTTTTTGGGGGGGTGGAGGAAGGAAATGGACTACCCCCATTTGCTACCCGAAGACCCCCATGATGGAAAAATGGGAATGAGATTAATCTATGCATTATTAAAATTGGATACTTTGGCAAGGCGAATCCATTCCATCCTGTCTTGTGCTGATTGACAAAAATTTACGTCAACCGATTTTAGCAATTAATACATGTGTTCACCATTCATTCATTAGAATGAGAATGATACAAAAACTAGCTTTCCATAAATAACTTTGAATACACAACAGGCTTGTACAGGCACTAGCAAGACACTTAATACAGCAAACGGGGTATTACCTATTTACATAAAAGACTAATTTATCGACACCTGAAATCTTATTCCCTTACTACAGATACCTAATCTGATGCATATTTAGAAAGCTAATTTATAACCACAATGGTCTATCACTCAACCTTTATTCCTCTTATCTCTAGATTGTCTAGCTTCTTGGGTCTCTTGTAGTACTTCAACAAGAGAGAGCATAAAACAACGCTCACAGAAGAGGCTGCCATTGCTGCTCCAGCAACCCATGGGGGTAGGCGAACTCCGAAAGGTGGATAAAGTGCCCCAGCTGCAATGGGAATGCTTAGAAGATTATATCCAAGGGCCCAGATGTAGTTCAACCATATACGTGAAAATGTTTTCCTAGAAAGATCAATGGCAGTAATCACATCCTCCAAGTTGCTCCTCATGAGAACAATATCAGCTGCCTCAATTGCAATGTCTGTGCCAGCACCAATAGCCATTCCAACATCTGCTGCAACAAGTGCTGGCGAATCATTGATGCCATCCCCCACCATTGCCACAATGTAGCCTGATGCCTGTGCAGGAAGGAGTCATCAATAGCTATTCAGGTGTCTCATAGTATTGACTGTGTAAGAGAATTCTTGTTGATGCTAATTACAAGGACTTTACCTGTAAATTCTTCACTTTCTCTGCCTTGTCCTCTGGTTTCGCTTCTGCAATCACTGTGGCAATTCCAACTTCTTTGGCAATTGAATTTGCAGTGCCCCAGTTGTCACCTGTCACCATAATGCTCTTGACATTCATAGACTTGAGTATCGAAATAACTTCACCGGTGCTTGGCTTCAGTGGATCAGATATGGCTATAACTCCGGTGACCACTCTATCTATGGCAACTAAAACCCCAGTTTGAGCCAACTCTTCTGTTTCTGCTAACATATATTCTGCATCTATAGGGATAGCAATGTTATTGTCCAACATCAACCTTTTGTTTCCCACCATTATCTCCTTGTTTTGAACAATTGCTTTCACACCATGGCCAGTAATGGATTCAAAGTCTCGTGCTTCCAACCATGCCAGGTTTTCATCATCTCCTCTGAATTTTTTGGCATACTCAACAACAGCCTTTGCTAAGGGGTGCTCACTGTTCACCTGATGCAGCATCATTAATTTATATAAACACACAGATTTTTGGCATACTCAATTTGTTGAAATCAATTAAGTGGAAGTTTGTAAAACTAGGCGGGCATTGTAGACAGATGTACCTCTGCTGCAGCCACCAATTCATAGAATTCTTGAAGTACCATATTTTTTAGCAGCTTGGTTTTCACAACTACTGGCTTGCCCATTGTTAGAGTTCCTGTCTTGTCAAACACAATGCAATCCACCTGCAAGGATATTAATAACTTTTGAGATTTCCCAACAAATTTATTAGACGTTGTCTCCAGCCAAATAGGAATTTAAGGAATGGGGTTGTTCATTAACTTAATCTTAGGTAAAGCTCACTTTCCATACCATATTGAGAAATCAGGGAAACGTATCTGCAGTCACCTAATTTGACATTTTATGACCTTGTCAAAGCAGCCTCCATGTTCATTGTAGCCAAATGTTAGCAGAAGGATTGACAATCTTATGACAAAATAAAAAACATCTAAATTGCATTTAACTTGGAAAGACAAGGAACAGAAGGCCAAAAACTCTGTCAAAGCTAAGATGCAAGCAACGGCATTTTGGTTTAGTTCTAAGCTTCTATTGTATGGTTGTGTTTTGAGTTCACAAATATAATTTTTTTAGCCCAACTGGAAAAAACTGATATTGAATTTCAATCCAAGCTTCACAAATTAGTCAATTTAGGAAGAAGAAAAAAAAAAGACGGGGATAGTTATAACCTTATGTGCACTTTCTAATGCTTGGCCCCCTTTGATCAAAACACCTTGAGAAGCACCAACACCAGTCCCAACCATAACAGCAGTTGGAGTCGCCAGGCCTAGAGCACAGGGGCAGGCTATCACCATAACAGATATGCCAAACTGGAGTGCAAGCTGAAAACTGTCCATTGAAGATGGTAGCCAAGATTTTGGATAGGCGCTGAACTTTCCAGCCAAAAACCAGGCAAGCCAAGTCGAGAATGAAAGAAAGATAACCTGCCAAAACAAAATACTTGTTTTTAGAGGCCTACCAACCAAACCGTCTGGTTTTCATGCAACCTGGCTCAAAAAGTAGAGGATGGTTTTCAGTACTTACGAGGGGCACAAAAAATTTTGAGATGCGATCTGCAAACTTCTGCACTGGAGCTTTGGCCATCTGTGCTGATTCTACAAGTCGAACAATCTGTGACAGAGCACTCTCAGATCCAACTGTTGTTGCCTTGATGTGCAAAAGACCATTTTCGTTCACAGTGCCTCCAATCACTTTATCACCCTTTTTCTTTGCCACTGGCAGAGCTTCACCTGTAATCATGCTTTCATTTACATGGCTTTGACCCCAGATCACGGAACCATCTGAAGCTACTTTTGCACCAGGAATGACTTTGATTATGTCATTCTGTTGAATCAATCGACTGTCAATTTCTTGTTCACTTCTGACATTTCCATTGTCATCAATTGTTAATAATATTGCTGTCTCAGGGGCCAGATTTGTGAGCTTAGCAATGGCCTCTGATGTCTTCCCCTTGGCCAAAACCTCCAAGTACTTCCCAAGAAGAATGAAAGAGATGAGCATTGCACTAGTCTCAAAAAAGTCAGTTGACTCGAAATGGGGTGAAGTGGCAGCTCTAAGCACCGAGTAGACAGAATAAAAGTAGGCTGCATTTGTTCCCAATGCAATCAAAACATCCATATTTGCTGAGCCATGTCGAAGTGATTTATAAGCTCCAGTGTAAAATCGTCTACCGATTATGAATTGGACTGGAGTAGATAAAATCCACCTCAAAATTTCACCAACATCTAACATATTGAGAACTTTAGTGTCCAGCCCATGCTTGATCCCAGGAATATACATAAAAACCATGGAGATTAAGAAAACTGGGATTGTGAAAACTATACTCCACAGAAAGGAGTTATAATACTGTTTAATCTCTTCTTTTCTGTGAGCATCTCTATCTCCTCCGTCAGGGAATATTTCTGCCTTGTAACGCCCAGCTCCAGTTGACTCGATCACATCTATAAAATTTCTGGGGCCGGTGAGATCTGCTTTGTATAACAGTGAAAACTTATTTTGAGCAGGATCAATGTCAATATCCTGAACTCCAGGAAGTGCTTGGAGAGAATTTTGAACTATTCTCATGGACTGATCTGTCACTACGCCATCAACTTTAATATGTATTTTGCTTTTCTCTTCTTCTGTACTAATAAGTATAGCTTCAAAACCTGTATTCCCTATTGCCTTCAACAGCTGATCATAGCTTAAAACCTTAGGATCATAATGAATTTGTGCTACTTCAGTTGCCAAAGCCACTTGAGCCTTTTTAACACCATTTATCTCTCGCAAAGCAGATTCAACAGTTGACCAAGATGTGCAAGTCATTCCTTTAACGTGAATTCGGCACACTTGAGTGGAATTCTCACTGGTTTCATCTTGCATCAATGTTGCTTGAAACCCAACATCTTCAATGGTCTCCCGGATAGTCTCTTCCTAAATAACATCAACGACAAAGAAATTAATTAAAGCAAAAGGAACTTGCGGCAAGGAAAATATATAGAACATTAATTCCTTTGTTCCACTTCACGATAGATCCTATCTTGCAACCAACTCCACAACTATTTTATCCTATATGTCGCTTGTCTTCGATTGTGGCAATTATCAGAATGCTACATACACAACCATGGGGATAAACTCTACTAAAATCAAACATGGCATGACTTGTGGACTTTGCCCCTTCTGAATGTTTAGCAGTCGAATTGGAGAAACCAATGTCTGTAGTTTAGGTAAACTTAAATGTGATGGTGAACTTGAGGTTGAGCATAAACCAACTCCACAGCAATTTTATCCTATAAGTTGCTTGTCTTAGAATGTGGCAATTATCGGAACGCTAAATACACAGCCATGGGGATAAACTCTACTAAAATCAAACATGGCATGACTTGTGGACTTTGCCTGTTCTGAACGTTTAGCAGTCAAATTGGAGAAACCAGTGTTTGTCATATAAGTAAACTTAAATGTGATGGTGAAGTTGCTTGTCTTCTTGATTAGTGTCTTGGATTCAATTCTTCAGAGTACCTATTTACGATGGCAGAATATCTGGTCGTTGTGTATATCCTCCTATGCATACGCTACCCATACTGAATGATAGGATAGATATTTTATATCAAAGAAAGATGATGACAACAATTGATCGAACACCCGAAAAAAGACTAGCGTTAGGTAACCATTTTATCATACACAAAAATCAGGCTGAGCATAGGAGCGCTAGTATAAATATTGAGCATTGGCGTGGTTTCGTTTGCAATCCGAATTCGAGGTGAGAACGTGTGCATGAAAGTAGTTCAAGAAGAACTTGAAGAGACAACTATAATTATGACAAAAGAGTATTGAAGTGGCTTAATAAGACGTGGTATTAGCTCCTTTAATTAAATTCTTGAGTTTGACTTGCGGGTTGGGTATGAAAAAAATTACGTTGGGAGAATAGTCCCTTAAATAGGTCACTGTAAATCCCGAATCAAATTAATCACGACTCCGGATACCGATCGATATAATATAAAAAATATATATATATCAAAATCAAATACGGCAAACTTCGTAATTGTCTAGCTAATCCACGACTTCTCGTATAAAAGCTATTATGCAGAAAACTGTCGGCAACTTTTTTTCTGGCTAATAGGGTTTTGGCAGAATTAATTTGCATGGTCCCCATAAATTGACCAAAATATTAACTTAGGACAGCAATGTATATGGCTCGGGTTCAAATGTTAAATATTACTTCGCAATCCTTTCAGTGATTTAGACCCATGACGTAAAAGTAGAAAGAAAAAGAGAAATAACAAAAGCAAGTGAATAAAATCAAGGCCACAGCCCTGGTTTTCATTCATAAACCCTGACCTCAATTTCCCTAATTAGCAATCACACCCCCAAAAAAGGAACAGTGGAGAAGACGACAAAAATTCATAAACCGCGAAATCAAATTCAACAAAAAATCAGAACCCCTCATAAGCAAAAATGAAAATATACACATCCCTAATACCCAAAAACCAAATCCAATAAATCTCAAGAAAGAAATAACACGATTCAAAAAATCTCAACAAAAAATTAAAAATCCACGTCAGCAAAACAGTGATAAACACAACAACAAGAAGAATACAAATACCCAGAAACCAATCGCCATCGATGACCAATAGCATGGCAACTTAAGCATGTTCATCTTGATGACCAATAGCTATTGATGTCGAAGGGGTTTCACAGATAATCCTTCGTGCCCACTCTAAAGGGAGTTTCCGGAGACTCATGGCATCTATTCAGGGGCTGTACCGTAATTCAAGAGGTTTGGATGCAAATTTTATGTGCATTGTATATGCTTGGGACCATTTGGAAGGCTCGATGCTGTTGTGTTTTCGAGAGTTCCACCTTCACCCCGGATAGTGTAGCCTTAACCGCTTCCCGCTACACCCAGGAGGGGTATTTGGCTTTGGGAAGTCATCTTAAGTATGCCCCCGTTCAGGCAGCTAGGTTCGCTGGACTCCTTACTCCGGGTTTCTATAAATTGAATATGGATGGCTGCTCAGGTATCCCTTCTCGTACGACAGTTGCCGGGGGACTTATCTGTGATCAGTTTGACTTTTGGGTCCGTAGTTTTATGGTTACCTGGGGTGACAGACCCTTTTATAACAGAACTATGTGGTGTCCAAGAGGGGCTTTCCCGCCCATACCAAGCTCTTCCTCGCTATTCTTGTGATTGATTCTGCCGAGCTTGTGGAAGCATGGAAACTCTTTCATCCATGACACCACCCTCACATCCCCGATTTCATATCACGAGCGAAATAGATATGCAAATGTCCTGGCCAAGCGGTCTCTGGGGGTTCATGAGTTAGATTCTTCTCTAGGGAGGTATATTGCATGTTAAGGAGTGATATCGGTTTCATTTAGAAGTTAGGCTATTTTTCCCCGTTTATTAAAAAAAAACAAAACAAAACAAAACAAAACAAAACAAAACAAAAACAAGAAACGTGAAACAAGAAACAAAAAAAAAAAAAAAAAAACCAAATTCAAAAAATTGAGAACTCACATTAACGAAAGCGGGATAAAACAGGACTTGAGCTCTGTTGTTCAGAACATCAACAACAGCTTCTTTGATTCCAGGGAGGCGTTTGATGGCTTTTTCGACGGACCCAGCGCACGCCGAACATGTCATTCCAATCACCGAGTAGAGAGCTCTCGATTCAGACCCTTCAATGCTTTGCTCTTCCACATAAACCCCTTTTGGGTACTTCGGCATTGACGGGTAGTGGGGCTTTGTATTCCAACTCTCATTTCTTATGCACGCCAAAGCCAGAAATTTCGTCGCCATAGATCAGCCGTCTCCTTTCGCGCTCTCTCCCTCCCCTGCCCCTCTCTCTCTTCTTCTTGTTGCACGCAAGTGATATTTATGGAGATTTTTTGATGAGCTTGCTTTTCTTAGTTTGGAACATGGATTAACAAAAGGAAGCCCAAAACAATGGAAAAATGCGACTTCTCACCGACACGTATAAATTAATTGAAGTGAAATATGAGAAGCTCAAACATGGAATACTCTTGGAAGAGAATACTCTTCCATGTTCCCCGCAAACAAAGACACAGAGAAAACTTTCAGAGGAGGAGTTTGCCATTTTTTTCCTTAAATGTAACTTTTTTAGCGGGGGGAGAGAGAGAGAGAACCTTTACTTGGCAGACAACTTGAAAGAGAAATTGACGTACATTACTTTCATAGCATATTTAGAGTCACTTAAGAACGCTAGTATGTATGTGATCCAAACGAATACCGATTTCATTTTTATTTTTTATGGATATTTCATTTTTTTTTTGGGATAAAATCAAGTGTATATTTATATATTTTCCAATTAAAATCATTGCAAAATTGACCCAAAAATGCAATGATACATAGCTTTCGTCCCACATACCACTTTAAAGATGTAGACATGCACTTTTTATCGTAGTTCAATCTAAAATATATTAGTTATATCCACGTAGGAAAATCAGGTCAAATTTAATTGAGATTAATAATTTTTCTAACATAAAATAATTAACATGGTGATAATTTTATTATATTTTATTTTAAAAAATTAATTTTTATATATAAAAATTATTAATTAAAAAATATTATAAATAAAATAAATTAAAGTAAATTATCTGTAAACACTCGTGAGTGCCCTGACGTATATTTCCAAATACAATAGCAGAATATGTGATAACAGAGAAAAGGGGGGGCAGCATCTTTATTTTATTGGTTGAAATGAATCTCCAATGTTATGTTATTTTGATTCTAATTTATATTAGACATGTCAAATGGGAACGCAATAAGATAATTGGAGATTCTCTCGTAGTGGCAAAACCTAGGATACATCAATAATCCTCCGGGGATCATTGCATCAAATAATTTATAACTATGGAAAATCATATGTTATTATTATTATTTTTTGTATAAATAGATTACTTATCATTATCGGTACGCGAGATTTACATGATTAATCCGTTTGAATATTGTGACACCGATTAAAGGGTTGACTCTCCTAATTTCAATTTTTTCATTTTTATAATTCGATCTCGAGACCCCGACCACAACACCCACAAGAGATCAATTATGTGTTATTATTTATAATACTTTGTATTCTCTGATTTAAGGTCAAATAATACTTTACACATTTCACTTAATATTTTTAAATATTTTATTTGTTTTGAGAAACAAAAGTTTTTTTTTTTTTTGTTAAAGATTTGGTTCCGATGTGTTTTTGCACAAAGATTCTTGGGGTTGATTGTTTTAAACAAAATCTGATATGAAGAGAGCGACGATAAAGGGGTAGAGAGAGAACATGATGGAGAGATATGAAGTTGGAGAGAGAAAGAGAGAGAGGGAATAGATTCATCGAAAAGAATATTATTGAACCAAAAAAAAAGAGTAGGAAAAAATTAATCACCTTTTCTTGATCATAAGAGTATTATTAACATTTCTTTTTGTCTCCTTGTCAATAAGGAAAATCCCTGCATCTATAGTCGATTGATGACGTCTAGCGCCATGATGTCGGGGTTGTATGGAGTGAGGACTCTCTGAAATTCAGAAAGAGGTGGCTGCTAAGGTCTCGCAAGAAACCATTGCGTTTCTTGTGCATTCATCGACTGAATAAATTTAGTGGCGCCTGCCATATGAGTGGTAGCTGATGAACCAAGGGAGCTGATGATGCTACTGCTTCCAAGACTGCAGGTTGAGACCAGCATGGCTGCTGATGGACTTCGAGCTGCTCCTGGAGAACGAGATTGGTAAGATAAATCTTGCCAGGACTCAGTTAATACATTATCTAGGGTTTCCCATAATCACGAACCTCTTTGATCAAGCAGGCCAGATGTGAAGAATCTGGTAGATGACACCAAAGTAGAGGATGAAGTAATAATTCAAGCAACGAAGCTGTGTTAGGAAATTCTCAAGTTGGCTGAGGAGCCAAGTAGAGCCACAGACTTGCCGGTGTTCTATCTGTTGTTTTCGAAACAATTCAGCACACAAGGACTCCAGTCACAAAAGCGTTATATTCTGGAGGCATTGCAGATCTGAGCCTGCTTTGGAGTTACATTTAAAAAAGCCTAATCTCATGCAGAGCCCTTTCACATATACATATATAAGTATCAAATAACGTAAGAGGGCAACACTCTAAATAACCAAAATACTTCTGTAAAATGTAATAACAGCTTTAAACGGTTGCGGTTCTACACACCCTAGAACCAGGCAATGCGGCATTGTAACAACATACAACCCATGGGTATCTCACGAGAAAAAACAAAACAATAAAATGGCAACATTAAAGAGAAAAAGACCCCACATTAGCTTTCATCATGCATCCTCTTGGTATCCCTCTTCATCTTCATAACCTTCATCTTCGACGTCTGCGGTTGCATCCTGATATTGCTGGTACTCAGAAACAAGATCATTCATGTTGCTCTCTGCTTCGGTAAACTCCATTTCATCCATTCCCTCTCCAGTGTACCAATGCAAGAAAGCCTTCCTGCGGAACATGGCTGTGAACTGCTCACTTACCCTTCTGAACATCTCCTGAATTGATGTGGAGTTGCCAATGAAAGTTGAAGCCATCTTCAACCCAGTTGGAGGGATGTCACAGACTGTGGACTTGACGTTATTTGGGATCCACTCAACAAAGTAGGATGAGTTCTTGTTCTGAACATTGATCATTTGCTCATCAACTTCCTTTGTGCTCATTTTTCCACGGAACATGGCTGACGCCGTGAGATATCGGCCATGGCGTGGGTCAGCAGCACACATCATGTTCTTAGCATCCCACATTTGCTGGGTGAGTTCTGGAACTGTTAGGGCACGGTATTGCTGAGAACCACGGGACGTCAGAGGTGCAAAGCCAACCATGAAGAAATGGAGACGTGGGAAGGGAATGAGATTGACAGCAAGCTTGCGAAGATCCGAGTTGAGCTGACCCGGAAATCGGAGGCAGCAAGTAACACCACTCATGGTCGCAGATATAAGGTGATTCAGATCACCAACTGATCAAACAGAGATAGGGTCAACAACTGGACCAAAACAAAGACAAAAAGAAACATATCCTACATATTTTTCGAAGAAAATGTGTAGATTAACAAGATCATTATAGAGTTTGGCCTAGTCATACAATTAAATATGGGAATCCTTGAGATCACTGCAGAAAACATAGTAAGAAGAAAGCAGAGTCCAGATTGTCAGAAACAGCATCAGACAACAGATCATAAAGAAAAGAATAGGCGCAAAGACAAAAGCAAAGGGGCTGTCCTAAGAATTGGAGTTGACTGCATTGATAGAAGAATCTGCTACTTGCTGACAGCTTCCAACCCCCACCCCCAGAGAAATGGTTTTCTTAAATGAGAAATCCATCACCCCAAGAATCTCTTCCTTGTGATCCCACAAAAAGTACACCATTTCACCACTTATATAATCCATATTATAGAATATAGATCATCGTAAAACCAGAATTACTCTTGCCTGCAATTTGTTAACATTAATTAACAAAGACAAAATCAGCAGACTCGATCCATGTGAAATCAAAGCTGTGAACGTGTGATGACAACCCAACAGTCCTGTGACCACGTGTCTTGGGTTTATTAATCATTGAACAGTAGCATATTAACAATGGCTAAACAAACACAATTTGGTGAGAATAAGTTGTCATACAGCCAAGCTTTGTTATCATCTCATTACCCATAAGACCGACTCCAATTTACTGGCAAACCAATAATGCCTCCATAATTTAACAAATTTCCAACTCAAGACAGAAAGGCAATGCACATTTGCTGCTTATATCCCAACCCTAACCAACAATTTATTTGATTTAAACTTTTCTTTTGAATCTCAATTTTAATAATCATGGCAAAGTATCAACAAAAAAATATGAAAATATTAGTCAACTATATTGAAATTATGGATTCCCAAAACACCATGAATCACTAAATCAAGAAAAACTAGGAAACAAATTAGTGACAGAGACTGATGGTATCTATAGAGACAGAGAGAGACTTACAACTGGGTGTAGTGAGTTTGAGAGTACGGAAGCAGATATCGTAGAGAGCCTCATTATCAAGAACCATACACTCATCAGCGTTCTCAACCAACTGATGAACAGAGAGAGTGGCATTGTAAGGTTCCACCACTGTATCAGAAACCTTCGGGGAAGGGAAAACCGAGAATGTCATCATCATGCGATCTGGGTATTCTTCTCTGATCTTGGATATCAATAGAGTTCCCATTCCTGAACCCGTTCCTCCGCCCAAAGAGTGACATACCTGAAACCCTGCAAAACTCGGACCCCCGAAAGCTTGGTAAACAGATTGAAACTATAGAGAGGAAATCGTTGGCTGAGATTAGAAATGTCCGGGCGAGAAACTAAACAGAAGAGATATTAATGCAGAAGAAATCATAAATACCGAATGGAACGAGAGAGAGAGACAGAGAGAGAGAGGTAAGATACAATTCAGATCCAAACCCCCTTCAAATGAGACAAATCCACAGAATACAAACAGATGAAAAAGACAAAAGATACAAGAAACTCCCAAAAGCAACGACACCACTTCTGACCAAAAGCAACACATGCAGATCTCAAACCCTAAAACTGTCAAACAGCACCACTGAAAATCAAAACGAGAGATGCATTCCCAGAAAACACTAACCAAACAGCTGAGGTGTAAAATGGTAGAAAAACTCAGGAGAAATGGAAAACAAAACACATAACAGAGTCAAATAAAAATCAACCAAAATGTGCATAAACAGATACGAACGCATCTGAAACCCTCAACAGCCCTTAGACCAGAGTGAGAAGGACCCAAAACCCTCAAATATGAATTAACACAAAGAATTACAAAGATTAAATCGACAATAAACCCAAACCCACATCAAAGCTTCTCAGAAACAACACATTCAAATACAAAAGCCTGAAACCCACAAAATACAGAGTAAAACAGAGTACCACTAAACGCATAACATACCCTTATAGAAAACACACCAAATCTTCACAACAAAAACAAACCCACAACCAAAACCGTAAAACCAACATGAAAAAATGGAGACAAAGAAAGAGACTACAGACCTTGAAGACAATCACAGTTCTCAGCCTCTTTCCTCACAACATCAAGAACCGAATCAATCAACTCAGCACCCTCCGTGTAATGCCCTTTAGCCCAATTATTCCCGGCACCGGACTGCCCAAAAACAAAGTTATCAGGCCTAAAAATCTGCCCGTAAGGACCGGATCTGACGCTGTCCATCGTACCCGGCTCTAGATCCATCAACACTGCCCGGGGCACAAACCTCCCACAACTCGCTTCGTTGTAGTACACGTTGACCCTCTCCAGTTGCAGATCCGAATCCCCATCGTATCTCCCGGTCGAGTCGATGCCGTGCTCGGCACAGACCACCTCCCAGAACTTGGCTCCGATCTGGTTGCCGCACTGGCCTCCTTGAATGTGAAGAATCTCACGCATTTTCGATGGGGAGAGAGCGCGAAGGTTTAGGTTCCGGGGGGGGGGGGGGGGGGGGAGGGAGGAGAGAACTTGCAGAGGAGAGAGAAACGAAGTTGGGGCGAAAGCAGAGGAAGAAACGAGGCGTTATGTAGGAAGCAGGGAACGGTAATGTTAGTTTTTTGACGGAAAAACCCTTAAACGGTGAAATTACGACGGCCGTTCGGTTTTAGTGGGAAATTGAAATTCTGATTTTTGAGAGGGGGTAAAGAATAATAACAATTATAATATTAAAAAATAAGAAAAAGGAAAATTAACCAAATCCCACTAATATTTTCAAATTTTAAAAAAATAATAAATTGGTTTATTAATATTTTTTAGTTAACAATATAAATTATTCAATTATCCGGAGAGAGATTTTTATATAAAATTCTTGGGGAAACTTGGGAACTGAATCTAGGGACGGAAGACGTTAGTTGACGGAGAAATAGTGACCGACGTTTGGTTTCAGTGGGCAATTCGAAAACTTTGAGATGAAAAATATTTCTTTTTGTTGGGGGGGGGGGGGAGGATCAGGAGGAGTCGTGGCTTGATGCAATTGAAACGCGGCGGGTTTTAATTGGTGGAAGAAGTTTTAAGTGTTAGGTCAGCTCACGTGGATGGGGTGGCCGTTATGATTCCTTTCTGTTTCTATTCTATTTTGTGGGTCCCAACTCGTCCCATCCCAGGAGAGAGTTGATTCCTCCACCACTCATTGTTACCAAATTTTTTTTAAGGTTTTTGGCTCATTTTAGTTTCTGAATTTTAGTACAAAAACTATGTGCCTCCCTGTTGACTCATGTTTCGGGGGTCAACACGTGCTCTCCACCCTTTATTATTTAGGTGTATTTTTCTAATTTAAGACATAATTATTTTTTCACAAATTATTTATATAACTTCACTAAAATAGTATATCTCCATAATTTAAAATGTTCGGGTCTTATATTCACAAATAGATTTATTTAAGGAAACATGTTAAATAAAATTTCATTATAATAATAAATTTTATGTTAAAAATTATATATAATTTTAATTGAATTTTATATAAAAATTATGTTAAATAAAAATCTTGGCGGTGCAATACTCCTAGTTTATTTTAGGTAACATTCATTGACAACCAGAATAAAGTATTCTCATCAGTATCACACTTTTGAGAATTTGAAAATTTTTTCTTTGTTTAGTAAAAGGAGTGTTAAGTTAAAACATATTAGCAAATTTGTTATGAGAATGTCTACTTACTAATGTTGGGTTTGATTGATACCCAGATTATCTAGTGTTTAACGATTCCTATTGACTAGATTTGCAAGAAGGATACGACTTGAACAATATACAATTAGTAGCTTCAATCATATTAGTAGAAAATAAAGGAATGAGAAGAGTGTGATGCTATTTGCTAATGGGTACCCTTTAAGAGATCCAGTGAAAGCGAAGATAAGCTGTGCGAGACACTTGATGGGGAGGGAGGGGGGTGGAGACCCACACACATGTTTTAATTTATATAACATTGAATAGTGCAAACTTGTATGTTACTCCCCCTATTCTGACAAGAGGTGGGGGCCTCCTCAATGTGATGGTGAATGGTTTAATCCAGAAGAAAGAAGATTTGGTGCTGTTTTGCTAGCTGGAGATAAAAAAGAACAATAGAAGAATTGCACTCCATTGAGCGAGCTCATAAGTTGGCATCACATGAATCTTTGCAGAAAAGCAAACACAACACCCCACCCCACCCTCCATTTTTCCTATGTTTAGCTTCTTTACAAGACCCTTGGGTCCTTCTACCAATTAAATGCCGATTGGGCTTCATACTAATTGAGTTGTATTAGGTTTTGGGCTGTTCACTCAAAAAGAGGTAAGAATGTTTGATATTTTTGTAGATTTTTTTTTTGGAGAAATTACATTAATAGAAGTAATTATTATTCAAATTGAATATTTATAGTGACAATTGTATAGCAAATGGAATTGTTATGTTAATTTTCTTTTTTGAACCCTGTAATCTTAGGACGTTGATAGAAAAGAAAAAGGAGTGTCTGATGTCTCTTCCGCTGAAGAAAACTAACAAGGATTTTAACTTCGCGAAACATGGATGAAAGATCTCCAAGGGGGCTTCTTTTGAAAAAGTGGTCCAAGCAAGGTTTGTGGGCTCTTGCTTGGGTCCTTTTTTTTTTTTTTTTTTTTAGATATTCAGAATCATGGTATAATTAATTCGCTCTAAAATTTATAATGGTCCATTTAATGAGAATATCCTTCTAACGTAATATTCTTTATATTCAAATAGCAACTCAAATTCGTACTTTTGCTTGATTTATGAGCCTCGATGTCTTTTTTTGTGTGTGAGCCTCTGTGTCTTTAAATCTACGTTGTGGATTAAAATTGAAAAAAATAAATTTTTTCAAATCTTTTTTATATTTTAAATGATTTATTTGGCTTTTAATTTTGATTTTTAATAAAAAAAAATTAAATTTGATTATTTGTACGATTATTAATTTTAATAATTTTTATTTTAATCAAATCTTAAAAAAGTCCTAAAAAATGATATAATATTATAATTAAAACTTAAAAAAATATTTTAAAAGTTATTTTGCTTAATGATAATATAATATTAGTTATTTTTTATTTGATGAAATATAAGTAAATTAATAGAATTATTTTAAAAATTTTATATTTTGATATTTTATTGGAAATTTGAATTTTGAAATTTAAATTAATATTTGATAAACTTTAATTATTAGTAAGTTTTAAATTTTAAAATTATAGTTTATATTCACATATTGATCGTAAATAATATAATTTTTTTAAATTAACATTTGATAAACTATAATCTACTCAATTGATTATAAACCTCATTTAAATTTTAACAATATAATATATAAAATTTTGTTATTATTATTTTAGATTACTTTAAATTTTTACATTTGTATTTATAAATTTTAATTCGTGCTATATAATAGCAAGCATTCAATAAACTTCAATTTCTCCTAACTTGTCTTAATTTATTTTTATTTTGCTCTATTTATGATATAAGAAAATTAATAAAAATGATTTTTAAGTAAAAATTATATTTTTCAATAAAAAGGTATTAAATCATTATTATTATATAATTATTTTATATCAAAATTTAAATTGAGTCCGTTTTCAACTTTAAATAAGAAAAAAAAAAAAATTGTTTTCGAGGAGGGTAAAGGTGTGGGCGGCGGAGAAAGAGGGTTTAAGATCGTGGGACAAAAAGAAAAAGATATCGCCAAATCTAGGGTTTTGCGGAAACCACCTGACAATGGAGGTCCCAAACCCAAACCCAAACCCTAACACAAATCCAAATCCTTCCTCTTGCTGGAGCAACATAGTGAAGAAACAGCCATCGCAACCACATCCGTCACAACAACCGCACGTTGCTGTCGTAAATCGACTCGTCGAGAGCTGCAAATCCTCTCAGGGAATTGCAGTGGCTGTGGTGGATGCAAACGCAATAATAGAAGGAGGAGAGAAGCTGTACAGCTATGCCGACAAGTTCGTCTCCGTCCCTGAAGTCATGGACGAAGTCCGTGACTCCGTTTCTCGTCACAAGCTCTCTTTTGTTCCCTTCTCTATTGACACCACTGAGCCTTCTCCCGACGCCCTCAAGAAAGGTTCCCCCCCCCCCCCAAGATTAAGTTATTTCGTTTTGAATTCGTGTTTATGATTACCGTGATTTGACATAAGAAGAATTGTTTCCTGTTAATGCATGCTTGTTTGTTTTAATCTCTCTCTAGAGTGCGTTTGTAGATTGAATTATAGGATGTAACACGAGTTTTGGGAGATGATGAGAATCTTGAGAGAATTAATCATATGCACAGTTGTTTGTGCTCTGATGAATACATATTATTTGCACGTCAGTCTGATCCCAAACTCAAGTTGTCTACAATGATTCATATCTTCAATATGATCTGCGGATTCATGCATAAAACCTTGGTTTTTTGTGCAAAATGACTATCCAATTTGGAGTTGTAAACGTAGTTAATGTAATTCTGATTCTCCAACCTTAGGGCTTGTATTGATTTTGAACCTGTTTGCAAATCATCAATTGCTTTAGCATTTCCATTGCAAGTAACCAGGTTCAATCCTTTAGTATTCCCCGTGTGGGATTTTTTATCAGGCGTGCCTGTTTGTGAACTATCCTATTTGCTTGTCCAACATGCATATTTTGGGGTTAATTGCACGTGCTCGCTGGCTAATGCCACATCCAAAGGATGGTCGCCAACTGTTATTAAAAAAAGTTGGATGAATGCGTGTGGAAGCAGATTTATTAGTTGTTGGATATTTCCTACTCTGCAACCTATTGGCACATTTTCTTCTCCATTAATCAATTAGCACACATTTTGGGATTTTTTCTTTTTTTGGCGCACACACAAAAAATGAAGTGGGTGTGAAGATGTCTTAGTTGACCAATTGTTTGAGTCAAGAGCTACACAGAGAAAAAATACTTTTCTGATTGTGCTGCCAAACATCTTATGGAGAAGGGCTTCTTCTCAACTGAGGGGTTTGCAGAAGGAACTTAAAACTTGGCTTAAATTTCTTTCTGCAGAAACTGCGTGAAATTTATCATATGAACACTTCTGACTCTGTTGTTTTGATGATTTGACAGTTATCAGCTTTGCAAGGGCGACTGGTGACTTACAAACCCTTTCGGATATTGATCTCAAACTTATAGCTCTGACTTACACATTGGAGGCTCAAATCCATGGAATTCATCATATTAGGGATAGCCCTCCCCCTGTTCATTTGGTTAATGTGAGAAGGCTTCCCGAGAAGGACTTGCCTGGGTGGGGATCAAATGTACCTAATATCAAAGAGTGGGAAGCTCTAGAACAAGAAGCTGAGGATAAGTCAAATCTAAATTCAAGAATTCTGCCCCTGAAAGACTTGAATTTGAATAACCTTCCTGCAGATGATAATCTTGGTTCTGAAAATGGATCAGCACAGATTGGTAGCGAGGTGGCAACTAGTGAGATTCAAGAGGATGTCAGTCGTAATTTGAGGAGACTGGGTAGATATCCACCTAACAAAAGAGAGGTGAAAATTGAGGGGAAGAAGATGGTAGTAGCTGGAATTGATGCATCTGAAGGACATTATGATGATAATGCCAGTGATTGGATGCCTTCTGTCTGTCGAAGCACCCACAGAAGATACTTGAGAAGAAAAGCTAGACGTGAGATGGCCCAGGTACAGGCTGTGCAAGATGGCCAACCTGATGAAGAGAAAGACCTGGAAATTGATGCAGGTGAGGATGCGAAAGGTTCTGATCAACTGTTGAATGGATCTCCCAGAGAAACAGACACTGCAAAAGAAATTTCAGAAGAAAGTGAGATTGCAAATGTAGAACATGGTGATGAGAATCTATCCTCAATCTTAAGACAGATGGGGCTGGCTGAAGATTCAACGCAGGTTCTTAAGGGAGGGGAAGATCCAAGCCTCTTTGAAACAAGAGTCGAGTCCAATAATTCCATGGATATAGAGGTTATCTCCCCTAATGGTGCCAGTATAGATGTTGCTGGTAATGAGGTTGAAAAGTGCAATGAGGAATTGGATCAATTGGAGACCTCTAGCCAAACCAACGAGAGTGTGGATGCTTCGTATGCTGATGATGCTAGCAGTGAGCAAAGCTGGATGCTAAGATCCTTATCAGATTCAAGTGTTGCTTGTATAACTAGTGACTTTGCTATGCAAAATGTCATTTTGCAAATGGGTTTACGGTTGCTGGCACCTGGAGGAATGCAAATTCGACAGTTGCACAGGTATGTCTTGGTGGGATTTTGTGGATTCTTAAATTTTATCTTCCATAAACCTTTTCTTCATTTGCTGTCAACATTAAGCACTCGAGCGCTTTCTATTTTATACCGTTCTAAGAATTTCTCCAAAAGGAAGGGCACACGCCTTTTTTTTGGGGGGGTCGCAATTACTGTTATATTTTGAAACTGTTTTCCAACAGGC
Organism: Dillenia suffruticosa; assembly: GCA_033439265.1. Lineage (NCBI taxonomy): Eukaryota > Viridiplantae > Streptophyta > Magnoliopsida > Dilleniales > Dilleniaceae > Dillenia > Dillenia suffruticosa. The sequence goes on along the minus strand of JAVTVX010000005.1, from coordinate 16,132,668 downwards.
CAATAGGCTAACTTCTGCTTTTGTCTGCTGCTCAGGTGGGTTCTTAAATGCCATGCTTGCGATGAAGTGACTGCTGAAATTGGGAGAATTTTCTGTCCAAAGTGTGGGAATGGTGGCACTTTAAGGAGGGTTGCTGTAACAGTTGGTGAAAATGGAATTGTTCTAGCTGCTCGTCGGCCTCGTATCACTTTGCGGGGCACAAAAGTAAGTATATTTGTTACATTCCTAAATCTTATGAAATCTATTTAGTTCATGCAAGGAAATTTGAAATGAAAAGGGCCACTATGTTCAGTGCTAAAAGTCTCCTATATGGTTATATATTGTTTCTGATCTTGCTGCAACCTCGCTTTAGATGCATCTTGATCATCTTGATCTTGCAGCAAAGCTTACTTTCTATGCCCCTTGAGAGCATCTCCAAGTTTCTACTTGGAATTGTCCTTGCTTTTTGGCTCTTTTCCATGTCATTGAACTGTTTTCTTTGTTCTAGCATTGTCATGTCCCACTTTAAGTTTAATGGTATGTAAAATAGAGCTTTGCTAATGAGCTTTTGGTAACTTTTGTTTGATCCAAAGGAGCGCCTCTTGTTTGAAACATATAACTAATGTTTGGTTGAACATTTCCTGGGAACCTACCTATAGTGCACTGCTTTTAGTGCCAGGATTCCTTTTTTTATTTATTTTTTCCTTCTTCGGTCTAGTTTCCTTGAATATTTCTCTTTGATAATGCAATTTCTCTCTTCGATAGCCACAGTCTATCTCAGTGCTTGTAGCTCTAAATTGCTGGCTACACTAGGCTGCAAGTTAACCGTGTACTTCATTAAGTATTTAGTATTTTGGTTGATTACTGCTCATCTTTGATTTATTGTTTTGATAAGTTAGTGTCAGTTCCGAGTTTGTCTAATTTATTATACATGTGAGCTTGAACAGTGACCTATTTAGGTCTGCATATTGCGGGTTGTCTTGTTCATGTCACTGAATTGGTGCTTGTTCAAAATGTGATTATTTTTGAACCATTTCTCTCTCCAAGCCTTCTAAGCTATACTGAGTCCAACATTTGGTTCATGCAGTTTTCACTGCCTTTGCCACAAGGTGGAAGAGACGCAATTGCTAAAAATCCAATTTTGCGTGAGGATCAACTACCACATAGGCTCCTGTACCCGAATACTAAGAAGAAATCTAGCAAACAGGTAGTTGCTTATTCACCATTTTTGCCTTGCAACTTTCACTGCATTTAGATTCATCCTTTAGCAATATGATATAACTCTAATCCACTTTAAAAACCTCGCCATCTTCGTTTATCAGGGAGATGACTTCTTCTGTTCAGATGACATCTTCTGCCACCATACTGACAAGAAAGCTCCTTTGAAGCCTCCGGTGAGAAAGGCATTGGCAGTTTTTAGCCAAAAGCGAAATCCCAATGACAACCACTACTCTCGTCCTAAGCACTAGGTTTAAGTCATGTACGAGGATATGCAAGATAATCTTTTCCGAGTTGTGGGAGTGAGATGCAAAATGTCATCTTGTCTTGGAGCCGACAAAAACATGACAGCCATCTTTTCTTTTCTTTTTCCTTTTTAGACCAGATGCATGTTGAGTTTGAGTTGAACACAATAATCCGTTGTGTACCACCGCATCCGTGGAATGTGATGTAAAATTTTTGGTTGGAATTTATGGCCGGAAACTAATTGTTCTTGAGTTTATTATTTAAATGTGATTGTGGTCCCTTAAATTTGAAATCCTGCACTTCTTTTTGAATTTGAATACTCCACTTGAGGGGGGAATTGAACCGTAGTGGTTGTCATTCTATGTGTCTCCCGCGGGCATGGTGTCTCCAATTTAAAAAAATAGGGATTAGATGAATGAAACATTGTCTTTGTCTTCATTTAGAATTGGACACAGAAATCCAAGTTCTCCAGAAAGCAATTAAAATAAATGAACGAAATTTTAACTAGTTTCCTCGGTCAAGATTTGAAATATAATGTTCCCAAAACTAGGGTCTCTCTCTCTCTCTCTCTCTCTCTCTCTCTCTCCCTCCCTCTCTCTCCAGAGCAAAAAAAAAATGGCCTTTTTTACAGGGGACTGGTTTTTCTTCAAAGAAAGAAACTCTCTTCCAAAGAACTTCAAGACATCAGTTTATCAATATAGCACATCTTTTAACAATTTCATAAATTAATAGCACTGGTACAGAACTGGAACAAAAGGTGGGCACTCACACATCATATAACCACTCTCAAGATAATACTTCCTAATTTTTTATTTAGTAATATTTAGTATTAGATCAGCCGAGGGTATACAAGGTGATTGACATTGTGTCATGCACAAGTCAGCTCTATATTTCTCAAAGCGTGAAGAAACATTTACAAGAAATACAGAACACTTATCTACCAAAAAAAAAAAAAAAAAAGAAATACAGAAAACCTTTGTAGAATGAATTAGAGGAATGGAGAAGGGTATATAAATCATATACTTATCGGATTTACAATTTGTTAGCTTTAGTTACAACTACGATGAGAGTGCAAGCTCTGCCCATGCCAACGAGGATGACTTGAGCTCCGCAGACAATGATATGTTGATTTTGCTCTCCAACATGGGGCACAAGTCCTGCATTGAGGGTAGTTTGCTGGCATCTTGTTGAAGGCAAAGGCTTACGACTTCAGATACTACTTTGAGGTCATCGGTACTGAAATGTTTCAACTCAGGGTCTACCATTTGGGACATTACTTCTGGCTGTTGAATGAAGTCCTTAGCCTGCAACATGGATAAAGGTCAAATCTTCTGGTGATCTGAAGGAAAAGTTCTAGTTATTAGTTTGCTGTGCATATATATATTAAATTGGAGGTTGCATACCCAATCAACTAAGCAGCCTTTGTCCTTGCAATAGGGAGGTCTTCCACTGATTATTTCCAGTAAAAGCACACCGAAAGCATAAGTATTCCCATGGATATCAAGATGTCGTCCTTCTACAGAGTGGGGAAGAACACAAACAGCACCTTCATTGCCAATGATGCCAGAATTCTTCTCTGATCTTGCAAGAATTGTCTTCCAGCTTTCAAAATCAACAAGCTGCAATGGTAAATAGAGGATAATGTATTAAAAGAGAAAATATTGCTCTTATGAGAGGCTCTGGGGGTTGTACAAGAGACCAGCTGAATAAGCCAAAAAGAAAAGGAAAAAGAAAATAGGGACTTCCTTTTGTATAAGGCTAGGTGGATCCAGTCAAAGTTCTAATCTAAAGTCTGGTGTCTATATTTTGGTCCACAATGATCCTTAATTCTCCATCATGTGACTATGACAGGCATTTGGCATACCTTCGGTGAAAAATCTTCTGTCAGATACACGGCACTAGAATTTAACTCTGATATGGTAAACGGGGGTTCAATTTCTGTTTGCAGATATTTGAGGCCACGAGCAATGCCTAATACTATTTTCATACGCCGAGGCCAAGTCAGTTGGCAGCCATCTCCATCTGCAACAGAAGTGCTGTTACTAAATCATGAAGTTGCATAATCAATTGTGCTTTCAAACAAGCTCGACTTACAATGGAGGTGCTCATACAAAGTCCCGTTTGATGCATATTCAAAAACCAGCATCCTAGTAAAAGGACTGCTCTCTCCGCAGTAACCCAATAATTTTCCAGTATTTTCGTGATTTAACCTTGCTAAATCTGCCACCTGAACAGAAATCAATGAAGTATATATTAACTAGGGTTCCTTGTGAGGTTTTCAAATGTCATTTCTATATAGGAAAACATAGCTTGGGAAAAAGTAATACCTCTCGCTGAAAATAGAGCTCAAGATGGCCCGTCCATTGCTCTTCTTTAATGCAAAGAGAGATCACCGCAATCTCTGGCCCACCCCTCATAGTTCCCTTATACACAATGCTGTCTGGAGAGGAGCCAATAATATTGCTAAAATCTTCACAGGCAACTTCAAGCTCTTGCCTGCTGAATCTGAACACATCCTTCAACATCTCTGAATCTGGATAAATATTCCAAACAATTGACTTAAGGCTTGATCAAGCTATAAGCTTCAGAAAGTAACACATCCCCCAAAATAAGAAGGCGAGGGAAAAGAAATATTGTAGTTGTTGGTTGAGAACCAGACCTATGAATACTGTCATATGATCCTTGTCACTTGCTGATTTCTTCCAAGGTATTATGATAGAAGGTTTGCTCTTGCATCTCTGAGCAGAAGTAAATACAGCAAAGACTAAGAGGGAACTCACCACTGTTCCAGTCACTACTTCTAGACCTAAAAGCCAAGCAGGCTTCAAGTCCCCGTGATGCTTATGAACATCTTCAGGAGGTTCGTACTGACGTTTAGGCTCTGGATGGTTTTTAGGCAGTGGCAAAGCACCGGCAGAAGCTGGAGATTTTCCATCATCAGTAAACTACATAGTTGAAGGTTATAAGCAACAACCGTGCAGAAAGTTCCCAAGTATCTTTTTTCTAATATTAGCTTTAGAATATACGATCAGTTGATTACCACAGGGGGACTGAAATTTGTTTCCACGATATTAGAGCCAAACCTTAATACTGCACAAAAGCTTCAAAGCATGCTTCTCCTTTTTTTTGCGGGGGAGGGGGGGGGAGCTAAGCAACAATTTAACAAGATATGATGCAACTCATACCACATTGAGCAGTAGGCCGCTGTTTGATATCTCCATCATGAAAGCAGTTTCCTTGAAAGCTCGTCCTGCAAAAAATTTGTCATGGGAGAAATTTACGGGACAAAAATGAATTTGATAGAGAATGGAGAAAGGTGAAGCACCTTGGTAGATAGTCCAAGCACTTGGGTATGCTTCCAACAAAAAAATTGTATGAGAAGTCTGCAACTTTCAATTGAGATGAACCACAGAACCCAGTATTGTTTACACTCACGGAGTACCTGAAGCAGAAGAGGCAACTCTAGAGTCTAAAACCTTCCAAGCAATGTTTATCAACAAAAATACCAATCCTCAATATGGGCTTCACAGAAATTGGTTGACCATATACCAGAAGTGCATTTACTACCTCCTAGTCAAAGCTTCTAAACAAAAAAATCAGATCCAGCAGCAAATTTAAAGAGGACAAATACATGTACGAACTAAAAAACCGTGACACAGATGAATTATTTTAGCAAACAAAAATGCATTATGGAGCCGTTCATCAATTAGTACTGCATCTTAAAAACAAATAATACTAAATGCAAACTGATCATTCCTCCATGGATAGTGACAGCAGTGACAAGCACCACAAACTCTATCTGCATTTAGGTGAGCATTAATGATTTCTAATTATGTTCAAGATGCTACCCCCATACAAAAATCTCTTTGAACCTTTTTTCAGCTTACGGCGGGTTGCTTGCTTTCCTTAATTACGCGTACAGATCACTAAGAGTTGACAAAATCGAGCCATTTCTTTCCTTTTGCAATTAAAACTGAACTAATTATACAGTCTCTGAAAAGAATTTCCTCTTACATTCCATACGAGGATGATGAAAAATTAGGACTGTTGCTACCAGGAAAAGTTCCTTGAAGTCTATTCCTGTCAAGCCGAAGTTCGTCAAGGAACTTTAAATTACTGAGCTCAGCAGGCAACCTTCCAGTCAAGCCATTCGATTCAAGATATCTGAAACAGGAAGCAATTCACGAGCAAGAGAAGAACAGGGAGAATTAAGAATAGAAGAAAAGAAAAGTGAGAATTAAGAATAGAAGAAAAGAACAGTGAGAATTAAGAATAGAAGAAAAGTATACAGTATAGAATGTCATTTACATTGAAATAACACTGCTTAAGTTCCCAATCTCAGGCGGAAGTGGGCCAGTCAATTGATTCTTCCCCAAATCCAAAAGCTTTAGATTCTTCAACATGCCAACTTCTTTAGGGATTATACCAAGGAGGCTATTATCATGCAAAATTCTGCAAGATAAATTTAAATTGGATTAAGCTCCAAAAGTCATGCTTCTTACAAAGTACTAAAATAGGAGAGCAGTTTAAGTCTGATATGTCAAAGAAAAAACCCACAGTTCTTGCAACGAAGAAAGCAAACCCAATTCAGGTGCAAGAAAACCCTTCAAAGATGAACTAGAAATATTCCTGCAAAACATCATTCCATATAATAAATTGTAAGTAGGATCCATTATAACCTTCAAATGTACCTTAATGAGAGAGAGAGAGAGAGAGAGATCTTACATCTTAATGACATGATCTCGGGCAAGAGAGCAATAGATGCCAGACCAACCACAAGGATCTGCATCTAGACCATTCCAATCTGAAAACACTGAAAATGGGTCCTCAAATATTGCTTCTTTGAAGGATGTAAGAGCCCAAACTGACCAAGAACCCATAATACCACAGTCAATTAAAAATTAAAACAACCTGAAACTGTGGAAGAAACATCCTCATGAACCAACTCTAAAATATCCAAGATTTTCCAAGAAAAAAGTTATTTATATTTCACATTGACTCAAAACACTAGATTTAGAATCTTTGAACTACAAGAACATACAAGATCTATAGAATATATGAAGTAAAATTACCTTCATTTGGGGCAAAGGAATCACAACTTTCAAATAATGCTCCAAAAACAACACCAATTAGCAGAAATGAAGTAGCCGATCTCATCTTTGTTAGCAAGTACTAACAGTCTAATCACTCACTATAATTTGTTTTTTCTCAAGAACTCCGAAAAGAAAAAGGGATTTAAGAAAAACCCAAAATTTTCAGGGAACCCATTAGCCCAAAAAAAAAAAAAAAAACCAAGAAAACTAACGACTTTGGAAAAAAAGAGAGAAAATTTTTGCAAATAATTCAAACCCCATTTAACATAAGCTACAATGTACAAGAAAGAAGATAAATCTGAAATGAAGTTACGGTTAAAACCACGATTTGGGCAACAACCGTGACAGCAAAACCTAGCAGAGTGAGGGAATGAAAAATGTAACAACTAAAGCTTTCTTAACAAACCCAAAAATCCAAACCTTGAATTCTAGGAGAGGTTTGATCGCTTCAAAGAACTTAAAAAATAAATAAATAAATAAAGCACAAAAAGATGACAAAACACCCACAAACAAAGAGCCGAGAGAGAGAGAGAGAGAGAGAGAGAGAGAGAGCGAGATGAGCAGAGTAGAATGTTCTTCCGTCCACTGTGATATTAAAATGGCGGTTTTTGGATAATAATTTATGGGTTTTTTCTTTTGCAATTTTTTTTTCAATATTGATATTATTATGTTTCTTTTTTTTTTCTTTTTTTTTTTGTTTCTAAAAAGAAAAAGAGAAAACTGCCAATGATTGCCATGTATGAATTGAACACTACAGAGTGGCATTAATATATCGTGTGACGACAAAATGGGCGTCTCGAAATTTTGATTTCCTATCACCCCCAGATTGACGGCCCAGATTTTTTTCGACAGTATTCAGTGGAATGCACCATATAGTTAGATATAAATTTTTAATAAAAAATAATTAATATAACAATAATTTAAATTTATTTTATTAAAATACTTTTCTTGCACTTATAAAATTTTACAATCGTAATAAAATTTATAAATTTAATTAAAAGATTACAAAGCACGAAGAAATAAAACAAAATAAAAATGAATTAAAAATTACAATCTTCAAAACATATTTTTTTTTCCTCAATTTCCCTTACTCCATAAATAAACACAAATTAGTAAAGCAAATCTCTCCAAGTCTTTTAAAAATTAATAAATCAAATCTCTCCAAAATTTTCACGAATCAACAAATCCAATTAATTTATGTATTTTTTGAATAATTAGATATATTTGGATCACTTTTCTCTCGATATAAAATTTATACAAGAGATCACGTATCAAGCAAGAAGAAAAAACAAGAATGATTATTTCTTAAATATAAAAGTTTACAAGTAAAAATGAAAATTTTCCATTAGGATTATTCAGGGTTAAATCGAAATAATCTGATTTTGAATAATTTAAGGTCAAAGAATAAATTAATTATATTGTATTTAGGAATCTTCCGATACTTCATATGCTATAAAATACTTAGTCGTGTTTTTGACATTTGAATCCGTACGTAGGCAATTGGGATTATTGACTTGGACACTTTATTAAGTACTAAATCAACTCTAACCAAAGGATTAATCTCCTTGAGAATGGGAAGGGAGATTATCTTCTATTTTCTTGAAGGGGTTGCAAATGCAGAACTTGGGGTACCCTCAAACCACACGTTGATGCTTTTTAAGGCTTTGATAAAAGTGACCTTACTTTATAGGGTTGGAATGACGTCACATCTTACAATTTGAAATTTTCTGATAAAGTACGCTTTTAAATTTAATTTCCACTCGGCGGGCCGGACGCGGGCACGCAGAGGATTATTGCTCGAAGTCGAAGGAGGTCTTGCCGACAATCGCGCCGGTAATCATGTGGGCGCATTCCCGGCGCACGTTAGAAATAAAAACTACCGCTTCATTTAATATATCGTTTCAATTTATCACGAGATTCTTTACATGCTCGAAAGGGTCAAACGGCGTGAACCGGTGAATCCTTTTGGTTCTCCTCTCCCCCGTTAATACAACATTTATTTTAGTATTTAATGTATTTATTATTTTTACGCTTTTTTTTTTTTTAATTTTAGGGACCAAATTTCATAAAATAATGGCAAAGAGATTATATAAAATAAATTAAATAAATCAAATTTTATATGATATTCCATCTAAATATATTTTAAAATTTTTTCTTAATTTAATAGATATTCTAATTAATTTAAATTTTTTAATTTTTTTTTCATAAAAATTATCAAAAAGAGAAAGAGTCCAAGGAGCAATCTTAACAAATCAAAATTTGGCCGAGCAAAGTCAAATTTTAAATTTTTATTTGAATCATAAATTATTGTCGGAGGGTGACAACCACAATTCAAGAATTTTGACCTAACACCTCCAATCTTATATTTCATAATATCATAAATAAAAGATAAATATGAGCGAATATTTTAAGTGGAATGAGACCTAATTATTTTTATTAAGAAATTTTAAATTATTATAATGTTGTATATTATTTTTTTAAGAAATAAGTATGAAAGTTACAGTGAATAGATATTTTTTTGCAAAGGTAATAGTAATTATAATTAGAATAACATATTCCCTATATATACAAAAAAAATAATAATTACGATAAAAGATACTAGATATAATTAGAAAAAGTTTTATCTAATTAATTAATTATTTATTTATGACAGACAGCAATTGGAGAGAAGAAAGGATTGGAGATCGGTGAGTGCGAAGGTAAGTTGGCCTCCAGAATTAATGTAAAGGAGGGTCACTAGACAATGAGTATGAGAAGCATAAATTAGCATGTACCCTTATATTTCTTCTTCAAGCATGCTTTCTGAAACTAAAAAGGTCACCCTGCCTTGCCTTTACAAAAAGAAGAAGATAACATTCTCAAGACTTTCTTTTCGTTACAGTTGTTCTCCATGAACACCATCAAATCTGTATTCAATGCCCTATAATGTGGCTCTAGTAACCTATGCTTTTCGATGTCTTACCCGAAGAAGAAGAAAAAGAAAAAAGATCATCTACTTCTCCTCCTCTCATGCACATATTTTGGGCTAAGTACCTATAAGAAAAGGAGTAAGTGGTCAAACGAAGTGCATCAAGTAATCAGTGTTTAAACTTATAAAATATATGAATGTAAAACAGCAATACTATTGTGGTTAAACCACCTGTTATTGATTCTTTATATTCATTTATATTTTAATGAACATACTAATGAAATAAATCATAACGATTCTTGGTGTAACGATTGAGTTGTTTTTTTTATAATCTCAAGATCACGAATTTGAAACGTGAAAATAGTTTATTTATAAAAATACAAATGAAAAACTGAGTACATATAAGTCTATCCTTATTTTATCCACGTACTAAGATAGGAAATATTTTATACACGGGATGGGCTCTAATTAATGAAATAGATCAATATAAGTATTATTGGTTTATGAAAAATAAGGTGCCTCTTTAGGAGAGCCTGTTGGGATATATATGCATATTTTGATATATAATATATTGAAAATATTTAATAAATTCAAATTGATATCTTTCTTCACGGATGTTGAAAAGGAGTACCAATGGCTAGTTGAATATTGATACGAGAGAGAGAGAGAGAGAGAGGAGCATGATGTTCGGACAGTGCAGAGCAGTGTCGTCCTTGAGGGGACAGTAAAATTCAACACGGATGCTATGCTAGTGTAATGGAGATGTGAAGGGTGCAGTTTGGTGTTTTTTTTTTTTTTTTGGTGTAATAATTGGGGGTGGGGGTGGGGGTGCGGGGGGGGGGGGGAGAAGTTTTGGATTATGCTTCTAAGGGTGTAATTGGTGCTTGGATTCCTTAGATTGTAGGGTCGATGATTTTAGCGAATGGTTTTTGGTTGGCATTTGAACTTGCAGGCTTTCCTTCTCTCAGCGTTGAATCTGAGGGTAGAAAGGTAAGAGGAAAATTGTGGGGGTGAGGAAAAATTTTGGAATAGTTTACGGGCAACACAAGGGGAGTATATCCTTTCAAATGCCATCTTAGTAGTGTTAAATGGTTTTATATCTCAAGAGCATACGATAAGGCTCACACCATCACAACACTTGTTTCAGGTATTGAGTTGAACTGTCCGGATAAAAGGGGTTCCACCTTCTTCTGGTGCTTCCTGTTTAATTATGTATCTGTATGATCTTTTTTGAGATAGTTTTTTTTCAAAAAAATATTATCCTGAAAATAGATCGATAATTCAGTATACTAATGATAACATCAAGATTGAAATGATCATGAAAAATATATATTTTTTGAATTTCTCTGTTTTTTCAAGAATATAGCTTTGTCATTAATTTGTGTTGTTGTCTTATGTAAAAAGCATGGACAAAGAATTAAATCGTAGGAGGTCTTTTTTTTTTAATATAAAATTATAAAAATTATAAAAAAATATATATATTATTAGGTTATCAAGAGGCCCTCTAATTAGGTGTAAACCATTGTCCGTTTAATGTAATCAGTACTTCAATAGCACCCTCTCACACTTGTTAATTTGATTCTTTCTCTCTTTCTCTGTATATAAATAAATAATTAATTAATAATTCAAAAACTGAATCCATTTTGTTTAATGGGAGGTGTGACCCAGGACATGGAGCCTGTTTTGGACATGAATGATAGGTCATTTGACAGGTGGCAGAAATTCATTGGTTAACGGAATTGAAAGTCAAAATATAATAGAATAAATGATGGAGTTACATAGCACATTGAGTTTGTTTTGGAATGGGATGCAAGTGGGGACAGGTTGGAGAGGTGAAATTAATGGACAAAATCACATGTAAGGTCAGAACCAGACAAAGTCTGGCAATGCATTGTCGTGGTTTTTCTCTCTAAAGACGTTTCTGTTTTTGTTTCCTTCCGTAAAGAAAACTCTCTCTCTCTCTTTCCGATTTTTATTTTCATATTTAAAATTATATTTTAATTAATCTAATTTAAAAATATAAAAAATACTATTTAAAACATAAAATTTTTATTTTTAAATTTAATTATAGATATGCTTGTACTTTTCCTTTCCTTCGGTAAGGATCCCCCGTGTTTGGATCGCTTCTTTGGACCCATCTCTCTCTCTCTCTCTTAATTTTAGTAGTAAGGACAAGTAAAAAAAAAAAGAGGTATATATAATTTAATAGGAATTTTGGTACTATTTTTTTTTTCGTATATTTTAAAAGTTTAAACTAATACAATGAATTGTTATTAATTATTTTATATTTTAATGAACATTTTCACCCTCTCTAAAATTAAGTAGCAAACATAATTGCAAAAATGTTGAGAAATATTGTTTATCACGAAGTCGATTTTGTGACAATTCTCTTATGATAAAAGGTATTTGTTTATCGATTCTTTTGAATTGAATGGTCAGATATTTTATATTTTTAATCAAAAATTTTAAACTCAAACTTGAGAATGAAAAAAAAGATTTTAGAGAGTTAACCTCTTAATAGATCCAATAATATTTAAACTGAATTAGTTTGATAAAACTCAGATACCAATTAATTTAGTACTATGAAAAAAATGAAAGTATTTTTTTAAAAAAATTATATTAATTTATTAATTCATAAATTGATCGGATCGATTTAAACTATTAATAGATTTTAATAATTTTGATCGATTTTAAATGATTTCGAATCTAAAATTTATCTTATTTAAAAATCTGATTTAATATCGAAAACCAAATCATAGATTGGTTTCGATCCAACCAGTCAAATCGGTCTCAGATTTTTTAAAAACTATCCTAAACGACGGTTGCTTGCCGATTAATCAAATGATACTTTTGCCAACTACCCCCACTTTGCACAAATGGAAAAGGTAAAAGAACTAACGTATAATTTATAGCGTACGTACGAAATGCTCATGTACTTACCAAATTAGCCACCGTTGAGGGCACTATGATTTTGGGACGTCAGCATGTAATAAAATAAACCCTCCTAATGTTTAGCTTCTAAGAACAGAGCGAGAGAGAGAGAGAGAGAGAGAGAGATGTAGGACGCAATGAGATACTTTTAGGAGGAAGGTTAGCCCTCTGATTAAGGTTAAAATAAGTATTTGGAGATGTAACTACCTTGCAAATATGTCACCCACCAAAATTTAGTCCTTGTTTGGGCTAATCCTAGTTCACTTAGCTTAGTTAATCCTTGAGTAGTTGTGACAATAAGGACTAGGTTCGTGTATTATTTCATATTATAAATAGTAAAATTTTGAATGAATTATCAAATTTATTTTTATAAAATTATGGATTAATGGTTTAGTTATAAACTTATTTTCATTCTAATTAGTTTTGAGTTTTTATTTTTTTTTAACGATTCAGTTTAATTATATTTATAATTATCTAACAAAAAAATAAGTGGGGTCTCGTTAAATTGTTAATTTTAATCGATCAGAATATCTCAAGAATTGTCAAATGAGGAAAACGAGAGGACATGTCCTTGGAATTGGACTCCCCAGCAGTTGCCGTCAGTTTGAAAAATAAGGAAATTAAGGTATTTAAGTTTAGGCTACAGTTGCTTAATCAAGGGGGAGACAGAATGATGGAACCCTTCTGTTTTTGGTACAATTAGTGGGATTTTGACAAATATTTAGAAAAAGAAAAAAAAAGTACAAACCGAGCGTTGGGTTTTCACCACATTTATTATTATTTTTTAACACGATATTCGAAATATATTATTATTAATTCATTTTAAATATCTATAATATTTTATTTAAAAAAATGACTCGACATAGATTTTTTATTTTTAAATTTTAAATTTAAAATTTAATTAAATGATATAATATCTATTTCTACTAAATCAATTGTCTGTGAATCTATTAATCGAGAATAATCGAAATTATTAGGTATCTTAACAAGGGGGATTAACAAGTGGACAATGAGATAATTGTCACAAAATACGTCATGGTTAGGCAACTTTGAACATCTGGTAACTAACATATCTTGCATTCTAAGGCAAGGGACAATGATCATTGATTGCTTATAAACAGTCTCTTCGATAATTTTTTAAGTTAAAGTCATGATAGAATAAATTACCCAATTTGTGTTTGTGTATGCTTTTGGTATCAAAAAGCTGCTACAACTTTGCATATTGGGTTCTTATGTTTTCCTCTATATTTGCATTTTTGGTATTAAAATTTCAAGTTTACTCAACTTTCAAATTACACCGCAAATCAAATATAATGAAATACAGTATAAACTTAAAATTATGTATATATAAATATATACATATATAACTTTAAGGTCTATTGGCCCCAATTTACAAGTAGATTTGAGTATTGAATAAATGAATTTTTATTTTTAAAAAATAAGAATAATTTTTTTATTTAATAACTGATATTTAAAAATCTGATCAATCTGATCTTATTTATAAAGGCAAGTTCCATCTAATATAAAGTTGAATCCAAGTATGGTTTAGCCCAATTGCGATCGGGAGGGTAAGATTTGAACGTGGAAGAACAATTGCTAACCTATCATTTGGATGGCCCAAGTAGATCCGGCTCGGGCGATGTTAAGCCCGCGGGCTTCCAAAAACTTTGTAGGCCTGAAAAAGGGAAGCCCGGCGTGGCGGCTCTTAGTCTGGTTGCAAGAGAGAGCCATTATAGAGGACGCAGTTGAAATGAGTGTTGCCTAGAGTATGGATGAATGCTGCTAGACCTAGTCCTATAAATGAGTGTTGCCTGTTTGGGAGACATGTCCCACTGCTCATGTGTAAGCCGAGGTTTTGTTAATGGGCAACCCTTTGCAAGTACATGTTTTGTACGACCGACCCACATCGAAATTTTGGAGTACCCAAATCGGATTCACCACAGAAAATCTGATATTTCTGCAGATTTTATTTAGCTCAGAAGGTCCTTGTGAATTTTAGTTTTAAAATTGGATGTGGAGAATTTAATGTATCTCTCTCCTAAATTATGCCATGACAATTAAGTTTCTACGTCCATTACTTTTTTTATTCATGAAATAATAAAATAATTTATGCTTATTGAATAAAAATTTAATAGTCATAAAATTTTAAATATTAATACCAATAAATATTTTAGACATCACCCCAAAAAGGGATAATGAATTCAAGTTTAGATGCTCATCTCTGCAAATTACTTCGAGGATGGTGACAGCCACTAGTTCAGCCATAAATAACCTCACAGCACCCCAGTTCTTCTCTATTATCTCCCTGTCACGTTCTTTGTCGGTGCACTCTGCCATGAACAATAAAAAGGGAGTAAAAAGCCTTACAATTGTGAGGCTTAAATCCTAACACCCATTCAATATTTTCGTACTACTATAATTTTATCAAATATTAATTATAATTTAAATTGAATATTTTATTATATTATAAAATTTATAGAACAATAAAAAAATAAAGTAAGTATTCCTATCATACAGGGACCAAAGGAGCCGTGATGATTTCAGTTAGCACGGAGTAGCGCAGCGGGGCAAGCATCCCATCTACGCTGCGCTAGCTGGCCAGGGAGGATTAGCTCAAAACTTCTTCACCAATGCTTCCTTCTTCAAGCCTTCTCCCGTGGAATTTGGGATCAGCCACAACACATCTAGTAGCAAACCTATCTTACATTAGAAAGCAGACGGATTAAGATCCTCGATCGCACAGTCTCCTTAACAATGCTTTAAGTTAAAGCCAAGATGGGATAAATTACCCGATTTGTGTTTGTGTATGCCTTTGGCATCAAAGTTGCTCACTAGGATTTTTTGCTTACTAAATAGGTATTTGGTTGCAATATTTCTCTCTGCATTTTTTAATCATCACGATTTACCCTACCTTCAACATATATTATAAATAAAATTTAGTTATGTTTGATTTGAATATTAAATAAGTTAATTTTCATTCAAAAGAAAATATCGAAAAGTTCAACATCACATAAAATTCAATATGTGTATGGCTTAGACTAGTCAGATAAAAAGCCACCGAGACCGATGCCTAATTGGTCTGAGGGAGTTCGGTCTCCATAGCTGGATATTGGTATCCGTTATACAAAATTTCAAGTTTGATTTGTGTATAAAAAAAATAAATATCAGAAAAGTTTTACTTCTTAAGGTTCCACTCCGACTTGAATTCGATTGGGCTTGGGTTCAAAAAGATTTGCACGCCAGCTAAAGGAAGGCCCGGCCCGGGCAGCCCTTAGGGCCAGCTGCGAGAGAGCCATGAATGAGGAAAAGCCGAACTTCCAAGTTAAATTTATGTCTAGTTTGATCAAATGAGAATATAGAAGATACATGCCTTCATTTATTAGTCAAATATATAGGTGTGAAAAAATCTTTAAGTATATTTTGTAAATAATATGATTTAATTTAATTTTAGAAACAAATGATATGATAAAAATTTTTACCAAAACTTTTCAAAATTTTGAAGAGAATATAAGATACAGATGTTATTAGATCTATTTTGTTCCAAATTTATGTCAATTAACAATGTCCAATTATAAGATTACTTTACAATATTCTACTTAAATTTGATTAATTAAGCAAACTATGATATAAATACGAAAGAGTGGGGGGCATTTATATATATATACATGCCAAAAAATTTTCCAAATTTGGAAGCCCAAGCCCCTTCTGCGTCGCCATTCATAGGGAGATGGGTCCTATTAGATGTCTGTATATATATATAGACAAGCAAACCCCATGAATTTTCATTAGTGTGCTTGGAATTTGGAGCAAGAAGTAGAAGACGAAGCCCTTTTAACTCTGCTTCCCGCCAACTTTGAACCATGTCGTTGGGTATGCATTTTAATTCCACAGTTTTGCTGTTCTAATATTACATATTGATATATGAATTTTAAGGTATGCTTTCTAGTTTATCTGGTAATTAACTTCAACTACTAACTTGGAAAGAAACAAAATTTCACCTATAAATTTTTCTTTTTAATTTGATTAGGAGGACATCTTATTTGGGATTACCCAATTAAGGTTCATTCACCATTTTTGGTTCCATATAGAGCATAAGTACCCAAGCTGGTAAAAGAAGCCAAAAGTCAGATCACTACAAAAAAGGACACAATTGAAATCAGCCTCATATACTAGGACCAGTCATTAAATGGTTCCATTACTGGCCTCACCAACCAAACCAAAGCTGTGCCCACAAGGACAATGGGTAGTGAATTCAAGTCTCTTGCGTAGCTCATGTCTGCAACTTCCCTGTTCACACAACACCCTATTTATTCTTATATTATTTCAATGTCACATTCATTGCCGCTGCACTTTATTACTATTTCGATCATGTTCTCATCTGAGAGAGAGAGAGAGAGAGAGAGAGAGAGAGAGAGAGAGAGGGAGAGAGGGAGAGAGAGAAGCATTAGAGTTGTGAAGAATTTTTATTAAATAATAGTTATGATTCACATTGAATATTTTGTGGCATGATATATTACTGATAACAACAAAATGAAGAAAATAATTATACTTGTTATACTTTTTTTTTTATCTTTCAATTAGTCAGAAGTATGGAAGTTTATATACTGAAATCTCGAAATTAAAATAATTAAATTAGTGATTGTGATCCTTAATTTGATATGTTCTACAAACAATGTTATAGGATGCCAATTAAATGTGAAGATTTTGAATGCTTCCTAACTCAAGATTCTCTCTAACACCCACACTTACTCAATTTCCTAATTTCCAGAGCGAAGTCCAATTTGATGTCATGGGCATATTTTCTCCTTTTGTTGGTGTTTCTCAGCCATTTCTTTTGCAGATGATTGGATATTTTCCAAACAGGCCTACATTGTGGCTTGTGTCATTTTCGCGGTGATTCTCGTCTCTTGTCTTGGAGCTGCTCTCTTTTATTATGGGAAGAAGAATCGATCAGCATCAGCAGTATAATTGCAAGGCGCCGAGATCCCGCCAGATAGTCCAAACAATATCCCGCAAGCCGCATGAAATTTTGGGGGCCTAGCCCAAATGGGCTTCTTGTTCCCCCCGGGAAATCATTTAGGCTTATTTTCATAGAATTTAATTGTTGAGATTCCATATTATTGTTTTTGGTTTTGGAAAAAATTTAAAAAAGAAAAAACATAAAAAATAGTAGTTTCAGTTTGATATTTGAGTTTCCTTTCGTTTTCAATGCATTTGGTTGGATTTCTTTTGCGTACTTAGAAGATCAACATGATTTCGTAATTGTTTGAGAACTCTATATCTGAATCATAATCCTAAATGGTTGACTTTTGTCCGAGAGAGAGAGAGAGAGAGAGAGACAGAGAGAGAGAGAGAGGATTTCCAGTAGCACAGAGGAGAAGATGAAGTCGCAAAAATGTGGTTGATTAACGGAGCTTTGCTATGGTATGCTGTTGGGCGCATGCCACTATTTCTTGAACTTTAAAACAGGCTGCTTCGAGAGGCCATAGAATCAACACTGTTTATACCAAGAAAAGCTCAAATTCAATTGCAACATTACAATTTCCATCCTGATCTAATAAAAGTTCCATCCAACTTCAGAACTTGTGATTTTGTCTGCATGCTTACAATGTTGTTGGTGCAGCAGCTCTTGCTATATCACGGGTTCCTAGGTTTGTCTTGATGAAAAAGCACAAAGCGCGCTCTTTGTTGTTCATTTCACAAGAATTTGGAAAGGAGATTTTCTCTTATGACTGCGCGATAACTTTATTTTGACGGATGACTCTGAATCTGTCGATATAGGCAACCAAGATATCGATCATAAGGCTATTGGCTCATCACCTCAACGTTGCAGTGGAGGGGGGGAGGGAAGTCGACGGCAAGTTTTGAAAGAGAGCCTGTGCAAAGCAACCGAGTCAGTGATGGATGAAGATAGCGAAGTGACGTCTTTGGTGGTGAAGATAGACCTTAGTGAACAGAGGCTTTATTTTTTTCTGGTACAAATTTTCTTTAGGCTTTATGTGTGATTATATTGACGGGTTGGGCCAGCTATTAAGGGATTAAAGTTGGGCTCAGGCCGGCCGAATCCCTGCGCTTTGCAGAGTTATAAACTTGGATTCTTGACATTCATTTCGTTCTGTATCTTAAGTTTATACTTACGGACATATACTTACGGACTATGACAAAAAAAAAAAAAAAAAAAACATATACTTACCGACAGTGTCTCGGAGGGGACAGTTTAGTGATACAAATCTCCATTTTCTAACCTGGTGATCTTAGGTTCAAATCATTATACAAAAAAAAAAAAAACTTACGGACAGTTGGTTTAAAAGATGTCCCCAAGGGGACAGCTTAGTAATCAAAATCCCCCTTTCTCAACTTGGAGATCCCAAGTTTGAATCTTTGTATAAAAAAAAAAGAGATAAAATATTGTTCCCAAGGGGACAACCTGACGGCCACATTCCACCTCCCCTAATCCTGAGATTTAGGATTTGAATACTTGTGTAACAAAAAAAAAAGATAAAATATTAAATTTTTAATTAAATTTCATATTGAAACTTTGAGAATAGAAAAAAACTACATTGAGAAAGTTGTCTCCTAAATAGAGTCTCCTCAAACCGGATTTGTCCAAACTAGTTGTGGAAAAAAAATAATACAATCTCAAGTTTATTTCTTTAGTGGAGTTTCAAAAACTGTAGTTAAAGGAAGAGCCAAAGGGGATAATTGTTGTAGTTATTTTTCAAGAGTTGGTGTAAGAATTTTATATAATAAAAAATATCTAATTTTATTGGTAACCATTTGCCCAATATAAAGATTTCATATGTTAAAAAAAATGTCCAATTTCATTTATGGCCACCAGCGATTGAGTAAAACCGTCCCTCCATCAAAGTCTCTTCAAAAACTCCTCCTTGTTAACTTATTGTCTTCATTTGGATTTGATCTATACAATATTGTTTTTCTCACATGGCTGGCTCAGCTGTTTTCTTGTTCTTACTATGTCTTCTCTGTTCTTCCTTCAATTTTTCTGTTTCTTTCTTTTCTTCGATGGTGTGCCAAAGATTGTTCATTAGATTATTAATCAAGTAGTGAAGCTCTGATATCTTGTTTTCTTCATGGACTTTTCATGGCAGAAGGTGGTGGTGAAGATCATGACCATGACTGATGACAAAACTAAGCAGAAAGCCATAGAGGCCGTTGCCGACATTTTTGGTATATATATACCAAGTTATAAAAATATACGCAGACCAAGGAACAAGTTATGTAAAAATATAGTATATAAAAATATACGCATAAAAAAATACCGGTGGTTGCCGACATTCTTCCTTGCATTGCCGACTTTTTAGGGTCACATAAGGAAACTAGGAACGAGTTAAGTCTAAAAATGAGGAGGCCATCTTTTTTTTTTTTTTTTTTTTAATTATATAGTGTCATAAAAATTATAAAAAATATATATCTCGTTCGGTTATCTAGAGGCCCTTTGCTTAGGTGTAAACCATTGTCTAATACATGCAATTAGTACTTCAATAGTACCCTCTCACACTTGTTAATATGATTCTTTCTCTCTCCCTCCCTATAAATAAATAAATAATTAATTAATAACTCAAAAATCGAATCCATTTTGTTTAATGGGAGGTGTGACACAGGACATGGAGCTTGTTTTGGACATGAATGATAGGTCATTTGACAGGTGGCATAAATTCATTGGTTACCGGAAATGGAAAGTCAAAAAATAATAGAATAAATGATGGTGTTATATAGCACATTGAATTTGTTTTGGATCTGAGATACAAGCGGGGACAGGTTGGAGGGGTGGAAAAGATGGACAAAATCACATGTGAATTAAGAACCAGACAAGGTCGGGCAACGCATGATAGAGGTTTTTCTCTGAAGACTGTTTCTTTCCTTTCGTAAAGAAAACTCTCTCCGAATTTTTTTTATCGATATCTAAAATTTAATTTAAACATATATCGCTATCTAACGATAACTCTCTCAATATTAATTTTTTGTTTCATAAATTTTAAAATTTAAATTTAATTAAAATATCTATCATTCTATCTATTTCCTTTCGGATGGTTGCATATGTGGCCATCAAATGATGCCCCACCCCATGCATGTACTTTTCCTTTGGTAAGGATCCCCCGTGTTTGAATCGCTTCTGTAACCAACTGGTTCTCATCCATACTTCTTTGGACCCATCTTTCTCTCTCTCTTAATTTTAGCAGTAAGGACAAGTAAAAAAAAAAGAGGTATATATAATTTAATAGGAATTTTGGTAGTATTTTATATTTTACATAACAATCGTATATTTTAAAATTTTAAATTAATATTGTAAAATGTTATTAATTATTTTATATTTCAATGAACATTCTCACCCTCTCTAAAATTAAGTAGTAAGCACAACTGCTAAAAAAGTTCGGGAAATTTTGTTTATCATGAAATCAATTTTGTGACAATTCTCTTATAATAGAAAGTATTTTCTTACCGATTTCCTTGAATTTAGTTATCGAATAATCTACCTCATTAATTAAATATCTTGAGATATTTAGAAAAATTAATCTCTTAATAGGTCCTACAATATTCGGATCAGATTAGTCAAATGGAATCCAGATACTAATTGTTTCAATACTAAATAAAAAGAAAGCATTTTCTAAAAAAAAATTCTATCAATTTATTACTTCAGAAGTCCTAGATTAGGGTCCGAGTTGGTAAGTGGTTGTCTTGCAAATTTTATGCAAAAGTACTTTGAATTAAAATGTTCAAAAAAATAGAAAATAGTAGGTTTTTTCTATATATATATATATATATATATAATTTTCTTGAATTTCTATTTACCCGCATCTTTTTTAACATATAATGATTTTTGAAGTCATTTCTTTTAATTTGACCTAACTATCCAAGTTTGGGCGTCAAAAAGGCAGACAAAATGTTATTCTCAGCCAACAAAAAGGTGATTAATTCCAAATTCCTAGTAGTGGAAAATAAGGAAATTAAGGAATTTAAGTTTCGGCTACAGTTGCTTAATCAAGGGGGAGACAGAATGATGGAACCCTTCTGTTTTTGGTACAATTAGTGGGATTTTGACAAATATTTAGAAAAAGAAAAAAATATACAAATCGACCACCACATTTATTATTATTATTAATATGATATTTAAAAACATAATTAAACTGTTTTAAATATGTATGAATTTTATTTAGAAAACGACCATTTTAATATAATTTTTTTTATTTTTAAATTTTAAATATAAAATTTGATTAAAAGACTTTACACACGCTTCTACTAGATCAATTGTTTGTGAGCTTGTTAATTGAGAATAATCAAAATCATTAGGTATCTAAACAAGGGGGATTAACAATTGGACAATGAGTTAATTGTCACAAAAAACGTCATGGTTAGGAAACTTTGAACATCTAGTAACTAACATATCTTGCATTCTAAGGCAAGGGACAATGATCATTGATTGCCTATAAACAGTCTCTTCGATAATTTTTTAAGTTAAAGTCATGATAGAATAAATTACCCAATTTGTGTTTGTGTATGCTTTTGGTATCAAAAAGCTGCTACAACTTTGCATGTTGGGTTGCAATATTTTCCTCTATGTTTGCATTTTTTATATTAAAATTTCAAGTTTATTCAACTTTCAAATTACACAGCAAATCAAATAACTTGAAATTATATATATAAATATATATAATTTTAAAATCTATTGGCCTCTATTTACAAGTAGATTTGAGTATTGAATAAATGAATTTTTATTTTAAAGAAAATAAGAGTAATATTTTTTTTTTAACTTAATTATCGATATTTAAAAATCTGATGGATTCGATTCTTGCAAGTTTCATATGATATAAAGTTAGAATCCAAGAATGGATTAGTCGAATTGCGATCGGGAGGGAAAGATTTATACGTAGAAGAACAATTGCTGTGCATCAAAGAAGAACTATTGCTAACTAATCATTTGGATGGCCCAAATAGATCCGGCTCGGGCGACGTTAAAGCCCGCGGGCTTCCAAAAACTTTGTAGGCCTGCAAAAGGGTAGCCCGGCGCGGCGGCTCTTAGTCTGGTTGCAAGAGAGAGTCATTATATGAGGACGCAGTTGAAATGAGTGTTGCCTAGAGTATGGATGAATGCTGCTAGACCTAGTCCTATAAATGAGTGTTGCCTAGAGTATGGAATGAATGCTGCTAGACCTAGTCCTATAAATGAGTGTTGCCTCTTTGGGAGACATGTCCCACAGCTCATGTGTAAGCTGAGGTTTTGTTAATGGGCACCCCTTTGCAAGGACATGTTTTTTACGACCGACCCACATCAAAATTTTGGAGTACCCAAATCGGATTCACCACAGAAAATTTGATATTTCTGCGGATTTTATTTAGCTCAGAAGGTCCTTGTGAATTTTGTTTTAAAATTGGATGTGGAGAATTTAATGTATCTCTCTCCTAAATTATGCCATGACAATTAAGTTTCTACGTCCATTACTTTTTTATTTATGAAATAATAAAATAATTTATCCTTATTGAATTAAAAGTTAATAGTCATAAAATTTTAAATATTAATACCAATAAATATTGCAGACATCACCCCAAAAAGGGGTAATGAATTCAAGTTTGGCTGCTCGTCTCTACAACTTACTTTGAGGATGGTGACAGCCACAAGTTCAGCCATAAATAACCTCACAACAACCCAGTTCTTCTATATGATCTCCATGTCTCGTTCCTTGTCGGCGCACTCTGCGTGAACAGTAAAAAAGGAGTGAAAAGCCTTAGAATTGTGAGGCTTAAATCCTAACACCCATCGACCAGAAATTGAATGGATCGGATTAGTGTTAAAAGACCTGAATATTTTCGTACTACTATAATTTTATCAAATATTAATTATAATTTAAATTGAATATTTTATTATATTATAAAATTTATAGAACAATAAAAAAATAAAGTAACTATTCCTATCATACAGCGACCAAAGGTCTTCTTAGGAGAGAGGATGAGAGCTGGGTGAGGGACTACATTGTTAACATCAGCACCGTGGACATAATTTCCGCTGAGCTCCGGGGATTGAGATAAGGCTTAAGGCTTGCTGAAGCTCTAAGAATCGAGTGCCTTCCGGTTGAAGTTGACAGCCGTTCCTTTGTGGATCTTCTGGAGAACAAGAGGGAAGAAGATCATCCTCTCCACTTAATCTGCCTTGAATGTAAAGACCTGTTGACTGAGCTTGGCGCTTCCCAAATCCGCTATGTTTTCTCAGAGAAATGAATAGAAGTGCGGACTTCCTCGCCAAAATGGGTTTCAAGGCTGCTCCTAGTGTTACTGTCTCAGACTCCCCCCGGGCAGAACCTGAACAATCTTGTGCTTGAAGACTCTTTGGGTTTGTTCCCGATGACATGGTAAAAATCTCTCTTCCACAATTTCATCTCAATTTCATGATCACGTGTTTAAATTCTTGTTCAATTAAGGAAAAAAAAAAACTCTTTGGGTTTTGGGGTGCCCAGGTCCGCTGGGGTTAGACCCAATAGGTCCGAGTGTGCCGACTTGTGGTGTGTTTCCTGGGATGGGCCCTTGTTTTTTCTTCCTTTTCCAACAAAAAAAAATACAGGGACCAAATGAGCCTTGATGATTTCGGTTAGCACGGAGTAGCACCGCGGGGCAAGCATCCCATCTACGCAGCGCTAGCTGGCCAGAGAGGATTAGCTCGAAACTTCTTCACCAATGCTTCCTTCTTCAAGCCTTCTCCCATGGAATTTGGGATCAGCCACAACACATCTAGTAGCAAACCTATCTTACATTTGAAAGCAAACCGATTAAGATCATCGATTGCAACAGTCTCCTTAACAATGCTTTAAGTTAAAGCCAAGATGGGATAAATTACCCGATTTGTGTTTGTGTATGCCTTTGACATCAAAATTGCTAATACATCACACCCTTTTAGTTCACTAGGATTTTTTGCTTACTAAATAGGTATTTGGTTGCAATATTTCTCTCTGCATTTTTTAAACATTAGGATTTACCCGACCTTCAACATATATTATAAATAAGATTTAGTTATGTCAGATTTGAATATTAAATAAGTTAATTTCCATTTAAAAGAAAATATTGAAAAGTTTAACATCACATAAAATTTAATGTGTATGGCTTAGACTAGTAAGACAAAAAACTATGGAGACCAATGCTTAATTGTTACACAAAATTTCGGGTTTAGATGTGTATGAAAAAAATAGGTGTTATAAGAGTTTTACCTCTTAAAGATCCATTTCAATTTGAATTAAATTTAATTAGATTCAAAAATATTTGTGATTTATAAAAAAAAAAAAAAAGTTTGGGAGGCTTTTATTTGTATTTTCGGCCGAATTAGATTAGGCTTGGGCTTCAAAAAGATTTGTACGCCAGCAGAAGGAGGGCCCGGCCCTGGCAGCCCTTAGGGCCAGCTGCGAGAGAGCCATTAATGAGGAAAAGCTGAACCTCTAGGTTAAATTTTTGTCCTTTTTGATCACATGAGATTATGGAAGATACATGCCTTCATTTATTAGTCAAATATATAGGCGTGAAAACATCATTAAGTATATTTTGTAAATAATAGGATTTAATTTAATTTTAGAAACAAATGATATGATAAAGATTTTCACCATAAATTTTCAAAATTTTTAAGAGAATACAAGATACAGATGTTATTAGATCTATTTTGTTCCAAATTTATGTGAATTAACAATGTCCAATTATAAAATTACTTTACAATATTCTACTTAAATTTGATTAATTAAGCAAACTATGATATAAATAGGAAAGAGTGGGGGGGGGCAACTTATATACATACATGCCAAAAAAAGTTTCCAAATTTGGAAGCCCAAGCCGCTTCTGCGTCGCCATTCATAGGGAGATGGGTTCTATTAGATGTCTGTATATATATAGACAAGCAAACCCCATGAATTTTCATTAGTGTGCTTGGAATTTGGAGCAAGTAGTAGAAGACCTAGCCCTTTTAACTCTGCTTCCCGCCAACTTTGAACCATGTCGTCGGGTATGCATGTTAATTCCACAGTTTTGCTGTTCTAATATTACATATTGATATATGAATTTTAAGGTATGCTGTCTAGTTTATCTGGTAATTAACTTCAACTACTAACTTGGAAAGAAACAAAATTTCACCTATAAATTTTTCTTTTTAATTTGATTAGGAGGACATCTTTATTTGGGAGTTACCCAATTAGGGTTCATTCATCATTTTTGGTTCCCCATAGAGCATAAGTACCCAATCTGGTAAAAGAAGCCAAAAGTCATATCACTGCAAAAAAGGACACAATTGAAATCAACCTTATGTGCTAGGGCCAGTCATTAAATGGGTTCCATTACTGGCCTCACTAACCAAACCAAAACTGTGCCCACGAGGACAATGGGTAATGAATTCAAGTCTCTTGCGTAGCTCATGTCTGCAACTTCCCTGTTCACAACACCTTATTTATTCTCATATTATTTCAATGTCACATTCTTTGCCGCTGCACTTTATTGCTATTTCGATCATGTTCTCATATGAAAGAGAGAGAGAGAGAGAGAGAGAGAGAGAGAGAGAGAGAGAAGCATTAGAGTTGTGAAAAATTTTGATTAAATAATACTTATGATTTGCATTGAATATTTTGTGGCATGATATATTATTGATAATAACAAGAAATGAAGAAAATAATTATACTTGTTATACTTTTTTTACCTTTCAATTAGTCAGAAGTATAGAAGTTTTAATCCTGAAATCTCAAAATTAAAATAATTAAATTAGTGATTGTGATCCTTAATTTGATATGTTCTGCAAACATTGTTATAGGATGCCAATTAAATGTGAAGATTTTGAATGCTTCCTAACTCAAGATTCTCTTTGAGACCCGCACTTCTCAATTTCCTAATTTCCAGAGCGAAGTCCAATTTGATGTCATGGGCATATTTTCTCCTTTTTCTGGTGTTTCTTAGCCATTTCTCTTGCAGATGATTGGGGATATTCCAAACAAGCCGAGATTGTGGCATGTGTCATTTTCGCGGTGGTACTCGTCTCTGGTCTTGGAGCTGCTGGCTTTTATTATTGGAACAAGAATCGATCAGCACCAGCACCAGCACCAGCACCACAATTGCAAGCCGCCGAGTCCCCGCCAGATAGTCCAAACAATGTCTCGCAAGCCGCTTGAGATTTTGTGGGCCGAGCCCAAATGGCCTTCTTGTCCCTCAAAACCCCCCCGGGAAATCATTTAGGCTTATTTGCATAGAATTTAATTGTTGAGATTCCATATAATTGTTTTTAGTTTTGGAAAAAATTTAAAAAGGACAAAACATGAAAAATAGTAGTTTCAGTTTGATATTTGAGTTTCCTTTTAGTTTTCATTGCACTTGGTTGGATTTCTTTTGCGTACTGAAAAGATCTATGAGTTCGTAATTGTTTGAAAACTCAATATCTGAATTCATGCGTATTCCTAATTTTTTGACTTTGGTCAGAGAGAGAGAGAGAGAGAGAGAGAGAGAGGATTTCAAGTAACAAGGAGGAGAAGATGAAGTCGCAAAAATGTGGATGATTAACGGCGCTTTGCCATGGTATGCTGTTGGGCGCATGCCACTATTTCTTGAACTTTAAAACAGGCTTGCTTAGAGAGGACATAGAATCAACACTGTTTATACCAAGAAGAGCTCAAATTCAATTGCAACATTACAATCTCCATCCTGATCTAATAAAAATTCCATCCTCTCATAATTCCACGTCCAAGGCTTGTCTCAGGGCACAGAAACAGCTTCAGAAATATCGGTGTACATGACTAATCTCCTAGCTACTGCCATGGACATAATCTCCTTGATTGTGTATATTGATTGGCTTACTTCAGAACCTGGGATTTTGTCTGGATGCTTACAATGTTGTTAGTGCAGCTTCTCTTGCTATATCACGGGTTCCTAGGTTTTTCTTGATGAAAAAAGGCGCGCTCTTTGTTGTTCATTTCACAAGAATTTGGAAAGGAGATTTTCTCTTATGACTGCGTGATAACTTTATTTTGATGGGTGACCCAGAATCTGTCGATATAGGCGACCAAGCTATTGAACATAAGGCTATTGGCTCATCGCCTCAACGTTGCAGCTGAGGGGGGGAGGGAAGTAGCGGCAAGTTTTGAAAGAGAGCCTGTGCAAAGCAATCAAGTCAGTGATGGATGAAGATAGCGAAGTGACGTCTTTGGTGTTGAAGAACCATGCAAAATGGAAGTAGACCTTAGTGAACACAGGCTTTACGTGTGATTTTATTGATGGGTTGGGCCAGCTTTTAAGGAATTAAAGTTGGGCTCAGGCCCAGAAGGCCGAAGCCCTGCACTTTGCAGAGTCCTAAACTTAGATTCTTGACATTCATTTCGTTTTCTATCTCAAGTTTATATCGATGCCGACGGATGGCTGGATTAGTGAAATAAAATATTAAATATTTTAATTAAATTTTATATTCAAAATTTAAGAATAAAAAAAATTATATTAAAAGAGTCGACTTCTTCTAAATAGAGTCCCCTCAAGCTAGATTTGTCCAAACCAGTAGTGGAAAAAAAATAATACAATCTCAAGTTTATTTCTTTAGGAAAGTTTCCAAAACTCTTGTTAAAAGAAAAGCCAAAGGGGGATAATTGTTGTAGTTATTTTTCAAGAGTTGGTGTAAGAATTTTATATAATGAAAAATGTCTAATTTTATTTGTAACCATTGCTCAATATAAAGATTTCATATGTTAAAAAAATGTCCAATTTCATTTATGGCCACCAGCGATTGAGTAAAACCGTCCCTCCATCCTCCTCCCCATTGTTACTAATTGTTGTAATTAATATGAAATTGACTTTGTAAATTCAAGCTTTTAGATGGAAAAAGAAGAAAAGGTCATGGAACAATGGGGGTTGTCCATTTTTTTCAAATCGAGAGAGCGAGAGAGAGAGAGAGAGAGAGAGAGAGAGAGAGAGAGAGAGAGAGAATCTTTGGTTGAACATAACCTAATTAAGCCCACTTTTTTTTAGTGCGGGGTGATTGATTAATGTTGTGGCCAACACCCAGACACCACATTTCACCAGTTAAATTATAAAAATAAAAAAAAAATGTCTTTTTCTTGAGCCCTTTAAATCTGTATCACTTATATATCAAAAGTCTCTTCAAAAACTCCTTGTTGTGTACTCATTTTCTTCATTTGGATTTGATCCATACAATCTTGTTTTTCTCACATGGCTCAGGTGTTTTCTTATTCTTACTATGTCTTCTCTGTTCTTCCTTCAATTTTTATGTTTCTTTCTTTTCTTCGATGGTGTGCCAAAGATTGTTCATTAGATTATTAATCAAGTAGTGAAGCTCTGATATCTTGTTTTCTTCATGGACTTTTCATGGCAGAAGGTGGTGGTGAAGATCATGACCATGACTGATGACAAAACTAAGCAGAAAGCCATAGAGGCCGTCGCCGACATTTTTGGTATATATATATATTTAAAAGAAAAGAAATCTCAGTTTTATTTATGAGAGTGACGAAAATCTTGAATGGTTGGTGTATGAACAGGCGTTGATTCGATTGCAGCGGACGTGAAGGAGCAAAAGGTGACAATCACAGGGGAAATGGATACAATAGCCGTATTTAAAAAGCTCAAGAAGTTGGGGAAAATTGACATAGTCTCTGTTGGTCCTGCAAAAGAAGAGAAAAAAGAGGAAAAGACAGAAGAGAAGAACGAAGAGAAGAAAGATGAGAAGAAAGAGGAGAACAAGTAAAAGCCTTGGGTTATTTTTTTTTTTATTTTCAGTGCAAGAATTTCCTAATATATGTCCAAATATTAAAGAAAGATGCTTTCTCTATATGTATGGATCAAATTCCAAGCAATTTTTTTTTTTTTTCAATTTCAGATGTTGATGTGTTCCACAGCGTTGTGGGTCAGAGTCACTTGCAAATGCCTACGACTTTTTAACATGTCAACTTTATGAGGACAGGCATCAGTATTTTGAGCCATGCGCATAACAAGACCAAACCAAACCAAACCTTATTTCATTTTCATTCATTTTATGAAGCAATTGAATCATGACAAATCTAATGCATATTTCTAATACAAAATTGAGTCAAAATTAAAATGGAAGCGAAAAGATGATTTAGAATTAGCTCTGGCCATACTTTTCTTATTCACTTCCGACGACTGCAATACTACTAAAATAATTGTTGGAATGTGCACAAACCTTCTAATTCTTTAATTTCACTTAATAAATGGTGTGTAGTTAAAAAATTTAAACTTGGGACCCGATACACTAGAAGGGTATTTATATAGGCTATCAATCATTAAAGAGCCATTAAAACCCTATAATTATCACCATAAATTATTACTAAATATTATAAGAATTTAATTAAATATTCAAAACCGAAAATAAAATTAATTGTGTGGAGTTTTAAATGGACCATTAAAATCCAGGTAAGTATAACTCAATTCAAATTTCTTCAATTTCTTATCGAATTTAATCTTTTCAATTATATTTTTCCATCATTAATTCAATTTTGAATGCATTGATCTCATGGAATTTGAATAAAAATTTCTAACAAAGAAAACTTTGAAGCTGCTTTGTATTATATAATGTTGTTGCCACTTTTTTTCTTTTCTTTTTTAGGGTTTTTGTTTGGTAATGGAGAAGGAACACTCAGACCATAAATTTTTTACCTAAGAATTTTACATCATTATTTAAGTGAGTGTTTAAGACATCTCTTATTTGGTTAAATAATGCAGCCTATTATCAAAAATGTCTCCTCAAGTAAGTAGATGTTTTAATGCTTTACTTCTCTCATCTGGTCCAAATTATTAAGATGGCAGCTAAAATGTAGATTAAACAAAAACGGATAATTGAAAATCGACACTTTATAATAATACAAGAAATGAAAATGTGGGAAAATGGATAAATATAAAAAATATAATGAATTTTATATAAATATTAATTATTTTATGAAAATAATAGAATAATCATATTTTATAATAAGATCTAAAATAAAAAAAAATTATAATTACATAAGTAGATAATTTATTAAATATGAAAAAATATATAAAGATAAAAATATAAAAATTTTATATAAATATTAATTAATCTAATAATTTCAAAATAAAAAATGTTAGTATTAAAAAGTTTACGTAGATTAAATCTAAAAAATATCGTATTAATACCTTCAAAATTCCATATAATACATTAAAATAATTTTCTTTTTTAAATCTATTTTATAAAAGTTTCATGAGATACTGATATGACACTTGATTTCAGGTACCATTGTAAGTCCCATCTCTTTGAGGGCCATTTAAAGTTCATAATTGAAGGATTCTTTACGCAACTTGTTTAGTTCATTCCTGTCAGCATGAATCATACAGCACGAGCTATTCTCTCCTGCCTAGAAGAACATATACCTTTTTGATTAAGTGAGGTCAACCAAGTAACGTAGATTTGTAGCAAACATTATCTGACCTACCAATTGATGTAACATTAATTAATGTACCCAGCTACTTGTTCATATACCAAATCAATTAATTAAAATTCTATGCTTTTGTGTTGAAGTTCGTGCTTCCTCCACTATTTAATTTTTTTTTTATATTTGATCGATCGGTATTTGAAATTATATTTGATTAATTTGACTAGAATTAATATATAAAAAAAAATTCTCCTAACATAGTCTTTTTTTTTATTTCCAAGATTCGAATCCAAATTTTAAGTATTTAACATATTTTCTACTGCATTAACGCCTGTTAGTCTCCATTGTTTAGTTCATAGTCAGAGTTTGCTTTTCTATGGCTTTAGTCGGATGATTTTATTGTCTGCTCTTTAAAAAATGGAATTCTTCAGCTTGGCTCATCAAAATTAAATAGATGAATACATATTAACAATATTCAACTTTTGCATTGCAGGGTTAGGTACCCTAATGTCATCAACCCCTTCCTTTGAATCAGACGTCATTTTCAAATTTAAATTTTACTGTTTGAAACAAAAAAAAAAAATGGATTCATATCTAATTCCATAAAAAAATAAATTCTAAATAAAAAAAGTGAAATTTACAAATTAATTTCACAAAAGTTTAAAAAATTCACCTACTTTATCCTGAATTACCATTTTATTCTAATCAATTTTAAAGAGTAAGAATTTTAAGTGTAATAAAGTAGATAGTTCGTGTATTTAACCAATGAATTATATGTTTTATTTCAATTGTTCCAAGTATTTGATTTAGCAGCCAGTAAGGACAAAAGGGTCTATCTCCATTTGAAGGTCAATGCTTTTAAAAATGTATAATCATATGGCTTTTGACTTGCGAAGAACCAATTGAAATTCTGAGTTTTGGGTGTTTCTTCACTTGCACGACTGAGTATGTTTTTTTTATTATACATGAATTTGAATATTGAATTAATAGATTGAGAGATAGGATTTATATCACTATTATCTCCTTCAGGATGCACGACTGAGTGTGTTAGTTTTGTTGATAAGTCACCAATAGTGTTAGCCAATCATGGGGACTCAATTTTGTAAAGAACCAATTAAAATTCTAACTTTTGGGTGTTTCTACTTTACACGATTGAGTATGTTAGTTTTGTTGATAAGTCACTAATACTGTTAGTCAATTATGGGGTTTCTACACTTTATTGAAATTGAGAGAGAGAGAGAGAGAGAGAGAGAGGGGGGGGGCTTTAGTGAAAAGCAACAAAAAAAAAAAGAAAGGGAGAGACAAGACTAGGCAATCAGTCGGGGGCACACCAATTGTTTGATCGGCTCAGTGCGAAAGACACCGAAACCATTTAATTATGTATAGATTTGAATCGATATGAAAATAAAAAAAATCATGTTAGGAGATCTTTTTAAAAATGGGATTAATAACCGATTGATTTAAATTAAACAGAACGAAATCATCAAAAACCAAGAAGAAAAAAAAAAATCAGTCGGGGCCACTTTCGGCGCAGTTCAGTAATTGGTGGGGCTTTTCTCTTCCTTCTTATGTTGTTTTATTTCATTGTCACCTTAATAGCTACCCAAAAGATGTGGCTCCAAGGCCCAAGCCCAGTTTCAATTCTAAACAAATACCGAGGGAACTCTAGGCTTATTAAATATTATCAGGCCAACCCTATAGAATTAATTAAACCAAATTTAAAATTTAGAAAAAATATTAGAATTAATTTAAGGAAATTATTTAATGTTATTAGTATGGTTTTTAACTACTAGATTTTTTTTAATTAATTTTAGCCATGGATATTTGATTAACTTGATCTCTAATTGATCTCCACCTTTCTTTCCATCATGTGATCCTAGCCTTTCATTTTGGAATCCTTAAATCCCATCCCTTAAATATGGACACATCATGCCATTCCTTTAAAGATTGGTTCAAATAGCAACCTTGGATTTCTAATATAACTAAGAGAAAAACACTCACGCGCTCTCTCTCTCTCTCCCCCACGTCACGAATTCTGTTTTTGTTTTTAATTTTAATTTTATTTATTTTCCTCTCTCACTCTCTCTCCTCCCTGACCGTGGACCCCACTTCCCTTCTTTTCTCCGCTTTTCGGCACCCCACAAGCTCTCTCTCTCTCTCTCTCTCACAGGTAAGCATTTCAACCCTTGCTTTTTCTTTCAATCTGGCACTCTAAATCAATCCCAGAACTGCCCAGAAACAAATATGACCCATCAAATTCAATTTTTCTCACCGGAAAACTCAACCTACGCCATAGTTGCAGGCGGTAAGGTTTTAGTCTTTTCAATTGAGGCTCAAATACTTCGTTTTTGCAAGCCCCTATGCATTTTATAATCCTAAAAGCCATTTTGGAACGCTATCGGCTCTTGATTTTGGACCAAAAGTGAGGTTTTACATATGACCGTCATGGAAAACAGCCAAGCCCCGCCGTCCATGGTGGTTAAGCACCCTAAAATGATCCTCAAGCACCCTACAAGCTATCTTTCAACTTTCCGTGGCCTAACAACTTCATCTCACGTGGAGATGACAATGGATATATAGTTTAGCTCATGTTAACACCAAATTCAATCTTAAATCTTAATTTTAATATTTATATCTGATTCTGAATCGAATTAAAAAATAAAAATCATATCTGATTCTGTGATTTTTTGTAAAAACTTGATCCAATATATTCTTTAAAAAACTAATACAATTCGATCAAATACTAAATCGATCATACCCGACCTAACAAAGAGAAATATAATAACAAATAAAACTGAAGCCGAGACCAATTGTGGATCTTGAAACTAGCTTTAGCATAGTTTTTTGAATTAATTTACCGTCTGAGTTTCTTTTTTTTTTTATCTCTAACAAAAGACGTGGACTAGATCATGAGAGAAAGCATCGGTGCCATAGTATCATATAATTTTTACACTCCCCACAAATAGTTGATACAACTCTAAAGATATTGCAATAAGAGAGACACACAAAGAAGCTTAATATCACAAATACAATATAACAACATATCATATAATTCATCCAAAAAACAAAAATAAAAAAAGAGAGAGAACATTACCATTTGTAATGCAACCAAATGCAACCAAGAAGACACCACACGACCCTACACACACATAGACAATTAACAAATGACAACAATCAAGAAGAAGCTTGTTTAAGAATGAAAATGAAATACAACAAACCCTAAAACTCTTTTTTATTTAATAATATAATATTAAAATAAAATTTTATTTTATTATAAATTATTATCAGGTCAAATTGGATTGGATTATTTGGATTGGATTATTTATAAACTAAATCCATATCTCAACTGAACTGATTACACTAATATTAAAACTTGATTCTAATCCGATTCTAACCCGTTTTTTGAGAAAAAAATCCGATCTAGGTATCCGATTTTTGAGAAAAAAATCCGATCTAGGTATCCGTCAGGTCAGATCGAATATTGTCATCTCTAATTTCATAAAGAAATTTTGAACCCTAGGTCACAGATCAACGATTTTAAAGGTTAATCCCATTTTGAAATTATGTATGAAGAACAACCCTTATTTAGAATTCCTTTTAAAGTCACTATCTGTAAATATTTTATAATAGTTATTAAATTATTTATTGGTTATATATGTACATGCATTATTTAACACTGTTAATATCCTTTATTTTGAAAAATTCAATACCTATATTATAATTTTTTATTATAATATCAATATCCAGGTAATCCGTACGAACTCATCATCATATTTATCAATTGATTAAAAGATACCTGTATTTTTTTAATTATTTGGTTCTCTAGTTAAATTTTCTGATCATATATTATTAAATCAAAATAGTTATGTCACATTGCCAGCTCTACTCTTCAGGCTTTCCAATTTTATGCTACCATCTAGATCCTCCGATCTATTTCTCTGGTATAAATTTTATTCAAGTTGCATCACTTTTTTGAGTGTGCATGTTATCCAAATTGCCTTTTGATCAATTCACTAACCAAATTACCTAATAACCTTTGAATCATATGTTAATCCCAATATCATTTAATGATACACAATCTCTTCTAAAGAGCGGTAGGAAATTAGAAATTATTTGAATCTTTTCTCCTTCCCCTTTGCAATAAAACAAAACAAATCGAATCTAAATAGAAATGAAAAATTGCACTCGAGTGATGTAGAGTATTTACTCAAGTAAATATGTAGAAATGAAAAATTGCACTCGAGTGATGTAGAGGAAATGAAAAATTGCACTCGAGTGATGTAGAGTATTTACTTAAGTAAATATGTATATTTTTATAATTTTTACGATATATATAATAAAAAAATACAAATAAAAAGTTAAGCGCTTTTCCTTTTCCTTTGCTCACACAACCTTAGCAAATCACTCCTCACATCCTTACAGAATTAAAGGCAGCAGCTTATTAACAAACATAATTACTTTCACCTTTGATCAACAGAGAAGCAACCAATGGATAAGATTAAAAGTTCGGATTTGTTTGTTTGTTTGTGTTTAACTTTTATTCAAATCTTTACAAGTCCGGCCAAACACTTCCTAAAAGGAAGGAGACGTCCATGCCACTTGATCATCCAACTTTCACACGTCAGAAACGTGCTTACTTTCCTAATTCAACTCAGTTAGCAGCTCCCCCCCCCCTCTCTCTTTCTCTCTCTCTCTCTCTAATTCTTTTTCGGCCGGGCTCCGCCAGAGATGCTGCCCACCTCTATCCAACTACTGAGAATTTCAACATCCCCAAAACGTGAATTAGTCAAGATCTGACCAATCTCTTTTCTAATAGCCACTCATCTTGATTTTCATACTAATCATCTCCAACAATTCACAAGTCAAAATTATAATAATTACAAGGAAATTTTTGGACCCCAATTATTTTCTTATACAAAAACATGATATATTCACAAACGTGGCACATCTCTACCAGACAAACGTGACACATAAAATACTTCGATGCATACATGGGACCCTTCGTAAAAAACTAAAATATTGACCCATCAAAAAGTTATGCCTATCGGTCTATGTATTTATTTATTGTTCTTCCACGTGAACTCTTCATAGAAATCTCATGGAATCATAATAAAGAAAGAAGAAAACTATCCCACGCTTTGGTCTACAATTTTTCTCTTCTCCACGTCTTGTAAAAGCACCTCATATTTCCAGAATTTCACAAGCTCTCTCTCTCTCTCTCTCTCTCTCTCTCAAATGGCCAAAGTTCATCCGAACGCATTCTCTTTCTCTACTTCGAATTCCTTAATGAACTCGAACAGAGAAACATACACAATATGGATGAAATCTCTCATATACAATAGCAATGGCTGCACCATTTTCAATTCAAAAGGCAATATCGTTTATCGGATTGATAATTACACTAGAAAGTGTTCTAATGAAGTTTATCTCATGGATGTTCGAGGCAAAGTTCTCTTTACATTACGTAGAAAGGTATTTAAAACAACATTAATTAATCTCTCCTTGATTATGTCAATGATTATATAACCTACTATATGTGAACATTAAAAAAATTGAAATGGGTTTTATTGTTTTTTGATTTATTTTGCAGAAGTTAAGTATTTTCGGATGTTGGGAAGGATACAGATCAAGTATTCTGGACACCAATAAGGAGACACCAATATTTCGAGTTAGAGAAAATTGCAGAATTTTGAAGAGAGATTTAGTATGTCAAGTTAATGTAGGATGTGATCAATCTACTACCACTTGTTATAGCATAGAAGGATTATTTGGTAAATCAGACTTCCAAATACTTGACTACCAAAGAAGAATTATCGCTGAGGTTATTCTCTCATTCATGCTTTTTTCTTTTCTCCCTTTTTATAGTTAAATTTCTTTTAATAGGACTAAGATTTACTCTTATCTGAACTTTTCAGGCAAAGCAAAAGGTTTCTGCATCTGGGGTTTTATTGGGTGAAGATGTATCAAGTTTGGTGGTCGAAGCTGGATCAGATCACTCTTTGATTATTGCTCTCATTGCAGTTTATGGGTTGATTAATCACAAAATGTAAAATTGTAGAACCTTAATTTTGCCTTCTTTTCTGTATTTCTTCTTCTTCTTTTTTTCCTGGGTGGTGGGATGACAAGCTTCTGAAAGATCACATGGTTTCGATGTGTTCATTCATGTAAGAATTGTAGGGACAAAGGAGAAAAGGCAAAAGAAACGAAAGGGAAAATTTTTTATAATGATTTTGTCATCTGGATTTACTTGGTTGTTTGTGCTTGACTTTCAAGTGAATATTCATGATATTAATTTAAGTGTTGTTTTTAGCGGTGACCTTATCTAATAGAGACTGATAATCATAATTAAGAACACATAAATGCAGAGTCAAAAGGCAACCTATGCACTTTCAACCATAGGCTATGACTTTCGACAACATTATGGTTCGTCTTTCTCTCTTTCTTCGCATGTAATTAGGATTCCCGGGGGCTCAAGTTTGAAGAAAGTGACCAGAGTTCGTGGAAATCATTCTATTCCTGATTTTTCAAGGATCCAAGATCAAAAATCTATATCGGAAGAACTCACTTTTAAAAATGTTTGATAACAATTCAATTTAAAATAATCGAAACATCACTAATATTAAAAAAGCCCCTTCCCAAAAGGTCACCTTTGGGACGAGGGAGGGGAATTATTGTGCTTCAAGCCGGGGTTTCTTTTTCTTCCTTGGTGTTCACTCGGGCTGACAAGAAGCCAAGGTAGCCGGGTCAAGAGTGGAGTGCTAGGCAGGGTTAGTGGTAAAACCCCACTTTAGAAATTAAAAATAAAATTAATTGTCATTTTAAATTAATATCAATTTTTTTTTTTTTTTTAGCTAAAATGTTTGTTCTTGTCAATTCTATGCAGAAGGTGCTATTTTATTTTTGTTTTAAATTTTTTTTTTCAATGCATAACTTTTTTTATTATATCAACATTTGAATCCATAATTATCGATTTAAAAGAGAGAATTATGACTACTAAACTATTCCATTCAGAACAATGCGTAACTTTAAAATTGTTAACAACAATTTTCTAAAATTATTCACACAGAGATTTTAACATAATTTTTTTTTTTGGTTTTTAATTTCCACAATTTTTTTCATGGCTTTAGTGAAATATCTTAGAAATATTAATTTTTAAAACTTTTTACAATTTGAAAAATCTTTGAGATGGATATAAGTTCATAAAATAGTTTAGAGAATAAAAGAAATTTATAAGACTTTAAATTGGTGAATAAAAGGATATGTTTTGCACAAACAGAAATAATCGAGGAGCCGTAAGAAAGAGTATTTGCACGAGGATACCTTTTCATGTTGAATACTAGATTTTTTTATTTTTTTTTTTATTTTTTTTTTTTTGAGGTTAAGCTTTTTGTTGAAAACCATGCAGTAGAGGTACCTAGTTTAGATAAAAATAAATGAGCAAATAAATAAGTAAATGTATATACGTATATATAGTTGGTTCAACGTAGGTGATGATATAGTTTATATATATATATATATATATATATATATATATATATATATATATATATATATATATATATATATATATATAATATATTCAATTAGTAATTAAATTCTAAGAAGTAATACTAATGCAATTCCTAGCACATTTTGCTTCCTTTACTGAAATAGCATGTTACTTCAATATATATATATATATATATATATATATATATATATATTAACATGAATAAAATACAAGTTTATAGTGTTCATTTAATTAAGATAAAAATTACAAAATTTCTTGTTCTATAATGTGACTAGAGTTTTAGCTACGTAGGGAAAGAAATCCACCCCCAACCCCCAAAAGGAAAAAATAAATAAAGAAAGAAAGAATATTTATATACATATATATCGAGAAGAAATTGTTCATTATGAACCTGACAAAGCAGATGGCCGCAAAATTCAAACAAATTATGATTTGCAACAACCCTTCATAATGTATACCAAAATTTATTTCCTTTATTCATATTGGCTTACGAAATTCTTATGAAATTTACGTACCGAAGATTTGGATTCAAAATCTTGAAATGATATCAATTAAATTATAATTTATTAACAAATAGTAAAAATGATGAATTGTTAGATCGTGTGTGTTTATGAAAATAAGTTTATCAATAAATTATAATTTAATTTATATTATTTTTGGTTCCTTTATAAAAAAACTCGAGTCTGAATTTTTTTATATATAAAAAAATAAGTTTATGACTATTTAATATTATACCAAGTAATGGCAAAGCCAAATCAACAATTTTTATTAAAAGTTTTTAAAAATGTTGCTACCCTTAAAATCTAATCTTTTAAAATATTATTTATTTTGCGATTAATATACATTTTAGATTTTGCATCTGAGACGTAGTAAATGTGTGACTTGAATATTTTTCTATGAGCATGCGACAATGCACAAAGAGATTTGCAATTTTAGTTGCCCTTACCCTCTTTTTGCTCTATTAAAAAGAAAAAAAAAAGGGAAAAAAGAAATGAAAGGCCTCGATGTTTTGACAGGAGAATCTGAATATCATTTGTAGCACAATCTTAAAGACTGTGGCATAGAAAAAAAGAGATTCAGAGGTTTCACTTAATGCTTTGCTCGTTGACAAGGACATTACCAAAATTTACGTGCCCATGTGCTAACACAATCATGGCCTACGAATGCAGTCACTCTTGCACAAGAAGGTTATCTTCTTTACACTGTTCTACCTATTTAATATATATATATATATATATATATATATATAGATATATTTTTTTTTTCTTGAATAAGAAAGTTGTACGTCCGCCCATGCATTAAACATGATCAAATCGAATCTAATAAAAAAAAAATGAAGGATTTAGACCCCCAAAAAAATTGAAAATGAAGGGTATGTCCAATAGTTTAGGAATTCAGACTCATAACAATTATTCTTTTTTTTTTTTATTGTTATCCACAAGAATATGTTTATACTTGTTATGTTTCTACTTGGTTAGGTCGAGGTCCACCAGGAAAATAACATGATGATCATCGTCTCTCTTTCATTCTCAATGTCTTTTTTCCGACATTAGTATTATGATAATTAATATTTTAATATTAATAACATGTATTTATCATGACGACAAAATATTTTATGCATTTAAATATAATACTTTAAAATATTTATCTTGAATAAATTCATATATCTCTTTAGATATATATGAAATATTCAAAATTCAAACTCGAAATCATTAAGAAAAAAAAAAAGATATCCATTGTATATAACATTGTTTTGTGTGTGTGTGTGTGTGTAAGGAATATTTATGTTTAATTTATATTCATGCATTGGGTATTATCTTTTTTTTAATAAAAAAGTAATAATATATATTTTTTTATATATTATAGTAACATTCATGAGTTTGGTAATAAAAAATTATTGTATCATCTTTTTTATAAAAAATAATAATATTTTTTTAATGAAGATTAACACTAAAAAGGATATCAGAAAACTTTTATAAATGGAATTTTGTA
Source organism: Dillenia suffruticosa (assembly GCA_033439265.1). Taxonomy (NCBI): domain Eukaryota; kingdom Viridiplantae; phylum Streptophyta; class Magnoliopsida; order Dilleniales; family Dilleniaceae; genus Dillenia; species Dillenia suffruticosa. The sequence continues at coordinate 16,092,420 of JAVTVX010000005.1, read as the reverse complement.
TAGTAATTTTTATCTTAAATAAACATCTAATTAAAAATTAAGCATTATAAGAAAAATAAAGAGCACCAAAATTAGGGTTTCGATTCTGCAACTGCCTCTGCCAACATCTCCGTGGAGGCTTTCGATTCTGTAAGTCTTCCGTCTTCATCTTGATTTTCTTTCTTCACACTTTTCATCGCCAAAGATTGTAAGCTTTCTTGTATTTTGATCGGATTTCTTTGTCAATGTCAATTTGGAAATGACGGTTTGTTTTGAAATTAGGGTTTCCGATCGCCTTTTGGATTCATTGATGTAGTAGACATTACCATGAAAGTGCATAAAATCAGTGATTAGACTAGACATATGCATACGAAAAGAAATTAAAGAATAGTTGGAAATGAGAAAGGAGTGAACTTACAAGTAAGATCCGTGACTTTTCCTCAGGGATTCACACCCCGACACCATCCTCTCTCCTTTTCTTTTCTTTCAAACGTTAAAAATCTGTTACTTTTCCACAACTCACTACAAACTCAAATCAGGGGAAGGACAGAGAGGGGGAGTATGGATGCTCCTCTCCCCTCCCCCACTCTTCAAAATTCTGCTCTGGAAAGCTCGGACGACGATGAAGCCCGCTGCTCCAAATCAAACCCCAAAGCCTCTCTCAAGCTTTCAATTACTTCAATTTATAATTTCGATGCGCCGGAGGCTTAGAACGTTATTTTGGTGATGGGTCTATTCTGTTCTATCTTGTCAGTTTTCTAAATTGCATATATTTTGTAATTTTATCATATTTTTCTGCTTTGCATATTAATTTTACCAGTTTTTGCAGAGATTTGAATTTCTGTAAAGGAAGCGAAATATCCCAACAATTATATTTTCTATCTATATTTTTCCTGATTTTATTATAATTTCTCCAAAAATTTTGGGCATCTTAGGATATGTCAAAAATTCAAAATAAAATACAAATATTTCTTCTTCTTCTTTTCCTTTTTTCTTAACTAAAAACGTTAAAAATAGGTATATGTAAGATTGTTAATTGAAATTTCAAGTTGCATATGATTATTGGTGGATGGATTAATCTGATCCGTACGATCCTCTCCATTTTAAAAATTTTGAGGGTCCAAAGATAAAGGCCCCCGGGGCTTGACCTGCGCTCGCATGTTCCCCTCCTTCCAACATTTTGATGAAAATAGAAGTTCGCAAACTACAATTGCTTCAAGTTCATGTGATTCTACCTGCAATTGATATTAGATAAATGGTATATTGTGAATGACCCAATTGATTTTAATTCATAAAAATTTCTATATGTATGTTAGATTTTTTTTAATGAAAAATAGAAATTATTATTAATTCATAATTTTTTTTTTTATTTAAAACTTTTCTGAATCTCTAATCAGAAGTCCGTGAAGAACATAAATCCAAGAAAGTCAAACTCGCCCGTCATTATTATTAAATTTTCTGTCTCTCTTAGTCACTCACACAAGCACACAAGGGCGCACACAAACACATCTATACCATTTTTTCTTTTTTGGGTCTCCGATTGCGTCAATTTGGGTCTCCATCAATACCATGTTAAATCCTTTTTATCAAGAACAAAGGTTCCAAGGGACAATGTACTAATCACAATCTCCTTCTCTAGTATAATGATTTGAGACTCAAACTTGCGTATTAAAAAAGAAAAATCAGGAACAGGGGAATCAAAATTAAGAATTTCTACAATGAAGTGTTGGAGCCAATCTGGTCTAGATGAAGTAGGCAAATGATAAGTTTTCGACGGGTGAGAGCTAAATGGTTCATTTATCGGCTGATTTTAACAAAACCATTGCATTATTTCGTGTATATAATTTTTTTTCCCTTTTTGTGAATTTAAAAGGGCGGTTCTTTTCGGTCTAGGTATGCCGGTTACAATTTGCGATCCAAATAATGAACTTAAACCCAATAAAAAAATTCAGTATAAAAAATCGATATGTTGGGTAAGAGAACCTATTAGATTTAAATAGTATTTTATGATTTCTTAGAGATTTGATATAGAATTCGTAATATTACCCTCTCCTTAAAAAGTCAGATGTCCACGGATGGTTCTCACTCTGGTGAGTAGCCTTTTTCTTCTTTGGACAACTCTTATTCCGACACCAGATAACCCTTTTTCATTTTGGACGAATCACACTTTAGTACCAGATAATCTTTTTTCATGTGAAATTGAAAACTCTGATATCAATTTTTCATGGATCCAAGTAATGAAGTTAAGTCTAACAGAAAAATTCAAGCTAAAAGATTAACTTATTGGATGAGATAATCTATTGATTTTAAGTATTATTTTATGATTTTTTATGGTTTGAACGTGGGATTCGCAGCACAATGATTTTTGAATGTTGGGCCCAGCCTAAATGGGACAAAATGATTTGTGCGTGGCCGATTTCGGCCGAACCTTTCCTGACTCAGCCAATCTAATCGTCAATAATCAAATTATTCCTAAGGGTTTTTTTTTTGTTTCTATTATTAATCTATTTTAAATATTATAAAATTTATTTTAAGAGTTAATTTTTTTAAATTTTTTTTATTATTTTTAAAACTTAAACCCGAGACCTGTGATTAAAAAATATCCGATAATTCAATTAAAAAAAGTTTGATTATTTATATGATTTCTTCGTCACATTATCAGCTGATACTCTATGCCGAGTCCGAGTCAAAAACAAATGTCAATAGAATTTTACATTTTAAACATTCAATTTAACTCAAATAAAATTTATTTAAATTTAATATAATTATCAATTATATGTAATTTTTTTAAAAATAATAATAATAATTTACCATAATGTGCAGCCGAGGCACAACTCAACAATGGGGTGTGAAATGTTGATTTTCCAATACAATAAGAAATTGGTAATGACTTCACTGTAATCAACAATTTTACAGTAACAAAAATCTGGTGAATAAAATTTTCCCAACAAGTTTAAAAGAATATATATTAATGACGAGAAAATGTCACATACATCCTGAAAATCTTTGTAAATTACAGCGAAAAAGGGGTATTTGATTGGACCTTGAAACATATATAACCTACACTGAGCTGAGACTACCCTGTTATTTAATATTTATGACTAACTGGCAAAGATGATAGGACTTCGCGGGGGGGGGGGGGGGGAGGAGAAAAAGAAAAAGAAGATATACACAGTATGATATACAAGACAAGACCCTTATGAATCCTCACCTCCGCATTTTCAATTTGGGCGCTGAGACGCTTCATCTATGGCAGGGTGATGGGTTTCTGATGTTTAAAGGAACAGTTATCAGCTCTTCTTTGCATTTTTCAAGTTGCGTAGGGTCATTACAAGCTTCTGTCTTTCCCCTTCGACTTCTGCAAATTTGAGACTCATTTCTGAGTATCTCTCTTGCATTTCCTTCAGTTCGTCTTCCATTGCTTTGTTCCTGTCCTTTAGACTTTCCACTTCGGTCAACCATTCATCAGGTTTACTTTGAAGTGAGGCATTGGCGGTGGCTTTAAGTTCTTCCTCTGGCAAATTTGTGTCACTGCTAATGAGAGAAAAAGAAAGGTCATCATTTAACTGGGCTTTCTTTTTTTCCCCCCTACCACATGTCCAGAGAAAGCCACAATAAGGAGTAAAACCAATGATTCAGATTCCAGAAATTGAAAGAAAATATGATATTTTCATGCCTTTTGGAAGGTGAAATTAGAGTTCCGTTTTGGTTGGGCGTGCCTAGGCTAGAGCTCAATTGTTCAGCTGCATTACTTTTCCTTGATCCTCCACATGTACAACCATCATCACACATGGTCTCTCCACCCTTGTTTGCCTGCAATTCCATCAAGATTGGATATAGTTCATCAAATAAACACATAGAATAAATTATCCAGAGTGGTTATTGATAGATAGCAACTTTGCTACATCATGGACTAGACTTTATGCATTCATATCAAAAAATAAAGTCCAACAGCCTATCCCCTTGTCGGGTCGTGGCTAGGTGCATCCAACCCTCCCTAAACCATGAAGTAGTTCTTAAGATTTTAAGCTACCATTGCTTGGCCTCCTCACTAATAGCAATATCCAAAACTGGATTTGGGTCTACACCATCCTTGGAAAAAGACCACTAATATGGAAGGTTGCTCAATCCAATGACATCAATGCTATAGCCAAGAAAGTGAAGCTCAATATTAGCTGGCACCAGCTGAAGAACAATTAGTAGAGAAAGATGTGCTGTGTGTGCAATGTGTCTGTAGGTTGTATTTGATATGTATGATTTCCTAACCTTAAGGCACCCACATTGGGAGAAGCTTTGTCGATTCTGACTAAGTTCTTCAACTCTGCCTTCTAATTCTTCAATCTTGCTTTGAAGTTCCTTTTCCTTCTCCAAAAAAGAATTTGTTGACATTTCTAAAGCAGACTCCTTTTGCTTTATCCGTCCCTGCAGGCCATGGGATGATTTTCAGAAATGTGAACAATTAAGCACCGGATATTCAACCATAATATCAAAAAGCAACTGAAGTATTCATTTTCCAATTCAGAATCTTAAGGGGGAGGGGGGGGGGGAAGAAAAGAACTCCTTAGGTGCTGAAAGCTAGGGGTTGCAAGAGCCAGGAAGTTTACAATATGAATTATTTGAATAGTCTTAATGTGCATCACAGTGCTGAAGCGGGGATCAAAAAGGAAATAGTTGTAATCAAAGTGCCCCAAACAAAGCAACAAAAAAGCACTTTCAGTTTTTTTTCACTCTGTGACACCATTAGACTACCACACTGGAACTAGAATCAATGCATTGTATGTTCTATGCAGGAAAAGTAAACAAATAAATAACATGAATATAAAAGCTACCTCCAGTAGTTTTATTTTCTCCCTCAGATTTGCAACTTCCTTGGTCTCACGAGGAGTCAGTGCAGGTTTTGTGTTTCTTGAATTCATTTTTGTTCCTTCTGAAACTGTAGATCGTCCATTGTGATCTTTGAACTTCTTCTCAAAATTGTGGATTGCATCCTCTTTCTTCTTTAGTTCACACTTTAGCTGAACAGCCTGCTTTCTTAGTTTCTCTTTCTCCAATTCATCCTCATATAAGGAACTTTCCAAGTTGGCATACTGAGCTCTTAGGGTTTCCAGCTCTGACTGCAAACTACCAATTAATGACTCTTTCTCGTCTTTAATGGAATTTGTGCAATTTAGCTCCTCCAATCTTTTTTCTGCCTCCTTCCTCATCGAATCAATCACTCTTTCAAGTTCAACCTGTTCCAGATGCCCTCTTTGTATCATCATCTCCTTTTCCTCAATTAATGTCTTCATTTGATCCATCTCCACCCTCAAGTTCTGATGATGTTCAGCCTGTTCAGAAAGATGATTTATATCTGCTCTAAGCTTTTCGATCTCAGCCTTGAGCATTAAGATATCTTTGGAGTAATTCTCATGAATTTCTTCCTTCTGCTTTATATGATGTTCAATCAGCTTCGATTTATCCTCGATTTCCAAAACCATCTGTTCTATTCTACTGTTGCTTGAAACCAGTTGACGGGAGAGCTCCTGCAGTTTTTCCACATAATCATCTCTAGCAGACTGGAGCTCTTCATGAGCCTTCTGAAGCATTTCTTTGAGGCCACTTTTCTGCAATCGCAATTCACCTGCCTCTGTCATGGCCTTCATTGCCAGCTTTTCATTTGCATCAAATGTAGATGCCATTTGTGAGGAAAGCCTTTTGAATTCTTCCTGAAGCTTTTCAGCTGTACTAGCATTTTTCCATCTTATTTTTCGTAAGGTTTCTTCTGCTTGGATGGCTCTCTGCTCTTGCTCAACTTTGGCTTGCGTCAGAGCTTCCAAATCAGCTTCAAACCCTAGTGCCTGCTTCTCCAATTCCTCTTCCAAGCTCTTCGAATGGTTTTCAAGTTCATTTATGGTAACCAAAGAATCTGAAAATTCTTTTGACTGCTTCTCAAGTTCCTTTTCCAAGCTCTCAATCTGAGTTTCAAGTTCACCAATTGTAGCATAACTAGCTGAGCATTCATACTGCATCTTTAACTGTTCCTGCAGCTCACTTTGCTCAAGTTTATATGACATGTCATGATGTTCCTGTTTCAGTATTTCATAGTCAAGTGCAAGTTGCTCCATATGCATCTCTAGCTCGTCTTTGTCTCTCCTATAGATCTCCAATTCACTTTGGAGGTCCATGATCTTTTGCTCAAACATGTATAATTGTTTGGCATCACTATGCTCCCTGACAATCTCCTCAAGCGCCTTTTGCTCCTCATCATCATCCATTTTGTGCTTTGAGATGCTCTCCTTTGGCCCCACTGTATTCTCACAAGCCACTCCCTTGCTAGAAAGATCAGACATTTCTCTATTCTTCTGTTCCAGCAATTCATCTAGATCTCGCACAGCGAGAATCAGCTCATTGTTTGATTCTTGAGTCTTTTGCAGTTGTAACCGCAAATTGGCATTGAGGTCCTTTTCATAAATCAGCTCTTGTCTAATTTCTTCAAGCAGGACTTGTGGATCCCCACTCTCATATTGCAACCTGTTTCTAACTTTCGCCTCTTCTGTGCGTCTGTGGAAAACCTTGAGCTTTTCACATTCTTCCTTAAGTGAATCTCTTTCCTCTTTCAGACTACTGACTTCTTTTGCCAAATCCTGCCCTCTCTTGCTTTCCTTCACAATCTGCTTTTTTAGAGTTTGCAACTCTAGGTCTGAAAGATCTGCTTGCCTAGACAAAACAGCAAGCTCAGTTTTGAGTTTTTCAATCACAACTTCTAAATCTTGTGGACTGTCTCTCAAGCTGTTTGCAGTAACAGCAAGACCAGAACTTAGTGACCAATGCCATGGTGATCTCTGATTCTCCTGATGTATTATTGTTGAACCAATCGCTAGCGTCTTTTGCGGCAATGGACCATTGCTAAATGATGATAAGAAGCTTCTAGGTTCCTGATTAACACAACCATTCTGAATTTCTCTAGGGGTATCTAGCCCTGAGCTGCTCTCAGAACTTGATAATGCAAGATCAGAACCACTAGATGCTCGGTCATGTACATTCAATTCTACATTAACGGATGTAGTCTTATTAAGATGCCCATCCTGTGCAACAATAGAGAAACTTAACTTTGTTAACATCAATCTTCTTTCTCACAGAAAAAGATTTAAAATAAAACAGCATAAACATTTGTAGAAATATCTTGCATTTTTAATATATAGATTTTGTCAAAGCAGCATATTGCAAATATTTGCGATTTTATGACACACCACACAAGAAAAAAAGGAGAGAAGTATGAGGATAAAGATATCCATGCCACTTGCTTGGCATGTCCACAATCACTACAGAGAGGAATGCATAAATTTCATATTTTTTATAAAATACCTTCTAGTTAAAGATATCACCTAATGAACGCTCCCTATATACTAGAATATGCAGTGCACAATGCCAAATACATAATGCAGTTTGATGCAATTAGCCTGTACCTCGGTAGAGTTACTCTGGAAGCTTCCATCTGAATCACGATTGCTTAATTGGCCCTTCAAGCTCCTGTCCTGGGATTTTGTTTTCTCATCTTCAATCTGTTCAATCTCTCTGCATAACTCCAACATGATGATGAATCAATCACAACCACTAAGCCAAAAATGAAAAACTACAATGCCCGTGATTGAAAGTCTTACCTTCGATCAACATTTTCTTGTACCCTCTGAATTGAAACCTAATTCAAGAGCAAGACCAACAGTATGTATGAGCTTATCTGGCACACTCCCAAGGAAGTCGAACTTGAGACATATAACCCACTCTCTATTAGGTCGTAATATTTTGGAATATACTACTTATTAGGGCCATTCGACCCTGATTTTGCTTCAACTATGTGGTGGCACACAATTCATTACATAAAAAATTTTGCAAATCAAAATTAGGCCCCCTAAAGCAAAATCAAAACTAGCATTTCCCAACATTTTTGCTTTGAATTTCGGTAGAAATTTACAAAATGAGAGAGAGAGAGAGAGAGAGAGAGAGAGAGATACTGACATACAAAATGGCGTCATAACTGGAGTTCTTAAGAGGAAGCGCAACAGAGGAATTCTTAGTAGCCTCAGCATAATCAGCTAAATCAATGGAAACCTCACCAAGCAGACCAGCTTTAGACAAACCCTACATATCAAATCCACATGATTCAAAACTAATAAACACAAATCCAATGAATAAATTCAACCAAAATAGTATTAAAAAAATTCAAATACATTGGAAACAAGGAAGTGATAGATTTTCTCATGGATCTTCCCCGACTTGGGATCCCGATTGAACTTCACTGTTTCATAAATTGGACTCTTCCAACTACACATTCCATCTTTAATCACTGCTTTATCCAATCTCGTTGTGACTTTTCCAATATCCGCTGGAATTATCGATATAATTAATCCATCTCCTCCCAATTTTGGAACCTAACCACCGCAGTATATCATAATTAGCCTAATTAAGTTTACACACAGAAAGAGAGAGAGAGAGAGAGAGAGAGAGAGAGAGAGAGAGAGAGAGAGAGAGAGAGAGAGAGAGAGAGAGAGAGGGACCTGAGAGGCGTGAAATTGCAATTTGAAGACTGCTTTGATTTTGTGCTTCTCGTTTCTCCATCTCGCAGACGTGAACATCTTTCAGGGGGAGGACCGAGGTTCGCCGGAGCTATGACCTCAAAAGCGTAAACGTCATTGAACTCCGGCGAGTATTGCCGGAACTTCACTACCGAAATATCACAAACTTCATCTAATTCATCAAACACATCTCATTCACAGAAATGTGAATGTCAGACACAGTAACAGCGTCTCTGTGTTTGTGTGTGTGAGAGAGAGAGAGAGAGAGAGAGAGCGACAGAGCGAGAGAGAGAGAGGAACTTGAATTTGCGAATCAACGTGAATACTGCAAAATGCGAATTTAGAGAGAGAGAGAGAGAGAGAGAGAGAGATCGGGTGGGCTAGTTCTTCTTCGTCGTCTCTATGTAGGGTGGGAGTAACAGTCGTCGAAACCGAAAGAGATGACTATTTTTTTAATATTATTTTCTACTTTTCAAAAACAAGAAATTATTATTTAAGAGAGAGAAGCCAGAAAAGAGGTTTCCAAAATATTTTTAGAGAGAGAAAGGCTGTTGGCAATGGCAGGGCAGGGCAGGGCAGGGCAGGGCAATAAACTAATGGCGTATTAGGTGTGCAGTGCAGCAGAAGTAACTAAATTAGGGCAGTGTTTGGTAATCCTTTAGAATGGGTCTAAGAATTATTATTGGCCTGCAAAATTCAATTCCATTGTATTATGAAAGATAAAATATTTCTATATAAGAAGTAAAACTACACGTCTTTTTTAAAGTATTACCCTTTTTTAAATAAAATGGTATATTAAATTAATATATTTTATTATAGAGAGTGAAAAACTATATCTGTATTTTTAATAAGTAAAAATGATTTTTTGAAATATTTAAATTATTTAGAAAGAGAAAATTTAAAATTAATATATTTGAAAAGAAAAAAAAAATTCAAACAGAGAGAAAAAAAAGAAAAATATTGCCCTCTAACATTTTATATCTATCATACACTACCTAAAAGCAAATTAAAATAGTTTTTTAACTCTGAATCGGCAGAACACGTGACCTGGCAGTGCTTCTTCTCAATGACATTTATACCCCATTGTTAATTCTTCATTTCTTGGACTACAATCATTGACTTCTTGGGACATAAATCATTCATTAGAAAAATAATTCAGATCCCAAAAATATAAATAATTTCAATTGGGCAATGGGCCACTTGTTTTGGACTTAATAATCCATAAAATTTTGAGTGGACAGCTAACTAATAGAAGAAAATTATAATTTTCTTTATATTTTATTTTGAAATCTCGAGTTCATGTATTTTATTATGATTATCATACATAAAGCGAAATTTATGAATCATAATTGAAAATTTTAATAAAAAAAATTTTTTATATAAGAAAATTTTTGAAAAAAATATAATGAATTTGATATTTTCAATATACTTATGTCTAAATTCAACGGTTTCTATCTATCTTGTGTTCTTTGATCGTGCAAACGCTGGAAAAGTCAATTTAGATAAAAATGATAAGAAGAGAGACCAAAAGTACAAAAATTTTTGCAGGGATTTTACTTCATAAAGCAGTACTCAGATTTCTTCTTTGTTTAGGAAAGGACAAATCGGGATTTAAGTCGTGACCCTATGTTCTTGGGTACATGATTGATTGGATTTGAGTCATTCAGAGTGGAAGGCTTGATGCTGGGGCCATTTTGTGGGCACCTTACCAATTCATGTCATGTGATGTCCTATTAATAGGGATTTTTTTGTCTCTTGCATTTCAAAGTCTATCCTTCTTTTTCTCAAGAACTCATGATTATTACATATGACCCCCCCAAAATTTTGAAAATCTCTTCAACAGATCCCTGAAGTTGAAGAAATCACAACTTCAACTCAAGATAGATTTGGTGATGTGACATTTTTTCGTGGGCAAAAGAGTCATTTTGGTGATAGTATGTGCGCGCGTCGTACCGACAGGGGGAGTGGACGAAGAAGAGGGACGGGACGAAAGGGAGCGGAGGTCGATGCAACGGTCGGCTCTCAGCTTACGCATCCAATATTCTGCCACCTCATTTATTTTTATTTTTCAGATAATGACTTTTTAACCAATCTAATTGCTTTCCAAATTATTTAATTTGTGGGTGTCAATTTTGTGTTAGTTTTTGGTGAAGCAATTGCTCCGTGAACAAAAGAATCGGCATAGTCAAAATGTGAACGGAGAAATAAAATTAAAAAAACAATTAATCAAATAAATTCGAATATCGATAAATAAAAAAAAGTCAAAAGATCACGTTGCCTCCCACCTTTTTCCTTTTGGATACAAAGGATTACCCATTTGAACATAACTATGAAAATTCTTTTTTAAATTTTAATATCTGATTTCAATTATAATTATTATTTTTAAAATACTTTTTTTAAATATCAAGAAACCAAAATATTCCTTCAAAATTTAATAGCCGGAATATATTTCCACACAATAAATTCTTTTAATTAAGTTTTAAACTCATAAACTCGTGGTTGCATGTTTGAATTCTTGTCCACATTACCTCCAACCATAAATGGAGTGAATTTTTCTTTTTTCTTTTTTTTTTCTCATAGTTTATATATAATAAAAAAAATTTACGTAAAATATTATGAAACTCTTATGACAGATGAGGACCTAAGACCTAGAGGTAGTATGTGTAAAAAATTTAAAAGATATTTATTCAAATAACAAACATGAGGTAGGAGTAACAAAATTATAAGTGGATACGAAATATATATGAATTATAAACACTAATTAAATTTTAAAAAATTGAATGAATGCAATTGCCCACCCTAAACCCTACATAGATACCCCTGCATGAATTCACCCGTAACAATGGTGTTAGATGATGATTACCGAGATTAACACATTTTTTATAAAAGAAATAACAAGAATCTAATGTGGGATCTTAGATGAAAATATGGAATATACCAAAAGATTTATTGAAAATATTTTTGGTTATATGCGCTAGCACGCTCTTAAAATACATTTGCTATATATCGACAAGATGGTAAACATAATCTATCTGTGCTCGAATCAAATTCTTTTAAATTGAGTGATCGGACACTTTATTCTCTTAATAAAAGGTTTCGAGTCTGAGTTTGAGTTTTGAGAATGACGAAAAAGAATTTGAGAGAGATAACTTCTAAAATATGTCTCATAATGTTCAAATCAGATTAATCGGATAAATTTCAGATATCGATGGTTAAAACCACAAAATAAAAAATCTACCCATGCCGTGAAGAAAAGAAAAAAGGTATAACAAAAGGACAAAAACTGGAATTAAAAAAGAATGAATCATGGCATAAGTATATTATGGGATTATGCAAAACATGCTTTAATTAATGGAATGGAATCTTCTCATTTTATGAATTCCTGTCACCTTTTTTAGGAAACATGCAAAGGTTTGGAATATAACTTCCACAGCTATAATACTATCCGAAGGTCATTTGCGTAGCCAAATTGAATATAACCCTAATAAATATTTTGGTGGGTTACATACCCTACCCCACACCCATTGCGTTTATAGAATTTATTCTGCACATAGGTTTCGACTTTTATTAAGCCAGGAGTTAATGGGGGGTTTTGATTAGGTCAAAACATTCAATTAATGATGCAGTAATTAGGGCAACACCAATAACCCTAGTTTCATTAGGACTTTGCCGTTGTGGGGGTGTCGAATGTTTGGTGAGAGAAATATCAACTAAATCATTCTCTCGTCTGAAAAAAAAAAAAAAAAGCCCTCTATTGCTCATCTCAGTTTTAAAATCGTTACACAAAACTTCTTGTAACTCAAAACTGAACTAATTCAGACAACTCGATATAATAATTTTTTACTTATATTAGGTTTTAAGCATAAACTTGATATATAAAAGTGTGCATCCAGTGACGGATCTAGGACCCAGAGTCAGGGGTGCAAAATATTAAAAGGGGTGCGACCGTAACATATATGTACTATTATCATTATGATTTTGTACAAAAAATATAACCTAATACTAAGAAAATTGTATTTTTTAATTAAATTAAAAAAAATTAAGGGGTGCAATTGTCCAGTCTCGTGTGTATACGTAGGCCCGCCACTGTGTGCATCTCACATCTTTGATATTTTGATAGTATTACAAAAGTAACGAATTCGCTTTAAAAATAATAATTACAATTTAAATAAAATATTTTACACGAAAATAGTATGTTATAGACACGTTGAGAGAAGAAGCAATGACAATTTTGATCCATCTCTCTTGTAAAAACTAAAAAAGGTAATCGTATGTTGTTGCTCTGTACGATAATGGGCATGGAAAAGCACCTGCCGTTTGGTGATGTTTACGTTTGTTTGACAGCGAAGATACCCATTTCGAGGTGGGACTGACGTTAAAACGCCTCATCCGTAGCTACGAAGATTGATCAACTCCAAAAGTTTGGGTTAAGCTGAAGGTAATCCTTTTTGGTAGAACACTAATTCAATTATCGCCCACCGACAAGGCTTCCACCAACATAACTTCTAATTTCCCTTTTTCCTTAGATTCTTTTTACTCTTTCCTGCTTATTAAATTCCCTTTCTTGTTCTTTTACGCTATTTCGTTAGCTTAGATTCTTCTTTATACATTAGATAAGCATGTATTGAGTATTAGGATCCTAGGTTTTAAGTTCAAGAACTCCAAAATATGAATAACACACCGTTTTAATTAAAAGAATTGCTTTTATTTTATTTTATTTTAGTCGTAATAATTTATTATAAAAAAATTTGTTATAAATATTGGGTTTTGTAAATAAAAGTTAATTTTATTTTTTAGATATTAATAATATTTTTGTATTATGATTTTTGTAATCTTAATTAAAATTAAGTTTAACTTTTCCCAAATAGAGCATTATTTTCTAAAAGTATCGCTTCATGTTGGTTAAGTTTTTTTCTTTTTTTAATAAACATAGGAGTCATAAAATTCATAAAAAATACGTTTGTTTATAAATGTTTGAACATTAAATCTCATAAAAGATATTTGAATAAAATTTTCTTGTTTTACACTGATATGGAGGTTAAGTTGGATTATATGTGTGTTCTCAAGGAGATAGTTTAGTGATATAAATTTTTTTCCTTAATCAAATAATTTCACATTTAAATTTTTATATAATAAAAAAAAAAGTTGGATTCTATATTAAATACAATGCAAGGAATAGGGTTGGCTCGGAAAAGAGGGAATTTTAGGCAGAAAAATGTTAAAAGGAAAAGGTGGCATGTGGACATTAAAGGCAGAGTTGGAAACATACAGAAAGAGAAGGTAAAGGGCAACACCAACGAGAAGCGTTTGCTTCAGCTCCATCTTTACTTGGCCTTAAAGCTGCGGTCATGTGATGGGCGTGAGGTGAGTTTAAACTCCCACATGAGATAGAGCGTGTGGGCTTCCTTACCTCACACCATTTCATGAACTAATAATTAACCTATTGCAAGATTTTTCAACATGACGTCGACCTGAAATTTCGAGTTTCAAATTTTCACTCCTCGTATAATGCCTCTCTTTATAAGAAAAAAATGAAAAAAAAAATCGTGATAAACATATATTGTTAAATATGAATGGATAGTTAATTTAATATAAAAAATTATAAAAATTTTTAATTAAAATTTAGATTTAAATTTTGGAAATAAAAAGAACTATATTAGAAAATCTCTTCTTCAAAAAAAGTCTGATAATAGTTTAGGTTGACTGAATTAGTTAAAATATAATTTTAAATATCGATCGATAAAAAAAATATATATATATCTCATGTCAATATAAATAATTGATTTTTCACAAAAATTTGCTTTTATATCAAATCATTAGTGACCAATTACACATTGATCCTACGATTGAGTACAAACTTAAACATGTTTTAAACCATAACATCGAACATACATTTGGTCAAAACGATTGGTCTTGCGGCACCACAACACTAAACCATGATTAATCCTCAGTTTGTCCCATTAGAAACCTAATTTCAGTACTAGGGAGTTTCTTGCATTTTTGCCCCTATATTCATATCTATGTACATATGTGCTTTTTAAGGTTGAGAATTTGGAGAATGGTGTACATACATGTGTGGTTCTCATAAATCCATAAAGCACCGACATATTTGAGTCACATAACAAAGTTACATTTATATATTTTTTTTGTTTGAATCCGGGATCACTTGGGATAGAAAATTATAAACACTGAGTTGTCCCAAACTAAGTTACATATGAAATGTATATTCTTTTACAGGATCATGAGTTGTTACTTTTCTCCGACATCAACTGCCAACTCAACTGCCCCAGTGATAATAGGGGTACCCCACATTTCAAGTACCAAATAGGGGGACCTCGCACCGCTGCACAAAAATATGGGGCAAACACATGTGGCTTTTGGACCCTCACTGCCAAATGCTTCGTTCGTTATCTCAACACAAGTTCATGCGACGCGTCTTTTGGTTCCCACTTTATGGCCAGTTTGAAGGTCCATTTTCAATTGTTGCATTTAAAGTGCCGGCCTTCAGTGGTAAAATTTTGTGGGGTGCTTGCTAGCTGGCTTGATAGGTACCATTTCACTCCCTCCTTGCATCCCGAAATGTTGCTTGTTTATAATCAATTTTTTGCTTAGAACAGAATAGTGTTATTGCAATACTTAGAACAATTCCTGAATATTTAATCGAATTATAACATATTTGATCGATTCAAATAAATATTTAATTAAAAAATGATTAAAATATGTTGATATGAATAATTTACATAAAATATAGTATATTTGATCTTCAACTCTCCATATATTAGTATTCAAAATAACCATATGAATTTGGCAACTGGTGCAGGACTGGAATTTGATGGGGGGACTAAAATTGCTCAAATTTTTGACTTGGGTCCTCAATTCTTCGACATGGTACGGCAGTGCATCAAAAACTCTAATGGCACAAGTACCGGCACCTAGGACTCTTTAATGTCTCATTGATTGTTGTCATAGGGCATTTGGTTTATAACCTAATCTATAATGGTAGATCTAAAAAGTAAATATATGTTCTCTAAAAAAGAAAGAAAAATGAACTATCATCTTCCAACAAAATGAAACGAGTTGAGTTGAAGGATATTTGCACGACTTGCGAATTGAGATATAGATCATTGATATATTATAATAGTGATGAAAGACTATATGATATAGAATGAGACATTAATTTTTGGGCCCTAAATCTTCCATGGGTACCTACCCACAAGAATATTAGGAGGGGGAATGTTGATTAAGTTTTAATAATCGACACATTACCAAAAAGGTTGATGATTAATGAACTTTTAAGGCTCATAATGGTATGGCTAGACCCATTTTGATCTTTGTGATTTTTGTTGGATTATAAAAAAAATTAATAAATATACCGATTCATAATTTGTCAACAGTAATATCCTTTAAATAAGATTAAGATTTGAGTTTTGTATGAAAAAAATGTATGTCGGGAGAGTTTTATTTTTTAAGGGTTCAATCGATTCAAATCAAATTTAATCAAATTCAATCTAATTACTTGAGTTTATAAAAAAAAAATAATAATAATTATACGAAGCAAATTATACCTGCCTCAAAATCTTCAAGAAGCCAAAAGTGGCAGGGTACTTTATTTGTGCCTTGTGATGTTGATGTTGATATATGTTTGCTTGGTTTGGTCCCCCTTCAACCTTTTTCCACTTTCCTGTGGGATTGAAGTTTCCATAATCCCACTTGTTCATCATTATATTTCACCTTCAAAGGCTCTGTCATTGGTTGTTATGCCTCTAATTCATATGGTAAACCATCTTATGCCCACCAAATTCTGTAAAGTTTTATCATTTTTTAGGTCTTATTATTGAGCTATCACGTCAAAAATCAACCTGGAAAAGTAAGTGCCACTATAAGTTTGTCAATTTTGTGAGTTAAATTCATGGAAAACCCTAGAGCAAATCAAATACATGGTAGGTGAATTTGAACAGGATTCTTCCACCCCCGCCCCTCCTATGATATGATATCACACTTACTATTTGTTCATGAATTGATGTATACAAGAATTATGTATCAATGAATTCCAAGTATTTGAAGTTTTTGAAAGTAACAAATGTTTTGCAAAACCAAAAAATTGTGCTCCCAAGGTTTTTTTTTTTTAATTTTTTTTGGGAGTTAAAAGTCATCCTCAAACTCCAGTATATTAGCTTAGTAGTAAGAAAATTAATTTTTTTTTTAATTTCAGGTTAAATTTTGAAGATTAAAGTGGTTATGAACCGAATTAAATTGATTTTTGAAAATTAAATTTGACATGATACACATTTGATTCGTGAATTCTAAGCATTAGTCATTTAAGGACAAAAGTTTAAATAAATTTTAGATATGATAGTTGATACCAATAAACTATAATTCAATTGAAATCATTTACTTTTTTTTTATTTTTTTTTGGTACCATGTCTTGGTCACCGCCCGGTATCCGGGGCTTCGCCCCGACTAATCCGGACCGACCGCTGCAGTGGCTCCTGTTCGGAGGGCGGGTCTTCCAACGGGGAACGCCCCATACACATGAGGGCCCGATGTTCCCGGTGGGAATCGAAACTCGGTCATGCTTAAGGGAACTCAACCCCACATCCAGTTGAGCCAACCCACGTTGGTATTTACTTTTTTTTTATCAGAAATCTCAAAAATCTCCTGTTCGAAATATTGTTAAAATTTTTTTAAACGTTATTTGTTTCATAAAAATTATAACTCTAGCATCTTTCATTCTTTACCCTGTATGCTATATTCTCCCCTTATTATAAATTTTTAGTGTGAAGAGACAAATTGAGTCTAATTTCATTCGTTGAGATAAGATAGATACTCTTTGAATCTGTTTCTCTTCTGCTTTTATGGATTATTGAACTTGTATTGTTATAAGTTGTAAATTATGGAAAAAAATCAAGAAAAGAAGTTAATGAACATGTTGTAACATGTCTCTACGATGGTACGGTGACAAAGATTTGAATCATTTGTCATCACCTTACCATCTTCGGACGTTTCACTTAAAATTTTCATTGAACTTATAAAATCTGTGATTTTAAATAGCTTTTGTTGTTTAAATTAATTTACAGTAGGAAAAAAAAAAAAAAGAAAAAGGGCAGAGGGGATGGGGGTTATATTATGAGCTCGACAATAGAAGGTGACCATGTGATGGCAGTCGACCCCATTTTATCGCACGCTGGCAACTATGCTGTCCCAACCCTTTTTAAAACACCATCTCTCTTCCTCATTCTTATGACTTTGTTTCCCCCTGGTTTGCCTCTCTCTCTCTCTCTCTCTCTCTCTCTCTCTCTCTCTTTGAGTGCTTGATCAACCGATATCCGAAACTATATTATGATTAATCAGACAGCTTTCTTAATATAATTTTTTTTCTTTTTTAAGATTTGAATCTGAATTTTAATTAAAAAATAAAATATTTTTTCCACTAAACCAATTTATCCAATGGTATCTCCTTGGTGCATCCCTCAATGCAGCTAGGGAAAAAGGAGTACATAGGGGGAATAGATGCAAAGATAAGTTTTGCGAGTGTCAAAGGGAGAGGTCACGTTCAAAAAGTCCAAGGACCTCACGGGATGTAAACCTCCCCCCCGCCCTCTCTCTCTCTAATCACATGCAACACAGAGATAGTTGGGATTAAAAAGGAAAAGGACCCTGAATCTAATCACATGAGAAAATCGGTCTTTAGCAACTTTAATAATCTGTTGGGTTAGTGTGGATTCTGACCAGCGAGGAAAGACAGCAATATGAGCGCCTTATATTCAGACATAATTAGAATTTGGGATAATGATTTTTGCAGGGCCTTCTATTATAACATAAAACCACCCGAACTAAAACTCATGTTACTTGTAATATTAGCAACCTAAATGATGTTGATGTCTGTTTAAATCATATGATTTTTGATCTACCAGGAGATCATACGTCTTTCCCAACTGTGGAAAAATTATCAACTGGGGCACTCACACCGAGTACCGCACACCCAGAAAATCTATATCAAATAATTTTGGGTTTATAACAATTCGCGCGGCCCAGCCAAATGGGCCATTATTGGGCTCTCCAATAGAAATAATTTTTTTTTGGTTCATGAATCGTATTTAAATCCATAGTCCGACTAATCCGACTCGAATTGTTGTCAAACCCTCTTTAAGGGGGGGCTCTCTCAATGAAGTTCTTTTTTTTTTTTTTATACTGAGATTTGAATCTGAAATCACTGGATTGGAAGAGGGGAATTGTGATTACTAAGCTGTCACCTTGAAAACTCAATGTAGTTCTTTCCATTTTTAAAGAGTAAGACCTGAGTCTTTATTTAAATATATTTTTGGGTTCAGTTTATGTAAATATTTTCAATACATTAGAGTTCTTGTATTAATGCTCATCTTTTGATGATTGATTGGGCCTAGATTTTGTCACTTGAAGGCGTCTCACATAGCCCAACAGAGGCCCAAATAGAAACAATCCGCCGATGTATGCAAGACCCATATATACTGGAGGTCTGTAAAAACCCCAGTCGCATGTAGTTTGACTTCTAGTGGATTCTACTAACTGGGCCCAAATGAAGTAAGACCTCAAAGCCATTCAAAGCCCAAAGAGTCATCTCAGTTGGCCGCAAATGTTTAAATAAAGTAAATCAAACTTGTGCGTGCTGGCTTAATTGATTTGTCCAAAACATAATTTAGATTTGTTTAGACATAATTAAATAGATTAAATGCCCTTTCATGGATTAAAGATAACAAGATATGTCAAGAGTCCCTATTTTATTATTAATTTACTTAAACTAAAATAATTAATTTAGTAATCAAGTGATCCAGACATGCACATACAAATAAACTTTTAGGTTATAGTTCAACCAATTATCTAAATACCGACGTTTGGAATATAACAAGCCAATCATCGAAAATTGACCATAATTGATTATGCTTAAATCGTAGACCAAATCTCAAAGAACCCATTTTTTTTTTTTGATTACACATAGATTCAAATCTGGAATCACCAGGTCGGAGGAGGAGAATTGTGACCATTAGGCTGTCCCCCAACGAACCGCTTTATAATAATATCCCCAGGTAATCAAATTAAAAAAGGAAAAGAGACTAGTGACAGTTGATCTAGTAACATGGAGTATTATATTTTTTAATCAGATTTTGATTTGAAAACTTATGAATAGAAAAAGATACGTTAGAAGACACATTTCTTAAATAAGACTCTTGTATACATTCAAATCGGATTAGTAAAAATATGATTCTAAATATTGGTGGTAAAAAAAGGGAGGGAGGGAGGGAGGGAGAGAGAGAGAGAGAGAGAGAGAGAGAGAGAGAGAGAGAGAGAGAGAGAGAGAGAGAGAGAGAGAACAAATATGAATAGAACCTAGTTTTCGGTCCAAGTCCCGAATATGCCACTTTAAAATAAAAATTAAGCAAACTGTTGCACCAATGGCATGCATTGGGAACTCTTGCAATCAACTCTTAATAACAAATTAATTTAATACCAAAACGTACTAGTTTGTCATTAGGGATAATGTAGACGTATAGCCTAATTAATTACACAGTCGTAGATGCCATGAGTGTCATGACATCTGCATCTGCCACTTGGGCCTTACAAATAAACTAGTTTTGCTAAAAGCAATTGCAGAGCAAATCATGCTGAGTCCGCACAAACTATTGAATTATTTGCGGGGTTCTAAAAGTTTATCAGAGAGAGAGAGAGAGAGTGTGTGTGTGTGTTTTGTGTGTTTTGCAATCTCACCGATGCATGGGTGTCGTTTAAGAGCCAATAAACTATGTGTGTGTTGTAGATGAACATTTGTTCATCTTGACGCATATTGCCCATAGAATTTTTATAGAGATCATGAAGTACAATCTGGGTAGAAAAACTTACGCATTCATGCTGATGAACACGAACCTTCTACAGTTATTTAGAGCAGCTCACATTAATCACAATCCATCCCAAATGCAATTTGTCTTCTAGTAATCTAATAACATTAAAAGGCCGTTTTACTATTGGATGCAGTCACAACATAAACCTCTCAAAATCACATATAATGGCCGGCGCCCGCAGGCTGGCCGGCTACCTCAAATTCTCCCCCCCTCTCTCTCTCTCTCTCTCCCCCCCCCCCCCCTTATAAATAACTCTAGACTCCCAAAATATTACAATTCACAACGCCCCACCAAACAAAAAACTCAACCTCCCAAAGAATCACATAGGATCTCTCTCTCTCATAAACAACTCTAGACTCCCAACGTTGATTAGAATTAACAAATTTCCACCAACTTAGCAGTACTCGCAATAACAAAAAAGCGAGAAGAAGACGAAGGGGAAAAAATGAGACAAGCAGGGACATATTCAGGAATACTGACGGGAGGAATATCAGGTAGGACAGGACCACACTCGTTGCCGCTAGCAAGGATCAAGAAGATCATGAAGAGGTCTGGAGATGACGTGAAGATGATATCAGGCGTGGCGCCAATCGTGTTTTCCAAGGCATGTGAGCTCTTCATAGAAGAGTTGACTCAAAGATCTTGGATGATCACCATGCAAGGCAAGAGAAGAACTCTTCATAAGGAAGATGTTGCTTCTGCTATTGTTGCCACCGATATCTTTGACTTCTTGGTTAACTTGGTTCTTGAGTCCCAACAACAACAACTCCATGGTACTTCAGCAAGGGTAATTCAAAATGGAGAGAGAGACATTGGTCAGAATTAATATATATATATATATATATTCTATCCTCTCTCTCTCTCTCTCAAGTGCAAGTTAATCAACAAGCAAGTTAGGCATGGAATTCGATGTCACAGGCGCTTGTCATGCAGTTGACTAATGGAATACATTTGCATTTTTTTTTTTAATTTTTTTTACAATTAGTTTTAGTATGTGACGTTATTTGTAATTGAAACTATTAATAAAATTGGTCTCCAAGAAGACAATCTAATAATCACAACTCCTCCTTAACTCGTTAACCCCTGATTCAAATCCCAATAGAACAAGAAAAAAAAAATTTATACGCACCGACCCCTTATTTAGTAGAGTTCTTTTTTTTTTCCCATTTACTTAAATTAATGGAAACACAATGAAATATTAATCCACAATTGAGTAATTTAAAAATCATTGTTTGTGCATTGAACTTGAATTTCGCAAGCAACTAATGTTCTTGGAGTTATTCTTCTTTTAAAAGAATATTTTTTGTAATTTAAGACTACACTTTTTTATTTTATCTTTTTTGCTCACATCCATTATATATATATGTTGACATTTTAAAATAATAAAAAGAATTGTCCAATTTCATAAGATGGTCTGAGATCATAAAACTTGTTTCTTAATTTTGGTATCAGGAGCTTATTCCAAATAATACCTAATGGTTTTTCTTTTTCAATCGTTGAATTACCAAATTTGATAATCTAACATTTTCATTATGATCCAAAAGCTGCAACTATAAATTTATTGTTCATAATAATTTATTGATTCATCTAAATTATTATAACAGAATGGATATTTTATCGACTAATTATACACATTATTATAAATATAAAAATAAAAAAATAAAATATTTAATCAAATCATTATTAAATCATTCAAAAATTTAACATTCCTTAAGACAACTTATACGAGTTACAGTATAAAAAGACACAGCAAGTTGTCCTCGTACAAATAATTCCTTAAACATTGTTTTTGTACACAAAAGGCATTTTAAAATCTTTTCAGCAAAGTCAAATTAGGTTTATTTTGATTATAGTGGATTTCAAATCCTTGAAATAGAATGACTAGGGCAGGTCAATTAAGAGCAATTGCATAGTCTAGAAAGGCCATTGATGGAGATTCCGAGCCAAAAGGACTAAACTATGCAATCAAATAATATTAGAAAAGAGGAAGGTTTGACGGTCGAACACATATCATCATCTCATATATTATTAGACTTCCATGATTCAACATAAACCCACTCAAATATTGTATAGTTTAATTGAAAAGAAATAACTTTTATTTTGATGGGGTATTATTTTATCGAAAGAAAATAATATGGGTTAGGGTTTAAGGTAAGTGTAGAATCAATTTATTAGTCATTCAAGATTGTTTCATAACGAGGGTTTTGTAGGTTTAGAATATAGGGTGAAATTATGTTCGAACTTCTTTTTTTTTCCTTTTCTATATTAATCTCAAATGGTCGATCTTAAAATTCAAAATTAATATTTAGTTTATTATTATTGTATTATTTTATCAAACAAAAATCGCCCACAATGTGCATTTTTTAATTTGTGAATAATTAAACAAAAAAAATAACTTAATCCCCATATATGTCTATTGTGCAAAAATATGGAGAGAGAGAGAGAGAGAGAGAGAGAGAGAGAGAGAGAGAGAGAGAGAGAGAGAGAGAGAGAGAGAGAGAGAGAGAAAGAGAGATTCTTTTTTTTTTTTTTTGACAAAAGCATCACATAATTAAATATAGGCTTAATTTCCAAGTGTTACTCTCCACCAAACTGAGCGTGACGAGGAATAGTACCATCATTTTTTGGCTGCCCCCAAACTAGAAGACAATCAGATATTACCACAATTGATCGTCCCCCTTGTCAATAATGGGACTTCTTGCTTTTATTTGCACCCATCAACTTCACTTAATTTTCCATTAATTATTAATGGAATATACCATATGTTAAACTGATAAAATAGAATTTACAAATACTCCCAATTACAAAATGTCAAAACAATAAATAAGAAAATTACTCCCACCCACTATAATTTCAATTTTTATTATCACATCGTATACAGTAATTAATCAAGAATTAGTTTAGAATTCTTTTTTTTATATAGCTAAAGCCTATAAATAATTATTATCTATTAAAATGTCTTAAAATTGAGCTTTTTACTGTAACCCAAAAAAAAAAAAAAAAAAAAAATTTGAGCATTTTATTACAATCCCACCAAATGGTATACTCCGGAGATGTGCCCGCCCATATCATATTAATTATTTCTATGCAGAGCAGCAGCTAAAAACTGTATTTTCTTTAGGACTGGGAGAGACCACAGATTCATTTTCCAACCCAAAACTTGTTGGTGGCCTTGCTGATGATCTCTTCTTCTCTGATTCTCGCGAGCCAATCGATTTTTCCACGTCGGCATTAGGGGCGGGAATGGAGGCCTGTCTCTCCAATCTCCTCTTTATGACATAATCTTCAGGAATGAACACATCCATTGCCTGGAAAAACTTATAATGTGCCACCAGTTGATACAACCTAAGACTCTGCTACTTTAAGAGGTTTGTTTTAACAAGATTGGATTAGTACACGCAAGAGTTTGAACTAAAGTGTAGCTGAAGAAGGTGTTTAACTGCTAGGGCGGAGGTTTGATTGTAGCGCAAGCAAAAAATTGTACAATATTTTGGAGAATTGAAAAGTTTATGTTATATAATGTGAGGAGAGAAGTGATTAGGAATACCATGGGCTTTAGACCCATGTTTCATTTTCAAACAAGCAAACGCTTTTATGAGAAATATATATATATAAATAGAAAAAAAAAATTAAATTTACTATGGCATAAAACGAGGTGCTTTTGGGAAAAGTGTTTTTTTTTTTACTCTTTTGGTATGTGCTTGTGCTTGTACCATCTGGAGGGCTATATGGCTTTGATTTCACACAGGTGTTGGGCTGAAAAATGGAAAACCATCAACTCATAAACATATATAATTTCATTTTTGTTTTCCTATTTGGTCTGTCCAATATTTAGTTTCAGGCCTTCACGTTGGGCTGAAAAGTAGAATAATCGTTATTCTCCTATTTTTGGGAGAAGAAGAATTTCCAACGGCTAGAATTTGATTCTCATCACTATTCAACAACAATGCCTAAAATATCTATTTATATAATATGTATTTGTTATAAATTTTAAAGAATTTGAATGAATGTCCATGAAACATTTAATATCGTACGTATTTAACATATATATGAACATATGAAAAGTAAATATTCTTGAAAAATATACATAATACCATATGACGTCATTATTTTTTTAGTTACATTAGAATTTGAATATAAAATCACCGAATTGTGAGAAGGGGTTGTAACTATGACGCCATTATTATTATTAGTATTATCTTTTTATATAAGTCTAGGTTATGTTAATATATATTTGGAAAAATATTTGATTAGTTTGGTCTCAAATCTTTCTTTTTATGTATATACATTAATTTTTATAAATATTTTATTTATTCAATGTATTAAAAATATACAAAAATAAATTAAAAAAAAAAGATTATTCTCTCTAAAATTATTCTCACCACGTTACATTTCATTCTTTGATTCTAAAAACTTACAAATATACTTTCATTTCTCTTTTTATGTCTCTCCAATTTTGGGGTTTGAGACACTGTGCTGACCAATTTTAGTGTCTTTTGGCGTAAAGAGAAAGTACAGATGTGAGTCTGATGTAAGTTGTGAAATGTGACTAATGACTTTCTTTCTACTGCATCTGAAGAATCTACGGCTCTATTCCGAGAGAAAATTGTGGTCTGTTAAAGCATTGTGTCCAAGAATCCATCGGCTAGATTCGGCGGATTTCTAAACAACACAATGGGAATTCAGTTTGTTTCGTTTACGGTTTTCTTTCTTCTGTTTGTGATACTTAACCTGCCTTATCTTTTTTTTTTTTTTTTTTTTTATGACCCTTGGATTCAATTCATCAACCGACGTTTCGTCCCGATTAATCCGAATCGACTTGACTGAGTTTCCTCTTAAAAGATAAGGATCTCTCAATATAATCGATTCTATACCCAAATCATAAGTTAAACTTATGATCTTGATTAAAGGATACAATGATTATCCGTTTCATCAACCGTACGTTGATAATTTTCTTTGAAAATTGTCAAACGTTGGAATCAGTCTGCATAGGACACATGATCCTGTACTTAATATAACCATTTATGCCTGTTAAAACCTTAATTATCGATTTCAACTAGAGAATTGAGCAAGAAGAAGTACAAATTAGTCATATGTTGCCTCCACAGAAAACGCTGGACACTCCAGTCATTCCCCAAGCGTGGGGTAAGGTTAAATTATCATCACAAAAATTAAAGAAACTTAAAAAATCCTATTCTGAAAAATATTTTATTTAGCCATATTCCCAATGGGACAGCCGGTCACAATCCATTTCTTCTAATCTAGTAATCTAAGGTTTAAATATAGTATAACCATATAAAATATATAGCCCCTCATTGTTGATTGCCTGCCCAAAACATTATTTGGAGAGAGAGCAACGAGGCCCATTGAGGTTCGTTTTCAAAACCCTTAAAACGATGCACTCAATCACATCCCAACCAAACGCACCGTAAGTAAAATAAATACCATGAAGTCTAAAGGACAGAGAACAATGCGAAATTGCAAGATTTATTTTTAATTTTTTATTATTTTATTTTATTTAGAAGATCTCTTCTTTATTGGTCTATATTGGTTTCAAACGCAGCGTAAGTAAAATAAATACCATGAAGTCATTCAAAATTGTTCCATACCGAGGAATTTGTAGGTATAGATTTTATGAAATCATATTCAATTTCTTTTTTTTTTTATGTTGATTTCAAACAACCGATCTCAAAATTTAATATTAATATTTAATTTATTGTTATTGTATTATTTTATCAAAAGAGAACAACTGAAAAAAAAAATTGACTTTTACCATCAGACAAAGATAAGAAACAAAGAGGCATTGAGATTTGCCGCCTTTCAGTTTAATTTAAATTAATTTAATCCCACTAATACCTCTTGAATCTAACAATAAAATAATAATTTTCTTAATCAAAATTTTGAATTCAAATTTTAAAAATAAAAATATAAGTGCTGAGAGAGTCCGTCTCTAAATTGAATTTCACAATATTTGAATCAAATTAGTCCGTTAATCTATAGTCAAGTTAAAAGGAAAAAAAAAAAAAAAAAAAAAAAACTAACTTAATCCTCAATTGTGCAAAAATATGGAGAGATCGAGCTTCTATTTTTTTTTTTTTTGGGACAAAAGTATCACATAATTAAATATAGACTTAATTTCCAGGTGTTCACTTTCCACCAAACTGAACGTGACGAGGAATAGTACCAGCATTTTTGGGCAGCCCCTAAACTAGAAGACAATTAGATATTACCACAATTGATCTTCCCCTTTGTCAGTAATGGGACTTCTGGTTTTTTACATGCACCCATCAACTTCACTTAATTTTCCATAAATTATTAATGGAATATACCATGTGTTAAACTGCTAAAATAGAATTCACAAATACTCCCAATTACAAAATGTCAAAACATGACCCACTATCCTCAATCATACATCGTAGATGTGCCCACCCACATAATATTTATTTCTATGCAGAGAAGCAGATAAAAACTATATTTTCTGTAGGACGAGTAGAGACCACAGACTCATTTTCCAACCCAAAACTTGTTGGTGGCCATGCTGATGATCTCTTCTTCTCCGATTCAGGCGAGCCAATCGATCTTCCCCCGGCGGCATTAGTGGCGGCAATGGCGGCCTGTCTCTCCAATCTTCTCTTGATGACATAATCTTCAGGAATGAACACATCCATTGCCCGGAAAAACTTATAATGTGCCACCAGTAGATACAAACTAAGATTGTGCTAATTTATGAGGTTTGTTTCAACAAAATTGGTTTAGTACACGGAAGAGTTTGAACTAAAGTGTAGCTGAAGAAGATGTTTAACTAGAAGCAGGGAGGTTTGATTGTAGGGCAAGCAAAAAATTGTACCATATTTTGGAGAAGTGAAAAGTGTATGTTATATAATGTGAGGAGAGGTGTGATTAGGAATACCATGGGCTTTAGACCCATGTTTCATTTTCAAACAAGCAAATACTTTTATGAGAAATACTTATATATAAAAATAGAAAAAAAAAATTAATTTGCTATGGCAGAAAACGAGGTGCTTTTGGGAAAAGTGTTTTTGACTCTTTTGGTATGTGCTTGTGCTTGTACCATCTGGAGGTCTATATGGCTTTGATTTCACACAGCTGTTGAGCTGAAAAATGGAAAACCATCAACTCATGAACATATAAATTTTTTTTTCCTTCTTTGGTCTGTCCAATATTTGGTTTCAGACCTTCAAGTTGGGCTGAGAAATAGAATAATCGTTATTCTCCTATTTTTGGGAGAGGAGGAATTTCCAACGGCTAGAATTTGATTCTCATCACTATTCAACGACGGTGCCTAAAATTTCCTCAATTAATATATATTTAGATAATATATACTTGTTATAAATTTTAGATAATTTGAATGAATGTTCATAAATTATTTAATTTCACATATATTTAATATGTGTATTAACTTATAGAAGATAAATATTCTAGAAAAATATACGTAATACCATATAAACCCATTACTACTTTTATCAGTATCTTTTTATATATGTCAAGTTATGTTAACATATCATATATATTTAGAAAAATATTTGATTAGGTTGATTTTACATCTTTACTTTTATTATACACCTCAATTTGTATTAATATCCCATCTGTTCAATGTATCAAAAACATACAAAAACAATATAATTTTCTCCAAAAATTATTCTCTCTACACTGCATTTCATTCTTTGATTCTTTGATTCTAGAATCATACAAATATACTTTCATTTCTCTTTTTATGTCTCTCCAATTTTTGGGTTTGCGACACTCTGCCGACCAATTTTAGTGTCTTTTGGCATAAAGAGGAAGTCCAGATAATGTTAGTCTGATGTGAGTTGTGAAATGTGACCAAAGACTTCTTTCCACTGCATCTGAAGAATCCACGGCTCTATTCCTAGAGAATATTGTGGTCTGTTAAAGCATTGTGTCCAAGTCTTACCAAACCAAAAAAAAAAAAAGCATGGTGTCCAAGAGCTAGATTTGGCAGATTTCTAAACAA
This sequence comes from Dillenia suffruticosa, assembly GCA_033439265.1. Lineage (NCBI taxonomy): Eukaryota > Viridiplantae > Streptophyta > Magnoliopsida > Dilleniales > Dilleniaceae > Dillenia > Dillenia suffruticosa. The sequence continues at coordinate 16,064,020 of JAVTVX010000005.1, read as the reverse complement.
CACGATAGGAGTTTTGTGTAAATATTAATTATTTTTAAAAAATAATAGAATAATCATATTTTATAATAAAAATAAAAAATAATCAAATATATAATTATTAAACATAAGATAAATAATATAAAAAATAAAAATTATGATTAAATAAATAAATAATTCATTAAATATGAAAAAATATGTAAATATAAAAAAATATAAGAACTTTTGTGTATTAATTAATTAATTTAACATGTGGAAACGTTTTATAGATAAAAAACGTTTTAAAAACGGGAAAACGCTAGTATTCAGATAAATTACCATAATAGATCGTCCCCTTTGTCAATAATGGCACTACTTGTTCTTACATGCACCCATCAACTTCACTTAATTTTCCATTAATTATTAATGGAATATATCATATGTTAAAATAGTAAAATAGAATTCACAAATACTCCCAATTACAAAATGTCAAAACAATAAATAAGAAAAATTACTCCCCACTATAATTTAAATTTTTATAATCACATCTTATACAGTAATTAATCAAGGATTAGTTTAAATTTCCTTTTTTTTTATATAGCTAAAAGACTATAAAAAATTATTATCCATTAAAATGTCTTAAAATTGAGCATTTTGTTAATGTCCCACCAAATGGTATACTCCGAAGATTTTCAAAATGACTACAGAGATGACACATTTTTCTAGCTCATATGATTGTACTAAACATGACCCACAACCTTAAATTATACATCGTAGATGTGCCCGCCCACATTATATTTATTTCTATGCAGAAAAGCAGCTGAAAACTATATTTTCTCTAGGACGAGTAGACACCACAGACTCGTTTCCCAACCCAAAACTTGTTGGTGGCCTTGCTGGTGATCTCTTCTTCTCCGATTCCGGTGAGCCGATCGATGTTTCCACGGTAGCATTAGTGGTGGCAATGGAGGCCTGTCTCTCCAATCTCCTCTTTATGACATAATCTTCAGGAATGAACACATCCATTGCCTGGAAAAACTTATAATGTGCCACCAGTACATACAACCTAAGATTGTGCTAATTTAGGAGGTTTGTTTCAACAAGATAGGCTTAGTACACGGAAGAGTTTGAACTAAGGTGTAGCTGAAGAAGATGTTTAACTACAAGGGCGGAGGTTTGATTGTAGTGCAAGCAAAAAATTGTACAATATTTTGGAGACGTGAAAAGTGTATGTTATATAATGTGAGGACAACTCCCAGTGTACCCAAAAAAAAAAAAAAAAAAAAAAAAAGTGAGGGGTGATTAGGAATACCATGGGCTTTGGACCCATGTTTCAATTTCAAACAAGCAAACACTTTTATGAGAAATGTATATACATATATATAAATAAAAAAAAATTACCATGGCATAAATCGAGGTGCTTTTGGGAAAAGCATTTTTGACTCTTATGGTATGTGCCTGTGCCTGTGCCTGTGCTTGTACCATCTGGAGGTCTTTATGGCTTTGATTTCACACAGGTGTTGGGCTGAAACCATCAACTCTTAAACATAAATAATTTCTTTTTTTTTTTTTTTTCTTTCTTCTTCGGTCTGTCCAATTTTTGGTTTCAGGCTTTCATGTTGGGCTGAAAAATAGAATAACCGTTATTCTCCTATTTTTGGGAGAGGAGGAATTTCCAACGGCTAGAATTTGATTCTGATCACTATTCAACGACAATGCCTAAAATTTCCTCGATTAATATATATTTATACAATATATATTTGTTATAAATTTTAAAGAATTTGAATGAATATACATAAAACATTTCGTATCACACATATTCAACATATATATTAACATGTGAAAGATAAATATTCTTAAAAAATACACATAATATCATATGATGTCATTATTACTATTAGTAGTATCTTTTCTTTTTATATATGCTTAAGTTACGTTAATATATATTTAGAAAAATATTTGATTACCTTGATTTTAAATCTTTTATTTTATATATATATATCTCAATTTATATAAATATTTAATATGTTCAATGTATTGGAAACATACAAAAATAATAGAAAAATAAGATGATTCTCTCTAAAATTATTTTTTTATGTTATATTCATTCTTTGAGTTTATGATGATTCTAGAATTTTACAAATATACTTTCATTTCTCTTTTTATGTCTCTCCAATGTTTGGGTTTGAGACACTGTGCCGACCTATTTTAGTGTCCTTGGGCATAAAGAGAAAGTACAGATGTTAGTCTGATGTGGGTTGTGAAATGTGCCCAATGACTTTCTTTCTACTGCATCTGAAGAATCCACGGCTTTACTCCTAGAGAATTTTGTGGTCTGTTAAAGCATCGTGTCCAAGAATCTATCAGCTAGATTTGGCGGATTTCTAAACAACACATTGGGAATCAGTTTGTTTTGCAAATCCACACGTAAAGCAATTCATGAGGAGATGGTTTTCTTTCTTTGGTTTGTGATACTTAACCTGCCTGATCCAAATAACAATTAATTGGATATTACATTACTCTATTTAAAACAAAAACCCTAATTCTTTAGGTTTTTTTTTTAGACTTATTAATATTTACGGTCATATACCGATTAATCCATCTCGAATTACAATCAAACCCTCTACAAAAAGGAGTTCTCTTAATATAATTTTTTTCATTTTCAATATTCAAATTCTGATCTTTGTTAATATATCTAACGTATTTCTCACTAAATCAATTGTTCATTATCCTAATTTTTTAATTATCAATTTGATGATCTAATGGCATAATCTGTCTCGAACTACGGTCAAACCTTCTCCAGAAGGGAATTCTCCCAATAAAATTTTTTCTATTTTTAAAATTTAAATTCGAATCTTGGTTAAAACATCTAATATTATTCTCACTAAATCAACTGTCTGTTATCCTAATTTTTTGGTTATTAACGTGGTTATCTAATATGATGGTAAAATTGATTGGATATCACTTTACTCCGTTTGAAATAAAATTGTTAACATTAGTCGATGCGGTGGTCTGACTTGTCTGACAGGGTTGTGATACTGACTAACTATAAGACCCCAAAAACGCTAACACAAGAAATCACAACGACAAAGAGAGAATATAAAGGGCAACATGAACAAAATTAACAATTGTTTGAGGATAATACACGTTGATGATTTCCATGTAACAGTGTCTCACAAAAGCAAATGCCAACGGCGGTAATGGCATCATAACACAAAAATCTTGGTGGTGGCTGTTGAAAAGTTTCAAAGGTTGGAATCAGTCTACGTAGGACACATGATCATGTACTTAAGATAACCATTTATGTCTGTTAAACCTTAATTATCGATTTCAACAGGAAAATTGAGCAAGAAGTGCAAATTAGTTATATGTTTCTTCCATAGAAAACGCTGGACACTCTGGTCATTCCCCAAGTGTGGGGTAAGGTTAAATTACCATCACAAACTGAAAATACAAATTAAAGAAATAAAAAAATCCTATTCTAAAAAATAAAATAAAATAAAATAAAATATTTAGTCTCTCATTGTTGATTGGTTGCACTTATATCTTATAGCTGTAGTGATCGGATATTAAATTTTCTTAATTAAAATTTTCAATATTGAGAGAGTCTTTCTCTTAATAGATTTCATAGTATTTGAATTAAATTATTTGGATAATTTGGACCCCGATTATCAATTGAAAAAAAAAATTTATTGATCGGTTGCCCAAAACATTTATTTGGAGTGAGAGCCACGAGGCCAGTTAAGGTTTGTTTGTCATATTCCTGTATGCACTTTTAGCATTTTTTGAAAGTGAAACGTATCGTTTTAAAAAATACTTAAAACAGTGCACTCAATCACGCCCCAAGCAAACGCTAGTAACTAATGTCTGCAAGATTTATTTTTAATTTTTTATTATTTTATTTTATTCATGAGCAATTCTTTTATTTTTGAAAGTTTTTCTAGGTGAATTCAAAAGGTTTGATAAATAGACTCCCAAATTTGATATTTTTTTTCCCATAAATGTGACAACTTATATTCTGTTCTAGTTGTAGTTTTATTTCCACAACATTAACTAAAAACTATTTTAATCAAAAGTTTAAAAATTTATATAAAAACTACACATGAGTTATAAATACTATCAAGATGCATCCACATAAAGTACCTTCCTCAAAGCAAGCTCGGGTTTGGAAGAATTATTCAGTAAAATGGACGAATATGATCTTTCCCATGTTCTGTTTGATAAAAATGACATATTTTATAATTTGATTCATATTATAAAAATAGTTTATTTACTTTTTATGAGTAAAAATCATATGAATTCGTTTTATTGGATAATTTGTGATATCTTGACAAATATTTCACTAAAAATTCTTTGGGGCATAATTTCTCAATTTTTTTTGGGTACACAGGGAAAAGTTGGACCGAAGATCTCAAGAAAAAGAAAAAAAAAATCGAACCGGAGATCTCTAATAAAAAGAAAAATGGTGCAAATTGAGCTATGCTCATTGTCATAATTTCTCAATTTAAAATAACACCAATTACCAAGCAATATCCAGGGAGGATAGGACGTCTTGCAAAGAAGACCTAGTCAAAACATATCTTTATCCCACCTCTTCCGCATCCAAATTTGAGGATAACTCTATAATTGGCACCCTAACTCATCTACAATATTTCCTCCTCACACTCTGTAACTCACCTTCACCAGCAATCGGATCCCCACAAATATTAGTTGGCCTCTCATGAACCAGCCCCCTAAAACAATCAAAACAGAGGAAGTTGAAGATTAACAAGGGCAACATTTTGAGAGTTTCTGAAAGATTTAGAGCTCTCAACCCCATATCCTTTTTACCCCTTGAACAACAGCATCTGCTCCTTGCATTTGGAGGGTGAAAGTGGGAAAAAGAAAAGATAAAAATATGACGTTTACTGGGACATTGGATAAATGCAAGGCTTGTGATAAGACTGTTTATTTCATTGAATTGATATCTGCTGATGGAGCTACTTATCACAAGACTTGCTTCAAATGTAGCCATTGCAATGGCCTTCTTGTGGTATGTTTTCTTCCTTTTTTTAAAAAAAAAAAATTATTTATTTTGGTATAAACCTTAACTTAACACAGAGAGAAAAATCAAGGAAATCTATTAGCTAATGGATTGCTTAATAAAAAAATATTATATAGTTTCTTAGTTTACTTGTGAAATGGTATAGATGAGCAATTACTCATCAATGGACGGAGTCCTATACTGCAAGCCCCATTTTGAACAACTCTTCAAGGAAACTGGCAGTTTCACCACCAAGAAATTCCAAACTCGTGAGTTTCTTCTTATATCCATTTTCAAGTTTACTCTCTCTCTCTCTCTCTCTCTCTCTCTATATATATATATATAGCAGTCATTGAATGGTTGTTTCTCTATGGATTTTTCAGCTGCAAGACAGGGTGGCCTGGTACTTATTCTCTCCTATCTTTTTTCCATTTTCTTTCTTGCTTTCATCTTAACTTCCCTGAATTATACATGAAGAAGTAATTTTTTGTTTTATTTTTTGTGCTAACTACAGAATAGGGCTCCAAGCAAGGTCTCTGCCCTGTTCTCTGGGACCCAGGACAAATGCGCTACCTGCAAGAAAACAGCTTACCCACTTGAGAAGGTTTCGAACATTTATCTTTCGCTCTCTGTCTCTCAAGGAACTTCCACCCGTGTTATTTAGAAAAATTGAGATTAAATGGAGTTTCTGATAAAACCACACATGAATTTTGACACACAGGTGACAGTGGAGGGAGAAATATACCACAAATTGTGCTTCAGGTGCGCACATGGAGGGTGTAAGCTAACCCCATCAACATATGCTGCTCTTGATGGAATCCTCTACTGCAAACCCCACTTTGCACAGCTCTTCAAGCAAAAGGGTAGCTATCAGCACCTCACCAACACTGCTACCATGAAGAAAACTGCAGTATCCATCCCTGAAGCTGAACCCAAAGAAGCTGTAGAAAATGGCCATGAAGATCATAACCAAGACCAATCATAGATTAATGTCTCCTAGTCTTTTTCTTCCTTGATTTTATGTATCATAGTCCTCCTCCTGATTTTTTCAAGAGAATTGCATCTGAGCTTGCCCTGTTTCATTTCATGGCCAGAGGGACTACTTCGTCTTTAGCCGCAGGCCCCATATAAGTCCGCTACACTCAGAAGCATGCTGGGCTACCTATCAGCCGGTATAGCTTGGTCTGCTCCTTTTTTCCTGATGATTTTGTGCTTATGAATTACTTATTCCATTAGAAATTTGAAAAAAAAAAAAATGTTTTGTATTTGTGTGCAAGCTAGAGCATGACCACTGCTTGCTTGCTTGTCTTTTCTTTTTTTAATAAACAAACTTAACTATAACATTTAAATTGATTGGCTTAATAAAAAAAAAATCAATTTTGAGAAATTATGTTTGTATTGAAAGGCTAAATAAAACTCACTTGTTACCTTATGGAGAAAAGTTCAATAGAAAAAAAATAAAATAACATAAATTGATATCTTGAGTATCATATATTTTTATTAATCTAAAGTTCTAGACAATACCAAATGCTCATCTTTACTCAAAGTTTTCAAGCAAATGTGACCCACTAAAATATATAATTAGTCTTGATCAACAAGTCCATTCGGCCTTCAACACATTGAGCAACTAAATATTGATATTTTTTAAATAAAATATTGAATTCGAATATTATGTATAATGAGAATAAATGTTAAAAAAAATTTTATTTTTTAGCGTTTAATTAGATTTGAACAGAATTTAGTTGAATTCAGTATAATTATTGAATATCGATGATTTATATATATATAACTTAGAATGAGACCTTCATCAATTGTTCAATGTCTGAATCGAAATTCAATTGTATACAAAACAGTTTATATTTTGAGAAAGATATTCAGATATTACCAAATTTTTTAATTAAAAAAAAAGAAAGAAACGCCCGAACCCCCTAAAAAATTTGTAACGTGAATCATAATCTAAACCATTAGTACATTTCAGATTAAAGCTCTAGATTAGTGAGCCAATTGATTTGGGATCGGTTTGGAAGCATGGTCAGGTCGGGGAGACATGTACTGATTTGAACCTAAAAAAAATTTTTTAAATAACCTTTGAGGTAAAATAATTCTAAAAGTAACCCCTAGTTGTCGCAGGTAGAATCCGCGATATCTCCAAGACGCGACACAGAGTTTCGCGTCTCCAATACGTGACATCCTCCACCCGCAGCACTCCCCTCACTCCCGCGGCACTCCGCCGCGGAGATAGAGGAGTACCATGGAGGGAGAGAGAGAGACGAGTGCCGCGGGGGGAGAGAGGGAGGGAGGCTGCGAGCCGCGGAGGGGGAAGACTACCACGGGGGAAAGAGAGAAAGAGAGCTGTGGGGGGGAGAGAGAGGGAGGGAGGATTGCCGCGAGAGCAGCGCAGGGGGAGAAGTGCCGCGGGGAGAGAGGGAGGAATGCCGTGGGGGGGAGGGAGGGAGGATAGCCACTGGCGGGGGGAGGGAGGGAGGGAGGAGAGATAGAGAGAGAGAGAGAGCATCGGGCGGCGGAGGGAGAGAGAGAGCCGCGGGCGGGGGAGGGAAGGAGAGAGGAGAGTCACGGACGGTGGGGGGAGAGAGAGAGGCGCGGGCGGGGGAGGGAGGGAGAGAGGAGCGCCGCGGGTGGTGGCGGAGGAATAGAGAGAGAGAGCTACGAGCGGGGAGGGAGAGAGAAAGCCGCGCGGGGGAGGGACGGAGAGAACTACAGGCGGAGGAGAGTCAAGGGCGGCGGGGGAATTCATGTCGCGGGTTGAAAATGCGACACAAAATGTCACGGGTTGAAAATGCGACACAAAATATCACGGGTTGAACCCGTGATATATAAGGGCTAGAAACAGAATTAATTTTCGCTGGGGGTTGTTTAAAATTTTTTTTTTTTTTTTTGTATATCGGAACATGACTCCAGGTCGGGAGTATTAGAGTGGGGAGGTTCAAGTCCAGACAGATTGAGTCGAGTCTTGGTCCCAGAACGCGGTGCCTGCCACGCAGGCAGACATGAAGGAGCGGATAATAGGGAGGGGAACGTAAGCGCATGTGTCCCTAACAACCGCCTCAATTTCGCATCCTTTGCTCGTCATAGCGGTTTTTGGTTTTTCAAGTTTGTGTGTGTGTGTGTTTGTGGTGAAATTCTGAAGAAACCGAATTTGATCAAACCTAAAATGGAGGGATTAGGTCTCACAACTCCATTCTCGGCCAATCCAATTCTTCTCTTTTACTTCACTTCCTTCCCTACCCCTAGAAGAACATCCACTCTCTCTCTTCCTCGAAACCCTAAATTCCATGTCTTCGCGTCCAACGACGATCCCAAACTCGATCACCATGACCAAATGGATCTCAAATTCGGCCAATTACTCGGGGAAGACCCCAAACTCACTTTCGAAAAGGTCCGTCCTCTCTCTCTCTCTCTCTCTCTCTCTCTCTCTCGCATTTGATTTCTTTCTTTTGGTTTTCCAGATAATGGTAAGAAAATCGAACCCGGAAGCTTCTTACCTTGAAGTAGAGAAATCGTTTTACAAGAAAAAGGTTAAATCGGAGGATAATTCAGTAGAAGATGAAGGGGAGTCTTTGGATTCGTTTCATGGGTTGAATTTAGTTAGGCCTGTTCCGAAGAAAGGAGTTAAGTTTACTACGGACAAGCCAACTGGTTCGGAGATTAAGAAACCTAAGAAATTGGTTGTGGAGAACCATAAAAGTACTAGCATTGTTCCCAATGTGATTTTGCGAAAGCCGGCTGTGTTTAATGAAGATGATGATAATCATGGCAAGTCGTCGAGGCTAAGGATGAAACCAAATTTAATGCTAGAAATGAGGAAAGTGCAAATAAGGGAGAAGTTCAGTGAGATTACTCTGTTGAAGAAGCCCCAAGGTAGGGTTTCCGGAAAGGATTCTGATCAAGAGAATGTTTCTGATTCTATTGAATTGGAGAATTCCACGATGGATGGTGTAGATGAACAAAAGGGAGCTGCGGAGGATACACTCTTAATAGGTAATACTGTTATTCACATTGCTTTGCTAATTGGTTATTCATCTTCTGCGATCCGTTTGGTGTTCTATGTGCCACTCATACGTTCGGTGATATAGCTAATTGTGATAAGGTACTTCATATGATACTAGGACCCCCTGTCATGTTTTTTATGCCTTTGGAAATGCATGAAGATATGAGAGTTTCTTTGTGTAGATTGTATGTGCGTGTAGTTTCACTTACTAAACATGGAGATGGGTGATTGCTAATGCCGTCAGTTTGTTAACTAGGTTTCATATGAATCAGTTTGAGAAATGAAGTTATTTTTCTTGCATTTTTGGCATTTTTGAAGTAGGAGGAATCATGTTGTGCTTGCTTTTTTCAAGGACTACAGCCTCCCGACAAATTTAATGTGGGCTCGAATGCAATGGAAATGAGCTTGAGTGAATTGTTAGAAGATATTTCTCTAACTCTAGTGTTGGTTACTCAATTGATGTTGCACTGCAAGGGAAACCTGCACTACAAGGGAAACCAACAAGGTTGTCTCTGATTTAATGTATGTTCAACTTGGTGCATTTAATGTCATCAGATCCCAGGTGTAGCAATAAGTTAACAAGGGACTCTAAGGTGCGGATAAATAAATTAGTCTATGAAAATATGATTTATATAGTCACTTGAAATATAGGATCCTTGACCGGCAAGTTAGGAGAGATAGGAAAAACAATGAATAGACGAAAAATTCATATCTTGTGTCTTCAAGAAACTAAGTGGGTGGGGGAGAAGGGTAAAGTAGTAGAACTTTATGGTCATAACATTTGGTATACAAGTAGGGATAAAGCTAAGAATGAGGTAGGAATAATTATACATAAAAATCTACTAGAAGATGTAATAGAGATAAGAAAGAACAGAGATGGAATTATACTTGTCAAGTTAGTAGATGGAGACAACATAGTTAATATAGTTAGTGTGTATGCGTCTCAAATAGATATAGATACAATTAGTAAAAGACAATTTTGGGAGGATTTAGATGAATTTATACAATTCATACCTAGTACAGAGAAGTTATTTATAGGAGGAGATCTAAATGGACATATAGGTGAGAGGAATGAAAGATTCGAAATCGTACATGAAAACTTTTGATTTGGTTGTAGGAATGAGGCAAGAGATACCATTTTAGAGTTTGCCACTACATTCGATTTGATACTTGTAAACACATTTTTTAAGAAAAAAAATCGCACTTAGTTACATATAGAAGTGGGTCTAATGATAGTCAAATAGATTTCTTTCTCACTAGGAAAAATGATAGAATGACTGTAAGGATTGTAAGGTTATACCGGGGGAAAGTGTGGCAACTCAGTATAGATTCCTAGTTTTAGATATACGTGGGTCTAAAAGACAAAAGAAATATCATCCATTTGTGGAGTCAAGAATTAAGTGGTGGAACCTGAAAGGAGAAAATGTGATGACTTTTAGAGATAAATTAATTCAAGTGGCAAATTGATTTACTAATAATGATTCAAAAACAATGTGGAAAGAGATATCTACTAATATTATGAGTATAGGTAAAGAAGCTCTTGTTGTATCTAAGGGTTAGGTCCCAATAGGCAAAGAATCATGATGGTGGAACGAAGAAATTCAAACGGCTATCCGTAGTAAATGAGAGTGTAGGAATCTTAAAGGTAATAGTAATAGCGATACATATGACAAATACAAAAACGTAAAAAAAGAAGTGAAAAAGATTATTCAAGAGTCAAAAAGCAAGGTGTATAGTGAACTATACAAAAGATTGGAGACTAAAGACGGAGAAAGAGAGATCTACAAAATTGCCAAACTAAGATAAAGAAATGGTAAAAATCTAAATGATGTTAGGTGCTTTAAGAGTGGAACCAATAATATATTTATAAAGGATGAGGATATAAGAAAGTGTTGACGTGATTATTTTGACGATCTCTTTAATATTAAGAGTATAACAGATATAGAAAATATCGAGATATCTGTAAAAGAGATTAATAGAGATTTTAAATGTAAGATTCATTCTCATGAAGTGAATGAAACTTTAAAGAGAATGAAGAATAATAAAGCCATAGGATCTTATGGCATTCGTATAGACGTGTGGAAATGTTTGGGTGAATTTGGTATTAAAGTGTTAACAGATATTTTCAATAAAATTTGACAAATTAAGAGAATGTCCCAAATATGGAGGAAGGGTGTAATTGTACTGCTGTGTAAGAATAAAGGAGATATACAGGATTGCTCCAACTATAGAGGAATTAAACTTATGAGTCATACCATGAAATTATAGGAGAGAGTAATAGAGTATAGATTGAGATTAAAGATAAATGTATCTCAAAATCAATTTGGATTTATGTCGAGAAAATCCACCACGGAAGCAATCCACCTGTTAAGACATTTGATGGAGATATATAGAGTACAGAAGAGAGACCTACATTGGTATTCATTGATCTAGAAAAAGTATATGATAGGGTCCCTAAAGACTTATTGTGGTGGGCGATGATAAAAAAAGGATATTCTTGAAATACAATTAGAGATATGTATGAGGGAGCTATAACCGGCGTAAGAACTTGTGGGGGTTTGAGCGATAGTTTCCCATTAATATTGGACTCCATCAAGGTTCGGCATTAAGTCTCCTTCTCTTTGCAATAGTAATATATGAAATAACAAAAAATATTCAAGATGAAATATTATGGTGTATGCTTTTTGCAGATGATAAAGTGTTAGTTGATGAAATTAGGGAGAGTGTTAATGTTAAACTAGAGTTATGGAGACTTATACTAGAATTCAGAGGGTTTAAATTGAGTAAATCGAAAACCGAATATATGGTTATTGAAATGATGAAAAAACGATTAGATTAGATGACCAAGATGTACCCAAAAGTGTACGATTTAAATATCTAGATTCCATCATTCAAAACGATGGCAATATAGATGAAGATGTGAATCATAGGATTCAAGTGGATTGGATAAAATGGAGAAAGACATCCAGAATTCTTTGCGATCGCACGATACATTGCATTTGAAAGGAAAGTTTTATAAAACCGTGGTTAGACCTACACTATTGTATGGTACTGAGTGTTGGGCTATTAAACAAAAACAAGAACAAAAGATTATTGTAGCAGAAATGAGAATATTTAGGTGGATGTGTAGAAAAACTAGAAGAGATAGAATTAAAAACGAAGAGATTCGTAACAAGTTGGGAGTTAGTTCAATTGTGGATAAGATGCGAGAATGCCGTTTGAGGTGGTTTGGATATGTGCAAAAAAGGTTCAAAGATGCACCGGTTAGGAGAATCGAGAACTTAAATATAGGAAATTTAATAAAACGTAGAGGTAGACCGCTGAAAACTTGGATACCAGTTTTTCGTAAATATATGGAAATTAAGGATTTAGAAGAGGAAATAGTCTTGAATAGGAATGGATGGTGTAGAAGAATCCGTACAAATTAAACCAATATATTTTAGATATTTATTTATTTACTTTCCTTTTTCTTTATATTTTTTTTTTATTTTACATATATATATTGTTTATTTTATTTTTCTTTTCTCTATATTTTTTAAATTTGTCTCTCAAAATGGCTAATCCCAAATATTGGGATTAGGGGCCAGTTTGTTGTTGTTGTTGTAGGTTGAATCAGTCCAAAAAAGAAGCATCAAATTCCAGAAGAATGGAGGCTGTCGGAGTGAAACAACCTGAAAGTAGTCTTGAACTCTCAGTTGTTGGGAATTTCGATGATGCTTCACCTTCAAAAGTAAGGATCCAGATAATTCTTGTTCATAATAATTCTATCTATCCATCATTGCTTTTTTATTTGAGATGCATTACATGATGGAGAAATCATAGGAAGGTGAGGATATTGATTGGGCGAGGGCAGAAGATCTAATTAAGAGAGGAGGAAGGGAAGAAGTGGAGGTGATAAGCTCAAGCACCAGAGGCTTTGTTGTAAGTATATAATAAAGAGTAATAAAGTGCTTCATCCAAGGTTCAAGTTTCTGGCTTTGAACTTTCATTAGTGCGGATGTTTTCTGAAACTGCTTATCTTTTTCCAGGTATCGTTTGGCACCTTGATTGGATATTTTCCATATTGTAATCTTGCTACCAGGTGGAAGTTTTTAGCTTTTGAATCATGGCTGAGACAGAAAGGATTGGACCCATCAAAGTACAAGCAAAATTTAGGCATTATTGAGAGTTACGAAGTTGAAAACAGGGATTCTTCTGACATAAATCCGGATTTAAATATCCAGAAAAGTGATTGGAAGATTTCACCAAATATGAAATTAGAAGATCTTCTGAGGACATATGACCAAGAGAAAATAAAATTCTTGTCATCGTTTGTTGGCCAGGTTTAAAGAACTCAACTGTGTATCTAAATTATGAACATTTTGTATTTGGATAATGATAAACTCTTGTTTGCAGAGGATCAAAGTTAATGTCATAATGGCTGACAGAAAATCTAGAAGGTTAATGTTTTCCATCAGGCCAAAGGAAAAGGAAGAAATGATAGAGAAAAAAAGAAGCCTTTTGGTATGTTGCTTTATCCATTCCAAACTCTTCCGGGACATTTATTACTCGCTCTCCATTTTCCAAGAGTTTTCTTTTCATAAATGTTAGGCAATAGATGAGGGTATGCTTAGGGATATAATAAATGCATTACTTGTTTTTCAAAATGAAATTTAGACCTCAATTTTGGACACATTGCGTCATGAGGCTGATTTCACATTCAGAAGCAGTTTCATTACCCATTTACCTGTCTATTACTGATGTTAATGGGAAAAGAAGGAACAAGACATCATGGATATGTGGTTCTTGGTAATAGGTGAAAAAACTATAATAGCGGTGATCACACTAGAAGACTAATAATTGCTAATTCATGATGGAATGATACTTGTGTTGTGATCATGAGAGAAGGATGCAATCATTCCATAGGAAATTCCTTATTCATAACAAATGTTGAGAACTGAAGTTTTGCGCTATTCTTTTGTTTATTGACGGTGGGCAAACACCATAATTCTGAAGATTGGACTCAAGTTTACCCGTCATCAATCATTATAAAAGATGAAATCAAAGAAGCCTTTTGCATAATGTTCAACCTTGACCTCAGGTGTTATGAATTCTTCTTGTATGTTTGTGCCATAGTGCTTATCCAAATGTTACAAGTGGAGTCCATAAGCAGTTACAATATTTGTTATTGCGGGCTAAACTAATTTACAATATTTGTTATTGCAGGCTAAACTAAGTGTTGGGGATGTTGTAAAATGCACCATCAAGAAGATTACTTATTTTGGCATTTTTCTTGAAGTAAGTCCAGTACCTTTCTATCTCTTCTGGTCATGAAATGGGTTATACAGCACTTTCCCTATCTTCTCCTTATGAGCCGTGAACACAAAAAAGTTGTAGACTGACTAGTAGTTGGGCAACACGGAGTTGCTAATGCAAACAAACATATGACTAGCACATGCTGTGTAATTTAGTGGACTTCTCTTTTGGTTTTCCTCTTCATAATTCTGAAGCTCCTTGCAACATGAAGCCCGGCTAGTGTGTTTGTTACTCTAGTTTCTTTCTCATTCTTTATGAATCAAATTGTTCCAATTCAGATTGATGGAGTGCCTGCACTGATTCACCAGACACAAGTATCGTGGGATGCCACCCTGGATCCTACATCATGTTTTAAAATTGGTCAGGGATGCTGAATTACTTCCAAACCGATCCATAAGACATCTGCAGTTATATTCATCCAACATTTGTCTGCAATGGGACTATAATTGCTATGGATCTTCTTGACATGTAAAATCCAATGGATAATGCTTTTCTTATGTGTCAATTGTAGGAAACTTTCTAGTCAATGACATTTAATGATTTAATGATGTAAAGCAAATAGACTGCATGTATTCTTTGAATCTAACCCTCATTCTAAATTATGTCTTAACTTATAAGAAAACCTTGTGCTCACAGGTTGTCGATGCAAAAGTTCACCGATTGGATTTTGCACTTGAACGCATATTTTTGTCATTGAAGGAGATTACTGTAATTTTTTTCAATGTTCTGATGTCAGATTCTGGATTAAATTTTTGCTTTAAGTGCTTAATTTGTGCTTGGCTTTTCTTACGGCAGCCGGATCCACTAACTGAGACCTTGGAGTCTGTAGTAAGCAATAACAACTCCTTAGATGGAAGATTAGAAGCAGCACAAGCAGATACTGAGGTTCTTCTTTTCACCCTCTCAAAAGCAGCATACTTGTCTTCTATATACATTTTGTTCGTTGTGTCAGTCCAGCCTGAATGGGAGGAATTTACCTCATCTCAATGACATTGTTATTGTTGAAAAATGTATGGAAGATGATTAAAAAGTCTTGAAAAATTCATTTACTTAGTAAGATCAAAGTGAACTTTTAAGTAATCAATTACCATTGTGCAAGGGTTGCAATTTTTTCCTAGATTTTTATCCTGGTGGAAGGTCTAAAATCAGTGAACTCTGTGTCCTATTAAATTATATGCTTCCTTCTGGCCAAAAAGTGGAAGGTGTTGCTGATAAATTTGTAGCTATTCCTTGACAAGCATTATCATCCTATTATGCAGTTATATAAATTGTTAGTGTTTTGTGTTGGACTTATTCCTGTTGCAAAATGACATTGAATTCTACCAGATTGATGTGAAGCCCAGTATTCAATGTAATGCTCATGTTATTAATCACTTCTTTCTAGGACATATTGTTGACTTGTCCTTTTATTTTCCATGAGTAACACATGCAATTTATGTGAATAGAATTTTTTGCTTCTAAATAGTCCATTGCAAGGATTTCTTCAGAGTTTCATTTATTGCATATTTGTACTTCCTGATCATGGTCGTGGAATTTAAAATTTATGACTTTTATGGTCAATATGTAATGGAACTGGTCATAACATTTGCAAAAAGTAAGAATAAAATATTGAGACAAGAACAAAGTAGTTATAATGGCTCATGAAAGGAATGTGGCTACAATTACCTCACCGCTGTAGTGACAAGGATAGACTGATATACCTGCCCAAGATTGATTGGCACAGGCAATTTATACAGCCTGGTTGTGACATTAGTGGGTCAACAAAATTAAGTTTCTCTATTTCCCTACCCCCTTGTGGAATTTCATTAAAGAAAGTTGCAGTAATATTGTTTTGTTGGAGAAATGGGTTATATAACATGGCAATTGTTAGTCTTAGAAAATAAGTGGAATCTTATTGTAGGTTTGTGCTAATAAAGTTGATGAGCTTAGGATGGAATTCTTTCTTGCAAATGAATATCTGGCTCTATAGATGTTTGCACTTCTCTTCCATAGCATTTGTCTTTCATACTTGGCTAACGCTCAGTATCTGGACATTGATTTGGACCGTGGGCTGATGTGGAATCACTTATTAAAGAACTTGAACAGATTGAAGGTGTCCAGTCTGTATCAAAAGGGTGATTCTTGTTGAGTCCTGGTTTAGCTCCAACATTTCAGGTATGCCAATTGTAATTCATAGATTTAATTGTGTGAAACATTGAAGGCAACTTAACAACTGGAAGATCTATCTGTTTGGTCTTCTTGGCTTGGCATTTGTCAATGGTGTAGCATTAGTATTTTGATGTTTATGGGGGAAACTTAAGTTTCTTATATACCAGAGTTCTTTCCTCGGTGTTGTGTGCATCAAAGATACCTCCTATTTTTTAAGTAAACTTAAGAAAAAGGATTGATTGTTTTGTTTGTGTCTAATATTTAGCAAGTAGTTACAGATGTATGTATGTTGCTTTTCTTGTCGATTTCTAGACTAGGTAGTTACCACGAAGTCAGGGATATTGTGGGATTCACACAACCACCGATGAAGTCAAGTTGCGTCATCTATTTTCCTCTTGATAGGGTACTTGTCTATTTTCTTATGACCGAAAATAAAGTGAAGAAGCACTCTGTGCCATGGACCTTTTTTTTCACCCTGGAAATTGACAATATGAGTGGGCTTTACTTGGGGAACCCAAATGGATAATTGGCTTGATCATATACAATAGCCCTTAGCATGCATACTCAATGAACAGATTTTTTCCTGCCTATAATTTAAAGAATCTATGTTTGTTAATTTTGATACTGTCTTGTTCGAAGTTCTTGTCATATTCACCAGGCCGATAAAACCTGGAACTACTTGTTTACTTGTAGAACGACATTAAACCTTTGGTCAGCTTTCCTTTCTAAATGATTCCTTCTTCAAGCATCAACCTGCCAATAACACTTCTTAGAATGTTCTGATCATACTAGTATTCACTTGTAAGTCTACGCTTCGTTTTTGCTCATGTATCTTGCATGTGTACCCCATTGGAGAGTATCTGGTTTGTCTGTTATGCTGTTTGTACTTGTTCTTGTGTTTTTTCATTATGTTTGAAGAACATATATTGCTATATCTGTTATGATTATTCTGACTAGGATGTTTGTGCTGTGTAGCTTTTGAGCATCTGCTTATGGATTTTGTCATTTTTTTCCAGGTGTGCATGGCATCGATGTTTGAGAATCAATATAAACTGCTTGCTCGATCATGGAATGAAGTGCAAGAGGTAAATATATTTGTCCTGAGCAAAATCGTTATCCTATTTTAATGTTTTTAGTTATTCAACAAGTTGAGGTAAAATGGTTCACCCGGTGCACAAAGTGCTCTCCATCTTAGTGCAGGGGTAAAGGGAGGGTGAATGTATTGTGAGGAGCCTTCCCGTTGCATTTTTGCAAAAAGGCTGTTTCCACGATTCAACAAGATGAGGTAATTAGTTTATATTTGTTATTTTCATCCGAACAATCAGTCTCATACATCTGAAGCAAAAAAGAAGATCCTGCTAGCTCTGGCCTAGTTATCCTACAAATTTAGGATTAGGAAAACACTTTTTACTGTTCATCAATTATATAACTGGGCTGCTATATTAGTGTTTGCTTCCAAAAGGTTGTCACCTGTTGCATTGCATATCTTGGCTCTAAAGGGGGATGTAGAATATGCTTTATTCACATTTATATGATTGAGATATTCATTGGATGACTCTCCAAATTAAGGAACTCAGTAGTTAACAGACCATCTGAAAATTATTTATTCCCGATGAGGAAATGGGTGGTTCTCTATCCTAGAAGCAAAGAGCCCTGATGCAGGCCCATTTTTAGTTCTTAATTGTTTGACGGCATCCTAAGGCCACCAGAAAATGACGGGTGTGTTTCCATTGAATTAAGTTCGGCATTGTAGGCTTTACCCCTAGCTCGAGCCATGCATTTTCAGGGCTGAGATGGCTGGCTTTTGGGCCCTTTGGGCTTTTGTCCACTCCTGTTGCATCCCATGTGGCTCTGATTTTCTCATGGTTATGCTGATTTCTTAAATCCAACACCTCGGCAGGTTATAGATCTCCTGTACCAAAAAAAAAATAAAAAATAAAAAATAGTTCAAGCATCTCTGGATAAAGAAG
Source organism: Dillenia suffruticosa (assembly GCA_033439265.1). Taxonomy (NCBI): domain Eukaryota; kingdom Viridiplantae; phylum Streptophyta; class Magnoliopsida; order Dilleniales; family Dilleniaceae; genus Dillenia; species Dillenia suffruticosa. The sequence goes on along the minus strand of JAVTVX010000005.1, from coordinate 16,045,620 downwards.
GGATGAAATCAGCAATCTTAGCATGCACCAATCGAGTGGAGTAGTTTCTTTTTTGTTCATCCTTCTCCTGTAAATCCTGTTATATTTGTTCTTCCCTCTCCCGTAAATCCTGTTTGGTGGTGCCCCATCTGCCAATGCTGTTAAGGCAGGTTTGGTCCTGTTGAACAAGTCGAGGGAAGAAGACCCTCAAGCCTTTTTCACATAATTCTATGCAGCAGAGTTTTGGCAACTTGATATAAGGTCAATCAATGTTGATGCTGCTTGTGGGACAGGTGAAGTTGATCTTGAGAAAATCATGCACAGGGACCTCTGGTTTTTTTTTTTTTTTTGTAGCCAGAAAGTTTCTTCTTTGCTTCTGCAGAAGGTGAAAGTCGTCGTAAATTTCTAAAATATGTATCATTTATCCGTATCCTGCTGTCAAACCGCACCTTAATATCTGTTCAATTGTAGGGATTTGAAGCTCAAACGTCTAACATCAAATACCCATATTATTTAAGGAACAGGGTTTTCAAAATCAAGTGAAGATTAATTATAATTTATGTTTAAATCAAGTAAATCTCTCTCTCTCTCACTCTCACTCTCTCTCTCATTGCGTATATGTGTGGGGGATAGAAATTGTTGCGTGACAACTAGTTGCAAGTAGGCAATGAAATGAGTGTAAAGATAAAGATGATGCAATGCAATAAAGCCTAAACCCCACCATGTTTATGCTTAAGGTGAAGGTTGTGCGCATTCATTTGACCACTGATAACTAGTCCGCATCACGTGTGATCCAGTTCATTGTGATCACCTCACGTTTTAGGTTCCTTATAGACCTAATTCTATCAATCTTAATATACATTTTTTTTTGGGACAAAACAACATTGTATAGCACGTTTAATTTAAACTCTTCTCAACAAAAAGAGCTAGAATTAATAAGGATTAGGATAAAGATTGGTTGAGGTTAGGAGTTTAAAACCCTTCTGGTTTTGGTTTGAGGCAGTTCGGGGTCGGTTCCATTATGACCCTATTTCAATGCACAAAGCTAATCTCTTTGTAACAATCCAACTCTAAAAATGGTAAAAAGATAGAGAGAGAGAAAATTTGGAGGGAGATAGAGAGAGAAAGAGATAGAGTGAGAGATAGAATACAAGGAGGGAGAAAGAAGAATTTCATTATCATTTCATTCAATACCATTACATGTTTTGAAAATGATTATTTATACTAGTTTTATTAACTAATTTTATTAATTAATCTTGTTAATTATTAATTAATATTTCTAACTATGATTAATTAAATCACAGTTGTTACAATACTTTCCTCTCAGGATGACAAATTAAAAATTAAAATTTTGAATCTATGAATCTTGAATCAAAGCATACATTTGTATTAAAAAATAAGATGATAGAAATAAATAATCGATATGACTTGAATTGTATGGAGAGTAGTGGCAGAAAAATAGAGATGGGAAAGATTGATAGACATATTTCTTGAACTTTTTTTTTGTGAATGATTTTGTTCAACAAACAATGGAAGTTCAATTTTTGGAGAGTTTGATAAGAATTTACCATTAATAATTTATTTCTAAGACAATTGAAATCCTACTTCTAATAAAAAAATTTTCTCAATAACACTCAAAATTTCAACTTTTGAAACGTTTGATAAGAAATCATCATGAATGGGTTCTTTCTTAATTATTTGTGACCCTTTTTCTGCATTCAACATTTCTTCAATATGAGTAGATCTCAACATTCTTCACTAGGAGTAGATAGAATGAAAACTCAAAAAATCTATCAATACCTTGTTGATCATGTTTGTGTTCATTCAATCTTCAATAAGGCATCAAATTTTACTTTAAAATTAGCCATAAAAGATTCCGTCTTTTTTGCTATTAAAATTTCTATCTTTTTATTTTGTTCATAAAATTTTTTGTCAATACGCAGTCACAATTCATCAATTTTTATATCTAGTTTCTCATGTTATTCTTAGAGCTAAGCTTTCTCTATCATTTTCTAATCGTCTTATTAAAAATCATGAATTCTGATATCAATTTATAATAATACTAACTCTATGTATAGTAAAAAGATAGAAAGAGAATTTGAAAAGAGATAGGAAGTGAGAGAAAGAAAATTTTCATTATTATTCCATTTAATGCCATTACATTTATCGGATATTAATATTTATATTAATTTTATTAACTCATCATGATAATTATAAAATAATATTTCTAATTATGTTAATTAAACCATAATTGTTACCTTCGGCTTCAGGGGGACTTTTTTGTCCAAGAAAGCAATGGCAACTCACCATTGCCAGCCCACGCTGGTCAGACTTCAGAGTAGGTTTGAAGGAAATGGAAAGAGCCCACTTTCTGTTTTTGCGGTGTCGAGTTCTGTTTGTTCCTTAGTCTGTTTTAAACCTGACCCATGTAGTTGTTTTACTCTATGGACGACAATACCCTTCATTTCCGAACGTTATTCAACACTTTTGTCTGACTTAAATGTCCCTCTGTCTGTTGAGGCTCGTTTTTCCAAGTTTTTAATTTCTTGCGGTTCAAGACCTCCCACCGCCGCCTCCCAACCCCTTAAAGGACACCCTCTCTCTCTCTCTCTCTCTCTCTCTCTCTCTCTCTCTCTCATTTTCTTGATTTAGGTTCCAGTAGAAAAAAAGAGAAAATGAGTTCAGGATCAGGAGCAAGCACATTTGTAATCAGATGGATCAATTTTCTAACCATGGTCTGATATTGTCGTTTACATTGTCTGAAATTGCCTTATTTTTCTTCTTACGCCTTGCACTTTATTTTCGTGTTTGGCTTTCTTATTGGTTTCTCTCTTGTGACTTTGGAGATGCCTAATTTTTGTGGGGTTTTGTCTCATTACTTTGATTTTGACATTTTAGCCCTTCTGGTGTTCCAGTTTTTGTGCCTTTGGCTGGGTTTTCTTGAATATTGATGTGGGTTTTACGGTTTGGCTTTCGTGTTAGGCCTCTTGATCTTTTAGAATTTTTTCTGGGTTTTGAACTCACATCCCCTAAAAGGCTTATGAACGTACTGAGGGTGTTTTAACATTGAGTGCTCAACTTATGTTTTCATGATGCAGATTTTGGCTATAGCTGTAGTGGGTTTTGGGATATGGATGAGCACTCACCACGATGGATGTCGAAGATCTCTTATTCTTCCAGTACTGGGACTCGGTGGCTTCATATTTCTAATGTGGGCTTCTTCTTTTCACTCTTGCCCACGATTAAATTCAGATTGCTTCTTCTTTTCACTCTTGCCCACGATTAAATTCAGATTCATTCCTTTTCTTGCCTAGATGGTTTCTGATAATTTGCAATTATGTGGTTTCTTGTGTCCTAGATCAATAATTGGGTTCTTGGGGGCATTGAAGAATAACTCCATTTTGCTTTGGGCGGTAAGTTTATGTTCTGTTTAGCAATTTTTTTTTATATGATTACCATCTCTTGAGATTTCCTCATGCATTTTGCTGGATTTTGATTGCAGTATCTAATCATGTTGTGCTTCATCTTGGTGGCAATTTTGGTGTTCACTGTATTGGCGTAAGTGTTTATAGGTTGATGGTCAAAGTTAGCAATTCACTTCAAATATATGATTATTAAAATCTTCGTGATCAACTTTTTTGCTTACGTGTTTCTCCTTTCCATTCACTTGTTTCATGAAGAATTCTTATGATTTTGATTGCTTTAATTTTTAGCTATTTTTCTAAGCATGCATATTTTGACTGGAACATTATCTGTACTCATATATGTAGTCCATGCTGATTGGTGAAAGGGAATGGATGCCATTGAGCCGTGGTAGTTACGAACAGATTTGAGTCTCAGTGAAGTTTATTTGTCTAGCTAGGTTGCAGGAGCACTTGCAAGATATTACAAATTAAGAGCTGAAAGAACCAAATCTTTGGCCATGCTCCTTGCCGTCTCTCAATTGCTCTACTTCTCTGTTGCTGAAAATGTAAAACAAATAAAGAGTTATAGAATTAGGGTAAGTCATAGTATCTAGCAAATGGTTGACTTGGATGCTCACATTGGTTATCATAAACATTTGCGGTATCTTTTTCTTAAATGTAGTTAGCTCTAGTTATTGCTACTTGTCTTGGCATTTTTCCCATTCTTTTGGTTTTATTTATTCAGTGTAAGCCGCTCACTCTAGCTAAGCCCTTGGTGTCAATGCTAAAGGTTTTTAGTTGTATATGTGCCCATAATACCCATCAACTGCAGACTTCTAATCATTGTGCATTTGTTTCTCATGTAGGTTCATTGTTACAAATAATGGATCTGGCCACAGTGTAGCTGGTTTGAGGTAGGAAGAGTTTCGAGTTTCAGCATAATTTTAGTCATTTTCGTTGATATTAAATGGATAAACTTTGCCCTGTTAACATATCTTGTTTCAAAACTCATTGCTTGAATTCCTAAACTCAGGATGAAGCCTATTTATGTGTAGATGAAGTAGAGCTGCAGCTTGTAAAAGAACCCAATCTAATTCAGAAAACTAGGGGATTTTAATAGTTTTTCTTTAATGCCTTTATAACAAGCCAATAAGCTGATTTGGTAACAATGTAGGTTTTCTGACACTCTATGTTTCAAGATTATGAATTCTGCCTAGAGATATGGAAAACAAAAAATGGCACAGCTATCTCTCTCATGCTCCTGTTTAATATTTCTCCTTTATGGAAAGTATACGCTTAGAAAGGTTCAACCTCTTGTAAACAGGTACAAGGAGTACCAACTTCAAGACTACAGCTCCTGGTTCCTAAAACAGGTACGCTGTACTATTCTCAATGAGCAAAACTCTGGAAAGAAACATTATCACTTGGCTTTGACCTTCTAATGTGCCTAATTATCCTCTTTTCTCCCAGTTGAACAATACCGAGAACTGGAAGCACTTAAAGAGTTGCCTTGTGAAAGCTGATGACTGTAACAATTTGCCCAAAAAATATAAGGTGATGATAATTTTTGCCTATACCAATATGATCTTTAATTATTTCTTGTTCAATTATTTTTTATGTTTACTCTGCATTTTCCAGACTCTTAAACAGTATAAATCTGCAAAACTCACACCAATGGAAGCTGGGTGCTGTCGACCACCATCTGAGTAGGTGCTTTTTCCTACTTTATCCCCCACAAGTCAAAGAGGATGACTCTTTTGTATGAAAAGAAAATCTTTGATTTTCCCCAGTTCCTTTTTCTTGTGGGCACTCTTTCAATGGCCAAAACACTAATAATTTTCCATGTGATCTATGTCTAACTTCAGATGTATAATCCCACTAGCATATGATTCAATATGTTAATAAGGTCATAATTCTGTCTCCATCTGTGGTTATTAATGTCATTTTTTACAGCTGTAATTCAACTCATCTTTCAGGTGCGGATATCCTGCTTTCAATGCATCATATTATGACTTGAGCTTCCATCCAGTTAGTTCCAACAGTGACTGCAAGATTTACAAGAATTCCCATGGCATCAAATGCTACAATTGTGCTTCTTGCAAGTAAACACTGCTCTCAGTGCCATTTGTGAGGAGCTCCAAAACCTTTTTTGATGTTTGACCTTATTGCTGTTTGATTTTGCTTCCGTTTCATTTTCAGGGCCGGAGTTGCACAATACATGAAAACAGAATGGAGAGTGGTCGCTATCTTTAACGTGGTTCTGTTTGTTGTTTTGGTAAGTAAATTCTCCCTGAAGTATCATCTCTTCAGATTTTTTTTTCCTTTGGTTAAATTAAAGCAAGATTATGGTGTACAATAAAAAAAATCATAATAATATTTGCTGGCCATGCTTTGAAATTGCAATGCCTCAAGGAGGCATTTGTATTTCTACCTTGTCCCCCCTGAACTCCGCATGTTATTTGAAATTCAGTCAATGATCTACTTTGTGAGGTGCTGTGCACGGCGGAATGCTGCAAGGAACAACTCTAAGTTTTGATAAGGATCCACACATCTTTGGTTGAAAGCTCTCATGGAAAATAGACAAATTGGTGTGCCTTTCAAATCTGTAAGTGGATTGTGAATAATTTTCTGTATATTCTGAAGAGAGAATTTTGAGTCCCACAATTTCTTGCCTAGATAACAAGTTTATTTGGAAAGGTTTTTAATCTAAGGCAGGTTATTTTCTTGTGTGTGCGCTCGGGGGGGGGGGGGGGGGGGGGTTGGGAAAGAGAACATGTAAGAACTTTTTCCATCAATGCCAAGGAAAGGATTATGTTATTCAATTTGATGCCAAGGAAGATCTTGAAATGCTAAATGAAATCAATTAGATCTAAGTGCATTTGTCTCCACTGCTTATGAAAATTACTGTATTTTCTATGCATTCCTTTTCGCATTAGACCAAAATAACACTCTTCCTTATTTCTTAGAAGGTTGACACCGGTTATTTAGATCCCCACCAAAAGTCAATAGCATTCATCTCATTAAAGAAAAGATAAGAAAGGTCCATGTTCAGGCAACAAAGGCCAGTATTACTAGACCTCTAGCACCTTCCTCAGTAGTCAATCCTCCACTCTTACCTGTCATGTCTGTTTTGACTGATCCTGGATGGAAACTTCTTTGCTTGTAATAGGCATTTACGGCTGCTTTTGATACTTTATATGCTGGTTCAGTCAAAGGCCAACTTGTCCTCTTTAAAATCCTGTAGGAACTATTGAATAATTGAGTCTAATTTTTCTTATTTGTGGGTGTCCATGTTTTCCATGTTGGTTCTAGCTTTCTCACTGTGGATGAACTGAAAGAGGACAACAGCTAAGAATAAGAAAAACAGCATACTCTTTGGTTTTATTTCTTTGCTTAAATTTTAAGACCCTCCAAATTACTTTTTAGAAGGATATATTCAGAATTCATACTGAACTGAAGAGATATGGAAGAGGTAGAAGTGCTTCAGTCACGTCTTTGGGTCCATAAAAATTTGCTTTGATACATTCTCATTTGCCTGTAGTATATTTTTTGTAAATTTGTAAGATGTTTTTCATGGTTGATGGATTTGTATTTTCTGCTAACTTCCAGTACCTAGCAGTAACCCCATGTTACATTAGAAATGCTTCTGGAAACAAGGCAGTAGAAGGATCAATATTTCTGATAAATACAAAGTCAGACCCACAGATATATTGTTTGGAAAAGATGTGTATCACATGTCCCCATCCATAAGGTGATTCATAGTGGTGGATTACTTGGTTTTGTAGTACCAGATCTATAGTTTCTAAAGATTCATTAGAAATAGATGTTGACTTGGTTATCGTCCTTTGACAAGCATGTAACACGGGAGTGAAACTTTCATGAAAACAGATTTAGAGAACTTCCCTTACAAGTAACGGAGTTGAAGTCATGGTATTAACTTGCAGATATAGCGAACAGTTTAGAGCTTATTTCTCCACCAAATATGACTGGACTTTTCTACATGGAGTCCATCTCGTCAAAAGTTAGTGACTTCCATTTCATCAAAGAGACCAGAAGGACTGCCTTCAGGCACCAAAGCCAGCACTACAGGAGCTCTGGCACCTTCTTCGGCAGTCAGTCCTCCCATGTTACATGTCATGTCTGTTTTTTACCATTCCCAGATGAACACAATTCGCACCTGCCAGCTTTCAATACTTTGCAGGCAGATACAATTAAAGGCCATCTGCTTTCCTGCAGCTTGCTCTCCTTAAAATCCTGTAGGAAGCATTTCATTATCTTGTCCAGATTTCCTTCTGTGAGGCTATGAATATTTTCCATCTCTGTTTTGACTTGAAGCAATAAGTGAAAAGCCTAGGTGGTTCCATTCCATTGCTTGAAATGAAAATTACCTTTAGCTGTCCATGGTAAGAGGAAACATTAACTATATCCGAGCTGAGCTGGAGAGCTGCAGGAGGGACAAAAGTGCTTCAGTTAGTTCTTTGGTTCCATAGTAATTTGTTTTAATGCACTTCTCTGCAGTCTCGTAAGTTTCCTTCAGAATCTCTTTCAACAACTGGGCATTTTCATCATTTACCTGCATAAAATAGATGTGCTTTATTATTCTACTATGGTGTTGGATTGGTTCTTGCAAATATTCACGCCATAGAACATTCTGGGTAAGTTTGTGTTCAATTCTTCGAAGGATCCACTTAGCTTGTCCAAATCTCTGCAGTAATAGCACTGTATAACAGTGGCCTTTACTTTGTTTTCCTTGGAGTATTTGGAAGTACTACTGTTTAAGGTGGTTTATGCAACAAAACATGGTTCCTTTTCTTTTATGGGAATCTTTAGATGTATGGTTCAACTATAGATTTGATCTTGTCACAATGGGAGTATGTTTACTAATAATTTTGTGAACTTCTTTTTGCTCACCGGCATCATCCCTTGAGTGCTCTATTATTGCTACATATGTGTGTGCATGTGTATGTGTATATATTCATGTAAAGAGAATAATTTCAACTTACAAACTTGCCTCCAAGTTCGTATGCTGTTTAAGCTTCCTGATCTATGTAAACTCCACCATATCCCACATTATTCACCTGTGTGAAGCCAAATTGTGATAGTTAGTTTCTTGAAAGATGATTGAATTCCAAGTTTTGACGAGATTCTATTTAGTTGACTTAGTTTCTTACTTCAGTATCTTATCTACACTAGAAATTGGACTAAAGGTCATTGATATTTAATTCATTGAAATTATATACGTTGAAATGGATGAGCGATAGATCTCCTACATGATATACTGCAAATAAAATTATTGTGATGCCCGCCTCACCAGGATATCAAGTTTCTTATAGTGGGTTTGGGCAGAATTTGCTAATGAAGCAATGGATCAGGATCTGTCACATCTGGTTGATGAAAAACAACATCGGAGAGGCCAGCTGCGCAGACTATGCCGAGCTTCAGTACCCTTAATCTCATCTCTAGCTGTTAATATGACTAATTCCATTCTCTGGTAGTTGCCTACATATTTTGAATCCAATTCCTTTGTGGACCCCTGTAACAACATCACACCTGTCATGGAAAAAATTACACTTCTGGCATCTTTATGCACTTTTTATGTATTTGCATAGAACATGAAATAAGAAGTCTGAATGCTTATACCTGTTTGCTGTTGCATTCCATGTCAGATGAGAGATTATGTATACCGAGACTTGGAAGATTAATTCTGGTATGAGGTATTGCCTGCTTTCTGCTTGTGAATGCACATTACACCAAAACTGGCAACGTCTTTTTCAGCACACCAAAGAGGATATTATATTTTATTTGTGATGCTTAATATTTTGGCTTTTTATTTCATTTATGCAATCTATTTCAATTTTTGGTGGTTTTACTAATCATTGGTCATGTGAGGTTGCTAATGCAAGTACTAAAAATACATATTGGGGACATCTCTGGACTATTAGTGCTGCCATTTCTTGTCTTGTGGAGCAATAGATTTCGTCAGCATATGTCATACCTTATGCCTTTTGTTGTTTCCTTCGGCATGTCTTTTGGGGTTGAGCTTTTTTTTTTTCCCTTGAGAGAGCGAGAGAGAGAGGGAGATCTAAGAAACAGGGAGAAGTGGAACAGCTCTTGACTGACACATTCGAACCTGCAATGAACTTTGTAGGAAATAGTCTTCAATTCATTTATAATGATTTTAAACACCATTTTATGTTCCTTGTTCTTTGACAAGTTTACATTTTATGTTCCTTGTTCTTTGACAAGTTTATTCTACTGGTGTTATAATTATATAGAATCATATTGGTGATTTATATTTCTCTAACAAGTGAGAATACTGGTATTGAAGATGCATGCTTAAAGGATAGCTTTTATTAAATATAGGGCATAGGATAATTAAGTTCTCTCTCTCTCTCTCTCTCTCTCTCAAATCAACCTAAATCCTTCCTCGCATTCCATAAATATGGCGTGGTTCTCTTCCTCTCTCTGCTTATTCTCCTTCAATTTCATGAATGTGAGAACTATCAAGTATACTCCAACTGTTTTGTAGCATTAGTTTTTCCTCTTTTGACAAATTCATGCTTTGTGCCTCTTTTTTTTTATTTTTTTTTTTGGTACTACACCAATATGTTTATGGAGTCGTACTCCAATTAATCCGGGTTTTTTTTGCCTCTTTTTACTGGGATGGATGAATTTCTTATTATCAGGAGAGTTGATTACTCACTCTTGTACTTCTATTTTGTTCTGCGTAATAAGATCTTTCCCTTTATACCCAAAAAAATGGAGAGAGAGAGAGAGAGAGAGAGAGAGAAGGCGAAAATGTTGAGACTAACATTACAAAATGTTCAATTTTTTTGAGTTCCAAGGGAATACTCGCTACCCAGTTATCATCATTTCGCAAGTGACCTTCAACAGGATTGCGTGTTTCATACAATTTGTACATCAGAAAATTATAGCAAATATGTGCCTTACAATATATAAAACCAAGAAGAAAATTTTGTGCCACAAACTGAAATCAGAAAATCTCTTTGAAACGTTCAGTTGGCAAGAGACACGATGACTAATTTGCTTTTTCATGAAGGGTATTATTTGCGATTTAAGCCATAGCCTGATGATACAAGGGGGCTCATTAGAGAGTGAGAGAGAGAGAATGCACTAACGGATAATTGGTGTAGCAGGTAGATTACTGCGTCCCTTAATCAAGGTCATAGTTCAACTCGTAAATTAGGTATAGAGTCGATTATGTTGGAAGACCCCTACTCCCTAAGAGGGACCTTAGTCAGGCCGACTCGGATTAATTGAGATGAAACTCCAAATATAGGGGTGGTGGACCAAGTCTAAGGGCACCCCAAAAAAAAAAAAACAGAGAGAGAAAATGCCTCACTGGTTGACTCGTTACTGGAACTCTTGAGTGCCAAATCCAATAAAATTTGTGGATTTTTGTAGTCTTTCACTCCATTTTTTTTTTTTTTTTGTTGAATATAAGAAGATTCAAACTCGATGGAGATGTTAATCAAACCATAGCTCGTGGATTTTTATAACCTCTTAATAATGTAAATTGCAAATGTCTACCCTTGAAAGAAAAAGCAATGCGAGCAGTGATGTCACCGTTTTAGTGGGTAGACCCGATTTGACCCACATCTATGGATTCTAGATCTGGGCCAAGCCCAATCTAGGATTGGTTAAGCCTCAGCCTGCCATTGTATTGTTATCCTGATCTGCACCGGCTTACTGGACTCCTTTTTTTTTTTTTTTTTTTTTTTTTTTACAAGGGTTTAAATTTGGGATCACCTTGGGGAAGTGGGTTTGTACAATTAAGCTATCCCTTTGGGGACCGGCTTGGAGGACCTTGCCAACATTGGATTTGCATGAGGCTATGGCTTCGGATTTTACTATTTCAAGAAAATAACAGCAGCGGTAATTAAACCAAAATTAAAAAAAAAAAAGGTCATTACCCAGTAAAAAATGACAGATTCACTATTAAAATTGCTAATTTGATTTGCAATTAACTGGATCACTTTATTTGTGGCTGACCTTTGTCAATTATAAAGAAAAAAAGCTACGGATGAAGTTTGTCATGTTTAAATTCATTCGAAAATAGAAAAATAAAAATGAAAAATAAAAACAAATTCAAAACACATGTTTGCTCTCCAAGAAAACATCAAAAACCAATCAAATATTTTCCATCAAAGGAGAATCCTCAAGGCGTGTCATGGGGCATGACAGCGAAATTTACCAGTGGGCGGGTTGTACTTGGATTTGATTTAATTAGTTTTACTACATTTAAAAAATTTTAAATAGTTTTATTATATTCGAATTTTTGAAAAGTTTATCATATTTGTTATTATCTTGTAACTAAGAGGCATTCTCCTCTCTGGGTGTGTACGTGTGTGTGTGTTTATATTTCTCCTTCCCTTCTTTCAAATTCTGAAATCATATTTCTCCTTCCCTTCTCTCAAATTCTGAAATCATTCACTTGAGCAATGCACATGCCATTATAATGGCTAATATCTGTCTTGGTAAAACCCGGATTCACAGCATTTATGCGCATGTTGGTGAATTTGTTAGCCAAAACTCTTTTGCAGGCATTGAGAGCTGAGTTTGATTTATGCAGAAGTGGAATAAGTGCTTCAGTGACTTGCCTGGCTCCATAATAATTTGCTTTAGGACATAATTCTGCTGCTACAACCGTTTGCCTTGCCACTTGTTTGATCGCAATTAGCTTGATCAGCTACAGCCTGTGCTCATCATTGCTGTGCAAATTGTCTTGCAGAACATCAGCACTATGTTGACAAGCAAAAAGGGTTTTCATTTTTTTTCTTCAAATCATCTAAAATGGTAGAAAATTGGTGCAAGTGAAATGAATAGACTGACTTGACCATTTCACTTGGCAATGGCGTGTCCACAATGACTGTGTTTACCGCTGCAGTATTCAACTGGCCATGTATACTATGTTATCGTGTTCCCCTAATTAGATGCATTACCTATTTAAAATCTATAAGTGTGATTCACAAACAACACAATTACCAATATGTCAATCTAGTCAAATTGGGTTTAAATGTAATCAGGGATGGCAGCAAGACTTGATGAGTCTATTAAATCAAGTGGACAGAAAATGGCATGGGAGATACCAGAAGCTTGTATTTGAACATCTTCAAAAGCTTAAACAAGCCTTTTGGCATTTCTAGCAATTAAAATGACCATATTTGAAGCTAATTGTTTGGACACCTCCTTTCCAATACCTTGAATTGCTCAGCTGCAATCCTGCCGACAAAAACAGGTCAAACAACTAGTACTTTGTTAGTTTTTATAGTTGGATTCAACTTCAGCACCATGAATTCAGAGAGAGAGAGAGAGAGAGGAGTGCCTTTCGGTCTCACTCTTGGCGAGAGATTCTACCGTTTTCCATATGTTAGGACCACATAGAAGTACGAAGGGGGAAATCTGTGTCTATTATTACACCCAAAAAAAAAGATGAAGGGGGAAATCTGTAGCTTCACACTTCAAACCAGGGTGTGGTTTTCAACGGGGTTTGCATTAGCAATTACACCATGGGAGTAAACCGTAGAAGCAAGAAGCAACATCTACACTATAAACTCATGCATAATGGTAAAGCAACATTAATCAGAGTACCTATTTCATAGAAGTGCATTACATAACTTACATTTGTACACCAGATGTCATAATTTACATTCATGCTGTAAATAGTCGATCACACCCAAGGCCTAACCTAAGAGAAGAAAAAAAAAAGGCACACAGCTGGGACGTTGTATACAGAATCCAATTGCTGCCTTTAGGGTTACAGTGCAAAGACATACCGGAGAGAGATGATTACATTATTGGCATCCCAGTTAGATGAGCCCTTGCATTCTTCAATGATTTCTTCATCGCATTTTGTTCCATCTCCCTCAGCTGTTGGAATTTCATGGCCTTCTCAAACTCTAGAGTCGCAGCCTGTAATCTACACTCAGACTCCAATATCTCTTCAGAAATCTTAACCAAGCGATGCTCAAGACTTCTGGCCTTATCCTCATACTGGGTCCGCTGAGTCTCAATTTGTAAGAGCTTATTTCTTAGTCTGTTCTCTTCTTCACAAAGAGATTGAACCTCCTCTCTAGATGTCCGTAATTCATTTGTAATCTCAGCATGAGCATGAGATAAGTTATCCCTACAAACTTTCTCATGCTCAAGTCGTTCACTTGCGTCCTCCCTGCATATGGATGCATCTATTTCTGCAAGTGATTTTGCAGAACATACAAACTCTCTAACATGCTCTGCAAAGGGTCCATAATTGATGCCTAAAGAGTTCAGAGCAGAAAAGGCTATATTTGCCTTTAGTTCCATAGTTGCATGTTCAAGGGGGTCCATGAACTCCAATTGACAGAGAAGCTTGCTTTGTACCTTCAAAGCTGCCTGAGAAAATGCCTTACGGATGAAGTCATTGAGGTTATCTTCTTGTGCATCATCAGGAGATCCAGGACAAGATGGCTGAAAATCTGATGGTTGGGAGTTGAATTCCTCCAAGTCATTAACTAGAGGCATATTGGATGGAAGCGAGGGTAAAGTGCCTATAACAGCCAGCCATGAGAATGTTAGAAACCAAGAAGCAAGAGGATGAGAAAGAAAAGGAGGGTAGGATACTTACGGCAGAAGAAAGTTTTTGTTGGCGGTACTGTTAAGCATCGTAACGGAGAGAAGACAAGTTGACCCCACAAGCCCTTGACATGAAGACCAATGGTTACGGCGTCTGCAGTGCATAAAAAAGAGAAAATTAAATTATTCTAGCACATTTAAATAATTTTTCAAAGAAGAAAGAAAAGCCAGCCTGTAACTAAAATCACAATATTTTAAAATCCAACACAATAATGCATATGGACCTCCAACCGAAGCAGTGCCAGCCAATGAAACATCCATCGAAAGATCTTCATTTTGTTGAGTTTCCTCACGAGCTGTTACAAAGAAATTGGGGGAATCGGCCTTTAAAATATCTGTTGACATCTCGTGTGGAACCAACCTGTGTTCTTCAGCCTGATCAGGAACACAACTTTCATTACGTACATTAATTCTGGGAATGACACTAAAATCTGATACAGGAGCATAATCTGATTGCCTTTTTCTCTTCCTCACCACGACATTGCACTCTGGAGTGCCAGACATGTTGACATCTGAGCATTGCAGATGAACATTCATCTCTTGGGACTCGATGTCCACGCTGTTCACGTGATCGGGTACATCACTGTTCAGTACAGAATCTGGGGAAACAGGGTCACGCCTCTTATCTACAGGGCCATTAAGAGTAGTTTCTGTCTGAGTATCTACCCATTGGAAGAAATTACAAGCGCCCTGGCCCTGACATTGAACCAATTAAAATTCCTTCAATCAAAAACAAGTATTCAAAGATCTTGCTTGGAAGTAGGGAGACTAAGACAAACATTTGATAATTGACATGATATAGCTTAGAACAATGTCATCCACCTTGAATGAATAGAGGGCAATAATATGTCATCCAAACTTAACACTGGAGCCAAATTGGAAAGAAAGCAGTTTGACAGCACACCATCACTAGGGGGCTTTGACATTCTTTTAATAGGACAAAGATCATTTTGTTGAACAAAATAACACCAACGTGGCACAAACAAACAAAGCTAAAGCAAAAGGGAATTTACAAAATCAGCCACCTCTTTTGCAGAAGTGAAACTTGGAAGAAGACCAAAAGTAAGAATTTTCAGCAAAATACCAGCAAACCCACAAAACAAGCTAAAGTTCACCAATCTTACACTCCCTCCCAACAACAAAAAAATGGTCACAGAAATCATCAAATAGAGCCTTTTCCAAACTGTACAAAACCTCAAGCCACTCCATGCCCAAAGCTTGCTTTTCATTTAATTGGTCATCACTCAAGTCACTAGGGCCTTCAAATCTAAATATGCCATCAATTCAAGTTGGTACGCAATATGTCTAAGGTTTTATTTCTACATAATCATCCAGGAATCACCAAATCTATCCCCCCCAAAATTGAGGATAACAAGGTATTTCGACCTTTCTTATTCAAAAGGTCATCATCAAAGAAAGAAATAACTAACTCTTCAAGTCCAGCAAATTCTCTACTAGTAGTTCATGCAATCCAAAAGTGTAATCATACTATAAATTGGAAGACCCCCAATACAGCACTTACTTTAAACAACTACAAGATCAAATTGACTACACCTACCCCACCTCTCAAAGTTTTCGTCTTTTGATTTTTCTTTTTCCTAGTCCTGATGTAGCTGCTTATTAGAAAATATAAAACACAAAACATGAACAAAAGAAAATAACTGCAAAATCAAGAACTAGAAGAAGAAAAAATAGAACAACCCCGAGGCTAGTTTCTACTCCTATCTTGTCTAAGCTCGCATACCAATAGAACCACGAACTATGAACATAAGACACAGACAACAACATCACTTACACATAAATGAATAACATAGAGCAAAGACTTTGAATCAATTACCTTTCTAATTGGGCAAGCAAAGTACTTCCTACCAGCGTGTGGGCCTTCTCTCATAGTCAAAATTTGACAAACTTCCGCGCCGCAAGCGCAAATAGGGCATGATGAGAGAGGAATTGACATCATAGCACCAAAATTGAACTCATCACACCACTTGAAGAAATTACATTCCTTCTGGAAAAAATATATACAAAGCCCACAAGTCAAAACCAAACAACAATTACAATAAGAGGCAACAGAAATTAAAAAAAAAAAAAAACACAAAAAAAATAGAATTTAAGCGAATAAACTGATACCTTGGAACAGGTATAGAACTTCCTTGAAGGGTTTTGTTTGGTCTGGGAAGTTTTCGGCGAACAAGCTTCAAGACAGCGTGGGCATTCAATTGTGGACCATTTTGAATATGTGTTTATTCTTTCTCGTTCGATGATCTTCTTGTTACTTCTGTCGGGACAGTCTTTGATCCAGTGGCCCGTTTTCTTGCACCAAAAACACGCCCCTTTTGGAACTATTTCTACAGTTGAATTCGGATTTTGGGGTGAGTTTTCATTGCTTGCGAATGGGTTGAATTTAGCGTTTGGTGTTGATGGGTTTGAAGTTGAGGTTGATCCCACATTCACTACTTCACTGATCATTTTTTGTTCACAAAGAAGAGCTTTGTGTTTGTGTCTGAATTGATCGAAAGGACGGGTTCTATCGCAAACCTTGGGGAAAATCGGCAGAATCCGAGGAATGGATTTGGATTAGAGAAGCGAGAGAGAGAGAGAGAGAGAGACTGTAATGGTTTCTGACAGCGAGAAAAACTGAGAAGTGGGAAGCATTATAATCCTTTTGATTGTGCGCGCGACGCGTAAAACTCGGTTCACAGGGAACTGTGTACGGCACCGATTGATCAATAGACTTCTTTATTTTCTTTATGTTCCTGTTTCCTTTTTCACTTTTTTATCTGCTCAACTGTTATTTTCATTTTTTTTGGAAATCTCACTTTTTTGGAATTTCATAATAAAATTAAAATTATTGGTTATAAAATTTTAAATGTGGGTTTAGTATTAAAAGGGATTACAGTTTACAACAAATTCGAAAAATGGACACACTATAATATATAAGTCTCAAAATCTTCATGCAAATACAAACAATTACAATGGTTTTATATTTAATAAATTTTTAATAAAATAAATTCAAAAAACATGAACTAATGGGGCTCAAAAAATCAAAATGCAATACTAAGATGATTATAATAAAATTTGTCTTTTCATATGATTCAAACATTTTATAGTGACTAAAAGAATTTTATAATAATACTAAAATTTATTATGCTATTTGGTTTTTTAATAAAAGGATTATAAATGAGATCTATATAATGAGAATAACTCCCTGTGTAGGTGTAATAAATAAATCAAAATTAATACTAAAGATAAATTTAAAGGGATGTTGATGATTAAATTATATTTAATTGTATTTTTTTTTAATTATTTATTTGACAACTCTCAGACTTAGTAGTATAGACTTAATTTGTATTATTATATCATATTTGAGTAATAAAGAGTTTTTATTTAAATATTTTTTTTTTAATTTAATATTCAAATTTTTATAAATTTATATATTTTCATAAGTTTTTTATTAAAAAAAAGAGAGAGAGATCTGGTTTGTACGATAAATGATTTCTAATCCAGTTAATACGTTTAAGTTATGGATTTTAAAATTTTGACGCTCTTTAGTACTTTAAACTCATTTGTATTGTATACGTTGTAATTTAATGTGAACTCTGGTGAAGCAGGTCGACTGGCTTATAGATCTGAGGGTAAGCTCAAATCCTTAGGTAGACTGAGATTAGTATAAAACCTTTTTTCATTTTAATTTTGAGATGCAAGTGTCTCAAAACATACCTTGCTAGTTAAGTCCATGCAAGGCTCCCATTTAGTTCCCACACTCGATTGGAAAAACAACGATAGCAATACATTATTGTGTTATTATAATAGTTCTAGTTTTTTTTTTTTTTTTTTCAAATGTATGGTGCAGTACTCTTTGTTTATTGCTTTAATTTTCCTTTTTCTAGAACCCATATGCACACTACCCCAAGAGTCAAGGTCCTAGAGCAGAATAATTGTACCTCTTTCTCGACATGTCACGTGACAATCAGTCATGGTGCCCTAAGCAGCTAACTTTTTTCATAAAAAATTAAATTAAAATTACATTAAAACTTTTATATTAAAGATTTTAGTTAATTTTAACATCCCATAATAAATATTTTTTATTAAATTAATCGATATCTAAAATTATATTCTGATTAATTTAATTTAAATTATTATTAAATCCTTTTTTAAAAAAAATTTATTATAACTCTATTAATATAATTATTTTTGATATTTAATTAAATAATTTAATTTCTTTCTTATTAACCCAACTCCGTTGATGGCCCATAACCAAAGTTTTTCCTCCTTCCTACTTTTTTACTTTCTGCATCATAAAGTTTCCACCGATTTCGTGTTCTGACCTTTGAGTCTGCTTTTAATAGTCATTACTCTCTCTGTCTTCGTATGTCTTGTCAACTTACTTTAACTTCAACTTTAGAATCAAATGAATCATAATCCAATTGCCCTCGTTTTCCTTCCCATGCACCGAGCAAAAAAATGAATCTGCTTTTGTTATCCATTACTTTATTTCTATTGGTATGTCCTGTCAAGGTTTTCCTCGCTACATGTCTCCTGGAAATTTTCTTAAATTTTGAATGAAAAAATAATATTTCTTTTTTAGGATAGAATTAAAAAAATAAATGTGAGGTTTTAATGGACTTTAAAGAAATTGGAGCTTTTTTTTTTTTTTTTTAAACTTGAAAGGTAACTCTCCCAGGTTCTTTGATTAAAGAACCTAGTTTCTTTGTTGTTAGGCCGACTACGTCGATGGCCCGTGATCAAAGCTTTTCCTTTTTCCTACTTGTTTACTTTCCGTTTTATGATGCATCATAAAGTTTCCACTAATTTCGCGCTTTAGCTTTAGAATCTTCTTTTAGCATTCATTGGTCTGTCTCCATATATCTTATCAAATAATTCAATTGATATCATTTTTCTTTTTTTAAAAATGTCATATTCAAATTTCTTCACCAAACAGAGAAAAAAAAAATCTGCTTTTACTATTCATTACTCTATTTTTCTTAGTATGTCTTGTCAAGGTTTTCCTTACTACATGTTCCTTGAAATTTTCTTAAATTTTGAATGAAAAAATAATATTTAATTTTTAGGGTAAAATTAAAAAATATTTTTTTTATTCAAAATGTGAGGTTTTAATAGAATAGATCTGCCTTAATGTAATATGAAGAGAGTGGAGTTTTTTTTCTTTTTTTTTTTTTAAAAAACTTGAAAGGTAACTCTCCTAACTTAATTCATTTCATTCTTTGACTAAAGAACCTAGTTTGGCCAACTTCGTCGATGGCCCATGATCAAGGCTTTTCTTTTTTCCAACTTGTTTACTTTCCGTTTTATGATGCGTCATAAAGTTGTCACCGATTTCACGCTTGTCTGCTTTTTATTAGTGTTTTGACACCCATATCAGATTATGAACCGGCTACACCGGGGCAAAATGGTTATCGGATCAAACCGATCAGGTTGGATGAAAAAACAACGTAACATTATCATTATGTTATATATAAATTTAAATTATAATATATTAATAATTTAAAAAATTTATATACTTAATTATAAATATTTGTCAAGTTATATTAAATTAATTATATGTTCGGTCTCTAAATTTTATTCATTTATATAAATTAGTTCTTACGATTAGAAATGTTATATTGTGGTATTCAAAATTCTAAAATCGTAATGTATTAGTTTTTCCATTACTAACGATGATAAAGTGATCGTTAAGTACTAACATGATAGTCTACATGACATATGGATGCTGATGGATCAGTACTATTTTTTTTGGTTACACGATGGATCATTACTATGTTAATACTAAATGTATCTCATGTGTGCCGCGTAAGGGCATTAGGTCTTAAAAAAAAAAACACTACTCTTTCTTTCTCCTCCCCTCCCCCTTTCTCTCTCTTATCTCCTCTCTCTCTCTCTCTCACTGAAACTGCCATCGTATACAAACTTCATTTCTGGGGAAGATGAATCGGTAGACACCGGTGATGGATTTGAGGTCCGATTCTTCTGTTTCCTGTTGGAAGTCATCATTTCAATCACTATCGAGACTCGCAATGCCCTTTTATGCATGATAGCTGACAGAATCTCTGACGATGAAATTTCATGCCGCGGACGATCGATCTTAGCGAGGTGATGATGAATCTAAGGTCCGATTAGAGCGATTCCTCCGGCAGCCTTGCGATTTCTTTTGAGACGGAGGCAAAAAAAAAAAGGATTTTGAACTCCCGTTCAATCTTTAATTCTTGATTGCTTCTTTTGTACAGGCACTTCTTCATTCTTCCCACATGTACCATTTAGCCTTGCATTCCTCTGTAAGTCATGGTTTGAAGTTCCCATCTGTTGAGGTTGATCTAGCTGCCATGATGGTAGTCATGTATGGATATATACAAAAAAAAAAAATTTAATAACCTTTTAAAGGAAATTAATTCTGTTTCTAACCCATATGTCGCGAGATCAACTCACAACATATTGTGTCGCGTCTTGAATCAACAACATGAGGTTATGTCGCGTCTTGAAAATGCAACGTGGGGTATGTCGCATTTTGAAGACATGACATTCTCTATCCCCTGCAGCTCACGATAATCTCTCTCCCTCCCCCGCCCGCGGTGCTCTCTCTCCCCCCGCCACCCGTGGCGCTCTTCTCTCCCTCCCTCCCCCCGCGGCTCCCTCTCTCCCTCCCTCCCCCACGGTTCTCTCTCCCTCCCCCGCCCGCTGCTCTCTCTCTCCCCCGGTGCCCGCGGCTCTCCTCTCTCCCTCCCTTCCTCTCCCCCGCAGCCCACGTCGCTCCTCTCTCGCTCTCTCCCCCGCCCGCAGCTCTCTCTCTCTCTCTCCCCCCGCCACCCGCGATGCTCCTCTCTCTCTCCCTCCCCCGCTCGCGACTCTTTGTCGCATCTTGGAGACGCGACACACTGTGTCACGTCTTGAATCGGCCTGATGCTACCACGTCGCTTTATCGCGGATTCAATTCGTGACAAATGGGGGTTAGATACCGATATATTTTTGGCCGAGGTCATTTAAATTTTTTTTTTTTGTTTAATTCCGTACAAAGCTCACCATAATGGCCTAGAAAGAAAAAGCTGTTGGCAATTTAACAAAAGGTTTTGAGGGACTTTTCAAGAAAAACAAAGTTAACTATGTTAAAGGTTATGGAAAGTTCACCTCCCCCTCTGAAGTTTCTGTCGATACCCTTGATGGTGGGAAAACTGTTGTGAAAGGAAAAAAATCATTATAATTGCCACCAATTCTTGATGGATACCTTTGATGGGGTCGTTAAATATTTATCTATTGATTTATTTATCTATTTTTCATTTTATTTTATTTTATTTTATTTTATCTTTATTTTTATTTTATTTTTCTCTCTCTTTCAAGTTTATCCCTCAAATGGCCGACCACAACTTATTGGGATTAAGACTTAGTTGGCTGTTGTTGTTGTTGTTGTAATTGCCACCAATTCTGATGTTATGTCACTTCCTGGAATTACCATCGATGAGAAGAGAATTGTGTCATCAACTGGAGCTTTAGCTCTCACAGAAATTCCTAAGAAACTTGTGGTCATTGGAGCAGGTTATATTGGCCCTGAGATGGGTTCAGTTTGGGGCCGACTTGGCTTAGAGGTTACAGTGGTTGAGTTTGCACCTGAAATTCGTGCTCAAAACTAAGGTGGTATCTGTCGATACCTCAGGTGATGGTGTGAAGTTGACTTTGGAACCATCAGCTGGTGGTGAACAAACCACGCTGGAGGCTGATGTTGTCCTTGTTTCTGCAGGCAGAACTCCATTTACAGCTGGATTGGGACTGGACAAGATAGGAGTTAAGGCACTCGGTGTTGCATATAGTGTTGGGAAATTCCCTTTCTTTGCAAATAGCAGAACCAAGGCTATTGATGATGCTGAAGGACTGGTTAAGATTCTGGCTGAAAAGGAAACAGACAAGATACTAGGTGTCCACATTATGGCACCTAATGCTGGGGAGCTCATTCACGAGGCTGTTCTGGCCTTGCAGTACGATGCCTCAAGTGAGGATATTGCCCGTACATGCCATGCACATCCGACCATGAGTAAGGTATTGAGGGAAGCTGCCATGGCCACTTACGACAAACCCCTTCACATTGAGGTTAATTATGCTTCCTAATCTTGGTCCTCTTTGTCATAAGAATTTTGGAATGCCTCAAAGAAAAGACATGATGGATTTCCACATCTGTCCCTCATGGAGGAAAAATGATTGTGAAGAAATTTGCTGTTCATTTATTCATCTGCCACCACAAATAACTTTTAGATACTTTCATGGCTGTGTATTTATATATATATGTATATGCTTTAACAGCAGCAATGAGGAAGTATGTGAGGTAAAAATCATTGACCACTTTGTTAGCGAAGGATGTATAATCTTCAATTAGGAAATTACTCTCTCTCTCTCCCCTTTGTTTAATTTTTTTTTCTTTTGAGAAAAAACACTTATACTCGTGTCATTTGATCTAAAATTATTCTATTTTTAAAAGTTTAATACAAATAAAAATGTTCAAGTCCAGTTGCATTTTGCTTGCTTTCAGCTTAATAGATAATGCAACTATTTCCCAATTTTCTAAGGCACCTCTTTTACAAAAAGCAAATCGATAAAGGACTGATCATTACGTGCACAATTTTCCTTATTTTATATTTTTAATATAATAATCACTAAATTGAACGACACGGGCATACCAGGAGTAGGATATTGCCAAAACTTTAGAATAGAAAAATTATGAATAATTATGAAAAATTGTATTATTGTTTGGTAAAATTTTCAATTTTAGTATTTCTGAATACCATGAAAAATAAAATTATGACACATTTAAATCATTATAAGACCATATTTATGATGTTTATAAATAATTACTACTAGTAGTAAATATTAAATTTAGCATATGGAATTAGATGGTATTTGAATATTTCAACTGATTTACATGTGATATTTTTGAATTAAAGTAAAAAATTTTTTATTGAAGAAATATTTGTAAGTAAAAGTTAATTTCTCTAAAAAAAATTAATTTAAATTATTATTATGTTAATGATAATTTGAGCAGTTAACCAATGAACATTCTATTTAGCGGGATTGATATTAAATCTCTTAATTAAGTTTCGAGTTTAAAAATTAGGAATAGAAAATATATGTCAGGAGAGTTTGAACCGAATTAATCAAAATATAATTACGAATAGTGCTAGAAACCAAATAATAATAAATTTGGGCAATTAAAAGTCGCGTCTAAACTCAATTGAATTAACTCGGCTTCCCCAAATATAGTCTTAATTTGTAATTTTAATATTAAATCTTTGGTAGATTAATAATTTATGGATGTTATTGACAAATTGAATATAAATTGGTAAGGAGACATAATAAATAATTTGAGATTTTTATCAAAAACAGTAATTTAAACTTATTACATTTTGGTAGTTGGCAAGATTGTCGCCCATGGCTGCCTTCATGTTAGAGCGCAAATACATACCGGAGAGAGATGATTACATTCTTCACATCTTAGTTAGACAAGCCCTTGCATTCTTCATTGCTTTCTTCATCGCATCTTGTTCCTTCTCCCTCAGCTGTTTGAATTTCATAGCCTTGTCAACCTCTTGAGTCACAGCCTGTAATCTGTACTCAGACTCCAATGTCTCTTTAGAAATCTTAACCAAGCGATCCTCAAGATTTTTAGCCTTATCCTCATACTGGGCCCGCTGAGTCTCTATTTGTAAGAGCTTATTTTTGAGCTTGTTCTCTTCTTCACAAAGAGATTGAACCTGCTTTCTAGATGTCCGTAATTCATTTATTATCTCAGAATGAAGATGAGATAAGTTATCCCTACAAACTTTCTCGTGCTCAAGTCGTTCACTCGCGTCCTCCCTACAGATGGATGCATCTATTTCTGCAAGCGATTTTGCAGAACATATAAACTCTCTAACATGCTCCGCAAAGGGTCCATAATTGACCTCTAAAGAGTTCAGAGCAGAAAAGGCTATATTT
The DNA here is from genome assembly GCA_033439265.1 of Dillenia suffruticosa. NCBI lineage: Eukaryota > Viridiplantae > Streptophyta > Magnoliopsida > Dilleniales > Dilleniaceae > Dillenia > Dillenia suffruticosa. Next base: position 16,021,633 of record JAVTVX010000005.1, on the reverse strand, counting down.
GCCTCTCGTTCCATAGTTGCATGTTCACGGGGGTCCATGAACTCTAATCGACAGAGAAGCTTGCTTTGTACCTGCAAAGCTGCCTGAGAAAATGCCATACGGATAGAGTCCTCGAGCTTATCTTCTTTTGCATCATCAGCAGATCCAGGACAAGATGACCAAAATTTTGATGGTTCGGTGTTGAATTCCTCCGAGTCATTAACTAGAGGCATATTGGAAGGAAGCGAGGGTAAAGCGCCTATAACGGAGAGCCATGAGAATGTTAGAAACCAAGAACCAAGAGGATGAGAAAGAAAAAGAAGTGGAGGTTAGGATACTTACGGCAGAAGAAAGTTTTTATTGTAGGTATTCTTTCTATTTCGATGTTCTTCTTGTTGCTTCTGTCAGGACAGTCTTTGATCCAGTGGCCCATTTTCTTGCAGTGATAACACTCCCATTTTCGTTTTTGGGGTGAGCTTTCCTTGATTGCAAATGGGATGGATTTAGGGTTTGGTGTTGATGGATTTGATGTTGAAGTTGATTCCACGTTCGTTACTTTATTCATCATTTTTTGTTCACAAAGAAAGCTTTGTGTTTGTGTTTGAAACGATCGAAAGGACGGGTTCTATCGCAAACCTTGGAGAAAATCGGCAGACTCCGAGGAATGGATTTGGATTAGAGAAGTGAGTGAGAGAGAGAGAGAGAGAGAGAGAGACTGTAATGGTTTCTGAAAGCAAGAGAGAAAAGTGGAAAGCATTACAAATCCTTTTGATTGTGTGCGCGACGCGTAAGATTCCGTTCACTGGGAATTGTGTACGGCACCGATAGATCAATAGACTTTTTTATTTTCTTCATGTTCCCTTTTCCTTTTTTCCTTTTTATCTGCTCAACCGTTATTTTCATCCTTTCGGAAATATCACGTTTTTGGAATTTCCGAATAAAATTAAAATAATTGGTTATAAAATTTTAAATGTGGGTTTAGTATTAAAAAGGATTACATTTTACAACAAATTCGAAAAATAGACACAATATAATATAAGTCTCAAAATCTTAATGCAAATACAAACAATTACAACGTTTGTATATTTAAAATTTTTTTAATAAAATAAATTCAAAAACATAAACTAACGGGGCTCAAAAAATAACAATGCAATACTAAGATGATTATAATAAATTTTTCTTTTCATATGACTCAAATATTTTATAGTGACTTAAATTTTATAATAAAATAAAATTTTATTATGCTATTTGGTTCTTTTAATAAAAGGATTATAATTCAGATCTATTGAACCAGAATAACTCCCAACGGATGTCTATTAAATGAATCAAAATTAATACTAAAACTTAACTTTACTCTTTTAAAATAAATGTAAAGAGATATTAATCATTAAATTACATTTAATTTTATTTTTTATTAATTATTTATTTAACAATGTTGAAACTTGATAGCGCGTGATAAAAAATTCTTATTTAAATATTTTTTTAGATATAATATTTAAAATTTCATAAATATATATATTTTTTCATCTCTATATTTAAAAAAAAAGATTTGGTTCGTGGGGCAGATGAATCCTGATCCAATTAATCCCTAATTAAGTCCATGCAAGGCTTCCATCTAGTTCCCACACACTCCATTGGAAAAACTATGATAGCAATACATTATCGTGTTATTATAATAGTTCTTTTTTTTAAAAAAAAATTGTACGGACCAATACTATTTGTTCATTGCTTTAATTTTCATTTTTCTAGAACCCAAATACATGCTGCCCCAAAAGTCTAGGTCCCGGAGCAGAATAATTGTCCTTCTTTCTCGACATGTCATGTGACAATCAGTGATGGTATCCTAAGCAGCTAACTTTATTATATTAAAACTTTTATATTAAAGATTTTATTTAATTTTAACTTTATCAAATGATTTATAATGAATATCTTAATGGACCGATCAATAGCTAAAATAATATTATGATTAATTTAATTCAAATCATTATTAATCTCTTTTGAAAGAAAATTTTGATTCCCTGATTAAAAAACCCAGTTTCTTTCCCGTTACGTTACGCCAACTCCGCTGATGGCCCATAATCAAGGCTTTTCCTTTGCCCTACCGTTTACTTTCATTTTTTTTTTTTTTGATATTTTGATTTGGTATCACCTTTATTTAGAATTTTATCCTGACTAATCTAAATCGATCATTATAAAACCTATTTTGTAACGACGAATCTCTAAAAATTATTTTTTTTTTGTATTTAGAAAGAATCAAACTTTTAATTTAATTAAGAAAATGAAGGTGTTTATCCCACTTATATCAATAAATATTCATATTTACTTTCAATTTTATGATATTCCCTGATTTCGTGCTTTAGGTTTAGAATCTGCTTTTAATATTTATTGTTCTCATTCTCTTGCTAAGTTTTGTCAACTTACTTTTAACTTTAGCATATAATTCAATTGATCCTACTTTTCTAGATCTTGAATTCCAGCCCCCTGCAATGGACTGAGGAAAAAAAAATCTGCTTTTTGATCATTACTCTGTTTCTCTTATTAGGTCTTGTCAACGTTTTCCTTGCTATACAAGTTTCTTTGAAATTTTCTTAAATTTTGAATCAAAAAATAATATTTAATATTTAGCGTAAAATTTTAAATATATATATATATATATATATATATTTTTTTTTTTTCAAAAGCTGAGGTCTTAATAGAATTGATTTGTCATAACGGACTCTGAAGAGAGTGAAGTTTTTTTTTTTTTTTTCTAACTTGAAAGGTGGAGGAAAAATGAGGGGTAGAGGGGGGCGGGGCGAGAGAGAGAGAGAGGGGAGGATCGAGGAGACGGACAAACCAGTGGGGGAGGATGGACCGGAGAAGAGAGCAGGGATTCAATCAAGGGCATTAAAGTCTTTTTAATAAAAAATTTGAATTTTATATATAGAAATTAGTTTGAAATATAAAATTTTAGAAACTGATATCAAATTTTTCATTAAAAATAAAATAAAATTATAATTATATTAATAATTTTTTAGTTAAAAATCTCACATCAATTTTCCAAATGGGTCTTAAACCTTCTTTTACAAAAAAGGAAAAAAAAAACGAAAAAAGAAATGACGCGTAGGGAGCAGAAGTAAATAAAACTCAAATTATAAATTTTAAAATATAAATAATGTTGTAAAAAATTATTTTTTATCCTAAATTGGTGCATCTAGTACTACGATCCGACTAAATTCAAATCGAATCGAATTAAATTTTCAGTAGGCAAATTCTCTCATATTTATTTTTATTATATATAAAATTTAAATTTAAAATTTTATTTAATAGATGTGAGTTTTACTCCATAAATAATTGCTCTGTTAACCCAATTGGAGAACCATTACCGGTGAATATTCTAAGTCTTCGTAAATGATGAAACTTGAAATAACGCCAGAGCAGCTCTGGCACTCAAATCGAAAAAGGAAGTGATAGAGACAAAAAAACAGAGCGATAAAATAATCATGTATAACTTTTGTATGAAGAATATAGAGTTATTGAATATAAAGAACGTACTTGGGGTTTGTTTGCACACGATATGTATAGCATGTGTATGTATAGTAGTTTTCTTGCTTGAGAGTGTAGAAGCCCAATTAAAATTATTTAGAAGATTTAAAGTCGCGTAGATCGAGAGAAATTCAAGTTGTAATGGAAATTTATTTTCTTAATGGGAGAGATTATAAAAATTTTCTTTTTTATCGAGAAAGATTATTCTCGGGATTAGAAAACGTTCAAATTTTAGGTGATTATGATATCGATTTGTTAAGCGGGAGCATTATTTACCGGGACACTAGTAAAAGCCGTGAGAAAGTTTGATCGAGAGATGAGCAAGTGACTTAACCAAGAGGGTTTAATCTTGATGGTCAAGAGAACGCTAGACCAAGAGGGTGTTTGGCGGAGAGAGTATTTGACCATAAGTGTGTTTAGTCATTTTAGGTGTTTATCAAGAGATTCTCTTGATAATCTATGAGTTTTATGATTTTAGCTCCAATGGGCTTGGTAATTTTTTGTGATCATTGGATTGTGTATAATCATTATTTAAAAAATATTAATATTCGATCACTACATAAAATGTTGATTCTCGTAAAATATAAATCTTTTTGGGGAGTTGTTTCTCCAATTGGGTTCGCGTATACTTATTTTTTTATCCTAATTAATGGATATTTGAATTATTTGATTAATTTGATTTAAATATTTTAAAAATTAATTTAAAAGTTAATACTATCTCCATTAAAAATTTTAATATTTTGGAGTGAGCTTTGTATTCGTCCACGCTTGAGAGTAAACTTTGCGCTGTGTCACACGTGCGGTTATTGTCCAACAAATTCAAAATTGAGGTGAGGGGGAAAAGAAGACAATAAATAAACATGGACAAAAATTATTAAATTGTGGGGTGTGTGTGCATGCCCAAAATGTGCAAAGTAAAAGTAAAAATAGGACATTTTATGGCAGAGTTTGGAGTCATGGGTGTCCCGGTGGCCTCGCGATGTATGTGGAAACGTCAATTATCTGCAAAGGCTTTACGTTTTAATTAATGGTAATCAAGTGATTAGCAAATCAGGAGAGGTGTGCAGAGAGAGAGAGAGAGAGAGAGAGAGAGAGAGAGAGAGAGAAAGCACCTAAGATATTTGTTGTGCCCTCCTGGGATTTGTTGTTCATTGGCTTACGGCGGCGAATCAGTGATTTTTAAAAATTTTTTTTCAATCATTGAATCTTCAACCTCTAATGTAACGAAAGGAAGACATCCTCTTCTCAGTGATTCACCTTATTTGTGAAATTTCCTTTTATACTTGTTTGCAATACTAAATTGTTTATATGATAAAGGTCATGTCCGTGGATTTGAAGTTTATTTACATTTTCCTGCTTGCCTGTAACCTCAACATCACCAATAATGGAGCAAGCCGCAGGAAATCGTGTGAAAACCCTATAGGAGTAAGTCTAAAGGATGGGGGTTGCCCTATTATCAAGGAAGACCCTACTAGAGTCAATCTAAAATTGGAAAGGTCAAGTTTAAGAAATAATCGCATTCTGATGGGTGATGAGCCTGGGACTTTTGTGAGTTAAATTATAATTAATCTTTACTTGATTTTGACAAACCCTGTTCCTTAATTAACATGTGTATTTGATTTTTGACATTTGTTCAGCATGCGGTGCTCCGGACAAAGCTGGTTCCTGACATGAAGTTTTATGGCATTGGAGGTTCTATCAGCTTGCATAGGCTCAATGTGACACCCTCCCAACCAAGTTCAAGCTAAATGAAAATACAAAATGGCCATGAGTACATACAAGTTGGATGGACGGCAACTTGCTATTTGATAATATAAATATATTTTTAAAAAAAATGATTCTCACTTTGTTTTTGGGTATTTTCTGATATAGGTATATCCTGCTTTATATGGTGATCTTCAAACTCGTTTTTTTGTATATCCCAAGGTTAGGTTGGTTTTGGTAACTTAATTTGTGGAATCATACTTGTACACACTCGAATCATATTTGTCTTGCCAACAGACAAGCGAATCGGAATGCTTTAATGCCCAGTGTCCCTCTTTCAAGTCCATCAGGACCGACTTCCTTCCTGGACTTGTTTTCAAGAACGTTTCTGCACACGGTGGGGGTGAATTTGCCCAGAAATTCAAGGTCTACAAGGTATTTTTGCCATATCATCTTAAGCAATTTCAATACCATAAAAAGTAACACTTGTGAGTAAGACTAGTTTCACATCGAATGTTTTCATAGTACCAAAAATAATGTTATATACCAATGATGCATGAGTATAACGGTTAAATGATAGATTCTCTTAATAAAAAATTCGAATTTAAATTTTGAGAATTAAAAAATAGGTATTAAGAGATTTAATCTCTTAATAAATCTCATAATATTCGATCGAATTAATCAAATTAAAATTGATATTGGTATGTGACCAATATCCACTTAAAAAAAAGCAATAATGTCAAATGTATTGAATTTGGTGGTACCAAAAGTTCATCTATCTCAAGTTTGACCCTCATTTATTTTCTTGTAAAGATCAATAGACAGTTATTTTAGTGAAAATGATATTAGAACCTCTTAATCATGATCTTAGATTTGAGTCATGGGAATGGAGAAACTATATTAAGAGAGTTCTTCCCTAATTTAAGTCCGATTGTAATTCAAATCAGATTAATTCAAATATGATTCCGTATGCCAATAATCAAGCACAAAAAATATATATATTTTTTGCAAAGCAAGAGTAGATGTCTTCCTTAGCTAGTGGTGTTATGACACTCGGTTGAGTCAGATAGTATCAATACCCAAGTTTGGCTCAAGTGTTGGATAAGTGAGCTCGAGCTTGAAGCGTAATTGAGTAGTGTCATCGAATAATATTATCGGATAGTATCACTTAATTAATCGATTTTGGGTAATATATTCAAAAAAATATATTTATAAACGTAATTTTATATATATAAATTATTTTAAATTTATTTAATTAATCGAGCTTATCGAGTCTTCAAGCTCGACATAGTTGAGCTCGAGTTCGAGATCATTAACAAACTACCTAAGTTTGAACTCGAACTCAAGCTCGGTAGCTTTGACCTACCCAAGTGTCATAATAGCCCTACTTGTAGCAGAAGAAAATATTATTTTTGTCATTTGATATAGATTGTTCACATAAGATTTGATATATTTAAATTTTGATTTATTTAGTTTATATAACATTACTCTGGTATTAGATATATTCGAACCGGGAACCGGTCATGCAAGTTAAGTCATGCTCTTTTTCCCCCACTTTGTGTGGCAGGATCCAATTAATAAAAATTGGTTTCTTGAAGCTGATATAAATGGTGAAATGTATCCAATTGGATTTTGGGCAAACAAAGTGTTTAACACACTGGCAGAATTCGGAAATTACGCTGAATGGGGAGGAGAGACTTTCAATCCCAAGAATGAACCGGGTCCTCCAATGGGTACCGGTCGTTTCGAACAGAGGAAGGTTGGGAAAGATGCATATTTCAAGGTTATTACAATAGTTAATGAAAATCAAGAAAGTGTTGCTGCTGATAACGTAGAAGGAGACGTTTCTGGTGAAGGGTATTTCGTAAAAGATGGAGGAAACCAAAAAGATAGATCTGGAATTGGTTCGTATATGGCGGGCCTGGTAAAAATCATTGACCACTTTGTTAGCAAAGGATGTATGATCTTCAATTAAGAAATTAGTCTGTCTCTCTTCCCTCCTTTCTTAAATTTTTTCTTTTTTTCGAGAAAAAATTTTAAGATTTTTACTTTTAATAAAAGACCGTAAATCTAAAGTTATACGATTTATGATGATTTTTCTCGTACAATTATTAAAATACTGTTTTAAATTTATTCAATTATCATTTCATCAACCCGATCTAATTTAAGGGTCAGAAATTGCAAAAAAAAAAAAAACCTAATTTGATAAATTAATTAAAAAATTATAAATAACTGGAATTTTAAAGATAATTTTATTCAGATATCTTAACGCACTTGGAGGCCCATGATGGAATGCCAATAGAAAAATTATGAGTAGTTATGAAAAATATTATTGTTTTTTGGCCTATTTTTCATTTTAATATTTCCGAATACCATGAAAAATAAAATCATGACATACTTAAATCATTATAAGACCATATTTATTAAAACTGTTGGTCCCAAAGATAACCAAGAAGAATGATTAAATTAATTGTCTAAATTTGATTTTTCAAAATTTTATCTAACTTCACTTAAATTTAAATAAAGTTATAGTCGATTTATAAAATATATGATAAAGATAAAAGAAAAAGTAAAAAGATAAATCTGGTTTATAGTGGTTCGGTTTTATACATATATCCACTCTTCCAACCAAATAAATAGGATCTAGTAACCCGCTAGTTTATACTATGAACCAAAACAATAATATATATCCACTTATCGATTTCTGATCTTTACTCCATAAAAATTGTTTCGTCCAACAATAGAAAACAAATCACACAAAATACAATAAAAAATTTACAGGAGAAAAAAGAAAAATGACAGCAATCTCAAAATACAGAATTTTTTTTAATCTTTTTGGGGCTATGAAGTCTAAAAAATGTTCTCACTTACTTGAAAACTTGATGAATAACAGCCTTATTTGTTATCAAACAAATTCAACAAACTACAGTAAAAAGTCCCAAATTTACTGTAACAGCTTCAGCAACCATTCTGAAAAATAGGTTCCAAAATTTCTTAAATTTTAATATATACCAAGAGTAAATATTTTTTTTCTAAAATTTAAATATTCCTCTATCATATTCAAAAACTGATATGATTATATTTAGATGATTACTCTTCCAAAAAATTCGAAAACTATTCCAGAAAATCAGTTCAAGTTCTGAATTTTTTCAGAACAATTAGCTAATTTTGTCCACTTATTTTTCTACCAAAATCTCACAATAATTAAGTCACGAATCATCATATCTACTGTTCAACTATAGCATTATAATATAGAATAATTAAATTCAAAAGTTCAAAATTAATGGTGAAGATATCGAATGCCAAATACCCATTAAGAATCATTTTTTAACAAATAATTTTACTGTAAAAAATAGATAACCAACCAACTTTTAGTCGATTTTTTCTCTAATATATCCATAATATATTTGTACTATAAATGCTTAAAATTGAAGTTCCACACGCTTTCTTTGAAACATAATTTTCAGTTTTAAAAATATTTCAACATATAAAAAAATATGGTCATCCAAATATACTCAAATAATCACAAACACTTAAAAAAAAATTTAAGTAGTGGTATATGAATTATTCTTATATTGTGAGATCTTTTATGTACATATAGAGTCAATTATAGGCTAAATGTAGTATCTAAGCTACGTTAGCATGCTGGTTGGGTTTTCAACAAATATAAAAAAATCTTATTTTTATAACCAAATAAACATTGTTTTTATGATTGTTTCTATTGGTTTTATAATATTTTTTTTAACAAAAATTATTTATTGAATAAAAAATTTTACACATTAAATAAATTGGTTAGAACTATATAAATGATTTTATTATTATCAAAATTAATAAAACAATAATTTTCTTAACAAAAAACTATAGATGTTTATAAATAATTATTACTGGTATTAAATTTTAAGTTTTAACGTATGGATTTGATATTATTTGAAAATTTCAATTGATTTATATTTAAAATTTTAAAATTAAAGTAAAATTTTTTTATTAAAGAAATATTTGTCAGAAGAAGTTAATTTTTTTAAAATGGCTTTAAATTATTAATATATTAATAATTTATGCAATTAAAAGTCACATTTAAACTGAATTGAATTAACTCAATTTTTCCAAATATGGTTTGAATTGTAATTTTTAATATTAAATCTTTGGAAGATTAATAATTTGTGGATGTTATTAACAAATTGAATATAAATTGGTCAATAGATATAATAAATAATTTGAGATTTTTATTCAAAAATGTAATCGAAATTTATTATATTTTGGTTTTTATAATTATTAATTTCGGTTTTTTATTCAAAATTCTCTCTTCTTCCCTTCAGCCTCAACCCATAAACCTGAGCTTGCATTGCATCCTAACCCTGCAAGAGCCTACTATATCTTCAATGAGATGTACACATTTGTTCTTCTTCGAGAACGTTCTTGAACATTCTCTCAGCTCATCTCCTCTCTCACCTTCACGCGCTCCATGGAAGCGCTTTCACGAGAAGAAAGCGAAGGAGAAGCAAAAGAAGCTTCTCGATCAAGAGAAACAACTTTACCAAGCCCGAATCCGTTCCCAGATTCGTGCCAAACTCGCCGGAAAACCCGAACTGCAATCTGAATCCACGGGCTTCACGCCTGTGAGCCCTAAAGACCAAATCAAAGCCCTAGCCGACCGGTTCATGAAACCGGGGGCCGAAGATCTTTGGAACGAAGATGACGATCCGATTGAACCGATCTAGCGGTCACGGAGGGTTCAACAATCGGTTGATCCTCCGATTGATTTGAGGAAAATATTATTGGATCGCAGAAATTTGGTGGTTGATCGTGAAAATATGAATTCGAGGATGGATTTTTCCAGCTGTTCTAGGCCTAGGAATTACTTTAGGTTTAGGGTTTGGAGAAATGAGAGTTCTGTATCAAATTTGGAATTGGTCGTGGATGGGAGAAATTTGGCGGGTAATTATGGAACTGTGAATTTGATGACAAATTTTTGGGGTTCTTTGGGACCTAGGTATTATTCTACGTTTAGGTTTAGGAGAAATGTGGATTCTGATTCGGATTCTGCCAGCGATAAGAATTACTCGAGGCCTTTTTGTTGCGAATGCGAGGTGGGCAAGGATGAATTTAAGCCAAATGAATTCGGAGTCGTCTGAGGATGATTCAGATGATAAGGGAAGAAGAAATGTAAAACAGATGAAGATGAGTAGGTCGTCTTTGGGGAAGTATGATGTGAAGAAGAAGAAGATAATGCCAGAGTTTGATGAAGAAGAACCAGAAGAGGATTTCTTACAGCAAGTTGAGTGGATTAGACGTGAAGTTAATCAGAGGAAGTTATTGGCAGATGCTGTTGAAACAACCGAGGAGGAGGTTTCAATTCTTAGCAATAAAAGGTGTTTAAATTTAGTCTAAAGTTGTTTTATGTAATTGCAATATGGAATATATATGTATTTTGACTTTATGGAAATATTTGCATTAAGGGTTCATATGTTTAAGTGTATACTTCAGGTTTTGGGATTTGGGGTTGGATTATACGTGTTGAATTTAATTAGCGTGAGTTGCATTTTCTGCAGATTTGATGAATGTAATATTTCACCCTCGACAATTAAAGCACCACAGATTTCACATTTGTTCATTCATGTTTCTCTGAACTCGTTGCCTTGTCATTGTAAGATAACATTGTTAAAGTTGATACATGTTTGGACAATAAATCATGGGCTGTGCATCTTATTTAAAATTGTTCTTGTCAGTTGTCACCTTAGCAAGACATATATATATGTATATATATATTTGTTTGTTTTCTAAATAGAATTCCAGGAGCATCATGAATCATGGCTAATGGATGAGAGGGCATGTGTCTATCTTGCTAAGAGTAACTTGACTATGTATTGCTTAATCAAAGAGGAAAAGAAAACACTTGACAGTGTATCAGGTCACTATCCCAGGCATGCGTTAGGCTTCTGAAGTGAACCAATTTTGTTATTTGATCCTTGAAATTGTGCATTTACTAATGTTAACATATTACCTTTTTGGTATCCCTATTTTTTATCTGGTAGATACTCCTCTTAGATGTACCATGTTTTTGTTTGATATTTAATGTTCAGGGCATGCTATCTATTGGCAATTGTCATTTATGCACTTTCATTTAGTAGGATATTTATTGAACACTTGTTACTGCATTGCAAAGCATTCATTGACTGCGGAAGAGATTTAACGTGATTATTCATACAATTTATCATTTTATATATATTGCAGAGAATATTGCACTTTTTAATCGAAGAAAATTATTTAAACTATTGCTCTAATTTTGAGCAGGCAAGGATTCTTTAGTCAAAGCCAAAACTGGGACAGGAAAAAGTGCTGCTTTCCGGTGAACTAAGATTATTTGTCTTTATTGATTTCAACTTTTTGATACTCTACTTTTAATGCCACTACTGAAAACAACCAGCTTTCTGCGATTGAAACAGTTATTAGAGCTTCAGTTAGCAGAACCAGTCAATGGGTGCTGCCAATAGATGTCCTAATTCTCTGCCCCACCAGAGAGCTTCCAAGTCAAATTGCTACAGAAGCAACTGTCATGCTCAGATACCATGACGGCATTGGTGTCCAAAGACTTGTTGGGGGCACACGATTTAGGGTTGATCAGAAATGCTTAGAATCCGATTCATGCCAGGTTTCTCACTACTGTTCTGTTCTGTTATACAACAAGCCAAGGGCTCTCCTATGCTGGATCTTCGTATAATCTTATTCTTGAGTAGTGACTAAGTTTGGTTTGGAATCTTTACCATTTTTTGTGAAAATAATTACTTGTCATTATGGGGGAAAAGCATTGGTTAATGTGCTAGCTTCATAATTATACGGAAAACATAATGTAAGAAAATCTTATGTTCTTTTAGTCTCCTTATGTTTCACAGAAAATATCACCTGGTTTATTATGAGTGGAAAACTTTTCCTTCTTGCTTATTCACCAGGTGACATCAAACTCTGAGCAATTGAGTTGTGGGCTGGGAGTGGGTTGAGGGTTTGTACAATGAGGAGAGTTGTTGGAATGCCCTTGCCAGCATTTTTTCTGCTTTGGAGAGAATGTAGTTGAAGAATCTTTGAGCGGTTAGAAAAAAAACCTTCATGAGTTTTATTTATTTATTTAGGGTATTTTTCTAAATCCTTTGTATTCTTAGCAGATGTCATAGATTTTGTGAACTGCTCTTCCCCTCTTTTTTTTTTCGGTAAATTTTCTTCTCCATCAAAATAGTAAGTTGGAAAATGTTTTCATTTTCTTAAATTTACTTGCAAATATTTTTGTTAATCAAGCATTTCCTGTCAACAAGAAAGCTAAAACAAATATTAAAAAAACGTCCTCTGCAAAATAAATCATAATTTCCTTGTCTTCTCCATAGATTAAATTGACCTTTATTTGAGAGACTGAAATTATGGAAATATAATAGCATTTGATATTTAACCTAAATAATCAAAATAATTTTCAAATAAACATGCTTTCCAAAGGATTTTTTTTTTTGGTAAGTATCTTCTCCTTGGAATGGTGCTTTTTCATGTAACAAATTTTCTATAATATATGTGTATATATTATATTTATATATTGTATGTCATGTATATAACAAATCTTATTTTCATCATCTTATTGCCTTTCCAAAACCCCCCACATTTACTTCAACCAAGTTCGATTGGAAGGCAGAGCTTCTCGTGAAGGTGAAGTCTTTTACTTCGCCTATATTACTTACACCATCGATGCAAATGATTTAGCAAAAACGGACTGCATTTAAAGCTATGTCACTGGATGTTTGTATTACGTGCTACAAAGGTTTTAATACTAGATGTCGCCATATATATATATATATATATATATATATATATTTTTTTTTTTTGCATTGTTCTGTAGCTTGAAGGATGTTGAATCGCCTCTTTGATATCCATGCAATTTGTGGTTTTCTCCGAAAATCCTCTCTGATTTGCTTTTGACAAAATTAGGAGGCTTTGGAGGGAGGAAGATTTTTCTTTGCTTTGCAAATGCATGGTGGCTATTCAATCGTTTAAGAGCAAGTGATGTGCTAGGATTTGAAGAAATCGAACTATTAGCCTCTTGCTCCGTTGGGACAAGATTATTTTTTGTACTTCTCATTGGCCTCATGCTTTTAGAGAAAAAGTTTTCCATTAGGTTTATTTTTGGTCTGTCTCTTTTGTCTCTTAGGATTTCTCATCCCTTGAGTCTTATGAATATTCACTTCTCTATCTAATACAATTCTTTTTCCTATCATATATGTCTTTATTCACCGACAGAAGAACCTAATAAAAAGACTCTCTGGTGATCTCTTTTCCTTTAGGAAATACTTGTGGCTCTTCTAATGTGGAAAGACTTATTAATTTATTTTCTACTTCTTACCCTTGAGTAATTCCATATCCAAAGGAATGCAATTGAGTGCGCCATAGGCTCCTCAATTATTTCCTATTGTAATCTATGGAATATGAAGGTTTTAAAATAAATTCTCGTATTTTGCTATTTGCTAATCCAGAAACCATTAGGAAGTGTCTAAATTCTTGTGTAAGAAAATATTTTATTATGTTTCTATTCTTGTTCTTGTACTTCAACCTTGTCTAAGTTCATGATTACATCTGATTCGTAGTTGTTTCACAATTAGGTCAATAAGGCAAGAAAATTCAAAAATGTACCAAATATCAAATATCCTTTTGAATCTTTTACAATGGATCTTTACATTGCATGAACTGAGAAGGAAGAGTTGTATAGTCGGTGATTATTAGCTGTGCCATTTGGCGATGATATGAAATGAATGTATCAAAATTCTAGTCAAAGGGGGTGGCAGCCACCCTTTAATTTGGAATTATTTGCAATTAATTGCTTTTTACAGTATCTACCATTTAAGCATATGATCAATTAACCATAGATCTAACAAATGAAATCCTCATTGAGGATGTATTTGATAACTACACAAAACCTTGACAGATCTTCCTTTAACAAGATATTCTAATTCATTACCTTAAAAAGCAGCTAAATCAATCAATTTTGAGCCCTTCCATTGGACATCATTCCAAAATAAGAAATTAAGGTGTATATGGCAGCTAATTATATGCTTCAATGTCAATGATTAAAGCAGTTTTCTTTTGGAACCTTTTTGTAGACTGTATTCTCTATCCTTTTCTTTTTTCATCAGAAATGATGTCTTACCATGCTCTGTCCTTCTGCCTAACTCAGCACATTCAGATAAGTTTATGGAGTGTCTTGATGTCAAATAATAGCTAATGGTTGATTCTGGCCATTTTTGGCATGTAATTCAAAATCAGCTATATCAAGGGCAATTTGGTAATCTAACTCTAGTTCTTGTACAGGAAAAACAGCACTTGGTGACTTTTTTTATTTTTTTATTTTTTACTTTTTATCTCCAAGACAAAACAGCTGTTCTTAAATCACATTAATTATTTTTTCCTGCCGTTACATATGGATATTAGCCCTTGTTATTTTCTATGGTAGGTGGATCCTTGCTATATACAAGTAAATCTCTCCTTCTCCTTATTTTCTAGCATTCTCTCCGAATACCAGGGTGAAGAAAGAGCAATTGGATTAAAACAGCAGAGAAGGTAAGGATGCTTGTACCCTTAGATATACTTGTCTCACTTTAGTGATATACTGTTTCTAATTTGGTGGCTTCATTTCTCATGTTATATAGCATGTTCTTCTCAGTGCTTGCAATATTTTCTTTTCTTCCCTTTTAAAGTTTGGCTTTCAAGAATATTTTGATTACTTTACTTTTTATTTGATTAGCATGAAACTTTTCTGATTTCTGAAAGTGAAAACTTTGCAATCAAATAATTTAGATGTGCAAATATTTGTATTGACAGAAAAAGTATTTTTCAAATACAATTTGGCCGAACAAACCCTAATCTTTTGAACTATATAGGAGGGGATAGGTCTTTGTTAGTTGGTAGATGAACAAATGAAGCCCTTTTATTTTCCCAATCTTGCATCTATTTTCCTCTGGTTGTTGTAGTTATGTCAAGTATACTGTTGGGTGCATTCCGGAATGTTCACTTGTTAGCACGTGATAGTTTCAACAAGATTGCTTTATTTTCTAGGTTATAATTGCCCATTTGTTTCATTACTTGGGCCAGACTCCATGTTTTGATGTCACCAATGTTTCTCATGTTTGTACAAGTTTTTTATTGAAAAACAATGGTAAGCAACAGATGCAAAGTTTTAAGACTGATTCAACCTCATCGAGTGTACACTTCATCTTAAAGATTGTGATTAATGAAACAGCTTACTTTTGTTTTATTATATTTTTTGACAGAAAAAGAAAGTTATATTAGATATGTGATAAAATGTAAAAAGGCTCCAAAGGATAAGAAATCCTCAGGAGAGAGAAGAACAATACCATACATTATTGAGCAACTGCTCTCCAATTCCTCCTCAACTTTCTAAGCTATAGTCTTTACATATCCCTGAGCCATGAGCCCCTAGAGAAGTATAATAATCAATCTTATCCCATAGAACAGAAGAATCAATAGACTGATTTCTAAAATTATTCTAGCATTCCACTCCCTCCAGAATACATCAATGAGTAGCAAGAAATGCACGTCTCCGAGGCAAGCGATCATCCTTCTCCAACCCAAAAGCTGTCATGAGCAACGAATCGGGGAAACTTTGAGGATATGCGTAATCATTGTCACACACAACAAATATGTGGTTTTACGTGCAATACAATGTAGAAATAAGTGATCCTACTTGTAGAATTGTTGTAGCACATGAAACATTCATCCTTGGAGATACCTTTATAAAGCCTCCTCAATGCTAGATCTTATGATTTGGATTCAGAGTGCTTAAGAGCGAGTGCGAGAAAATGGGTACAGATATTGAAGACATACTGGCAACTAGGTATGAATGTGAACAGTAGATGTTGAATGAGAGATATTGTCCTATTCATGTGTTTATTTAGGTTACAAAAATATTTGAATTAATTTTCTTTCATAAAGAAACTTGTCTTTGGTCATTCTCCATGGTGATGCCTTCTGTTGCTTTGGTGATTGGAACATCTTTTGGTTTACATACAAGGGCGGAGCCTTCCCATGGAGAATGAGTTTGACCACTGTGCAAATGATAGCCGCTTATATCCTTCGGGTAAAGAATCACAGAGCTGGTGGTAAATTGTTAAGTGGAGCACTAATTTTTCGTTAATGTGGAGGGGAAGAGGTTCTTTCCCACAATCTAGACCTGAAGCTGTGAACTGCATCAGTGAATTGCTTTTATGATTCCAATTTCCACGCAACCATCCTAACCTTGTTTCAGTTGAACAGATTAATAAACCTTTTTAGGAAATCTGGAGATTGTTAATCAGTATTCCAGTCATCTAAGTATGTCCATGGGTTGCACACAAGCATATTATGACTCTTGTTGTACATTGTTCTTCACTTGTTTGCTCTTTACAGAGAATAATTTGAGATAATCGTCCATTTCTGGGATTCAATTGGAATTGTATCCAATAAGAAGAATAAACGTGTTTTCTCAGCCTCTGAGACACAGTGCATATTTGCTCAAAGATTTATTTATTTGTGGGTAAAGATGGATATTTGGTTGCCATCAGGGGATTGCACTGAAATAAATTTTTGGGACAACAAAACAACAATACGTCGAATATAACAAAAGAAGCTGTCACATATAGTAGACGTTCAGATTTTCCTGAACCTCACATCTAACCTATAACTTGAGGCCACAAATTCAAGACTTGAGAAAATACATCCTTTCCTCCTATGAGGCAAAAACACAAAGAGTTGACATCGGACATCTGGGAGATGATGAAATTGCAAAGTAATAAAAGTTTTAGATTATTATAATTACAAAGTATTGATAGTTATAGTGTTCAAATACTGTGGCTGTGGACATGGTCATGTGAAAATGTTGGTGCAACATATTTCCTTGAAGTTATGTCTTGTGATAGTGTTGGTGCAACATATTTCCTCGTAAATCTTTCAGCCCCTTAAGCAATGCTGCAGGGAAGGGGTGGATCCTTGAAAAGCCATATAGAAATCTTTGCCCCTTGAGAGTAGCTCTTTGTGCTTAGAATGCCACTTGCAGACATGGTCCATAGCTAATGACGTTGATTTATTGGTCTGTTTGTGCAAGAGGGATCTCGAACTGGTTAAGCATTTGCTTGTTCGCCACCAATCGAGTCTTTTGATTTGGGTGATGATGTACATCCTTCACATGAATAGGTGGCATGAGATTTTTGGCATCGAAAATTATGGTCTTGGAGCAGCAGGACTACACCTCGTCTATAGGATGCTCCTTCTAACCACTTTTTGTGAGTTCGGATGAAATGAAACTAGAGGATTTTTTAAGGGGTTGAAAGATCCTTGACCTTTTTCATGGATTCTCATCTAAAGAACCTCTAGTTCCGATGTCTCTCAAAGTCTTTCTAATCGTTTGAGGAAATAGTTGATTTTGTAGATCTTTTGGCAGTGTAGCTTTTCTCTATGCACCTAGTGCCTGTTGGTTTATATGAATTCAGCATGTCTTCTTCCCTCATCCATGCATTTATTTGACCTAATTGGCACTCTTGGAAGTTGTTTAGATAAGTCCTATTGTTGCATTTTAGTTTCAAGAAGAAAAATCATTCTAGTGGAGGGCTAGTGTAATGGAGATGTTTTATGTTGATTTGGTTGTAAATCACTTCTGCTAGATGGATACATAGATTTTTTTTCCATATACTTAGATCTTTTTTAAAGAAAATTAAAAATTGAGGATAGAGAAGGAAATTTGCGTGGTAGTTGTCGAGTAATCTAACCATACCCATTAAACTAAAGTCGTGTAGAAGAAAAAAATAATGATATATAAAGAAGGTTTTGAGAAAATTGGAAATGTGTAAGTGTAACCAAAAAAGAAAAGAGTGTAAATATTTCACCTGAAGTTGGAAAGACTTCGATTCTAAATGTTATTTTGTTTTACTAATCTGCATATTAAAATAATTAAAACTGAAATCTTTTGCATGAGTGGAGTAAAGGTCATATTGTACAAGAATAATGGTGAAAACCTAAATTGGCATAGTAATTGTAGAATAATCCAATCATAGCCGCAAAATTAAAGTTGTATTAAAAATTGTGAAATCTAACTAAAAGAGATTCTCAAGGGGGGAAAAATTAAACTTAGATTTGCTTTTTTATCTTTCCTTTCTCTCTCACCTTTAATAAATCATCTCCTGTAGAAAAAATATATTCCAAAGGCATTTACTAAGTCAAAACTTCCTGCATCTGTTGCAAAATTCAATTTGTGTTATAAGAACTTTCTCCCTAGCTACATCCTTGCAAAGGAAAAGTTAGTTCTTAGCTTATTCTTTTGTTCTCAGTTCCTCATAATATAATACCTACTAATAATGTTTTATGTATATATGCATGGTGCATTGACTTTAAGCACCAAGTGACCTTTTTATATTTTCATGTTTCTGGTGAATATCAGTATCTGGTAGAATGGATGTCTCGCAAAAGTCATTAGAAATTGGGTTGTTTTTGGGGTACTTAAATGATTATATGAAGAAGTTGCCCAAGACTTCTTTTATTTTCTTTAACAAGTTATTGCGTAAAGCGGCAATTAATAGTGGTGGCTTTTTCTGAATCTTCATGAGTTTTTAGTTGAAGTGGTAACTTTGTGTAAGCATAATTAGGAAATCGGCTTTGCCACTTAATTATTTTGCAATACTAGAGATTGTGGTACATGCTTACTAAGGAGGCAACGAATTGGATCCGCATTTCCAAAGCACTCTCTTCTGCCAATTTGCTTTCAGCATTGCGTTGCACTCACTATTTACTTTCTTAGCAGCTGTTGTTGGTTTTTTTTTTTCCTTGTGTTGATAGAAAAAGAAATTGCATTAAATGGTAACAAGAATGTACAAAAACTCCAATGATCCGAAATCTTTAGAGGGAAAAAAAATTAGATCAAAACAAATACTAATGGGTGAAGCCCTTCAATCCCTCCTCAGTTCTTTTAAATTATAGTCTTTATAAATCCGTGAAACATGGGCCCACAAATAAGTATAAAATACAATCCTATCCCAAAGAAGAGGGTTAATGAGTTGATTCTTGATAATTTTAGCATTTTGCTCTCTCCAAATGCACTAAGGAATAGCCACAAAAGGCATGCAAGCATCTATTCTTGCACCCAAAACTCTTAAATTGGTAACAAACAAATCAAGAAGGCTCCTAAAACACAATCAATGTTACCCACAACAAAGAGGTAGTTTCACATCTATGTAGCAATTGAACAATGCAAAAACATGTGATCTCTGTTCTCAGAATTGTTGTAACACATGGTACACACATCTGAAGAGATAGCTTTAAAAGGCCTCCTCTTTTATAACAGATCATTGGTATTGATCTTGTTAAGCACCATGCACCAAGTTAAACCTTTAAACTTAATAGGAACCTTTGTCTTCCAAATAAAATGAAAAGGAAAAGAAGGTTGCTTGAGAAGACTAATAAAATAATAAAAATAAGATTTACATGAAAAAGCACCCGATTCCAAATCTTAGTGTTCGGAAACATGGAGGGAAAGGGCATTTACCTGTAAGAGGGAAACGAGGGAAGAAAACTCTATAACTTCTCTATCATTAAAATTTCTTTAAATAAAAATGAAAATCCAAAGAAATCGAATGATGCTCCGAAAAATAGAAGTATATGATAAAGGCTGAATGGAGCCTAAACGACCTATAGAGACAAGGAAAAGCAATAGAAAAGGGAGAGTCCCGATCCATTGGTTTTCCCAAAAATGGATACAAGAATGACGTCCTAGGAGCTGTCGTTGGTTTCATTGACTAAAAATTTTCAACAATGCCAAAAGTAAAAGCTTCTTTTGAAAGATGCAAAGAAAAGGTGTAAATGGTTTCTTTTGCATATAAAGCTGTCATTAGTCTTTCTTGTACCCGATTTTTGGGTCTTGTCCATGTTAACTCCAGGAAATGTGTGTAAAGAAGTTCAGGTTGGTTAAGTAGGATGTGCTTCAGTTGCCGTTCCATGGGAGGTTTGGGGAATAGATCTCCCCTAGACTATAACAAAGCTTTGTTATGTGGCTGTGGCATTTCATGATGGGGCCAAATAAGATGTGATTGAAGCTTAATATGAAATCGAACTCAATGGGTTGATGACTGAAGAAGCTGATTGAATGCTTGAGGTGACTATTTAAAAAGAGATTAGGAGGTTGTAAAATGTGTTCTCTCAACCGGTGGGGGGTTAAAGGTGGGGATATGGACCATGGGTTTCTTTGTGGCATGAAAAAATGGTGCGGCCCCTAGCCCCTTGAAATTACTTTCCCATAACTATTCAAGGTTATCACATATCAAGATTTGATTGTAGATGGAGCATTACTTTTGAGGGAAAGACCTCATTGGAATGTAAATTTTGTTAAACCAGAAAATGATTGGGAATTAAAGAGCTGCTTTTATTTTTTTCAAAGTTTTGGAAATTGGTCATTTTGCATGAGCCCTCTTGTGGAACTTTTGATGCTAGTAGCTTTACAAAGTTCTCTGTTTGGAAATCAATGCTGCAGGGATGGGGTCATTGCTTGAAAAGCCACATAGAAATCTTTAAGCTTTGAGATAGCTCTTTGTTCTTGGTGGCCACATGGTGACAACATTCTGCCGCGGGGGGGGGGGGGGTTCATTGTTTGATTTAGAGTTCGTCTTGTGCAAGAGGGATCTCAAACTGGTTAAACGTATGCTTATTCACCACCAATGGAACCATTTGATTTGGGAGATGGTGTACTCCATCCTTTGGATAGGTGACATGAGATTTTGTGCATGGAGAATTAGGGCCTTGGATTGGCAGGACTGCATCGTGCCATATAGGATGCTTCTTCATGAAACTAGAGGAATTTTTATTTCTATTTTATTTTTTAAGATCCTTGACCTTTTTTCAGGATTCTCTTCTATAAAATCTTCACTTCCAATGTTCCTTAGGTAGAGTTGATTTTGTGGATCTTTCGGCAATGTCGCTTTTCTGTATGCATCTTGTGCCTTTTGGCTTTTAGAATAATACTTTTTCTTCCTCAATGAAAAAAGAAAAAGAAGCATATTTTTAGCGATTAATACATATGTAGTAAGTATAGCAGGTAGTGGGAATCAAGATATTTATTGAACTAATTGACACTCTTGGAAGTTATTTAGGTTAGTTCTATCATGCCATTTAAGTTTCAGGAAGAATAAAATAATCTAACCATACCCCTCAAACTGAAATTATAGGCACCTAAAAATGTTTATAGAAAATTGGAAACATGTGAATTGTATCCAAAATTTTATTTGAAGTTTAGAAAGGCTTCGATTATAAAGTGTTATTTTTGTTTACTAATTTGCATAATATGATAATTAAAATGGAAATCTTTTATATGAGTGGAGTAAAGGTATTGTATGGAGTAAAGGTATTGTAATAGAAGAATAATTGTGATAATGCAAATTTGCATAGTAGTAGTAGAATAATTCAACAGTGGCCACAAAACTAAAGTTACAGGCATACTAGGATAATTATGAAATCTAAGTGAAAAAGGTTTCTAGAAAAAACTTGGGGGGGGGGGGAGGAAAAAAAAAGGAAGAGGTTTTTAGAAATTGAAACAGATAAGTGCTCCAAAGAAGAAAACAATATAGTATTTTGATTGAAGTTTCTTAGGTTGTTAAGTGATATTTTGACTAAGTTGTTTATGTAACTAGATAGTTACAACTAAAAATTTTCCTTATGGGTGGAATAAAGACACTTCTATAGTTTTACATAGTAATAATGATTCTTCAGATTGTCGAGATACTGAATTATGAGTAATACCATAAAATATTGCAAAAGTTCTATAAAATAGAGATTAAGGAACAAAGGAAGATTTCATATATGACTTCGGTTAATGTTGTGCCAGGTAGCTCAACCTTTTAATAAATATATAATTAATCAGGCATGCATTAAGAGCTTAATAAAGTCTGATATGGTATTTATTGCTTTAGAACAAGTGAAAAGGTTTTAAAATAGGTAATATGGTGAATACTGAGAAAAAAAATTAATATTTTTTTGAACAGATAATTATAATTTTAATTTCACAAGAAACATGTATATTGGAGTGATGAAGTTTGAAATGAGGGAAGGTAAGGCAAAAGAATATTTAATTTTCATAGAAGTGCATGTGCAATTACATGCCTCCTATATAGTTAGATTGGATATTAATGAGCTTTTAAGAAATGCTCAAGATGAATTCCCTCCGTGCATGCTTTTTGTGGATATTGTTGATTTTAAGCAAGCATGAGCGATACATGAGAAACTAGAAAATTAGAGATGTTACGTGGAAACATGAGGTTTTAGAATTAGTTGAACTAAAACAGAATATATGGAATGATGTATAGAGCAGGGGGCAATGGCAATTTATGGGCAGGATGTGCTTAATATGGGTACTGTTGATTCCTATTAACTTTTATTTAAACAAAATAGAGTTGAGGAGTATGGGACTTGAAAGAATATGCAAAGTGGATGAAGCAGAGAAATATCTCTCAAATGTTGTATAACTGTGATTCTTACCAAATTAAACACGAAACTGTTGAGGAAATATGGTGAGTAATGTTGTGCATTTACAAAACTAAATACACAAAAAACATAGGATTAGAAATGAGTGTGTTTGGAAAGATTAGGAGTAGCCCTAGATGATGATGACATGAAGAAATCAATAGATTAAGACTTTTAAGTATGCACCAAAAAAGCTTAGTTGAGGTAAGGTGATTTAATGATGTTACACATGGACTTAAATTGCAGTTGCGAATGTCACATTGCTGTTGTTGTCCCTAGAAGTGTTGCAGCAGTGTTGCTGCCTTGTCAAGGTTGTAATCGCCTGCCACAGTGTATTGTGGACCAGAATAGGTGTATCGACCATGTCATGGCTACTATGGGTTTTTATGGCACTACAACCCTTGTAATGGGTCATATTTGTCATGTGTATAAAGCATGTGTATTGCCACTATGAAATGTTATACATGTAAGATATTAATTATGGATAGGCCTATTACGGAGAATCTATACTTTATACCTTAGGCACAACCTAGCCTCAGTATTTCAGCTTTACGAAGCATACTTCGTTAATTCTCATTCCAAATATTCCATCTATTTGATTAGGTCACATTATGTTAAAAACATAAACCTCAACATGGAAGTTGTTAATGTTACTTCAGTTGGTAGCTTCTGAAAACATTGAAGTGCTAGATGCTACAGGGTTTACATGCACGATTGGAAGTTGTGTTGTATATAATTGGATGAGTCCACCTTGA
Source organism: Dillenia suffruticosa (assembly GCA_033439265.1). Taxonomy (NCBI): domain Eukaryota; kingdom Viridiplantae; phylum Streptophyta; class Magnoliopsida; order Dilleniales; family Dilleniaceae; genus Dillenia; species Dillenia suffruticosa. The sequence goes on along the minus strand of JAVTVX010000005.1, from coordinate 15,998,153 downwards.
CTGCATAGTGTGAAAGTATTTGAATTAATTCTATTTTCTTCCATGCACATTAATTTGACGTTGCGTTGCTATCTTGAATCACAATGCATATGAGGTTTTAAGGAATTCGACCAAGGTTGAACCATTTCCTTGCATGTATAGCATTTTTGAAACTCAAGATGATGAATCTGTCAACTGTACATTAGGATTCTAGAAGTATGATTACAAAGAACATTGCCCTTGTCCCTAGTAGTCATGCTAAGGCTATTTTTGAGTGTCGGTAAATTTATTCATTTCTTGGGTGGTGGGCATTTCTTTTGAGAATTATTACCCATGTATGCCTAAATTATCGTAGGTAACTAAAGCAGTTTGAACTGTTTGTTGCCTACTTAATTTTGATCATTGGTAAATACTAGATCCTTAAAAGCTGTACACTTGGAGTACCCTTTTTGTTTAAATTTTCTCCTCAAACATTGTTTTCTTTTCTGCAGTTTGATTGGTACTTGAACTTTGTGGGTTGATGGATTCTAAATTATTAACCACAAGAAATTGGTCTTATATGGTGAAGGATATCCTTATAAAAACATTCATGTACTTGGATATTGTCGATCTAGTTGTTGGAGCTTCCCGAGTCTGCAGGTCATGGAATTTGGCTGCTCGAGATCCGTATTTATGGACGACTGTGGACTTAAGTTTGCTGAACCCTGCGCGTCTTGCAAATCTGCGGACGTGGGTTGATATGCCTTTCCGAGATATGTGTGTACAAATAATGACGGGTGCTATATGTCTCAGCAGCAACGGAGTGACTTGCTTAATTTTTAAGTATGGCATGTGCTTATCAGATCATCACTTTATCTATGCAGCTGAGAGGTCCATCTTACATCTCCTTAGTTGTTACTATGATGCTTAACTTGAATTTTTAGTGGGTTCTTTTTTTCAGTGATTAACTTTTATTTGTTATAGGTCTCCTAATCTCAAAAGACTTGTTCTACCATATTGGAATCAACTGACTGAGGCTGGGTTCAGTCATGCGGTTCAGAAGTGGGAAAGACTTGAGTCAATGACCATTGAGTTTGTATGTAATCCTCGATCTGCATTTGAGGCACTTGGTGCACACTGCAAGAACTTATCTTCTATCAAACTTTTGTGCCCCTTTGACTGGGAGTATGCATCTGCGATATGTGTCTTTCTTCCAAAGCTGAAGGTCTTGAGCGTTCAATCCTCAATGGTTATCAAGGATGCTCTTGTTCTTATCCTTGACAAGTTGGAGTACTTGGAGGTGCTTAACCTATCACATTGCCTTTTTGTGGGAGATCTTGTTGATAATGATGGTGGACCTACCTACAATAGACTTGATGCCAAACTTGATACAAAACATGATGCTTCAATACTTGAGAAAGCATCACGGCTCAGGGTGTTCCTCACTTGTCAGGAGAAAGGATGTGCTGCATGTCCTGATACCAGTACTGGACTTGGATTCTCAAAATGGTTTTCCCGTGCAGAGGACATTTGGCGCATTGATGAGATAAGTTCTCTTGCCTATTGAATTGGAGTCCACCCGTCAAGAGTTTGCCATTGGAAATTCTCCTCCTAAAGAGATTTTCTGAGTTTCCGTATTTTAGATTGGCTAAGAATAAAAAGTTTCACACTGGAGTGTGAACTGTAACATCAAATCTATCTATACACAGGAAAGAGCTTTCATAAACGGCAGCCTGGAGGATACCATTTAAGACCAGATTTCTGTAATGCATATCTTCTGTCAGATATTCCATTTGTGTCAAGTGTCTTTCAGCTTTTTTGGTAAATTGATAGAACAAATGTTGATAACTGTTGTTAACTTGTTCTGGCTGAAATTATTGATATGAACATCATGGATTGAGCGTTGCTTCAGTTTAGTTTAAGCATGCACTTTGCTTTTTTATCTACCTGCATACTGGGTGCCTATTGTAGATGGTTTAGGATAATTTACATAATAAGAGTTATTAAACCTTGAATTTGTTGGATGATCAATCCATTAATCAACTTCTTAAGTTTGGAATGATCCTTTTTAGTATATATATATATATATATATATATATATATATATTCCTTCTTAATTGGCTGTACCCTTCATTCCCTTACATCAATAATGTTGAAAAGGAGAAAAAGACTCCTGACTGCTTGCATTTTTGGTGTTGGGAATTTCTAAAGAAATAGTACCAAGCCTCTCATCTTGTCTTAGATCTGTATAGAACGATGTTTCCAAGAATGACAATCAGCAAGAGTAGACTCTGATCTCCACGTCAGTTCCGTATCAGATTTCTAGGAAAAATGTTTCAAACAATCTGACTTTGCACAAACAACTTGATTTTTTTAACTCATTTTTAGACTGTTGTGTCAATTCAAGCAAATGAGCCACCACTGCGACTCTTGACTCCTGCTGTGACCTATCAACCCGAAAATGTTATACTGCATATTACAAATATTAAATACACACGCATAATGCACACTTTGACTACCTAAAGATGAAGGCAGAAACAGGCTTCTTTGGATAATTACAAGGGCCCCCTTCTGTGTAATTATAAAAGAAAACAGAAAATTAAGCCAAAAAAATAAAAATAAAAATAAAAATCAAACAAAAAAGGTCAGTAAATGGGTCCTGTGGTTCGTTCAACTACTCATTCCTTGTGTATACTATTCACAAAAAGATCTGAGATTGAACGATGATTTCTGTTTTTCATAATCTCTCATGTTAATTGATAGGGTTTTTTTCTACATTGAACAATGTCAATCAAATTTACTTGCCACACGACCTTAATGTTACATTACCCGATTAAGTCTAGTGATTTAGACGTATCAACTACCTAGAAAATGTGATTTGAAGCGAAGACCAAAAAACAGTCTTCCACCACATTGCGTAGGAAATCCAATTCTAAGAAAAAATGGTAAAAAATGAAATCGTTTTTCATTGAAATTTCTGGTCCCCAAACATGAGATGGGGCAAGTCCGAGAATGCAATTTTCAATACCTCGTCACTTTTTCTCAATTATGCGGTTTGATTTGACTTTTTTTTTTTTATATTATACAAACTAATATCAAGAATCATATTCTGATTAATTCGATTTGAGATTTACAGTTACCTATTTAAAGGAGCTACCCTCTTAATATAGTTTTTTTTATACACAAATTGCGAGTCGAATTCAAAAACTTAATTAAAAAATCTAACACTATATCTTATTAGAGCAACCGAGCATACAAGTGCATTATTCTTTTCCCTCCCAGAAAACTATAGCTTTGGTGTCAACTTTTTCGGTGTTGTCACCAATTCAACGATATTAAGTCTGAAATACAACACAATAACAACAACAATGACATTGTCATAATATGAGTTTTAACCCTAAGATTGACTATTTGAAAAACAAATATAAGAAAGAAAAAATATTGCTTCTCATTTTCATTATGACAAGGAGTTTTATATTGACCGTAAAACTATCACGACCCTTTTCTTCTACTCGGATTTAGACATGTCGGTAGAGTCAGTATTAAGTTTGAAATAATAACAAAAAATTATAGTAAACTTGCAAAATGCATCTGATAAAATTTTTGTAGCAAAAATATAAAAGTAAAATTTTATATTTAAATGAAATTTTTTATTGAAAAATAATTTATTATTTAATTAAGTCAAGATGGTAAAATACCCAAATTTCTTTTATGATAAAATTTGAATTCGGATTATAAATTATTCAATTGAATGAAATAGGGAGATGGCTCGCGATGCCACCTGTCAAATGAACTCATGCAACACGTGTCGGTGAATTTGTCCCTCAAGTCTTAACAGTCAAGTCTAAACCAATAATTATGTCACTCAAAATTATTGATCCCCCGATGGGCAATGCGTTTCTAAGTCAAACACAAACTACCCATTGCATTGTGTGCTATTTCTTTTCACATGCTCACAAGGACCATATTACCCTTCTCACAACTATCCTTATGCATAAACAAGCGAAGACTACCTCCAAAGCATGGGGGCGTTATAGGTAATCAATATTGAATTTAACATGGAAGGGCATATTTGTCATTTTGAAACAATTAATTGGGAGTTTTGGCTCTATCTTCGCCACAGGTTGCCTGATACCATATTAAGGGGGACTTCACACCTGCCCACATTGCTGATCATCTTCTGTTCTCTCTCTCTCTCTCTCTCTCTCTCTCTCTCTCTCATCATGGCTATTCAACATCTGAAGCTACCATTGCTGTTCTTCTTCTTGCTCATCCTTGCTCTCTCCCAGTGCTCGAATTGCCGTATCATCTATGAAACTGCAAGCGAAGTAAGAGAACAGAGCATCCAATCTGAATTCATGTCCAAGTTTTCATGGCATTTCCAGCCAAAACCCTACAAGGAGTCCAGAAGAGATGACCCGGTATATGAAGTTTCTCACAGAAGTGTTCCACAAGGACCGAATCCTCTACATAATTGATCAGCTTTTCTATTCTAAGTCAAACAGAATTTTGCAGAACATATACTCTGGTATTTTGTGTTTTTGTAATTCAATTATTCACTTCACAATCAAAAGATGCAGAACACTTGTAGTTTGTGTAGAGACTGAATTATGGACTTGTACTTGATTGAATAATGAAGACTATGTACCATGCAAATATAATTGCAGGAATACAAGAATTTCAGCTATATCAAATTGCAGTGCAGTGTTCTTGCTTTATGAGAATGTCATTTTGAAATTTTTTTTCATCCAAAAGTAAAATTCATGAGAGACAAAGGAGAGTGGGAGAAAACTATAGGTGAGAACAAAAAGAAAAGGGATGAGTTCCTAGCCGCACACCAGGAAGCTGAAGCACAATGAACAGGAATAGCCAATAGCATTATGTCTAGCCACCGACCAAAAGTATTTTATCCCACTAGAAAATTTCCTTTTCTCACTAAGGTTAATTCTCAAATAAATTATATGTGTGGTTCCCCGCTACATATCCCTGAATATATCCGCGTATATGCACATAAGTTCTTCAACAATAATAGTTGGTCTCACGATTTAGAAGCCCTCGTAGTAATTCCTAGAGAGAATGATAGTACTAGTTATCCCCACCACCCTTTTGCTTAATGGAAAAAAAGAAAAAAAAAATGTAACGTAAACCCGTCTGCAGGTTCTACCCATTTTATTACAAGTGAATGTAGTGAAGTTGGCAACTATAAGCTCCTGCAGACTATAATAGGAAACATTGGTGTGTGGAAAGTTCTATTTTTATATAATTTCTTCGGTATTCTTTTAACACCTTGCATGGGATTCTATGACATCTCACTAGATTAATACAATTAAGGTGACCATTCAAGCTTGATTATATCAAGAGCTACAGTTTGTCTGAAATATAGTATGGCATTAAGGTACGTGACACCATGAAGTTTTTCTGCATAACAGGTGTTGCATAGTAGATTAAATCCTATCCAGCACCAAAAATAAAACCTTTTGAATGTCACTCGCCCTTGCCACTGTGATCTTGCAAAATTGGTCAGAGTCTATCATCAAACTCTTGTTTATGATAGGATTATTTCTAAGGTTGGAAGAACCAATATTGCAGCCAGCCATACTTTAAGTGGGAACCAAAGAATCAGCAAAATGCAAAAGTTCCTTTCCAAACCTAGGCATATAGCATATTCGTAGGAATTGGGTACATCACAAATAAGGACAACTATTTAAGAGAAAGATAAAGACAAACTATAAATGAATCTGAAGAAATGAATACGGAAATTATTTTGCTGATTAAGGACATCAATTTCTTACCTGCGTGGGAAGATGTTCAAACAAGTGAAAGCTATTCATGAAATCAATATGGGCAATCGTCAGCTATCCAAAAAGAATACATACTGCTCCAATTAAAGCTTGTGATGGGGCAGGGTTCCATTGTTATGTCATGCATTGATTACCATTCACGACAAAATTAAATGAGGATCTAAAAGGGATTTTCTACTATTTACTACGTAAGAAATAAGTAATTTCTATGTGCCATAGTAATGCATTGAAAAAATAATTCCAAGCACACAAATATGCGGAAAAAAATTATAAAAATGCTGGCACAGAGATAAAAAGCCTTACCTGAATAAACAGATTCCAATACAATCCAAAGCTATTAAGGAAAAATGCTTCTTTTTCAATCCCCTGGGAGCATTGACTTTAGTGTCAGATCTCTGAATTTAGAGGTGTGGGTCAACATATATAGGCAGGAGAACAAACAAAGAAAAAACTGTTGAACCCTGCTACATAATCTCTGTGCCCACTGGATCTACAGAAAAATGGATAGGAAGTGCTTTTTGGGTGATGTGCTCAAAGTTTGACCTCCACATCTGCATTGCATGGTTAACAATTCAGATTCTTGCAGCTTCATATTTTCCTCAAGACAAAGTTAAAAAGGCAACTGGTGGATGAAACCATTAGTTCAGTGGCACTTTAAGTGGTCTTAACTTAGGTTTCCAATCTCTGGGATGAGCTTGGGATTGGATCAGTATAGTGTAACAGCAGCAATTGGGCCGCAGTTAATTAAGTTGCATATGATTTTTTTTACTCCTAGATTTATAACATCTTTAGCCAAGTTAAATGCAAGCAGAACCACCGAGTCCGTGGGGAAAGTAATGGGGAAAAGCCATCATGGATGAGAAATATAAAAGATTGACCATACATTTTTGAATTCTAAACCGTCCGTAAAGATCTCAAAGGCCTCAACTGCAAAAATGTTGCAGTAATCAAAGTCAACGACAGAGAGAAATCATATCATCAAGTGTTGTAAAATCCAGAGAAAGCTTACATGATCGAAATCGTATCCCAACACAGTGGGTGTTACTCTTCATTGGTTTGATTAAAATTCCTACCCAAAAAGGAAATCTCAATAGTTGCACAGTTTTTAGTTGCTTTGCACGCATCCTTCAACAATTCTACTGGCTTCTAGTTTAATCAGTAGCATATTTAAAAATATCATAAAAACTACAACCGAAACAGCATGTGAAGATCAATGTTGACTTCGTTTCTGATTCTATATACCTGGGGTGGATTGTACCATTAAGGATGGAAATTTCAAAACCAACTTTTCCAGAGAAATCAATGCATCTTCTGAAGGTTTACCAAGTGCTGAACTCCACCCCATAGTTGAATTCCTGTTTAAAAATACATATGCATCAAGCTGAAATTCCTCAGGACCCATCAACCTCACCAAATTTGCTTCCTCACCTTCCCTTCCCCAAAAGAGAACATCATCCATTGACAAAACAAAAACTGAAAGGGAAAATTAAAATTTTGATATACTCCTAGCTAGAATTATAAATGCCAAGGCAAAGAATTGAACAATAATTCCTATTTTAAGCATCTAAGGCATTAGCATCCTTGCATACTGCCAATAGCCTAACCTCTCCTTTTTGAAAGATTGGAAGTATATCATCTTCTACTTCAGACTCAAAATCAACATCAATCCAACCCTGCAGATGTGCAGCAAATGTCAACTAACAAGAAAAATTTCAAAGTATTGTTTGCAAATTTCAGCAGAAATTGAACATCGTAAAGAAAGTTCAAAGAAACTGAGTCTGGTGTTTGCATGTCAGAGCATACATGCTAGTAAGGCATCACATGCTTCTTGACAACATCCAAATAATTAGTCTTTATAGAACTGAGCAAGATCTTCCTTTCTCTGGAAACACAAGTAGACGGCATGAGTGTAATTTTCATGACATTGCTCAGATACACGATCTGCATTTAAAAGAGGAAAAATTATAAATGACAACCTAATGGTGTGCAATGGCACACACATGTTATTTCATATGTAGTGGCAGGTAAAACCAGTAGCTATGCCACTGCTAAAATCTACAACAAATAAAGGTAATGCCCCCAAAATTTCCAATAGAGAGCCCAGTAATCAAATAAAAAGACCTTTACTTTGTAGATCCTGCACTAGAGCAAATAAACAATAAATGGCATGCTTCCTCTGAAAGAAATCGGGCACTGCATGCAAGTCCATAAGGCATTCAAACTATCTTGTCTACTTCTTATTTAACAGTAAATAGCAATGATGACAAGAACATAATAAGAAACCAATAATAGCTCTATTTAAATCATCATGGAAGCAGAATCCCCACCCAATGATATGGCAATGATGCCACCCATATAATATTGCGATGTATAAAGGTAGTCCAACATGTTTGATTCTTCCTCATCGTAGATACTGTCCTTAGCTTTCAGGAGACGTGTTCCACAACTTTCCTGAGAAATATTTGAAACTATTATATAACAGCACCAGCCTATATCTTATACTAGAAAGGACGAAAAAATAGGTAAGTTCAGTTTAAATCAGACAAAGCAATGTTCAAGGTGTGCAGGTATAAAATCAACAATATTATTAAGTAGACATCCAGTGCTGTCAAGTCATGTTGCCCCCAAGAAAGGAAAAGATAAGAAGAAAGAAACAAGAGAGAAAGAGAGAAAACAAGAGAAAGAGAGACAGAGATCCCTGATGATCCTTACAAGAAGTTTGAAAGACCATTATGCACATGGTTAAGCAACCTAGAATGGGTTTTAATATACACGGCTTTCCACTCCCTTTCTTCCTTCTTTTGGTAGCATGTGTGCAGTTTCTGGGAAGACCAATATTATGGGAGCATTTGCATTCCTCTCAAATATCTTATTGAAAAATATATGCCTATTTTGTCGTATTCAAAAAAATATTTTGTCCACCAATTTGGGGAAAAAAAAGGAATTATACAAGGGCATATAAATTTCCAAACCAAACTAAGATTTCTCTTTAAAAGACTAATATTATCGCTAAGCCAATACCGTTTGGTTGGAAAGTTCAAAATTTACATCCATAAAGGAACTTAATCCCCGTAAGAGCACCCCTGTATTCTCTTATTTCCACAACATTCCAAGTCCTTTGCATGCATGTATAAAAAGGGCTAAAATTTTTGACATGAGTTCAGTGATCCTAATAACCTCTTGTAAAATGTAACCAGTCACCTTCAAGCCAAAATAAGCACTATAAACCACTTGACCCAAGAGAAATAAGAGGAAAAATAACCTAGTTTTTCCTAGAAACCGCACACCTTTTTCTTAACATTGAAAACTGTGGTCCATTTGGGAATTGGTTTCCCTTCTTGTTTCTTCACCAGTAACAAGAAAAGTTTCCATGGTTGGCATTCTCAAAATTTTGCTTCTAATCGTATCCACTAATATTTTTTTGGGTCAAACAATTGGAATGCAAGTTTTTTTAACCCTTTTTAACACCATAGACTACAAAATTTTAATGAGAATAATAAGTGCAACTCAAATAAACACCTCAGGAATAAACATTGTGCAAGAACTGTTTGAAGAAATTACTATTCTACAACACCATAATGTCAAAAAACTTAAATAATTTGAGTTCAAACAAAGGGCTTAAGAAAAATTAGGGCTAAGAGGAAAACCTTTGCTTCACCACATTGACACCAGAAGAAGCATTTTCATTTGAAGCTGCAGCAGTCACTCTATGACTTTTCATTTGACTATTTCCCATGTTCAGAACCCCATTTCCTGTCAATACTGAAAAGGAAAACAAATTAGTTTCTTTGTTTTTTGATAGTCAAATCAGAAATTGTAGGCAGAAATTTAACCAACCTGTAAAGGGTTTTGTTGGAGACCTAGATGAAGCTGAAGATCTAGAGAGAGAAAAAAAAGCAAGAAATTGGACGCAAATTGAGACTCTATTAGAGCAACATTTTACTGAGAGAAGATCTCTCTCTGTCTTCACACAGATTTGAGAGATGTGAAGAGGAGGATTCGAGGTTTAAATAAAAGAAATCGCAAACCAAATGCGTGGACAAGGAACAGTTAGAGGAAAACTAGAAAGTCCGTTGAGGAAAAATAGAAAGACTTTTGTGTTTAAATAAATTCGCCTAATTTTGGCGCCACATGGTTACGCCTAAATTACTAAATTACCCTCCCCCAACCCCAGAAACACTTTTTATGGTTTCTGATAGGGTGAAATTTGATTCATAATTTTTGATTTACGTTTACTTTCAAAAGATTTTTAATTGATTATTTTTTATTAAAACAATTATTCTTAAAAAATTATTTTCGATTTAAAGAATTTAAACGTTATATATATAAGTGCAATTTTAGTTTGAAAATAATTCAATATGAAAATCATTTATATTTTTTAAAATTATCAAAATGCATGATATACCACAAAATGATGTCACAAGGTTAATCAAATAAAGTGATCCCACCATCAGGAATGCTATATGCACATTATTCATTTAATTACCAAAAAAATAACATTGAAACATCTAAGTCATTTTAGCAGCACAATTTTATCTCATCCATTGAATAAATAAAGAGTTTACTGAACACAAGTTAGTATCCACTCTCCACCAACTCAAAAAGTACACTGAAAATCAACTCGGGGGTATTCATCATCATCATCCTTGGATGGATCGCAAAAAATGTCATCTGTAGACAAGTTTCTGGCCACTTGGTATGCTGCCCCGTATAAGATGCTCATGCTAAGATATACTCTCAAAAGTTTCCAGTTCATTTCGGATATTCACTTCTTTGAGGGATTGAGATCCAGCCGGAAAAGCTCCGGAAGGTGAGCATTGGTGAGCTTGGTCCTCTTACTAATTTCATGCTTCTTCTTCTTTGTCTTTGGTTTGGATGGGACGCCATGGACCTGAGCTGCAGCCCTTCGCTTAGCAGTGTTGGTTGCAGGCTTCATCCCATTCTTCTGGAGATCCTTCTCAATGTCAATCATGTCTCTGGGCAATTCAATTTCTCGGAAGAGCTGCTTAAGGTCATCATCAACTTTGATTTTCACCTTGGGATCATTTGGATAGGCAATGTCCTCCTGTGAGTCGAAGTTTGATAGCAGCCAAACCTCACCAGCAGCTTTTAGAGCCTGCAACGAGACAAGAGGCACACTATTATCAAATCCATAACAAATGTCCACTTACTTGACACGAGCATATTATACTTTGCAGATAGAAAAATACCATCCTATTCTAGCAAAATAATGCTGCTACACATATAACTCTGGGTTCAGGACAACAAGAATGGGGACCCAGGGAGCAGGAAAAAGAAGATAACGCATTGGTGGATTTCACAAGTCATAAACATCCACAGAATGTAAGAAGAGAAAAAAGTTCACTGGCCAAACCATTTCAAATTAAGACAGAAAATCGGGATATGGAGGAGGCACATTCATCAATCATGCAAAACTTCAGCTGTTATTTAATCACTCATTAAAAGCATTAACTGCTGCACAGCTACAAGCATTGCTCTAACTGTCACTACAAAATCTGAATTCTTTTTTTTTTTTTTAAATCTCAAATGGGGCCTCAGTCTTACTGAGATAAGTTCTTCAACAACAACAACAACAATCTGGATCTTAATCCCAAATTTTGGGGTCGTTGAGATGAAAATATAGCAATTTGTTCATGAACTATGGTTCTCCAGCCACTAAGCTCAAGCAAAGGAGGTCATTAATGAGAATTTTTCAATTTTGGAGGAAAGAGTCAATAGGAGAAAACAATGGAATTATTGACATCCTACAATATTTCCACTCTGCAAAACATAATAATATTGTAATTATTACATGGACATAACAAAATTCAAACAATCAGCGGCAAGTAAAAAAGAATTACCTGCAAGTCCTCCATCACTGTTAGGTATGCGTCCTTGAGATCAATGACAGCAATGCCTTCTACATATCTCCGTATCAAGGTAAGTAGCTCAGTCTTGTTCTTCAGTTTATGCTTAGACTGAAACAGAGAAGAAGAGAAGGGCATAATCACCATACCAAAGAGAAAACAAGTAAGCAATCAAACTATCGCCTGTCTGAGCACCTCTTAATGAATAGCAGTGATGGATTGAATTACCCCAAGTATTTTAACCAGGAGCTGAGAGTTTTACCTTGTAAGAGAAGCACCTCCCATCATAAGTGACTTTAGGGTTGTTTCTCAAACTGTCGAAGACAGCTTTGTTTGCATTCACATCAACATAGCATGCATCATTTATTTGCTCTGGTGTTAATTCTTGCCTCGTCTGCACATAGAAACAGCCTATGGGATGCATTGTCCTCTCCATACACAATGAAGGAATTTGAGAAATAACAGCAAAGAAGTATGCACCTCCAATAGGAGATCTATCACACGCTTGATTTGCGCTCCCACGGGAGATTTCCTTATGCTGTTGATATGCTGAAGCCTCTCTGTATCATTCGAGAACTTAACAGCAGGAGCAGGGGCTTTAGCATTAGCTAAAGATGACCCACTAGGAGGTTTGACCTGAGATGTTGAGACCCTAGAGCTTCCTGCCTTGGCTGCGATACTGGTAAGTGTTGAATGACACTTCTCTTGCTGCTTCTTGAATTTATTTAAACTTTCTTGTAAAGCCATCTGAGTATGAATACATTTATTTAGCATCCCACAAATGCAAAGATCATTCAATTTCATCGCATATGAAAATTTTTCAAGTTCAATTCCATATGAATTCTCCTGGTGACAGCTAAACTTATGAAAATATGGAATTAAATTCTGTCCTTTCGCTCACAAACATCCCAAAGAAAAAAAGATGAATCCAATACTAGAATTTGTTATTTACTAGGACCATTGAATTCCAGTGTTAGCATACAAGATTCCATATTTTTCTTTTTACGGAGTTTCAATTGAATTCCACTATTTTAAACATGGGCATTGCATGGCAAGAGCACATCCTTTTCCTTTTTCACCGAAGCATCTTACAAACATCCCATCCACAGCATCATCATCCTCTCTCTCTCTATTTTCTCTAAACATACACCCCAGGGAAAATAAATAAATGCGTAGCACAATATATTAAATACAAAAAAAGGAAATAGTTCAACTTGACTTCTGAACCAAAAGAAATAAAAATAATATATTAAGATAATGAATTTGGTCGAAGGTTTCGTTTCTTGTCCTGGTCGGAACCCTAACTCAAAAATCGAATAAGTGATCAACAAGTCGGAATTTCAAAACTAATGGGGTCTTTGAATTTCGTTTAAATTTTTTATGTTACCTATAGTATTCAGTTATTGGGGAAAATCGATATACTGGATCAACTAGGACAGAAATAAAGCATTGGTCCGAACTCCTCTTTGGAGTCAAGGTAATAGCAATGAATAGTCATCGACTCCCGGGAAAGGATAGAAGAATGGGTTTATGATACATACAATGCATTACAGACGTATGATCTTTACGCTTCAACCGGATTATTCTATTCCACCTCTTAGAAAGAATAGAAATTAAATCAAAATACTTAATAGCATGGCGATACATTTATACACGTCTCGGGTTATTAGTTTTGAGATCTGATCTCCCAAACGTCTGCCGGAATCGGAACATGAACGAATGGCAAATGATGAATCAGCCGGGGGGGGGGGAGAGAGAGAGAGAGAGAGAGAGATTCACCTGATAAAAGACTTGCAAATTAGGCCACCCTTCGTGAAAGTATATATCTGTGAGTTCGAAATCACAGACAGAGAGTGAAATCAAAAAAAAAAAAAAAAAAAATTCACAGAGAGGAGAGAGAGAGAGAGAGAGAGAGAGAGAGAGAGAGAGAGGGAGAGAGAGAGAGAGAGACCTGGGTAGGGTTTGACGCTGTTCGGTTTCGGTAACAGAGGAAAAGAATAAATAGGGGAAACTGGAATGTCCTCCCCTGGATTTTAAATCGTGATAAAATTATCCCCTTCACCGACATTTTTATTAAATTACCTCGTTAAATAGTGAAAACAATAATAAAATAAGATAAAAATAAATTAAAAATAAAAAAGTTAAAGTGATGAGAGAGAGAGAGAGAGCATCGACCATTTTCTTTATTTTTTATAAGAACAAGAAAAAAAATCCAAAATTTCAACCTCCAATATTGATTTTGAAAATCGCAACATGGATTAAGCTTGCACAAAAATAAAAATAGAAAAACAAAAATAGATATAAAATAATACAAAAAATAACAATTTATAAAAATATAAAAATATAAAAACATGAATAAATGTTTAAATATAAAAAATTTTATATAAATATTAATTATTTTATAAAAATAATAGGATATTATATTTTATAATAAAAATTATAGGATATTATATTTTATAATAAAAATTTAAAAATATAAAATGATCAAATATCTAATTACAATTATAAGATAAGTAATATAAATGTAAAATTATAATTAAATAAATATTTATTAAATATGAAAAAAAATCAATAAATATAGAAAATATAATTTTTTAAATATTAATTAATTTATTATATTAAAATATTTTTAAAATATTTTTAAATATTTTTTAAATATTTTTTAAATATTTTTTAAATGTTAATGTTAAAAAGTTTTCATGTACTCTAGAGGACAATTAGGCAATGAAGTCACAGAGGCATGTACTGACAGAGGCATGTCCATAAAGCTAATGTACCCCGTGCCATAACCATCTTCATTAGTCTCTGAGTGTACAATATGTTTTGTAAATTTTTTCACGTAGAGATGAAAGCAGTATTTAAAGAATCTTTTTGGCTGTTTTTTTTTTCAAACAGTTAAAAAAAGTGTTTGATATTAAACTTAACGGTGGATGATGATCTAAAAATTATTAAAAATTATCAATTATTTAAAGTAATTTTTATTTTTCAAAAACTAATTTTGATTATTTTTTACTATTTTACCCTATATTAAAAATAACGACGCTCAATTTCTCAATTTCTCAATTTCTTCATATTTCTCCATCTTTTGGAATCTCTGTGGTGATGATGACGACGATCTTTATTTATTCAAACTTGAATAAAAATAAGAATAAAAACAGTAATAATAAATTTTTTAATCCTTTATGAGATAAAATTTATTCAAAATATTGTTATATATTTATTTTGAGTAATTAATTGTCTTTTTAGTAGTTAAAATAGTTTTTTCTGAAACTATCAAATTTTTAGGATTTGTATTAATTTTTTTAATATGTATTTAAATTAATTATATAAATATTAATAACAATAATATGAAAATAAATATCTTAAAAATAAACAAATTTAAATGATATAAAATTGTCATTTTTTGTCATTTTATACCTTAATAACAATAAATATTAATTATATAACCAAATATATTAATAATGGTTATAAATCATTCAACATCAACTATTAGTTATCGGTCATTGATCATCGATCATCTTAAAATTTATTTGTTCTCATAAGAATATAGAGGTTTAATAAATCCCAAAAAAAGTCATCTGTTTAATCCTACCCTCACTTTTTTTTCTTTTTGAATTGCGCTCAATAAAAAGAGAAAGAGAGAGTAGAAAACAATCTTCATTTTTAATTTAATTAATTATAAATTATTTTATTTTAGTATAAATATAATATTTATGCTTGAAATAAAAAAAAGATTTTGTGAAATACATTATTTTTGTTTTAGATTAAAGTTCATAGAGAAAATATTTTTAAAATTATAATCAATCTTAAATTATCTTCATTAGAAAAATAGATATCTTAAATTAACCAAAATCCATTTGATTACTACCTTTATACCATTGCATTTCTCTCGCGGAATTCTGTGACCTAAGCGTGTCCCGATATGTAGTGTTGCGCAAGGGGCTTGTACCAAAATATATCTAAAAAAATTAAAAAAACTCAGTAAAATATTTTAAATGTAACCCATATTTATTACAACTTGAATCCGTAACAAACTATATCACGAATTAAATCCATGACATGACCAGAAAATGGCAAGTGGATAGTGTTGCATTTTAAAGACACGATATACTATGCCTTGTCTTCAAGACGCGACACGACGACGTTCCACCACGCACTGCGTTGCGCTCCTTCCCCATGACGTTGTGCTCTTCCTCTCTCCCTCCCCCCACTCATGCTGTGCTCTCCCTCTCTCCCCTCGCAGTCCCCTCGCAACACTGCGCTCCACTCTCCCTTTGCACTCTCCCTCTCTCTCTCCCTCCCTCCCCCATGGCACTCCTCTCTTTCTCTCTCCCCCACGACACTCCTCCCTCTCCCTCTCCCTCCCTCCCCCCACAGCCGTGGGAGTCTCCCTTTCCCTCCCTCCTCCACTGTCGCAGGAGCCTTCTCCCCCTACTATCGAGCCCTTATCACGTTTTCAAGATGCGATATCATCCACTTGTCGTCACATAGTTATGTCGCGTGTTTAACTTACGATATAATCTGTCATGAATTCAACTCGTGACATAACCTGTTATAAATTTAATTCGTGATAAATATGAGTTAAATTCAAAATTATTTTGCTCACAAGATTTAAAAATTTTTTTTTTATGTATATTTTGATACAAAGCTCGCTGTGCAAGCCCAATGTTCAAACAAACGTTTAAAATAACGGAGTCAAACGGCTGCGAAATGATGCCGTTTATAATGCCGTCTCCCAGCGCATGCTTTTAATTTTAGCTCCTTTTCTCTCTCTTCTCTTTTTGATAACGTCCCTCTAAACGAACTCGCCCTGCTCTACTCCCCTCCTCGTTTTTTCAACATTCTCCATTTCCCGCTTTCCAAACCCTAGCCTTCGCTTTTCAAACTTTGTTTTTCGAAACCCTAATTTCAAAGATCGGCTCAATCTTTCCTGGTTTCTGTGTTTCTTAAATCGGTTACATCTTCTGATTCGATCATCGACGTCCAAGAGTCTCTTCGTAAACCCTAATATAGTCGATCTCAGGGTTAATTTGTCGTTTCTTGAAACTTAATTCTTGCATTGTTGTCTGTTTAATCGATTGTTGTTTAGGAAATTTAGGGGTTTCAATCCCCTTTTTCCCATGTTTCTTGTTCTATTTTGTTGATTTCGTTGGCTTTATCTGTGCTATCTATGAAGGCTTGCAATCATATTCGAATCTGATTGGGAGGAGGATTCATGGCTGAAATTGTAAAGGGAGATTTAAATGGCGTGCAATCGGTCTCATACTCATCATTTCAGATTGTAGTTGTGATACCCCTTCTCCTTCTCAAAGGTTTGCAACATCTCATGCAGTTTGTCAATTGTTTTTACTAGATTTAACCCATGAATCTTGAAAAATCTCTCTCTCTATCTCTCTCTCTCTCTCTCTCTCTCTATTTTTTCAACTTTCTCCGTTTCCCGCTTTCCAAACCCTAACCTTCGCTTTTCAAACTTTGTTTGTCGAAACCCTAATTTCAAAGATTGGCCCAATGTTTCCAGGTCTCTGTGTTTCTTTAAGTAGTTACATCTTCTGATTGGATCATCGACGCCCGAAAATCTCTTCGTAAACCCTAATATAGTCGATCTCAGGTTTGATTTGTCGTTTCTTGAAACTTAATTCTTGCATTGTTGTCTTGGATTCTCTGTTTGTTTAATCGATTGTTGTTTAGGGAATTTTGGGGTTTCAATCCCTTTTTTCCATGTTTCTTGTTCTATTTTGTTGATTTCGTTGGCTTTATCTATGCTATCTGTGAAGGCTTGCAATCATATTTGAAACTGATTGGGAGGAGGATTAATGGCTGAAATTGTAAAGGGAGATTTAAATGGTGTGAAATCGGTGATGGTAGTTGTGATACCCCTTCTCCTTGTCAATTGTTTTTACTAGATTTAACTCACGAATCTTGTACTAGAAGACCCACGGCCAGATTCCTATCCGGGTTAAATTTATTTTCTGGGATTAGGATTTTGTGTTCTTGATATTGTATGTGATGTATTTACAGGAGGCTGGACAAAGGAAGAAATGAGTTTTGGAGCTCGTACCTTTTAAATTTTGTTCATATTGCTTGGAATCTATTAGATGAACTTGCATATAATTGTTTGAACCTTGGAAGTTAGATAATACTAAGTTCTATTTTATTTGTTATTGTTAATTAGGCATGTTGGAGGATGCATCTTACCTATTTAATTAAATGACCCTGCCAATCTGCTTCTGATTTTTGTCTCACTTTCAGTTTCTACAAATGAGTGAATATGAAATTAGCTGATGTAGTTTCCAGTATAATGTACATTATTGTTTCTTCTTTAGAAATATAAAAGTGAAGAACTATGTAAAAGTTCACTACCTCACTTTGGTTTATAGTGAAAAGAATGAATAATTCTTTTAAAAGTTGGACGTGGATTTTTGTTTTTTGATGTATTTTCTTTTTGTGTTTGTTTCTTAATTATGAGCAGGATGGTCTTTTGACTGAAGTGGTAAGAAAGTTCACGGCCAGAAATTGGAAGAGAATAGGTATGCGGCACCACTGCATTCTCTAACTATGTCTAGAAACGATCATTATAGAGAACTTTCTATTTTCCAGTATGTCAATGTTTAACTTGTCGAATGTTGTAGGAACTTCACTTGTCTGACTCATAAGAGGGTTAGAAGTGGTTTTGTCTCATGATGTCTTCTGTAACGGCATTGAAGACGGTGTGCATTCTATATGCTTAAGGATTAACTAAATTAACTAGATGGTGTACTTAATTTTACTGCAGTACTGGAGTTGCTAATGTTTTAGCTTTCAGTTATCTCTTTTCTGAGAATTTTCTCCTGTTGTAGTAGTTGAGGTGTGGTTCACAGTATTTGAAAGTAGACAGAGACTTAATTTGAATATTTGTTTTGCTGAGGTAATTCTATTTGTATCCGTATCTTTCTGGACGGACAGATGTGCAGTGCTTGCATAGTTGGCAGAATGTTTTACAATCTTTTTCATGTTCATCCGTTGGCTAGCCAAGTTTGTTCCCAAACATCTCAATATAGAAACTTCATATTGTTTGGAGCTACATCTGTATACTTCCAATTAGGAAACTTCCTTTCATTTCCTATATGAGTCTATGCTTTTTACAGAGCAATGGTGATCCGTTGATTGAATCAAAACCCACTTCCAAGATGGTGGTGTCTCGAAGTCCCAAACCTGTAAATCCTAAAGTGTCTCTGCGGACACCAAAAGCAAAGAAGGTAGGGGCTCTTGTAATCCTTTTTGGGATGGTTTTCTGTAATTGCCCCCTTAATCACCTATATATCGTTTTAAAGTTCTAATTCTTTTGTGCGATGCATAGCTAAATGTTCAGAAATTTATAGATGAAGATAATCTCCCGGCTGGATTCAGAATATAAGATCAGGAAAAATGCTAAAAAAAAAAAAAAAAGGATCTGGTATTGAATCTCCTTTTACGGTTTTTAGCCAGAGTTCCCCTCCCCACAGACACGCTCCACATGCATGCGAAGGAGTTCATGCATATATATGGTTGCAACTTCCTTGCATGCACATGCTGATATTCATGCATAAACTATATTTACTGTTATATATGTACGTAGTAATGGATGTGGAATGTGCTGGCACTTCTTGCTGACCAGTTTTGCCACATCCAACAAGTTATCCTCCTACATTTGGAAAGCAATTGGATGAATTAATTTCTATTACAGTATCTACAGATCCTGTTACTGGATATATATTTCGCTCCAAAGGGTATGTTTTCGGCTATCTAAGTACTGGAGAGATTAGTAGACACACCATTAAACCAAAGGAAAAAAGCATTGATAATGCGGAGTCGAGAAATGGTGAAAACTCTGTAAGTTCACTCCGTTTCAATTCCAATGATGAGTGTTTTGTTGGGTGTCATTTCTTCAATTTATTTATTAACTCTACTCTTGATACAGTCAGAATTCATTCATTGATATTTTTCTTTTGGTTCTGCTCCATTAAGATCAGAAAAAGGTTGATTATGGTGCTTTAGAAGTTGTGAGAGAGAGAGAGAGAGAGAGAGAGAGAGAGAGGGAGAAATTAAAAAGTGGGGCGTTAATCCTGTCATCACCTAATTAAGGTATTTTGTTGGAAAACAAAAAGAAATTACAAAATAAATTAAAATAGTTTAAAACTTAATTCTATCATGGTGTGGTACAGAGGATCTGCGTTCACATGCTTGCAGTGGTAAGAGGATATTGGGTGGGGGGGGGGGGGTGGTCAACCCTTTAATATCCGAAACTCTACAAATAAAAAATAATTATTTACCGTTTTCAGTTGTGAAGAAGCCAAAAATCATTTGGGGGTGGAGGGTGGGGGGAGCCTAAACCTAAGCATCCCGGATTCTTTCTTTTGGTGAGCAGACGAGAATGATATGAAATGCACTGGCCTCAGTAGGCATTAGGCAGGGTGCCTTTTCAACTAGGATACATTAATCTTAGCCGCACTTTTTGGTAGCAACAGCTGCTGATTTTTCATTAAGTGATGGATGCATTTCTTCTCTCCAATCTTGATTCAAAATATTCTTTTGGAAACGAGGATCAATTTGCTGAGCAATTCTAGCCCTGTCATTTCTGACTTTTAAGTCAAATGTGCTCTGTTTGGGCTGAGATTGAAGAAAGCTATCTGTGGTGGCCAAGGCAAGGTGCACTGGTTAGTTGCTGGGACTTGGACAGAGGACTGACTGCACTGAAATTGACTTTAGACGTCTGTTATGCAGCTGTTAGGACTCGCAATATCCACCTGCTTCACCATAAGCAGCAGTGTTGTTTGCACTATCTTGTGGCATTGATGATGGTAATCAAATTGTTTTTTTATTTTTTTTGGGTACACCCAGGGCGAGATCACTAATTTCCAAACAAAGCTAAGTCTTGAATACCATGCGATAAGACGATATGCCTCAAGGGGGAGACATCAACTCATGAAAGCCATGAGAAATTGAGTGACCTAATCTACTTAATGTATTTGCACGAGCATTTCCTTCCTTTGGAACTAACTGAACGGAATGAACACTTGCAAGACAAATTAGCTAATTACATTACTGCAGACACTAGATCGATCTGCCGAATCCTGCTGAGGCATCGCGGGAGAGAGATTAGAAGGACAAAATTTGAAGGGCTGGTTTCACTTCCCCCCCCCCCCCCTTCTCTCTATCTTTGTTTAGTCACTATCCTCAGCATGACAGAAATCAAAACACAGTGCAACCAGGATTTATAAATATTTATAAAAATATTACTTTTGTTATCCCCAAAATTTATAAAAATTAATTTTTGTTAATTTTATTAATTTTGTTCAATTTTTGATTATTATCATAATTTTTGCAATTGGATTCAACATTTTTTTTTTTTAAGATTAGGGAAGAATTTTTTTTCTTAATTTTCATTCACAATATATTTCCTAAATTTACTTACATGTTAAGTAAAAATTAGAAAATTTCTAAATTTCACTCAAGATATCACAATTTCTTTCTTATTTATTTGTAATAGCATTGAAATCATGAAGGTAAATCCTATCAATACTAATGTCAGGGGTTTACACTCACAGGTAAAGGGAGATCTAGACTCAACCACAATAACATATATATTATTTATTTTTGTCTTTTCATTGGACTCATTTATTTGCCCATATCAACCTACGTTTGATATCTTTCTTTCTGTTAAATTCTGTATGAAAATTGTGTGCCAAAAAAAAAAAAAAAAACATCTGTATGAAAATATCTTTTATTGGGTTCTAATGGAAGGATGTGGCCTTAAAAAAGAAGACCCAGAAACTCTTAATGGGCTGTAACTATGTTTTCTGCTTGTACAATGGCTAAAGCCCACAGCAGAAGTTTGAGTGGCTTGGGATTGTGCCTCTCCTCTTTCTCTGTAAACCTGGTTCTTTCATGTCCCTCTTCTTTCTCTTCAGCTTTTCAGTTTGTTAATTAACTTGGATGTTGTAAACTAATACTAATACTAAATCGACACTAAAAGTAAATTACAAGTTGTACATAATACTTACTTTGTGTGGATTTGCTTTGATGAATGGTGAAGCAAACAAAAGCGACAAATATGGAGAGTTCCATGGGGGAGACATTAGTAAGAGAAGTCGATAAAGCTGTGTTCCCTTCGGCATGTCTTTAATCAGGGTATTATATTTATATATATTTATATTATTGCACATGCGCCCATGTTGCCCTCTACTCAAAATCATCTTATTTCTTTTACAGAACCCTAATCATCCAAATGATCAGAATTGGTATTGCAATGTATAAACCCTAAACACGGTTAACCAGGCCTACAATACAGGATCACATGTTTTGTGGATCTATTCCCTTGGAATTTGAAACACATGTATAACAACATTTAAAAGATTTTCATAACGCACAAGTACAAATCATTCCAGCAATTGACGCGCCTCGGTTATTGACTCACAAGCTGCGTCATTACCCCAAGCGCATAGACCAAGTACAGATCATTCTGATTACAAGCTTTATTTCTCTCAGTTATACTAATACATCAAACATTCAAACCCTTTTATTGTAAGAGTAGGAGCCTTACATTTCACAAATCTACATAGAGATCAGTATTTATTCCGCATAGTTACTTCCATACATCTCCAAAGGGAAATTAGAAGATCCTCTGGGGCAAAACACAACCCTATAATTGGTGGATCCACCGGGGCAAGTAAACGTGCTCGTAGGATCATCTTGAGGGTAACTATATGCATCCCTGCACCTCTCCTTGAAAAATTTTGAGTAATTAGTGGGCCCGCATGTCCCATGAGTGCAACAATATTCATCGGTCTTGAAAACTGTGCACGGGTTATTGCACCCGCCGGAGGTCCGCAACGGGCCGGGGCACTGCCCGTTGATATCGGCCGTGCAACTAATAGCGTGGCATTTCCCACCCGCGGGCTTAGTCGGGCTGAACTCCATTGGGATATTGAACCCATCTACCAAGGATATGTCAAAGAAGTCCAAGTTACCAAATTGGTTGAGGGCATATTCAGCAAGGGTGTTTGGTGGCACACCCCAGGCATTGCATTGCAGCACTCCTCCACAGTCACCTGTCTCACATTTTCCATGCCCACTTGCATCAAAATTGCACTTGGTTCGACCCCAAATGCGGGCCATCTTGGTACCCGGGCTAACATTTATGGTCCAACGCTGACCCGAGTCCAAGCGGCGGCCACCACCAGGCGAGGCAGCGGCCCAAACAGTGTAGGGACATTGGTTGAGGATTTCAAAAGTGGTAGCATAAGTGGGGGTGATTGTGGTGCAAAACAGGCTTAGCAAAAGGAGACACAGTATAGGGCTAAATTTGGTCATATTGGTGAGTTAGGAGAGTCCCTTGTTGTGTGTGATCGTGGCTCATTTAGACAAAAGGTTCTTTATATAGAAGTTGTGGGGTTGGTTTTTTCTATGGCTTTATAAGTGTAAAACCGTGGGATGACTTTGTCAATAAAGCAATGGCAGCTGCGTGTGCAAGTGAATTACTAACATTAATGAAGATAAAGTTAAAAGGATATCATTGTCTTGTCACATCTAGTTTGGAAAAGTATAGTACATATCCAAAACAAATTCGTGAACGTGGCAAGACAAAAGCAGAGGAAGAGGAAGAGGAAGACTTATCACTAGACTAGGTTGCGGAGAAGGGCATTGGTCCGATTTATTCCGCAATACCGACACGCACTGCCTCAAAAGATGTGATGATATGCTGAAATTTCAAACGTTCCAGATACACGGAACTTGAAAACAATTTTTTGAATAATAGTTCCAATTTTAATAGGCCAAAAAAGCCCATTAACTGAATTATATGAAAAATACAAAAACTCAACATATCAATTCTCCTTTTTTTTTTTTTTGTGGAACTACATCAATTCTCTAATTCAAGGGGTCCGCTCCATTAAATTCCGAGTAATCATAATAGTTCATTTGTATGAATAACAAATATCAATTTACCAAAAATAAATAAATAACAATTATCAAACGTTGCTCTCCCTTCTTTGGTATTAAGTTACTCTCATGGTTACTAAAATATAAAACGCACGTACCCGATAAATAAGGCCTTTCATTTGAATTTTATGAAATGAAAATAAGAAAAAAAAGTTTTGTCTATTAAAAAATCAATATAGATCTATTTGAATTTAATTAAATTTAATATGATTATCAAATATTAGTGATTTATAAAAAAAATATACATATAATGAGGCCGAGCCCACAGTTTTTAGCCCGAGCCCACAGTTTTTAGCCCGAGCCCACACTACACCCATCGGGGGCCCAAATACGGGTGACCAATTGGGCCCGACTTTTTTGGGCTGTGCGTAGTCGAAAAATACGATACTGGGCAGCCTTTAGACTAGTTTTGGCGGAAGAAAAATCAAGAAACTTGACTCCGAGGGCTTATTGGGCAGCCTTTAGACTAGGTTTGGCGGAAGAAAAATCAAGCCTTTAGACTAGTTTTGGCGGAAGAAAAATCAAGAAACTTGACTTCGAGGGCTTGTTGGGCAGCCTTTAGACTAGTTTTGGCGGAAGAAAAATCAAGAAACTTAACTTCGAGGGCTTAGATTTTAACCAAATTTCAAATCCATGCTCCGTAAGTTCCGGTGTTCTCACTCTAGTGACGGTCTCGTTAGCCACTCAAATCTTGGTGCTTCTGCGCCTCATGGGGTCTGAGATCGACGCCAACACGTTGCAATTTGTCACGCAAGCCATGCCCTTTGAGAGGCACGTCAATTTGAACCGGAGATTTCATATCAAAAGAGAAGTGTTTGATATAATTAGACCCCAAGTCGACTTTCCTGCTCGTAATATTTTTACTTTAGAAAAATTGAGATCAATTTAATTAAAATTAAAAATTTTTATATAAAAAATAATTAATAAAACATTTTTATAAGAAAATTTAACTTTTATTTATAAATCGTGTATATATAAATATTTTTATAAAGTTTTCACATTCGTTGAAAATTATTATGTGTAAGATATAACAAAATGGAGACAAAATAAAGTAAGTTATTATGTGTATAGTAGAAAACACCTATATATATCTGTATTTTCTACAACCGGAAAAAATCTCTAAGTTCCCTCAAATATAAATTTGTCATATATATTAGAAAAGCACACAGAGGATAACCGTGTATTTCAACCACAGTTCGCAAAATTTTAGTCTTGGACTAGAGTTGTGTTTAGTCAAGAGCTAAGATGTTCACGTACAAGGTAGGACATGTGTTTTGGTTCGGCCGCTCACTGTTTTTTTATACATGATCGATATTAAAATCATATTTCGATTAATTCAGTTTAAAATTTACAGTGATCCATTTAAAAGACTACCCTTCTAACGTAATTTACTCCATATTCAAATCGTGGGTCGAATTCAGAATTTTGGTTAAGAGATCTAATGCCACATACCACTCAGGATTTCTTTCTTTGCGCACACATAAAAGTTACGAATCAAATTTAGAATTTTAATTAAGGGATCGAACATTCCATTCGGAATCTCACGTCACATCCCATTTGGGATCTCTCTCTTCACACATGCACACACATGCACACGCACATGCACGCAAGCACGCACGCACACACGCACATAGATGCACACGCACACGCACACGCACACGCATGCGCATGAGGGGCACAAAAATTTCCCCCATTTCCCCACCTTTGCTTTTGCTTGACCATTTCTCTATCATAATACTGCATATCCTGGTTTTTTGTGTCCCAGCAATTCAACCATTTATTTTCCAAAACTTGCATGCTGGAAACTTTTATTTAAATGTCAAAACAGATTAGTATAGTGTAGATTTTGGTATGTTTAATTAATTTTTTTCATAAAATTTGTGTTATTGTGTTAGGACACTCGTGAAAATTTAGCAAAAACATTTGTTTAAACAATTTCGTTTCTTTTCCTTCATAAATCAAAGTTTAAAAGTAAGAATAAAGATTAAAGAGTTCTCAAGAGGACAGTTTAGTAATATAAATTCTCTTTTTCAATCTAATAATTTTATATTCAAATTTTTGTACAATCAAAAAAATAAAAATAAGAAATAACTGGTCTTCTAGATGAACAGTTGAGGTAAGAAAAATAAATGAAAGCAACAACAATGAAGAGATGTGTACGTGGGTATCAAGACAAAAACTTGGAAACGAGAGAATAATTCCAAGGTAGCCGAGAAAACTCCCGAGCGCGGATAGATATCCGAGGTCTCAACTATGTTGCACAGAGATAAAAATTGATACAAAACGTTACGCAAAAATGCAATTTGCAAGAATAGAGGAAACAGAGTAAATGTATTAATATAAAAAATATAACGATTTCTATGTAAATATTAATTCATGCCATTTCCACATGAAAACAACCCTAGTCTCATTTTCTTGCAAAAGTAAAGTCTTTTGGAGAAAAATCATACATTCACTTGGTGTCTCAAAAGATTTTAAAAAAATTTAGTTTCGGGAAATTGTTTAGATTGAAGTATAAGAGAAAAAGAATGAAATAATAAAGATAAGATATAACACAAACGCCTAATTGATCCAATAAGTGAATACCGTTACTCTCAAATAAAGTTTCATGTTTGAGTATTATTAATAATAAATTGAGTATTATTTCATGCACTCCATGCATAAGTGCACAGATATCTCAACCAGTTAAGTGTAAAGATTAAAGCACGAGAGTACTATAGTCTAAAATTTAATGTACAGTTGAATTAATGCAATAACAACAAACTGAAACTTAATTTTAAATTTTGAAGTCGACCATTTGAGACTAAATAAAAAAAAAAAGATTTTTTTTTTTTTTAGTGTTTCATGGTGTTATAAAATTTTTATATTAGTTTTCAATCTATTATGATCTTTCTTTTTTATCTGGATTTGGGATCGGCAACGTGAAAAGAATGTTTATATTTTGATATAAAAAATAGCTAGAGTTATAGTGGAGCTAATAAATGGAAAATAAATGAGAGCAACAAACTATGAGGAAAAGTCTGCATGCAGGGTAATCAAGAAAAAAATCTTGGGAGTGTGAGAATAATTCCAATGCACATGAGAAAATTCTGGAGGATAAAGACATATTCTAGGCATGTACTCCTTGCTTTAGATCCCAAAATTTTAGGTTTTTTATTATTCTAATGATAATTTAAACAATTATAAAAATATTTTTTTAAAAAAAAGTCATAACAATTTAAGCCGCTAATTAATTTTATTGTTAATTAATCAATTGCCCATTTTCCATAACTCTTTTTTTAAAAAAAAAAATTATTAAAAGATAGAATGTCTAAAATTTAAAATTAGTTTTAGTTCCGAAAACAATTGAGCCACCCCAGGGTCCAATGGAAGCTGCATGATAACAAAGCCCACCGACATTCTTTCCGATGTCAAGCCAAATTATTAGAAAAACGGTATCAGCAACGAATAAATATTGACAAAAAAAATTTATTAATGATAGCGACAGATTTCTGATAGATTAACGTCAGATTGAATACTGACGGATTAGTGATGAAAATATTTCCTAAGTTAACAAGTATTAAATCATCCAAATTATAGGTTAGTATGTTATGATACCAGGAAAATGTCAAATAAGCCGATTCAAGTTGAAAAAAATATACAACAAAATCACAAGCATAAATTACCTCTATGGTTTTAAGCTCTTGTTTTCCGAAGTAATTTAACAGTTTTGAAATGGCAGTTGCTGGTGCCAGCAAGGTAAAGAATGGCATAAAATCAGATTCCCTCTCTTGCATTTAGTTACTTTACATCGCGTTTGATTGGCTTAATAGGAAGAGTGTTGAGACTTTTTAATCATGTTCGAGTTTGACTCGATATAGGAATATAAAAAATCACGTTGTGAGATTTTTTTGAAAGCGGGTCTAACAACGGATCGATTCATATTAATCGGGATAATATTTTAGATATCAGACGATGACCAAGAAAAAAAAAAAGTTACTTTATGCATGTGGGTTAGGTGCGGTGTGGGTGTGGTGTAGGAGCATTGCTAGATGTTGCGGAAGTTTCTAGAGAGTTTGTAAAATAGACTTGTTTTTTTATTTTTGTTTTTATTTTTTTTGATTCCAATCTTTGTTAAATATGGCTTGTATGGGGGAGAGATATATGTGGGTATTTGAGGGGAAGGCAAACTCATGAAGTTACATTTTTTCCTCCCAGGAAAAGTTACATTTTTTCTGCAATGTTGTCAGAATACTTATCTCAGTTTCTGGGTTTGCTGGTTGATGGGTCAATGCAAGGATAGTCTAGTCTACAGAGTCAAATTAAATGTGTACCGGAGAAGTCTAGTCGACATTTATTCTGTAGATTAGAGCTTATGAAGATGAAATTGTTGGATGGATGTGCCTTGGTCGACATGTGATTCGTTGTCAGCAAACCTGATTTGAATATAGAAGATCACAAGCCAACAAAATATATGATTGGACTTTGTTTGCACAACCTCAATTGCTTAAAATAGGATGGATAGTTAATTAGAAATTGAGTACCCTCCGCTTCCCCCTCCTATTAGCAGGTGTCACAGGAGTTTGAAGGCTTGCCCGAAAGTGCTCACTTGGTTACTCAGGAGCAGTGTTAATGTACAACATAAGGGGAATAATTGGGTATGCAAATAATGGAAATTTCTGATCGATAAAATGCCAGAGAAGATGGGAGTGATATTATCGCAATTAAATATTTTGTTCTTTAAAAGAATTCAAAAGAACGAAGAGAAATTCGAGTCATGTACCAAAATAACCTAAAAAAAAAATATATTTTTTAAAACAACCCCACCCGAAAAATATTTCTCTAAATAACCCAAATTTGTCGGGAGTTGGAGACGCGACACACTGTGTCGCGTCTTCAACCCGCGACAACCCAGAGAGAGAGGAGAGAGAGAGAGAGAGAGAGAGAGAGAGAGGAGTTTGCGCCCGCGGGGGGAGGGAGAGAGGGGAGGAGAGCAGCGGGGAGGGGGCTTGCGGCGGGCGGCGAGCGGCGGAGGGGGGGAAGGAGAGAGAGAGGGAGGGCCCGGGGGTGGCGGAAGGGGGGGAAGGAGAGAGAGAGGGAGGGCCGGGGGGGGGCGGAGGGGGGAAGGAGAGAGAGAGGGGAGGGGGGCTGGCGGCGGAGGGGGGAAGAAGAGAGAGAGGGAGGGCCGTGGGGGGCGGAAGGGGGGGAGGGAGGGCGGAGGGGGGGAGGAGAGAGACACAGCGGGGGCGGAGGGGGGGAGGGAGAGAGAGAGGGAGGGCCGCGGGGAGCGGAGGGCAGCGGGGGGGCGGAGGGGGGAGGAGAGAGACACAGCGGCTCTCCTCCCCCCCTCCGCCCCCCCCGCGGCCCTCCGCCCCCCTCGCGGCCCTCCCTCTCTCTCTCCTTCCCCCCTTCGCCGCTCGCCGCCAGCCGTCAGCCCCCCCTCCCCTCTCTCTCTCCTTCCCCCCCTCCGCCCCCCCCGCGGCCCTCCCTCTCTCTCTCCCTCCCCCCCCTCCCCCTCCCGCGCGGGCCCTCCCTCTCTCTCTCCTTCCCCCCCTCCGTCGCGCGCCGCCCGCCGCCAACCCCCTCCCCCCGGCGGAACCCCCGCTGCTCTCCTCCCCTCTCTCCCTCCCCCCCGCGGGCGCGGACTCCTCTCTCTCTCTTCTCTCTCTCTCTCCTCTCTCTCTGGGTTGTCGCGGGTTGAAGATGCGACACAGTGTGTCGCGTCTCCAACTCCCGACAAATTTGGGTTATTTGGGGAAATATTTTTCGGGTGGGGTTGTTTTAAAAAATATATTTTTTTTAGGGTTATTTTGGTACATGACTCGAGAAATTCACTCCCCATCTTTTCCCCAACTATTTCTCTCTTTATTGAACCCCAGTCTTTTTTTTTTTTTTGATTTTTCAAAATTGGTGACTTTTAATTTCTATACTTTATTTTTTGTTCTGACCAAACTTTATACTTAGGCTTTTTAGTAAATACCACACGATTCATAAAGAATATAGAAATTCACATGTGTGATTATAATCATGAAATTGAAAGCAATTCTATGAATATTAATTTATTAAAAAAAATTAATAATTCCAAATATTGATTACTACAATAGCAGAATTAGATAATAGAACAGTAAAGCATTCAATGAATTCATACGATAAAAATTTATATTTGAGTCATTTGAAAGACTTCTACTAAAACTTATGTTTTTGTGTTCAGTTTAGTGCACAGATATCTCGACCAATTAAGAGAAAAGATCAAATCGAGTGGCACTAGTGCCCAATCGGACCAACTAGGTATTGGCCAGACTGCCTTTTCTTCGGTGATTAAGATGGCCTCCATCTCTATTTTCTTCCTTTGAATGGTCTAGCTCCTCTCAAAGTCATTATCATAATCCATCCTACAACCAAAAAAAAAAAAAAAAAAAAAAAAATTATCATAATCCATCCCGGCCGAATCTCACTCACATGGTAGAATAAACGCTTGCTTACCATTTTGCTGCCAAACCTATAGAATTTTTGGCATAGGCTTCTTAACACTATAATTTGTATAATTTTCCTTTATCACTCTCTCTCTCACTCCTTTCTCTTGGCTATCGGTGGTAGCCTTTGCCTTTCTCCATGAGAAAAGAGAATGAATAGAGAGAAAAAATTAATCAAGAGAGAGAATCGTAGAGATTGCCGATACTTAATAGAGAGAAGGGAGAGAGAAAAGAAGAAAAGATAAAGACAAAGAATTTCGATGACAAAGAAAGAGAAAAAGAGAGCGAGAGAGAATTTTTTGATAAAGAAAAGAGTAAAAGATATTTTCATGAATTAAAAAAAAAAGGGAACAACAAAATGTCCTTCTTCAACATAAAAAATTAATTCTAAATTCGAATGAAAATTGAAAGAGAAAGGGGGAAATTTTTCATCCCTATCTAGAATTAATTTTTATTTGCCATCTAAAGGGTAATATCCACATATTTATTGTTTTTGATTATACAAGAATTTGAATATAAAATTATCAAATTGGAAGAGAAAGATTTGTATCATTAACCTGTCTCTTTAGGAACATATACACATATTTATGAGTTTATCTATCTTGCTATTATTTTATAATTTTTTGTTTTGTTAAATCATGAGATATGAGATTGAAAGATTAGTTTAAAAGTAGTGTATTATATGAACTTTATGAATGTATTTTGAAAATTTTCCAGATTCTCGGATCCATCACATATTATAAAGAATATCAAAGATTTATCGATATAGGGAGGTTTCATATTCTAATATTCAAGAATGTATGTATTTTCATAATTTTCATAATATTTATATAATCTAAAAATATATATATCGAGGATTTTTTTCTAGAAATGTCATCATCCATCATGCGTAATGTGAAGTATGTCAACAACTTCAAGCTAGTGGATTCTTTCCCACTTAATCATTCCTAAAGGATTATTTATCCGATAATCATATGATATGATTCATTTGTACTTAATTAGTGAGTTGTCAAAAATTTTTCTTTTTTAAATTTAAAGTTTTGACAATAATAATATAACCCAGTTAAAATATTAGAAAATTTAAACTTTTTAAAAATAAAAGCATAAAGTAATTTTCCAAATCACTTCACATCAATTCTTCAAAATCTACTCAGACAAATATTTAACTAACTTTTAAATTTCAATTAGAATGATATAGATTAAATTAATTAAAAATTAAACAATTTAAATTTTATGTTAAAATTTATTTTAATATATTTTAAATTTATTTTTATTATATTTAAATAATATTTCAATCAATATAAAATATTTAGTTTTTACTAATATAGATAATCATAATCCATTTGATTAATACCTTCATACCCTTACATTACTCTCTCGAGGAATTCTGCGTACCCAAGCGCGTCCCAATATGTCGTGCGGAGCAAGCCTAATGTTAAAATAGACGTATAAAATGACGGAGTCAAGCAGCTGCAAAATAACGCCGTCTCTACCCTCTCCTTTTCGCGAGCTTTTAATTTCTCTCTTTTATAACGTTCCTCAAAACGATCTCGGCCTTTTCTGCTGCCCCCCCCCCCTCTCTCTCTCTCCATTTCCCGCTTGCCAAACACTAACCTTCGCTTTTCAAACTTTGTTTGTCGAAACCCTAATTTCAAAGATCGGTCCAATCTTTCCTGGTCTCTATGTTTCTTGAAGCGGTTACATCTTCTGATTGGATCATCGACGTCCAAGAATCTCTTCGTAAACCCTAATATAGTCGATCTCAGGTTTGATTTGTCGTTTCTTGAAATTTAATTCTTGCATTGTTGTCTTGGATTCGATTTATGTTTAATCGGTTGTTGTTTAGGGAATTTTGGGGTTTAGATTCCCTTTTTCCATGTCTCTTGTTCTATTCTGTTGATTCCGTTGATTCCGTTGGCTTTGTCTGTGCTATCTATGACGGTTTGTAATCATGTTTGAATTTGATTGGGAGGAGAATTCATGGCTGAAATTGTCAAAGGAGATTTAAAAGGCGTGAAATCGGTCTCATACTCTTCATTTTTTGATAGTAGTTGTGATTCCCCTTCTCCTTCTCAAAGGTTTGCAACATCTCATGGAGTTTGTCCATTGTTTTTACTAGATTTAACTCATGAATCTTGAACTAAAACCCACTGCCGGATTCCTATCTGCGTTAAATTTGTTTTCTGGGATTAGGGTTTTGTGTTCTTGATATTTTATGTGATGTATTTACATACACCAGGATAAGCGGTCCAACCAAACGAGCTAAGGGAGGCTGGACAAAGGAAGAAGTGAGTTTTGGAGCTTATACTTTTTAAAATTTTGCGCATATTGCTCGGAAACTATTAGATGAACTTGCATATAATTGTTTGAACCTTTAGACATGTTGAAGGATGCATCTTACCTATTTAATTAAATGACCTAGGGAATCTTCTTCTTAAGGTTTGATTACTCTGGCTGATTTTTGTCTCACTTTCAGTTTCTACAAATGAGCAAATATGTGACCAATTGATGTAGTTCCCGGTATAATTTACATTATTCTTTCTTCTCTGGAAATTTAAAAGTGAAAAACTATGTAAAAGTTCACTTCACTTTGGTGTATGGTGAGAAGAATGAATGTTTCTTTTAAAGATGTGACATGGATTTTTGTTTCTGATGTATTTTCTTTTTGTGGTTATTTCTTAATTATGCGACAGCATCCATTCCATTGCATTCTCTAACCATGTCTAGAATCGATCATTATAGAGAACTTTCTATTTTCCCTGATGTCAATGTTTAACTTGTCGGGTGCTGTAGGAACTTCAGTTGTCTGACTCATAAGATGGTTAGAAGGGGTTTTTGTCTCATGACGTCTTCTGTAACAGAATCCCAGATGGTGTGCATTCTATATGCTTAAGTATTAACTAAATTAACTAGATGGTGTACTTAATTTTACTGCAGTACTGGAGTTGCTAATGTTCTAGCTTTCAGTTACCTCTTTTCTGAGAATTTTCTCATGTTGTAGTAGTTGAGGTGTGGTTCAAAGTATTCGAAAGTAGACAGAGACTTACTATGGATATTTGTTTTGCCGATGTAATTCTATTTGTATTTTATACAGCTTTGTATCTTTCTGGGCAGACAGATGTGCAATGCTTGCATAGATGGGAGAAGGTTTTAAATCCTGAACTGGTCAAAGGACCTTGGACAAAGGATGTGAAAAACAATCTTTTTTCTTGTTCATCGATTGGCTAGCCATCGATTGGCTAGCCAAGTTTGTTCCCAAACATCTCAATATAGAAACTTCAGATTGTTTGGAGCTACATCTGTAAACTTCCAATTAGGAAACTTCCTTTCATTTCCTATACGAATCTATGCTTTTGCAGAGCAATGGTGATCCATTAATTGAATCCAAACCAACTTCCAAGATGGAGGTGTCTCTAAGTTCCAAGCCTGTAAAGCCTAAAGTGTCCCTGCGGACACCCAAAGCAAAGAAGGTAGGGGCTCTTGCAATCCTTTGTGGGATATTTTTTTAAGTATTTGCCTCATGTCATTTTAAAGTGCTAATCCTTTTGTGCCATGCATAGCTAAAGGCTCAGAAGTTTATAGATGAAGATTACCTCCCTGTTGGATTTCAGAATAAATAATCAGGAAAAATACAAAAAAGGATAAAGCAAAAGGTTGGGCCTCTTGTAATCCTTTGTGGGATATTTTTTCAGTAATTGCCTCCTTAATCACCTATATGTCATTTTAAAGTTCTGATCCTTTTGTGCCATGCATAGCTAAAGGCTCGGAAGTTTATAGATGAAGATTACCTCCTGGTTGGAGGATCCGGTATTGAATCTCCTCTTACAGCTTTTATCCAGACACCCCCTCCCCCACTAACACGCACCACATGCCCTCAAAGGCTTACATTCAGGCACATATGTGGTTGTAACTTGCTTGCTGTCACATGCAGATATTCATGCATGAACTATATGTACTGTCATATATGTACGTAGTAATGGATGTGGGATATACTTTCTTTCTTTGGTTGGCATCACTTGCTGACCGGTTTTGCCACATCCTACAAGTTATCCTCCTAGACATGGAAAATAATTGCATGAATTAATTTCTATTACGGTATCACCCAATAGCTCGGCATTTTGCACCCACAGACTTAGTCGGGCTGAACTCCATTGGGATATTGAACCCATCAACCAGGGATTTGACAAAGTCCAAGTTACCAAATGGGTTGAGGGCATATTCAGCTAGGGTGTTTGGTGGCACACTCCAAGCATTGCATTGCAGCACTCCTCCACGGTCACCTGTCTCACATCTTCCATGCCCACTAGCATCAAAATTGCACTTGGTTCGAGCCCAAATGCGGGCCATTTTGACCTGAGTTCAAGCAGCAGCCACCACCAGGTGAGGCCGCGGCCCATAGTGTAGGGGTATTGGCTGAGGATTTCAAAGGTAGTAGCATAAGTGGTAGTGATTGTGGTGCAAAATAGGCTTAATAATAGGAGATACCGTATAAGGCTAAATTTGGTCATATTGGTGAGGTAAGTTGGAAGCGTCACTTGTTATATATGATTTTGGTTCAATTAGACAAAAGGGTCTCTTATAGAAGTTGTGGGGTTTGTTTATTCTGAGGCATTATAGGAGTAACTTTTGTCAATAAAGCAATGGCAGCTACGTGTGCAAGTGAATTACTAACTTCAATGAAGATAAAAAGGACTATGTGGGGTTGAGTTTCTTTAAACATGACCGAGGTTCGATTCCCACCGGGAACATCGGTTCCTCATGTGTATGGAGCGTTCTCCGTTGGGAGATCCGCCCTCCGAATAGGAGTCACTGCAGCGGTCGATCTGGATTAGTCGGGGCGAAGCCTCGGATACCAGGCGGTGTCCAAGACATGGTACCAAAAAAAAAAAAAAAAAAAAAAAAAGGACTATCATTGTCGCCTCTAGTTTGGCAGGACCTGATAAAGTATCCAAATTCGTGAACGTGGCAAGACAAAGCAACTGGGAGAAGACTTATCCTGTTGGGATACTTGATTTCACTACACTAGGTTGCGGAGAAGGGCCATGGTCCGATTTAGTCCGCAGTCGAGACATGCACTCTCTCAAAAGGTGTGATGATGATGCTGAAATTTCAAATGTTCAAGACACACGGAACTTGAAACCAATTTTTTGAATAAACTTTCTAATTTCTAATCCACTTTTTGTAAAAATTTTAAATTCAAAATATGTGTATATATGATAAATGGGCAAAAAATGCATTAACTGAAATATATATAGAAAAATACAAAACTCAAGAGGGTCTACCCTCAATTACCTAATTCAAGTGGTCGGCTCCATTAAATTCTATGTAATCATGATAGTTCGTTTATATAAATAACAAGAATCAAAGGTTGCTCTCCTTTTTTTTGGGGGTACTATGCTTGAGGTAGTCTCCTGGTTACTAAGGTATAAAAGAGCATATGCCCGTTAAGCAAGTTTTTTTATTTGAATTTTGTACGGTAAAAATAAATATCGGGATAATTTTATCTTTTAAAAACTTAATTAAAATTTAATTATAAAATAAAAAACCAAAAAAAAACCACCACGCACGCAATGAGCCTCCCACGTCCGACCCCAAACTCACCTATCGGGGGCCCAAATACGGGTGAGCAATTGGGGGAAGAAACTTGACTTCAAGGGCTCAGATTTTAACAAAATTTCAAATCCATGCTCCGTAAATTCCGGTGTTCTCACTCTAGTGACAGCCTTGTTAGCTACTTCTTGGCGCACCGTCCCGCATAGGTCTGGATTTGATGCCAACACCTAGCCATTTGTCACTCAAATAAAATTAATAATAGTTAATTTCGATTAAAAGAAAAGTGTTTGCCTAATGGTTAAAATTAATAATAGTTAATAAATTAGTTATTAGTTAACAAATTGAATAATAAAATTAGTTAATAGAAATAGTATAATTAGTAATGTCAAGAAATATATTAAAATAAAATTATTTTAAAATCTCCTTTTCTCTTTGTATTCTTTCTTCCTCTCAATCTCTTTCCCTTTAATCTCTCTCTATATTTTTATTACTCTCTATAGTTGGACTTTTATAGTTTGATATAATTAGACCCAAATCCGCTTTTCCATTTGTATGTATTACATAATTATTTTATATATAAACCCAATATTGAATTAATGATCCGACATGTATATATATCTGTTTTCTCGTCACCTAAGATTAAGTCTTCGCATGGCTTTTTTATGAGTCAAATCACTACAAAACAAGCGAGTTATTCTGACGGATTAAAACCGTCTCTTAAATATGATAAAACCGTTGGCAAAAGCTTCTCCGACGGATAGGGTTTTAGTCGGTAATATACCAGTCGGGATAGGTGTATTCCGATATTTTTCATAACCGTTGGAGCATGTCATATATTTATAGTAACGGTCAGAAAGTGTTGAAAAAATTACGCTAAGCATGGGTAAAAATTATTATATTTTATCATCAGTAACCATTCGGTTACTACTTGCTTACTACTCAGTTATCATTCGATTACTACTTGGTTACTACTTAGTTACTACTTGATTTTGATTATCACTCGGTTACGACTCGATTATTATCACTCGGTTAGCACAAGTATTATCTTTTGTCGTCGGTTACTAGATAACCGTTAAGAAATGTAACTGTTATTTAGAAACGGTTATTTATATGTTAGGAAATGTTATAATTTTTATCATCGGTTACCACTCGATTACTACTCGGTTACTACAATTGTTACCTTTTATCGTCGGTTAGTCATTTATGGTCAGTTAGTACATATGTTCATATGTTATAATGGTTACTGCAGTCATTTATCCGTTAGCAAATGTTACTATTTCGTCAGTTATCACATACTGTACGATTACCACACAACCTGACATTTTAGGAAATATTATAAACTATAAAATAAAGAAATTACTAAAATAATAAAACATCTTGTATTATTGAGAATGATTGATACATTAATAGAATAAGAAAAAAAATATTACATATCAAATAACTATATATCTTCTCTTCTCTTCTCTTCAGCATATCTTCTGCTCCAAATATTCTTGAGTCGCAGCATCAACTTTCATATCAATCTATTCATAAAAAGAGTTATAAAAAAATATTATCTTTTCTGAATGGAGTATGCTAATTCATTCATATTAAAAATAAAAATATTACTTTTTGGATGCAGTCACGTAGAGATAATGATTGTTGGTTGGGAGCTAAGAATACAAATAATTTAGATTATTATTAAAAGAAAAAATGAAATTGAAATTAGTAATATTGTGTGAAAACCAAGAAATAACATTCGTACTTAACTAAACCAGATGATTGGGTTTTTTCGAAGTCAAATTGCTCTAGGATAATTGTGATTCTTCAAAAATACTCATCCTTCGTTTAATTCATCCTAAATGAGCATAATCTGTGAAAATTTAAAATATTTCAAAATATAATATAATCTAAATTTTACTTAAAAAAAATATGTGATTACCTGATTCACGAAGATTTTGGTTGATTCACAAGCAAGAGCTTTGAGCGGAGATCAGAGGTTTTGAGGGGAGGAAGGGAAAGAGGGTTCAGAGGGAATTTATAAAATATGTGGTCTATTTCCCCGCCTAAACAAATTTTCAAAATTTTCAAAAACCCGTCAATTTTTCCCGCTTTTTTTAACCTTTTTACCGCCTTTAGATCATCAAGTTTTACCGCCTTAGAGTTTAATTTCATCTTAATCTACCGCTCTTTTTTTTATTATATCATAAAAAATTTTGTATTTTCATTTATATTTTTATTTCTGTTACCAATTATTACTATAACATTATAACATTGTTACTATGTTATGTTATAATATTATTACTAAATTACATTAAAAACTTTTAATTTTATATTATTACATTATTTAAATTAATAATATTAATTATACCATTATTCTACACAATTCATATTTAAAATTTTTTATATATTAATTATAGCATTATTGATTAAAAGGCCGGTGCTCGTCATGGACGCATACCTACACGGGTGCCTGCGCAGCATGCATGTAGCCCATGCAAATGTGTGCGTGGGCGCCCGCATGGCATGAGTGCCATATGCCCCCGCGTAAGGAACAGCGCATGAAAGCAAGGCACCCGCGCGGGCGCCCGGCTATACCAACACGGGCGCCCGGTATGCCAGGCGAGCGCTCTAGCATAGGCATGCACACATGGAAGCGCCCGTAAATTAGTATATTATTAAATTAGTAATTTATATATTATTATTTTAAATTATTAATATTATTATTTAAAAATTATAATAATAATTATCACAAAAATTAGGCAGTAAATTTTGTTAAAATTCCAAAAACATTTTACATTTTGGTATCAGCCGCCAAAATTTTTTATTTGTTTTTTGCTTCAACGGCGAAAAATTTAGTTTTTGCGCCAAATTATCATGTTACTTACTTGCTATATGTCTATTTCTTTTTTTTTCTTTTTTACTTTCTTTTGTTTGCTTTTATTTAAACAAAAACAATCTAAAACAATTATTAAATTAAATTGACTTTGTGTTAGGAAAATCAAACCACCTGACCATCAAATTCAAATAAAATTCATTAAAATTCATTGTCTCATTATGGTTGGAAGATGATATAATAGATTTAACAAAATTAATCAAACCATTTGAAAAATAAAATTCATTGTGTATGATGTTTTGCCTTTGACAAAATTGGGGCGAAAATTTTAGATTGTTAAATTTTGTTAAACTACTTGTAAGATTAACATGATGAACTAAGAGGTGTTAGCTAAATATCAATTGCGTGTTTCTAAGATTGGTTACTTTAATGAATGAACTAAATTAAATCTAGTCTTAAGTATCTATCCAAGAATAATGTTACTAGTGCAACATAAATTTTATCTTCGCCCCTAGTAACATTAACTTGGTCTTGCTGCCTAAATGTCAATAATGGTAATTGAGCAATTAAGCAAATATTTGTTCTATCTTATCATATCACTTGTTAGTGGGTGAGATGGATATTGTTAGTAGGTAGTACAACTAATAAACACGATGTTGTTAGTTGTTGGTGAGTGGTACAACCTTAAATTTATTATTACATAATTTGATATTATTTTTTTAAATATTATTCTTAAAAGAGATGACAAATACTATAGATATATATTATTCAATACATACTACTCAATAGTGACTCAATTGCGAGTGTAAGTATATACTGTCATATATATATATATATATTAATATTAAACTCTATTAAACTTTAATATCCTATGTACTGTTTCATATGAAGTGAATGTAATATGTTCGAAGAATAAATCAATCATGGTTGAAACTTTATAGTAAATCATAGTAAAGACTTTATTATGTGAAATTTAAGTAAAAACTAGATTTAATTATTTGTTTAATTAGATTAATCTGGCAAGACAAATCGTGAAAACTCTACTACTTATAAGGAGTTGTAAGAGTATATATATGAAAAAATTAACAAATTCTAAAAATTAATTCTAAAAATTACATTGCATAAGAATTATAGAGAAATGAAGGCAATGAGTATAATAATATAGTGACTAAGAAAAAAAGAGAGAGGGTCAAAAAATTGTGAAATGTAGTAATTAGTTAGTAAGTAGTTAGTAAGTACTTCGTAAGTAAGTAATAAAAATCACAAGGCGGTATTAATTAAAAGTATAAAAAAAATTGTGAGAAAATTAAAAAACGCGGTAATGAAAAAAGAGGCGGGAGAAAAAGCGCGAAAGCGAAGTTTTAAAAATTTATTTGTGAAAATTATATATTATAAATTCAATCCAGGCGAAACCCCTAACTCAAAATTTCTTCATCCTTCCCTTCAAAGTTTTTCTCCCCAAACTCTAACTCAAAATTTTTTCATCATTCCCTTCAAAGTTCTTCTCCCCAAACTCATTTAAACTTTTCACTCATACTTTACAAAATTTTATCTGCCATCAAAATTTCTCCATCCTTCCCTTGAAAGCTCTTCTTCCCTAACTCATTTAAACCCCTCACTCACACTTTGTAATGTTTTATCTTGGATATTTAAAAGAACAACGGATGAACATTATATGAAGAATCACAACTACTCCAAGTTCAGTCGAACAAGCTCAATCATCCAACATATTACCCAGGTTTTAAAAAATAAACATATTATTTTTATTTTAATTTGATATTTAATATTAAAATAGAAAATTTTCAAAAAATTGATGCAGAAAAAGAAAATTTTTTTGAAAATTTATTTTCAAAATTTGTTTATGAAAATAGAGAGAGATTGTTACAGCGGAAGTGCAAAAATTTGTAAAAAATTTGAAAATATTTTGGGAGACAAATAATATAATAAATATATTATTATAAATTATATTATAAATTTACCAATTTAGATCAAATTATCAAGCTAATGTACTTTTTCATAATATAATATTTGTATAATAATCATTTAATTATTATTAATATTATATTATATAACTTAATTAATTATTTTAGATGTGAAATAATATTTCAAGCGGTGTCAATATTAATAATTTTAAATCATTAGGTTCGCTAAACTGTAAATAATTTTCTTAATTTTTATTATTATTAATTTAAATAAAATTACTAGTAATTTAAATAATTAAAAAATTGCTTGTCTGCACTGTGTTAGGCTGCTACAGGCGCTGTGTGCATGCGAGCGCCCGCACTGGGGCCTGCCCATGCTCGCGCGGGCGCCTGCGTGGGCAGGTGCCCCGCGCAAGCAGCGCCCGTGCGGGCGCCTGCCCTTGCTCTCGCTGGCGCCCGCGAAGGCGGGCACTGGGCGCTGGCAAGCGCGCATGCGAGCGCCTGCCCTTGCTCGCGTTGGCGCCCGCGTAGGCAGTCGCTGCGCGCATCCGAGTGCCCACACTGGCGCCTGCCCATGCTCGAGCAGGCACCCGCGTGGGCAGGCGCCCCGCGCAAGCAACGCCCGTGCGGGTGCCTGCCCTTGCTCGCATTGGCGCCTGCCCATGCTCGAGTGGGCGCCCGCGTGGGCAGGCGCCTCGCGCAAGCAGTTCCCGTGCGGGCGCTGGCTGGGGCAGGCGCCTAGCAAGCAGCGCCCGTGCGGGTGCCCGAAGGGGGCAGGCGCCCAGCACAAGCAGCGCCCGTGCGGGCAGGCGCCCAGCACGTGCGGGCGCCCGCGGGGGCAGGCGCCCAGCACAAGCAGCGCCCGTGTGGGCGCCAGCTTGTTCAGCTTCCTTTTATTTATGCTTTATGCAAAAAAGGGTAAAGTGTTACAAGCACCCGGATTCAAACCTATGAGCAACTGAATTTTTGGGGTGTTAACCATTAATCCACAACTTTTTTCTTGGGTAAGATTCTCTTTTTTTTTTTTTTTTCTTTCTTTCTTCCTACCAATCTCATACTGATTAGTTAGTTGAGCGATTAGTTTCTGAATTGAAATGATTCACTTCATCACACAGAGCAAGGCTTACAGGCACTTAAATGTAGTAAGTATGTAGTAAATATGTAGTAATTAAGTAGTAAGTGATTTTTTCAACAACGTAGCGGTATTGATTTAAAATATAAAAAAAATTGTGACGAATTAAAAACGCGGTAATGAAAAAAAGGGCGGGAGAAAAAACGCCAAAGAAAAAATGGGCGGGATTTTAAAAATTTGTTTGTGAAAATGTTATATCATAAATCCTACATGGTCATCAAAATTTCTCCAATTTTTTCAACAACGTGGCGGTATTGATTTAAAATATAAAAAAATTTGTTACGAATTAAAAACGCGGTAATGAAAAAAAAAGGTGGGAGAAAAAACTCCAAAGAAAAAATGGGCGGGATTTTAAAAATTTGTTTGTGAAAAAGTTATATTATAAATTCGCGCGGTCATCAAAATTTCTTCATCCTTTCACCATCAAAGTTTCTTCATTTTCTCTTAAAAGCTCTCCTCCCATAACCTATTTAAACCTATGGATGAGTATTGTATGAAAAATCACAATAATTCTAAGAAGAAGAACAAATATCAGTCTGAACAATCTCAATCTCCAAATGTTACCAGGTTTTAAAAATAAACACATTATTTTAGTTTGATATTTAATATTAAAATGCTGTTTTTAATTTTTTATTTTGAACAATTGTGAAGAAATATAGAAATCAATACTATCAAGATATTTTGGATCAAAATGTTTTGGATTCAGATAAAGAAAAGGGCTCTCGGTTAATATTTTCATTTACAATCATAATTTATTATTTAATATGTACAATTTACTATTTACAATGATTTTTGACAGATTAAGATGCCTTCAAACTTGGTGAATATTTTTTTTTCGAACATCTCAGAATACATGTAGTTATGTGACATATGCCTTTGTTTTTTTTTTTTTGGAAGTAAGTAACCGATATAGATCACTGTAATATGATAAAATAGTAATTTTGGAGTAAGACAATATAATAAACACATGTAGTAACCATGTGGTAATCGATATTAAAACCATGTGGTAACCATGGGTATCCACGCTTGTCTGTGTGGGGCAGGAGCGTCCAAGCTCTATGCATGCTCACGCATGCGTAGGCTCCGCACTCTTGCAAGCAACCGCACGGGTGCCCACGTGCTCTGCATGCCGGCACGCATGCAAGCGCTTGCCCATGCTGTGCGCATGGTCTATTGCCCAAACGGGCGCCCGCCTTTGCCCACACAGGCCCCCGCGTGCGAGCATGCGATATGTCAACCATTATACCGCAAAACACAATTGAGTCAACCATTATACCAAAATGTGATATGTGCTATTCTATTTTCTTTTCTTTTCTTTTCTTTTCTTTCTTCCTAGTTATCTCGACTTCAAATTTTTTTTTTTATCTGCTTCTCACTTTTTTTTCCCTTATCTTACTCTAACCTCTATTATTTTTCCTTCATGAGATCTTTTTTTTTTTGTTTTTCTATTCTCATTGAGTTTTTTTACTACTATTTTGATATATTCAAACCAATTTATTTGAATGATATTTAAATTGAATATCATTAATGAATTATAATTTATTAATTTTATATATTTTGAATGGTAAATATTTGTGATTAAATATATAGATTTTTTAAATTATTAATATATTAAAATTTAAATTCCATACTCATTCAAAAAACAAAAAATAAGAAAAAAAATAAAACACAATTAAATTAATTGAAATAGAATTAATTAAAATAAAAAATGAAAAAAATATAATAGTTGAAATATAAATAAAAAAAATTAGATTTAGTGAAATTACAAATTACCATTAAGTGCATATGTCGTTTGGCATGTGCGGGGGCCTGTGCTAGCATGACGGGCGCCTGATGGTTACTATCCACTTACAACTTACCAGTTAACTATATATCACAAACTTATCACTAACTTATCACTATATAAATTTACTTACTTACTTACTATCTACTTACCACCTACTTACTACCTATTTACCGCCTACTTACTACCCACTTATCTAGTTAAAACTACTACTATCATAAATTTACTACAACTTACTACTTACTTACCATCTACTTACTACCATCATAAATTTACTATAACTTACTACTTACTTACCATCTACTTACTACCTATTTATCTAGTTAAAACTACAACTATCATAAATTTACTATAACATACCACTCAGACTATTTTCAAATATAAAAGTATATGATATAAATATGATAACAATTTTATGTTTTAGTGACGTTACAATATATATGTTAGTATAAATAGAATTTATACAAACGGTTTGTTCTAACGGTGAGAATTAAATATAGTTTTAAAAGATGGTGGAATTTGTATGTTGCCATACATTTAAAACTTATAGAGAAGTAGACAATAAAAAAGATTTATATTGAAACTGTTTTTAAACCGTGCCAAAAAGACTATTACATTTATTGACTATAATTTTTAACCATCACAATTGAATATTGTTTTACAGACAATTGTGTGGTACCTTTACAGACGGTTGCTGAACTTTTCTTCACTGACATTTTAGTCTATTGGGAAAGACTTATATTTTTTGACGATTTCATTAGAAGCCGTCTCTATAAAGTATAAAAACCGTAACTAAAAGTCTCCGACCCTAAAAGTTACTATCGCTATAATACTTTAATTTTGTAGTGAATTATGTGTATTTATTAATTATTTTATATTTTCATTTATTGCCCACACAAGATATTAATTAAGTTTTTGGAAGAAAGTAAAGGACCTGGGTCTTGGCCGCGAAGACTCGCTATAGACGATGAAGCATACTGGGATATTTTGTGTGGATAAGCTCATGCAGAATTATATTACTATATACTTTAAATGCTAAATACGAGCAAGAAACTAAGAGGAAAAGTCTGCATGCAGGTTAATCAGGAGAAAAATCTTGGGAGTGAGGGAATAATTCCAAGGCACGTGAAAAAATTCTGGATCATGGACAGCTGGAGTTCTGGTTGAGCTAATAAAGGGAAGATAAATGAGAGAAACAAACTACGAGGAAAAGTCTGCATGTTGGATCAAAAACAGC
This sequence comes from Dillenia suffruticosa, assembly GCA_033439265.1. Taxonomy (NCBI): domain Eukaryota; kingdom Viridiplantae; phylum Streptophyta; class Magnoliopsida; order Dilleniales; family Dilleniaceae; genus Dillenia; species Dillenia suffruticosa. Next base: position 15,953,678 of record JAVTVX010000005.1, on the reverse strand, counting down.
TGGAGTTATGGTTGAGCCAATAAAGGGATGGTAAATGAGAGAAACAAACTACGAGGAAAAGTCTGCATGCCACTATAGCATAAAGCAATGAAACCCCTTGCTTTTGATCCCAATATATTAGCTCTTTTATTATTCTAATTATAATTTAAACAATTATAAAAATATTAAAAAAAAACAAAATTCATAACAATTTAAGTCCCTAATTAATTTTATTATTAATTAATCAATTACCCATTTCCCACAACTCTTTTTTTTTTTTTTAATTTTATTAAAAGATAAAAAGTCTAAAATTTAAAATTAGTTTTAGGCCAGAAAAATATTGAGCCACCTCAGGGTCCAATGGAGGGAAATTAGTCCTTGCATTACATGATAACAAGTCAAGCTAGCTGTAATGTGTAATCTAGTTCGGAGAAAAACCAAGCATATCCAATTGGTGTCTCAAAAGTTATTAAAGACTTTAATTTGTGATATTAATGATTTTTCACATGTTGGAATAGAATTTTTAAAAGAGTTTCGGAATTTTCTATTTTAGTAATAACTTCCATTTATTTTAAAATTTTAAATTAATAAAAAATGTTTTATTATTAGTTCTTTAATCTTAACAAAATGAAATTCAGTTGCTTTGTTCTTAAAGTAAAGGGTCCATGCCATTGTCTAGGGCCAGCTTTTCTTTGGTAATTAAGATGGAGGGCCATCTGAACTTTCTTGCTATGAATGGTCTGGTCTGGGTCTTCTTAAGTCATTATCATCATAAATCATGCCCGAATTTTCTATAGAGAATCATTATAGAGAACTTTCTATTTTTCCCTAATGTCAATGTTTAACTTGTCGGGTGCTGTAGGAACTTCACTTGTCTGACTCATAAGATGGTTAGAAGGGGTTTTTGTCTCATGACGTCTCCTGTAACAGAATCCCAGATGGTGTGCATTCTATATGCTTAAGTATTAACTAAATTAACTAGATGGTGTACTTAATTTTACTGCAGTACTGGAGTTGCTAATGTTTTAGCTTTCTGTTACCTCTTTTCTGAGAATTTTCTCATGTTGTAGTAGTTGAGGTGTGGTTCAAAGTATTCGAAAGTAGACAGAGACTTACTATGGATATTTGTTTTGCCGATGTAATTCTATTTGTATTTTATACAGCTTTGTATCTTTCTGGGCAGACAGATGTGCAATGCTTGCATAGATGGGAGAAGGTTTTAAATCCTGAACTGGTCAAAGGACCTTGGACAAAGGATGTGAAAAACAATCTTTTTTCTTGTTCATCAATTGGCTAGCCAAGTTTGTTCCCAAACATCTCAATATAGAAACTTAAGATTGTTTGGAGCTACATCTGTAAACTTCCAATTAGGAAACTTCCTTTCATTTCCTATACGAATCTATGCTTTTGCAGAGCAATGGTGATCCATTAATTGAATCCAAACCAACTTCCAAGATGGAGGTGTCTCTAAGTTCCAAGCCTGTAAATCCTAAAGTGTCCCTGCGGACACCCAAAGCAAAGAAGGTAGGGGCTCTTGTAATCCTTTGTGGGATATTTTTTAAGTATTTGCCTCATGTCATTTTAAAGCGCTAATCCTTTTGTGCCATGCATAGCTAAAGGCTCAGAAGTTTATAGATGAAGATTACCTCCCTGTTGGATTTCAGAATAAATGATCAGGAAAAATACAAAAAAGGATAAAGCAAAAGGTTGGGCCTCTTGTAATCCTTTGTGGGATATTTTTTCAGTAATTGCCTCCTTAATCACCTATATGTCATTTTAAAGTTCTGATCCTTTTGTGCCATGCATAGCTAAAGGCTCGGTAGTTTATAGATGAAGATTACCTCCTGGTTGGAGGATCCGGTATTGAATCTCCTCTTACAGTTTTTATCCAGACACCCCCTCCCCCACTAACACGCACCACATGCCCGCAAAGGCTTACATTCAGGCACATATGTGGTTGTAACTTGCTTGCTGTCACAGGGAGATATTCATGCATGAACTATATGTACTGTTATATATGTACGTAGTAATGGATGTGGGATATACTTTCTTTCTTTGGTTGGCATCACTTGCTGACCGGTTTTGCCATATCCTACAAGTTATCCTCCTACACATGGAAAATAATTGCATGAATTAATTTCTATTACGGTATCACCCAATAGCTCGGCATTTCGCACCCACAGACTTAGTCGGGCTGAACTCCATTGGGATATTGAACCCATCAAGCAGGGATATGTCAAAGTCCAAGTTACCAAATTGGTTGAGGGCATATTCAGCTAGGGTGTTTGGTGGCACACTCCAAGCATTGCATTGCAGCAATCCTCCTCAGTCACCTGTCTCACATCTTCCATGCCCACTAGCATCAAAATTGCACTTGGTTCGAGCCCAAATGCGGGCCATTTTGACCTGAGTTCAAGCGGCAGCCACCACCAGATGAGGCCGCGGCCCATAGTGTAGGGGTATTGGCTGAGGATTTCAAAGGTAGTAGCATAAGTGGTAGTGATTATGGTGCAAAATAGGTTTAACAATAGGAGATACTGTATAAGGCTAAATTTGGTCATATTGGTGAGGTAAGTTGGAAGCGTCACTTGTTATATATGATTTTGGTTCAATTAGACAAAAGGGTCTCTTATAGAAGTTGTGGGGTTTGTTTATTCTGAGGCATTATAGGAGTAACTTTTGTCAATAAAGCAGGCAGCTACGTGTGCAAGTGAATTACTAACTTTAATGAAGATAAAAAGGACTATCATTGTCGCCTCTAGTTTGGCAGGACCTGATAAAGTATCCAAATTCGTGAACGTGGCAAGACAAAGCAACTGGGAGAAGACTTATCCTGTTGGGATACTTGATTTTTTTTTTTGGTGATTTCACTACACTAGGTTGCGGAGAAGGGCCATGGTCCGATTTAGTCCGCAGTCGAGACATGCACTCTCTCAAAAGATGTGATGATGATGCTGAAATTTCAAATGTTCAAGACACACGGAACTTGAAACCAATTTTTTGAATAAACTTTCTAATTTCTAATCCACTTTTTGTAAAAATTTTAAATTCAAAATATGTGTGTATATATATGATAAATGGGCAAAAAATGCATTAACTGAAATATTTATAGAAAAATACAAAACTCAAGAGGGTCTACCCTCAATTACCTAATTCAAGTGGTGGGCTCCATTAAATTCTATGTAATCATGATAGTTCGTTTATATAAATAACAAGAATCAAAGGTTGCTCTCCTTTTTTTTGGGGTACTATGCTTGAGGTAGTCTCCTGGTTACTGAGGTATAAAAGAGCATATGCCCGTTAAGCAAGGTTTTTTATTTGAATTTTTTACGGTAAAAATAAATATCGGAATAGTTTTATCTTCTAAAAACCTAATTAAAATTTAATTATAAAATAAAAAACAAAAAAAAAACCACATGCACGCAATGAGCCTCCCACGTCCGACCCCAAACTCACCTATCGGGGGCCCAAATACGGGTGAGCAATTGGGGGAAGAAACTTGACTTCAAGGGCTCAGATTTTAACCAAATTTCAAATCCATGCTCCGTAAATTCCGGTGTTCTCACTCTAGTGACAGCCTTGTTAGCTACTTCTTGGCGCACCGTGCCGCATAGGTCTGGATTTGATGCCAACACCTAGCCATTTGTCACTCAAATAAAATTAATAATAGTTAATTTCGATTAAAGGAAAAGTGTTTGCCTAATGGTTAAAATTAATAATAGTTAATAAATTAGTTATTAGTTAACAAATTGAATAATAAAATTAGTTAATAGAAATAGTATAATTAGTAATGTCAAGAAATATATTAAAATAAAATTATTTTAAAATCTTTTTTTCTCTTTGTATTCTTTCTTCCTCTCAATCTCTTCCCCGTTAATCTCTCTCTATCTTTTTATTACTCTCTATAGTTGGACTTTTATAGTTTGATATAATCAGACCCAAATCCGCTTTTCCATTTGTATGTATTATATAATTATTTTATATATAAACCCAATATTAAATTAATGATCCGACATGTATATATATCTGTTTTCTCACCACCTAAGATTAAGTCTTCGCATGGCTTTTTTATGAGTCAAATTATGTGTATTTATTAATTATTTTATATTTTTATTTATTGCCCACACAAGATATTAATTAAGTTTTTGGAGGAAAGTAAAGGTACCTGGGTCTTGGCCGCGAAGACTCGCTATAGACGATGAAGCATACTGGGATATTTTGTGGAGATAAGCTCATGCAGAATTATATTATTATATACTTTAAATGCTAAATACGAGCAAGAAACTATGAGGAAAAGTCTGCATGCAGGTTAATCAGGAGAAAAATCTTGGGAGTGAGGGAATAATTCCAAGGCACGTGAAAAAATTCTGGATCATGAACAGCTGGAGTTCTGGTTGAGCTAATAAAGGGAAGATAAATGAGAGAAACAAACTACGAGGAAAAGTCTGCATTTATGGTTGAGCCAATGAAGGGAAGGTAAATGAGAGAAACAAACTACGAGGAAAAGTCTGCATGCCACTATAGCATAAAGCAATGAAACCCCCTTGCTTTAGATCCCAATATATTAGCTCTTTTATTATTCTAATTATAATTTAAACAATTATAGAAAAACAAAAGTCATAACAATTTAAGTCCCTAATTAATTTTATTATTAATTAATCAATTACCCATTTCCCACAATTCTTTTTTTTTTAATTATATTAAAAGATAAAAAGTCTAAAATTTAAAATTAGTTTTAGGCCAGAAAAATATTGAGCCACCTCAGGGTCCAATGGAGGGAAATTAGTCCTTGCATTACATGATAACAAGTCAAGCTAGCTGTAATGTGTAATCTAGTTCGGAGAAAAACCAAGCATATCCAATTGGTGTCTCAAAAGTTATTAAAGACTTTAATTTGTGATATTAATGATTTTTCACATGTTGGAGTGGAATTTTTAAAAGAGTTTCGGAATTTTCTATTTTAGTAATAACTTCCATTTATTTTAAAATTTTAAATTAATAAAAAATGTTTTATTATTAGTTCTTTAATCTTAACAAAATGAAATTCAGTTGCTTTGTTCTTAAAGTAAAGGGTCCATGCCATTGTCTAGGGCCAGCTTTTCTTTGGTAATTAAGATGGAGGGCCATCTGAACTTTCTTGCTATGAATGGTCTGGTCTGGGTCTTCTTAGGTCATTATCATCATAAATCATGCCCGAATTTCTCTCACGCAGTGGAATAAACGCTTGGTTACCATTTTGCTGCCAAAGCTATAGAATTTTTGGCATGGGCTTTCTTAAAGCTATAATTTCTATAATTTTCTTTTTTCTTTTTTATCTGCCTTCTAAGTTTGAGATCATACAACAATAATAACAAATTAAGTATTAATTTTAAATTTTTTATTCAACCGTTCAAGATTAATATAAAAAAATCTAAATTTGAGATTATAATAAATCAAAACTCCCACAACAAATTTTCTCAGTATTTTTATACTCAACTAAGAGAAATACAAAGATCACCTTTTCTTTATTATTATTCCTCCATCCAACATTAGGACAAGTCCTCATATAGTTTTCATATCAATTATGTGTAGTTTTATTAATTTTTTTAACATATTTTTCATTTAAAAAATAGTAACTGAGTTCTGTCATGCGTTTAAGGGAGTAGAGACACCATAACGTGGCTAACTCTTGGCCGGGAAGACTCGATAGACCATGGAGTATATTGGAGCCATTAGGGTTGTTGCTAAAATATGAAGTCTGCAGAAGACCAGATTTCTGGCTTTGATTTCTGGTCAAGTTTAAACATCTTTTCCATGCAAACATTGGAAAAAAGGGCGAAATTCCATTTAACATTGGCATATGAAAAGTAATGCCTGGTAGAGATGAAAATAAATGCTCCTTTCATTTTACCATCTTCTTTATCTTCTTTTCTCTCTGTATCCACTTAACCACTACTCTATCTTTCCTCACCCTTAGCTGTCGGGAGCCTCTTATTTTTCCTATTTTTTTCCTCTTAATTGATTTTTTTTTCTTGCTTTCTCACTTTGCTATGAACTGCGTATAACTTTCTCTCTTAATCAATTTTATTTATCACCATAATTTTTTCTCCTTTCATGACGTGACAATGTTTACCTTTTACTCTCTCTGCTTTCTCTTAGGTATTAAACAGTGTTTTGAAATCCAAATCGGAGTACAAACCAGTTGCGCCAAGTGATCAACGGGTCATAGGGTCAAACCAGTCGAACCGGATAAAAAATCAAATGACGTAATCATGATGTTATAAATAAATTTAAATTATAATATATTAATAATCTAAAAAATTTGTATATCTAATCACAAATGTTTATCAAATCATATTAAAAATATATAATATTTATAATACACCATTCATTCATCTAAATGTTTACCAAGTTATGTCCTTAGACGGCTAGGGCAGGGGCAGTCAAACACAAGACCAAATGAAAACCCGAAGAGTTGAAAGCGAGATAGAAAGAAAAAAAAAAGGTTGGCCAGTTCATTCCGATTCCTGGTTCAACCCGGGTTTTGACAATTTTTTCAAAATTCGATTATGTTAAGAAATCCAAACCGATTGCTGGTCCAGTTTCCAGTCGGACTGGTCGGACCAGCTGGTTCAATCCGGGTATCAAAACATTGGTATTAGTGGCCTTTGCCTCTCTCCATTAGAAAAGAGAATGAATAGAGAGAAAAAACTAATCGAGAGAGAAATATAGAGATTGTAAATGCTTAATAGAGAGAAGTGAGAGAGAGAAAACAATGAAAAGAGAGAAAAACAAAGAGTGTAGGACAAAGAAAGAGAGAGAGAGAGAGGGGAAGTAAGAGAGGAGAATTTTTTGGAAAAGAAAAGAGTTCATGAATAAAAGACATCTTTCTTCAACATAAAAATATTAATCCTAAATTCGAATGAAAATTGAAAGAGAAAGGGGAAAATTTTTCATCCCTAGTTAGAATTAATTTTTATTTGGAATCTAAAGGAGTATTCTGCCTAAAAAATGGTCCACATATTTATGAGTTTATATCTCTTGCTATTATTTGATAATTTTTTGTTTTGTTAAATCATGAGATTTGGTACCGAAAGAATTAGTTTAAAAGTAGTGTATTACCTGAATTTATGAATATATTTTGAAAAATTTCCTAATTCTTGGATCCATCATATATTGTAGAGGATTTTTTGTCTCAAAAATGCCATCGGGCATCATATATTCTAAAGTATCTCAACAACTTGAAGCTACTCGTTTTTCCCATTTAATCATTCTTAAAGGATTATTTATCCAATAAGCATACGATGCGATTCATTTGTACTTAATTAGTGAGTTGCAAAGAATTTTTTTATTTTAAAATTACAAAATATTTCTTTTACTACCGACTTATAACAAAAAAAAAAAAAACTATTTGACCAACTCGATAATTTTTACTGTAACCAGTTTTAGGCATCAACAAAAATATATATATTATTAATATGTACTTCTTAGTTTTTTTCAAGAAAAAAGATTTAAACCATGATCAAGAGATTTATTTAAATTATCATCTTGATAAGTCAAAACTCTTTGTGTGATAAACAAGTTCCCTTCGAGTTTTGTCTCTTTCTTGTTGCCAAGAAAGGAAAAAACTTCTCTAGTCTTGAGATATCAACTTGCCTTCATTTACACCATCCATCATATATTAACAAAAATTAAAAAAAAAATTGAGAGAACACAATTAGAGATTAATACTATATATTATGATCAAATATTTATAGTATGCATCAACGTCTACTAAACAACAATAATGTGCACAATAATGCAATTGTGCACATATTTATTTTTCTAGGTGCAGCGCAGCTTAGTGCACTTACTTTTGCATTACCTTCCTTATTCTCACTACTATTACAATAACCATATGGCAAAGTTCGTTCAAGGACAGAACACAACCCTGTAATTGGTACCCCCCGGGCATGTAAATGTGCTAGTTTGATCATCCTTAGGGTAACTATATGCATCGGGACATCTGTCTTTGAAAAATCGTGAGTAATCAGTGGGCCCACAGGGGCCCGAAGTGCAGCAATACTGAGGAGTTCCAAATACGGTGCACGGGTTATTGCACCCGCCTGGAGCTCGCAGCACACTCGGGCACTGCCCGTTAATGTCCGCGGTGCATCTTGGCCCGCGACTACACCCGTTTGAGGTTGGGATAAATTCCATGGGCACGTTGATATCAAGTGGTCGGCTCCATTAAATTCTATGTAATCATGATAGTTCGTTTATATAAATAACAAGAATCAAAGGTTGTTCTCCTTTTTTTTGGGGTACTATGCTTGAGGTAGTCTCCTGGTTACTAAGGTATAAAAGAGCATATGCCCGTTAAGCAAGGTTTTTTATTTGAATCTTGTACGGTAAAAATAAATATTGGGATAATTTTATCTTTTAAAAACTTAATTAAAATTAAATTATAAAATAAAAAACCAAAAAAAAAACCACCACGCACGCAATGAGCCTCCCACGTCCGACCCCAAACTCACCTATCGGGGGCCCAAATACGGGTGAGCAATTGGGGGAAGAAACTTGACTTCAAGAGCTCAGATTTTAACCAAATTTCAAATCCATGCTCCGTAAATTCCGGTGTTCTCACTCTAGTGACAGCCTTGTTAGCTACTTCTTGGCGCACCGTCCTGCATAGGTCTGGATTTGATGCCAACACCTAGCCATTTGTCACTCAAATAAAATTAATAATAGTTAATTTCGATTAAAAGAAAAGTGTTTGCCTAATGGTTAAAATTAATAATAGTTAATAAATTAGTTATTAGTTAACAAATTGAATAATAAAATTAGTTAATAGAAATAGTATAATTAGTAATGTCAAGAAATATATTAAAATAAAATTATTTTAAAATCTCTTTTCCTCTTTGTATTCTTTCTTCCTCTCAATCTCTTTCCCTTTAATCTCTCTCTATCTTTTTATTACTCTCTATAGTTGGACTTTTATAGTTTGATATAATTAGACCCAAATCCGCTTTCCCATTTGTATGTATTATATAATTATTTTATATATAAACCCAATATTGAATTAATGATCCGACACGTATATATATCTGTTTTCTCGTCACCTAAGATTAAGTCTTCGCATGGCTTTTTTATGAGTCAAATTATGTGTATTTATTAATTATTTTATATTTTCATTTATTGCCCACACAAGATATTAATTAAGTTTTTGGAGGAAAGTAAAGGTACCTGGGTCTTGGCCGCGAAGACTCGCTATAGACGATGAAGCATACTGGGATATTTTGTGTGGATAAGCTCATGCAGAATTATATTACTATATACTTTAAATGCTAAATACGAGCAAGAAACTATGAGGAAAAGTCTGCATGCAGGTTAATCAGGAGAAAAATCTTGGGAGTGAGGGAATAATTCCAAGGCACGTGAAAAAATTCTGGATCATGAACAGCTGGAGTTCTGGTTGAGCTAATAAAGGGAAGATAAATGAGAGAAACAAACTACGAGGAAAAGTCTGCATGTTGGATCAAAAACAGCTGGAGTTATGGTTGAGCCAATAAAGGGAAGGTAAATGAGAGAAACAAACTACGAGGAAAAGTCTGCATGCCACTATAGCATAAAGCAATGAAACCCCTTGCTTTAGATCCCAATATATTAGCTCTTTTATTATTCTAATTATAATTTAAACAATTATAAAAATATTAAAAAAAAACAAAATTCATAACAATTTAAGTCCCTAATTAATTTTATTATTAATTAATCAATTACCCATTTCCCACAACTCTTTTTTTTTTTATTTTATTAAAAGATAAAAAGTCTAAAATTTAAAATTAGTTTTAGGCCAGAAAAATATTGAGCCACCTCAGGGTCCAATGGAGGGAAATTAATCCTTGCATTACATGATAACAAGTCAAGCTAGCTGTAATGTATAATCTAGTTCGGAGAAAAACCAAGCATATCCAATTGGTGTCTCAAAAGTTATTAAAGACTTTAATTTCGGACCTTTTGTGATATTAATGATTTTTCACATGTTGGAGTGGAATTTTTAAAAGAGTTTCGGAATTTTCTATTTTAGTAATAACTTCCATCTATTTTAAAATTTTAAATTAATAAAAAATGTTTTATTATTAGTTCTTTAATCTTAACAAATGAAATTCAGTTGCTTTGTGTAAAGGGGTCTATGCCATTGTCTACGGCCAGCTTTTCTTTGGTAATTAAGATGGAGGGCCATCTGAACTTTCTTGCTATGAATGGTCTGGTCTGGGTCTTCTTAAGTCATTATCATCAGAAATCATGCCCGAATTTCTCTCACGCAGTGGAATAAACACTTGGTTATCATTTTGCTGCCAAAGCTATAGAATTTTTGGCATGGGCTTCTTAAAGCTATAATTTCTATAATTTTTTTTTTATCTGCCTTCTAAGTTTGAGATCATACAACAATAATAACAAATTAAGTATTAATTTTAAATTTTTGATTCAACCGTTCAAGATTAATATAAAAAAATCTAAATTTGAAATTATAATAAATCAAAATTCCCACAACAAATTTACTCAGTATTTTTTTACTCAACTAAGAGAAATACAAAGGTCACCTTTTCTTGATTATTATTGCTCCATCCAACATTAGGACAAGTCCTCATATAGTTTACATATCAATTATGTGTAGTTTTATTAATTTTTTTAACATATTTTTCATTTAAAAAATAGTAACTGAGTTCTGTCATGCGTTTAAGAGAGTAGAGACACCATGATGTGGCTAACTCTTGGCCGCGAAGACTCGATAGACCATGGAGTATATTGGAGCCATTAGGGGTGTTGCTAAAATATGAAGTCTGCAGAAGACCAGATTTATGGCTTTGATTTCTGGTCAAGTTTAAACATCTTTCCCATGCAAACGTTGAAAAAAAGGGCGAAATTCCATTTAACATTTGCATATGAAAAGTAATGCCTGGTAGAGATGAAAATAAATGCTCCTTTCATTTTTTTGATATAATGTTTCCTTTCATTTTACCATCTTCTTTATCTTCTTTTCTCTCTGTATCCACTTAACCACTACTCTATCTTTCCTCACCCTTAGCTGTCGGGAGCCGCTTATTTTTCCTATTTTTTCCCTCTTAATTGATTTTTTTTCTTGCTCTCTCACTTTGCTATGAACTGCGTATAACTTTCTCTCTTAATCAATTTTATTTATCACGATAATTTTCTCTCTTTTCATCACGTGACAATTTTACCTTTTTCTCTCTCTGCTTTCTCTTAGGATTAATCAGTGTTTTGAAACTCAAATCGGAGTATGAATCGGTTGCGCCAACCGATCAATGGGTCATTGGGTCAAACCAGTTGAACTGGATAAAAAATCAAATGACATAATCATAATGTTATAAATAAATTAAATTATAATATATTAATAATCTAAAAAATCTGTATATATCTGATCACAAATGTTTATAAATCATGTTAAAAATGTATAATATTTATAATACACAATTCATTCATCTAAATATTTACCAAGTTGTCCTTAGATGGCTAGGGCAACGGTAGTCAAACAAAAGACAAAATGAAGACCTGAGGAGGTGAAAGCGAGATAGAAAGAAAAAAAAAGGTTGGCCAGTTCATTCTAGTTCTTGGTTCAACCCGGATTTTGACAATTTTTTCAAAATTCGATTATGTTAAGAAATCCAAACCGACCTCTGGTCCAGTTTCCAGTCAGACTGATCGGATCAGCTGGTTCAATCCGGGTATCAAAACATTGGTATTAGTGGCCTCGCCTCTCTCCATTAGAAAAGAGAATGAATAGAGAGAAAAAACTATTCGAGAGAGAAATATAGAGATTGTAAATGCTTAATAGAGAGAAGTGAGAGAGAAAACAATGAAAAGAGAGAAAAACAAAGAGTGTAGGACAAAGAAAGAGAGAGAAAGAGAGAGAGAGAGAGAGACAGGGGAAGTAAGAGAGGAGAATTTTTTGGAAAAGAAAAGAGTTCATGAATAAAAGACATCTTTCTTCGACATAAAAAAAAAATTCTAAATTCAAAAGAAAATTCAGAGAGAAAGGAGAAAAATTATCATCCCTAGCTAGACTTAATTTTTATTTGGCATCTAAAGTGTATTCCGCCTAAAAAAAAGGGGTCCACATATTTATGAGCTTATCTCTCTTGCTATTATTTGATAATTTTTTTTTTCTGTTTTGTTAAATCATGAGATATATATGGTATTGAAAGAATTAGTTTAAAAGTAGTGTATTACCTGAATTTATGAATATATTTTGAAAAATTTTCTGATTCTTGGATCCATCATATATTGTAAAGAACATTGAGGATTTTTTGTCTCAAAAATGCCATCGCGCGTCATATATTCTAAAGTATCTCAACAACTTGAAGCTAGTCCATTTTTTCCCATTTACTCATTCTTAAAGGATTTATTTATCCAATAAACATATGATGCGATTCATTTGTACTTAATTAGTGAGTTGCAAAGAATTTTTTTATTTTAAATTTACAAAATATTTCTTTTACTACCGACTTATAAAAAAAAAAAAAAAAAACTATTTGACCAACTCGATAATTTTTACTGTAACCAGTTTTAGGCATCAACAAAAATATATATATTATTAATATGTACTTCTTAGTTTTTTTTCAAGAAAAAAGATTTAAACCATCAAGAGGTTTATTTAAATTATCATCTTGATAAGTCAAAACTCTTTGTGTGATAAACAAGTTCCCTTCGAGTTTTGTCTCTTTCTTGTTGCCAAGAAAGGAAAAGACTTCTCTAGTCTTGAGATAACAACTTGCCTTCATTTACAACATCCATCATATATTAACAAAAAAAAAAATAATGAGAGAACACGATTAGAGATTAATACTATAGATTATGATCAAATATTTATAGTATGCATCAACGTCTACAAAACAACAATAATGTGCACAATAATGCATTTGTGCACATATTTATTTTTCTAGGTGCAGCGCAGCTTAGTGCACTTACTTTTGCATTACCTTCCTTATTCTCACTACTATTACAATAACCATAAGGCAAAGTTCGTTCAAGGACAGAACACAACCCTGTAATTGGTACCCCCAGGGCATGTAAATGTGCTAGTTTGATCATCCTTAGGGTAACTATATGCATCGGGACATCTGTCTTTGAAAAATCGTGAGTAATCAGTGGGCCCACAGGGGCCGGAAGTGCAGCAATACTGAGGAGTTCCAAATACGGTGCACGGGTTATTGCACCCGCCTGGAGCTCGCAGCACACTCGGGCACTGCCCGTTAATGTCCGCGGTGCATCTTGGCCCGCGACTACACCCGTTTGAGGTTGGGACAAATTCCATAGGCACGTTGAAGCCATCCACTAGTGACATATCAAAGAAGTCCAAGTTGTTGAATTGGTTCAATGCAAATTCAGCTAAGGTGTTTGGTGGTTTGCCATAGCCCGTGCACTGCAGGACCCCACCACAGTCGCCGGTTTGGCACCCGCCTCGACCTGACCCGTCAAAGTTGCAGCCTGTACGAGCCCATATACGGGCTCCGGCTGTGCCGGGAGGAACCGTAACAGTCCATTCTTCACCTCTGTTTAGTCGTCTGCCTCCACCCACGGGCACGCTTGCAGCCCATACGGTATAAGGGCAATTGTTTCGAATGAGGAAATTCGCTGCATTGGTGGTGGTGAAGAAGAGAACAATGAGAAGGAACGAGGAAGTGAAGAGGTTCTTTGAAAAACTCATTTTTGGATAGGGAAAAGGAGAGATGGTTTTTGTTGGGTGTTTGTATTGGGTGGCTTTTTAAGGGCAATGTGTGTGGGTTTTTATAGGAGTTTTGAGGGTGGAAAAAGAGAAGGCGTATGGTTATGGGATTAATAGTCTACGTAGAATTGTAAAAAAAAAAAAAAAATGATCCTAATCTCTTGACTTGAATGAATCAACTCAAATTTTGGGCTGTGGAAAAGTAAAACGTAGGCCCGGGCAGTATATCAGCTTCCAAGACCACCAAAGCCAAACCCATAAGTTATTGAGAGAGAGAGAGAGAGAGAGATATTCTAATTTACCTAAAATTGATGTGGTATGAAATAATTAGTTAAATATAATGCTGCACAATTTTTTTTTTTTTTGACGGAGATGAATTCTGGAAGCATATAAATAATATTAAAATGTTTCATTAGAGAAAAAAACGTATTTTATATTTAAATCTATTATAGAAATCTCAACTACTGCTATTTGGTATAGAGTAATAAATTTACAGCTGCATACAACCCTAGGCAAGGCAACTAGACAAAGATAACTATTAACCCACTTGAGGGTGTGCAAAGAAAATTCATTGTATATAAATTTTTAATTTATATAAATATATATATATTCAGTTGTTTGCATCTATGGTCGTCTTTTTCATTTCTCTTTGAATGCTCATCAACTATGCTCAAGATTTTGCATGTATGGACGCTCTTGCATTAAGAGAACCTGTTTGTAATGGCCTCTTATTCTCCGATCAGCCTGTAAATATATATCGAATCAGACGTCCAACTGCTAGGGGCGAAGTCACATTGAAGCACTGGAGTGGTTGCCCCACTGTTTTTTTTTTTTTTTAAATAAATTAATGTATAATTTTTTTAAAATTATCATTTCAAATAATGTTCGCCCCATGGAATTTTTAAGATCACTCCTTAAAATTTTTAAGAAAAATTTTGTTCCTTTAACAAAAACATTTTGGATATTATTTACTTCTTAATTTACAAGCATTTTTTAAATATATCTTGTAAAAACATGTCCAACAAAACAACATTTTTTTTAACCCTTGATGAGCCCACGACAAGAACAACCAAGTGGTGTATATCGGAGGAAAAACCATGAAGTTTCCTTCTGTTGACAAAACCACCCCCTCCCTTTCTCTCCCTCTCCCTTTCCACATTCTTTTTTACCGCTACCGCTACTATGCTTGTTGAAAATTGAAATACAATATACAAAAACTTCTTAATACTAATATTTTTTTATTCTTGAAATTTTTTCAAAACATTTCAATACACTAAACTAATTAATATTTATAAAAAAAAGATTCTTATATTTTCTATATTTTTATATTTTTCATATTTAATAAATTATTTATTTAATTATAATTATAATTATAATTTTTTATAATTTGTATTATTATTAATAATTACATATTTAATCGTTTTTAATTTTATTATAAAATATGATTATTTTATTATTTTCATAAAATAATTAATATTTATATAAAATTTCTTATATTTTTTATATTAATACATTTATCCACGTTTCTATTTCTTACAAAATGTTATTTTCTCCTTTCATTTCATATCCATTTTCATTTTGTGCAACCTAGGTGTTAAGTGTACTTTTTTATTTTGATTAACATAAGTTAATTTTTGTTGCATATGCCCCCCCTGCATTTCATAAGCACATAGGATGTTTGGTCAGAAAAGTGCATCATTAGAGGTCCAAGAGAAAATTCGGGAAAGAGTTTTTACTTCAAGAGTGGTTGTAATAAATTTGTCAAACGTTACGTTTTTCTGATTGTTTAATATATGTACTAGTTACTCACATGAGAAAACTCACATAAGAAATTCTATTAAACTGCACCCTAGTTTTTTGTATCATAACAATTCAACCATTTATTTTTCAAAACTCACATTGAAACATATAAATGTCAAAATAGATTAATTTAGTCTAGATTTGAATCCGTTTAATTAATTTTTTCCTAAAATTTATGTTATTGTGTTAGGATGCTCATGAAAATTTAACAAAAATAGTTGTTTTAACATTTTGTTTTTTATTCTCTATACCATTTGGATTGTTAGCTTTAGTGGGTCTATGCCGTTGTCCAACTTGGCTTACTAGACGTTATATTTTTTTTTTTATATTATATCAATCGGTATTCGAAATCATACTACAACTAATCTGATCTGAAACGTGCAGTGACTTATTTAAAGGGACTATCCTCTCAATATAGTTTGCTCCATGTCCAAATCACAGGTCAAACTTATGATTTTGGTTAAGGGATTTAATATAACATCTTACTAAACCAACTAACTCTTTCTAGACGTTCCGAAATTCCACTCTTAGTTGCACTAGTTCACACTCTGCCTTTTCCACGTGAAAACAACCCTAGTCTCATTTTCTCGCAGAAGTCAAGTCTTTTGGAGAAAAATCATGCATTCACTTGGTGTCTCAACAGATCTTAAAAAAAAAATAATAATTTCGGGAAAGAGTTTAATTTGTAGTACGAGAGAAAAAGAATGAAATAGTAAAGATAAGATACAAGGACAATAGATCCAATAGTTGAACATTGGTACCATCTATGTAAAATTTCATATTCAAATATTATATATGATAAAAACAGATGTTACGAGAGTTTTTTCTTTTAAAAGTTTAATTCAATTCGAATCAAATTTAGTCGAATCCAATATAATTATCTAGATATCGGTGGTTTTTAGAAAAAATGACAAAAAGAACAGAATAAGAATTTTAAAAAATAAAGGAAAATAATTTAAAAAATTTATCAAAATTTTTTCTCTACTCTATCTTTCATTTTCTCTTAATTAAAAAAAAAGAAAAATTTAATTCATTTTTACTTCACAAACGGAGATAATTTTTATTCTCTGTACCATCTGGAATGTTAGCTTTGGTGGGTCTATGCCATTGTCCAACTTGGCTTTCCAGACGTTACGAAATTCCATTACTTTAGGGTAAAGGATCTAAGCCGTTGTCTGAATTTGACCTCCAGTGGGCTTAGCTTTGTTTGGTGTTTAAGTTGGAGGGCTATCCGTCTCTGCGGCCTTTGAATGGTGCGAGTCACTTAAGTCACTTGTCATTAATATACACACACACACACACAAAAGAAATAGATAAATAATAAATATGATTAATAAATGGTGTTTTTTATTGAAATGTTGTAAAAAAGACATAACATGAATTAATTGTAATTAAATTAATAATCATTTGACCAACAATGATAATATCTTCAAAATTAGATAAATTTTAATAGAAGTCTTTTAATTGACTCAAATCTAAATTTTTATCATATAAAAATTGAATGCTTTGCTATTCTTTTATTTAATTCTGCTATTTTGGTAATCAATGTTTGGAATCATTAAATTTTTTATATAAATTAATATTCATAGAATTGCTTTCAATTTCATGAATCATAATCACACATGTGAATTTCTATATTCTTTATGAATCGTATGGTATTTACTAAAAAGCTTAAGTATAGAATTTAAAAGTCACCAATTTTGAAAAATCAAAAAAAAAAAAAAAACGGGGGTTCAATAGAGAGAGAAATAGTTGGGGAAAAGATGGGGAGTGAATTTCGCTCCGTTCTCTTGAATTCTTTTAAAGAACGAAATATTTAATTGCGATAAATATCACTCCCATCTTCTTCGGCATTTTATCGATCAGTTCCTGTGCAAAATTAAATTTCCATTATTTGCATACCCAATTATTCCCCTTATGTTGTCTATTTCATCCACTCCATGCATAAGTGCCCTCGTGCCCAATCGCACCAACTAGGTATTGGCCGGACTGACTTTTCTCCCGTGATTAAGATGGCCTCCATCTGTATTTTCTTCCTTCGAATGGTCTAGCTCCTCTTAAAGTCATTATCATAATCAATCACGGCCGAATTTCGCTCATACGGTAGAATAAATGCTTGGTTACCATTTTTGCTGCCAAACCTGTAGAATTTTTGGCATAGGCTTCTTAACACTATAATTTTGTATAATTTTCATTTTTTACTTGCCTTCAAAGTTTGAGATCATATAACAATATTAACGGATTGTGCATTAATTTTAAATTTAGAGTCAACCATTTAAAACCCAAATAAAAAAAATAAAAAAAAAAATCTAAATTCGAAATCATAATAAATCAAAATTTGCACAATAAAAACTAAGACAAATACAAAGATCACCTTTTCTTTTTTGTTATTTCTCCATCCAACGTTGGGACAAGTCCTCACATAGTTTTCATATCTATTATGCGTATTTTTATTAATTTTTTTAACATAGTTATCAGTTAAAAATTAGTGATCGAGTTTTGATACGAGTCTGGGAGAGTGAGGGTGCCTAACGCAGCTAATTCTTGGCCGCAAAGACTCGATTGCCCATGGAGTTTATTGGAGCCATTAGGGTCGTTGCTAAATATGGAATCTACAGAAGGCGAGACATATGGCTTTGATTTCTGGTCAAGTTTAAACAATGTTTCCATGCAAACATAGATAAAAAAAAATAGGGCGAAATTGCCTTTAACAATGGCATATGAAAAGTAACGTCCAATGGAGATGAAAGTAAATGTTCCTTTCATTTTACCCCCTTCTTTCTCTTCTCTTCTCTCTTTATCCACTTGACCACTGCTCTATATTTTCTCTTCCTTCGCTGTCCGAAGCCTCTTATTTTTCCTCTTTTGTCCTCTTAATTGATTTTTTTCTTGCACTCTCTCTCTTTTGTCAATAGTGTATAACTTTCTCTTTTAATCGCTCTTTTTTTTTTTTTTTTGGTATTATCTTTTAATCGATCTTCATTATCATGAATGACTCTCTCTCTCTCATCATATGACAACCTATACCTCTCTCTCTCTCTCTCCTTTCTCTTAACTATCGGCGGTAGCCTTGGCCTTTCTCCATGAGAAAAGAGAACGAGTAGAGAGAAAAAATTAATCAAGAGAGAAATGTAAAGATTGTGGATGCTTAATAGAGAGAAGTGAGAGAGAAAAGAAGGAAAAGAGATAAAAACAAAGAATTTCGATAACAAAAGAAAGAGAGAGACACAGAGAGGGAGGGAGAGGAAGAAAAAGAGAATTTTTTGACAAAGAAAAGAGAAAAAGATATTTTCATGAATAATAAGATATTTCCTCCTGGGATCCATCACATATTGTAAAGAATATCAAAGATTTATCCTTGTAGGGAGGTTTAATATTCTAACTTTCATGGATGCGTATATTTTTATACTTTTTATGGACTCTATGTAACCAAAAAATATATATATCGAGGATTTTTTTCTTAGAAATGTCATACACATCACATAATATGAAATATTTCAACAACTTCAAGCTGGTGGATTCTTTCCCACTTAATCATTCTTGAAGGATTATTTATCCAATAATCTCATTTGTATTTAATTAGTGAGTTGTAGAGAATTTTTCTTTTTTAAATTTGAAATTACAAAAAAGCATGAAAAAAACTCACCCCTTAATAGGTTTGATAGTTAACTCAAATCAAATTAGTCGGAATCAATAAATTGGTTAATGAATATAGATCAATCAAATAAAATTAAAAAAAAAAAAAAAACTTAGGGTAGATTGTGGTCTCACCATCAAATATATTCTAATTTACCTAAAATCAATGTGGTATGAAATAATTAGTTAAATATTGTGTTACACAACTTTTGTAAGTAATAAATTTTATTATTATAGTCTTATGTGAATTAAGACTACTATATATCCATTTGAATTTTTGTAATTTCAGTTTTGATTTGAGACAAAATTTTATTTGCAGTGGAGATATAAGCTTCCAGGCAACCTAGACCTGCTAACATATGTTTTAATTATTAGAGTGGAGTAATAGGCCACAAATTCACGTCTCAAGGGCACAACATCTGACCTAAACGGAGAACCACCATTAATGGGTCAACATTTCTTGTAATTCAATAAAATTTTTTGATGTGATTCAGATGAATTCTGGATGCATATAAATGACCTTAAATTCTGAAAGCATATAAATAATAGACCTCCTTCTTTTTGTTTTAATAATGATAAAAATCTGTGTTTATAGGAACACTCGAGTGGCAAAATTTTCTTATTTTAGGTTTTTTTCTAAATTTAATATTTAAATCTTTATAGTATATATTTTTATAATTTTCACGATCTCCTTATAATAAAAAATTAATGATAAAAATCTCAACTCTTACTATTTGGTATAGAGTAATAAATTTACACTATCAAACGTCGAAGTAGATGGTCAAGAAATTTGTTTTGTCTTAATCACACAGGAGTTCAACTTCTATAGGAATGGAGAGGTCTTTGTTCAAAAATCCGTCCCCATTAAAGTGAACCCTATAATAATCAGTCCAGATTTAATCAGAATGAAATCTTAAATATTGGGTGATGGGCTAAACCAAGTTATATATAAAACTAGAGTAATAAATTTACGGCTACATTACAACCCTTCGCAGCTGGACAAAGATAAGATAACCATCGACCCATTTGAGCCTGTGCAAAGTAAATTCATTGTATATACATTTTTAATTTATATATATAATCACACAATTAATAAACAAAAAGTGTTTCGCAATATCGAAGATATCAAAAACTGAAAATATCACAATTATCCGACTCTCTCTCTCTTTTATTTTCTTATTTAGATCAATCAATACCTAAAATCATATTTCAATTAATTTAATTTGAATTACTGTTAAACTCTTTTTAAGAGAAGGTTTTTTTAATATAATTCTTTTTATTTTAAAAATTCATCTGAATCTTAATTAAAAAATTTAGTATACTTTCTATTAGGTCAATTGTATATTAATTTTCTCATTTCTCTTTAAATGCTCATCAACTATGCTCAAGATTTTGCATGTATGGTCGCCTATGAGAACCTGCGTGTAATCAGGCTACACATATCGTATCAGATGACCAACTGCTACGGGCGAGGTCACATTGAGCACCGGGTGGTTGCCCCCACTGATTTTTTTTTTTTTTTAGAAATTAGTATATATATTTTTAAAAATATCATTTAAAATAATGCGCAACCCATTGAATCTTTATCATCACTTCTTAAAATTTAAAGAAAATTTTTAACAAAAACATTTGAGAAATTATTTACTTTTAAATTTTTTATTTACAAACAAATTTTAAATATATATCTTTCGAAAACAAGTCCAACTAAACTACTTTGATCTTCTTTTTTTTTCCCTCCCTCTCTCTCTCTCTCTCTCTCTCTCTCCCACCGCTCCTTTGTCTAAGAATAGAAACCCTCGATGAGCCCAAGACAAGAAGAACAAAGTGGCGTATACTGGAGGAAAAACCATAAATTTTCCTTTTCCCGACAAGCCCCCCCTCTCCCTCCCTCATTTTTTTTTATTTTTTTATTTTTGGTGATGGGCTGGGCCCAAGGGTCAGGAAAACAAAACACAGGCCCAAGGCCCTCAGGCTTAGGCTCTCAGAAAGCACGTTCCCTTTTGTGGTCTTCATGCAGAAGAGGGAGTAAGCCGGCTTAGGGGTCGGAAGAATCTGCAAACCAGAGGGTTGGTGTGACCCAATCTGCCAAGTGATCAGCACGCCTATTCTCCTCCCTTAGGATGTGGAAAGCCGCAAGGGAGTCGATGGAAGTCATGAGAGCTTTGCATTCTTTTATGATCGGAAAGAGAAGACTGAAAGTTGGAGACTCCATTGTTAAGCAACAAGGTAACAAGGGTGGCAGAATCAGACTCCATGATTCTCTCTCTCTCTCTCTCTCTCTCTGTTTCGATTAACATAAGTTAATTTTTGTTGCATATGCCCCCTTGCATTTCATAAGCAATTAGGATGTTTAGTCGGAAAAGTGTATCACCAGAGGTCCAAGAGAAAATACCAGAAAGAGTTTTTACTTCAAGAGTGGTTGTAATAAATTTGTCAAAATTACCTTTTTCTGATTGTCTTAATTATGACAATAATAATATAATTCTTAGTCAGAGATTACTCATTTTCTTTTTTTTTTTAAAGAATAGAAAATCTATAGCCTATAAAAAACCACAAAAAAAACCTGTGTATATGTACGTGAATCATTTCAAATTTCAATTAATTTCCTACTTTTTTTTCTTTTCTTTTTTTTTTTTTTGGTTGCCTTCTTAAATTTAAAGAAGGCTTCGGTGTTTAAGGGCCTAGATTTAATCCAAAGAAAAAAAAAATAATTGATAAAATTTTGTGGGGTCTCCCAAAAAATGCTTTCAAGTCTGGGATATTACATTGAATAAAATTTGAAATACTTTTTATAATTATTTTAAGATAATAATGATATAAAACCACTATTAAAAAAAACAGTTTCAGCGATAGATAATTACTGAATGAACAAAATCCATCAGTAATAGCGACGGATTTCCAACGGATTAACATCGAGCTGATTAACGATGAAAAAAATTTTCGTTGCTAATCCGTAACTCAACAATAAAAAAAAAAAAGAAAAGATCCGTAAACCTATTACCAACGGAATTTTTTGAGACGAAAAATTTCAGTCACTAATCCGTCGGTGTAGTACAGAAGGATTAAAAAAATTAAAAATAAAATATGTACAGATATCAGCGACTAATTATCGGCGAAAATATTAACAATGAATTAGTAACGAAAATTTTAGTAACGGATTACCGATAAATTTTTTATTTTTTATTTTTTTATTTTTTTTATTTTTTTATTTTTTTAGTTTTTATTTTTTATTATTCTTATTATTTTTCATTTTATTTTGTTAAAAATTTTTATTAATTTATTTTAAGATAATAATTTATTAATAATAAATTATCATTTTAATTTATTTTATTATTATTAAAAAAATTATGTGTTAAAATAACAAAATAAAAAAAAGATAAAGTAGATAAGTTCTTGGGATCTGACGGTTGTGATGTTATTATTGATTTTATTTTGCACAGGTTTGATTCCCTCCACAAGTGCGTGGAAGGAATTTTCCCTCGTTAAAGAAGGTAGCCCCGACAGGCGGGCATGGGTCAAGCTACCTAGGCCTGCGTGTTTTTTTCTTACATAACTCAAAAATCAACGACGAATCATCCGTCGCTGATATTTAGCAGGATCACTTTTAACAATAGAAAAAATTCGTCACTGATATCCTTCAGTGATGGAAAATAGACTTTCGACGAATGATTTTTCTATCGTTGAAAATCCATTCTCCAGTAGTGAATGTTAAAAATAATTAATGTATTTTCTAAGGGGTAAAATAAATTAGTCATTATATTTGCCGCCCTTTTTCAGTGTTACAGAAAAATAAATTATACATTATAAAATATTCAATTAAAATTATAACAAATATATTGATGTGACCCAATTAAAATATTGGAAATTTTAAATTGTTTAAAGTAAAAATAAAGGAATTTTCCAAATCACGTCACATCAATTCTACAAAATCTACTCATCAAATATTTAACTAACTTTTCCATGAGAATGAAATAGATTAAATTAATTAAAATTAAATAATTTAAATTTTATATTAAAAATTTTAATATATTTTAAAATTATTTTTATTCATTTAAAAATATTCCAATCTATTTAAAATTACTTAAATATAAAATATTTAATTTTTACTAATATAAGTTACAATAATCCATTTTATTAATATCTTAATACCCTTAACTCTCTAGAGGAATTCTGTTTACCTAAGCGCGTCCCAATCTGCCGTGCTGAGCAAGCAAAATGCTAAAATAAACGTTTAAAATAACGGAGTCAAACAGCTGAGAAGTAACGCCGTCTCTTTTCTCTCGTTTTCCTTCCAGCGCAAGCTTTTAATTTAAGCTCCTTTTCTCTCTCCTCTTCTTATAACGTCCCTCTAAACGAACTCGCCCTACTCTACTGCCTTCTCTCTCTCTCTCTCTCTCTCTCTCTCTCTCTCTGTTTTTTCAACTTTCTCCATTTCCCGCTTTCCAAACCCTAACCTACGCTGTTCAAACTTTGTTTGTCGAAACCCTAATTTCAGAGATCGGCCCAATCTTTCCTGGTCTCTGTGTTTCTTGAAGCGGTTATATCTTCTGATTGGATCATCAACGTCGAAGAATCTCTGGGTAAACCCTAATATTGTTGATCTCAAGTTTGATTCGTCGTCTCTTGAAACTTAATTCTTGCATTATTGCCTTGGTTTCTCTGTGTGTTTAATCGATTGTTATTTATGGAATTTTGGGGTTCAGATCCCCTTTTTTCCATGTTTCTTGTTCTATTTTGTTGATTTCGTTGGTTTTGTCTGTGCTATCTATGAAGGTTTGTAATCATATTTGAATCTGATTGGGAGGTTAATTCATGGCTGAAATTGTAAAAGGAGATTTAAATGGCGTGAAATCGGTCTCATACTCGTCATTTTCCGATAGTAGTGGTGATACCCCTTCTCCTTCTCAAAGGTTTGCAACATCCCATGCAGTTCGTCAATTGTTTTTACTATATTTAACTCATGAATCTTGTACTAAAAAAACCCACCACCAGATTCCTATCTGGGGTTAAATTTATTTTATGGGATTAGGGTTTTGGGTTCTTGATATTGTATGTGATGTATTTACAGGAGGAGAACTGGTCCAACCAAACGAGCTAAGGGAGGCTGGACAAAGGAAGATGTGAGTTTTGGAGCTCATACTTTTTAAAATTTTGTGCATATTGCTCGGAAAACTATTTGATGAACTTGCATATAATTGTTTGAACCTTGGAAGATAGATAATACTAAGTTCTATTTTATTTGCTATTGTTAACTAGACATGTTCAGGGATGCATCTTACCTATTTAATTAAATGACCCTGTGAATCATCTTCTTAAGTTTTGATCACTCTGATGATTTTTGTCTCACTTTCAGTTTCTACAAATGAGCAATATGCAATCAGTTGATGTAGTGTCCAGTATAATTTACATTATTATTTCTTCTTGGAAATATAAAAGTGAAGAACTATGTAAAAGTTCAGTACCTCACTTTGGTTTATAGTGAGAAGAATGAATATTTCTTTTAAAGGCTTGACGTGAATTTTTGTTTTCTGACTAATTTCTTTTTGTTGTTATTTCTTAATTATGAGTAGGATGATCTTTTGACTGAAGTGGTCAGAAAGTTCAGGGGCAGAAATTGGAAGAGAATAGGTATGGCGACACCCTCCATTCCATTGCATTCTCTATGTCTCAAATCGATCATTATGGAGAACTTTCTTTTCTTCCAGGATGTCAATGTTTAACTTCATTTGTCTGACTCATAAGAGGGTTAGAAGGGGTTTTGTCTTATGATGTCTTCTATAACAGCATCCCAGATGGTGTGCATTCTATATGCTTAAGGATTAACTAAATTAACTAGACAGTGTACTTAATTTTGCTGCAGTACTGGAGTTGCTAATGTTTTAGCTTTCAGTTATCTGTTCCCTGAGAATTTTCTCCTGTTGTAGTAGTTGAGGTGTGGTTCACAATATTCGAAAGTAGACAGAGACTTACTATGAATATTTATTTTGCTGATGTTATTCTATTCGTATTTTATACAGCTTCATATGTTTCTGGGCGAACAGATGTGCAGTGCTTGCATAGATGGCAGAAGGTTTTAAATCCTGATCTGGTCAAAGGACCTTGGACAAAGGAGGTGAAAAACATTCTTTTTCTTGTTCATCCATTGGTTGGTCAAGTCACTTCTTTATTTTTATGTTAGTATCATAACTGACTGTTCTGTTTCTTGTAAATTTAGGAGGATGCTCGTATCATTGAGCTAGTTGGAAAATTTGGTTGTAAGAAATGGTCTGTCATTGCGAAGTCACTACCGGGTCGAATTGGAAAGCAATGTCGAGAAAGGTTGGTTGTTGGGTACTGTTTATTGTAGTCTATATTACATGAGTATGATTGGCAACGCCCCCCCAAAACACCTGGGGAAACAAACACAGAGAAATCAGTAATGCATGAACACATTGAGCTAAATCTTGTGGCTCTATAGCCTCGTGACTTGGTTGATTTTTCGATCATTGGGGCATTTTTGCCCTTTTTCCCCCAAATAAGTGATGTGGTTTCCATGGATAAATTTGACCTATTAAGTCTTTTGGCTTTGTTGGTCAGCCTGGTTCATTACCTCTCAAACTGTTCACATGCATTTCTTTTTTGCAGATTGTGCTCAGCCATTATGTATTAACTGTTATGCCTCTGTGTGCTGATATCTTATCTTCAAATTACCAGGAGTCTTGTTAGTTCCGTCAATTTCAGTGCACGCTCTCTGGACTTGATATGTCCTGGCATGTGGCATGGATAACATACACCTTATATTTAGTTTTAATTTTTGAAAACTTATATTTAGTCATTATGTGGTGAGCCCTTTTTCGCTCTTCTTGACTGCTAGTTATCAATTTATATTCTAAATCCTTTGTTACCAAGGAAGGGCCTTCCTTATTTACATCAACAACGAGGGATAAAACTGTCCCTTACAAACCTGTGGCCATAAATATTATTTGGTCATAAACACTTTATTCATACTGTTGTCAATATATTATTAGTATGCACGCGCGCACGGTCTACTTGGTTCTGTCATTATCAATGATGTTTCAGATCAATTTGTTGTTACTAACTTTTTCCTGAGTGTCTTGTACAATAGATTTTTGTTGCATATCTTGAAATGGTTATCGTACTTTTTTTTAATATAAATTAAAATAGTCAAGAAAGCCAAATGTTAGTGAAATATAAAATTTTTAAGTCTGGCATTATTTATTGAAATAATGTTACCATCTACCCTCTTGAACATGTCTTCCCCAGTGAAGGATACTAATTCTGGAAAATCTAATGCAAAGAACTGTTTTTCAGGTGGTATAACCATTTAGACCCTACCATAAAGAAAGATGCTTGGAGCAGACAGGAGGAGGCTGCTATAATTCATTACCACCAGCTATATGGCAACAAGTGGGCTGAAATAGCAAAGTTTTTACCTGGAAGGTAATTTTCATGAAGATAATGATTATTTTAGCACTATGTTTCTTTACAACCCCCCCCCCCTTTCTGTTAACTTTGTTTTTACTTCATTTGTGAAAATCCAATTCAAAGTGTCAGATGTTTTGATCCTATATATGGAGAAATTCAAAATCTATATTGAAACTTAACCTAATTCTATGTTCTTGTTTATGAAGCTAGTCAGGAGCATCCTGACTACAATGACCTTTCTCTCTCTCTTACTTGCTCTTTTCTTTATTTCATCTATTTGCCTCCCTGTTTCTTTTATCCAAGAAAGCAGATAATGTACTTTCCTAATCATTCTTTTTTCCCCATTTCACCCTTTTCACTTCTTTTTTTCATCTCTTCTTGCCAAATTAAGCCGAACTACAGATATCACAAGATTCCTATCACTTTCTTTTCTTATAAATATGGGTAATATACAAAGTTCTTTGAGAATTCTGTATGATCCTATTTGAGTGTCCTGGTGTATTCAAGTTAGTTTTCTCTTTTGTGTCTCTTCCACTACTCAAAACAGTACAAAAACAGTGTCTGCTACACTCTTCTCTGTGGAACTACTATGATTGTATTGAAATAGGTGTTTTATTTGATCGTTCAATAAGGTAATGTTCTTTTTTGTTCTTTGAATATGCAGGACTGATAATGCAATAAAAAATCACTGGAATTGCTCACTGAAGAAAATGGATTTATATGTTTCTGATGGTTCTTTGCAAGAAAGAAGCCCTCCTAAGTTCTATAGTGGTGAGGTGGAACCTCAAAATATGACAGATAAATCCATAAATCAGGGCTTTGTTAAGGCTGCTTCTCTTCATCAGAAAATGAAGTTGGATTATAGTGTCCCCTCATGCTCTACAGATCTAGTTCTTGGAAGTCCTGGTGGAGGGGAGACAGTTCAGAGGCTGCAACCGGTGAAGAGAGAAAGTTGTAGTTCTTCGTCTGGAGGGATGAATGACATAATAGACTCACCTGGTCAGATCCATGTTGATGACGACGGTGCTACTCTACATGGTATGACCAAGGAATTCCTCAGAATTAATTCTAGTCATGCTGAAGCGTGTAACCCCCTATTAGACTCATCCAGCAGCATCCATCTCTATTCTACTCCTTGTGCGTATCTTATGACTTCTTTTAGGATTCCTGATTCTGCAAGGAGGCCAAGGAGTTCTGCCATGGATGTTACGAATTTGAATTTTGACAATGAACCAGAGAGTTCCTTCTTAATTCTGTCAACTGGTGGAACCGACGATGGCAGTGTTCAAGTTAATAAGAAGATAAAACTGCATGTTGGACCTCCATATTTGCAGAATAAATCCTCTGGTTCCTTGTCTCATGAGCCACATGTGCTGAAAGATATGGTTGTTGCAGATGAAAATGATTGCTTTTCACCTCGAGACAACCAAAGAAGGATTTCAAGTAGTCCATGTTGTTCTACTCCTTACACCTGTACAAAGAGTATCTCAGCTAATATTAGCAGCCCAGAGTCCATATTAAGGATCGCAGCAATGAGTTATAAAAACACGCCATCTATTATAAGGAAGAGATCTTTTAGAAATGCTGCAGTTTCGGCTCAGCCAGGCTGTTCATGCAAAATTAATGATGCAAATTTGGGCACACGTGATATGGAAATTGTTGATAAGGCAGACTCTGTGAATGTGCATCTAAGCTTACTTTCTTCACTTAGTAAACCTGATGAGACAGCTGCTCTTAGGTCTGTGGAAAGGTGCCTCGAACATGCATTTGATATGGAGTGGGTTCCAGCTGAGGTTGCTGCTAAGAGTGAGCCTTCTACCTCCACTGTTTTACCTGTAGGAGTGGAAATCAGTCAGTTACAGTGTTGATCTCTTAATACAGGTAAATATGATACCTACACTTCTTTTCTTTGGATATGAAACTACTGATAGAGTGATAGTTGTAGGGACCTTTTCATGCAACAAGTCTCTACAAGTGTGCTTGATAATTGAGATCCTATTGAAACAATTTCTCCCCCCCCCCCCTTTCTTGCTAAGCAAAGAAAATACAAGTCACTCAACTTAGGGTACGGACAACCAACCAGTTTTATTTGTATATGAGTACAATGACTATAATTTGCTGTCATAGAGCGAAGTGGCTAGCTCTCTTGCATTGTTCTTTTTCATTATTTATGTATTTTTAGGGACATAAGTGCTTATTCTGATTATTTTTTTGCCCAAAAGACCAGGGCGTGATAATTTATCATAGTTGATTATTAAATTACTTGAGAAAAGTGAATAACGTGTTTCCTCTAGTTCCTTGTACAAAATGTGTGCTCTACTTCACTCTTGGCCTTATTTCGAGCCTATTTTTGCATGTCCTGGAGCTAATTAAAAGTGCTTTTTGCCAGGAGAAATCTTTAAAGGGAAACTTCAGTTAAACAATGCCAACTTTACATGAGACTGGGAAGTGTTCACCCTTTATGTTTTTTTCCCCCTCATAAGAATCAATTTATTTTTCTTTCAGAATTCAGCAACTCACCAGTACATCTGCTACAGTAAATAGAGCCATCCCCAAATTCAGAGTGGACTTCACACAGAAATCTCGCTGTTTGCATGTGGAGTGATCCGACTACAAGAAGTGCTGTTGGGAGACTTGAACAAAGATAAAAACTGCTTTTGGAATAATGAGCCAGTTGCTCTGATCAGAAAGAGCTATTCAACTTCCCATAAAAAAAAAAATGTAACCTAATGTATGTCTGATTTTGACATTAGCCGATCAGATGAGGCAAATGCAACTTAGCGGAATGAGCTGATTTTTGTATGCAGCGAGAATGCTGCGGCATTCTTGAAACCAGCTAATATTTTTGACTCTTTTCCCCCCACTTTTCGTCTTTCTCTTTATGAAGATCGGTGAACATATTGGCACATCGTAGCGGGCTAATGATGAATCAAGTAAGGTACAACTACTTGCTCCTATGTGCTGTTGCTCATTTTTATAATGCTGGTATTCTGGAGGTATGACTTCTTTCTTAAATATATAGAACAAGGTTGGTTGCACTTTGAGCTTCTAAAATGTTTCATTTTTCTTACAATCCATGATGAGACTATCCAAATTGGTGAAGTTATACTAATGGGGTTTTGAGTTTCCTCAATGCCCAAGCCCATTCTTATGCTTTGTGTCTGGAAAGTAAGAATTGGAGTAATAGTTGCTTGGATAACAAAAGGAAAATTTGCCCACCCCCTGTTTTTGTAAAATGAACTTTATTAGGGGAGTCGTGAATACTGATATAAGTCGTATGTGCATATTAGTTGTGAATGTGGTGGCTCTGGGGAGTATTTCCTTCAATGATACCAGTTTCATTTGCAATGTCTTCAAGATAGAGTAGGTTTTGGTTTGGTGCTCTCATTAGTTGGTGTGGTGGGTACTCATAACACCAACTTAACAGATCTAATAATTAATTCTTATAATATACATAATATATATATACACGAGAGACCAAACTTTATGAGAGCTTTCTAGACTCTGGTCGACTTTTGAGTAACTCTTTTCATTTTTTTGAACAGGTGTATACAATATTAATATAGATCGGAATTAATAATTACATTATGAGTAAATTAATTAAAATGGAAGCCCACAGTAATACTATATTAGTTAAACGAGTTAACATTAAATGAATTAAATTTTATATAGAAATTTTATTAAAAAAATAAAATTATTTAAAAATTTTCAATTGATTCGTTAATTTGGGTAAATAAAACCCAAAAATTTATATGGTATTTTTTTTTTTTCGTTTTTTGGTGAGGGATCGAAACCATAGTCCCCTCCTCCCTGTTTTGTTTCTAGGGTTTAACCGTCCAATAAATAAAAAACAAAAATTAATTAAGTTAATTAAAATGTGAGTAGTTCAAAAAGAAAAATTGATACATTTTTTTTGGAGGCGCATGTGGTTGCTAAAGGAAAGGAGCGCGTGGATGTGAGGGAGTGATGTTTTCCCAAAGACGAAAACTGTTCCGAAAGAAGCGAGCGAAGGGATCGAGAATCGAAATCTTAGTATTCTTGCAATAAAAAGAAGAGCACAAAAGACACGATTTGAATTCAATCTTACCTTAAACCAACGTAATCAATGTCCGTATCAGTATCTCTCTTGTTATCCTTTTTCACCCCGAAAGAGTTTCCTTGTACTGCTCGTACATGCGTTCTATGTTTCTCTCTTCCCATTCTGCTGACTCATCACACACACATATTATTCTCTCTCGCTCTCTCGCTCTCTCTTTTTCTAAAATTCCTTTCCTTTCCTTCCGAGGCCTCTTTATTTCCTCAATTTCTCCGCTGCAGAACAGACACTCTTCCTTAAATATTATTTTCTGGGTTTTGATTGCAGTTGTGGGGTTGTTTTGTAATGGAGTGTTTGGATCAGACAATACTGGTGACTGGGGGTGCAGGGTTCATTGGAACTCACACTACAGTTCAGCTTCTCAATGAGGGATTTAGGGTTTCAATCATTGACAATCTTGATAATTCTTGTGAAGAAGCTGTTCAGCGAGTTCGAGATTTAGTTGGTCCTGAGCTGTCCCAAAGACTCCAATTTCATCTTGTATACTTAAATTTTGCTTCTTGCCCTTTTCTTCTTCAAAGTTTTTAACTTCCTCTAATTAGGGTTTTTAAGATCTAGGGTTTTGATCTGCTCTGCAGGGGGATCTGAGGAACAGGAATGATTTGGAGATGCTATTTTCCCAGACTAAGTAAGTGAATTTAGGATTTTTTTTTTCCCTTTAATGTCGGTTATTCTGGTTGATTTTGTTTTGCTAAGGTTGAATTCTTTGAAATGGTGTAGTTTAAGGACAATGTGGATTTACTTGATTTGATTATGGGACAGATTTGATGCTGTTATACATTTTGCTGGGCTAAAAGCTGTTGGGGAGAGTGTTGCGAATCCTCGGCGTTACTATGATAATAACTTGATTGGCACCATTAATCTATATGAGGTCATGGCAAAATATAATTGCAAGAAGGTATGCATTTTGATTTAATCTTGACTTCTTAATCTTCTGTTTGTATTTTGAGCAAGTTGATACCAGTCTATAATGGGAATAGGAATGTTCTTAGGACCCATTTGGCTATAAAACATCATGTGATGTGAAAGTGACAAAATGAAGGTTCTTTGCACTATGTCCCATATTCTCAATTCCCTTCTTCAATGGGAAATGGAGAATGCCTCTTCTCATTCCTTATTATCTTCTCCGGTAGAAAGAAATGGGGCCCGGCCACAGGTTTGTTCTTGACATTATTTTAATTGGGAATTACTACTAGCAAGATTACTTTCACCGTGTACTGCTTGTTTTACCTTTTCTCCGTTCATGAAGAATAGAGGTTTTCAAAACACCAGTCGATTCCTCTTGCGTCCCTTCTGTGCCAGTCTATTTAATGGGCTTTACTACTCTTCTGGGGAAAGAAGATTTAGGAATAGAATTTAGGCTCATAGGGGAAGGAACTAAGTAATGGAGCCATTAGTTGAAAGATTCTTTAAGAATAATCACTATTAGCATTAATTCACTTTCTGTTTGGAATCAGAAGCTAAATTGTTATTTCTACAACTCAAAAAATGGGAAGCAAAATAAATGAATATTCATTTTTTTGCCGCTTTCTTCATCCCAATAAATGTGCCAAGGAGATGGTACTTAATCTAATCCTTTTGTCTTTTCATTTTTAGACCTGTTGCTTATCTACTGCTGACTAATGATTTTGTGGATATAGATGGTTTTCTCTTCGTCTACAACTGTATATGGCCAACCTGAAAAAGTTCCATGTGATGAGGACTCCAAGCTAATGGCTATTAATCCATATGGTCGCACCAAGGTATGCTTCTATTCAATTCATTTATCTAATGATAACATCTGGTACTAGAAGCTGGATAAATTTGTGACTTCATCTCTCCAGCTTTTCCTCGAAGAAATTGCCCGAGATATTCAGAGGGCAGAACCTGATTGGAAAATTATTTTACTAAGGTACTTCAACCCTGTTGGTGCTCATGAGAGTGGGAAACTTGGTGAGGATCCTAAAGGCATCCCAAACAATCTCATGCCCTACATACAACAAGTAGCAGTTGGCAGGTTACCTGTTCTTAATGTATATGGTCATGACTATCCCACAAGGGATGGCACAGCGGTATGTTTGAAGCCTTTTAAGAATTACCTAATTCTCTCTCCAAGATTGATAAAGGAATTACCTTGTGGTTTATTGAGATGTGATTTCAATTTGCTGTCACACACAGCTGTATGCGCACTATAGAATCCCATGGAGCACAATATATTTTAACTCTTGCAGATTGTACACACTGATCACATGATGAATGATAAATTTCTGTAGATCCCTACATTTTAATCACATGGAATGTGTATGACTTATGAGTAACATTAATGCTGCAGATTTTGAATTCTTAAAAAATTATCTTTGAATCCTATGCCCCTCTTTTCTAAAAACAATTCTGACACTAAAGATTTTCAAGAGAGTGGTTAGTATATGTTAATTTTTGGATTTTTGTTGCAGATTCGAGATTACATTCATGTTATGGACATAGCAGATGGCCACATTGCTGCACTTCGGAAGCTTCTGACAACTGAGGATATAGGTAGATTATTCATATTTTAATACACAAATTTTAGATGCCATCACGTGTTCACTTGAATGGAGAGATGGGTGGAGAGATGGGTTCCATAAAAAGTTTAGGTGCTGGCACTAGGTATTACAATAAAAAATCTGTTTCTTTTGGCTTTTCAAAATTCTGCATCATATGGCAGGTTGTGTTGCATACAACTTGGGCACTGGTCAAGGAATTTCGGTGCTTGAAGTAGTTGCTGCATTTGAAAAAGCATCTGGCAAGGTAATTCTCTCTCTCCCTCTCTCTCTCTCTCTCTCTCTCTCAATGGTTCTTTCTAGGTCAAATGCATATGGCTTTACCCTATGCTACAAAATCCTAATTTTACTGGATTCTATTTGTGACATTCAGAAAATTCCAATCAAACTATGCCCAAGAAGGCCAGGGGATGCAACTGCTGTTTACGCATCTACAGAAAAAGCTCTCAAGGAACTTGGTTGGAAGTAAGTCTTAATGTCTTTGGGCAAAGGCCTGTCTCTTGTGATGGGATAAATCATGTTCTAACTTCTACATAGTATCCACCCATCAAGAAATAATCGTGCTTCATGCGAAATGCCTAGAATTGCTGGATAGCATCATTTTCTATGCGTATAGACCATGTTCTCCGACCTTAGTTTTCAATGAACATTATTATGATGAGTTCCATACTGGGATGTCTTTAGCTTGTCTGATGGAAATTCTGATGCATCATTTGTCCCCCTCTTTTCAGGGCAAAATATGGGATAGAGGAGATATGTAGGGACCAATGGAAGTGGGTAAGCAATAATCCATGGGGATACCAGTCCGAAGCTTGATTGAACTACTGTGTATATGTCACCTACGCCACTCATAATTACTTGACCCCCTCTCCAAAATTCAATGGGGGGAATTCTTTTAAGAGACACCCAACATCAAGATTTTAACTAGCTTCAGATAGGATACATCTCCCTCTCCAAGTCATTAAGCTCATCAATGGATGTAAAATCAAGAAATGTTGCATTTGAACAGAACAATGAAAACATGCAGTGGTTGGTTGTTGGTATGAAATTCATGTTGATTGATAATTAATTGGTTTTCACGTGGATTTCTTCTCTTATAAATGTTTTGGATTAGTCAATCCCAGAAGGAACAAGAGAGTTGATGAATTAAGGAGTCTTGATCTGAGACGGTCATCAACTTGTTGCAACCTAAATTTACAATTCTTGGTGCATGTCATAAGCTCAGCCTAAAGGTAGTATGATGGGTCCACTAAATTGTGTATTTTTGTCTAAATACCTAAGCGTCAACGCACAAAAAAGGGTCCAGCTCCGGATATTAACGGCTCAAGAGCAAGAAATGAAGGTAAGCCTCACACTTTATCTCTTCCTCAAATTATCGGCAGAAGGTAGAACAAGTTGACTTAAACATGTCACTGTCCATCAACAGCCGGCGTTTCAAACCACGACTGGGCATCATCTTCTTTTTTAGTCAACTGTATTGGTTCGATGAATTTCAAACATCAGGGTCGCTGGTAGTATAGCAAAATTCGTACCTCTTTCCCTCAATTTGTAGTATTTGAAATTTTCCAAGGTACAATAAACCAAGTGGATGGCTTTGGGGGGGTCCAGGTCAGACAGTAGTTTGAGGAAACCTCGGTGAAGATAGGGGCAGACTCGATGATGGAAGATATTCCTTGCAGATCTATGGCTACTTCACCTTCTGTTGTACCTTACTCTCCAGCACAACAACCGTTTCCTACTCCATCTCCTTTCTCATTCTCAGTCGCCTCTACAAGATGGAGCTCTAGGCCTTCAATCTACAGTTTCATTTTGATCCTCCGCTTCTTGGCACTTCTCTTTGCTTTCGTGTCTGCTCTCTCCTTGGTGGCAAAGGAGCCTTCTAACTTCAGCAACTACTCTGAATTAGTGTAAGCAAAACCATCTTCAAGCTTCAACATAACAACAGCATATGCTCCAGCTAACCGGTTTTGGATCTTTTTCTCCTTAATTCCAGTAACCAGACAAAGGCAGAGTTAAGCATTTAAAACAGTGAACTGCATAAAGAAACGAACTTGTCTTTGGAGAACTTTCTTCAAGCTCATCCGTGACAAAAACCTTGACGAAACACTTTCAATAAATCTCTACGACAAAGCATATCCTCAATCATGTGATTCCCTGTCTAATCTATTGCCATTCTGGTCTAAGAGATCTTCATAATGGATTTATGCAGGTATTGCTTCATCGTATCTCTTCTGGCTTTCTTATCCTCAGCCTACCACCTCTTTAAGGGTGTCTATGACATAGCTTATAGAGGTGTTCTCATCCCAGACATGATTTCTGACTATATAAGCTTCATCCTGGATCAGGTAAGGAACTCTTCTTGAAGCCTATTCACTAATTATGCATCTCCCAACAATGAACTATTGCACGTTTATTATGCCTACACAGCCTCAAAGTCGATGGAAAGAAGCCTGCCGTCAAGAACTATTTAGAGTCCGGTTGACTGGCTTTTTTTCGGCTTCTCTTCTCAAGCTAAACAGATTCTCTTCTCCTTAAAAAATAGCTTTTATTATGAATAAAAATTTAAAAAGTAACTTCTAAGAAAAAACACTCATGGAATGAGTTTTTAAGAAAAACTCCATGAATGAGTTTTTTCATCTCCTTATTTTTTATATGCCAACTTTTTAGGAACTGTGTTTCTTTTTATTCTATTTATATCTTCATTTAAAAGATACAAAATTTTAAATATATCCATATCATAAATTCATTTACTCTCGTGTTCTCTTTTTTTTTTTAACTTTAACTTTTAACTTTTAACTTTATTTTAAAAATTATGAAATCAGTTTGTTTTTAAAAATAAAATTATCAAACAACTTTTAATTTTATTTTAAAAATTATTTATTTTTACTTCTTATAAAAAGAAAAAAAGCTAAAGAAAAAGAAAAAAAAGTCACATCGAACGGACACTTAGACTTGTATGAAATGGTCGAATGGCTTGGGTTGTATGAAATAGTTGATATTTGCCCAAAAACTATTGGCACGAAATATTTTTAAAACAAAGCCTGCTTCTCTAAAATACATTGCAACACTTCCAATTTCATATCTTTCATCCACTTAGAGCAGAAGGCTTAAATCTCCATTGTATCTTACAGTTGGTAGGTTACCTCCTCATTTCAAGTTCGTCAATAGCGATACCTGTAACCCGACAGATGGATAGAACAGCAACGCTCCGGAAAGCAGCTGTGATTTCCATTTGTACATCATTTGCCACTTTCCCTGTTATTGCAATTTGTGCTCTCCTCTCCGGTTACAAGCTCTGCAAGAGGATCATGTGGTGAAAGCTTCTTGCAATTTCAACTCAACAGCTGCTCCTCCCTAATTTATACACAATAAAGAACAAGCTTAGTGCTTTCTTACTGCTTTTTCTTGCACTTCCAAGATCAAGAACCATTATATTAACTTTTATCCATTCCCCTTCGCCACCTCACAGGCAATCATTGCAGGGCAACACAAAAACAGGATGAGACTGGGAATCCAAAAGAAAAACTCTCATACAACAGTGTAATAGTTGAAAACCGTAGACAATTCTAGAAACATAAAATTGGAAAACTAATACTACTGGATTACAACTGCCAACTTGCTTGATACTTGCAATTTTAAATATTGTCCTTGTTATGAACTCCGTTAGTTGATGCAGCAGCAGACTCTCTTAAATATGCAGCAGAAATGATAAATTCCCAACATCCAGATAAATGCTAGAGGGCACTTAAAAGTATGTTTCTCAGCAGAAGACAATGGTTAGCAAGGGATATACATTATGTCAGCACTTTTCTTGCATTAAGTATATTTTGAAACAATTCCAGCAGGTTACAAACCAAGAATGGTGAGGAAATGAAGACAATACTGATTTTGAGCACTGTGGTTCTATTTCTGCTACTTAATATAGTTTCTAGATCCACTCAGAATTTGAAGATATAGACATTTACTTAAATCAGGATAAATGCAAAATTACAGGAGAGGAAAGGAAAATTGTTGAAATATATACCTGAGATTAATATACCAGTCAAACGAATAGAGATAATATATATCACATATAATTCCATTAGTAAATATAACTCCAGAAAAATATCTAGGAATTTGAAATGAGGAGATTTTGGTTTCAATAGTTAATGCTATCCATAGTATAAAAAATGACTTTATTAACACTATCTAAGCTCCATCTTATCCCTATGCAAAGTTTAATGGTGATTTCACATAAATACTTGTCGTAGTTCTATTCT
The DNA here is from genome assembly GCA_033439265.1 of Dillenia suffruticosa. NCBI lineage: Eukaryota > Viridiplantae > Streptophyta > Magnoliopsida > Dilleniales > Dilleniaceae > Dillenia > Dillenia suffruticosa. The sequence goes on along the minus strand of JAVTVX010000005.1, from coordinate 15,916,259 downwards.
AGCAGAAGAGAAAATACTACTGAAAATTCCACCAAGGGAGATATTTTGTATTTAAACCCCGCCTAAGAAAAAGTGAAATAGTTTACTGGGATGTATGCCCATCAAACTCTCTTCCTTCCCAGCTATAGGACAGTACAGTATAACTAAATCAAGCTCCACCCCATAAGAAGATAACCATAGAAAGCTCAGCTCATGATCCCAGATCTTGGCTCAGTATCCTTGAAATCTCGTGCAGGATTTATTTGCGGAGAACCAAGAACAGAAGCAGGCATACCTGCTCATCATCTCAATTCAAACCTAATGCATCATCCCTGCTGATCATCTCAATTCAAACTCAATGCATACTTTCTTTTCTTCCAGTTGCTTCAAATGAAGTATACGAACTTACTAATTAAGTTTACAATTTGCAACATCATTTTTTCATCAAATGTGGCAGAAAAAAAAATGTGCACATCCTACCCAGATGAATATTTAGTGATTCTAAACCCAGATTAAAAGCTTGTGAAAAATAAAAGCAAATAAAAGGATAAGCATTGAATTCTTTTAATATGAATAAAAATGTTTACAGCTTAATGCCTTCCAACTTGTGTCCTCTCTTCTCCTTCCTCATGAACAACAAGCTTGCCTTCTGTAAACTCGCAAGATGGAATTGGAGTACCAAGCTGCTTCTGCAGCTTCTTCACAACAAAAACTTCAGACTCCTCACATATTGTAACCACATAGCCCTTCCGGCCTAGACGACCTGTCCTACCAGCTCTATGAGCATAATGAATTGAGTCTGTGGGTAAGTCCAGATTAACCACGAGATCACATTTGGGCACATCCAAACCCCTTGCTGAAAGCTCATTTGTCACAAGAACTCTTATCTCCCCATTCCTGAATTTCTTCAGAGTAGTTGATCTGCCAAGCTTGCCAAGATCCCCATGTAGCTCTGCAGCTTTCACCCCACGTGCCTCTAGCTTGAAAACAGAATCCTTTAGCTGCCTAGTATGATTCATGAAAGCAATCACACATTTGGCATCAAGTGCATGGACGCATCTCCTCAAGGTATCTATCTTGTGCTGTATCCTTGTGACACAATAGTAGTGTTTCAAATGTGGAGGAAGACTCTCCACTGCAGCTTGAGACTGCTGCTTTGAGGATGACTCCAAACTGGCCAAAGGACCTGATGAGTTCACGGGTCCAGACAGAGATACAGATTCTAGTGGGACAACACTTTTAGCTCGAACAAGAAGAGGGTCCTTTCCCCAGTTCCTAGCTGCCCTCATGACTGACAATGGAACAGTAGCTGATACCAGAATTGTTTGACGCTCAGTCCTAGCAAGGGAGCCCTTCACAGCATTTGGGTCTGCACCAGGTCTCCTTCCCACATGTTCTAAAATTCTGTGCATGTCCCCCCGGAAATTGAAGGAGAGAAGCTCATCAACTTCATCTAAGACCAAGAAACGGCATCCGTGAGTGTGAAGCTTCCCGGCAACACTAATTTCAGCTATCCGTCCTGGTGTTCCCACAACAATGACTGGCTTGTTTTTCTTCAAGGCCTCTTCTTGCCTAGAACGGTTGGCACCCCCTACAAGCTGCTGAACCTGTCTTTTGTCTGCAGGTCCCAACAATCTCTCAACTTCTCTCACAATCTGCATGCCCAGCTCCCTTGAAGGGGCCACAATAACTGCTTCAATTTCCATTTTCTTCCCAGATTCATCTCCAGAGGAAGGAAGTTCCTTCAGTGGACCTACTTGAGAGAGTATAGGAAGGAGATACGCCAATGTCTTCCCCGACCCCGTGTATGACTGAATCACAACATCATGATTTTTCAAAATGGTTGGAATAGCCAATGACTGAACATCAGTTGGCACTGTCAAACGTTCCCTGTCTAACCTTTCTATCAGCTTTTGCGGGAGACCAAGTTCAGAAAATGACTTAGCAGCAAAAGGTGCTGCCTGAATATCTGCAGCTCTTTTGAAATTAGCTTCCTTGATTCCATTGCTTTTAACTGGCTTAACTTTGTTCTTAGGGACTTCAAATGCAGAATTCTGCTGCTGAAGCTTGCTTTTCTTATCCTTGTTTGTTGTTTCAAACTCACTCTTAAATCCGAGGCTTGCAAGTGTCAGGGATCCATTATCTCGACTACGTGAGCCCTGACCCCCTATACTACTATAGAACACAACTGTTCGATGGAGATGTGAAATTCTATACCTAGGTAATGAATCTCCTGCAAGGAGCATACGCATAGACACTAAAGCGGACATCTTTCTTTAAACTCACTGGGTCTCCTAAATACCATAGAGTAGAAGAATTAGCTTAAGCAATGGGATATAAAGTCTAAGTGGAACCTGCAAAACAGGAGAACAAGAGTATGAACTGCTGTTAGAAGACAGAGGATTGACCCTTCACGTAGCAAGTTGAGCAAGTAGTCATAAGCATTTTCAACCCATTCTGAACATGGTTTTATACCCTTTTTTCACTGAAGCATTTCTTCATACAAGTAGAGAGCAACTTGTGACTCAAAACCGCCCAAGATACAAAAAGCAAAACCATTTGCTCCAATAAAATACCTGTATCTTGTCACAAATAGAAAAAGAGAGAGAGAGAGAGAGAGAGAGAGAGAGAGAGAGAGAGATACCGAAGAGAGTGAAGACAAGTCTGCGAAAGTCCTCTGAGGTTCCGACTCCGAGTTCCAACAGCGTGAGCTGTTTATCCACCCGTGTTGCGCGTCAGATGAATACAAGCTTTTGAAGGGAATTATATCGGGCCACACTCTTATGGGTTCACATTCGAATTGGGCTGGCCCAATGAGTTTTTATCCCTGAGTTTGATCCAGTAAGAAGAATGAAACCCCTAACCTGACCCCCCCCCCAAAAAAACCCTGACAGCTGACCCTAAACAGTGAGTTTGATGATCACTGAGTTTTAAAAGGAATTAATAGTAATAAAAACCGATGATCACCGAGTTTTTTTTTCTGATAATTATTTTTTTTACATGGGTCGTGAAAATCACACAACCATAAATGTTCGAACATCATATCTCAAAATTAAAATACTAAAATAAGAATTTTTTATCACTTAAATATCCCTACAAATACAGTGAATATCATTTCTAACGGAACAAGAAAGAATAATCGTAATTCAACATATTTTATCAAAAGAATTTATTACTCAAAAATAAAATAAGTGGGTCTTAAAAATTATATTCTATTCTAATAGTACAAGATCAACGGTAGAAATATGATTAAAACACTACGCTTTTGCTCAAATAGCCACCAAACAACATAAAAATGTTTATTCTTCCTCTTCTCTTTTGTTTTCCTATGTTGCGTATAACACATAAAAATAGGAATGATTTGGATTGGACCCATACCATTGTTGAATATACTTCGTAGGAATGCAATTTTTTAACAAAGAGGCGTGCCCACAAGATATCTTAAAATAACGGTAACAAAAATATTAACTTCTTATCAAATTCTCGTGAATATAACAATAAAACATTATATTTCTTTTATTATGAGTTTCAAATATAAATCACGAAAATTAAAAAATATAATTTGAAAAAATCAACCTCATTAATTGGCCCTATAATATTTACCCCGAATTAATGAAACAAAATCCAAATATCGGTAAAAAAAAAATATTAACGTCATCAATATCAGAAAATATTATTAAATAAAAGATCAGAAATTAATAGGAAAGATTTGATAATAAATTGTATTTATATCTCCAAAAGTAATGACTGTTATCTTCGAAATAATTGTATCATTTTTATATCTAATATTACAAAAAAAAAAAAAAAACTCATTAAAAACTTTGCATATGAAACACATTTTCCACCTCTCAGTTATAAATGTGCCCGCTGGTGTTTCTAAAAGTAACTCAACAATAAATTATAGCCATTTTCAAGTGCCTAAACTCGTCTATCTTCAATAATCCCAAACTACCCCTTTTTTGGGGGGTTATACCCTAAAAAATTCTTAGATTTTGCCTCAACTGGTAGCCTGGTACCCTACATTCCTCTCCTGCATTCCAAAAATGACTTATTACTTACGGAAAAAAGTTGGAGAGAGAGGGTGAAATTTTAATTGGGACAAGTTGGGATTTTTCTATTTTGAAATAAATAGCACATCCCAAAAAAAAAATATTATTACATAAAATAGAGTGACTTTAATGACAATAATGTATTGATCTATATACAAGAGATAAGTAAATCACAGGCCCACAAGGAAAAGGTTAGTATATATCTTTAAACTTTCATATTTATAAATCTGTGTGGTCGCTCTTTCCTTATGTTTCCTAACAAAAACTGGGTAACTCTTTCCTTTGTTATCACAATTGTTAGTAATACTCTTTCATTTAGAGTTTTTTTTTTGCCTAATAAACTTTTGCCGCCACGAGTTTATGGTTAAAATCCATATCTATCAATTTAAAATTCTACGCATAATATATAAATACTAAAATCCTTTGTTTTAATAGATAGTCTTTGATATAAGAATCAAATTCTCTTTTAATATAGTATCAGAATATTCTTAAAAATTATGTCTACCCTATCAGATCAAACCTATATATATCGAGTCAGATATAAATTTCCATTCATATATTTTTTGTTCAGTTCTCTCCTATAAAATCACTTTTGATTCAAAACTTGATAAACTGCCTTGTGAATTTTACACTTCGATCACATCCCCCCATTTTCTAAATTTATGGCATAATATAATTACGCACCATAATACTTTTTAATCACGGGAGATAGATCTCTTAATATTGATTTTTTCATTTTCATAGGAGATTGAACTTTCGATCATGATTAAGAAGCGTCGGTTTCTGAACTAACTGAGCCATTAAACTACTAAACCACTAAACGTAAGTAAGATAAAGTTGTTTCGGGTCGAAAGAGAGTTGAATTTTATTGGAGGGGCGGCTTAAATTAGGAATACGTTTTCTTTGACGACATGAACTCGTGATTGCCACGGAACCTCATCTACGTTTAAGAATTCATTCCTCGAGATTGGACTTGGTATTAGATCTTAACAAACCCACGTTCTATTAGTTTCCTTTTAACAAAATTCCATTCTACAATTGTAGAAAATAAAAAATAAATAAATGAATAGAAACAACAAATGTCACTCTTAAAAATCCTTGAATTAACGAAATAAAAAAGAGATTTAGGAATAAAATCTTGAAATTATATATGATTTGTAAACTTCAAGAAAAAATATTGGTTTGTGGAATCCATCATCAAGGAGTGTTAATTCTGAATCGCAAAATGGGAAGCAAGCGACTCCATAGAATGTTCGACTGCCGCTAACCTCGTAAACAAGATCTAAAAATGCTAAATTAAGCATCATGATCGGTGTGCTGATGAGGAAGAGGAGCTCAACGAGGTTAGGCTAATATGGGCAGTCGACACGTAGAAAGCAACTCAGCCCCACATCAAAATCAATCAAACGAACCAAAAGCAACGCCAGAACCTTCTGGAAAAGACATATCAGGAAAACGATAGAAATTATAACCAAAAAGATAAGGCCAATTTGCTGGTAGCTTATGGTGCTTTCTTTTCCTTCCTCCCTGTCCTTTCTCCTTTCCCCCGCTCCTTACCCTTTCTCAACTCCGTCCCTCCTTTGCCCCCCCTGTAGGCCCCACTCACCCTTTTCCTTCTCGAACCCCCGATTCCTATCATTTACTCCACCCCCAGAAACTTCTAGAAACCAACAATAACCTCTCTCTCTCTCTCTCTCTCTCTCTCTCTCTCTCTCTCTCTCTCCTTCTTCCTTGCACGCAGGTATTCAATGCAGTTTTATTTTGATTTATTCGTTCTTTACTGGAAATAAAAATAAATAATTTCCATATTGCTTTGTTTGCTATGTGAATCAGAAGATATGCCTCCGCTACCGGTTGAACACACAACAGGGGAACCTCTAACCGGATGTAGTGGCGGCGGCGGCGAGAATCAGAGATCTATTCCGACACCGTTTTTGACGAAAACATATCAAATTGTCGACGATCCATCTTTCGACGATCTGATCTCGTGGAACGAAGAGGGTTCCACTTTCATTGTTTGGCGACCAGCTGAATTCGCCAGAGATTTGCTTCCTAAATATTTCAAGCACAATAACTTCTCTAGCTTCGTTCGTCAACTCAACACTTATGTATGTTTTCTCTCTCTCCCTCTCCCTCCCTGTCTCTCTCGTTCTCTCTCTCTCTCTCTCTCTGTCATTTTATTGATTCTTGAATTTGAATTTCTTTTAGGGATTTAGAAAAGTAGTAGCTGATCGATGGGAGTTTGCAAACGAGTGCTTCAAGAGAGGCGAAAAAGCGCTTCTCAAAGAAATTCAGAGAAGAAAAATATCTCCAACGGCTGCTTCGACGGCGGTACCCACGGCGGTTCCGGCGGTATCAGTTACAGTTGCGTCGGTTCTGCCGTTACGAACGGTGTCTCCGTCGAATTCCGGCGACGAGCAGGTTCTCTCGTCGAATTCGTCGCCTGCTGCCACTGCTACGGTGCATCGCGGAACAGGATCTTCGAGTACGCCAGACCTTCTAGAAGAGAACGAACGACTGAGAAAAGAGAATTCGCAGCTAAGACACGAATTGAACCAATTAAGGAGTTTGTGCAATAGTATTTTGACTCTGATGACGAATTACGCTGCCGGGAGAGTGGATCCCGGCGGAGGATTTACGGCGGAGGCTAGAGCGCTGGATTTGATGCCAGAAAGGACGGTGTCTCCGTCACCGGCGGCTTGGGTCGACGGCGGAGTGAAGGCGGAGGAGGAGGAGGAGGAGGATGTGGCGGTGGTGAATAATCCGAGACTGTTTGGCGTTTCGATTGGTGTGAAGCGTGTGAAAAAGGACGGTGAGGACGAGGAAATGGTGAGACTAGAATCATCATCATCGCCAGATCAGCGCGGAAGTGAGGTGAAATCAGAGCGGTTGGATGGAAACACGCGGCATCATCAGGACTCTCCGTGGATTTGACGTCCTGGCAATGATTGGTACGATTGATTATTCTAGAAGCACAATAGGAATGGCGGGGTAGACAAGAACTTGGCCCCGTTTAGGAAGGGAGGCACGTGACAGGAATTGAACAGCACGTGACTCTGGAATGACTTTGAAAACCAAAATCCTTTTTTGTAGATTGTGTATATTAAAGTATTATATTTATATTTGAGGTTTTCTTCGTTTCTGTTTTCTAGTTGGTTGTGTGTGCATGAGGTTCAATTTTTCCAAAAGGGAACATGAAAAAGCGACTACTATTTTCGTGCATGTACAAATCTATACAAGCGAGGAACATGTGCATATTTTTATTTATTTTTTAGAAAATCTCCAACAAAAAAAAATATATCTTTCAAGAATTTAAAATGGTTGAGAATTTTAAAAACTAACATGAATTCTCAGAAAAAAAAAAAAAAAACATAAATAATGTCAATTTTTAGAAAAGTTAACACCCACTCTCTTTTCTGTCTACCTGTCTCGAGGAATCGATCCATCAAGATTTAACATTTTTTTTTTTATCTATTTTTAGTCTAATCAACGGTCTTTCTCTCTCTTTTTCTCTCTAAATTGATCAATCGCTCTGATTTACCTCTGCCTTCAATTTTTTAATGGAGAGAAATTAAGAGAATGAGAAAAATAAAAAGAAGAGTGAGAGAGCGACTAAAGTCAATTGAGACCAAGAAAGAAAAAGGGATAACAAAGAATTAATTGAGTTAAAATTAGTAGAAAATTTGGAGGTCACTTAAAGGCATCAACAGCCAAGTGCAAATTACCATTCATAAGTCCTGCTGCTCAAGCTTTCTTAAAAAGTTAGTACAGATGTCCGTGGATGCATAGGCATTAGAGATGTGTAAATTATGAGAAAAAACAGATTGTGGAACTTGAAATGCAAGGTTAGTTGAGTGTCATTGTTGTTGAGCTCCATGTAGAAATCAGAGCCTCCACCCAAACATCATCCACAACTGATAGCTCCATGCAATGCAAGGGTGGTAGTTTGGGCCTTTGGGAAGCTCTCGTCCAACGTGTAGACTTAGAATTGGGCCTTCCCATAAATATGAGCAAGGACTGTATGTATAAGTGGCCCAGCAGGCATCAAATAGCAGATTAGAATTAACTCATCAAGCCCTTTTTTCTCCGTATTGCTACCTGACCTTTTTTTTTTTTGGTACAGATTGCTACCTGATCTTCTCCATCCTTCATGTGAGCGTTAGAGCTGACATTAAATACCTTCCGCTAAGAAAAAAAAGCTGACATTAAATACCGATCAACAGTTTGCCGGTGAATATCGGTTTCAAACTCTTTTAACAAAATCTTGAATTTAAAATTTAAAAATAAAAAAATTATATTAAAAGAATTTCTCTTAAATTCAACCTAATAATATTCATATCGAATTAATTGAATTATAATTTCGAATATTGATCGGCTATAATGAAAGAAATAAAAGAGAGAGAGAGCGCATTAGTCGACCCGTATAAGAAAAAGAAGTTTCCCATATTACTTTTTAATATAGAAAATGAAGTTTCCCATTAATTTTTTTAATTGCATATTTTAATTAAATTAAAATTTATTAAAACTCTGTTTATAAAATTTTAAATCATTTTAATTTAAAAATAGTGATAAAAGTAAAATTAGAAAAGATATTATATTTTCTCTAAACTAATAGTGTAAATATAATTATAAAGAGTGCATTAGTCAGTAATTTTGAAATATCAACTCAAATAAAATTCTAAATACATACGAACTCAACCGGTAATTAAACTTAATTTTCAAGTTATCAAAATCCCTACTTGCAGTTAAATTTACCTATCAAATTATGAAAATCTAAATAAAATAACTTAGGAGAAATCTATTGTTGCTTGGAGCTTTTTCTTTTTCTTTTTTTCTTTTATTCTTTACAAATGCATTATTTTATGTTATACTATCTACATATTTCTGGATTAAAATTTAAAATTCTTACACGAACGCATACAACTCTTTAAAAAAAATTAAAAAGCTTTTGATATATATACACATATAATAAATATTATAATCACAAAATCTAAGACAGAGTTTCAGATATTTTAATACGTTTTTACCAAACTCCTTTGTATTAAGTGATCGGGTGTTTTATCCTCTTAATCAGAGATTTTGAGTTTGAGTTCTGAGAATGACGAAAAATAATTTGATCGTCAATCCCAAAAATGAGCTATACAGTATTCGAATCGAATTAATCAAATAAATCTCAGATATCGATAGTGAAAATAATATATATATATATATATATATATATATATATGTTTCCATTAAAAATGTCTAACCAGTAACGTTTGCCTATAAAATATTTGAAAATTTCATTTTCCAAGTTGGCGTGGAGAGGAGGGTGGTTGACTTGAAGAATAATGCATGCAAGTTCGAGCACGGCATTTGCATTGTGTCCCGCTTTCTCTTGCATGAATTCTGGAAATTCCGTACGCGGAGTGCCATTTTAAGTAAATAACTCAAAGCTTTCCATTACTGCATCCACGGTTCTTTAATAGAAATCCTAAATCATCAATAGCTTTTATTTTTCATGACTCGAAATCTTATATTATAATCCCTGAAAATTTGGTTATATACGATCAATTTGTGTGTAAAATATTTATATTTGAAATCATAATTTAATTAAGTTGATTTAAATATCTATAAAATTTTATTTTAAAATAATTTTTTTAAATATAAAATTTAATTAAAAAATTTAATACCACCTGTGCAGACGGGCTGCATGGAAGGATCATGGATGAATGCAGCTGCGGTGTGGAATTGCAGCTGCAAATTTGAAAAAACAGGGCCATATCTATTAATGTCGACAATGACAATTCGTCCCGAACAAAGCACCCAGTAGCAGTGCTGGACCACCTTGTGGAAAAACCTAACAAAACACAATTATTTGCGGCGGGATAAAACAAATCAATTAGAAAAATTTTATATTAACCTATTTTAATTAATTAAAATATATTAATAATTTAATTAAAAAATAATTAAAATTTCTATGTAAAATTTAATCAATTTAATTTGTAATTTATTTAATTTATCTAATATTATTATTTTTTAATTTTTAATCACATTAAAGGAGGACCTGATAGCCAATCACAAATTCATAGTTAATGATTATGAATGTTAGATTTAATAGCCATATGAATCATTCCAAAAATTTGTGTGAAAAAGGTTGAAAATTGGTCTCAAATTTTATTTTATTTTATTTTATTTTATTTTAATTTTTCAATTGTCAAGCACAAAAGACAAAAAAGGAGGAAGTATACTTAACATATCGTACCAAATCTTTATTTCGGCCATGAAAAGTACTGTTCAATAATAAAAGCACGAAGCTTTTTCTCTGTAATTTCTTGAGATTGGACGTGTCACTAACCTAAGGGTGGGGGCAACAGCACTCTCTGAGATTTTTTTTTTTTATTTTTATTTTTTTTGAAAAAAGGAATCCTAATATATACATATTTATTGATATTTTTGAAAAAAAATTTAAAAATTGTTAAAACTTATAAAAATACCATTAAAAATCTTAAAAATTACTTGAAATCTTTTTAAATTTTACCCTAACGCCCTTCTAACCTCTGATTTTGTACTTCTCCTCACCCTTAAGATAAATTTTTGGACTCCTGGCTTGGCTTCGCCACTATATATAGATTATAGACAGCATGCAACAACAGAGTCGTATATTTATGAGAAAAAAACGTGTATTGGGGACACAGTATTTATGTATGAAGTTTGTCATAAATTTTCAAATTCAATATTAATCCATGGGTTTGGAATTTTTGTTTGTGGGGTTATCACGTGAAAATCAAGAAAAGTATTTGATGCGCAATGTTAATCACGAGTAGTCGCTCTTTGGATTCCTAATGGAAAAATCCATATCCATGTACATATCCATGTCCATGTCCATGTCCATGTCGTCGCCTGTCATCATGCTTATGCCAGGTCTTGTTGAAAATAATAATGGTATCTGGCTTATCTATGGGCAGATTTTTAATGTAATGTATCACGCAGGTCAACAAAATTTGGGTAAAAAAATAAAAATACAAAATAAATAAATAAATAAATAACGTAAAACTCGAATTTTCAAAACACCGCCATAGCCTCCCCCACTTTCCGTCGTGGAAACATCATTCGTTATAGATTTTCCCACTTGCTATTTTATTTTCCACACATAGGAAACTGTTCAGTGAGTCACCTCTGGACCACCCTCGAAAACTCGCTCTCTCCCCCCTCTCTCTTTATAAATTGAAGTTCTCCGACTCATCTCTTACCCTTCACTTGATTTCTTTGGGATTTTGTTTTGCTAAAGCCACTCTTCGCTCTCACTCGTCATGTCACACAAGAATTATCACCAGCCGTTGATCATAGAGATCACAGTGATATCGGCAGAAGGACTGAAGAAGACCTCATCAATCTTCTCCAACAAAATCAGACCCTTTGTAGAGCTGACCACGGTCCCGCCATACAAACCCATCAACGGCGATAACACATGCCGCGTGCACAGATCAACGGTGTATGAAGAAGGTGGGGTGAATCCAACATGGGGTGACAAGTTCAGAATCCCAGTTGATCCCACGTTTTTCACAAACAAATTTGCCTCAATTTACCTCCAAATTTACACAAAGAGACTCATGGCGCGTCAAGTTCAACTGGGTTGGTGTCAAATTCCCGCAAATGATATCGTCGGCGGCTACCATCCGGTTGGTACAGTTAGGTATTTGAGTTACCGGCTAAGGGCTAAAGAAGGTTACAGGGGTCACGGTGTTGTAAATGTGGTGGTAAAGTTGGAAAGTCAAAAGGGTATGTCAGATAATCCCGGTCCTTCAACGTCGTCCCCGGAAAAGAGGGTGTTTCAGACGACGGCGTTGGGAATTCCGGTGACACTGTTTGGGGCTACCCAACACATCACCAACATGTGTCATGGACTGCTATCGGATGTTAGTTGTGAAAATTTATAATAATAATAATGCAAGTATGGGGTTTGGTTTGGGAGTTTCAATCCAACGGTTGGATGTGATGAACCAAAAAAATATCCGATGGTTGGAGTGAGCTTCATGAATTTACTTTTGGCGGATTTTGTTGGGTTCGGGACCAAACCGGTCTGAATCTCTGTTAATCTTAATGTTATGTAATTATAAGCCACTTGATTTTAAGAAATTGCATCCAATTTTGAGAATGTCAGCGACATGGAGGCAGCTTGCTTCTTATTTGTTTAAATTTATAGAAGAAAGATATATTATTTTTATATTTAAATAGTTTTTAATTAATTGAAATATCTTTTAAATGATGTAATATTTTGGTCTAAACCATTTGATACGTGTAATATTTTGATTTTTTTCCACCTTTGCGTGTGTGGATGAGCGGCCAAATCTTGACGAGTTTGTAAAGAAACTTTTGGAAAAGGTGTGCGATTTCCGTTATATAACTAAAAATGGATGATTATTTATTTATTTTTCCTGCGAATTGAGTTGGCTTGGTCGAATCGGTGATAACCACTCCTTGAGCTTAGCTTTTCATAGCCGCACGTCTCCACGAACAACCGGCCAGCCGGCCATGGTTTGATTACAGTTATCTACTCGGCCAACACACGTGAGACTATCATCATAAAGGTTAAATGCGTATTCCGTTTTGAATATTTATAAGAACTCTATTTAGAGATAATTCTCTCAATATAATATTTTTCATTTTCAAGTTTTAAATCCAAAACTTACACTTCATTCTATTTTACTAGATCGAATGTCCATTGATCCTTTTAATGCTCTCTCTCTCTCTCTCTCTCTCTCTCTCTCTCTCTCTCTCTCTCTCTCTCTCTCTCTCTCTCTCTCTCTCTCGTCTTAAAAAATGAAAACATAAAATAAAAAGAAAAGAAAAGAAAAGGAAGAAGAGCTTACGGTACACGCAATGAAATATCCAAACTTAAATTGAAATATTTTCGAGAAACTGAGGTCGGCCAACTCTTTTTCCAAACTTGAAGAGGTCTTCATATATAAGTCACCAAGAAATCACACCCAAAATTTTTAATCCAAATAAGGGAATTTGGATTTTAGATTTTTAGACCACTTTCACAACACTAAAAAGGGAAATATCCTAGTCTTCCGTTGCTATAATTCCACGATTGCACGACAATCGTATCCCGTTGCTACAAATCCAAAATAAATGTCCTAATCAAGACAATCATATCCCGCCAAAATCGAGGTGCCTCCTACCCAAACATCAGCCATTTTCACATTGTCACGGGAGCTATTATCTTATCCTTCTTCGTTTTTCTCCAATCATTGAGACTTCCCAAAGTTTTAGGTGACACGTTTGCATCATCCAATGATTGTGATAGACCAACAGAAAATAATTTGATTAGAAACAACATAATCTCACATCAAATACTAGACTTTCGGTATATGCCCATGAAACAATAGGGGCATCATAGCATTTTTCAATTCAATTACACTACAATAGAAGTTCACGTTAAAACTCGGTCCTATTCCAAATTTTACGCCGATACAAAGCTATACTTTTGACTCACTACTACCAAAATACATTGCACTTGAGAGTAAAAATTCGGGATAATTTATGGTATCAAGTTCTTTCTCAGTGAACAGTTTTGCAATTCTTGGTTGGATGGTGAAGGGTATTAATCAGTTGATTTTGAGTTCTTGATATGTTGATATACTTCACTTTGATAAAGGCCAGAAGTTGCATGATGTATACAAGAGGACTCAAGACCCATTGCTGTTCATGCATTGCTACCAGTGAGCGTACCTGATTTCTGATGTTGCCTTTTGAAGTTTTTTCTTCATCGACCTGAAACTACTTTGGCTCTCCTCTGACCACCGGAATGATGAGCCTAATTGTAGTAAGTCTGATAAAGGTGATCTTGAACTCGAGTCTTTAACTGGAGCATCATCATACTCTGCAGCAATAACCAGATGTTATGGAAATGAACAAATTGACCATTGTTGATAGATAAAATCATGACACACAGCACTCGGATAAGTTCTAGGAGCCAGAAAGATTTATGAACCAAAAGTATAGGGCACTAAATTATCAGGTGCAGTCGAGTGCACAATGTTGTCCAAGTACATGGATCCACCCATGCGCAAACATGCAAATGTTAAAAATGCTTGAAAATGAACCAAGTCCTTTTTGGAATATCTTGAGTGATGAGCCCAGCTCTCATGTGTGTGTGTGTATACATGAAGTAACAAATAAATAGTAAATACCAACGGTATTTACAAGTCTAAAACATTTTCCGATGAACTATTTATGCCGTATTACTTTTTACCATTTCCTAGAATCTTACTTCCAACAAAAACAATTTGAAAAATCAGATAAATGGAAAAGTCTCACAACATTGCACTCATCATTCGGGCATTTTTAACTTGTTCCCATATTTGTATCGTTTTCCTTTTTTGCCAGTGTGTTTGTAGGCTTGTAAGTATTTTAATGTAAATTATTTTATGGAAATATTAACTCTGGATGCTGGAAATTATCATAATTTCATTAAGTAATGAAAGTTGAGTTAGACTGAATTGCAAAATGTGGATCTAATATATGATCATCAACTTTTTGAAAAGAGAGTTGAGATAAATTCTCTTTGCCCCCAAAATTCTCCAATCTGACAGTGGCTGTAAGTTCAAGGTAAAACAAGAACCTGAAGATGCAGGGAGCTGATATTGCATTTCCAAGAACTTGGAGGCTTCTCTATCCTTCTTGTGACAAAGTACTCGAATCAAGGTGTCTGCATCATTCAAGTTTCGATGGCCATATATAAATGAATTTGATCCGGTTGCAATATGTTCACTTGCAGCCATCAACATTTTGATGACAGTTTCAGTCTGCAAAAGGAAGATGTGATATTTGTTTCATTATTCTCATGTTAGGTTTCCTGATTCTCAAGGGACAGCTTTCAAACCTGAAGCAAAAACAGGCTTAAGATTTCATGTGCAAATACTGCCTCTTTCTCAACTAATGAACGGGGAAGGCCTTCTCCATCAGCAACAAAGAAATCCTGCAGACTCAACAATTCGAGACATGTAAAGAAAGTGATGTAAAGACAAGTCTCAACAAAGCATTCAAACAAGGAAGAAAATGTTTTGTTGGCAAAAGAATTTTTGCCATGTCATTTTGCCTCTTTCCTTTTCCATTGGATGAGAAGTGAGGCAATACCTTCAAAATGTTAAGGTCATCCTCCAGCATATCGATGTCAGAATCAGAGAATGCACGGGAAGGCCCTCCATCAAGTATAACCCAAACAAAGCCTTCCTGCTACAAAAAATCAAAGTCTTAGCCACCCAAAAATAAAAAATAAAAAGAAAAAAGAAAAAAAGAAAAAAAAAAAGAAAAAAAGAAAAAAAAAGCACTCTTTGACCTACAAAATAATCAGAATGAGAACATACCAATAATGCCCGGAATACGCTTAAAACCATGAGATCTCGGACGGAATCATCAAGTAAACTACATATATGGTCCAGGACCTACAGTGTTGCCTCAAAATAATAAGAATTCAAGTAAATCATAAAACACGTGGAATTTCAATTTGTTTGGGCATAAATTGGTTTATCATGAGAACATGGGATGATTTACTTTAATTTCTTACAGTATCAACACCGGGAAGAATGCCATCCATGCGAGCACCTTCAACACCACCACGATATAAACAAGACAGGAATGAATCTCTCAGATCCCAGAAGACAACTTTTGTTCCTACAGTTTGGACGGGAATAACAGAGACTAAGGTCCAGATATTTGAAAGCATTAAAAGCTACATAAATGCTAGGAGTAACTGGATAAAGATATTGTAAGGTGAAATAAGGATTGCATAAAGCTTACAAATAATCAGATTCCTGCACCAACAGGAATCACATTTACAGAAAATTTAGATCATTTATAAAATCTTGTAGAAGATAAGGACACAAATAGGCGGCAAAGGTACTAAGATGGTTAAAGATAAAAGAAACAAAAGTCATCACAAGGATTCCAAAAATTTTGATGAGATGAACTAAATTTCAAGCCAAAGAAATCGATATCAAAGTTTGGCATAAGGTCAAAGGATGTTTCTGTGGACAATAATGGACTAAGTAGTCTTAAAAAAGGTAATAGACTAGGTAATGTACAGATCTGTAAAATGCAAGGGCTTGGCCAGGCAGAACTGAGGGAGGGAAAAAAAAAAGATGATTCAACTTTTAAAAACATCAATCAAAATTCAGCTTCTGTCCATGCAACACTTGCGTGTCATGGGCTGCCAAGTAAGAACATCTAAAATCTTTAATTTCACATCTACATAATAAGCTTAGCAAGCCTCATTTAACTCACCGGCAAAGTCACGGATTTTACTGATAGCATCACTTGTAGCATCCTTAATACAGTCAAAGGTAGTAACAAATAGCTCATCTACTGATTCACCACACGTTGGTACAGCACTTTCTGAATTTCCCCCAGGTTCACGTTTGGCTGCATGTGTTGCAGTTGACCATAAATAGTAATAGAGATGTTAAAAAATGTTCATCTATGGAAACTTGATGGATAACATCTAAATTTTTCAATTAACTTGTCATGTAACAGTGACAGACTGCGACAAGCAACCTCGGAAATAAGCACCATACAAACAATTGTCAAGAGTGTAACAGATTATCTTGGGACCAAATGGAAGGAATAGACAAAATTAAGAGGCATTTACTAATTACTGCAGTCACCGTGCATTGCATAACAGAGGAAAGAATCAGTAATAGTAATTCGCCTGATAAATACTTACTCCATCTTTGATCATCAGATAGTCTGACATGTGACCAGGATTTTCTAATGCTGTCTCCAAGGATACCTATTTGTTTCTGAATATACTGCAACATGAGAAAGAAATTCAACAAATTGAACAAAACACACTGAACATTTTAGATAACAGAAAGCAACCATATGAATGAACTACCTGTTTTAATAATTCACTGTTATACGTAAAGCATCCATACACTAGGTAAAGACAGCAATGTGTCTTTCATTCCTGTTCTAATGCAGATGGATAAAATAATAAAAATGGTGTGGCATATCTAATCCATTGATAAAACATTTGCTCTCAGTTGATCATTGCCTTACCAATCATTGCCTTACCACAGTACAAAAAGAAAAAGGCACAATCAATCAAAGAAGAACCCAATAGCACACTCACTTGAGATATAATAAGATTCTATCCATGGTACACGGTCAACTTAAGGATGACAGGCATCTCGAATCTGATTTTCCGTTCTATGCAATACTCTAAAATAAAAAGATATAGGAAGATTCTCCAGGTAGAGCAGTAGTTTACTTACTTGGAGGGTGTTCAAAATTACACAGAGTCTGGATATGGTCAGTTCACGCAACTTGTGATCAATTCTCTGGTCCAGATATGTAGACTCCACCAACTTCTTCCTAAGTGATGGGATCACAGTCTCTTTGTAGCGAGTCAGAGGAGGAACAGGTGGAAACAGCTGGGACTTCTCCACTGCAATTTCAAAAATTCTAGCACCAAATTAGGTTCTTAAGATCAGTTAACTTTGGAAATATATTTGTACTAAAAGATCTGCATTTAAGACAATCAAATGCATGAATCTCCATGGGCTTTAGGATGGAATTTAAAGAAAGGTAGGAAAATCCCTATGACGTAAAATGATATGGAGGCAATGTTTCACAATCAACAGAACTAACTTAGCCGGTGAATCACCATACTACATTTGAAAACAACATGAAATGTTTTCCTGGTGTCCTTACCATCACAAGTACATAAGAATTCGTGTGTATAAATAACTAATATACCATAAATCTAGATGCATAATTAGACATTTCATGCATATTACCTAGCTGGTTAACCACTTTTAGCAAATAAGCATCCAAACTGTGGAATATTACAGAGAGTAGCGCTTGCAAGTGTGTAATATCCATTGGAAGATTCATCCCAAAGAATTGATCCACAGTCTGCAAGTAAACTTTGTAGTTGTGATAATAGAAGGAAAAAATATAAATTCAAAACTAAAGATAACAGGAAAAATCCTATACAAATGGAGGGGGAAAAAAGTGCACATCAAGGCTTGACAAACAATCCCAGTTAATTGGGATTAAAACAGGAGGACCAACTCCAAACAACTCCTAAGATAGATTAGCTTCAATTCTTTAAAGCAATAAAACCTTTGGAGGACTTCGGATATATAACAAGAGATGGTCAGGGGTTCACTACCCTGGAAAACTGATCCGATGAAGAAGACAACTCTTCATATAACTGAGGGATCGATGGATATAAATGCATTTTGAGAATATTTTGTATGGGTCATCAGGAGATAATTCCCAAAACTATATATCAGATATGCCATTCCAATTCAACAATAAAGCAGCTTTTGTGGGCTCTCTGACTATTTGCAACCAACTTTTCATTTCTCAAGGCAAGGCCATAACTATATCCGGGTGTACAATTAGAGAAAGTAGATAGACTAACCTAGGCTGTATAGATAGACTAACCTAGGGTGTATATAAAACTAAGTTATGCCCCTGTAAGAGAAAGTCACTTGTAAAAAGCTCTTCTACAAACTGCAGCTAGGATACTGGATATATCTCTGATACTGTACGGACAGGAAATTTAAGCATGTAATAAAGTGAAAAAGAAGGTAGATTAATGTGTGGCAAACCTCCTCGATAATCCTAAAAACTTCAATTGCTGATACTGCCTGTTTTTGCTGAGTTGACAGAGGTCCCCAATCCTGCATATCAAGAGTCAGAAAATAGCAAAATCTTAGTATAAATCTTCATAAAGGCATTTAAGCTGAAAGTTGAATAACTACGTAAACTAGATCCGAATTTGCAAAAAGGAGGTGATCAAACACTAGGTTATGATACATGTTCCATCAGTAGAGCTGTATAATTTTTCATTTTTTACAATCTTTGGATGAAAAAAGAGCTACATGCAACAGGCTTAACAGGTCAAGAGGGAGATTTAGTGAGAGAATACAGACAATCCAACACTTCGCAACCTTCTCATTTGTTTCTTATTCTTTTAGATACAGAAAGCAAAATGTATCGTCAAAATAGCATCCAAAGGATATTGCAATCCTCAGTAGCTCACGATTATATGAAATTCACTTGTGCAGAAAGAGTTGTAGGAACTAAATTGCCTAGTTACCAGTTTATTAATGGTAGAATTATGAAAAACAACATCTGCTCCCAGACAAAAAGAACTGAACTATAAACGGCAGCAATTTGGTAACAGGGCATTTTAGGAAAAATACTACAGGCATATCAAACTACCTCCAGCAAACAATAAAAGCACATTCAACTAGAAACAACAAAAAGCCATTTTCATATTTTGAATTTCTCTGAGGACTATTCAAAATCCATGGATAGACAGAAAAATTTACTCTGATGCCCTTAACTTGAATGGCACACATTTCATAAACATGGCACCAAAGGCCTGCTTAATGGGTTTCATTGAGGCCCCTAACTGGGGGTTCCATATCGAATCCACCTTGAGATTTTTTATGAGAATTATAAACCCAATTTCCAAATTGTGCATCTGACTCACTTTCTTCCTCTTTCTTCCCTCTATGACAAAAGTTCATTCGACTTCTGTTACTAAATATTTTCAGTGAACCTTCTTGGATTTCGATTTCTTCACCTCCCATGATAATCTTGCACCAAATTTGAGTCTCCCAACTAAAATAGTCACAAAGATTCCATATTTAATCTCCAAATGAATCTTTCCCTTTTCCCTCTTTCTTGTTTCCTCTCTCTCTATGTAAAGTGGATGCTGTTTCACCAGAGAGAGGTAGGAAAAGAAAGACACAGGTTAAGGTGCCTTGTATGCGACTTTTAAATGGACAGAATTCTAACTCTGTCCACTTATGCGACTGCTGACTTTTATTTTTGAACTTTTCGAGGATAATTGACAACGATAAAAGTTAAGAGCATTCACTGAAAGTAGGGCTAAAATTCAGGAGGTTATTTGTGGTTTTGACCTTCTCAAAGAAATGAGTGCATGTTTTAAGGAAGCAATGTCACCCGCTTAGGCCTATGCAATCATGGTCAATGTTTTGTCCCTGGAATATTAGGGTGAAGTGATGATTTGTGATGGGCAGGACACATGTAGAAAACCAAAGATATATGTCTTATCGATATGGAAAGCCGAATGAAATTACTCAGCCAATTCACATTTCCAAAACAATCCAGATAAGCTTTGCTAACAGAACATGCAACATACCTCAAGATCCACAGCACGTCCAGTCCAGTCCATGATACGAGAATGCTGTGCAATTACCCAATCAAGAATGATTGGCCCTGCAATTTTTCCAACCTGAAACCAGAGAAATGGGCCAAAGAGATTAGTATTTTTTCCCAGACACACCAAGAAAATGAAGAATTATTTTCCTCCTGTATAGCAGATTCACCGCACATGGTGATATACTGTTCCCCATCTCTCTTACTATTTTAAATCTATCACTGTGAACCCCAGTTTGACATATTCAATTCACTACAAAATCAATAGAAATCTGCCCATATTACACAACAGTAGTATCATATAAACCTGCCGGATTCCATATATTAACCCCATCCCCCAAAAAATAAATAAATAAATAAATTATCTCTTAAGAGAGGAGTATCTCTTCTCATGTCATTTTATACCTCTAATTATCTAGCAGAGTTTTGCTGCCTAAGCCAAGAAGACAAACTGCAGTAAAGGAACTAAAAAAGACGAAATAATTTCAAAGAAAATACTACCGCACATTCATGGTTGTGCCTATGCATAAAAAATGAAGCTGATGCACTATTGCACAGATTTCCTAAAAGAAAAATTTTGGGTGAATTGCATACGAGAGAAATGTAAGTGTCTGAGAAGAATGCAGTTGCAAAAACACATGATAGAAAGGCACCAGTGTTTATTATGAATGCAGTCAGCTCCAACATGATAATCCTAATGGGAACCTCAGAAGCATCACTGTTGTAGCAAAGATAAGAAAGATTCTTTATTTTTTTCCTCCCTTGTGTAGAAATAATACTACCACCAATGACCAAATTACCATTTCGTAGGAATTTGCCAATTCCCTTTGAAAGAAGTACGTAATTTTGCAAATCAAAAGAGGCTTCTCATGTTTTGTTGTGCAAAGGAACCAAAGAGAGGCCATAATATTGTAGGAATGCTCAATAAGAACTGAATAGACATAATTTAGACTTGTGGGAACAAGTTGGAACTCGTCCAGAATGTCATATGCCCGCTATTGACAAGACCTATCCAAATTTCCCAGGCGAATTACAGTAGTTCTGGAAAAAGAAATGGTGAAAGAGAAACTCATTTTGAAAGAGCATTTAGTCTTCTAGAATCTCTCTGGAACTTATCCTCTTAGCAAATGCCGTTGGAGCTCCAACTAAGCACAGATTTTAGTCTTTGATTGCAGTAATATGTCAATCACTGAGGCAGAGTACATAGGTGACAAGATTCAATGCAGTTACAACAAGCAAGATAACTAAATAAATAAATAAATAAATAAAGTGCTCTTCATATATGCCCTAGCCACTGACATTGCACAGCCCACAAAATTTGGACACAGAAAAGAAATCTGCAAATATATTAGCACTTGAAGTATATTTAACAATAAATATCATAATAAACAAAAAACAGAAAATTAAAATAAAAAAAAAAAAAGATAACCTGATAGTGATCTAAACTTTGATTGGACTGCATGTTACTTTCTTCACATGTAGAATAGTAAAACTGAGATAGATAAATATCTAACATATCAGCTTGAGAAAGAACAGATTTAACATCCTCAGAAAGGCATGAAACTCCAGCAAGAAATGGTTTCTGCAGATCAGCAAAAAGAAGACTGGTAAACAGAAAAGTAAAAAAGACAAAACTCTGCGTGTGTGTGTGTGTGTGTGTGTGAGAGAGAGAGAGAGAGAGAGAGAGAGAGAGAGTTAAAGCAGTCATTATAATGCATGCATACAAACCAGTTTTTCCCCATAAAGCCCGTGAATCTGTCTGGCCGAGATGATCCCAGCTTCAGGACACCACGGACTAAGCACTGGATAAAATACAGAGAACTCTATCTCAGCAAGCAGTTTCATCTCAACAGCAAGCACTGCCAGAGGATGTCTCTTTTCTGCTTTTGATTTGAGATCCACAACCTCTAATACCTGGAAGAAAATCATGTCAACCTATTGTCTAAAGAATTAAAAAATGAAAATAAATAATATCACTTACTCGCCTGAATGAAGCTTCAATGGACCTTTGTACAAATATCCCAAGCCTTTTAGCAGCACTGTCAATTGTAGTGTCAGTTGTTGTAAACTGCAACTGTGAGGGATCCCATCTCAGCACTTTCAGAGATTAATACAACAGAAAGCAAAATTGATGTTTAACCAAAAAGTTTAGTGATTCAAAAAAGATTTTGGAGGTGTTCATAATAGAGTTTTTCTAACAATATAACAGATCTAGCACCAACTTGTAGGAAATTGACAAAAGAACTGTCCAATTTGGTTGTGAAACAAATACTATAGATTATATTGATGGCCAAGCAGCAAATTCCTCTTTATGTACTAAAATTTGTAGCACACACATACAGGTTGCAGGCAGAACAATATCTATCCAATCACCATATAAACCCATGAGTGGCTCAACAGGTGGTTATAAATTACTAACCTTAAATTGACTGCAAGCACTGGAAAATAAAAGACCAACCTCCAGTCCCAATGTTAATACCCTCCTCAAGTTGCAAGGATTCTGAAAGGACAACCAAATACTTAGCCAATAAAAAGACATCCAGACAAACTATGAGACGAGTTGGAGGTAAATGAAGAAAACCAGCTGGAATGATCAGTATAATGTGGACTCTCATCTAGGTGTTGTAAAAAGAAGAAAACTAAGGACAAGTA
The DNA here is from genome assembly GCA_033439265.1 of Dillenia suffruticosa. NCBI lineage: Eukaryota > Viridiplantae > Streptophyta > Magnoliopsida > Dilleniales > Dilleniaceae > Dillenia > Dillenia suffruticosa. The sequence goes on along the minus strand of JAVTVX010000005.1, from coordinate 15,893,391 downwards.
CTTGCCTGCGTGAAATGCAGATGATAATCTTGCAATTTACAGTTGCACCAGGCACCTATTGAGAAGAAAATAGCCTGCACTACACTTAATTTCAACTCATGCCCATTGCAGTTGCATGAACATACTAGGCTAGATATATATAACCCTTCATTTCCACTATCATCCTCAGCTGACAAAGCTTTTTTCAGTTCAAAAGTTGCAGATTCTAACAGCAATGCTTCATCTGTTCGAAGAAACTTTCAAAGAGAAAAACACCTTAGAATAAAATAGACTGTAATTAACCCACAAGCAAAGCATAGATTAGGGTAATATAAAGCAGAACCTTCAGGAAAAGAATAAAAACTAGCATAAACACCAAAAGCATAGCACCATGTCATTTGATAAATTCTTCACTGAAAATCCAACACCTCAAGCGTATCTTAAAAATGTGTTAATCGGATACTCGGACTGAGAAATATGAATTCATATGAAGATTCAGGGAGGCAACATGTCATGCAGAACTGCTCAAAGTAGGCGTTGAGTTTTCCACAGGTGGAAAATCCTGATGATAATAAAATGAATATGTTCTTTCTTTACACCTTTCAGCACCAAAAATCTTTTAACTGAGTTTATACAATTTTGGAAAGGTGTACAAGCATGTCAAAGTCACAGGCAGTCCCTACAACACATTGAGGAAGTGCTTTTTCACATGGATCCATAGTGCGACCACGGTAAGTGCAAAAAATCATGGTGCAGAGCAAATGCATATCCACGTGAAACAAATTTCAAGCAGATAATATCAACTAGATGGTCAGGCCAGAAGAGGACATAGCGCATTTTTCATAATCGTTACAGATTGACAATCAATAACTATTACTCCACTACAGCCCAGAAGCAAACACTATCACATATCATTACTAAAACCATTTCCATGATGATAGGATAAGCTAACGTTCCACAAAAATACAACTTTACCTAAGGAATTGCAAATGTCATGCTCCACTCATTCTAGACTCCATCAAGCGGTACCAGAGTAGCGCAGGACAGACCTGTTGACAGATGCTTCATGACAATGATCGATTTTCCAATACAAAATCTCAACCATGAATTTGTAACTAACTGATAGGGATCAAAGCCCCAAAGGTCGATCATTTCTTTTTAGAATTTAAGAGTTAGTAACAGAGTACTATTCGCGTCAGTACTTTTTCTACAATACGACCTTTTCTTTCTAAAATTTATCACCTAAATTTGTTTCTACTTTTGGTGTCTGGTAGGAAGTTTTGTCTTTCTTTATTACTAGAGTTAACTTAGGATTATTTATAAGTTTCTAAATTTTAGTTTTCATGGTAGTTTCTATTTCCTTGAGGAGGCTAATTGTCTATTTATAAGCTTGTAATTTTAACATGAAGCAAGTTGAACAAGAAGTCAGTTTCGAACATAATTGCTTAGAATTCTCTCAAATTTTAGTGGTGATGATTGCCCTAGTTGTGATATTGAAGGATCTACCATTGTGATGCTTATAACTCTATCCTCTTTCTTCTATTCTATTGTTATTTTTCCTTTAAATTAACTGCTGCAGTTTGTTTCCAAAGAAGTCTTTGAGTATTTACAGATTTTTATCATATTAAGCTTTAAAGAAACCCAAATTTCTTTGCCCTAAAATCCTCTATAGTCATCCTACATCACTAACACCATATGAGAATTCCCATATGGACATGCAATACAAATAGGAGAGCAAATTGTGCAACCATTATAGCAGTAAAATAAGATGATCATCAAATCGTTGATCAAACAGGGCATCTTAATATGCCATCAAGAAAACAAGCATTTCTTATCTAGTTACACCATTTTCAGCTAAGACATCTCCGTAATTTACTTCACAATATATAATAAATACCTGTTGAAAAAGCACCCATCCAAACATTGCATCGTGTATTTTCTGTGTGATGCCCAAAATTGACCATGTCAACTTTACAAGTGCCATAATTTCATCAGCTGCCTGTCATAGATTACAAGATCACATAAACATTACTTAGGAAGATCACTTAAACATCACTTAGGAATTTATATAGCACAAATTGCAAAAGAACTTTAACAGTAGAAATGATATGACAGACTGGATAAAGATACCTCCATGAGCTGGCACTCTTCAAGAATGTCAAAAAGTCCAAGAAGTAGTTTTTCGTAAATCCTGATATTCAAGCCATAGCCAGCAGTCCAGTAACAAGTTTCACCTTGGAGACCAAACTGGGTGGGCAATGAGGACATCCGTGAGACAATCACTCTTATTGTTGATAAGACATCATCACGCTCAGAAGGGGACATTGTAGCATCCCAGTCCTGAATAACATAACAATGTAGGGTTCAATAAAGGGAAATGTTCAGCTTGGTATAAAAAAATAATAATAATTATGTTCTCTCAAATAATAATAACAAACAAGTAGAAAAAAGCAAACCTTTTCACTTTTGATTTTAGAAAGAGTTCTAACAGTTTCAAAGTCGGCTGATGCAGAATTAGCACAACAGAGAAGTTCTTCCAGAAGATTTGCCTGCAGTAAAATGTTCAAAAATGAAAACAATCTGAAACTGATATCCCACATTTTCCTCCTCTATTGAATGATAGATACTCTCTAGAAACAACATATAACTTAAATTAAAGCTACGAGTTTAGCAACATTGTTGAAAAGTCCAAATAAAGCCAACATTTAGAAAACAGTAAGAATTTAGTTAACCATACTTGTTATGCCTCATGCACTAGTCTCAAGCCCAAGTAGAGAAGAAAGATATCAGGGAAAGAAAGATGTTAAGGGAAGACAAAGACCCCATGCAAAATAAAACAAGGACAGTTCTTGAAAGGTACAATTTATAGGGCCAATATGCAATTAACATAACAGTATTTTTCTTTGGGAGAAGAGTAAACAATGCGACACTCCGTTTGCTTTCCAAAAAATAACTTTCTGGAAAATACCCCCCTTGCGTTGCTTTCAGGAAAATGACTTCCACTTTTGTAAAGCAGAAGTCATTTTATCTTGTCCATCCCTGAATCTACTCTCTCTCTCTACCTCTACCACTTCCATGATATAGGGTTTTCATTTCCTCTCGAAGTTTCTCAATCTAGCAATTGTTTCTTATCTTCATTGCGACTCAAATTTTTCCGCCTCAAAAGTTTGGACCAAGAATTGCCAAATTTCAATGGATTTGAACACACATCATTTCATCAGTGCCTATGCAAACTCTAGAAGTAATAAAGTGTGTTGATGGTGATGAAGTGGCCTGAGTTGATCTAGAAGCAATGGTAGTGGATTCTGATAGTGGCAATGGGAAGAGCTTTCTCTTAAACCTTTTAAGCCAAAATATGAAGATCCACACATTAATAAAGCCAAAAATGACAAAAATATTGAGCAGTGATTACCATGATCACTCAATAAAGATCAAAGATGCATAAGATTATGACGACATGATACCAAAATTTGTGGTAACAGTGATTATGCAATATGACAGTGGCTTGATCAGGCATTACATAACCACCTACAACTAAACTTGGTGTTACAAACCCTGCAGACGGTAGCAAAATTAATGCTCAAGCAACCATGCTCCTGGGGTGTTCTTTTTCCTACTAAAGGCTCACATAACTAATACAATGATGAGATCATCACCTGTCTCTTCTTCCACTGCATATATGCCTTTTCATGGAGAAAATCAGCCCTTGACATCCCAGTTAAGAGTCCCAATGACATAAGAGGGATATTAATTGGTTCAGTTGCAGTCCTGGAAGCAAACTGCATCAATGTTCGCCTAATACATACATCCATTGCTTCTGAAATCTGGAAAATTTTATGCAGCCAATGAGAGAGAACATGTACAATGACAAGAACTCAACAAAACTAGATATGCCGGCATCATCAAGTATGGGGTGGTAATATATCTTTCTTTTTCATGCTTATATTGAGTTAAAGGTTGGGTATAACGACTATGTAGGTCAACATGAATATGAGATGAGGTTATGGATTGCATACTACATGCCTAACACAACAACATGCCTACACTGTTTGCTTCTATAAATCAAGCTGGCATGCCTTATCTCTTTTGCATACCAAAAGCAATGCCAAATTTACCTGACACAGTCCAAACTTACTTAAATGTTATATGGATAAACATTGAAACAAATACTTGCACTCCTCCCTCCCACATAACCAACTTCTGAAATTGGAATAAAATTTATCAAAAAATCATGCCAACTAAGAGTTAAAATGCAATTGGATCAAAGGTGTTCACCAAACACATTTGAAATAATCATGTCAAAAAAGCACACTGGTTTTACGTTGGCAAGTCAACCCACCCAACACAAAATTTTCATGTTCTTGATCATATCAACAAGTCATCGGTCTGCAATGAAGCTCAAGAAAGACTTAACTGCCATGAATCTCAAGAAATCGTTAAGTCATTCCTCATTTCGACATAAGCAGCACCATTTTGACAGAAGAAATATACACATATGCACAAGCATAAAAGGTCCACTGTTGAACCTCCAGTCAAGATCAAGCTCACTAGGGGATAACGATTTGAATACACAATCAGTATTGAAGTTCAAAGGAATAGGATCTATGCTGCCAAAAAATAACAAATTTTGTGGTCTCTCAAGCAAAACTAAACTTAATATCTGCTTAAGTTTTTTAAATGCTCTATTTTTCAATGGAATTATTATTGCTATGACTTAAAGCAATTGCATAGGTTGAATGGAGTTTAAACTGCAAAGTAATTAATAAGAAATAATTATGATGCAATAAGATAGCGCAATCATAGTGAAAAGGGGAAGTGCGAGATTGCCTGCATTTGAACACGGATTGTGTTGAGCAACTCTGAATGGCTTTCAGGAGATTCAGGCTGAGCCTGAATATCCTTTTTACTCTTTAAACCCGACAAAAATTTAGAGCTCTTTCCTTTCTTTCTGTCTTCAACAGAATATACTTCAAACCTACACAAGTTCAAAAAGGAAAGAAGATACAGCTGTCAACAAAAACAGAAAGCAGTATAGAAGTCATTAACTGAAGCATCAGACTGGAGATAGAAATTCTGGAAACAAAAGATAAGCATATGGAAATGAGCAACATGTGAAAGAAACAACTGGACACACACACCCCCATAGAAAGAGAAGTTACCCATATAAAACCATAGACGCAATCAATATTTCATAAGCTGATTCCCTCAAGTCATCTTCCGACAATCCTTCAAGTATCCTAAAACTATGTATCAGATTACTCAAAACAGAAAGTCCATAAAGAAAATGAGATAAAAGAAAAGGGAAACACAGACATCAATGGCATACACTGAAAAAGAATGGCGAAGGCTTCTCCCACTTTTCATGACATATCTAAAATAAGAACTGAATTTGGCCAATACCTGTACGGAGGACAGGTAAACCAAACGATGAAATATTCATATCTTCCACATGGGCGACCGGTTTAGTTGTTGGGATTGCATCTTCAGCTTCGTGCCCATCTTCAACTGAAGGTTCAAACAGACCAGAAGAAGATGAAGCACGATGAGTAGACTGGTTTGTTGTAACAGAAGGCACCGTACGATGAGGAGGTGACCCAGATGCATCAGGGTCAGAGAGAAAAAAATAGGCATTTCCGAACTGAGACTCAGTCTGCAAAATATGATATCGTAAAAGTTAATCATGTGCGAACAAAGTAGGACTACCTACATTAAGCATAACTGTAGTAGAAATTGCACACAGAGGTATTGCTAACAAGCACTCATGCTTCTGACCCTAACTCATATGTCCTCTTCAACTATTAAATAGAAAATCTTGTTCCAAAATAAATTCAATCAAAGGATACAATTCAAAAAAACTACATCTCCTCATTTATTAAACAAGCTCAAACCTAGCTTCTTTGCTAAATAAACAAGCTCCAGCCCAGCTTGTCTGCGAACAACTATGTTCCTTTTGCCAACTGAGCGTATATACACCTCACTCATCCACAACACATTGGATGGGGATTCACTGCTCACCTATGATTCCACCATTATTTGTATAATCTAAGAAGTTTTAATATTTATTTATTTTTGATTGTCAAAGTTGATTGGACCAACGAATAGAAGTAGCTGTCCCTTATCCATAAACCCACCCGACTCTGATAGAGACGGGGATACAACCCAAAAGATATGATACCATCTCAAGACATGTTTACCAGCTGAACTATCCAACACCCATTTAAAATACTATGTAAAATCAAATAAGCAGACAGCCCAAAATGAAAATTGACGAGAAAAACAAGCAAAACAGAAACAAAAACACAAATGTAGCAGAAAATAGAAATACTAATAATTAGTAATAAACTCGTTACTTACAGTGATTGGATAATCCAGCTCCTCAAAATACCTTCTAGTAGCTTCAGCAACATCAACAACTCCTCCATCTTCAAAAATCAAATCAAAAACACTAAAATGAATTAACACTAAACAAAGTTATTAACATTAAAAAATGAAAAGAGTAATTTAAATGATACCGGGGTTGACACGTTCGAGGACATAATCGGTACTGAGAGTGTCAAGATCGATGGGAGCACCACAAGGGTTTTGAATTTGTTTGATGAAAACAGAAGAGAGTATAAATTCAAGAAGCTTTCGACGGTCACGACGATATCTCTGTAAAAGGTGCGTTGCGTCCATACTCTACTAGGGTTTATGGACTGAACTACTTACTACTCATCCAAGTAGAGAGAGAGAGAGAGAGAGATGATCTTGAAAAAGCAACAAGACAGAAGATGCCGAGCAAAGGACGGACCAAACATGAATCAATCATTACGTTTGGGGGAAAATTCAAACGCATAAAAATCAAGAATGCCACCGTTTTGTTTTCAACGTTGAATTTTGTCCCGTTCTGTTCACCAAAAGATACGGGTCGTTTTTGCGTGTCCCCGTTCTTTTAATTTTGATTGATAAAAAATTCCTCTGCCAATAAACTAATAACTGAATGAACACTAAATCCGATCAAATAAGTAAAATCAATATCTTTTTAATATAAACTTATTCATACATTTTCAATTTTACTATTATTGATTTTTGTGAGAAACTTTCGACATCAATTTTTCCCGATGAAGCTATACTAACAATATTTTTCATACCCTTTTCCTTTTTCCTTTTTTTCCTCCATTTTTTTTTTTTATTCTTAGGAGGGTGTGTGTGTGTGTGGAAGGGGATGCAACACTTCAAATGAAGTATATCATTGATAATTTTTTAATACCTTCTATAAATATTCAGAATTATATTCTAATTAATTTATTTCGAGTGTTTACATAAATCCTATTTAAAAAGTGATTCTCTTGATATAATTTTTTTCATTTCTAACTTTTTTCATTTCTAAGTTTTTAAATGAAGTATATTATAAATATTAATACATCAATGAAACTTGTTTGAATTGCTCACATATTAACAGAGGTTTTTTTTTCCTTTATTTTTAACTTTTGTTTTCTTCCTGCAGTTTATTTTTAGTTACATAAAATTTGAATCATAAATTACGAGATTGGGTTATGACTTCCAAGAGTGTTTGAGTATCGGTTTACTTGGAGAAAAAAAAAAAAAAAAAAAACGGCTTAATACTAAATTTTAGGCACTTGTGAATCTATTAGGAAATCAAATTTGCGAAACTCTTAACATTTATCAAGATGAGGAACAAAGAACTAGGTCAAAATTTGTTAGCTAATGGCTGAGATAACATTATATATTTGAAGCTCGAGTAAAAGAGAAAAAAAAAAGTTTATGGTATTTCCAGGAAAAATAAAAAAGAAGGGAAATTTAATTAAATAATAAGAAACAAAACCTAATTTCAACATATAATTTTTAGCCGTTCACCTGATGTGAATGTTAAAGGACAATGATTTCATACTTCGAATTTTTTCTTCGGTCTTCTCTCTGCATTCTCTCCCCTCTAGTCTCCCTTGTGTTGGTAGCTACCGCTTCCTTTCTCTCTCTTCTTTTTCACTTTATCGACCGCCTCTTTTTTCACTCGATTGAGCAAGAGACATGAAAAATGGATCAAGAAAGATCATTCCATAAAGAGATGGGAGAGAGGGAGACAAATAATAAACAGGGAGATAGAAGCGAGAGAGAAGACTGATAATAGAATAAGACAAAGATAAAGAAAGAAAGTCGGACTTATTGACCAGCATGGATGGAAAAGAGAAGAGAGAGAGAGACGAGAAGAGAAAATAAGAGAGAGAAGAGACGTGTGAGTGAAGATAAAGAAGATAGAGAAGGTTTACCATCGGTGAAGATACAAAGAACGAGGAGAGAATCGATGGTCGGTTACTAGATTACTTAATCAAAATTTTAAATTCAACATGTAATTTAAATATGAAATAAATTACGTTAAAAATCTGTAAATTTTTAATTGAATTAATCAAAATATAATTTCAGATTCTGATTTATTCTTTTTGTTATTGTATAAGGATTTAAATTTTAGATTATCAGATTAGAAGAAAAGATTTATACCACTATACTATCCCCTTAGAGTCAACTCAAGATACCGATCGATATGATATGAAAAAAAAAAAAAGAATGAGGGAGGGGTGAGAGAGAGAGAGTTGAATGAGAAGGTGAAAAAGGAAAAAAGAAAAAAAGGAAAAGAAAAGAATAAAAAAAAAACGGAGACGGAGAGAGAAGAAATCTGTTGGCAGCTAAGACAAAGGAAATCTACAATCCAAAAGAGAGAACATAGAGAATAATAGGGATATTTTGTGCAACAACAGAAGAAATGGGTAAAATAGGCCTTCCACGTCAATCAAAAAACAAAAAATTATTAGATAACTTTTTTTCGGGCCCCACAATTTTTTCATTTTGTTTTTTTTTTCTTTAACATCCATAATCCAAATTAATTTGATAATTTTGAACTAGCATCCATAATCGAAAATAAGAAAAGCAGTTAACTCGCATGGCTGAAAACTTGTTCATTATTTGCTAGGCACCACACGGCGTTTGTTTGCAAGTTCAGAATATTAAAGTGCCAACGGTCCCGTAGTCACCCTTGAATCACTAGGCATCAAAGCGAGAATACCATGTCTCGTACCTGCAGAGAGACAAGCATCAGATGGCACATTGCACGACCTGTCATCTGGAAAAGAACAAGATACATTCATGATAGATCCGCCATATTTACTGAAGTGAAAAATCGAATTAACCAGAGATCCCTGCTTACCTAAGAGGAAGCAGTGTCTGTACAGAGATCTCGACACAATCCGCCATCTAGGAGCAACAATCTAGGTGAAACATTTAAAAGTAAGACAGTTCACATAAGTGAAGCATTTGGTAAAGAGGCTGAATTATACAACCAAATTGTTATCTGCAAACTACATTAAGGCCAATTATGAACAGCTTTAGATTACAGTTTACACTCTGATATCCAAAAAAAAAAAAATGTAAAAGAGATAAACAGGGGAAGGGTTGGGATTGAAAAGAGCTGACACGCAGTTTACACACAGCAAGGGAGATTTAAGGCAACAAAAGCATGAGCGCTACCCATGTGCACAAGTCCTCAGGGAGGTCATGGCAAAATTAGGGATAAGAATGCCACTGCAATACAAATATAACAATAACTTGTATCAACACACTGTGCATAACCAGAATCTCATGCTAACATGAATGAGTGCCAAGCAAGGACAATCCCATGAAGTTCTACACTTGCTCCGCGCCATTACTGCAACTTTTCAAGATGTTGTACTTGCAGAGGGGGCAGGTTGCATTAATATACAGCCACTTGTCTACACATGAACAGTGAAAATGGTGACCACATGGAAGTTCCCGCAGCTCAACTCCATCTTCATAAGCAGAAAGACAAATGCAGCATTCCTGAATACGAAAAAGCATTATGTTATTTGTAATTCAAGCGTCCTATAAGAGTTGGTAAACATTCAATCTCTTCTATCCTTTAAATGAGAATTTTCCTTGGAGAAGCTATAATCCCAAACCTAAATGACAAATATATTCAAGATAGGTTAGGAACTTATTTACACTTACTCTATAGAAAGAGTAACAAATCAAGATATAGAAAATTTTAGAAAAAGGACAACATACCACATCCTCCTCTGAAAGATTGCGTTCATTTGGTGAATCTGAGCCACACTCAATCATTACCCCTCCACATGGCACTTGTATCTCATCACCAAGTTTCTCACTGTTTCCAATGCTATGGAATTTGTACTTAGGGAGTTGCTCAATGTCTTCCTTAGATGCCCCCTCCTGCAGGAGTTGAAAGGTCAAATTTTGAAATAATATATCATGAAATATCCATTTTGACCACTAGATGATAAAACTTCAATCGATATTCAAGACCAAGACGGATACCAATGTCTGCTGGCAATACTGTTGATGGTTTTGACTGGCAATGATCGCATTAGTCAGGGTTAAACCTGGTAAAGAGCTTCATCGCTTTAACCTCTTTAATGAACTTATCTGGCAGCCATATTTAACCAGAGCCCATAAGACTAATGATTTCACCTAATTTATGCTGAGGAGCACATCCATAAAGTAGAGCTTGAATAAATTATTTGGATGTGACTAGACTGTCCCTAACCTAAATAATAATTCATGAATATGACTATCATGAGAAGTATATGAAAAGCAACTAGCAAACATGTGAAAATATAAATAGTTAACTGGTGTATATTCTTACGAAGTCCCAATGGAAAAGCAAACTTTGAACCCAACACTTGTAGTTAAGCCACTCAGTCTTCTCCTAAGAGCTAGGTAACAAGAGTTGATTTAAAAAAGGTATACAGCAAAGCAAAACAATACAAGAAAAAAGAAACAATGAACCAGAAGACAATAAATCCATTAGTGTGGTGATGGTAAATGGTATAACAACAGCGCTACCATGCTATGAACCATTAAAAGATACAGCATCAAGAAGAATAGATGCATAGAGAGTAAATCAAGGTTCCTAGATGCTGTTAAGGGGATTTAATTAGAACATAATGTGAAGCATCGGAGCCAAGGAAGTGATCAAAGAAAGTTCAAGAAAAATCCTAGATTCATTTGATATCAACTATTGGTCCACTTTCCAGTTGTAGCCACTCTTCTACTTTGAAGTAAGAGAAAATCTTTCTTACGCTTGATTACAGTGCTTTCTTGTGTCACAGAAAGAGCATTGTTCAAATGGTTATCAAGTTCCAGAATATGTACATGAAAGTCGGCGGCTTTCAAGTGGTAAGTGGGAACCATGGGTGCTGCCACCTATGATGGTGCTCAAGTTGCAAGCATTGAATGGAGACCAATAAGTAGGATAAGGAGGTGTTTCAAATGTGAGGAGGATGAAAGACTGCATCCATGCTGACGAACAAGTAAGAAAACATCCAGAATGACCTCTCAATGGATGAGAGTGAAAAGGAGTAACAAAACAGAAATTAGCTTCTAGCATCCAGATGGAAGATATCTCTTCAAGACAAAGCTGCCGATGTAGTAATTAAAAGTTTGGAGAAAGAAAAAGAAATGTTTTAAATCAGATTAGATGTAAAATCAGCAATCGCTTTGATTTAATTGATGTGATCACCCAGTGGAAAAGATATTTACTTGAGAGATGAAACAGTAAAAGCAGGATGCAAATTTCTGATACAGAACGTCATCTGCTGGAAGAATATTGTGCCTGATGAGAATGGTAAGGCTTTTCAAGAGAATAAGAACATTTAGAAGCAGCATGAAGCAGACTAAGAGAGGAGAGGGACAGGTGGTTAAGTACCCACCTACCATGTTTGGATGTTTGTTCTAATAAGGAAGGAAGAAGGAGATGACTGAGAGTCCACTTTCCTCCATGTATTGTCTGGGAGTTTTGAGAAGGAAGGAGTTCATTCCAAGAGGAGAGGAGAGGGGATGGAACATAGCCTCCCCTTTGGATGCTTATAAAATTACTTAAGGCTAGGTTAATTTGGTGTAACACTAAAATTTCATTAAAACCAACAAAGGGGATTGGATGGGAGGGGATGGTGCTCTAATGAAATGTAACATGTTCTTCCAAACAATTTAATAGAAGTAACACTCCCCCTTCATTCTCATTCGCATGTTGTGCCTCCAGAGGGGATTGGATGGGAGGGGATGACATTCTAATGAAATGTAACATGTTCTTCCAAACAGTTTAAACAATTTAATACAAGTAACACTCCCCCTTCATTCTCATTCACTCTTCAAACAAAAAAAAGGTTCCATTCCCTTCATTCCCCTCCATCGATTGCTTTAATCATCCAAACAAGGGGGAGGGTGCCTCCCCTCCCCTCCCCTCCCCTCCCCTCAAGACTTAGGGGATTGGATGGGAGGGGATGATGTTCTAATGAAATGTAACATGTTCTTCCAAACAGTTTAAACAATTTAATACAAGTAACACTCGCCCTTCATTCTCATTCACTCTTCAAACAAAAAAGAAAGGTTCCATTCCCTTCATTCTCCTCCATCGATTGCTTTAATCATCCAAACAAGGGGGAGGGTGCCTCCCTTCCCCCCCGAGACTTCCAAACAGTGGCTATGATTAAGACCATACATGAGTACATCCTATCATGTTAGGTGGTTCCCCATTGATTTGTCGTTTGTATTTTCTCCCCTTAAAAGAGCATTCAAGACATTTTTGGAAGAATCTCATAGGGAGCTGTATCAAAAAGGTTATTACATGGTGCCTTGAGTTCTGCATCTTTCAATCTAGTTAATAAGAAAAAAGTGGACCTTATTGGCTACAAAAAAAAAAAAAAAAAAAAAAAAACTATTTAATCTTGTAGTGGGAGGATATGTAGCATTGTAATTGTTGGAAACACAAGTGAGCCAAGTCAGAACACATTCATGTATGGAAGACACAGGTCATTATTTTGGGACGTGGAAAGGACTCACCACCATGCCAAATTGCAGTCCTACATGTTTAGGAAAGAATTGGCTTTGAAGGCCATTGAAGATCTGGTGTACACCCTAAACCTTACCATTCATAGACATGGATGTCCTAAAGATATGTAAGAGATATCGCCAATGAACTTCACCTCAAGTAGCACCAATCCCCCTCCCCCCTGTAATAGACTCGGGTTCGAATCTCACTGTGAACCAAAAAAAAAAAAGATATCTAATGGTCATAGAGAGATTGTCATTTCTCCTATCCTTTTCATTCTTGTCAGGATGAGCTTCACCGATTTGCTTAAGGGTTTAGAAATGGCAATAGCAATGTAAGAGGTGCTTAGTGCCCATTTGATATTCGGTCCTTTTTTTTCAATGCAAAGGTAGAGCAAGCTCTTGATGATGTATTTTCTGCATATTCTGCTTGAGTTTAAAGTTTTTCTGAGATTAGACTTAAAATACCAAAGAGCAAAATTCTTCTAATTGGAGAAGGAAAGGATTCTAGCCACAATTTTGCACTATAAGTCGGGATCTTCGCCTACAAAATATTGCAGGATTTGTGAAAATTCTAAAACACAAGGGGGCTAGGAGTGTTTGACCTTCTCAAAACGCCTTATACATCTATCTCCCTTTAAAGTTTCTTTTACTCCTTTAACCTTGGTGGGTCAACACTCCTACTGGTCTTAAATCATCTATCTTACACATACAACAACACCATAAGTGAAAGGGGAAACAAATCTCAGCACCACGCTAACAACTTACAACATAACTACAATGGCACATCCACAACAGAACAATAACAAGATAAAAATCAAGAACCGAGATAGGAAAAATGCATACACGTAGCCAAGTGAAGGTTTTAAACCATTTGGGTCATAAAGTATGAAAATCAATCTGAAAAAGTTGGACACACAGAGCGTTCTAGATACACAGGATTTAGAACAAACTGTTGGGAGGCTGAGGTAAGAGAGAAGTAATTGATGCTACAAAGGCAAGTTAAAGACATAACACCTAAAATATCTAGTAACATATTTACAAAGCATATCAGGGCCCTGTCAACTAGAATAATCTGCCCCAATATTGAATGCATCAAGGACAACAGGAAAAATATAGTAGGAAATATTACAGAAATAAGGCAAAACTAAACATTCAAATAAGAAGCCAACTGTCCATGGAGATTTATTAATAACAATATCACACAAATAGTGATTGTAAAATATACCTGATCTGCCACAGCATACAAGAGTGCAATGATGCAAGGTAGACAGCAGCAAACAGCAATGCCAATAACACAAGCCAAGGCAACACAGAAGACAACAAAGAAGACATCAAAAGCCAGAAACATTACACATAGCCTGCATACCAGAATCAAAACCAACATATATGCTCAGTTTCCTAGAACCACCTGAGGCTCAAAACAAAAAAGAAATGAATACACATGCACAAACCAGTAAAGCTGAGGGGAGTCATGCGCCATTGCTTGCCCACCAGCAGAAACCCAGTAAAATCCAATGATCCACCAGATAAAAGAAAACATTGTATTTGCAGATTCCAAGTGCTTAGTAACGCTGCCAAACAAGCAATATAAAATAAAATATGACCCACCTTTCTGCAAATAAAATATCCAGCATCACACTGCTGCTACACAAACATGCTAAAAGAGACCTCTAGTGACTATCATTTTATGATACCATGCATCCTTTGTCTCATTAACCCTGACCAAGGGGACTATACATCGATCGTAATAGTACCAAGGATAATGTTAGTTTTCACTATTTGGTCTAATGTCATCCTTTTCACCTTGTTCTATATTATGAAAAAATCTTTTGCATATTTTATCTCAACTAAAACATTCACTCCGCAAAATCTCAACCTCAAAAAATAGCATCATCTTTAGTCCCAACATCTGACAATGTATTGGAATGATAATCAATAACTTCAAACAACAAATTTTTTCCACATTATGCATGTGCCATGGTATATGCCGACAATTTAGATCCATAGTGGAACATTAGGTGCAGAATATTTTCCTTATCTGTTCATGTTGGTGACTGCCATTACAGCTACAAATAAACCAAATCCAGCCAGATTCAAAGAATATTCAAAACCAGTTCATTTTCAAAACAAGCCTAGGCTCATTTAGAAAGATGCCTGGTTATTATATTCAAACTTAACTTATTTATCTAGTTGGTTGAGCCGTTAAGCCTCTACCCACTTCAACGGGGCATGAAAATTTCAAGCTTAGCTCGTCAAATACATGATCCTAAAAATTGGGTTCCCGTGTGGATCGTTTAATGAGTTGAAGGAGCTGAGTCAAGCACAAAAAGAGTTAAGCATTGCTCATGAATGACTCATTCATTTGCAGTCTACCAATATTCATAATTCATTAGAACAAAGACATGTGACTCCAGACATGGAATTCTACAATAAATGGCTCACCCGTGCACAAAGTGCTCTCCGAATTAGTGTGGAGTAGGGGAAGTGTGGGCGTCTATGTACGCAACCTTCCCCTTGCATTTTTGCAAAGAGGCTGTTTCCACACCGTGACCTGGAATTCTACAATACAGCTAAATATAGAATCACTATTAAATTTACCCTTCCATACAAGTGCTTGTCTTAGTCTTATTATACTATTCGATTAAAACCCAAATAAGAACGCATAATTTCATAGCATTCTTCACCATAATCAAGCATTCGGGACAAGAGTATACCTTCCACTATCTTCGTCCCCCTGTGAAATCATAAAATTATCATCCGAATCCCCTCCACTAATCCTCGAGCTCGGACTCAAACCCTCGCCGCCCAAATCTCCCCCCACACCAGAAACCCCGACTGCAACCGCCAACTGCCTCCGCCGCCGATACTCGACAAAAACACAAACCATATGAACCAAACACTGCAAAGAATACCCAAAAATCCACAGCCTCAACGGCATAACCGGATTCTCAAAACGACTCAAACCCATAACCGTCATAGCAACAACGACGAATGCCAAATTCCAAATTATGTCAAGAATCACCACCGGCTTCGAATACGCCCAATCGCTTTGACGCTCTTCGAGCTGTTCCGCCGCGGTTTCACGCACGATCATCGATGGTTCCCGCATCATCCGACGGCTACTAGCTCGCCGGAGAAACCGGACGGCTTCGCGGAGACTTCTCCGGCGATTAGATCGACGGCTCCGATCATTTTCGTCCGATGAAGTCGAAAGGAAAGGTGATGGATCTATCGTGGTGCCTGACTCCTGATTTGATGAAGCCATTCTTTCTTGGAGTGAATTTGGAAGTTGGAAACCCTAAAATTCAATTCATTTGGGAATTATGAATGATAATAATTTTGAAAAGAGAGAGAGAGAGAGAGAGAGAGAGGTGATGATGAAATCAAAAACGGACCGGAAAATTGGGAATAATGGGCGAGGTTGAATTTGGCGAGGCGATGGACAATGACGCCGAAAGGAAATTTGGGCGGATGTGTGCCTGTGGATTTCCTCAAGTGACCACTGACCTCCCCCCACGGTTCTCACCAAAATATATGTTTTTCTTTTTCTTTTTTTTTCCTAACAAAAAGATTTTCCATTTTCTAATAATTAATTAACACCTTTTCCTAGTTTTCTATAAACAATAAAACCAAAATAATAAGTTGCATTATCACAAAATTTTGTAAAGAAAAAAAAAGAAAAAGAAAAATTTAAGGTATTCTTTTTAATCATAAAAAGAAAATTATTATTTCTGGAAATATTTTGAAGATAGCATAAAAATATATAATTTTGTTATTTTATGATATTATATTAATGCATGAAATATCAAGATATTTGGTCCAAATATCAAGATATTATATTATAATTTTTTCATTTCAACACAATATTTTCATTTGTTTTGGTATTTAATAAAAAAAAATTACCAAGATATTTGGTCCAAATATTTTTTATGGTACATGTTATTTTTAATATATATAGAAAATAAAAAATATATATTAATTAATTTTTATTGATTATACATCTTTATTTTTACCAAAAAGATAATTACATATTGATTCTGATAATATTCATAATACAACATAAAATTGAAAAGTAAATGAAAAAATTATATTAAGATTTTTATCAATAATTATAAAAAATCATAATTGATATAATATATTACGTACTTTTCAAATAACACTGAATTTAATCTATATTACATATTTCTTAAATATTTTTAACATATCAAAGAAAAATAAAAAAAGCATAATGGGATTAAAAAAAAAGAGAGAGAGTAACAGCAATGATTGATATTGAATGGAAAAACAAAATTGTACTAACCAGAAAACCAAGACCATAGTTTCAATAGTAACAAACAAGACACCTTAGATTCAGTAATGATCAATTTGATAACATTGTGCACCAAAGTTCACACAAGCACACAGAGTATTATGATATGTGAAATTCCCAAGTAGAAAAAATTTTAAACCTTTATGACAAAAACACTGTTAAAACCTTCAAGGTAAACTAGGTCATGATGGACAAAATGACCATAAATGAGGAAACATCCTACACTATATTATTTATATATATTTTGAAAGAAACATTTAAGGGAGGGCAAGGGTACCTGCATGCTAGGACAAACAGTGGTCCTACATTGGTCCCACTATAATGGGATTAGGGTATTATTTGGACACATACAGCTCATGGTGTGGCCAAAACAAATTCTTGAGAAAAATAGTTTATGCAATATGATCTATTAATCAACCCTAGTCATCATGGTACTGTGACCAAACTAATCATGTCCATGAAGAACCCAGAGTACTCCAAAATGAGTCCCATTCCTTAATGTGGAAGTGGAAGAAGTTTCTTCCTAAACTCAAATTTAAGCATTGTATTGTTTTTGAATTTTAAAATATAAATTCATAATATATATAGTATGAAAATTATTGAACTGTTATAACAACAAATAATTTCAAATGAGTGAAATAAGAGATTTTAAAAGTGATTCCAAGGGCACTGGGATATAATTGAAGGTTTTCTCCCCTAATTTCCCTCTCATAGGGAATGAACCTTCCCTCTTATAAATTTATAATCTGATTGGTCTAAGCAGATGGAAAAGAATGGTGAGACAATGTCATGAATCAAACCTTTCGTACCCTTTCCCATATGTTAGGGTCAAAGCATAAGTAAGACCCTCGCTCATAGGAGCAGGTCTTAACAAGGGGCTCCATGTCCGCAACCCTAGGGAACCATACGCAGAGGTGGAAAACAATCTTATCCCAAAGAAGAGAGGAATCAAATTTCTGATTAATCAAGACCCTTGTGTATCTAACTCATTTATATTGAGTAGTCGAATAATCTACTCTCTTAACTAAAAATCTCAAGTTCAAGTCTCAATAATGAAGAAAAAGGATTTGGAAGAACTAACTCCTAAATAGGTCTCACAGTACTCAAAACGGATTAATAGGATAAATCCCAAATACCGATCAATAAAAACAAAAAAAAAAAAGATCCTTGCATTCATTCTCAACAAATACACCAAGAAATAGTCAGCAATGTACATTCCCACATGCATCATATAAGTGATCTCACATCTCGTATGCAATAGAAGAATGTATAAATAAGTGATCTATATTTTCAGAATATCTGTAGCACATGACACACAACCGGTAAGATGACTTTAAAATGTTTATCTTTTGGACTAGATTGTTGAGATTAATCTTATTAAGCACCACAGACTAAATAAAAAATGTTAATCTTGACAAAAATCTTGGCTTTTCAAATAAAATTATGTAGAGAAAAATGAGGATATCGGAAAAACTAATAAGTTGATGAAACAACAGCATCAACACCTCATATCCTAATGTCTGGAACATTTCGGGAAGGTTTCTTCCCTCTAAGAGGGAACTTAGAGGAGAAAACTCTATAACTTCTCTATCATTATCAAATTTTGTATCCTTTGCATCATCATCTTCAATTTGTTGACATGAGTCCATTTGGGATGTCAAGAAGGTTCATTCCCAATAAGAGGGAAACTAGGGAAAAAACTCTATAACTTCTGTATCAATGTCAAATATTGTATCCTTTGCACCATTATTTTCAATCTGTCGATGTCAGTACACGTGGGATGTCTAAACATACCTATCCCAACAGAAGGTAAATTTATCTAAACTAGTTATCTCTTCCTACCTAAAACATCCTTTGCTCAAGTTATGCACATTATTGTTAATGAACAATAATGTGCACATAATTACTTATTGGTTCAAGGGTCCCAACCAGTGGCGGTTATGTACAGGGTGAGCAATTACATCCCCTGAAATTTTTTAAAATTCAATTAATGTTTATGATTTATATTTATTTTGCACCCACTTGACTATAATTTTGCACCCCAACCCATGTTTGTTATTTGAACAAGTATTTTATAAATTTTTTACACCCCCTGCCTCTGAGTCCTAAGTCTGCCACTGGTCCCAACAAAATCATTTAAATTCCAACATGGTAGGATAAGTTTTATAACGCAAAGAGCAGGGTAAAGAATGATGATGTTTACTACAGAGATAAGAATGCTACAAACAATAGGTAGCTCAACAAGAAAAATAAATTACGTGTGGATGTTATTATAAAAAGTAAGAATACAACTAGTTAGAGCCAGGAGAAGAACAAAAATTGATTGAAAGGGTTCGTCTTGGATAGACAAGACCCTGCATGCACCACTCAGAAGAAATATAAACTACAAACAAGCAGTACTCCAAGAAATAGATGACTTTATAATAATTTTAAAACTCAAGGGGCATTATAAAATGACATTATGAATGTAGGAATACAGCTAGAACCAGGATAAGAGAAATATAGATTGAAATGGCTTATCTTGGATAGACAAGACCCTGCATGCAGCACTGCAGTGGAAAAGTACAAACTCGTGTGACTCCAAGAGATTGAAGACAAGTTCAGAACTAAAAGGACAAGATATAATGACAGTGTAATTTATTACTGATAAGGTTTTAGCCTTTATCTAGAGATGAATTGGAGAGAAAAATCAATAGGGCTGAAAAAATAATTAAAATACCTTCTCATCAATTGGCAGAATAGGAATATATGGTAGGACAGGAAGAATACAGAATAACTCTAGAAACAGATGTTATCCCCCTCTTCCCCTCTAGGGGACAAGAGGAACAAAAGGGTGTTTCTTACTCTGATTCCTCCAAAAGTCAAGAATAGCACGCACGGGGAAGTTGAGGAAGCAACCATCGTATCAACAACAAAAGTGTAAAACAACAGAATGCCTATATAAAACTCACCACTGAGAAAAAAGATTTTACTTTTTGTGACTTATTTGAAAATGTCTCAAAATGCATCCATAATATGCTTCACCTTCACCTCATTAATTCTTTCTTTCCACGGTGGCCATAAGGCAACACCATTCATTTTTTTTTGTGCTCTGTTTAAGTTTTAGATCCTACTCTACATTTTCCAATCTATTTTCCATGTCGATCTGCCGACATAGGTAGAAAATATTTTCGGTTAAAAATTTTGGGAAATACAAGGAAAGTTAAAATTCTACTCCAAAAGAAGCTGAATTCTGCATCAAAATAATTCAAATCACAATTAAGAGTGTATGCAAAACAGAATAAATATTCTACAAGGTTTCTCGACTAGCTACTGCTGCTGTTTATAAAAATAAAAACATTTTATCTTAAAATGAAGAGCATATAAGCAGGCAAGGGGCATGGATATAATAAAGGTCATAACAGAGCTATAAAGATATGACACAGTTCATTGGCTACATACGGTTAAGCCTTGTTCTTTGGCATGCTGCAAGTATCAGACAATAAGAAACATTAGCAATGGAATTTAGACCCAATCTCCTTAAGTTTTTCTCTTTATTTATACTTAGGAGGGACAGACGTCTAGAGATGAGAGAGAGAACCTGTAAAATATATAAAACAGTGTTGACTCTGCAAATTTGAAATGTAGGCTCACTGCAACCACAACATTTTTTAAACCAGGGTGAGGCCAAATGAGATAGGTGGGGGCAAAACATTCGGAATTCCACTTGTTACCCATAAATTCAAGTAATACTTAGATTCAAAAAAAGAAAAAAAGAACTCACATTTAACGGTGGGGATGGATCCACATAATAACATTTTGGGACAGTATATTCAGGAACCCCCCCCCCCCCCCCGATAGGCTCTTCAGACCAAGGAGAGGCAAATGTTTTATGTGGATCATGAGGTGAGTTTTAAGTTCAGACCCAATGATGTCAGATCGAATCACAGAGCAAGGGAGCTCAAAATGAGGATCACTCATTCTAATAATATTTGACAAACGAAGCAATCCAAGTCGATCAGCAGTAACAGGGGCCGCCTGCCTGGACTTTGGATCCTGATCTCTATATGTATCAACACCAGGCATTTGTTGTGGGCCAAATTGAGACTCACTACAAAGTTGTTGATATTGCTGAACAAATGGATCATAGGATCCAACCTCAGCCACCGTATCTGATGACTTCAAAGTTCTCATTCCAGCTGCAGTTGAGGCACAAACAGAAGAATCAGTAAATTTGAGAATTCATCCTTCAACATCATATGCTACCTATGAACCCCAAAATTTGCATTTTGAGTTCCCCAAAAGAGCAGACTCTTTGCACTCCTGGTGTAGTGATCCAATTCGAAAGTGAAAACAAGCATGATCATAAGTTTCAAATCAATAGGAATCTCCAATAATCCAACGACACAACCCTAAAGTTCTATAACTAATCAAAAGATGAATAGAGTGACCTGGGTTTAGAGTCAAATATAGTCAAAGCCATCCGGAAATACTGCAAAGCTCCACCCCAAGGGTTTCATCACTTGCCTACACTTTCAGCAAAGACAATAGTCATCAACTTGAATTAAGAATACAAGAGGGAAAGCATGGAGAAAACAGTGCCAGATGGCCATGCCCAGAAAACCTATCCAGCATTTGTTCAATTTCTCAAAACCTGAGAGCATAAAAGAAGATTACGCCAGAGGGCATCACCATAATCAGTCCAGAACAGTAACTTCCCATACTTCAAAGAGTATGACCTAGTTGTCCTAAAACTAATAAACAATGATAGCCAAATAACCAAATAAATAAATGGATAATATACTAAGCACAATTCAAGTCACAAATGATTGTGAAGGGGAGAAATGAGGAATTTATCATAGTCCAGACCATATCAGGAAAGGGGAGGATGTATGAGTAACAAATGATTGTGAAGAGATAAGAACCAACTGGGAAAATATGATGAAAATGCAGAAAAATAAGTAGTTATTGACTGCAGTGCTCAGAGTATTTGCAATCATAGGAACCGGGTTTGACGCCCTAACACAAGCATCGAGAGAGAATCTGAGGATGTCCGGCGGGAACACCTTTTAGGGCAAAGTGTCCATTTGGATGATTTCCCAAAACTTGCAGCATCCCATTTGGATGATCACTATTTATCACCGAATTTCAATGCAATAGTAACTGGTATGTTTGGAATGTTCAAGTTTCCATGCATTTTATGCAGAACGTGTAATGTACCTGCTAGAGAAAAGAATACTTCTTAGATAATTCCTTTCACCATGTACTCCAAAAAAAAAAAATGCCAAAACAAAACAAAACAAAATTAAGAACTTAAAATCAATCCAATCATCATGAAATAGAGCAGGGTCAGTTAAGCCAGATTGAGCGGAGAAGGATGTTGAAAATAATCTTCCTGAGGAGTGTGGAAAATTTGAAGTTAAATCATTGAATTGAAACCGCAGCCAAAGTTCCACAAGGTAAATTATAAAAAGAAAAAATATGAGTGGATATTGAGGGGATTAAGAAGGACAAATGACACCATGAAAGCCAAATTAATTTGTTTTCCCTTATAGATTAAACAATGAAATGATATATATTACAATCAGCACTCAAAAAATATATCAGTTTTCCTTAAATGTTCAAGTCCTAACATGGTCAGAGAGTTTTATATTGGCTATGACATTTGTCAAGTTAAAACACAAGAAAAAGAGCGAAAATTAATTTCAAACTCTGGGCTTGAAGGCAATTTGAGAAGACTTTTAGCCTAGGTCTCTTATGAAGAAATAGAGAAGGAAGGAGAAGGTGCTATCCACTTCCGGGCATAACATGTAACTCAACTTCTCAAGCTCATTTATCTCTTTAACTTTTTTCCTCTTCATGGCCGAGTTGTTTACAGGTCACTTAGTGGGCCATTTTCTCGCTCTTCAATTTTCTTGTTCACGTGTGATAGCACACATTCCCAATAACTCCAACTAAGCTGGCCAGATGCATGGTCCATCATGTGTGCATCTCGTGAATCAAGCCAAACCCTTTTCCAAGTAACAGCAGCATATCACAAGTACCATGATAGCAATAGATTCAGACATTTTTCTCTTTCAAATCATGCCAAAAAAATGGGATTTAGAAAAAATTATAAAGCATGGACAATGTGACACTATTACTGGATTTCAAAATTTACTTAACAATAGAAGAACAAGTATCTTACATTTAGCATCAGAGACATTATTGAACTATATTGTCAATAATTCCAGAAGATTGATTATGACATGAAAACCATGCTTTTCTGCTGGCTTCAGAACACAAGTTCAACTTGTTGTCAACTTGAAAGGAAATAAGTTTTATATATCTGTATGAAATTCATTTACTACATCCAATATGATCTAACAAAAAACTAAATAAAACAAAGTAAATAAATAGAATCTGATGTTCCAATCTCCGATAAAAACAAGCATAACTTGCCTCCCATTAAAAGCAGCAAACAAGTAAACATTTGCAAGGGAAAAACAGTGTGGAAATCTTTCCTTCGCAACAAATCTTAACAAATAAATGCAAAATCAAAAAACAGGATGGTGTGGATATGAAGCTTCAAACCATGAATTCCATACTGGACGACAGAATATACAGCTAAAAAATTCTACAACGACAACATTAGACAAAGCTCATAATATATCAAAAATTTACATTAGACAAAGCAAATAATATATCAAAAATTTACAAAATCCAAAAAATCTATATTTTCTCACAATTTTATTTGGGAGAAGCAACTTTGGTCAGTTTCACCCAAATTCTCCTTGTAGCAAAAAATCATGAACACATTCTCCTCTTGTTCGATTGCTAGGGGTTATTTCATTACATGGACAACAATTATTACACTCTTCCGAATTGTCATAATATGATCGACAATCAAGTTTTACAAATTCTAGGACAATCATCTAAATTATCAAAAGAGACCAAAGGGAATTTCAAACAAGCTTTGGTGGAAATTTTCTTTTATGAACCTTGCACAATTCAAACAACTGAAGCATTCTCCTTTTCGGTTGTTCCTAAACCCAAAAAGGGATGATGCAATAGAAATTTTCATTCTACAACTAACATAGATATTATCGAGAACAGGGGGTTTAAGTAAACCCTACTCCAAAATCACAGAATAAATAAAATTAAGCAGACTATAATCATCGAAAAATCTAGATTCTAGAATGAGATGCTAATATTGTGTAATATATATGTGTGAATATGTACATGTATATATCTGTGTATACATATATGCAAACAAATGAAAAATCAAATTGTGTAATTCATGACAACTTTATCATTTTTTGTCAAAATAATAAAAAAAAAAAATTATGTTGATTGCAATTCGAACTGCGATATTCCTCATGCTACCATTTATGGCACTTCTTCCTGCTACCTAGGACCCTTGAAATTTGAAATTTTGAGTTCTCCAAAGGATACCGGCAGCCATAGAGAATTAAGGTGGTCACTCATGACATTGGAAACCAATATTACGGACAAAATGCTAATTAAGCCCATAAACAGCAAGAAAGAAAATGAAGGAGTTGTTGATACTAACAGAACAGAATCAGAAGTTGTTAGCATTTCTTCATATGCTACCTACGGTTCCTGAAATTTGCATTTTGAGTTCTCTGAAAGATATAGGAGTTGCATACTCGTTGCACTCTCGGTGTAGTGATCCAAAACGTAAGTTGGGATTCAAAAGTGAAAACAAGCATGATCACAAATTTTAAATCAATAGGAATCTCCAAAAAATCCAAGGATACAACCCTAAAAGCTCTATAGCTAATCAAAAGATGAATAGAGCGACCTGGGTTTAGAATCAAATTTCATCAAAGCCATCCGGAAAGACTGCAAAACTCCACCTCAAGAGTTTCAGCACTTGCCTACACTTTCAGCAAAGACAACAGTCAACAACTTGAATTAAGAACTCAAGAGGGAAAGCATGGAGACAACAGTGTCTGAATTAAGAACACAAGAGGGCAAGCTAGTCAAAGAGTATGACCGACTTGTCCTGCAACTAATGAACAATGATAGCCAAACAAGTTAACCAAAGAAATAAATGGATGATATACTAAGCACAAGTCACAAAAAATAAACATTACCATTGACCAACTTTAACCTCATCCGCAATGTTACCTCACAATGTTCCCATCTAATGCAAGAAAATCTCTAAAGAGAAATGGGGAATTTATCATAGTCAAGGCCAAATCAGGAAAGTGGAGGATGTATGAGTAACAAATGATTGTGAAGAGATATGAGCCAACTAGGAATATTTGATGAGAATGCAGAAATATAAGTAGTTACTGACTGCAGTGCTTAGAGTATTTGCAATCACAGGAACCAGGTTTGATACCCTAACTCTCTTCACAAGCATCGAGGGAGTACCTGAGGATGTCCAGCGGGAACACCTTTTAGGGCAAACTGTCCATTCTGATGATTTCCCAATACTTGCAGCATGCCGCTCGAATGATCACTATTTATTCCTCGAATTTCTCAATGCAATAGTAACTTGTATGTTTAAAATGTTCAAGTTTCCATGCATTTTATGCAGAACTTTAATGTACCTGTTAGAGAAAAGAATACTTCTTAGATAATTCCTTTCACTTTGTACTTAAAAAAACAAAATTAAGAACTTAAAATCAATCCAATCAGCATGATTAAGAACAGGGTCAGTTAAACCAGATTGAGCAGGGAAGGATGTTGAAAATAATCTTCCTGAGGAGACTGGAAAGTTTGAAGTTCAACCATTGAATCCAAACTGCAACCAAAGACTCCACAAAGTAAATTATAAGAGCAAATATGAGTGAATATTAAGGGGATTGAGGGGAACAAATGAGACCACAAAAGTTGAATTAATTTGACAAGCATCGAGAAAGTACCTGAGGATGTCCAGCAGGAACACCTTCTAGGGCAAACTGTCCATTCCGATGATTTCCCAAAACTTGCAGCATGCCGCTCAAACGATCAATATTTATCCCCGAATTTCTCAATGCAATAGTATCCTGTATGTTAGGAATGTTCAAGTTTCCGTGCATTGCAGCACTTGTAATGTACCCATTAGAGAAAAGAATGCTTCTTAGATAATTCCTTTCACTATGTACTCAGAAAAACAAAATTAAGAACTTAAAATCAATCCAATCAGCATGATTAAGAACAGGATCACTTAAGCCAGATTGAGCAGGGAAGGATGTTGAAAATAATCTTCCCGAGGAGACTGGAAAGTTTGAAGTTCAACCATTGAATCCAAACTGCAACCAAAGATTCCACAAAGTAAATAATAAGAGCAAATATGAGTGGATTTTAAGGGGATTGAGGAGAACAAATGAGACCATGAAAGTTGAATTAATTTGTTTCCCATATAGATTAAACAATGAAATGATATATATAACAATCAGCACACAAAAAATATCTCAGTTTTCCTCAAACCTGTCACCATTGCAATTTTCAAGTGCTAACGCGATCAGAGAGTTATTATATTGGTAATGGCATTTGTAAAGTTAAAACACAAGAAAAAGAGAGAAAAGTAATTTCAAACTCTTGGCTTCAAAACAATCTGAGGAGACTTTTAGCCTAGGTGAAGACATAGAGAAGGAGAAGGGCTTCGAAATTAATTTTCTTTTCTGGACGTTGCACAATTCAAACAACTGAAGCATTCTCCATTTCGGTTGTTCCTAAACCCTAATGGGAATGATGCAACAGCAGTTTTCATTTTACAACAAACATAAATATTATCGAGAACAGAGGATTTAAGTAAACCCTACTATAAAATCACAGATTAAACAAAATTAAGTAGACTATGATCAATGAAAAATCTAGATTACAAAACATAATATATTATATAATATACCTATATATCTATTATATATATGTATATATGTATATGTATATATGTGTATATATAATACATATGTCTATATATACATGTGCGCAGAGTGTGATCAAAAAATTGTTGATTGCTATTCAAACCGCAATATTCCTCATGCTACTGTTGTTGGCACTTCTTCATGCTATCTAGGATCCCTGAAATTTGAATTTTGAGCTCTTTGAAGGACACTGTCAACGATAAAGAATTAAGGTGGTCATTCATGAGATTGGAAAACCAATATTAGGGACAAAAATGCTAAATAAGCCCAGAAACAGCAACTAAGAAACTCAAGGAGTTGTTATACTTACAGAACAGAATCCGCAACCATCGGCATTTCTTCATATGCTACCTATGGTCCCTGAAATTTGCATTTTGAGTTCTCCGAAAGATATAGCAGTCACAGACTCATTGCACTCTTGGTATAGTGACCCAAAACATAAGTCGGGATTCAAAAGTGACAACAAACATGATCATAAGTTTTAAATCAATAGGAATCTCCAATAATCCAAAGATACAACCCTAAAAGTTCTGTAGCTAATCAAAAGATGAACGGAGTGACCTGGGTTTAGAATCAAATATCGTCAAAGCCATCCGGAAAGACTGCAAAGTTCCACCCTAAGAGTTTCGTCACTTGCCTACACTTTCAGCAAAGACAATAGTCAACAACTTGAATTAAGAATACAAGAGGGAAAGCAAGTAGAAAACATTTCCAGATGGCCATGCCCAGAAAACCTATCCAGCATTTGTTCAATTTCTTGGGCATAAAAGAAGATTATGCCAGATGGCATCACCATAATAAGTCCAGAACAGCAAATTCCCATACTTCAAAGAGTATGACCGACTTGTCTTGCAACTAATAAAAAATGATAGCCAAACAACAAGTTAACCCAATAAATAAATGGATTATATACTAAGCACAAGTCAAGTCACAAAAAATAAACATTACAATTGACCAACTTCAACCTCATCCGCAATATTCCTCCACAAGGTTCCCATCCAATGCAAGAAAATCTCTAAAGAGGAGAAATGGGAAATTAATCATAGTCCAGGCCAAATCAGGAAAGTAATTACTGACTGCAGTGCTCAGAGTATTTGCAATCATAGGAACCATGTTTGATACCCTAACTCTATTCACAAGCATCGAGAGAGTACCTGAGGATGTCCAGCGGGAACACCTTTTAGGGCAAACTGTCCATTCTGATGATTTCCCAAAACTTGCAGCATGCCGCTTGAATGATCACTATTTATCCCCGAATTTCTCAATGCAATAATAACTGGTTTGTTTGGAATGTTCAAGTTTCCATGCATTTTATGTAGAACTTGTAATGTACCTGTTAGAGAAAAGAATACTTCTAAATAATTCCTTTCACTATGTCCTCAGAAAAACAAAATTAAGAACTTAAAATCAATCCAGTCAGCATGAGTAAGAACAAGGTCAATTAAGCCAGATTGAGCAAAGAAGTATGTTGAAAATAATCTTCCTGAGGAGACGGGAAAGTTTGAAGTTGAACCAAAGATTCCACAAAGTAAATTATAAAAGCAAATATGAGTGGATATTAAGGGGATTAAAGGGCACAAATGAGACCATTAAAGTCGAATTAATTTGTTTTCCCTTATAGATTAAACAATAAAATGATATATATAACAGTCAGCACTCAAAAAATATCTCACTTTTCCTTAAACCTGCCACCATTGCAATTTTCAAAGTGCTAAAATGGTCAGAGAGTTGTTATATTGGTAATGGCACTTGTGAAGTTAAAACGCGGGAAAATCTTTAAAGAGAAGAAATGGGGAATTTCGTATGACCAGGCCAAATCAGGAAAGGGGAGGGGTCTATGAGTAACAAACGAGAACCAACTGGGAATATTTGTTTAAAAAATTCAAGAGAATATTAAATAGTTCGAATGGGGTTTCAAGGGATATCCAGTGACCCCTTATTAATAACTGATCAAGAAAATGTTAATCAATAAATAATTTGGAGCAAGAGGCGGTGATCGAGAAACAACCCCAATACGAATAAACAAAACAAGGACAAAACCACAAATAGGACTTAAGAAATTAATTTCAAACCAAACAATTCGAAGAAATACGGAACCCCCAAATCGAATTGAAAAAGAATAGAAACAGAGGACTTTTGCACCGTTTGAGACGTTGGAACCTTCAAAGAGAAGAACTAGACAAAACCCATTTTCTTTTGCTGAAACCAAAATCAAGAAAGCAAAAGATCGAGAAACAACCCCAACAGGAATAAACAAAACAAGGACAAAACCACAAATAGAATTTAAGAAATTAATTTCAAACCAAACAATTCGAAGAAACACAGAAGCCCCAAATCGAATTGAAAAAGAATAGAAACAGAGGAGTTTTGCACCGTTTGAGACAATGTAACCTTCAAAAAGAGGAACGAGACAAAACCCACTTTCTTTTGCTGAAACCAAAATCAAGAAAGCAAAAGATGAGCGAGAAGGAGCATTTAGAAAGATAATGCGACAATAAAGAAGATTTTTAACAGGTCAGTATATTGATTAAGGTTTTCACGAAGCAACATCAGAATCAACAACTTAAATTCAGAGAGATGATGCGAAGAAAGAAAATTTTCAACAGGTCACTTGATCGAGAGGGTTTCAGCCACAAAAATATTCCAACAACTTAAATTCAGAGAGGGAGAGAAAGCACCGAAAAGCTTTGACCGCCATTGATTAAATCAGCAACCGTTGAACCCCCAACCTCACTTCTCTCTCTCTGTCTCTCTCCCCCCCACACCCCCATGGTGGAGTCCAGAATGAGTAGTGCGTTCCTCTCTTTGTTATTGACATAAACATGCAAGGCGGTCCAGCCATTTACAGCTGTCATCTTGGGGTGGGGGTACTTTAGTAATTTAAAATTTAAACGACTATCTTGAAAATAACATTTCAAATAAAAATTTGCTTCGGGGGTACTTTTGGTAATTCAAAATTTAAACGGCTCACTTCAAGAAATAACATTTCTAATAAAATTGTGCTTTAAAGCGATGCTCTACAAATTATTTAAAAAAAAAATCAATAAACAGTTTAAATATGACACTGTTTAGATAAATATATTATATTTTGAATTATTGCAAAAAAATAGGGTTACTGTTGGTTGAAAAAAAAATTAAATTTCAAATTCAGGAAAAATATGACATGCTTGAGTAAATATGACATTCCCAAGCTTAATTAGGGTTCTATATGTACCGAATTAAATTATATTTATTATATATATTGGCTGATACTAGTCTTTTATATTTCCTATAATCAACCTGAGCTAGAAAATGCCTTCCCATGTCTCATGTAAATGCAGTAGACCCAGCAAAATCAAACACAACCCATTCATAAAATTCAGGCCTGGATTTGTGGGCCTGCCCAACCCAGCCTTAAAATGGGGGATTGGGACCCGAGGATGGGCTCTGTTGACAAGACTGTACCTCTAGTCCAGCTCTCCACCGGAGATTTCATTGGCTCAGTCCAAAGACCATTGTGTACGATACCTCGTTTGGCCGTGTCAGTAGGTCATCATCCGCGATTGGCCTCCACGTCGGTGTGCAAATCGGGAAGAACAGGACGACAAAATTCCACTTTTCAAGGACTTGATCGGTCCAATCCCAAGGGAAACATTTCCATTTCCAGAGTGGCCCTTTACCTACCTCATCAGCAGCACTAGTCATCATCACGCTATTGATTCCGCTGTCGGCTCACACACTTGGCGCAAACCCGTTACCCGCCACCTTCCATTCATTAAAATAAACTAAAACTAAGACGTGACATCTGACGTAAGTATGTGGGCAATTTAAATTCTTGGAAACTAAGTTTCCTGTTCTTGAGGATCCAAAACCCAGGAAATTTTCCAAGGGAAAGATATGGCTATGGCGTCTTCAGAAGATCAATTGAGTGTGTACGGAATTTTGATGGACAGATTTGGGGACTTGGAAGCGAGTCATGCGAAATTGAGAGAGCAGTTTAAGGCTTTGGCCCGAGAGAGAGAGGATTTTAGCCTTGCGAGAGATGAAGCGGCGTCGTCTGATTGCGGTGAAGGTGGGTCGGATTTCGGGTCCGGGAATATTCATGGTGTGTTTGCCTGTATGGGACCGTATAGGAGTGTATTGGAGTCTCTAGGTCATGCACTTTATGTTTGTCGAGCATATACCGAAGAAATTGTTTATTGGTCAGTAAATTTTTACTCAAATTAATTTATTTTTTTTATCAGTATAAATATAGTCTTATTGCTGTTTATTTTAAGGTTTTCTTGCTGTTAAATGGTGTAATTTATTGAATTTTAGTGAAATAGATTTCTAATTTGGGAATGGTATGGATACTTGTTAGAATTTGAAAAGGGTTTAAAATTAGAAATCATGTGTTAGCTCTATGAGAAAATTACGTATGGAATTAACTTAAAAACAGTACTTTACTGTTTAGTTAACGAATGGTCTTTCATTTCCTTAGTTCTTTCCTAGTACAATGTTTACAGTATGCAAGCAATGTGAAGTTTTGGTCATTATTGGTGTTTGAGGTATTTAACATGGCATCATTGGGTAGTTTGTTTAAGAAATTGAGATTCTATTTAATTAGAAGGAACCATTTTTCCCTTGTTAATAACTCAATTTATTAAAATTAACCCAAAAAAAATGATAAATCGGCTTATTGAACCCGTGAATAGTTTAGAAGATGGGATGAAAAACACAATTGTAAGATAAAAATTGTGGTATTATACTCAGTTATATCAAATATGAAGAATCATTTATAAAAATGACACTTTTTACGATCATGTGATTGCATCAATCCAAGAGAATACAAAGTCTTCATAGAAGTTTGTTTTACTTTGTGTAAGGTTGATCATCCAAGTACTATAAATGCTTCTTGGTTGGTAAAATCTAGCCCTTATTCCTAAGTTTTTACTTGTAATTTCATTTAGATGAAGCAGTGTTGTCTATTTCAGGAATCGATCTGCAGAGAAACTCTACGGATGGAAGAATTATGAAATACTAGGACAAAGAGCAGCAGATTTGCTAGTGGAATGTGACTACCACATCTACCTTAGAAACGTCATGGAAAAGTTGTGCTCTGGACGGTCATGGTCTGGTCAATTTCCTTTTAGGAAGAAGTCCGGTGAGATGTTCATGGCCATAGTGACAAAAAGCCCCTTGTATGAGGATGGTCAGCTCGTTGGATTCATCACCGTTTCAAGTGATGCATCCGTATTCAATAACCTAAACTTAGAGAATCCCAGAAACTGTCTAGACCGGCGCAATGACCAGTCCAAAGCTCAAGCACAAAATGCGAAAAAGGTTCAGTGGCAACCACAGCCACATATTGTCGCATTAGTGCCACAATTAGCATCGTCTGTTTCCAATCTGGTGATTATCACTTGTTACACTTGGTCATTTTTGTCCTGCAAGTGATTTTAGTTCTTCTAACAATGTAGAGATGAACAGGCCTCAAAGGTTCTGTTGCGAAGACGCGGAGATGATGCTTCACCTGACTCGGATGAAATGAAAGCAGACAAGACAGAGGAATCTGTGAGACTTGGTTCCTAGGTGTTTTGTTTTATACAGTTCGTGGAAACCCTAAACAATGTGTTGAATGTTTCAGGATGCGAAGCCTGCTTTCGGATTGAACTTAAAGAACCTAATTGATAAGAAGTGTCCTGGCAAGGATGACCCCACATTCGGCATTATTCAACCTTCAAAAATTGTAAACTTAGAAACAAATAAATTAATTAATTTTTTGATGTTTGATCTATAATGTCTCTATTTAGAAATTCTGCTAATTCTGGCTCTTGTAGGCGGCTAAGGTGCTAGCAAAGTTGCAAATAGGTGGAAGTGACAACAATGCCAAAGACAATCAAGGCCTTAAAAGAAAGAGCTCAAATTGTTCTTCTGCAAGCAATAATGTGACAAGTGATCCTAGTCCGGATAAGCAAGACACCTGCCACAGAAGAAGTTCTTCTTTCGCTGCTAAATATTCAAATGGGAACGGGCGCGTGATAAGCAATTCTCATTCAGACAATTCTCATTCACACCGTTCTTCTGTATCAGAATGTCACGAATGCTTTGGAATGTCTAGGTTGTATAGTATGTCACCAACTCTAGAGTTCCATTTGAACAAGCAGGATATTGAACCTGACTTAGACAACCTGGAAGCTCTAGAAATAGAAGAGGCTGTGCAACAGGAGAAAGATATTGAACATGTTCCTGTCTCACGGGAGAGCATAGCTAGCAGCCATGACAGCATGTTGACAAGAGGGGATAGTGAACCAAACTCAATTCTAGACTGTGAGATCCCTTGGGAAGATCTCCAAGTTGGTGAGGAGATTGGTCAAGGTAAATTTTGGAGATGGAAAAGGTATATTGTGTTAGTCTATGTCTGGGAGTCTCATTGCTTTCATCTCTATTTACCTTGCAGGATCATATGGTATTGTGTATCGTGGGACATGGAATGGATCGGATGTTGCTATTAAGGTTTATTTCGCGAATGCATATTGTGAAGGAACTGTACTTGACTACAGAAAGGAGGTACTATTAGCTTTTTCCTTAATTACTTGTCTAATGGGTGAATAGGCCTAAGTTGAGATTTGCTTACACTTCAGATCAATATAATGAAAAGATTAAGGCATCCGAATGTCTTATTGTTCATGGGAACAGTACATTCATCTCAACGGCTTGCCATTGTGACAGAGTTCCTACCCAGGTAACTACATGAACGTAGGCAGTTTTTGCTTTATCTATTCCTGGGTTGGATTCCACCAAATACAGGTCAATCCATGACTATATTTGTTTATCCTAATTAACTGTATGGCTGATTATTGATTTTTGACCATACGGTCAGGGGAAGCCTCTTTAGAACACTTCATAGGAACAATCAGGCTTTAGACATTAGAAGGCGGTTAAGGATGGCCCTCGATGTTGTAAGTTTCCTGATCATGACATAAATAAGCTTCCCTCTCTCTCTCTCTCTCTCTCTCTCTCATATTCTTTAGGAACCCTCTGATCCCACTGTTGCAGGCTAGAGGTATGAACTACCTGCACAGAAGGAATCCACCAATAGTACACAGAGACCTAAAATCTTCAAACCTTCTTGTTGACAAGAATTGGACAGTCAAGGTAATGAAATTGGTGTAGTTCTTTATGTTTAAGAAGATTTAGTAATTCATTTCCGCATAATATAATCAATTTCTTATATAACAGGTGGGAGATTTCGGGCTGTCTAAATTGAAGGATGCGACCTTCATAACCACAAAATCGGGGAGAGGAACAGTTAGTGTCCTATAACTTCTCCTATAATGCGAATTCTGATGATTTTGAATTTTTGCTGCATGGACATTTGTGAGCTTTTTCTTCCTTTATGTTTGATGCAGCCCCAGTGGATGGCTCCTGAAGTTCTTAGAAATGAACCATCAAACGAAAAGTAATCTCTTCGAGATCTAAATGTTTCATGGATTGCTTATTACTGGAATACCTTCATTGCAGATTCAGTTAATACTTTTTTTTTTAATGTTGGACAGGTCCGATGTGTTTAGCTTTGGTGTGATCTTGTGGGAACTAATGACAGAATCCATTCCTTGGAACCGCATGAACCCTCTGCAGGTCCGTCTTTTCTTACATTACACAAATTGTCAGGCCTTATTGAACAGACTCTGGTACTTGTGATTCAACATTAATATGTTTAATGTGTTCAAATCAAAGGTTGTCGGGGTCGTGGGCTACATGGATCGCAGGTTGGACCTACCAGAAGGGCTTGATCCTCGTGTCATATCAATAATTCATGACTGTTGGCAAAGGTACCTTACCAGATCTTCATATTGTGTCGTGACTTGCATTGTTTAGCTATTGATATTCTTAAGGTTATTCGCTGATGGATTGCTATGCAATTGCCCCTGATCATTCTATTAGTAATCCAACAGCTACCAACATTAGAACATCAATCCCATCAGAGCACTAAAAAATCCCATTATAATTATTAAAACAAATATTAACCAAATGCTATGGGAAAAACAAGCAGTGATCCAAGACGGCGTCCCTCGTTCCAAGACATAATCCCAAGAACAGCTGATTTAATTCAAGCTCTTGGACCGGCAACTACTCAAAAGTCCTCGGAACCTTAACTTGTAATGCTGTTCTCTTTTATTGGTTTTTTTTTTTTTTTTTTTTTGATGTCTTTGGACTTGATCTACCACTCGATATTTAGAGTTTTATCTCGATTAATTCAAATTGATCCGACTGAGGTCCCTTTTAGGGGATAAGGATCTCCTAACGTAGTTGACTTCATGCCCAAACTGTGAGTCGAACTTGTAATTTTGGTTAAGAGACAACGATCTATCAGTTACGTCAACTGTCTGTCGGTGTTCTCTTTTAGGTCTATAATCTCAAAAGTTCTGTGCTGAAGAGTCAGAAGCGAAAAAGGATAGGATAATTGTCTGTATTACTCTAGTTTTATTAAAATCTCAACGTCTATTTCAAGATTATTTTGGATAGAGCTAAGTTAAAATAGATGAACAGAATGTTGTTGTCTGGTATCAGAGTGTATGACCTGATCTCGTATTTGGGGTTCTTCTTTTCTTGGGAAAACGACTGGTGGTCCAGAGTAAGAAAGAGAAACTCTCAATTTCTTCTTTTAAAAGCAACAACAAACGAGCGAAGAAAATAATGTATGAAGCCATGAATCATAACCATATGCAAGTAGGTGTTTGGATTTGTTTTTTTGTTTTTTTGTTTTTTTCTTTTTTTTTTTGGCATTAGTATGTGAAAAATCAAAATGAAGTAAATATGTGTTATTTGGCTGAAATTAGAAAATAATTAATCAATCATTTAATTGTATTTCCTGAAAAGTTAGGATCCTTACCAGAGCTATAGCCCAAATCGAAGATGACTAAATCATAACTTCTTTCGAATATTTTGAGAGCATGGTTCGAATGGTTATTACTAATCTGATTCTTCAAGTGAACAATAATAATAATAATTACATGGTTATGGTTTGGTATTTGATTAAAGCAATCCTCGGTGAAACCATATGCGAATATTTACCCATAACCACATGAGTATGTGCCACTGATGCTACGTGTCATGATCAGAGCTCATAACCAAACAGTAAAATGAACAGAGAAGGGCATCGACGAGTAATGTCGGTACCTGGGTAGAAGCCGATTCTGTGTAGATTTTGGGTGTCAGGTTATGGGAAATGCAAATTTGAGGTGTGTTCTCTTTTCTCCCTTCCTAGTCGTCCGATTAGAAAATCCAAATCAACAGACACTCACGTCGCGTACACGTACTCCCACGCTCTTCTGATTAAATAAAAATGTTTGATAATTTGAGTGTTAAAAACGTGGGGACAATCCAAAGGGGCAGATATGGTGAGGGCTCTGGGACTTGGTAGGACGCTCACTTCCACTCTCCGGTGTAAGCTTCACATGATAGCGTGTCGGCTCTTTGTTTCTGTAGGGCCGTATTTATTAGGGCAAAGGGTCTGAATCAGTGCTGAGGTCCCACCGTACTTGCTTAGGTGATTTTGTTGACGAACGAGAGCAACGAGGGTTGAAGTTGAAAACTCACGAAATTCCCACCACCAGCTTTGACAAGTAGAGGGTCAACCGGAGTAGGAATTTGCTGCATATGATGTTGATGTTCATCGCCCTACCTCAGTATTATAAAAAGAAAAAAAGATTGAATATTATTTTTTTATTGGAAAATCTTTTATTAAAAGGACTGAATAATTAATTTCAACATTTGTTAAAAATTGTAACCATAAGAAATCATAATCGGAGATTTTACGATTTTTATTTAACTCTCAAGTGCACAAATCTTTCAAGAGTTTAAATTTTGCATTGGTTTAGTTTAATTCTTTTTTATAAAAATTTAAATTTATTCATTCAAATTAGATAATAAAATAATTTTTTTACTTTACTTCATTATAACTAAAATGAAATTTTGAGTTGAATTCGGATTATCAAATATCGGTAAAATCTTATTAAAAGAAAAACACTCATGTCATAGTTTTTCCAAGTAGGCCAAAAATATTTGTTTAAGGAGAAATTTTTTAAGGGAGACTAAAGTGGTCGCACTTTTTTCTAAGGAAAATGAAATTGATAATAAATACTAATTAAAGTGAAATGAAAATTTTTATTTATTTTGGTTTGAAAAGAAGTTATTAACATTGATGCAGAGAGTATAAAGTTAGAATAGATAAGACAAATGAGATGAGATTCAGAAAGAGAGCGCTGTGGGTATTCATATGGTATACCCCTTTTATTAATTTGCCTAAGTGGAAAGTAATTTATGAAAATAACCCTAACGGGTGGGTGGTGAGGTGATACGCTACCATCTACTCTTAGCCAAGCTAGGCAGGGCCTATGCAGTCCCTTCAATTTCTGCGTTTGGTTGCATCCCATCAGGTAACCCGAATCCCAACCCAACCCCCACCATTGTCTCTTACTCTCTTTTGCTGCGCGTCGATTTCCAAACAATATAAATTTTATGAACAAATTAATAATAAAAACCATGTGTAAACAATTTTATGGGTAAAAAATTATGAAAATAATGTTTTGAGAAGTGATATTTTTTTATAAATTATTTTTTAAAACTATAAGAGTAATATTTTTGAGAAGTAATATTTCCATAATATTTTTTTCTTGTTGAACAAACATAATATTTGATATATGAGGTAAATAATTATAAAAAATATTAGATAATGAAATCAACTGAATTCATTTTTTTTTAAAATTCATTGATTAAGTTTTTTTTTCTTTTAAAAAATAAAAATTTATATTTATTTTATTTAAAACTAAACATAAATTAATTTTCTGTCAATTTTATTTATATTTTTCTCTTGAAATATATTAATAAAATTAAACATATTAATTGTTATCAGCTATGTGATGACTTATTTATTAGATAAATATAAAATCTTAATATCTAAAGAGTGTATATTAATGTTATTTTTTTTGTATTTAATAATCAGTATCTAAAAATGTGAATAATTTGATTCGATTGATTGTGAAATTCAATTTAAAAACTGATTTTTTATATTTTTATTTTTTATTTCTGATTTAGAGAAAAAAATATTTATAAAAACAATTGAAGGAGAGGAAAAGAAATATCTAGATGCGTGCGAACCACGCTCCTAGGAGGAGTGGATCACGTTACCTCAATGAGGCTAGTTTTACTATTTTTTCTTTTGTAATTCTAAATTTTCGTTTTTCAATATCTCGACTCGGCCGTATAATTTTCCGTCTATTTATTGACAACCGCTGATCAGTCCTCGCTCTCGCTCTCGCTCTCCTCGCTTCCTATGCTTTTCCGAATTCATCTCTCTCTCATCCCGATGCAAAGCCTTTCTCACTTCCCGCTCCCTAAATCAGTTCTCAGGCGAACGTAACAAACCAAAATGGGAAAAGCAGCGAGATGGTTCCGAAACCTCCTCCCCGGGAAAAAGCCCAACCCGGCAGAGCCAAATAAACCAGCCAAGGAGAGAAAACGTTGGAGCTTTGTCAAATCCTACCGAGAAAAATCCCACTCCCAAATCACCCAAGCACAAGCACAAGTCCATGAACAGAGAGTAGTGGGGTATGGTGAAGGAGAAAGCGTTGACCCCAACAATCATGCAATTGCAGTCGCCGCCGCTACTGCCTCCGTGGCGGAGGCGGCAGTTGCGGCGGCTCAAGCAGCAGCGGCGGTAGTGAGGCTGACGAGTAGTGGAAGGTGTAGTAGTAATAGCACGGCGTACGTTAGTGGTAACTACTTAATTCGCGAAGAGTGGGCTGCTGTTAAGATTCAGTCTCTTTTCCGAGGTTATTTGGTTAGTTTTATATTTTTTTTCTTAAAATTGTCAAAAGTTGATTTATTTATTTTTGGCCCATGAATTTAATCTAAGTCCGTATAAACCCTCTCTTTCTCTTTCGCTTTCTCTCTCTCGAGCGCCAATATATTTATGAAACTGTTCTCATTGATTTACTTATTTTGTTTTATGAAAGCAATCAAAACACTTTTTCATTGCAAAAAGTACTGGTAATGAGCATAAAAAATTAAAATTAGAAAACAAAAAAAATCTATTTTGGCTTATGCACGTAAGCTTCTGTCATTTATATGTTTTATTTTTCAAATAAAATAAAAAAAAAATCCTAAAAGTGCGAGAGGTCACTAAAATCAACATTTTGGGGTTTTTGATTATTGAAGAAGTTTTAATTTCCACGATAATACATATCATCATGATTTTACCGGGTCGAGGGCAAAACTGGGATTTCATTCTAACCCATTGGGGAGCACGAGGATCCTGAAGGTGCAGACGACGTCGTTTTAGCGGTCAAAATCAATTTCCTCTTTAGAGAATGTTTCTAAAGAGGGGTCCCAACGACGACGTTTTGTCACCACCTACACGTGTTTGCCAATTCCAATTCAATATCACCGTCTCCCCGTTTGTTTTGACTTGTTTGCTTGCTCACCTACCCCACCTTTTAT
This sequence comes from Dillenia suffruticosa, assembly GCA_033439265.1. Classification (NCBI taxonomy): domain Eukaryota; kingdom Viridiplantae; phylum Streptophyta; class Magnoliopsida; order Dilleniales; family Dilleniaceae; genus Dillenia; species Dillenia suffruticosa. The sequence goes on along the minus strand of JAVTVX010000005.1, from coordinate 15,853,944 downwards.
CATAAAAATAGATATGCAAAGCTTATCCCAACGAGCACGCCCTTATTGCCTTCTTTTCCCTCTTAAAGAAATATATTCATACAATTTCAGAGTTTATAAGAATCAAAATTTTTATATATTTGAACTTTTTTTATACATGCAATATTATTTATGCTATAATTTCTATTTCGTTTAAAAAAAAATTCCAGTAGAATAAGGTAAAGTAATGGTAACTTGCAAATACTTCCAAACAATGGTATACATGAGCCTCTTATATGAATTTTGTCAAAATCTTAATACATGCAAGTGCATTGGGGTGCGTAGCAAGGCAAGGCAAGGGAACGGAGGAGAACCCCACAATGAGCTGTGAATGAGTAAATTTTGGGATTATGAATTCAGTTCCTAGCTGCTTTGCTGCCTGCCGGTACCGTTTGCACCATTAAAGACCCATCAATCTTTTGCTCTGTACTTGCTGTCTAATTTTGGTTGTTGGTTTTGATTGCGTCATTTATTGCCCATTTCTTTTTAGTAACTACATGGAGGGTCTCTCAGTTTTTGCTCAGCTTTATTAATGTAGGGTCTGATTTTTTTGGTGATGTAATTACACAATAGTTGGGCTTTTAACTTTCATATGCTATTTTACCTGCCACTTTTAGGTCTCAATGGTTGGGCTACGGTATTCACTTTGACATACTATCTTGCCTGCCACTCTTAGGTCTCTTTTTTTCTGGGACAATTTTTGCCCCCAGGATTCTTCTATTTTCAGTTAGCTTTTTTCAGTGAGCCAATAAATTAAAGATTTGGGCTATGAAGAATCTGTATGGTGTGTACCGACCCTACATTTGTGGGTGTTGGTGTTCTTCTGGTGGGTATGGTTAGAACTTCTGCTTTTATTATTTGAAGAAACGTTGGGAGATTGTGAACCAAAATAGAAGGTCACAGACACAGTTGCATTCGATGTTAATCAATTTAGGTTTTGTGTCTAATAAGGTTATTTTTTTCTCTTAAAAGAATGTGGTTGGTGTGTTTTAATTCATATGATGAATTCTTAACTGAGAAGTATCATTTGCTCAACCTAGTATGGCTGTTGAGATTGAATCCAGACCATGTTCTCTTAGAATATTGCTTTTCGGGTACACGGATGTTCTTTTGGAGATAAAGTAAGAGTGGTTGATGACTTTGATGTTTACCCATGAACCTAGTTATGGACTTATCTTTAGCATTTCGTATTTTGGAGGGAATCGCAATCAAGATGTCATTGCCGTATTAAGTGAGAACGTAGTAGGTTAGCTATCGTCTTTAATTTCTTTTCTGAGCACTTGAAGTAATGTTGGTCTGTTATGACATTTGTGAAGGCTAGAAGAGCATTGCGGGCATTGAAAGCATTGGTGAAGCTACAAGCATTAGTAAGAGGTCACATTGTGCGAAAGCAGACAGCAAATTTTCTACAGAGAATGCAAGCATTGTTGCGAGCGCAGGTGCGAGCCCGGGCAGGGCGGGTGCAAGTTTGGGAGTCCCCACATCCAAATAGCAAGTCCGCTCAAGTACAAAATCCCGTAAGTCTAGAATTTGCTTTCCCTCCACTCCAATTATTTGAATTTTCCTAGTTATGCCTTCAAATTTTGAAGGCAATTACTTTAGTGGGTCTATAAAGTATGGGCAGCTTTTAACATTGTTAGCTTGAGAAATAAGATAGAATGGTCCTCCAATTTTTTGAATTTCACATGTATGGTTATTGTTAGTAAGTTCCAGTGAGAAAAGCTTTATGTAACGTGGGCCTGCAAAACATCTTCTGAGAAGTTCCTCAGCAATTCTAGAGTTACTTTTGTGAAATCAATTAATTCACTTTCAATGACCAGCAAGCATGTGTTGTATGAGTAGGCTCCAAACTAATCAGTCCCACCTTTTTTGGGAGGGGAGATTATGAAATTCTGGGGGCCATGGAGACTCAAACCTAGTCCGTGCTTGGGTGGAAGGGGGAGTAATTCCATTTAGCCAACGAAATTCCTCTCTTGTTTGGAAAGAGTGGGAGTTTTGATGTATTTATGCTGGAAACTTTTGTCTTTTTAAATTTCCAGTCACTTTTCATTGGTGGACTATGCAGAGCTTCCCATGTTTTAAAACTCATGGAATCTAGTTTCTCTTCATAAAGATATCAGCGAGTGATATTTGAGCTTCATAGGAATTTGGAATATTTGTATGGAGCATCTTTTCATCCTATATGGCTTCTACGCGCAGGGCCCTCCTACCCCAGAAAAATTTGAGCACAGCATTCGAGCTAAAAGTGGAAAAAGCAATCCGTCTTCTGCGTTAAAGGTATGGGGTAGCATTGTGTCTTATGTAAACATGTTTCACATCACTAATGCATTTTTTGTTCATTATGTAGAGAAACAGCTCGAGATCAACTAGCAGGGCAAACAATGTAGAGAGAGCTGAATTAGGTCAGAGCTGGGTAGACCCTCAAAGTTATGAAGGATCTTGCAATCAACAAGGACCTTTGGTAAGGAATGGATTGGTAGACGATGAAAAGAGTGCGAAGATCCTTGAAGTTGACACCGGGAAACCACACATATCATCCAAAAGAAGAAACCTTTTCCAATCATCTAACTATACCATGTCTTCTGATCAAAATAGTTATAGCTTTACAACTTCGAAAGACTCAACAACACATCAATCCGTTCCAAGCCCACTGTCATGCAATCTGAAATTTTCCCATGAAGTAGAGGACTGTTTCTGCACAGCTGATGACAGTCCTCAATTCTACTCTGCATTGTCTAGGCCTGCTAGTTCCAAGGGAGGGCCCTTCACTCCCACAAAGAGTGATGGAACACGGAGCATCCTTAGCAGTTACTCAGACTACCCAAACTACATGGCTAACACTGAATCTTCAAGGGCTAAGGTGAGATCTGTCAGTGCTCCAAAACAAAGATCACAGCTTGAGAAATCTAGTTCCACAAAGAGGTATTCTCTTTATGGATATGGTGATTCAAGGTCCCGTTCTCAAAAGGTGTCTTCTTTACATACGAATTTCACAAACAAAGCCTATCCAGGATCAGGTCACTTGGATAGACTTGGAATGCCAATTACAGCTGAGGTATCTGGATTCAGTGATGTCTTGCATCGTAGGCATTAGAATGTGCTTAGGAAGTTTTCTTTTTCTGCCACAAAGTTGACTGACTGCTGTACTTGGTTTTTAACATGGTATCAAGTAGGGAAAGAGTCCGATGTCAAATGCGAGTCCGGGTAGAACTTTCATGTCAAGAATTATGTATGCAAGAATTACATTCTGAACAGATCTCCTAAATGCCGCTGCAAAGAATCATGGTCAAATATGATCATTGTGCTCAAGTGTGAGAATGTGAAATGAATCAAAATTTCAAAATCCAAGTTTGTTTCATTTTGAGTTTGTACTTTGAAAATCAACAGCTGGGTCCCAACATTGCCACTGCAGATCCCATAATCTCATCCGATGAAACTCATTTGTCGACCATTATAGATATTAAGTTTCTTGGTGGGGGATAAGGATACCCCCACATATTGGATCCACCATTAGACCCTTAGATGTTGCAGTGTGGTGCTTGTGCCCTTACGAGGACATTAATAGCCAATAAGAAATCTTGTTTCCAAAGACTGTCTTTTGGTAGAGTCAACCATTTATGAGGCATGACATTCTTTGGTTCCAAATACATCAAGGATCTAATCCCAAGTAATACAGCAGGCGACCTTCTTGAACTGATAATCTGGGTTTAAGTCGTTCTATTAATTATGTTCTAGTCGTTTTCAATTGATGTCGGAGGAGATATATATTTGGCTAGAATTTATATCATTCAATCATGTTCATTCGTAAGAACATTCACACAAGTTTGTGCGGACGTCACTCCCAAGAACTTGTACACCGAAAAAGAAAAAAGTTATTCAATAATACAAAATCTTAACGGAGATACGGGATATTTCTAACTTCCAACCAACATTTATGAACCTACAGGTTGTCTTTTTAAGACGATAATTGACAAGTTCATAAAATTAAAAGAGATTGTTGTTAGAACTTCAAGTTCTCTCTACAATGGTAAGAGCATGAAAATGTTATTGCCTCTCTCTCTCTCTCTCTATCTCTCCCCCCTTTCAAATATTTGACCATGCATAGCAGGTGTTATTTGCATGGCGAAGTTCTTTAGCCAAGTTTTGTGAGCTCATTGAACCAGTAATATAGCTAAATCAACAAGGGTGTGTGCGTATATGATGAAACCAATGGAGAAAGAGGCAAAAACCTACTCTCTTAAAACCGATTCCATATAGAAAGGAGTTTCTGTATAAATCAACATGTAATCATATCTAAATATCCAAATAAGATTTCAAGTAACAAAGATCCGCGGACTAACACGATGCATGTACATAAAAGGCATCACAAAAAATGTGAAAACAATATAAAGAATATGAAAAGAGTGATAAAGAAAAAGAACTTTCATCATTCCTCACATTTCCATTTCGATGTTGGAATGCAGCTCAAGTAATGGCACCAGCTGCAGTACTTGTTTCCATTCTCACCATTAAACAGCATCACCAATCCAACAGTAAAACTGCAAGAGTTATCCAAAGAATATTTCGATAAGAATTCAGGAAAAACAAGAAATTCTCAGACAGAAGTTCAAAGTAATAATAATCTTAGGACTAATCTATGGTGAGCTTCCATTGAGTTATTCTGAACCAGAGTGATGTATCTTACCCTACAATAAGTAGAACCACAGAAACCACCCAAAGAACGTATTGATAGACCTTGTACTTCAATTTTCTATGAGCACCAGAAGGAAGATGCCGGTGCTCCACCCAGCCAAACTGAGGACGCACTAGTAGAACAAAGCCAAGGAAGAGACCCGTCAAGAATCCTCCGATGTGGGCAAAGTTATCAGCGTAAGGAAGGATGCCAAGTGCCAAGTTGATGACAATGACAACCACAAGTGTCAAAAGAGCTGCAGCCTGCAAGAAAGGAGGAGAAACAATCAAATCATCAAACCCAATCCTGCTCCTATAATCTAGAAGTTACTTGGCCATAAAATCACTCCTAGAAAACAAAGTTGAACGGGATTGCCCTCAGCCCTAGCTCCTGGTGAACTCACCTTGTTACTGTAGATGGTCCAGTTAGTAAGCAGCTCCGATAGCATCGCACCAAGAAGGCCAAAGAGAGCACCAGAAGCACCCACAGAGATATTATGGCTGGTCTGAATGAAAAGGGAGGAGAGTACGCTCCCACCAAAACCAGATACAAAGTAAATGATCCCAACTCGAACTGCCACAATGCATATCCCAAACAAGAATATTAGATACAAGACCATAGTTATGGTATGAAGAAACATGTATGATGTATACATGGAAAAAAAAAAGACAGATGAAAGAACTTACTAAACCCAAATTGTTGTTCGAGACGTATTCCAATAAAGACCAAACTTAACATGTTTGCAAGCAGATGAATGACACCAGCATGAAGCCACATACAGGTTAGAAGTCTCCATCCTTGATGTTGGTGAACTACCTTGTCCCACTCTAATGCTCCCAGTTTCAACAAACTGAACAAATATATAGAAATGTCAATAAGAACTTGTGAAGAGGAATAGAAGTAGAAATTGGTTGTACAGAGAGTATGCAGTAAACTTTTTCCAAGTTCAATTCAAACATAAGTTGCCTCATTTCTGCATAAAATAGTTATTTTCAGAACAGTAATGTTTTGGTTCTTGGCCATAGAATACAAGGATTTTAGGGTCACAAACGAAGCATGTTCCCAACAAGATTAACATGCGAAGCAGAAACTTCACCAGAGAAATGATTTCGTCAGTTTCATGAGAACATGACAGCATGGTACAATCCATAGTCAGACTCATATTCCTTGAAACACTAGTGCCCAGTTTCATATTCCTTGAAAGTTTTTAAGGCTCAATCCTAGCCGGAAACAGATCATCCATCCTACATTTTTGATCAACTGATTAAGCAAAAAAATATATATATTAAGTAGGGAAATTATCACTATGGATCTTTAACAATCTAACCCTTCCAACAAATTCTTCAAACCCACTTAAAGACATTCAAAGCTTGCATAATCGAAGGATGAGAAAATTCAGAAAAATGCAAGCCAAATTCAACAGAAAATTCTAAATAAATGTTCACCATATCAAGACAAGCAAAAGCAGAAGCAATGGGATTAGGCAAAATACTACAATTAAATTCCCCAAAGTTATTAACAAATACATTAATTTAGATTTTAGAGAAGCGCAACAAATTGAAAAAGATTTCGGCACCCGGAAGGCAAAATTAAGTCAAAAGAAGACCCGACTAATCAATTTGACTCGAAGACCGCCAACACTTTCTTTTTTAGTCCCAATTCAGATTTCACAGTGAGCGAGAGAAATTGGGGGAAAAAAAATCCTTATGTCTTCTTATAAAAGCATAAGCAAAAACCCGAAGAAAAATTCAAATCAAAATCACACCCAACAAATCAATTAAACTCAAAACTCTGAATTCCAAAACCTAAAAGAATGTAAACAATTCCTCAAATTTGTAATTGGACAAAGGCTAGATCACGAGACCCAGAAGACAACCGAAGACCCCGACGAATCAATTGAAACAAAACCCACGAATTTCAAGATGGGCATCCAGGAAAATATGGGCTTAAATAAACAACAATTGAATTTCCAGAGTAAGCTGACAAAATTCCCAAATCAAATTTCACATCAGACCATACACAATTCAAGATAAATCACGAAACCCAGAAATCAAAATGAAATGAAAATCACACCCAACTGAATTTCACTAAAACCACAAATAATAAAAAAAAGGAAACTATAAAGATCAGAGATTAAAGAAAACTCACGTGGAAGACGAGGGACCCAAAAGAGGGTTTTCTTTGGTGGGCTCGAAAGAAAATCTCCCAAGAAATTTGGCCACACACTGTCCATATTCTTCGGTAGTGGTCGAATTACTAGGACAGTTGTTGATGTACATAACCACAACGAAGACTGCAATGTTGGCGACAACAATCATAGGAACCAACCATGAAGTCCAATATGTTTCAGAAGACTCAACGTAGTACGTTGAGTAATACCCATTTGGAATTTGAGGTGGACCTCTGTTTTTCATACTTCCTTTGTTTTCTAGATCTCCGCTTGGCATGTTTTTTGTATTTAGGTTCTTGGGGTTCCTCTGTTTTTGGTATCTCGGAATGTTGAGGATTATATCGGAGTCGAAGAGTGGCTTTGAAGGGATTGTGAGGATTGTGAGTTGGAGTTTTTTCAGAGAGAGAGAGAGAGAGGAGGGAGAGAGTACTGTTTTGCAAATTCAGGTTCTTTGTTGGCCTGTATTCCCCAACCACACGTACATCAATTGCACGGTCTCGAATTCCCTTTTTTTTTTTTTTTTTTTTCAAAACCTTTTCAAAAAATGCTGGGTGAAAACTGACATACATTTGGTGGGTGATCCAAGAAATTACAGAATAATATTTTGGGGCCATTTGAAATTAAATAAAAATTTTAATAATCTAATTTTCTTAATAAAAATATTATTTTTAAGTTTAAAAATATTAAAAATAAACTAAATAAAAATAAATTGGGATATAGTACCTCAATATTTTAACTATTGACTCTAGGCCATATCTACTTAATATCTCTATATGATTTTTTTTGGTAATAAAATAGCTAGCATATATAAATATTATATATATTTATCTAAAACTTCAACTATTTTAAGTAATAAAAGAATGAAAGTTATTTACATCATTTGTTTATTCTTGTGCTGTCAATTTATATTTTCATTGTCCGACATAATTCAGTGTATTATGTGCTATGTGTTTTTCCTTTCCTTTTTTCTTTGTATATTTTCACATTAGATATTTTTTTCTTTTTTGATTCAAATTTTATTTAAGAGGAAATTTCATAGAAAGGAAGGGAGTTGGATATAAGCCAGCTCCACTATTCTTTAAATACTCTTTCTTTTTATTATTCTTTGAATTCGATCGAATAATTTATCGATTTTATCGATTTTAATCGGTTTTAAACGATTTTAACTTTATCTGATTTAACAGTAAAAATTAAACCAAATTATAAAACAGTACCCAATCAAAATACTTAAACCGGTTAATCCAATCCGATTTTAAAAACACCAAGTTAAACAACCCTTTCAGATGAAATATTTCGCTTGTTTCATATAGTAAAATTAATGAAAAATATGACTAAAAGTAAAATTATTCATGATACTTTCTAAAATTATTGTGTGATGCAATAAACTTTTATGCCGTCATGTTGTTCCCATGCAATAAAATTATCATATTAGCCATTGATTTGGTCTCAAGTATGAAAGGAGAATGCCTTGTACTAGCCATTTTGCATACATCCAAGGCACATACAATATTGAGCAATTCTAGGCTCTGCGTATGAAAGTTGAACTGAAAAAAAGGATATACGTTAATGATTTCATGACATTATTAATCAAAACTGAGATTAGCATGAAAGATATGTTTAACCTTTTGATGTAACACCTACCTTTTTTTCTCCCTCATTTTTCATTTTATAAATGTATAATTGCTTAGTAAGTGTTACAATATGGCTTATCTAAAAATTATTTAAATGCGCAAATTAAGATCGCAATGCAATTAAAAATTTTATATTTTTACGGTTTTTTTAAAGTTTAAATATCTTTGACACGGATCTTAACCGTGAGATCTATATAATTGTATTATTACATTAATCATGAAATTTAATTGAAATTATGTAGGATAAAAGTTATTAATATAATGATAATTTAAATTTTGTTTTATAGAAAATATTTAATTTTTATTTACTAATTTTTATAATTTTTTACTTTAATTAAAATATTTTAAAATAAAATAAAATAAGTTGAAAAAAATTAATATAACATATAAATTTGATCCCCTGAATTGAAATGAAAGCCCAACCACATAACCCATTTTTGTAATCGTGATTCTCTAATTCCCCCCCCCCCCCCCTCCCCCCCAAAAAAAAAACAAAAAGAAGGTTATCTTTCTGCTATAATCATTTTTTAAAAGTTGATGAATCATGAAGATTTGGTTTGTGTGTTAGTTCCAACTTAGGACAAACGTAAGCAAAACATACGTACGATTTATATCTTTATAAGCCAGCAATTAATGCGACTTTGTCTTCCCCCCCACCCAAAAAAAAAAAGAGAAGAAAAATCTAGTTCAACATTAAACCTCCAAATTCTGATAATGACTCATCGTTTGTGAAATAAAAATGAGATATTGCAGCGTAGAAACGAAGTGGACAATGACTCTTGGCCAACAATCCCCATTCCCAACTCAATTTTAACCAAAAACCCAACAAATAAAAATAAAATCGCCAGGCTGTGTTCTATTTAAATATTTTTTTTTTCTTTTTTGTTTGCTGAGTTTAGAGTTCATTACAGGGAAGAGAGAAGAGAGAGAGAGGGGTCGACTATCCTGGTGAAATATGTCAACCTAAAGATCTTAACAATGTCAAACTCAGACAACCAAATGAGAGGAGTTATCCTTGGACGAGCACATGATCCTTTCTCCATTTATATTTAACAAATGGATTCATAATTTTATTTATGTTATGAATTATTTATTTTTTATTATTTGGTGTAAAAATTACATAAAATTTTTGTATTACTTAATAATTTGCTAAATGAAAGAATAATATTGATGAATTCTGAAAAATTTTATTAAACTTCATTTATTTATAGTCTTGTTATTATTTGTTATCAATATCAATTAATTTAATTTGTAAAGGCTCGAGATGATATCGACAGCGTCAATATCAGATCATGCAACTATCCAAAACGAGGAATTGTATGAATAAACCAGAGAGAGAGAATGGAGATTATGACGTATGCGCGTGGAAAGAGAGTGTACAAAGTCCACACCGCACACGCATCCATTGTCGCACACAAACATGTTTTTGAGCTTTGAAGGGGTGGATGGAATTAGATGAAACGATTGCATTGAAGGTACCTGAGAGCTTGCCATCAGGCATTCCATGTCATCCGCCACTTTTACACAAAGCAACATGTTCAGTGAAGAGAGAGAGAGAGAGAGAGCATTTTTGCAAGGAACCTTCACATGATCTATCTAGCCAGCAGCACCAGCAGACGTGCAAAAGATGTAGGAGCACTTTCCTGGGTTCGTCTTCTTTCATCACAAGATATCAAAATGATAAACCCTTTTTAAGCTGCCTATAAAAAAGGGACTCAGAAATATTGGAAAGGGCGTGCCTATTCTCTAAGCTTAGACGGCTTCAAGCGACTGTGGAAGTACCTCTTACATTTCTGTTGGCAAACAAGAAAAACCTTAAGATCAACGAAAACAGCAAATATGAATCAAGTTAACAAACAACAAACGAATGAGACAAAAGCAAAAGTACATACCACAAGAATTTCCATTATTGTTACCTGGGAATTGCCTCGAAAAAAATCTAGTACCCATGTCGGGATAGATCTTGGCAACGCTAAAACGGCATAGTTTCAGTCCTGATACCCACAAACACGCGACATTGTCATAAACAACAGAAGCTAAATCGAAGAAAAGAAATTTAACTTATTTGGTATAACTTTTTTTTTTGGTACAGTAATTGGTTTAACTTTGTGCAATTACAATTGGGAACCAAACATGGCAAAAGCAAAAGAAAATTTTTTTGGTAACAGAAAATTATAATACACAAGATAATCAGTTCCCAAAATGGCGGCTCAGAGTAATGTTTTAACCTTGTTGCAAGGTGCTAATATTAAGCAGCCCTGAAAATACTTATGTGAGAGAGAGAGAGAGAGAGGAAGTGAGAGAGACGTACTTGAGAACCATCGAAGCTAAACTACAGGGTTAGGAAGCTGCAATGTACGACTGTCGTGCTTTGTGTGAAGTTTCAGAAACCCCAGATAGGTCCCTCGGAGACGACTTAAGCGGCAGAACCTCCCCATCGTCTCTTTCTCGATTTAGTCCCATTTGATTACTGTCTCTTTGTTAAAAATAAATAAATAAAGAAACCCAGATAGGGTTACGTGACTTCATTTTGCATTGAACCGCGAAGTCCTCGCCACTGGGCCGGTTCCGTAAGGTCAAATCCCTTGAACCAGCCCAATGGGGGTCCGTGAGTTTTTTTATTGGGCTATATTGCCGCTAAAGAGTTTGAAAATTATAGGTTTTAAATAGGGCCACTTTTTTATTGGGCTTGAGCATGAGGAGTTCGGGCATAACATTTTTTTAGCAAATATTATTTCATTCCTAAATTTCTTCAGACATAATATGACTTGGCACTACATGTTCATTTTTTTGAGGGGCACATCTATTATGCCAATCCTGCCACATAATAATAATAATAATAATAGGTGATAAAGAAGTGTAGAAATATACAATGAATAATGTAGATGCACGCTCTCTCCGAATGGTCCTGTTAGTTAACGAGTCATAACATGCATTATACAGAATCTTTTACTTCACCAGACAGTACATGCGGGCTAGAAACAGATCGGAAACCATGTTTCCATCCTAACTTGGATGAGCTTCAAGAAGAGGCATGGTAACAATTGCTCAACATCTCACACCGCTTTAGCTGTTTCTCGAGCCATTGAAAGCTTAGCTAGGAGACCACATAGTTGAAGATATGAACCAACTCCATCGCAGATTCTCATATGGGCAAATCCAGTTTCCTGCAAATTCAGTCAATAGGAGGCAGCAAGGTTAACACAAAGTTAAGAATTGTAACAAAGGACAGAATAGGAGTGTATTCGACAGCATAGAGTAATTCTACCTTCATGAATTCTAATTTCAAATACTCAGCCATATCATAGTTTTTTATGATTCGGAAGAGGGTAGTAATTATGTCAGTTGGGGAGTAACCCAGATCATAGAGTTGCTTCAGGCCAGAACATGCATCATCAAATTTCCCTTCGAGAACATGTTTGACCATATTCTTCACATGTAATGGATGAGGCTGGTCACAAACCTAAGCAAACAGAAGCATTGGTCAGTTCTCCATCACCTTCACCACCGGTGTTCAGATATATGGGATTGTAGTCAAACCTTGAAGACATTTTCTTGGTTGACAAATCGGAATCCACTGTATGTAGCTTGCAGATTATTCAATGCTTGCCTCATATCACCATCAGCTGTGAATATGATAGCTTCAAGGCCTTCTGGAACATATGGAACCTTGGGAGGCACTAAGATTTGTCAATCACACATTTTCGCATGGTAAATGCAGGATTAAATTGAGGGAAAGAGAGGACATAAATCATGCATAGTAAATCAAAAACTATTGTCCAAAAATGATGTGCTAATAGCTATTATATGGCGATAATATACACAAATATGCATGCTGGAAACTTCCAATGGTGAAATCTCAATCTAATATTATACCTGATGACAGATCTAACCAATTGCAATTCTTTAAATAGAAGATAAAAGAAAATAGAAAACCTTAAATAACAACAACAGCAGCAGCAGCAGCAGCAACAACACTAGTTGTAATAGTAATATAAAGATAAATCGTGAACAATTTAAGACAGAAAAGACGACTCGTATTTGTGTCTGGGTCAAAAGCTTAGTATCCACAAATTAAATAGATAGAAGGCAATACACTTGGTTTGCTCTCAACGAGGAAGGCCATCCCAATCAGAAAATAACAGAAAACAGAAAGTCCATAACAGATGTGATTCAATGACCAGTTTCTTTCATGTGTAAACCATGACAAAAGTCCAAATACTCTAGATTTCAACCAGACACAGGCCAAATGTCTGATAGAAATCTATCGTTAAATTGACACTCTCTTTATTTAACTTTTAGAATAAGCCATTACATTTCAAACAAGTTTGGTTGTTAGGATCTGCACAACCATCAGTAGAGCTGTACTTCTTGGATGCAACTCGGTGAATATCCAAAAATTTATACTTGTCAGACCAATATCAAATGAAAATTATAATATGCATTCTTCAAAATGCAAAAGGCTCAGTTCAACCAATGACTTGTCGTCTACAATGACTTGTCAAACTGACATGAATTTGTATTGGTAAGGGATTTGGCATTCATTAAACCCACAACCGTGGAATAAGAAAAAGTAATAATAAAAATACACCATAAATAGATATTACTATATTGCTAATTATGCATAAGGTAAATGGTACATGAATAAGGGTAGAAAGCATTTAACAGTACCTTCTCGGTTTCTACAACTACCATAAGACGACCAAGGATCTCTTGATCAGATAATCTTGAAAAGCGGACAATGGCACATCGACTCTGAATTGGTTCAATGATCTTGGAAGATGTGTTGCAGGCAAGTGCAAAACGTGTGGAGTTTGAGTAAATTTCCATCGTCCGCCTCAATGCTTGCTGTGCACCTGACGTCATGCTGATATTGTTCCGACATTTAACCATATGAAAAAAAAAAACAAAAACAAAAACAAAAACAAAAAAGAACCCTAAATGGGAGAGATAAAGAGGATGAAAGTAAGCAATGACCAACAAGATAACAAGTAACTATAACTAGCTATTACCTATCAGCCTCATCCAAAATTATAACCTTGTGGCGCCCAGGAGGCAGGGTTACTTTCTTTTGGGCAAACATCTTAATTTTGTTCCTCACAACATCAATTCCCCTGCACCAAACCCAAAGAACACACTTATATGTGCCTCAACTTGCACTTGCGTCACAGGAATACTTCAGGAGAAAAGAAGTAAGAAAAATCAATCACATAACAACCTGTCATCGGATGCATTCAGCTCCAACACCGCCTCCCTATAGTTTGCCCCCAAAAGCTCATGTGCAAGAGCCAATATGCTTGTGGTTTTCCCAGTCCCAGGCGGACCCTAAAATTTGTTACAAGACATTGATCAAATGCAGCACAACAATCATAAACCACACCAAAGTCAAAACCATCCCATAATAATTTCTCATGAACTAAAAATACGAGTTCGCCCGGTGTTTTGCATCATGTTACATGGGCTTTTCACTCTGCTTAGCCTGCCGTCGATTGGACTTGTCTAAAACCCATGTCATTTTTCCCGAAGATTTTGTCCAAATAAGGCACGGGCATGTACCTGGACCGAACACTCATACCCACATGCAAATTAACATAGGTTTTGCAACTAATGTTGGTTCTTACACAGGATTAGACCCTTTTATTTTTTGTGATTGAAACTAAATTACAAAGTATTTTCAGTTAGTAACTTAAAAAATTGGTTTACTGACTACACATTCTTCATATAAAAGAGATCACGCAGTCAAATGGGGGGAGAGAGGGAGAGAGAGAATGGGGTCTTCCATAGAAGAAGAAATGCAGTGGAAAATACAAAAACTTCAAAAAAAGATGACGCTAATAAGAGTAGAGGAGAGAGAATTTACAGACAAGATGAGATTAGGCATGTTGCCATTCCTAGCAATGACTTGAAGTCTGGATACTGCATCTTCGTTGCCGACAATGTCAGAAACCTTGTTCGGCCTGTATTTCTCCACCCAAGGTATGTCGTAGTTACTCGATACGGACGATGAAGACGATGACGCCATTGTCGTCTGATCGTCGAGCTCTCAGAAAACCCTAACTTCAATCTCGAGGGAAAATGAAATCGGAGAAAAAAGGAACAGAGTTTTCCTTTTTGTATATTCCGGTTTAGCTCCTTGTATTTTTCAGTATTTTCACCTTTATTCCTTTCTGTCGCAGTTTTGTTCTAATCTATCCTCATCAAGTTGAACTGGACGTTTCACGGACCGGCCCACTGATCTAGCCCCATTATTCTATTAGGCTTTTGCATCGATTTTTTTTTTTTTATTTTTTTTACAAGGATTTGAATTTGAGATTACTGGATTAAAAGGAGGGTTTGTATCATTAGATTATCCCATTGGAGATTTGCATTAAATTTTGGATCAAGCTGAGTTTTGCCAATATAAGTCGACCCATTTTGAACTTGAGCAACCACGCCCTACGAGCAACAACACCCTACGAGCAACAATAAAAAAAAAAAATTCAAGAGAACAGTTTAGTAGTCACAATTTCTTTCTCTAATTTTATAATTTGAAGTTCAAATTTCATGTAACCAAAAAAATTAAAAAATTAATAATCTTTATAGTGTTGATTAAAATTTTTATAGTATTTCTTTCTTAATATTTTTCAACTTTAAATAATAATACACATATAATTAGAGTAATACATGTTACATGTCAAAATTGGAAGAGAGATTTAATGTTGTGAATAGTGTAAAAGAATATAAAATATAAGTATGTATATGATTAAAATATTAAAATAGAGATTTGTGATTCTTTTTATATTGATATGTTTGTCTCACTAATGTTTACTTTTTTATTATTTCATTATTTATTCATATTTAATATTAAATAAAAATCACTATTAATAAAAGAATTTTATACTCACAATTTATATATTTTTTTGAACATTTTCATTTCAAAAGATTTGGATGTGATTTTAAAAATATGAAATTTGTTATAATATATTTTAGATAATAAATCTTAAAAAATGATGTTTAGTTAGTGTGAGCTAATAATGCATTTTTGTCGAAATGCATATTTTTATTTGACCATCCGAAAGTATGCTAGGAATGCATTTGTTACCATCTCATCGACTCGAGTCCTCCCCTTATTTTATATTTTTTCTGGTTATATAAAAAATTTGAATATAAAATCACCGGTTTTAAAAAAATGATTATGATCAAGAGACAGAATCTCCCCTTATAAGAAGAGAAAGATGGATCTGCTGATCCCCCTCCAATAGGGTATTTTAAACTCAATACAAATGGCTTTGTTTATCCTCGTTGTGGGTCGGCTAATGCAAGTAGAATTCTAAGGGATCAATTCAGGGAGGGTAGATGTTTATGAGGGTCACTAGCTATTGATAGATTGTTAGTTTTTCCTGATCATCCTAGAGCTTGACTTGTTTTCGCTGGTAAACGCTTGGAAATCTAATAATTCAAAAACCCATCCCAACTCTTGTGTCGAGGGAGTGCCAAGCGTTAATTTTGAAACTTTCAATTAAGGAAGTGTAATATATGCCGAGAGAAAGGAATACATGCACCAACGCTATAGCTAAGTCATAATGTCTCGCTTGGGATTCATTTGTTTAACTCACCTCGTAGCAAGGAGTATCGTCTCTTAAAAAGAGATCGGGGAGGCATAGCCTCTTTTAGAGGCTAGGGTGCATCCTTCCTTTTGTAACCCAAAATAAAAAAAGAACTTTTATAGAAATCTTTAATTTTTAAAAATCTTACCATCTGAATCCATCGTTATAGATATAATGTTATTTCAAAATTTGAAAAAATTTCAATTGTAGTATATTTTAGTAATTATTTTTTAAATAATTTATTATACTATTTTCTTCAAAAATTAATATTTTGAAATTGTGAATCACACACAATTATAAAAGTGAAATTTTCATTTATAAAATTTTTTATAAGAGAAGTGTTTTTTTTTTTTGAAATAGAAAAGGTCGAGAAATTTTGATTTTTCTTTTGTTTTATATAATACCTTTAGTGTGATCGATAATTTTTATTCATTACTAACCAAAATTTAAAAATTTTAAATTTGATATTGTTAGGGGACGTGAATTTTAGCATCAGAAATGATCAAAAATCCAAATAGGATTATTGTGATTTGATAAAAAAACGGTTCGATCGAATTATTATTATTATTTATTTTTTTGTCGAATAATTTTATTTTAATCATTTTATACTAGGGTAAGTTTGACTTAGCCCGACCCGACTTAGGCCCGACACGAACCCAGGAGGCCCACCTAACCTCAGGTCAGGAGTAAAAACGCGTATGGGTATGGAGAGTCAACCTCAACCTGGCATTATCAGAGACATCCTCAGTCGAATTCTCTCCCAGGCGACCACCTTCCATTTCATTTTAATCTGATTTTTTTTTAAAATTCTAAACCTAGCGATCGAGTTCTATTAGGTGTCGGTAATCGACCATCTTTCTCTGGATCAAATCGCAATGAACATTTTTTGATTTCGACAAAAATGATGATGTTATCGTGAATTATACGATTGATTTCGATTCATTTGCGGAATCTTGATTCTTCGTAGATCATAGTCTGTTTAATTTTGTTTATTCTGCCATTTTAGATTAGGGTTTTACTTAAAACCTCTGTCCTCTATAATATCTACGTTTCTTGTAGAATGACAATTTCTGTTGCATCAACCCCTTTAGGGTTTAGGAACAATCGAAATGTAGGGTGCTTCAGTTGTTGAAGTGCTCAAGATTTGATGTGAAAGTTTTACCATGATGCTTGTTTGATGAACCCTCTTGTCTCTTTTGATAATTTAGACGATTGCCCTAGAATTGTTATAAATTGTCAAACGTCTTATGACAATTTGGGAGTGTCATATGTTGTTGCCCCTTTAATTAAATAGCCCCTAGGACGCGAACAAAAATAAGAAAATTTAGTGTGTTTGTTGGTTTTGTGCTACTAGAAAATTTGGGTGACGGGCCAAGGTTGCTTCTCCCAAACAAATTTTTAAGAAGAGAGGATTTTGTAAACTCGAGATGTAATATGAGTTTTGTCAAACGTAGACAGGAGAATTTTGTTTTCTGATTTTGCTTTGGTTTGTTGTAATGGAAAGATTTCCGCATTGTCTTTCTTTTGCAAATATTTACTCATTATCTGTTTTTCATCAGAGGCGGCCTATGCTCATTTTTATGGGAGATTGGAACATGACATTCTGTTTATGTACTTTGTTTTATTTAGTTTTTTGGCAGATGATATTGAATGTAGTAAATGATTTTTGTATGGGTATATAATACTTACTATCCTTTCAATTGCAGAGATATTCAACTTTTGTTCTCAAGCAGGCAGAACAAGCACAGTTTTCATGTGGAGACTGATGTTCAGGAATTAATTGAGCATTTAGTGCAATAATGTCTGGGATAATAAATGTAAGATATTTGGGCTTTTATTGTTAAACAGTTTTTGTAATCCAATAGTAGTGTCACATTGCTCTTGCTGTATAAATTCTTCCAAATCACAGGAAAATTTATTTTTTGGTATGATTTGAAAGAGACAAAGCTTTGAATCCATCACTATCATGGTAACAGTGATATGGTGATGTAGCATGGAACTGGAATGCTGTATAAATTTTTCCAAATCACAGGAAAATTTATCTTTTGGTAGGATTTGAAAAAGACAAAGCTTTGAATCTATCACTATCATGGTAACAGTGAAATTGTGATGTAGCATGGAACTGGGAACGGCTTGATTCACCGGTTGTATGCGTGGTAGAACCTAATGCCACAGGTCCTGTCTACATGGTTGGAGTAATTAGGAATGTGTCCAATCACATGTGAGCAAGAAAATTGAATAGCTAGAAAATGGCCTGTCTAAGTGACCAAGCCATGAAGAGCAAGAAATTGAAGAGATCAATGAGCAGTTTAGTTACATATTATACCTGGAAAGGCGAAGCACCTCCTCCTTCCTTCTTTATTTCTTCATTAGAAATCTAGACTAAGGGTCCCATTGAACCCCAGAGTTTTCTACTAATTTGTGTCGTTTTTTTTGTGTTTTAACATTACAAATGCCATATCCAACATAACAAGTCTGTGACCATGTCAGCACTTGAAAATTGCAATTATGTATGCAGATTTAAGGAAAACTATGAGATTTCTTTTTGATTGTTTATTATTATTTATTTTATTTCATTGTTTTATCCATACTGGAAAAGAAATTAATTTGACTTCCACGGTCTTATTTGTTTTCCTTAAACCCCTTAATACCCACTTATTTTTGCTTTTATAGTGTACTCTATGAAATCTTTGGTTGTAGTCTGGATTCAATGGGCCAACTTCAAACTTTCCCGACTCGACAGGAAGATCGTTTTCAACGTCCATCTCCTCTCAATCGGGCTTAACTGGCCCTGTTGTCAATCATGCTGGTCAGATTAATTTTAAGTTATTAATTTTGTTTTGAATGAGTACATGATGAATGGAATTATATCTTGGAAGTGGTCTTTTCTCTGACAGGCACATTGCAAGGTCTGCATAATATGCATGGAAGCTTGAACATTCCAAACATGCCAGTTACAATTGCATCAAGAAATTCAATGATAAACGGTGGTCATCCAAGTGGAATGCAACAAGTTTCGGGAAATCTTCCAAATGGCCGCTTTGCACTAAATGGTGTTCCTGCTGGACATCCTCAGGTACTTTCTTGATGATTGTGAAGGCTATATAAAGTTAGGGCATCAAACCTGGTCCTATGATTGTCAGATACCTTGCATAAGGCAGTCAATAACAATCCTATTTCTGCATTTTCCCCTTGATGCAGCTATCACATGGGCATTCAGGGCCAACAAATCGAGGAGGTAATTGTTTCTGTGGAGAGTTCTAGCTGCATAGTTATAGTCAGTTTCTCAGTTTATGGGATGGTTAAGTGTGTTCTGCTTTTTAACATCAAAAGTATAATTGCAGCATCAGGTGTGCCTCCTGGTCTTGGGAATGCAGGTTCAAGAGTTACAAACTCAATGATCAACCTAATTGGTGGGCCCCATATAGGAAGGAGTTTAAATTCTGTTGGTGGGTCTATGATGTCTGGTTTTACATCTCGCTTAAATTTCAATCAAAGCGGAGGAGCAGGAGACATGAACTTACATGGATCTAACAGAGTATTAGGTGGCATGCTTTCACAAGGTAGTGTTAGTCATCCAAATAAGCAAAATTTGAGCATATAGCAGGATTTAAATTGATATATCTGTTGTGAGTTTTGTGATGACAATTCTTTTTAGTTCTTTTCACAGTTCTCTAATTTGTTTATTTTAAACTGTTGAATGTCCCGTATGACTTTTCAAAGTTGTTCAACTGTTGTTTGGGCTTATGTTGTTGGTTTCACTTTAAGGTTTTGCATAACGTTGAGCAAAATGTTATTTGTTTGTTTAGTTACTTAGTCCAACATCTGGGGTGCTTATGCGGATAATATATTGTTGGATTCATCCTTTCAGATTTGTGCTTTCCTAATACATGATTGTGCACACTTTGCTCACATTGCAAATAGATAGCTATCGTTCTACGGTTTATGAATCAGTCATCTCTGTAAACCTGTTTGATATGTCCATATCACACTTGTATGCTTTTCTTTGATATGTTTACAAATGCGAGTGATCATCTCTCCACCTCTGCGTCTTTAGCAGCTGCTTGTTGGGCCCGAAATGGAGAAATATGAACGAACTAACTACTGAAAGCAAAGTAGGTTAAAATGGCCTTTTCAATATAATTCTGGCTAAATGTCTAGAGCTTGTATGGATTTGGTAGTATTTTCTATGAGGTTGGAATTGCTTTGTTCCTGGAGAACTTTAGGGGTTATTATTATTATTATTATTCTACTGCTCTCTCTCTCTCTCTCTCTCTCTGCGCATGAGAGTCAAATAGGTTGTGTTGAAAGAGTGATCTTTGTTGGTCCCACCTAGACATACGTACACAATATTTCTTCTAAAAATAAATAGTGCTTTTTAATAGTATTATATTCATAAAAGATAATATCATTATATTTTATTTAATTAGTGGCATAACACAAGGCCTTTCTTTTAGTAGTTCCTTCAAGATACATTAGGTATTATCTTTAAGGAATGGTGGGATTGTACTTTCTTAAGAATTTGCTCTTGGTTGACCATATATTTGGTTTCTCCAAGTGGGTGTATTCCCAATTATAATCAAGAAAAGTGGAAAAACCAATTATATGATCAACTAGTGTGGTTTCTACAAGCTGTTATATCTATCTCAATCTGACCTGCACTTAGTGTCTCCTGATGATCATAGTATCAAAAACTTATGATTCACAATATGCATGCTATTTTACATATCTGAATGGAGGTATTCTGTGTTTATGAGCATTTCTTACAATACAAACATTTTGAATAGGCCTCTCACCACTTTATCATTTTCCAGGTTTAAGGCTATCAATGGCAGGTTACTGATCTGGGATTGTACTCTCTTAAGAATTTGCTGTTGGCTGATCATATGTTTGGTTTCTCCAAGTGGGTGTATTCCCAATTATAATCAAGAAAAGTGGAAAAACCAATTATATGATCAACTAGTGTGGTTTCTACAAGCTGTTATATCTATCTTAATCTGACCTGCACTTAGTGTTGACCTGATGATCGTAGTATCAAGAACTTATGATTCACAATATGCATGCTATTTTACATATCTGAATGGAGGTATTCTGTGTTTACGAGCGTTTCCTACAGTACAAACATTTTGCGTAGGCCTCTCACCACTTTATCATTTTCCCTGTTTAAGGCTATCAATGGCAGGTTACTGATCTGGCATTGTTTTTGAATGTTCAATGTTGTTTAAAAGTTTTTTTTTTTTAAATAGTTTATTTTAATGCTATTTTCATATTTTTAAGGATATTTATATTATATCAAATTAGTTTGCCACTATGTAGTAAACCTAAAATATTCAATTCTAGACGTCATGATTTGATAAATAGAGGAAATCAATCTGTTCTACAATTTTGGATTTTACAGTTTTTGATAGATATTCTTTTAAAGCTCGATAAAATTGTAAGCAAAGCTCAAATAGAATGGTAACAAGAAATTTATAATGTTGGCTTCTTTATTCCTGTGATGTAAAGATATATTAACTGAAAATCTCTCACTATTTTCTGTTTATGATATATTTTGCTTTAAGGTCCCAAATCTAGCCGGTAAAATATGTCTTGTTCACGTTCCTGCATCTCAGATCATTGAATTTGAGAGATTGATTGTTGCCTATTGGAGTTGTGGGGAAGGTATCATTAGGAATCTCTTTTGATCATGTCCATTATGATAATTGGAGGATGGGAAAAGAAGTTAAGATATTGTTCATAAAGGTTAGTAGTTTTAGATTAGAGGTCAGGATTATTTGAATTGGAGCTATAACTCTTGGTCCTTAAGTGATCTACCTAGCATTAACACGGATATAGGTCATAGCATATGAAAAGCTTTTGGCAAATAATTTAAATTCATATATTCTTTTAATTAAATGTTTCGGGCTTCTATGTTGTGGGCAGTAAACCTAACAATAATAAATTATCCTTGTTCAAAGAAAAAAAAAATTAGAGTGCCTATTTGAAACAAAATGCTACACATTTGGCCCTCTCATGTTAAATCCTCTGTCTCACCTTATATAATTTTTGCAAGCCTTTGCCCTTCAAATATAAACTAAAATACATCCACTAATGTGTGACTTCCATGTCCTCAACATGCTACCCACTTCTAGAAGTACAAAATATTTTGGCACACCATGGCGCATATCCAACATATGATATGATAGGCTCATGTTATGTCCTTTTTAGCCATCCATGCTTAACACTCTTTGCCTGATAAATTGTCTGTAAATTTAAATGTTGCTCACCTCGTCAAATGGAGATACTTTTTAGTTGTGGGATTATGTGCTTAATTGCGATTAATCCCTTCTTTATTGTTCAATTTAATGGGAAACATCTTTCATTGCAGTGAAAGAGGATTGGCCTTGAAATTCCCATATGCAACTCCATTTTCTTTGGTTGCTTTTGCTTTTTTATTATTAGAAAATTAAAGTAATTGCCTTTAAGTTTTGCTTGCTTTCTCTTTCAGGATAATATTGCTCTTTTATTTATAGTTTTTCTTTTTCTAGCTTCATTTGAGAAATTTTATCGGTTGTTTGCCCAATCCAGCTGCTCCTAGGGTGTGTTCCGCTAACATTTACTTCATGAGTCTTTATGCATTGCAAGCTTGATGCAATTTTTGAACTGATCAATTAACTTTGTTCTCCATTAGAAAATTTTGGAGTACTTTTGGATAATCAGACTCCATGTTTGGTGTAGCATGTGTTACCTTTATGTTTAAACATGTATATGTGGTTTTGCGATGCTTCTTTTCTTTCTTGAAAATATCCTTGTTGTAAGTTAAGAGAAACTATATTATACATTATTTTTATTCATCTTGCAATGGGTTGCTTACAAATTGAATAGATATTTAATTCAACACATCTTTAAAATAGGACAGAGATTCTCATAGAAACTTGATTTAGGTTTGAAATTGCTTGTCGCGTACTATTGATGTGACCATTTAAGATATCATGAAAATGAGGTTTTTGAAAGTATATTTATTGCCTTTTGCATTTCATAATGGAGCAAATGGGTAGATTTCAACCAATTGTATGTTCCTGATTTTAGTATCGGTTGCACCCACTTGCTTGCATTTCCCATTAGGATGGTTGTCATCCGGTGGAGGAAACGACGTGGTTTGACATTTGAAAGCCGTTTGAAGCAATTGCAACACCTAGTGTTGTGATTGAATGTATTAGAAATATAAAAAGAGAAATCTTGACTTCTAATTGAAAATTCTAAAACAATTGATGTGATATGAAATCCTAGATTGGAACTTAGTTCAATTATTTTTATTTATTTTCTTCATGCCCTTTTGCAAATGATTAATTTTAACTTTTTTTCCATTATTTAATAAAGGACTTTATTATTTGCCTAGAACTAGGTGAGATATGATTTGCTTTTTGTTTGTTTTGTTTTTTAATGTTTTCATATATACCAAACAAATCTTACTAGGAGTCTATTTATACGATCTTATGTTGTTTGTTGAAGATCAGTTGTGTGATAGTATTTCTTCTCCTCTATCTCGAGTGTGATGAAATTAAAGAGTGTCAGAGTCCAGAAAGAATAAGACTTTTCATCCTATGTGAGATTCATAATGATCTACTTTTTATGATTCTTGTACTTGTTGCTTAATTACATTTCTTGTACTCTTCGTGTTTAATTGATTTTCCAGTTTAGGTTGTCATTAATCATTATTTGCCAATTCCTTAAGTGAAAATTTCCTATTATTTAGTGATGATAGATTCTGGTTGTTAGTTTCTTTTTCCCACCAAATTCATCAAATGGTTTTTTTTTTGGGGGGGGGATTCTTTTTGCATCTTTGGGGACACTCATTGAGATTAAAATTGATTGCATACTATATTTTGGTTTGTCATTTAAATGCTTGCTTGATTCGATTGATTTGATTATCTAATTTTAAGCGTTGTTCTCCAGCTCCAGGATTGTGCAATTGTCATGGGCACATTT
Source organism: Dillenia suffruticosa (assembly GCA_033439265.1). Taxonomy (NCBI): domain Eukaryota; kingdom Viridiplantae; phylum Streptophyta; class Magnoliopsida; order Dilleniales; family Dilleniaceae; genus Dillenia; species Dillenia suffruticosa. Next base: position 15,829,899 of record JAVTVX010000005.1, on the reverse strand, counting down.
AGATAATAAACCATCACTGGAGGACTACTAAGAGTGAGGGAGTTATCCTCACCTAATATCTACAAATATCTAGGATTCCGCGATTGCTGTTAGCAGATGTAGATAATGATCCGTCATTCGAGGACATCTCCTTTACTAAACATCAATCGATTATTTAGTTTAATTTCTTAGTTTTAATTTTTGGTGCCAATTTTTATGTAATAAATGATTTTGAAAAATAGTTCAATCTTTCTTAGGTTGACTTCCCTCAGGTAGCATGTCTTTCCATGTTTGCCTCATTGCTTTGTAATAAACTACATCCATGACTTTGGCATCATTGATGACATGTATGATCTTTCATGTCGCTGCAGGGCCACTAACTCATAATCAAGTGGGAAATAGTCATTTAAATACCATGGGATTCCTAAGCGAATTGAGCTCCAATGAAAACACTCCTTTTGATCTGAATGATTTCCCTCAACTAAGTGGGCGTCCTGGTTCTTCAAGTGGTTCTCAAGGACAACTTGGTAATGAATGTGAAAACTAGAAATTCTTTCAAGTGGATTGCGACTTCATTTTTTTTTTTTTTTTTTTTTTACTTTACAGTCAATATATAGAAGACTTTACACTGCATTGGTATTTTTAGGTTTACTACGGAAGCAAAATGCTGGGGTTGTCCAGCAGAATCGAGAGTTCAGCATTCAGAACGAAGATTTTCCAGCTCTTCCTGGATTTAAAGGTACTTTATTCTTTGATTTTTGGTTGCAAGTCCATGCAGTGGCACTTTTCATATTTGATATGTCTTTTTGTATATGCTGTTGTATGTGCTTTGTTTTGTTTTGTTTTGTTTTGTTTTGTTTTGTTTTTTTTTTATTGAAACACTTCAGCATTTGACATTCTTAGATGTGGTTTCCTGCTGGGTTTCAATTTAAAAAAGACTCTTGAAATTATGCTGTGCTGTTTGGGGAGGTTACGTTAGTATAAGGCATGAGAAAGTGGCTGTTGGTGACATATATTGCATGAGCTAGAACCAAAGGGGTGCAATGTTCCTTTTCTGTGCTAGAGTAAATCTGATGCCATTATATTGCTAAGGGTATGGTTAGCCAATGGTATTTGATTTAGTGCGACTGAATTTGTTATGTTAAAAATTGCAACTGAATTTGTTATGTTAAAAATTGAACTTCTCAAACAAGTTGATTCCATTTTCGGGCATTCCAATTCATACATGTTAACTTACGATCTCCTTTATTTTTCCCTGCCAGTTACTGAAATGCAAAAATGTAATGCTTCATTTGTTTGAAGAAATGCTTCTCTATTTGCTGCCGCTGTCCTAAGCATTATCATTTCTTCAAATTTAGCGATCAAAATTACTGCAACTGTCATACAGCTATTTATTTTCTTGTCTATCATCAACTAATAGTGTAGTATCTGGCCTTTGATTCCTCCTTCCCACTTCATTCTTTCTAAGTTTCCCTTTTAAAGCTTGTGTTGGCCAAATATTTATTACTGATGGCACTTACACAGGAAGTGACGGTGAGCCTCCTATGGATTTACATCATCAGGAGTCACTTCATGACAATCATGTATCAATGATCCAACCCCAACCGATGTCGGTGAGTTGGGTCCTATTGTCAACGAATAGACTTTTTATTTTGTTGTCTTATTGCTTTGGTGATGATGAGGCTTTTTTCCTGAAATTATTTGGCAGATGGGAAGATCCAGTGGATTTGGCTTTGGAGGACCATATTCATCTCACCACCTGCTGCAGCATCAACATGCTTTATCTGTGAGTAGTTAAATGATTTAAATCCCCTATATCTTCTAAGCTTTGTAAAGGAAAATGAAAATCTGATCTTGTTCATTACTTGTGCTGTTGTTTGGTAGACAAAGCCGACCCGATTGTTGGGATTAAAGCTCAAGTTGTTGTTATTGTTGTTTGGTAGACAAATCTGAAGGGAAAAAATTAAGGGGAATAAGGTTTAAAACATTTGCTATCTAAATCCCATGGGCTGATACCCATGAATGTATACAAAAATTCTCTCTCTCTCTCTCTCTCTCTCTCTCTCTCTCTCTCTCTCTCTCTCTCTCTCTCCCTCCCTCCCTCCCTCCCTCCCTAACCCTGGTGCGGGTCAAATTGGTAGGACCTTTTTATTTATTTACTATTACTATTACTATTACTGCTGTTGTTGTTGTTGTTGTTGTTGTTGTTGCTGCTGCTGCTGCTGTTGTTATTATTTATTTTTACAATTTTGAATGGATAGAAGAGAAGAAAATATGTAGAATCATATGGTAATGTCTTTATTCTCATGGTAGACCATTTGAGTAGTTTGATTGAGAGCCTGACTTATGCAAATGTATTCTCTGGCCTTAGATTGGAAGGCGACAGGGTTTATATTTCACATGTTTAGTTTGGTGGTGATACTATACTCTTTTTTCAAGAGAATACTAAGAGTTTTAGGGATATGATTACCTTGGTTAACATCTTTGAGAAGGTCTATGGGATTCAGATCAATATGGCCCAAGTGAACTTCTTGGTATAAATGTGTCTAGTGAAATTTCTGGCGATGATCATTAATTGTACGAAGATGAAGTGACATATCTAGGGGTTCCTTTGTGCGGTAATTCTAGCTGTGCTGAGTCCTCAGATCTTCTTGTGGATAAAATTCACCAGAGATTAGACTGGTGGAAGGGAGCTTTTTGTACCTTAGGAGGGTGCATCACTCTTATTCTTGTGTGTCTGTCTAATTTTTTTATATTTTCTTTTTCCTTTTAGAATTCCTTTGGTGATGGCTGGTAAAATAGAAAAGTTTATGAAAGTTCTCCTTTGGTCAGAAGCGGGATGGCCAAGAGAGACCATTTGGTGGGCTGGGATCAGACAAGTTTGAGGTGGGTTGATTCAGGATAAACTGGTCTCCAATATTTGATAAGCAAATGGTTTTCAAGATTTCCCTTAAAATCCAATTCTTTATAGTATATGATTATAAAGATCAAGTATGGTCTCTACTAGAATAGATGGGATCGCAATACTGGAGTGAGTGTTTCTTACGGCAGTCCTTGGAGATCTCCTCTCATTTATATCATACTTTTTTTTTTCTGTGTGTCTTTTAAGGTGGACGTAGTTCTCATGTCCTTTTTTGGGAGGATCATTGAATTGGGAATTTGCCTTATACATTTCTTTCTCTTATCTTTGTAGGTTGTCCAGGCTTCATTTCACTCCTATCAAATTTATAATTTGAGGAGAATTTGATCTCTTTGGACTTTCACTTCTTTGGAGTTCTTAATGATAGAGAATCTGTTGAGTTTGCTTCCATAATTTCCCTTTTACATGAAATTGAAGCTTCCCTTAATGTTCTTGGATCCAGAATTTGGAGTCTTGATTCTTTGGTTGCTTTTACATTCTGATCTTCTTTCATCATCTGATTAGTGTTCCCTGGAATCCTCCTTTTCATTTGGATAATTTTATTTTGGAAGTCAAGGGGTCTTGGTTAAAACTTTTATTTGTTCTATGATGCTTAATAAGATAAATACCAATGATTTACTCCAAAAGACGGGATATATAAAGCTATAACGCAGGAAGCATGTGTTGTCTGTGTTAATAATCATTAAAGTAGAGATCATTTATTTTTACGATGCTTTATTACGCTGGAGAAGTGGAATTGTTTAAGTTTTATATGTAATAATGGTTGGATTTGTCCCATAAGCCTCCTGATTTGTTTCTCATGAAGGTGCATATTTGACTATTTCTGATATTTGGAAACAGTGAAATGCCAGAAAATTTATCTAACGATTGGATCTTCTCTTCTACGGTTTATACTTCTTTGTAGGTTCACACCAATGGGATTTACAAGAATTATATTTTAGAAGATTTAAGGAGATATCGGATAGAGGTTCATTAGCTTTTTGTATCATTCTTTTTCTCACTTCTGAGGATTTCTTATCCTTTAGAGTTTCTGCACATTCTTCCTTACGTCTGATATAATTTTCTTTTTCTATCAACAAAAAAGAAAAAAGATCCACATCAATTGTTGTAGCAGTTATATTCATGTCTTATCTCTTCACCAAAAACAACACGGAACAAAGACTATGGGGCACCCAACCTTTTACTTCCCTGGCAACATTGGTTGCACCGTTCTTCTTAAAATAACTCTTGATATAATGGTTTGGTTCCTCTATACCTTTTGAACAGAATTCTCAGAATTTTCCATTCTTCTGTTTTGCTTTCCTCAGGCGCGAAGTGGTGCATCAACTGCAGCTGGATTGAGAGCTTTGAACTCGTCTGCTGAGGTTGGATCCTATGATCAATTTGTTCAGCAATATGAACAACTTCGTAGTGAGTCACAATTTGGCCCACAACAAATGCCTGGTGTTGGTACATACAGAGACCTGGATCCAAAGTCCAGGCAGGCAGCCCTTGTTACTGCTGATCGATTTGGATTGCTTGGTTTGTCAAATATTATTAGAATGAGCAATCCACATTTGAGCTCCCTTGCTCTGGGATTTGATCTGACATCATTAGGTCTGAACTTAAACTCACCAGATGATCTTCATAAAACATTTGCTTCTCCTTGGGCGGCTGAGGAGCCTATCAAGGGGGATCCTGAATATACTGTCCCAAAATGTTATCATGCGGATCCATCCCCACCATTAAATGTGAGTTTTTATTTTTATTTTAGTTATTAGTTGAATTTATGAGTAACATCTTGAAATTTCGAAAATTTTGTCCACTCTGCTCTCATTTAGCCTCACCTGGGTTGAATAATGGTTGCAGCGAGCCTACTTTTCAAAATTTGCAGAGCCAACACTATTTTATATATTTTACAGGTTCTCTCTCTCTCTCCACCCATTCCTTCTAAATATAAATAAAGAAAAAAAAAACTCATGGAGATAGGATCTAAATTGCATTGCTAATGTTTCTTATTGTCTGCTACTTGCAGCATGCCAAAAGACGAGGCTCAACTACATGCAGCCAATGAACTGTATGTCTTCTCTATATTGTTCTGTTACAGCATTTATAACATTCATGTCCTCTTGCCTGCCCTATGCACACTTCATTAATGATGAAATGTATTGCGAACAACAGCAGCAGTAGCTAGTGGAGAAACCTGTTAGAAAGATTATTCTATTTTTGCATACATGAATTATTTTTAATGGATAGTTTGGCTTTTTTGGAGTAGAATTCCAATTTTCCTTGTATTTTCAGAAAAATGTTTTTCATTTGCTCTGCCTATGTCACTAGATAGACAGATTATAGCTTGGAAAAGGTGGAGTAGGATCTAAAACTTAAAAAAACACATAAAATGAATGACATTTCCATTTGGCGACCATGGAAAGAAAGAATCCATGAGGTGGAGATGAGTCATCTTATGGATGCATTTGAGAAGTCTTCAAAGATGTCACATAAGTACCTCTTCTTTTTTCTTAGCAGTGAGTTCTAGATAAGCATTCTGTTATTTTGCTCTTTCTATGTTAAAATGATGGCCACTTCCTCGCCTTCCCATGCCCTGCTATTCTTGGCTTTCGAAGGAATTAGAGTGAGAAACATCCTTTTATCCCTCTTGTCCCACAGAGGGGCTGAGGGTAGAAAATATCTGTTTCTAGAGTTATGCTGTATTCTTCCCGTCAAACAATGTTCATTAGGTAATATAGTTAAAGAGGACCGCTTCTATTCTGCTTATTAGTAAAAAAGATATTTTATTATATTTTTCAGCCCTAATTTGCCTCTCTAATTAATCTCTGGATAAGGCTGAAACCTTATCAGTAATTAAGTAAACTGTCATTATGTCATGTCTGGAGTTCTGAAATTGTTACAAGTCTTCTATTTCTTGGAGTACCAATACTTTGTAGGTTTCCGCTTCTTCTTAAGTGTTGCATTACAAGGTCTTGTCTATACAAGATAAACCCTTTCAACCTATTTTTCCCTCATCCTGACTCTACTAGGGCTATTCTTACCTTTTATATTATCCATACATAATTTTTTCTTTCTTGTCAAACTTCTCATTCTCCTTAGCATTCTTATCTCTGCAGTACTTATCATCATCCTCATGTTGCTCAGCCCTTTGGATTATTAAGCTTTGCCTGCCTGTTGGAATTTAATGATTTAGTTGGAATGATTGAACCAAGAAGCAAATATGTTCATATTCATTGACAATAATGTGCATAGCCTGAAGAAATGATGTTTTACGTGGAGAGAGAGATACTACGAGTTACAGATAAGTGTACCGTATATAGTGTACTTTGTATAGACAAAAAATGTGCCAGCGTTGAATTGAAGACGATGGTGCAAAGGATTCCAAATTTCATGTTTCACTAGAAGTAACATGTCCTAAGATCAGGGTTCTAACATTGGAAACTGAGATATATAAATATAGCTTGATCATAAAAAGTCTCTCCTGGGTTCCACGTGTTGGATTCTAAGATTCTTGAGAATTCATGTATAAGTTTGGTCTGGTATGTTCTTGTTCCTGTTTTTGTCAACAGAGTTTTACTTCTTGCTTTGCAGGTCTGCTAGAGGATGGTTCTATCACAGGGAGCACCGCATATGGTTCACTAGAATTGCAGACATGGAGCCTCTTGTTAAGACCCACACCTATGAGAGAGGGTCTTACATATGCTTTGACCCTAACATATGGGAAAGAGTACGAAAGGTTTGATGCATGGCCATTCTTTTCTATCTTCTTACAACATAGCACACCCTTTTATTTACAAGTCTTTTATGTGCTTGCTTGCAGGATAACTTTGTTGTTCATTATGAAATGATCGAGCAAAGACCAGAACTTCAACAGCATTAGCATTTTTTTTTATCTTTTCCTTTTTCATTATACTTTTTTTCCTTTCATTTTAATTTTTTTCCTCATTTTTCTCGCGCTCATCACAGTTAAAGCCATTATATTACATAGTGTTAGACTATCTAGGGTCAAAGTGGCTCGTGCATAGAGGAGAGTTAGGGGAGACATGTACCGAATTAACCTAAAATGAAAAAAAAAATTTAAAATAACCCATGGTAGAAAAAAATTCTCCAAATAACCTGAATTTATCGCGAGTTGGAAATGTGACCAGATTGTCGTTTCTTTAAGATGCGGCAACCTGTCGGCGTAGGCCAACGGGTTGACCCGCGGGCTAATGGGTTAAAACACATGACTTGGACGGGCCTATTATACCATCGATATATGTGTTAGGTAAAATCAAAATCGGAATTCGAAGGATCCTCTTGCCCAATAGACCCAATCCGTGATTTAGTGGATCCGTTCGTATCATCCATATATGTGTTCAGTTATTCCAACAAATTAAATTTGCGGGCCCAAATAAATAAGTATATTTTCTGAACAGTTGATGAAAAATAACAATTTGAAAAAAAAAAAACTAATTTCTTATAAGTAGAACAGAAATGAAAAATGAAACGAATAAAATCGAAGAAATAAACATATATAAGTGAATTGAATTATTATTAATATAATATAGGATACAAAGTACATAATATATAACTAACGTCGTCGTCGTCTTTTTCTATCATAACGATTAACGTTTAAATCTTTCTTAATATTTGTAGTGTCGTCTTGGGATAATAAAATTAGATTATGTAATTGTGTGATCCGGGTGGAATTTACGTTACTAAAACGTGGAGGGGAAATATGGTATATTGTGCGTGTATCATCTCTCTGAAACTATCTGTCCCTCAACTATACGAATGCCCCTCTGTGGGGCGTTAGGAGTAGAGAAATGAGGAAACTCAAACACTGGTGTGTAGAAAGAAGATGAGTCATCAAATGTATTGGAAGGTCCTGCGACGTCGTCTAGACGCTGAGATGGAAATGGTGATGCATTATGAGACGATGGCCTCGGACGTGGTTTCGCTCGACTCCGTCAAGGTCGATGCTCCTCGTCATCTCCCTTAGCACGACCTCTAGGGTGTCTAGGTCTTAGGAGATATGTCATGTCATCACTCAAAGCTGACATGGTTGTATCCGTCACTCCATGGATATGAACATACTCATAGTTTTCTCGAATCTGATGCAGTGAATCCCACTACAAGGATCTCAATACATGTTAGTTAAAGAAAAAAAATAAATTGATATAAAATAATTGATATAAATAAAAAAATTAAATTATACACTTACCACATATCCTAAATAAACTTCATCGACCAATAAATATATGAGAAATGGAGCGGTACCATACGGTGTAAGAAGGATGAACAGTGGGTCCAACTGACGTATCAATAGGAACTAGATAATCGCGTCGGTTAGTCTAAATCTCGATATAATCGGCATACTCAATTGACCAATCTATCTCCTGTGAACCACGCATGCTAGTCTCGTACAATTGATTTTCAATATCGTAGTGATCTGAAATGAACTGAAATTCTCCGTATTGACGGATCACTCGATCTGGAAAATGCCACTCCACAATAGAAAAACAGATAAAAGGTACGCGGGCATGTCAAATATCTCTACCCTTATGACAATAATCGAGGAGGGAAGATAACACGTTCTTAGTGTAAGGCTGCCACACAATGTCATCGCTCGTCAGTCTATCTAATGCCTCCTTATACACGGTCACAACGTGTGTAGGAAGAGAAATGACATAAAAATCCGTCCTCCACAGTAAAGCTAGTGGCGCATCCCCCTCTACATATAAAGACCGCCTAATATAAGCTATATATGGGAATTTCTCCCATGCCCAAATCTGTAAAAGAATCAGAGCCCCACAGATCTCATGCGAGTCTGTGTGCAAGGCTATACAAAGCTGTCTGTACAAGTAAGTCAAGCACACAGAACCCCAAGTACGATGATTAGAGTAATCTAAATCATCTAATATTAATAAATACTGTAAATGTACATAATAACCACTTTTAGCAGAAAACAAAACACCCATTATCAATAGTAATATATACCTCCGTATCCATCGCAATATAATCATAATCTGCATCGTGGGGCAAGTCACTAATGAAATTTGACAACCACGACATACTCAATGAATGGCCCTTAAAAACCGAACGAGGAGGGTAACACCTAATAATCTCTAACACAATGCAACTCACGAGAAACCCGTCGTCCTAGCTACTACGGGTATCCCATCTAAAGATAAACCTAAAATAACATGTACATCCTATAGAGTAACTGTAAGCTCACCGTGGCATATATGAAATGTGTGTGTCTCCTGTCTCCATCTCTCCATTAGGGTTGTGATGAGATGCCAATCCAACTGAATGAAACGAAATCGAGCAACCCCCAAAAAGACCGACACCTGTAGGAGGGGAACTACTCTCTCGTCAATATGACCATGTCCTAAACGCGGTAATACTGTCCCACGTCTACGGTAGATAAGCCAGTTAGTATCATCTCTCTCCCAAACTCTAGTAGTGCGGTGTCCTCGCTGCAAGCGTAAAAGGCTCGAATTAGTAGATTCGGGATCCATCTGAAATATAAAAGAAGTATAATAATTAGCATATAAATATACAATTAGAATTAATAATATATCACCACATTATAAAATGCACAAAAAAAAGAAAACATTCACACAAATATGTTATAAATTGCATAATAAGAAAAATATAGCAACACGTTTAAGTTTTCAAAATATAGTATACATTAAGAAATACAACAATTAGAGAATGATACAAATACAAGAAAATATCATTAATTTGTTGTTGGACAATATCTTCGATCGTGACCCTCTCGACCACAAAGTCCGCACCTCAATCGTCTTGGGCATTTCCTCCTATTATGACCCCAAGCACTACAACTACCGCATAATGTCCATGTGGATGATTCTCAAAGATCCATCTTGTTGTGATATCGAGATGATTTAGGTCTTCCTTTCTGCTGTTTCAGGGATACATCGGGAATGATTGTAGGGTACGAATCAATGGGCCATGCCGAATGGTCTCCAACGGGGAAAAAATTTTACTCATATACCTTAAGTTGATGTTCCCATGTATACTATTTTCCAACGATCATATGCACATCAAGCATCATCCGTGTTAATGCAGCAATTGCATGGGAGCAAGGAATTCTATAGGTTTGTCATTTCCCGCATGTGCAATGATTTTCCCGTACATTGACAATTTGTTTATTGTCTTCCTTATACCTATACCGTGTCTGTCTGTTCCCAGTTTCAATCTTGAAGATCCCATGCTTACTACCGAAAGAAACGACGGTATGAAGGTTAGCCATGTTCATCCATCTCCCTAATATGGCGAACACATATTTAGTATACTGTTCTGCTCTTTCAATTCCCACATTCGCCTCACCCAAACGAGTATGAAAATAGTTGACGGAATTATAAAAAGTTTTAAGTATCAAAGAAGAAACCGACAGATTTCTTGCCCCCTTTAACACGGTATTAAAACTTTCACTGATATTTGTGGTCATATATCCAAAACGAACACCACCATCATGAAAAAGAGTCAATTGTATGGGAGGAATAGTTACAAAATAATCAGGAGTGTCTTTTTTGATCTTTTTCATCTTTGCCATATATAAGTCAAATTTCCTCTGCTGTGGTTGTAACGCTGCAATCATAGCAAATCTTTTACAAACTTGACTTTTGTGGTGCGTGTTGAAGTTACTAGCGACATGGCGCATGCAAAATCCCCACACAGCATTGGGAGGTGACCACCCGCATCGAGACGAACAACTGTTGCCCTTATCCCTTCATGTCGATCTGAAATTAAACAAATGGAACCTTCTTTATCTCGAACAACATACTTTCGCACACACCTAAAAAACCATGACCAAGAAGCAAGTGACTCTCCATTTAAAAATCCGAATGCCAATGGAACAATATAATTCACTCTATCCATATTGCACGTAATCAATAATTTGTGATTGTATTTCCCGTAAAGGTGAATCTCATCTATACTTATCAATGACCTACAATTCTTAAAAGTCAAGATATTCGGATCAAATGCTCAAAATAAAGTCTTAAATACCTGTTCACCTCTTGCATTAGGTGGACCCAACTTCCAATTTACTTATGTTTTCGGATTTTTTTGCATTATTGCATCTAATAACTGAGGTAGTTGTTTGTAAGAGTCATCTCAATCTTTGTAAACCATCTCTATAACTCTTCTCTTTGCTGCCCAAACCCTTCTACAAGAAACTGCATATATGGTTTTCTTGATCATAACAATTCGAAAAAAAGAAATTTTTACACTGGGATCTTCCCTACCATAATTAAGTAAATATTGAGCCATCAAATTTGAATCTAGCTGCCTATGATTCTGCGTCAATCCAGCGTTCACACATGTATGGCGTCCTTGGACCTTTGTAATCACAAATGCACTAACTAACCGCGTTCTACAAGCATGCAATCTCCATCTACAACCTTCTTCCCTTTGCGTGCAAATTGTTGTCCAAAATTCAGGGGTTGGTTTACCAACCCGAAATTGATAGTGGTGTTCAACATGATATATTTTAACAGCATGAATAAGTTATTCTTTCTACTCAAATCTCATACCCTTTTTCAATTCGTCGTTGAAACTCCAACTATCGGATGTCAATTTGTGTTCTTCCTCAAATATCACATAACCATCACTTTTTGGTGCGATCGTCATGAATGGAATGGATTCGTCTACTCTACCGTTCCCATATCTCCGACCACCACTAATGTTTACAGACACTGACGAATGGCTGACTATTAATTGGTTCGCACCACCGGGCCACTCCGACCACCAATTTCATCATCTTTCTCTTTATCGTCATTATATTATTCTGCCTCTTCTTCCGTCATTTCCTCCTCATCATCATTATCTTCGTCTGCAAAGGTAACATTCACTCGAGATTCGATATGTGGATAATCTTCCGTGTAATTACAATCTTGTACCATAGACATTCAACTATCATATGATTTTATGTACAACTCAATAGTCCCACCCACTCCCCTACTCATCGCAAATATCATCACTTATCAGAACTAATTCAAACCGTACATTATCACTTCTCATATTCGACACGGGAAACCGATGAAAAATCTCTATATGTTGTCTCAACAGATTTATTTGAACACCCTTGTATACTATTTTCAACAACTCATTAAAATTACAATTTTTTCGTACCCTAATCAACTTGTCGAACCACGGTCATCACGGATTCTATCATCTCCCGTTATAATTTTACTATTGTTATAACATAACAGAGTTACCATATCCGTCATTATTCTATATATAAAAAAAATAATTTTAAACATTTTATAAATATTCAACAAACATACAAAATAATTTAACAATTTAAAATTAAATCAATTAATAAAACAATAAATACTATATTAATTAAAAATTTATATTACTAAAAAAAATTATTACAATATTATTTTATATTATAATAAACATTTAAACTTAATTAAAATACTAAATTCACTTTATATTTATTATACTAATTTTAATAATGGAATGATAAAAATAAATTAACAATTTGATAAAAATACTAATTTTAATAATTTTAATATTTAGAATTAAATTACTAAATATTAACTAAAATAATTTATTAAATAATTTTACAATAAAATATTTAAATTATTAATAAAAAATGTCACATGTCTTTAATATTTACTAATACTTTTATATTAAACTAAAACAATTAAATATTATATTTTATAACTATATTTATTATAACAATAAATGTATTTACACATTAAAACATTCTAAATTTAAATATAATCGTTTAATTTAAAATATTTTAATGTAGATATATTTAAATATCAACATTAATATTTAATCTAAGTTTTAAATTTATTTAAATAATTAAAATATGGCCACTTAAAAATATTTAAATGTAGTCATTTAATTTAAAATATTTTAATGTAAATATAGTCATTTCAAATATAATTACTATTTTTTATTTAAAAATCTCAATAAAAATTTAATTAGTACTAAATTATTGTATTAACTTACTACTAACTAAATTTTAATCTACATTAAATTTAAATTTAATCTATATCAAATTTTATCTTTACAATAAAATTTAAATTGAATCTATATTTAATCAACTAATTTAATATTAATATAAATTAACTAAATATTTAATATTTATTAAATTAATTAATCACACTACATCCTAATTAATAACGTCATTAATTAAAAATTAATAACAAAATTCATATAAATCTATTGGGAATAAAACATAAATTGCATTCACAAATACACATATTTATAAAAATACGTAACTTAAATAATTTAAATTGAGATAGAAAAAATTTTATATTTTCGGATTTTTTTGAAAAAACACCGTATAATGTTGAAAGTTTCAACTGCTTCTGCAGCTTTCTTCTTCCTTCCAAATGGTCAGATCTAGAGTATGTTTGAGAGAAGGGTTAGGGTTTTTCGTTCGGCTATGGGAGAGGAGAGGAGAGGAGAGGAGAGGAACGGCTGCGAGAGAGGAGAGGAGAGGAGAGGAAGAGGGGAGAGAAGAGGCAGAATGCAAAAGGGGAGAGGGAGGGGAGGGGGCTTCAAACGAAACGCGTGAGGCCACGTGTCGTGTGGGAAGGCTTTTCGCGTTTTGAAGACACGTCAATACTTTCTATCTTCAAAACGCGGCAATGCTTACCGCGTCTACAAGACGTGACAAGTTCTGTCGCGTCTTGCAGTCGCGGCAGACTCGTGACTCTTAGAGTCACGCAGACGGTGCTGCGTGATTTTGTCGCAGATTTAACTCATGATAAATATGGTCACGGATCTATTCCACGATAAATATGAGTTATTTGAGGATTGTTTTTCAGGTTATTTTAATTTTTTATTTTTATTTTAAGTTAATTCGGTATATGTATCGTCAGAGGGATCTCATTCTTAAAGCATAAAAAAATGTAAATGTTACATTTTACATGTCTTAATGACAATTTTCTCCTTTTTTCCGACAATATTTGAGTTCTTTACTTTTTACTTTGGATGCATTCTTTCACCGTACCCATCTTCTTATCTTACCATCATTGATCATTGTGGCTGTCGGTGAAAACTGCTCTTGTTAAACTGACATATGGCGACTTGCCCTCCATCAATGAGTTGTCATATTTTGCCATTTTTGTCATCATGGGAGCTTTCCTCTAACCTGACCAACTTGAGACCACAATGGTGGCGGGTGTGCATCAAAGGACACAATTTCGGAGTATAATGTTCGTGCTCATTGCCATTTGTGTCAAATCAAAAACCACTCAACTAGAAATTCGTATACAGACTCAGCGATCCAAGTCTTGGTTCCTCACGGCTTCACCAGTTGAGGCGCATTAGTTGAAAAACAAAAGGTGCAAAAAAATTCCCAAATCTTAAAAATACTTACAAATATATTTTTTTAAAATTTAGTTTTTAAATTTGCATTGAAAGAAAGTGTAAAAATTTTCTAAATTTTAAGAATAATTACACATATTTTCTTAAAATTTAGTTTGTAAAATTGTATTCAATCGAACCCTAAATTATAAAATAATTACATCAAATTTTCGGTCCACTCCTCAAATTTAATTTTTAAAATTGCATGCATATGTACTCTAAATTGGGGCATCAACAACTACTCAATATTTATTCATGTTTTACTCTTGATGTCCCAATTTTTTCCATATTGCCCTCTTTTTTTTTTTTCTTTTCTCCTATGAATACAATACCCTCCTCTCTTACTTATTATTATTATTATTTTGTGTAACAAATGAGTCTATGTATTTATCAATTAGGTAAAATGTCAAATTGTACTTTTTACATTTTATTAATTTTGATTTAAAACTAATAGAAAAGGGTAAGAAAAAGAAAGGGGAGGGGGTTTGGGTTGTCAAGATTTGACCGTTGCAGATATTGAGAAAAATAGGAACACGGGAATAAACCCTCCGCGCACCATGTGTTTTCTCATTCTGTCTTCGTTTCCAAGAGTCGTCCTCGGAGGGAAATCTCCACAGAAAAGCAGTTTCTTAAAACAAAAATCCAATTGAATTCTAGGGTTTGGGGAAGCTAAGGTTAGAATGGGGGAAGAATCTTGGAGTGGGGTTTCATGGAAGGATAGGCTGTCTAGTCGGAAAATGTAGCTTCGGGAATGTATATTTGGGTTATTCAAAATCCCAAAGAACAATGGATTCTACCCATAACCACCTGTTATGGCCGTGAAATTTGCTGAAATCTCGGATTCGGCAACCCTTCAGATGGAGAAAGAAACCCTCTTCAAAAGGCGAAGAATTCACTGCTTCTGACAATGGCAATTGTTTTACAATCGCTTGTTGGAATACTGCTCCGGAGGAACCCCAGATGATTGGATCCATCAACCCGGAGGCAGAGGACTGCCAGAATCCTATGTGAGGCATTACAATTCGTACTCCAAACTATGGAATCTGACTCCCCTACTAACCCCATTATTTCCAAAACTTTGAATTCATCCGTCCCCACTATTTAAATTCATTCTGTCCTCCAAATTCTAATTTCACCCGGAAGAATGTGAGAGAGAGAGAGAGAGACACCGGGCCGGGCCGGGCCGGAAGCTTATTTATTTTCTTGGCATCCAAGAAGTGCAAGACGAAGCGTTTATTCAAAGTAGAGAGCCAATTCACAATTTTGAATTTGCAACCGTCTCAACTTCATCTTCAACCACCCCCCTCTCTCTGGTTTTAAACTCACAGATCTCTACTTTCCAAGAAACTTCATCGGAAACGAGAACCATCAAGAACGAAGATCCTCTATTCGGAAGCGATGGACAAGATCATATTATTTTACTCAATTTTTTGTTGTCTGAGCGTTCATTGCAGTTCTGGTGTTCAAATCCTGTCAAAATCAAAACTCGAGAAGTGCGAGAAGACGACGATAGACCCTGCTAACTTGAACTGCACGAAGAAGATCGTCGTTAATATGGCTGTGCCTAGTGAAGCGGTACAGTTCTATCGCATTTTCTTTTGAGATTTTTTCCCCTAGTGTTGCGGATTTTTCTCTAATTTTACTTCTCTCTCTTTAGCTTGCTTTCTTGATTTGCAGGGAGTTGTTTTTTGGTTTAATTGAATCTATTGATTGGTAGAACTGGATGAATTCCCTAATTTTGTCTTCTTGATTATACTCTTGGATTTTTCATATGGTTGGGCGGTTAGAAAATTTCCAAGTTTATATGTTCTTTGATATCTGGTGCAAGCGGGTGTGCCAAATTTTTATTGGTTATTGCATATTTGGTGATGATGAATGGGATCTGTGCTATTGACTTTATAGAGTGTTAGTGCTAAAGGTGACAGGAGCCTGTTGGTGTTTGCACACTTTTCTTTGTTGCTACCAATAGTATTTTGATATTAAATTAGCCTTGGTGCTTGTTAAGGGTCATTTTGATCTTGAAAAAAAAAAAAAAAAAAAAAACCTCTAATATCTGTGTGGGTGTGAAATATGTCTAGTACCTATTTAATTTTTTGTTTGTATGAAAGCCCTTTCAAGCTAAAAGTCAAATAAGGTGGGATATATATGTGTATGCATATATGTTATAACGTATAACATTTATATGTAATGTAATGTATCTTTATGATTTCCTTTCAAACAAGTGGGGAGAAGCCTCTATTCTGGTAGAAATTGTGATTGTTCAGGAGATATGTTTTGTCATTTTGTTCTCTAAATTATGGTAAATAATTATGATTTCTAGATTCCTCTCTCTCTCTTTCTCTATCTCTCTTATATATATAGTTTGTCCAGAAGGTGATATGTTTGATTTTAATAATCAGAATGGGGCGGAGGCCTCTATTGTGGCAGAAGTCGTGGAAGTTGAGGAGAACTCATCCCAGACAATGGAGACAATGCGAATTCCACCTGTGATAACTGTAAACAAATCTGCTGCGTATTCACTTTATCAGCTACAATATTTATGGGTATTGGACACTTCCATCACCAAGTTAGACACTTAATTTTTTTTGTGAGAATATTTTATTTTATATAAAAAAAATGTGAAACTTTTCTGATTTTTCTCTATCAGTTACTACAAGTGCTGGTGTTATAATAATTTATTTTACCTACCATAAAAGTTTGTTTGGTACTTGTAGAGTGAATAGTGCCCATAGTTGACTCTATTGAGCAAATGTGTTAGAAGCATTCGATAATTGTAATTGAATTAGCTCCCAAGTTGTTTTTTTTTTTTTTTTTTTGGGTAAATGTCATCTA
The DNA here is from genome assembly GCA_033439265.1 of Dillenia suffruticosa. Lineage (NCBI taxonomy): Eukaryota > Viridiplantae > Streptophyta > Magnoliopsida > Dilleniales > Dilleniaceae > Dillenia > Dillenia suffruticosa. Next base: position 15,812,834 of record JAVTVX010000005.1, on the reverse strand, counting down.
GTTTCATGCCAAACACTATAACAAAAAGGCATTGAAAAATATTCTTATGTGAAGTCTTTATTGATAATTTATCTCATGAAATTTATGTTTCTTAAATACTTTTAATTATTGTGCTGAAAAATTTAGGATGTTCCTTTCAAAGCCCAGGAATTCTATGTCAAGACGCGTAAATGTGAGCCCGATGCTGGTGCAGAAGTGGTGAAGATATGTGAGAGGCATGTTGTTTTCTGGAGCTTACTTCTCATTTCTCATTGATGTTGATATGATATTTGACATCCAGTAGCAAGAGGCATGATTTTTTCTAGAAACCTAATTTAAGGCTCTTCTGGTAGGTGGCACTGGTTTTGGTACTTCTTTTGACGCTATTCATGTACCCTATCCTAAGTCATTTTTCCTTCTTTGACTTGTACTGAGAATCTATCTTGGTTTTCTGGTTTTCCCTCTTTGACTTCTTCTTCTTTTTCTTCAGATCTTTTATGCGTATATTGATAAACTAATAGCTGATATTAGAACGATACGTAAATAAATTTAGTGATCAGGCTGCATTATGTTTTCCATAGGTTGCGCGATGAAAATGGTCGCATAATTGAACACACACAGGTACCTCTCCTCTCAGATCAGATCTTGTTTTGACATTGGACTCACAGTTTACAGTTTTCGTGAGTACAAACTTGATTCTCATAGCTGAAGAACATTTTAATAATCTAGGATTTAACAAGAAGGTACTAAAACATCAACTCTTAGAGGATCAGAATTTCGCTTTAGTTTGCTCTATCTGATGAGATCATTGTAGCATTTGATGTCTTTATGTCAAACAACAAAATACCATGCCCTGTTTTTCATGTACTAAATTTCTGGTATCTGTAGAATCTAGCCTGCTTTTCACTCGAAACCTTTGAGATGGCAAGATTGATGGCGGTGGCTAATCTATGCACCCATCCTCCCCAAGAAAAAAAAGCAAAATATGTTTCTTTTTCAAGAGAGAAAAATATGTTTCTTTTTCTTCATCTCAAGTTAATATCGTATGATGTAACTCTCTCTCTGTTTTTTTGCAATACTTAAAATCTCTAATGGTTGACATTGGTTGCCATCAAGCATATACCGATTACGCACCCTTGTAAGTTTTAGTAATTACCTTTGGGTAGCTTCATATTACACTGTTTCATCACCGTTACTCTAAATTTATAGTTGTAATATTCTTAGAAAATGAGGCATATAGAACTCAAAAAACTCTTGATTATGCATGTTGGACCTTGTCATAGAGTTTTTCCCCTATTATGATGCACTTTCCTATTTTTCACTTTCCCCCTCTTTTTTATTTATATTTTGATGCAACAGTGTTAATTCCTTTTATCCTTTCCATATAGCCAATCTGTTGTCCCTGTGGGAACCACCGTCGGGTGCCTTCTTCATGTGGGAATTTCTGTAAGTGTTCCTTTGCATGTTAATTAGCCTTATTTTTTCATGCATCATTATGATTTTTTAACATAATTTTGATCAGTTGACAAACTGGTGAAAGGGAAAGCCAACACTGCACATTGTCTTAGGTTCTCCAGTGATTGGTATGACCTCTCCTGTAACTGGATTGATGGCTTTTTTATACACCATCAAGTTTTACAGATGCTTTTTTTTTTTTTTTTTTTTTTGGCAATTGAAGTGGTATTTCAAAAATCCAATTTTTATCATATATAAGCCCATGCAAGTTGTAAAAATTTTTGTTATGGTAAATGTGCTGGTACTTGATGAATTGAAAATTACAATGAAAACCAACTGGGATGAAATTGTTTCTTACTAGTAGAAACTTTGAGGTGGATTCAAATAAGTGTCCTTGGAGGAGGGTGTATAAATGTGGCTGCTTGTTAATGCATTTTCCCTATCATCTCATAAAATCCTTTTGAACTTATGGTAACATGAACCACCTAACATTGCTTCTTATTCTCCAGGTTCCATGTTTTCAGCATTGGGCAGCGATCACTGGGTTTTAGTGTCCGAATTGAGGTGAAGACTGCATCAAAAGTATCGGTACGCTCTCAATAATACTGGGATATCTCTAGGTAGCCACATGTTGCCCCTGATTCATCTGTAGATCCATTATGTTCATTATAGTGAACTTGCAACATTAGATTTACTAAGGTGAATTATTTCTCAGTTTTTGTGATTACATATTCCATTACGTTACCATTGATAGAAGACTCCTTTTTTTTTTTTTTGGTGAAACTCACGGCATTAGATTGATTGAGGTGTACTATTTTCATCTGTGATATACATTCCAGTATGTTGCCATAGATATAATACTTCACTCTTTCATGGTCTACAATGCAAAAGGAACTTCTTTTCTGAAAATTTGTCAAAGTGCCCTTTTTCCTTTTTTTGTTGCACATCAACACTGGAAGAACAGGGGGTTTGCCCAGTGGTCATAATTTAGGCACTGCATAATGTTTTGTAACGTTTGGAGGAGTGCTAAATAGAGGATTTGGTTTAGTTAGAGAAATTAGTGTTTACATTTATTTTTTAATGTTTTGAAAGTTGGGAACTCTAAGACATGTAGGTGAAGCACTTCCAATTTCTACCATCGACCATTGTGCATTTTAGTCAATCATTTTTTATGGTTTTTTTTTCTTCCCTTGCAATTTGGTTTTGATGTTTTTACCATAGAAAGGGATGTGAAGCTTTTGTTTGCTTTGCAAAAAGGCCTTACAACTTTATAATGTTTGTTCAATCGGTAATAAGCTGTAAAACTTTTTCATATTAGTATCTGCTCTCTGAGTTATAATGTTCATGCATCACTGAAATACTTGAACCTAAATAAGCGGAGAATTAGTACCTTATTTGTTTTCCCTTGGTGACAGATTGGCACTGTTTTGTTTTCCCTTCCTGTCTTTCCGATAAAGGAGCAATAGTCCATACAGTTGCAATTGGTTTACAACAGTAGAATGTTTATTGCTAAATTTTTTAGCTCAAAGTTTGTTAGTGTAACATATTCCTCAGAGAACTATTTTGAACATCTTTGTTGGCAGGAAGTGGTTGTTGGTCCTGAGAATAGGACTGCAACATCCAGTGACAACTTTTTAAGAGTAAATCTTGTTGGGGATTTTGTTGGATACACAAATAGTCCATTATTGGAGGGCTTCTACCTTGTTACACCAAGACAGGTATAGTGCTGTTGCAATGTCTTATATCCTTATATGCTTTTCGTCTTTTTTTTTTTTATATGGAATGTTATGATAGGTGTCCCTTTGCTACAAGTCATACAAAGATGAAATACAGATTAGACTCTTCATATTTTGAAATACTTCCTGCAATTAGCTCCAGTTCGTAAGCAGGCTAGATGTGTGAATAGTGCTCTGGCACATCCCTCTCTCCATAGCCCCAACCCCAAATAGATACTGCTGGCATGGATGTGGCCGTATTATAGTTGTGACAAACTACATAGGAGTTATAAAAGTGTCTCCTTGACTAGAACGCATGTAGTTGATGAAAAAGGTTGGTAACCATGTTGTGGTTGGCACCTAATTTTCTAGAATGCAACCTTGTAGACCCTAGGTGCAAAGATATTGGTTATCTCCCATTACAAGGACATCTTATTTTTCATCTTATAATAAAGACATAGTATTTGTTGCCAAATATTTGCTGGGGCACACGGTGCATATTTCAGTTTGCTAGAGTGCTCTGGTGTTTATCTGTCTGTTTTACTATTCTAAGTGCAAACTTATGCCAATTGAGATTGTCTGCATGCATTTTTCTGCAACTCTATGTTTAAACAGAGCAGGGATAAACTCCAATTGAGTTGGATTTCAGGTCAATTGGTTCAGAAGTACATGCTTATGTTGCAATTAATTTTATTCCTAGCAACTTCTGATGTCTAGGTCTGCCAAGTAGCTTATGACATGTAATATAGATACTGCTTGCACTGTGGACCACATTCATTTGTTCAAAAGTAAGACAATAATTGCAATATTTTGGTTTTCAACCCAAATTTCAGTATGTGAGCGGATTGATTAAAGAGCCACGAAGTAGCTTGCAAATTTTGTTGCCAGTAGCTTTATTTCTCCCTTCGCTTGGATATAAAGCATCTCTATAACATGCTTTATGGTGATCAGGATTCTTCTGTCTCTGTATGTGTGCTGCATATTCTATAATCAGTGAAGTACCTTTTCTTTTCTCTTTTGAAGGGTGATCCTGGTCAACCAGATGACTTGGGAAGGAATTTTTCCATGTGGATGCTGCTTGAGAGGATGAGGTTTAGTCTACATGGTTCCGAGTGTGATAAAATTGGAGTTAGCTATGAAGCTTTCAATGGACAGCCGAACTTCTGCTCTGCACAGTTGGGTAGTTGCTTGCAGAATCAGTTATGGCATTATTGGGAGGTTTGTGCATTGAGCTGAGACTATCACCTGATTTTATTTTTATTTATTTATTTATTTATTTTTTTTTTGGTGTTGGGGGGTTGAATTTTACAGAGAAATTTGCATAAGATGAATGTTTAGACATTAGCGTTTTTTTTCCTTCACAATATCTTGCTTCTTCTCAAGATGATTCATGTGGATTCTATTCTGGGTGAGTTCTCTTTTCATTTATGAGATGATAAATGACAAATCTAGAAGCCCTAATAACATCATATTTAGTGACCAGCCCATGCAGCTAAATGGTACCCGATTTCTCCTTTGACTAAAAATCAGAGGTGCAAGTCACCCGTTTCTTTCCTGTAAGGACAAAAGGAAAAAAAAAAAAAAAACCACTCATGTTTGGCTAAAATCTGGCTTTTCCTCCTTTAGTTTCTTTGGGAGAGGAGCAAGAAGGTGGGAAAGAGGGGAAGGAAATGCAGGAGGGAAAGTTATTTTCCCTTGTTTGGGAAGGAGGAAAAGTTGAAGGAAAGAAAAATAGACAGGAAATTTGAGTTGCTTCATTTATACCAACTAGCAGAGGAGTGCTTCATAAGAAAACTATATCCTGCACACAAAGTCACCAATCCAGACTATCTGTTACATTAAGTGCGCTGCTCTTTCTAGGGACCAGAACTGCAAACGCTTTTTCCAGGTGTGCTTCAAAGTACCCATTGCTATATAAATCTTTTAAAAGTCAAAAATATCTAATTTCACACTGCCTCATTTCCTCATGCTTTAGCACAGAGATGAATTCTTACTTTTGTTGCAAGGATGCTTATAGAAGTTAGAGTGCACCTGTCAGAGACATCCTTTTGACACAACACGATGATATGTAACTTAAAGTAGTGTAAATATTTTATAATTTTGTCATTGTTGCTATGTCCATATCATGTCAGACTCATTCCCATGTCCTGTGTCTATTTCTGTGCTTCATAGATGCTTAATGACTGCAGAAACTCCCCATTGCTTTAGCATTGTTAACTCTCAGATAAACAAAAAAAAAATGGAGAAAAAGGATCCTCCATTTCCAAATAAGACTTCATTACTAATGGCCACTACACACGTTGAACTGTAATGTAGCAGAAATGTTGAGAATTTACCTTAGATAAAGCTGTCTTTTATCTGACAGGGTGACCGGCAACGTATCAATGCAAATTTGCCTCCTCAGTTTGCTGTGGAAGGACGATTTGAGAGGATAAACCAGCATCCAGTATGTTTCATCAATTATAGATTTCAAACAATTATTGCCCCCTATTTGAATTCTGATTCTTTTACCATATTATTCAGAATGCAGGGTCACACTCATTTTCCTTTGGGATCACTGAAGTTCTTAATACAAACATCTTAATAGAACTAAGTGCAGATGATATAGAATATGTCTATCAGAGGTGAGTGCCACATTTTTGAGAAAGATTGTGCCCTTTATGTAATATGCCCTTCTAATATACACAATTAATAAAGAGAAGAGAGCCTTTTGTGATTCAACTCTGCTCAACATTTTCTAGAAAACCTGGTTTGTTGAGTTTTGTCATTAAATCTGACAAGGACAAAACAGACAACTGAATAACCTAGATAGAGAGTAGGTTTTTAATAGCGTGCCCACTTCCTCTCAACCCTTCTTATTCTACTGAAAGTTCTCTCCAAAATTTTTCTGTTATTTGCACTTGGTTTGCACTCAAACACTGGTGTTCATAAATCATTTTTAGGAAAATTAGGAGTTAGGTGATATGAATTGTTTTATAAAGTTTGTTGTAGGAGCAGTAGGATCAAATGTTCAGATTTCATAGAGTTGCTTGGGGTCTATTCTCCTTGCTGTTGCCATTTACTTAGTTTAGCCGTGGCTATCAACCGTTCAGCGGAATCAAATGTTTGAAGCCATTTACTTGAGCACATAAAATAGGAACAGCATCATGTATGATAATTCGATTGATCAATTATCTATGTAAAACATATCTGAAGTGTCATCATCACTTCTAAATGAAGCAGTTCTGATCCATGTTGTGCAATGCTGGTATATGATGTGGCTGAAGTAGTCATGAAATTGAGAATGATCCACGTAAATCAACTAAAATTTCATGGTTACTACCAGGTGCTTTAACTTCATGCAATGTTCATAATCTGAATGTTGTGGTCATGGTAAGTACCAGATGCTTTAACTTCATCTAATGTTCAAGATCTGAATATCGTTACTGCATTAGTTTGCAATGACTTCTTTATTGCAATTTAATTTTTTCGTAGAAATTATTTTGGTCTTATGGGTTTTTATAATTCTTCAGGAGTCCTGGAAAAATATTAACAGTTACTGTTCCCAAATTTGAAGCCCTTACTCAATTTGGGACTGCTACCATCACAACCAAGAACATTGGTGAAGTTGAAGCGTCATATAGCTTGACAGTAAGTTAATATATTTATGATGCTCACAATTTCTTATATCACTCAAAAGCACAGGATTCTCTATGCTATTTTCTGAGCAGTGGTGAATTCTCCCTGTTGATTGTTTGCTTTAACTTTTTACCGAATTTGAATTTGCTTCCCACATTTGTGGGTTATTTAAAATAAAAAATCGAGGGGGGGGGGAGGAGAGAGAGAGAGAGAGAGAGAGAGAGAGAGGATGTAGTCGTTCTTGGAATTTAAATTTGTTCAAAATTTGTGTGCATTGTCAATTTTGTACTTTAGGGTTCACTTAGTTTAAAATTAGAAGGAAAACTGATGTCTGGACTTCAAATTAGGCTTCACCAAAAGTGAGAGTTCTGTTAATAATAACAGAGAAGTTTCATTTGTTTGTGCAAAGCTGCTATTGCCTGTGCCTATTGATGACTTGTTTCTCTTGAATTTTCCTGGTAACCACATCTTCCTAATATGTCGTTGGCATCAGGATCCAATTTTTTACAAAAGCTTTATAAGCATATTAATGTTGATGCCAATAGGGAGTTTGTTCCCTTACTGGTAGAGATGATACAATCATATCATCAGCATTTGGAGTGGCAGAATTGTTTTCAACTTCGATGGTCTAGTGCTTAATACACAAGCTAGAGATGCAAATCAATGTTGATGCTTTACGACCAACCTCAGGCTAGCTTGGGCTTGTTTATTCAGTAAATGAGCTAAGCTGAAGCCTCAATTTGATGCTCCTTTAGGCTTCTGAGCAAGTTTTCTTATAGGCTCGACTTAGTAGCATATATTTTTATTAATATTTTATGTATAAAATAAAAACTTTAATCACAAACATGGAAATAATAGTAGATCATAGACATTGGATGTGCGGATAATAAGAGGTCAACTCAAGTTTGTGTGATGACTTATGCTCTGTCTTACCAGCTAGAGCTTGAGCTAAGCTCGAGCTCAAGCTCAATCGTTTCAAACGTCTGAGAAAGCTTCGCCTGGTGTCACTAATATTGAGCCCTAAAAGTAGTAAAAGAGGATACCTCCGTGATCTCAGCTATTGTCATTGTCACTGTATGACTTCTTGGAGGCTCATATAATACCCTTACAAGCAGAGTGTATAGTTTTAATACGTGCCGAGGTAAAATTAAGTGAATGTTTTCAGTGAACTGTATGGTTTTAGCATGTCAGCATGCATACATTTTCGCACTTTTTTTTTCAGCTCATGTTCAGAATGTTTGGAGTTAATCTTTTTACGTCTTTAAGAGTTTTCTTTGCCGTTATTGTTCCATATATTGATTTTCCTAGTCTTTCCAGTTCCAGTAACGGTGAAAATTTGCTTTGTGCAGTTTGACTGCTCACAAGGTGTCAGTCTTATGGAGGTATTATTAATAATGTTAACTGTATTTGAATTGCTGCCATTTAATTGATGCGTATATGAATTAGTTATGAAAGTTTACATTGTTGCAGGAACAATTTTTCATATTGAAACCAAAAGAAATTGCAACACGATCATTTAAACTGTATTTAACAACAGATCAAGCTGCAAATTATGTCTGTGCGGGTAAGACCTAAGAGGACTATGGTTAGATGGCCTTTTTAGGTGCCTTGTCAGAGAAAGCTGAGAAGGCTGAGAGTGATAAGTTTATTCACCATAGTTGCATCTGAGTGCAGCAATACTTAAGGATTCTGATTTTAATGAAGTTGATAGAGCAGAGTGTCAATTTACTACCACAGCCACCATCTTTGATAATGGATCCCAGGTTTGCTAGCAATTTGTTCTGTTGCGTCTCTTTCTTCAAATAGAAAGTGTACGCATACAATGTGCTTAACTGTTTCTGCTCTATCTTTGTTTACTATTGTTAGTAAATCCCTTTGCCTGGGCTGAATCTTGCTTGAATGAAAATGGCATGAATGAACAGATTACTCCTTTTGAACCTCCTGAGACTGGTATAAATGGTTTCTTCGAATCTATTGAAAGCTTTTTGAACAAGCTGTGGCATGGTTTAGCAGATTTCATCACTGGAAAAACTTGCAGGTATTTGTTGGGAAGGAAGCTAAAAACTAAGATAATATCACTATTAGACACTATCAATATGAAGAGACTATCCGTATTGCATTTTGTACCATGTTATCCCTGCAATTTTTAAGCGGACAAGCTATATCTCTCTAGAATTATATGCAATTAAATGTGAGATCACATGGAGTAGAAATCCTTTTTCTTTTTTCCATTATAATCTTTAGAGCTAATAAATCTTTGGAGACTGCTTATGTTCATTCTTCATATCAGTCCTACAACACTGAACATATTGAGAATGAAATCTTGAGGCTTATTAGTATATTTGGTAAGGCATTGGATTGGAGCTCACATTACTTGCAAGAGTCTCTGTATTTCGTGGCTTAAATTATATATGGTGCTCTGGTACTTTAATTTTCAGTATTTCATTTCTGCATTGAAGGAATGAGTTCTCTGGTTTTTCTGAGCAGACAGAAATGCACGAGTTTTTTTGACTTCAGCTGCCATATACAGTACGTTTGTCTGAGTTGGTTGGTTATGTTTGGCTTACTTATAGCTAGTTTTCCAACTGGTAATTCACTCTCCAACTACAGTGTTAAAGATAATATTGAGCAAGAATGTTATTACAAGTCTTATTTTGCAGTGCTTGTGCTGCTTTGGCTTTTGCATCAAAAGGGACTGTTTGACCCACTTTATGATTGGTGGGAAGATCATGTTTTAATGGACAAGCAGATATTCAGAGATTTTCAGAATGAGAAGACTGAATTCCACCATCCCCACATCCATCACAAAAGACGTCACGAGCAACCAGCAGGGCATTACAAGCATGACGTGCATCACAGAAGAAAAAGCACTCATAGTGAAAACAAGCACAACCATTCAGACCGGGACAGTGACTATTTCTATCATCTTCACCATGTTAACAGGGAAAAGCACAAACATAGGCGAAATAGAAGTTCAACACCACGGGTACATTTGGAAAGAAAGGAGGGTAACCATGTGGGGCATCATAGAGGCAGAAAAGAAAAAGAACCAATAAAGGGATTGTCTAAAATGGCCAGACATGATGAAGTAAAGCCACAGGAAATGCACAAACCCAGACATAATTTGTCCGATGATGAAACATACTTCAAGCTGCACATGAAGCAGAGACAGTAGTAGAAATCTGGTCAATATCAACCACTCATGAATATTCTTTGCCTCATTCATTAAAAGATGCTGACGACTCTTTGGATTGTAATCCTTTAAAATCTTTTGAGACACCCACATGTTTATTTAGTTGTTAGATGGGGGGAGAGGAGCACAGAATAAATGACGCAAGAGCTCCCCAAACTTCTATTGATGTAATTCATCATGATCATTGAAGCAGTCTGATGGCATGATGCTACTAGAGTGTGTTTCTGTACTTTTGACTGTGCTACATATTAGAACTAAGAGGCTTAGATACTCACTAAATAATTTCTTTTTCAAATTTCTTCCGTTTTTCTTTTTGCACAGAAATATATTCTTACATTATGAAAAGCACAAAAATTTGCTTCAAAACCCGAACAAAACTATTCCTGGTTCAGTCTTGTCTTGCAGAGGCACTCAGTATTTGTACAGACCGACACTTGAGTATAATCTTCTTTGGCAGCTGACCTCAGAAATGCTGCTTATTCATATAATACATTGAGTTTCTTGGTATTGTACATTTCCTCGTACTGCCGACCTCCACGTCTCTGTGTCATGCCTCTCTGAGACTTGGATATGAAAGCCATTTGGAAATTGCAAGCCAGGAGTTCGGACAATATCTCCTCCCCTGATGGCTTGCCACCTGTAACATTGTTGATATGGGTCAGTTCTCTCTCTCTCACAAACACACACACACACACTCACAAGCATGTATTTTAGTAGGCAACACACACTTGTCTTACCTGAATCTTGTAACCAAGCAATGGAGGAAGACAGCCATCTGCACCTTTGTAAACTCTGTTCCTACACAAAATCTCATGCCACCACCAAATGCCATGAAGTGTCTAGATGCACCATTTAGCTCCAGCCCCTGCACGATATTGTTGTTGGTTATTCATATAAACTGAGGAAGCAAAACACGTGCCAAAAGTTTTAGGGTTCTATGCTCAATTTAGAGTTCATATATCCATCCTACCTCCCACCTCCATGGGTTAAAGGCAAGGGGGTCTTCATATTTTGCAGGGTTCAAGTGCACAGCTGGAGGACAAACCATAACTGCCCAACCAGCTGGAATGGTATAGCCTGCATTATAATGATAAGACATGTCAGAATAGTCAGAGATGTTCTTTTTAACAGTTGCTAGTAGTCGTATTTCTAGAAGCTGAGATTTGAACTGGTAATGCATGCATACCCTTAAACTTAATTTCTCTCAGTGCTTTTCTGAATATGCCGGGAACTATATTTGCTAGTCTAGCTGTTTCATTTATGACCTGCAAGTTGAAGTTGCTCAGTTGGCAAACTGGGGACAGTTGGTTTTGAAATTCTTTTAGTTTGGTGAGGCTGATTAACCCACCTGAAATGTAAATTTCATTGATTTGTATTCTGCCCACGTAAGCCTTGAATCCTCATTTTTCCGTCTCCGAAGTATTGCCTCATGCTCTTCCTGATAAAGTCCAGAACACATTGACCATGTTTGTTATGGATAAGGATAACACACTTGAGTACCAATCAGGTGAAAGATCTCACTCAATTTATTTTGACATACCGTAAGTGCCTTCAGAACCTGAGGATTGTCGGTTAGAAGTTTGATTGCTAGAGTTAAAGCAAGGGAAGTTGTCTCATAGCTTGCAAACAGCAGAACAAACATCAAATCTAGGGCGATTTCCTGTGTGAGAATTGTTCCCTCTTTCTTAAGTTCCTCAAGGACATAATCAAAAAAGTCCTCTGGGTGTTTCTTTGGCATAGCTCGTCTTTCGTCTAGCATTTTCAGGAGCATCTTCATTGCCTTCTTCCTTCCCTGATCAGAAAACTCAAGACATGTTATGCCACTAATTACCTTGTTAGATTGTTGATTTAAGGATAATATTTGCATGCTGAGGATTAGCTTATGCTTCAAGTAAAAACGTTAGTAGCTGCAGCTTCTTCTCAATAGTTTTTGTTGAGTTTTTATCTCTAGTTTTCTTGTCTTAGGGTGAGGATAAGTTCGTGAAAGTTAACAATAGTAGCAATCACCTTGATATGATTGACAACAATAGCATTGATTTCATTACCTGTAAACATCTGTGGTAAGCTGTACCAGGAATGTCCAGTGGGAAGGAGATTAGTCCCCGAATGAAAGCGACGAAATTTTCTCTTAGATTCTCTGATGGCTTCTCTGGGTCATAACTAATCAATTTCCTTGCAGCGAGATCGAAAATCATCTGTAAAAGATTAAAATTATAATGGGGCACAAGGAAATTAAAAAAACCAAAAAAAAATTAAAGGAAATGAGTTAGCTGAAATCCTCTTTCTTCTCTTTTGGTATTTTCAGTAAAATGACATGGCATCTTTGATTTACCCTTGCAGTTGCTTCCTTCAAGTCAATCGTGTCTTGGGATGACCACTGTTGTAAATTTCTGTGTGCAGCCAGTTCAACTTCTGGGAGCAGTTTTTCTTTTAGACTCTCAGGACCAAAGAGATTTAACACCATATTCTTCAGGTATTTATACATAAAGCCATGTAAGGAACCGACATTTTGTCGTCCAAATATCTCTGTGAAAGTATCTGGATACCAGCTCTGGAACAAGTGCCCTTCTTGCTGAAAGATAATATAGTTAAGATCTGGGTCTGTAGAGACTATAACTGGCCTTCCCACCAGGCTGGTGCGAAATATTGGCCCATATCTGGAAAATCAAGAATACATTGCATGAAGAATATTGCACAATTAATAACATTATGCATTTAGAGTAGAACATGGTAGATTTTCTTTATCGTCACCTTTTCATTCTCTCCTTTACAAAGGGAGGAATATCGGATGAAGTGTTGGGAGCGAAGAACTGAAGGGTCTCGCCAAGGAGAGGCAAGCCCATTGAACCTGGTGGAAGTTTTCCATTGCATTTGGGATTCCTCCACCTGTACACCCAACGTGTAATGAATACGATGGCAAAGGCTCCAATGCAAAATGCAGGTGGCCACATGTTGGTCTTATTATAAAATAGGAAATAAATCAGGAGAAGATTTTACAGTTGGAGAGAGATACTGTGTTCCTGAGGGTAATGGTTTCCGGAAGATGGAAGTGAGCAGGTCGAGGCTTCTAGAAAATTTGGAAAAGTTGTTTGTGGGGACTTGAGATGAGAAGACAGGGAGATGGAAATGCTAGCATGTATCTTAGCAACCTTGAGGACAACTACTTAAATAGAAAAGCCAGAACTCACGATGGCAGATATAATAGAATAATCAGAAAAGATTTTTTTTTTTTTAATACAGATGCCATTTATATCCCCTCGTCAACGCTTTATAAAAATGAGTGTAAAGGCTACATTTTTATGAAAGTAGCAGGGATTCTTCTCTGTATGTTTTTGTGTGTGATTTGGTGTACATAAAAACATGACCATGCACGAGGCAAAAAGTGACCTTTTTAGGTGGCTCTAGTAGATACTGGAGGGCACTTTCCTAGATTTGAGAATATAGAGGTTCAGTATTGCCAAACTAAGGACCATAAACTTTATGTTTCATTTAATACTGTAGTTGGCTGGTTTTGTCTACTTGTTAAAAATCATCTGGATATCTATGTTAGATATCAGTATCTATGTCATGTTGGATTCGAATAGAGAAGCCCTTGAAGTTGCCTTGCATGGTCATATTTCATCTCCCTTTTTTGTTTGATGATTAATTAGACCTCCTAGATCCCTTTTAAGGGTACTCTTAAAAGAATTTTAAATCCTTAATGAGTACAACACTGGTGGAAAGTTGGGGTTTTGGATTTGGAAGCAACTACTTCATATCTTGTTCTTTATACCTTTTTCCTTTAAATTTGCTAAATTTGTCCTTTGAAATTTTCTGCAGTGTTTACGGCTTGAGCTTGTGGATCAGAGTAACCCATTTCAACACATAGAGCACCGCCCCACTGGCCCGTTGAGCCACGGCCTGTGCTGCATGAAAGAGGTACGACATTATCGACCTCATAAGCAGGTTACTATGTATTTCGACTCCTCATTATGTGCAATTAAAATATATACATAATATGGAATTATTTCATTTGTATATGAGAGGAAGTTTCATGCCTTAACCTAGGAGAATGGAATTTAGAGAAGGGTTTATAGCTCTGAAAAAAGAACATAGGGATTCTAAAGCAGTGTCTTCTTATTTTTACGTGACCCTTGTTAGATTAGTTATGCCAATTATAATACTGGAGGCTGGAAAGGCAAGGAGGAAACTTGAAAGTATAAAACTTCCAGACCATGGAAAAGCTTGGATAACGAGAATTTTTGCCAAAATTATATACTTTTGAGATATCCCATTACCATCAGCAATGGAGAAAAAGATGCTGCTTGGAGATTTGGCCGAAAAGATAATCTAATTTGATGCTGGAAGGAGCATGTTGGCCCCTAGTTTTGATTTTTATATCTGTTTTCACCTCTGAAGAAGACAATAATCGATTACCACCCCAGTTAGATACAACCATGCTTGATTAGCATACTAGGCTACATTAAAATAATGGCTTCAATATAAACTATTTAGTCTGCAGAGTTTTTCAAATAATGTGAATTGTTTAATGCCTAAACTCTTGTATTGTGCTAGCCTTGGAATGCTGATAACTATTGGGAGTCAAATTATAGCCTGTTCCTATATGGCATAGCAAGTGTGTTAGAAGGTGACCGGAGTTATTAGTCTCAAAAAATAGAGCTGACCAGCTTTACCCTAAAAATTTCTTAAAAAGGCAGTGAAGGTGAAGGCAGAATGCACCTTCGTAAAGGACACTGTTGTTAGTGAATCTTCTTGTTGTCAAGTTTGTCCTTAGCACAGAGATGCTCAAAAAGGGTAAAGGATAGTTTCATTGGATGACAAAGATTGCTTAACTACTTGGTAAGGGGCTGGAAGGTCTCCTGTTGGGGTGCACAAAGATGACAGCTCATTTTATTTTATTTTTTATTTTTTTGCTTTTTTTAAGCAAATTTTTGTAAAGTATAAATAACGTTGCTATTAAGTCATTTTCTTCAGACTACTACTTGGGGGACGATGATGATGATGCGCCTAATTATTATTTAAGTTCTCATGTCAGGTAGGAGGACTGAGACCATTAGGAATGAAAGTGGTCCTACCTGTCTTGACTGTTCAAGGGCACCGATCTAAATAGAGGGAACTACAAGCAAAAAGTCCATATTAACTTGTAATCTTGCACAGAATTTTGGTTATTTGGGTTTACTTTATCTTTCTCGTTCTCCTAGGGTTTCATATATCGGTTGCATAGTTGGAGATTCTTCGTATAATCCATTCAGTCTGTCCAGTATTTGAAACTGTAATGCTTCCGGTTCCTCCCAAGTCCCTTTAGCGGTCTACAACTGTATTGGCACTGTTGTGCGGTACAGAGGAGAGTTGAATAGATGTTGAAAATCTTTGCTAAATAGTATTTTTTGAAAAAAAAAAAAAGAAAGAAAGAAATTATGTCCAAAATTTATATATAATTTTGATTATTTGTTTGTGTTGTCTAGTGTCTTCATTGGTAGTTCTAATCACAATACTCACCCTCTTCTCAATCACAAAGTCTCCTTAATCATTTGTGTTGATTTCTTTATTTGAACAGGCCAAGCAACAAATTTTCCTCCATTTTGATGCCTACAGAAGAAGTTGCTACCTGGGTTGCTAATATTCTGTGTTTCTAATCTAATATGGCATTGCAGACCGTTATTTTGAACATTTTTAGGCAAAGAGGCATCTTCCTTAGTTTTTCTCCCATGTCCCCACACACACTCTAATGTGATTGAATCAACACAAGGTTCTGCCCATAATTTTCAGATTTTGATATTAGTAAAATTTGATAGGACGTTGAGACTTTTTATTAATTAATACTATTGATGGTTTTATAAATACATGGTAGGGAGATCATCGATTGGTAATACAATTGATTTGTAATCATTTCAAACGTATGACTTGTCATTAGATTATATTTTATTATAATTATAATTAAAGAAATAGCAAATTTCTATGGGCGTAAGATTAGAAAAAACTTAAATAGACTACACAACCAAAACTCTTTGTAAGTGAGAGAAAAATAATAGACAAAACCGTGAAACTTGTCATTAATTAACCATTAAATTTCTCACTAAAGTATTAAGATTTTGCTTTTATGTGCAGACTTCAAAGCATTCCCACTAAATTGGAAAGGGCGAGGTGAGGCTTCAGTTGTTTACACGTATTAACTTGTTAATGCTGTCTTGATATGTTTTAATAGAGATGGTTTGTCGGTGAACTTGCAGTTGCTTATGATGCCAGTAATGTGGTCTGCTACCATTAGTCAAAACCTAGCTTTTAGGTTAATTTAAGTGGGGAGGAAGAGATAGATGTGTCCACCCGTCGTTTTGCTACCAGTCATTCGATTTAATAGTGTCAATCTAAGCCTCCGTTCTTTTGGTCCTTAAGTCTAGGGCATGAGATTTGGCCTTTCTTCAAGAGCAGTCTCTCTCTCTCTCTGTCTCTCTCTCTCTCTCCCTCCAATCAAAAAGTGACACTCGTCCAATCAAAAAACCTCTCAACTTTAAGACAGCAAGTTTGGAGAGCTCACCCTACACCAGTTCACACCTCTCTCTCTCTCTCTCTTTCTCACTCCCCCACTCCCATTTGAGCATCGGAAGGGAGAATGTTACCAGTTTTAATAACATCCAAACTAGTTGAGAGTTGACACCTCTCTCTTAATGTGGGCATGCATTCACATGTGCATATTGGATAGCATTTAAAATATGTGAAAGAGCAGTATGGATCCGAAATCAGAGAGTTCAGACTTTCACAGTTGGAATTATTTGGTTGGTCTCCTAGGCTTTGGGCATGTGATGACACAACAATCTTAAAAGGACAATTGCAAGGAACCTTTTTTCTCAGGCCAGCTTACGCAACAATGATAGTTCACAAGACACCCCCTCCACATCTACCATTCTAGGAATATAATTTCTCTCACTTGGCAACTACTTCTATTTATTTTTCATCATTCGAATATATTTTCAAATAAGCATAACAAAATCTTAGTTCATGATTTCAAGAATCCACCAAGTATTTTCAATCCAGATTGCCCATATCATCGAAAGATTTGTGTTCAAAATTGCCGTATTCAACTCTCTTATTATAACTAACAGACAAATACACACGCAATATTATTTACTTGTCACTGTTGTTTGTACCAAAATAAACTGTTGGTTGTTAGGCACGAGATGTTGACACATTCCCCATATCTCTAATTTTCTAATGAGCAGCCTGAGATAACTTCAAGGTACCTCCTGGTATCACTTCTATACAAAATAGCTTCTAGGGACAAACAACTGATATAGAAATTGACAGAAGAGAGCATAAGATGTGGTCATTCATGACATAGGTCTAATATTAATATATGGCCTCTAGGGAAAGCTGACTCCTCACCCTGTTATTGGTTTGATTCAATGCATAAGATTTTTTCTTCTCTGCTCAGTTTCAAGGTAAATTAAAACCTTCCGAAGCAAACCACTTTATTTGTTTTGAGATTAACGTATGATACTACGCACCAGCACCCTGGCATCTGCATTGTGGAACTTGGTGGGCACTCCGGGACAAGGGTCGAACCTTGGGTTTTTCATCGATTTCTAGTATTTTAAGTGAATCATTTAAGCCAAATTCCCCAGTTGCTCAACCTTAATTATAGCAAAACTTCTCTAGAAACAAAGTAGACAGCAATGATATGTAGCCGGCCAGATGAATGTTAATTAATTATATATGAGAACTGCTATCTACATCAGCATGGATGCAAAATCGAATATGGAATCACGAAGATCAAAGTTGAGATACAGCTACCAACCTAGCAGGCTAGCACACCATAAAATAAATAGGGGATGAGGTAATATATTGCATCTGCAAATATAGTTATAGGGCTAAATAATTTAGTGAGTTTGGACCCTGATGGTAGTGAGCTTTTCATTGGAGGCCCCACCGACAGAAGGATGATTCACCTCGAGTCTAAACCTGATTAATGAATGATTAGCAGTAATGAGATCATATGAGTTGGAACATATCTCACTTAAGCATTCAACTCAATGTCTAATAGACAATAAATGTAACATAATGACTATGCTTAGTTCTTGAAATGACATAATATTCCCCTCAATTAAAAATGAGAGGGATTGGACACCATAGAGTTGAAATGTTCAACTGAGCTCAGCTACATCTCCCCCACAGGTAAGACCCGGAAGAAGTTCTTTTTTTTGGGGGGGGGGGGGTTGATGAGAAGTACAATAATTGTTTGGACACAGTCTAAACAGCACTTTTCATCTAGAACACACATTTCAATAAGGAACCAGCTCAATCTTATCTTGAATTGCAGAAAAATCTATTCCATTTCCAGATAAGTACAATGTCAGTCTCCATGAATCATCAACAAATAACAATCAATACTGTTCTTGCGTTAACAACAGAGATCTTGTGATGTCATACAAGCAAAAGAGCCACCATGAACCCCAAAGGACGTTGAAGCATGACTGTAATTTTTAATGGCATGAGAAAGCCACCAACGCTTGTGAGCTGCCAGCTTGGTAAATTCCAGTGGAATACAGAAGGGGAAAATTCGGAAATCTTGGCTATGATTTACCTGCTGTCAATGTTGTCATTGTAGACAGCTTTCTGAGAAATCTGTCATGGTTAAGCATAGCACTTACACTCTCAACCGCCAAGATTATCTGCAGAACAAGGATAGCTTCGATGAGACATGAGTATGAAACCCATAGAATGAAAGATCGTAATATAAACAATAACATGGACTAAAATTTTGAACATCTACTTTGCAGTTTACGACTCCCTATCCCGTATAGATCTTCAAATAAAAGGATTTGAAGCAATTATATTACAGGTTAATAAAAGAAAATTTCTTCTTTTTTTCCCCAAGAAGACAGATGAATTACACACAGATAGCTGGTAATTACGGTTGCTGAGTTCTATAAAAATTTTTCCTTATTTGATAACCTTAAATATAAGAGAATTAGAAAAACACAGAGATAAACCGTTGAAAATTTGGATGCAAGTTATTTGTAAAGATATGATAGTTAAGGGTGTAGACGAGAATATGATCTTGAATAAAAATGAGTGGTGTAGAAGAATCCACACAAATTAACTTAATATATTTTAGGTATATATATTTATTTATATATATATATTTTTTTAATTCCCCTTTTTTTCTTATTTTTTTTTATTTTTATT
This sequence comes from Dillenia suffruticosa, assembly GCA_033439265.1. Lineage (NCBI taxonomy): Eukaryota > Viridiplantae > Streptophyta > Magnoliopsida > Dilleniales > Dilleniaceae > Dillenia > Dillenia suffruticosa. The sequence continues at coordinate 15,793,691 of JAVTVX010000005.1, read as the reverse complement.
ATTATTGTTATTATTGTTATTATTTTTATTTCTACTTTTAGTGTATTTCTTTATTTATTTTATTTATTATTTACTTATTTATTTATTTATTATTATTATTTTTTAAATCAATTTTAAATTTGTCTCTCAAATGACCGATCCCAAATTATAGGGTTTAACGTTCGATTTGTTGTTGTTGTTGTTGTTGTTGTTGTTGTTGTTGTTGTTGTTGTTGCTTCTGTAGACTGTTGGAAGAGTTTTTGCAAAAAATGAAGGCCAAAAGCCTTTTAGTTTAAGTAAATATATTATATGATATTCCACAAGGGGAGTGTTAACGATCTGGGGACCGCCCTTTCCCACACACAAACCAAAACTCCACCAGTCTGAGACCTAGAATCCAAAATTTGCTTGCTAGTATGTCCATACGCAACTATAGCAAGTCCAAAAAGAGGAACACACACCCCCAACACGCCCACCCCACCCCACCCCCCAAAACACTATAATATCAAGGAAATGTGAAGAATGACCATGCCAAAAATGGTGTTAGAGACTGCAGTTTTTACAGCATAAAAAATCCCAGGATATAGATGTGGAATGGAATTTAAGAACAGTAAAAGAACAGAAAGAAGTATTTGTTTTATTCCAAAGGCAGAAGATTATGATTTCACGTTAGGGACGTCAAAGAAGGAAATTTTGAGGCAGCATATCTAGCTTATGAGCATCTCACAGCATGGATGATATGGGAATCTCCATGGATATTATAGATTAGTGAGATACCTCACACTAAACAAATCAATTGTTTTAATCAATTCCGGAATGCAAGTCCTTTGATCTTCACTTATATGCTGGTCTGGAATTGTCAGATACTAAAATCAACACTAGTTAGATTATAGAGAAATTACATATTAAAGCATAAGAATTGCAAATGACAAACCTGCAAACAAGCATACGCCATAGCAGTTGCAAAGTACAAGTTTGCATTGCCTGTGCCCTGCACAATTGATTTTCATAATCATGCAAGTGAAATTCTATTGAATCAACATCTACAAACACGCATGGACAGACTTACCCTCCATATCCACAGATTGTGCATCACGGGACTTAGTAGAAAAACTCCAACATATCCACAGAAAATGAAAAAGGTGAAATGCATATCTGCAAAGAGTAAAGACTTCCTAATATTGTCACTGGGGAGGGATCTTCCTAGGATAACAGTCCAAATCCAATAAAAACCCCCCACACAAGTAAAGATATCCAACTTGCCTGCTAATTCATTTACAAATAAGCCCAACAACCCCAAGTATAGAGCTGCATCTTCAACCTGATCATGTTGAAAGCAAAATATGTAAACAAGGTCTCAAGGAAAGAAAAATAAAACATGAAGCATAGTATTCCTGCAATTTATTAATGGGAAACTGAAGCAGGATTATGGTTCTGGAACAATAGCTGTTATCATTGTTAGTTGCTGTGATTATTGCAACTGGAGGCTGTGGACTGCTTCGGACAAATTTGTAATTAGATTATTCTTAGTTCCTTCAACCCTGAGTACATTAGGACTTTAGAAGCCTCTGAACATCAGATCAATAGCAGCAGTCAACTTTGGTCATTGATTAAGAAAAGAATATTCTAACAAATTCATGGAACAACTATATAAGCAAGGAACAGATGTCACGCTTTTAATTGCATTAAAGTTTGCTGATTATAATCAAGTAAGATATGCAAATTACACAACTAGCTTTTCCAGAAGCCTGAAGATTTTGGGAAGAAAATGATAGAGGGAGACATGCTGGATCAGGGAAAATTGCAACCAGGATTTTCAACATTAGAGAAACAAAAGATGCATTTCAGTTATGGTGATTAACTCCACTATTTAACTCCAGGATGCTTCAGTCACCATATCCAGATAGAGAGCTGGTCCCCCGATCTATAAATACTACCATAAAACATCTCAAATCTATTAAGTCCTCCAAAACATCGATTTTATTTGTACCTGTTTATGAAAAAGTTCCCAAACTATTTAAAATATTAAGCAGACTATACGTGGATGAGTATAAAGTAATATTGTTATTATTAAAACACAATCCACCTTGGAAAAATATAAGAAAATTCACATTTCTAATCTAATTAGTTATATTGATTAATTTTGCCAAGACAAAGCCTTACCGAAGGATATGATTTAAGCATTGAGAAGATTGCAATGTAGACAAATGCTAGAAAACAGGGGTGATGATTCAACCTTATGGCTAATGGCAATATCATGAACAAAATGTTCATGTGGAAAACTACAAAAACTTCAGCGAAGAAATACCTCCAAGAAAGTAGAATGAAAATCATAACAAAACTATTTCTGTAGATACTGGTCACAACAAAATCAAACGCTTCGGCACACCATAGGACACCTATATTAGGTGACAAGTCTTCCACACTGAGTATAAAGCCGTATGTTCTGCAAAATATGTCCAAGCACATTAAACAGATGAAGCAGGACGGAAGTAAAAGAATGACTACTTCTAAATTAGAGAGGGTAAAGCATGTCAAAATTAATCATCTTGCTTGAAATCATCAAACAGAAAACACAACAGAAGCTAAACGATACCTTCTAAACATCTCCGACAGACCACCATAATATTTCAAGCTAATGCCACAGAGAAGCAACACATAAACGGACCTAAGACATGACCAGAATAGGAAATGAGAAGTATTCATCCATGCAAACGCATTGGTAGCACTTGTGGAATCATCACATCCTTGTGTTTCAAAGACTTATCACTTGATAAGTCCATACCTAATTTTGCATAATTCTTTTGTAGAAACAGTTTCCTTTGGGGTGCATCTGGACCAAATCCTAGTAACAAAATCACCTGCAAATAGAAGAAGAAAAATTAGGGTCGAGAAGGAGAGGGTCTCTGTTCTACACAAACTCCATAAGAAACAAACAATACCGGTATAATCAGAATAACAGGATAAAGAGAAAAATGTGCTGCCATGACCCATCCAAAAGCTGCCAAGGAGGCCAAGCCTGGGATCCACAAAAAGTACAATAAGCACACCTTACAGGAGAGAAAATACAGTAGAGTGAACATCCATCCCTTGTCATTGATTCTGAAGTCGCAACCTGGTTAGCATAGTTGAAGCAAAAATCAAATGAGCAGAATTAAACACGCCCACTACGCTAACATTATATGACCAGCAACCTTGACCCTCTAAGTTCAAGGTATGCCCCTTAGTTATCATTTGTACTCCAAACATTGAATACACACATCCTTATTACTTGCATAAGGAGTAGGGAATCATTCCATCACAAGTATATGATTTCTCCTTGATAGGGCTTAAATGTGAGTAATATTTACGATTGATTTTGCATTATTTTTGAATAAATATTACACTAATATTTATGTTTTATGACATTTGACTTGTTAGGATTAATGGAGGAGACTTATTATGGAAAAGGAAGAAAATGAGTTAAATTGGAGCAATTTTGCAAAGTATGAATAATTAGACAACAATGCTCTTTTATTAACACGTTGATCACAAGAGGCAAGCAAGGTTTTGAAGATTTACTGCAGTAAAATTTCATTTTCCAATTGCACATTCAAGAGAAAATTGGGATGGAATTGGAGATATTGAAAATTTTGAAGAATTTTATTTCATTCCTAATATTTAGGAAAAGAAATTTTTGAAGATGTAAATCTCTTAGAATATTATTTTTACGAAGTTTATTTTTTACTTTTTTTATTTATTTAGTAGTTATTTAGAGATAGAAATATTTACCTTTTTACAAATAGGAAAAAATTCCATCTTGTTTAGAATTACACTCCTATATATATAGGAGTGTTACATATTGTTTAGGGCAACTTTTGGGAGAGGTGCAGCCCAAAAGGGGCAGCAGCCGCCGGCTGCATGGTGAGACATTTTCTTGCTTTTGGACTTGAAAAGAGGATACATTTTGATGGAAAAAGCAGCAGCCGGGACATGCACATTTCCTTGTAGTTTCATTTTTCTTCCTCATCAATAAAAATCATTTGTGAGTTCTTTTATTTTTCATATTTTATTTCTAATTTATTTTTCTAGTTAAAGAATTATTGAAACCTTGATGAATGATGATTAAGAGATCTAAATGATCTTATTTGCATGATATTTGTGGGTATTTGTTTAATCTCTATGTTTAATATTTATGATTGTTTTGGAATTATTAAATAGAGGTCTATGTTTTATAAACCCAGAATAGTTTATAACCATTTAAAAGCAGCAAAATTTGTGTGTTTTTAATAGAGTGGTATTTGATATAGTTTTATGACCTCACAAGCGGTAGGATTTAGGTCAAGAGATTAGATAATCTAATTTAAATAAATCCAAATTGGAATTTACCGGTTAGAATTGGGTTTCTCTAGATCGTAATATTGTCGGAACATTAAATCCAACGAGAATCTCTTGAATTGTTTTTCGATTAGGGAAATAATTAATGATGGTATCTTGATTGCCGAAAAAGTAATGAGAGATTGGTCACTTCATGATATTTAACGGTTATAACCAATTTATTCACATATTATCGAGTAATTTCTGCATCGATAATCAATCAAATACATTAAGGTGAAAATAGCTCCTTTGGCTAGGTTTTCTCTCATTGATATTCTCTATTTTAATTGATATTATTTAGTTGTTTTATTTTAATTAATTTTTATTGAGTTATTTATTTATTTTTGTTAGATTTAGATAATTGCTCAAACCCCCATATTTTTATTTTTATTTTTATTAAAAGAAATATATCTGCTGTTTCCTGTGAATTCGACCCTGCTCTCCCTAGACTTGTCATTAGTGAAGTAGGTATTTTATTTTTTATTGTTTGACGACACACCCCTCCTCTCATGGAGAGATTCCAATTAGCAATATTCTCCACCACAAACCATGATATACTTATGCTTTAATCATCCATAACAACTCCAGCCACTTGGGACCCGTTGCACCCAAATTTTTTCAAGGCAACATAAAACCATAGTTCTGATGAATTTGCATGCAATACAAGAGATGACAATAAAGCACACATTAAAGTTAAGACCTAATCCCACACATCTCAAGCAGAAGGGACCAGATGAATATGCAAGAAGTCATGCATTAACATAATTTGTTATAGGTATCTCATTCTCATAGTGCATCAAAATAAATTCCTTGTACTCACAAAATTATAAGAGTTTTACCTGCACATGCTCCATAGAGGGTCAAAATGACAACCAAATTCACTATGGGGGCTGTAGAAGAGCCCAAACATGAAGCGATTGTCAAAGGGTTCCGCGATTACACAAGAGCAGCAATTTCTCCTGAATGGGGAGCCTCTGAAAATGATGAACATTGTGGTTCAGATCGTGGACAAAGAGGTTGGTGACATCAATATTCCTATCCTAAATCCAATTGAATTTAGTTCTTGAAGTTGTTCTAAGTAAGGAATTAATTGTTATACATGAACAAATAAATATGCTCTGAACCCCCCCCCCAACAATTCTGGAAAGCTAAGTGATTTCAGACACACGTTAGCCAACTCAGTCATTATAGCAAATTACCTGATCTTCGTAACGGTGTTGAAATGTCTAGTGATTCAAGACTCCAATCATAAGCAGTCAGAAGATAATGACCAGTAGCACGAATAAGCAATGCAGTAACAAAATCTGCAATCACAAAAACCAAACTGCATCCAAAAAGGTGTTGATGTTAAGTACATAATATACAAATATGTGCAGCAAAGAAGAACACTGAGATGTAGACATTGAAAACAAACCAAAAAAGGTGCCATGTTTCTTAACCCATGGAAGTAGCTATTGAGAGTTCACATATCGCTCCTTAACCATTATTACACAACAAAGTGAACCATTAACTAATAACCCACGTTTGCCAAAAATAAAACCAATGCCTAAAGGAGGAAGAGTTCAGTGGCAGTACTAGGCATAGAGTCGTGCAGTACAGGTTTGTGGAAATTCCATATTGACACCAACTATTTTCAATCACTCCTTTGTGATTAAAGAGACAAGCTAACTCTAGCATTATGCAATAGCAGGCAAATGTATGGAAACAAACATTTTTTTTTACCTGCATAGCAGATTACCAGGTTGCTCTTCAATTCTGCATCAACATCAAACTATAACATCAACCACTCAATAAATAATATTGGGAGATTTGTTCTTTACTTAAATATCAAAATCTCTTAATCAGGATACAATCTCACCTTTTAACAGTCAATGGTCCTAGCATAGAAAGCAACAGAGGAGATCCATGGTACATAGATCCTGCAAAAAAGATGCACCCAAAAAAAAAAAATCAAAATATGCTAATCACACACACGCACACACACAGACAAACTACAAGTGAAGTATTGAAGGTACCGGCATAAGGAGATATTGATGACTGTTTTAGCCAGTAACCTTCAGCAACTGCAATGCAATCAAATATTAGGAAAAAAGAAAAAAGGAAAATTAAGATAGAGAGAGAGAGAGAGTACGGCGACGGAGGCTGGTGAGAGGAGTGGAGACTTCAGGGCGAGAAGAGAGATTTAGGTTTTTGGGGAAGCGAATCAGAATTAATCTGAAGATTATTGAAGCGATTCCCCAAATCCAGAAGTTTAGCTTCCTCTTCTTCTTCTTCAGAATTTCAGTATCCGACATGTTCTGTTGCAGAAATTTCTAATCAGGAGTGAGATTTCCTTCTTGGTTGACTTCTCTGGAGGGTGGAGATATGAGATTTGCCTAGGGGCTTTGGGAGGGAAGAAGAAGACCAATACGCCGTCGTTTTGCTTTTGCAAGTATCGCCCCATATGAACTGGACAGGACCAACTTCTGGTTATTTCTGGCCCAATTCTTTAGAGTCCGGCCTACAACCTGATTCTAGCCCAACTTGCTTTTTTTTTTTTTTTTTTTTTTTTTTTTACAAGAATGAACAAATTGGGATTGAAGGGAAAAAAAAGAATGGAAATAGAGAGATTCTACCACTTAAACTGTCCTGAGAGACACCCAACTTGCTATAAAGATGTTTTAAAAAGTCTTAAAAAGTGTACTTCTCTACTTATTAAGAAAAATCCCCAATATAAAAAATTATTAAAATAATAATATTATACTTTTGTAAAAAATAAAATTTTCTTGTGAAATTTATAATTTTTTTAATTGAAAAGTAATACTAATAGAATAAATGCAGCTGAGTCAACTTAAAATTTTTTGGAACAAAAAGAGAAATGATTTATAATAGCAAAGAATGACAAAAATAAATGAAGAAGAAGAGAAGTTTTAGAAATGGATTACGCATCACTTAATTTAATTAAATTGTTAAGAACTTGGGGCAGTTAATCAATGGGCATACATTTTTAGTATGTTTGCTATTTTGTCCCCTATTTCATTAAATGGTTCTTTTATTTTGGGACATAGGAAACTATGAAATTGAGGGTTTAATTTTCAAAACATTAAAACTTCTACTCCCTGTTGTCCATCACTAATTAGTAAATACATATACAATAATTGGAATTTAATTTTCATAGATAATATTCTTTGGTGTGTGACTTTTAGAATCACCAAAACTTAGCTGTTTAATAATAAATGTTTGTAACATTCAAAATTAACTCCAATCATCAATAGCATTTGTAACACGGAAAAAAGCCCGACTGTGATATTAATATTAAAGTTATTATTTGAGATCTTTATATTTTGTAAAATATAGAAAAATAATTAATTTAAAATTAAATGTAGATTTTGTCGTTTGAACTATACAGGAATTTTCTTTTGTTGACGCAAAAGAGATTTGTGTTTACATAAATGAATTTTATATTGACATAAGTGAACTTTGTATTGATATAAAAGAACTTTGTATTGACACAAATAAACTTTATGTTGATATAAGTAAATTTTCGTTGACACAACTTTATGTATTAGTCAACCAGCTATCTTGTGTCAATACATGTATCAAGGGTGTATCGATATAATACTTTATACTTTCAATTGATAAATTTTTAATTTTTAAGTGTTTGATTATCAGAATACTCGATAGAACTATTTACCTCCCGGTGCATTGTGTGCAACAATACTTCTCGTTCCTTTCCCTTAAGCATGACCTCTCTCGGTGAAAGTTTTATATTTGTGGTCAGATGATTTTTCTCTTGCAAATTATGACTTTACTTGATTTTGATTACCGTTGACCAACGTTGACTTTATTTGACTAGACTTGATCGGGAGTCAATTTTTACACAGCTGATTCGTATTACCTTCCACCTTCTCGGTTATTGGTGTTGGAGCACTTCCAAGAATCTCCTGGCACGATACCTCTCGGTACACTTTCCACTTAATTGCTCCCTCCCGGCACACTTCTCGGTGCATCACTAGAATGCACTTACCTTAAGCATTTTTCCCCTCGCTACTCGCATTTACCTGCCAATATGCACTGTGATTATGCACTGTGATTTACATAATGGCTTTGTGAGGCTTGTAGACTTGGAGATTTGAACCTTGATGCTAGCAGTTTTTAAATATTTTATAAACACATTGTTATTTAATCTCTTTAATCATGCGATGCACAATCTATATTATATTTTATATTTTTAAATATTTTAAATTTTCAATATTTTTAATTTATTTTTTATAAATAATATTTTTATTTCAACTTCTTTTACTCCCCACCAAATATATTTCCTCAACAAACGAAAGTTCAATTATTTAAACCTATAGAGTGATCTTTCAAATAACCCAAAAAGGACATTGCGAACATTTTGTGCAATTTAAAGATATATGAGGGTCACTAGGCAAATATTAAAAATATATTTGAGAATAAACAAAGAAGTGGGACTCCAACACCCACAAGATCCAAAAATCTCACATCACTTTTTAGACTATTCTCCTCTCTTCTCTAACAACTCAATCGATTCACCATCAAATTTCAAGATTAAAAGTCCAAGACTATACATCAAACTCTCTGAGGATGGATTTTAGTTTTGATTTTGAAAGAATTTAAGAATTTAGAATTGTCACAAAAGAGTAGAATTAAAGGGTTTGATATAACCCGAATTTGACGTTTTTTGGAGATAAAATCAAGATATCATAATTTTTCTACCGTAAGATTTAGTTTGTCTAACTGTATGTCTACTTGGATTTGGAAGATTTGATATCACTTTAAGTGAGAGAAAATTTGGTCTTGAATTTTAAGATTTTCTATTTACTTAAATTGATGGATGCTGACGGCGTTAATTATTTGATGATGTCTTTTAGAGATCGAACAAAATTGATCAAGACAAATCTCTTGTTGGTTGTGGACAGATTTAGGAGTGACTATCCTCCCTTACACAATGAATTGATGGTTTGTTGTGTTTATAAATGAATAACTTTTTATAAAATGATTTTAACTTGATTTTATATAATATTTTGTGAATTTGGAGTGTTTCTAAAAATATTTTGATTTTAGTTATGAAATTTATACACTTGCAAGTATTTCTTGTGCCATGATTAAACTTTCTGTTGAATCTTGTTGTCGAACACATGAACTGAGAATCTTGTTGGATTTGTATGGCACTTGATATGCTGTTTTTAAAAAATGGTGTATGTGTAGGGTGTGAGCACTTATATTTATGTGATAACCGGTCTAAACTTCCACGAACCAATTCGAGGGGGTGGCGTGTTAGACTTGAGAGGGTAGGTTCGGTAGAAAGATGTCCCCTAAGTCCCTGTCAAACTAACTTGATTGCACAACTTCAGAGGTCTCGAGCTAACATCAAAGTTGTGCTTGATTTTATTAATGACAATAATTGAAAACTTCTTAACAGTTCCACAATTGATTCGAACCAAAATGTTTGGTGGAAGAATTTTGACATAAATCCCTTGATAAAAAAAAAACAAGTGCATTTTATTTATAGTAAATGTTTATTATGCTTTATTAGAACCATGATATTTATTGAGAAAAGTTTTGATAACTATATTGTGTTTTGTTGAACAAGAAATGTGATTCCACATTCAACTCATTTACTTACACAATTATGTCATTACAGTTCACTTAATGAGTATTTTTATACTCATTCATTCATTATATTCTTTTTCAGAGGAAGAGTAAAGATAAGAGTCGCTTCACCGTTAGCTAGATCTAACTGAGGAGAGAGAGCTGCTCGCGACCAATTGTTGATATTGGTCTTTTTAAGTTGTGGATTTAGAGACATATAGACGGATCCATCAGAGAGTAATTTGAAGTTGAAACTTTTCGTGTTGAACATTTTATACAAGGTCTTTTAAAGCTAAAACTTGTATCATGGAAAGCATATTTTGAAAAACATATATTTTTTCCTCACGTGTTTTTGGGTTTTAAACATTTTGTATCTTGGATTTTGAAAATAGTATATTCATAGCCTTGCGTAATTTGGAGGGTGTGCTTGTGATTGTACGTATTTTAGATCATGCGATGATTATCGTGTGTTCAGATCCGAGAATCAAAGCATAACGGTATTCACTTAAATTCCTTAATTTTAAAATATGGACTCGTTAAAAATTATGTTTACTAAGAGACCTAATGGAAAAATAACAAGACTTCCCTATCGTACTAGTCAATTGGCAAGACACCTATTCGAAACCCTTTTTTTAATCATGTGTTGCTATTCCGCCCAATATCTTAACTTATCAAAACCAAGCAGAGAGTCATGTGATCTTATCCTCGTGTGTCTGAGGAAACAAGTCACGTCTTCGGAATGTATACATCACCGTAATCAGGACTCGATTAATTCAGGAACTGACGTCTCTTAACTATAGTCAGGATTTCGATCTCTCATAAAAATAAAAAAATCAACGCTGAGAGACCTACCCTCAAAAGTGGACATTATAAGTGATCGACTCAAATTAATCAAAACGAAATTTTGGATACTAAGTGGATGATCAAGTCGTGATAAAAAAAAAATGTACACATCTTGCATATGGCTGACAACGGGCCACTAACCGCCTATAATCCTCACACGATTAGCACAAATCTTATGGCATTTGCAAATCCCCAATCATTCATCTGTTGTACTCACTCAGGTTGGACCATCATATGCACTCTCGCGATCCGATTCTCGATATTTTGATTCAACCAGCTGGTCATATATGATTTCTTATAAATATAATCACAATTGGTTTATACTTATAACAAAAAAGAAAATTATATACTTTTATTACATATACATATATAGCATGTTCAATGACACAAAAGGGACGTACAAATAAACATGAATATGTATAATTAATTATGAATGAGTATGAAAAAAAATTAATTTTGAAATAAAATAATCAGTAGAAAATTTTAATTTATCTGTTTATTTATTTTTTTTTAATTTTTTAATTTGACTCATTAAATCTGAAGTAAACAACCCCCAACCTAAATTTTTTGTGCTATTCCCTAACTCACTCTTACTATTATTTAATCTGGATGGACATATCGATTAAGAAATTAATTTATAATGTGCGTAAAAATCGCAATTCTCAATAAGTTTTTTTTTTTGTGGTAAAATTAATAAAAATGAATAAATAGTAAAATTGAGGTCTAGAGAGGCATGGAACTCTAAAAAAGGTACAGGGAATCATCATAAAACCTACGGATTTCCAAATTTTATAAAACAATCCAACAAGTTTTAGAAATTACAAAAGAACCCCAACCAAGGTTATAACGTCATATTTGGGACAACATTAAAATTACACTTAAGTCCTCAGCACGTCAATCTCCGTTTCTCTTAATTATTCTTCTCTTCCAATTAAAACATCATACTGTGTAGCTAATTAATACAAATAGAGTTCTAAAATTTAAAGGATATTTATTTTGGTTTCAAAATAATCGTAATATAATTTACTAAAATAGTTACATTAATTATTTTGACTTTAAATAATTAGAATAACTTCAAAATAAATAATATATTATTTACAAATGTTGACAATTTAACTTAATTATCACTTAATTTTTTATTTATGTATATTTCTACGTATCGCTCTTCTATGTAACTTTAATAATTAAAGATAAAAAATAAATATTCAAATATCTCCTCAATTTACTCCATTGGACCTCTCACCGATAATAGAAATCCCCAAAAATATTTAATTTGTCTTCCATTGTGTAAATACTTAGACAAATTTTGGCTCAATCAATATGAGCATATATTTTACAAAACAAAAACTTATTTTTTTGTGTAATAAAATAAAATGACTCAAGATACAAATATCCGACACAATAGGCATATAAATTAAGAGGGATTGAATTGATTATTTTACTAAATAAAATAAAATAGAGAAGGTGCAGTATAATATGTTATTTTCTTTTTATTTGGTCTAAATCATCTTTTGTTTTTTTTAAAAAATAAAAAAAATAAAAAAAATAAAAAAAATAAAAAAATAAAATATGACAAAGTTGGCACGAAAACAAATTTGTGACCTATGTCATTAATATCGTTTTCCATTTTTATGAGGTCATATCCAACAAAATCCCAAATCAATTTACGCAAGCCAGATGTTTAGCTGAAAGCAAAATGACTAAAACACCCTTCAAATCTTGCTTCTTTACTAATAGGAGCACGTGTTAACCCTCCACAGCTGCCAACAGCTACTTACGCTGCAAGTCATCCCTGCCCTAATCTCTCACACAATCCTCTCCTAATCTCTCAAGCAAGAACCGCAGACCTTTAGGGAGCTCTCTCTCTGTCTCTATCTCTCTCTCTCTCTCTCTCTCTCTCTCTCTCCATAGAATTCGACAATCTTGATTCGAAATTCTGCAAAATTGACTTGCAGACTTCTAATGGCGAGACCTAATCAGGAAGCAATCGAGACCTTTATGAGCATCACCGGCGCATCTGAAGCCGTAGCAGTCCAAAAGCTCGAAGTCGTTCTCTTTCCCTTAACTGAATTCCCTTGCTTTTAGTTTCTTTTAACTGTTTAGATGGTTATTTTTTCTGTCGTTTTGTAGTTAGGGTTTATTTGAATTTCGTGGATTTGAATAGTCATTGTATTTTTGGGAAATTAGGTTAATAAGGATGAGTTGGCAGGTAAATTAGGATAATCTAGACTGTTAACGTTGTCAAAGCGCTGTAGGACCCTAACATATTATTTGATGTTCTATATTTTGTCATTAGGGTATTCTTGGACGTATGATTCTTATAGGATTTTGGTTTTCTCTGATTTAATGTCGGAAGACTTTGAATTTCATGGATTTAGGTACGTCATTGATTTAGTGTCCAAAATTCTGTTCATATGGATGGTTGGTTGGAGAAGAAGGGAATCCAAATTAAGTACAAAATCAAAATCTCTATAGAAGCCTTAGACATTATATAATTACGTGAAGGCAGAATGGCTAATTTTGGTGTTAAGTTTTGATTAATCCGCAGTTTTGAGGTTAGAGTGAAACTATTTTGGTCAAAGATCCTTGACCTGCCTCATTAGTGACATGTTGGATGCCATTACTTTTTGGGCAGGTACTCAGACGCCTTCATTCTGAAAGATTCTTTCATTATGGAATTGTGAATCTAAAAGAGAGTTTCTTGTAAGAAGACTAGAACATGTCTTGTTGAGAAAGGCGGGGAGGAAGTCTGGGACTTGGTTTTACTGAAGCTGTTCTTCAGGAAGATGGCTTCAGTGAAATTTGGAGGGAATCTGCCTCACATAAAAACTGAGTAGGGAATTGGACGCCAAGACCAAATGCAACCCAGCTCCTCTAGGCTCTATAGGCGGGATCTTAAACTGGTTTAGTTGAGAAGGGGTGCAATACAATTCCATGGTGGTAGGGGCAGCTACCACGGGGCTTCTAGTTGTGCATCTACTTTGCCTTGTAAGTAGGAAGCCACGATCAACACCTCACAACCTAACTCTAGCTAAAGCTGAGCCCCAACACCTCACCAAGCTTCACCTTTGCTGGTCATGGTAGGAAATCCTCCTGAGTATCTGGAACATGATGTGCAAAAGACATTAAACATGTAAGAAAAACATTCCCAATATGCAACAACATTTTAAGCAATAAAAAGTTGTACTAGAAGCACTCAAGAAAGTAGAGAAGGGAATTGCTGCACTATGGCCGAGCACATTAGAAGAAACTGTATTGAGCACAATTTGTACTTGTGTTTAAGCAAACATCACATTTGTCCAAAAGCAACAGAATATAAATTGTTGAGTGAAAGAGTAGCCTGTTCAACAAAATTCAATTACAATGATGTTGGTGCTTGACTGCCTCTTTGATAGAATTGACTGAATTTTGAAGGTTGAGGTGCAATTGGTTGGTGGAATCAATCAAAGAGAGAAAAATCAACAATGAAGTAAAAGAGAAGAAGAAGAAGAAACTTACCCTGGATATCTACAACATAGTGGTTGCAGTAAAGCTTCACAATTTAAGCTCACATGCATAACAATTGCCTTGAACATGGTGTTGTTATCCAAACAATTACTGGAGACTGAGTACTCCAAGACAACAAGCTTTCTGTAGATCTCAAGAAAGGAAATTGAAATAAAAGGAAAAAAAATAATGAAAACAAGAACCATTGTACTATTTGACCATGTAACAGGAAGGGGCTTGATATACCCCTTGGCCTAAATAGTGGTTGATAATTTGGCCAAAAGTAACAAAGAAAAAACTTCTTTTTCTTTTTTATTTGAAGGTTTAGATTTCACCAGAATTCCTATCAACAATGTCATTTTCTATTTTTCATGTTATCTGCCCTTCTATTTCCAATCTCTCATAAGCCTCGCAAAAGAGCTTACCCACTTTAAGGGACTCCACAATTACCGAGCAATTCTTTTAATAACACCATGTTTTAAGGTTATAATTATTCATATGGTTGGAATTGTTCCTTGCAACATCTAGTTCTTGCTGTGGCTTAGACATTGTAGACTTCCTTGATAAGTTTGTTTATTCTCTCTCTCTCTCTCTCTCTCTCTCTCTCTCTCTATATATATATATATATATATATATATATATATTGATCAATTTTTTATGGATCCATCTTTTCTCTTTTGGGGCGGTTGGATACTTGGAGTAGATATTGATCGGATAAGAAAGGAAGCCAGGAGTATAATGGGGCTTTCGAATTACTTTTGAATCTGAAATATGACTGATGAAGTTGTTGCCCTCTCTTGAATGGGACATGGAGGTCTACTGATTGAGTTATAAAGTGGTTGAATTCTAAGAAAAAATGTAATTTGGCGGATGGCATAGGAACGCATTAAAGTGATTTGTTGGCAATAAGGTATATGCTTTAAAGCATGGACATAGATACGACATCATGTGACCACTACAACACGGCACAGTTAATAACTAGTAGGAGAATACAATATGGCATGGTTACCATAGTAAAAGTAATGACATATATTAGTAAAAAATTAATTACAATGCTCTAAGAATTGATAATTTAAAAAACAAAAATAACTGTAAATAGTTCATGTATTTTGCTAGCTATTATGTTTAAAAACTTTATTTATAGATTTAGTAGCCTTATGCCGAGTTTGCATTACCCTTTATCTAGTTTCTAACTTTATCACTTTACTAATATATAGATCTGTATATTCATTAGGTGAATTTGAAGTGTAGAGTGAAGGTAAGTGGGATATGGCTGAGATGTGTCTAATAAGTGTGTTCAAAGTGTCATGTGAGTTAGAACGAGAAGTATTGGTGTAACAGAGGACATATGTGAAGCTTGCTATGTTGTAGGATAAAGTTAGTTAACATGCTTGCCAAGCCCTAAGATTAATCTTTCTGAGACATGAACCCTTGCTGATGGTGTCTCAAACCCTTGTTAATTGGAATGACTCTCAAGGAAGTTGACACCAATGACCTCCTCTTCTGAGGATGCTATGGGGTGTTTGGGATGTCTCAAAAGAACCTCTTCTTGAAGCTAAATCTCTTCCCAAGGGAAAAGGTGTTTGTTCCACACTTCCAAAAAAAATGCACTTCTCTCTTTTAAGTTGTATATAGCTAAGTCCGCTAAAGGAATTTACTAAAAACTGCTTCTACCATTGGTCTCTCTGTTGTCCAAAAGATCTCCCAAACACTCCCTAAATACAACTCTTTTACTAAACATATGTATCAAGTGCTTAGTAGCTATGAGATAGGTGATCATCTTCTCCTGCATTCTTACATAACTTGTGATCTTTGGGATACACTTCTGGCAGTTATTGAGAATTTGAAGCCTATCAGTGCCCTTCCCCTAGTTATTTTTCCACCTAGTAGCATAGGACTCTTGATCACAAATGTCGGTGAGAGAAACGAAAAAAACTGTGAAGAACAAAATTAAGAAAGGAAGATAACAATGGGTTTTGTTCAGAAAAGGGGACTGTCAAGAAACCGGGATGGATTAAAAGGAGGAAGGATTGGGGTGGGATGAGCCCTTTCTTACCATTAGGTCAAAGTACTGATCTTGTTTATAGAATTACTAAGTCAAGATTTGGTGAACTAATTATGAATTTGAGCTATTCATGACTTCTCTGTTATGTAATTTCAACCATCTACTATGACAAAGTAGCTGAAGTTCTGCATCTGTATCTGCTGTGTCGTTGATACTTTAAATTTCAGTTGACCGCATCGTGCTCAAATTGTTCACTCTAAAGCATTTTCGGTAGAGGCATGGATATAAATGTTTTGAAATTATTTATTTGTTGAAATATTTACTCATGAACTTGACTTATTAGTTTCCACGATATGTAATGCAATTCATTTGCTTGCTGGAGATCAGGAGCATGGCGGTGACCTGAATGAAGCCGTGAATGCACATTTCAGTGAAGGGGATAGAAACATGTGAGTGGTTCTTATGATTCACTTGTTTAAGTGCTTGTTTTAATATTTATCTTTTAATTCCATCACTCTCTTTCTCCGATCTGGCAAAAAATACTTCTCACCATGAGCTTGTATTAGTTGTAAATCGACATTGATATTGCTGTTTAATGTATCTATGGCCCAGCACAAGGGAAACTTCTACAGCTCCACTAGCTGATTTCATGGATGTTGATGAACCAAGACCTATAGGTAGTCTGGGGAATCCCCTATCACTTTTTTCAGCTGGCCGAAACCCTTTCTCACTCCTTGATCCAAACTTCGGTCGAAGTTTACTTGATAATAACTTTGATATTATGAGTCGTGAACCTTTTGTTTCCCATCCAAGAGAGGTGAGAGAGGTTCCCATAGAGTTCAAGGATGGAAATCAGTCTTCCAGGCCATCGGGGGATGTTCCTATTATTGAGGATGTAAGTGGGTCTGCACAGGCCCATGGTACTGAAATCCGGGGGACCGTCATGCTTGATGACGACGATGACGATGGTGAAGATAGTGCTTCGATTGCACATGCTGTGGAGAGAAAGGATCAAATTGTGGGTGACAGTAGTCGCGACAGACAGACTGTTCCAAGTGCACCTAGAGTAGACAATTTACCAGATTATAGCAATGACATAGAGGATGAAATGATTCAAGCTGCCATTGAGGCATCAAAACGGGAGGCTGAAGGAGGACATGCAAATGAACATGTCAGTGTCAGGATAAGTTTTTTGTATTATATCTGTACAAGACGCTTGCCTTGTATTTTGACTTTCATGATTTGGATTCAGGAAGCTAGTGATCAAGGGCCTCCAAGGCAATCTCAGCTTGAGGATGCTGAACTTGCACATGCAGTCTCATTGTCGTTGAAGGTTTTGGACTCTTCAATCCTGTAATTCTTGTTCGTGGTAGATTCATGCTTGTTGTCTCTATTAACATTGGAGCAATGCAGACGGCAGAGGAAGAGAAAGCACTGCGTGAGCTAGAGGAGAAGTCTATTGAAGACTTGGATGAGGTGAAATCCTTGGACAATCCAGCAGCATCCAATGGAAGGTGGCATATTTCAGGCTCTCTCTCCCTCTCACTTTCAAAATCTTAGACAATGCTGATGTTATGACCAATGGGTACTTTTGCAGGCAAGCGTATGGTTCCTTTGAGAAGGGAACATCTTCAGTCCAGAATGATGCTGAAGATGTAGAGGAGCAGCCACTGGTGAGGCATAGGTACAGACGGACAGCTTCTGATTCACTGGGGTCAACCAAAGAAGTTGGAGTTGTTGAAGTTAGCCCTCCATCAAGTCCTGAACAGCATCCAATTGGTAGTCATCCTCAGCAGAATGGAAATGCTTTCCCTTCTGAGGAGGTATCTATTCTTCCAAAATCCTGTTTACTGTGTCGTATTAGATCCTTTTAATGGAGCTTTGCAAATAGTTCTAACTGTACTTACTACTGTGTGAAAGTGGGGTGGTATCTCCTCGGAGGAGCATGATGAAGCCGTAATGCTCGAGGCGGCAATGTTTGGTGGAATCCCCGAAGGAAATGATTATCATTTTCCCTATGCACCTCATCAGTTCATGTGGGGCACATACCCCCGGCCAGTGCCCCGTCCTCCATCTCCTTCTCTGACTGCTCAGCGCTTGTTACGCGAGCAACAGGTTTGTGTTTTGACCAGCAGCCATGTCAGTCCTTTGGTTTAAAAGAAATCTGTGGCCTTAATGACAGAGGGGGGTAAATTGGGTAATGCTAGACGTGTTATCTTTGCCAATCTTTTCCCGTTGATCATAGGTCAATGGATACATGCAGGATGATGAATATCTTGCTTCATTACATGCTGATAGAGAAAAAGAATTGAAGGCCGTAGAGGAAGCTGAAGCTCGTCATTTGGAAGAGCAAGCAGCTAAAGAAGCTGCTTTAGCAGAAGAAAGAAGGAAAGAGGAAGTTGAGAGACAACTAGCTGCAAAAGAGGCTTTACTTCCTCAGGAGCCTGCAGTAGATGATGAAAATGCTGTGACTCTTTTGGTGCGGATGCCAGATGGAAGCCGTCGTGGCCGTCGATTTCTGAAGTCAGATAAGCTACAGGTACAACTTGTGAAAACTAGTGTTTTCAAGTGTCCATTGATAAGTGCGATAGTCCTCTGCTTAATCTCATTTGTTGACCTAATAGTGCATATATTTTCGTTGCAGTATCTTTTTGATTATATAGATGTTGGCAGAGCCCTGAAGCCTGGAACGTTCAGATTGGTAATTTTTTTCTCCAAGTGCTTATTTTATTTATTTCTTTATTTATTATTATTATTATTATTTAGGAATTTCCTAAATTGAGTAGAATTTTGACGGGAAGATAAAAATGTTCTGATAGAATATATTTATGTCATAACTTGGTTTACTTTTCCCAGTTCAACCATAAAGCTTGATAGACTTGTAAAAGAAAATTCATGCATGCAGCCATGGCAAACTTGTTTTAATCACAGTTACTTGAACAGGTAAGGCCCTATCCTCGGCGTGCTTTTAGTGATGGAGAAAGTGAGTTATCTTTGAACGAACTAGGCCTGACCAACAAACAAGAAGCCTTGTACCTCGAGTTGAAAGATTGATGACCTTGTCTAAAAGTATGTAGAGCCTTTGCTCCCCTTCAAGAGAATCAAATCATCTATATGGGAATACAGATTTATGTCTGATCTTCTGGGTCTTGGATTTATTTGTGTAGTTGGAATAGATGGAATTGGCAGTTGACACACAAGGTCATGCTCAATCCCAATGAAAGGAAGTGAAACATGGGGAAAAAAAAGTTGGTTAGACTTGCAAATTTTATTGATTGCTTCCGGGATGAGATGATCTTTGTATATAGCTATATATGTGGATGTATGCGTGCCCGTGCAATTGTGTCTCTTGGTTTGATTATGATATTCTGGTTGGGTGACGTTACCGGAGTTTGATTGATGTTTTATGTTTTATCTATATAAGGTTTTCTGGGGGCCACCTCTTTTATTTCTTTCAAGTGACTCGGTATTTTGGTGGGCTTGGAGTGATGAGAATGGAATGTTTTGTTTTTAGATGTTTATTGCGGGGTCTGCCATTTCTATCTTTGGATTCTACACGATTTGCTTTCTGGAAGACGGTGAAATTTTAAACAGTGTTGTTGGACTTGTTTGAGGTGTATGCTTATTTTTCTACATGCCTAGGTGGGTAGCTTCTAGGCAGACTTTGAACCCTTTTTGAAAAGAAGAGGAAAAGGTCACTTGAAAGGACTTGTTTTGATCATTATCCTCGGCTAAGTTGTCATGGTCCTAAGACGTAGCATGGACGTGACCAAGAAAAATGAATGAGGCTGTTGGACAAAGTATGATTTGGTGTTTGACTTAGTATGATAAAATCAGGAGACCTAATGGTTTTGCCTTTAAGAAAAAAAATTCTGGTATTTATTTGAATTTTTTTTTCCCAAACTTGATGTATGTAAGAATTGAAGTCATCTCACGTGTTAGTCTCTGTCTCACTCTCTCGTTTGGAAAAGGTCCAATTTTGCCTCTCTCTCTCTCTCTCTCTCTCTCTCTCTCTCTCTCTCTCTCTCTCTCTCTCTCTTCCTTTTTTTTTTATAAAGGTTATAGGAAACATTGTTCGTACCCCACTCCTCTGTTTGGTGGGAGGCTGAGCTTCCGCCGAAGTACACCTCTCCTTGTGAAGTACATCTTTATCTACCTCTTGATAACTTGAGTTTGGGCTAATTTCTCTCCAAAGTTTAGGCTAATTTTAAATATATGAATGTCAGCATTTTCATAATTCAAGGTAACTATGCATTTTAATACATCAAAAGAAACATATTTACAACTTGAATTGATTTTTTATTTTTTTTGTTGCGGGGGGGGGGGGGGGGTTTCTTGGGAAGGGGAGGCAAAGCTCTGCATAAGGAGGGGGATAATATCTAAAGGGAGGGGGTATGGGTTTTGAAACCCTTGTCCTTGGGGTAGGGAGGAAACATTGGTGTCATTGAGCCGAAGGCTTGTGACAATGTGACTTCGCAAAACACCAAACTCGTGTTTCTGCTTGAACCAAAAAATTTGTTGCACCAAAATAAATCTCATAAATAAGCTTAACAAAAATAAAAAGAAAGAAAATCTATATTCATAGATATAAAGGTTAATCCTAGATATCTTTTAAGCCACACGTGTCATCCGTAGAAGTAGAAAGGAACATTTGCTTTGGAATAAGAAGGGATGGACATAGCTTAACTAGTCAATGTTGGTATATGAAATAAAATAAATAAATCTAAGCAGAAATAAAATAAAAATTGAGCAAAAATTTTTTTACACAATCTTATTTTCTCTTCTTTCTGTTTTTCTACACAAACACATGATCCCTCAAATCTTTTAAGCATAATGTTGGTATATGATTTTTTTTCTTTGTAGGTTTACAACTTGTTTTGATTCATGTTCTTTGATAAAAAAGATACTGATATATTTGTATTGATCGATGAAAATAGGAATTGGTATAAAAAAGATATTAATTTATAATCATATTACCATCGATGCCGCAATATTTTGCATAAAAAATGTAGTATACAAAATTTGTTTATTAGTCATCATGTAAATTTCTGTTATTAATCATAATTTATCCATAAATTATGTCTAATGTCATTATAATTCGCATAGGAAAGGTACAAAATTTGTTTTATTAATCATAAAAATAAAAATTATTTTATTTTTATAATTTATACATAGCATGAAAATTCATATATATGAATGAATTGGTCAAAAAAAGGCATATATACCTGCAAAAAATAGTAGAATGTTTTAAATATTTAATTTACTTTCATTATTATCACTTAAATCCAAAAATACTCATCCTAAAATTGGTAATAAGTTGTCCGTGTCAAAACCCGATCTATCAATTAATAAATAAATAAATCAAATAATATTACTTAAATCGAATAATTTATTAATTAAATAAACTAATTCTTATTTTATATCGGTCTATTATTTGAATTTGTTTTAAAATTTTTTATTTGAAAAATATTTTATAAGTAAAAATTATTTAAATCTGAAAAAACCTTAATTCATTTACTAATTACCTACCGTTAGATTTAGTGTGGGTCCACGCATCATTAATCAATAAAATAAAAGCCAATTAGTATAAATCCTAATTAGAAGAGATGGTCTAAGAACAGGGGAAAAAAAAATTGCCATGACACGTGTTCTAATAGTCATAAGCCTAGTCATCAAAAGGTCAAAAGCAGATGATGATGTCTAAAACCTGAGTATGGAAGGTAAAAAGTAAAAAACCCAACGTGATGATGTAAACCCAACGGTCATATTGAACCGACATTAGGAGACAAGCACATGCTTCCTACGTGCGAACCGTGAATTGCAACAGAACAGATCAGGAAACTTCACCCCCTGTCCGTACACCATACCAACTCCACAACGGTCAAAATTCACCGACAACTCACCAACGGTCATATCCCCTTCTCTCTCCACCGTCCGATCTTCATCCCTCGGCCCCCAAAAAATATTCTCCAAACTCCCCCTTTTCCACCCCCATCATTTTTTCCTTTTTTCCTTCAGTTGCAGGGTAAAATCAAATCAAGACTACCATGGAAGTAGTAATGTTGTAGAGAGAGAGAGAGAGAGAGAGAGAGAGAGAGAGAGAGAGAGAGAGAGAGAGAAAACATAAAACCTGCCACTATAAAGAAAAGAGGGTTCCATGGGTTTATGGTTTTTTTTTTTGGGGGGGTAGATTTCACTTTCTTGATCTCTCACTTCCTTTTTGAATACTTTGGGCTCTCTGGGATTTGTTTAAAATTCAGTTAACTTTGTTATGGATTACTTGAAGATTTTGAATGATGTTCAAGTTTTGAAGTTCTTTAGCATTTGGAATCATGTGTTCGGACATGTATGTTTCTGGGTTGCCGTTAAGGTTGGAGTGAATTTGAGAGAGAAGCAGCAACAACAAAGTTTATCTCAATGAGTGATCTTGCTTGACACTGTTGGAATCCGATGATCCATTTCTGGTAGGTCTGTCAAAAATATTTGTCTTCTTCAATTCTTTTATTCTTTTTTTGGGTGGTTTTGTACAAATCTGTGTTCTTCATTGCCTTATCATTTGATTTTCTGCTTAGGAACACACACTATTGAGTTGTTATTCTTTCTTGGTATATATATCGGATTCCCACTTGTTTTCGTTTGATCTTTTAAGGTTTCACACACGGCAGATTAGCTCTCCCCAAATTTCTCTTTTCACAAACTTCAATCAAGATTACCATAGACAATCCAAAAAGATCACTTAAAGATAAGAAAATTCCTAGGTTGAATAGCTATAAAAGATTGTACAAATAAAGAGAGAGAGGGAGATACGTCGAAATAAAACCAAAAGAGGAATATAAAAATTTTGGTGTGGGATTTTAGAAGGGAAAAAAAATTGGAAAGATTTAGAGGATGTTGGCTGGGTGTTCTACATTGCTGTCTCCGAGGCATAGATTGAGAAGTGAAGCAGCTGCACAATTTCAAGCTTGTCATTTGCAGTTACCTTCAATGAGCACTCAAAGACTGGACTTGCCACGTCATTTCTCCAGAAAAGACGCACCTTCGCGGTCTCATCCGATTAGGCCTATGGGTAGTCTGTCAGTTGAGAAACCAATTGAAGTGAAGACATCAGCATGTTCTCTCAAGCAGAGCATAAAACTCCCTCCTTCGGCTACAAGAGAGATCAAAGATGAGTTTTGGGAAAAGGGCAAGAGCTTGAAGAGGTTTGCGGAGCAGGGTTCTGTTGATGATGAATCCTGCATAAATAGAGCAAAGAGGAAAAAGGGTATTGCTAGTTTCGTTAAATCTGATGATGAGTCTTTGGAGAGAGGCAACACTTTGAGCTTAGGTCAACTGGGGAGTGAGAATATATGGTTTCATCCAAATTTTGAAGTGACTAGGTCAGTGCCTGAACTCAAGGGGCTAAATGTTCCACAACTTCCTTTCTCTATTACATGTTCAGGAGATGAAGAGAGTGTTTGCTTTGTGCCTAGTGATATGATTTCCACGCCTTTGCCTCTGTCGAATATTCCTTGGGTGGAGTCTGTCGTGACTGAAATTACTGACCTAGGTGACAAAGATGTGGAGACAAGTCAAGCGCCTGCTAGGGAAGCTTCTGGATCAAGTGATTCTTCTGAGAGTCATAGTTTGGCTCTAAGGTTGAATGAGAATCCATTGGAGCACGAGACAGGTAATGGGTCTAGGAGACACTACCCTCAAGAAGGGGATGAAGTCACAACAGTTATTGAGGAGGATCACGCGGAGCACCAGGGGTTCGAGCTTGTCAGCTTGCTTATGGCTTGTGTGGAGGCAGTCAGCACGAAGAACATTACAGCTATCAACCATTTTTTGGCTAAGTTGGGCGATCTTGCTTCTCCAAGAGGGACTTCAATAAGTCGCCTTACGGCTTACTTCACCGAGGCTTTAGTCCTCCGTGTGGCGAGGCTTTGGCCACACATTTTCCAAGTCACTATCCCTCGTGAGCTGGATCGTGGAGACGATGACATGGGGACTGCACTTAGGCTTCTGAACCAGGTTAGTCCGATACCCAAGTTCATACATTTCACTTCAAATGAGATTCTGATGCGAGCATTTGAAGGAAAAGACAGGGTTCACATCATAGATTTCGACATCAAGCAAGGGCTTCAGTGGCCTAGTTTCTTCCAGAGTTTGGCTTGTAGGAGTGATCCTCCGAGCCATGTGAGAATCACCGGTATAGGAGAGTCTAAACAGGAACTGAATGAAACGGGAGATAGACTGGCTGGATTTGCCGAGGCATTGAATTTGCCTTTTGAATTCCATCCGGTGGTGGACAGATTGGAAGATGTGAGGCTGTGGATGCTTCATGTGAAAGAGAACGAAAGTGTGGCTGTGAATTGTGTGTTCCAGTTGCACAAGATGCTTTATGTTGGGAGTGGGGGTGCACTGAGAGATTTTCTGGGTCTGATTCGAAGCACAAACCCTACCGTTGTTGTCATGGCGGAGCAAGAAGCTGAGCACAATGATCCTAGCATGGAGGCAAGGCTCTCCAAGTCATTGAAATACTATTCTGCACTATTTGATTCAATGGACTCAAGCCTTTCATTGGATAGTCCAATCAGGGTCAAAGTAGAAGAGATGTTTGCTCGTGAGATTAGAAACATAGTTGCCTGTGAAGGAATTGAGAGGCTTGAAAGGCATGAGAGTTTTGGCAAGTGGAGAAGGATGATGGAACAAGGAGGCTTCCGGTGCTTGGGTATAAACGAGAGAGATATGCTTCAGAGTCAGATGCTGTTGAAGATGTACTCTAGTGACAACTACAATGTGGTGAATCAAGGAGAAGATGGAGCTGCACTTACTCTTGGTTGGCTAGACCAGCCTCTTTACACCGTCTCAGCATGGTCACCATTTGATGCCACAAGTGGCGGCTCATCATCTTTTTCTCAGCCAAGTTGATTGCCACAGCTTCAATTTTACACTTATTCGACACATATCTGATTCGCATTCAAATTCTTTGTAGGTAGAAAAATTACCATAATTCTTTCATTCTTTTGTTGCAGATAAGAATTTTTTTTTTTTCCTCTCTGGCTTTGTTAGGACAGGAAAAATACCTCTAGCTTGATACAATTCTATTTTCTAGGTCAAATTCTCTAGCTTGATACAATACCCCTCACAGTCCATAGATTGTGGGGTTCATTTTATGTCTAATTCTTTAATTCTTTCTCTTTTCTTTTTGTATGTTACAAAATTCTTTCTTAGTTGTCAAAATTCCATTTACTGTATACCTTGTTGGAGATTAACATTTGTACCTGGAAATTCCATGTTATACAATGAAATGATTTTGTTGATTTTGTTTTAGCTATTCGCCTCACGTCACTACACTTCTTTCCCTTGTCCAAATCTTATTATCTAATTAGGTCCAGGAACTGTAGATGCATAGGATCAGGAAACTGCATACCCTGGGTTGGACTGAACTAGCCCAGCCCGGGCCTGGGCTGCCTGCTGGACCATTGGGCTTGCCCCAAAGATGATCAGTTACACAGGATTTCTGCCCATATGTTTAGGCAAAGCATGGATGGACAGCATGACCTATATAATAAGCCTCACTGATTAACAAAACATCCACATTGTTTCCATATAGAAAACCAAAAAAAAAAAAACATTGTTTCCATATAGGCAAGATGCTAAGAAGCGTCCATCATCACAATCAGTTATCAGTGCTTAGTTTAGTTAGACCTTCAAGTGTTTTATTCTCCCGTGCCAAAGCATAGTGACTTTGCACAAGTTTTCCATTTTGGAAGGAACATAAAAAGTGAGGAATCAAACCCTTTTGTATTGAGTGGTTAAGAATATTTTACTTTCTTAATCAAAAATCTCGATTTTGAGTATTGAGAATGACAAAAAGGATTTGAAAAATCCAATCCCTAAAATTAGATTTTACAGTGTTCGAATCGGATTAATCAAATCAAATCCAGATACTGGTGATGAAAACAAAAAAAGAGAGAGATGGATAATATGAAAGGGCAAACAACAAATAATTGGTTTAATAAGATATGATACTAAATTTTTTAATTAAATTTTGGATTCAAAACTTGGGATTGAAAAAAACTACATCGGGAGAGTTGTTTGTTAAATATGACTCATTTAAATACTCAATTCGAATTAGTCAAAATGTAGTTTTAAATATCGATAGTGGAAACAAAAACAGATAATATGAAAAGGCAAGTATGAGGTCATTTAATCATCAACCCAAGATTTTTTCCTCAAATCACCCAAATAACAAACTAAAATAATTAATCAACAACAAATTTAGTACCCTATGAACACCTCAAAATTTCACCATCTGCGAGAATTACATGTCCCACAAATTCTTGTATCGGTGAGAAGACACTCTTGGAAATGGCCTTCATCACCACTATGTTATTACTAATAATTTGGCTTCAATTGTATGGGCTAATGAAATCAAACTAGGAGGGAAATCCCAACATTTCTTTTTTTTTTTTTTTGTACAAAAATCCCAACATTTCTAACCATAGGAATGAGATGGAATATTTCATGGCTTAGAGTAGGTTTAGGGGCACGGCGTCGAAGGAGAAATGTGTCACAGACCCAATGATGGAATCAAACCTAATAAAAGAACTCAGTCCAAGAAGGGCTACCTGGTATTAGAGTTTATCTGAAACTTAGGACCTCCGCCTTCAACTAACCAAATCACCATTGATGGCCCAAAACAAGTTGTCAGTCTCAGAGTTTATCTGAAACACCCTTTGGAGAAACCCAAGGCAAGAGTGAGAATATAAATTCTTGTGATATGGAGTCTTTAAAGATATAAAGAGGTTACTGCCTGGAAAGATTAACCCGATACTCATATCTTTTGAGATTTTTTGGAGGTACTTGATAGATTTTTTTTGGTGCAGTGGTATTTGATAGATGAGCAAGAAGCTTGTGTCCCTTATCCAAAAAATAGACCCTCAGTGAGCTGTCCCGACTCGTCGCTGGCCTGAAGGGACACGCCCCGAAGTGAAGGGCCCATCCTAGGAACAAGGGCCGGGACCGGACCATCCTCCTCCCTTAAAAAAACCCTTTTTTTTTTTAAGTTCTTCGAGACAGCAGAGAAGGAAAACAACAATTGATTTTTTTGGTTACATAAGAACAGAAAAGTTCCAGAAACGTAACAGCAAGTCTCGCGGTGGCAAACCCTGGCTTCGTGTTGTTATTTTTTAAGCCTTGACAGCTCTACCAAAAAGTACGCCGGAAGAGTTCCCACCTAATCACGTGGTAGGGATACACTATCACAGGGTCATCAGATCATCACTCTTATGCAGTAAGTTTAACCGTGGAGGGACCATGGAAAATTGCCTGATTTGTGCAATTCTGTGTCGTTTAATGCCCTTTTTGTCACTTTGGTGACAGTGGTCTCGTTCCCTTTTTTTTGCTCAATTCACCATATTGAAGTCAACCTCCAAGAGCAATTACTACTCTGCTCTGCAGCCATCACCAGCAAGGGAAGAACTTGTTTTAATTTTCTAAAACCTTTTTCATACAGTGCTTGATTAAGATCTCTCATTTGATTCTACCAGCTGAAAATAACATTTCAAGTGACATAAGTATGTAAAACAGATTGACTACGTTTCCCATGGTGATTTATTTACTGTAAATCAGCGGCGGGGCTCATTTATCATTCGAAAACTAATTTACAACGTTGCCAAGCACAAGATACAGCCTCCAAAGTCTTTCTAGACTGGAGAGAACCTTGGCCTGTCGAGAAATAGATTTCAAGTTTGTGCGGTGCTTTCCTGTGATTTTGTGCGTGACTGAGGGAGGGGACATAAGTTTTTACCACAAGCAATTGATTGATTTGGTCATCTCCAAAATTGTTGTCAATCATAGCATCCTGGAAATCTTGTTTCGTAGCAGCGTGACTACTTTTGTCTTTCTTTCTTCAATAATTTTTTCCCACATAGCCAGTATCTTCTTTAGCAACTCCCCCATCTTAATCTTGAGACCCTGCAGATCGAACCCAGATAATAATGGGTAGAAATCTGAAATAATCAAGACTCGTCGTCAGCTCCATGGCTGTCCTACCTAGTTCTTTCTTCCCAGATTTTGCATCCCAATCTTCCAAGTTGATCACATCTCTTGATGTCAAGATATTGCTTATCATATTAAAGACTTGTAAAAACCACTTCTGCTAGTTCAACTTTCCATTGTTTTAATATATCTTACCATATCCACCGCTTTCTTCTCTCTCAAATATGCTTGGGACTCTATTGCTTTTCCAGAGAAAAGCTCACTGCGACATAGTTTTCCCAAATAATTCCAGCTGCTATTGCGCTCCAATGACCATCCAATTGACAAAAGATTTCGATTTGGACTCCTGAAGGATGAAAAATGAGGAACATGTCTGCCAGATAAAACACTATCCTGGGTTTTGAGGATTTCCATGGAAGCTTCTTGTGAGGTTGCAACTACTACAATTTGGGTTCCAAGTCTTACAGAGAAGAGAGGGCCATAGAAGTTGGCCTAGTGGGCAAATGTTATATGAGGTTTTTTCCCATTTGGAGAGTGTTCCAACGATTGGCCATTGATCTGCACTGGGAGGGAGCTGGTCTAAGGTACTATAGAACCAAGAACAGAAGAGGAAGAAAAAGAAGGATAGAAACGAAGAGATTGGTTACTTCTGTGATCTCAAGAGCTCGCGCCATGTTTTTTCATGATTCTGAACCAAGTTTGGACCCGAAAATTGCTGATGCTAAAGTAACATTTGAAGGATGGTGATGAACCCTGCACGCTGTTTGAAGCTCTTTCTTTGCAAGTGGAAAGCAACCTATCTGAACCTATTGTTAGAAGCAAGGAATAAGCAATAACACTAGCCTGTATAGATGGTATAAATAAATTAAAATTAGACGTGTCATTGTTAGGAGGGTTGACTAATAGCTGAAAGATTCATATTAGAAATCTTTCTTGATTATTCACATTAATATATGGGATTATAAATGTGCATCACTCTGATTGCGTTAATTACCA
Organism: Dillenia suffruticosa; assembly: GCA_033439265.1. NCBI lineage: Eukaryota > Viridiplantae > Streptophyta > Magnoliopsida > Dilleniales > Dilleniaceae > Dillenia > Dillenia suffruticosa. Next base: position 15,764,446 of record JAVTVX010000005.1, on the reverse strand, counting down.
TTTGGATTCTTATGATAAAAGAAATATATATATTTATATGGATGAAAACCAAACTGAGATCCATTAAGGAATTCTGGGAAAACAATTAGACCATGTCGAGCAATGGAGATCTCCCCATTGATACTGGGAACCTGCTGGTTTCAATGAAAAGGTGTCTAATGGACATGTTACATAATACTGCTTAAACAGTAGAACATGTGACAGAGTACATGAGTACATAGGAGATGCAAACACCTTTGGTCATTGTCTGAGCTTAGGAATCAATATGAGAGGTTCTGCCTTCTGCAAAATTACACCAAATTTCTCGCTCATGTCCATCTCCTTCGAATCATTTCCATGGGGAAGAGACCAATCAAAGAAGTGAATCAATGATGCGAGAACCAAAGGAACAAATTTTGCAGCCATTGGCAAGCCAGGGCAGATTCTCCTTCCTGATCCAAAGGGTAAGAACTCAAAATCATTTCCTTTGTAATCCAAAGCCGAGTTGAGGAACCGTTCTGGCTTGAAAATCAGTGGGTCATCCCAGTATGTCGGGTCTCGCCCTATGGTCCAAACATTTACAACCACTTGAGCATCCTTCGGAATGGTATAGTTCATCACTTGACAGGACTTCAATGCACGGTGAGGAAGGAGAAAGGGGCCAGGTGGGTGCAATCTCAGGGTTTCTTTAATGCAAGCTTGTAGATAGGGTAGCTGAGATGTTTGAGCTTCTTTTACTACATTTTGGTGGATCTCCCTAGTTAACTCTTCGCGGACTCTTTTCATAGACTCAGGATTCCTAATTAGCTCCGCCATTGTCCATTCGATTGTTGAAGTACTGGATTCAGTACCTGCAACAAAAAGTTCCTGCCAAGCAAGAAATAAGAGAATTTCTTATCCCTATAAAACTGCTAAACAAATAGTATAAAGTGAAATTAGCTATACTTTTAGGAAAGGATAAATTATTGGTTGGATGTGCATTATATTGCCCCGATGCACCATAAACAAGTGAAGCAGCCTGACTTGGCTTGCATAAGTTTGATCAGAATCGGCTTTTCCCATTGAACCAGGAGGTGGTCAGATAGTAAATCTATAGCTATTTTCATAGACGATGCTTTTTAAGATAAAAATTATAGAAATTGATGTTTTGTGTGTTTGTTAGTGTTGGGAGAGGAGACAGAGAAATCGAACCGCAAACTGGTGGTTGATCTGCGCATCTGTGAAAGAGTTGTTTAGTAGAGCATCCAAGAAATCTTGTGTTTTTGAAGCGCTGCCTACTTTTCTTTCTTGTCTTTCCCTGATGATGGGCATCCATGCATCGCCAAGTTTTGAGAACAACACCACACTCTTCTTATGAAGACCCTGCAGATCTAATCCAGCTAAAACTGGATAAAAGTCCGATATATTTGGAGTGGCAGCCAGCTCCATGACAGCTCTTACTAGTCCTTTCATCCCTCCTCCTGCACTCTCTTCCTCTAAACTGATGAAGTCTCTTGAAACCATGATGTTACTCAGTGCATTATATACAGTTGTGAAAACTATTTCCCTAATTTTCACTCTCTTACCTTCCATTTTGCATATATATTGTATTAGTTCCCTAACCTTTTCTTCTCTGGTACATGCTTGAGACTCTATTGCTTTTCCTGAGAATAGCTCAGTTCTACACACTGTTCTTAAATATTTCCATCTGTTGCCGCAGTCAAAACTCCATCCCATTGGCAAATCATTGATTTCAACCCTCTTGGCTGGAAAACTATGAGGAACAGAACGACCTGATAAATTACGATCGTGAATCTTGAGAATTTCCTCTGCAGCCTCTTTTGTTGATCCCACTACCAAGGTTTGCATTCCGAGTCTTAGAGAGATGAGTGGACCATAGGTTTTTGCATAGCGAGTAAGAATCAGATGAGGCTTATCTCCCATCTGAAATATGTTACCTATGATTGGCCATGGTTTTGGACCTGGTGGAACTGTTGACGATGAACTAAAATACTTGAAAGTGAGCAAGAGGACGGACAGAAGCAAGAGGATAGGAGAGCAGAGAGCAACTCTTTCTGTCACAAGAGTTTGAAATATGAATTCCATAATTCAGAGATGGAATTATGCAGATCAGACTCTGGTATGTGTAGTTAAGAAAAGATGGACTGGTGACTTCTCTTAGGCACTTGTACTTAAAGATTTTTGAACCTCAGCGGCCATTACCTTGCACTACTTTGAATAATTGGTCTGCCAAATAATTATTGATGGCCCAAGGCAAGTTCACTCTCATGTATTTTATCTGAAATACCTTTGGGAGAAACCCAAGGCAAGAGTTTATTGATAAATTCTTGTAATTAATTTTATTGCTTGTAAAGATACAACCCCATACTCTCGACTTTTTTGTTATTTGGAGATTCTCGAAAGATGAACAAGAAGCATGCGTCCCACCTTATCATGCGGTAGGTACACACTATCATAATGTGACAGATCACCACGATGATGCGGTAACTTGTGGAGGTCTGCAGAATTTCATGCTATATGCTTTCCCATTTTGTCACTTTGGTGACAGTTGTCTGATTCCCTCTTTTATCTCCGTTCACCATATTGAATTCTTTAAAAACCCCTAAATGCAATTACAACTCTGCCCTGCAACCATCACCAGCATGGGAAGAAGAACTTGTTTTAATGATCTAAAACCTGTTGAAACCTAGTGCTTGATTAAGATCTCCCGTTGCATTTCAGCTGGCATAAGTGTTGGTTATTTATGCCCATTATGCGCATTTGGGTAATTAAGGAATGGGGTCACTCCCATCCTTAATTACCATTAACCAATATTATTTGGTAACCCCCCACCAATTAAGAAAATTGGTCTTGCCTTCCTTCTGTGAGAAGGAACAATAGAGGAAACCATGGCTAGGGTTTCAAAGAATTCTCTAGAGAGAGAAAAGAGTGAGGGATGGAGATTTTCACGTAGGAAAATCTCTCATCGTCAAACAAATCACCGGATGTAGAAGGTTGCGGCGTTGTGACACTGTGGTGGTGATTCGACTAACCTCGTGATCACCATCCCAACCGCGAAATCAGATCAAGGAACGTGCCGCTTGAAGATTCTACGAATTGAGGTACCCTAAACCCGATCTATTTTATTTTCGGAAAATTATTGTATACTTCCGCTGCATGAGAATCCTAATTAAATCCAACATTGGTATCAGAGTATATGTTGGATTAAGAAAAATAATTTTTCGGATTTGTTTTTTCGGGTATAAAATTTTGGGGTCCAGATCACGGATGAGTTTCGTGAATCCGAGAACACCGTAGGAATACCCATGGCCCAGGGATTACAAATATATTTTTTGTTTAATTTTCCGAGCAAGTATGGGCCATAAAACGTCCGGTCGAAGTTTGCGACCGTACGGACAAGAAAACCTTAGATCTATGGCTTTAGAGGGCGGATCGATGCATGAAAATGATATAAGTGTGTTCCTTGCATCTAGATCTACAGTTTCATGACTTTTAATATGAGTTTTGGGTGCCGGAAACCGGGATTTCCGAATGGCCGCGGAGGGCCGCGACTGGGGTGGTTGTGTCCCACTATTTTTTTGGGCTTGAATCCTCCTAAAATCGAGTGTAGGATGTTTGGAGGATGCCCACAAATTTTTTCCAGTCGAAAAATGCAAGAAAAAACAGCCGGATTCGTGTTTTCCAGAAAACGGGTCGAAAAACCCGTTGCAGGACCCGTCAGGCGAAGAAGAACCGGCCCAGACCCGCGGGCGCGTAACACACACGCGCCAGGAGGCGCGTCTGGCAGGCGCATGTAGTGCATGCGCAACACAGGCGCGTGAAGCAAGAGCAGGCAGCGGTTCGGGTCGGATCCTGACCCGGACCGACCCGCAACCGACCCGACCGGATCTGACTCGAACCCGTTGACCGGGTCAGTCGGGTCAACCCTGACCCGTTGACCAACCCGGTCAGACCCGGCTCAACACGGCTCAGCGTGTGAAGGCACGTGAGCCGCGCGCCGCGACTGGGCGCGGGTGAGCCGAGCCGGGCCAGGCGCGTGTGAGGTGTGCCGCGCGTCTGGCGCGTGTGATAACACTCAATTTTAGTAGTAGTAGTAATAACATTCAATCATTTTCATTTTCATTTAATCGTTTACACATGTTAGGAAAAAAACAAAAAATTTCGTCATCATTTAATTAATTATTTTTATATAAACAAACATTTAGATTAGAAAATTTTGATAATACTGATTTATATGATATATTAGTTTGGTGGAAAAATAATGTATCGTATTATCCAATTTTGGTCTAAGTGGTTAAAGATGTACTAACCCCTCAAGTATCCACAGTGCCATCGGAAAGTGTTTTAAGTGCAGATGGTCGAGTGTTAACCGAAAAACGTACAAATTTAGCAAATGATATTTTAGAAACCTTAATTTACATTAAACATTGGAATGATGAAGAAAAAAAATGCAAAAAATATGAAAGTCTCGAAAGATGATAAACAAAAAGTAGAAGAAAAAGAAGAATAATAATAATAATGTAACAAAAAAAAATCAAAATGATATAAAAATCAAAATAATGTAACAAAAAAAATTAGCGAATTTTAAAATCCAAATAATGAGTTTGGTAGTGGATGTATACCGAATTCGGTGGAACCACTCTAAAAATTTTGTATTTCTAATTTCTAATTTATTTTTTTTATAAATTATGAATTAAAAAAACAAAATAAATAAATAAATCATTACAAGAAAATAAAAAACAAAATAACAACTAAGTTAAAAAAAAATGGAGTTACAAAAATAAAATAGAGTTACAAAAAAAAGAGTTAAAAAAAGGTAAAAAAAAAAAAAAAAGAGCCGAACCGGCCTGGTGGTTCCGATTCAGTGGGCCAGGCTGGTTCAACTTTAAAAAAAATTTAGAACCGGCCCGGCCCGGCCCGGACTGGCCTAAAAACCGCAACAAGCAAGGTCCGGGTTCCGAGAACCTCCCTTGAACCGGACCTAAATCGGCCCGGCCCGATTTCAATACTACCTCCCGATCCAACTCAACTATATTGGGTTGGCTAGATTGGGTTGGTCTCAATAGATTTATTGGCCGGGTATGGATCAGAAAATTTTGAAGCCTTGCCGCGTAAATCATCCCACGTGGTTAGTTTAGACTCAGTATCTTTAAATAAGGTTTTAAATTATCCTCGAGACAACTTTAAATATTTATATAACAAAAATAATTCGAATTTTATCATTCAAAAGTTCAACATAATTAGCGGATGCATGTGATTTATATATATATAACAAAAATCTATTGTGTAAACCATACATCCATTTTAAATTTCTCGCCTAAATAATCAAATTGGTATTTGTTATTTTATCTCTTTTTATACAACTCTTGTGTTTTTTTTTTTTTTTTGGCCTTTTTGTAAATAGAAAAAACTAATTTGTTTAGTTATAAACTAAAAGAAAAAAAAAATTATTTTTTAGGGAAAAAAACATGAAACTAGTATTTTCAGAGAAAAAAAAGATCTATATCAAATTATTTTTTTTAAAAAAATTAATATATTTAGTTTTATAAAAATAAATTAAATCTGATTTTATATAGAAAAAATTCTTAAAACAATGTATTCCGAAGAAGAAAAACTGAATTGGAGAAAAAGGTAATCAATTTAGTTTTGAGGGGTATAACTCAAAATTAATTTGACATTTTGTTACAGAGAGAAAATGCTTAAACTTAGAGAGAAAGAATCAAAATTTAATGATTCTTTTAGAGATAATTAGTTAATGTGTTTAATTTGAAAGAGAAAAGATTCAAAATTAAATTGATTCTAGAAAGAGAATCGCAATAACTTTTTATGGTAATATATTGGTCTTGGGATTAATATTCAAATCTTTTACGAGTCAAAATTTGAGCCAATAGCCAACCCACCCAGGTTGAGTGCAAGTTTGAATTTGTTTCCACAAATTATAATTGTATGAGCCAAAGGAGGGATTCTCTCACCGAAACTATGCAAGCTAGCTAATTGTTTTCATAATAATTTTTCTGCTAACTCCATGTCAGGTAACATGCCCGGACCATACGGGTTTTGAAGAAAAACATTTCCGTAAAACGTGATACAAAAACGTAACAGTAATCGGAGATATCTAATTGTTACGTTCTAAGCTTAGGAATGAGAAATAGTGGTTCTTTCTTCTGCCATGTTACACCAAACTTCTGACTCATGTCTATATGATTTGGATCGCTGCCCTTGGAAGAGACCAATCAAAGACATGGATCAGCGTAGCAAGAATCTAAAGTACTTGCTTAGAAGCCATTGGGAGGCCAGGGCAAATTCTCCTTCCACCACCAAAAGGCAAGAACTCAAAATCGTTCCTTTGTAATCCACCAAAAGGCAAATTCTCCTTTGATTCTTATGATAAAATATATAGATCATTTATGAATGAAAATCAAACTGAGATTCATTAAGGAATTCTGATAAAACAACTAAACAATGTCGAGCAATGGAGTTCTTCCCATTGACGCTGGGAACCTGCTAGTTTCAATGAAAAGGCGTCTAATAGACGTGATACACTATACTGCTTAAACAGTTGAACATGTGACAGAGTACATGAGTACATAGGAGATGCAAACACCTTTTGGTCATTGTCTCAGCTTAGGAATCAAAGTAAGAGGTTCTGCCTTCTGCAAAGTTACCCCAAATTTCTCGCTCATGTCCATCTCCTTTGAATCATTTCCATGGGGAAGAGACCAATCAAAGAAGTGAATCAACGATGCGAGAACCAAAGGAGCAACTTTTGCAGCCATTGGCAAGCCTGGGCAGATTCTCCTTCCTGCTCCAAAGGGTAAGAACTCAAAATCATTTCCTTTGTAATCCAAAGCCGAGTTGAGGAACCGTTCTGGCTTGAAAATCAGTGGGTCATCCCAATATGTCGGGTCTCGCCCTATAGCCCAAACATTTACTAACACCTGAGCATCCTTTGGAATCGTATAGTTCATCACTTCGCATGACTCCAATGCACGGTGAGGAAGAAGAAAGGGAGCAGGTGGGTGCAATCTCAGGGTTTCTTTAATGCAAGCTTGTAAATAGGGTAGCTGAGATAAGTGAGCTTCTTTTACTACATTTTGGTGGGTCTCCCTAGTTAATTCTTCGCGTACTCTTTTCATAGACTCAGGATTCCTAATTAGCTCCGCCATTGTCCATTCGATTGTTGAAGTACTAGTATCAGTGCCTGCACCAAAAAGTTCCTGCAAAGCAAGAAATAAGAGAATTTCTTACCCCTATAAAACTGCTAAACAAATAGTGTAAACCGACAATAGCAATACTTTGTTGAGGAGACAAATTATTGATTGGATTTGCATTATATTGCCTCGATGCACCAAAAACAAAGAGAAACAGCCGCACTTGGCTTACATAAGTTTGAGCAGAATCAGCTTTTCCCGTTAAACCATGAGGTGTTCCGATTGAAAATCTATAGCAATTTATCATTTGGGGGCCTGTAACTAGTCGCAAGCCTCGCAGGGCAAAACCTGTCTTGAAGTTGCTAGCTTGAAACAAAATTTGAAATCTGATATTGATTTTATGGACCTCATGGTGAACAAAAATAACATTTCATAGACGATGCTTTTTGAGATAAAAATTTTAGAAATTGATATTTTTTTTGTATGTGTGTGTTGGGAGAGGAGACAGAAATCAAACCATAAGCAGGTGGTTGATCTGTGCATCTGTGAAAGAATTGTTTAGTAGAACATCCAAGAAATCTTGTGCTTTTGAAGCACTGCCTCTTTCTCGTCTTTCCTCGATGATGGGATTCCATGCGTCACGAAGTTTTGAGGACAGCCCCATACTCTTCTTATGAAGACCCTGCAGATCCAATGCTGCTAAAACTGGATAAAAGTCTGATATATTTGGAGTGGAGGCCAGCTCCATGACAGCCCTCACTAGTCCTTTCATCCCTCCTCCCGCACTCTCTTCCTCTAAACTGATGATGTCTTTTGAAACCATAATGTAACTCAGTGCATTATATACAGTAGTGAAAACTATTTCTCCAATATTCACCGTCTTACCTTCCATTTTGGATATATATTGTATTAGTTCCCTAACCTTTTCTTCTCTGGTATATGCTTGAGACTCTATTGCTTTTCCTGAGAATAGCTCACTTCTACACACTGTTCTTAAATATTTCCATCTGTTGCCGCAGTCAAAACTCCATCCCATTGACAAATCATTGATTTCAGGCTTCTTGGCTGGAAAAACATGAGGAACAGAACGACCTGATAAATTACGATCGTGAATCTTGAGAATTTCCTCTGCAGCCTCTTTTGATGATCCTACAACCAGCCATTGAGTTCCGAGTCTCAGGGTAATCAGTGGGCCGTAGATCTTGGAAAGTTTGGTTATAGTCAGATGAGGCATTTTCCCCATTTGTAGGATATTGCCTATTACTGGCCATGGTTTTGGACCAGGGGGAAGTGGTAAGGTTTTAGACGAGAAAGAAGTTTTTAAGAACTTGAAGGTGAGGAAGAGAAGAAAAAGCAGGAGAATTGGAAAGTAGGGTGCTCTTCCTTCGGCTGCAACTGTCTCTTCCATGATTTCCATCATTTGGAGATTCTTGCAATGAAGAAGAGTTTTGCTAGTTGATACTTATTAAAAAAAGAAAAGAAGAAAAAATGCCTATACTCAAGAACATATCCCTCCACATTATTATATCATTGCAGGGTCGCACTGGTGGGGTTTATATCACCATTTTTTGACTATCTGTCGGTTGAGTTTATATCTCTAAGTTATTCAATAATGTAGTAATAAAAGGCTGACATTTCATCTGCACAAGCCGTATAAAATAATACATTAGTACAATATTTAGCAAGTGGAACCGTGTTAGCTGCACCCAACGAAAAACAAATATTATACTTATATATCCATCGCTGATTCCGCACGGGAAGCAATCGCTATCTGTGAGAGTTTTTTTTTTTTTGGGGGGGGGGGGGGGCGCGGGGATTAAAAAATTGGACTCAAAGTCTAGTTGTTTTAACCACAGGTACAACTTATTGTTCTCTCAATATAACACTCTCATAGTCGTGTAATCTCTTTTTAACGATACGATCATTTCAAATTTTAATTTTAATATAATTAAAATATATATATATCAATGATCAGTTAACTTAATGATATGTAACATTAGATCTCTTAGTTAAAGTTACGAATTTAAATTGTATTTTGAATATAAAAAAGAATTATGTTGAAATGATAGTTTTTATAAATTAATTATTATAAATTTTAAATCAAATTAATTAATAAAAAAATTATAATTTGATTTGACCCGAGGGAGCTCTACCAAATTTCAACTCATGTCAAATCAAAATTTATTTGGGGACCATGCCGAGCCAGCCCATTTGGGTAGACATAGGTACGGATTCGTATAGATTCAACTGGATACACCAGTTTTATTTCTCTAAAATATCATTTTAATTTTTTGTTAAAAATATTGTTCTCAGATTTTCTCTCTCAAATAAAAATAAAATTTTAATTTTTCTCTTTTTAAAACTAAATATATTAATTTTATCTCTAAAAACAATTTATTTTAAATGTTATCTCTTTAAATACATTGATTTAAAATTTTTTTTTTAGAAAAATACAATAATTTTCATCTTTAAAACTAAACACATTAAATTTTGTAGAGAGAGATAAGTGTATGAATATTAATTTAACTATCTAGGGTTAGATTTTTTTGTTTTATGTATAAAAAATTTATGATCACTCTATCTTACCAAATAATATATGTTGTATGTCTAGATACGGTGTTGGCACGATTTGTTTTACTGCTAAAAATCTGAAAAAAAAAAAATCAGCATTTTTCAAGCAGTACAGAATAAAAGCAGATAGAGACTGCATGTGCTGGGGCTGATTTTATTTATATTCTAAAACAGTTAAAAAATTAAATAGCCAAAGAACATATATTTTGGGCAGTGATGCTTCCCCTATACTTTCTTGCAATGTTTGTTTTAAGGGTATCCAAAATCCAAAGATCACGGGCAATGTATTTCAGAAAGCTGTTTAACGAGATCCGGAGCTTCTTGTCACTTGGTTAGACGCTCTGTTTGGCTGCTTGGCACCTTGACGAGTGGAGACTCTTCTGTTGATGTTCATGGAGGTTGCTGCGCGGGAAGCTACCAGAGAGCAACATCCTTGAAGCTCGCCTACCACGGGGTACTGACCCTAACTTGACTCTGATGCTGCTTAGTTATCAAACCTGAATACACAAGTGCAAGCGACACAGATAGCTCACGTAGCAACTAAAAGCTGCGGACAAACTCTTAAGAACAAAGAACTCAAGGCCGATTATCAAGCCTGGATCTATAGTTTCTGCGAAAGGTGAAATGACAGTCTTATTCATACTGTTATATAATACAACAACAGAGCAAGCAAACAAAGAGAACATAATACAAGGCTAAGGAAGAGAGGCAAACTCCTGTTTATTTTCTAGCCTTAGGAATAACATTCAGTGGCTCATTCTTCTGCACGAGAAACTGAGCCTTCTCACTCATGTCCAAGTCACTTGGTTTGATTCCATCCGGAAGAACCCAGTCAAAGAAATAGATCAAGTTGGAAAGAACCAGCGGAACCATCTTTGCTGCCATAGGCAGACCAGGGCAGATTCTTCGTCCTGCACTGAAGGGTATATACTCAAAGTCATTTCCAAGGAATTCCAAATTCGAATTGAGGAACCTCTCGGGTTTGAAGCTTAATGGATCTTCCCAGTGTGCAGGGTCTCTTCCGATGGCCCAAATGTTGATTGACACCAGTGAGTTCTTAGGAATGGTATAATTCATCACTTGGCACATTTTGACAGCACGATGAGGAAGGATGAACGGACCAGGAGGGTGCAAGCGGAGAGTTTCTTTGATGCAGGCTTGAAGGTAAGGAAATTGAGTTACAACCTCTTCCGGAACCACATGTTCGTAGCATTCATTGGATACTTCTTCCCTGACCTTTCTCATGACTTCTGGATTTCTTACTAGTTCAGCCATTGCCCACCCAATTGTGGTCGCGCTGCTATCTGAGCCAGCACCAAACAATTCCTGCCAATAAATTAGTTGAAAAGGAGAATTATAAGTAGTAGATGTAAGCGATCGAACTGAGGTTGTTTAGGTCTTTCGTTATTGTTGACTAAGTCAAACGTTCAAATACTTGACCAATTTCCAAGTGCAATAGAAATGCAACTTAGTTATGAATGTTCAAAGTTCTGGGTAATATACGTGTGCATGCGTTGCGTGTGTGTGTGTGTGTGTGTGTGTGTGAGTGAGAGAGAGAGAGAGAGATTCAACCAGAAGAGTGCTGTTGATTTGGGCATCAGTGAAATTGTTGCTGATCATGGCATCCAAGAAGTCGTCTTTGCTTACTGCCACAGCTTCCTTTCTGGTCTCTCTTCTTTGTTTGATAATGGGACTCCATATACTTAGGAGCTTTGAGTACAACTCTTTCCTCCTGTTACGAATGCTTTGAAGATCCAATCCAGCTAAAAATGGGAAAAAATCTGATATGTTCGGAGCCGCACCCGACTCCATTACTGCCCTCACAAGTCTGATCACCTGACCATTCATGTTTCCATCTTTCAAATTTACGATATCTCTTGATAGCAAAACAGCACCGATCAAATTATACACTACTGCAAACATTAATTCTCCGATGTGCAGTGAGTTACCTTCCATTGATCGTAAAAATTCCAGCATGTCCATTACCCTTTTCTCTCTCCGACATGCTTGAGTCTTCAATGCTTTCCCGGAAAAGAGCTCTACTTGTAACAATGACCTTAAATACTTCCATCGGTCATTGCATTCCGGTGTCCACCCCACTGGCAAAGTCTCGATCTCTGAAATCTTTGGTGCTATAGCCTGAGGAACATATCGTGCAGAGAAGATTTGATCATTGTTCTTGAGGATTTCCATTGCTACGTCTGCGGATGACCCCACAATTAAGAGCTGGGATCCAAACCTTAGCGATATGAGAGGTCCATAGGACTTGGCTAGTTGGGTAAGAGTAAAGTGGCGAGGTTTGTTTCCCATGCTGAGAATGTTGCCTATTACTGGCCATGGATAAGGGCCTGGTGGAAGAGGCAAACATTTTGATGGCTTCCAAGGGTTAAAATACTTGGCAACGAGGAAGAGAAGTGGGAGAAGTAGGAGGAAAGGAGAGTAATAGATGGTTCCTTCCATTCCTAAATCAGTTTTCTTGTGGTCAAGGCTGAGATGGAGTCTTTGTAGCTCTGTTTTCTTGTGGTGTGGTCTTAATCAGTTTCAGGCCAAAACTACAATATGAGCTCTCCCCCATTTTCTAATTCTTTATCAATTAACTTAATTAAATTTTAATTTTAAATTTACTAAATCACTTTTATGAATCTATTTTCTTTTATTTAAATTTATTGAAGACCACGTAGTTCAACTAAAATTTGAATCAACCTTACAACCTATAAACTATAACCCCCACACCAATTGTAATATTCTTATTAAAGGTAATTATTGTTAGTAAATAAAATCATCAAATTCTATAGTTTGGGGAATTGTTTAAAGTTCTAGGTAATTATTAAAAAGCACTTGGTTGAAGTTGTAATTTTAAATTTATATTTGTGAAGAGTATTTTGAATATTTTTTATATTTTTGAAAAAATTATTCAAAACATGCAGGAAGATTGATGTTTGTATCTACCCCCCCCCCCCTGTCGGTTGGAAGAAAAAGTTATTCAAAAAATACAGGAAGATGGAAGCTGGATTGTTTGTATCTTTCCCCCCTTGTTCGTTGGTATGTGTGTGGCCTCTTTCAAAAGCCATTCAAATATTGGTGGAAAAGGCTGCTTTACTGATCATGCATTATTGGTTCGTTGTGGCTGCCATTGAAATGGTGTCTTCTTGCTTCCTTGCCATATTATTAATATTCGGGATGTCTGGTGGTGCTTGGAGTAGTACGCCATGGCAAACTACACGTGCTAGGTTTGGCGCAATCAATAATTTTAGATATATGCTGTATCTGATTGACCCGGTTAGAGAGAGAGCGACTGAGAGTAATAGTATTATATTTTTAAAAATATGATCACAATCACGAGATTGAAATGGAATATTAGATTTTTTAATCAAATCTTACATTCAAAATTTGAGAATGATAGGTAGGTTGCTGATCTGCTTACCATATCCCATCGCCGGTTTAGAACGACAAATTTCACACTGCCATGCATCCTAGAAAACAAATAGATTAATGTACGGTGATGCAAGGCCAAATCAGAAAAGAACTCTAAATAACAAGCACTGGTGAAATATGTCATGTGGAAAATAGGTTTATGTAAAGGCACAATCCAGAGTAGCAGTTCCACCAATGTGATAGAGGAGGGCCGATGCAAAAGTAAAGAGTTATTAGACCGAGCTTCATTTTATATATGAGAAAAGATGTTGGCAGCAGGAAAACTAACCGTACTTAGGTGAGAGGATGGAGCAGGAACACATGATTGCCTCTCATTGAATCGAGATAAACACCATCTCTTCTTTACACTAGAATCAAAATAATGTGACACAACCTTCCTCCAGTATAAAATATTATTATCCTACAAAGAGCAAATGAAGTTTAGACAACCTGAAAGAACTACAAAGTACTATTAAGCAAAGGGAAAGATCGTTGAAATGTGGGAGCACCTGTGAGGCCAAACGCTACCCCCAATTTCTAAGAAAATTAAAACTTAATAATGAAGGTAGATTTGAACAAAATAAAATCAGGTTAGTCCTCTTCAGTAGTCCTCACGTAAACTACCATATGACAAGCTGTAAAAAATCTGTAACAGCTCAGCTTTTGCCCTTATCTGGTTATCTCAAAGGAAATGGGCCTAACAGATACCTAAATGAATCCACAGCACAACAATGCACAGCAAAATAGCATCCCTCAAAGTCCACGGAGAGGATTTAGTAAGTTCCATTTCTTGTTATCAGTAATGAGAAACTTAATTCAGTAAGTGCGACCATAGTATCGGTATACAGCCATTAACTTACAGATGGCCGATTGTGTAGATCCTGAAGGTACTGCAACAACCTATGATAATAATGACTACCATCATAAGGCAGCTGAGTTGTAACAGATGGTTGAGTTGCAACTTGATGCTGCATGTTGCACCTCATCTCCTGCGGGTGCTGCAGTTGCAGGCCTCCCTGCAATGTTGGGATGTTCTGGGAGACTTGCTGATTCTGATTCCGCAGTTGAGTTGTCACAGATGGTTGAGTTGCAACTTCTTGCTGAATGTGATGCCCTGTCCATTGCTGATGTTGCAATTGCTGAGCATTTTGCAATTTTGGAATGGCTGGCAAGATCTCTTGACTGTGATTCTGGAGCTGATTTGTCACAGATGATTGAGTTGCAATATCTTGCTTCATGTGACACCTCTTCTGTTGCAGTTGCTGCTGTTGCTGGCATTCCTGCAAGGTGGACTGTTTATCAATTAACTTAATTAAATTTTAATTTTAAATTTACTAAATCATTTTTATGAATCTATTTTCTTTTATTTAACTTTATTGAAGACTACGTGGTTCAACTAAAATTTGAATCAACCTTACAACCTATAAACTATAACCCCCACACCAATTGTAATATTCTTATTAAAGGTAATTATTGTTAGTAACTAAAATCATCAAATTCTATAGTTTGGGGAATTGTTTAAAGTTCTAGGTAATTATTAAAAAGTACTTGGTTGAAGTTGTAATTTTAAATTTATATTTGTGAAGAGTATTTTGAATATTTTTTATATTTTTGAAAAAATTATTCAAAACATGCAGGAAGATTGATGTTTGTATCTCCCCCCCCCTGTCGGTTGGAAGAAAAAGTTATTCAAAAAATACAGGAAGATGGAAGCTGGATTGTTTGTATCTTTCCCCCCTTGTTCGTTGGTATATGTGTGGCCTCTTTCAAAAGCCATTCAACTATTGGTCGAAAAGGCTGCTTTACTGATCATGCATTATTGGTTCGTTGTGGCTGCCATTGAAATGGTGTCTTCTTGCTTCCTTGCCATATTATTAATATTCGGGATGTCTGGTGGTGCTTGGAGTAGTACGCCATGGCAAACTACACGTGCTAGGTTTGGCGCAATCAATAATTTTAGATATATGCTATTTCTGATTGACCCGGTTAGAGAGAGAGCGACTGAGAGTAATAGTATTATATTTTTAAAAATATGATCACAGAGATTGAGATGAAATATTAGATTTTTAGATTCAAAATTTGAGAATAAAAAAAATTATATTAAGAGAACTGTCTCCTCTCCTCCTATAAGTGTTTGAATTAGATTAATCGAAATATGATTTCAACTTTCAGTGACGGGAACCCAAAAAGAAAATTAATTACTATTGTCATTGTAATCTGGAGATCTTTTTAGTTATTTTTTTTATAAGAATTGAATATTATAATTATTAATCTTCAAGTATAGATTTATTTAGTATATATATTAGCTTGTTAATCACTCGCACTGTGCAACACCAACAACCGTGGCTCTGAAGGCTGGTTTCTGCAGTGCAGTGTTGTGAAGTTGGGAAGCAAGATAACACGAGGAAAACTTCAATGTGATGCTGCAGGCGCTTTTACTTTGAGTAGATTCTGTATACATGCTTTATTTTAGGTTTAGGATCCTGGTCAAACAAATAAGGCATGATTGAGAAGCTACGAGTTACTCATATTGAGCAATTACTCCATTCACTTGAGTACACTTGATTGATTAAGATATTTTTAAGCTACGCGATTCACATGCTGCTAAGAGCAAGACATTGAAAAGCAATCAGAATGAATTGACCTCTCCCTCTCTCTCTCTCTCTCTCTCTCTCTCTCTCTGTGTATGTGTGCGTTCAGATATTTATTAGTCTTGCCATGCACCACCCAAATAAAGCCAAGAATGAATGAGAAATTTCAATGCTACCAACGGTGCCAATGACCTTTATTATGAGCAGGGAATGTTGCTGGGGTCCGGATAGATAATGAACTAAAATTTGAGTCAGTTTTGCAATAGCTTTGCTCTACAATCAGAAAAGCTGGAATGCACACACTAAGGTAGCAAGGAAATGCCCACAAATTTTATGTGACTCCAACTTATACCTTGCCTGAGACGCCTATGTGATGCGATAATAAAATGACATTTTGTTTTCTAATTGCTATTTCAAATATTTACAGGTGCAAGTGCAAGTGCAGATTTTTATCACAATCATGAGATGGTTGAATTTGAATTTGAGAATTCCAAAACCTTTTCTTATATTGAGAACCAAAGGAAGCATCGAAATTCAAAATACTAGTGGGGCCAGAGGTTGTAGAACGATTGTGCTCACTTGGTAGCTCCAGTTTGCCACTTTCATAGTATGTTGAGTTTTGATGATGGGCTGGGCCGAAACCCCATGAGAGGGAGAACACTGACCTGTTGTTCTTGTCCCGTATGCATTTTTCTTTTTTTTTTTTTTTTTTTTGTTGTACGGGAATTTGAATCTAAAATTACTAAATTGGAAAATGAGAGTTTGAACCACTAGGCTATCCCCTTGGGGACCATATGCATTTTTCTGATACATCTATTTGTTTGTCCAAATTTCTCTGCAAATATCTTTTTTTTTCATTTTAATAAATCACGAGTATTTAGTAACTATATTAATTCTAATTAAATTCGATTTGAGTCAAATTATAACCTTAAAGGACAAAGCACTCCAGCATCTATTTTTATCATGCACAATATTTGACCTAACTCCTTGTTTAAATAATATCACTATTCAGTCACCGAACCAACCAGACGTAATCACAAATATATATTCTCTACCAACACTTGTTGGTGTAGGTGGGATAGGCATTTTCATCATTTAATCAGGTCGGAAGTTCGACTCTCCATGGGCATAAAAAAATAATATTGGGAGATCTGTTCCAAAAAATAGGCTCCACAGCGATCGATACAGATTAGCCGGTGCGAAACTCTGGATACTAGGTGGTATCCAAGCCAAAATGCAAAAAAAAATATATATATATATATATATATATATATATATATATATATTCTCTTGTTTGTACCAAAAATATATATATTCCCCTGTTATCTTCCTGCCACATGAATACCCATAAGTTTAATACAATTGAAAATTATAATGTTTTACATTACACAATTCACATGCTTGATTCAAAGATTAGATGTTGGCTAGTTGCATATAAGCTAGGCTTCCTATTTTCATACACAATTTGTAACATTATAGCCTATTTTCATCCTTTTTTTTTAATTAGAACAAAAACCGTTACATCTAATTGTTAAAATAATACAATTACAATGCTACATGTTGACCAAATCTTACTGTAACTAAAGTTAAATTGAAACTTTTTTTACTCGTAGCAAACCCTAGGTGCAACCCCTATGCACCTCCTTTCTAATGAAAAGTGCCATCTACCATATAAGGTTTCCTCTTTCATATACAATTTGTTAAAGCATTTTCATCCACTACTCATTTTCCACTTTTGGGGTATTAATAACGGTACATGATTTTTCTTAGGTGAAGATTGGGCCTTTGTCAAGGGTATAGCTCTCACGAGCAATCTTAGTATGGAGTTAAGGCAATGCCCCCTGGGAGTCCTTTTCGTCCCATAAACTTCGACGAAAAATATATATTTGGGTTACATCAAAGAAAGTGATACTTATCGTACAGGCCAATTGTCCCACATCATTGTCCTCTCAACGGCTATGAACATTTTTTTTGTTATATAAGAATTCAAATTTAAAATCTTTTATTAAAGATAGAAATTTATATTATTAAACTGTTTTTTGATACGGCAACTATGAACCTTCAAACATACACCAATGAACATTTAATACTATCCATCGCTTGTCACTTGATTTTCCTCAAGGTGAGATAAAGAAACTTAGAAATGGAAAACTCACATGCTTCAATGGATGTAGACTGTTTTTTAAATTAAATTCTTTTTATAAGTAAAATTTGTTAATTATTAAATTTCAAATACATATCAATAAGTTTATGGGTCCGTCTTAATAAATAAAATATGTACTTGAATTTACAATTATTATGTATTTTATTTTAATAGTATATATTTCTTACGTTTCAGTAATATTTCAGTGATTTTTTATTTTACTTCGCATGTTATAGTAAAAGAATTAAAAAAGTATTATTTTTCTTTTAATTTTACCCTTGTCTAAGAAAATAGAATGAGAAAGAATTTACAAATTATGATATTTAATCAATTATAAGTATTTTTAACAGCGAATTGAGATTGTTTAATAATTTCTTTAATTCCTGTGTAATGAAATGCTTAAAGTGAAAGGGGTGGAGTAATATGGAAATCATTGGCTACTAAAAGCTCATATCCCGTACACGAGAAATCCAAAGAAACCAAAAATTTTAATTAAATACTTTTAATATCTCTTACAAGTTTATATTTTCCCCGATTTCTCATGTACGCGATATATTTCTATTATTAAAACTTTATATATAATTTAATGATTTTTAACTATTCTTATGTCAAGTCAAATTTCCGAATTTGGGAGGTTGCCACAAATTTTGTACCTGCTTTATGGCAAGGTCTTGCGTTGAAAGATGAGGAGATATTTTATGGGTATTTTTTTCATTAACCCAGAAATTGCTAATAAGAAACAAATGAAAGATCTTTTCATGGTATGGGTTGCATTTACTAAAATTTGGTCACCCCAAAAAAAAAAAAAAAGAGTGGACGACACTCCCCCAATGAAATCTGGACGGAAAGTGCCAATGTTGTTGTCTTGTCACTCATCTGAAAAGTAGTGAAGCTTAGAAAAAGTTTTGTCCAAACATCCCTACCCAAAAATTCAGTCCCACCTTTTGTTACCCTTATGGAAATTGGGTTAGATAGGAAATAAAACTATAAAGAAAGAAAAGTTAAAATGCAATTGCCCACGACCCAGGTTCCTAATTAGCAAATTTTGGATTTGATGTGATGTAATAGTTATACAGTACTACTTTTTCGTTGTCTAATAAAAGTGATATTAACACCCCATATTAAGAATTGGGGTTTGAATTTTTGTAGTATTAAAAATTATATTGGGAAAGTTTTCTTCTGATTAAGACCCGACATAGCTCAGTCGAGATTAATCAGAATAAAATTTTAGATACTGAATCGTGAACCAAGTAAAGTGGACAAAAAAAAAAATAGTAATACAGTTGGCCCACCAGCAAATGTCCTTTTAATCTTTTGTCTTCTCATGGAAAAAGAAGAGAGGGATAGAAAGTATTATTGTGTTTAAAAAATCTCGATAATATAATATCTTTTATTTTTATTTTTTTTATAAGTTTTTAATAAAAATAAAAATAGATAAGTGACATTTTATTTTTATTTGTTGAATAGGGAAAGCTGGGACACTAACAAATGACTTTCTAGCCTTTTTTCCATTGTGAAAGAAAAGGGTCGGAGGGCACCACTGACCATTTGGTCGGTTTCAGAAAAAAATTGTTTATTGCGGTGCTACAATGACATCTTTTGTTTTTCTGTATAGGAAGAGAGATGATAATTGAAAATTTCTCGATTTAATTTAATTTATTTTTTTATTTTACTTTACTCGTAATTTTTTAATTAAAATAAAAATTTTGAAAGAAATCATAGAACTTACAAAGTCAAAATTTCTCATGAAAAATTTAAATGATTTTTTTTAAGAAATTTAATTAAAATTTACTTAATCTCAGTTAAGTTTAATTTTAATTTTTTTTTATTATATACGGATTTGAATCTGAGATCACCGGGTAAAGAAGAGAGAATTTGTATCACTAGACTGTTTCTTCAGAGACAATTTTAATTTTTCCACCAAATGGTCTTGTAACTTTTTTTGAAGTTATCACAAGATTTTTCCGATCAACGTTGTTCATTCGGTTTTGATCTGTCGGTTTTATATCATATGTTTTGAAATCTTGTATATATAAAAAATATATAATTCTATCATTTAATTTTAAATTATGCAATATAAATATAACATGAAACATATAAAAATAAGTGTCAAAATTTTAAACATTTTTGCATGATAAAATGAAATATTTTATCAAATTATAATTTATCATTTTATTTTGAAACGAAACAAGATGAGGAAATGGTTTTGAATAGAAATGAATGATATAGAAAAATCCATATAAATTAAATTAATAATCTTTTCTTTTCTTTATTCTTATATTTGTCTTTCAAATCATCGATTTCTAATTGTTAGGATTAATATTCAAATTATTATTGTTATTGTATTTTAAATTGGGACGGTTAAAACATGTATAGATCGTTCCAGTCTTATAATTGGTCAAGAAATAATTGAACCATATAAAATTTATTATTTTTTTTTTTAAAAGCACAACAAAATATTTTTATCATGGGTGTCCGTACAAATTGAATGGATTACTTTTCCCCGTAGTTACTGTTCATGAGCTTTTTTTCTGAATTACCAAAGTACCCCAGGACCGTCGATGGTGGCGTCGTATCTTTTGAACCTTATTATTTTTTTTTTCATTCAAATTCTTATAACATTTTACCCGGGTTTTTTTTTATCGCTTGGGTCCTTCCTCTGATTTTTTTTCATTCGGCTCCTTGCATTTTTTTGTCCAAAATTTCTTTTTTTATTTCACTTGGGTTCTTTCTCTTTTGGAAGACCCCGCTATGTATTTTTTTTCTCATTCAAGACCCCACAATTTTCCCCATTGAATTTTTTTCGTTCGAATCTTTGTGTTGTTTTAAACCTGTTTCTTTTTTTTTTGTACTTAGATCCTTCATTTTTGGGGGATCCCACTATTTTTTTTTTTTAATTTTGGACTAGTTATTTTTTTCCTTTCAAATCCTTCTAATTTTTTTACTCGGTTTTTTCTGTTTAGATCCTTCCTCTTTTGATAGACCCCACTATATTCTTTTTTCATTTTGGTTCTTGCATTTTTTTTACTTATTTTTCTTTTTCTTTTTTTTTTTGCTCAGATCCTACATATTTTTGGACCATACTTTTTCTTTATTTAGATCTTTATGCTTTTTTTAACCCATTTTTTTACTTAGGTATTTTATATTTTTTGAACAACGCTTGGTTTTTTCCTCATTCATTCAGGTCCTTCAACTTTTTTTGACCCATCTTTTACTTAGGTCATTCATATTTTTGGAACATAGATTTTTCTCTTTTTGTTTTTTGGCCCCATAGATGATTATTCCTTTATTTTTAGACCATAACTTTTTATTGTTTCCACGTTCAAGTTCTTACTCTTTTGATTTTTTAACCTAGCCTTTTGTTTTCTCTTAAGTTTTTATTTTTTCAGATATAAGTTTTTCCTTTTTTGGTTTTTTGAGTTTTGCAGATGGTCGTTCTCTTATTTTTAAATTATAGCTTTTTTCATTCAAGTTTTTATTCTTTTTATTTTTTACACTATTTTTTCTCTTTAGTCGTTTATCTTTTTTAATTATAAGTTTTTCTCATTTTTGGACCATACTTGTTCATTCAGCTCCTTAGTTTTTTTATTCATTTTTGTTGACTTTAGTCTTTTGACCTTTTGAGTATAGGTGTTTCCCCTTTTTTTTTCTTTGACTTCACAAATAATTGTTCTTTTATTTTTGAACCATAGTTTTTTATTTTTTTTCATTCAAATTCTTTTTTTATTTATTATTTTAATCCTTTTTTCTCTCTTAAATCTTTTCATTTTTAATATAGGTTTTTCTCTTTTTATTTTTTTAAAATCACGCAGATGGTCATCCCTTTATTTTTTTTACTTTTTTACTTTTTTACTCTATGCATTATCTTTTTTTTTTATCTCATTCATTGGTTTTTTTTTCTTCATAGTTTTGGTAGTTAAACTCTTTTTTTCTTATTATTTATATATATCATATTTTTATTAATTTAAATAATAATTTAATTTAAATATTGAGTTAATTATAAATTTAATAAATTTTTATATAGTAAAAAAATTCAACACATATCTTATGGGCACCCACGTGTTAGCGTGTGCCGATGATGACCAGTTGTTTCCTACAGAAGCGGCATGGAATTTTGCATCCCACATGTCTCCATGACGATTATAAATAAGAACATATTTACATTTTTGCCCTTTCAAGTCATGAAACTTCCATGCTAAACTATTTTCAAAATTACTCACATTTTAGCAAAAATGTGATTATAAACTCATATAATAAAGAATGATTATAAATTCAAATAAATAGGAACTCATCATAATAGCAATACACACTCACACACACACACACACATATATATATATATATTTATTGTATTCATCGTTTTACCTTAAAAAAGTGAATG
The DNA here is from genome assembly GCA_033439265.1 of Dillenia suffruticosa. NCBI lineage: Eukaryota > Viridiplantae > Streptophyta > Magnoliopsida > Dilleniales > Dilleniaceae > Dillenia > Dillenia suffruticosa. The sequence goes on along the minus strand of JAVTVX010000005.1, from coordinate 15,742,216 downwards.
GTATAGAAACAATATCTAGGTCATGAAAATAGATATAATCTAATAATTGTCCGCTAAACCTCTCCACTCAAGCACTCGATAATAACAAACATCCCAAAATTCACAACTTCCAAACAAGAAAAAACAAGATTTAAAAAAAAAAAAAAAATCGACTCTGCAACTTGAATTTTTTCCTTACTTTATACGGGGGTGCTTGGGGGTTAAAAGAGTTATTGTTACGTTGAATATAGTTTGTAATATATTATGGGTAATTATCTTATATTGAAAAGTTAAAGAGAATGTAATGGGTATATAACCCATTAAATTTGAAATCATTTGAATTTAGTTAAAATGGTGTGTTAGAGGGAAAATGAAATTTTCAATAATGAATTAATTATTTATTTAATGGTCAAAGATATGGCACTTGGGTACTTGGGCCTTGGGCATTAGAAAATAAATATTTTTCGGTTATTTATTTATTTTTATTTAAAAGACATAATTTAGAAATTAAATAAATTGATATCTTTTAATTAAAATATTATTTTCTAAAAAAAAAAGCCAAGTGATACCTATTGAATAAACGGTTATTTTATATTCAAAATGACATATTCATTATAATCTTTGAATGAAAAGATTTCTTATTATTCCAATCTTTCATGTTCTATAAATATTCTCTCTCACCATTATGGAAACTTTTTCAGATTTTCCGTCATTGGCAATTTTCATACACTGAAAAAAATGACTCTATTTCGTTCTTGGGAGAAATTTAAGATTTTGCTGTCTCAAATTTTTATTTTCGATTTGCATATCCTGAAGGAGTTTGCCATCAACCCAACAAGCAATATAGTGGGGGCATAATTTCCTTAAGAACAGTGATTGTTTTATGTGCAAATCCTTTCATTTTTGTTTATCTCAAAGTCATTTCAACGTCTCTAACAACGAATCTCATATTGAATGCCTAAAAAATTATACAATATTACTTAAATCTAATAGTCTCTCTCATTCAACATATCGATCTTTTGAGCTAATTTTTTTCTATTAGGATTAAGTCCATCACTTGGATCCATGATAAATTGATATCAGAGTTTCCGGTTTAATATGGAAAATGGCTACCTGGAAGAGGGTTACCTGAAAAAAGGGTATTTGGTGCTAGAGTGAGCCATCCAAAATGAAAAATGGTTATCTGGTGTCAGAATGAGAGCCGTCCAAAGAGGAAAATGGCTACCCCACCAGGGTGAGAGCCATCTGTGGTCGTCCGGCTTCTCAAGGGAAGGTAATGTTATGAATCTCATATCGAATTCTCAAAAAATCATAAAATACTGCTTAAATTCAATAAGCTCTTTTATCTAATAGGTCGATGTTTTAGACTGACTTTTTTTATTGGGATTGAGTCTATTATTTGGATCCGTAACTGTTAGGGGCACCGGCCTAGAAATCCTATCCCAAGGGTCACCTAATCTACCCAAAAAAATAAAAAAAAAAATCAAAAATCTGTTTTGAGAAAAGAAATTATCATATTATTTTTTTTATTAAAAACTCAAACAGAATAATAATCTTAGATACAGTTGGTAGGGCGAAAAGGAATATAAAGACTTTCACCAAAAAAAAAATATATATATATATATATATATATATATATATAAAGACATGGAGCTCACACGTCGATGGTTTTGTCGGTTCCTTGACCGCCAACGCGTGCCTTTGCACACTGATTTAGACCTTTCTCGCGAGTTAAGTCGAAACATTAGGTTAGGATGATATATATTAACCATTTTCAACTCAAGATGTTGAGATGCTCTAATCCAAGCATCATAAAATTGACCGCTTTGTGGAATCCGAGGAACTTAGCCGTCACATATGTTCGCAACCATTTTAAAATGGCAAAATATCTTTTACCAATCTCCTACGAAAAGGAAATTTGGTTAGCCAGAAAAATAATTTTCCTGTCTAATTATCAACACCCTTAGAATATTAATTCTAAAATTTTACCATTCATATATTTTGATTCCTTCAAGCAACAGTGATCATAATTTTTTTTTCTAACTCTAGTTATTCAAATATTATATAATAAAAAAACATATATATATATATATATATATTTATTTATTTATTTTGATTCGACAAAGGCCCCTTATGAAAGCATGTTTTTTCTCATTCATATATTAATTCTCTTTGTTTCTCTCTTGACCACCCTCCACATCACTTATCCATATTAATTAGGCAACCTCGTTCGGGGAATTCTTGGCCACGTAACGTATTCATAGTTTTTGTCCAAAAAAAATGCATGTTAAGCGGTTGACGGCTTTGCTGACTCACACCCACGTCTGAGATTTGGATGAACCTTTTCTTCTTGTCATCAATTAAACCTATGATTGGCCACCCACAACCACATTACTCTTAATTGTTAATCTATTTCTTCCTAGTCTCAGACTTTTGAAGAATTCTCTTCTCTTCAAAGGAGTAGATCCTACTTTTCACTTTTTGCGCCCTAAATTTGAATTATTCTATCAAGCATAATATTAGTAAATTTTTCATTAGAATTCAAATTTTATTTTGATTCACACAAAAAATTTACATTTATTAGATAAATAATAAAATTTATGACTAATTACACTTCCACAAATGTAAAATAAGACAAATTTTTCATTAGAATTTATAATTTTATTTTTGAAAATCATGCGTACACACCTGCATCCCTTCAACAAAAAATTTATATCAACTACCGTATCATGGTGGGTTTTATTATTCTTAAACTATTTATTTCTTTTTTTTTTTAATTATTTTAATGGGTTGAACAATGATTGCCAGAGAAAGGTGGGAATACCATTCATAAAATTGAAAACGAAGTACTTTATAAAGAGGATGGTCAAGGTAGCAATCTCAAAGGTTGTGGGGACAGTCCGAGGGTTCGTGGAAGATGGGTCATTTGGCATGTGCAACCGTGTGCTGTTTTTGAGGGTACAAACCAAGTTGTGTTTTTGCATATAATAAAGAATTGAATATACGTATACATATTTTTTTATATATATTATTAATATTTAAAATTATACTTTGACTAATTTAATTTGAATACATGTGAAAACCCTATCAAGAGATGACTTTCTTGATATAATTTTTTTTTCTTAAGTTTTGAATTCAAAACTTGATTAAAAAATATGATATCTTATTTTATTAAATCGATTGATCAGATATGGATTGAATGTATATATCTTACGTGGATGGCGGGACTTATGAGCATTTTTCAAAGGAAACGATGGGTTATGTATGATATTCATTACAAGAACATCAAGCATAACCCAAGGTTAAATTCTGTTGAGTTAGGGTCTGTGGCGATATCTCATTTCAGTTTTAAAAAATAGATAAATTTTAGTTTGCTCAACATTACATATTTAAAAAAATTTTATTAAGTATTAATTGAAAACTTCCAGATACATTCCCCGTGTTCTGTTTCATGATAAAATTGTAATTTTAATAAACAATAGGGATAAAATTATAATTTAATTTTTATTTTAACGAGAAAAAAGATATTTGATACTATGATTTAAATTCTTTTTATATAAAAAACAAACTAGTTTTCTATTATTTTGATATTTTTCTATGTAAAATTCTATTAATTTTTTGACCATTTAGAAATATTTTTAATTTTAAAACTTATTTTTAGTATTGGATTGAATTCATTTTTATCGAATCTAATCTTTTTAAATTATACAAGTGTATATATATATCATCTTAATAAGAAAATCAAATGGACAACCTTGGTCAAACTCTGATTAGTAGTTCAAAGTAAACCTTTATATATATACATACACATAGAGGTCATGAAAATTAAAAAGTAATATTCATAAAAGTTTCAACTCGAGAAAAACATTTAAATAAAAACTCTGTATTACTCGAATATGACTACAAGTTTAGTAGTTCAAAGTAAATTTTACAATATCAAATCAAGAATTTAAATTTTAAAATTATACGTGATAGAAATTTACTGATTTATTAAAAAGTTTATATATCGATTTATAAAATACTGTGTATAAATAAATTTATTAGATGTAAAGATATAATTCTAACCGATTAATTAATACATTCTAATAAAAGAAATTCACAAAAAAATGAAATATGTCGTGATCTTTTATACATGTATTAATTTTTGGTGCATGCATTTGTATTTGAAGATCGGGAGAGATTTGGAGGCCCCATCTTAATAAGTCAATTTAAATATTAATTTTATTCTCGAGGAAAACAATGTTTTATTCGTTTATACTGCATAGAGTTTCAACAAACGGAGATACCTAAGATTGATTCAATGGGCGAATAATTAATTTCCAAGTTTTAATGAAATATGCTTATAACCGACGGATAGCAGTACTGCTCCTCGGAAAATACCAAAAATCAAATCCTAAAATATATAACATAGATAATTAGTAAATAATATGGATAACAAACATATGATATGAACATGGTAAGATATGAACCTAATGTTTTATTTCTTTTTAGCCCATATATTACTTTAGAAAACCATATAACAAATAATTTTATAATTTATCTCATTTTATAATAAGAGTAAAAATACAAAATTTAACCGCTTAAAACAATCGAAATAATATTACAATATAATATTACGTTATAGTATTTATAAGAAAAAATTATATATAATCCACAAAGTCTTGCTGGGTTTATCTTAATTTTTCTTTTTATTGATTTTCAGATATTTATTTTTCTTAGAATTAAAATTTAAAACTCTTACGAAAATGCGCGAGCTTATCTTGTGCAATTGCCGCCGTTTCACTTCCTTAACAGAATCGATTTTGTTATCGGAATGGAAAGTGTACGAAAGTTATTTGATTAATCTGATTTTTCTGGGGTCTAATTATGGACTAACTTTCTCGTATTTATTTTTTATCCGTAAAACTCAAAGTTGATATCTTAATTAAAAGAGTCTAATGTGCGAATATTAAATATATCTGTTTACTTAAAAAAAAAAGATAAATTAAGGTGGTGTTAATGTTAAGTTCACTAATTGATTAATAAGGTAAAACTCATATTTAAGGAGAAATTTTATCCAAAAGTATGATTCGTTTAATTTAATATAAAACAAATTATTATTTTGATAATATCAAATAATAATTATATATATTAAATAAATTTGTAAGATAAAATTGAAGATGAGTCATACTTATTGAAATTTCTAGGGTAATCAATTTTAATTTAAACATTATTCATTTGATAATCGAGAGATAAGCAAGAATATGTATATATATTAATTAATTATTAATTAGATTTATGAGATTAATGTACTTAAAATAATGAAATATTTTGAGAGTTTAATCGGCAAATGAAAAAAATATCGGTAGTGCGACCAATGGAAAAGCTGAGCATTGATGAGGTGGCAATTCTTTGGAAAACAAAAAAGAAAAAAGAAAAAAGAAAAAAAAATGATGAATGGATGACAGGTTGGCTGTTGGGTTTAAAAGACCGTACAGGGGGATAAGATTTTTAGGAAAAAAATATCAAAATAAATAAAAATCTCCAACTCATACGTGACTCGACAAAAAACTAACATCAAGAGAGACAACCATATATTAATCACAAAGTACCATTACTACCTCAAACCCAGGATTCTTCTCTGTGTATTAACCACAAATATAATAAATCCCTCCCTCCCTCTCTCCCTCTCTGTCTCTCTCTCTCTCTCTTCAAGGGACACCCAGCCAATCCATTTATTCATAAATAAAGATCACCTAATGTAGCGAACTCCATCTTTTTCATATCTCTCTCTCTGTCGATCTTCCTACGGCTTAAACATCTGGTTCATCTTAACTTTGAATAACCTGAGAAGGGTATTGATGGGTGCTGGAATTTCAGGCTTTTTTTTCAATAATTTTGGTAGGGTTTCATGTTCTTCATCAAATTCATCACTTACGAACCTTGGAGATTTGCCTGAAAGTTGTGTAGCTTTGGTTATTGGGTATTTAGATCCTCCTGAGATCTGTAAATTGGCGGGGCTTAATCGGGCTTTTCGTGGGGCTTCTTGGGCTGATTTTGTATGGGAGTCAAAATTGCCTTCCAATTATCAATCTCTTATTGACAAGTTCCCCAATGATTTTCCATCTAATCTGAGTAAAAGAGAGATTTATTCTAGACTTTGTCGACCTAATTCCTTTGATGGTGGCACAAAGGTAACACTTGTATTCTTCTTTTCTTTTTTTGGGGGGGTATTTTTCCTAGTGTTTTGCTTATTAAATCATGGGATTGTCCCCCGCCCCCCCAAAAAATAAAGAGTTATATTGGGAAAAAAATTACACAAATTTGATTGTGTTATTTCTTCTCTAATTGAATAATTTATGGATTTTGCTGTGGGCATGTTTGGTACTTCTAACTGATGTTGGATTAGGTTTTTTTTTTGGTCTTCTTTCTTTCCCCATGATTTCTTGCAGAACATATATATATATATATTTTTTCAAATACTAGAGAAAAGGTAACCGGGTTCGGTTTTGTGCTATTTATTGTCTAGGAATAAGGGGTTTATGAATTATGTTGATGGATGCGTTTGGTTCTTGTTGTTCATTATTTTAGAACTTGAGTTTGTGCAGGAACTTTTGTTTTTCCCTAAATATTTTCATATTAGAATACGATTCTGTAAGAAATGTTTACATTTTATGAAGGAAATATTTTTCAGTTCACTTGTGTAATTTCTTGAGCTTTGGAATACTGCTGTTAGGTTTGTTTGGTTCCTGATATTGATAGATCTGAGAATTGGGTTTGTGCAGAAAGTTTGGTTGGATAAGAGCACTGGTGGTATTTGTTTGTCGATTTCTTCAAGTGGGTTGGCGATTACAGGAATAGACGATCGGCGGTATTGGAGCCGCATACCCACGGATGAATCCAGGTGAGTTATTGCTAATTTTGTGAAGATTAGATGGTTTTGAAATTAGATAGTATTGTATACATCTTGACTTCTTCCTTTTAGACTACTGATATTTGAATTCAAATGTTCGGGGCCTGAAAATCCTCCATTGTAAGTCTTGTTGGTCTATTTATAGACATTTCATTTTCGTGATTTTTGAGTGGTATGCAAGATGGCATGATTGAAGATGAAGATCATGGTTCAATTGTTTTAGTGAGAAACATGCACATAATCTTCTTTTCATGATTTGTGATCAACTTAAAAACAACTAAAATGGCCGGGAGTGTGACTGAATGGTGGAATATTTTGGATCCAATTAATGAATTAAAGGGCATTATTGACTGTTCTTTTGGACACAACCTTTTTTTTCTTCTCTATTTTTCCTGAGAAAGTTACAGAAGGTTAGGAATTTAATTGCTAGATCTTCAACTTAAAGTTTTGTTTGTTTATATCTTCCTCCCTATTTTAAGGTAACTGACACCTTATTATGTATCATGCAGAAATTTGTTTAACATGTGCCAAATTGTTGGAAACTTTTTATTCTTTATAGCTGGATGTGGTGCACTTCATTGGCCGAATCTTTGTCCAACACCTTATGTAATTGCATGCCTTTTATGCAATGATTCAGCCAAAGTGGGTCACTGTGTCCGGCATCAGTGAATGGCATACTCATAACTAGAAGTAAAACAAAATTGTTTAAAAGCACACAAGAACTTGAAATATAATAATAATTTGGATTGTGGTGCCAGTTGGAAGCTTCAGAATTTCCAGTCTTCTTGTTAAGGTTCTCTTTAAATCTTTATCAACAGCTTTTTATGAATGAGACTAGTTCATCGGTGTATTACTGGTCTTGCTTACATCCTTGATACTTTGGTTGATCGCTAGAATCAATTTTGTTTCGTCTCTCTCTGCCTTCTCCAGACTGAATCTATTTGGTCTTTATCAACAGCCAAAGTGGGTCTCTCTCTGCTTTTTATTTGTATTACTGGTCTTGCCTTCTCCAGAGAGACAAAGGTTTTTTCTAATCCGAAGAATCCAGATATTTACATGGCAAATAGTTAGAGAACTATGAAATTGAGGTGAATATGCTACTATTTGCCACCTATTATATGTTCATGGCAACCATTAAACAATGAAAGCTTTCAGGCTTGTTGATTTGAAAAATAAATGATCACTGAGCCCATATAATTTTGTAGAAGACATGTACATGACTAGTTGTTTGAATAGAATTTTCATTGTGTATGGACCAGCTACCTATTCTCACTCTTTCCGTTTGCTGGAGTTCCATCTGGATTATTTTATAAGAAGCTGTGAAATAAATTGATTCTATCTTTTCCCAGTTGATATTAATTGCTAAAGTAAACCTCAGTGCTCCATTATCTCAATCAGCCGACCTATCTATTTTTTATTCCAACACTAAGAAATACCATAGCAATATGCCTTTCTTTTCCCCATCTCTGTCTTGGTATTCATGTGGGCATGTCTTTTTGTGTAGATTCCACACTGTGGCGTATCTTCAACAAATCTGGTGGTTCGAAGTTGATGGGGAAGTTGATTTCCCATTCCCGGTAGGAACCTACAGCTTATTCTTCCGACTACAACTTGGGCAGATATCCAAGAGATTTGGTCGTCGAGTGTGCAATCCAGAGCATATCCATGGTTGGGATATAAAACCGGTGAGATTCCAGTTATCAACTTCGGATGGTCAGCAAGCAATATGTCAATGTTTTCTGGATGGACCAGGGAAATGGGTGCACTACCATGTCGGGGATTTTGTCGTCGAGAATCCAAACAAACCTGTAAAGATCAAGTTCTCGATGACCCAAATCGATTGCACCCATACAAAAGGCGGTCTATGTGTAGACTCTGTAATAGTATGTCCAAGCGAGTATAAAGAAAGGTTAAAGCGTTTTTGAATTGCTTTTTGACCTTGTTAGGCTAAGGATTTTCCATGTTCAGTAGAGTTAGGTTCACCGCAAAGGGAATTAGTATTAGTAATAGATCAGTTGTATGCAAGCACTGCAATGTGTATATTTATGTCCTATTGTTTGATGCTTGTATTGCTATTTTGGGATATATATATATATTTTATTTGTTCTGGTTCCCATTATTCTAATAATTTGTGAATAATCTTGTGTATATGCATTGGGGCGCATTGACTTGAAACTAGGGAAAACACGTGAATTGTCCAAATTGAATGATTCCATGGCTCTTGCTATCTCCTCCGAGGCCTATATATCTGTGTTAGTCTACTATTCTCTCTTCATGATATATGTGGCATGGGACCCAAAATTTAGGCCTTTTTTAATTATAATTATAATTTAATCAATTATAAAAGAATTTCTTTTTTTTTTTAATTCCATTATTAACTAGTCAACTACTTCCTCAACTTTTTTTTTTCCTTCATTATTTCTAAAAATTCCCACCAAATTTTCTGCCTTGATTTATTTATTATTTTAACATTGCTAGGCTTCCAAAACTACTAATTTATATTAATTTTATTAAGATTAAAAAGCCTTAGATTTAAGATTGGCTTTAGACCCCAAAACTATTAAGTCGTTCTGGTAGTCGTATGGTTTTTGGTACAAAAAATAAATGTAATTTTGCTCAAAACAAAGGTTTAAAAAAAAAAATCGCAACCTTTATTTTGGACCATAGCAATATTTTGGATCTGACTCCCAAAAAAAAAAAAAAAAAATCATAGCTGCGTTGGTATATCCTTTGTTTTGGGCCAAGGTTGAACCACCCTCAATCGGAAAGCATGGCGTTGTGGGGACAATGTCTGGAATGGACGTGGTCAGATTAGAGCAGAGCTCTAAATGACTTGGTATTCATAAACTTTTTAAAGGAAATCAATTTGGTTATTTTTATCCATAAGACATTCAAGTGCAGCAAATCTCAGGAAGTGAAACTCAAATCAGCTTTTGAACAGGAATCGATCTTTCAAGAAGAAAGAACCATGCCCAGAATGTCTCCAATCAGCTGCCAGAATAAGGGGTCAAATCTATTAAATGACACCCTGATAAAGACCGTCCCAGAATAGACCCAATGAGTAGAATCTGCCCCTGATTTTGGCATGTTAGCTATTCAACCTGCATAGCTGCAAGATAACGATTCAAATGCTATGTTTATTATTAAGATTTATATAAAGCTCTTCAAATGCAACATCAATAGTACAAAAGGATTTTTCAATCACCAAAAAAGCACTATCAAAATTCATAAAATTCCTCTAGTCCTTAGAACGAGCTTTTCGGATGTTCTTCAAAAGCTCAATATCGAAAACCATGCAAAAAATATTTTGGACCACTCTAGGTAAGTGGATTCTTTAGCTCATTCTAGTTAGCTCTACAAATTATTGCCCAAAATAAATAAGTCTTGATGCTGCTGTGATGTTCTCAGAACCCACTTATTCTTTTTCCAGTTTCTCACTACCCGGCCATGTAGCCAAATTGTAGAACTCGTTTTCACTATTTCCATTTCCACCGGAAATAGTCTTCGATAACAGTTGCCGATGCATTTGCTGTTACAGTTGGTCCACCATTCAGTTGTGATGCTAGTTTCTCAATCTGCCTGCCTCCATAAATTTGGGTCACATTAGAGGTAAGTTGCAGGTTGAAGTTGACAAGCCACTGCCTGATGCACTCTGCCTCTGACCCGGGTTCACATTGGCAACCAAAGTGGACTCGTACATGATAGGACTGTCTGATTCTACAGAATATTCTAACAGTTTTTCATGCAAATCAGCCAGGACTATTTTTTCTTCGCATATCTCCGTTGAACCTTCCACACTGCTACTGGGGCCAGGATCCAGTGCTGCTGGACTCCTTAAATTTCCGATTCGTGGAGAAAGTTTCTCATAGCATCCTGAAATTGTGCATATTTTGGATCAAGATCAGTCAGAAATCTGGAATGAATAAAGCAGGAAGAAGAGGTCAACAAAGGACACAGGTTGACACGCTTGAACCATGACTATCTCTTTCACAAATACATGCACCAATAAATTTCATTCATTATGTAAATACTGAAAATAATTTGTGGGAACAGCCAAAAGAGACCTTCCACCCTGATCCAGAATAACTTGCAACACTTATAGAACCAACGGTTTGAATCATATAACAGAATCTAGCAGAAGTGATTTTTTTTGTGGGGGGGGGAGGGGATAATGTCAGCCAAACACCATCTATATATACCTTGACAACAAAAACCACTCATTTATCACAGTGCAATCTAACGGCAACACAAAAATTAGAAACTTCTATATTAAAACAATGGATTTAATTCACTTGACTTAGATATTCAACTGAGTGATTTAATAAGTATTATCCTTGATGTTGTAATTGTGAAAATATGTGCCTGTGTGTTACTATAATATAATATTTTCTTCATCTTTTAAATTTAGACTCTTTAAAAGTGTATATTTAGTTCCATCTGCAGTCTGCACCAATCCGAGCAAGTTTGGGCTTACAACTAGTGACTAAAGTGAAATGTTGAGCCATGACCACCTCTCTCAAGCACGTACAAACACACAAAGCAAGTATACAAACATATTTTGTCCTTCCAGTTTCTTCCCATAATTTTTGTTCCTCTCCTTTTATTCCATTCCATTTCTCTGCCTACCACCTTGTCTCCCAAACAAGACTAAAGATCTTATTCAGAAAACTTTGTAGCATATATAGAGTCTCTGGCTTGAATCATGAAACAGGAACGTCAGCCAAGTGCTATCTATAAATACTGTGTAAGCAAAACCATACTTTTTAAGTGAACAAAAAATGGAACTTTTTAATTAAAACAATGAATTCAATCCACTTAAATGTTTGATTAGGTGATTTGAGGATTATTATGTATGTGATGTAATTATATAAATATATGTCTACATATTCCTATAATAACTTCTTTCTCTTACGGTTCTAATTTTATCTGTACCCCTCCAAGCAATGTCGGGGGCTCACAACTAGTGATTGATTAAAAAGTGAAAAGTCGCACTTGTTAAGAGTGTGGCTTAGAAACAAAGCCAACCAAGGAAAGGTTTTGAAAATCTCAACAATTTTGACACAGTTCTACATTTATCTATACCCTTCCAAGCAATGTCGAGGGCTCACAACTAGTGATTGATTAGAAAGTGAAAAGTTGCACTTGCAAGTGAAAAGTTGCACTTGCTAAGAGGGTGGCTTGGAAACAAAGACAACCAAGGAAAGGTTTTGAACATCTCAACAATTTTGACAGGAGAACACTTCTAGGGACAGTAACCAAGGAAAAGATTAGCACGCATTAGAACCAGCATGTTTGTGCTAGTGATGGGAAAGAGAAAAATATTGAAAGACTAAAGCTTACTAAAACATAAAGCTGGGGAGCACTTGTGCTCCAGATGAGCCCTTTTTTTCACGTATCGTATGAAATCATCCAGCACAAACAAAATTCTTACCTATAGGCCCCATGTCATTAAACTTGCTGAAAATCATCAAGCCTTCCATGCTAGAAAGAACCTCAGCCATCTGCTTAATGATTCAAATTTAATTATCAGAGGAAGGAAGCCAGTCACTAGATAAATGACCAAAAAATGAAAATAAAGTCAGCAGATTTACCTGCAGGAACCTGACAATTTTTGTGTTAAACCCAAACTCATCCACATCTTATTCAAATTTAGTTCTTTTGAAAAGTGTTTTCCAGTGGTCACAAGCCTGAAGTACAATGCAAAAAACATAGTTAAAGTGATATCTTTCTTCTTAACATGGTTTGCATTGCTATGCTCCAGTAATAGATCATGAAATATTAAAACCCTAGACCTGTGGGGTGCAACCTGGTCCAAGTCATGTTAACAACAATAACAAGAAGCTTACACCAAAGAAATGCAGCGAGAGTATACACTAAGGATTGTCCTCAGTCCCATGCTTCCCGCCAAATACAAATATAAAAATAAGTTCTTAGTCAACCATTGAAGGCATGTAAGAAACTTTATTACTTGATGTGTGTTTCACTAAATACAATATTAAGTCTTGAGTAAAACTAAAAGAAAAAAGGCACAAGCAGGAAGAGCTGCAAGTGGAGAGCAGGTCTCCAACCTACTGATTTACCACATGGCAGACACATAAAAAGAAGAAAATGAAAATGTTACAAGGATGGAATACAAATAAACAACACATATAAGCAATTTTCTTTTCAGTCTGGCAGATAGAAATAAAGAGACTAACATGTTGGAATACTCTGACAGAACCTGAGGGGAAATACCATCAGCTCCACATTCCATCATGACACTTTGAAAACTCTGTGCAGACTCAATCAACTGATTCACCTAAAAATAGGAAAAAGTAGTTTCACAAACGAATATAGGATCCATTCGTTTTCATCTTAATACCATTTCCAGAAGACTGGCGTAAGAGGGTGGTTCCATTAATGCAAGGCAACAGCATTAGGGATCGTAATATGGTAAATTTGGGAAGAATTGAGAATCTAAAAAAAATACTCGAAAGGAAAATCAAACAGAAATCGGCAAGAATATAATTGTTTACCACAAGGGGTTCGGTGCAAATAAAACCAAGATTCTAAAGAGATCTAATAGGTAATAAGCTCCTAGTTCTAAACGAGAACAGGAGTGATACAACCACAAGCAGAGACTCCATACCTGAGATTCAATCTGTCCATAAGAAAAAAATACTTCATGACCCCTCACACAAAATCGACATTATCTGACAAAATTGTGAGTCCATTAAGCATAACCAAAGTTTAATGTGTGCACAAATACCACAAGTCGTCACAAGCTTTTACAAATACCACAAATGGTCACAAGCTTCCATCAAAAGAAGGAGAACCAGAACTAAGATTGTAAATTTTCAGGGCCACGCATGAAAGAATTAAAATTTAACTGACCTTTAAATCACTAGAGAAAACAACACGCAATTTACCCCCATGAAAAACCCGAAACCGGTCATAGACAGTTTCTTGGACAACCTTACAACAGAGCAACACCTTTTCCCTAGACGGATGTATATAAACTAGCGGGTGATCAAAAAATATATTTTAACTTTTGACACCGCTATCAAAATTCACTTTGATAATCCTAGGAAGAACTTCAAAGGCCGCCTCTGCAAAGAACAAAACAAAAGGTGTTTCATATGAGTACTCAAGTGGTCGAAAGCATCTACAAAAAAAAATAAAAATGGTGTTCAATCAGAGGGAGCTATAAGGACTTTAATGGACTTGATGCATTTGTGCTGCTGTGACATTAATCTATTAACATACTTTGCACAACTTGATATAACAATATATAAAGTTTTATTAAAACTGTATGGAACATCAATACAAGGAACATTTCAAATATACAAAGGTAGTTATCACTAGATGTTTGTGTTTGTGCTTGTGCAAAAACTAGCAGGCCTCAAGGACAAGAATCCAATGTTTGTGTTTTGATAACAAGTATCATGAGCATAAAGCTAGTTGAGCCCATCGTTAGAATAGAATTTCTAAGTCTGGTGTTCAAGTGTTGTAACGAACACTATCCAATTACTTAAAGAAATTCCATAGCTAGTACTTGATTTGCATTTAACAGAACCATAGACAACAAGTATACCAAGTAAAAGTTTCAAGATAAACCTTGCTCAAGGACTGAGCAAAACATAATATAGACTCAATATCAGCAAGGGTAAAAAGCTAAAATAAGAGGACATATTCCATGTCCATGATGCAGATCTCAAAACAATTCAGCCAGTAACGGTAAGTGAAGCGTCAAAAAAACATAAGGTACTCATCATTAAAGATCTTATGAAATAAAGAGGACAACAATTTATTTTCAATATAAAGATTCAATATCAGCAATGGCAATAAGTTAAAATAAGAGGAGAAATTTCATGTCCATGATGCAATCATAAAACAATTCAGCCAGTAGTGGTAAGCCAAACCTTCCAAAAAACAAAGACTAAGATATTCACCATTAAAGATCTTATGAAATATAGACAATTTATTTTCAATATAGAAGAATACTCAAAAGTTGCAGGCATTGCAGACATCATGAAGCATCATTACTTAAAAAAAAAATAATAATAATAATAAAAGAACAACTTTTCTAATGCAAATTAAGAATGTTGAACTAGGAGTAATACAAACAAGTCGCCACACTCCTGATTCAATAATAGGTAGGTTGCTGATCTGCTTACCATATCCCATTGACGGTTTAGAACGACAAATTTCACACTGCCATGCATCCTAGAAAACAAATAGATTAATGTACGGTGATGCAAGGCCAAATCAGAAAAGAACTCTAAATAACAAGCACTGGTGAAATATGTCATGTGGAAACTAGGTTTATGAAAGGGCACATTCCAGAGTAGCAGTTCCACCAATGTGATAGAGGCAGGCCGATGCAAAAGTAAAGAGTTATTAGACCGAGCTTCATTTTATATATGAGAAAAGATGTTGGCAGCAGGAAAACTAACCGTACTTAGGTGAGAGGATGGAGCAGGAACACATGATTGCCTCTCATTGAATCGAGATAAACACCATCTCTTCTTTACACTAGAATCAAAATAATGTGACACAACCTTCCTCCAGTATAAAATATTATTATCCTACAAAGAGCAAATGAAGTTTAGACAACCTGAAAGAACTACAAAGTACTATCAAGCAAAGGGAAAGATCGTTGAAATGTGGGAGCACCTGTGAGGCCAAACGCTACCCCCAATTTCTAAGAAAATTAAAACTTAACAATGAAGGTAGATTTGAACAAAATAAAATCAGGTTAGTCCTCTTCAGTAGTCCTCACGTAAACTACCATATGACAAGCTGTAAAAAATCTGTAACAGCTCAGCTTTTGCCCTTATCTGGTTATCTCAACGGAAATGGGCCTAACAGATACCTAAATGAATCCACAGCACAACAATGCACAGCAAAATAGCATCCCTCAAAGTCCACGGAGAGGATTTAGCAAGTTCCATTTCTTGTTATCAGTAATGAGAAACTTAATTCAGTAAGTGCGACCATAGTGTCGGTATACAGCCATTAACTTACAGATGGCCGATTGTGTAGATCCTGAAGGTACTGCAACAACCTATGATAATAATGACTACCATCATAAGGTAGCTGAGTTGTAACAGATGGTTGAGTTGCAACTTGATGCTGCATGTTACACCTCATCTCCTGCGGGTGCTGCAGTTGCAGGCCTCCCTGCAATGTTGGGATGTTCTGGGAGACTTGCTGATTCTGATTCCGCAGTTGAGTTGTCACAGATGGTTGAGTTGCAACTTCTTGCTGAATGTGATGCCCTGTCCATTGCTGATGTTGCAATTGCTGAGCATTTTGCAATTTTGGAATGGCTGGCAAGATCTCTTGACTGTGATTCTGGAGCTGATTTGTCACAGATGATTGAGTTGCAATATCTTGCTTCATGTGACACCTCTTCTGTTGCAGTTGCTGCTGTTGCTGGCATTCCTGCAAGGTTGGTGTGTCCTGCAAAATCTGTTGATGCGGATTATGGTCTTGAGTTGTCACAGATGGCTGAGTTAAATATTCTTGATTTTGGTGATGACTCATCTTTTGCTGGGCCCCTGGCAACATTGGAGCATCGTGCAAGATCTGTTGATCATGAAGTTGAGTTGTAACAGACACTTCAGTTACCACAACTTCCTGTAGTCGATGCCCTGATTGCTGCTGGTGTTGCAACTGGGGGGTCCCTTGTAACATTGTAATGTTTTGTGGTTGCTGATTGTCATTCTGGCATAAGACATGTTGGAAATTGTGGTCCTGCAATTGGACGGCATCTTGATTCTGAGACACTGTTTGAACCATCTGCTGGTGTAGTCTATCTTTTTGTCTAACATCCCCTTTAGATTTCTGATTTGCTCGATTTGAAGCACTGGCTCATTGTGTGCCCGTAGAATATGAATGCTGATGTCTTTTAGAGGGTGGCTGTGATGATGCCGAGGAACACCCTTTCTCCTGCTGCCTTTTGTGCTGTTGATGATCCTCCTTCATTGGGAAGGCTAGAGGAACTATGAAAATTGAAGAGCTTGAAACACTTATATTGTTGGATGACTGATCTAGGCAATGATGGCAGGTTAAGACACGACTTCTTGTTGGTAATCACACCGCTTTCTAATGAGCCACTCTCAATTTCTAAGAGCATAGGCTTGTACTAGGTCTTCAGATTTTTGTCACTCAGGACTCTAGGGTTCATGTCCTGAGGAGCCAGCTCCATATTCATATAACACTTCATAAATAGGATTAGGAAACTTTCTGAGGGATGACATCATCTACAAGGCTAAAACATCTCAAGACAGCGCATCTTTTTGGTAGAAAATACTAGAGTTCAATGTATCTGTGAAATTTCTAGCCCAAGGTGCTACCATATGGATGGACGAATTTAGGCAGGTTTCCAACCCAATCTAAATAACAATTTTTTCTCTGTTAAAGAATGTCTCATCGGGATTCCATATATTAGACGTTAACGGAATGAAAACTCCTACAACCAAATCCATATACAACAATTTTAGCTCCCCTGCCAAGAAGAATCAAACCATATCAGAATAACTATAGCTTTTAAACCCCCTCCCTCCACACAAAAAAAAAGGCACACTTGAAATGAGATGCAACCCTCCTATTCAAATTTTCAATATCTAAGAATGTGACTGTACCATTCTTAAAGGGGAAAGGGTACCAAAGTCTGAAGAAACATTTGATGATTGACACAAAGTACTACACCACCCTTTACAATGAAGGAAACAGTATACTTACTATATGAGAAACAATGTTCATAAAAACTACAAAAAGAATTAAGTGAATAAAAGCACAGTTATACATATTACAAACAATGAAGGAAACAGTCTACTGACCATATAAGGAGCAATGTTCAAAGAAACTACAAAAAGAATTTAGTGAATGAAAGCATAGTTCCACACTCCCCTCCCAACAAATAATATCATAAAAAGGGATGGATATAAAAAGAGAAAGAGAAAAAGACAAACAAAAGAGACCAGCCTGCCAAACCAAACCCTAAATACATACACGAGATTCTATGTGCCCCATGCTACTCAAGTCGTAGTGTAAGCTAGTGATGCTTCTGACGACTGGACTCTATTCCACCAAGAAATGACAATGAACACCGGTAACAAAAGAAGTTTTCTCCAAAAATTACCATTCATAGTCCTAACATACTTTAGTTGTTTTCCCTTTTTGGCTTAAAACGATAACAATATAGATAGAAATGTGAATCATAGAATTCAAGTGAATTGGATGAAATGGAGTAACACATCTGAAATTCTTTGCAATCACACGATACCAATGCAGTTGAAACGAAAATTTTATAGAATCGCAGTAAAACCTATATTATTGTATGACACCGAATGTTGAGCTATTAAACAATAATAAGAGTATAAAATGGTTATAACTGAAATGAGAATACCTAAATGGATGTGTGGTAAAACTAAAAAAGATAGTATTAGAAATGAAGAGAAAAATACTAGAGTGGTAGTGAGCTCAATTGTGAATAAAATATAAAGTATTGCCTAAGGTGGTTTAGCCATGTGCAACGAATACCCAAGGATGCACCAGTTACGAGATGCGAGATCTTAAATGTAGGAGATTTAGTAAAATATCGGGATAAACTGTTAAAAATCTAGATGCAAATTATCCATAAAGATATGAGTGTCAAAAATTTATTCGAAAAGATGACTTTAGATAAGAATGAGTGGCATAGGAGAATCCAAAAGAGTTAAATTATCTCTTTTATTATTTTAAATTTTTAGGAATAGTTTTTTTCATTATTTTTATTTTTATTTTTATTTTTTAGTGTTAATTTCTCTATTTTTGTTTTCAAATTTTAATTTTATGTTTTTCTTTTTTCGTTTACCCTATACTTGTCTCTCAAACAGCTGACGCCAATGTTTTGAATTAAGGGTCAGGTTGTTGTTTTTATACTATATATACCGTGGTACATTAATGACCAAACTTGAGTTTGCTAACAAGATACAATTTTGGCCAACTGACTTAAAATAACTTGCATGTACGTAGATTAGAGTGTAGCAGTGCAATTGTATTCCATGTGACCTTTATCAATCCAGCCTCTTCTTTCACCACCTATCCTCACCCCACCCCCCCCCCCCCCGCCCCAAAAAAAATAAAAAGAAAAAAGAAAAATGCGAAGTAAAAACAATGAAGGAAAAGAATTTGCTTGACCCCTTATCTTGAATGCAAATCCAAACTTGGCAACATTTGTCATAACAATTTGCATTGAATATTTTCAAATTTCTCTATAACGAGATTGATATTGCAACTCAGCCAAAAAAAGAAAAAAAGGATGATATCATGCTCCAGGGTAGAAAAAAGTTTTTTATAGGTAGAGTATGTATGCCTTTGTTTTGAGCAATTGCAGGAACAGCTCCTCTAGCCGTGTCTATTAGAATACATTTCTAATATAAGCTATTTGCCAGACATGATATCTTTTAGTGTCATCACTCCAATTATTCATGATATCTCTCTTTCTCCAATATGCATGCACAATAGCTACATGAGCTACACCTTTGTCCTTTGATTTTTCATGAAATCTAGAATTTTTATACATGATCAATGCAAATGCACAAAAAAAATCTTAGACATCAATAATTCCTAGGAGATGGAATTGAAAAATAAACTAACAAAATCCAAATTCAGTAATCCCCTTCTTAGCATGTTTTAAGGAAATGACTAGAATGGAGATCAACAGGACAGTTAGTATTGAAAAATTATAGTAACCGGAAAACCTAATTTGAAATATTCAAATCTTAAATTAAATAACTAAACAAAGAAATCATGCCATAAATTTACCTCCTAAGAATTTGTGTATCCCGCAAGTATACAAACAAATCATGACAATTGTCCTCGCTGCTACCACTGCCATTGCCACCGTAACTTTATGATCACTACAATGTGCACATGAACTCTTTAGTAAATTGTCAACATCAACTATCAGCTTTGTCAAATCAATCATGGGTTATGATGTTTTGAATTTTAAACTTGAAATAACAATGAGAAAAGGTGAGAAACAATGAGAATGGCCTGTTTACTTTTAGATTTTCTTTGAAGCATCTCTTTTTCCTGCCCCAAATGTATTTCAATAACACAAGCATCATCCCATTAACATTTGACAAAAATGCAGAAGAACCCAACACAAGATTGGAAACTCAACACACACACATATATGTAGATATATATCACCAAACAGAAAAGGTCCAATCTCAATCATAGAATAAAAATGACCATTCTAATCTTAGATTTTGCCTCGAGCACTTTATCTGTTTCATGCCCCAAAAATATTTCAAAAACACAAAATTATTCCAATAAGAATTGAAAAAACCGAAAGAACCCAACACAAGATTAGCAAATTCAAGTATATAGACATATCACCAAAAAGAAAAATCCCAATCCCAATCATAGAATAAGAATTACCCTTCTCATTTTAGAATTTGTCTCAGGCATTTTATTTTTCCCATGCCCTAAATATATTTCAACAACACAAAAATTATTCCAACAACATTTGGCTAAAAACCCACCAAAAAATACCCTAACACAAATACATACATACATCAACAAGCAGCAAACTCCAAATCCCAATCGTAAGTAAAATATCAAACAATTCATGTACAAATAACCGATAATATAGACCTAAAAGAACATTCACACGATAAAACAGATAAGGAACATGAGAAAACATCAAGAGCTCAAGAACCACAATGTTTAAACCTAAAATTTGTAACAACCTAGAAAAACCCTTAAAGTGAAAGTATCTTACTCGAAAGAAAAACTTCCCCCCTGTTTGGAACTTGTCGATTTGAATTTGATGGAAAGGGTTTCATTACCAGAAGAAAACGGTTTAGCGGGAAGGGAACGGCTGTATCCGGGAAAAGCAGGGGATGTCACCGGTTTCTTCCGGTCGATGTCCATGGCACCTTTCGGGTGCTTTTTTTTTTTTTTTTTTTTTCCGGAGGAAAGACATGTAATTATTTTACCTTTTAAACGTAAATTCCATCTATGATTCAATTAAATTTTAAGTCAAAAAATAGTTCATTACTTGAAAGCATTTAATTTATTACTTTGGAAAAACATTTATTTTAAGTGATATAAAAAATATATTAACAGAAAAAATAGTCTTCCCCATTAATAATCTACCCATCTCGAATCAAATTTAATCGAGTTATTAAATATTGATAATTTATTGAAGATATAAAAATATATTAGATTATTTTATATCCAACACAACACGGAAAAAGTAATCGTAATTATTTAAATGTTTAAACATATTTGGAATAAAAATAAAAACTTTATAGAACTAATAAAATACTAAAAAAAAGTTACTAAAAGAAGTATATTATATTATTAAAAAGTTAAAAATATTTTAACATCAAAATAAATGGAATCAAAAAGTATATTATTGCATTAAAAAGTTTAAAATATGAATAAAATTATTAGGGTAAATTTTGTGAACTCCAGCATATTGGCCCAATTTATACTCACAAATGCCAAGAATGAACACATGCCATACTTAGAAAGGGTTGGGTTGCCTATAAATCCAATTTGAGACACTCCTTGAGTCTGAATTACTTAAATTTAAAATATAAAATCCGCAAGGGCTAATAGACGAGCCCAATAGTCAAAATTAGACCCATTCATCAAAATTTGAACCATTTTAAAAATCGTTTCTTAGATTAAGAAACACACGCACCAATATTAAAGTTAGGAATGAATATTTAGTTAAATTATAATCGAAATAATTAAAATTGATATAATTGATATAATTTGATTATATAATTTTTATAATCATAATCTAATCAAATAGACTAAAAATAAAAATTCATTTAACTAAAATATATGATTAATTTAGTTCGATTATATAAATTAACTGAATTATTGAAATCTTTTATTATTAAAAACTTTAGGTAACGTTACTTTTATTCATATATATACTTATATCATTTTTAAAATTTAAAATTCATTTATAATTTTAATTTACAAAATTTTATTTTAAAATTTTGAAATTTGCAAATTTTATATTTTAAATTTCAAATAAAATAAATTTTGGAGTGAAAAATAAGTGAAATAGGAGAGGGAGAGAGAGAAGTATGAGTGAGAGTTAAGTTTGGAAGTGGATTGGATTTAGAAATTTAGAACTAAAAAAGTGAAAATTAAAAATCTTTCATTAATCGTAAACTTTCCACTATATTAGTTTTAATTTTTAGATTTTTTTTCTCTTTTAATTTTTAATTATAATAATATTTATATGAATAAAAATTATCAAAAAATATATATAATATTTTTAATTAATTCGATTAATTAGATTTAACCAAAATAAAAATTATTAAAACTAATAACCATCCAAATAAACCAAAATAAAGTTTAATTTTATCAAAAATTAAACCGAATACTTAATAAACCACCAAAAAGATAAATTAACCATTCAATAAAAATTGTTTTTTTTCTTTTTTTTTTTAACTAAATAATGCTCGTCTCTGATTAAAATCTCTTAAATTTACTAATTTTAATTCTGGCAACATTCAATCTATTCATTGAGCGACTAATTTGGTATCCCTAAACCAACATCCGGTAAGATATTAAACCCACTTAATTAAAATTTTAAATTTGAATATTAAAAATAAAAAAACATATATTAAAAGAATCTATTCTTAAATTAAATTCTATAATACTTATAATAAATTAATCAAATAATACGAATATCGATGTCAAAATAATATATATATATTATTCATTGTTTGACATAATGATTGGCCCGGTCTAACAAGTAGCACAAAGTCCGTAAGCTTAACAAAGCTTGGCCGTCAAAATCTTTACACGGCCCGACTTAGATCCAACTTGAACCCGGAAAGGCCTACTAATGCCAAGTCTGATGCTAACAAGGAAACTTACCGCGGATAAGCAGCAAAGAAAATTAAATAAAATTGTAACAAAGAGAAAGCATGTCCACCGCGTTGGGCAAACTTAAGTGAGGGCCACCTAATTTTTTGGCCAGAAAGTTCAAAAAAAAAAAAATATTGAGATCAAAATTTCCTCCTAGGCATCAGGGAATCACATGGAAGGATGACTATATTTTCTTCTCCACACCCATGCGGACGAAGTGGGCGTGATGTTATCTCCATAACACATGCGCCATGTTTCTTAACATAAAAAGTGTTCTTCAAACATCATCAATTATCAGCTTTGTCGTTCATCACTCGGCCTGCGAGATGGCATATATCTATGATCCTTAGCAGCATTCTTCCTCTTTTTCTCGATGAAAGAATCGAGCTTTCCTGCTTCCTGTTATATACCATATAATGCAAACTAATTCAATGGAACCCACTTCAGTTATCATGATTTGTGTGGTAGGATTAAAAGAAAGGATGATACATACCTTGAGACTTTTATATTTGTCAAGGAGTCTTTGCTTCCGGATTTCCGCTGCAAAAGCAAAATCAATAAATTAAAGGATAAACCGAAATGTACTACCCTTCAGAGAGACAGCTTGTTCAATATCTAGAATCAAACGAAATTCCCCCCTCCCCAAACAAAAAAAATAAAAAAAGAAAAAGAAAAAGAAAAAAAAGAAAAGCAGGTTTTTTAAGACAAGGGATTTTAAATTAGTGATTCCAAAGCTTTTGTTAAGATACAAATTACAATTAAAATGGTTAGTTCCAAAGTCAGCAGGCACAGAATACGAACTGTTGTAGTCATTGGTGGTGGAATCAACTGGTTGGAAAAATTTGTGCTGATGGTGGTGGCGTCAGAGGTGATGGAGGTGGTGGCAACTATTGCCTTTAGAAACAATGGACAACAAAGAAGCTAACCTTCATTAGAGGAGCCATATGTACCATTAGCATTTGGGAACAAATTAGCATCTGACAATTTAACTTTCAGGTTTACTACTTGCAGCAAAGTTGGTCAAAATGATTCGGAAGATATTGAACTCGTTTGGACAACTCCAAGCCCACCCTTCTTTTTTTTTTGGGGGGGGGGGCTCATGAAATGGTAAATACAGAAGGACATCAGATGGGGATGTTGGGGGTGGGGGGAGAGAGAGAAAAGTTACCTTTCTTCAGATAAAATGGTCGCTTCCCCTGCTTTGCAGCTTCTCTCTCCTTTTTCTTGTGCTCAGCTAAAATCTGAGCATCAGTAAGCTTTGTTGGCACAGATTTTATTTGCTAGTCCTACCAAGACAAAGGGGAGAGAGAGAGAGAGGGGGGGGGGGAAGCTTCATCTGCACAACACAGGCATATTAAAATGGTCAAAACGTTAACCAAATTAAATGCGACTTTATTGCCCTCAAAACCAGAAAATCAAAATACTCACAATCCATGATATATGATTCTTGAGCTCATCCTTGACTTCAGGATCTTTTGATTTCTTCAGCCGTTTTTGTAGTTCCTATGACACAACAAAACGAGAATGTGACAGAGAGAACATTTACAACAATAATCAAAATTCCTAAACGAAGTGTCAAACTAAGCTTTACCTCTCTTTCAGTTGGAAGGTTGTCCTTGAATAGAAAATCATACCTCTTCCGGAACCTAGAATATCAAGATAGCAAGGTATGAAGATGCTTCCCAAAACATTGAAAGACAATATCATGAAAAGAACAAGTACACAGTCCTTTTGGGGGGAAAAATAAAATAAAAGAGTCATAGCGATAAAATAAAAAAGAAAAAGAAAAAGAAAAGCTACCAATTCACCAATAGCTACAACTGATTTTTTCAATATAATTTGACAACCATAAATTTGATACTTTACATATCAGACCAAAGTTAAACAGATTATCAAGGTTCATTCATGCTATTTTCCATCGCTATGAATAGTGACACCAAGACCAGGCATCTGAAATGATCTAATCAAATTACACCAATGCAAAACATATAAGCTTAGAGTTGAGCCCTCCAGCTGCAGGAGGGCTGCAGCACAAATTTCAAAATATCTAGGATTTTATCAACTTGAAACTCAGAAGATTTTGTTCCCATTGTTGTCAGTGAATTAAAAATATTTAGAGGTTCTTATTTTGTTTAGGAGGTTTTAAGTTGATTTATTTTCTAAATTGTTTAGGATGTTTGTGACATTATAGGCCTAGAATTGAAGACAGAAAATTGAATGAAAATCCAGTTAATTCCCTCCTGGTAATTTTCTTGTTTTTGGTTTCTACCTTTTGTGCCTGCTGTTTCTCCCAATTTATCCAAGGTCAAATTCTCTCCCACTTCCTATCCTCTTCCTTTCTATTGGTAGCTACACCAATGAGGCATCAATATGGCCAACTCAAACCAGTATCTTTCTTGTTGAAATTTACCAAAAACAGTTTTGCAGGATCAGATGTTTTTACAGGACACTTCTTCCCTGCCCCCCCTTACCCA
Source organism: Dillenia suffruticosa (assembly GCA_033439265.1). Classification (NCBI taxonomy): domain Eukaryota; kingdom Viridiplantae; phylum Streptophyta; class Magnoliopsida; order Dilleniales; family Dilleniaceae; genus Dillenia; species Dillenia suffruticosa. The sequence continues at coordinate 15,716,992 of JAVTVX010000005.1, read as the reverse complement.
AAAAAAAAAGGTTCCACCTTTAAAGTCCTCAAGATTGAAAAGAGAGATATAGCCACTGACTTGTCCTAGATCAAGGTTAATCAACTCATTTGTGAAATCAATAACTATCATGATCATGAGGAACTTCTACTTCTCCTAACAACATTATTATTTCACTTTCATGCTCTTATTTCACAGCCAAGTCAATTATATGATATGATTCTCCGCTAAAACCTTATTACACCATCAACTCAGGATGCACATTAGCTGGTATGATTAAACTTCAAGTTTATAATCTTGTGCTGCTTAATTTTTGTTTACCATTTTTCCAGAAAACTTCACAATGCCACTAGGTAATTAAGTTGCACACCTTCAATGCTAACCACACTTTAATTCCAAAACAAACACATTGGTTTAAGTATGCTTTTTCAAAATGCTAATCTAGATTCTTTCTGTCTAAAAATTAAACACACTACCTTCATCTTCCTCAAAATAACAATTCTGTTTTGATAGCCTCTCTCTAACATCAATTAAATTTGATTCTCTCTCTCTCTCTCTCCCCCCCTCCCTCTCCAAATTTAAATTCATTGCATTTCTCTCTCTAAAAAATCAATTTAATTTGAGTAATTTTGGTAATTTATATTTCGATTGACTCTCTCTAACAACAATTTTAGTGATTCTAGTAAAATTAATTTATTCAGTAATAATTGCAGTATAACTGAATCCTATGCCCTGCACTTAAAAAGGCTTGCTTAAATCATGATTCCCATTCCTTACACTTAAAATGTCCCCAAACAAGCAAGGTGAATAGATTGTCATACTCATTACAACTAATGCAGGTTAACTAACCATTACAGCACATTCAACTCAAAAGGTCATTCTATCAAAAAGAGCAAACGTCATGCCCATTTTGTAATTCCTATGGGGTGTGACTTAACTCTCCAAGGTCCTAACCAAATTATTGACATGTTTCACATAACTTGTAGACATAATCATAACCATAACTGTTGATACAGACTAACTAACAACTAAAGGAAAGTTCCAAATAATGCAATCATTACTCCAATAGCTAACATGGTGGAACTTTCAACTCCCCCATGCTCTAGTTGTGCAATAGGCTGCTAAGTTATAGAATCATATTATAAAATTATAAAAAAAAAAAAAAAAAAACTGGAAAGCCACTCCCAAGAAGCACCAGCTAATGGAGTTTGCACTATCTTATTGTGTCTTTGTAGCCAAGCCATTGTAAAATGAAATTATGTATTAAACTGAACAAAATTTTTCAGGATTTTCTCCAATCATCCACCTAAATGCATTTAAAAACATGTGAAACTAATGCAAATTAGCACAATTTAGTCCAATTCTGAAGCATTTTCAAAAACAGCTACCATATGCACAACAGCAAATGTGATGACCTACAATTAATATTCAGAATCCCATAAAACAACAAGAGTAGAAGAAAGCTAAGGAAAACAAATGTACAATGCACACACATAAGAGTTAAGACATACCCATCTACATCTAGTGTACTGGATAAGGATTCAAAACGTGGATCACGAGTTTCCTGCACATGCCATAGATGTCAAGCACAGATCACAAAAATATGCTACTTATTACAAAAAGATGAAAAAAATAAATAAATAAAACTGTGTCTCAATTCCATTAAGATATAGTATCAGCACTCAATTCTATCAATGTGTAACATGCAAATTAGAAGAAATAACCCTACTACCTACCTGCCCTAACCTCCCCCCAACACACCCAAAGAAAAAAGGGAAACTGAAAAATAAAAAAATAAAAATAAAGAAAGAAAGAAAGAAGAAGAAAACAGTGGTTACAAACTTATATGGCTTATTAACATTGAGGAAGCACCTCCCACACCTTCAATCCTTATCTATTGTACACCTATGCTCAAGATAATTGTACATATTCTACCACCAATGCATTACACTTTCTCCTATTCATTTTGCTAATTTCGCCATTACATAATTAAGCACCTAAAACCTCATATTCCACGCATAAGCAATTACACATATCCCTAAAACTTCTAAAGAGCAGAACCCACATAGAAGGACAATTTCTAACACTTGTCTGGGGAAATTAAAAACAGTATTTTTTTCTCTCAAATCAAAGAAACAAACACCACCACAAGAAATAAAGGAGAACCAAAAACAACCATTTCATCCACGAGAACAAAAGGTGACAATTACTCACCCGTTCGGGAACTTGAATGTCGTCTCTAAATCGACAAACAGGCCTTTTAAAACTAACCTCCATTGGCCTACAAAACCCACAAATCATGACTTACCAAACAAACCTTAAGATACCCAAATCAATTTTAATCCAAAAAAGAAAAACCTATTCTTATTTGCTCTTCCAGGTTTCTTCGCCTGATTTTCTTCCTATAAATGGGATGCGACCCATCAGATGCTGCCTTAAGTCGCTCCTCAAAAGTGAATTCACCGAGTTCACGTTCTATTTCCTTCCCTTCCAAATATCAAAATTAATACTGAAAGTTCAATGCATGAAACTAAACCAATGGATTGAGTCAAATATACTGACTTCTTCTTCGAAGGATGATTTGTCCTCTTCGTCACTATTGCCGTCGTCAAACTTTATTTTTTTGTTTGAATTGAGGATTGATTCCTCAGAGGTTTTCAATTTTTTTTTTTCAGATCGGAGACTTTGAGAGACGGAGTTTTGCCCTAGAACAATGTTAACACGCCAACATACATGTCATTTAGTTTATTTTCAACTAACTGTTATATTTGCAAGGCCGCTTAAGTAACCCAGATGAAATTTATTTATATTTTTTTGATTTAGAAAAAGAAAAAACATTTCTAGAATTAAAAGAAGATAACGATTTGACAGGAAATAGTTCATATACATTATTAAATGATATGTGAGTAAACGGTTTAGAGAAAGGGCTTAGAATTGTTCCACTATTATTTGATAATTGTAACGAATAATTATTTTGTAATTGTAACGAACCGGAAGTTCAACGATTGAACCGCCGGTTCAATGCCGGTTTCGTTCAATACTCTCTCACCCACACACAGTCATTTCAGCAAACATGTAGAAGTTTCAGCAGTGAGACCCCAAAAAAAAAAAAACAATGCTTCAAATTAAAGATTTTCAGAGTCAATTAAGAAAGAAAGCGAGAGAGAGAGAGAGGAAGACACACAATTACGAATCATTACCACAAGATGCTCAATCAGAAATTGAAAGATCCAGAGAGAAACAGAGAGAGAGAGAGAGAACAGATCCTAGTCTCAATCATCTAGAGAGGTCAGTTTCTAAATATATTGAAAGAGAAATTTTCAAGATTCTAAGCGAAGAGGGCTTCAGAAAGAACATCATCAAATTACTCAATCTACGGATCAATATCCTTCGATCCATGACTACAAGCACAATATCACACACAAGTTGAGAGAGAGAACTACCTGAGAGACTTCGGAGTCAAGGAATCCCAATCGTGAATATCAGACGCGAAGGAGCAATGATCGGCACTAGCAGAAGTAGACAAAAGCAGACCGAAGTTAGATTCCCGATCCGTTCGTTGCGGGGGAAACGGATTGGTGGGCTCTGCGTCTGTCTGAATCTTGAGTTTGGGCAACGGGGGAAGGACGGCGGAGACGATCGATTTACCTACTCTCTGTTTCTTCTTCTTCCTTTTATTTTTTTCCTGGTCACGCGAGTATTTGTTTGCATGGGCAAGTTTAAGGATCGTAGATTCACAAAATGAAAAGATTTTTTTTTCTTTTATCATTTTAATTATTTTTATTATAATAAAGCAATTAAATTAAATTAAATCTATTCAATTTAATTGCACACAAAATTTAAAGTATAATTGAACCGATTAGGGTAGGGGCATTTAGACCATCCCCTTACATTTAACCTTTTATATATATATTAAATAAAAACTTTGGACTATTAATATGGTAGGAATAGATGCCCTTTTGATTTGAAAACTCAAAAGATTTGGTAAAATGGTAGCAAGAAAGGGATGGGTACGTGTCAACTGGTATGGCGATGATAAGCTTGGATGGGTCAAGCACGAGGTTATGTTGTTTTGTTTAGACATGGGAAGTTTGCGTAATCAAGCTAAAACGACGTCGCTTTGCCTTCTTGATTAAAAATCTGCAACTTATCAACCCTAATGACTTAAAGACTAAGTGTCGATTCAGTAGAGTTTTTTTTTTTCTTCTTTTAACGCAAAATAAAAATTAATTCATTTTAAAAAAAATTAAAAATTATTTGGTTTTTTTACTTTTGAAATAAATTTAAAAATTAAAAATTAATTCTATTTTTACTTTTTATTTTTAAAGTAAAATTAAAAATTAAAAGTTAATGGTCATGTTTAAAATTTTATATCATTTAAATGAACATATTAATGAAATAAAAAAAATTATGTGATGATATAAATGAAATAAAAAAATTTATATTTCTGAAAAAGATTGAGCATTAAAAAAAGGATAAAAAAAACTCCTATGAGGAGTTTTTTTAATTACTTTTTAAATTTGTTTTTTTATAAAAAAACTCCTTTTTTAAGAGTCTTTAAAAAATATTATTAAAAAAAAAATTCACTTTATAATGAGAAGAAAAATAAAAAAAAAATCCTATTAAATAAGCATCGGGTCTTCTTTTGGCCTTCAACTATGGTATAAAACAAAATGGGGCCACTACCCTTCGTACAAAGTGATATTGTTTGTATTTCTATTAGTTTATATCTATTTAATGTCAAATATTTTTACATTTCTAACATGAAAATTTTCATTTCAAGCTATTTTTGAGATTTGTCGAAGGATTGTATTCTTCTACTAGGTTATAATTTTTCAAAACCCTTTTGAGTACGCCACGTGCGGATGTTATGATTGCATATTTGTCTTATGCAGGAAAAAAAGAACAAATTTTCAAAGTCAAGCAAAAACTTATATTAGGAAAAATAAATTAAAATACATATTTGAAAATTTAAGGAGGGCAAGAGTGATATCTTTGGAAAAAATAAGGTTAAAAGATTTGGAACAAGCAAACCATGATTCATGGCATTGATTCCCACAAAACAGCACACAAATCTTCAAAGCTCAAAGTAAAAACTAACAAATACAATGAGTTTTGCTTTAATTGAAATGAATTATTATTCAACGATGTTTAATTTCATAATCAACTAGCGAATATATTATAAATTCGATTTATGTATAAAAATATTAATATATTTCTAATTAAATGATAATCGAATATATTTTAATTGAATCATGAATCATGCTATTGGGAAGGGGTTGCTTGGTACAACAAAATTTGAAGGCTAAATCCACTTGTATAACTATTTGGGAATCCAAGTAGCCCAACCAAATGCAGCTGAGAAAAGTTTATGACTATAGCTTCTGTTTGGTATGGTGTACGTGAAAAACAAACTTCACTAGCCCCAGACTATTCATTCAAGGGAAGGGGAACAACCCAAAACTTATATACGTATCGAAATTTGCATTGTGATAACGAAGGCAGATTGGATTGGTTCAACCATATATTCAAAATGTCTGCACCTCAAGAACCTTAAATATGGCAGCCAACTCGATGAGGAGCCTTTGTTTCTTAAATGAAACTTGTTATGCCCTTTAGACTCTATTATTATATTAATATATTGACAGATTTTTTTTTTAAAATTTAATTTATGACTATAAAATCTTAATTATTATAAATTTGTATCGTTAAATTTATCAAAATAAATACAATAATTGAGGGTTTTGAATGCTCAACCTTATGGCAAATTGGGATCCCATAAAAAAAAGTTTATTACTGATCTTATAAATTTAGTGACTGGAGTAAAATCATTAGTTTAAGAGTAATAAAGGGACTCACTCTAAAATGTTTAAATCCTAAAACAACCAAAATGCAAGCTGTATGATTTGATTTCGAAACTAAATCTTCTTAATTATGTTGAGAAATTTGATTTTTATGGAAATAAAAAAATCAATACTGAATAATCTGTCTCTCAATTGAACTTTATAAATAATCGATTCAGATTAATCGAGACAAAATTTCAAATACTAAATGAGGATCTAACACGAGCAACAATCCCGACAATCCCAGCTGGGCTCCCTTTCGATGCTTCCAAGAGTAACGTAACTGCCTTTTTATTTTTTATTTTTTATTTTTTCATTTTTTCATAACCGTAAAATGCCATAACTATCCTTCCCTACAAAATTCCTAATTCACCAATCAACGAAATACGTATACCAATTCCAAGCCCCTTTTCGTCATTTTGTGCCCCCGAACCCAACTTCAGGTCAAATCGGAACCCTGTACCCAATCCCAAATCACAACCTTAAAAATCAAACTCCAGAGAGGGAGAGGTCAGAGAAAAGGGGAGGGAGAGGGAGGGAGAGAGAGAGAGAGAGAGAGAGAGAGAGAGAGAGAGAGAGAGCGGAGAAAATGGGGGGGCTAGACGTGGAAACAATGGCTTCGTCCATAGGAGTTTCAGTTCCAGTTCTTCGATTCCTCATATGTTTCGTTGCAACAATTCCTGTGAGTTTCCTATGGAGACTTGTCCCAGGAAAACAACTCCGACACTTATACGCGTCCGTTTCCGGTGCTCTTCTCTCGTGCCTCTCTTTTGGGTTTTCCTCAAATCTTCACTTCCTCGTTCCGATGCTTTTAGGTTACTTCTCGATGCTCTTCTTCCGTCGACGATGTGGGATCATCACTTTCTTTCTGGGTTTTGGCTATCTCATCGGTTGGTAAGTCAAACATTTGCGTTTTTAAGTTAATTGTAATGTTGTTCGTTTTTTTCGAGGTTTTGAATTGTGGGCATTGTGAATTTTTAGTTAATTTGTTGGAATGTTTGATCAATTGCTTTGATTAGATTTTTTATATGTAATTTGATTTATGGGTATTATTATAATGTGTTAGAGACGTTTGATTAATTGGCTTGGTTTTGATTGATGGGTTAAAGGGTCTATTTGGTTAGTGGGACGTGAATTTTGTGGATGGAATTGGAAAAACCTATTAACTGAATTCAGGTTTCATTAAATGGGAGATTCATTACGCAAGGACAACTGGAGAGCGTCTTTGACAGCAATTTATGTTTTTGAGAGGTCTCTGACATGCAGTTGGTAGAAGTAACGTTTTCTTTATTTTCCCTTTTCCTTCTTTTAAGGATACTATCAACTTATGTGAAACTTGAGTTTCTTGCAAATAAATGCGGGAGACCAACTTTGTTGTTTTATGTGAATTGTTTAGATTTGAATTAAGAATGTTTGGATCAAAATGTCCTGGTGCATAATAGATAGCATTACATCCTCGATTTCAGTTTTCAACCCTAAGAGATAGATTACCTGGAAAAAATAAAGTGAATGAGATTGTTTTTCCTTGGTCCACCACCACCTTCATCAAGATCATGGCTAACTGAATTCGCATTTATGGATAATCGTGTTTTATATCCTCCTAAAATTAATTTCAATTTCGTTCCTTGCTTGTTATGTTTCTTATCAATCAGAAAACTGATGAGGTTGCAATTTGTCATTCTGATTTGCCTGAACATTATTGATGTTCATACACCAAAACACATTTGGATAGGACATGCAAATGACCTGAATTGGATTAGTAGTCTGCAAATGCATGACATGATCAGCGAAGAAGTTTTTCCCTATCATACTAGTGCCTAAGTTACATTATTGTGCTCAAATAGGTACCATTCTATTTGTTCATTTAAAATGTATTTAACATCGAGAGTTATTCAAAACTAGAAAAACAATTGACTGATTGGAAGCCTAAATTTTGCCTGCAGTCTAACCTCCCTGTATGGACATTCTTTCACCTCGAGTCTTTCCTTCTTTCTGATTCTACAACAATTTATAAAACCAAAGCTGTATTCAGACTTCATGGAACAAATGAATATTTGAAGGACAAGCTATTTGTCAAGAACAACCATCCTTGCTAGCCACTCACATTATATAGATTCCGGCATTCCTACTGCCACAAGTGCTTGCTCTAACCATGCATGTACATGTTGGTTGATTATCGTCATCTTGCTAGCGTAACAATAGCATTATTAGCTACCACTACCATTATCAAATTCATGGGTTGCTGAGGGAACGTGATCCTGCCTCTCTTTCCTCTGTGGTTCAAGCACAAGCAAGCGCAAGCAAGGGCGATGCGCCCACTTGCTTAGCGGCATTTGGTTTTGATGATATGTTAGGCTTGGTTGATCAGTACTTTTTCCCCCCAATGTAGCTAGTATAAAAGAATTAAAAAATAATAATAATAAATTAATAAAAGTGGCAAACCTTTTGTTGTGCATTAAACTATTTTATCTTGTACAATCCCTATGTTCCACCACAGGGTATGGAAGGTTCCCATTTATTGTCTATACAGAGGTTCAATCTGGTTTCTTGTTCCCTGATTGGTCCAACTAATTTTACACAAGTAATTCGCGTTCACTTCACTTTTCTGTTTCCGGGAGTTGATTCTTTTTTGCCTCAATGAGGATAGCATCAGGAATACCTTTGGTGGTCCAGATGAAACTAGAGGTGATTAAACTTTTTTAAGGTAATGTTTCCTGGTAATGCCTTGATCAGAATTTTCTTTGTGCTACCAAGCTGTCATACAGAATTAACACATTTGATTTGGAGTTTGCTTCACTAGTCCCACTTGTCTTCCTCTTCAAAATATTTCCCATGTTTGTTCCTTCTTAATGCATGTGGGAATTGTCAGGCAGAGTGCTCTTTCTTCAGAGAGTCACCTAGTCACTAGTTTACCTTTGGTGATCAGAATTTTTTATGGTTAGTGAATTTTAAGTACTTAGAAGGTCAGGATTTTTATGTTGATTTCTTCCTTGGATAATCTCCTCACACTTGATCTATCATGCATGTATTATGTATTTACTTGGACCCCTGTTTATAACAAGCCTGATAAAGATGTATGTCTATGCATCCCTCTGTTATTAAAATCACTTGGATGCTGAATAAACATTTATTTCCTTTTTGTAACCAATATTTAGAATTCTACAAACTTTTTCTTGTTGATACATGACTCAAAGTTTTGGTTGTTGATGCATTGCAGCCATGTATATTACATGAGTGGGGATGCATGGAAGGAAGGAGGGATAGATGCTACTGGTAATCATTAACTAAACTTTGTCTTCCCTTTGCATTTGCCCTCTCTCTCCCCTTTCCTTTTTTCTTCTTTAAGTTTTCATCAAAACATCAAAGCTTAGATGATATTGTGGCTGCAGTCTAACTACTATTTAGTGTTTCTTCTTGCTGTCCACTGTTTGAGCGATGTTACACTCTCCCAAACTGTAAAATATACACCTGAATTCATTTGGGCCTTAATACTAAACTAGTTGGGATCAGTGTCATGAATCCATTTTTCTCATTTGTGGAGTGCTCTAACTTCAGATTGGAAGCTTCAGATCACCCATGATCTTGGTTCAGTTCCCTGCCGTACATATCTGCATTTTCATTTCATTTGTAAATTTATTGATATATTTTTTTTGAGGGTGTCGTTGACCTGTTGCAAAAGTTGAAACTATTTTTGAATCATCACTTTATCAAAATTGAAAACAATGAAACAGCTAAGGTGATGTTTTCCTTTGTAATGTTAGGAGCATTGATGGTTTTAACCCTAAAAGTGATCTCATGTGCAATCAACTATAATGATGGACTCCTGAGGGAGGAAGATTTGCGTGAGGCACAAAAGAAAAATAGGTTGCTTAAGTTGCCTTCAATAATTGAGTATTTTGGTTATTGCTTTTCTTGTGGAAGTCACTTTGCTGGACCTGTTTATGAGATGAAGGATTATCTCGAATGGACGGAAAGAAAGGGGGTAGGCTAATTTCAGTCCTCAGCTCTCTTATAACTTATTTGCATATGTGATGACCTGTAAAATTTGTTTGATATGTTGTTCTACAGATCTGGGCACAACCAGAACCATCTCCTTATCTGGCAACACTTCGAGCTCTTCTGCAAGCTGCCATCTGCATGGGCTTGTATCTGTATTTGGTACCTTATCACCCCCTGTCGAGATTTACTGATCCTGTGTACCAGGAGTGGGGCTTCTGGAGACGGTTGAGTTACCAGTACACGAGTGGCTTGACTGCAAGATGGAAATACTATTTCATCTGGTCAATATCAGAGGCTGCTGTGATCATTTCGGGCCTTGGTTTCACTGGCTATGCGGATGGAAAACCAAGATGGGATCGTGCAAAGAATGTTGATATTCTAGGGGTTGAATTTTCAACTAGTGCAGTTCAGTTGCCTCTCGTATGGAATATACAAGTCAGCACATGGCTCCGTCTTTGTGAGTTTCTACACTTCTGAAGGGTCATTTGCCTTATATTTGATGTTGCAGTGAAGTAGATATTTGGCTCATGCTTAAGGTTTGGTTCCAAGTCGTACAAAATGAAGTTTTAATTTTCATAATCAAAAAATACAATCATGGTAATTGCCTTGTTTTTTGGGGGGGGGGGTACCACTTGGATGAAATTTGCTTATGATAATAGAGTCCATGCCCTAAGTTGGTTCCCGACTTTCAATTATAGCACACATATGCCCTAAGTTTATACAAGCCACCTTGCTCTCTGATACATGCTAAACTCTATTGGCTCCTTTCTCCCAACTACTCAGATCTCTCTACATGAATTCTTTGTTCCTTATATCATATACTCATACCCATTTCACTTTTATGTATAAACTTAGAATAGTTGGAAGCTTGAAACCGATGAGTTATGATGATAGAATGCACATAGGATTATAATAACTTAATTTATGATGGGAAGCACCATTTCCAGTGATGCTTCCTAGCATTCTAATAGATTTTTGCCTTTATAGATGTTTATGAAAGGCTTATTCAGAAGGGAAAGAAGCCTGGTTTCTTGCAGTTGCTGGCCACGCAGACTGTAAGCGCAGTTTGGCATGTGAGTATAATTTTGAATTTATACTTTCCATATTATTCCACTCTTATCTTTTGAGTGTCAATAATAGCTATAGGAGTTCAGTTGCTCTCCTGGAAATTGTCAAGTTACAAATAAAGGGTGCATAAAGTTTGTTAAAACAACAAAATTAAAAAGGAAAATTTGAACTAGTATTGTTGGAATATAAATGCCTTCTCCTAAATGGTTAAATTAAATTTTTTCATCCTTTTAATTAGTGAATATTTAGCAATTTTTGTGCTAGAAATGTGTCCAAAATGCAAAAATCTTTGTCTGCTGTCATGTTCCTACTGAAATTGTAGATTATAAAATTTGATTTAGATTCTATGGCATTTAGGTGTTTGTCTTAGTGAGATCCCTTTTTTGGGTTGTATAAGCATTAAAATTACAGTCTTTGATTGAAGGAATATGCTTGAGCCATTGTGTGAGGGATGTTGTAAGTTTTTATGGTTGCCCTGCACCAGTTCCGGGGACAGTGCATGTTATGTCTAGAAATTATCATTGGTTTACATATCTATTGTACTAATATCTTCTGGTTGGATGTTGACGTCGTTAAGTGGTTTTGCCCAAATCTTCTATATACAGTACCACTATTAAAATAGATGCTTAAAAAGTGTAAATGAGTTTATTTTCAAATAGGGTGCAATGTTTTATGCTAACTTTCATGTTTACTCTATGTTGCATTTGTTTTGTGTTCCATGCTTATATCCTTTAGCCAACTTTTGCCAGGTATCATGTTTTTTCCATTCATTGTAGAAGTTACTTTCTTTTTCATATGTATCTCTTTGAGCCTCAAAGCAAAGTGATGGGCTCCTGTTTTTTCCAAATAGGCTTTTGCTTTTAAAGAAATCAAATTTCCAAATGGTATCACAGTGTAAGGTCCAACCTTTGAATTCCACTGGACTATAGGCCATTAATGGGGAGGAAAAGAGGATTCACTTTCATTCAACCTGAGTTGTTGGAATAATTGTCCTTTCCACACATTAATTTTGATCATTTTAGATTTTTAACTAACTCGATAACAATATCCATGACCTTCGTTTCTGGTTTCCTTAAGTTAATAGCATGCTCCCCAATCCCCCCCCCCCCAAAAAAATTCCATATCATAGCACTTGGATCTCTTTGCTGCTCATTCTCTGGCCCCATTGTTGCTTCTTTTTAGACCAGTTATGACCTCATTTCTTTTATATGGATTCAAGATGGTCTGCATGAGCATCATAAGTTCCTATCTTTAATCTATTTCCTTTTTGGTCTCACCAAAATGCAGGGTTTGTATCCGGGATATATTATATTCTTCGTTCAATCAGCATTGATGATTGCTGGTTCAAGAGGTACAGACTACTTTTCAGCTATTATCTCTTAACATGAAATGGTTAAATTTTCTTCCTTGGCTCACTATTTTTTATTGTTTCGCCTTTATGCTTGTGAACAGTCTTGTACCGATGGCAGCAAGCTGCTCCTCCAAAAATGGCTTTTGTTAAGAATATACTCGTGTTCATGAACTTTGTCTACACGCTTCTCGTTCTGAACTACTCCTGTATTGGATTTATGGTTAGTCCTTTATTTCACCAACACCCAACTCTTCTTTCTTTCTTTATCTTCTTCCTTCCCCCCCCCCCATCTCTTTTTTTGCCTCTATTTGTTAAGAATGATATTTTTCGTGTTTGAAACAGGTATTGAGCCTGCACGAGACCCTTGCATCATACGGGAGCGTGTACTATGTTGGTACAATTGTTCCAATAGTTTTGTTTATGCTTGGCAAAGCAATCAAACCTCCAAGGCCTGGCAGATCTAAAGCACGGAAAGAAGAGTAAATCAGGAACAATACGACGTGCTTAGAGATTAGCTGAACATTTGTGGAAAATGAAAAAAAATTGCTTTGTGTTGTTATTCATAATTCACCTTTTCTCCTCTTTTTGTCACTAGGTTACGTGATCAGTGATTTTGCTACTTTTCTCTGACTAGAAGCACTTGAGGAAATTGTCCTTCTGCTATTAATAGTCCATCAATTTTCAGCTTCCCTGTTGTAAAGACCCTCGTGGGCAACAAGACTTGAGCAGGAGCCAGGTTGGCTCCACAGCCTGTCATTGAGACAGCTTAATCATGCTTTCTGGTTTGGTTTCTAATATTCTGGGCCTGGCTAAATTTCGGTTTATTTATCTTAGCACGAACTACTTGTGCTTTTTTAAGCTTGGGATTGTATTTCTTGTTCGGGGACAATTCCTTAAGAGGGGTTAATCGTAATGTCCCAATATTTCAGATATTGCAGTAAAGTATATAATATTATACATATATGCATACACACCCAGACTTGAATTCTTATATTTTGTAGACGTGTTGATTTATTATGTATTTTTATTTTTTGGATGTCTGCTCGTGTTTCTAATACTTATTTTACTATCAACGGATAGTCGGTCTAAGTTACGGTATTACGTCTCTTGATCAAGTCTTAAATTCGAAACTTGAAAATGAAAAAGACTATATTTAGAGAGTTATTTCTTAAAATAAATTTGATAAACGATTGAATAGAATTAATCAAAATATAATTTATAGAATTAATCAAAATATAATTTAAATTTAAAATATCGATTGATATAATAAAAATAAAAGCACATCTTAATTTTATTGGGCTTTAAAGCCTTTTTGGGTTAACGTCAGTGGTATTGGGCTGGTGGGTTTCCCTTCATTTTTGGTACCTTGATTTGGGCTGGTGGAGTTGCTTTGATGGTGGCGCTCGAACCTGCATTGGTCGTCGAATCCACTTTGATCTCTTTCTAACTTTTTTTTTTTTTTTTATCATGTTGGGTCACTAACCTAGTATCTGAGACAGCCCAACCTAGTATCTGAGATTTTATCCTAATTAATCTGAGTCGACCATTTATATGGTCCAATTGAGGGGACAGGTCTCCCATCACTGATTTTTCTGTTTCCATGGGAATCGAACTCCCGACCATAATTAAGGGGCGTCAGTTTTGAACCAACTGAGTCATTAGAAGTTGGTTTCTCTTCTTAACTATTGATTCTAGCTGTTTGATCCCTTTCCATTTCAGCCATTCATCTCATGAAAAGTGAGCCATCGCTTTGATATGCGCCGTCCATCTTAAAACAATCCAAAAGGATAATGACAGCTGGCCGCGTAGTCTTCGCAGGCAAATTTTATTTTGTTTTATAATCACGGATGAAGAAGTTCGAGCTTGATCAAAATGCAGTTGATCTATTGGGATAAAATATTAGATCTCTTGATCAAATTTTAGATTTGAAATTTAAAAATAAAAAAAACTATATTAAGAGAATTGTTTCCTAAAAAGGGTTTTCACGTATATTTAAATTGGATTAATCAAAATATGACTCTAGAATCTGATAGTAGGAAAAAAAAAAAGGGAGTATGAGTTTGAGAATTTGGGTTTATGCAAAAGAAAATGTGGTTTTCGTGGGTTGATATCACTATGCTTGTTTATGTACGTTGGTGCTAGAAGTCTACGCCATGCTAGATGAAATGGTTGATATTGAGACACTGGACTTGGTTGAGAGTTGAACTTTTAGTTGCAAGACAAAGTTGTGGTGAAAGCCTGACCGCCGTCCAGTGTCGTCGGATCCTTTTTTCTATTTCGATTTCGATTTTAATTTCAAACGCCACCTTAATCCTAATTATAATTAGTTTACTTAAATAACATGTATTTCTATGCTCTTTTAATCATGAATTTGCTTTTATACTTCTTTTTTTACCATACATAATTATTAAATAAATCAAAATTATTATTATGATTTAATTTTATATTACTGAATGAAATAATTTGGCACGCAACCACCTTAATAGATCAATTAGTTTAATACCAAGACAACATTATATTAAAGAGTTTTAATTTCATTTACATATTTTTCTATTATAATTATAAGCATTATACGTAATCAACAATGTTCATGCTTAAAAATAGTAAAATTCCACGTTGTTAGCTACAAAACAAAGGCATGTTGAATCTCAGCCATATCCAATTCATGCCGACCAAATCTTTGTTCTTTTTCCTCCTTTTCTTTTCATGATTTTCTTGAGCCATCCTCGTGGAATAACATATTGATCTCTTCTTAAGACTTGGTTAAAATTGATTTTTTTTAGTACTATATCAATTAGTATTCAGAATCATATTTTGATTAATATGGTTTCAGATTTGTAGTGATCCATTTAAGAGAATTATTCTCTCAATATAATTTTTTTCATATCCAAATCGTGAGTTGAATTCGAAAACTTGATTAAGAGACCTAACAGCACATTCCACTACTATCCATTGGTGTTAAAATTGAATTTTGATCGATCAAGTCTCATAGGTTTATAATGAAACTTTGAATTCTAGTATTAAGAAAAAAAAATGTAGGACAAAGTTTCAAGGTTTGTATGCTGGCTTATGACGGATTGTCTGTTGGTGGCTTCGTCGGACGTAGAATAATTATACAATAATTTTATTTTTGGTTTTAATCGATTCAATATTTGATTATCGGATTAATTCAATTCAAATATTGTGAAACCTATTTTAAAGAATGAGTCTCCTAATATATATTTTTTTATTTTTAAAACTCGAATTTAAAATTTTGATCGACAAATTTTAGTGTTTTACCACTAAATTGATAGATCACCGAGAATAATACAATTGTTCATTTAGATATAGAAATTTGTTTGAGTTTGATAAGAATATTGGAATCATGTCACCCAAATCTAACATATATTTGACTCCTTTACTATATAAATAAAGTTAAATAATAATAAAAAATGAATTCCGAAGTAAAGAGGTTTTTTACTGTTCAACATATGATTTTTTTTCCTCTCATGGTGATGTCTAAAAAAAATAGTTAGGAGGGCAATTTTCTTTTTCTTTACCCATTTTTTATTTTTTGATTTTTAAATTATAACTATCAAAAAAAGGTTAAGGTTTTTTTTTTTGGTTTATCGGAAGATATTTGAACTTGAAATCAGAGATTGTGTCAATGGAGTCTGACAGCCCGACGACTCGACACGAAGTTAATGTATTTTAGTAGAATTAATGTAGGCTTTCTTAGCTAGTGTCGTCTCGTTAATGTGAAACATATTTTACTTTAACCTTAAAAAAATAAAAACCTCAAAAAGACAAAATAAAAAAAAAAAAATGAATTGAATTAAAAGAAAATTCATCACAAGAAAAGAAGATGCCTTAAACGTGGCACTTCTTTTTTTTTTTTTTTTTTTTAATTTCCCACTAGCATGGAAAAAGAGGGAAGGTAGTCAGAAATTTTTGTCTCCATTAGGCAATAGGTGTGAACGGAACCCGTTGGTTTATCCCATCCTTCGCACTTTACCTTAATTATCTTTTTACTTTTTATTTATAATAATATTTTAGTTTAATAAAATACAATTTTTTTTTTGTCTTAATAATTTTAATATTATTATAATAATAAAATTTTATATTAGAACTGCTTTTATGACTGTAATTAGTTTCAACTTATCTTAAAAATTCTCTATGAACAAATTGATGCAAATTCATGTAATGGATAAACTGACCCCATCTTCATGGAGAATCAACGATTGTTGGCTAGGGCTACTCATCCATTTCCTTCGTCCTTATCCCATGAAGATAATGAAAATTTCTAGGAATGAGAATCGATATTCGAATTATTCAAACTTTAACAATAATAAGCATAATTTAAACAATTTTCTAGAAAAATCTAATTCATTGTCATCTGATTCTATTATTGATATAATTTTACGTAATTTTGTTTAATTTATCGAAAAAATTAAAATCAGATATTTCCATAATAGGCAAGTTATATTTTCATAATATAATCTTATTTTTTGAAGAAGAGGTAAAAGGGAAGTGAATCTCATTTTGGTTAATGAATGCTTGGATTGGATTCGTGTTGAGTGATTGACATTTGGGTAATGACTCAGTCAAATCATCAGACCTTTATTCTAGTTTGTTCCGAAAAATTCATATGAAAAGGGTTTCACTTGGCCACATCACAAAAGATGATACCTGTGTTGTGTTCTTTTGAGGTTTTATACCACAATACAAACAACCATGGTGTGAAAATCTCATGTTTTTCAAACACCCTTCCCTTGGCTGTGCCTTTCACCTTTTTGTTCTTATCCGAAAGCTATTCATACTAGAAAAGCTATTCCAAATCTTCTAACTCATGCTTTGAAAGAGAAAGACTCCTTTTCGTTTCTTTTTATTCGTTAAATGTTCATCGTCAATAAAGCCATCGCACCTTCGGCTGCTCATTTCCAATTTTTTATGCCCATCTTTATGACCTAAAGACTTATGAAATATGTCGGTCACTAATTTTCTTAGAGCTTACTTGTTACGTCTAAATTATTAATTTTTTTAGATTCGATTATTATATATGACGAAAATAAACACTAGATATAGGAAGAGTTTTCCTTTTAAGCGTCCAATTTAATTTGAGTTAGATTTAATTATATTTAACGTAATTATTGGATATCGATAGCTTATATTAAAAAGAATCTAATGTCGTAATGTATGTGGGCGAAGCAGAGGAATCTCTTAAAATTTTGAAAAAAAAAATGATATTTAGTAATATTTTAATTTATACTATTAAAAATTTTAAATGTACGGACTAAAAATCATAAAAATATTACTAAAACTTTTTAAAAATGTCACAAAATTATTTAAAATACCGTTTGTTATCTCAAAATTATAATTTGTATTTTCTTCATTTTGCGTCCCTTATATATAATAATAATAATAATAATAATAATAATAATAATAATAATTTACCTTTTAATATAAAATTGGATTTTATTTCTTTTTAAGGACTAGATATGGTAAGAGTAAAATTATAATATCCTCATATTAAAAATACTTAAAAATGGTTACTTCCAGAAACTTGATACGATTGATTAGATGATAGAATATCACAAAATCATAACTTATCCGATCAAATCTTCAACAATAACGTATCTTTGTGGAAAAGAGAACGAGTGACTCCCAAGATCTCACCAACGACCACTTTGCTCATGGTAACTGTTACCTAATATCAGTCCTTATATGATGAAGATAATACCGTGATAAACAAGATTTTAGTTTATTAAACAAAAATTTTGATACAAACAAAGATTTTAGTGACGGGATGCTAAATTTTAATTTGGGTTTTACGAATGAAAAAACAGATATTGAGATAGTCGATCCCAAAATGAGTTATATAACTGTTAGAATTGAATTAATTAGATTTTAAAATATCGGTGATTAATTATGTATTAAAAAAAATGCAAAGATCCCATGCAACTCGCAACTCACAGACGAAAACAAATTCTCCTGTTTTTAAAGGGCAGAAAATACTTTTCCGATTTTGGGGGAGGGTCCATCGAAATCAATATTAGAAAATTAAAGATAAATAGGGCAAGTTGGAGAGTTCATATTTTGGGATTGTTCGGCAAGTTGGAGTCACATCTGGGGCTCTCAAACACGTTGGTTTCCTATGATCCCTCTATACATGACAAATTCAGGTACATGTAGTTACACGTCCTGCGTAAGTTTTGAGACTCTCTCCTCCTTCTCCCTTGACTTCTTGTACATTAATACACACCCTATTGGCAAAAATATGAAATAGTACACAATTTAAGCTCTACAAAGAAAAGCCAGTCTCATTTAATCAAAATTTGTATTTTACATTTCAAAGTTTGAAATTGCAAGCTTATTAACAATACTGTGCAAATATACTCACCCAATTATCGATTCTCAATTAAAATCTTAATTTGGATAACTTTTGAATTATCGTTGATCTAAAGGATTTCTCGTTAAAATCTTTATTAATTTTTATTTTGGATTATTCTTAATTAAACCATTTTGACTTATTATATCAACATCATATAGGTAGCGTATCAATTATTTTTGGTTGAGTGGGTATGATCGTCTTACATGACACTCGTGTTTACTATGATCGAAAAAAATTAAAATAATCCCATAATATAAATTATTTATGTTTCTAAATCTATAATTACAATTTTATCAAAATACTCCCTTGAATCCAAATCCCCTACAGAGGGCGCCAAAGAGGGTGGGACTTGTGGCGTGGCTTGACTCTATCACATCATCCGCCAAGAGAACTATGAATATTGTTTGGCAAAATATATATATATATATATATATATCCTTATAAAGCAACGGTCAAAAAAAAGTGAGTATTTTTTTTTCTAAATTCAAAAAAGGTTGATTGACCACACGCCGAAAGAAGATAAAATGAGTGAAAGATAGGCGTACGTGTGGTATGTAAAGAAGATTACCCTATGTCGACGGTCAAATTTCATATGCATGAAAAATACTTTGCATGCTACTTGTTGAATTGGCAACATGTTGTACCAGACAGAGAAACATAAGAGTGTACATACATAAGAGAGAAATCAAATGTTATGTGTTTTTTTTTTTACTATTAACATTTAGAGTTATATTTCTATTAATTCAGTTCAAATATTTATGAGATTCTATTTAGTGGGTATTTTTCTTAATATAATTTTTTTTATTTTTAAATTTTAAAATTGATATTTAATTAAAAAATTTAATGTTTATCCGTTAAAATATTATGTTAAGGGAAGGGGAGGTGTTTTTGTTGTCGTGTTAGCCGACATGGCACTGTCAAAGAAAGCACAAAGACAGTTCGGACACGCAGCCGGCCTTCTACTTCTACTCGGTCAAGTCTCTTAATCTCCCCATTCCCCAACCTAACCAAAATCAAATAAAGTGCGTTTTACATTTGAACCAAAATTAAAGTATTCACGAAAAATACTGGTCTCCTCACGCCCATTTGGCTTCATTTGATGCAGGCTATGACGTTGTAATATTTTTCTTATATAATAATAATATACTAAAAATTAAGACAATTCAAAATAAAACTATTAAAAATAATTGTATTGAATCCTCTGGCCATTCGAAAGTAACTGAAATATATTTGAAAAGAGTTCCGTAAGAAAAACTATTTTAACTATGATTATTAGTATTGATATTATAAGAATTTTTATTATTTTTTTATTTGATATTTATACAAATTGTACCCATTAGATTACTATCAAAGAATTATCGATTATTTTACTATTTTATCCAATAAAAAATATTAGCCGTGAGTATTAATACACAAGACTATTAAAAAAAACTTGTGTGTATCTCTATATATGTGCCTATTTGTACATATATGGTACATCAAAATTATGTGAGTTTATTGATATTTAGACTAATAAATTTGAAGCTGATAAAACTCTTTACAGCCTATTCTGGCTTGGTATGCAACAATCTTCTAAATGGGCAGTCCAAGAAAGCATGTACTAGAACTTCCTAATATTTCTATTTAAAATGTTTTGAATCAAAGATCAAAGAGCAGAGCAGGGCCAAAGCTACAAAACAGTCTTCCTCTTACCTTATAATCACGGGTGTAACTAAAATTCACATTTACAAAAAAAAAAAAATCAAAATCAAAATCAAAAATTCCAAAAACAAAAAGAAAATGTATTTCCACGATCAAACTGGTGAAGGATCAGATTCAATAGCTGCATTCTTCAGCAATGTGCTCTGTTCTTCATTCCCCTGTTTTTCAACACTTGATGTAAGCTCTTTAGCTCTCTCTGCTTGCTTATCCCAATCTGTTCGGCAAATAACGAACAACATGGTGATGACACATGAGGCTTGTGCAGCCAGAAGACCAAGCCAAAGTCCTTCGAAATCGAAACCCAGGAAAAAGCTCAAAAGCACAGCTACAGGCATTCCTACCAAATAGAAACATCCTAAGTTTATACTAGCTCCTAATTTAGGCCTTGCGGTGCCTCTCAAAACACCACAACCTGTTGTTTGAGGACAATTTCCAAGCTCACATAGTCCAATTATAGGCAAAACCATGGAAGTCAAGGCTATAATTTCACTATCTTGCGTGAACATACTAGCCCAAATTTTCCTCACAAAAATGGTAAATGTGAGTGCTGAAAAGCCCAAGAGAAAGCTGCAAGAAAGGCCCGTAATGGCTGCGAGTTTCGCCTTGTGTGGTCTATTTGCTCCAAGTTCATTTCCAACTCTTGTTGAAACTCCAAAGCTAAGTGAAGATGGGAAAATGTAAATCAATGATGTCGTTTGAATCAAAATTCCCATAGAAGCCACCGTTGAGCGAGGATTTAGCAGCAATCCACACAGCAAAATCATGATTTCATACCACCACCACTCTAAGCAAACCGAAATACAACTTGGGATTGCTAAGTTAAGGAGAGATTTCCAACCTTTGAAGCATTCTGAGGAAATTCCCTGCCAAGTCTTCTTGTATACGTCGGAGAAAATGATGTATACAAGCAATGAGGCAACTAGGTTGAAATTTGTCCAAACCCCACTTAGAGCAACACCTTTGATCCCAAGATTGAGGAAAGAAACAAAAAAATAGTTAATGGGTATGTGAAGAATGATCGACAGAGCAGCACAGAAAGTTAGAGGCAGAGTAATCGATTGAGTTCTGAGATAGATTCTAAGTGGGTGAAGAAAAGATTGTGCAAGAAGATCAGGAAGGGAAAAAAGAATGAAATTCTGTGCTTGAGTTGCTATGTCTTCTTCTTGACCACAAAAGAGAAGGATTGTTTTCATGTTGAGCCAGAGAAATGAGATAGGGATTGAAGTGGAGAGTAGTAAAAGAATGGTTCTTTGCAAAGTGAGGCCTAGGAGTTTGTATCTTTGGGCTCCAAAGGCTTGACCACAAATAGGTTCCATGCCCATGGCTAGGCCGGAGAGGATGGAATAGCCCGTGATGTTGGCGAAGCCTATGGCTAAGGACCCTCCGGCAAGAGCGAGCTCTCCAAGCCGGCCTAGGAAGAGCATGGATATCATGGAACGAGAGTAGAGTAATAGGCCTGTTAGAATCATGGGAAGTGCTATATTGGATATGTTTTTTGCTTCATTTATGAAATTTGAGAATGGAGTTTTTTGTTGTGGTTGTTGGGGCATGAGAAGAGTAAACATGTTTGGTGGCTGCTCTTGTATTTTGATGGAAATGAGGTTTGTTTGTTGCGAGTCTGCACTTGGAGAGCATAGAGGGGAGAGAGAGGGGTTACACATAGTTATGGGCAGAGAGAGAGAGAGAGAGAGAGAGGGAGTCTCAGGTTTTAGAGAGGGGTGTGCTTGGGGATTTATAGGATGTTTGAAAGTGGTGCGAAAGTGGGAAACGGATAGAACTTTTTAAAGTCATTGGACGGCTCCTAGCCTCTCACTATTAAGACTAAGCCTCCGATGGAAAAGAGAAGGCTTATTATTATTATTATTATTTTTCCTTTAGTTACATTATTTGGACCCAAAAATTTGACTGGTGTAGCTTTCTTGTAAAAAAAAAGAAAAAAGAATCCATTAGATACTTATCAACAAATAAGTACTTCTATAGCCCAATTAATCACTTTTATTATTTTTAAATATATTATTTAAGAGAAACAGATAGTTCATAATCATTTTTAATGAATGAATAAAAAGGTAAGTGTGTAGTTTAATTTATAAAACTTCTTTTAGATTTAATAATGAGAAATTATTATATATTCAATAGGGAATATAAGTTTATTATCAACTTTTCTTAAAGGGCCTTTGTCTTCCTCAATGTCTTTGCTCATAACATCATTGTATGTCTTTGGCGATGAAGCAAGTGCATAGACAACACAAAACTTGGGAAGAATATAGTCATGAGAGAGAGAGGCAAAACAAAGTACAAGAGGGCTTAACCGTTCCTAATCAGTAATAGCTGCGGTTTGTGGAAAGAAATGAAAGAAAGGGTTTGACATATATATATTTCCGAACTCACCACATGGGCAACCTGTACACATCCTTCACGACACTCCAATTGTTCATTGGCTCATTGGGAAATTTAGGATTATTGTTGTAAGGTTGTAGCTTGTTTTGTTGATTGCCCCACGCTCGCTCTAGTTTTCATCCTAGGTCTCACATGGCCTTTGGTTGCGACAAACCATTTGAGTGTTTGTTTAATTCTTCTCAATCACCATATTTTAGGGAGATTCTTTGGGTCCTCAGAATCTACTAAACTCGGGTTAAACACTTCCCACTAGAGACAAGTTACCAACAATTATACATTTTTAATAAATTTATTAAATATATTATTACTATTTTTAAAAAATATTGATAAATGCAGATAGCTTCCAAGAATTTTTTTTATTTATCATAAGAATTAAAAGACAAAAGATGACCTTTGGTGTCTAAGGACATTGTATATTCTAAAAATTATGCTTCAATTAGGCGGTCATATGAAAATTTTATATCCAATTGGTTGTACCAAAGCACTACATTCTCGCCCGCCTCGTACACGTGGCAACATTAGCTTATCTAGGAGACTTATTTACGAAGGTGGGCTCCGGCCGCACAAGATGCGACTGCCGCCCGGGGGATTATAATTTTTCCCCCCTCCCCATTGAATAATTAGATTTAAAACTTATATAATATATTATTAATTGTAATTAATTTTATATATTATATTAATTAATTAATATTTATAATTTCTATCAATAATATTATATAAACTCAAATTTAAAATAAAAATTATTTAAATTTAAACTAAACACACGTATTTTGATACACATGTGGGGGAGAAAAACACAGGGCACACAAATCAACGGTCATAATTTTGACAACAAGGAAACCCAAACAGAGAGTCGATTTTATTGTAGTCTCGGTCAATATAAAACTAATAGAATTTATGGTTTAAATTTAAAATTTAGAGTTTAAATTTTATTGTTTAAATAATTTTTAAAATAAATAGGATAAATTTTAAATGGTAATTACTCTAGTATATTTTAATAAATTTTTAGTTAAATTTATTAATATGTTTTTATCGATTTAATTAATAATTAATTAAATTAAAAGATATTGATGAGTATATATTTCGATTCAAACTCCTTTGTTCCGTACTATTACTCTATTAAGGGTCAAATGTTACATTGAATGGTCCACAATTTTTGTTTCTTCCCATAAGGGGAACTCTCACAAGTGTACGGAGATATTAATCTATTGTTTCTAGAAAACCGTGGGCGAATAAACCATTTATTATCGTGTATGGTATTTATTCCGGTCCTACGTAGCGAACTATTGATTATTAATTTTAATTTCTTTCCTTTTGATCACGCAGATATCGATTAATGGATTCAATTTAAAAGTTAACTCTCATAACGTCTATTTTTTTATTTTTAAAAATCAAATTCGAGATTTTGATTAAAAAAAATTATTATTTTATTACTAAATTTATAAATCATTAATTATTAATTTTAATTTCAACGCATAAAGTTTCTTCACTCACATGCACGCACTTTATTTTATTTTATTTTTTAAAAAAAAAAAAAAGCAAGCCACCCGAAATTCAAATTTAGGTAGGGGAGGTTATTTCTAATTTTGCTTTATTCTTTTTTGCGTATCAACCAAAAGTGCGATGAAAATGGGTTAGGTGTAACATTCGAACATCAACTTTTAAAAATAAATATATTAGGGGAGAATATATTCGTAGCCGCAAAATTAGTCGTGGGATGCAACTTAGGGCGGAGATGAACCAGAAACCTAAGCATTAGTATATCTATGATATCATATTAAAAGAGAATCTAAATTTTATTTTAAAAATTAATTGTAAAAAATTATTATAATAATATTACACCTAAAAAATTAGGTTATTTAATGTGAAATTTTAATAAAATAAAATTCGGAATAAATATTTAAGACAAGAGTCATTGATTATAGGTATTTAATAGATTATGCTGCGGCTATATTGATTATAAATCGAACTCTTTAATCGATTAGAAATAGTTTAATTACGCATGAGATTTGGTGGCAAAGAAGTCGGAACAAAATCAATGAAGTGTTATATCTGTTAATTAATTTTTAAATTTAAAATTTAAAAATAAAAAATTATATTAAAAAAATTATAAATAAAAATTACATAAATATATTGAATTAATTATAATATAGTTTTTAGATTTAAAAAAAAATAAAAGTCGGAAACGCATTTATTTTTCCAGTCGGCTATCAGTGGGCTGAGGCTGCCTTTTTGGTTTTTGGTTTTTTGTTTTTTTCTTTTTTAATAAATAAAAATGGGTTGGAGTGACGGTGCTGTTACTTTTGAAAGTTACAAATGGGCCGGCGCATTCTATTTTAAAATGTCTTACGATATAGTTACTTGCCCGCAGATTAACCCGTCAGCATGATCCGACCAAAATACCAAAGAGCCGCAAAATACCCTCAATAAGAAGTCATGCAAACACATCGGCACATCTTGACCAACGTACTAAAGAGCTATAAAATGTCATATGTAATTAAATTTACTATAGTACAAGCAAATATAAATCACTGGTTGGACCAATGAATTATAATTTAATTGATATCGCCTCTATTTTATTAAAAAATCTGAGTTTAAATTTTTTTATATAAAAAAAAATCAATGGTTAGTGAATAGAGTAAACTTCATAAAGAGAACGAGATGAAGTCCTAATACTGACTTTCATTTACGTAAGGGTCACGTTTATTATGTAATCCTAAAGTTCATGTAACTCCCAGTGGACTAAAGAAAACAAAAGGAAAGAAAATTAAAGAAAGAACTTGTGATTACGAAGTAGATGCAACATTCACATGAAGAACCGCCTTGGTGATGCGGTTCAAGCTATTCTTACTAAGCCGAAGCAAAAAGGGTTAATTCTAAATTGGGCCGGTCCAAGAGGTTGAGTCTATGACTACAAATTTACTGTTCATACTTGCTGTTGAGGTGTCGTTATCTGCGGTCGCGGATGCACCCTGCACACGAAGAGAGGGAATGAATTCACAGTGGAGGCTCAAACCTTGCTAAATATCACGATTGGGACTTTCACAAATCTGCGCCTAGACAAACGGATGATGTTGATAAGAAGGCAATCTTCCCACGTTCAAACATTAAACATCGTCCAATGTGGAATGGCACACCACCGTCTGTCACTATTGGTGCTCTAAATACTTAATCAACTTACAACATGGGTTGATTTGTATTAAGTCCAATCGTGGAAGGGTGGACCCATGAGAGACCATGACCCAGTTTAAACCACAACTCACGCTTTCAAAAACGTCCAGAAAAGTATCAGCCGTGCAAGGAGGAGATGAGACTGACTTGGCGACAAGACTTCAAATGGTTTAATCAAAGAACTTGACGAATTGGTCAAGTAATTTCCTTAGAATTCACATGCAACTCAGCTCTCTGTCCACACTTATTACACGAATCAAATGTTGCCTTTTGCCATGCGCGATGGGTCCTTTTGTCAAGAATATCATGCATATGCTCAAGTGGGTTCCCAAGTTTGTCGTTATCATACAATATTGGGCGTGTAGTGTATATGGCCCTTAATTTAGACCATTTAAACATGATATATAGATTGACAGCCACAAATTTGACCCCATGATATATGGAAACTTCTTACATTTATGCTTTCTCTATTTTTAAAACGTTTCAACTTGTTAAATTAATTAATATTTATATAAAAAATTTTATATTTACAAAATTTTCTATATTTAATTATAATTATTATTTTTATATTATTATTTGTTTTATAATTAATAATTATCATAAAAATGATTATTATCTATTATTTTCATAAAACAATTAATATTTACATAAAAATATATATATATATATATATATATATATATATATATTTATGCATTTGTCCACGTTTCTCATATTTTTATAAAATATTATTTCGTATTTGTTTTTATTTCCCATTTCCCGTGCAACGGAGTATTTGACTCGAAAAAAAAATTGTCAATTAATATTATATCATGCTTATGATGTTGGAAATGATGATCCTATCATCAACAAATAACCGAAAAGATTAAGATATTGCCCTCATAACACCTAAAATTTAATTTTTGAAAATTGTGCATAAAAAATTTTTAATTTATATGCATGGTTCCTTGTGTACATATTAAATACATGTGATACATAAACTATTATGGATACACCGCCTTTATATTGCAAAAGACTAAAAACACAAATACTACCTAAAATTTAGGTATATTTTTAAATAGACCCATAATCTTTTATTACAGATAATTATTTTCCAAAATTTAAAAATAAAAAATTAGGCCCATGAATCGACGAAGTTAGTTTTTCCCCATAAATTCTAATGATAATTCATTAGGTCGTGAGAAATAGTTGAATTTGGAAAGAAATGTATTTTCTCCTAAATTGGAACTTTGAATACAAAATATTTTTCCAACTTAGAATTAATAATGATATTAACATAACATTGCTCTTTTTCTTTGTTTTTGTCCCACTTATTAAATAATTTTTAGTGACTAAACTTTCTATTTTATAGTTGTAAAAAGACTAATAATTCAAATTAAAGACCATGGTTTTCGAATAAATAATATAATACCGATAGAATTTATAATTCATTAATTTTCTATAATGGGCTTTCCTAATTTCAAGACAAGAAAATATTATTCACAAGATGAAAATAATATCATAATGTTCAAATTAGCTTTAATTTTAAGGCAAATTAGAATTATTGAGAAATGGAAAATCATTATTAAAAAATGAACAATAATAACTCTTATTGAACTAAACAAATTAATTATATGAATTAATTTCTTATTTGACAAGTTTGAATTTATCCGTTCAAGTTTACCTCATTCTTAAAAGGGAACCAATCTGAATTTAATTCCCTCTTTTTTTCCCCCTATTTTGGAAAGAAACAAAATTAGGTATTGTATTTAATTTAAACATTTACACAAGTTTATTCAAAGCATTATTCTATTAATTTTAAGTTGATTAAAAGAAAAATTAAAATGGGAATTCAAAACCTTCATGCTGGATCGTCATTTTGTGGTGTCAACTGTCAAGTCATGTCACCTAAAATATTTTAACATTAATATTATATTCTAGAAAAAGGGTATTCTTTGTTTAATAAAAGTATTTTTCATGAGTCGATCATAAGAAATAAGACTATATTCATCTATTATATTTATCTTTTAAATGATAAATTTCAATATTTAAAATTAAAATTCAAATCATTATTGTAATCATAAGAAAATAGACTCACCAACCCGATAAAAAATACCTCTCCTTTTATTATTGGCCCATCTAAATACGAATGATCAAATATAGGCAATAACAAATAAAGTTTTTATGCTTAGCCTCACCAAGAAGAGGTTTTAATCTTTGTTTTTAAATCAAATTTATGTGGTAATTTTGACTATGAAATTATTTAATTAAATTTTTATTTTTATAGATTCAAATTTTATACTAATTTTGATCCGGTTAGATCTAAAGAAAAAATAATATGATATAATATATGATTATATTATATGAATAGAAGTCTGAGGAAATTTTTATTTGTTCAATTTTGAAAAGAAAACATAATTTCGTGAGAATTTTCTATAGATTTTTCAGCGTTACGTATGGATG
The DNA here is from genome assembly GCA_033439265.1 of Dillenia suffruticosa. Classification (NCBI taxonomy): domain Eukaryota; kingdom Viridiplantae; phylum Streptophyta; class Magnoliopsida; order Dilleniales; family Dilleniaceae; genus Dillenia; species Dillenia suffruticosa. The sequence goes on along the minus strand of JAVTVX010000005.1, from coordinate 15,688,671 downwards.
ATAGCAAGAGGACAATACGAGGCCAAGAAAAAAAAATATCAATAACTGGTGGACAAGAACATATTAATAAATTATTATTGGCTTTTTGGTATTAATACTAATTTTTTATTTTAAAGAATTTGTATTTATAATTTGTATATATTCATAAAAATATTTATTATAATAAAATGTGTAAATAAAAATTAAAATAAAGGCTTAGTTGTGTTATTTTGAAAGGAAAAAAATAAAAAGTTAAAGTAGAGATATGGAATTTGTATGCTGCCATGTCGACATTAGCCGTCTCTGTCAAAAGAGTCCAACGCGTTTCACGTTGTTTGACCGCATGCCGATTCAGATTCAACGAAGTTTATGCATACGTGTCCAAAATGTCAATATGGCCACATCATGTTCATGACGTGGTAATAATGTCAATACAGTAATTCAGAAGTTAATGTACCAAATGTCGGCAGAGAAGGAAAACAATTATCTTCATCTGGGAAGTTGACACGTGTCAAGCAAAAGGAGAGGAAGAAAAGAAGAAGTTTGAGATGAATTTGAAAAGATAGGGATCGGTGGAGTGTTTTTCAAACTTTAAAACATAAAATTCTTTTCTCTTTTTTCACTTTTTACTAACAAAACATAGGGATAGGTAGGCTGTTCGGGGGAGGCGAACTTTAGAATGGATTTTATAGTATTTGAATCAAATTAATAGGATAAAACTCAGATATCGATAATAAAACAAAAAAGAGAGTTAAGAGATTAAAATAGACATATGCTTTAATTATTTTTCTTAAACGCAAGAATAGTTTGAATGACTTAACTCTAATATCTTAGGATTATAAGAGCAACTAATTAATGATAAATTTTTAATAATACTTGTTAGTTGGCTAATGAGAAGATAACGTAAATGACTAGATGGATAATAAAAAAGACGGGTAATACAACAAAAACATGTGTTATAAGAGTTTTGAATATTTAAGAATTTAATCAAATTTAATTAAATTTAATATAATTATCACGTATAGGTAGTATATAAAAAAAAATTGTCAATTATTGTCAACCCCGGCCCACCACTCACATATTTTGGGACTGGTTTTCTTTATTTTTCATAAACCTAGTACTATATCTCTTAGCGATAACTCAAGCGGCAGAGCCTTTTCATTTATATCATCTCTTTTCTGATTTAATTTCACTTGATTGCATATAGTTGTATAAAAAAAAAAAAAAAAAAACCTAATACTACAAAACTAAGCAGAGGTTCTGTACCTTTGAAGCGACTTTTAAAAAATTAATTGAAAAAGGAAACAAAAAATATTAATTTCATCAAAATTGAAATTGTAATTTAAATTATCTTCTCTCCAAATGTAACAAAAACTCAAATTCTACTGGACTTGGTGCTAGAACTATGTAACTACCAAATCAAAGAGATAAAAGGCCTTGAATTAAAACACGCAATATTTTTATTAATTTATAATATGAATTAATGTAATATGATATGATTTGATTAATTTTATTTAAATTTTATAAATTTTGTTAAAAGATGTCTATCCGAACTGTTAGATAATTTTTTTTTTAATTTAAAATTTATTTGATTCATATGATATTATTTTATTTTAAGGGGGCATTCTTCAAGAAAATACAAGGAAACAAAATAAGCCCAGCCCAAACTAAAAATTGATCCGACTAAAACTGAAGCCCAAAAAACAAATTTGATCCACGACTCAAAAATTTAGCAACTAGAAGGCCCAAAGCACTAGAAAGATTAAGCCATGAGCCCAACCCTGATGAGCTCGGACTCGTCAGGGATGAACTTGCCCCAGAACAAACGATTTATCCGCACAATTTTTTTTTTGGGTGCTTGACTGTTAACTAATTTATTAGTTCTGACTAATTTGACTTGACTTAACCATCAAGCACATTAAGAGACGAGCTCTTACGTTGCTTGTTCTTTCTATTTAAAAAACTCGAATACGAAAACATGGTCGAGGAAATTTAGTATCCTTGTCATTAGACCAACAAGACTGGTTGCGCGCTAAACCTTTTATATCTTAAAAATTTGGTTCCAAGTGAATGGACCTAATTTGGTAATATTCTGATTGAGACAAAATTTAAAAGATGCATAATTGCCTTTTGACTCTATTAAAGCCTAATTAAGTATGATAAGTGGTATATCTCTTTGCTAAATTGTTTTCCATACGCTTGGAATGGGATGTTTCTTGTCTCTACATATAGCCTTATGTTAGGATGCACCGAAACAGAAATGTATATAAGATGATATAAGAAAATAATATTTTTATAAAAATACAAAAAATAAAAATATGGAGAAACACGTAAATATAAAAAATATAAATATATATATAAAGATTTTTATTTAAATATTAATTATTTTATAAAAATAATAGAATATCTATCTTTTATAATAGAAATATAAAATGATCAAATAATTATTAATCATAAGACAAATAATATAAAAATTATAAATAAACAAATAATTTATTAAAGACGGGAAAATATATAAATATAAAGTATAAAGATTTTTGTGTCTATTAATTAATTTAATGTGTCAAGTCTTTTCAAAAATGAAAATTATTTCGAAGATATTTCAAAAATAAGAAATGTTTGTATTGAGAACTCCCCATGCAGAAGTCTCCATGCGTTAGAGGCCTTAAGTAGGTTTAAGCCTTTTTTTTTTTTTTCTTCCCCATTTTTTGCTTTTCCCTGAAAATAAGAGAAACACACATCATATTAAGCACAATCCAAAACGAACATGATAATAAAGCCCAGGCCCAAATAGGGCACACATAAAAAGGGAAATCACCCATTAAAAAACAGTGGCAAAACCAGCAATAAAAACCATTAACAGTAAAATCACCCGAAGACCTTGAAGGCACCCTTTGTCAACAAAAATGAAACAAAATAAGAATTCAGTAATTTTAATAGTCTAATGAACAGTGTCAAACATAAGCATGTGCAGATATTCTTTTTCCCGATATGGGTCGTGTCCCAAAAATTTTTAAGGCTGCTCCCAAACTTTGTTAGGGAAGTCAATTCATTTAACATAGATTTTTTTCGTTAACGGACGGTAGGATTAATGAGATGGAGTATTGAACTTTTAATTAAGTCTTGATTTTGAAATCTGAAAATAGAAAATACTATTTTGGGAGAGCCACCTCTAGATAGAGTTTTTAATCTTTCAAAATAAATTAATTGAAATATGAATCCAAATATTTAGTAAAATAAAGTATTTTTCCTAAATTAATATGTTTGAGGTCGGCCAAACCCTGTGGTGAAAGCGAGAGGGGATGGAAAGGTCACCATCCTACAAATCTTGTTAATATAATTCACATTAGAAAAGACTTAAAAAATCTTCTTAGTTCTAAGATAACATCAATTCCTAGCCCCCACAAAGGTATTTTCTTCAACCAAGGTGAGCTTTTGACGTTGGTTTGACAATAATGTTGATGTATCATTTCCAAAAGCCTCAAATCCCAGATTTTTATTTATTTATTTTTTTTAGAATGACCATTTTAATAGCCGACAGACAGATCACATTTTTAAGGATTCGAAGCAAATGGCATCTATCCATGGAATTGACTCGATTCCAACACCAAATCAATGTGAAGCTTATTTCATGTACCTAGAAAGTTATAAATAATAAATTTACGTATTTATTAAATTTTGAAAAGCCCTCAATGCTATATATTTTAATTAATTAATTAATAATCTTGAATTTGGTATTTTTGACTTTTGAGTTTCTGAAATACTACTCCTGGTTGATTGCGTGTCATGGGGTTGGGGTTGTGGGCATGTTAATGGAGGAATTTATGAACGTTGTTGGCCGAATAATGTCCATGAAAATTAAGTAGACACACCTAACATGACCAAAGGTGACTCCAAACAATCATATCAAGATCAAGAAAAAAGATTATTTGGCTTTTGTTACCAATTCTTTCCCTTTAATGTTGAGTACAAGAACCTTGAATTGGGTCCCAGAGATCATATTGTAAGTACACCCGAAGATATCAAGCAAGATCATATTAGACGTGGTTCGAAGCATCTATCTTTTCCTTGTAATTGTTCACACAAATAAGGATTAATGAGACAGACCAAATTCATACCAACCTTTGTTCCTAAATCTTAGGTATTTGATGTAAGAAAAGATCTAGTTTTGATTTATCCATTCCCTTGGCACAATAATTTGTAATCTCATGGGGTTCGCCTATAGCATATTAATCCTATAAAGCCAACAATAACCTCCAAATGAATATACATTAACTTAAATGGTCATGGTAATCAACGTATGATGATTCAGTTGGTTCGGAAATTGACGCTCCTTAATCGTGATCGGGAGTTCGATTCCCGTGGGAATGAAAAAATCAACGCTGGAAAACCTGTCCCCTCAATTGGATTCTGTAAGCGGTCGATCCAGATTAATTGGGGCGAAACCCCAGATATTGGGTTGATGGCCTAACCATGATACAAAAAAAAAAAAAAAAAAATTGGTCATGGTAAGAAATCTAATACATTGTCTCTTGAGAAGGTGTAGCATGGTGATCTTATCATGTGCTATTAATGATGCCATATTATGTCTAATGTCAAATTATATGGTTGTGAAAAAGTTTTATATATTTTTTAAAATCAGGAGTAATTTCATTTTTGTCGATGAGTCTAAAAAAGAAAAAGAAAAGTATACACCTTGTCTGACCCGTGTCAAGCAACTCAATCTTCCATACACGTCATGGGTAGTAGGTAGATATTATTTTTTGACTCAAGGCAAGGCAAGGCAAGGCGAGGCAAGGCGAGGAAAGTACTTATTTTATAAAGACTAAACATACGTTGTCCAAAAAAGATAGGGAAAGCAGAGTTGAAAAATACAAGAAAAGTATATGGCTTAGCCTGAACCAATTAAAACCCAAAATTCTCAATTCATATTCTGTCTCCCATATGCGACTGATTCAATTAGTCATAGCCACCACCATCATCATCATTAGCCCCTTGAGCCCTCCAATCGCGCACTAAATTCTGATTAATTAATTTGGATCACACAATTTGGCGTTTGTGTTTTTGGGACACAGCAAGGTTGTTTCCATCTTGCTCATCTCTCATTTTCAAAATATGCAAAATATTAATCCATCAAAAATCAATGTTTAAAAGTGGCAGAATGCTATAAGAGAGTAGGGCAGGGAAACAGCTAATCGCAAGCTTTTTTTGAAATCCTTAAAATCCTAAATACGTGTTGCGCAGCGCCCTCAACAAAAAAAAAAAAAAAAAAAATCTGTTCCTTTTTGAAACAACTGTTTCTTTTACATTTTAATCCGCGAATTTCCCACGGTTTTTTTTGCTTTTTGACATATAACACTGCCTCTATTAAATTCCAAACCCGAACATAAGACTCGTCTGTCTCTCTCTCTCTCTCTCTCTCTCACATACCCCACAAGTCTTTTCGTATAAATATTATATGTACAATTATATGAAATGGCTGATCCTCCTAATACTATGAGCCGAAATGACCAAACTAAAAACAGCTCTACTAGTTCTACTAATCCTCCAAACACAATTTTGATGCTTGATTCAGCAACATCGTCATCGTCATCGTCATCACCGTCGTCGTCCTCGTCAACTCTCTCTGCGAACCAGAATTTGTCACCAAAACAAGTCTCGCCAAAGATTCCCGCTAATAAGCCTCAGTTTGTCCGAAAGCACCCAGTGTACCGAGGAATCCGATTTCGCAGTGGCAAATGGGTGTCAGAAATCCGCGAACCGCGAAAAACCACGCGCATTTGGTTAGGCACTTTCCCTACCCCAGAAATGGCGGCTGCGGCCTATGACGTGGCGGCGCTGGCGCTGAAGGGAAGCGATGCAGTGCTCAATTTTCCAGACTGCATAGGGCAGTATCCAGTCCCGTCGACACCGTCTCCTGCTGACATTCGCAGTGCTGCAGCAGCTGCAGCCGAGCTGAAACAGAAAATGCTTAGGGAAATTCGTGATGAGGGAGCGAGTTCCGGAAATGTAAGTGTTGCGACAACAAAAGTAGAGGAGTTTATCGACGAGGATGCATTGTTTGATATGCCGAATTTGTTGGTGGATATGGCGGGAGGACTGCTGGTTAGTCCGCCGCGGATTAGCTCGCCGCCTTCTGATGAATCGCCCGACAGTTTTGATGGGGAGAGTCTATGGAACTATGATGATATGAAATGAAAAGCAGCAACTAGAACAGGAAAGAAAGAGAGAGAGAAATATGGGTACATTCTATTGACAACTAGTACTACAAAAGAAATGCTATACAGTCAAATTGGTGTGAAATCTGAGAGTTTCGGTTGTATACGAGAGAACACTTTGTCTTGTTTAGCTAGTCTTCTTTTATTTTCTGATGTTAGAAGGCTGCTTTGCTTTTGTGTCTTTGGTTATAAAAATGTGTCAAGTCTGACTTTGGTTCAAACTTGGGTTTCCGATTTTGAATTATATCAATTCCCCTCTGCATTATACTGCAACTTTCGAGATTATTTGAAAATATCACTTTGATCCGAAAAACTAAAACTTTCAATAACGGTCAACTCATTTTTTGTAGCCGTTGAAGTTTCACACACTTGCAAGCTACATTTTATGTGTTCTTATAATGTCTCACACACTATTAATATGATGAAAAATATATTGAATAAATTTTCTGTACCGGATTCCATACATATTAAAGGCAAAATCCAGTACCTTTCATTTTTATTGACTGATTTATAAAGCATTTTCTTCTACCGTAAGATAGGGTACCCAAGGGGACGCGGCTTAAGCTCATCTTGTTAAGTTGCCCTCACAATCTTAAATTTATTTTCTGAAATTTAAAATTGTATATTATAACTAATCGCTTAGTCAATCAAAGAACCATGTGATTGAAAATCTTTTAAGAATTTCTATTATATAAATACTTTTTATTATATATATTCAAAATACACGAATTATCAAAATTTTCTCTATTCTTTTTTCTTTGATTGGTTTAGGGTATTGCTTTAATGGAGAAACGTTGCATATATTATTTATTTATTACTTTCTCAAGTGTAGAAAATGTTAAAATATTAAAATAAAATAAAATAAAATGTGACCCTTTACAAGTATGACCTTCGGAGAAAGTAGCCGTTTCCACAAAATTTAAAACCTATTTAGTTCATGATTTTAAAGTTCGAACCAGTTTTTAAACAAAAGACCTAAAACAATTTGGTCAGAGAGATGTTTTTTTTTTTTTTTTTTAACAATATATATAGATATATGTATAATTTTGTTTCATTAATTGCAGATACCAATGGGCGGTAGTCTCTTTGCCGCGATTCATCAGAATCCATGGGGTTTTGGTCAAAGCAGCAAGGCTTCATTATTCTTGAGAAATTCTAGGTTTTCGGGCCGTCATACTTACAGTACAATGTTCTTGTAGCTTACTTACATCTTGGTTTCACACACGCCGGCGTCTAAAGTGACTGTGGTCCATTCAGCAAGTTGACAAGACCGTACCATGCCATTTTATGAATTTTCCACCTAAATCCCAGTTTTCTTTATGTAAGCAATGTGCTTATTTTTAAATAATATTTAAAATTCATATTTTATGGGTCAAAATTTTCAACAAAGAATTGATGATGGAGAGAAATTCTCTCCGACCTCAGGCCTCACCCTCACCCTCTGGGTTTCAAAGTTGAATGAGCTCAAAGAGTTGCTATTGTTTATGATTTCTCAACAAAATATTATGATTATTATTAAGGGCGGAGTCAAGAAATTTATGTGAGTGAGTTTAATATAACTTACATTTACATTATAATTTTAGGGGACGAAAGGTTATAATTTAGCAAAATTAAAAAAAATTTAAATTTTAAATTTCAAATTTCAAAATTTAATATATTTATTAAATTTTAGAGGGACAATTTTCTCTTCCTTCTAACCCTCTCCCTCATTGTTTAAACCAATAATATATATATTAGTTCAAATCCAAATCATTGTAAGAGAGACAATTATTTTAACTCTTGTAGGCAGACAAAATTCATTAACTTAGGTGAAGAATTTTAATGATTATAGAATCTCTCTGTCTGTCTCTCTCTCTCTCTCATCATGCAAATTTGGTAGCCCCAATACCTAAAATGCCTACCAGATGAAAGTCAATAAGAGAAATTGCCCTTTTGACCTACGACTCGACAGCTTCATGAATATATTCAAAAACTTTCAAGTTACCGTCAATGTGAAAACTTTGAAATTCTTTTAAGCGAAAAGTACCCAAATAGAGAACCATTTATAATATTTTATTTTCAAACTCAAAAGAAACAAAGATGATAATATTATGTTTTTTTTCTTAATAAATTTTAAAATTAAAATTTAATTAAAATAAATTATTCAATTGAATTGATTTCACGTCAACTTGTATCTGTACCAAATATGAATATCAATACAAAGATATAAAAACTTGTTAAACCTCCTTAAATCAAATCAGTACAAATGGGTATGAATTATGACATGGAAGAGACATGAAGCCCACCAATTAATGGGTCCAAACGAGGCATCAACCGGGGAAAAGCCTTGACAAAAGGGAATTATATTATGAATTCCAAGAGGGAGAAGAATTTTTGGTGGAGTTGTTAGAGAGAGAAGTCGGCCAACATGAGAGAGAGAGAGAGAGAGAGAGAGAGAGAGAGAGAGAGAGAGAGAGAGATCAAAGAAAACATCAAAATCTGGAAAGCTTATTTCATGGAAATCATAAAAAAAATAGCTTCGGATGGGGCTTGTCTGGTACAGAATCTATTATCCACACATCAATTGAAGCCGAAATTCCTTTTTCTCTCACCTTTTGAATGAACAAAAATCAAAATTTTAAAAAAGTTTGACTATTTTGGATCATAAAAAAGTGGCCGACATCAACTCTTTAGCACTCTCTCTCTCTCTCTATCTCTCTCTCTCTCTCTCTCCCCCCCCCCAAAGTAGCCTCGGTTGGTGATGGGTCTCCCTCTTTATCTCCCTAATGAAGATGGAAATTGCTGTATATTTTACTATGTGATGGTGCTGGTCTTGCTTCGAAAAGTAACAAGTTCAGAGTGGTTGATGATTACCATTAAGAAGACGACAAAATCTGAGTTTGATTATAAAACTATTAAAACAATTAATGGATGTACGGACACTCGGTTGTTTTGCACTAACGAGATAGATAGTGGTGTTTGTTACTGGTTGAAATAATGCCGGAGACAGTGAAATATGGGAATGGTTAATTGAATTAACTTTTATTCAATAATTTATTTTAATTTATTTTATATTTATTTTTTTGAATATAAAATACATATATTTTATATAATAAAGGTGGAATTTCCATATTATGTTTACCATATAAAATTCATAAATGTGCTTAAAATCTATACTTTTATCCCTTCCAAACTTTGTAGGTACTATTATTAAAATTTGAATATCTATTCATATTAGAAAAATATAAATATATTCTACAGAATGGTTATATATCATATGTACGTTATAATGGTATAATATAAGATATCAATGAGTTATATATTAATCGATATTATTTTTTTATTTTAAAATTTTAAATTTAAATTTTCAAAAGTATAATACAAGATACGGATTTTCACCGCTCTTTGCTCTACCCATCATCTTCGTTGACGAAGAAAACAAAATCTCAAAAGCTCGCGCATGCCAACGTTGCCGGAAGACAATTGACCAATTTTAAGGCTGGCTTTCTACGTCAGATAGACAGCGTATCCTACGTGTTTGTCTGAATGGACAATTCAATTGGCTACGCACACAGCATGTTAACGAGTGTGTTTGAATAACAGGTGATTAGTTTATTCCGTAAGAATTTAAAATTTTAATAAAATTTTGAATTTAAATTTTAAAATTAAAAGAATTATAATAAAAGAATTTCTTTTAAAATAAATTTGATAACGTTTATATTAGATTAATTAACTATGATTCTAAATATCGATTGATTATTAAAAAAAAAACAAATGTGATAGAATATACCACATGTGTCTCGCATTTGAAAATTTGAAACGTAACTTCTATATCATAAGTTGGTCGGTACATATCATATTTGAGAAAAATAAAAAAAGAAAGGGGCAGTCAACTTATCTATAAAACAAATGTATGTAAATATGGAATATGACAGAAAATCAAATTTGAGAACATGGGTGATCAAATTTAGGTTGAAAACACAATTTTTGCAATAAAAATGGAAAATTATAAATTGCTATTTTAGTGTAAAGTTCAGTGTCAAAATAAAATTATAAAGTTTCAGAGTTTGCATGTGTGGATAAAATGAAAGGTAAGAAAGGTAGAATCGTGGTTGGGACAAATGTTTTATTAGTTTAATAAGAAGCACAAAGACACCCAATAAAAAATACTTGAAACTTCCCAAGAGGAGATGGCAGGTTTAGACCATGCCACTTTAGGGAGTGTGAGGATCAAAGGACTATCAACTACATAATAGAATATTAGTGTTTGACTAGAGATGGAGAGAATAAGAAATAGAATAAATGTTTGATTACTCTTAAATAAAGGGCATTGGAGATAGGGTTCGCTTCATTTGGGCGGTTTGTTTGCCTATTACATTTTTTGAAGAAGAGGGAACAGGCATCCATTGTGGTAGACACTCTCTCAAATATATCTCTTTTAAAAGTAAAAGTACTCATCTCTCTCTCTCTCTCTCTCTCTCTCTCTCTCATAAGTCCACTTGTCACAAAACAACGACATTATGTCTCCCTTAGTGATCAAAATCATTACGTTATTTTGATAAAACAGTGATGACTTTGATTTATAAACGTTAGATGTTTTGATTTTGCTTCTTTTTTCCTTTTTGCGATACCAAGAAACTTTCATTCGCTTTTTATGGTGATTTAAAGCTCCAAACTTTAGCGGCGATTGTGTGGAAAAGCACACCAAGATTATTTTTGAAGTTTTAAGAGTATTAGCTATGTAGCCCTAAACCCCACATATTAAAATGGATATTGGGTCTCACATTGATGGAAATATTGCAATGATTCTGATCCTTTGGTCCATATGATGATGTTAAATCTTTCACTTTATTTAAAGAAGCCATACTTTTCAAAATCATCTGAACAAAAAACACACATGCTCAAATTTTTTGCAATAATAGTTCTTGCCTTAACAAGCTAATCTTTTGTAATCTCTCTCTTTCTCTCTCCCCCTCCTTTTTGATCAAAAAGTATTCTTCATATTTCAGTTAAGTTATATGATTTGAATTGTTCATTTTTTTTTTTTTTGCAGAAAAGGATCCTCCATTGTTGCCGAAACTTTCTGCACAAATCAAAACCACATGATATTTTCCCTATTTTTATACTCTTTTCGAACATATTCTTCCAAATTTTAAAAGATTACAAGATAACAAATAACTTCAAGATTTCATTTTTCGTTTCTTAAATATTCTAGTAAATAAATATAAGATTAAAGAGAGGATTTGTAAAGGAGTGAAAGAATCATGACTTAATTAACTTTGTTCGGATTGAAAAATTAATACAATAATCTACAAAATCAATCAAAATCACACAAAACAAAGATCAAGATTTTCGTGATTCAGATAATATATCTTTTTTTTTTATTGTTGTATAAGGATTTGAATATAAAATTATTAGATTGGGAGATGGATTTGTACTAGTAGACTGTCTTTAATATATCTACATCCACAGGTAAAGAAAAAACCTAATTTCACTGTATTAAACGAGACGTACAAAATATTCATAGATAACATTTTTTAACATCTATATGGATTCAGGAGAAACCCATCAAAAACACTACAAGAAACTCCTACTCTACCCTAGATGGTAACCTAATATTTATAGATTTGAGTTATTAGACTCCAAATTCAAAATAGACTTTCTGTCCAAATACATGATATTCACATAACTCAAACTCTTTTAACAAATTATGAAAAGCTAGGAGACTTAATGCAGTTATAATATAAATAGGTGCACCTGCACCACCGCAACTACCCCAGGTAGGCGCAGCTAGGGGGGGTGCGGCTGCACTGGCCACAGTGCGGCTGCACTGGCCACAGTGCAGCTGCACCAACAGCAATCCAAGTGCAGAAACAAAAGGAAATGACAGTTGTTAGAATCTGAATCACTAACTCTAACAAGCTTACTAAGTGAATTACGATTTTATCAGACATTGGTGGTTGTAATCTATAAAAGGTGAAGACAAATACACCCAAAACAATCAATTCAAATTTTTGGTGGGATTTTCCAGACTTATCCTCAAAGGTAAGCCCAATGAGTTCCAGTGGACTAGAGTAGTTCTGGACAGTTTATGAAGATCTTTAGAAGAGAAAATTGTTTATTTCCACACACATCAAAGCCAAACGCACATCATGTTTTCTGACAAATTGTGTACCTTTGAGTAGTTACTTTTGCATTACTTACTTGGAAGACTATGTCGGCCCATGTGTTTCTTACATTTCAAAAAAAAAAAATAATATTTTCAAAGTTAACAATAAAATAAAATTCATTAAAAAAGGTAAGGGAAGAGTGAACCAGATTCTTATACGTAGACAGACCTATGTTATCTGCTGTTTTCATCATTCTAAAACAAGAATGCATTTCTATTGTGCGTCAGTGATGAATGTCCATTACACATGACAGTTACTGAAGACGAGAAGAAAGAAGAGAAATGTATTTGATGCTCTAATTGAACAGAAAGGAAGATCATTATCTTTAATGTACCTCGTTACTTCATTCTATACTAATCATACGATTAACCAACTCTAATTACATCTACTAACCCTTCTACCTTCATCATAGAATAAGCTACATCCTTTTTTTTTTTTTTTGGTTACAAGACGGGCGAAAGCTCAGCCTCTAAATAGGACCAAACCTCGAATATCCTTGATAAAAAATGGTAGACCTCACTGGGGAGACTAGCTTATGAACCCCCGAAGGGACTGTAGGCCCGATCCTCACGAGAGCATCCGCTAAACTACATCCTAACATCGCCTCAACATGTACATGTATGTCTAACACGGGAAACTATAATTACACTTTATAACTTGTAATAATGTAATTTTTTTGGTAATTTTAATCTGTTATTGTATTTGAATTCTATCGAAATTTTATTTTTATGTTAAGAATACTCTTCCTATCGTGTCTGCTTCCAAAGCAGCCCATAATTGCAGCAGTCGCTATTGTGGGAAGATGACCTTGTGATTTTCCAAGAGTGCGACCATACACGGTGGTTGGATCTGATGATTATAATTTGAGGTCGTTCTTACCAAAAAAGAAAATAAAAAAAATAATTTTAGGTCGTTTTGTTCCATTTTTCTTCTTCTTCTACATCTGTTGTCTGCATTCTTTATTTAGACCTTTATTTGGGCTCTGGGTTGCGTTCTAATGTTCCCGGCCCAATTGATGTTTCTTCGGCCCAATCTATGGCTTGTTTATTAACGGAAGACAATGGGGAATTAGTCCATCCCAGTAAAAAGAAGCACAAAGATTGTCGTACACTTATTCATGAAATTAGTTTGGTGGTAAAATTCTCTTTCTCAATTTGGTAATTACAGATTCAAATCCTTATATAATTAAGAAATTGATGGAGAGTAACCATAGTGTGGTCGAGTGAAGGTCATAGTGATTTTTCTTTTTCTTTTTTTTTTTTTTTTTTTTTTTTAAGAAGAAAAAAAAAGGAAGAACGAAACTACAATGAAATAAACCAAAAAGAAAAACTAACCACCCAGACCAGAACTTTTTTTCCTAACCCAAGACGCACCACCAGCATCAAGGGAGAGAAGCAACTTCAATTCCTCCGGAGGACTGCTAACTTCGTGCAACCCCGCCTCAGCCGACATACCCGGGTCAGACAACTTATCAGCACACTTATTAGCCTCCCGGAAAATATGCTTAATCTCCTGGACTCCAAAATCATTTAGCAGGTCTCTGCACTCGGTGATCAAATATTTCCAAGGATGGTTCTCTCCATCATCTCCGTTGATAGCTCTAACCAATCCCAAAGAATCGCTTTCCACCTCAAGGGCACCAAGATTTAAATTTTTTGCAAGCTGGAGACCCTCCTTCAGACCCTAAAGTTCCTCCATATCTCCATCGGTGCGCCCCACATTAATCCAGAAGCCATGAATCCATTCACCTCTACAGTTTCTGAAGATATCCCCTGCGTTAGCCCTCCCTCTCCCCTGCTCTGCAGCTCCATCCACATTAAGCTTAATAACACCCTCCGTCGGACGTTCCCAGCTTATCCGAACCTCAACCGAGCTGCTGATATTCCTTTTGTAGTTCTCTATATAAGACATCGATAAACTTTGCACTCTATTTGCCACTAGGAGGGGGCGCACCAAATTCTTTTGGTAGATTAGACAGCATCTGGATTTCCAAATTTCCCACACAGCTAACATGAACACCAGATCCTCCTCTTCTCTTTTCATCTTCGAAAATCTTAAAGCTCCGTCTTTCAACCATTCCCGAATGTCTCCCCTTCAGAAGTTTGCATTGTCCTCAATTCCCGGGAGCAGGAGACTCCAAACATTCTTCCACATGCTCGCATCTCCTAAAAACATGATTGATCGTCTCATCCTCTTTCTTACAAATGCAGCCAGTCCCATCATCTGGGATGCCCCTCCTCTTCAACTCAGCAAGTCCCATCATCTTTCAACCATCATCTGTGAAAGCCATAGTGATGCAATCCTGGGAAGAGTTTAGATTGATTTTTGAAACTCCGTTGTGAGAATGGGATTCTCTTGAACAAGCATCCATTTCTGGAGAATGTAGATTACATACCAATCCTGGTTACTCCATATTTTGCATCATTTGTCTGCTTGCAAATTACCTCCCCACGACATATGGCTTCAATTGAAAGTTTTACACATAGAAGATTCGATATTATGAGAAATTGATGAAAATTGGGGAAGACAAAACTGACAAGCGTATATACGACACCATTATACGACGGGCAGTGAGGTTCAATGGTCCCATCTTCTAAATTATAAATGCCCATGTCTTTGCCTCCTCCTGTTTTATCATCAAGGTACATATATCCGGCGCGGGAATCGAATCTGATCTGAGTAATCCAGATACCGGTTGATCAAGACCAAAAAAATCAGGGTGCATATACGACACCATACTATCATCGGTAAAATATGCGCAATTAGACCTGCATCTGGTTCGAATAGGCAGGGTTGAGATATCAATAGACCAAACTCTTCACTTCTTTCCAATCCAATTTCTTACTAGAACTTGATGATAATTCTTCTTCCATTTCAAATATTCGAAATCCCGTGGTTCCATAAGTATCGCCCGAAGTTTGGACTTCAGGATCTGCACAATTAATTCACTTCAACCCCTTACCGCATAACCACCACCGACTTCTCTCCTAACTCAATCGAGTACGTCTTCTCTGCATCATCACATAAATCTGCAGGGATGGTAGAGACTATGTTTCCCCCAATAGATTTTCGCCAGTCAAGATCAGATGCCACAGTGTTTCGATAGCTATCAACTGTATAAAACCGACAAGTACCTTCGAAGAAGTTACATCTTCAAAGGCAGAGTACCATGTTTCAATGCCCCTCCGATATTTATTCCCTGGCTTTCAATACGATAAACGGCGAAAGGCTCCTCGTATTATCACGACCACGTAATCACAGTTATAAGGACTGGAAGACAGAACTGTCAAGCCAATCGAAAGAAAGAACCATAACGACATTCTTCGGTAACATAAGTTTTCGGAAGTTTAACTATGTGTCGAATTCGAGGGTTAACACACCCCTCTCAAAATCTTTTGAAACAGTTATCGATACCGCGAACCTAATGCTCCGGCCAAGCCTAAAGCCGTAGCCAGGAAGCCAAACCTAAAGCTGCCGAGAAGCCACAAGTGGCTGAGAAGAAGCCGGCCAAGGCAGCAAGGACTTCGATAAGAACGGCTGGGTCATAATTAGTAACATGCCCAGTAAGTATTCGTAGAAATTCCTCAAAGAAGAATGGTCTCGTGGAATTCTTTAATATCTTGCTATGTGCATTCTGGACAATGTAGAAACCATTGAGATTGTTTGTTCAAGTAAATGATGATGGAAAGGCAGCTACAGATGTTGCCAATGGCTTGGACATGGAATTTTGGTCTCCAGGTGTTTGATGAAATGTCTGTGGTGTTGAAGATTTTGTTTTCTACTGGGGACACAGGATTCTGCACAAATGTTTGGACAAGCATGTACGCAGTGTCCATCATGAACATGTCACACCATTCGGACTGACTTCTGAGTATGCTTACCCTGCTCAGATGTTCCTTGGCTTTTGCTACAATTGTTGGTCCTGCGATTACTGGGCCTCACCTGATGACTTTGTGAGAGTCCTGGAAACGGTTGAGGCACACTGTGGTTACCATTTCCCGTGGAGCCTGTCATTTTTTTTTTTTTTTTTTTTTTTTTTTACTACCTCTCTGTGATGGTGTTTGTTAATACTCGTAAGCAAGATGTGCATATCACGTACACTTGCACGTCTTGAGAGGGAGTGCTAGAAATATAATGTTAGTGTAGTTCATGGTTTAATTAGTTAGGTAAAGTGTTAGTTAATGGTAGTTAGGTTGTTAACTAGTATATAAACATACCCCATGTATATTTTATTCTTGGAATGGAAGGAACTTTTCTTCATTTTCTGTCAAGTGGAAGTCAAGTTATTGTTTAATCCGAAGAAATTGATGCACGAGCTCAACCTCAGCACCTGACCAGCCCCGGTGACCAACGTTGAACCATTAGTTCTATTAGTTCGAACATGAAATGTTTCTATTTTCTTTGTTTTTGTGGTTTGTCTCCATCAACTGCCTGGAATCAAGAGACCTCATTTGGGACAAATATATCAAGTAACACCTCACCTTTGCCTACGGTTCAAACAGCAGCACTTCGGTCTGTATATATAAAGCTTGGTGGCCCAGGCCAGCTTCTCATTCATTTTTTTTTTCTTTGGGGAAAACTTGGTCCACCACCACCGAGTATCTGGAGTTTTGCTCCGATTAATCTCGACTGATTTGCTATCGGATCCCAATCGGGAGAGACCTCTTCCAACGTCGTTTTTGTCACTATCAAGACTCGAATCTCGATTCTTGGTATGGAGTGTTAGTACTCTTCTCACTAGAACAACGAAGCGTTGGTCCATCTTCTCATTCATGCATACGTGGAAGTTTGATATGTCATGTGGCAGACATTTATAGAACCCAGCTCAAACTTCAGGCCTAGGCTATGTGCCCAAGACTAGCCTTTCTGCAATCAAATTGGCAGAAGCCAATTTTAGAAATCGGGCTTCAATTGTATAGCCGAGCCCATTCAATAGCCAAGCACTAGGCCATGCTGAAGTCTAGGCTAGGGTCCACAACTTCCAAAAAAATCAAGATCACCACACTTCCTTAAAGCCTGTTCTAAACTGCTACATTCTGCTAGTACTTCCACACACGAAGGAGGGGAATCCATTTGTACAAGATAGCTGCATTATTGAATTTAAGAATACAATAATACGACACCCATTAGGATGAAGGAGCAATATTCTTGCAGTTTTATTCCTTTCCAGGAGGCAGCACACAACTCCGATGTTGTTTCAAAGTTGGAAAACAAGTTAAAGAAACAGCCGGGAAAAAACACATTTTATCAAATTAAGCAAACTTGAAATGTCTGGAGTTGTCTTAGTTGCGTCCCAGAAATCCATGTCCATTCTTCTGCTTCTGAGGAGAGCCAAAGAAATTTGCCTTCTTTGCAGGCAGAGAGTAGGATCCATAAGTAGAACCTGGAAGGACAGTGTAAAGAACAATTGGTGTCCTCACAGTGTAAGTACCATCACTCCAAACTATGGCACCTGAAGTGATTGGCAAATTTGAGAAAGGTATATCTTTTGGCCCAGCAACAGTGACAGTGAAACTTTGCTTCTCTCCAAGAGCTGAGAATGTCAATGTGGAAGGCTCAACATCAACCATGCACAAAGCGGGATGGGAAATAGTGGCTGTGTAGGTTGAATTTGCAGAACCCACATTGGTAACTGTCCTGGGGAATACGCCCATGATTGGCTTACCATCCTCGATGGCCAAAGAGAAAGATGGATAGTTAAGATCCCAAGCCCTTCCGATCTCAGTGCTGCTACAAGTACTGTTGTCACCCGTGATAAGTCTTACAGTCGAGTTGTTGTATCCTTGCTTGCACAAGAAGTTGACATAATCTGCCTCTGATGCATCAAAGATGAGACCAGGTTTTACTGCCTTCGCTGGGTTAATGTGACCAGCACCATATGCAAATTCAAGGTCCACGTGTTTCATTGGATCCATACGAATAGCTGTTCAATGCAGAGAGAGAAGACTAATGAGTAAAGCCATACTTGTGTGTTTCCATGGAATAAATGAAGAAGAAAAGAGAAAACTGTATCACCTGTGGTCATAAGAGCAGATTTGATTGCAGCAGGAGACCAGTCAGGATGAGCGGCCTTCACAAAAGCAGCAGCTCCAGTTGCGTGAGGGCAGGACATGGAAGTACCAGAGATGATGTTGAAGTTGACACTTCGGGTATCAAGGAAGGTAACAGAAGGTGGTGCCAAAGGAGACCATGAAGCAAGGATGTCCACACCGGGTGCAGTGATATCAGGCTGATGACCAATCAAAGAACATTTTAACACCTAGATCTTTCTCAACATATATGATAACATAAAGCAATAAACATTAGTTATGGAAAAAAATTAATTGGTCACCTTGAGAATGTCTGGAGTGATAAGGCTAGGACCCCTAGAAGAAAATGAGACAACCGAAGGAGCCATGACATCCTTAGGCGTCTCGCCAACCAAAATAGTTGCTATGGGATTCCTGAAGTGAAAGAGAAATATGGTTCATCTTTCAGCGAAATAGAGAAGAATAAACTGGCAAGATATTCTCATCATGCTATAAATCGGAAAGAGTAAGTTACTCTGATGTTTTAATGTAGTCCAAAATCCTCTGGCCATCCTCGCTGCTGACAATGGTTGTGGGTATATCCCAACTGAAAGAGACATCATTAAGGAATGAGTAACTCCATATGGCACCCACGCCATTGGCTACAAGAATGCCAGAGCCCTCATCTACGCCATCGCAGAGAACAATCTTTCCTTGTACTTGGGTGGAACTCAACGCACCCCACCAGCAATAGCTTGCAATCTCAGAGTTAGCACCAATAGAGTAATTTACAGCATCCCCTCCCCAGATCAAAGGATAAGATGTCCCGTTAAGGTCAAAAGTGTTAATTGCTGTACCCTGCAATTTTTTCAGAAATAATAAATAAAACTGCAAAAAGGAACATAAGATTTCAGTGTTGAGTTACTAGTAGTTTTTAGAAAACCTGCAAGATTAGTCCATTTCCAAGCACAACGTTGGCTACAAATTTTCTGTCAATGGTGCTTGCAGCAACAGTTAGCGACCACGGTGAGTAATTGGAAACTGTTTTTGGATAGGGACCAGAATTTCCTGCAGAGTTAGACGTTAAAATTCCATATTTCATAGCATGGAAAGATCCGATGGCAATCGAGTCTTCAGAGTATTGCAATGGCCAATCAGATCCAAGAGACACAGAAAGGACATCGACACCATCTGCAATTGCATCATCGAAAGCGGCAAGAATATCTGCATCCCAGCAGCCAGTTGACCAGCAAACTTTGTAGACAGCAATTCTTGCACCGGGACTTCCACCTCTTGCAGTTCCATTGGCCAAACCAAAGTAGTTCGCTCCAGACACCGGAGCTCCAGCAGCAGTTGAGGCTGTGTGTGTTCCGTGTCCCTCATTATCTCTTGGAGATAGGATATCCCAAGAACTGGTTGAGTTTTCACTATTGTAGTATCGAGCTCCAATGAGTTTGCTGAAAATAATAAAAAATCAAACATAACGATGTGGTTAACAAAGCATCCCAAAAAAAAAAAAAAAAAGAAATCTTCAGCATTGTTTAAATAGCTTTCAGTTTTGTCCCACTTGTTGCAGGTGAAATTTTGGCCAGTGCAAGCGCCCTTCCACTTAGCTGGTGGGGGACCCATGTCTGCGTCGTTGAAGCTGGCAGACTCGGGCCAGACTCCTAAAGAGAATACGAAAGGAAAAACTTCAGTTTAGAACAATTTCTCTCAACTTATGAGTAAAGTAGAGAAGTAAATTCTTTTTCTCTTCTTTTTTTTTTTTTTTCCTTTTGTTTTTGGTTGCATTTTAACCTGTATCCAAAAGTCCAATAATGACATCCCCTTGTGGATACATTGCAGCAAGGTTGCTGGGGAAGCCCATGAAGTCCCATGACCTTGTTGTATGAAGGTTCAGTTTCTTGCTTGGGAATACAGATACCACTCCATCCATTCCTGTGAACCCATCAAAATGCTTGTAAGTTTACAATGTGGTTGATAACTTGATGTGGTTTATATTTAATAGGGACCGGATATTCACCTGAAAGCCTTTTAGCTTCCTCATCTGACAGCTTAGCTGCAAAACCATTGAAACTCCTCCCATAACTACGGACCAATGACTCTCTAGCTGACGAAGAGCTGCAACAGGCAAGACAAAAGTTAAGATGATAGGAACATAAATCTCTCTCTCTCTCTCTCTCTCTCTCTCTCTCTCTGAAAAAAGCTCTCGTTGTGAATATTTTTGGATCATCGAGCTGACCTTCCGAGTATGTTCTCGAGCAAGCTGTGGTGAGATGATGCCACAGCTACGTCTCCACGAGGCCGCTCGCCCATGTACACAATATGTACCTTCTTTTCTTGGCACTTGCCATTCAACACCAAAGCAAGTAACAAGAGAGAGATGAGAGGAAGCAGTCCCGCTTTTGCCATTGCGACCAACTCAGAGATACTGATGCCATGGAATGCAAATCCATGGCACTTATATATGCAAGGTTTTGATAATTCTTATGCATCGTTATGTCTTCTAATGATTTATGATCACAGCCTGTCCTCGTTTCGTTCTCAAAATTGTTATTGTCGCCTAATTTCTTCAGAAAACCCCCTTTCAAGGCAATAGGCAGCTGCAGGCGTCCGAATGAGACAATAATGTACGCGTAAATTCTCTCCCATCCTCCTCAGTCCTTTCCTCTCCATCCTAGTAATGGGAATGTATGAGACCCTGATACAACAGACCCAAGATGCCATTAATTTAAGATTAAGAAAGAAGACGAAAGAGAAATCCAATGGCTTTCGCCGTTGACCTTACGTTGATGTACTTTTACCAAAAAACGAGACCTACTTTGTCTTGCCATTAGAAATTGCCCTGGTTTCAACGACACTTCGTGGGCGACCATGAAGCAAGGATATCCACACCAATTGCATCTATATCGTGCTGATTATCAATCCCCAGCACACTAGACTTTTTCGATGTATATATCCATGTAGAAGTATTAGAGTAAAAGTTTTTTTTTTTTTTTTAAATGTAATCAGTCGCCTTGAAAATATTACAATTTAGAAAAAATGGGTATTCGATTCAAAAGACAACATAAATATATCAAATATAAATCTGCTAAAAACAGTTGATTCGTGTATTAGAGAGTCAAAAGAGAAAAAATGTGTATGATAAAAGTTAATGAGTGTGTTAGGAATCTACATAAAAGGCTTAACATGCGACAAGAGAAAGAAAGAAAAAAAATGTGAGGACATATAAAGTGTCTCCAAAAGAAGAGATGGGAGTTCTCGAAATTATACATAGCCAGCCAGCATTATCTTATACTCTTTAATTATTGAGTATTAGTATGTTGCCCACATTCGTCATATATATATATATATATAACACAATTATTGTCCTCACATATAATATGGTTATTCTGCGCCTTTGTCTAAATATATTGGTATGGGAGCTAAAGATTTAGGTGGCCGTTGGGTGAAACTCTTCATTTGATCATGATTTGGGCGAATTTGGTTGAGTTCTCAATTTATTATTAAAACAAAACAGGTTCCTAAGTATCTAAAAACTCTCGTGAGATTCTGTCAATGAGTTATAATTCAACTAATACTAAACCCTTCTATTTAGAGGTCTCAAATCTCAAACCTTCCCTATGTACCCAAAAAAAAAACTCTCATAGCCCATTTTGCTCTAATTTGCTGGTCGAATTTGGCAAAGTCAAAAACATATATGCAAGATACATATGTATGGTTTAGAATTACCTCAATCTGATGACTACAATACAGATATTGTAATTTATCCTAAGAGAAAAATGCATAAGTTTTCTTGCACAAAACCGCATAACATGTCATCGTCCGAAGAAGACGCTGTGCTTCCAACGATGGAAAATGCTAAGATGCTAATGATGAAACGACTTGCTCTTGCTTGACAACCTTATCTTGAATTGGGATTCTGCCCCCATTTTTGGACTTGACCTTGAATCATCAGATTTTTTCTAAACTTGTCCAAAAATTCTACCCAAAAAAATTAACATTTGAGACCAAAATGTTTCACTGACGTTTTGAATCCTCGTTTTCTTAAACTGTTAAGATAGAATCATGCTTTTTGAAGAGAGAGTGTTTCCGCCGCTGGGGCGGGGGGGGGGAGATATTTAAAACCAAACTGAGTAGTCAGGTGATCTGTTGAACGGCCGGTTCAATCCGTTTCAAGAATCGTACCACTTTTCGTTAGACCAAAGGATGGTAATTTAACTGAATACATAGGCTCAAGTGCCACATATGTTGTTGTTCATACGAAGAACCCAACCAATCACATTTTAATGCATAGCAATTCGCTGCTTTAATTTCCTCTTTTTCTGTAATCTTTCTGAGACAAGAGGGAAAAAGCAATTGTACCTGAGGCATTGATACACCATTTTAGCAATCTCTCTCTCTCTCTCTCTCTCTCTCTCTCTCTCTATACCCCCTTGACATACGCAAGGACATTTTAGGAAACAGTTTGGAACAATAAGTTGCTTATGGAATTTGATGGCGATGGTGTTTCATTTGATTAGGTAATGCATGGTATTGAAGCGGGTTCAGAGGAGGTTGAACCAGGAGCCTGCATTAGGTGTTGAACTAAAACTGGGCAACGAGTATTATGTGAGTAAAGTTCATAAATTTTGATGGAAACACCATTGCCATTAAAACAAAACTTTACTCTGTTGTATTCTAAAATAACTTAGGCTTTAGAATTAGATTCAAGCGAGGTGATACGATAAAATATTATGTTGAGTTTAAAGTTTAGGTTATGCATGAACTCCTAAAAGCAGGTATACAAAAGCTAAACTGTAGTTTTGAACTAGGTTAGGAGGGTCTACAAGTTCACACATTTGTGATTTGTGAACTTTTCAAAAATAAAATTTATTAAAAATGGAAACTCCTTTTCATTTATATAACCCCTTAATCTTGCAAATCTATTACTAATCCCGGGGCAAGAATACACAGAATTTTTCGTCAATTGGGCTTTAAAGTTGATTGAAAAGTCTCAGTGGGCCCATGATCCAACTTTTCCTAGCCAGTGCCACATATTGTTGGCCCACTTAGGCCCAAAGCTATCAAATCGGTATTCCAAAATTGTCCCTTGTTATGAAGCATCAGAGGTAAGAATTAATTGATGCTGTTGGGGATGACAATATCCATCTGACTCGATGGATATTTAAAAAATCTAATCCATCGGATCAAGTTTTTCATTCAAAAAGAGGGGTTAGGGTCAAATTAAAATCAATTTTAATATTAGAGTGGTCAGTTATAAATAATTCGATTGGATCTAATATGATGACAATTATAATAAAATAAAATTTTATTTTAATATTATATTATATTATTAAATAAAAAAAAGATTTTTAGGATTGTTTCATTTTCATTCCGGAAGTCAAACAAACATTGCTGTTGCTCTTCATTTCGCTGCCCTAGCCGTTCCACCTCCCACCACTTCTCTCTGGTGCCACCAAATCTTCACTTTCCCCTTCATTGCCGATGTAGATAAAATAACTTCAGAAAAATAATTAGATAGATCCCATGAGTCATAAATTAAATAAACGGGATTCTATATAATATTTTATATCAACATATTTAATTAATTATTAATTAAATATTTATTTGAATCCATTCATTTGCTAAAAAATTTATCAACCCTTATTTATGTAAATGATTATATAACATTATATTCACATGATTGATCTAATATTCAACGGTGGCGACAAGATGCCAATTTTGACTTGGCATAGGCTCTTAGAGTCTTGGCTAGGCAAGAGGGCGGAGCATGGATAATGCCATTACTCCTGATTTCAGTGTCCCACCCCCACCCCCACCCCCACCCCCACCCCAAGCGCGAAACCATTTTGCATTATGTGCACCGTGGGCTCCATGTTCCCTCCTTGGTGTTTGAACCGTTCATCCAGTGATTGGTTCAATCCCTTAAATTTTAAAACAGAACCTCTGAAAATTGTCATTATTCCATCCTTTCTTATATAATATAATAAGTTTGGATTCGAATCTCAATATATATGTATATATAAAAGAAAGAAAATCATAGTCACACCACTATTTCTCGTGCCAATCATTGATCTTCCAACCCACCCACCAAGTGCTCCAAGCATGTCGAAGTCTTGCTACGGAAATGTACTTAGGATTCAAAGTTCGTCACAAAATGTTTTAAGCCCTTCGATTTAACAAAGACTTTGATTTATATAATTAGAAAAAGTTTTATATCTGTCTACGACCCTGAGGGATTTCTTAAGATAAATTTTATTAAAAACAAAACTTATATTCAAATCTAATTATATATAATTGGTACTAAATAATTTTACAGAGGAGATCAAGTCAGAATGTTTTAAACCACTAATACATTAAATTGTCGTTAAACAATATTATTACTTAGGTTAATTTGTAGTAAATAATATATTTTTAAAATTATCTAACTAAGCAACCTAAGCAAAGGTATTCCTTTCAAGAAGAAAAACGTGATTGAAGGTTTGGTTTTTAGATATAAGCCAGGATCCTTAGATAATTGTATTTAGAAGTATAGTATACAATTTTGTATCTAGTGGCCCGACTAAACGCATTTTCCTTCTCCATGGTCCAGGAAGTAGGATATATTCAGGTCTTATGCATAATTAGTTGTGGACCAGTGCGGACTTCGGTGTTGTGTGGCCTTTTTTAAAGTAAGGAACCGACTATAACCCACTCCCTCCCCCCCCCCCCCTCTCTCTCTCTCTCTCTCTCTCTCTCTCTCTATACAATGTAAGGAAAAAGTTACGTACATATACGCTTATCCTTCTCCTACTCCCATATTAAATCGGAGAATATTTTATGTACGGAATGAGTCTCTTTTTATATCTATGCAATGTAAGATAATTAAAATTTCTTTATTAAAAATAGTTCAAATTTTTTATTAAAAATAAATAAAATAAATATTATTTATATTTTTAATAAAATAATTAAGATTTTATGTTATTTAACTTGATAATGATTTTTTTTTTCATGTTATCAATTGAAATGAAGCATGACCCCACCCCCACAAAAGCAAGAAGAGACATGACGTCCGAAGGTAAGGTTAAAGATGAAAGGCCCGTAGGAATTTTGTGATCCCCAAAGAACGGTCCCCCGATCGCCAAGCCCCCGGCATAAAGATTGTGGTATTGTTTTCGTGGTTGAGGGGTCGGTGTCACGAACTCAAATAATGATCTCAAGTTTAATAAAAGAATTTAATTCAAAAGATCAATATATTGAATAAGAGAATCTATTGAATTTAAATAGTATGTTATGATTTTTTAAGGATTCGATATGGGATTCGTAACATTACCCTCCCCCTGAGAAACCAGACCTCTATTGATGGCTCATACTCTGGATGGATTTCACTTTGACAGGTAGCCTTTTTTCTCTTTGAACGGCTCCCATTCTGATATCAGGTAGCCTTTTTTTATTTTGAATGATTCACACTCTGCCACCGGGTAACCTTTTCTAGGTAATCATTTTTTACATTAGACCGGAAGTTCTGATAATAATTTGTCATGGATCCAAATAATAGACTCAAGTTTAATAGGAGAACTTAATCTAAAAAATCGATTTATTGAGTGAGAGAGTCTATTAAATTTAAATAATATTTTATGATTTCTTATGAATTTGATAAATTATTCGTAAGGGTAGGGTTGGGACCCGCCTGAACTAAGCTCCAATCGGATAATAGCCGTCGGCGGTGGAGCACCACTTGATTCCCACCTTTTTCTTTTTCTTTTTCCTTTTTTTTTCTTTTTTCGGACTAAAGGGTAAAAAAAGGAACTATGAGCATTAATATAAAAACTTCTCCACATTATTATTATAAAAATATTTAATTTACGGAAATTTTGTTTAAATAAATATAAAATCCATTTATATAATACTTAATTCTTATATTAAAAACTATAAATTTGAGTTTTTAAGATAACTCTTACATTATTTACAAGAGATATTGATTTTTATCTTAAAAATTTACTAAGTTAAAAGATTTTCAAATCCATATAATATTTTAATTAAATTGAATTAATCAATTTAAAATTTTAATTAAATTATTTCTAATTTTGACTTGAACAACACGTGGAGCCCCTCCACTATTTCATGCTCTTTTTCTGCTCTTTTTTTGCATTCTCCCGAAGAAGGGACCACCTATGATAAGGCACCACCAAACAGGCCTTTCGTGGGCCCATGTGGATCAGGCCATGGCTTCGATAGACATTGGAGGGGAGAGAATTCTCTTAATTTCACAAAAAAAAAAAAAAAAATTGAAGGGGAGAGAAGATTAATTAGAAAATAATAATAATAATAATAATAATAATTTGGGTCCACGCAAAACCATCTAGGGCCACGAGATAGTCATCGCTGGACAGCCCGGGCCTTGGCCCACTTCTGGACCGGACCACATATTGGTCCCCCTCGCTGTTCCCCACACTTCCTGCGTCCTCCCTCCACGCGCTCTCAATAGAATACTTGCTATTAGTAAGCACTCGCGACACCAACGCATTCCCGTTCTTAACATATTTCACATTTTTTAAATATTTTAATATATTAAAGTAATTTTTCTATATTTATATATTTTTTATATTATAACAATAATAATCTAAACTTTACTTTCTAATTTTAGAATCGAGAGACAAATATAAAAAAAATATGTATATAATAATAACAAAAATAAAAAATAGAATAGAATAAAAATAAAAATAAAAATAAAAAATTGAATATAGAATTTACTATTCAATTCAATTTATATGAT
This sequence comes from Dillenia suffruticosa, assembly GCA_033439265.1. Taxonomy (NCBI): domain Eukaryota; kingdom Viridiplantae; phylum Streptophyta; class Magnoliopsida; order Dilleniales; family Dilleniaceae; genus Dillenia; species Dillenia suffruticosa. The sequence goes on along the minus strand of JAVTVX010000005.1, from coordinate 15,661,559 downwards.
TTGTAGATCAATTTATGTAAAAAATAAATTACTTTTAACAAGTTTAAAAGTAAATTATACTTTGAATAGATAATAAAAAATAATTCATAAAAAAAATACATTATTTCAAAATTTTTACGTGTCGAGATATGTGACTGAAAAACCAAATTTTTATGAGTGTGGCAATGGACGTTACACTTCTTTAATGAAAATAAAAAAAAAAAGGTATTTTGAACGTTATAATGGTCAAATTATATTAATTAGATAAAATCTAGATATCGCTCGATAAAAATAAAAAAATATGTGGCTGAAAAATATATGATATAATTTTATCAATTGAAATGAAATTCTATTTTCCTGAAAAACTAATGAAATATACACGTTTCATTTTTTGACATCGCATGTAAACATTATCGTTTCTTAATCAAGAAAGTCATGAACAGAAATGGCAAAGACGCGTGGGAAAGTTGCGTGGCTTTGATTGGTGGTAGTGGCCAGTTGACCCACCATAGAGGGTGGTGGTGGGCCTAACAATCCACCGTTGCCACCACCACCACAACGAACCTCGCCGACCTAAGTAGACCCCACCACCACGCTTTTCTGTGCAATGCGTGTGACTTTGGTCACACCTGCGTACACTCCCCCCCAACCTCTCTCGCTCTCTCTCTCTCCTTGGAATCTAACTTCATCAAAACCAGCCAATGTCAAAAAAAGCAACTTTTTCAAAATTTCTCCTATAATTTTTATGGAAAAAGAAAAAGGAACTTTGGCCTTCCATAAATATTGCAAAACCCCACTTTTCATCCATTTGTCTAAAATTTGGGTGGTGAAATTTCATGAAAGACGTAACTTTTGCACAAACTAAAAGTACCAAATGGAGAATTCAGGCAATTTCCCCATGAAAAAAGATGAGAAAAATCTAATGGGTATATTTCCCTTGTGTGAATGGAATTTATTTACAAAAATCATTCGTGTCCATGTCCATCCCTTCTAAATGGAAATAATACAATTGTTCAGAAGAAAAATCAAGAGAAAAATGAAAAGACTAGGATAACATTGGATGACTAAACTTCATTTGTTAATGTTTTTTGTTGGGATGAATCTCCACAAATAACAATCACAAAAAATATGATTAAAAAAACCCAAATCTCTCTCTCTCTCTCTCTCTCTCTCTCTCTCTCTCTCTCTCTCTCTCTAAACATCATCGTTTGGAAGACTGGGAAGGATTGATGAACTGTAACTCTTTTTTCTCATAAATTTCCAAAGAAAAATCTCTAAGCATTTGAGTCTTTGTAGTAGTGCTAGTGTTCGTACTAGTACTAGTGGAACTCACACTAGGTGCCATCGTTGACTTTTTACCCACCTTCACTCCCGCTGTCGCCGTCGTTCCCGCCGCCACTGACGGCGGCCCTGGAGAAAGCGGATTTAGTCCGTGCTGACCCGAGTACACGAAAGACGAAATGGGTCGGGCTGAAACATTAAAAACCGGCGTCACAGAGGGTGATATTGTCCATAGCTGCGGCTGATTCGACGACTGCCCCGCCGTCGCCGCCACTGGAGGAATCATCCAGAAAGTCCCGGCTGCGGCTGCAGCGGAGGGGATCATGACACCGGCGTTACTCACAGCCCATATAGGCACCATACCCGGCGGCGCCGCCACTGCCGTAGCCGCTGCAGCCGCCTGAATTGGTGCCAACCCGGAAGATACAGGAACTGCAGCGTCGTTTATGTCGTAAAACTCGCTCGAGGCGGGCCGTTTTCGCTTCTTGACTGGCTCACCGTCCCGGTTCGCCGTAGATGTAGTCGGGATCTTTAAGGTTCCGCCGACGGATACTGCAATAGCTGGCACAGTTCCTGTTCCAGTAGCTTCGATTATCGCAGGTTCAGCGTGCTCGAGGAGCCATCGGACCGTCTCACCGTCCGACTTATGACCCAATTCGCGTGTTAGCTGAAATATCCTGGCCGCACAAGCGGCGGGAATCCGAATCCGACGACCACGACCCTCTACTTTCGTGTGCCGGTCTTTCGTCGACGATCGACGTGAAACGTTGGCGTTTTGGCCTTTTACGGCAACCGGAATCGTCAACGGCATCTGCATAGCAACCGGGACCATACCAATCGGGTCGGTTTGCGTCGGGTTGTGATCCGGATTGCTGTCGGAGTCAAGAGGTTCCTCTTTGAAAACGGGTTCTAGATTATTCTCCTGCCGTTGTTCTTGTCGTTGATGATGAAAATTTTGATGAAGATTTGAGGGGTCAGAAGCGAATGATTGAGCTTTGATCATGTTGTCTTCTTCGTTTTCTTCTGCACTTGTTGAGAGATCAGATGTTCCACCATCATCTTCTTGTTCTTGAAATGAAGCCATCGTCACAACCCTATTCAATCAAACCCAATTTGAAAAAGAAAAAAAAAATACCCAAAAAGGGTTTTTGTGGAAAAATTTCAAAGGTTTTATAAGCGGTTTGGCTCTAGGGTTTGCGGAGAGAGAGAGAGAGAGAGAGTAATACCAAGAAACAGGATTTTTATGGAAAGAAGAGGAAATGAACGAACCCTAGAATCATATTTATCCTTGAAGCATTTTAAAGAGAAAGAGAAATAATGGGGAATGGACGGTGATGATAATATGGTGAGGGATGTGGGGTGCTAGGAGATGATGACACTTGTAGAGTCAGGTTTTGGTGACCCACCTGCTTATTTAGATGTTCGTTAATAAATGGGCCACGAAGTGGTGGTCTCCACCAAACGGCCACAATGGGTGGTGCATATGAAATGCCTGAGAAAGATTGTGTTTCATCATGGATTTATAAATTGATGGACCTGATTAACGGAGTCCACCTAATTTTGGTGGTGCTCCTTGTAGCATAATGTAACTACCTCCATGGGTAATGCTCTCGTTTGCATCAAAAAGAAAAGTTGATCCAAGTAAATGCTTATTCGGAAAACTTGCCTTAAAATTATTTTATTTTAATAATTTAACAGCAAATATAAAATATTCACAGCAAATCAATATTTTATACAAAATATTAAAATGATTATTATTATACTAATAATTTTTTATTGAAAAATATAGTTAAATTTCTGTGAGTTTATTAACATCTATTTTCTCTATTTGTCCAAATCCAAATGTTGAATTTGAACACTAAATTTTAATTGTTCTTAATATTTAAATTAGCTATTGGTTCATACAAAAATTTTGATTTAAAAATCGAACACAGCAAAATAGAAGTGTTACAAAGAACATATTATGTTTCACTACTTTTTATTTATTTATTTTTATTTTTACATAAATATATATATATATATATATATATTTATTTATTTTATTTTTCTTTTTTCTATCCTTTTTAAATTTATCTTTCAAATGACCGAGCTTAAATATTAAAATTAAGATTCAGTTTGTTATTATTGTTGTTGGTATATCACACGTACACATGTATGTTTTTATATTTATGGATGCACAATCAACGATCATGACCGATAAAAAAACACTAGATCCCTTAATCAAAGTTAGAGTTCAAAACCAACGTTGGTGGATTTAACTGGATGCGGGATCGAGTTCCCTTAAACATGATCGAGATTCGACTCCCGCTGGAAATATCGGGCCCTCATGTGTATGGAGTGTTTCCCGTTGAGAGACCCGCCCTTCGAAAAGGAACCACTATAGTGGTCGGTTCGGATTAATTAAGTCAAAATCCTGGATATCGGGTAGTATCCAAGACATGATACTATTCTCACCTGGAAGTTAGAAGAGTATGGTCGTTGGAAGACCCTGTCCCATTCTCATACTCGGAGCAGAGGTCCTGCCAAAACCCACAATCCAAATTACCTAGCCCAGTTTCCTCCACAAGGCCAGACCAAACTGTAAGCCCATTTTTACCTCGAGCGCAGATGGTTTCGAAGGACTTTAAAGTGCATGGGCTTCGAACACCAACTACAAAATCTTAAAACAAGTTGAGATGGGAAGAGAAACCAAATTAGTCCAACAACAACAAACAACAATCATATTTTCTTTGTCTTGTGTTTTGGAGATGACATTATGGTGGCCATATGGGCCAGTGCCTATCCAATCTGTTGCTCAAATGAGATTATCCCTAAACATTTTGACTACGGCATTGTCGCGTACCTGTTACCCACCACAAGCTAATCCTCATTGAGCTTCATACAGGAGAGAGGGAATTAAGACGAACGATGGACAAAAAATTAAACCGATAATACTTGCTGCTAAGCAAGCTACACCCTTAGCCCAACAGAGGCACCAGTAGCCTTTTTTGATCGAACAACATCATCTAACAAAAAGGAAGTCAACTTCCTTGCCTATAGTCAATGACCGTTTGCAATTGAACCATTCTGTGAAGCAGCTCCACTAGTGGTGTCGGCAGGTTTTGTAGCATAGAATCTCCTGTACATGGTGTCCACTTCAGTGAGATAATATGTGCCTGAAGGTAAAAGACTACAATCCTTGCTTGTCACAAAGTCCTTTGCTCCATATCTGTGCTCCATTAGCTTCAAAGTTTCAACGAATTTGTCCGGGGCAACCTGCAAAATTCCACATTTGAGTCGATGAAAAGCTCTTCTAAGAAACAATCGGCATCGTTAGGACACCTACTTCCTCCAACATGATACCAGTAAATATCTTCCTCCAGATACCGTGTCATGTATTTTCTAATAATAGCCAAAAGGTTTACCAAAATTTGAAACTAAGTGAAGAAAGGAGGGCTGATTCTAATATTTGACATCTTAACAGTTATTATCAGGAGGGTTGCCATTGAACTTCTAAAACACTTGATCTTCCCCACGGCTAACACAACAATGTAATACTTTTCATCTTCAACTCATCATGGCTGTAGTACAAGTTGTGTTCAACTCCTTTCTTTCTAGCCCAACAGTCCTAAACACAAGTACTTCTGGCAGTAGTCACTAGGTTTTTGCATTTAGATGAATGGCTTGAATGGCTTTGCTACAAACTTTAATCAGAAACCTTGAAGCCATGGTAAGGTATCTCTCAGACTGTTCTTACATGCTTCAACCTTCAAGCATGCATGAGCATATATTGTTTCTTCCCGATCTCCACTCTTTTTATGTCGTGCACAGAAAACTAAACTAGCTATACTAAAAAGTGGGTAAAATATGAGAATACCTCATGCCTAGACTTCAATTTCCTGTCAACATCCATCACCGCTGCAATGTTGGATAAGCTAAAAGGACGTTGACCCGCAGAAAGCTTCAGAGAGAACATAGTAGCAGTCAAACCACTACCATATGAGAACAATATTACCCGGCTGCCCGACTGCAAGACAACAGAAATTGTCATTTTAGAGGAAAACTGCTTTCAAAAGATGAAGAGGAAAACATAAATAGTAAAACCAGAATCTTAAACTCACCAGTGTATCATGCTTATTGTGAATGAGTGATGCAAAGGCAGCATAGAGAGATGCGGTATACATGTTGCCAACTTGCTTTGGTAGCAAAGTGGTTGGCTGCACCTTTGCATCATAAAAGGGCTTAGCAACTTGCTGGGATGCCTGAACGAGCATGATTTCAAGGACTCATCAAGAAAATTTCAAGTACAGCAATACAAATAACATGTAGAAGAAGAACATCTTCCTCTAGCTTTAATATTTATCATCATGATAAATTTTAATTTTTTGAAAGTTTGTCAAAGAGAGGAGAAACTCCAGAAGGAGCTAACATAATCCCAAGAAATAACACAAGCAAAGCCCTCATATCATGGCATTCTCTTTGATTTGGTCATGCAAAGGGAACAGGAGTTGGAACAGTAAAAGTTCAAATCTCCTCTTGCCTCATGCAATAAAAGACTTTAAGAATCCAAGCAAGCAACAAATGAAAGTAGACATCGAATCCTATGTTATTTTCTCATGGACATATCTAAAGTCCAGTGAAAACCCCAAAACTAAAGTAACACACAACGAGGCTAAACCCCCCCCCCCCCCAAAAAAACAAAAAAGTATAAAAGAAACAATCCTCAAAGGGATCTTGCTGCAACAAGAGCTTTAGGCACCACCTGTCCCATCACTATTCCCTTTAGCATTCATCATGACATAACATATATTTTAATTTGGGGCATCAAACACTAAATTATACCAATCCCCACATCAGGCAAAGTAGGTTCCAAGAAACAGGAAAAAGAATTGCTACAGAACACAAAATATAAGCATACCTTTTCCAAATCCCGGTTTTGGTAGCTTTCATCACCAGACAGAGATGAAAAAGGGGCCAGCTCTTCTTTAGCAGCCTCATCAATTGATCTGCCAAAAGAAGTACATTTGGTGTGTGAGCAGGCAAATGAGTTATGCAGAACATAACCACAATCCTAGGACCCCAAAGGATCAGAGATGCACCTTGCATTCTTTAGGAAGTCATTGAACAACAACCTAGCGAAACTCTTCTGTACAAGCTGCAGCAGTTCGAGAAAAAAATTAGAAACTAAACTACCATCCTTTAACTACTACAAGTCATAGAAAAATAAATAAATTACAAATCTACATTGATGCAATAAATGACCTGCAGAACACCTGCAAGGAAATAATGACATCAGGCATAGGGATGACAATTGAAGTCAAAGCCCAAGTAAATTGCTTTCAGCAGCTTTCAGTACATCATCGTTTTTCCTTTTCTACCTTGTTAGATGAGGATGAAGCCAGATAGAAAACAGTTTAAACTAGCTACCTTGTTATAGGGAGAATGAAATACAAAATAGTCAGCATCTGCAACTGAGAACTCTTTCCCCTCCAATTTTTCATACCTAAGAAGCATTTGCAACATTCATAAAAATCAAAAGGATCTAAGCAAGAACATTGAATTGCATGAGTTTTCAACAAGCTACTTACTTATTGCAAAATCGAGTGTAGCAGGAATCAAGAGCCATGAGATAACAAGTTTGTGAAAGCTTTCCATCAACAACCTGAAAAACAATATGAGAATTTATTCAAACTTGGTCAAGAATATAATCAGGCTTTTCAGAAGTTTTCTTTTGTATTGCATGAAACTAAGCAGCTCCTTTGCCAAGGACACATGAAACAACTTTCCTTATTAGATTTTATTTAGTAGAAAAAGAAATCCATAGTAGAAAACGGAAGATTTTTCTAATGACTTCCACTATTATATGATCATGTCAATTATATATTCCCCACATAGACTATGTTTCATAATTCACAACGCAACAAATAAAATTTTTGGTCCATCCACAACACACATTACGTTGAAGCTTGAAATAGCCAGAACATGCGTCAAAGATAACAACCATATGGATACATGCAATGCTTGACGTGTCAAAGTTGATGCCTCAGTTCTCAGATACTTGCTTTTCACAATCATAATTAAGGATTGTGCCATCTTCGGACCTAGCCCGTGGATTCAACACATTCACACAATTCTAAGGGCATTCTTGTGTCAGCAGACATATTTTTATCTCTCCGAGTCCCATTGTAAATTGAAAAGTACAATTTTCACATGACCCCCGGTTAATATCAAGACCATTTTGTTACGAGTCTGATCCTTCCACAGTCTCAATCTCAAGTAAATCTAAGAATTGATTTGTAGATATCCAAAAACAGGAAAGCATAAAACCATTGTCATTCAATTCAAAGTACAGACATAGTGTATCAAGTCCTAAAAATGTGACAACCAAAAGGAGATCATTAAAGTTTACCGGATATTCACTTGCAAGGTTCGGCTTGTAAAAATCATAAGCATGAGACATGTGACTTGCTCTAAATTTGCTCTCAAAAGATATAGCAGCATCAGGTCCAATTAGCAAAGCAATAGCAGCTGCACCACCAGTCGGCCGGGCAGGTCCCTCAGCATAAACCTTATTAAAAAGTGCCCATTAAGAACAGAACATAATAACCCATGATAGACTGCTAGTTGTTCAATATTCAGATGGGACTAAGTCTTATCCCATTGAAAAGGATATCAAAGAAAACCTCATAAAATTGTGTTTCAATGCAATTTCACAAAGTCAAACCAATTGCACAGAAAATCTGCACGTATGCACACCAACCACACATATGTGCAAGAACTGGTAAATGGCACATGCAAACAACAGAAAAATTCAACAAAGTCCAAAGAGCCTACCGCACTGTCTGTGCACACAACAAGGCCATAGCGTCCATCCCATGAGCTACTCTCCACCCAGTTGACACAGTTGAGCAGTGCTGCGGTGCCACCGTAGCATGCATTGGATGAGTCAACACCTTCAATGTCAGTATTTCCAGATTTCTGTTTGTTTTGTACCAAAGACAAAGGAAATAGTTCGGTTAGTTTCAGCACAAAATTCAATACATCTATTCACAAACATGTATGTGACGGTGGACATGCATGGACAACATGCTTATCCTTGTTACAGAAATATCAGAGTTTAGTCAGCAGATACAAAAAGGCAAAGCTTAGCAACAAGTCGCAGAGTCATTAGGCATAATTCTTTTTCCTTTTATAAGAAAAGAGGTAGGCATTAGTCTTTGACTCCAAAAATATTTGAGGACCAAACCAAATCTTAGGATTGTGGGCTTAGTGGTCCATACTGCAGCAGGGTCACCAATTAATTGTGTTTAACATGCCATAGTATATTTAAGTGTCAATCGGACCTTCAAGAAAGGATTTAGAAGATTACCTCAAAAATCTGCATAAGAAAGGTCTTGATGGATTTACTCTTGTCAATAACAGTCTCACTGCCTACTTCCAGCCGACCAATTAGTTTTGGGTCAATGCCATATTTCTTAAGGAGGGAATTAACAACTGTCAAACTGAAACACAATAATGTTAAAAAAAAAAAAAAAAAAAAAAAACTGAACAGCACTTAATTAAGATGATTATCGCATATTTGAATTCCTAAAGTTGAAAGATTTATTGTCTAAGTCTATAACTATGAACAAAATGAAATTGCCTAGTAGAGCTGAATAATTCCAAATCATTTTAAAGCAATTATTTCATCCCCAGCTTACAAATCAATTTTGTCAGTTGATTGTGTGACACCGGCAGACAGAGACCCTAAACCTCTATTCAACTCATCTACATGCATATATTTCCAACTCCAAATAATAAGTTCTCCACATGAATAGAGCTACAGAAATCATATCATGGAATAGATTTATTAACTAGTTTGTAATGCCCAGAAATTTCTTGTGTACCATTTATTTTAGAATAATGACACAAAAAGACTAGCTTCTAATCTTTGCGGTACAATCAAATAGTAGTAATCAATAATATGAAGAACGAGGGCTCCTGCAACACTTAGTTGCTACCTCACATGAGGGTAATCAAGAAGAACCACGGCTTCATAGAAAAACGAGATTAGTAGCATAGTCTTGGCAGTTTCTTTAAAGTGAGTATATCTATGTATGACTTGACACAAACAAGGCCGTCAAATTACATGGCATTAACATTTTTAACATAAGGCTCAACCAGGGCAATTTGGATTTCGGTACCTATAAATCCCAAGTTCCACATTGGGATTCAAAATGCTTTAGGATTAAATTAATTAAAAAAAATAACACACACACACACACACACCTCATAGAGATGACATCTTCGACCTCGGTACAGAAAGCCATGCAATCCTGTCCAAGTCCAATGGTGTATTTCCCTTTACTCGCTCCATCATGTACCTCCAAAGCTTCCTGTCAAATACAATCCTATATAGTCACATTTTTTCTTGCCAATAAAGGATCTACAACCGCCTGGAAAAAGAAAAAAGGAAAAAGGAGGGGGAAAAAAAAAGACTAAATCTCTCAAAATTAAGTTCAGCCTTTTCGGGTTAGGAATCAATTGAATCCCATTTCATTCCCTGATCATTCAAGAGGAAATCTTCCTACGAGATTGCGACGGAATCATCCAATCCCACACCAGAGCAAAACCACGTGATTTATACACAAGCGTACAGTGTAAAGAAAGCGCTGAGAGAGAGAGACAGAGACCTGTTGAACACAAGTAGGAGGGAAGTAGATGTCCATGGCAAGAATTCCAACATTTCTGTTTTGCGACGCCATCTCTGTTTTCTCTCTCCTCACTCCTCGGTTTTTCTGTCTCAGATCCAAACTTTCGGGTTCTTTCTTTTGTCTGGTTGATTAGAGAGGGAGAGGGAGAGGGGGAAAGGAAGACGCGGAAGAGAGAGCAGTGAGGAGACTCGGAGGTTCCCGTTTCGCAATTTATAGGAAACGAAGCCCAACCCCCGACCTGCTCTCCCTCTCAAAGTGCATACATACTTCGTGTGCGTGATTCATGACAGAGCTAGAACCTTTTTCTTTTCCCCCTTTTACCCTTGTTGATTCCTCCTTTTTACTAATCGTGCCCCAACCCAGTCTGAGTGAAGCTGAGTCAGCTCCGATTTTCCGTTGCTAATTCCAGTCACAACGGCATTTACTTAGATCCGCTCACCGCCTCATCAGAGTTCATTGGTCAATTTGATGTGATCTTATGTGGGACCCATTTTAATAGTTTCGACGAAAACGGATGGTTCAGTGACAACGAATTCTCCGTGCCCACCGTGACGTGAGCACTGTATTATTTCTCAAAATTAAGTATATAATAAATGGCTTTTTTTCTTTGTGGTTATTTTCGATGATTTGAGAATTTTTCTCCTCGTTTAATCTTATTTGGCAATGACAACAGAACCATTGAATCTTGCCGTATCCTTAAAATTCTCAACATTTTTTTGGGTTAGTTAAGGATTTTAATATTAACTTCTATTTACAGATCATGTTATTTACTTTTCAATACTAAATTAAATATTCTTTTTAAAATATAGTTAATGTATATTAACATAGGCATGTATACTAAATTTAAGATTTCACTATTTAAGTGTTATAGATCATCATTCAGATCAATTCCTTCTTCCTTCTGTTTAGTTAAATTTAAAAAATAAAAATGTGATTTTAATTTTAATTATAAACATATACAAATTAAGGGTATAATTAAAGCTGATCATACTCAGCATTCTCTTACCATTCTCTTGTCAAGAAAAATTTCTTTACCAAAAAATTCTTATTTTGTTTGATGATACAAAATTTTTGTTAAATTTATAGTTGATTCTCATGAAAAACAAAAATGGTTAGAGGATTTTTTTGGTCCCAGAAGAACATAGATCTATTTTTTAATACTAGTATTAAGTTAATAGTGATCAAAATCATTGTGAGTGTGCATTTATGCTGCTCCCGTCCCAAAATACATACGTTACGATGGTATAAAATTGGAGGGGAAATTTTTTTATTTGAAAAAAAAATATGTCGGTTATTTTTTGCTATTTGATTATAAGTATCTAAAAATCTGACTAATTAAATTCGAACAGTTATGTAAATTAATTAAGAGTTGACTCTCTCGATATTTATTTATTTTTAATATTTAAATTTTAAATTTTATTAAAAAAATTTTAGTGTTTAAAAAGGAATTTAGTGTCCTTTGGTAGGGTTTTATTTTTTATTTTTCTTCTTATAAGAAGAAATAAAAAATTAATAACTTTTAAAATTAAGTTAAAAGTTTTTTTATATTTTTACTTTTAAAAATAAATTGATTTCATAACTTTTGTAAAAAAGTTAAAAATTAAAAATTAAAAATTAAAAATTAAAAATTAAAAAGAAAGAGAGGATATAAAGGTAAATAAATTTATAATATGGATATATTTAGATTTTCATATCTTTCAAGTAAAAATATAAATAGAATAAAATGAAACAGATTTTTTTAAAAAATTGACATATTTTTGAAAGGAGAAGTAAACGCTTCTCTTACGAGTTTTTACTTTTTTTTTTTCTTGTTTTTTTATTGAAAAAACTTTTTTATTTAGTGTTTCTAAAATAGTTATTTGATGGGATTTCTTTTTTTTTTTATAAAGAAAAAAAAAAGAGAAACAAAAAGAACTCTATCAAACATGTACTTAGTATCACCCTAATCAGTAGATGTCGGTAATTAATGAAGGCAGAAGGTTGCGTCTGCGTCCCGCCAGCAAAAGGCTTGCACGCATGACCATATGATAAATAAATATTTGTTTTGCATAGATTTTTTAAGTGAAGCTTATCAAAAAAATAAAATTAAACAAAGATGTGTGTGCCTCGTACAAGCATACTTAATATAATTTAAGAATATGCATAAATTTTTTGTTTTTTTACAAATAATGTTAGACATACATTCAGTATATGCTTAAAATTTATATGTATTTCTTTAATTTTTTTAAATTAAATCAATGGGTAATTAGAAAATCAAGGAATGGGCTATTTACTTGACCTCCTTCATTGTTGTATAGAGTAATATTTATACTATTAATACAAGATTAGGGTCTTTTTTTTTTTTTGGTTTCTTTTGAGCTTTCTTTTATATACACTTCATATATACACTTAAATTATCCTGATTATGAAAAAAATGTTTTATTTATTTGATTATTTATAATCATGAATGCTGATTTTGAATAAATTATACATTATGTCACTAACCGTAGATTCATAATCTCTTTATTATTTTATTTGTCATGTTATTCATAAGCTAAATGTTTATATTCAATAAAAATATAATATGTCTTGTTTATAATTTGGAGGGACAATTTGCAATTCTTAAAGGGGTAAATATTACTTAGAGTTATAATTTATAAATTTATATATAATTAAAAAAAAAAGAATTTAGGGTAATTACCCCGAATCCTACTTTCAACCATGATTAGTGTTGGAGGTGAGTTTGATTTATAGATAAAGTGTTTTTGCTAATTTGAATGAGAAATTAGTACCGATATGTTTTCTGGGCCTTCGTGGATGGAGGGACTTACAAAATTCATGTTGAAAATAGTCCGGTAAATAAAACTCCAACTCTCAAGTCAAAAAGATAAATAAGAGAGAGAATAGATCGAGAAGTATCTCAAATTAACTCCGTGTAGTCTCTGCATAATGTGTATATGTAGAGTAAGGTGAACATACCTAATGGGTCGCCTTTGGTCAATATATATAATATGTGTATGTATGACAAGTTTCCTGTTTAGGAATGCAAAAAAGACATCGTTGGAGATCTTCCGAAATTATATGGACTATAATAAAAAATCTTTAAGAGATTTAGGAATTACAGATTAAGAGAAATTCAAATTATCATGAAAATTTCTTACGATGAGATTACGATAATTTTCTTTTTTATGGGGATAAACTACTCTCAAGATTATGAGATATTCAAATCTTGGATAATCATGATATTTGTTTGAAGGAGTCATTACCTACTGGAATAGAAGACCACTTGATAATAACCGAGAGAGTTTAATCAAGAGAATTTAATCGAGCAGATAAGTAGGAGTGTTTAACTGAGTGGTAGTCAAAAGTGTTCTGAGTTTAGTCATTTTGAATGTTTATCAAGAGATCACTTGGTGGTTTATGAATTTTATGATTATAGCCTAATGAGCTTGATAATTTCTGATATTTGTAGTTATGGGCCATTAAATCATATACTAAATCATATAATATCAATTAGTAATGTATTTTAATTGTAAGATCTAACCTAAGTAGTCAGAGATGGATATATTGTAGCTAACTAAACAAATTGTGGTGTGTGTCCGATGTCCATCGCATCCAACATTCTTAGTACTTTGTGTGCGGTGGCACATGTGTGATTAAATCCCACCCCACTCGTCACTTTAATAAGGTTCAAATTATTAAAATGCGTTGGAATTAATGTCACGCTCGTGCCCTCTCTCCTTGTTTCGTCCATATTTTTTGTTTCCACATGGTGCGTGTTCGTTAATCTTTTCCTTCCCAACTCGTTTACTTTAAAATGGAAATGGAATATTAAATGTAAAATTAGGTCATTGAGGGCAGGCATCGAAAGCATTGCCGTGATTTAAGCCAAAGCAATAAAACAGTAAAAAAAATAATTAAGAAGCATAATAAAAATTCTGAAAATATAAAAGAAAATAATTAAAATTGTTATTTTCATTTCATAACAGAATTTTAAAAATGTATGGGAGTAATTTAAAAAAAAAAATCATTAAAATTTTCATTTTCATCTCTTTTTCACGTGTCATAAAAAAAAGAAATATAGAAATTTAATTTATTTTTGTTTTGAAAATAGATTTTTAAAATTATTAAATTTTAAAATGTGAGAAATTGTTCCGAGATCTCAGCGCTGGTATTAAATCAGTCAACAAAGCCACAGCCGTCGTATTAAATTAGTGTATTTCGTTTGGTGAATCTCTTCATCACTGCGGGCTCTAATTGACCGTTGAGTCGATTGAATACAACTTTTTTTTTCCCATATTTAAAACAATAAAATAAACCTCGGTGTCATCAGGGGGATATCATGAGTGAGAAGAGAAACTACGATTTTTACACTTATTTTTTGTATAATTATTTTTTATTTATTCATAATCTGAAATAATACAATAAAAATAATAATTTTTATATAATTACAAAAGTAAATTAAAACCATTAAAATTTAAAATTATTCTCTGGGTATCTCCTATGTTATATTTATTTGTACTTTTTATATAATTTAGGATTCGGAAGATTTAAAAAGATATTTGGTCAAGGGGTATAAAAATCATGAATAGAAATGAAACCTATATAAGTTGTTTGAGTTAATGGAATGAAAATGAAGGTATGAGAATGAAACCCTCAATGTATAGGTTTCATGAAATCCAAGTAAAATAAAGGGTTTCGATCTAAATCCATACGTGAAACCTATAAAAAAAATGGCTGCTTTTTGCCCTTGCCTCCTTCGACAACTAGTCTGCCCTCCCTCGCATTTCTATTTTCTCTGCTTCGAGTTCACCTAAAAATGATTTCAAAATCTTAACCACAAAAATTTTTATCTTACTTTCTCTCCTTCTTCTTTTTCATTTTCAAGCTATAAGAAGAAGAAAAAGAAAACCAGCACTAACCCAAAACTCCAAATGGTCATCGAGATTGAAGGAATTAGGGTTTGGGTCCAAATTTGGTTTTGGTTAGAGTAGGTTTGTTTGGAAGAGGGATAGGAGTTTAGGTGGGAAGGAAGTGATGGTTGGGCAAAGGATGTAGAACAATGTTAGGGTTTTGAGCAATCCTTTGTCCCCTGCAAGAGGTACTTTTGGTTTGCTGAGAAATTCGGGGTCGCTGATTATAGGAGGCAAGGGATGCTACCAAAATGGTGGCCTGATTCATCATAAAATAATTTTTAATAAAAAAGTTGTTATCAAAAAACATTTTTTATCAAACATTTTTTATTATAACAAATCTCTCTATGCAATGCAAAATTAAAGTCCTACTAGTTGATCTGGACGTACAAATTATTAAGATTTTACACGGTGCATGCCTATTTTTTCCAGTTTGATGTGCCTAGCTATTTCATTCGTACAGATTGACAATTTGGATTTTGGAGGAACACAACACGCTTATCATCAATCTTGAGTTTGTTAGGAGGTGACGTTTATGTTATGAGACCCTCCTACTTCAAAAGGCACTTAACAATCAATTAAATGTTTATAATGATTTGATGTGTAGATTAGATTGAGGGCGATTCTATATTAGGACAATGAATTTTTTTATTTTTTATTTTTTATTATTCACAGTAAATAAAATATAATATATTTTGGTTTAGGCCTACAAAAGATTCTGTAAGAGTTTGGACAAAGTAATTTCACATGGGTGGCACCGTGAGCAGGAAGGGTCCTCGTGCCATGACAAAAGGCATTATTATTCAGAAATTGTTTAAGGTTACATAGTTTCTGTTCAAATACTTGTCTCTCATCAATTAAAATTTAAAAATAATTCCAATTAGAAATAATACTTATAAAAATGATTAATTGTTATGTTTTATTGAAGGCATCGTCAAGAATACTTTGGAGGTAAATCGATTTTTATTTTTTGTTAATTGGGAGCTCTATGCCTTGTATTGCTAAGTTGCAACTGATAGGTATCGAGTTTGAAATCTCATTACTAGTAGTTAAAAAAATATGTCTCGTCGTCTCACCGGACTAAATATCCAGTTTTGAACCATGATCATATGCATATACGTTAATTTCACAAAACTTTTAAACTCAAAAGTGAAGATGTTGAATTGAAACCAGAATTTGCAAATAGATCAAATACTAATAGCGGGACAATGATACCCTTTAAACAAAATACTGACTTTGAATATTGTATATGATAAAAATAAATATCGGAAGAGATTTATTTCTTAAGGGTCTAACATGATTGAAATCAAATTTAGTCAGATTTAAAATAATAACGGATACCGATAGTTTATGTCAGAAAAAAAAAAAAAAGATTTTATTTTATAAAATGTTATATTTTTCTTTTGAAATATTGATTAAATTAGAAAACTTTTATGATATGTGTAATGGGAAACTTATTTTTAATTTATACTGTCAAACACATTAATCAACTCTCATTTGATGTTTGTTAAGAAGCATTTGTCGTCTTCGTCATAGCAATAGAGATCTCAACCATGGCTTCTCCCTTCAAAGATGATTAATCATATGCAAAAACTAAATATAACAAATTTGATGTGATATAATTTAAAACAAATTAGCTATAGTATTAATAAAGCACTCTCATGTTTGGTCTTTTCAGATTTTTAATTTCTTAAATACTCCTATATTTTGAAATTTCAAGTTTTTGGGTTTAAAATAAGAAGAATTGTTTAGTTATTAAAAAAAAAAAATACATAACTTAACTTTCAAAAATCTCCCTGCTCCCTAGTTTTTATCTTAGCACACTTTAGACTACTTTTTTTGTTTTTGTTATCGGTGTTTAGAATTTATTCAATTAATCTGATTTGAGTACCGTTAGACTCATTTTAGAGGGTTGACTTTTTCAAATTATTTTTCGTCATTCTCAAAACTCAAATTCGAGATATCTGATTAAGGGATAGAGTTCTTCACGAGACAACTTTGAAATATGAATATAAATATACACTTTAAATTTATGTTTTACTTTTTTATTATTTCTTTTTTCATTTTTATTATCTGAATATGTGCGTTGCGTGCATAAAAACGTCACATAATTTATATTATTTCAACCACACAAGGTATATCATATAAAATTTAATATTTTTGATTATTGATTTTGACATCTCTACCTACAAAATAAATAGATTTTCCCCTCTTCCTTCATAGAAGGAAACGCAGACAAAGCATACGAAAAACGGGTTGTGACAAGCTAAAGCACTAAAATTTATAATATATTTATAGGAAAATGGTTTTCTTAAAAAAAATTAATTTTAGAATATTCAATAATTTTTTGATATAAGTATATTCAATAATTTTAATGATAGAAATTAAAAATAATTAATGAAATTTATAATGCTATTAAAAATATTAATAATGTTCGCGCCAATTATGATCTGAATAGAATAAAATAGCTCCATGCCAAATTTCAACAAAACATTATACATGTTTAAGAATTATAAGGTCAGAGCTGAAGCGAGGAAGCCAAAGTTGATTTAAGGAAAATGGAGTCTCGAGGGCATAATCCTTAGGATAATGACGTAGGAACAGTTCAGTGGACGTAATTCTTCTCCCTCGTGGGCCGGTTGGGCCTCCAAGGTAGAAAATCCCGAGCAAATCTTATTTCAATCAAGAGACAGAGAGAGCGAGAGAGAGAGAGAATATTTAGAGCGAAGCAGAAACCGAAATATAGGGTTCCATGAGAATCCATCGTTTGGCAGATTTCTATAAGCTTCGGGCTCGGGTAGGGTTTTGAATTTTGAAGTAACGGTGAATTTCTCTTTATTTTTGTATTTAGTATCTCTCTTTGGCGACAAAGTTAGTTAATCGATGGCTTATGATCACGCGAATGAATTTTTTATTTTTATTTTTGATCGGTAAAAGAAAAATGAATTTTAATGGTGTGAGGGCTTTTATTTTCCCCAATTGGTACAATTAAATCTCCGAAAATAAGGTTGTCTGATTATGTTAGGGAAGATAATTATTTATGAATTATATTCCTGAACCTTATTAAAAGACCCATTTGATAAGTGGTGAAAAAAAAACAGAGTCAAGTGGGTTTCCATTGAGCTCAATGAAGGCCCCGAGTGCTCAACTAGATAGAATGATATTTGTGGACACATACATGTTTGATTTTATTTATAGGACGGGTCTGAATGTGGAAATCATGGGTGGTGAATCTCACATTGGATGGTGGTGTTAAGTCCCACATTAACTGACTCAACATCCATGATATTGTATATAAATCTGGGAGGCCTCTGCCAAGAAGCTCTCTTTCTCCTTATATAGTATTAGAACCAAGTTTAGGAGCCAAAGGAAGGGCATCATGCAAGAAATAAAACCATACTTAATGATTGAATCTTTGATTTCCCTAAAACAATTGTTATGAGGTTGTTAGTTTATGTTGAATTAAACCATTCTCAAATAGATAGTCAATAGTTTCTTGCAGCAATTTTCCTCTTATTCTTCTCTTTCCTTCACTCTCAGAGAATTCTTTCTTTGCCGATGGTCCTGTTACTTTGATCTTTGATGCGCTTCAATTCACCGTAGAACCAAGAAGTTTGCCAAAAGTAGATCTTAATTCTGCTCAATATTCTTACTTTGCTAAGTCTGGATAATGGTTTGCCAACATCCTCACTGTTGCTTTAGTTTCAGAAGGTCACAAAATGCACAAATCGTATAAGGAGGGGGACTCAAGTGATTTAGATGGGCTGCATCTAGTTGTGCAACTATTCTTTGGCTATCCTTCTTGATATACATTAAGTTGTATTCTCCTGGAAATAGCAATTTCAAGGAAACAAGTTTGTGTGACTTTATTCCGCAACAATGTTTTGTCAATCTCTTTTAGTTTGCACTTTGAGTAACATTAGGTTACCCTCTCATGTATGTCTATATTTGAAGGGTAAAGATTGGAATCCAGCCATCACCTAGTAGTCCTGATAAAAGGCTTAATGATTAGAAGATCCATAATGTATTTAAGGTCTTGCAATCCTGAATTATTCCTACAGAATTGAAAAAAGAGGATAAGAAGCAATTTGGTTCTGCTCCTGCCCAATGGGATGTTTACTGTCTAGGTTCATCTCCATTGAGGTTTGATACTGTGGGTAAACCAGATTCTCATTGAAATTTCTTCTCTCAGGATCACAGAGAAGTGGTTTTATGCTTTTACTTGGCCAATTTGAGATATTGAATATGGTTGTTTAGTGCTGCATGAGACTGTCATAGTCACGTTTGAATATTATTAGTACCAATCAGAGCCAAAACATCCAAAACTTGAACAAAAAGAATTAGCTGTACTAAGATTTCTAATTTGACGCATGTGGTGTTGTGTAAGGATGCTTAATTAATCTAACTCCAAAAGTAGCACTCTTTATTGTCAATGATTGAAACAATGGTTTAAATTGCAACAGTTTGCTGATTAAGAGCCATGTACCTCCATTGTTCTTTTTCTACATAATCGGCATCCAGAAACCTTGAAACGAAAGCCCAAAGCCTGTAAATGTCATCAAAATTGGTTAGGAACCCGAGAGAAGCTGTGATCACAGATATCCCTGCCTTAACTTCCACTTTTTTCTTGTTTTCCTGTGCTCCTACTTCAGTTGTTCTCGTCTCTAACACAGTTTCCTGCTCTTCTTCAAAATTGCCTGAGAACCATATGTTTTGGATAAAACCACAGCTGAGTGATATTTTCTTTCTATCAGCAATTTTCTGTACGAGTGCGGGATCTACCTTCTCTCCTTTCCAGTCAAACACATTGAATGCCAATGCAGGTCCTCGGTCAAACGTGATTTTTGGTCCATAAATTCTCACGAGAGGAGGTCCAGTTTCCACATGTGGATGTTGAAGACTCATTAATGCATTTATCAGCCAATTGATCTGGTGCCTTTCCCTCATTCCAATCAATAACAAGCCCAATGAATCTGCATGATCTAAGCCCATAAAATCAATCTCCGAGCTCCCCCCGAAACTGGATTTGTACGAGGGATATCGCGCAGAGTCATGTGCTGTTTGTAATTCCATGATTTCAGAAGACAATGGTCCCTTTTGCTTTTTATCTTCTTCAATCTCGCGTGACTTCAAAATTTCATGACTTGATTTCTGAACAGACGTTAAGTCTGAAAATGAGCTTGGCCCTGTCGAAGTATCTCTTTCTACACCAGCACTTGGCCCTGGTTGGGTTTCTCTGTCTTCAATGATTGAGTCTTCCAGGAATTCTGATGGTCTGTGAGCTGGAACTACACTCACTATTCCTACACTTTTAGCTATTGTAGAATCCTTCAGGACCTCAGCGCTGGATTTCTTGACAAAAAGGCATCCAAACCCAGATGGGTTATCCCCGAAGACTTTGTAAAAGGAGCAGACAAGGAAATCCGGTTTAAAAAGTGAGAGGCCTAATGTGTCCATATCTTTTGGGCCCAATGCACATGCATCAAGCACAACATGCCATCCGTTTTCCTGTGCCATGCTCATCCAGAGGTAAGAGTACCGAGCTCCAGTAACCCTAGACTGGAGTGGAAAAATAAATAGTCCCCGCCCCATTTTCTTCTTCTTGCTAACGATATTCTTTCTCAACTTTCCTGACTGGATATTCAAATTAGGCCACATAAAATTAGCAGACAGGAATCGGGCACCTCTCTTCTTAGCTATATCAGTGATTGCAGCAATTGCCTCGTTTTCGTGGTCATAGACAGTCAGAAGATTTCTATTAGAATGGAAAGGAAAGCACTCCCCTAAAATTTTGAAAGCAGATGCCTGGTTTGCTGTGAAAACCACAGAGTAATCGGCCTCCGAGATATTCATAAAAGACATGATTCTTTTCCTGATTTTCAATTCAAGTTCTGATTCATGGCCTCCGTATTGTATCTGAGAATAGAAATCAACTGATTTGTACGAGATGTCAATGACTTGTGGTCCTAATATATTGATATGCTCTGATGAAACAGGAAAAGAGGATGACGATGCTGATGAAGCTGCCTGGAAATGACTCTCTTGCTGGGAGTAGGAGAAGAGGCCATGACCGATGTAATCGAGACAGACATGGTTTGAGAAAGAGAGGTGATAGTACTCGTGGGCTCGAAGTTGGTCAGCCTGATTAGTCTGCAAGTATTGAGGGTAGGCTCTAGTGAAGTACTTAAATGATTCTGACAAGGAAGGGAGAGACTCATGGTTAGTGAATTCAGTATTTGGACCGAGTGAAGATGCTGTGGCAGCAGCAAAGTTTTGTTGCGATTTGCTGACATTTCCCGTGGATTTGGGATTGAGGTCGTGCAGCTCAGCCAAGCCAAGGAAATGGGCTGGGCATGGACAGCAGCCATGGAAGGTAGTTTCTGAGGCCTCTCTGGTGCAAGGTGAAAACATCTTCCCTCCCTATTCTTCCCAGTACAATTCTTTTTACATGCTCGCCCTTGTTGGTTCTCATATGTCCCACCCAATGTGCAGTCTATCATGTTGCTCTGGAGATTCCCGTAATATTGCTTTGTGGGTTTTGCCAGGTTGTCCTGTGGGACATCCCATGGAAAAGTAATTTATATTTTGTTGACCTTGTCACTCATATTGTCTTCTTTCATGAAGCCGATGTTTTATTTATAAAAACTCCAACTCTGATAGGATGCTTGATCTTCAATCTAAACCATTCAATGCATCAAGTTTATCCAAAGACGTCTGGCTAATTACCCAATGATCACATCAAATTAACTTTAATGTACTCCAGCACATTAAAATCATTTCTTTGGGTTGCGATAATAGAATTATAAAGTTGTTCTGCCGGATTTGATAAGGAAAAAGGGCATCACATTGATAATGAATTTGTCTTATGTTGTGTGTCGATAGAAAGATAAAACAACCGACGCTTGGTTGTTATAGTGGGAAGAAGATTAATACTCCACATAAAAAATCGGAGTTTGAGTCATGATAACGATAAAAACGATGTCGGGAGAACTCTCTCCCGATTAGTACAGAACAACAGCTCTGCCGAGATTAGTCGGAGTAAAGTTTCGGATACTTAGCGATGAACGAAGTCCATGTAACCAACAAAAAAAAATAGAAAGATAGAACAAGCAGAAAAAGGGTGAAAATTTGTAATGACCGATATTCTCGACGCAGACCGGAAGCTTCCTAGAAATATGAAACTTGCATGGTGGCCATATATATCTCCATTAGTTTGAGCCATACACCAATAATGCCCTTCAAAAGTGATACATTCTAAAGCTCTACTGACTTGTCACTTTCCCTTGCAACTTTTATCCCACAAAGAACTGGACCATGTGGACGTATACGTAAAAAATGCAAATGCTTTATAGCATTATTAGTGGAGTCTTTTCATCATTTGTGAATTTAGGTATGTGATTGAAAACTACGTTCGAAGTTCTTATTCTACGCTGTATGGAGGGTGATAACTTCATTTGGAATTGTCATCGTGTGCCATTCATGTGAGATTGTTGGGATCGGGCCATTATCCTATAGTAATATACATATTATATTTTGGGTTAACACTTTTTTGTTGCGTGTTAACTTTGTATTTTATTCAAAAGTTTCTGTATGTTTATTTTTTTTATATATAATGAATTCTTACTCTACTTGTGATTTTTTATGATGATTTGAAGTTTTTCATGTAAATTTATGTTTAATTTTATGTATCCTTCTTTTTATTTTTCTTGTTTATGTTGATATTCTTTTAAACAAATAGCACGCCTAAGACATTTTCTAGACATTTTAGAAATACTATATGTAATAGTTAATCAGAATATTGTTGACATTTATGAATGTCTTTAGTTCAGAAAGGAAATGCACACTTGAGCTACATAAATTGTTTATTTCTCCAATCTGAAATGCTTATGGACGAAATCTACTTTTATTAATATATTGTGGATTGCGCAAACTATATACATCAATATTATTTTTATCTTTTGTCCTGCCCATATCATGTCCTCTTGACAATATGCCAGTCGCCTTGTTTGGAATCGCGTTTTGTCCCAGGTTGTGCTTCGTTGCCGATTGTCAAAAACTACCTTTAAGGACTTAATTATATTTAGTGTTGGCCTCACCCCCACTCCCTTTTTTCTTTTTGCTTGGCACGTTGTGTTGCGGTTAGACACTCGTCCACTACAACTATATCTGAGCTGGGAAGACTTATGCGTTGTGAATGTCTTGTTTCATGTGAGATTGTTTATTCTGATCTAGGAATAGGTAAATACAAGGGAAAAGTCACAGACATCTTGCTTGTCGTAGACTTCTTGCAGAATATTAAACATCCGAGCAGGGTTTCGATGTTGTATTCTTCCACTTATACATGAAATCTGCTGTAATTTTATTTTATTTTTCCTTAAAGATAATTCTGTCGTTTGCTATTTTCAATATGCTATGTTGATGGGTAAAAGAGGTGATATTCCTTCTGTCATTTGTATTTGGTCTCGTTGTATTAATTGCACGCATTTGCCTTTGCATCAAGGCAATTGACCAGGAATATGGAGGGTGGGTACCATGTTCACATTTATTTTGTTTTTATGTTTTAAACTGTGTTGCGCTGTATGATGGGTAGTGTGCAATTAAATGCACCACTCTGGTAGTAAATCGTGATAAATTCATAGGTAACTTTGTGATCTTCTAGAATAACATGTCTTTTTTTTGGTAATTCGTACGTCCAAAATTAAGAGCAGCAACCTTCCTAGTGTTTTGAAGAAATTGTGACAATTATGCAACAAAAGTGAAAAGGAAAATACAAAATAGGTGGAGTGAGTAACTTTTGTCCCACAATTTAACGTTGTCTGTTCACTCGACCAAAACTTGATCTTATCACTCCGATTCCAGCGGATGAAACCTTAACCATCCATCTCCTAAAAGGACATGAAAGATTAGGAATTTGTTGAATTTATGATCAATGAGCATAAGTAGTAAAGATCCATCTAAATTTCTGGACTAGAGCACAATATCAACTTCTTTGAAGAGATATATCATACCCCCGAACACATTATTCTTGAGAGAGAGAGAGAGAGAGAGAGAGAGAGAGAATTTTGAGAAAACTTAAAAATAAAATAAAGGAAAATGAGTTGTTGAGAGTGGAATTTGAAGCTTTCGGATCAAAATCCTAATCTGCCACCTTTGACCAAGTCAACCATCGTGCTCTATACCAATTTTTTATTTCTACTTCACATTAATTTTTTACTTTCTACTTTTTTCCAGAGATAAAACTAGACACTCTTCTGGCTTCCGTTCCTTTCCTGCCACAATTCAAGTAGACAAAACTGCTGAATTGGATGCCAAATTGAAAAAGGAGAATGTTTTGGTTGCAATGATTGAATGTGTATACTCCATGTGCACTGGCAACAAGAAGACAGGCGCCAAATGCCCTCTTCTCTCGGCAACTGCAGGTCAATTCCTTTCTTCCATCTTCTATTTTTGAAATAGAAAAATTGAAAAATGGAATATTTCCAACACAGTGTAGCAAAAAGGTACTCTTGTTTTGTTTGAGGAAATCATTGTGACATTTAGAGACCCAGAAGATGCATATGGTCCATTCATTGCATAAGATATATAAACAATAGTTTTTTGAGTATATGCATGCGGATCAAATATAGTGTAGGATATCTAGATATGCATTGGCAAATGTTTAGACCATACCTTGTGAGTGATTGTGTAGGAGCACCAACTAGCAATATATTTTAAGCCGAAGCAGTCAAAGGGCAACTCTCCTTTGGCGTGCAAGCGGCCGTTAAATTAAGTGACTGAGGCTGTGACTGTGATATACCATTGATCTATTTGCATGATATTTACATCACAGGTCTCACCATTACATGCCAAGGGAGAGCAACCCTTCGACTACTTTGCTTAACTTTTCTTGAATTGCCTCTGGATGATGCAGTTGGCACCATCATGCGCCTTTATAGGCTCTGAGTTCCAACACGGTGATGGAATAACTGGTTGAAGAAACAGGATATGCCAGAGGTTATGCCACTGGATATCCGTTGATGCTCTCGCCTTTTTACCCATTCCATGCAATGACTCTCTTTAACATGAAAAGCCCACTCTGCAAATTTATAAGATTCGACTTAGCATGATTTCGACCTCTGAATGTTTTATTTTTCAGCTTTATCATTATCTCTCTCTCTCTCTCTCTCCATGGCAAATGAAGGACGATATAAAGGAGAGAAAGAGGCAAGAGATGCTCTCTTTTGTGCTATGGAAGGTGGCAGCAACAAACCTGGGTCTTGAGGTATATCCTTTGTCATATTCCTTTTTATATAGATATGCTTTTGTATGTTTTTAGATTTTAGATATGTGGAATTTCCCAGCAGCTTAATCTTTATCCAATCAATATAATTCCCTAGGTCTGCAAAATTATCTGTAAACTGGGCTTGTGACACCTCTCTTCACTCCTTTCTGTGATCTTTTGTACTTTTAAGGTCTCTAAACAATAGTTGCTTCACCAAAAGGAAAAGGCCTATTATTGCCCTGATTTACATTTGTAAGCAGAAGAGTCAAGACTAGGTAAAACCTTATTTGCTTTAGTGGGACATCACCTTACATTGAACAACTAAATTAGTAAATATGAACATAATAAGAAGCTTATTTTACATTTGTGATTTTTGAAGGAATTAATGCTGCAACGTTTGGTGATCTATGCATGTTTACATTTCATCTCAAGCTAAATGGAGTACTCATTCTTGATCTATTTTGAATGTTCTCGTGCATCCGATACCCCCATGAGAGAGAACTCATTCTATTGTCTTCGACAAGGCATTGAAAATGGTCCATTTCATATTTTCTGACAGTCTTTGAATCTAATCCACATTAGTGAATCCTTTTCAATTTGTATGGTTTGACATTTGCTTGGGATTGAGTAAGTTTATGCCTTTGCTTCTCTGTCACAACATTCTAGAAAAGCCAAGGAAAGCGACATCCCCCCCCCCCCGCAAAAAAAATATCTCCTTTGTGTGTGTGTGTGTGTGTCTGAGAGAGAGAGACCTTTCTCATCAAAATGTACTCGGAGAACACAATTGCTTCATTGGGCTGCAATAAGAAGAATACCTCAAAATACACAATACATTCGCCTCCAAACAACTACTACTTTGACTCAAAATTCCTCGTTCCTGATGAAACAAGAAAACAAGACAAAGATATTATAGGTAAACAGAAAACTAAATCCCCACAAATCAGCACAGAATCAAACATAGGTAAACAGAAAGATATTATATAGATAACTTGGTGGTTTATTAGTTTAATTACCTTCTTTGTTTGGTGAGATTTGTGTAATTACCTTCGAAACATCGTAACAGTGGCTTGAGGATTAGTTCCAAGGGAGTAATTAAAAGTCGATCCATCAATAACACGAAGTGCATCAATACCAAGTACTTTATAATCCTGATCGACAACTCTACCAACTTGGCAGCCTCCGTGATGATGCCATATTGTCATGGCAGTGTCCTTACAGTATTGCTCTAGTGAAGCTGAGTCATTGTCATCCCATGGCAACAAATTCACCAGGAAATTCGTGGTCATGTTGATCAAGGCCCTGAGGGAGAGGTATGGATATTGGAATTTTGAAAATTCCTTGAAGACTATGATTTGCACTGTAGTTGTGATGACTTATACATAATATTTAAATCAGATTAATTGAATAAATCGGATTCCGGTTGGTTAAAAAAAATGATCCTGTGAGCACCGGCATGCAAATAACCCGTAAGGCCACTAGGATTAGCATACTCCAATAAATCAGCAGCAGTATGACGATGTCCATCCTTATCAAAAATGGTCCCACCAAACTTAGTCCCAAAAATCTGGTCATACGTAAAACCATTAAACGGCAAAACCCAACTTTCAACCATCTGTCACTAAAACACCATTCTCCACCCATTCGTACGACTCATTCACTAAAACAGCATCCCAACCGGCTTCGCTCACGTGCTTCGTTGCCGCACTTGTGTAGAACCCAGCATTGAGGCAGCTGCAGCCACCTAGTGCGCTCGCAAGTACGTTGATTACGCCGTCCTCGGATATGAAACATTGGGCGGGTGATGTAGGGGAAGGGTCACTGGGGATATCCGAAGTTTCGAAGTTCGGTTATGTTGGGGTTGCCGTGGGGAGAGCCGCCGCGCTCTAAGAGGAGAACGGAGTAGTTTTGGGAGAGGGTGGCGGCCAGAGGCCATCCTGCCGTTCCGCCGCCGATGATTATGTAGTCGTAGTGGGAGATGTCGGTTGCTGTTGTTGTTTGTTTGACAAAACCGTAGTTCGTAGCCGGAGGGAGAGAGAGAGATTAGTTATGGCACTATAAAGAATTTAAATTATTATTAAAAAATAAATTTGGAAAAGTACAAAATTAGAAACGAATGTAATTCAAAACTTCGATTATTGTGTACCTAAAATGACCTAAATATATCTGTATTAGCATATTTTTATATTAAGGTAACAAATTTTATTCTGATCAAAATTTAAAATATTAGAGAATAGATTATCTAACAAATTAAAATGAAAACGTTGTTAATTTCTCGGTCGCACGCGTGCACGCACACACAAAAGCTTGATGGTGACGTATAACCTCAAGGCTGTGAATCAATGATCACTTGTTATAGACACAGTGTTTTGTTTTGCAACTATCAGTTAATTATCAACCATCCATTTCATTTGATCGGAGAATTTGTGAGCTTGTCTAATAAAGTTGTGCTTTCCGTTCAAGATGGCTCAATCATTGACTCACCGAAAGTATCAGCGGTGGACCCAGGACCCAGAGGTAAGACGTGTCAAAAGTTTATCCATAGTTATTCAGAATTTATTCAATTAATACTGTCAGAGTATTATAGAGTCGATTAAAGAGTTGACTCTTTTAAATTCTATTTTTTTAATTTTATAGTTTAAATATGAAATTTATAGTTAAGGGAGTATAGTATCTGGGGAGTTTGGTAAAATTTTTAAAGTTAATGGCACTTGTCTTTCTCACCATGTTTAATGTGTCTTTTATATGAGATCTTGTCAGAGCTAACAAAATTTATTAACACAAAAAGAGTCTAGGTGGGAGGGTGTTAGGAACAAGGGAGCGTCTTTCGTCATCGTCGTTGTGTCTTTTTTTTTTTTTTCCTTAAAATTTTAGCATAAAGTTTGTTTCTTGAGTAATTCTCAATCAATTTAGCACATACAATTAGCTAATATGAAAAACCTTTCTTTTTTGAGTAAAAAAATTGATTGGTCATGACTTGCGATTCGGGACCCATCCAAGGGACCCAGTTCAAAGTGATGCGTGGGGTTGTCGTCTAGCCTCCAACTGCCCCGTGATAACTCTTCGGGCCCAGGATGAAACGACTGCAGGACTATGTAATTCTCTCTGAAGCCTCGTCAGGATCTCAAATATGAGTGAATGATCTTAATTCTCCGTTGCCAGAGAGAGGGAGAAAGAGAGATTAAAAAAAAAAAAAAATTACATGCGCTGCAGTGTATAGATCTACCGTGACCGGATGAAGCTCACGCCTACAAGCGCACCAGGCTAGAGCTTGGACCACCATTAATTCAAACGAACAAGAACTTTCAATAGAGATTTAGCTCGGGTCCAGCTATTCGGCCCAAGCAGACTGCCCAAAAAAGGAGCAACCAAGTGCACGGGCTTATAGCTCGGAATTTAACACAGTCAAGCAATGCATCATAACTGTTACGAAAAAGAGGACAAGAAAGGGAATAGCCGAAGAGCAATGTCCCAAAAACATAGTTGCTGAGAACTGGGAACAAAATTGTCACTTAACATTAATTGAATTGAATGGAGGCGAGGCAGGGCAGACAATCAATAATCTACTTGCATCTAACAGCACTTGAACATGATAACGAAATATCGAAGGCAAAACTGGGGGAAAACTTGATTACATTGAGGGGTTTGCGTACGGGCACATTTTATACAATTGATCAATAGAGAGAATTGTAGGTAAAACATGTCGCAATGATCGAGCATATGTATATGATGAGCGAAGGAAGTAGGGTTAAATTCAAGAGCATACTCTCACCCAAGTATCCCACCAAGGTTATTGTTGCATCTGCGGTCACTGGAGCTATTGTCCCATCTTCCGTTGAAAGAAGTCCCCCATTGTATGTCCCCCGAGAAAGCCTAGATGACACGACATAGGAGAGGAGAGCCAAGTTGACACCTAGATTGATAACCAAAGCAATTTCAAGGAGTCGAGCAAGGAACTAAGATATCCACAAGTGGTATAATAGACTAAATAATAAATTTGTCAATGTCCGACACACATTAAAATGCTAAGGTTCATTCAAGAAACTGAGTATAGCGTGACTGCAACTTCATAAGGTAACGCAAATATAGTAGTTCATCATTAGGTTGTCTCAGATTGATCAACATATTAGTATTTCTTCTCTCAGCTAGGGATTCTGTGCAAAGTTAACTGCCCTTCAATCATTTATTATTATTTTCTTTACTTTGTGGAATCCCCGTACGACTTGAACTGCTGCCATAAAACTGAAAATGGCTCACCCAGTATACAAAGTGTTTGCCGGCTTAGTGCGGGGTAGAGAAAGGGTGTGCGTATATATACGCAATCTTCCCTTTGCAATGCAAATAGGCTATTTCTATGTCTCGAACCCATGACCCTGAAGTCACCAAAAGAACAAGTCAAACGTTGCGTCAAGGTTACCGAAACAAACTATATTGAAAAGGAGAAAATCACAGCATGCCTTCAAGTACTTCAGCGGATACAAACATGATGAGCCCAGAAATAAAATACTGTGGCACGGAATATGGGATTAAAACATGGAAACTCTCTATTATTCCAATGCAGACCCAGATTTCAGATGCCAGTAGTGTTTGCCTGCATTGGATTAACAAAAGCTTAAGTCCCTTTGATTCAATGGAAGAACATCCACCAAACTAACTACATTTAGTTCAATAAACGTTAAACAAGGGAAATACAACAAAGCATCCAGACTGAAGATATTGTTACAAGGCAACTTCCCAACTTACAATGAACTAAGTTTAGCCTTAAATCCAGATGAAGCCGGTCCATATTAATTTTTGGACATAACATATGCTTCATACATAATCAGAAGCAGATTAGCACCATCAAGTAAATTTCCAGAAAGCACAACAGACCAAACCAGTGATAGCAAGCATAGGATGAGTTACCTCTCCTCAAACATGTTGCTGATGTAGCTTCCCACAATGATCGAGCAAAGAAACTCAAAGATAATACATAAACTTCAACTTGAATACATGATGGTAGAAGTATGAAAATAGTGAATAGAAGGTACTTTAAGTACCATCTCAGAAACTAATTTTCTAATAAAATAATTTCACTTCACAATTGCAGTGAACAAACACCCTTGTGTGCCTTATGTGCAACGTTATCATTTAGATGCCATTCCAACTACATTGAAGCAAATTGAAGCTGATATCCATTAATTTCATTGAAGTTCCAAGTGTATGTCTAATCAGATTCAACATTGACTACTGGCAGTTTAAACTAGCTCATTACAAGAAATGTAATCCGCTAATCTCGACCAGAGACAGGCATGTTTGGTTCAGATGGTGGATAATAAAATGAACCAGCTTCTCCCATTAAGTGTTAGCATTGTTAACTTACAAACAATAATCCAGTGGTCTGTTCAGCTAGAATTTCTCCTAGCCAGGCTAATTACTATTTTTTGGCAATTATTTGAACTTTCTTTCTTTAGCAGAATAACATGGATGTCATCCAAGGAAGCAGTGACCCACCCTGCCCACCTGCCAACCTAATAAACCATGTCACGGAAAAAACAATGATAGGAATTTTAAACATCAAATTAGTTGCAGCAGCATTTTGCATGCCTGCAGAAAAACTTCTTTCTCAGTAGGCATGTTGCAAAATGCAAACCTAACATTACACATCTCAAGACTCAGACACCCAATACAATTAAAAGTAGTCATGAAAAATCACAATTACAAAGTTAATGATACTAAAAAAGAATAAAGAACTACCACTGCCATAGGAATAATTTGAAATAATTGTAGCTTGGACTATCAACAAGAAGGTCTTCTCTTGCAAATTGTTGTATGGCTACTTCATGGGGTCTCCTACCACTCTTTTCTCTGAGGAACTTTATCAGGAGGGCCAATCTGTTGCCTAAAGTCAAGGCTGTTGTTAAGCAGTGGTCCATAACACACTCACACCAATGACTTTTAGCAATTAAAGGAGGCCTAACAAGGCTTTCGTGTGTTATGCACTGCAATGAAAGCAGTAAAAATCATTCTTTTTCTTTGTGCTTCTCTGTGAAAGGTATTTTATTCTTTTGATCTGAAGTACAAAAATTTTGTTTTCTTTGAAATCACCATAGTTGTTTACAGAAAAATCTAAGTCACAACAGTTTCGAGCTAGAACAATGTACAGGCAAATGGATGATAGGAATTTTACTTCATTGATTGTCCTTTTTACCATATTCAACAGCAAAGGGAGTCCTTATAAATTTGAAATTGATACCAAAAATTTTACTTCATTGATTGTCCTTATGTTTGATCATAGTCTATCCAAATTTTACTCTGTCCATTTGTACGTTATATATTTTAAGTGCATATATTTTTAGTGAAAAAAAAAATTAATTTATAAAAAAGGTTATATCTTCATCATGCACAGCTTCACTTTCCATTATTCAACTCTCTGGGTTTTCTCTCTCTTAACTTTATTGGGCTCACATCTCCATTTCATTGACACTTATGATTTTAATATTACTCTTTCTTTTTTATAAGTTATCGGTATTCAATAATTACATTAATTCTGATTAAATTTAATTCGAATCAAATTAAATACTTAAATAATTCTCATAATATCTATTTTAGTTATATATAAAATTTAAATCCGTAATTTTATTTAAATACTATTAATATCAAATTATTGGACCAATCACTTTGTGCATGCTTGCGAGTGGTTGTGACAGTGAGTGGACCAAGGTCCATAATAAATGAAATGAAGATTCCAAGAGGAGGCATGCGATGTGGGGTCAGAAAAAGTTGGCGTTTTAGGATACCTGAAAATTATGTTTCAGCTCATTTCATTTCTTATGATTGGCCGATCGATTCAAATAAATGGGCCTGAACCCCACCTTAAAGCCCATCTGGTGGGGTGGGTTTCATTTTGTTTTTTCTTTTAATTATACTTGGATTTAAACTTAAAATCTTCAAATTAAAAAAAAGAAATTTGTAATATTAGACTATTCCTTCGGAAACCGGGTGGATTTCATTGATTGACGCGTTAGCAAGCTTGAACCCTCGAATGTTGGATTCTTTGGGCCCATCATATATATTTTTTTTTATAAATAAGAAATAAAAAGAAAAACAAGAAAGGAAACAGAAACAAAAACTCAGACAACACTTAGAGTAGATTTTGTACTCAAGCCCCTTCCTTCTGATCCACGATGCACCACTAGCATCCATAAGCAGTAAATCCCTTAAGGCTTTTGGGGGACTTCTAAGCTTATGGCAGCCAGTTTCCGCCTCTTTCCCCAGCCCCGCCAACTTGTCGACGCTCCTTATTTGCTTCCCTGAAAATGTGCTTGATTTTCTGGACACCTAACTCTTTCATTAGAGCTATGTAGTCATTTATCATATGCTTCCAATAATGATTAACCCCTACACCATCATTGACAGCATTGACTAAGCTCAAGGAATCACTCTCAACATCCAAAACTCCAAAGTTTCTTCTATGCGCCAAGAGAAGCCCTTCCTTCAGACCTCAAAACTCAGTCATACTACTGTCAGTGTTGCTCACGTTTATCCAATAGCCATGAATCAATTCTCCTTTACTGTTTCTAAATAGCGCTCCTATGCTAATGCTGCCACTTTTCAAATCCACTGCACCATCGACCTTGAGTTTAGTAACTCCTTCCTTTGGACACGCCCACCCAACTCTAATCTCCTGCAGCCTAGTGTTCTTCCGAATGCAGTGGTCCATACCAATTTTGACCATGCTACTAACCTTATTAGCAACCAGTTGAGGGTGATCCAAACTCTTGTTATGGACAAAATTACATTTAGACTTCCAAATGGTCCACAAAGTGAGCATGAAGGTTAATTCCTTCTCAACCATTGAAGAATTCAGATTTGAAGAAACTCTCATCTTTAACCACTCCTTCATGTTACCCTTCCAAAGGCTAGAATTCTTTACCATTTCTAGATAAACTTTAATCCAAATCTTTCTAACATGAACATACTCCCTCAGAACATGAATAAGAGTCTCATCCTCCTTCATGCAGATTCTGCAAGTCCCATCTTCTACCACTCCCCTTCTCTTCAATTCCGCATGAGACAAGACTCTTTCTTTAAACACCAACCAAAGGAATATTTTTATCATTTCAGGACATTTTTTTCTCCAAATCTAATCTAGGTCCTAAATATCAATCTCCAGTTCCTCGGTGCTCTTTTTTTGGAGCTAATATGCTGAGGCAATCGTTAGCTCTCCTAAAGGACATTCCTTCCAGAATCTAAACTCCTCTCTGTTTCTAGCTCTAGGGACGATCGTGGCTCTGATCTCATCAACAACTTCCCTAGAGAGAACCTTGACCAAATCCTCCACTTTCCACCTACCTTCGTCATCCAAGAAATGGTTCACATTAGTGTTGAAATCACATAGCTCCTAAGGGATCGTTGCCTTAGAAGACAGTTTCTCTTCCCCAATCCACCTATCAGGACTTCCCATCCCCAAGCTTCCAGTTATGACCTTTCCAAAGCATTCTCTACTATTACATATGCCCCTCCAGATGGCCGAAGAGCTGCCTCTCTTCCTATGGTCTAGTAAGTCTTCACCATTCAGATATATAATCCTAAGGATTTTGCACCAGAGAGTTTCATCATTCTTTAAAATTCTCCACCCGAACTTTGTCATAAAAACTACATTACAGTCCCTCATACTTCTAATTCCAAACCCCCCATCTTTGTCATTTTCATTTTTTCTCTCAAGTCTGCGGACAAGAAGACACTTGACCGAGCAACCATCTTATTCTCATATAATTGGTTCGAATGCTAAAGATTTCTGGTTGGTTTGGTTCTAATGTTACTGAACTTATATAATTTTGGCCGAATTTAAAAGGGAAGAAATAAAGGTATTAAGATCTTAATGTCCCTCAAGAACAGTTTAAATCTTCTCTTCTAATCCAATGATTCCCGATTCAAATCCTAAAAAAAAAAAAAAAAAAAGTAAATGCCATAATATTTTCTATGGTGAATGGGACCTTTTGATGTTTATATCTTTGAGTAAAGGAAAACTTTTATATTGTGGAGATCTTTTTAAACGAAGATTAGACTTTTAAAGGGTAAATTGCCCTCATTAATTAAAAAAATCTTTTTAAAAAAAATGGATTTCCATTCTCCTGCAATTCGCCTGAAAGGAAGTTATTAATACCGGTGAGTCGATACTCTCTGCTTCTCTCTCCTCTATCTTCTTTCTTCTCTCTTCTTACTCGAAAGAGGAGAAAGCAGAGAGGAGAGAGAGAGAGAGAGAGAGAGAGAGAGAGAGAGAGAGAGAGATGGGGGAACATTAAACACGGAGGGCACATGCGTCTTTTTACCATCTCTTTGACGAAAAAAGAGGGTTTGAAAGATTCCTATTCTCCTCAGAAAAGATGAGGCATTTTTGTCTTTTCCTATATTTGGCCTATTATTTCTATGTCTCAATTAATTTAATTGCTAAATGTTATTAAAATTATATTGAATAGATCTTGTTTTAATTATAAAGAGTTATTCGACAATCCCAAAAATAACATGTTAAGAAACTCCTCGAACAAGAGAAGAGTTGGGCAATGGTGGACAAATTGAAATATTAAACTTTATGGATAACTCACCCGATAGTAAAATAATATTCTTTTATTTAATCAATTAATATTTAAATTATTCGATTAAATTGAAGATTTCATTTAAAAATTAACTCTTAAAATATATGTTTTTTTATTCTTAAAATTTGAATTCAAGATTTTATATTTTATTATTAAATCCATAGAATACGGATAAAGTGGCACAGCAACGTACTAAAACAAAGAAAGTGCAAACCTAAGAAGGCTAAACAAATATTATCCTACATTCTCAAAAACACTTTATGTAATTGCAACTTTGGACTAACCTAATAAATTAGTAATTACTAATTTATAAGATAATATATATTTCAAAAAATAAAACATACACAAGTATCACTTTAAATGTAAATTAATGATCTCCTTATATATATATATATATATATCAAAAATACACATACACATACACATACATAGATATACATGAGTGATTTATCTGGTGTTTGTAAAAATATAATTTTAATATTTTACATGTTTTCTCTTAAAATTAATTTCTCCATCGACCATATCTCTATCCTATTTTAGTGCATCAAGGAACTCTGATAGTGTTTTCGTATTGCTTGTTGCTTTGAGACAAACTCCAATACAAATATATTGTCTTCAACTCCATATTTTTTCAATCATTTCCCATGACGATATCTACGATTTGCTCATCATTCAACAATTCAGTCACAAGAGTACTTAAAATAACACTATGTATATCAATTAATTAATAAAGATTGTATGGATAAGTTAACAATTTATTAATTTACACATCTATGTATATCAATTAATTAATAAATTTTTAATTTTCATGGATACTTATTTTTCGGGACTGAGAAAATGAAAAATGAATTATAGTGATTCGACCATTGAGGTCATTTTTTTTCAATTTACAGTCGGTTGGTCTAGTGAGATATTATCTTAAATTTTTTAATCAAGATCTCAAGTTTGACTTGGGATTTGAACATGGAATAGATTACGTTGGGAGAATAACCCTTAAATAAGTCACTGCAAATTTTGTATTAGATTAGTCAGAATATAATTTTAGGTATCGATCAGTATAGTAAAAAAAAATTAAGGCCATCTTTTTTGTTTTTATTTTATTTTTGACCTAGCAGGCTGTTGAATACATTGAACCACGAGATCCCACATGGATCGCCTTAGGCCCACCCAAACTTGCTTGTGAGCCCAAAATAGTTCTACAAAGGCAGGCATAAATGGATTTTTCTGGATAGAGTAAAAATGAGAAATACAAAATTTTTTGGGCTTGAGCCCGACGTGTCTCATAGTTAACCGAAGCCATAAAACTATAATTTAGTACATGATCCAAATAGGCATACTAGGAGGTGTTACAATGATCCGTGGGGTTTAATCGCATAACACTAGATTTTTTATTTAAAATTTCAGAGTTTAAGTTTTAAAAATAAAATAAAAAAAAAAAGATATCAAGAGAGCCGATTCTTGTATTGGACCCCACAACTATTCAAATCAGATTAATCATCTTTTCATATATCATAATCAATTAAAAAAAAGGGTTATAAATGCACGTGAGACTGTATTTGATGAGGATCCAAATGATCCATGGGAAGAATCATAAGTTTATAAAACTAAAGAGGTAGGTGTTTCTGGGATGGAGGGGTCTCGGAGGAAGAGACCGATTTAGGAATAATTCAGTTTTACTGGGCCATTATTCGGCTTTCTCCATTGACGCATCAAGTGTGCCTGGATTTAACCCTAACCCCGCCCGGAGGACGCGGCAAACACATAGGCTTCTATAGCTTAGAAGATGGCACTTTGCAACGCATCTTCTTCTGTGAATCACGTCCTCCAACTTCTCCCATGTGGCTTTAGTTCAAATACATCAGCCCATATGGGATTTATGTAAATCTTTTTATTGTTTAAAACGGATATAACTATTTAAAATAAAATCTTAACTTCTTATTTCTTTGGTGAAATAGAGGAAATAAAAAATAAAAAAGAAAGAAAGAGAACATGTATTTTATTTTATTGTTTTGACATCTGTGTGATGTTAAATCTTGGATCTATGGGTACAATAATTTTTTTGGTTGAACGGAAATTCGAATCTGGGATCTTCAGATCGGGAGAGGAGAATTTTAACCACTAGACCATTCCCTTGGAGACATCTATGGGTACAATATACTTCTTAAACAAATTATATTGAACTTGTAATAAATATAAACTATTTTAAATCATGTGACCGTTGATAACTTTATTTTTTAAAATTATATGATTAATTCAATCCGAAGTGTACAATATATTTTCTTAAACATGTTACATTGGACTTCTTTTAAATATAATCTTTCAATTAAAATTTAAAACTCCCCTTATGATTATGTTTGTATTGAATAATTTAAAATTTATCCAATATTGATTTTATTTTATTTTTAAATATTGACATTTTCCCTTCATATCAGATTTTTATCAATTTCTGCAGGCATTGTCTTCACAGCTACGTTTTTCTTATCATGTACCAAAGCGATTGAAGATCCCACTAGCGAAAACACCTGTCATCCTATTCATATTTGTTTATATTACATGCATGCGGATATGAAGCCTATTGACACGAGAAGAACTTGAACATAAATTAAAGCTGTATCAGAATCAGCTGGAAAATGAATGTTTTCATTGCCATTATATTCAGTATCTTTAAAAGAAACCCAAAGAAACAACAAAAGCTCCCCTTTCAAGCTTCTCTTTGCGGCTTCCACTACGACTTCCTTGCATACTTCACTCCTAGAAGGCAAAAAATGTTGCAGTAAAAGCAGCAAAAAGAAGCTACGGTATAGAACTCCCCCCACCCCCCCCCCCCCCAAAAAAAAAGACAAAAGTAAAAGAAAAGAAGAAATACAATGAAGTTAGGTTAGAACCAAAACTGCTGCCGAGAAGTTCATGAGTCAGCTGTCTAAGAACTCATATGTCTTTTAATTTAAACCATCTTCAGCTAAGCCTTCAGTATGGTAGAAGGGATGACCAATAAGGCGACAACCTCACACCTGAAAGGAGGTCTCTGTTCTTGCTTCACATGAGAGCCAGAGCTACCGTACATGCTAAAAAGTCTCCATATGTACAGCTACGAAGAACTGGATTATGCCTTTCCGAATGTCAACCATTTGGTTTGATACTGTTTTGCCCTAAGTGGGGCAATGACTTCCAATGCCCCAACAACACACTTATGGTAGGAAAAATCTTCACTTGTTCCATCCGTTCTAACACACACAAAGCATCGGGTGTCTTCATATCTCGGGTGATGCCCAACCTGGTCAAAAGAAAGAGATGAAAGTTCAAGTACAACAGAAATTCACAGGTGACTGTATGGGCCTTATCACCAAAATGCTTTGGAATGTAAAACACATTCTCACATCAAGGATCGATGCATCTACCTTTGGCAAATCATAGATGGAGATGTTATCCAAGCAGAAAATCAGCATTTCAGAGATTTACATAGGATTGTGTAATGTGACATGATAGCTATCAACCTCATGTAGAAATATAAGACTGAAGGTACTTAAGTATTTACTTGGTTTCAACTGAAACATTGTGCTTGGAACCAAACGAAAAATAAATTTAATTCTTTTGAAATGATTTTTTTTTTAAGTAAAATTCATTTGCAAATGAAATCTTATACCTGGACAAAAGAGTCAAATGTGGAATTCAAATGAATTCCTATGCTTGGAACAAGTGAATTCAATTCTAAAAATTTCTATTTACTAAATTGAACTTTACTCCTCATTTAAAAAGTTTTATAACTTGAAAAAATAATTGGAAAATCTCTACATGCTTGTAAATTTAACAAAATAAAGTTTTTCATAACAACATTTAAGGAAAAAAATTAGGCAAAGAAAGTGAGACTTATATACAAAATTGTTGGGACAGGTAGAGTCACATGTATCCCCTAAGAAAATTAGGTTTTCCCGTTCTTTAGAGTTAAATAAATTGGGATAATATGGTAATTGGAAAGTAAATTTAGATGGACCCACAAACTCTTATGGAGTTCATTTCTTCCTTTTTTGTTATTAATTTGAAAATCCATACTTTCTGCGGAGTTAGAATTAAACTCCACTTCATTTTTTTCCTTTTTTTTTCTTTATTCCTAGTAACAAAAATTGGAATAAGAAATTAACTCCACAAATTTTGTGAATTTCATTTCTTTCCAAGCAAAGCCAAATGAGTGCCGAAGACGATGGGCATAGTTATATTGCATATTTGATGCTATTTATATCACGTTGTCAAGAAAGGGTATTGACATCGTTGGGAGGCCAGGTACCAGTTGGCATTTTTCCAATAGAAAAACAAAGAGTTAATAGTTATAGCTATTCCAAATCGTAGAATAATATAAAAATGTGACCAGGAACAAAACACACACTTAGTTCCCCAGATTTTTTACCTTTATTTCCTGAGCTCCAACTCCAATCTTCTCATCTCTTCGAGGGTGAAAATATAAAGCCATCATTAAGGTAGCCTTGTCTAGATCATTCAGTTTGTGATTGATTGGGTACCTAGAGGATCAAGAAATCCAGAATTTCATCAGGAGTTTGTTATAATAGAGCTGCTAGAAAATTTCCAAACCTCATAAGACCCTGCTTATCACATGTGAGCCGATCAGAGATGCAGATGGTAATGTATAGAGATAGGTGAGAGTGGATTTATAAGACCTACAATCATGAAGATGCAAAACCCTTTTCATATGACTTAGAGCCTCATGGTAACTTTGGGCTCACCTACCCCCGCCCCCGTGTTAAGGACTGTACACCCCCTTCCTTCATCCGCCATCAATAAAAAATAGG
Organism: Dillenia suffruticosa; assembly: GCA_033439265.1. Taxonomy (NCBI): domain Eukaryota; kingdom Viridiplantae; phylum Streptophyta; class Magnoliopsida; order Dilleniales; family Dilleniaceae; genus Dillenia; species Dillenia suffruticosa. The sequence goes on along the minus strand of JAVTVX010000005.1, from coordinate 15,622,097 downwards.
GAAAACACCTTGCTCATATTAACCAAGTCTATTCACAAAGTACAAAGAACAGAAACAAGGGTCAAGATATTACATGCTATGGAATCCAGAAGGTTGAGTTAGGGCAGGGGGATACTAGAGGCAAAATGTTTACAAACAACACCCTGTTCATCAGCAAAAAAAAACATAGCGATTCATACCAAAAGGCAGTGGGAAAAATTAAACAGCAGTGGCTCCTATGTGGGACCTGTGGCGAAGCGTCTTGAAGAACATATATATTTCAGCCCCGAGATGGCCCTGAGGATCTACATATATACAGCCAATGGTGTAACTATCCACAGAAAAATATCCTTCACGTGTTTTTGTATATTCCAAGTACTAAAAGATGTGTCAAGATCCAATTCGATAACATCAGTGGGTAGGATGATGGCACCTCAGTGTACTGTCATAGATGGTCCAGAGACTTAGAATTTTGACTGAAGGATTTTTCCATCGAAAGGGAACACAATTTTCTGTTGGAATTAATAAAAAGATGAGGATATAAACACTAAAGCACTCTTCAACACACTCTTCCCCCTTGATCAAAGCTTTGAAGAAGTTAATGAAGGATTAAATATTTTGGAAAGTTTTGAAAAGCTGTTAGATATGAACAATGCTTCTTAAAGAAAAAGTACATGCTGGGGTATGCAGTGTTCAACTTTTCGGCCTCCAACAGAAAATGTGCTGTGCTGTGATGGTGTTGTAAATAGAGAAAAGAACTCTTCAGGCAATCCATAATCCATGAATTCCAAAATAGATATTGTCAAAAAATGCATCTCAATAATACAATAGATAAAAGCTTAATATAGAAAAACACTTGTGCATCCACAGCATGAAATGTTTAAAAGCAAGAGAAGAGATGTAAAACTGTGAGGGATAACTTACTTGTGTAATATACACCTCAAATTATGAGACATTCGCTGAACATCATTCAAAGAAAAGTGTTTTCTTAAGAACGATTTTGAGATACGACCCAAACTTTCAAATTTGAAGGGAGATTCTCCATTGATCCGCCAAAGCTGAGAATCATATTTATCTGATGTATAATTAAGAGTATCAGATACTTTAATTTTTGCATTCTGTTGAGGAACCATTGGACTGCCCAATAACTTATAGATATCCTGGGATTTTGTGAGTTCAAGCCCCTGATAACCATAAGGAAAGTGAAAACGAGTTAGTTGGATATGAAAGAATGAAAACAAGGTGACCTTGTAAAGATAACAAAAAGCAAATTGAAATGTTTAATTGTAATTTTTGAGCCATGCAACAAAAGGCTACCTCATAAGTTAACAGGTAAATCCAATGCAATTAAATGAGCAAATATGCTTTTTTTGGCTCAAAAATTGACAAAGGAGCATATTTGACGAAATCTATGATGAAGAGAGAGTAAGTAGGTGGATAAAGAAGGACAGAATGAGAAGTAAATAAATACTTCTTATATCCTCAACAGTGTCTCCAGATCTAAGAAAAGTCAATGAGGATGGCGGAGGGATGTATCCACAGTCACTAAAGCGAAATATGGTGCTGATAAATGGAAGTATGCACCATTTAGTTGAAATTGATTAGTGGGAAACCGGAGCCATATGATGTTGAATAGAATAGAATACCAAGAATGCTACCACAAGGAAGAAGGGTTAAAGAGCCACATGAAAATGAGATTCTGCGGTTTTTGTAAAATTGAACAAGCTTTTCATGACTTAAATTAAAGACGCCAATCATAAATCCACACACAAGACCGACTCACTTTTAAACATGCATGTGAATCAATACAGTGCCTCACAGCCAAACATAAGATAACTGGATTATGGAAATCCCTCAACCCGGACTATAGGAAAAGGCATAGCTTCATCAATAAAGATACTACAACCATAAATAACAAAAAATTTTTCCTTCATCAGTCAAATGTTTAGGCAAGTCATCATTAAGAAAAATCGACTACAAACCTTTCCGGTATATAAAAGTTCAAATTTGCCACCAGTCCCAATAGAAGGAACTCTTCCCCACGCCAATGCATCAACAATTCCTTGTAGATTATCATCAGCCCCCACTTTAGCAGCTTTTATAAAGGAAGCACCAGGATTCTGCAATCAGTTTTAACATGTGAATATGAGTTAAGTAGAAATTACATGAATCATTTAAAAGTATAATAAGAAGAAAAGAATCATCTGAATACAGGCCTAACAGAACTAACATAAAGGCAAGCTTGAATGAAGGGTGAAGAGACAGATGTCTGCTCTCTCTGCCGAGCCAATCCTCTTGCACTCAGGGCTACAAACTCCCCAGTAGCTGACAAACAATCAGCAGCAAGAAGCAAATGTTGTGGAAGTATGCTCTTGCCGGTATCGGATATAGCACACTTTAGGCTCTGCAATCAAGATTAAACAAAAAAAGTTAATTTGAAAGCAGAATAACTGAATATTAAATATGAGATGTTTCCTTCACGGCTGATCAAACTTACTCCGAGAAAATATTGGTAAGCAGAAGCAATTCCATAGGCATGAAAAACGCCATAAACTTCATCTGGATGGCTGCGTTCCCAGTCAATCATATCCATTATCTGAATGCAGTGATTTTTAAGTATATCCCAAAACTTTGTCTTATCACAGTTTTCTGACATCCAGACCCTCACACAAAGTTCACCGTGAGAACCACAGCGAGATATCAATGGATTTGGCTGATCATTCCAAAAGATGTCCACCTTCTTGAACTCTACAAAACCTGAGGCAATTTGAGCCAAGTGCAAAATGTATTAATAACCAACACTAGTTGAAATACTGATGAGAATTTGCACTAGCGAGCAATCTTATGCATCACATTATTAAAATTTAGCATCTAAGTAAATTTACGTGATAAACCATAAAAAAAACAATGTCTATTTCTGCTATCTATAGTTGACTAATAAGAAAGTTTCTGCCTACCTCTAGATGTGATTTAGCATTGCCACTGTTGAGAGACATAGAACAATATAAACAATGCTTCTATTCTGACAGATCAACCATCTAACTGGAAACTGGACTAAATTAAAAATAAACAGCCAAATTCAGAAATGTGGGTCATGCATTTACTCGTATTGGTAGGTATCTTAAAAAATTGGTAATCACATCAATGCCAGGTTTCTGTTGAGATGCAAAACATGAGAAATTTGGGGTAACAAGAAGTTTGTGATTTAAATAACCCAACTCTCCTAAATGAGCCAGTTTGCATCCAATATAGAAAGAAAATGTAACATGACAAGTAGAAAATTAATTATAAATTAAATTATTTCCCAAAACCCAAGAATACGCCCACATAAAAACATGGAAAATGTTGAGAAACATTATTGATGAAGAAAACTACCATCTTTAATCTTTTTCTACAGTAAAAATAAGCACAAATAGTAGTTACAACAAAAAATAATTAGAATTCACATATTGATTGAGTAGAACAAAAGTTATGATCAACTGACATCCAAATGCCGGGATCATTGTTCAAATACTTTGAATTATCAAATGTAAGTTAGAAAGTAAAAGAAAGGGAAATTGTTGAACCTTTTATAACTGTTCCAAGAATAAACGGTATCACCAAGTCTCTAACAGTCACCAAGTCTCTATCCAATTCTTTGGGGGAGGTCTTGGAATTCTGAAGTACAGAGACCGTTATACAAACTTTTTTGTTATCTCCCTTCTTCATGTCACCTAGAGAACAGTCCCTACCATTTAAACAGCTAAATCAAACAATAGAATAGGAAAACATCAAAGCATAGTCAACTAGAGGCAAGAAAGCGGTGGGAGCCCAAAGATCTGTCACCAGTAAACATCAAATTCTCACATCAGCACAATCTATAAAATTACCAAGTGAATATTAAAGATGTTGATGAATAAATAGTTGAGTTTTGAAGAACATTGTTCATGCAAGCAGGACAAGAAATCCTATCATCTAGCAGATCTCCATATCAAAAAGATCCAGACAAATAGCAAATCTCAACGCAGTGAACAAAACAGTTGCAGATTGACCGATATCATAACTCAAAAATGTTTAGATCAAGCAACTTGGAATAATATGCAGATAAAGAAGACTTTCTCACGTTTTTGTTCATATATCAATGTATTATAGAACGTTCCATAAGTTTTTGATTCTATTGGAAGGATTCCAGCACATTTGAGTTGTACACTCAAGCCTCAAGCTTAAAACTCAATCAAACATAAACATAAAATACGGATAAAAATGAAAGCCAGTCATGCATGAATGATGCACTCAGAAATTTACTTAAAATTCATGGATCTGCAAAAAACAGCTTACTTGATTGTTATCTCCAAGTTTGGAAGATCAATCTTTCCTTGAACTCTAGCAGATTTGCACTTCTTGGTAAGATTTTTTACCACAGAGTGCAAATTTACTCGTTTCCTCATTGCGGATTCCTGGAAGGCAAGTATTAGGAAATGGACTTAAAGAGGATACAGAATATATGCATATGTATAGATCATTTACCTTGTCAACATGGAAATGACAAACCCATGTATTGATTCTTTTCTTCCCAGAGGTCTTTGGGGAGAAGCTAACACCCACATAATACATCCAGCAACATTAGTTTAAGTACTTCCATAGTCACAATGATAAGTACACAAAAAATAAACTGAAACTCACTATGTTGCGACTGCAGAAACAATGTCTGAAAAACGTAGCCTTTCAAGATGCCCCTTTACTTCTAAAGCTCCATACTCAAATCCATGTAACTTTCTACCCTGATTCTTAGACAGATACAGTGAAGCACTTTGCACAGCAGGAGCCTTTCTGATTCCGCATTCCAGTAATTTCTATAAATCCAAATTGAAAAATCAGTACTTCAACACTGTAAAAGCATATAGACCGGCAATATGGCAATGAGATATCAATATGTCACAAGTCTCTAAACCCCTCCCCCCCCCCCCCCAAAAAAAAAAAGAAACCACCAGGCTAATTATACAGATCAGAGTAGCAAAGTATCTACCGTATACTTCTATCATACTTCAAGGTGGTGGACTCTTGATCCAGGACTCAGAGAAGCATATGGCAATGGAATTCAGAAAGGTGCAGGAATGTCTCGTAACACATTGGCAGAGTACGACAAATCAACTTAAAAGATTCAAAAGAAGGCAGATGCATGCACAGAGAGAGGAAGAACCTTAAGATTTATCAGTGGAGATGCTTCAATTGAGCTAACTGGCTGATCCAAAGCACTGTATGCAGCTTCAGAAAGGGCACAGGCAGATAATGAGCCAACAGGTTTGCCACCCATTGCATCATAATCAAGTGTTGTCTCACCAATGCATGCTTCAACACTTTTATCCACAACAGATGTTTCCTTCAGTGTATCATATGAGAACTCGACAATTTGGTTCCCATATGCATTTCTTACTGTTCCATCATAAGAAAGATAAAGATCCCTCATAAAATACATAAGCCTTCTTGTCAAGGTGCCAGGAACTTCAGCATGGTCACTGAAGGAACTGTCTCGATTAGTCACAGAATGAACAAAACATTCAAAAGGATTCAAGCCTGTGAGAAAAGAACTTTTAACAACAGCACATGGGATATAAGACTTGGCACATTCAAAGTCCCGAAGACCTGGAGACCTTTGTTGATTCCATGCGGCACATGAGAGGTCTCGAGGGATTGCAAAAGACAATGGAACTAGTGAATGCTGCAAACCAAGACACATGCTTTGCTGAGCTAATTTATGAGGATTTCCCTTGCTTCCTGCTTTCATCATGGCCAAAAATGAGTTGTTCTTGCTGCCATACTGATACACTAAGTCCTGGATATCCTTGAAAACCTGCTTAAAAGCAGTAACTGAAGCCTGACTAAGTGCAGCTGACTTCTGCTTTTCAAAACACAAACGCTCTGCATCAAGCATCTTAGAACTGAGGATCTCACCACCATTTCTGACAAGAAATCCATGACCAGAATCCACCATCATTTGTATGAGATTACATGTCTTCTCTGCCTCATCTAAACCACAAGAAACTTCACACATCATGTTTTCCCAGCAGTTTCTTTCAGAGGCAAGGTAAATGTCGGCCAAAGAAATGGTCAATCCTCTCATAGACAGCCACTCACAAAGGATTTCTTGAGCAGTATATAGGAAGTCCAGACTCCCACCTTGGCAGTGCTTCACAATGCAGGAAAACAAGTTTTCATCAGCATCTTTAAGGCAAGAAGTTATCCCCAAAGAGGTCAAAATCTCCCCTTGGCTGATATGTATATTATGTATTGGAACATCATAATCCAAACCAGGAGGAAGTAGCAAACTAAACAATTGCTTGCCCGTCCAGGCACAACTATTAAGTGATGGGCCTCTAACTATGGCCGGTAACTGTGATCGGTGTGGACAAAACATTTCAAACTGCTGCATTTGGTACTTGTTCAAAAGAATATCTTCCTCTGTTACTAAATAAGCTGCAGTTAAACTATCTTGACACAATGAAAGCAGATTCCGACCATTCTGCCCATTTATTAATTGCTTGTCCAAAGCAACAAGCTCCTGAAGCTCAATTCTGGAATTAAGTGACTGTGGAACATAACCATGAAGACAATCACCATCAAAATCACCTCTGAAGGGGGAACAGCACAATGGATTTATTGAGAGAGCTGAATTTATTGGAAGAATCTTAACAGATAAACCAATCAAAGAGTGTTGATGGATAGAAGGAGGCCTGTTTATCAATGCAATATCTCCATCAACCAAAGACCTGAATATTGTGTCTCCCATTTGGAGTTTATTCACATGGCAGACACGAACCAAATTTCCTTTTCTACGAACAAAAATCTCTCCCTTCTCAAAAAGACGCAAATCACAGCAAGCACTCAGCTTATCCCAGTTCCAAGAGTTCAATTGCTCAGAAACTTGCAATCGCTCAGCAACATGACATGGTATCCCAATTTCACTAAGCTTGATATTTGGATCACCAACAACCACCATGCGGAACACATGATTACTTCGCTTTGCCATAACTAACTCCTTGAACCATTTTGAACCCTTAGCACTATAAGCAGGATCTGTACTGGGTAAATTTTCAGCGCACAGCTGAAATATTAAAATATAATTGTAAGAAAAGATGGTGAGTGCACAAAGTAATTGAGGAGCAATAGGAGAAGAAGAGGAAGAGAGGATAGTCAAGAGACAGCGAAGAGAGAGAAAAGAGATTGACAGAAAGAGGAGAAACTTGTGAGAGAGAGGAGAGAATCAGACAAGAGGGAGAGAGATAAAGATATCATTCTAAATATTCATTTTATCATTTAAGTCTTAACAATTGTATGAAGCTTAAGTACACATGGAAAGGGACCATGGGACAGAAGACAAGAAGAAAAAAAGGGCAAATGGAAGTATTTTGCACTATTATAAGTTACACTTTGTCATAGCATACTGTGTCCAAAGACAAGTCTGATGCATATATGGCTCATTTCTAAAAGTGTTGGTTCAACATAGCATGAACCCTAGGCCAATACTTATAGGCCTTGAACCTAAATAATTAAAAATTAAATCAAATTAGAACCCTAACCAAATTAGGAAACTAATTGATTCTAAAGATCCAATGAAATCAATAACAACAATAATATGCCCACGAAGTTCTATGTCAGCAAGATTTAGTGAAGTTAATCTACTAGCAAAGAGTACACAAATAAAAAGGAAGAGCTACTTGCCTTTGAAACTTTTAGGCAGTCCTGAACACGAGAGCCCAACTCATTAGCTGTTCCTTTAAAATCAACCAGCTTTTTATAAGCCCTAGTGCGTTCATCCTACAACCATTACTTAAGTAAACTAACATGTTGAAAAGGAACAAAAAATAAAATTAAAAAAAAAATGCTTTATAAAGCAACAAGTTACATGAGGACTGACTGCAAGTTCATGAAAAGAAAAGGGAACTTACAAACATCAACTTTGGCTCATTAGTGAATCCATAAAAGACTTCAAACACTCGATGAGAATTTGGCGTTACTGGGAAACAGTTAAGGAAAAGGGACTCTCTTCTTGAAACAAACTGTTCCACGAACAATGGAGGAATATCTCGTAACAAATAATGCACCTATAAAAACAAAGATATGGCCATAAAGTTGCATAAAGTTGGGGTTAAGATAGTGTTTTATGTAGGTTGCCAAAGAAATTGCCATAGCTCTTACTGACAGAAAATTAAGAATTAAAAAAAAATGATAATGATAATAATAGCAGGCTTTTACAATCAACCCCAAGGAAGACCAATAGATTGTTTCATTTCTACTAAACAAATAAAGAAAGAAAACCCGAACAGAGCTTTGAAAAGGGTGGAGAATTAGCTTGAGCAGTGGGTGCGGTAGCAAAAATTATTGCAAAAGAGTGGAAATTTCCTGAAAAGCTAATCAAAGGCCCTTCTCCCCATCAGAATAATAGGGCTGTTATACTCATTACTAAACTTGTTGAACACATGAAACATAACTGAGATATATCTATTTTATCAGGGGTTTATAAATTATGATTCTATGTATGGGCAATTCCTCAAATATCTTGTTCATTTCCAACAAAATATTTTCTTTCTGTGGCCATAAAGGAAAAATAAAAAATAAAATAAAAACAAACATTTGCTTTCTTGGAGAAAGAGATACTATTTCACCAATTGAGTCACCGGTATCCCAGAACTTTTCCTACTCAATAATATGTCAAACCACTAAGACTGCCAAGGAGGAAGAATTGCACACAACACCACCAGGGTAGCCCACCATATATACAGGCAAGCTTACCCTTACTCTCAGCCACTTTGATATGCAAGGCAGCAGGGTAAGCCCCCAGGGGGATTTGATGTGGTCATGACTCTTTGGTTAGGCTAACTACTTATGCCATATGCTACTTCAAGCTTCAATAATGGCCCCTCCAATTTGATGTACTTATAGTTTGTACTGAATATATACATTCAGCAAATGTAGACATAAGCCCTTCTCCAGCCTTGAAAAAGCGGGGAATTGGCTTTGTTCATCTTTGGACATGTTATACTGTTCTCAGCATAAACACGCCTTAAAGATTAAACATCGATTTATCTTATTTCTGTTCGATCTAAGCAACAGCTGATAGCAGTAGTGAACAGACTACTATTAGCAACCATCTTACATATTAGACTAGACCTCTAATATGACACAAAAACTCAAAACTGGATGATAAGATACATATACATAAGTAGGGACAGGTTTAGAAAGCAAATGAAAGGGGGGTAACATACAGGAATATTATTTTCTTTATTTGGATCATGTAATTATGAAGAATATTAATATGAATCCAGTAGTCTGAACTTTGGCCTCTTTTGGGGGGGGGGGGGTTTAGGCCCCAGGATCCATTCCTGTACATAGCATATGAGCACATGCTTGCACCGAAATAAATACTTTAGAAATTACTATCTGGTGGGGAAAAAAATCAAAAACATAAAATAAATAAGAGAATGCTACCTGGGCATGTGTTAGAATCCTTCTATTTGATGTAGAATAGCATTCTGGCTGTTGATCATCTTTGGGAATAAAATCCCAATAATCAGCAGGCAGGGCATCTTGGAGAGTTTTATTGCGGAACTTCTTGGGCATCTTCCCACAAATTTCTACCATGACTGCTGTCTTCCTGAACAATTCCTTTGAAGATGCCCTGAACTTCATCGTGGGATACCATTCTTTTAAGCTTCTCTGTTGCGTAAAAAGCTTAATCACTTCCCAGAAAACATTAAAAATCACAAAAAGAAAAGACACCATCTGAAAAAGCAAAAACTTACATCACAGTACTTGCAGCCCTCAGTCTGATTACGTTTAGATTTGGAATCAACACCCTGTAAGATGCATAATAAGACAGATATTGTCACATGCACAGTTATTGAACATAAAACCACAATAGAGGTGTATTATTTAATGGTAACATATGTGAATCACAACAACTGTGATCTGCACATACTGCAATATTGACAAAATTGTGATAAAAGACCCTACTGTTGCAAGCAGGAGCTCATAGGCAATGTATTAGTATATTGAAGAACAACTTGAATCATGAAAGCAAAAGGACAATATCATCATAAGTTTCCATGATCACATCTAACATCACCAAAGTGTGGATATCCATAACATGAAAAATTTCATTTACAAAACAGTTTCAAGAAACTAAAAGAAGCAAACAGATAAGAGACAGCTTGCATACTTATGTTACACATGCTCAAATTCTCATCTATTTAGTGTAGCAGCAAAGATTACAAGTTCCACATGTCTTGTTGGCTAGTAAATTCTGCTATAGTTCCACAACGCTATATGAAGCTTCTCCATCTAGCACGTGTGTAAACAACTGGCTTATTCATTTCACCACCAAGCAAAATGTCTCATGAAATCGGAACAATAACGGACAGCATAATAAACAGAAGGTACTAAGGAAACTCAGTAAAGTCACAAGGGACAAGGAGCTACAAAGGTAGAAAATCAAACAAATTTTGCAGCCTCTAAAGTGGAATACAAAGGCAACAAAAGTCCCCCCCCAAAAAAAAAAGTGGTTAAAGTAATTAATGGCTTTTAACCACTCTTCAAGAGTATTAAGTCTCCTGAAATCTATTAGTGATAATGGGACCAAAAAAGGAACAAAATATAACTCCTGTTTGAGCAGGTTGTCAGATACACGTAAGTACCTCACTTCTATGAGTTATAATCACTGGTATAAAAGTTCTTTTTATGAACCACCAAAGATATCTTGTCAAAAGATGGTTGGTTAAGTCAAAGTTCAACACTTGACAAAACAATTTACAAAAAAAAGGCAATTAATGGAGTAATTAAAATGGAAAGAACAGAAGATCAAAAGTTGGGGAAATTGTGGGCACTTGATCTGGATATTTAGGGAGGTATCAGCAGATTTTGTGACCTTTTCGCTGCATTCACATAAAAACTTCCAGAACACATTATGATTCTATGAGAAGCCATAGAGATTCATGCTTAGGAATCTAGTGATCCTACATTTAATGTTAACAGGTAGTCTTTAAATTTCAAAACGTAATAAAGTTTTAAGCTCAAGCTGGGCAATATTTGGAATGTCAAAATGTGGAAAAAGGAAAGCTAAAAAATTCACTCTAATATTGGGATTTAATAGACTGCCAAAACCACAAGTAAAACAATCACACGAGTGGCACTTCAATTGAAGGTCCAGCACAAAGATTGTGCTACCTGACCTTGACCTGTTGATCCAGCCGAACTATTCTACATCCTGGACAAATTTTGTTTAGTATATGTACAACTTCCGATATGAAATATGGATGAAGTGTTGTAACGTGAAATTTCACGATCCCAAAGTGACCTGCAAAATTGACAAGCAAGAATAGACGATTTCCATCAATTAATAGAGCAAAAGAATGCCGCTCATCAGAATACAGGATATTCTCAATTAAACCAATCATACCTTCGCAACATTTTGAATCTTTCACCCCACATGTGGAGCACTCATATGAAGGATTTGGGAGTCCCAACTTTGGATCTGTCACCTCACTGGGCACTTCAATTGTTATACTAGATTTTTTCTCCTGATATAGTATAACAATGTTACAATATGGTTTTCTAATAATATAAAACAGGTTATTGGCTTGAAATACTGTAAAATAACTTCAACATTTACAACAGAAAGCTATCTCCCAACATAACCATTTTACTAAATTTAACAGAATGGCAACACCAACTGCAGCAGAGCAAAAAATGCTATAACTTTCGAGCAGTTAAAATATTAAGCAACTCACTACTTCTCTCTCTGTCAAGATGCTGAAATTTATGCCAGTGAGCTTGCCAGAAGGCAGTTGCTTCTTCAAGTAGTCATCATCCATGGAAGCTTTGTCTCCTAGTACTTTAAGCAAAGTTTCAAGCAACCTGAAAAGGATTTAAGATTTAAATCGATGTAAGTCACACAAGGCAATAAGAGAAACACACAAACGAAGACCTTTTGTTGAACTCCCGCAAAGTCCGGTTACATTGAAAAATAATGTGCAAAGTGAGCTCAAAAATTTTTTCAGAAGCAAATTTTGCAGAAGACGGATAAAATCTACCAAATTAAGTTAAAACATCATGATAATTTCTTAAAAAGGAAAATAACTAGAAATCAATGAATGGTTTTACCTTTCAAAAATGTCCAACAGAAACGTGTCCACTAGGCTGGCACATTAAATTTGTCAAGAGCTTGTTGCACAGCCTTGCATCCACGTTTCTGCCCAAGCTTTTACCTAAATAAAATGAGAATGAGAGAGAGAGAGAGAGAGGTTGTAGATAAGTTAAAGAGCAAATTGACATGTGGACAGGCAAACACGAATTAGGAGGGCCAAACTTCGAAGACATAAAATTAGAAAGCAAACACTTCAAAATTATCTGGTTACATCATAAAAGTTAATACCAACAGAAGCCAACACATTAATTTCCTAAACTCTTACGAATTTCTTGCAAAATGAGTTGCATAAATGACACATCTAAGTCTGATGCGTATAAAATTTCCATAAAAATGAGCAGCTTTGTTCCGTAACTTTTGTTGAATGTTCACATTGCAACAACTTAGAAATATGGCAAGAAATGTTCCAAGCAATGATGGTACTAACTAGATTCCGTGTCGAAGCCTTGGTATTTCACAATACTTAAGTTGTAATAATATGATGTCCTGCTACTTTAGCAAAATAAAAGGGAAGCAAAAAGAAAGGTCGGCAAATCAATCCTTTTTGGTGAACTACACCACTTAGAAGAGTTGCCCATAATTCTGACACTAACTGATTATATTTTGGGTTGCCATGTCAATCTGGCCAATCAAAATTTCCATGAGGTGGTGCTTTACATTTAATGGCAAAGTTGTAGATAATTCACATTTTGGTTTTAAACTAAATCTAAAAGCGAAGATTGTCTTTGCCATCTATGCATCTTTTCCGTCTATGCTTAGTTGAGAGGTATTACAAGTAACACGAGGCAGATGCACATCACTTTAACAGGAAAAGCAGTTCATTAAAAAAAGCACCTAGAAGTGCAAGCATACAAGCGAAAGCATATGAGAAACTACAAATTAGACAATCTCTTCAGCTTAGCGAAAAATTTAGAGGAAACCCAAAAAGAATGAATTTTGAATAACCCACCAACTAAACTAACGGTTTGTCATCCCTGTCAAAATATCATCCTAGCACGCTCTCTCCACATTAGCCAAAAAAGGACCATCTTTTTCACTTTACAAAACCTCAAGCTACCCCAAGCCAAAAGCTTATCCTCCACTGAGTTTGAAACCGGCCAATTAACCCAAAGAATAGGGAAACCTTGCTCCGACAAAACTTGCATCTAAGAGCATTGGAGGAGGCGATTTACAGAATCTGGCTCTTTCTTACAAAACACATCTATTAACCACTTCAACTCAAAATTATTGACATAATGAGGATATTCATCCGGGTCATTCTGCATTAAAATCTTCTGTGACTTCCATCTGAAATAGGACCACAGCAATAATTTGTGTTGTCATGAAACAATTCCAATAGTGTCATGCCATTATGCTGATATCACATGAGGCAAAGAACGATTATGGCAGGTAGCAGGTGTTTGGGGGAAGGTGGACACGGGAGGAAGAAACTGATATGCACAATGTATATCATTGGAAAGAATTATTCTACGAAAACATTTAGAAATTAGTAAGAATGAAACATTTTAGGAAAAATAATAGTTTTCTTATTTTAATTGATAGTTATCTTTTCAAATATTGTAGTTACCTTAATTTTGGAATTTTTCATATTAGAAATGATTTTGGATGTTTGTCTTTAGTAGAAAATCCATTATATTGTAAAACCTTGTTTTCTCTATTTAAAGGGAGTATGATCAATAAAGAAATAAGTCTAATTCTCATAAAAGAAATGTGATAGGAAACTTGTTAGGGAACAAGTTCCCAGCCATGAAACTTAGGGTCCAAGAGAGGGAAAACCTAGCAATGGAAAAGAGGAATTTTCTGCAGAAAATCCATTGACTAGATATTGAAATAGGGTTCATATCCATTTGGTATTAGAGCAAACCGTTATCAAAAGCTCCACAGAATGGTTTAGCCAGATAGAGAGATTCATGAGGGAATTCGAACAACGAATGGAGCAGCCACTCGCTAGGGTGGAGGGACTCCGGCAATCCAATGTGAAGTTGTTGCAGCAACAGACAACACTGATCACGCAGATGGAAGGACTTCTGCGAGAGCTGCAGGGGCACTGCAAGCTCCAAGAGGAGAGGAGCAGCAGCAACACCCTTGCAAACCAAGGGGAGGAAAGTAGTCAGATGGAAGGAGAGACTGCCATCCCCAGAAAGTACCCTGACTTTAGGGGCGTAGCAAAACCACTCAATATGGCATTAGATAGTGTGCCTCAGACATCTATGGCTATCGGTCATCCTTCCCCTCCTAAGGTATCTTCAATTACAACTACAAATGAAAATAAGGGAATTAGTATTACCAGATCTCATGAGGTTCCTGGAAAATCTACTCACGATGCGTCTACTTCAGCTGCTGGCAAAAGTGGAAGCCTATCTCTTGATACTTTAGCAAAAGCTAAAAAAGCTTTACAAATGCAGAAGGAATTGGCTGAGGAGATGAAGAAAATTCCTTTGTTGAATAAGGGTGCTAGCACAAGTTCAGATGGCAGCCCCTCTGTAGGACCAAGGGAGGGGACAAAACCCCCTTCCCTGGGTACCAGCAAATTACCTCTGCCTGTTTCATCTGCCGTTAGCATTACTGCTTCCATGCAAGTGGAACCAAGAGCAACTACTTTGCTGCTGCTGCGGCTTCTGTGAAGCCGTCTATGGATTGCACAGCTGGTCTGGCCGGTCTTACAAATATTCCCAAAATTGAACCTGAAAAACGTGTACAGGAGCTAGCTGCCACAATGGGATTTCACCAAGATCCCAAATTTGCACCTCTTATAAATATGTTTCCAGGTCAATTCACAACTGACCTAGCAATCCTGCAGAAGCCATTCAAGGCCTCTCTTCATCTGGATGCTCCTCAGGGAAGTAGACAAGCATGGAAATGTCATAAATGTGCCTATTACAAATGCTTTTGTTTTCAATTGCCAGATGGGCAGAGGAAGGACAACCATTCTTAGGGCAGAGTCAACTTCACTTAAAGAGCGAGGGGAAGCTCAGGCTAGGAATCCCGGCCAAAGGAAGCTGCGCATAGAGGAACTTGAAGAAAAGGAGAAAGTGGCAGGTCCAAGTGTCAAAGGACTTATGCTGGTCATTGCTGCTACCAAAGAAGAAATTACAAGATGGAAAGTGGCTGCAGAACAAGAGGCCGCAGCAGGTAGAGCCATTGAGCAAGAAT
Source organism: Dillenia suffruticosa (assembly GCA_033439265.1). Taxonomy (NCBI): domain Eukaryota; kingdom Viridiplantae; phylum Streptophyta; class Magnoliopsida; order Dilleniales; family Dilleniaceae; genus Dillenia; species Dillenia suffruticosa. The sequence goes on along the minus strand of JAVTVX010000005.1, from coordinate 15,606,787 downwards.
TTCTGGGACAGTGGGCAGCTCTCTACCAGGAACTTGAAGAGGCTAAGCAAGGTATGATAAAGTATGAAGAAGAGGATGAGGGTGGAAAGAATTATTCTAGGAAAGCATTTAGGAATTAATAAGAATGAAGGATTTTAGGAAAAATATTTTTTTTCTTATTTTAGTTGATAGCTAGATTTGTAAGAATAGTAGTTACCTTCGCTTTGGAATTTTTCATGTTCGGAATAATTTTAAAATTTCATTTTTAGTAGAAAATCTATTATATTGTATAAACCCTAATTTCCGTTGTTTAAAGGGAATATGATTAATAAAGAAATAAGTCTAATTCTCAAAAAAAAAAAAAAAAGTATGATAGGAAACTTGTTAGGGAACAAGTTTCCAACCATCAAACCTAGGGGTCTAAGAGAGGCGAAACTATAGCAAGGGAAGAGAGGAATTCTTGACAAAGTATCCATTGACAAGATCTTGTAGTAGGGCTCATATCAGAAACATGAGAAGATGCTTTTCTCTTAGGTCATCCTATTTCTATTTTATCCGGTGCAACACACACCTTCCTTTTTTGTCATTTTGATAAAGGGAAAGTGGACAAAACAAACTTGTTTCCAAGTCTATAGGAAAACAAGCATCACAAGCCAATCTCATCTCCATAGTTATGGGATATAACGCTCATTGTAAAGGTGTGTCCTATTTATGATCATGATCACACTAATTCCCAATATGCAATTTTTTTTTTTTTTTTTCATTTTACAACCTAAGTCTACCAGCATGGCTGCTGTATTTCTATTTCTATTTGATATCAGAAATTTCCATGTATTGAGAACATAAGTTCAAGCATAAGGATTATGCTATTACTGTCCACCAGAAACAATAAATAATGCATTCCAAATTACCAACACATTTCCTAAGACAAAAAAAGGGAGAATAGCATGCTTGTTAAGTATTGTCATAAGTAATGAAATTCTTTTTGGGTTTTGATCAAATTGAGGAAGGAGAAAGAGACAATCACAATCTAGTCTGCCACCAAATCAAGATTCAGTCCATCTCTTTGTGGCTGAAAGGGTAAATGCCTAGGTTATATGCAAAGACGGTCATTATAAAACATCTGCCACATCAAAATGATCGTCGATGGCTGTGAAGAAACCATAGTCACATGGAATGCAGTATGTTATGGCACACTGCACAGGTACATAGTTCGCTACACCCCTCTCAGAGGAGCTCAGTACAAGGGGGTAGGCTTGGTTTGTTTGAGGTGGGTCATACGTACATACAAGTTACATATAATAATTTCTAAACAAGAAAGAATTCTCATGAAAGATTGAAATTTGCTATTCATATTTATAACTTCACTTCTTAAAATTCCAGATCCACAATAATTAACTTATAAAATAAAAATAGTAAACATAACATATCATGAATTCATGATTCAAAACAAAATACTATAACATAATTAACATGTCCCAACGTGAAATAAAGAAAAGAAAGTTAAAACAAAACAAAATTTACTAGAGTCTTTCTCCTGGCAAATGGAAGCGAACCAAGTGATTGACCTTCATCTTGTATAGGCAAGTTGAAGTTTGCCAATGTCCTCATCGGTTGAATCATCATTGATTGGTTTGTTCCTTTTCTAGTGATTTCTTGCTCCATTCATTTTCTTTTGCCAGAAACCATTGCCAACTTACTTTCAGAGGTGGAAAGATTTGGTTTGGTGGTGTTATGAATTCTTTACATGATTGTTGTCTAAGTTTATATGGAAAAATAGCATTGAGATTTACTTCATTGGAAAATCCTTGATCTTCTTCAGATAATCCCCAACCTCTTGAAAATAATGTTAGCTTTTCCTTGATCTTCTCCAAAATTCAGCCCCCACCTCTTAAAAATAAGGTTAGCCTTTCCTTGATCTTCTCTAAAAAGTCATCTATATTGGTATCTATATTGGTTTTAGAACACTGCATATAACTTTATCTCCTATATTATCTGGTTTTACACCAAAAAATATAAAGGGATCCTTAATTGGATCTGATAAGGATCCGGATCATGAATGCACTGCATTTGGAATCACACAATCCAGATCCAAGTCCCATGAGGGGAAGACAAGTTAGGTAACTATGGAAGCAACCAAATAACCAAAACTATGAAACTGTTTGCTCTCTTTGCCTCACAAACATGATTATCTTTTTACAAAATTTAACGAATTCATCAAATGCAGGTCACTCTATATAATGAATACAAAAAATTTTGAACATATATTCAGACTGCAACTGAAACATTTAGGCAATGAGTGGACTAAAAGTGATGCCCTTTCAAAGATGCCGAACTGCTGAACAGGCAAAAGAGACCGCTATCCTCACTTGGACGAAGAGAGTTCTTTACTGCTTGTTCAAGTAACGGCAAATGTAACCATTTCTAGGAAGGATAAAACTGAACAAAACAGCAAACTTTTTACCAAAACTGCCTCCCAATATGCAAAGAACAAGATATCCTTAAAGAAATATATAACAAAACTTATCCTCCCCAACCATCAATATAAAATAAAATGATCAACATTCAGCAAATTCCAAATTGAGAGGCTACATATAATCCATATTCTCAACCAATCTAAAATCATTTTTTATAAAGCACATAAAAACATAATTTCCATCCTTAATGCATAAAGGTTTAAGCTCAAACAGATATGGTAGACTTTATCTCTAAGTATGGAATATATTCAAAAGACAACACTATTAAGGTTACCAGTTTCGAAATTGTTATTTGACAAGAGATAAGGCCCATCCAATGTTGTCAAAGGTGCTAAAGACACCAGCCAATCACCTAAAGGGGCCTCAAGCAATCATTTTTATCCATCACAAAACTACTCTTGTATCTTTGCCCCTTGATTTTTGCAACACTCTTTCTCCATTTGTGCCTTAATATTCCTATATAATTTGTATTGCAAGGCATTGCTAATCTTGTTTCAATAATCCAAAGATTTTCCTTTTGATATACTTCAAAGTAGACACTGAAACAATATCTGAATTGCTTAATCCTACTAGAGGCCATGCTACCCTCAATTTAATCATCTTTTCAAATGATATTTCCTACATAATGACAATTGTCCCTCTTGCATCAATTTTTTTATCAATTTTTTGTCTCTTTCTCTAAATTATTATTAACAGGGGATGGAATTTGTGTTCAATATATACTCTTTTCCTTAGTGATACCCTTGCATGTGAAACTCAAGCAAATATAACTAGCTCACAAGCCACACACTTCAAGCAAGTTTTGAGTACCTAACTCATTTGACGATAAGGCATGCCCCTTACCCCCACACCTAGAGAAGAATTCAACTCCAACCACTAGGGCGTAGTCATGCAAGTTTCTGATTATCTCTGGCAGTCCCCTATTTCATACATGTGACCTTAGAAAAGACTCTAACTTGAACCAATTGATACAGAGATGAAACCAGACAAAATAGCAAAAACACATGCAAGCCTCAAATTTGGTTCGTGCAACTGTTACATTCAAAAAAGTTCATTTTCCACAATTTTATCCACATCCACATCCACATTCCCCCAGTTACCAATGAAATATCCCATTGCACAAGACACCTCATCAAGACCACATCTGCCCATAGTAGACATAGGAACAGAACGTGTGAGATTAAAGGAAACACCATAAACTGCCACTTACAAGAACATCGAATGGAAACAGAAAAACATAGTACATAGCTCTTAGAAATCATAGCCCAATGTAGGCTTGAACCCTAATTAATCAACACCATGAAAGGAAACCATCGAGAAACAATACACATTGTCCAAAACCTCCCAAGATTTTAACCAGTTCATTTTCAGTCCATGCAACAAAAACCCACTTCAAGAAACTCAACAAAGCACACAAATTTCAAACCAACATTAATCCACAAATCAAACTTTCACCCCATCCTGAACCCCCCAAAACATGTATCTTGCTATGATCACCAAGAAATCAAGAATTTAAAATAATAACAATAATAATAAAGAAACAAACAATGAAACCAACATTGGAAAACCAGAACAATCTGTAGTCATGCAACATTGATCATCATTAACACAGATTTAATAATCGTTAACACTTCCATATTTTCAGTCCATGCAACAAAAACCCACTTCAAGAAACTCAACAGAGCACACAAATTTCAAACCAAGATTCCTCCACAGATCAAAACTTTCACCCCACCCTAACCCCCCCCCCCAAAAAAATCTGTATCTTGCTATGATCAGCAAGAAATCAAGAATAAAATAATAATAATAATAAAGAAACAACCAATGAAACCAACATTGGAAAATCAGAACAATGTGTAATCATGCAACATTGATCATCGTTAACACAAGATTAATAATCCTTAAAACTTCCATAGAAGGGGTTTCAAAAAAGGAAGATGAAGAAATAACAAGAAAAAACAAGAAAACTCACTGCAGTAGCAAACTTGGAAGCACGTGGGACAAGCAGAGAACAGCGTTGAACCGAACCAGAAAAATCTCTCTCTCCCCTCTCTCTCGACTAAAACGATGAGAGCAAGAACACTTTGTGTTTCGTTTCGGTATCTACAAGAGAGAAAAAAATAGTTCGGTGGGGAGAGAGAGGAGAGAGAAGGTTTTAGAGATTTTAAGAATAATGAAATTGAAGAGGTGGACTCGAGAACAGAGGAAAAGCGCCGTCGGCATACGCTTGTTTGTTTTCTCTATTTTTGTGTCAGAAAATAATAGCCCACTGACTTGGCTCTAATTACGATACTAACACGGACCCTTGTCTTTTGTTCTTCCATGAAATAAATCTTTAAAAAATAAAAAATAAAAACAAAATAAAATAAAACGTAAATTAAGAAGAATTATCGGAGTGGTGGAGTCACTGATATTTTACCGGAAACAGAGGACTTCGGTCTCTGATATGAATAGAAAACCCATAACTTGTTAGGAGTGATTATCAGAGATGAGAAAGAGAATGAATGCGAATTTATGTAATAATTTATATAAATAAAAATAAATAAAAAACAAAAATTTTCATGCAAACGGTATGATCAAACGATTAATACATATGATAATTTTATTCAAGAAAATAAATCAAAATTTTAAAATAATTTTGTTTTATTTAATAATTGTATAGAGAAGAAATTATCTTATAAGATTTTATTCTCAAATAATTTATAATCTTATACATATCAATTGTTGTTTATTTATGTTTGTTGTGAGTGAGGACTCTACGGGCCCTTCGACTAAATAAACCATCATATGATAAAGAATTACTCTTATTATAAATGACACTAGACTTAAGATCCTTCTGTTAAACAAAAAATTAAAATCCTTTCAATTTAAGTAATTTTAAATTAATTAAAATATTTTTAATCTCAAGAATATTAGAATAAATTGTTATGTAAAATCCCTTATTACTTATATATTTTTTCTAATTCAAAGGCTTGAAAAAGAAAAAAGTTACTAGAAAATATTAAATGCCCGGTGATGAACCCATTCTTATAGTGTTGTTCACGTGAATTAGATAATAATTGGTATAAAATTCAAGTAACGAGTTATAATTCAACTAATATGGTTCGTTTCTATTTAGGTATTTTTATATTGATCTAAAATTTATATAGTTCCCTTTTAACAATTAATATTGAACCCATTGTTTATCTCTCATGTAAGGACTTGTAGCATATTTGATCCCCTCGATTGCCCAGTTTTGGACAAAATGAAAATGATTCGTCTTACAGAAATCATGAGAGTATAATGCAGTTTTCACGAGGGGGCGATGGGTCGCAATGCAAGATTTATGCTGCGGCTTCTTACCTTTCATTGAGCTCCGTGCCCAAAATCATGACATGTGCAGCCACATCATTTGCCTTTCTTTCTTTCTTTCTGTCTGCAATAAAATACGTTGCCAGTTGTTTGAAGAAAAATGAGAAACAGATCTTTGGTAATATGTCATTTTCAAGTCATGATTTATGATATAATTTTGAGTTATAATATAATATTTATATTATGGGTAATGGTGAAAAGTGAAATAAGGCAAAGAGGCGAGGGCAGTCATGGAAGTGGGGAAGGGGCGAAAAGTGCAAAAACAAAAAAGGGGTTATTAGAAAGGGGCATAAAAGGGTAAATAAAAAGACTGGAGTTCACGTGACTTGATTGGCTGAAATTTGAGAAAGTGTAACGCTCCTGCGAAGCAGCCGAGTTTTAGTTTGTTAAGATTCGCTTTCCTCTTAGCTTTCACGACCACTTTAATTTCCTCGATCACTAATATTAGTAAAAGGAAAGTGAAATTTCGATTTAACCTATACTGTTAAAAATGGGAAATAGTTCAGTTATTTTGGAAATCTGTAGGAGTATTTTCGTCAACCCCAGTTTTAAAATAATTTGTTTTTAATTTTTAATCCTTAAATTACGATTTTAAATTTTAAAATATAATTATGTTCTCCTCAGACTGCGCCTAGAAAATATCTTTTGGGATGGGGTTAACTTTTGGACGGCCGTGCAACAGCTACGCAGTAAAGATATTGTAGCCCCGTTTTCAAAAGTTGAGATATGAGGTATTTTGAAATCTTTTTTACGGAAAATTTTTATTTAAAAAAAGCCAATTTGTTTGTAATCCCCTCACATATATATTACCATATGATCCGAGATGTTAAAACTTAAATTTATAATACATCAATAGGCTTTATTTTCTGTTTTACGAATTTTTTCTTCAAAGCCAATTTATGTTTTGCGAGAACACCTACATGAAGGATGACACACACACACACACACGCACACATACACATAAGTACGTGTTTATATGCATGGACACAGTGTGAATGGGTTAGAGTAAGTCTCCACGGCATCCGCCTCAGCAGCCATCGACAAGAAGGCAAGGGCGTTGGTAGGGCTTGTGAGGAAGACGGCGGTGGTAGATGCAAAGACACTGCCCGGGTGGTGGGGATGGAAGAGATGTAGTACCAAATACACTGTCTTCCCATATAAATTGCCTGCTGGTGGTGCTTTAAGCCCCATGATGTTGTTGCTTGTTGGGCTTGGAATTGGTGCATTCTCATCAACATTCTCCACAATTGCATAAAACACCAACATTTTGCTCATCAGACCCAAACAGATAATCAATGTCTACATTCTCTCTCTCTCCTTCCTTGATAGTGTCTGCGTGTTTAATCGTACATTTTTTGCTAGACACTTGAGATAAATAATCGGCTAACTATTAATTTATTAAGATTATTTAATGATCATGATTATTACTAGTAGGAAGGGAAACTGGGGTAAAGGAGTTAAGACACATCACATCTCCTTTGGAACTTGTACAAATCACCTCTTGTTCTTTGTTTTGAAAATGTAACGGTACCAGAGATATACCAAAGAACACAAGAAAAGTAAAGGCCAACACAGCCTTCAAGAGATTATGATGGCCTGCAATCCGCAAAGAAAAGGGAGCACATACTTTTCAAGATCCACCATAAATCTTGGAACTGAAGTTGTTTCACTTCAACTTTAATATATATTGTCTTGTTAAAAAGGGGGGGAAAAGTGCATAGTTGTCTTGTTAAAAGGGTTATATAATTACAACAAAAAATAAGGGTTATATAATTCGAGTAATAATCCTTAGCTTTGGAGGCTAGAATTTTAAGTTGTTTTATCCTTTCCCCTTATGAGTGCAGGATTAGCTCAAGTTGCGCCGGAAAGTATCAAGTTGTAGAAATGGGGGACATCGAATTGTGAGAACTTCATCCTGGCAACCCTTAAGCCATGAAAAGATAACCTTACTCATGCAAAGATTCTTGAGCAGAGGAGCAAACTTAGAACATTCTCCTCTACCACTGCCTTGTCAATGACTTCAATCCTTGATATTGTTAACTGACGGGTGGGAGTGATGCTGATAACTTCCCAAAGGTCAACATGGTAACCCTTCCTTTTGCCTTGGGTGGCCATGTCTGTGATTGCCCGCTTGAAGTAATGCTCTCCTCATTCTTAACCCTTGGTTCAACCGTGCCTAAGATTACACCATCTATACAACCAACACATCAATAGATCAAATATAATGAAAACATTGACCTCGTATTCAACTGGCTGGAAAAATCTCTCTTCTAAACATGACCCGCCCCGCTCAGGCATGAAACAAATGTAAGGTCAAACCATTTTTTTTTTTTTTTTTTTTGGTGCTAGACAATGAGAAAACCAACAGAAAAGCCCAAAAAGGTGCACAAAAGAAAGCCTAAACACCAGCCTACTCTTCACAAGCAAAGGGCGAACTGCTTCCCCTCGTGGGATTACTACCTCTTCTTCTCTCCACTCCCAGCTTGTCTTCTTGGATGAGGTTCCAGATTTCAGCAGGAGGATCATTAAGTTCGGTCCTTCCACCACCACTGCTTTGGCCCAGAGAAGCCAACAAATCCGCACAGCAGTTGGCTTCCCTGAAGATGTGAGAAATTGAGCTGTTTCCCAAAGAATTCAGCAGCTCCTGACATTCCTCAATTATGTAATAGAGAGGGTGATCTGCTTGAGGCGGGTTCCTCATTAAATGGTTTAGCGCTGCAGAGTCCGTTTCAACATCTAATTGCTTGAATCCTCTTCTCTTAGCCATGAGTAAGCCTTCCCTAAGACCCCACAATTCAACTGTGAGCACTGGGGCCTTACCTATGCCAACCATAAAACCTGCTATCCAGTTCCAATTGCTGTCCCTGAAGATGCCCCCTGCGCTCGCATGCTGCGACACTTTCGACACAGCTCCATCTGTGTTTAACTTCATCTTACCTGGAGGGGGCACCAGCCATTTTATCATCTTGCTGCCTTCAGGCTTGTTCTTCTCATTCTTTCTCCATATTAGAGCAGCTTCCCTAGCCATTCCCGAAGCTACAACCGCTAGCTCTTTGGATGACGGACTGCCCCTTTGAAAGACTTCCTTGCATCTACCCTTCCAGATGCATGGACAGCAGAAAAGAGTTCCTAGAGGAATTTCAAGTCTGAGAGCCGTTTCTTTCGTCTATTATAATATGAAACAAGGACAAGACCAACATTTTATACACTTCCATCAGCTAATGAACAATGAAAATTGCAAACCCTAAGCTGCTTATTTAGTGACCAGAGACACATCCTCCACAAAGTGCAAAAATTTGTAAGGAAGCAATGTATCTCTCAATAATACAATTGGATGCCCCACTCGAAGTGATTATAAATCTGCAGGAGCATATTCTTTAATTGCTGCTGCCAGCCTATTTCGATCCTCTTCTGTCTTTGTCCTCATCAAGAAAGTACGAGCCATGACACTGCTACCATTATTGCCACCAACCATGTCATCCTAGGGTCCATGTCAAGTGATCCAAAATAAATATCGAAACCTGATCTAAATAACAGCATGTAAAACTACTGTCAAGATAAAATGAAATAAAACATATCACATTGTATATTTCAATCATTGGAATTAAATGTCTGTAGATATTGGAATGGAATTCTGCTCAACTACATTTACAGTAAGAATTTAAAACAAAAATAAATCATTCACAAAAATGGTGTAGCAGACAAACCTCACACATCGATAACTTTAGGATTGTGATTAAATCCAAGTATATCAACATTTTGTGTAAGTCTCACAAATAAAATTATGACATAAATTAAAAAAATAAGTAAATAACCAAAAATAAAAAACATTGTCACAGTGATGGATGGCGTTTATAAAATTTCAAATGTTATATGTATATGATAGGAAATTGATGCACAACAAAGGATACAAGATTAGTTCCTGTTTGAATGTGTGAGAACATGTGGATGCAGGACTAAACATAAATTGAACTAAACCACTGATATACATATTTAAAAAAAAAAAGGAAAATCTCCAGAAAGCTTAAATCATATGGGGGAAGATTTGAACAGAAAATCTCAATGAATTTGCTTCTTTTTGTGAGGCTCTCAGAGGCAAAGAAAAATTGCACCATGAACCTTCATAATATAATCATCTCAATGCTATGTGACCTCTCGGTGACAATTGACTATGGGATCTCAAATCAAACTTAACAGTGAGATCAGTTTCTCAATTCTGCGTCTAAGCAAAAAATATAAGCACATTATTTAGCTATTGATCTTAAGTTGAACATGTAATAGGACAACAAAATATTTCTCTTAACAATCACAGGTATAGCCTGCAAAGAGAAAAAAAAAAAACACTAGCATGGATAAAAATGGCACAAAGAAACAGCAATTACCAAAGTGTGAAAAATTGCAACAATAGAGTTCTTCTGCAAACTAGTATTGATCCCTGTATATAACAAAGCATTGAGCAACAATCTCCCAACCTGAAAAAAAAAAAAAAGATGCAGGAAAAGCAAATAAATTGGACGAAGAGTAGCCTTTACGTTGAAAGGAAGCATAATACAGAATTCTTGTTCCTTCAGAAAACTTTTGTTAATGCACCATTGAGGTTCATATGTACACTAAGGAAAAAAAAGAAAAGAAAAGAAATTGCAGTGGCGACAAGAAGTCTAATCACCAAGATTTGCAGGACCAACAGACAATCATCTTATTGTCAGATGCAAATGAATTCAGGTTCCAATGGCATTATGTAAAAGATTCAAGGCCTCAAGGATTTGTAGATCATGTAAAATTAAAATATTTGAGAGCTCTAAGAGAAGAGAATAACCGAATTAATGGATAATAATGATATCCAAAGAAACTACAATCAGCTTGTTAAATTTGCATAAATGCTATTAGCATATTGATATTATCTCCAATATCATCTAGAAGTTATGCCAAATTCAAGTGCATCTCATGCCTGAAAATCATGATATGCAACCAAATGCAATTCACACACAAAGCTCCTCAGATGTTAGGGAGATTGCAAGATCCAGGTGTAACAACCTCATTTAGCGTCTTTTGTATTGCGAAACCACCTTTCTCAATGCGACTGCTATTCTCAGTATTAATGAAAAAGGTGAGAAAGCCAACTCATCAGCCTAATACAGGCAGGAATCAAATTCAAAAGATTTATTGGACGGGTTGCTCAAATCCAAGTTGTCCATGTTTCGGACTTTTTTTCTTAAATTTTGTCTCAGTTTGATGGTGGTGATGGTGAACCAATAAGGGATTCCTTCTCTTCAATTTAAAAACAGTACCCTGATGAAGTTTGATAAAAAGATCAAAGACCATGACAGCGGAGGCTGTGAGACCTTAATCCAGAATCTGAAACAGACTTCTCACTTTTACCTCTTTTTTCTCAAATCAATAACACAAAACTTGACCAGTCCTGAAATCAGTGGCTGGAGACATTGTATACTTCATGCATTCTGAAGTACAAAATCAGGAATAAACCCAAAGATAAGATAATCCGGAAAGTTCCCAGAATTAATATGCTTACCACATTAATATTATAACTAATACTGTAACAGTAGCACCATAATGGGGCACCAGTTATATATTGAAAAATTGTGTACACGGCAAGGTACTTGAATTTGCTGCATGCTAGTTATTATAACGTTGCTTAAAACCTTAAAAGGAGCTGGACCACCCCTAATGAAGAATTTTAGAATCAAACATCATCAGAAGGCCCAAGAGCAGTAGCCATGTCATATCATCCACAGTGGACAGGTAGCTAGAACAATGGTTAGCTTAGTTGAACACAGAAAATAGGGTGAATTCAGAATGCAGCCAGTTGAATGAAACGCAACCAGGTGGAAAACTCACTTGTCATGGTAACAAAATGACTTTCAACTTCTTCTACCCAGTGCAATGCTTAAGAGGACCATTTTCTACCTCTTGGCCACAGAATTTGAATATTCAAGAGATGTCTCTTTTCTTTCCTTTACTTCTCTTCTCATGTTCTTTTTCATTCCTCCCCATTTCAGTTTCTATTTTCTTTTCTGGGTTGGGGTGTTTGGGGGGAACATTGATATGTAAACCTTCTATATTTAGCTTAAACTATTTGACATACCACATGATTGCTGATAAAAAAAAGTACCACAGCCTTATCTATTGTTCAGAGAATCCTTACAACATCTAATTTCATAAAGCTACAAGGATATAGCATTCTAACAAAAAGGCACCTCGGACTCCATCAAACAAATTAAAACAATATCCACAACACACTCACCCCATTGATCAATTCTCTTACTGCCCCAGTCTGTTAGAAACATTATTTCTTCTATACAGACCTGATTTCTGGAGTCCTTATTTTCCTCATCAGGTCTAATAAGTTGAAGAAAGGTTTTTAAATCAAAATGGCATCATGTCATGGCAATTAACACTAGGCTCCCCTGCTAATTTCATATCATATGACAGCCACGATATCAACCTTCAGATCTCACTACTCTTATAGGACAGTAAATATGTGAGATGCTAATCAATGAAAAGATTAATATATAAACCAGCATTCAAGCCATCATTTAAGTTTCAAATGGAGCTTACTTCATAACAGACTTACATCATTTCTAACAACAATTGTTGGTTTGGATGCCTTTGTACCCTTGGCCACGCCTTCTTTGCATTTAATGGAGAGCTGGCCAGTTCCTTTATCTTTCCATGAGTCTTTATCCTCTGGATTTATTGACTGGAAAAATGAAAAAGGGAAGAGGGATGAGCATGAGATATATAGGACACTCGCAAGCAGAAGGATTGCAGTCACAATAGAAAAACTAGTAGTCTTTCTAATGCAGGAAGCAGAAAACAACCACATAGGCATGCCAGTCACACATTTAGGTCAAAAAAATTTGAAGGGTGCACCGTCATTCCTAACATAACAATAGTCGTGTAAATATTTCAGAAGCAATAGCCCCTTTAATATTGCCACATTACAGACCAAATTTTATTGAAATGTACCATCTCCAACAAATGCTTGCTCCCAAATTCACAGCTCATACATGGTGAGTAATGACAGAGAAAGTTTTACATGATTTCTTTTTTCATCCCAGCACCAATTATAGAAGATACCATATGCTTAAATTAAGATCCACATGAATGATTGGAAACTTTTTTTAAAACTCATAAAAAGGACATCTTAAGGTGGCATCCGATGTAAATCGCAAGACAAATTGCCATTACAAATTACATACCTCTATGTTATTCAATCAAAACAACTAATAAAAAAGTTTTTATTGATTGCCAAATGATTGCTTTTGCATTCATTGTAACCTAGTTTTATATGATCGGATAATGTTAATCTCCATGCTCTATAGATCAAGCTTACATAAATCCATCTATACTGGCCTACACATCACCTGTCAAGGACCAGGATACAATGCCACAAGTTTTCATCAGAATCAGGAAATTGTGTACTTGCAGAACAAGAACAAAGACAATTTTGCAAACTTGCAGGCCAAGTTTGTGCTTCACCTTCGTGTGAATACATGCCCAAAAAATCTTTAAAAACTTGACTTAAACATTTACCCGTGAACTTTCTCTATGTCAAACAACGTTGCAAAAGTTTTTCCTTAATTGAATTTAAATCCCCAGATAAAAAGTTCTACAGCAAACAAACGTGCAGCATATGCAGCCAAACAAAAACCAACAAAAGAACTTTATACATGAAAATAGGAACAAGAAGTGTCAAAACTTCTCATGGTAGAAGTACCTTAACATAGAGTTTGCATTTCACTTCAAGCACCACAATAATACCCTCCTCTTCAGCCTTTTTGACAGATGGGCTGCTAGGCCGCTACTCTTCATCCTCTGATAGTCCAAAGAAAAAACATGCTTACAGTTAAACTGAGATTCTCATCAAAAACCAACTTGCACTGTATTTAAAGACAGGTGATGACATTTTCTGATAGGAAAGAAGAAACAGGGTAAGACATTATTACTACAAGACATGTATCCATACAAGTGACACCAAAGCTTAATGGAAGCTACATAGGAGGCGTTTCAGTGCCCTCTGCTCCCTTCTACTCTCCTCTACAAATGTGGCATTATGTCTTATTCTCTTGCAGCATTTCCCAATGAGAACACAATATTTACATAGAAACATAGAATTATGCATAAGATCACAAACTATCTCCATAAATGAGTGCAAAGAAGTCAGTATACTAAAATGTTAGAGAATCAAATGGAAAAATCATGGCTATGGAGGCTGCTGCTACTGCCACCCAAATGCCTCATAGTGTCAAGGTACATGTACTCATGCTACTCGCCTTCTTAATCAATCCCCTCCCAACAAAATTAGCGAACCCCTTTTTTAATTATTAATCACTGATACATTATACACCTCATCTAAGGTTGATTTGCTGTCACAGGACCACTCATGATATATCTTGTTCAATGATCAAGCATCTTGCAAACAGAGTCTTAGAGGGCATTATACCGTCTAACAAGATAAATCGTCATGTTTAACAAATATCGTTAGATTCTAAACAAAATTTTCTGTATGTACAGTTGAAAGCTTCTAAAACTACCAATCAATGATAACATCAAACATCATAGCCACATTTAATTTTTTGCAGTTGCTTACCATCACTAGAGTTACTACATTCTGAGTGTTTTCCCCATGGCTTTCATTTATAATAATTAGCCCAAAACCTAACAACAGGTTCAAAGACTTGGACAGATGAAGCATAGTTACACATTTTATTCCTAAGATGACCCGTTTTATGTAAGCTAAATTTATGTAATGTGTATGTACAAGGTTATATTTAAATTTGATAATTTTTCCAGTTCTCACACTCAAATAATTCATTCTTCTCATTAGGTACAGCTAAACAAACTAATGATGGTTAGGAGTCAATGTGATGTGAATTACTTGTGTAATTTGTGGCCAGCTCAAGTAAGGATAACACAAAAAATTGCAAACCCTGGCATTCAAGTTTAATTCCACCAGAGTATCAAGATATTCATTATAATCCACCTAACAAAGAAACAGAAGCTCGAGGCACACTAACATGATAATCCATAAGAATGACCATAAACAAATTAAAATAAAATTATTGCTTTAATTTAAAAGACTTGGTGAAAGAGAAAAGTGTTTGCTCGCCTAACCACCATCCACAACATATGAGACATCAACAGAACTCTGGTTTCCTGAAATAGAATTATACAAACATGAATTCACTGCTTCAAATAAACATTCTCTACGATAATGAATATTAAGCTTAGAACCCAAAATTCAAAGAATGAATGCCCTGCAGGAGAGGAAGCTCAGATCTTCAAGCTATATTAACAAGATTATGTTAAAACACTGTAGATGCTTATGGCATCACCAAGAAACTTACAACTGCTGAAAAGTTAAATGCAACAAGAGGATAAAGGTGAGGCAATATGCAATGATCAACTATGATTTTCATATACAGACATGAATTTGGTGCTTGAAGCCTCAGTTAGCATTTTTACTCTAAAAATAAATTCCATTACAGTGCACAAATTACTTATTTATTTAATTCCACTACTTAGATAATTAGCCACCTTCGTCCCCTCCCCAAATCCATGTCTCTTATATTTATGCGAAAATATAAGAGATGCTGATATGAACTCCTACATTTGTTAAGCAAGCCTAGAGAGAAAATAGGTTTATAGTAGAACCTGTACACAAACTACTCATTAAAGGGTCCATTAAGACACTTCAGACCAGTTAGGGTCTATATATAGCTAGGGAACACTAACCAAAGATGAAGAGTTTTTGAGCACCAGAGAGCGGCGTTGAGCTCCACGAAGGGAGGCTTGGAGCTATAACTGTACTAGCAAACCCACTATCATTCTGAAATAACTTTATCTTGTTCTTCTTGGTATCAGGGGCCAATTTCTTGTCACCAGTTTGAGACCCAAATCCAGAAAGAGCTTCACCATTTACAGCATTTGCTTTGTGCCAGCTGACAACATCACTAAATTTTGCCTAAAACATGATATATGAAAAACATCTATAAGAAGATAAAAGTGTAAAAACAAACAAACAATTAAGCATTTGTGGGGAAATCTGAAGATAGGTGCGATCTCAAATTAAAATTCTGCAATCAAGACACACAAGTTAGGTACTTCTAGGCATGCAAAATGTGATTTTCACCAGTAGACCAAATAAATAATAAAATGTTTTGTAAAGCCAGCCATCAGACATGCCAAATTAGCACTTAAATAGTACCCAAGCAACCTGCATGATAATCAATTTCGGACAAAGTTAATAATCATGGGATTTCCCATTGACAATAATGGTGCTGTAGTTGAGTTAAACAAAGAAAGAGATACCATATTACAATATTAAATTAGTGTCACATATTTAAGTTAAGAGCTAAGATCTACATAATATTTGATTCAAGCTTATTCTATATTATCTTCTAACTAAAGAACACTTTAATGCTAAACTAAGGGTGGACAAGAACTGAAATCTTCTGTAATGGAAATTATTCCTTGTTTGACTAACTCTCAGTTCAATGCATAATGCATGAAAATTTCACTTTCGTATAGGGGCAAACAGCAGGGTCTACAAATTGCCAAAACGGGCCAACTCACGTTGAGGAAACCAATTTCAGACAGAGAAGACTTTTGAACTCCTGAATCACCACCAAGTCAAGATTCAAAATTTTCCTACTATTGATCAATGGACCAAAAGGCTCTAATATGTAGTCAACTAGTTTGACTGGTGATGTATTGTGACTTTCAAACCAGAGACTTTGTATTAAAAACCGCTTTAGATAATTTTGAACGGATAACATTCTCAGTCGTTGTTGTATTTTTTATTATAAAAGGGAGCCATAGTGAGCCTTGTCAAGATGAATTATTGCCACTGTAAGGAGTCCTATGCTTGTCATTTTTTAACTGTGTCCAAGTTTTTTGAATGCATTATTATTTTTTCCCCATACTCCATGTCTTAGCTCTCATAAATCTATAATTCTGAACATCGTATCCTCTCCATATAGGGGTGAATCATGATTTGGTTGACAAATATGTAGATACAACTCTTCCAAATATTATACAATTCAAGGAACCGAAGATGAAAAAGAGACCAAAACACTATTTATACATTCAATAAAATAGGATATTTGTCTGAGCCTAACCAAGAATTTTACAACAGGATCCATGCGAAGCTAACTTTGCAGTGATCAGAACTACAGCAATTAGGTCCTTCATTATTTTTTTCTACACCAATGCTTGAACACAATACATTTGTTTCTGAACTTATCATCCATGAACAGAAACTGCTAAAGAAAACTGCAGAAGATATGATAATGTGGGAAGACAATGAAGATCACATGCAAGCCTGCAGAGACCATAAGTTTTACAGTAGTTATCTAGAATTCATATTAGTTTTACCAAAAAAAAAAATATGTGCTAAATACAGGAAATAAAAGAGTAATATTAGATTGGCTCAATGAATATGAGATGGAATTGCCATTTCACAATACACAAAGAATATGAAGTTCCACAGTAACATGCTTGTTGAGGATAACCTTTATGTTTGAAGCATGGGATAGATAGTCTAGGGCGCCATCTTCCCAAAGTTCATCAGGATGATTTTGTAATTGAGATTGCACCCAGCTGTCCAAAAAACCACATAATGAATGAAATAAGCCTATGAACATGACATAGAGCAATAACTTAACTTCCAATATAAAACTTGGTCATTTACACTTACAGCTGAAACTCACAACCATACATTTACTTCACAGAAACACAAAAAGTTTGATGCAATGGGATAAAATATTCCATATGGTTTACAGAAAATCATCTCTATTATTCAAGAAAAGCAGTTTCTGAAAAGTATATTCCATTGTTTGGGTGAAATAACAAGAAACTTTTAGTGATTTCTGACCCTTTGGCAAGAACCACTTGAAATGCATAATATTCTCTCAAGTTTAAACCCGATCTCGTTTACAATTATTAATCGATTATTTCAAATTTCAAATATTTTCTCCGTAACAATCATATACTCTTTGCATTGAATTAAAGATAAACAATTTTCCGACCCAAGACCCGTTCAAAACAAACATTCAACGCATTCAAATTAGGCAACTTAAAAATAATACTTTTATTCTAAATTTCAAGGGTAGAAGACCAGGTAAAAATGCCTCTTTGTGTGTATATGTATATATAACATTCATCTCAGCTTCCATATTCCAATCATCACATGTTTTCAACCAACATAATGAACAATTGGTCGGGGCTTCTCCCAGAAATCCTGATCCTAATTGCTCGAAAAATCAATTTGGTCCAAGATTTCTTATCCTACGGCGTAGTTTGCAAGTCATGGCACTTAGCAGCAGCCTCGGCAAAATTCAACAAATCCAAACTCCCGTGGTTGATGCTAGCGGACAACAACAATTACACCGAAAACACCCGCGAGTTCTTCGACCTCTCCAACTATGGAATCATCCAAAAACTTAATTTGCCCGAAGTCAAAGGTAGGAAATGTTTTTCTACCCATGGTTGGCTGATAACAATATCAGATGAACTCGACATAACTTTGTTACACCCTCTTTCTCGACGAGAAATTAGTCTTCCAAATTTAGACACTCTTGGTCTTCCGGACATGCTTCATATTGACTTTAATGCTTCCTCGTGTTATTTTTACAAAGCGGTTTTATCCTCGAGTCCCTCGAGGTCGTCCAATTACGTCGTCATGCTCATTCATGGGACACTTCTCGGCCAAGCCCAACTGGCTTTATGCAAAGCGGGCGATAAGTATTGGACTCCGCTTGACACATGGTTTGGGCATTACTCTGATGTTACACAATTCGAGAATCAATTTTCAGCCGTTGATTGCGAAGGAAACGTTGTGGTTTTCGATGTTAATGGGCGTCATATAGTTGATTTTTCAGTGCCTGAAATTTTCGTGGAAAATTATGTTAACAAATTGTACGTAGTTGAGTTATCGGGGAAATTGATGATAATTTGCAGAGTGATCGAAGGACAAATAGAGAATTATGGTACTAGAAAATTTGAGGTTTTTGAGATTGATTTGGCAACTGGGTTTCGTAAAAGAATTAAGGATTTGGGAAATAATTCTATTTTCCTAGGTTTTAATTCAGCGATTTCCGTTGATTGTGCTACAGGTAAAGGGTGTAGACCAAATTGTATATATTTTACTGATGATGGGGAGGAACCATATTATGGTCCGGCTCCAGAAGCGCCTCTAGGGCGAGGGAAAGACATGGGAATTTATGATATGATGGAAGGAACTGTTGAGCCTTTGCCTTACTTTGAGGTTGAGTCTTATTCCCGCATCACTCCGCCTATGTGGGTATAGTTTTTCAATTCATTGTTTGTAATTTGAAAACTTAAAAAAAAAAAAAAAAAAATTAGTTTATTGAATCATCAAGTTTGAACAATGGTGCTCTTGAATCTTTTATAAAGAACTTACACATAATGGAAAGTAAAAAACTCAAGATCCATGGTCCATGGACATGTCTACCCAGGAAAATTTTTTCTATATCAATTTCATGGAAATATATTTTAGTCAAAAATACACTATGCCAAGATTGTTGTTGTATTCTTCTCTCTTAAACCCCACTGAAAAGCTACAAAACAAGTACCAAGTCAATGCCTATATGCACAAAGAGACTAATACAAGTCTTTCTAATTTTATAACCATGCATTTAGGTTGACAAAATGTCACCCAAAACCTCATTCATCAAACACAAGAAAACCCTATTTTCCAATTCCAAAACCAACTCTTCCTTTTCTTCATCAAACCTCTTCCATCTTCCTCCCTCTTCCATGTCCTTAATGAATGCATTCCTCTTCTCTTGCACCTCCCATTCCCCCACCAACTCGCGGTGCTTTCCATTAGTCCAATCCTCCGCAACCTTCAATAACACGGGTTCTGAATGCTTGGCCGCAATTTTTTCTTGGAAGAAATCTAGTAACAAATTTTCTTCCTCGTAGACTGTGTTGTTTGTTGGGGTTTTTGACATGGCAAGCATCAGTAGCTCTTCTGCTTTCTCTTGTGCCTTGGTGAATTGGTCATGTTTTTACTCTAATATGACTCTGTCTGCCTCTGCCAACGCAATGCGTTTCTCTAAGTCCGTAGGCTTCAATTGGGAACTCATGAATGGTCGGCTGTTTGATTTGGACACCCTTCTAAACCCTGCTATTGTAAACTTTTCCCATTTTAGGCAAGACTTCTATGTATATATCTTCTGGGATATATTGTATAGATTTGTTAATTATATTGTCTATATAAAAAGTATTTTTTTAAAAAAAACCTGAATATTAGATTACTCTAAGTCACGTTATTCTGAGTTTGTTTGGTAAAATTTAAATTATATAATTTTTTTACAAGAATTTAAATCTGAAATCATCATATTAGGGAAGGGGACTAAATTATGTAATTTTGTTATAAATATTATTAACAAAAATATATCTTTTGTAATTTTTATAAAAAAAGTTTACCTTTTAATCGTAAAATTAAGAGTGAATAACGGAGGTAAAGTTTGTACTGTATCGTATCAGAATGAAATTGACTTAAACTTTTGTCCTCAATAAATCCATTGCTCAAGTGTCACTTTGTTTAATTGAAAGAAAATAGAGAAATATATACCTTGAGTAGTTGATATATTTTGGTGGTGGGATGAACAGATTTGATCTTCATCTTCAGATGGGAAATCTACCACAGAGACCGGACTGAATTGCTCCTTCTCCTCCTCAATTACCCACTGTTTATTTTGATTAAAAAAAAAAAAAATTGCAATTTTGTACTCTAGCAGTGGCAGTTGCCTTGACTTCAACGGAATCCTCGTCATCATCTACCGGCGCGCCGATTTTCGTCTTAGGTAACCATTTTACTCGCAACAACGTCGTTTTCACTCGAGGATGTCGGTGAATATTCCGCAGTAAAATCACTGTCGGACCCGCAATTCGTCTTACTACCACCCGAGCTCGTCGTGATCATCGTTTTACAATCCAACGGCTGAGATTTTTTCTTCCTAAATTCGTCGAATGACGTCAGCCAGGGCTTCCCCCAAAAGCCCTTTTTGAACAGCTTCTTCGTCGGAAAGCTCCTTTGCAAGAGCTCTTTTCGTGATATTGACGGAGAGTTGACGGAATAAAACGGGAAGAGCTTGACGGCGTTAAGAACAACTACGGTAGCTGTTTGGAAAGCAGAGAATGTAGCTTGAGAAGCCGCTTTTGATCTGCTTCTGCATAATAAGCGGTTTTGATTATTGTTGGCTTTGAGATCTCTTTCTAGGAGAAATCGAATTGTGGTGGGACATTTTTTTGGAATAAGGAGCAGGAACAAGGATCTATGCTATTACTTCGTTTAAATTGTATACACCGGAAATCTTTGATATATAATTATCATGTTTATGAGTCATTTGAAAAATTTTTTATATTTAGTGCCCATTTGGTAGGATTTTTTTTTTCAATTTCTTTTCTCCTTATAACGAGAAGCGTTGTTTTTTTAAAAACTCTTAAAAAAAAGTCTTTTTTTTTATGAAGAAAATTTTAAAAAATAGTTTTTAAGTAAAAGTTTCTAGAAGGAACTTTTACTTCTTTTATTTTAATACTCTAGTCTTTCCAAAAATTTATATTTTTTTTCATTTATATTCTCACATAATTATTTTTATTTCATTAATATTCTCATTTAAATGATACAAAATTTTAAATATATCTATTAACTTTTAACTTTTAACTTTATTTCAAGAGTTAAAAAGTAAAAAAAAAAAAAAATTAACTACTTTATTTCAAAAAAAGTAAAAAAATTAAACAACTTTTAACTTTTTTTTAAAATAATTAATTTTTACATCTTCTTAAAAGGAGAATAAAAGTCAAAAAAAAGTCCAACCAAACAGGCACTTAATATAAAATTTATGTTGAATTACAATTAATTAATACCCAACATGATTACCAATTCCCAACGATGCTCTTCAATCGCAAAGATTTTGGGGTAAATGATTTTCCAATTCGAATGGTAGGACAGTCCAAGATAATGAAAGTAGGATTTAAAAATACTAACACTATAACTGCGTTAATAATTAAAAAAATTAGAGTCTATTGATCATAGTTAGTTTAGTTTTGAATGGGATAATAGAGAGAGAGCACGTGGCACATGTGTGTCTAAGAGGCGAATTATTGAACTTCGCCTGGACACGCATGTGCTGCGCTCTTTCTCGATTATTCCCACTCAAAACTAAAGTAAATATAATCAATAGACTCTAATTTTCAAATTATTAATGCAATTATAGTGCTAGTATTTTTAAATCCTACTTCCATTATCTTGGACCGTCCGAACCCTTCAAAAGATAGACCCTTGTGACCATTTTCGAATGCATAACTTTCTTTACTAAACTCTCCCTTATTTTAAATTAGGAGCACAACTGGGTGTATTTTAAATTGATAAATTGGTCTTGGATTTGATAAATTAGTCGATTGGGTTACGACACCACCGCTTCATTAGTTTAGTGAAAAGGAAATTAATATTTCATATCAATAAACAGGGTTCAAATCTTGATAGTAATAAACACGATGTTGGGAAAGCTCCCTTCTAATTGAGATCCGACAGTAATTCATTCGAAATTAATTAGAATAAAACTCTGAATACTCGATGGTCACCAAGTCCAGAAGACCAAAAAAAAATGATGGGTTATGACCCACTTATTCATTTTTTTGTTATATCGAGATTTGAAGTAGGGATCATCGTGTTAGTAAAATGAAGTTATGACTACTAAGCTAACCGGTGCGTACTAATCTTAGTGGGATCACAAAGGGCGAAAACAAAAATAAAAGAGAAAAAAGGGTAAACACGAATGTATTTTTTGCGTTTACATGGATTAGGATTGGTAATTAATTTTGCTATACAATTGTATAAAGAGGACTTATAGATTTAATTTTTGAATTTTGAAATTATTTTATTTAATATGATTTATGTGTATTGCGTATAATATTGTAATTAAGTAATTTGAATAACTTATCCCAGTGATTTTTGCACAAAATTGTGTTTCACCAACGACAATCTGAGAGATTTTTATTACAACGCTAAATTTTAAAGCTTTCTTTTAATATTTTATTAATTAAAAAATATAAAAATTTAGGAGGGATCAAAACCTTATTTACCCATATTTGACTTCCTGAGAATTTTTTGTGTTCAAAATATAAAATATTACAACGCTGAATTTACAAAAAGCAATTCAGACAAGATGGATGCTATAAAATTTAACTTGATTAATTTCGCACGCAAAAAAGTTTAAGGTTCTGTGCATGACTTTTCACCTGTACTGGTAAAAAAAAATTAGAAGTACAGGTTACCTATTCATCCCCGAAACTATACTACTCATTTACCTATTACACAACGAAGTTTTGACTGCTGCAACTTCAACATCAACCCAAACCAAAAATGGTGAAAAAGAAGTCGTCAAAGGTTGACTTGATTGACTACCAACCGAAAATAGAGAAGAATTTTATATCATATCAAGAAACTCCACAACGACACGTCAGCATCACTTTCCACGTCATGATCTTGTCCAAGCCCATCTGGCACAAAAACAGGTGGGGACAGCAAAAGCCCTTCTGCAAGGTTGGCAAGCAAACCTGGCATGTTGAAAATCGCTTCATCATCTTCATAGTACGCGCTTTGAGGAGTCACTCCTTGTGTGGCGGCATCACTGGCTGAAGAAGTTGAATTCTCATTCTCATCACAAGTATTCAAACTTTCACCATTACCAAATTTCTCGGCTGCCTTAGCTGCAGCCTTCCTAATGTCCTTGGCATCATTTGACTTGGGAACCTGTAAACGCCATGCTGAGTCAGCAAAATTTAGACAAGCCAAACGACCCCTAAGAGCCAATGCAGCGACATCATGTGCACGCGCCGCCATCTCAGCCGTCGGGTATGTACCCAACCAAATCCGGGTTTTTTTATTGGGTTCCCTTAATTCACATACCCATTTGTTAGAATTTCTTCTCCTAACACCCCTATATATCGGATGCCTTGTTTCCTTGAACTTGACCCGACCTGCCCGCTTTTTTGGGCGGCTTGATGCTAATAATACTTCCTCGTCCGAATGTGAGTATCGACGACCCGAATGTGCGTCTGACTTGGATGTCGTTCCAGGTGAATCCATGGTCGAAAAGTCCGATCCAAATGAGCTTGGGTCGGAAAAGTTGGGTGAAAAGTCCATGGGAGTGTTTTTGGAATTGTCGGAAAAAAGTGGTGTTTTGTGTTTAAGGTTGGGATGAGTTAAGAGGTCCTTTTATAAGAGGTTACTAAAAAGGAAGTGTTTGGTGTCTGTGATATAAGAGGACAGTGTGTGTTTGCGGCTTAGACGCGCATCCGGATCCGGAATCCAGGGCATGCCAGGTTGGCAAGATACCTGATTTTTCTTTAAAAGAAAGATTTTTATATTCCTAAGACAGGAAAATTTTTAACACGTTTTAATGTTTTGATGATCATGTGACAATTATAAATGTGATAATAAACACGTGCCTGTCCCCATTAATGTCCCACAGCTGTCGGTCGATCCTGACCTGTGTTCGCTTGGACGGGACCAAGGTTTAGGGTTTAGTGGACGGGACCAAGCCCTGTCCAGCTGTGCCTTGGATTTAAATTTTTGTGGTTTTTAAATTTTTTTGGCCCCCACCCACTAGTCTTTTGGGCCAGGACCGGCCATGACAAATATGGATATTCTTTTTTTTCTTATGTTTTACTCGAGGATTGATATTTAAAATCTGATTAATTTGATTTAAATAATTATAAAATCTAATTTAAAATTTATCTCTCTCAATATCTATTTTTCATTTCTAAAAGTCAAATTTAAAATTTTAATTAAATAAATTTAGTATTTTATCATTGAGATATCGATCGTTGGTAGAAGAGGTAAAGACAAATAGAAACCCCAAGTTAATTTTTCATAAATTTATTTTTATTACATTTTTCTCTTCAAAGTTCTAAGTAATTGTCTTTCTTGTGTTTCCTCAGAATTATCAGGAAACAATACAAGCTAAGATGGGCATAAATAAATTGAGATATGTTTGTTGCATATTAATATATTTTTTACTTGACGATCAAATTTTTAGAAGGTCATCACATTTTTAAGTATAAGATTTGTGAAAATAATATATACTATATTTGACGCATTCAACGGTTTGAAACAAGTTTCATCCCCGTCATGTGTGATGTGAGAGAGAGCGAGAGGGAGTTAGAGAGAGTTTTAGTGAAGTCTTAAGCAGTGAGGTTTGGGTTGGACTATGATATGACTTGACCATGAAAGGCAAATACTAAATAAAACACGTGGACAACGTGGGTTTGGATTGCAATGTTTTAATAATCCGAATTTCTTTAACGAATTTTATTTTTTTTTATATTAAAACTTGATCATCACCAAATATTTAAAATTTTATTATCATTAATTTGAATCGATACCCACTTTATAAACTCCTAACTTAGTTAAGAAATGAACATATCCATCCCACTTATATCGACAAGTGTTAATTCTTTAACAAATTTTATTGAAACTAATACCTGTGGTGTTAGTTTTAAACATAAAAATATCGGTGCTGAATTGGAATAATGGGAAAGATGGTTTATAGACCGGTCTTATGTAGGAAAATGATGATTCTGTTAAAGAGCTAATTCAAAAATAATTGAAATAAAAATAGAAATTTAAAATTAATATTTTTAGAGGGAAAATGTGAATTAAATTAATTTTTAAGAAATAAAATTAGAGAAAATTTGAATTTAGGTTTTTGTAAAGAGAAAATTTAAAATCAATATGTTTATAGAAAAAAAAATTAAAATAATTAAAAATTTTAGATGAAGAAAATTAAATATACTTAGTTTTAGAGAAAGAGAAAGAAAAATAAAATTTAGTTTTTTTTTTTTTTAAACAGAGAAAATTAAATGCAGTGTCAAAACATACCCCACAACCCTAGCAAATTGCATTATTTTTGCATGTGGTTTTCAATTTTATCTGATTAATAAAAGTTAAATATGTAGATTGTGATCTTCCTTCTTTTTTTTATTCACATTTTCTCCGGTACCGGCAGGGGTATGTAACCGTGACATCCCTACTCGAACTTTCATGGGTAGGTGCTGCAATGCAACTTGAATTTTCATTACAAGGACTAAAGTTTTCTGGGACTCCGCAGCTTCAGCCGCTGCCCTTTGGATATCATTGGGGTCGTTGGATTTTGGGACCGGCAGGGGCCAAAATGAGTCAGCAAAATTTTGACATGCCAATGCAGCAACATCATGTGCGCGGGCCGCCATCTCAGGAGTTGGATATCTCCCTAGCCAAATTCATGTATTTTTATTTGGTTCTCGTACTTCACACACCTATCTATCGAAAATTCCTCCTCCAAAAACCCCTATGTGACTGTGGTCCAGTATGATTTGCCAGTGGTGTAGGTGAGTTGGTTGTGGTAAAATCCAACTAAATTGAATTCGGGTCGGAAGGAAAACTCATTGCATTTGGGTTGGGAAGCGCTTCAACTTTTCCAGCTTAGAAAAGGCCTCGCAAGTGTAAGGACTTAGCTCACTATTCATTGTTCTTATATAGACCCAGATGAGAAATCATTCAAGTAATTGATTTTCTTGACACAGGTATTTTTGGAAATGACGTGGCAAAACCCCAGTGAATGCGAAATAAACACGTGACATGAAAGTCGAAGGTGCCATGTCACGTGGAAAGCGATTGTTGTAAATGAAGCAGACCAACTAACGTACAGCTAGATAGACAATTGCCCTTTGCCCTTCAAGGATTTTATATTCCAATTTGCCCATCCGCTTCACCTTTAATGGGACCAGTCCAATTACGGCTGCTCCGAATATTATGTTTTATTTTATATAATGCTGCGTATATTTCATATTTTCCCTGCCTAAAACGCGTAAATCTTCGGTGGATAGAATTATCTATTTATTATTTATTGTACTTGCACTTGCTCAAATTAGAAACGTGAGTGAATTTCAACTTGGTGTTTTTGGTTTTTTTTTTTTTTTTTTTTTCTTTGGGTGCATGTATCATCTATGACCCAATTTTAATTGCATAAACTCAAGATTTCCCCCACCAACACCAGCTTGATAGTGTCATTTATTATTATTTTTATTTAATAAGTAAAGAATGTTTTCCAATTTGGATCAAAAGTGGTATCTGTTTTCTTCGGGCCTCAATTGGGTGACAAACACAACACATTATACCAATTTGGTGCGTACGTAAAGGTTATGACGCCATAGTGTTAATGTTTTTTTTTGTCGTGAAATTGTTTATTTTGAAATATTTTTAAAATATTTAAATATATTAAATTAATTAATATACATACAAAAATTTATATATATATTTTTTATATTTAATAAATTATTTATTTAATTAATTATATTTTTATTTTTTTATGTTATTTGTTTTATAATTAATAATTAATAATTATATATTTTATTATTTTATTATTTTATTATTTTATTATAAAATATGACTGTTTTATTATTTTTATAAAATAATTATAAAAAATAATTATTCTTGACATTATAAAATTTTATTATAAAAAATAATTATTCTATTATTTTTATAAAATAAATAATATGGTTTCCTTATTTGGTTTACAGTTCTTGACATTAGGAGGATGGGTGTGGTTTTTAAATTGTATAATTATTCTATAATAGGAAATCTCTTTGGTCAATGGAGGGTTATAGTTTTGCAATAAGAAGACGTGAGTGTAATAGAAATGAGAAGGGATAGAAGGGGGCACCCAAAGGGGGGGGGGGGGCGGGGGAGAGGGCATCTTACTGTTTTTGAGGTGTTGTCTTGTTTCTTCCCAAGACTTTTTGACAAAAATACCCTTCATTTCCAAATGTTATCCAACACTTTCCCGTGGCTAATATGCCCGACTCCGTTGAGGGTGTCTTTTCCAAGTTTTTAATTTCTCATGGTTCGAGGACTCCCATGCCTCAATTCATTCTCTCTCTCTCTCTCTCTCGTTTTCCTGATTTGGGTTTCGGTAGAAAACAGAGAAAAAATGCCCTATGTCCTTCGAGGTTCTCTTTTTCAAGATTCCAATTTCTTGCGGTTCAAGACCTCTCGATGCCTCCATAATTCTCTCTCTCTCTCTCTCTCCCTCTCTCACACTTCTTGATTTGGGTTTCAGTGGAAAACAGAGGAAAAAATGCCTTGTGTCCCTGGAGGCTCTCGTTTTCAAGTTTCTAGTATCTTGCGGTTCAAGACACTTAATGCCGCTACTAACTCTCTCTCTCTTTCTCTCCCTCTCCCTCTCCCTCTCTCCCTCGCTCCCTCGCACTCATTTTCTTGATTTGGGTTTCTGTAGAAAACAGAGAAAAAATGCCCTATGTCCTTTGAAGCTCTCTTTTTCAAGATTCTAATCTCTTGCGGTTCAAGACCTCTCAATGCCTCCATTAACTCTCTCCCTCTCTCTCATTTTCTTGATTTGGGTTTCAGTAGAAAGAATAAGCACATTAGTAATCAGATGAATCGATTTTCTAACCATGGTATGAGACTGTTACATTATCTGGAAATGCCTTATTTTCTTCTTTGTCTGGAGTTTCTGTACTTTAATTTCATGTTTGGCGTTGTTTTTATTCTGGGTTTTCTTTTTCTTTGTTGTAACTTTGAAGGTGCCTAATCTTTGGTGGGGATTTGTCTTGTTTTAGTCCTTCTGGCGTTTCAAATTTTTGTGCTCTTTGGTGGTTTTAATTCTCGGATATTGATGTGGGTTTTATGGTTAAATATTTCACCACAAAATTTAGACCTGTTGATTTTTAGGTTCATCCCCCCCTTATTTTTCTGGGTTTTGAACCCACAAGTCACAACCCCTAAAAGGGTTAATGAACATAGTATTTATTTTTTATTTTTTATTTTTTTGAACATTCTGTCCCCAACTTATGTCTTCATGACGCAGATTTTGGTTATATCTGTTCCCGTAGTTGGTTTTGGGATATGGATTCACACTCAGCATGATGGATGTCGAAGTTCTCTTACTCTTTCGGTACTTGCTCTTTGGTGGGTTTTCTTGGGTATTGATGAGGGCTTTATAGTTAAATATTTCACCACCAAATGCAGACCTCTTGAGTATTATTATTATTATTATTATTATTATTATTTTTTCTGGCTTTTGAACTCGCATGCCGGAACCCCTAAAAGAGTTTCTGAACATAGTGATTTATTTATTTATTTGTTTATTTTAACATTCTGTGCTCAATTTATGTCTTCTTGATGCAAATTTTGGCTATAGCTGCACTGGGTTTTGGGATATGGATGAGCACTCACCATGATGGATGTCGTAGGTCTCTTACTCTTCCGGTACTTGTCTTGGGGGTATCATATTTCTAATGTAGTCTTCTTCTTCTTGTTCTCGCCCATGATTTAATTTATGATTTTGGGGTTTTGTTGTGTTCTAGATCGATAATCGGGTTCTTGGAGCATTTAAGGATAACTCCATTTTGCTTTATACAGTAAGTTTCTATTCTGTTAAAAGAATCGTTTATGATTTACCATTTTGAGAGATTTCCTAACGCATTTCATTGGATTTTGTTTGCAGTATCTAATCATGTGGCGGCTTCATCTTGGTGGCAACTTTTGTGTTCACAATACTAGTGTAAGTATTTATAGGTTGATTGTCAAACTGGCTATTTATATCAAATATGTAATTTGATAAATTATAAAAATCTTTGTGATTAACTTTTCGGCTTAAGTGCTGCCCAATGAAACATTTTTATGATCTTGATTGCTTTAGGTTTTAGTTACTTTCATAAGTGTGCCTATTTTGACTGTAACATGATTTGCCGTCATGCATATTGATGGGTGAAAGTGAATGGATGCCATTGAGCCTGGGTGGTTAAGAATAGATTTGAGTCTATAGTGAAGATAGTGAAGTTTATTTATCTATCTAGGTTGCATTAGCACTTGCAAGATATCACAAATTAAGAGCCAAAAGAATCAAATCTTTGGCCATGCTCCTTGCTGTCTCTCAACTGCTTTACTTCTCTGTTGTTCAAAAAGAGTTATAGAATTAGGGTATGCCATAATATCTAGCGAATGACTGACTAGGATGTGTACATAGTTATCATAAATATATGGGTATCTTTTTACTAAATGCAGTTAGCCCTAGTTATTGCTAGTTGTCTTGGTATTTTTCTCATCCAGTTGGCTTTCTTTATTCTCGGTTTAAGCCACTCTGCTAAGCCCTTGGTATCGATACTAAAGGTTTTTAGTTGTATATATGATGACTGCAGACTTCTACTCATTGTGCATTTGTTTCTCCTTTAGGGTCAGTGGTACAAATAATGGATCTTGTCACATTGTAGCTGGTTTGAGGTAGGAAGAGTTTCAAATTTCAGCATAATTCATTTCCCATGATATTAAATGGACAAACTTTGCCTCTTTAGGAAATCTTACTTCAAAACTCATTTCTTGAATGCCTAAATAAGTGCAAATTTGGGAAAAGCCTATTTATTTGTGGACGAGGTTGAGCTGGAGTTTGTAAAAGAGCCCAATCTTATTTAGAAAACTAGGGGGTTTTAATTGATTTTCTTTAACACCTTTATAACAAGGCAATAAGCTCATTTGGTAAAAATGTTTTAGATTTTCTAACACTTTCAATTTCAAGATTATAAGTTCTGTATAGAGATATGGAAAAGAAAATTGGCAACCTCTTTGCTTCTGGCTCCTAAAACGGGTAAACAGTACTTTTCTCAATTAGCAAAAGTCAAGAAAGAAACATTATCTCTTGGCTTTGAACTTCTAATGTGCTTAATTGTCCTCTTTTTCTCTGGTTGAACAATATAGGAAACTAGAAGCACTTGAAGAGCTGTCTTGTGAAAGCTGAGGACTGCAACAATTTGCCCCAAAAAATATAAGGTGACGATAAGTTTTGCCCATACTGTTATGATCTAAATTATTATTATTTTTTTGGTGATGTATCTAAATTTTTTCTTGTGAAATGATTTATAATGTTTACTCTGCATTTTTCAGACTATTAAATTGTATAAATCTGCAAAATCACACCAATTGAAGCTGGGTGCTGCCGACCAGCATGGTTGTTTTTCCTACTTTACCCCCTACGAGCGAAAGGAGATGACTCTTTTGTTCAAAAGGAAAATCTTTGCTTTTCCCCCATTCCTTTTTCTTGCAAGGCACTCTTTCAATGGCAATAACACTAATAATTTATCATGTGATCTGTGTCTAACTTCAGACTTATAATCCCACTGGTAAATGATGTAAGATGTTAACCACGCATAATTGTGTCTCCATTTGTGATTATTAAATGTCATTTTTTATGGTTGTAATTAAACTCATCTTTCAGGTGAGGATATCCTGCTGTTAATGCTTCATACTATGGCTTGAGCTTCTGTCCATGGTTCCAACAGTGACTGCAAGCTTTACAAGAATTCCCATGGCACCAAATGCTACAATTGTGCTTCTTGCAAGTAAACACTGCTCTCAGTGCAATTCGTCAATAGTTCCAAAACCTCTTTTGCTGTTTGACCTTATTGCTTTTTGCTTTTGCTTCAGTTTCATGTCCAGGGCTGGAGTTGCACGATACATGAAAATGGAATGGGGAGTGGCTGCTACCTTTAATATGGTTCTATTTGTTAGTTTGGTAAGTAAATCCTTCCATTGGTATCATCTCATCAGATTGTGTCTTTTTTTTTTTATATAAATAGAGCAAGATTTTTGTTTACTTAAAAAAAATCAAAAAGTATTTGCTGGTCACTCTTTGAAATTGCAATGCCTCAAGGAGGCATTTGTGTTTCTACCTTGTCTCCCTGAACTGTCAGTCAATGATCTACTTTGTGGGATGCTGTGCACAATGGAATGCTGCAAGGAACAGCTCTAAGGTTTGATAAGGATCTGCACATCTTTTGTTGAAAGCACTCATGGAAAGGAGACAAATTGGTGTGCCTTTCAAATCTGTGAGTGGATTGTGAATAATTTGCTGTATGTTCTATGCTAGTTGACACACACATTTTGAATCCAATTCCTTTGTTGGCCCCCCACTGGAAAAAAGTTATATATCTGGCATCTTTATGCCCTTTTTATGTTTCTGCATAGAACAATTTTTCTCCTATTACTCCTCTCATCGGGGTCTAAATCTAGGAACAAGATTTCTCTCCCTGTAAAGTTTTAGTGACCACATTCCTACTTTTGTATTCACTTGGCTTGTCTTAAAATGTTATTTTCTTAGGATTCGTTATTGAATTATGCTTGGTTTTTGTATAACGTATAATATATTCTATTTTGTTTCCATTCTTTGTTTTGGTTTAACAATTTGGAGGAAAAAAAATTGAACAATAATGTGACCATCTATCCTAGATCTAAATATCGAATTATGGTCACTCTCAGGGCATTGTTGACATAAAAATGTCTGATTATTGTGCTCATGATTAGCAGGCATGAACATGGTTTAATCATTGAGCATGTTTTGCTAACTTAGTACGAAAAAGAAGTTTTACATATTTGCTGTAGAATAACAATGACAATATCGTTGTATTATATCAACTTCCACATTTGCATTAATCCGACTTCACCTGGGCCACGAGGTTTAGATAACTAGGCCTAAATCTTGTTTCAACACTGTTTTGACTTTTTTAGCTATTATGAAGACGAAAGCTATGTGATTGTCTCATATATTTGTTGTCCCTAGTGTTGTATCCTGATTGCCCTAAAGTCAATGGAGATCAGAAAGAAACAATATGGATTCATTTTAAGATTGCAGTGATTGGTCCGTTTCTGAGGTATCTGCTTGCGCATCAAATTCTTGAAACAATAACTTGACTTCCACATAAATCCAAGATGGCCGACCTTTACTCCTTTCAAGCCTTTTTTTTTTTTCAATTTTAAGTAAGATAAGTGTTGAGTTATGAGATCTTTGCTATATATAAGTGCCTATGATCTGTATTTCCTGGCAGAGTTGTATCAAAGATCAAAAAAGCAGTTGTTCACAATGGCAAAAGGTGGACTGCTTTCTCTCTCTCTCTCTCTCTCTTTCTCTCTCTCTTGCTTCTTGCTTTGGTGTTGCATTGCCATTGCCAAGAAAGGAAGGTAAAGTGGCCTTAGAGCTCTCATGAATGCATTGTTGATAGCTTCTAGCTCGCCTTAGATATTGTCCTTTTGTGCTTTTGGTGGACACTGTGTTTGATTACTACTCTCATTGATAAGTAATTCCGGTTTTGTATGTAGGTTCACATTGTCTACATGGGTGCTTGGCCTCATGGAGGCATGGCTGTAACATTATCTCACCACGCCTTGCTGCATAACTTACTTGGAAGGTCTTACCAGTGAATATTACATAATGCTGTTGCTTCATCTACAAGTAATGTGAATGGCAAAATAAATATCACCAAACACTCCTACGTGCAAGTGCAACCTGGCAAGAGTGTGTTGATTAGAATGTTCTTCAATAGTTAAAAAAAAAAAAAGAAAGAAAAAAAGTGTCTTGTTTTTGTTAACCTCTGGCAGAAAGACAGAAATCTTTTGGGACATTGATGTGTGATTTAAGAGATATTAATGTTCCTTCGACACTGTCAACCAGAGTCATTCTTGCTAAAATGTTTCACTAGGGGGGACATTTAGGCATATAAGATCTTTGATTCAAATCATCTAACTCTATTTTTTGCTCATTGCAGCACTTCATCAGCAAAGGAGTCATTGGTCTACAGTTATGGGAGGAGTTTCAGCGGTTTTGCCACTAAATTGTCTGATGATGAAGCTAAGAGGCTTTCAGGTGAGTACCCATACAAGATCATGTACGATCATATGAATTTATTACGACATTTTTTTCTCACAAGCTCTTTTATGAGTTCACTGAAATGGAAGGAGTGGTAGCAGTATTCCCAAACAAAAAACTGGAGCTTCGAACATCAAGGTCATGGGACTTTGTGGGTTTTTCCAGCAACTATGCTGCAAACTAAGCACAAGGAGATGTTATTGTTGGAATTCTAGGTCAAATAAAGAAAATTTTAATTTGCCTCTGCTTTCCCAAAACTTACAAAAATGTTGTTCTAATGTATATTGAAATACTTTTGTTTGATGATGTTTTTAGGAGTCTGGCGTGACGCCCGAGTCTGCCAGCTTTGACGATGTGGACATGGGTCCACCACCGGCTAAATGGAAGGGTGCTTGCATCACCTGCAACAAGTGGGGAAACTTTTCTGCCTTAAGATATCTAATGTTTCCTTTATTCTGCCCCCAAAATAATGGTTAACAGAATTTGTTTTCCTTTTCAAAATTAAAATTTCAGGAAACTCATTGGAGCTCAATACTACAATCGTCAAAACATGACCAATCCTTTGAATATCATATCTCCAAGAGAATCTGAGGGACACAGAACACACACCTCCTCAACTGCCGCGGAAGCTCAGGTGCCTGGAGCAAACTACTTCGGTCTGGCCAATGGAACTGCAAGAGGTGGAGCTCCTGGCTCAAGAATTGCTGTCTACGAAGTCTGCTGGTCAACTGGTTGCTAGGATGAAGATATTCTGGCCACTTTTGATGATGCAATAGCAGGTGGTGTCGATGACATTTCTGTTTCTTTTGGAAGTTATGGTGCATACACTTACTTTGAGGACTCCATCGCCATTGGATATTTTCATGCCATGAAAAAAGGCATTCTAACCTCAAATTGTGCATGTAATGCTGGTCCCTATCCAGTATCGGTCTGCAACAACTCACCATGGTCACTTACTGTTGCTGCTAACTCAATTGACAGGAAATTCATAAGCCAAGTTGTGCTTGGTAACGGACTAGTTTACCAGGTTAGCTGAACACTTGCCCAATCTCAACATGGAATTTCATGTTTCTTTTTGCACTTTTGTTTACGTTTTTAGTTGGAAACATTGCTAGGTCTGGCCATTACAATTTTGACCTTAATGGGAATTATATCCTTTAATTTGGGGATGAGATGCTGCTAATTTCTCCTCTGGGGCTAATACAGAGCTTGCAAATTATTGCTCAAATGGTGCTTTGACTTCCACCCAAGTACAAGGGAAGATTGTCCTTTGTGATGGAGTTGATGAGGGTTCCGGGATTCTGGAAGCGAAGGCTGTTGGTGCCATCTGTAGTTATTCTTCGATAGAAACTTTCAGTTGGGATTTTCCCACAACTTGGATCAGCACTGAGGAAGCCCAAAAGATTTTTGACTACATCAAGACATCTAAGTAAACTATCCTCTCCATTTATAGCATGATTACCTTGCCAACACAAATTTTATTTCATAATAAATTGTTTTTCCCTTTCATTTCGGTTATCCAAATGCAACCATTTTGGTAAGTTAGACACCAAGGATATCATGTCTCCTATGGTTGTCAATTTTCTTCTAGAGGTACTAACCCAATCACACCGGACTTTCTCAAGGGGATAAATTATTTGATCTTTTTTTGGGAGTTCTTGCTCTATTATGTTTACAATGATATATCTTGAAAATGTCTAGAATGCTGAAATTTTGTCTGTTTGATGAACATCCTGATATTACTGCACCAGGTGTGAGCATCCACGCATCATGATCTCCAGTAGCACCACCTTCTGTTACCTTCACTGATACCCGGAGTGTCAACTTCAATGTCATCTTGGGCACAGCCATGTCCACCCCACATGCTAGTGGAGGTGCTACTTATGTTAAGGATGCTCATCCTAACTGGTCACCAGCTGCCAGCAAATCTTCTCTCATTACCGCAGGTGAAACAAATAAACCTAGACCTTCCATAGGGGCTGGCCCACTATTTGGGCGGGCTTGCTGCGCACTCTTTGAGCTTGGTCTAGTTGGGGCCGAACAACTTAGAAGTGGGTTCCAGATCATTCATATATTGCAATTTTGCCCAATAGTTTATGTGCAAAAGGCTTGGGATAGGCTCAATCCATAGGCCAGGTTAGGCTTGTGCATAGATCTTTTGTTTGAACCAGATTCGGCCACGACCATACCCATTCAATACTGAATTCCTAATTATCTTCCCTTCAACTAAATTTTCATTTTTTGATTTCTCTCTGTACTGAACAGCTATGCCCATGGATCCAAAGAAACATGAAGACCTTGAAACCAGGTCACACTAACCCAGTAAAGGCTGTGAATCCAGGTCTTGTCTTTGATGCTTCCAGGGCAGGCTATATCAACTTCTTCTGCAAGCAGGGATACAACTCTGCGACACTGAGATTGGTCACCAGAGACAACAGCTCTTGTAACAACACTAAGATAGGAAGAGCTTGGGATCTCAACAACACATCTTTCTCGTTGGCAGTTGAAGATGGCAGGCCAATCAAGGGAGTCTCATGCTCCTGGGGCAAAAGATGGAATGCTTTCTCTCTCTCTTGCTTCTTGCTTTGGTGTTGCATTGCCATTAGAAAGGAAGGTAAAGTGGCTTTGGAGCTCTCATGAATGCATTGTTGATAGCTTCTAGCTCTTCTTAGATGTTGTCCTTTTGTGCTTTTGGTGGATACCGCATTTGATTACTACACTCACTAAAAAGTTATTCTGGTTTTGTATGTAGGTTCACATTGTCTACATGGGTTCAGCCTCACGGAGGCATGGCTGTAGCATTATCTCACCACACCTTGCTACATAACTTACTTGGAAGGTCTTACCAGTGAATATTACGTAATGCTGTTGCTTCATCTACAAGTAACGTGAATGGCAAAATAAATATCACCGAACACTCCTACATGCAAGTGCAACCTGGCAAGAGTGTGCTAATTAGAATGTTCTTCAATAGTTAAAAATAAAAAAAGAGAAAAATCTTTTGGGACATTGATATATGATTTAAGAGTGATTAATGTTCATTCGACACTGTCAATTAGAGTCATTTTTGCTAAAATGGTTCACAAGGGGGACATTTAGGCAAATAAGATCTTTGATTCAAATCATCTTAACTGTATTTTCTGCTCATTGTAGCACTTCATCAGCAAAGGAGTCATTGGTCTACAGTTATGGGAGGAGTTTCAGTGGTTTTGCCACTAAGTGGTTTTGCCACTAAATTGTCTCATGACGAAGTTAAGAGGCATTGAGGTGAGTGCCCATACAAGATAATATATGATCATATGAATTTATTACTACATTTTGTACTCACAAGCTCTTTTATGAGTTCACTGAAATGGAAGGAGTGGTAGCGGTATTCCCAAACAAACAACTGGAGATACGAACTACAAGGTCATGGGACTTCATGGGTTTTTCCAGCACCTATGCTGCAAACTACGCACAAGGAGATGTTATTGTTGGAATTCTAGATACAGGTCAAATAAAGAAATTTTTAATTTGTCTTTGCTTTCCCAAAACTTACAAAATTGTTGTTCGAATTTTTAATTTGCCTTTGCCTTTGCTTTCTAGCAACTATGATATACTTTTATTTGCTGATGTTTTTAGGAGTCTGGCCCGAGTTTGCCAGCTTCGACGATGTGGACATGGTTCCACCACCGGCTAAATGGAAGGGCGCTTGCATTGGCCAAAATTTCACCTGCATCAAGTGGGGCAACTTTTCTGCCTTAGGATATCTAATATTTCCATTATTATTATTATTATGGAAATATTCCCCCCCCCCCTAAAATAATGGTTAACAGATTTTCTTTCCTTTTAAAATTAAAATTTCAGCGAACTCATTGGAGCTCGATGCTAAAATAGTCAAACATGACCACTCCTTTGAATATCATATCTCCAAGGGACACTGAGGGACATCACATACAGCCTCAACTGCTGCATGAGCTCAGGTGCCTGGAGCAAACTACTTCGGTCTGGCTGATGGAACTGCAAGAGGTGGAGCTCCTGGCACAAGAATTGCTGTCTACAAAGTCTGCTGGTCAACTGGCTGCTGGGATTCAGATATCCTGGCCACTTTTGATGATGCAATAGCAGATGGTGTTGATGTCATTTCTGTTTCTCTTGGAGGTTTCGGGGCATACAAAGGAATCCATCGCTATTGGTTCTTTTCATGCAATGAAAAAAGGCATTCTAACCTCAAATTGTGCTTGTAATGCTGGTCCCTATCCAATATCGGTCTGCAACTACTCACCATGGTCACTTACTGTTGCTGCTAACTCAATTGACAGGAAATTCATAAGCCAAGTTGTGCTTGGTAACGGAGTAGTTTTCCAGGTTAGCGGAGCACTTGCCCAATCTCAACATGGAATTTCATGTTTCTTTTTGCAGTTTTGTTTACCTTCTTATTTGGAAACATTGCAAGTTCTGGCCATTAACAATTTTGACCTTAATGGGAATTATGTCCTTTAATTTGGGGAGGAGATGCTGCTAATATCTCCTCTGGGGCTAATACAGAGCTTGCAAATTATTGCTCAAATGGTGCTTCGAGTTCCACCTGAGTACAAGGGAAGATTGTCCTTTGTGATGGAGTTGATGAGGGTTCCGGCATTCTGGAAGCAAAGGCTGTTGGTGCCATCTGCAGTTATTCTTCTGTAGAAACTTTCAGTTGGGATTTTCCCGCAACTTGGTTCAGCACTGAGAATGCCCAAGAGATTTTTGACAACATCATCTAAGTAATCTATCCTCTCCGTTTATAGCATGATTAACTTGCCAACACATTTTATTTCATAATAAAATGTTTTCCCCTTATATTTCAGTTATCCAATTGCAACCATTTTGGTAAGTGAGACACCTAAGGATATCATGCCTCCTATGGTTGTCGAATTTTCTTTGAGAGGACCTAACCCAATCACACTGGACATTCTCAAGGTGATAAATTATTTGGTCTTTTTTTTTTTCTTTTTCATTCTTGCTCTATTATGTTTACGATGATATATATTGAAAATGTCTAGAACGCTGAAATTTTGTCTGTTTGATTATCAGCCATTGATTATCAGCCAGATATTACTGCACCTGATATTACTGCACCAGGTGTGAGCATCCTCGCATCATGGTCTCCAATAGCAACACTTCTGTTACCTTCACTGACACCCGGAGTGTCAACTTCAAGGTCATCTCTGGCACATCCATGCCCCCCCACAAAAAAAAAAGCCACTGGCACCTTCTGTTGATCAAACTTTGTTGATTAAAAATAATCTAAAGATAAATGTTAAAGTATTATTTATAATTATGGAATTTAAAAATGAAGATATGGCCTAGATCTGCCGCTTCGGGCCACAGAAATCACTGCCTTGGCGATTGGTCACTGCTTCCACACACATCTTCTCCGCGCTACTAATCATCTCCTCCTCTGGCAACTTGTCCATTTAAGCCACAGAAATCCCCAATCGAGGCAATATCGCCATTTTTTTCCTTTCTTCCTTCTCCTTCCCCCGTGGTTTCTCGGCTTGTCATCTTCCTCATCTCTGGCGACAGTGGCATAGATTTTGCAGCCCATTCCACCACCATCAACAACTCTTTTTTTTGGTTCACAGTGAGATTCGTGAGTCTATTACAAAGTGAGGGATTAGTATCACTTGAGCTGATGTTCATCGACCATCAACAACTCTGTTAAGGATTGCTATTCAAATTGCAAGTCTGCTTCGAAATTGCATATGCATTCAAATTGCAAATTTTCTACGTTTCTCACAAATCGCGTAAAACCCCACTTTTCCACAACCCAAAACTGATTCTCAATCCCTAAATAGAACTGTGTAAAAGCTTCCAAGTTTTGGCAAAATTAGAAATACCAATTCAATTCAATGCCAGTGATAAGCAGGAAGTAGACCACCATGAGATCGAGATTCAGTGAACATATTGAGAAGCCCTTTTAGAACACATGGAAACCAAGTAAAAGGAAAAAAAATGGCAGCATTCTAGTCGACCGATCAAACCTTAAAATCAAAAATAATTGTTAGAGAACCCAAAATAGGAATCTGCTTTTTACTTTTCTATACCAAGGATTCCTCCGTGGTTTGGAATATCAACTACCCATGGTTCACGTAAAGATGGTGAGCAGATAAAGGGGTGTGTTTCCCAAGGCAGTTACCGATATAGGCTCCACGGAAAGCTTCCACATAAACCTGTAGAACCTTGATGTTGAGGTCATGCGATATAAATTGCAGTTCTCTGCTAGTGGAGAAGAAATCTTTCATTGTTAAAGTGGTTTTTTTTTTTTTTTGGGCCGGGGGGGGGGGGGGCGGGGGGGAGATTGCGAATCAACCGATGATGTTGGAGGGATGATGTCCATGAGGTTAGAACCCCAGTTGTACCGATAATGTTGGAGGGATGATGTCCATGAGGTTAGGACCCCAGTTGTGATTTGCATAAATCCTCCCCGGTTTAACCTGTTCCTTCCCTCATCCGAGGAAAATAATATCTGGGCCCCAATGGTCACCGACAACACTATCGGGTAAGATTCCTGGATACTAAAAATTCAAGTAGTCTTCTGCACTGCATACTTTATTCTAATCCTTCCTAATTTTCATCTTCCCCTCTGAAATTAGGTTGGCAGGCCAAGGTTGTGTCCGCTCCATGAGAAACAACCAAGTCTTCCCATTTCCCCCCTTCTCTCCTTTTGTTTTACTTCGATATATTTCTCAGAGGCAGGTTGACTCTATGCCACCTCCATTTAGTTGGTTATGCACTTTATGATTGTGGCTCTATCAAATTGGAATTCTGTACTTTCATCTTGCATTCAGTATCATAATCTTCTAGTAAATTGACCAATTTATCTCAAACTTTCGAAAAACTCTTCAACTTTATATATATTTATGGTATTACTTCACCAAAAAAGTAGAGTAAGACAACATATCACATGCCAAGAGGAGAGGAGAGAGGGTGTACAGGGCACCCAATGCCCCATAAGTTGATCCAGACAAAAAAAAAACACTAAGTTCTTTCAATGAGAACAGCATAAACTTTTAGACCACACACTACAGAGGCCATCCAATCAAGTTTACTAGAGTCTAGAGGCAATCTACTGAACTGAAGAGCCCGACATTTCAAAAACCTCAAAGAAATGAATCAGTGCAGGATACTCAGAACACATAAATCCACTCGTTTATAAAACTTGAAACATCACTTCCAACAGATTTATTAATGATCAACTATAATACGAATACAATATTCGGTTACAGCGCACAAATAAGCATCAAAGCATCACATTCACAGGAAGAAATGACCGCTGTGGTTGGGAGATAAATAAACTCAAGTGAATTATTAATGACAAATGCATTAATTTAACAAGAAAGCCCAAACCTCGAAGAATCAAGCAACATTAGTCTTCTGATTTGGCTTGAAAACATACTTAATCAGTGACTCTTTGATAGATAAGAGTTCAGGAAATTCCTGCTTCAATTTTGTAGCATCAAGCTCATTGTTGCTCCTCGGGGCAACAATGACTTTTGCTTGCTCCTCGAGAGTGAAATTCTTCCATGTGAAGTTGGGGTCAATGTAATCACGATACATCTCCAAAATTTCATTATGGCTGACCACTCCAGGGTTGGTGAAGTTCCATATTCCAGTGAGGTTCCTTTTTGCCATCTCAATGGATATAGGGAGGAGTTCATCCAAAATTGTCATGGAATTTGGGATGTTGACCACCTTCTCATACCGTGAAATTTTTGTGATAAAGTTGCGAGGATTGGATAAATCGGAGGAGATTGGCATTCTCACTCTCAGTGTACAAACATTCTCATAATTCTTCAGCAATCCTTCAACCTATTAATAGTCAAGATAAGAGTGAACAATCCATCTAGACAAGCAACTTAAAAGCCATTCATTCATAAAGAAAACCCACATGCATATAAATACAGCAATATGTTGAATACCTAGCCCCCATTCAAGAAAATTGCTTTCTACAAAAGGGTTTTTCAAAAACATTGTCCCTATCTTGGGATGGTAAAATTAGATAGCATCATTGTTTGTTAACTTAGGAGTCGAGCACGACAAATTCCCTACAATTGGGAAGATAGGAAAATTAATTCTTCATTTGTAATTTGAAGTTATTTTCGTAATCTTTTTTGACCAAATAATTTTCAGCAATCAAACACATGCAACAAAGATAACGTTTTTCAAAAGAGTTTCTATCCAAAGAAACAAAAGGGAGCCCAAGGCATTGAGTCTCCTCTGGATCTAACTTGTCCAGCTAGGGTGTTACTCAAATTCAAGTAAGGCAACCACAGATTATTCATTTCTAAGTCTATCATAAATCGACATATGCATGGGGCACCATCCATAAATAAACAATGCAACCATCTGCCGTGCTTGTGATTCAAAACCACGAAAGGTATACCTAAACAAACATAAACACGCCGACAAAAAGGATATTTGCCAGCATAACAGATCTAGCAACACAGAGCAAGCAATGGTAAAAGCATTGTAACAGCTGGGTGCTACACAAACAAAAGCAAGGGCAGAAAGTTTATATGCAAACAATACCAACCAAATTCAAGGCATATCATGTTTTCCAAACCCCACACCCCCCCCCCAAAAAAAAAACCTCTAAAACCTCTACTCCAATTGTGATCTTAAAAAATGTAACATCGGAAACCCATTAAGGTAAAACCGATATCAAAATTAAACTCAACTTCATTTTGAGTAACCTTAAATGTACCAAATAAATTATATATATATATTAAATCAAAAGTT
The DNA here is from genome assembly GCA_033439265.1 of Dillenia suffruticosa. Taxonomy (NCBI): domain Eukaryota; kingdom Viridiplantae; phylum Streptophyta; class Magnoliopsida; order Dilleniales; family Dilleniaceae; genus Dillenia; species Dillenia suffruticosa. The sequence goes on along the minus strand of JAVTVX010000005.1, from coordinate 15,564,468 downwards.
GCGGAATTTCATCGGTTAACTTGGTATATTTCTTAATGCGAATCTGGGCCGCATTTGATTCGTATCAATGCTTCCATTTTCACTCACCTGGTCAAAATTTTCAAAAATTCAAAAATGCCCCTAGCAAATCTTCAAAATTTACACAATACAGATACATTCCCACGTGACATTTCAAATCAAAACCCCAATAATCAGTTCAACACCAAATTCAATAACAACCACATGAAGGAAGAGAGAGAGAGAGAGAGAGAGAGAGAATCACCATAGCTTTGGTCTTGGAGTAAAAGGATCCAATGAAGTTGGGGGTATCCTCCTCCTTAAATCCGATCCCAGATCCGAGCGGATGAGCGGCATCATACTCAAAAATACAACCGGTGGCATAATTAATCAAAATAAGGTTTCTCTCTCTACAAACATTGGCCAAAGTCAGTGTGCCGACAACATTGGTGCGGATCGTCTCGACTTTGTGAGACTCACACCAGTCAACGTTAGGCCTTCCGGTGACGCCAGCCGCGTTGAAAACGTGAGTCGGCTTAACAGCCGCTATATCTGCTTCCAAGCTGACTCGGTTCTCCAGACGACCTGACCCATATTCGAATTGAATTCCCCGAGCCTTACAGAGCGCTCCCAAAAGTCCCCCGATCCACCCAGTTCTGCCATAGATCAAGAACTTCAAAGGCTTGTCCAGTGCAGATGAACCATTCGCTTGAAAACCCATTTTCAGATAGAGAGAGAGAGATTGATATTTCGGATCTAAATTTGTGGGTTTAAGTATGCGGAGGGAGCTAGAGTTTGGACACTGACAATGTAAGGAGGTTTGTATGTGTGCAGTGCGGGTTTATTTGTCTTATCATGGAATGAAACCCTTTTGTCTGGATTTGGATTAGATCCAAAACCTAAGATAGAAATCCACCACCGCATAAAGTTATTTCTATATTATATTAAAAATCTCACAAATTCGGAAATAAAGAACATACGCAACTCATTTTCCTCTTAAAAATGACTTTTACTTCCAAACAGGCCAAGGAAGTGGCCTCTTCGCCTCATTTTGCTGGCACAAGCCCCACATGACGACCCAGCGACCAGGCCCAGGTCGTACAGGATCCCAAGGAAGTAGTTTTTTTTTTTTTTTTTTTTTTTTTTTTTTTTTAACAAGAATTTAAATATAGAATGATCAATTTAAAAAAAAAAAATTATATTATTAATCTATTCGTTAGAACCCATAGCTGTAGTTCTTGAAACCTGTCTGTGGCCTTCACCTTCTCCCTCAGAAACATTTATTTATTTTGGATAGATTTTTGTAATATTATATTCACCCACAATGTTGCGAGTGAAAGCAAGACTTACGGTTTTTACATTTTTTCTTTTATTTAGAATTTTTGGGGATTGGCTCCCATGTGAATTTGAGATATTTTTTTATATAATTAGGTACAACCTCTTATGAGTGGCATCGAAAGTGAATGGTAACACTTGGAGTCCTTTTCCATAGGACTTATATTCCCACATACAAGTAACATGATCAAAAACATCTCTCTCTCTCTCTCTCTCTCTCTCTCTCTCTCTCTCTCTCTCTCTCTCTCTCTCTCTCTCTCTCTCTCTCTCTCTCTCTCTATTTTAATAAGATTTTTAACTTAATAAATTATTAATAAAGATGATAATTTTAGTATTTTTTATAGGAAAATTTGAAGTTTATTTGTAAAATTTTATATATATATTTTTTTATAAAAATTTCTATTTTAGTTAAAAATATAATAAATAAATAAATTTTGCTTTAGTCTCACGTTATCCGACTGCATTCAATCAGTGACATGAACAAAAGGGTAAGGTTTGAACATCTGGGAGCCCATGGGACCCATATAAGGTATTTTCTTTCTTTCTTCCTTTTTCTTCTATTTTATTTTTTAATAAAAAAAAAGGAACCTCTTGTACAGATTTTACAAGTAATCTGCCGCATTCGGCCCAGCCACCAGATGAATGATTAGGAGATGTCTAGCTACTTCCCTTGTCCCTTTGATCCCGTGTTCCCTGTTGGTGATCCAATGCCAAAATTTGCAAATTTGGTAATCTCAACCATTTCTTCCGCCCTTCGGAAAGATATTATAGTTTCGATTAGGTCATTCATCCAATGCAACAACTTTTTCTTTCCTGACTACCAAATGAAAAATAAATTCAATTGATTAAAATGAATTTAATAGTGAACTCATATACTTCAAATTTAAAATTAAAGTTTAATATTCAATTAAATTCTTATATTTGAAATAATAAAAATAAAATATTAAATTCTTTTGTAAATATAATTATTTACTTAATTAACTTTTAGAATTAATTAGGATAAAATCATAATTGAGAAATAAAGTAAGTGAACCATACAATCTTTTATTGAGTTCAATTGCAAATTTTACTCTTTTTTTTTAATGATTTGAAAATTCATAAATTTTACGGAGTTAGAAATAAATTATATATATATATATTTCCAAGCAGCAAAACTTGAATTTGAAAAAATATTAAATTTAATTGAATCAAAGGAGGGCCTAAATTAAATGTTTTTTAATTGAAAATACGGGACTTGCAAATATTTTTTGATGCCAAAGTTGAATGATCTTCTAAATGCACACAACTCGACTCGAACAAAAATTATGTTCTTCGTATCCTTGTACATTCTAACTTCATGGGAGACACTCTGGAACATCTAAAGCTGACGAATTCGAATAACCACGTTTCAAACATTTTGAATGGAGGGAGATGTATCAGATACCATTTCCAAAGATCCATACACTACCACTCAACCACCAACTCTTATTCTGAATGCAAAGAAAATAACCCTTCCCTTTTCCTCCAACTGATCATATTGTAAGGTTTTCTTGAATGGCTGTAAAAGTTCCAACTATGTTCCCCTTCACATCAGGAAATTCTTCACAGCCAGGAAGAGGCTTGACCTTGCCTGATTGATTGACTTGAACCGGGTACTTCAAAAGGTGACCCTTCATCTCTGTTACTTCCTCTGCTGCGAATTGTCCCCAATTTGACTCGCCAAGTGACCTCACTCGTCTCACGCATTCAAGACTCTCAGGCTGTTCAAAACATTTCTCAAGAAATCCAAGGTGCTCAGCCCATAATGACATCCTGTAACCATAAATCTGTACAGAGCAGGCATAAAACGAGCCAAGTCAGAAAGCTAAATCATATAGATTCACCATTATTGTAGAGTGCTAACAATATAATGAATGAAGAAATGAGAACTGGAATATCGAAGTTCAGAGAAGCATAATCCTGCACGAGGCATAAAGAGATGCAACTAAGCCATAGCTCGGAGTCGTATTACAGTAGTCCTGACCCAAAATTTAGCTTAAAAAGCAACTCCTTGTAATTTAAATAGGATCTCCCTCATGTTAAGCGTATGGCACAAACCTTATAGGGTGAAGGCCTAGAACAGATAGGTCCAACTAAAGTTGCACCAGAGCTAGCACCAAAACGTAACCTAACATAGGAAATGCAAACTCTATTATTGGCTGCATTGATCTCCATGGCCTAAGTTGCTTGTTAACGTCCATCGTAAAAAAAATTTGAGTTTTAGCTCAAGACTTGCAGCCTCAAAGATTCTCCATTATTTTGGAGCCAACATGTCCCATGTTCCTTTCTACTGGGAATCCAAATCTTTAAAGTGATAGTGCTTAGTGCATTTGTTCTTAATTATTTTTCCAGAAGTACCATTGGCATTGAAGAACATTATTTAATATTGCTAGTAACCAAGAAGGGCCGGGAGTGTCAACTTGACACTTTTCTATTGATTAGGTGACTAATTATCAAGCAAAAAGCAGCAAGAAAGCTAATTTAACTACTCAGGCTAGAGGAGGAATGTTGTACATAATTTCCAGAATAAGTACAACAAAATGAAGTATTCCCTCATAGTATTTATCTTAACAGAGCAAAGTTCCCTTGCTTCCTAAAGGTGGAGGGCATTCATTTGTCCAAAAAACTGGCGCTCCCACCCAAGGAGTTCCACATAATTAGAACTGACTATCAATTAACAGCAACCAAGGCCATATCATGTCCTCAACCGAGGTGATGTTATCTACATAAAAGGGCTTTAGGAAAGTCAAAATTTAAGGGGTGAAGGCCTTGCTTGGATTTTAAGCTCCATTTCTTAATTTCATCATATTGTTAATTGTTTGTCCATAAAGCCTTAAAAACCTTTATCCAAAACTCCATCTAAATTTATCCCGCATCAAATGGTAAACAAATCTTCTCAATACTCCACAAATTAGGAATAAAACTGGTAGGTAGGATGAATCATATCTTTTAAAAGGGAATCTGGTGGCTGAAGAAATGATTTACTCTGACACTACCACCCAGGTAAGAAACAGCCACATTTACGTTGGAGGTCACAGAATTTTTAACTGGATCTCTACACCCCCCAAGATCTGCAATTGGGGTTATGCAATGCCTTTCACAAATGCATTTGCAATTCATGTAATAAATGGCAGAACATCGCTATTTATGTTTGTCTTAGGCATTTGGAGCTTTTTAAAATCAATCTTACATATTGGTTCGATTTATAACTTTAATGCTTGTTTTAATTTTCTTTGTGTTTTACTATTGTTTATGGCTTTCTCGATAGATTCCTATCAGTGAGCATATAGAAAAAAAATGTGAATAACCGGTATGAGTACTTCTTTGACAACTACTACGTCAAATAATAATCTTGACGTCCAACTGAGCATCCACCCATATTTCATTTACCTAGTAAGATAGGTACCTCAACAAAATGGCATACCTTAATGAACTATGTGATCCAGGTAACGCTGGGACTTCAATATTTTGAAAATGGAGGCCGAAACAACTTTGTATGATTGGCTATTAAAATGAGCATTTCCAAGAAAAACCATGAAATGTAAGAGGAATGGGAGCATCAATGAGAAAAGAGTTCGTATGCAAGGCTTTTTTTTGGGGGGGGGGGGGGTTGTAGTCCTGGTACAAAATCCATTTCATTGGGATTGCTATCCTTAGGTGCTGGTATGGTTAGTGCTATTTGTTGCACCCTGCTGAATTTTCTAGATCACTTTCATGGAAGTGGTCCCTAAGTTTCTTGCCTTTAAGTCTTGTATAGATGCAACCTTTTAGATATAAACTCTTCTCCTCAGAAGACAAATAATATCAAGCAGTCCCATGCATATCCTTCTAAGTTGGATGGCATGTATATGCACAACAGGTGATGCATGCTTCGCCTTATGAACATATAGCAATAGATTCCCCAGTTCATCAGGAATGAGCAACAAAGACAAAAAAGATACGGAAAAATTCCCCTCATGCTGAAAATTAGAATCTGTTTTAACACCTTTATGCTGTAGCTTTACTGAGACTCTCCAAAAAAAATCCCCTCATGCTGAAAATTAGAATCTGTTTTAAAACCTTCATGCTGTAGCTTTTACTAAGACTCTCTCTCTCTCTCTCTCTCTCTCTCTCTCTCATGCACATACATACACATGCCAAAATAGAGTCCATATGTCATGCTTACCTGTCCATGTGGACAAGAACGTTTCTTTGCCCAGGTATATTGAGGTTGATAGGCCCCCATAGCAATCTCTGTGTCTCTGGTGCCTTCCATGGAGCGTTGATTGATGTTAGCAGAGCCCAATATCACATACTCATCATCCACTATCATTCCTTTGGAATGGACATATATCATGAAGCGTCGGTTCTTTCTAGTGCGTACCTGCATTTACACCACATATTGTTATAGAATGAAAAAGGGAAAAGAAATAGATGAAACAGAAATTGTGAAGCTGTAGTTAAGAGGATAAGATGGAGATACTTGAGGAGAATTTTCTGCATTGGAGTTTCCTGCATCTGAAAATTCATTGCCTTCTGGAGCTTCGCGATTTCCAAGGCAGAAGAAATTCAAATAGTCTTGTGGTTCATATTTCTTTTCAAGCCCAACCTCTTGTAGTGCCTTGTAAATCATTTCATACATCATTTCCATTGTCTTGTTCTGCACAATGTTACAGTCCATAAGTGACAAACAGCAATAAGTCTACATATAATTCTAATATTTCATGTCTAATGCCAGCGACACTGGAGATTGATATCAATTTAAATAAGTGAAAAACAAACTATTATTGAGCTACTTAGAGTAGAGTATATATACACTAGCAGCACCTGAGAAAGATGTATCCTTCCGGCGGGTTATTTCCCAAACAAAAGCAAACCAAGCACTCACAAGGCAGAATCATTAATCCAAGTAATCAAAAGTTAATTTTAAAAATAAGAAATAGAAAGTGTCAAAAGAGCTATGACAAAGGATTAGCCACTAGATCCAGTCACCAGCATAAGCGATATAATTCGAATATTTTTGTCTTGCACAGTAGTTTCCACCACATATTATGGTGACAAAGATTTCTTTCATAATATTATATGTAAGCGGTTAAATAAAGCCGAATAATAATTAAGTTACATCAATTATTAATTATGTGGAAAATGTCTAATGACCTTCCTCAAATCCTTTTAAGAACACCAATGTTAGGCCAACCTTCCTAAAATATCACTAGGATTCGCATCCTACTGTACAGTTCATTATATGGTTGTCCTTCCATTTTCTGAATCCTATTATGTTCGTTTCAATTTAATTTGGCAAAGAATTCAATATTGGAGAATGTAGTAGATTCTGTTTATGTATGTTTACTGCAAACTAGAAGCACAGACAGTCCTCTGCTTTTAAAGTGTAACATGCAGTCATATGAAACATGCCTTTAACTGTCGTATATTATATATGGTAAGAATGTGTGAGATACCATAGCGCATGTGTCAACACAATAAACCTGATACTCAAGGCTAGTGCGGAAAATATGTTATAATGTGCTGTGTAATCAGTACAAATTAAAGCCCACCTGCCAAAAGAGTATTCTCTGTGTAGCTGTCCCCGTAGGAACACCTTCAGGCCACATTGGTATGACAATGTATGCCGCAAATCTCTCATTTTTTCTTATTTTGTCACAAATTTTGATAGCAATTTCCATTGGTATCAGATTGTTTGCACCTGCAAATGATATAAGATTACAGTGTAACATCAAAATTCAATCAACTTTCCAGGATTTCTTAAGAATTATTCTTAGCCATCCTATCTTCAGAACTTGGGTGGTTTCTAAGCGATTCTAAAGGATGACAAGATGAACTTTTAACTCATCTTTCTGGCAATTTTTTGAGCACATGTGAAACAAGATTGTAGAAAGGCATTCAAATCCTTAAAAATGTCCTAATAGATTTTTTATTGTCATATCCATCGCTAAGAGATCGGCAAAACCATGAGGTGTCAAAGGTCACCACCCATTCTTAAAGCAATACATTGTATCTCATGCCACAAAACTCCTGGTGCAAACACTTCACTCTCTTACAAGTAGCTGGACAAGGTGCCAGCACGCCTTGTGTCCAAATGATAAAACATTAATTTTTTAATATAGAATGGCTCTGGAGAGGAATTTAATTTTTAAAAGAAAAAATGTTACTTCAAAATTTATTATAGTAGATAAATATATACAACAATGAATCTAATAACATAACTAATTATAGATTTTGATGACTAGTTTTGAACTAATCATTATCTTAGGAAAATGTCTATACATAAATATTGATTTTACATTCATAAATATTAGCATTTATACAATTTATATATATCTTGATAAACATAGTGACCGTGTCATGTAATGTTGTGTCCATGTGATACATATATTGTGATCAAATTTGATTCATTTGATTTTAGAATATTTGTTGCCAATTAATCTCACCTTTAAATGACCTCAAATTATTCTTGAAAAAAGCTCATCTAAAGAAAAGAGTAATCTCTACTTCTAGCATGTTTGGACTATCTTCCCTTGGGTCCCAAAGTGATTAAGCCACAAAAGAGAGGTGGCCCTCCCCGGTGGAGTTAATGTTAAATGTGGAACTTAGTTCCAGGTCTCCATTACCATACTAGACACTTTCCAACCTTTCAGCTGGCACCTTCCTGTGAACTTCTTAATCACGCCAAAGGTCTCTTCATTATGACATTTTAAACTGTTATTTTAAGAGTCTCATTTTGGCAGAAAACTTAAAATCTTAAGACCCATCAACTAAGACACTCTCTGCAGTGAGAAACTTGGGGTACCAGAAGATAAACTGGTACAGGTGTCTGAAAGGACCGGAAATGCACTCGAATTGGTCAAACATGGTCAAACCCCTCAGGTTTGGGGTGAACCAGACAATCTCCTCTCTCTCTAGATTTAAAAATTAGAATTTCTGCTATTTCTCCCTAATTTTAGAATTGAGCATAATGTCATAAAAACACTCTCTTTCTAACAATACATCACGAATGATTAAGGATGAATTGTGAAAACCATGAAATCAATGGTTTTCACTTATTAAAGGTAAAAAGACTGTAATGGTGAGTTCTCACCATTACCTCCATTGATGTTTGGCAGTTCCACTACTTAATTATTGGATTGTTTGTTTGTTTGTAGTCTTCCTTGTGATGGTAAATATATAAATCTCATTAATATATTCCTGGTTGTCTGATTTTATTTTATTAAATTGTCATTTTCAAATAAATCCGACGAAGCTTATAATTTATGAAAGGTAATATTACTCATTTATAAATGAAGTTAATTTCAAAATTGCTAAAAGACCATAATCATGTAACTCTTTTTTGTCAAACTTAAATTATAGGATACAAGATAATATTGGCATGTACACTTATACTTTATCTTTCTAAACATAAAATATATAACTACATCATTTAACATTTTCAACTTATATTATTCACTTTGTAAAGCACTTTAAACATAACTTTAGTGAACAATACAAAATCTTTTTTTTTTTAATTTTGTCATTTCTAAGGTAATATGCACTATTTTTTTTTTTTTTTTTTGTTTCTAAGATTATAACAATTATATATGAAAATACTTTATTAGCTTTTTTTGACCCTATTGTTGGACCAGTGTCCTGGTCCCTTGGCCGGGTCAATGTCTTGTAAACTCAGCCTATTACTGATTAATGAAAGGAATTTAACAAAAAAGTGATATTAAAATCTTAAGCGTCAACCTTTCTATACAACCACAGGGAGTTCTTGCAGCCTAAAGAGTTGCTTATAAAGTCAGGCATGCTCTAATGATGTAAAGCATTAAATTAAGTCATTTGTCTAGCATTCCTTGCATATTGCTAAAATGTGAATCCAGTGATCCTTAAAAACTTTAAGCAAATGTATAAGATATTAAATTAAAAAAAAAAATTGGCTAATTGTCAATTTTTCCTAATATGAAAATTTAAAAGGATGTAGTTACTCACCTAAGTCTTTGAAAGAAGCCCAATTATATGATGACCCAAGGAAATATTGATTTTCAATATAAATGAAATGCTGGGCTGCACGGATTGCCTTGATGTATGCTGTCTGGATACTCATGTCTATCAGCACATTCTTGCCGCACATCAGATTCTGTAACCGACAATGGTTTGCATAATGAATCATCATACAAGGAAACTCCAATATTGACATTTGCAGCAAGACAAGAAAATAAAAATAAAAGTAAACCTGACCTTGCTAGTAGCTTCCTTTGGATCTTTTGGGAAGCCTTTCACAGAACCAGAATCAATTGAACGGAATACCTTCAGTTGATGAAAAAGCCATTCAAGAAATTCATACATCAACTTCTAAGCAACTCATAGACTGGAGCCAAAAACAAATAATCTATTTACCTGCACATGCCAACTCTCTGGATCCTTCTCACTGTTGAAAGGAGCATCTGTGATCCCAACAATATCTGGAATTCTTTCAATTCGAAGTAAGGAATCATCATATGACGATTTCAGTTTTTTAATTCCATGAGGTTTTGAAGCCCTCAACCAGCGTTCCTCAAAGTTGGTAAGAATATCATATGCTGCTGGACCATCAATTTTGCAATGCAAGTCATGCCATGGTTCTCTAGGACAACCAGTCGTAGGACCCTGTCAGGACTAAAATGTTAGAGACAAAGCCAAGAGAAAAAGTCTCTTGCCATCTCGTGGTACAGCTACATTAATAATTAGTACCCATGGCAACACCACTATTAGACCACCAAGCAATTAAACTAAATGTGGTGGCAGAACCCACAAGAGTGCCTTTACATTTAGGGCAACCAGTATAGTTTAGTGCTCTATAAAACCTAAGACCGATGACCTATAATGGACTTCATCTAGCATGGTAAGAGCATTTCTAAGATGGGCATAAGACTGCACCCAGCACCTTATATTGCAATCTAGTAACTAAGCACACAAAAGGAGACCACATAGCAGTCTCTGCAAATAAGCATAACATGCAGGCACCGACCAACGTGTAAAAACATGCATGATAGGAATTTTATTCCTTTGATAAATTATTAATATCTTACATGCGTAAACAATATAAACAAATTGATTAGGATTATGATTGAACAATACTGTGAAATTAGGATTATGATAGTCATCCTTGTGAGCAGTTTGTAACGTCTTAAAGATGGGATGGTTTGGAGTGTCATATCTCCCCAAGCATAAATCAAGACCTCCAACAAATGCTACGATCTTCCTCTTGTATTGACCAGCATCAGCGTCCATGATTACAGTCTTTTGATGATGGGTGTAAATTGTTCCCACCTCCTGGTTACAGAAAAGGAGAAAAGGACCAAAGTAAGTTATGCATAGAAACTACCTCACATGCATAGACAATATTAAAAAATTGAAGATAATTATATATGAACAAAAGAGAAAGATTTCCAGGATCCACCTGGAAACAAAAGAAAAGGATTTCGAGGATCCACCCATACTTGCATTAAATAAATAAAGCACAGAAAGAGAATTAGATATACCCAGTTGTCAACCAGGCATAGGTATTATAGGCATTAATATGACATAAATTACCTAAATTTCAATGAAGGTTTCTTGGTTTCTCAATTAACATTCAACAAAGTCTATCTTTTTTCTTTTCCTAATAGAAGCCAGAGTTCTCTCTTCTTACTCAAGTATTATACTAAAGTCTGGGTTAATTATCCATTTTTAGGATGTTATAAATGAATTAAATAAATAATCAGAACCTTTTGTTTTCTCTCTCTCTCTCTCTCTCTCTCTCTGTTTTTTTTTTTTTTTTGGCCTCTTGTGCCATGCATACTTCTATATGGAACTTATAGGCCAATGTGGCAAGAAATCAACATTCAAACAAGCAATTTTTCTTTCAGATATAGCACTGAAAGCTTGTAAATCCTTAAGCTGACCTGCTTCTTAACCCAGCTATGTCCTTTGCCAGCAGATCGAGGACAAAGTAACACTTGAACTGAAGAGTGCTTGAAAAAGCGCCGAGTTTCCTCATCATTGGTTTGCATAACGCCATCCTATTAAGACAGAAGTGAATACCTCATTAAGCAAGACAAATGTTTCTGGCAGCATGAAAAAAAATAGTGAAAGAAGTGACACTTCAGAAGCATTGAAATTTAGCACAGGTTCAAAGAAAAAGAAAATGAATAACTATGAAATAGGAACTGAAGTGTAAAGATAACTAATATGATATGTGCAGAAGAGCACAAGGACACAACCAAAGAAAGCTGCAGAACATTTCGTTTTGCACCATCACAACCAGACAATGCTAGTGGAAGTGGCAAAACAAGCTAAGAATGATACATCATGAGAATTATGTGTTAAAGCACTAGGAGCACTAACAACTGTAGGCCACTATGCAGAGCAGTTAGAAAACTGTAGCACACAGAGCACTCTGATGCACATGCACAAGGCTAAAGATTTCATGGCCAGAACTTATGTCCACAATATCAAAGCCAAAAGAACCAAACACAATTACGCTTCCTGCTTATGCTTTCAACTATGAGCAGAAAGCAAGCATGCACGGAGGGAGGGAGGGGGAGAGAGAGAGAGAGAGAGAGAGAGAGAGAGAGAGAGAGAGAGAGAGAGAGAGAGAGAACAATTTGATGCAAAAGACAAAAATGAATTTAGGTTGGAAATCAAGAGCCTAGAGGAGGATGCAGAGAAGGAGATGGCTAGAGTAGAGGCAATTCAGTCTCTTGATGTTTACATAATACACTAAGAAGCTGATGAAAATTGATGATTGCTTTGCAAATTTTTGAGTCCATAAAATATAATCCCAAGTCATTAGTATCTCAAACCCTGTACTGTCACTCTACTCCTCATCCAATTTTGGGATCATGAAACCTAATAAAAGACTCCATATATAACATGTGACCGTAGAGAGTTTTAATCAAATATTTGGATTAACTGAATGAAGGAAAATACTGTGTAACTTGGAAATTATGTAATAACAAATGATCAATATAAGCTGCATAACCAGAAATCAGAAATTTAGGAGTATCAATGGAAAAATACTGCATTGTTACCGTTTTGAAACCCAAAATACTTCTAGAAGTAGGATCGTCCCATACAAGAAGCAGCACTCTGACGCCTTCTTGTGACTTACTTTTTAGCAAATCCCCAAGCATGTAATTGGCCTTATCATTTGCATCCCTCACTAGCCGAACTGTGTGGTATACTGACCATCCAGTAATGTAGATCAAACGGCGGGCCTGACTTATTGCATCAAAAATGTCACGCCAACAATGCCCGTGCTCATATTTCATATTATGGTCAAGTTTTACTTCTGGAAGACAATCATCATGAACATGAGCATCCTGATAGAGTGTAACTTTGCCACCTTTCCTTAGGGGAAAATATGTACCAGGTACCCCAATTAAATCAGGACCTGAACCAACTCCCCGTTGATAAAGGGCCACTTTATCAACTGGGTAGTATACAATCGAGAGGTTCAACACAGCTCCTTGCTTGCAGGGCTTCCCATTGGCAGCAAGGATTGGGAAAACTCCCTCAACCTTTGTGCCTGATATTAATTGCTCCACTGGGATTCCCACAGCTCCCATAATCTGGGATCCCAATACATCATTGTCTTTGACAACAAATTGAATCTCTGCAGCATGATGTGCAACTGGCACATAAAAATGCTGCTCCCAAACAGGGTTCTCACTATTGCTGATGACGAAAGTTCTTGCAATTACTGCACCACACACTGACACCGTGACATATGGATCACTAGTTATTTTTTGAGACACATGTCCTTCGATTTTATTACCGACCTTCAAAGGCAGCTTCCCAACTATGTCTCCTAAAGTCTTATGGAACATATCCATGTTTGGGAGATTTTTAGCTTCCCTAACCCATATATCTAAATTCCCATGTAACAAGAAAACCTTCAAAGAACCCTTAGATGTCTGAAATGGCAGAAGCTCTTGACCTTGACTGTGCAGTGAAAGCTCCATAGCAGATTCATTCTCATATGCAGATTGAGCCATATAAGAACACCCTCAATTATTTAGCAATTTTAGGGCTCTTAGCTACTTAGATCTCCAACTCAAATCACTATTCCTCAATCAAAGAATAAGCCAAAAATCCTAGGAATCAAACGAATGCTAGAAAACCCTGAAAAAGGAACAATTTGGGAAGCCCTAAATTGATTAAATGCTAGGGTTAAGGATCAAAACCTCTACTGTGAAGACTGGGCGTATTGGGTGTTTCAATAAAAAGTCAGATGCTAAATGGGTCTAGAAAATAGGTAGGAGGAAACAAGAACATTGTTGGTAAACGAGATCATGACGTATTAATAAAAAACGATCTGAAGACAAATAACATCAATTTCTAATTAAAAAAAAAAGTGTCTAAATGTTGACCCTTTCAAGCAAACGAAACCTATTCTAAATGAATGTACAGTAATGTCAACTGAATGCAAGACCGCATTTAGATGCCAGAGATTAAATAATTGAATCCAATATATACGCGTGTGTATATATATAATTTAAACCGGAGAGAGTGAGAGAGATACCGTGGATGGAAAGTCGTTGGAGGACTCGAAGAAGGAAAAGATCCAAAAGCGTGTCTGCAGGCCAAAGGAAGAAGATGAAAGGAAGCAAAGGATCTAAGGAAGATTTTGAACCTCGGAATCTTCTTCGTTTCACTTTGATTTTTTCCTTCGTTATTTTTCCCATTAGAAAATTAGAAACTTTTTGAAAAGTAAAAATTAGAAGAACCAAATGATATAAAAAGTAGCCGTCTCAATTCAAGTTTCCTTTTTTAACCTTATAATGTAATGTGATTTTTATTAGATAAAACATATTCCTTTCATTCTTACAAAATAAAAAAAAAAAAAAAAAATTAATTTGAAAATTTATTAAAATTAAAATATAAAATTCAGTTGAATTCCTATACTTGAAAGAACAGAACTAAAATGTGAAATTCATTTATAAATATTATTATTTACTTAATTATAGTTTTTCATTTACAAATTTAACCTTTCATTTTTTGCTGATTTTGAAATTATAGTTTATTTCGAGTTAAAAATGAAATCTAATTTTCTTTTTCTGATCTCAAATAACAAAGAATTCCACAAAATTTTAGTTTGAAATTTAAGTTAGATAGTAATACAAATTTAACAAAAATATTAGGTAAAGAGATATATTACCATTTGCTTTCTAAACCAATTAGGTGAATGAATATGCACTAGTATCATTCCTACTAAGGTGCCGATCGTGTTTGGTTGCAAGCCAGACTACTCGCCAAGTGTTAAAATTTTCTTCTGCCTACTTTTAAACGATAGTGTTGATGTGATATAAATGACCAAATTAAAACTTGGGTCCTTTTTTTTTTTTTTCCCCTTTTTAAGACTTTTATGGCCATTAGAGGAAGAGGGAAAAGCTTTATTTGGCCAAGAATTTTCCATGGTGTGAACATTTGCATGGCTGGCTATTGACCCTATGCAGTGGAAGGGTATTTGCTTGGTATTTTCGAATCCAAACAAAACATCCGCAGCGCATCCAAAAGCTTTAGTGATTGGTCCTGTGCAACAATGGGAACAATATATATATAGTATTCCTTGATTCAGAAAAATATGAAACCAATGCATGTCATCCCATAATTTGATCGTCGTTATCTTTATAAGAGGACGAATTTATTTCACATATGTGAATCAAGTTCACAGATAGATGTCTAACACATCAAGAAGAGAGTAATCTTGGACACCCTTTCAAAGGTGACAAGCAGAGTCAATTGAAAGCTATAGATGTTGTGAATTGTTTGTTCAGAATTTTACATGCTTGTATGTATAAAAATAAATGTATCAACAGCCATATATTACATTCCGTAAACATGTTTTCAGACTAAATCTACTTTCCAGGAATACTCAGCTGCTTCCTTTTTCCTTTGTATGTTTGGCTAACTCCTATCCTCCCCCGCCTCGTCACATAATCAGGTATGTCGTTCTTGAAGTGCTGATTTTCTGGCATTTGAACAATAAAATGGTGGTGATTGTTGGCGAGCCTCGTCTACCTCTTGCGCTTGGATTTTAAGGCATTTGCTGTTTGAGAGTTGCTGTGCCAGTTTCGCTTTCTTTGGTTGATGAACCAGTTGTTTATTTGCTTTAGCTGCAATCCAGTCTCCTCCACAAGCTTTGCCTTATCATCTTCCTGCAAGTTACATATCAAGCTCAGATTTACATGACAAAGCAGGCTCCACTAGACCACCACTTAATGCCGTAAGACCAAGTCCTCAGCGGTTAAGCCCTTCAGTAGACCAAGTCCAGTAAATCAATATTGACGTGTCAGAGATTGAAATTTGTCAACTCTTACTAGTTTTCCCTAGAATTTTCCAAGTTTTTTCTCTGTTAACATTTGTGACAAGATAGAAATTTGTGCGATGTATATCACTCCACTTGTCCATGACTTGGTTCGTGCAAGGCAACTTCCATCTTAATCTTTCGAAGTTAAAATAACCCTTTTGACCCGTCAGTTGTGCCAAACCAACAAAGTGTGCTAGTCAAGGACATGGACAACATTTGACCAAATGCGTTGCCTCCTCGAACTACCGTAGCATGATTGGTAAGTATTAAACCTTAAAATTTCAAAATTAGTGTTAATATACGAATATGAAGAAAGAGGCTTTTAAGTCACAACGCCTAAAACCATCAAATCTTTGTATTTATGCCTGCAAATTATAAACTTCAATAAAATTCCTTATTATTGTCTAAAGCTGTTGTGTCTATTATTCTAACCCTATGATTCGAGATTCAAATATTGTATAACAAAAAAAAAAAAAAAAGATAATTAGGCATAAAATAAGCCACTGTGCTGTTTTCGTTTTCCAGCCCATGTGCTATAAATTTGTTAGTCGAGTAAACTTGTAAAAAATTTGCGTGCTTACGGTTGGGTAAGGCCATTTGGAGTGTTGCTGCCACCAATTTTTTAGCACTGAAGTTGTGTCACCTGGCAACTTTCCTGCTCTTCTCTTTCTTAATATTTCCTCCCTAACATCTTCAATTCTTGACTTGAATCCCTGTAGTGAGGTTAGTTTCAGCATGAGGGTTTTCGAGTTGATTTATGTGAATTTTGCTTGCTGCAAGCTCAACACAAATATAAGCGATTACCTGCTTAAGCTCAATCTTCAATTCTTGTCGGACCCTCTCCATCAGAGACCTTTCTGTTTCAGTTGGAAGCAATGGGCCAAATCCCATCAAGTCATGCCCATCAGCGCCTGATTGATCCAAAGAAAAATCCATTGCTGGGTCATCCTCATCATCGGACATTGTTGCACCACTTCCTTCTCCCAGAGTTACTCCTGGAAAACAGAAAGGCATAATGTTTCAGTTAAAGCATAGCACAGTCATTGCGTTGCCTACATGTACAAGAAAAATCCATGTTGTTCAACCATTTCTAAAATTGAACGCATTGAAGTGTGCTGGATACGGTTTTTAAATATGACCTAACATAAGACCATACAACTTATAAAAATGTAAAACTTCTATAATTTTATCATATCACTATATGTATGTCGTATTTTAATTTTGTGTTTTGTGCCCGTATCCACATTTCATAGAAAAAATAGAATAAAATTCTTATAAGCTCAATTGTTACACAAATGTAGCGGTTTAGCAACTCTTTTCAATCAAAGCAACAATGTCAAAGAACATGAACTCTGCCCGACTTTCTTATGCTACCTTTACCCGGTGTCCGTGCTATCTATTACCCTATTAACTTTTGTTTGATTTATGTAGCCATGGAGCACGACATGAGACTGGTGACATGTCAGACATGGCAACATGACAAATTATTCAAATTTTACACTATTTTAAATTATAAAATAATAATATTCAAATTATATATCCAACGGATAAATTAATCCAGAAATGTTTTGGGACATTCAGGTATTCCAAGTCTAACATGTTATGAATAGTATTAAAAAGAAGTTTGCATGCGTTAAGTGGAAACTAAACTATTGAGAACACATCTAAAGTCCACACCAGCCAAAGAAATGGGTGCAAGAATAAAATTTAATAGTATACTTATTAGAGTATTTTAGTAAATATTGTTAATAATTCTAGAAATGTTAGTTAAAATTTTTTTAAATGTGTTAAAAAAATCATTTAAATTGTTGTTTGTTATCTAAAAGTTAACTTTTCTTTCTCTGTGTTGTTAACAGAATTTTGTTCCTTTTGGGTTATAGTTAATGGTTTTTTCTCAATTACAACTCTACTACAGAACCAGACATGAGTGACTTCACACCTAACATGCTTGGGGTTCACCACGTGAAAATCTCTGTAACACCAAGCCTTTAAAAAAAAAAAAAAAAAAAAAAAAAAAAAAAAAAAAAAAAAAAAAAAAAAAAAAAAAATTTTGGAGACGCAGCGTTTTGGGACAAAACGCTGCGTCCCCAATTGGGGATTAGGGTTAAAACCCTAACCCCCTTCCCTCTCTCTCTCTCTCTCTCTCTCTCCCCTCGACCTTTCATCTTCCCGCGGCTTCCTCCTTCGGCTGCTGGCCCGCGCCTTCCACCGCCGACGCCGCCGCCGCCCTTCTTCTCCTTCTCCTTCTTCTTCTTCTTCTTCTTCTTCTTCTTCTTCTTCTTCTTCTTCCCTCTCGGTTTCTCTCTCTACCTCACTCTGTCTTCTCTCCCTCTCGCGATCTCCCACGATCGCACTCTCTCCGCCTCGCCGCACACCGCCACGAGCCTCCGCGAGCATCTTCTTCCACTGTAGCGCGCGACAGCAGCGCGATCCCCCAGCCCGCGAGCTCGAGCGAGGCCGCGAGCTCGAGCGAGCCCGCGAGCGTAAGCGAGCCCGCGAGCGCAAGCCAGGCAGCGCGCGAGCTAGCGCCCTAGCACGCGAGTCAGGGTGCGAGTCAGCGCGAGCGCAGGACCGCGAGCGCACAAGGCCCAGCACACTATCGCGCGAGGCCCAGCGCACTAGCGCGAGCGGCCCAGCGCACGAGCGTGCACGGGCGCGCGGCCCAGCGCACTAGCGTGCACAGGAGCGCGGCCCAGCGCACTAGCGTGCACAGGAGCGCGGCCCAGCGCACGAGCGCGCGCGAGCAGCGCACGAGCGCGCGCGAGCAGCGCACGAGCGCGCGCGAGCAGCGCACGAGCGCGCGCGAGCAGCGCACGAGCGCGCGCGAGCAGCGCACGAGCGCGCGCAAGCAGTGCACGAGCACGCCCCAGCACAGCGCACCAGCGCACGGGCGAGCACCAGCCCGCGAGCCACTGTCGGCCCGCAGGCCCGCCAGCCTGCAGGCCCATTAGCCGCAGGCCCATCAGCAGCAAGCCCACGGGCCCACCAGGCCCGACAGCCCGTCCAAGCCCGCAGGTCCAGTACGGCCCGCGGCCCAGTTCAGCCCATCGGCCTGCCAGCCCGCTGGCCCGCAGACCAGCGAGCCCGCTAGCTGTAGCCCACGAGCCCAGTCCGGCCCGTGGCCCACGAGCCCGCGACTGCCCGTGACGGCCCACGAGCCCGTGACAGCCCACGACTCTCCACGCAGGTAAATGACTTAGGGTTTTGCTTCGGATCTATGTGTTTAGATCTAACAAATAAATGTTGTTTTGATAGGAAACCCTACAGACTTTGGAGTGACCGAAGCGACTTTCGGACGAGACTCGGCGCTTCGAGAAAACCCTAGGTGAGGAGATTTTGACTCTAATTGATAAATTGGACGAATCTAGGATTGAATTTAAGATGAAAGGTTTTGTATATGTTTAGAGTGTAAGTGGAATGCGAATAAAATACCAATTCTGAAATGATTATCTATGAATTGAAGGTTAAGTATAGAATGTTACAGAAATTTGATAATCTGATTTAGGTTGATCTTTTGGAGACTCGAGCGGTCAGATCCGATTTGGCTTGTCAGTAGGGAGTGACTTCCCTCCCGTAGAACTGTGAGTGGGACTTTGACATTCGCTATTGATTGAAAACCATGTTTCAAAAATATCATTTAAATGACATGTTTCTGCAAAATGTATGATTGTTATGACTTTCCAATATTTGATGAAATGTTTTGTGACCTTTGGAGTGTCTTAACTGCTGACCTTATTGATATGCATCCATGAGTTTTGATAAACGTATATTGTGCCACATTTTCGACATATTGATATGTTTTAAATGCTTTCACTGCATTGGCACATGGTTTTAAATGGATTTACTTACACATTTGGGCTATATGCCCGGCCGACTTTACGATATTATGTTTTGGGCTGTATGCCCGGCCGACTTTACGATATTATGTTTTGGGCTGTATGCCCGGCCGACTTTATGATATTATGCATTGGGCTGTATGCCCGGCCGACGTTATGATATTATGCATGGGGCTATATGCCCGGCCGACTGGTGATGGGATGCATGGGGCTACGTGCCCGGCCGATTTGATATTGTGATCCGTAGCTACGAAGGACATCTGGTAGAGGCACCCCTTGTGTCCGGATACGCTTCGGCCGGAGGTATCCGCCAGATTGTCGTGTGTATGGGTGTCCCAGGTTGACCCTCATCGGAGAGGACGTTGAGTACGGCTCCGTCTAGCACCAGGCGGGGGCACCATACACGGCCGACTAGTTATATGTACACTATATATTTTTTTACAGACTAGTTGGGGTAGTCTGTGGCCAACATTGGGGCAGAGAACCATTCTTTAATACTTGCATTTGGAAAAACCCCCAATGCGCCGTCCTTGGTCGAGGTAGACCATTGCCGGGAATATTTCATTGGCCGGTTCTTCATGACATTGATGTAAAATTTTAGGATGCATATCTTGCTTTCTGATGTGTGCGTATTATATATGATTTTGAAATAACATGATTGGTTTGCACACTGTGGATATTTTCTTATCTTATGCTTTGACACTCCAAATTCACCTCGATATTGATAGCATGATGTCAATCCCCTCACTTACTGAGTATCCTCCCATAGATACTCATCCCTCACTTTCTTTCCCACAGGATTAGTGTTGGATCGAGGAGATACCACTGGGATTGGGTATGGATATTTTCCATCTCTTCCGCTATGATGATTGGTGATATTATTATGTATTGGAGGTTTTAGATTGACCAATGTATTTATATAAATTTTCTGGGATGACTGTATAAATTATGGACTTTATTTCGCGAAACTCGCGTGTTGATTATTTCGTTGCATTGAGGCATTTGTAAATATTTAAAAATAACTTGGGAATTTATTTTATATATGCGTAGAATTTAAGTCCGCTCGGTGTGGCGGCTGCTCATGCTCTAGTTGGGCATGACAGTAGAGGTCTGTTGCTAGGACTGTTAGAAACTTTATAGCCTTGCGTTGTACTGGATGAATGTCATATACAGGTGAAATTGTACATGGGAAACCTCCGATTTATGGGGAGGTTCTGTCCGATTTTCTGTAAAAATCCAGCCGGCATCCAGGGACAACGGGCGGCTGTTCACGATCCCGGTTCGGGGCGTGACAGTTCGGTTGGTATCAGAGCTCTTGGTTTAGAGCTATATTTTATAAAATGATTTGAAAACATTCCCAAGTAACTTGATTTTAAAAGTCCTCAATGCATAAGAGTTTCATACAGTCATTTATATCCCTGCATATGGTTTTCGACATATGAGTTATTCATTTTAGGGGGTTAGATACGATTAGTATCTAACCTAATTGATTTAATTCTGAGATCCAAAACTTCATTCATTTTAGGGGGTTAGTTACGAATAACTAGCCCTAATTTTTAAATCATGTCAAACTCTAGAAGTATATCTAATGAAAGTTCTCTCCTTGCAGAATTATGCCGCCTAGACGCGGTAGACCAGTAGGACGCGGAGCTAGACCCGCGACCCCTCACGTGCCTGACCCTCCGAGGGAGCCTGAGACCCTTGGAGTGCCTGAGGCTGCTTTCTCTACACGGGCGCCCCCTGTAGCGCCTACTCGGCCGGCTGCTCCTGCCGAGGTTCCACCACCGTCCCTTGAGGCGTTTAGGCAGGTGTACGAGTGGTACACCTCACACGGAATTCAGATGCCACCTCCACCACCACCACCGACGGCCGTGCCGACTCCTACGGCCGTACCACCTTCTGTTGTACCAGATCAGCCACCAGTTGCTGATCCTTCTACTGTGTCGGGACCTAGCGACACTATCTCCTCCACCTTGAGGCGTATTCACGAGCTCACCCAGCTGGTGAAGGAGGCGAGGCAGTTAGGCTGCACAGAGTTCGCAGGGACGGGTGATCCCACTGCAGCGAAGCACTGGATCAACCGTACCCGCAGGATTTTGACTGATTTGGGGTTGAGCGAAAACTACCGGCTTCGGATAGCAGAGAGACTTTTAGATGGTGACGCCCTCACTTGGTGGGAGGCGATTTGTGACGATGCTACCGAGCCGCTGCGATGGGAGGACTTCGTACGGGAGTTCGATCGCAGGTACTTCTCTGAGTTCCAGCAGGACCGCAAGAGGGCAGAGTTTCTGCACTTGCGGCAGGGAGCCAGGACAGTGACAGAGTATGAGATGGAGTTGAGGCGACTAGCTGCTTTTGTTCCAGACTTAGCGACGCCGACGCAGCTACGGTTCAAGTTTGAGGACGGCCTCAACTTGAACATCAGGAGGTACATGACAGTGACCCCTAGTTTCTCCCTTGCGGAGATTGTGGACTCAGCATTTAGGGCGGAGGAGATCGTCCGTGCTGAGGGCAGACAGCGGGAGAACAGGGAGCAAAAGAAGAGATCTGGGGCTTCTTCGAGCGAGGGCTCGAAGAAGGGCAGGAGTTCAGGATATCAGGAAGACTTTTCTCAGCCGAGACAAGCACATCCTGGACAGGGATCACGATCTCAGGGATTTAGGACACCGGCCCCTAGTGCCACTACTCAGACTTCAGATCAATGGCACCCCTTTTGCCGCCGATGTGTTGGACACCACCCTTTTGGAGAGTGTAGGATGCCCATTACATGCTTCCGGTGTGGGAAGCAAGGACACATCAGGAGCACTTGCCCTGAGTTGGGATTTGGAGGTCACACAGCTAGTGGACACTCGAGTGTTCCCCGAGGAGGACAGCAGGGAGCACCTGTGCACTCGAGTTACACCGCTCCACGGACGGTAGCCGGGAGCAACACGGTGCCAGGACCATCACGACAGCAGCAGAGGACACAGGCCCGTGTATATGCGATGACGCAGGAGGACGCTGAGGTGAGTCCTGATGAGATTTTTGGTGTTCCTCCCACTGATCCCCATGTTTAGAGATGTCCATGTACTTTTTGAGAACCATCACTAGTTAAAGCCGTAGATGCTTAACTATGTTGGTTGTACATACATTTTGATATATATATCTATAGATATTTTCTTTTATAATTATCGACTGGTCTTTTATTTCCTCACATTAGGAGTTATGAAAAAAATGGGAAGTCGACACTCGTGTCCTATTTGACACCGAGTCGTACCATTCGTATGTGAGAAGCGCCTTTTTGCCCACGGGTTGGGTAAGCCTTGTCGCGAGGTTGCACGGCATACCTAACTCATGTTATCGACACCACTGTTGAGGACCCGAGGCTTGAGAAGGTCCCAGTGGTGCAGGTTTTCCTAAATATCCCCGAGGAACTACCCGGACTACCCCCAATTCGGGAGGGTGATTTCGATATCGACCTAGTTCCAGGGATCACTCCTATATTTATTCTGCCATACAGAATGGCGCCAGTGGAGTTTAGAGAGCTCTAGGTCTAGTTGTGGGAATTACTGGACAAGGGTTTTATCCGTTTGAGCACTTCGCCTTAGGGTGCTCTGGTGATTATTCGTGAAGTAGAAAGACGGGATTCTAAGATTGTGTGTGAACTATAGACAGCTAAACAAGGTTTTCATCAAGAATCGGTACCCTTTGACTAGTAGTGACGATTTATTTGACCAGTTCCAGTGTGCGCGTGTTTTCTGAAAGATCGATTTTCGATTTGAATATCAATATGGACATTATGAGTTCGTGGTCATGCCATTTGGGCTGACCAACACACCAACAGCCACAGACAGCGACCGAGGTGCGAAGTTTCCTTGGCCTGGCGGGGTGTTATCGGTGATTCATAGAAGGATTTTTCCGGATCGACGCTATACTTACCAGATTAATACGAAGGGCGTCAAGTTCTTGTGGGACGATCGTTGTGAGACGAGCTTTTAAGAGCTCAAACGTCTGACGAGGGACGGCCAGACAGAGAGGATCTTAGTGTTTTAGCTCAGCACGTAGCTGTTCTAGATTGATAGATCAGAAAGCTACGGAGCAAAGAACTTTCATTGGTCAGAGTTTTGGGGAGGAGAGACCAGGTCGAGGAAGAGACCTGAGAGTCCGAAGAGACTATTAAGAGACTTAAGAAACAGTACCCCCATTTGTTCAGCGTATTACTTTCTTTTAGTTTCGAGGACGAAACTTGTTTTTAGGGGGTTAGAAAATGTAACACCAAGCCTTTAAAAAAAAAAAAAAAAAAAAAAAAAAAAAAAAAAAAAAAAAAAAAAAAAAAAAAAAAAAATTTTGGAGACGCAGCGTTTTGGGACAAAACGCTGCGTCCCCAATTGGGGATTAGGGTTAAAACCCTAACCCCCTTCCCTCTCTCTCTCTCTCTCTCTCTCTCCCCCCGACCTTTCATCTTCCCGCGGCTTCCTCCTTCGGCTGCTGGCCCGCGCCTTCCACCGCCGACGCCGCCGCCGCCCTTCTTCTCCTTCTCCTTCTTCTTCTTCTTCTTCTTCTTCTTCTTCTTCTTCTTCTTCTTCTTCCCTCTCGGTTTCTCTCTCTACCTCACTCTGTCTTCTCTCCCTCTCGCGATCTCCCACGATCGCACTCTCTCCGCCTCGCCGCACACCGCCACGAGCCTCCGCGAGCATCTTCTTCCACTGTAGCGCGCGACAGCAGCGCGATCCCCCAGCCCGCGAGCTCGAGCGAGGCCGCGAGCTCGAGCGAGCCCGCGAGCGTAAGCGAGCCCGCGAGCGCAAGCCAGGCAGCGCGCGAGCTAGCGCCCTAGCACGCGAGTCAGGGTGCGAGTCAGCGCGAGCGCAGGACCGCGAGCGCACAAGGCCCAGCACACTATCGCGCGAGGCCCAGCGCACTAGCGCGAGCGGCCCAGCGCACGAGCGTGCACGGGCGCGCGGCCCAGCGCACGAGCGTGCACAGGAGCGCGGCCCAGCGCACGAGCGCGCGCGAGCAGCGCACGAGCGCGCGCGAGCAGCGCACGAGCGCGCGCGAGCAGCGCACGAGCGCGCGCAAGCAGTGCACGAGCACGCCCCAGCACAGCGCACCAGCGCACGGGCGAGCACCAGCCCGCGAGCCACTGTCGGCCCGCAGGCCCGCCAGCCTGCAGGCCCATTAGCCGCAGGCCCATCAGCAGCAAGCCCACGGGCCCACCAGGCCCGACAGCCCGTCCAAGCCCGCAGGTCCAGTACGGCCCGCGGCCCAGTTCAGCCCATCGGCCTGCCAGCCCGCTGGCCCGCAGACCAGCGAGCCCGCTAGCTGTAGCCCACGAGCCCAGTCCGGCCCGTGGCCCACGAGCCCGCGACTGCCCGTGACGGCCCACGAGCCCGTGACAGCCCACGACTCTCCACGCAGGTAAATGACTTAGGGTTTTGCTTCGGATCTATGTGTTTAGATCTAACAAATAAATGTTGTTTTGATAGGAAACCCTACAGACTTTGGAGTGACCGAAGCGACTTTCGGACGAGACTCGGCGCTTCGAGAAAACCCTAGGTGAGGAGATTTTGACTCTAATTGATAAATTGGACGAATCTAGGATTGAATTTAAGATGAAAGGTTTTGTATATGTTTAGAGTGTAAGTGGAATGCGAATAAAATACCAATTCTGAAATGATTATCTATGAATTGAAGGTTAAGTATAGAATGTTACAGAAATTTGATAATCTGATTTAGGTTGATCTTTTGGAGACTCGAGCGGTCAGATCCGATTTGGCTTGTCAGTAGGGAGTGACTTCCCTCCCGTAGAACTGTGAGTGGGACTTTGACATTCGCTATTGATTGAAAACCATGTTTCAAAAATATCATTTAAATGACATGTTTCTGCAAAATGTATGATTGTTATGACTTTCCAATATTTGATGAAATGTTTTGTGACCTTTGGAGTGTCTTAACTGCTGACCTTATTGATATGCATCCATGAGTTTTGATAAACGTATATTGTGCCACATTTTCGACATATTGATATGTTTTAAATGCTTTCACTGCATTGGCACATGGTTTTAAATGGATTTACTTACACATTTGGGCTATATGCCCGGCCGACTTTACGATATTATGTTTTGGGCTGTATGCCCGGCCGACTTTACGATATTATGTTTTGGGCTGTATGCCCGGCCGACTTTATGATATTATGCATTGGGCTGTATGCCCGGCCGACGTTATGATATTATGCATGGGGCTATATGCCCGGCCGACTGGTGATGGGATGCATGGGGCTACGTGCCCGGCCGATTTGATATTGTGATCCGTAGCTACGAAGGACATCTGGTAGAGGCACCCCTTGTGTCCGGATACGCTTCGGCCGGAGGTATCCGCCAGATTGTCGTGTGTATGGGTGTCCCAGGTTGACCCTCATCGGAGAGGACGTTGAGTACGGCTCCGTCTAGCACCAGGCGGGGGCACCATACACGGCCGACTAGTTATATGTACACTATATATTTTTTTACAGACTAGTTGGGGTAGTCTGTGGCCAACATTGGGGCAGAGAACCATTCTTTAATACTTGCATTTGGAAAAACCCCCAATGCGCCGTCCTTGGTCGAGGTAGACCATTGCCGGGAATATTTCATTGGCCGGTTCTTCATGACATTGATGTAAAATTTTAGGATGCATATCTTGCTTTCTGATGTGTGCGTATTATATATGATTTTGAAATAACATGATTGGTTTGCACACTGTGGATATTTTCTTATCTTATGCTTTGACACTCCAAATTCACCTCGATATTGATAGCATGATGTCAATTCCCTCACTTACTGAGTATCCTCCCATAGATACTCATCCCTCACTTTCTTTCCCACAGGATTAGTGTTGGATCGAGGAGATACCACTGGGATTGGGTATGGATATTTTCCATCTCTTCCGCTATGATGATTGGTGATATTATTATGTATTGGAGGTTTTAGATTGACCAATGTATTTATATAAATTTTCTGGGATGACTGTATAAATTATGGACTTTATTTCGCGAAACTCGCGTGTTGATTATTTCGTTGCATTGAGGCATTTGTAAATATTTAAAAATAACTTGGGAATTTATTTTATATATGCGTAGAATTTAAGTCCGCTCGGTGTGGCGGCTGCTCATGCTCTAGTTGGGCATGACAGTAGAGGTCTGTTGCTAGGACTGTTAGAAACTTTATAGCCTTGCGTTGTACTGGATGAATGTCATATACAGGTGAAATTGTACATGGGAAACCTCCGATTTATGGGGAGGTTCTGTCCGATTTTCTGTAAAAATCCAGCCGGCATCCAGGGACAACGGGCGGCTGTTCACGATCCCGGTTCGGGGCGTGACAATCTCATTCAAATAGATTTAGATTAAGTATCATCTGTCCAGGAATCAAGTTGGCCTCGCCATTAAAATCAGCCATGTGCAAAGAATAGTTGAAGATGTACCCTTTTTGTGTCAATGAACAGGGTTACCAAGCAGGACCACCATTGTTGACACCACTAACATGGTGTTTCGAGAGTCCTAGATCAATATAGGTTTTCGCTGGACCCCTAAGAGACTTTATTAGGTTTGTGACATGACAGTAAAGTTAAATAAAAGTAAAACTATGTTCTCCAATGTCAAAGGAATGGTGGTGGTCCATGAAGTAATTAAGCGAATTACTCACTATAAACATATTTTTCTACAATCCTAATAAGTCCCAAGTAAAATCTAGCCAATTAGCCCAATTATTACATCTTAGAGAAGGAAAACTTCATGTAAGCATCATGCAAACATCAAAAACATAC
The DNA here is from genome assembly GCA_033439265.1 of Dillenia suffruticosa. Taxonomy (NCBI): domain Eukaryota; kingdom Viridiplantae; phylum Streptophyta; class Magnoliopsida; order Dilleniales; family Dilleniaceae; genus Dillenia; species Dillenia suffruticosa. Next base: position 15,537,198 of record JAVTVX010000005.1, on the reverse strand, counting down.
ACAATGTGACAACAAAACTGAGAACCTCGTCCATAATGCAGAACCATAGTTCCGTGAAATTCCCATTTGCCTAGACATGGCCTTATCCATCACTAATTTTTTTTTTAAGCAATTGTAAACTGAGATTTTTGATTTTATTTTCATCATCTCCCACAATGCTACTAGAGATTGTCTTATTGACATTGCCTTTAAAAATAGCATGGAATCCTTAGATCGATAGTAAGGTATTTCCCAACTTTCAATTCCAAAAGAGTTACTTCTCTTTCAAAATGAATCCATTGGCTATTGACTATTTACACATTGCCCATCAAAATATACTATCATTTTACCCTCAAGAAGATATAGAAGCAGCCTACACATTCATCTAAATCTGTTGAATAAAAATTCGGACAAATATTAACTCGACCCTCTTAACTCATATTATATTCATGATAATAAAACTAAACGTTTTATGATTATTTGGTCAAAAGGAGTGTCTTATATTTTTTAAGATTTTGTTAGGTAAGTTATAAGCAAAACATATCTGTACGTGCATGTCGTAGCTAGAGTGCAAACAGGTTGTGCTTCATGTCCTAGTTTCTAAGACACAAACCCTTATGGAAAGAGATCATCAAGAAAGTGCCACGACAATATAACCTATTAGCTATATGGCCTCCGGTTATGATTATTTACTGTAATTTTTAGGAATTTTAATTGTTTTGCCTACCGACGGCAGTAAGGGGAAAAAAAACATACACCCTTTTACTGATCTCAACAGAAGTACTGACAGAAAACCTAATGATTATGTACCCGACGGAATCTGTTCAACTATTCAGGCAAGTACTGTTTCATAACCTGATAGTCGTGCAACTGTGTACGTAACACTATCACTCTTGACTTGACACTGAGATCCTCTTGCAAAGGAAAGTGGTTTTGGTCAACATAAGAATCCAGTAAAATATATATATTATATCTCTTTTGGATATTGAAATTTAAATCTATTTGTTAAAATCTTTTGGGGGTTATAATTTTTCTTTTTAGTTAGCTCTCTACAGATTTTAAATTACATGTATGATCAAAGAAAGGGTTAGTTTTTCAGTCCACTAGACTTCAGAAGAGCACACTACACCTTTTAAAAACCGAAATTAAAATTTAAAGGTGCTTGATTTCTCAAATAAGCGGAAGTTCTCATATGTTGCTTCAAAGACCTATATGCTGCAACAAAATCCCAATTTTTTGGAATAATCTAAATTTCTTTCTTATAGGGGAGGCATTTAAATGGCAGGTTAAGATTGATCAATCTCTTCACCAACTATTTGTCTAACATAAATGCTATAATACCGTCAGGTCCGAGTGGGCCATTATACATGCATTGCTATGTACTAAATAATCCTTATTATTTTTTTTGTTGCACGACAATTTTTGTGTTTACATATAATTCTGTCTAACAATCATTTTACCCCTCCAGTGTTAAGGCGATTCATGCAAGAACGGGTGTGGTGAACAATAATTCTATTCGACCAATTTCAGAGCTTTTCCCTTCTGAAATGAGCCCAACCACATCCAATTTACCCCACCCGAAAATTTGGGAAAAATATTTAAATTTTGGTGAAAAGAGAAGGAAATGAAAGGAAAAATAATTGTTTGTGGCCTTGAGGGTACATTCTAAAGAAATTTCAAGTTACATGGTTTCTGTATCCGTCCCTTCCCAACCTCAAGACATGTGAATTCTTGTGCAATATGTTTCAAGTCTAAAATATGAAGTAAGCCACAGCAAGATATTTCAGCATATATGGCAAGCATGTTTGAAATTTCATGCAAGACTTACCCTCAATATTCTTTAAAATAAAACGGGTAATTCTAGATCGAAATGAAATTGGTATTCAAGATGCTTAGTCTAGATTAGAGAAAGAAGTTCATAATATCAAAGCCAACCAAGGAAACAAAATAGCCCGCTTTTATCATTGACCTAGAAGGAGTTAATTATCATATTCTATATCTTATAATTATTAGACAATTTAATTGATAAAAAAAAATTATTCGAGAATTATTTAATGATTAGTTTAACCCTTCAAAAAAAGTGAGAAGAGTAATTTGCACAATAAATAGCATTCCAAGGAAAATCATTTTGAGAAACAAGATATAAAGAAATTTCTACTCACTGATTAAATAGTTTTGAAAGCGTCATTTGCTAAAAGCCACATCAACAATGATAGACACAAAAACTTGGAATACTAATTCAACTTTTTGCTCAAAGAAGAAACAAACTCAACAGCACTCAACCTGTAATATCACTATCAGCCACCTTCCACCTCGAACATCGAGAAAACCATTTCATAGTATAAGATTTGCGCATGTTAATGTTGGGTGAAGCATCACAGAATAACCAAATAATGTTTCTTTGATTTTCTTGAGGTAACTATGTTCTATAGTTAAGACAAAATGGGGGTCCTCAAATTAGAAATGAGTTGATGAAAAGAGCCTGTAATGATTTTGCAATCAGGATTCCAAGGAATTCTTCTTCCTCAGATCCCAATCTCTCACCAAACTATTCTCATATCATGAAATAAAATAACCAAGTAAAAATCATCTAACCCAATAATTCATTTTCCTCGACCCACTATTTTTTTTGGACCTAATTATTTTGTTGCTTATGACAAAACTAGACCCCTATACCAAATATTTAAGATTAAAAATTCTTTCCACTAAGATATTAAATTGAATAAAAGTTGAATATATTCAACACATTGCGATATCCTAAGAACCCAAGCATACCCAGAAGAAGGTTAAGCTATAGGTACAATGTCTTTAGCCTTTACCAAACTTTCTGTTGCCTTAAAATAAAAACCTAATAGAAGCCAACAAACAAAGCAAAGTTCAAGAACCAAAAATAACATTACAAAAATTAAATTATCAACCTTAAGAAAACGAGAAGTATTCTGAAAACAAAATGTTCCAATGCAACCTCTCATTAGTTGCAGCTGTTGGAGGGTGTGTTATGTTATGGCGAATCCCCTCTCTCTCTCTCCTCTTTTTCTTCCCTCCATCACTCAACTAACTAACCCTCCTAACCATAAACTAAAAAATAAATAATACTTCTTTTGTAGGTCCCATTGGACACCTACCTGCTTGTACTTAGAAAACAAACTAACAAGAGACCCAAATTCATCTGTCTGCAGCTTTTCTTAATCTCTTTTAAGTTTTATGCCGACCACAATTTTTCATATGAGATGTTTTTTTCTCTCGTGACAACAATAATTTGCACAAATATCATATAGTTAAAAATCAATTTCATGAGAGAGAGAGAGAGAGAGAGATGCCTGTTAAAGCTTGTAAATTCTGTTCAATGTCCCGGCAAGCCATCACAGCCTCCACAGCATGAACTCTAACATGTTGTTGCAACTGTTCTTTGAAAGAACATAAAACTAACAAATACTGTGCCTGCATATGAACACACATCAAACTATAATATAACCAAAAAATTAAAAAAAAAAATCCATAAATGCTCAAATGGGCATGGATAAAAATAAGTAATATAAGAAAAAAAATACCAAGAAGTTGTCAAGCTCTTGCCTCTCATGGGGAGAGAGGTGGTGCTGCTGAGCGGCAGCATAGGAGCGAAGAAGCTGGTGCGACTGCGAAAGCTGAGCATCGATCAATGGCAACTGATCGATTGGAGTGGCGACACGAAGGCAAGCCACATGAGTAGCCAAAAGCTGCTCGTATAGTGGGTGTGTGGCGATCTCAGCCTTGAGCTGGCGGTGTTGATCGGCGGAGACGGCCACGGAGAGGTCTCCAATCAATCCTCCACCACCACCACCACCACTAGTACCCATAATTCCTAAGCTTGGCTCTTGCATACTATTTTTTTTCTGGTAAGCAATTTTCTGTAGAACGAGAAGAGAAAGGGTGTGTGATGATATAGAAGAGAGGACGATACAAATGGAACAGGTCTCAAGAACAAAAGGTGGGTTTTGAAGGAAAGCAGATAAAGAAAAAAAGTTGAGGGGTCTGAGGTTTAGGACCACACAAGGTCTACAACAGACTTTAGCTTTCACAATTCCGAGAGAGAGAGAGAGAGAGAGGATAAAGGGCTGCTGCTGGTGCTGGGTTGTTGGGGTTATATCGGGATCTGAGATACAACACTTTCTGCACCAAGTCTGAGCTCTGTATCAGATTTTACATCGAGAAAGAGATGGAAGCAAGCAGAAGATGCCAGTAGAGAGAGAGAGAGAGAGAGAGAGAGAGAGAGAGAGAGAGAGAAAGAGAGGGTGGTTGGTTTTGATTGTTTTTTGTTGTGTTATGGGGTTTTAAAAATCATTACTAAAAGAGGGAAAAGTGAAAAGGGGAGGCAAAGCCGAGAGAGTGTCGTGGGTATGGGTTCTGACATTTTATGGGAATAGTTTTTTATTTATACATATTTTTTTTCTTTCTGATTTCCCGCCCCCCCCCCCCCCCGGTTCTGTGTTTTGCTCTTAACCCCAAAAGCTAAAAGCCTATTTGGTGTTTCTACCATATGCCATTGCTTCCATGCTATTTCTTGGGTGAATCAGGATTTCAGGTTTTCTTGTTCAGACTTCTGTGGAAATTAGTCTCTCCCTCTCTTTCACCCTCTCTCTCTCTCTCGCTCTCTCTCTCTCTCTCTCTCATTTTATTTTATTTTTTTTCTTCTTCATATAATTAGTTTACGGGGGACCCAAAATTTGACATGGGCACTTCTCTTCCATTTTGATATGCACACCTTCCGTCCACCTAGATTTAGATATTAGCCTTCATTTTCCCTTCTCTTTCCTTTTTCTTTTTATTTTTTACCAATTGATTTCAACTATTTGAATTAACGGGATCACTAAAAGACTAACTTTTTTAACATTTATTCTTACTATTCCCAAAACTAAATCCAAAAAATTAATAAAGAGAATAGTATCCTTATCATTAGATCAACAGATTTGATGGGAGGGTACAATTTTGCCCAAGTCGGAGCAAGAGTTTGCCGCCACATCTTCCGCTCTTGAAGTAGTTGTGCTAAGTAGAATTGAATTAAAAGATAAAATTGTATGGACAACAAATATAAATACTCTTAGACCCATAATCGTTAAGATAATGTATTCCAAATGTTATCATTTTTTATGATTTAAGTAATGGGTTTCTTATTTTAATTAAAAAAATCAACTCATGTCAACGATTGTGGTAGGAGTTTCTCTTATTTCTTATGAGGTTGATTATCTCATAATATCAACATAACAGACACCTTTACATCTCCAACCACTAAACCCCATTCTATTTTTAGCAATTCAATATCTGCAATCAAAAAACTTTTTTTTTTTGGGGGGGGGGGGGTTCAAAAGCACAAAAGAAAAATGACATGGAAGAGCTAAGGATTTTCGTAGGGTCAAAATGGTAATTGTAAGTCCCAATTGGCTGGCTCCAACAATTTGAAGTTGGGGTGCGCCCCGAGCGTGTCTACCATTAATTGTTAATACACGTTTTTGGGGTTTATACTTTCGTAACAAGATAATTAAGAAAGTCGGCTGAAGGTTGAGCTGTCACTATTCTCTCTCTCTCTCTCTCACAAAGGCGTATGTGTCTGCTTTCTCAGTTTTTGGTGTCCTTTTTCTATGTTCCTATTGATACGAGTGATTGAAGAAAATCTAAGCTACCCATTTGTTAGGACCCCAAATGACTCACCACCTACCATTTCTGTCTCTTTAACGTGTCAACAAGGCATGCCCTATTGGTCCCGCATGGTCTTCCCCATCATAACCCCTGTGGTCTTAACTGCTCCTGAACATCAATCCACACCTATTACTGGGTCCCAATGTTAAATCGTGTTCTTGCATTGCATGCACAACACAACATTCATGAGATGAAGAACTATATATATATATATATATATATATATTTTAATTATTCTGAATTATAGAATTAAAAGAGAAAAGATGTGACCATTAAATTACCTTCTTAAAAATAAAAATATTTTAATTTCACTACAAAGGGATTTTACGAAGACATTGGGATTTAAGAAAATTCATAATGGTTGAGAGATGTTCACCCTGGAGGAGTGGTGGTGGGGTCAAAGAATTTGAGGACAATTTAGATGGAGGGTCCTACTTTTTTTTGCGGGGGGGGGGGGGGGGGGGGAAGATGAATAATGCTTTGAAGCTTTGAAACTAGGTTGGAGTCTAAGTTAAATGTGAGGGGGAGGGATACATATTATTCTTTTGTTTCATGCGGAAAATGCTTTAAAAACAAGGCAAAGTTAAAGAAAGGAGCATTTTTCCTTTCGAGAACCCTTTAGATACTCCACCAAGAAAATGGTATTTTCATATACGATGGGATCAATGACTTTTCTCATTAAAAAATTTTCAATTATTCTTAAAATATTAATATCTATATAATTGATAACTATCAATTTTGTATCATAATAAATATTTTTATTTTTAAAAAAAAAATCACAAATGAAAATATTATTTAAAAAAAAAAAAAAAGAAAGAGAAGGAAGAGAAGTCAATCTGGCATGCTAAATGAACTGGGTCAATTTTCCCCACAATTTCTTTGAATGAATGTGACTTTTTGAAAATCAGATTCTTAAAATCTGGAGAATGAACTCCCCACACCAGACAAGAAATTTATAGTTATTTATATATATATATATATAATAAGGAACTGGGAATGGTTTCAATTGGCTAATCCACTTGGAATTGGTGAGTATTTACAAAAAGGAAGTTGGCTTGACCTACAAGACATAATTCCAATAATTATGTAATCAATTTACTTATTGACTTTGCACTATAAAGCAAATCAGATTGCCATATTATTAACTATATATATAAATATTGATAAACTAACGGGGAATGTTATGTTTAAACACACAATAAAGCTGAGTGGCCTAGCTCTCAATCACATGCTAAACAATCCAGAGGCAGCTGGGTACAAATTCTATTGATATTGTTGATACTATAAGTGAAATGCAACAAAATATGAGATTTAAGAGAGAGAGAGTCATTGTAGAGACCAAATTCTTAGTGATCAAGGATACTTTACCCTTAATCAGAGATCTCTAGTTCGAGTTCTGGAAATGATGAAAAAAGATTTGGGAGATTTGGGAGAGTCAATCTCTAAAAGGGGTTTAACAGTATTCGAACCGGATTAGTCAAGTAAAACCCAGATACCGGTGATAAAAAACCAAAAAAAAGGAGAGTCATTGTAGAGATATCCGACGGATAAAGAGTTTTTATTTAAATATCATTTTCAAAGTCAAGATCTAGAACTTGAATTTTTGTATATTTTCACGGTTTTTGTGGCTCCTATGTAACCAAGAGAGAGAGAACCGGAGGCCCCTTTGGTGTAATTTGTGGTAAATGCTTTTCTATGATTTTTTTTTTTTAATTTTCGTCAACATTTCTTTGTAACAAGAATTATGAAATTGAGGAATAGTGAAATATAAAGAACAAGGAAAGGAAAGACAAGTGGAATACTTAATATGTGATTAAATGATGATGGGATGCATTTGACTTGTTTGCAATAAGTTTGATAAGTATTTACCTAATTTTCTCTCTCTATGAAAACTAACATCAATTTATTATTTATATTTATTACTTGTTGCTATGGTGGTTGGCATGAGTATTCAATTTCTCTCTCTATTGGGCCATGGGGGGTGGCAAAGAGGGTGGCACTCAATTTGTTGTCAATGGTGGTTATATAATTAAAATAAATTTTTCTTAAAATTTTATAATTAAATATAAATATTTATTTTTATTAAAAAATTTAGACTCCAAATATTTCATCCACTCCTTGATGTCTAATACAATTGTCTTCGTATCTTTTCAAAATTAGGTAATTTTGAATTTATTAAAATATATTTCGACTCAAATAATTTTTTTAATACACGTTAAGTGGATTTTTAAATAAAATTTGAATCATTTGATTTTTGACTCATTTGAATTCTCTAACTTGATTTATCATTTCTTTTCAATGGGATTAACTTGATTTTTGTTCTACTACCCTTTTAGATATCCCTCATAATTTGATACGGCTATCTTTTTTTTTTTTTAATTTCAATTAAAAAATAGTAAGAACATATGTAAATATCAAAAACTTTGATCATTATTATAAAATATTAAATAATTAAAATTTTAGTAATTATTTATATTATGTATGGATTATAAATTATTATTGTAAGTTTTATATCATGAAATACAAATATAAAACATATTGCCGTTTGCTTTTTTTTTTTTTTAATTATTTGATGTAACAATAATCTCGTATGCGATATTTACAAGATACTAACAAATAGCGGAGGCGGAGTCGATTCGTGGGAAACGAGGAAAGCCGAGGGAGCTGAGGCTGGAAAGGAGTAGGGGTGGTGGGGTCGTAATTACAGCTGTAGTTTTGTCGTATTCCTCGTCCTCAGATTGCGACTCAGACGGTGCTAGACTGGTCCCCTCCCCAACACCCCCCCTCCCCGAGTCTCTCTCTCTCTCATCAATTGTCCTAATCATCAGTCCCACAAATCCTGACCTCTCCTTTTCTGCCCTCCCTCTGATGATCTCTTGCCTTTTCTTCTTTTCTTCTACTTCTATCTTGCACTCTGCCAATGCCCATTTTTCTCTCTCTCTCACCCAGGCCTCTCTCGCCGGAGTCAATCCTTTTGTCTTTTCGTTCATTCCTCAATTATTTCAATTGGAAAATCCCATCAAATCCCTAATGATTTGAAAAAATTAATTAATCCATCTACCACTTTGATCAATTCAATTATGGCCCTCTTCTTAAAGACATATCAATAAATGATATGATTGGAGTTTTATTAGTAAATCATAAAAGATTCCTACCCTTTCTTTATGGGTTACTACCTCATCACTGCCTTTGAAGATTCATAATGAATTCAAACAAAAGTAGGAAACTTGCTTTTTTTTTTTTTCTTTCCCTTTTCTCTTTTTTTATTTAAATTTTCTTTTTCACTGGGGAACAAAAAAAAAAGGATGGAACAAAAAGCAAAATCTGTACATCATGACAAATTTGGATGATGTGCTACACAAATTATGATGGTATGAGATAAAAGTGTGAGGGCCATCCTGGGAATAAAGTGGGTTGCAGGGGATCCCAAGTGAAACCCACTGAAGTTTTTAAAATTTTCAAATATCCATTCACAAACTTTTGTGATAACATAGTAATGTACTAAAGGATTTCAAATGTTTCTAATGTAACCCATCATGTGAAAGAGACACCTGGGTTCATCCAAAAATTTTCAAAAAGAAATGGATAAACAAATATAATATAATATATATTATAGTTTTGAATGATGTCTCGTCATTGGATATTGCAATCTTAGGTCAAAAGAGTCCAATTTTGAGTACTAATGAAAACCTGCAACTATGGCTGGAATCACAAAAGTGATCACAAAACAAAAGGAGGAAGACAATGGGATCAACCTAAAGCGGATCAGAATTAGTTTGGTTAATGCAGGTTTCTTCTAGATTCATGATCAGAGAAACAAACACAGGGAGTCGAGCAAGGAAAAACTTAATGATTATTTTATCTCTTACTTTTCCTCAAAATTAATATGATGCAATATGGTAAATCAAATATAATTATATACGATTTTTATGTAATAAATCACTCAAAATACCCAGAGACAAAATTAATATGCTAGACCATCCTTATAGCTCCACAAAGACTTACGCTCCTTAAAATAAACAATAAAACACAGAGAGAAGGGAAATAGAAACCAAAAAAATTACATTTTGTTAAACTATATGAAATGAAAACATGGTCAGATGTATAAACATAAAAAATAAATAAATAAAGATTTTCTATAAATATCAATTATTTTATAAAAATAATAGAATAGTCATGTTTAAATATGTAATTATTAATCATAAGGTAGATAATATAAAAAAATTATACTTAAATAAATTTTAAAATAATTAAATATTAAAAAAATATTAAAAATTTTTATATAAATATTAATTAATTTCAGAAATGTTTCGATATGGAGATACGTTTGTGTGAGAAATTTCTTGCATCATAGCCTATCGTATCTCAGCTACATAAGGTTACCATCAGTTAGGACTGTTGGGGACCCGACTAAGGAAGGATTAGGATGGGTTTGGACTGTTGCTATTTTCTGGGCTTTAAAGCTACTCTACCCTTCCTAGTCACATTTCATTGTTATGTGAAATGTGAGTCTGGATAGATGCTAACCTCACCTCCATCCTAACATTCTTTGCATGTTAACATGTGGCTAAATAAATATTATATTTTTCCCCTACATAAATTTTTAATGATCCCCAGCTTAAATGTCTTTAGTATGACTCGAAGAGATTTTTGTCTTACGAATGCTTGTTTGGGATAGAAATTTCACATTTGGGTATCTTAACACTACACTATCCTCAAAATATATTTTAGTTGCAAAAATAGGAAAGAAATATAAATAGAAGCAGAGAGGTGTATTAGGATGTTAAAGTTTGAGGAAGATTTTCACCAAAATCATAACAAGCAAGATTTTCTACTCGGGATGCGATTTTTCACTTTTGCCTCTTCATTTGCGTGAAAGCACTAAGCAGTTACATTGTTTTCATTTCTCCGTATGTTTTTTTTTTTATTTTTTATTTATTTATTTATTTTTTTTTTTTTTATGCTTGGAATACTTCCCTGCCAACCAGAGATTTGGCATCAACTAATTTGCATGAGCTGCTGGTGGTTCCCGTTCAAAGGATGGAGCTCTCCCAATGTAGTCTATCCCCTTTCCAAGTCTGAAACTCGAGATATTCGTGATGACCTTATCTTTTTTTTTTTTTTGTGTTATAAGGGAATTTGAATTTCAAGATCCCAAAAAGGGAACAGCCCAATGGACTTGACGATCTTATCCACCACATACGGTGCAAACAACTTGGATACGTTTCTCGCAGACTTTTAGAAAGAAAACGGCCTTTTCTTATGAGCCTCGGCCCCTTAGGTCGGGCCCATGGAATTTAACAATCTGCGACAGGGTTCACAGCAGCAGGAGGAAACATGACCCTTTTCAATGACCAAAAAACACAACGAGATCCCCCCCCCCACCCAAAAAAAGAAACTAAAAAAATAACATCAAAAAAGGAATAAAAAATTGCATCTATCAACAGCGTGACCCCAGTGCATTTTGGTTTATCGCTCTAAAACCGACGGTTATAATTCAAATCAAACATTCTATGAGATAAAACCTCGTGATCATCAATCTCCTATGAATCGAATGATCAAATATTCTATCTTTTTAATTAAAAATCTTGAATTCAAACCCTAAGAATGATGAAAAAAAAATAAAAAAAAAAACTAATCCATAAAAATGAATTCCACAATACTTAAACCAGATTAATCGGGTAAAACCCAAATACTGATAATAAAAATAACAAAATGATTAAGTAGTAAAAAAATTACCAACATGACCACGAGAGAACATCCAGACTCCAACGTCAATGACCAGACGTGATTGGGTTTGCACTTTACTTAAATAAGGCCAATCTCTAAAAGAAATCACTTCAATTGGTTGGTTGTTTCATCCAATGAATATAAACCAAAGTAGAGGTATAGCCCACAAACCCCTAACATCCAAACACAAAAGCCATAAGGGGAAAAAATTTAAAATTAAAATAGAACTGTAAGGATTTGATATATTATTTACATCTCCGCAAGCATCTAAACATTAAATATTACTGTGAATGACATGTTTCTTTTTCTTTTTTCTGCCATCTGATATCTGCGGAGCTGAATCCACAATCACAACATTTACAGTGTGCAACTTCAGCATTTCTTCACATCACAATACACTTTTCTTTCTTTGCATCATGTTTAGAAGAAGACACGGCCGTAGTTCTTCCACTGCTTCTTGGGCCCTGCAAAATCCCATTCAAATACTCAGTTAAATAACTAGCTTTCCTTTTTTTAAAAAAAAAATATTTTGCCGAGCACAAATATCCTAAAGAACATAGTTGCAAATGCCTAATGCTAAACATTCATATCATTTAATGTAAACTTGAAGTATAACAAGTGGCTACAGGTCTAATATGACAGATCACTTAACAAGTTCAATGCCCAACTGGCATTTTGCACAGCAACATATTTGTATGGCTTGATGAGGTTGGTAGCCAGATAGCAGCAAGAACTAGAAAGACCAAGATTGAATCTCTGAATACCAAAACTTAGGTGCAACATCCAGATTTTATCAAGGAAAAATGGTGGCACCTTCAAATCTAACACAAACTCCATCCACCAAACTTACTCTTATGTGCTGTTTGGGAGTTTCAAGGGGAGGGTTCATGAGGGAAGGGAATGGGATGAAGCATCCCTTCCTCTTGTTTGGATATTAAAATGTTACTAGGAAGGTAAATTTGGTACAATAACGACAACAACAATAACATCCTACGTCTTAATCCTAAATTTTAGGATTAATCATTTGAGAGACAAAAACAGGAGTGGTGAAAAGAGGTAAAAAAAAAAAGTTCTATAGAAACTTAAAATGACAAGAGAGCTGGTTTAACTTGTTCGAATTCTCCTACGCCACTCGTTCCTATCTAAATCCATTTTCTCAACTAAAATCTTAAATATTATATATTTATGGATAATTTGCATCCAAATTTTCAACGGTTTATTCCTAAGTTCCATTAAATCTTATATATTTAAATTCTCGATCCTCCAAACTGATGTGTTTTTGACTCTTCATTGCACATGTCTAAACAATCTCAAACGATACTCTTACATGTTATCTGCAATTGAATTCACTTCTAACTTAGTATATATCTCTTCATTTCTAATTCTATTTTTTCTAGTTTTACAACACATCCACCTAAATACTCTTATTTCTGCAACATCCATTTTATACTCTTGTTTTTATTTAATGACTCAACACTCAGTGTCGTACAATAATACAGGTCTTACTGCGGTACTATAAAACTTCCCCTTCAAATGCAATGGTATCGTGTAATCACAAAAAATTTCAGACGCCCTTTTTCATTTCATCCAACTCGTTTGAATACTATGATTTACATTCTCATCTATATTGTTATTCTTTTGAATGATGAAGTCAAGATATTTAACACATTCACTTTTTCGTGCGTTCTTTTCTTCTAAGTTAATCGTTTCTTCATCATTCTGATGATTGCCACTAAATATATATATCATAAACTCAGTTTTCTATCATTTCATCTACCAATACTATATCATCTGCAAAAAAATATATCATGGTATTTCATTTTGAATGTTTTTTGTGATTTCATCTATTACTATTGCAAAATGGATGAGACTTAATATCGAATCTTGGTTAAACCCAATGTTAATTGGAAAGCTATCACTTAAACCCCCGTAAGTTTTTAGATTGATAACAACTCCTTCATATATATCTTTAATGAGGTTACTATATCTCAAGAAAATCTTTCTTTATCAACGCTCATCACAATACATCTTTAGGAATTCTATTATATGTTTTTTCTAAATCAATGAATACCATATCTAAGTTTCTCTTTCGTACTCCAAATGTCTCCATAAGAAAAATACATAATTAGGACAGACTTGATCAAATAAGACCAGGCATTGCAGATCAAATAACATCTTACAATAAACTCCAAAATATCAAAATAAGCCTAAGCATAGATGGCAGGGTTTTACTCAGTGTGCCATTGTGCAATAGTGCTTTTAAGGATCTTCTCTGGAGCAAAAGTCATAGTGCATTTTCTCTCCATGCTATACTCGATTTAAACAATTAATTCTGATTTGTTTTCATGAAGGACGTGTCTACCTAATGCATATCAATAGATGTTCCAAGCCCAAAAGCTATACTTCCTATTCTCATTTGAGGACACAATGGGGAGGACTTGTTTCCTTCCAAAAAACTTCAAGGCTTCCAATTTAAATTTGAAAATGGAATTCCTCAATGCAACTGCACCATCAGCAATGTTGCTGAGGGATATTTTTAAGAAGCTAGTCCTAGCCTCTCAGAATGCAGGGGTGTTTATCCTCATTGTGGGATTGGAACCAGGAGGAATTCCATCGGTCTGATATTTACCCTAGGAATTAACACCAAAGTACACTTACTAGAAAAAAGTACTTCAATACTATTAAGGAAGGATAGTTACAGAACCTTATTCATTTTATTTGGGTAGCAGTGTCATAATAGGAGCTTGCAATTTTAGTTGTCCTATGTTTTCTTTGCCCTTGAATGGGAACTCCCACCGACGCATCATAAGACAGTTTCTAGAACAGCTTATTCAGAAGCTCATTTGAGTCCAGTAGCACCACTCCCAAATGAGGTACCTCAACTACTAAATCAAGAGCCACACTCATTTCGAGCTTGACTTTGATCATCTACAAAGAGAAAACACTTGCACAGACAGGCAGGGAAACGAGTTTTGTCCAACTGAATGAATTCCTGAGATCTTATTTCAAGTGCACTCACCCTTTGCTTATAAACCCTACGTGTGATTTCCTTGATGCTTTTTCAAATGTAGTTTCCACATAGCTTCTCTATTTTCCTGTTCTATTTTGTTGCAGTGAAAAGATCATATTATGGAACCTATGTAAAGGAATAGAAGACATAATTATGAAAGCACTCTTCATAAACTAAGTCATCATCCTAAGCTTTCACTTGCTCCTCGCTTTGTCATATCCGACCCAAGTACTTCACTGAGTTTATCTCAATCCAAGATGCATTTTAATGTAACTTGCTCCCAGATCTAGTTAAGCACATTACTAACTTGTCCTTCTCCTTTATTTAATCAAAGAAAGTTTGCATGGCCATTTGGCTGTACCAAGGGATATAGAGAAATAACAATTATGCATTTCTTATACGAAAATTTGAAAGGGAAAGCATAAATTTCCCATTTACCTGGGGTCCAGTGATCAACCTGGTACTTCCAACTGCTGATGGTTGCTGCAAACTACTGCGCTGTGGCTGCTGCTGATCAAACTCTTGTTGTTGCAGTGCAATGGCCAATTGCAAATCAGAACTGTAACAAAGACACACTCAGAATTGCTATAAAGACTATTTCCATGGGCAGCAAAATTTCAAATTGCACAGAGGCTGCTGTATTTATATACATGGTCAGCTTTCATGACTGGGATGTAAGACCAAAGAAACAGTGTAGTCCGCCAGAAAAGAATTTAATCAGTTGCTCCACGGACTCCAGTAGATTCATAATCAAAACAGCTTAGAAGTTGAAAAAGAAAATTTCAGGCAGCAAGAAGGGTTGAGTAAAATAAGATACAAAGGGAACCAGCTGATCAACACTACAAGATTAAGATGGTGATGAGACCAGTAAATAAGCAATCAAGAAGAGGGGGGGGGGGGGGGAGAGAGAGAGAGGGCATTATTATTGCAAATCGTGCATGTTTTCCCCTCTTCAAACTAACAAAACTGGTTCATTACCTAAAGTTTGAGCTCGATTGAGCAGAATTATCAATGTTTGCAAGATAGTCCTGAGACAAGCAATTTTTAAATCAGAAACAACTTCTGCAGATAGTTTTATTCTAAGATGATTTTCATAAAAATAAAATTGTAAAAAAGAATTTACATACAGCAGTACTAGCCATGGCATTTTGCTCGTCCCAAGTACTGTTGGAATGATCATCTACCTTGAATTCCTTAAAGTTTCCTGTGTAAAACACTGTATCCCCATTGACCTGAAGAGCAAGCAATATATAAAGTTAATATCTTTTCTCTGTAGTAAAAGAAAAGGAATGTCAATCCACGGGAAAATAAGAAACTAAGTCTGTTTCTCTTCCATAGACTGAAGTCCACCATGACAACATTTGCAGAAATTTAGCTAATTAGATTCCTCCAGAGAACCCCACCCCGCGTTTAGGTAAACAATCCTTCTTCATATTAAACAAATGCAATCTATTACCAGTTATCTTTGACTAATTAGCTCCATCACCATGTTTCTAAAATTATGAAACTTGAGGAAAAAATTTTCATGTCTTAAGACCAAAGCTAGCAACAAATATTATCAGGGAAGCACCTTATAAAGAATATAACAAAGAACCTTGATACCTCATTCAATTTTTCCCACACCAAATCAGGCTGGTTAATATAACCTTGGTCAGTCGCTAGGAGATAGAGTTCACCATCAAACTGCATAAAAATAAATTTGGCAAACTTTTCTTAATTTGATGCCAAAGAACACACAAAGCAAGTTTAAATCCATAGAAAAGCCAGCAAATAATGAGAAGCAACAGAGAGAGGAATCATGACAAGGACTGACCTTGAACATGGTGCAGAAGTGATTATTACGAAAAAAAACACAAAGCTCACGTTCTTTCAGGCCACCTTGCAAACAGAATAATCTGCAAAATGAGGGGTAACACAACCATATTGTTGGATAAGCCAATAAATGAAAATTATGACAGCTTAGATCACAAATTGGAAGTAACATACCCGTAAATAGTCAATTGACTAGCAGTGCTCTTCAAGAAGTTCTTGATATGTTCCCCTGATGAAGATATGAAGAGATAAATCTAAAGCTAGGAAAATAAAACCATAGAATGCATAAATAACAAATGAGAAATCACGAGGGGTTGAATTCTCATATAACAACTCTTACCTTGTTGTGGCGTGATATCAACCTTGGAACTAGCATCAAAACTATCTACAGTGCTTTTGTCAGCTTGAGCTGCAAGAACTACCTCACCTTCATACATAGGTTCACGGCTCTCATATAATGTTGTTCCTGACTCCAATATGCATTCTTCCCCTTCATAAATGGGCTCACTGTCATCAAGACTGGAAGAAAAAGTCTCAGTTACATCTAAATGTTGTTTTCTGCCACTAGACGAATCAGATTCTGCATTCAGAGAAGATAATCTAGAAATCTCTGCTGCATCACTACAATTTGGATTTTCTAGTTGTTTATGAATATCAGCCCCAGAAGTAGATTGAAGAAGTTCCTTTTTGTCTTCTTGAGAATCATATATATCCTCTCCACATGCAGTCGTAGAACCTGTTCCAGAAAATGATAAAGGTGCATCTTCACCCGGGACCAAAGTGCCAGCACCAGCCTCAACAACTGCATTATAGTGAGAGAAACACTCTTCAGATTCTCCAGAAGCTGGTTGAAAAATCAAACTCCCTTGTTCATTTATCAAGGGACTAACAGCTTCTGGGGGAGTAGTTTCGAGAGATATGAGGTTTTGATCATTATTGTAAATTTTGGAGGAACTGCAATCATCTGCTATAAATGGTTGTGGGTTATGAGAGTTCTGATAGTCATCAACAATATTCCCCTCTAAAGTATCTACAACTACAGATTTAGTCTTTTTCATACATGTAGACTCATCTGACACGGTGGCAGACATATTCTCTACAGTAGCACAGACCAAAGAAGAATCAGGGACTGGAGTTAGTAATTCAATCTCGGATAACTTCAAGGCTCTCAATACCTCGGCTTCTTCTTCAATGTCTCCCTTCCTTGCTTTATGGGGATCAATAACTGAGCAAGGAGAGTCACCAAAAGATCTACCTCTTGAAAGGCTTGGAGAAGGAACTCCAAGGGTTGCAGTTGTTGCTGCTGCAAAATCAACAGAGTCTTCTTCAGGATTATTCACAGGTTGACTGCCCATATTTCGTGTCTCAAGTGCCACTAGCTCTCCCATGAGGGTATTGTAGGACTTTGAACCAATTGCACTAGCAGTCTCATAGTCCTGGGATAGATGTATAAGAGTTATCATCCAACTAATAGGCCGAAGAAAAAAACTAGCTAGAAAGTTCAAAACAGATCTATTACAATACTTCGGGATATCTATTATAATACTTGAATAAAAGATGAATACTATTAGTAGTAGTTAAATTTTGTAGAACGACCATCCACTCCAAAAGCTTGAGCTTGTTGACAATTATTTATTACTTTCACATTTCCCCTAGTAACACATCCAATCATGTGGAGTTTTTTTAAATAGGGTGCAAAGGGAACTTGGCATGACTCGATCTTAGAACCTCCCTCTTTGGTTCATATTAAATTTTGTACAATGATCATCTACTCCAAAAGCTTGAGCTTGGTGTAATTAATTATTTAATACTTTAACAGTAGTTACTTTTAAGCTATGTAGATTGTTTAGATACTAAGCAATAGCATCAGAAAATAGCCAATTGAATATCATACTTTCATTTTTAGCAAAAGAAATCATGTTAATAACAAAAAAGACGTGCAGTTCCCAGGAATTAAAGAACTTGCAAATTTGAAAATATCTACAAAAGTAGATAACGAGTAACAAGAAATCACATAAATAATATTTTTGAAAGATTGTCCAAAAAACTGATCAATAGTTTTTCAACCCCCCACCAAATAAATAAATAAATAAATAAATAAAACAGAAAATCACAATCTTGTCATTAGAAACCAATAAATTCCCTACACCCATACTGTCATGTCTATAATTTTTTAAACACTATTTGTTTCCACAAATAAATTTAGAAACTCCATATAACACTGCAGCTGTATCTAGAAGATCAGAAGTCATGTCTTCGGCATTTTTTTCGAAAAGCTTCCATATTAGAGCTTTGTGATCAACATCTAGCCTACTCTATTTCAGATTGATGGCTGCTCAACCGATATGGAGCTGGAGAGGGAGATCCTCTCTGTGCTAGGATCCTCTCTGTGATGTGTGCAATACTGGGTACCACGCAATTAAGCCATCAGGACCAACTATACAAGAAGTTAGAGATGCATTCAGAGAATATTTAGAGAGCTTGTTAATGGTCCGAATTTGGTGAACTTGCTGCAAACTGGAGGAAGGTTCACTCAAGCCATTTTGTCAAACTTTAAGGATAAGCCCTCACTTTTAAGAATCACTCAGTTTCTGCATCCACCAAACAGTCGGAGCACTTCCCAAATTGCTCTCCGATCATAGCCCTGCTGCATCCAATAATGGGGTCTACAAAGTGGTCCATCCCTTACCAAGGTTTTGGAATACAGTAACAAACTAGGGGTTCTCACAAGCTTCTCAAACTGCGTCAGCATTGTCATTGATTGTAAACCAGTTTCCGCAAGAAAAGCTACAGATATGTAAACTTAGAGGATGTGAAAATTAAATAGGAATTATCAATAGTCTGATGCACTTGATAATATTGAGGAATTCAGGCTTTACAAGGAGGGAAGGGGGAGTGTGGACACATTAAGGAAGGGCTACCAAAACAGATTGTGTTGGATTTAATTTCTTGGAGACAGAAATTAATACCTCTTCAATTGGAAAGTAAGATCTGAAAAATGAATTCTTCCTCCAGGTGGTGCACAACAAGGGCTAAAGGGAAGAGAATTTTAGGTTAAGCGAGTAGAGAGATGAAGACATGTGCATTCAGTGTACCTTTTACTCGGAAAATAACAATAGGATACCGGAAATTAACAAGTTTATTCCTAACATAAGAAATGGATATTGCTGTCATTATAGAAAGCCACATCATATCCAAGACCCAAATCTACATCATGTATCCATGTCCATGCTTCAAAAGACATCATATTAGCACAAACAAGTGAACATAAGAACTAGCAAAGACTATCAATGATGCACATGGTTTCTAAAATAGATAACTTAGTAAAGCCCTCTACAACCTATATCAAATCAATCCATTTCTACTAAGAGTGGGTTGATAACCCAGAGTGGAAGGCATTCGCCCAAGGCAGATGTTTTTGATCCAGCTTGGACAAAACGGAAGATACCATCGACAGATAGAAGTATGTCTTGCTAATTAACATCTCAAAAATATTCCACATAGTTAGGGTAGTTAAAGCAACCCTTGTACACACTTGTTGCAGTTCCAACTATAGACTAGAGCCACTTTTGATTCTGCAATATTTTGCTCATTGTTACTCCAGATTCTTCCATTTCCATGTAAAGATCATTTCCTTCACAAGCACGTAAATCTCCTCCACTAAATACGGATACATCCCCATTAGATTTGGCAATGTTGTTTATCAATTCCATAATGAGTTAACATTATTATCTAACAACTCTTTCCCTTTTTGTAACCACAAATGTACCATAAAAAGGAACAACTTCTTGCGATCCACATTCACCATTGTAGTAAAAACCTCTAACGTTTCAACAGAATAGAGTATCACAATATGATGGAGATTTCTCAAATATTCAAATAACTAGCAAGGAAATATGTCAAACCACCTGTGCTATTATCCATATTAACATCACATAATTCGATTCTATCCAGCCATCCATTCTATAATCCAATCCTATGTCTTCATGTGATTCTCATGGCTAGTTTCAAAGGGTTGTAGCAAAGAGAGAGCGGTCCTCAAAAAATAGGGTATGAGAACACCCTGTCATTCAACAAAGTCAGGCTCTCCAAACCAAGATCTGAGTCTTGACTGCAGTCTTTGGTTTTGCAACAAAGTCACGATCCTTCAAGGTACTATACTTTAGCCTCAGAGTGTCCATAGTTTTCCAAACTAACTATAAGATAAAATCAAATTTGCGGAATCCAACACACAACCTTGATGGCTATAAGTAGCAGAATATTTTGAATAAAGTTTCAAGATGATGACATTGACAAGCCAAACAGAAAGCCATTCATGGGCACAACAGCCCAAATAATTACATTGTGTAATGGGACAAATTATTAAATCCATAACTTAAAACGCCGAACCCGTATATTCAAATTGACAGAGACAACAATTAGAAGTGAAAAGAATATTATTAAGCATTAACATCAGAAATTTCTACAGTTAGCTTTCATTGAGATACAACCATGTGACAGTTAATCTCTCGAATCATTACCCAAACTATGAAGACCTTCTACACAGAGCCCTCGTCAAAATCTACAGTCAATAAGCTTATTCTAGAATTTCTCCAAGTAAAATGACCCCACTCGCTACATCACCAAATAGAGATGAGCCTCATCATATTTTTCAATGACATAAACACAATTAAAAAGGGTCTACAAAAGGAAAATACAATCCCAGAAAGAAAAGAGAATGAAAGCACCTCAGGTGCATACCTGGGGATCAACTATCCAACCATGATACAGGGGAATGTCAAGAAGATCGAATATCGCACACTCTGGTGTGAACTCAAAATCATCAATCCTACACATATCACAAAAACTCCTTTAACTCTTTTAAACAAGATATATACAAACACCTACGCACTCACAAAATAACGTAAGCTAGGGCATCACCTCCTAAACTTAATATTCACGTCAATTCCAGTGGCAAGTCTTGGAAGCAAATCAATTGCATCAGAAATATTCTGCTGTTGATTTTCAACAAACCCCGCATCTTTATTCTACAAAAAAATAATAATAATAATCAAACCAAATTCACATCAATATAAAAATTGACATAGAAAAAATGCAAAAGAAATAAAGAAATTCTAATACAAAAAAAAAAAAAAAAACCTAAACAAAAAGTGCTCACATTGACATTGCTATTAGAATCGATTAATCTTTCGGCTATAAGAGAGAGCAATTTCTCCTGCGAAACTTCCGCGGCATCCAAATTCAAGTTATTCTTCAAAGAGAGAACATTACCTAAAAAAGAATCAAAATGAATAACCTCGATCATCCACTCAAGAACACAAAATAAAACGTAAAATCCTTGTATAATTGATAAAGTCAATGCCGGAAATGATTGCAAGAGAAAAAAGTATGGAAACCCTAGAGATGAGGAGAGAGAGCGAGAAAGCTTAGGGATTACAGATGGCGAGGAGAGGGCAAGGGCCATTGTCGTTTTGTAGAACGATGGGAGTGGTTCGACCCAAGAACTGAATCACTTTCGTCTTGTATAGACATTCCATCTCTCCCACTGCCGCTCCTGCTTCGTCCCCTCGCTCTTCGCTCGACATGGCTTTGATCTTGGTGGGGAGAGAGAGAGAAAGAGATGTGGAGAGAGAGAGTTTAACGAGGAGACTTGGAAATACGAGAGAGAGAGAGAGAGTTTAACGAGGAGATTTGGAAATATGAGAGAGAGAGAGAGAGAGAGAGAGAGAGAGAGATGTGTTTGTCGGTTTTGATTTTGATTTTAGAGTGTTGAGGGTAATACAATGGCAAAAATGGAAGCACAAAACGCCTCTCTGACAGACTCAGGAACACACGTTTTCTTTTTTCCTTTTTTCTTTTTCTCTCTTTTTTGGTTTCTAATTTTTTTGGGCAAAAAATAGAATTATTTTATGTAATAAAAAAATATCTTGCTTATTTTTTTTTCAATTTTGCCAATAAAAAAAAAAAAAAGAAAACCCTAAGGCAAAGGGTGTTAATGACAGGAAATAAAATGAGAATGAAGATAACAAAAAATCACGTATTAATTTCAAATGAATTCTAGAAAGTGACTATAGAGCTTGGCTTTCCTATTTCCCCGTAACTGGAAATAGGAATCTTCCCTCCATCTCTCACGCTTCAAATTGTACTATCAACCTCTTCATCATCAATAACTGAAATATGGAAATAGGAATATTCTCTCTCTCTCTCTTTCTCTCTCATATGCGTGCACTTACTCAGAATATAACACTCTTTTCATAAACACGTCCAACTAAACCAATTCAGTATTAAGAGGGAACGAAACAAAGAACATGCCAAGTTATGACCTGACCCAACCTAACGTGGCGTGTGAAAATCCCTAGTAAAGTAACCTAAATCATTGGTTTGACTCAAAAGGAATGAATCTTGAATCCAGATGATGCAATTGGTTCCACACTCGCTGTCACTATTTTGCACAAAACGTTTTTCTTTTCTTTTTTTTTTTAAGATCTACATGCCATAAATTCTAATTTGACCGTTGTTTACTGGTCACGTTAATAGATAATCGATTTAGTATATAAGAGTATTAAATTTTTTAATTAAAACTTGATTTTAAAATTTAAGAATAAAAAAATTATATTACAAGAGTTCTCTTTTAAATTAGATTTAATAATACTCAAATCAGATCAATCATAACTTGATTGATTGTTTTTTAAAAAAAAAAAAAAAAAAAAAATTGTTGCTATCCACTTCTGCGAGCATATTTTTGGTCCCTCAAAAAAAGGGCATAGTAAAGCCTTAAAGCTGCCAGCGCTAGGGCATGTCAGATGGCAAATGGGGTTCAGTTGCCCCCGCACAATTACTTAGCCGAAATCAATCACGGCACACTGTGAATGAGAGACTCTCAGAGTCTACACAACATTTTTTTGCATCAGAAGAGAGCAGCAATGATGAATCTATCTGCCAAAACTGGACGATTATCGATTTAAAGCCAAAACTAAGGACCATATTTCATAAATTATATTTATGGAGGATTTT
The DNA here is from genome assembly GCA_033439265.1 of Dillenia suffruticosa. Lineage (NCBI taxonomy): Eukaryota > Viridiplantae > Streptophyta > Magnoliopsida > Dilleniales > Dilleniaceae > Dillenia > Dillenia suffruticosa. The sequence continues at coordinate 15,513,980 of JAVTVX010000005.1, read as the reverse complement.
GACAGGTCATATGATGGACCATAAATTATATTTCACCTCTACGAACAAAATATATTATTTTTAGCTGTTTAGTGCAAGAAAATCAAAAAATCTAAATTTTGTGCATAGTTGCTAAGTTGCAGACACGACGAGTCGAATCAAGTCAAACACTTTTATTTTTTTAATCTCACTCATTCATTTGCTTAACAGATCGAGTCAAGTCTAATTTTAAAAACAAAATTAAGAAATAAATTGAATCCCAACTTTCGGGGAACTTAAGGCTCACTGTTTATACTTGGGCTTTAAGGGCCAAGAAGGCCCATTAAATCAAATGCTGGGCTCACTCCCATTTTACGGCAGATATCTTTTCTGGGGTTTGGAAGTTGTATTCTATTATCCACGTCCACAAATTTTATTCGTACACAAAGCGAAAAGAGGTGTAGTATTTTTCTTATTACGATATTCGATAATTAATTTATTAATTTTAATTAATTTAATTGGACTTAATTATCAAATTCATTAAAGAATGAATTCTCCCGTCATATGTTTTTTTTTATTTTAAAAACTCAAATCCCAAGACTTTGATTTAAAAAATCGAGTATTTTTGTTGCAGGATCAACAACGAGCTAAAGGGTTACCTATTTGATTAAAGAATGAGTGTTCAATCCAAATCTATGGATATATAAATGTTGGGAGCCAATAAATACACCTAACTAGCTGGTTTGAATCTTGGGAAAGGCAAAAAATAGAGTTTTCTTTTTTTATATTTAAAAAAAAAAAGAGTTTTTATGGCATAATATTTAATTATAATTATAATTACAATTATAATTTTTTTTAATTTAAAGTTAAACCTATCCGTGCGGTCTTCTTTGAAATACAAGAGTGTTCAGATTTATGGCATCTGGACGTGTTCACAAAATACTAATTATTATATTAAATTATAAATAATTTTTATTTTAGTGTCAATTTTAAATTATTTTCGGTCAGATAAATTTGGCCAAGCATATTACGAACGGTCAAACTCATATAAAAAAATAATCTGAAAATATATTTATGTGTCATTATTTTGACACTAACGAAATGTAACACTTATAATTAGATATTTTGTTCAAGCTTTGCTGGCATAATTAAAAAAAAAATGTGATACACGTATTTCTTGTGAGTCGTCACGCCTCTTACGAGAAAGGGGGAATATTCTCGAAGATGCGAATCTTAATCTTGGAAAGATGGTTTCTATTTTTTTTTTTTTGTAATATATAAGAATAATAAAAATCATAAAAATATATATATTTATGAAAATTTAAATATTGTATCTTAATTTTGACAAAAACCTAATAATTATAATTCCCTTCTTCTCTGATATAATTTCATGAAAAAAAAATCCTAATTTTCGTGTAGCGTGGAATGGGGCCGATGGATCTTTTTCTAACTCAACACGAGGAAAGCATGTGCATGGCGTTACATACTAATAATGATAAAGGAGGAGTTTCCTCAGAGAACGGAAAAGGGTTGAATTATTATTATTCAAATTTATTGTATAATGATTATTTAATATTTATTTATAAAATAATTTAAAACATTTCACATTTTCATATAATTTTTTTTTTGTCTTGAAAAAAATATAATAACAAAAAAAAAAAGAAGAAGAAGAAATTAGAGTAGAAAAGCTTCTCATACCTTTGGCAAGCCAGAGGAGAACTAGATTATTTTTTTGGATATGACAATATAAATTGCAATAAATATTTTCATTAATACTAAGAACATGAAATCTGAGGAATTAATTCTTTTTTCTTTTTCTTTTTATTGCATTACTTTTGATTGCATTTTGATACCTATATTTTCAAATATTATATTTTGAATCCTATACTTTCTGTTCGATTATAAATTAAGTCCTCCATTAACTTAAGAGTTTGCTTGGTAGGGTATTTTGTAGAGGGCGAAAGAGGAAATGCATATGTGGGCGAGCTTGCGCGTGCCAGAGAGAAGTTTTCCTCCACGGTCATGATAACGTGAGAAAATCTTAATTATGAGAATCAAATTAAAGAAAAAAATTGATTTTAGTGTGCCGTAATAATTATTTCTGGTATTAGAAATTTGATCGATAACGTCTTGCTACCATTCACTATTGTTTCTGTGGGGGAGTTTATTTATTCATTTATTTTTACTTTTCCTTTCTCCTCTCTCTCTCTCTTTTAGAACCAATGATGGAAAATGAATTTATTGTCAACACTCATCCAAGTTTCAAAATCAGATTAGTACATGTGTTTTTCCGACGTCATCGTCATCATCATCAACGCCAACAACTATACTCAACTTTTTCTCAGTAACCTCTGATGCTGCTTCAATGGACTCTAATGATTTTAATTATGATTTTTGGGTTGGGTTTTGATTTGGATTGATTTTGGGGGTGGTGGTGTTCTGGAGAATCGTCGTCTAAGACTACTGTCTTTCCTTGGTCAGCCCTCCCATGGACTTCTTCCTTTGGTTGTCGTGGTGCTTATTTTGCCTAGTGTCTTCTTTTCTCTTTTTATTTTTTCCCTTGTATTGTCTCAACAAAAATGCATAAATAAAATGAAAAAGCATACAAACATGTGCCTTCACCATTATTAGCCAAAGCCAAAAACACTGCAACCACATCACGTAAAATGTGATAAAGATAACTTCTTTCATTTTGTAAGTCGAAGGTCTAAAGTGTAATTTAAAAAAAAATACAAATATTGAAATATGATTTATGTAAAAATTAAATCAAACTTTTCCATCTAATGATTTTCTTTCGAGAGATATTATATAAATTAAATAGATTCGATTTTACGTAACAAGTTGTCTTAATATATTTTTTAAATTTATATTTGACTTAAAAAAAATATTATAACTAAGTCTATATTACTTAAATTTAAAAATTCTTAATTTTATACCGATATTAACTGTGTTACACTTAATTAATTTAACCTATGAATTGTTTGCTCCATACGGATAGCATCGCTCTTTCCTTTTTGTCCCCCACCACCACCATCAACACAGCAATTTATAAATCTGTGCTAGTTGGAAGAAAGAAATGGTAAGTGGGTCCTAATGGGCCAGATGGGCCTAAGGCCTGAAGAGTACCCAATTGGAAGAACGTCGAATATATCAGCCCCACGTTTTCTGCATGGACTAAAGGGATCGGTTCAAGAATTACTCGTCCTTTTTCCTTTCTTTTTTTTTTCTTTTCTTTTTTTTTTTTTAAGATGTAAGTGGATAGTTTCCATTAATCGATATTTGAGTTTAATTTGATTGATCACTGTGAGAGTCATTAAGGGATAGGTTTTTCTAATACTTATCTTTCTATTCGTAAGATTCAAATTTAAAATTTAAATTAAGGAGATTTAATACCTGGCCTTTATAAGCACACGTCATCATCGGTAGAATTATTCGTCTATGAGCAAACCATCAGTACTTTTCCCCCATTGGAGATCTTTGTCGGCCATGATTTATTTATGGTCCGACTCCTATGTTCCAAGAATAAAGTTAATAAAATAGTTAAAAATCTTAGCTCATCATGAATTTGATGCAATTTTTTTACTAAAAAATATTTTCTCTTAAAGAAATATAGAATTCTACACCAAATTTTTGAAAAAAATTAAAATATTTGTTATAGTACTAATTTTTATAGTAAATTTTCTTAAATCAATTAAATTAAATTTTAATCTTTTTAAATTTTCTAAATAGAGCGTATAATAGTATAATAATATAAGAAATAAAAAATCATGTTAACACCCGAAAGTTTTGGTTTTTTTTTTTTTTTTTTTTTTTTTTTTTTTTTTTTAAGTTGGGGAGGGGAATGGGGTATTAAAAGTTAAGATTATTGAAAATTTTCTCAATTTAAACAAAAAATTCCCTTAATAAAGGTCGCTTTCTGTATTTTCTGACAATATGACCGAAGAGTTCTACTCTTTAACCAAACGAATTATTTATTTTAGACAAATTTTGTCTTAGACCAATGTCATGTTGTGGGGGTTGATATCATCATTAGTGATAAATACACCTTTTAAGGTTTATTGAAGAGCTTTAACTTTTTATAATTAGGAAAAAGAGTAAAAACTTTTCGATGTCTTTTGATTTTATTTTTTATTTTTTGTTAAATAAGAATTCAAACTCTAAATCATAAAATTAAGGAATGAGAGATAATCACTGAACTGTTGAACTGTCTCTTTGAGACAAAACTTTCAATTTCTCTCTCTCTCTCTTTTTTGGTATCTTGGCCTGACCACTACTTAATATCTGGAATTTCACCCCGACTAATCCGTATCGATCGCTACAAGACCTATTTTGGAGGTGGGTCTCTTAACATTGTTTTTTCCTTACCCAGTGAGAGTCGATCTCCTAATTTGATTAAGGGACGAAGGTGTTCATCCCACCTATATCAACAAATGTCGATAAACTTTCAATTTCTCACCAAATCTTGAAACATCCTGATACCATTAGATCCAATTGGTTGAGTAAGTTTTTTTTTTTTCCCCCAAAATGAGGCTCTCGCTAAATTTCTCTCATTTGAGAGATCAGACACTCTACTTTTTAATTAAAAATCTCAAATTCAAATGTTAAAAATGTTAAAAAATGATTTGAAATAGTTAATCCCTAAATGGGTCCAACATGATTAAACTGAATTAATTAGATAAAATTCGAATATCGGTATTAAAAACAAAAAAGAAAAGGGGTTCTCCATGGACCCAAGACCCTAGTTTTGATCCCATATGATGGGTATCATGTGTCAATTTAATCAACTTTCCAAAAATGGTGTGGTAAGATCACAGCCAGTGATAGAACCAAAAAATGGAAATTTTAAACGAGGTAAAAATTAAATCGATTTTCAATTATATTTTTTAAAAAAATAAAAAATAAAATTTCATTAGTAGATGTCTAAAGTAATTAAGTTATACAATAATCGAAACCTTTTCTTACCTAACCAATAATATTAAAGCCTTTTAGTATCAATTTAAAATTTTTTATAGGCTAAATTAACGATATCAGTAAAATGTAAATATTTAAATATTTAAGTTAGTAACTTTGACCAAATGGGTTATGATCTTTCCTTGTTTTATCCACTAATCAGGGAATTAAATTTAGGTTTTTTTTTTTTTTACTAATAAGAAGACTCGAACTCAAGACTTTTATAGGAGGAGGAGACGGTACCAATTCAGTTATAATTCATTCATCTTAAATTTAGTAAATGACAAAAATCATTTTCATCTGCAGAACCACTCTCATTTGCATTGTGCTTAGGTTGTGTCGGCGTGCAAGATACTGTATAAAAATGGATCAAATCTCCGTAAATCCTGCTTGAAGATGAAGCAATACCGATAAAAATTAATAAGATTTTTGTTTTGGGGAGAATATGCTTAATGAAATTAATTACTAAGTTGATGCTAATTAGGGTCATGTCCCTCAAGAGAACTCAACTCCACCCCATATTAAGAGTGCCTTTTGCCGATGATTTCATTACACATCCCCACAGCCACATTGAAAGAGCTTTTTGATATTAAATTGTCACGGGTCCTCTGTAGGGTCATTTCACATGTATAGTCCAAGAGAAAAAGGGTGAAAACTAACACTTAAGATTTTTGGGTCCTCTGGGGATGTGTGGTATATTAACTTTTATCCCTTTTGGAATAAGTATTATTACCCTCAAAATAATTAAGTTTCATCAGAAAAAATATGAATTAAATTGATTTTTTAGAAAGAAAAAAATTAATATATTTAATTTTAGGGAAAAAAAATTAAAATTTAATTTTTTAGAGAAAGGAAATCAAGAACCAATGTTTTTAGAGGATAAAATTTAAAGTAAATTATTTTTAGGAAGAGAAAATTAATTTGCTTATTTCTAGAGATAAAAAATAAATTTGGTATTTTTAGAGAGAAAAAACATAAAATCAATGTTTAATAAAAGAGACAATATAAATTAAATTGAATTTTTTTTTATGGAAAAATTAATGTGTTTTATTTTAAAGAGAAGAGAGAAAACTCAAAAATAAATATGCTTAGAGAATAAAATAAGAATTAAATTAATTATATTCTTAAATATTTTTTTCCTCTAATATTGGAGACCTCACTTTTATAGACATGGATTGCATGACATAATATCCCATAGCACATGAGGTTTCCAGCTCGTTTTTCAGGGTTCCCTCAGCTTAACGAAGACAAGTAAACATACTTTTCATCAACAAATGTGCTTTTGAAATATTTATGAATCATAGGATCAAAATTTTGTTATGATTTGAAGTTTCAATTCAAATGATTTTACGGATGAATGAGAGAGACTTTACCAACGATTTTTCTATTCGTATGATCGCATGATTCATAATTGCAATAAGGAAAAGTCGTATGAACAATTTATGATGAACTTTGAGCCTTTTTATTAATGATTTAAAACAAAATTCTTAGTTAATAACTAAGAGATTTTTATTTTTATATAAGTAAATTTGAATTTAGTATTTTTATTATAAATAAGAGTTTTCAGCTATTTTTTTATGATTTATGACAAAAATCTTAGTTAATAACTATGAGAATTAGAAATTCACGTTTTAAGACAATTTGGTTTGCCGAAAATTTGTGCAATTATCACTTTTTGGTGCCATGGTGATCCATATGTTTGTATTTTTGCAGATGATTCAAAATTTTGAGGAAAACATGAGACACCATAAGATCATCATTCAAGGACTGTGAGCCCATATGGCCCATTATCGCAGGATGTCCCCGCTCATCTTATGACTTGACAACAAAATTCAATGAATACTATGTCTCGTGGCGACAACTTAACAGGTATAACTCTCTTTTCTCAATCTTATCTTATGATTTATGATTCAAATCTCACGTAATAAAAAAAAAATCAATGAATACTATCCTTGAATCATATAAAATCTAATCTTTATTTAGTAAATCCTTAATTAAGTTAATCTCGAGTATCCACACTATTGTCGGAAATTAGAATTAAGCCTTAAGTATGCTAGGGCCAAAAAAAAAAATGTGCAGTGATCAAATCATACTAGACTATATATATATATATATATATATATATTTATATTTATATATAAGGGATGTCCAAACTCAAGAATTTTAAAAGAAAGAAAATGACATCAATTCAGATATAATTTACTGCTTTCCTTTTATTTTATTATAAATATAATTGTATTGGATTCAACAATCAACCCCGTTCTCATTGTCCAATCGTTTAAAATATTCTTATTAGTTTGGATTTAGATTTTTACCAAAGATGAAAAATTATAAATACAGTACACTAATTGGGTGGACCTAACTAAGCTTGTCCGCATAAAATGGCTGTCAAGCCCGGAAACCGACGGCTAGGCTGCCCCATCATCCATTCTCGTTACTGATTCCCCTTAGCATGGTTGTCCTGTCAATATAGGATGGTTGTCCTGTCAATATCAACAAGGGAATTTGAGGCTCGGTAGCAAAAAAGCAAAATTCCAGATTTTGATGCTCATGCTAAATAACTGTGATGGGAACTGGTCATTGGGTCCGAAGAAGCCATTGCTTCGAGAGAAGACGTTTTGTTTTTAAAATGCCCTGATAAGTAATGTATTAGTACAAATGAGAGCAAATTAGGCCAACGAATCGTCATTTAGTTGGTTTGAATTTGAGACTTCTCGTTATCCCAAAAAGAAAAAAAGAAAAAAAAAAGGGCTTAACACTCTGATAGGGGTTAAATAAGTGTAATATTTGCGATTGATTTTGTATTATTTTTGAATAAATATTACACTAATATTTATGTTTTGTGACTTTTGATTTAGGAGGAGACTTATTTTGAAAAATGAAGAAAAATGAGCTAAATTGGAGCAATTTTGTAAAATATAGAAATTGGACAGCAATGCTCTTTCATTAGCACGTGGGCACGTGGATTTCAAGAAGCAAGCAAGAGGTTTTGAAGATTTACTGCAGTAAAAATTTCCTTTCCCGGTTACACATTCAAGAGGAAGTTGGGATGGAATTGAAGATATTGAAGAATTTTATTCCATTCCTAATATTTAGGAAAAGAAATTTTTAAAAATGTAAATTTGTTAGATATTATATTTTAGGAATTTTACTTTTTACTTTTTACTTTCTTTTTATTTAGTAGTTATTAGGGTTAGAAATATTTACTTTTTACAAATAGGAAAAATTCTATTTTCTTTAGGGTTTTCTACTCCTATATATATATAGGAGTATTTCATACCTTGAGAGAACCTTGGAGGAGGCAGCCGGGCAGCCCCTTGGGGGCAGCACTATTCACGTCTACAGTAACAGCCTCAGCCGGGGGAGAAACTCTTTGTTCTTTTCTTCATTCCTTAGGAGCAATAAATCCTTTTTTATGAGTTTTCTTTTTATTATGCTTTGTCTTTAATTTATTTTTCTAGTCAAAGGATTATTGAAGTCTTGATGAATAATGATTGTGAGATCTAAATGATCTTATTTGCTTGATATTTGTGTGTATTTGTTTAATCTCTATGCTTAGTGTTTATGATTGTTTTGAGATTGTTAAATAGAGCGCTATGTTTAATAGCCCTAGAATACTCTACAACCATTTAAAAATAGTAAGGTTTGTGTATTTTTAATGGAGTGGTAATTGACATAATTTTATGGCCTCGCAAGCGGTAGGATTTATGTCAAGAGATTAGGTAATCTAATTTAAATAAATCCAGGTTGGAATTTACTGATTAGAATTGGGTCTCTCTAGATCTTAATGTTGTCGGAACATTAAATCCAACGAGGGTCTCTTGGGTTATCTTTCGATTAGGGAAGTAATTAACGATGGTATCTTGATTACCGAAAAAGTACGGAGAGATTAGTCGCTTCGTGGTACTTAGCGGCTATAACCAATTTATTCGCATAATATCGAGTAATTTTTGTATCAATGATCAATCAAATACATCAAGATGAAAATAACTCTTTTGGCTAGGTTTTCTCTCATTGATATCCATTCTTTTAATTGGCATTATTTAGTTGTTTTATTTTAGTTAATTTATTTATTTTTGTTAGATTTAGATCATCTCTCAAACCCCCCATATTTTCATTTTCCTTGAAAGAGATAAATCTACCGTTCCCTGTGGATTCGACCCTGCTCACCCTAGACTCGTCTTTAGTGAAGTAGGTAATTTTATTTTTGGTTGTTTGACGACACACCAAATTTTGGCGCCATTGCCGGGGAACGGTGTTAAGTGATTTATTTCTTTTAAGTTTTGTTTCCTTTTTATTTTTGGGACTAATATTTGCAGTGAATTTATTGAAAGTTTGTCAACGACATTGAAGAGAAGGATTTTAAACATTCGGACATGGCCAGTCAAAAGACTTTAAGGGAGTTGTTATTTCCTGATTTTAATGAACATGCTTTTTGCAGTGATTTTTCTAATATTGAGACTCCCCATCAATTTGGAATATGGCAAGATGTTCCAACAAGAGTCAATAAGGTGAGTAGTTCTTCTCTTGAACATAAAATAGATTCCCTAATTTCTATTGTAGAAAGATTTGTTGTAGGACAAATCCAACAAGTGAAAGCATGTGGTATTTGTTCGAACATGGGGCATCCAACCGATAAGTGTCCCATTCTTTATGATGATCCATATTCGAACCCCCCATATTTTCATTTTCCTCGAAAGAGATAAATCTACCGTTCCCTGTGGATTCGACCCTGCTCACCCTAGACTTGTCTTAGTGAAGTAGATAATTTTATTTTTGGTTGTTTGACGACACATCAAATTTTGGCGCCGTTGCCGGGGATAGAAATTGGCCACAAGAGTTCCAACAACGACCACAATACCGACCACAATTTCAATCTCAGCAACCCTCTTCAAATCAAGGTACGTCTTTAGAAGAAATTGTTAAAAGTTTGGCTAACAGCACTCAATTGTTTCAACAGGAAACCCAACGGTTACAACAGGAAAATCAACGATTTCAACTAGAGACAAGAATCAGTATCCAAAACTTGGAAAATCAGGTGTCGCAACTGGCAACAACCATAAGTCGAATGGAGAAAAATAATGAGAAGCTAACCTCTCAAGTAGAGATCGACCTGGAAAAAAATGTGAGTGTTATGGTGGTCAAGAATGAAGGGAAACTGCAGGACAACTCATCGACAACTGAAGGAGATAAAGAGGCCGAACAAACCAAAGTATCAATATTAAATGAATCGGCCACGAAGGTAAGTGAGGAACTGAACAACTCAAATTTGAAACTAACTATCTCTTCTCCTTTTCCTGGTAGGTTGGCATATTCCGAGGAACAAGATGATGAGAAGGAGATGGACTTCATTGTTCATGACTCTTTTGTGCAAAATAAATTGAATTTGTGATTGAAGAGAATTTTACAAATAATTTTGCACAATGGGATAAATTTTTTCAAGACAAACTCTCATATCGAAAACAATTTATGGTAGGTCAAAAAGTCATTTATTTCAATTCAAGATTGAAATTCATGCCAGGCAAGTTAAAGTCATAATGGACCGGACCGATGTTTGAGCGAGGTTGAAAAGAGAAGATCATGTCAAGCCAAAGACATGAAACAAAGGCGCTTATTGGGAGGCAACCCAATACTTTTTTATGTTTATTTTTATTTTTATTTTTGTTTATTTATTCTCATTTATGTTGATTTGATTTAGTCTTGATCCTTGATTTAGGTTTATAAAAAAAAAAAAAAAAAATTTCAGAAGCGGTCGTAGAATAGGGCGTGCCCACGCCCTAACTCCTACCCACATCTGCCCATATCACTCCCACTGACAGACGTACTCCCACGATAGGGCGTGACCACGCTCTACGATCCGTCCACGTCTGGCCCTTCGACCATTAGATAGACAGAATCTCACTTCATTTAGGGCGTGCCCACGCCCTAAAATCAACCCACTTCTGAAAAAAAAAAAAGAGAGAGAGATAGAGACGAATTTCACTTCTATTTTAACACTTGTATTTATTTATTTATTTTTTTAGGGTTTCTCTCTCTACCTTGAAGCCTCAATAATAGACCGAAATGCTTGATAATTACGGTGTGTCCACGTCATAGCTCTTTTCTCGAGTTCGTTTGAATTGTTCCTCCATTCTCCACTCTACACTAGGGGAGTATTGTTCTCACCTTTCTCTTTTATTTGTTTGTTTTTTTTTCTTTTATTTTGTTTGATTTATTTATGCATTTTTTTATCTCTCTTAACTTGAGCATACATTGAGGACAATGTATGATTTAGGTGTGGGGGGATGTTAGGTGTTTTTTTTTTTCTTTGTTTTGGTTTTTGACACTATATTTATTTTTTTTATTAGTTTAAATTTTGTTTCTTCAAAAAAAAAAAAAATTCCGAGCTTTCTTTGTTGATGTATGCTATTTGGTTGGCTAGAGATATATGAAAAATGGTTTGTATCAATGGCTTTTGTGTTTGAAATGGCTTCTCATGTCTTTAATAGTTTTCTTTGAATGATGAACATATAAGATTTGACAAAAACTCTACTTAAAAAGTGAGGTTTTGAGTCATAAACGAGCAAATTCATTCTTTGTGCTCGAAATTATTTTTCTTGATGAGTGATTATCACATTTGGATTGCACATTCTAGAACTTGCATTGTTATACATTTCGAGACCACATATAGGATTTTATACATTGAAATGATAAAGACACTTAGGTTTTACCCATTTTTGGCTTTCTTAAAATCCATACCCTGATTTCATAAACCCTTAGTTACCCAATTTGAGCCTTTACCATTTTTCTTCTTTAAAACTCACTCAATACAACACCTAGCCTTTGATTTTAGCCTTCGTTTCAAACCCTAGTACCAAATATATATATATTTAATTGCATGATTTTGGTTTTATATTCGCCTCAATACGAAGATGATGATTGGAATTTTGATGTTGACATTTTCATGAAGATGATATATGTTCGAAAAAAAAAAGCAAGAAAAAAAAAGAAAATGCTGAAAAAAAAAGAAAAAAAAAAGAAAAAAAAGTGGTTGTGAAAAAGAAGTGTTATATTTTGATTGAAAATTCATTTACACTTCAGTCATAGAAAATTGAGAAAGCATTTGATATTCTTGTATGATTGTTTGCTATTGTCTATTCATTTGAAGAGCAAGAAGTCAATTTTGTTTGTTATTTGTTGAGGCAAAGATCGATCAATGTTATAAAAAATTGTGTGGTTAGTTATATATGGCCTTTGGTACGTTTTTAACCATTGATATTCCCTTTTATCCTACCCTCAACCCTAGCCACGTTACAACCAAATGAAAGACCTTTAGATTGATGTATGAAATTCTAATTTTTAAGTGGTGGAGATTTGATATATTTACAAGCATATGGTAATGTCAATTCCAATGTGTTGATTTGAGTGTTGTTGAAATATTCTTCACCCTTTCGAGTGCATTAGAGTGATCCCTTGGAGAGGATTGTCGAATCTTACTGTTTTGATTTCATAAGTGACTGTTGGGATATGTAGAGGTTGTTTTAGTGCAGAATGCTGTGAAATACTTGTTGTTTCGATTGTGTTTTTGGTTTGACTTTTATAGTAATTGTTAACTTGGACGCTTGGAAGAAAAAAAATTAGATTGGATAATTTTAATTTTATTTTAGTTAGAGATACTTGAGGACAAGCATCATCTAGGTGTGGGGGAATTTGATAGGGGTTAAATAAGTGTAATATTTGCGATTGATTTTGTATTATTTTTGAATAAATATTACACTAATATTTATGTTTTGTGACTTTTGATTTAGGAGGAGACTTATTTTGAAAAATGAAGAAAAATGAGCTAAATTGGAGCAATTTTGTAAAGTATGGAAATTGGACAGCAATGCTCTTTCATTAGCACGTGGGCACGTGGATTTCAAGAGGCAAGTAAGAGGTTTTGAAGATTTACTGCAGTAAAAATTTCCTTTCCCGGTTACACATTCAAGAGGAAGTTGGGATGGAATTGAAGATATTGAAGAATTTTATTCCATTCCTAATATTTAGGAAAAGAAATTTTTAAAGATGTAAATTTGTTAGATATTATATTTTAGGAATTTTACTTTTTACTTTTTACTTTCTTTTTATTTAGTAGTTATTAGGGTTAGAAATATTTACTTTTTACAAATAGGAAAAATTCTATTTTCTTTAGGGTTTTCTACTCCTATATATATATAGGAGTATTTCATACCTTGAGAGAACCTTGGAGGAGGCAGCCGGGCAGCCCCTTGGGGGCAGCACTATTCACGTCTACAGTAACAGCCTCAGCCGGGGGAGAAACTCTTTGTTCTTTTCTTCATTCCTTAGGAGCAATAAATCCTTTTTTATGAGTTTTCTTTTTATTATGCTTTGTCTTTAATTTATTTTTCTAGTCAAAGGATTATTGAAGTCTTGATGAATAATGATTGTGAGATCTAAATGATCTTATTTGCTTGATATTTGTGGGTATTTGTTTAATCTCTATGCTTAGTGTTTATGATTGTTTTGGGATTGTTAAATAGAGCGCTATGTTTAATAGCCCTAGAATACTCTACAACCATTTAAAAATAATAAGGTTTGTGTATTTTTAATGGAGTGGTAATTGACATAATTTTATGGCCTCGCAAGCGGTAGGATTTATGTCAAGAGATTAGGTAATCTAATTTAAATAAATCCAGGTTGGAATTTACTGATTAGAATTGGGTCTCTCTAGATCTTAATGTTGTCGGAACATTAAATCCAACGAGGGTCTCTTGGGTTGTCTTTCGATTAGGGAAGTAATTAACGATGGTATCTTGATTACCGAAAAAGTACGGAGAGATTAGTCGCTTCGTGGTACTTAGCGGCTATAACCAATTTATTCGCATAATATCGAGTAATTTTTGTATCAATGATCAATCAAATACATCAAGATGAAAATAACTCCTTTGGCTAGGTTTTCTCTCATTGATATCCATTCTTTTAATTGGCATTATTTAGTTGTTTTATTTTAACTAATTTATTTATTTTTGTTAGATTTAGATCATCTCTCAAACCCCCCATATTTTCATTTTCCTTGAAAGAGATAAATCTACCGTTCCTTGTGGATTCGACCCTGCTCACCCTAGACTCGTCTTTAGTGAAGTAGGTAATTTTATTTTTGGTTGTTTGACGACACACCACACTCTAAACCCAATTCCATAGCTTAGAGATTCTTTGACGAAATTCGTGGAATTGATCAAGTCCACGTAGGGTAAGGGACAGGGTCTCCATTACTAAAATCGACAAAAAACTAAAAAAAAACCCTATCACGTTTTAAATATTCGTGAGATAAAGTAAATCCGAATCTCAAAATTATAGCAATAAAATTTGTGAAGAAAAATCTCTACTCTGTACGACGGGTTTGCCTTTGGAAATTCCAAAACAAGTCCTTTTTCTTTTTCTCTTTTGATCTCCACCAGAGATTCAACCACCACCATTCATCGTCTGTCAAAATCATCTCCATTCACCGCCACAGAGTGAGCTTCTCATATTTTAATTAAAATAAAATATATAGAGCTTCCCATATACAATCAAATATCTCCATAAAAAACAACGATTTTTCATTTTAGCTCAAAATGAGTTTACGGAGCGATGAATCCACATTTTTGGGCAGAATCTAAATCCCGGTCCATGTGTTGCCTTCTAAATATAAAAAAAAAAAAAAAAAAAAAAAAATGAAGACCAGATTTTGAAAATTATTTTTATTTGTTTATATTTTTCAATATTTGAGAGAATCAAGCTTGGAGTGACTACCCTTTACTTCGATGCCAATTAGGGTATGACCTAATATGCATTGGTTTGTTGCTCATGTCTAAATCCGAACATGACCCGATTGGTCTTGCTTGCAAGTAATTTTGGACAATTATCTTTCTCCTTGAGACTTAATCTTTTCTCGACCTTGAAAAGTTAATCAGTTTAGGGTTTAAGTTGACTTAAATAGATTGAAAAGTATTGAGCCATCTGTTTTTTGGTAGACAAGCTAATCACCTTTTTAAGTGAGGCTGCCACCCCTTTTTAAATCAGGGCCCAAATTGGATTGTCCCATTTAGGACTAAATGTCATGTGATGGGACTACACTTGGAGGCTAAAATTTGGGTCCAAAATTTGACTCCGACACAATTCGGGGACCATTCCCATCTAATGCTCACGTTTGGAAATTAAAATCCAAAATTTCATCGTTTTATAATTGCCTTGCCCAAGAAGCAAATA
Organism: Dillenia suffruticosa; assembly: GCA_033439265.1. Taxonomy (NCBI): domain Eukaryota; kingdom Viridiplantae; phylum Streptophyta; class Magnoliopsida; order Dilleniales; family Dilleniaceae; genus Dillenia; species Dillenia suffruticosa. The sequence goes on along the minus strand of JAVTVX010000005.1, from coordinate 15,498,845 downwards.
CCGAAAAAATCAATTATTAAATTAGATTCTATAATTGATTGAATCGTATCATTTAAGTTTCTGAATATATAACAAAATAATAGCTTACCTAAGTTTGAAAAAAATAAAATGTTATACTTGACCGAGCAATTCGTCCAAGTCTATATATTTTGTATTATTTGGTCAAATGAATAATGTTATATGATCAAAATGATTTTTAGACCTAATTTGTTTAATCTTGATTAATTAGCAATAAATTTTGATTAATTTAAATAAATATATAATTAAGTAGTGGTTAAAATTATATTAATATAAAGTGTTATGTAAAATTCAATTCATTTAATCTAAAACGCGTTTGATCTGCACAACAAATATTTTGGATCTTATTTCATTACCATCGGATTTTCCCCAAGTGGCACAGTGAATATAGATAATGAATTGACTCTGACCAACAAGAATGAGCATTGTCATCTATAATAATTTGATTTTCATTTTAGAAACTAGTTTTTAATTTAAAGAGTTTTTATATTTACATATTATATTTAGAATATTAAATTAATCGAAATAAAACTTAATATTTTCTATCCACGAATGATTTATAATTTAGTATAATAAATTAAATTAATTCTGATATAACTCAACAAAACAATTTTTTTTTATGTAAATATATAAAACGTAGGAAAGCAAAAACAAGCGGGAGTATTTTTTTCCTTTTTGGTTTATATTATCGGTATCTGAGATTTATTTGATTAATTCGATTTGAGTATTTAAGAATCTATTTTAAGGATTGATTTTTTTAAATTCTTTTTTATCATTTTCAGAGTTTAAATTCATGACTAACTAATATCCGTAATTGTTTCAATGAGGTGAAAATTATGTTTAAACATGTATGAACATTGACGAATTTTTTTTATTGGGTTGCGAACCCGTAATCGGGATGTCGCGGAACAAATTTAAATTTTTAATTTAATTCTAGTAATTTACGAGGAGCGAATTAATTTTTATTAAAAAGTTGAGTAAAAGGTTTGATACGTTAGTAGTTAACGGGAGTTGAGGTGTCAGGGTTATCACGCGCGCTGAGTTTGGGGCGGGATGAAATGATTGGTTGGCCGGGAAAGCGGGCAAAGAAAGGCTAAGGACGCTGACACGCCACACAGAGGCAAAGCCCACGTGACGCTGTCGAGCCACATGATGCGTTGTCAAACTCTCATCGGTCCCCTCCTCCCTAACACTCCTCGTACGGACGATGTTGATATCTTACTAATTCCAACCTCCTCGTACGGTCCCATTAAACATTCCCCACCTCCCCCCCTCCCCCCCGCAAAAAAAAAAATCTTTTTATGCATTCATAAAGCCTTTGCTTTCTGATTCAAGCCCGTCTCTCGCTTGTTGTTTACTCCTCGTCCTCCTGTTGGTTCACGGAGTTTTTACCTGCAATCAACGCCTTGTACACAAATTCTCAATATTTTCTCACTTTTCAGTACATTCATAATTTTTCTAAATATGCAAAATAACTTATAAATTATATAAAAAACTTATCAACATTAAACAGAAGCTTCTAATGTTTGATAAATTAACCCTTTCAATACTAAAAATTGTTCATTGGAGATGTAATTCTCTTATGAAACTTGTTTTGATTTGTATATTTTATTTTTAATTTTGTATTTTCTTGCTGTTTTTGTATTTATTCGATAAATTAATGCGGCTATTAAGTATTACACCTTCTCTTATTGATACAGATTTTGATTAAATGAGTAATGTTATATGAAACGGGATAGAACGACATTTTCATATCTTTCTATTTGCTTAAGTTCAATGAAGAATACGTCACTTTAAATGATTAAATTTGTTCAATTCTTTTTTTTTTATAATAAATAAATGAAAAAAATATTGAGATTCAGATTACGATTAAAAGTGTAAAATTTGAAAAATTTAATAATTAAATTAATAAGATTTACTTAGACATGAATTTTGCTAATTTACAATACAATTAAAGAATTGCACCATCAACATAACCAATAAGCTAATTGAGTTATTAATTTGTTTAATGTAATATCAATATTATGAGGGTTAAATAGATTTTAAGACAAATATTTAGGGAATTTGACATTATATAAATTTTTATTTTTGGGGCATTCGTAGGGCACCAACTTTTTAAAAAAAATGTCATGAAGAATTTATTTACTATGATGTTTCCGATTTACAAGAAACATTTCTCCAAAAGGAAACAATAAGTCCTGAGCCCGATGGAAAACACACTTTTACCCTTAAAATCAACGAAAACTTATATAAATAATAATTAAACCCTACAAATATCCATGAACCGACACCTGTGGTGGTGATATTAATAATATTATTATAAGCAGCATTAAAATTCCACACCTCCTAGATTCTCACGAGATTTTTTATCACAAGACCACTTAGATTCTTGTCAAGTTGTTAGGCACTCTCTCTCTCTCTCTCTCTCTCTCTCTCTCTCTCTATTCCTATTTCCCATAGTCCCTACCCTACACAGCATTATACTCTTTATTCTTTTATTTCTTTTTAGAGGGAGGGACTGTTATTTTCTGAGTTTACCAAAAGAAGAAAGAGATAAGGTATTGCGGTTTCTTTTTCTTAAATTAAGTTTCTAGGTTATAGCCCAGAAGGGAAAGAAAAAGTAGGCAACGATGGGAAAGTCTATTTGGGAAAATCCATTTCTCTGGGAAAAATCTTTCTAGGGTTTCTGTGATCATTTCCTCCTCCCCAACTAGATCGCTCTCTCTCTCCCTCACTCTCCCTCACTCTCCCTCTCTCTCTCTCTCTCTCTCTCTCTCTCTCTCTCTCTCTCTCTCTCTCTCTCTCATCTTCGAGCATACCAAATAGTTCTTGATTACCCCGTTTGGGTTAGATTTTGTCATCTCTATTCTATTTTTAGAAACTCTTTTTGGGTGTCTCTCAGGTTGTTATTTTTGGAAATATTTTCCTAATTTGGTTTAATTGTGGTTTTTGCTTGTTTTCCCCTTCAAACTTGCATAGATTTTGTCGATTTCTTTTCTTGGTATATTATTTCCTGAAAAATAAATTTTCCCATTATTATAATTTTTTTTTTTTTGCAGGATTAAAATGGTTAGGGGAAAGACTCAAATGAAGAGAATAGAAAATGCTGCGAGCAGGCAAGTAACCTTCTCAAAGAGAAGAAATGGTCTTCTCAAGAAAGCCTTTGAATTGTCTGTTCTTTGTGAAGCTGAAGTTGCTCTCATCATCTTCTCTTCAAAAGGCAAACTCTTTGAGTATTCAAGCAGTAGGTAAGACTTATAATCACCATCACTCATGTTAATCTAATTTGTTTTTATGAAAAAGCGAACCCTAAAGCAAGATCTTTTCTTTAAATTGTAAATTAATTAAATTCTGTCTCCATATAATTTGTTATAGAAGCAAACTAATGGGGCTATTAAGTATTACACCTTCCCAAGCTGGTTTTGTACTATGATCTCAGGCTTTATCTGTCAAAATAATTGTCCTCTCCTGATATGAATCTTATCTTTTTTTTTTTTTTTTGCTTTTATCGTTGTTTCTTTATATTCATATCTTTCAAACCCCGGTGTTAAATTTACTATCACTAATTTAATCCTAAGTTGATTCTTGTAGATTGGTTTCTTCCTCGTTCTCTAACTAGGGTTTCCATTTCTGTCAAGGCCCCACTTAGGAAAACAAGTAAGATTTAGTAATAACATTAACAATAATCATCATTACTAATTAATATTAATTTAGTTGAAAGAAGCCTAAGTTCATGAGAAGCTCCCCCCCCCCCCTTTTTCCTTGAGCTTGTTGATTTTGTCTAGTTCTTGGAAGCTACTAGAAGTTTACCACCTTAGAATATACTAGTACATCTCCCAAATGTACTTCATAAACTACTTCGATGAAGCCTTCTATGGGCTGCATCATTCAAAATGAAGCTATTTATGCCAACACAAAAACAATTGTGAAATCAGTACACCCACTTTTATTTTTTCCCCCTTTTTGTAAATTCAAAACCAGCTTTTCCTTTGTTGATTGAATCAGTAGAAATATTATTTCTCGCAATTCTATTTAACAACTGCTTGTTGCTAAATTTGTACAGGAATTTTTCTTGGGAATAAATAAAAATATCTATTAAAATTCTGATTGTGGGTTTTTTCCTATGTCCACCATGCGATGTTGGGTCTAAAGCCTGAAGTAAAATTGATGGCATCCAGCTGACAAAAATTTTGATCATCTCGTTGGAGTCTTTTTTAAAAATTGGTACGGGAGACTGTGACAAAAGACCATGTGTACTTTGTGTCCCATTTAAGCTTTGTCAATGAAATGCCGACCCCAAATCCATTGGAGGACATAATATATGGATTGGCTATATACTCATGGTATACATGAAATGCATATGCTTCCTCTATTTATGTAACTTTGGGATTATAGAGGTTGCATCCCTGCCCTAGAGAGTGTTTGTTTTCTTTTACTAACGACACATGAATTTGCATCGATGGACAGTCGATTTAGTGGGATGCAATATTAAGTCTTTTAATCTAGTAGGATGGGGTGCTACGCTAGGAAAGTGACCTCCTAAATAAGGTCCATGTAAACACTCGAATTAGATTAGTAGGAGTATGATTTTGGATACCATAGTAGGAAAAAAAGAAACACATGAACTTGCATATGAGCATGTGATTGTTTTGGAGATATTTCATATACTAGGTTCAGATACGAGTAACCATATATATTTCATGAATATTCGAAGGAGTCTTGTAAAAAATAATATCTATTTTTATTTATGAGTCCATTGCATAAATCTCACTTTTGTACCAAATCTAATTTACTTGAAAAGCTAGAGTCATTCTCTTACTACCAAAAAAAAGAAAAGCTAGAGTCATGATTGATGATTAATTCCTTTTTCCTTGGTATATGAATGAGAAAGTGTACTAAGCCTATGCCAGAATCTTTAATATTTGTGTTTGTGCACTTGCATAAACTCCATAACCAAAATATGAATAAAAATCGCCATGATTTTGTTTAATTTGCATTCATTTTGACCTACGATGATTTTTTTATGAATGTAAGTAGTATTGAGGTTACTTCTCAATTCTCATGGAACTTATCAGCACCTAGCTAGTGCTGTACATTATTGTCCATTAAGTAATGTCCTCAACCAAGAGATGATGTTATCACGTTGCTTCTCGGACTACTTGCACTCATCAAACTCGCATTTGCATTTTCGTACATTATTGTCCATTAAGAGAATAAAGCTTTTCTTAATGTTTATATTTTTATTCAGTATAAGCAACACGGTAGAACGTTATAAGAAAAATAAGGGCCTGAGATTTGATGAAAAGGCTATTGAAGAAGACATGCAGGTTTGGATTCTCTCTCTCTCTCTCTCTCTCATTCCCTACCTGCAAGCTATTGATGATGAAAGTAATAATTTTGCTTTTTTTTTTTGGCAAAGTAAAGAGAATGAAGAGAGTTACGTGCCCCGTCCATATATATATATTTTTCTGTGTAATCTATATGTATTACCAATAATGTTTTTAACTTACCCCAAAATTGATTTGAATGTTATATATCCCCTTTTAAATGGGTAGTAAGGTTCTTAATAATAATTTTATTCTTTAAATAATAACTTTAAATTTAACATTTTATAAAATCTCTTATGACACCCTTCTTATGATCACATCTGCACACAAAGTAGAAAAAAGAATAGAGAAACCTTAATCATTCTTCTGGCAAACCATAGATTATGTTGATATTTGCAAACTATAAATTAGAGTTGAATTAGCAAACCATTTATAAATATTCTACTATTTTAATATGCCATAAAATTGTTTTATTTAGTCCTTTAATCATTCTTTTTGAAACTTCATAATGTGTTTTAAGCTTTTTAACATCTCGGCATCAATCTCTTCTCCATTCTTTAACTAGGATCAGCGTTTCCAGATGGAGCATCTGAAAGAAAAAACAGCTACTTTGGAGAAGAAACTCGAGATTATCGAAGTTTCTAGAAGGTGCAACATGATTCCTATTAAACACTTTTCTATTATTTGTACATATTCTTAAACTTACAAAGCTCGCTATAATTCATGTAGGAAACTTCTAGGAGAAGGTCTAGAGGTGAGTTCCATTGATGAGATGCAACAGGTTGAGAGACAACTGGAGCGAAGCTTGAGCAATATTCGTTCAAGAAAGGTAAGCAAATGAGGATCATATAATCAAATACTTGCAAATATATTGATACGCGTGTGTTGTATGTGTTTCTCAATTTAAGGTGACTAATATTGTCCATGCTGCAGAATCAATTATTCAAAGAACACATTGAGAAGCTGAAGGAAAAGGTACTATATGCATCAATGTGTATCTCAAGATGGTTATTTACTATTTTTGTGAGTCTTGAATACGAACAGTGGACGTTGGGTGATGACTGAAAAAAATTTACACATTTAATTTTTTCCAAATTCTTTTAATATTAAATTTTTTGGATCATCAAACTTTGTTCGAGTATCATATAGCTGCCACCATTGTGGGAGTGCAAATGTCCATAAAAATAGGTTTCGCAAAATTACAATAGCAGTAGTTTGTCACATGATCATAACAAATAGGATTTCTTTGTACTCGCACTGTATGTTCTAACAATTTTTTTCTTTTGGGGGGGGGGGTTGGGGTGGGGTTGTTTCTTATATCAGGAGAGAGCACTTACAGAAGAAAATGCAGTATTGAAGGAAAAGGTGAAACTTCCTCCACCCCTCATGCATCTTTCTTCCCCCCCCCCCCCCTCTTCTGGTGTTTGAGTTCTCTCTATCATGCTGTTATTGTAGCACTTTAGGCTACTCTTTTCTTTTCCCCTTGAATTTTTTGTGAGAACTTTGGACTTTTAGAGCATGGCTATGTGATCGAGTATAGCTATGCTCACAATTTTCTACGATATATACCTTCAGTGTAGGGCTGAAAATGCACCAACACCAAGCAGGGACGAAGAACCTCTTGCAGATAGGCAAACTTCAGAAGAGGTTGAGACAGAGTTGTTCATAGGATGGCCAGAAAGACGAACTCAATACAAAAGAAGATGAAGAGAGAAATGTTTCAGACGACTGCCCTTGAAAGATGTAGTCGCCATTGCCCCATCTTGCTAGTGAATTAACTTCTGCATGCATTGATAATTGTGCATTTACGTCCCAAAAAAACTTCATTATGTGCTTATTTTTCGTATGTTACGTAAACATAACAACATATCGTTTGAGAGGAATTATTTATTTTCTTTGATAAGACTACTCATCATAACATTGAACAACTGTATGTATAATATTGTAACCAAAAAAAAAAAACACTGTATGTATAATATGCTACAGAATCAATTTTCTTTGGTTTTCAATTAATTTCACTATCGAGCATGACTTCTAAATAGAGCGATATTATAAATTAGGTTGATAACCAAAACAAATTCAGACTATCCAAAATAATTTTTTTTGGGACTACATCAATCGGTAACCCATTTAAGGGGCTATCTTCCTAATGAAAAAATAATGATAATTAGAATAAGTTGTGACCATTATTCTATGGGTTCGATTTTCATAAATATATATACTTATAGAGATTGATTATATAATGTACTTTTTCTTCAAAGGTAGAGACAAATATCTTAGCAGAAGCTTCAGTTTCTTCCTAAATAGCAAATTTGGAAGAGAATAATATTGTAATAGTTACCTTGATTTCTTAGTTGAGCTATAACTTATCGGTATCTATTATCTATCTCTTATAAAACAATCTAAAATTTTTATTTGTATGACAATTGATGAATGGGGGGGGGGGGGAAGAAGTGATGGTCACCCTGATTTCTGCACCATGTATAAACATAAGCACGAGCGTATAAATATTTGGGAAGTGATATAGTGAAGGTTTGGTACAGTTAAGGATATTAGATTAGATAAAGTTTCTTAATTAAAAGTTTATCATCATAATGATAAGCTAAATTTTTATGTTTTTATTTACAAAATTTTGTAATCCAGTAAACAATTTTATTTTTAAAAATATAAAATAAAAATGAATTAAGATAAATTAAATTAAATTAAATCCCAGCTCTCTTAATAGCACCATAATCTAGTATTTTGGGCAAATAATCTACATCTATGCCATAGATATTTTCGGTAGCGTGCGAGGAGTATAACTTTTATATTATTTCTATTGGTGATGTATAAATAATTTATATGCATGGTAATTGTATGATTAGAACACAAATTTCTCTCCCATAATTCAATATGTCCTGGATGGAGAAAAGAATTTGGCTAGGTGAGCTTTTTAATTTTGCATATTAAATTTTAAATATTTAGATTTAATTATAATTTTGATCTAATAATTTAGACACAAAATATAGATGTGATTTTTCTAACTTGACCACAAAATATTTTCATGGATGAACATGTCAATACCAAACCAAGTGAGAGCTTATGTAATTTTTTAACGATAAAGTGTATTTTTCGTAAGTTTTTTCATCGTAAGATTATCATCGTAACAAAAATTCAAGGGGACCCAATTAAAAAAAAAAATAAAAAGTTTAATATTAAATTAGAAATTGAGTAGATGTACCAATTATATAGATTTTTGTTTTGGAAGAGTAAAGGATTGTTTAACAAATATTTCCTCCCCCCCCCCCTTTAATGGTGAATCCCATCTGGGAATTTTTCTAAAGCAAAGGAATAGTGGTCTTGTTGACAATTTTCTTATTCTTAGCTTAGAAAAAATAAAATTCAAAGAAGCTTTTGTGCTACTGATAATATAAATACATGGTAAAGGGTATATGGAGGATCCAAAAATTGGAGAATTTAAAAATAAATAAATAAATAAATATATATATATATAACGTATAAATAGATATAGTCCGATGATTTAGTATATTTAGTGATTTTTTTTTAAATAAGTTAATAAATTTTTTTGTACTAGAAATTTTATCTAGTTGTGAAGCACTAACTAAATATGCTTAATTATGGGAAAAGTGAAAAACAAAGTTATAAGGGATAAATATTATGCATGGCATTACCTAGGATAAATATGTACCACCCGATCCTATACGAAAGCAAGAACCCTCTGGTAGAGCTACTATAAGATAGCATAAGCACATTTTTCATTTTGTCCCTTGCTAAATAGGGTCAGGTATGGTTGCCACTTAAATTTTAAATATATATATACACGCGCGCTATTAATAAACACATGCCCTACTGGATAATATGATAGGTTTCTCAATTAAATCTCAGATTCAAAATTTATAAATAAAACAAAATTGGGAGAACTTTTTTAAATTGGAATCGAAAATTTTTCGATCAAATTAATCAGAATATGATTTCATATATGAATTGATTATAAAAAAATACACATACACACGTGCGTATATACATGTAAAGCAAGTCGCCTTTAAAATTTTATAATAAATTATATATATAATTACAATTCAATCTGTTAAAAATTATAATTTAAAATATATATTTTTTTTGTCATTAATTTAAAATTAAAAAATTTTTTACTTGGCTCTTCGAATCAGAATCAGTCCCGTGAATGCACAGACAAGACGCCCAAATGTCCCACGAGTATACCACATTTTCACGAGTTACATGCTCTGATTTCATTTGACAGAGAGGGGACCCTCTTCTCCAGTATAATCTTTTTAATTCGCCGGCCGACAATACAGTGCGATCTTAAACAGACCATGTGCGTCCACGTGACCAAATTCTTTTGGGCCAAGCTAATGGATCCCTATATAGCAGGCCCAGGGGACAAAAACCAGAAAGAGGCCAAGCCCAGCCACCAAAACCCAAATCATGAGAATGACTCGACTAAGCTGTGCACGTCAAGAAAAAGAAAACCACATGTAAAACGTACTCACCATCATTACGAAGCATCACCAAGTCCAAGTCCGAACCTTCAAGCAAATGTAAACCCTTCATCAACGCCATGACCCCATTCTCCACAGTTCAAAGCTTCAAAGAAAAGAAAATAAGGAAAGAGAATAAAGTTTTTTTTTTTTTTCTTTTTTGGTTCATAAAGTAAGCAATACAATTTGGAAAATTTTGGCACACACGCACACTCTCTCTTCTCTTATTGTCCTGGTTTGGTCCTTAAAGGCTGGAGTTTTCTAGGAGGACATTCTAACCACGTCTCTAATTCAGAGATGGTTACAGTCACTGCTCTCCCAACTCAGCTTAGGCCATCAACATATGACCATCAAAATTCTCTTATAATCTGGGATAGAAGAAAAGGAAGATCCAACAACAAGAAATGCAAATCTATTGTCCCGGTAAGTTCGGATTTCTCATTTGAGATTTATATATATATATATATGATTTTGATTATGGTGATTTTTTATTTAAAAGGTGGCGAGATTATTTGGGCCTGCAATATTTGAAGCATCAAAGCTCAAGGTTTTATTTTTGGGTGTTGATGAAAAGAAACATCCTGGGAATCTTCCTAGAACTTACACACTCACTCATAGTGATATTACTTCAAAACTCACTTTGGCCGTCTCTCAAACAATCAACAACTCTCAGGTAATTTTCCTGAAAACCCTTCAAAACTCATGTTCAAAAACCTGTCCTTTTTCCTAGTTATAGTTAAATTTTGGTGGGTTTTCTACTATTTGCTCAATTAAGTGTTCATTGACGCATGCAAAAACAGAAGAAAACAGGGGATTACATGGAAAAGTAGTCTTTTATCTTTCTTCCTAATAATCTGTCAGTGGATTTAATGATTGGGATTTGAATTAAGGGATTTATGCGGTTGCAGTTACAAGGATGGTACAACAAGTTACAAAGGGATGAAGTGGTAGCAGAATGGAAGAAAGTAAAAGAGAAAATGTCTCTTCATGTACACTGTCACATAAGTGGAGGTCATTTCCTCTTGGATCTCTGTGCCAGACTTAGATACTTCATCTTCTGCAAAGAACTCCCGGTGGTAATTTCTCTATACATATCTTAACATACAATTTGCTAACAACCTTTTACATAGACCAATATTCTTGGGTTAAATACCAAGAAATAAAATTATGTTACATATTATTAGGTGTTGAAGGCGTTTGTTCATGGAGATGAAAATTTGTTCAACTCCTATCCGGAATTACAAGAAGCGATGGTATGGGTATATTTTCACTCGAACATTTCAGAATTCAACAAAGTAGAGTGCTGGGGTCCACTCAAGGAAGCTGCAGCACCAACAGGTGGGTCCCTTAAGAAGGAGGAAGCAAACCCAGCAAGTAACCTAGCGTGGCCGGAGCCCTGCCAAGAGGACTGCACTTGTTGTTTTCCTCAAATGAGCTCTATTCCATGGTCCCTCCGTTCCCAACAATATTTTCCTTCCAGCGATGATCGGTTTGGGTCCCAAAGTCAACAAGGCTTACAACAACAAGAGCTTTGATGGCAAAGGAAAGATGTATTACATTATTAATTATTATTATTATTATTATATTTTTATCAAAGGAAAGATTTGTTGTATATATGTGAATAGACACTAAATGACTGCAGGTCGCTAGGTTTGGTGACCTAACATTTGGTTATGTGGATACTTCTCCTTCAAAACTTCTAAATTTAATTTTTCTACTGGTTGGTTGAAATGAAAATTTCAAAGAATTGAGTGAAACAAAGTCAGTCACAGAGAAGAAGAAGAAATGACAAACTGATCAGAAATGGTGTCCTCATTTTTTGTTGGGGTGAACTGAGAGTGAATGACGCTAACTGTTAACCGTAGACGTCTGTTGTCCCTTGGAGGGTAGCTTTTCTCTCCTTTTGCAAAAGGTTAAAGCATGATGGTTTTGAGCATGATCTAAATTCCATCAATTATGCACGGTAGTCTCCGAATGTTGTGCAAACACCATCGTCCACCCCGTTGGAGTGCTGCGCCTTTGATACCCTAGACCTTCGCAAGGCCCTTTTTAGAATTCATCTGGGTACAATCCACCATTGTCCTCATTAAATGTTGTCTTTCTCTTAGCACGTGTAAAACAAGAACGATTGATACTTTTTTGTGGATACAACAAGAAGTCAACTTTCAAGAGGGTAATTATTATTTAAATTTTGTATTTTATGAGTGGGGAAGGACGAAACTTGAGTTGTATTTTTATTAACATCAAGATTAAGGATTGGAGATATGAAAATTTTTTTTTTATAAAAATAAAAAAAAAAAACAATTACTTACATATATATTAATTTTTTTCTACCCTCATACTCATACTAAATGGGAGAATACTTTATGCACAAAGTGAATCTGATTTTATAATGATAGGGGAGTTCATAATAATTAAGAGCAGAATTTTAAAGCATGGTGCATCCACGCCCCACCATTGTAGCAGGCCCCCCCGGGGGTGTTGGATATGTAAAAAATCAAAACTAGTACGATACTCGCTTTTTGTTTTTTTATCAATTGGGTCCTTCCGTCACTATTTGTTAGGCCAAAAAGATCAAAAGTCGTTGCAAGTAGGTCCTTGAAAACCGCCTAACACAAACAAAAAGACTATCTGATAGGGTACGTGGTAAGAGCATGTGCCGTGCCGTGCCGTCTAGCAAAACCTACTCATAATCTTATAGGTAGTTAACCATTTCAGGTTAATTGAAATTTTAGAAAGAATTTAAAATATTATTTTTACCGAAGTAAACAATAATTATAGTGACACAGAGTGTAATGTGGAATGACTTGTTTGGTAAAAAAACATTTTAAACTGCATCAATGATGATAAAAGTAAGTATGAAAAATTAGACTTTTAATATTATTATTGGGTTTAATTTATATTATTCAAAACGAAAAGTAAGATTGCAATGATGGTGGCTATAATGCTAGAAAGCATATTTCCTCCCCTTGTCATTATTTCTATGAGCAATAGCACGCGTTCATGAAGCTATTTTGTGTTATGGAAGATATTCTGAGTAATTTATATATGAATTTTGATATAAAGAAAAAGGGGCCTGTTTCCAAAAATGGAACAAAGGAATATTATATACAGAACTCGGTGCATGTGCCACACATGATGCTTTCACCATCTGGTGGAACTTCTCCCCCTTTAACTTATACTATAAGTGGGAGTTGTTAAAGAGCAAAAGATAACATCTTCCACTGTGCATCCATCTCTTTCGAGTGGAACCCTTCTAAACTTCACCAATTAGTGAAAGAAACAAATCTATGATTAATGAGCTCCGCCTAAATTCCAGTCCACTCAAGCACCCATAGATTATAGTTTCTATTGATGAGCTGATCTTCTACACTGGCATGCCTAGTGAGGCATTTACAATTCTTGAGGTTCACCGAATTGTAGTTCGACCAAATGACGATGCTCCAATCTCAGTATCAGTGTTCTGCAATATAAAATCAAGCCTCCAGGAGTGAGTTCTACCAGGAGAATAATGTTGATAGAAGATTATCAACCCATATGAAATAATTCTAGTGCGAACCAAATTACTCACCTGGGACTTGGGAGAAGGGAACACATTCCAGAATCTTAGTGTTTCATCTCCTGCGCCTGTGACAATGGTCTGCAAGAAATATTTCTGTTTAGAAACTAGAAATAAATAAATAGCTGGAAGGCAAGGAAACACAAACAGGTTTCCAAGCAGATTGCATAAATTACCTGTCCATCAGGTGAAATTGCAAGATAAAGAACTCTGTATGTATGACCCGTAAGTGTTGCTAACTGAATCAGTGAAAAAAAAAAAAGGATTACAATCGCACATTATAAGTTTTGTTCGCATAAATGAAACTAAGTCAATTACATAGCAGTTCAGCTTTTACCTTTGACATGGAGGGATATTTCCAAACTATTATCTGATTTTGGGAGTAACCATGAGTACTAACAAGTTCATTGACATTTTTGGACCACACAAGGTTGCAGACCTGCACGGTAGAAGGGAAATTTGAACATAGCATTCGCATTAAATTGCAGATAACTGGACGGGGTGTAGGGTGGAGAAAAAAGGGCAAATGATATGACATTTCATGTGTAGCAGTTTTATTTTCCTCAAGATGGTAAAGACCCCTCACTTTGAAGGGCTTGGCTTTAATCCATTTGGAGAGCTTATCCGGCCATGGTCGAGTTGCTGATGTGGCAATCGGCCATCAGTGCCATGTTAGGTGACCAAAGGACCCACATAAAAGTGGTTTCCGTGGGTCTCCCTGTCAGCTGATATGGCACCTATGATCTGTCAACACATCAGCAAACAGTTGATTGGACCAAAGGCACCAAATTGAGCAAAGCCGCCACCACTCTGAATCACCAAATTCCACACCCACAAATAAAGCCATTTTTACATGCATGAACAAATTCAACTTGAGAATCAAAATGCAGGATCAAATGTAGGATCACAACAAGATAATCACCTGACTGCCAGTGTCCATGCAGCTAAGGTGTGAATTAGTAGTCGTATTCCAGAAACGAATGCACCTATCTGCGGTACCACCCCCAGAAGCAAGAAGTCCATGAAGATGAGGGGACCATGCAATTGCTTTCACTGCTGCTGTATGTTCACAATACTTCAGAATTGGCTGAGTTGAATGCTGATTCCAGACAAAAAGCTGCAAAAGACAAGATATTTTCATCAAACATATTCTATCAATTGATGTGCGCGAGACAGGGAGCAGACTGCAGTAACTATAAAGATATGGCAGACATTTGGAAAATGTGAATCTAAACTTACCCTATTGTCATTTCCTCCAGATGCTAATTCACGATTATCATACGACCACTTCAACCCACAAACCTATGATCAACAACATGGCAGAAAAGTTAGAAATAGAGTCCGTGCCATTCAAAATACAATAGATAACTATCATTGATGGTTTTAATTGATTACAAATCATTGGATGCTCATGGAATATGTGGTAACAACAGGGAAACTGTCAGCTAAGAAAAAGGATGTGAGACAATTAATTTTCATGCATTCGTAAAGAAGAGAAAAAGATAAAATTGAAGTGAGGAAAGGGGGGAAAACCATCAATTTCATACACCAGAACTACAATTGACATGACTCTGGTCTCACCTCTGACTTGTGTCCAGTGAGCTTGCTGACAAAATCTTCCTGAGCACGTATGTCTCGTTGAAGAATAGTCTTGTCCCGGCTGCCTGAAGACAAGATTGATGGATTCCAGGCTAGTGCCCCAACTCTTAGTCGATGGCCTTCCATAGTTCTTACCCTTTTACAGCGAGATGCATCCCAGATCTAGATAGAATTATTAGAATCATTAGATGACATATATGGGGCAACTTTAATAGGAGAGACAAAAAGAGCAGTTAGAAACATTGCATAACTAATATTGTAACTTATATCCAGAAAGTTAATTTACACACAAGAGAGGAAATAAAAGTTTTAGACGAAACAGACGAAACAATCCTGGGAATTGTTGCCAGAGTTTTCCATTTATCCCTTCAATTTATATCAATTTCTTCCCAAAAGAAGATAAAATAAAGAAAAAACGTTTCTATTTTTTGCAAGTAGCCAGTCCCTTGTTGGAAATAATGTAGGCAACATCAAGCTACTCAGTCTGCATCATAAATCGCCTGCCCTAACAGGCTCACTTTTATTTGAACATCCAACTCCATAATGATTCCCAGCTTTCTACAGAGACCATATATCTCCATCTGTTTTATGGAATATCTAACTACAAGAATCTTGCTTTTCAACCCAAAATTCCCAAAAAAAAAAAAAAACCTAGATCTGATACAAAAATCCGCTGAATTTGTTAAGACCACAAAGCATTTTCCAGACCATATACACTAATTTTGCAGTCCACTAACCGTACCAAGTTTTGACCACAGAAAATGTTCAGATCATTCATCTCATCCAACAGGGGAATTGAACTTTCATAACAAGTCCAATTAGCTCAAGAAGTAAAAAACCGTGATGTACTTAAGACACACATCCAAGACTAGCTCTATCTCTGGCCACTGTCACATAAGTTGTTGAGAGAGAATTTCTAGTGTTAGCTCAATAATGTAAATCTTTAACCCAATCAAGCTAAAAACCAATAGAAACAGAAACTCAAAGGACATTGAAGAGAACCTGAGAGGTGTTCTGACAACAATTACAAAAGATCTAAGTAGCTCATATTACGTATTGCTAGTTGGAACTAAATGCAGCATAAAAGGTCACATGAGCAGCATAGTTTCAAGATTGATATTATCAAGTGCATAAGTGCAGGGAAAATTTCAAGTTGTCTACGTGAGTTCAAACTTAAGTCCTCCTAAACATCCAGTACAAAAGTTACATGTATGTCCATGAATGCTAACCTGAAGTTTTCCATTGCTGGTTCCAACTGCAAGATCGGTGCCCCGCTGAGCCCACCCTACAGAACAGACACTATCATCCGTCCCCAAGTCGCACAACTTTGTTACCTGTGTGCAGTATGCCAAAGAAAACATTCATCATCACAAATCACCAAAAAAAAAAAAAATGGTGGCAGTGGAGGCACTAGCAAACGTTATCAAATGGAGCCGAGCATTTAAAGCCACGGTATTGAAACTTAAAGAGAAGCTCTTCAGAATATAAATCTGAATAATCAACCAGCAATGAACAGAATAAAGAGGGCAAAGAGTAGCCATAAGTTACCTTGCTGCTGCAAGCATTCCACAGATAAACGCAGTTTCCCAATCCTACAGCTAGAACATTATTTGAAGACCAATCAACAAGATTCAGGTAAAAGTCATCTTGCAATGAGGGGGCATCCAAAACCTACAGACCAGACAACCAACAACATCATATTACATCAAAATTAAGCAGAAATATAAATAAAATCCCACTTAAAATCAACAACCAATAGCTCCCGTAACTTCAAACTATCTAAAACACAAAGTAAAACTCCTACAATCGAAATACCCGAGCTTGCATCAAATTAAATATGACCTTTACCTTAATGACTGAAAAACCGATTAAACAGGCATCCAAAGAGTACCCATTAAATCAAAACACTTATATCCATAATTAAACTCTAATTGAAAACCACCCCACCTCAAATCAACACCCATAAAACTTTAAACCATCCAATTCCCCCCCCCCCCAAAAAAAAAATTAAACCTCATCAATCACCAAAGGAAAAACGCTGAATCTAAATTATAAGCTACCTTATGGGAGCAAAAAATCTATGAAACAAGAAGCCATAGCATACCGATTATATTAAATCACCTAAAATCCCGCTTCAAATCAACACCCACCACCACCAATAACATTCCAAAATACCCTGAATTGAATTTCTACAATGACCAAAGAAAAAATCAGAATTGCATCAAATTAACAAACACCTAGTTGGGCAAACCCCATACAACAAGCAACCCCAGAGTAACCATCAAATTCAAAGCCAAACTTTAACCCATGAACACCCACTACCACCCACTAAGCTTCAAACTATCCAAAACTCCCAATATCAAACTTCGACAATGCCTCCTCCCCCTCCCAACTCCGCGGGGGGCCAAAAAAAAAAAAAAAAAAAAAAATATATATATATATATATATATATATATATATATATATAGAATAAATAAATAAAAAGAACCTTACCTTGTAGGGTGATCTTGGGACCTTCCTAGGAGGCTTGACAGGACTATGAGTAATACCAGGCAAAGCACCATCATCAAACCCGAAAGGCGACAAAGAGTGCATAGGCTGTCTAGTCTCAGTCTTATACCTAAATATATTAGGACATGCAGGACTCAAAATATTGCTCTTTCCTCCCAAACCCATCACCTTCTCCGGCGTCGATGGCATCAGCAATGCAGCTCTGAGAAGCGTCACGTAGGTGCTCGCCCCATCCTCGCCGGATGAATTTGGCGCCGGAGATGCATCAAATAGCGCGAAATTGGAGCCGGTTCGGCTCGGAATGAACCGATCACTGTAGATTGTTCTCGAAGGGGATGGTTGGTAACCTAAATTGACCATTGGGCGAAATGGGGTTGTTGGTTCTACAGAGAAAGAGGAGCGAGAGCGAGGAGGGAGATTCAACTTTGATGAGGAGGATGAGTTTGTTGATGGGGTTATCTGATCTTCCATTAGAAGAGCTTGGTGATGAAGGCAGAGATTGGAGAGAGAAAACCCTAGAGAAAGAGAGAGAGAACTTGGTTTGATTTGGCCATTCTCGGAGGTAAATTGTGACCGTTTGTCGTCACTTCTGTACGGACAGTTAATTTTCCCGGGAAAAATTATTAGCAACTGCTAAGAGAGACGGAGCGAATTTTGAATGCCATGGATTTGCCAACTTCAGGTCCGAGAAGAGTGCGGCCTTAGGAGCTTTATATTATATGAAAACTTCCAAAAAATAAAAACTTTCTATTTACTTTCTTTTAAATTTTTATTAATCGTTTTATGTTTTTATTTTTTGTTTCTATTTTTTTCAAACTTCCTGAAAAATTTCACTGCATTGAACCCTCTTTATTTTTATTTTTTTAATTTTTAAAATATCTTTCTATTTAGTTTTTAAAATCATTTTATTATTTATTTATTTCTCTATTTTTAAAATATTGTAGTTACTAAATTAAATTGAGTATAAAAGTTTTGACCATCTCGAGGTTTTGGAAACAACCTGAGAGCGACAACAATAACTGGCACGAGAGAGAGAGAGAGAGAGAGAGAGAGAGAGAGAGAGAGAGAGAAGAGAGAGAGAGAGAGAGAGAGAGAGAGAGAGAGAGAGAGAGAGAGAGAGAGAGAGAGAGAGAGAGCAAAATTTAATTCAAAACAAACATGTTCCATAAAAAGCCCAAATGGATTTGTGAAAGTGGGATAGCCTTAGGTCCCTATTCTACAACCAAACACACCCTATTATTTTCCCTAGACAATAGGCATACAATCTATAAAATCTTAAAAAATGATTTCATTAATTTCTCAACAAAAACTGTTTTTCTAATTTATAATTCTTAATAAATAAATTTCATTAACAGTTTTGATAAAATATATAAAAACAAATTGACTCATCACATTGTACCAAAAATGTCAACCTTTGACATACAAAATTAAATTAAAAAAAACCATTTAAATATGACATTGATTAATAAGTTTGGATGCGGTTTCAACAAACCAAAAAATTTTTTCAACACATATGTTAATTGAACCAACAATGTTGTCTTGCTCTTTCCAAATAATTAACACTGCTCCATCATAACAACTGAAAAATAGAAGATACCATGCAATTCATTAATTTAATATATATATATATATATATATATATATATTTTAATCTAACAAAATATATTTATTATCATTCCGATGGAAAAAAAAAACTTTTATCAAAAAAATAAAAAATTACTCTAGAAAAAAACTTGCAAGACAATAAATATGTTCTCGAACCTATATTAAAATAATAGATAGAATAACTAAGTGCAATAACGTATAGTAGATCTAGCGAGTGAATACTTGTTTCTCTTCAATTTCTAATTTGATTTATGTGTACGAAAAAAATAGGAATATAAAGAGTTTTGAAATTTAAAAATTTAATTCGATTTGAATTGAATTTAGTCGGATTCAATTTAATTATTAGATATCATGATTTATATATAAAAAAGATATATCTTTTTTTTTTTTGGTCAACAGGATACTTCACAACCACCTGTGTCTAAGCCTTTGCCTTGATTAATCCGGATCAAATTGTGAATTGAACTTGTGATTTTGATTAAGGGGACGAGTGATTTATCCGCTTGATCAATAAAAAAGGAAAAAAAAAATAAAGTCCAATTAGATCCTGACGTCGGGATTCATACAACGAGAAGGCCCAAATAAAATGATCACAGTGCAAGGTTAAAAGCAACTAATGGGCTTTCTGTCCCATTAAGAAACCCTGTGACAACCCGCCATGAAAGCTTGCAGGATCTGGATTTTGTTTCTGGGCCTTGTTGTGGCGGCTTGAACTTGGAAAGCAAAATTTCATGGATCGAGTCCTGATGTTTGGATGAGCAGGGTGCGAAGTTGGAAAATATTCCGTTAGGGAGGCAGAAATTCAACTTTTAATTGTAATATATTTAACATAATTCTGGTAAGGGAGGTAGAAATTCAACTTTTGAATGTAATATATTTGATATAATTTTGTTATAAAATTGGAAATACTATTAACATTTTATTTATAAGTTGTGATAGGTAAAATATTATTATTTGATATATAAAGTGAGTATTTAAATTTAAAAATAATTTAATGTATACAACTGTTTTTTGTTTTTTTTGTTTTTTTTTTTTTTTTGGCTTAGTGAAAAGTGAAGGGTGTCTAACATTCTTATCAAATTTCTAAAATATTATGTATGCAAGTTACTGATAGAATAATTGATTTAAATTCTTTTTTTTAATGATAATTAAGGAGGGAGTTTCCCCTTTCCCTTTTCTTCACCCCTAGGTTAGCCACCGCTTGTGAATGAATCAAACTTGATATTGATAATTTGTTTGCCTAAGCAATTATTATTATTATTATTATTATTATTATTATTATTATTACTATTTTCTATTCTCACATATGTATTTGCAATTAAGGCTATTTCGGATTTTGGAACAAATTAGAATTGAAGTGATTTTAATGAATAAAGATTCCTATTTTTAATGACTGTTATAAACTGGTGTCTTTTTTGTTAGACTTGGAGATCTATAATTACAAAAATCATGAATCAAAAAGCCTAGAAAATTTTTAATCGCTCTGGATCAGTTTCGTGGAAATTGAGAGAGGGGGGGGGGGAATCAATGAACAAGAAGAGTTCTGCAAACTACATGTTACATTTAGACCAACTTTACCTTTGCCCTTGAAATGAAAAACCTATCCTTTCAAGTAATCATACAGAAAGAATATGAAAAACAAAAATCATAAAATCCAATAATTCAAAAGGGAGGAGGTCTGTACTCATGTTCAAGTGTAGGCAATGTTCTGGTGACCGGGGCTGTAGGTACCCTGACATGCCCTACCATAGACACTTGCAGAGCTTCCTCTTCATATGCCCTTCTCTCCATCTCTGCCAACTTTGATCTCTTCTTCACTTTTACAAGCATAGCTGTCAAAAGCAAACCCAGAAGGAAAACACCAAACAAAGCTCCAATTGAACTTCCAATGATCACCTTCCACTGGCTTATTGCTTTCTTCTTTTCCTTCATTGGTGATGACTCAATGACCAAACCAACATGACCTTGCCTTTTAACCATACAAACACTTGGTGAAAATTGGTTTTCCAAGTTCACTTTTCCATCTGGCAGAAAACTTACACATAATGGAACAATCTTGGACGCATTTGCGACTCTTGTAAGGTTACTAAAATCTACTAAAATAGGATTTTGGCCAGGAGAAATTGTGAGCTCAAATGGGTTGGAGTAATTTGGTTGACCTGCATTGTATGCTACAAGGCCTAAGATAGGAGACACTAGCTGATAACCAGACAAGTCATAGTTTTGATAGTATATTGAAGACCAATTGCTTCCAAGGTTTTGTCTAACTATCATCACTCTCTCAAGACATGGTTGCACAATCACTCCAATACCCAGATGGAATTCTTCAACTTTTGCACCATATCTTCTCAGACTGCCGCATCTGAACCTCACTGTCTTCACCCCAATGCCTGATAGATTCACTGGTAGATGCACACTGTGCATGATTCCTGTCCCAAAATTTGGACCATATGATTGGAATGTGTAGTCTCTTATTTCAAGATCGAGAAGTCTAGCTGATTTGATCTCTTGACTTTTGGTTTTCATGGTAGATGAGAGTTGGAAAAGAAGAGATATGAACAAGAGAGAGAGGAGAGAAGACATTGCGAGAAAATGAGAAGATTGGTATAAAAGAAAGTTTATTATTTAGATGAACTGTAGTGATGTTTTCTTTCTACTGTTCTTTGAAGTGATGCCTTAAAAGAAGAGCTTGTTTTCTTTTGAAAACAATCTGGATATCAGCTTTTTCTCTGTCCTTTTGGTGTAAATATGGTTGAAATGTCAAGGGGAAAGTTAGGACACTGTTTGGGTGAAATTCATGGAATAGAAAAAGTTAATCACCAAAATCATGAATGGAAGAGTAAGCAAGCAAAAAGAGAAAGCAAAGGTTTATACTTCCCTATTGTAGAAATTGACTTTCGGCTAAGATATTTGTTTGTTAAATTATGAAAAGCTTTAGATCAAAAGTCTACTTGCTTGGTTTAGAAGATGGGGAGGATATATTCTTGATGGATGTCCTGTTGTTTTTCTTCGAATGAAACATCCATCACAGTCAACATTTCCAATGCAGAAAGATTTATTATTACTCAAATTTCTCCCTGGAATGAAAAATTCTATTTATCTAAAATATATAACTAATCATTTTGATTTAGGTGTATAATTTTTTATGCGTCAAATAGTCTCAAAACGATAAATGATATTTTTTCTTAAAATTTTTAAAAATGATATCTTCTTTTAGACAGATTGGAAAAATGAAACTAACAAAATGCAAAATATAAGTTTGTGATAAAGTTTTGTATGCCAACGAGAGAAGATGAGGTAGAGGATGGTGGGTCAGGGGGAAAAGGTTGGGAGAAATGATTTAGGAGCCTGGGGTGGATGATGACACTGAGACATGAAAAAAGCAAATGAAAGAAAAAGTCTTTGGCATGCTTAGGGAATGCTATGAAAGATATTATATATCTTTTTAATTTATTTTTTGTGCTCATTATTCTAAATGTGGCTGATAGCATGTCTCCCACTTTAACAGCGTTGTGGGTCACATGGTAGCTACCATATATCATCCCACCTTCACATGGGGTTCTTGTACAGAGGTCTCTGGATGAGAAGGCATCAGTCATGACCAGGTCTTGGGGTGCTTCGCAGCAAAACAGAATCTTGTCACAATGTTTTTATTACTCATAATTTCTCCCTTCACTGACATTTCCTTTTCTCAATTTTTTGGTTTTTCCTTTTGGGGTGTCTGCTATACCATTATGTCATATGTAATGGAATTCATCAACTCCTGAGAATTGACCTAGCTTATTACTCTTTACTAATCATTTAAAGCCAGTTCCTCTGTTTCTAGGAGATTCCCTCTGTAAGATTGACTAGTAGGATATGGTTGATTGTTTTCATATGAATGTGAAAATGCTATTTTTTCTTTACAAAAAGTATTACATATTTTACAATAGAATTGATGATATTATTTTCGAGTATTAGGGCAAGAAAATCATGACCAGAGAATTTACTACATGATCAATTGACATCTCAAATTAAAGAGGGTCATAACAAAAATTATCATGTCACATAACATAATCTACAAATGAGAGCTCAAATTAAACTCCAGAAAGGGAAGAACTTTATAAACCTTGTCTCAGTATAAGCATCCGATGTCATCTGTATCACAACATGTGGAGATCAAATCTCTCACAAGACATGCTTTACATACAAATTGAAGGAAAATTCTCCGTGAAAATAAGAAAGGTTGACAAACAGAACCTTAGAAGGGTAAAATAGCCAAAAAAGGTGGCCGGGGGGGGGGGGGGAAGGAGTGATAATTTTTTCCAATCCTTAATGGAAGTTGACGTTAGTCTGATAAGTCAATCCCGCATACCAGTTCGCAGGCGCCACATCCCAAGCAAAGACAGTCTCCTTGGTAGTATAAGAAACAACCTTGAAAGAAAGGGCTTGGCCTCCCAATTGTGCAAATGCTTGATAAGAAGCACCCCAATTGTGGCTCATGGCAATCCATCCTGTTTTAGTTCCCTTCACCCACATGCCTCCTATATCTCCTCCTCCTCCAACATTCATAACATAAACCAACAACCAATACCCATTTCCTTGGAATTGAAATCTGAGCCCTCCTTGTCTTGCACATGGTACTCTGCACCAAACAACCATACTATCAGAATAAGGTTTAAGATTATGTCACTAAAACATAGTATTGTTGGACCACAAGACCATGGTCATTGTAATCATGATTTTCCGAGAGTTTGCATAATTATTTATGAGTTGTTAATTATGACATGGAGAGGTGCTTAAAGAATTTTCTTTTTCCTTTTTCTTTTTTTGCCTACTGACTGAATAGGACAGAAGTTATGTACCTGCGAAACATGACAGGGACAATGCCGGCTTCCCATTGAGCAATTTTCATGAAAGCGGGCTTGGACATGTCAAAGTGGGTTCGAGGAGGGTTGCACCAGCCGCCGTTGTTTGAGTCTTCACCCCAATTTGGTGGGCAAAGGTTTGTAGCTATAATGGTGGTTATGGGGGAACCCGTATAACATGATGGTGATTGAACACATCTTATTTGGTAGCATGTCCCACAAGCATAGCCATTGTTAAACAATGTGGAGCTCAATGCAGCAGTGTCCGTTCCATAACCATTGACGAACAAATTTCCATACCCGCATGCCCCTCCTGCAATCCCATAAAAAATTAACAAATTTAGAGGATAAAATAGAAAAATAAAAATAATAGTAAAGCTGCTTAATTAGTGCGACTATTTTCCCGTAAAATCTTAAAATTTTAAAATATATGACTGTTTTTATTTATTACGTTTATTTTATAAAAAAATATCTAATAAATTTAGACAAAACTAAATTATCATAATATGTAATATTTTTCACCATGCAACTAGCTAACATGCTTGCAGACAAACCACACCAATTTAGGAAAACAAAAAGCTTAGATTGATGTTAATTGTTAATAAAATGATGTGAACTAACCCATGGTCTCAGAGGCAGTCTCGTCTCCATAAAACGTAGCATGAGCAAGCGTCCATGGACCCGGCTGATAGGCCAATGGACCAGGCGGAGAATATGGTACAAGAGAAACCGTTGATTTCATGATGATCATCCATAGCAATCCCACAATAAAGAATGTGAAGCCGCGTGGTTGCAATGAAGCCATGTCTTGAGACTTGGGTTAGAAGTCCTGCCTAGGCTCGCTTTGGAACAAGGTGCAATGCTTAATTGTTCATTGACTCGGGTGTTTGTGGTTTAAGTTTGTGGGTATATATAGTATTCCATGTACCTACAAGATAGAGATGACATATTGCAGGCCTTCGTGAGCCTTCGTGACCCTCACGAAGAAAACCGTCCCTTAAAGTGGTTTGGTATAAAATGAGGAGACAAATTTGTGGGGATTTTTAGGACGTGCAGGCAAGTTCTATTGGTTGTCTTTGTGTATGTGGCTCTTCTCCCTTTGGAGGCTCGACTTGTTCAAAAAAAAAAAAAAAAAAAAAATCAATGGATCACTCTGGGTGGAGCAAAAACACATTCAATTAGTATGCCCCTCTCCAAGAATATGTATCGTTGGATTTGAACGGAACTGTATATAAAAAAAATGGGTATAACATGTCTGACCCGAAATTTGTAACTTTACCTTAACTTGATAATCCTGATTTAAGTTTTAAACTTAAATTTTAAAATTAACATTTTAATAAAAGTTTCGGTTTCAATATCAAATTTTGACCTGTCGTGTTTTTTTATCTTGATTTAGTTATCATCTTGTATCTGAAATTTTATTTTGATTAATTTGAATCGAGTGTTATAAAATTTATTTTGTGAGAATAAATCTCAATATTATTTTTTTTATATTAAGAAAAGTCAAACTTCTAACTTAAAAGATAAAATTCACACCCCAGGATTCGCTATTTAATCCTATTGTTTGGAGTCTAAACTTGGCTTCACCGTCCGCTGCTCGTTTCTAGTTAGGTAGGTCTATCCATTTCCCTTGGTTTTTTCGAGAAAGAAAAAGAAATTTGTGGGGGGAGTGAGAGAGAGAGAATAGGATATTTTTAATTAATTAAATATTGTTGAATTTATTTACCCCTAAAGAAAAAGCCCTAGGATAGGAGAGAGGCAGGGTTGGGTACTGCTACTGCTACTGCTACTGCTACTGCTACCGCGTCTGAGAAGGAGAGCAGCGGAAGCAAAAGGCAGAAGGAAATGGACAGAAAGAGAGGAAGAGAGGAGAGAGGAAGCGGAGTGCCTGAACCACCGAATAAATCGCTCCAGAAACCACACCCACCCCTCCCTGTTTCTCAACCCAGACAGCCTCTCCCTCGTCCTCATCCCCCTTTCAAACCCGTCGATCGCGAGAAGGTCTCTCTCTCTCTCTCCGGTTTCTGTTTCATATGTAATGCATGTTTATTCGCTCGCTAGGTTTAGATTGTCTGAGAAGCTATAACTTTTTATTTGGGTTTTCGGTTAGGGTTTTCAACTTTGACGAGACTTATGTATCTTACGATTGCCTGATATTCAATTTTCTACTCTATGACTTCTGTTCTTTCTAGCTGCATTAATTATTGGTGGAAGAAAGATGCACTGATTATTCAAACTTATCCCACTAATTTTCTTTTCTGTTTGGCCTTTTGCATATTTGATTTTTGAATGTGCTTGCTAAAATGCCTCCACCTTTTCCTGTCCATATTATCGCCCATTGATGGTGTTTCACAATGGAGCTTTGGAGGAATT
The DNA here is from genome assembly GCA_033439265.1 of Dillenia suffruticosa. NCBI lineage: Eukaryota > Viridiplantae > Streptophyta > Magnoliopsida > Dilleniales > Dilleniaceae > Dillenia > Dillenia suffruticosa. The sequence goes on along the minus strand of JAVTVX010000005.1, from coordinate 15,472,507 downwards.
GGGTTTAGATAAATTTTTAAGGTAGGCCAATTAAAAAAAAATACAATCAAAACAAAGTTAGGTGATTTAAAATTAGATAGAAGTGAGATTTTGCTTGCGGAAATATATATATATATATATATATATATATATATTTAAATAGCGAGTAAATGCCAAGTCGGGCTGCGGGATTTAGGTTTGGCAGCAGATCCTGTTACTGGATTGCTCGATTTTTACCCCGAAATCTGCCTAGTTGTATCAGTTGGTATGGCAATTTGATGAAAAAGAAGATAGCAGAAAATTGATGATCAGGTGATATAATAAATTGTGATAGCTTTGTTCTGGTTAATCTTAGGATGCTATAGTTCCTGTAGTTGCTTTAAAAGTCAATATTGCTCTCAGATGCTGTATGATTGTTTTGTTTCTGACTAATTTGGGTCTTGTGATAGCTTTAGTAGTTTTTACAAATTTACTGATATTTTCCTTGCCAATTTTTTGTTGCAGACATGTCCTTTACTTCTTCGAGTCTTCACCAAGGTGTGATCACTCGTTCTTTATTCATTCAACTTAAATTTGTTTGATGTTGATCAATTTTCCATGATGATGTTCAATTATCCATTGCATATCTATCGTAGCTTTCACTGTTAAATGTTTTGGTGGCTCATACCTCCAGAACTAGATCATAAATTGCGATTATGGTGGAGATTGAAAACCTATTCTATTACACCTTGACTATTTCAATGATGTGTCTGCCTCGTTGATTGAACTTTAACTGTGCATGTTGCCTTGTAATTTTCATTTTGGTGTTTAAATTTCATGGGGGGCCAAAGCAGGGTATGTCTGTCGCTCCGCAAATTAGTTGAGCTATTAGTCTTCTGTGATGTCATTCATTTTACGCAATCACAAACCCAAACTATATTAACCCACAAGAGGAGTCCTTTGATCTAATCTTATTTACTTCTACCATGTGATTGACAAATACTTGTTTGAAATTTGGCTCATGTAATCATCTTAGATGTGATGGTCCTAGTCTTAACTCGAGCAATATTTGTATTGAAGAAGTTTTCATGATAACTAACAAAAGTGTTGAAAAGATTTATTTTGCCTCTCTGGGAATGAGAAGCTTGTATGGTTTTTATTAAACAATAATTCTTGGGAGAGTTCTAAAGTGATCTTTCTTTGCTCAGCTTAACAGCTGATAGTTATTGACTCCGTTGGCTCAATTCAGGTCAACAAATTATGTTTTGTCCTAATAATGAGTTGATGAGTGTTAGAACTTATGCATAATTTTCCTATAATCCCTTTGGAAAAGTAGATGGAACCACTCCATTCAGTAGAAGTTTTGGAATGTCTTTTGACAAATAAATCTAAGCCACCAATGTGCTCTTCTTTATATGTGCTTTGTGAACTTTGTCATTCAGAGTGGGATGAGGGGAGTGTAAAATTGCTAGAGGAAGGAGGTAGTAAGCTACCCAAAAGTAGGTGCAGATACCATCTGCTTGAGTGGTAAATTCTCCTGCCATTGATGCTAAAAGGTATCAATGTGCTGTTGTTTCCAGGTGGGGAAAACTCTCACTTTATAAACTCTCTTTGCCAGAACTAGTTATTGGGTTTTCAGTTTCTTTTGCATTGAGCTTGAAGCAGAATTCTGCAAGCTTAATTCAAGTTTTGAAACACAGCACATAGCAATGTTACATGGTTAATGGGTGATATATGTACATTTTAGCCATTATCTTCACCTTTTAAACCTATCAGCTAAATTTCTAGGATACATGATCCAAGATATGTATGAGAAATACACCATGTGAGCTATGTTGCTGGTAAAAAGTCTTTCGACATGTTTATTATAAAGTCTTATATATAATATTGAATATTTATCAGTTCAGCACATTTTGGTGTTGAGATCTAAAACACTCCATCCTACTAAAATTTCTGAGATTTTTTTGACCTATGTATTCTGGTTGTGATTTTACTTTGGTTCTTAAATGTTCATTATGTGATTGTTTCTATAGACTATGATAAAAAATATATATATATATATATATATATATATATTTGGGAAAGCAATTTAATAGTCTTTTCTCTGGATTATGGGATCCTTTTTTGATGGTGATGGGGATGTAAAGTATCAGCTTTACCATTTCCTGCTCGGGCACTACTGTTATCTAGAATTATAGATATTATGAAAGCTTTTCCTGTCATATTTGGAATAACAGTCTTGGCTTTATCATTTTCTCTAGATTGGATCTCATCATACCCCAGAAGACTTTGGTGTGAGAGGCAAGGAACCCAAAGATGAGGTTCAAATATACACATGGAAAGATGCCACCCTTCGTGAATTGACTGATCTTGTATGTTGCTTTCTGCTGTCATTCTCATCGTTTCGTTTGAATAATTTGTTGATGAATGATTGCATTTTCCCAGGTTAAAGAGGTTTCTCCTGCAGCAAGGAGAAGAGATGCTAAACTGTCATTTGCTTTTGTGTACCCTGATAGAAATGGCAAATTTGTATTCCGACAGGTAAAAAAGAATTTAATTTTTTTATTTGTTTTTCTCGTATCATATCCAGACAGTTGCTGAAGGAAAGTGCAAGACAAGATCAAAATTCGCTTGTAGAGAATCAGTTCATCATGCTGTTGTGGACTCTTTTGTGAATTTGGGGTATGGGGTCTGGTGCATGTATAGCTATCCAATGTACAATCCCTATTTGACAAAACTTCCACTAAAATTAAGTAGTTGGCAACTATACTCCTACCCATGTTGTTCTGTGTCTTGGGCTATCTGGAGTCTATAGACTGTAGATTTCAGCTCCTAAAAGTACAGCAGAATTTCAAATCCACACATGCATAAGGAATCATTCCAACACACAATCATAGACCCTGTGTTGGTGTTATGCTGTTCTATTTGTTAGTTCTCAATTGGTTGTGAGACTTGTTTGTATTGTATTGGGAGAGTGATTGGTTCTGAACAGTTCTATGTTCTTTGCTCCATGTACTTCTCTTTCTTCACTGAACCAGATCCATGATGGTTGAATCTAGCATTGAGGCAAATTTTGATTGTTCATAATCTAATTTAAAATGCTTTTAATGTGGGGTCAAAACTTCATCTTCCTTTTCTGAATCTTTGCAGGCGGGACTGACCACTTCACATGGAAATGGAAGACGACCTGATGACAGCAAAGCATTGGGTGAACTTAAGTTTCAGGTAAAGTTAGATTCGTGGCACTGTTCCTATCCTACCGTTATGGGTTGGGACTCGGGTGTAATAGTTTCTGGTTCGAGTTTGCTATATTCTGACTTTGCTCATTATAGATCGGAGATTACTTGGATGTGGCTATCTTTTGAAGGAGAGGTTTCAGACAGCATGGGATTCACTAATGTAGGTCTACTCGAGATGTGGTTGCTTGGATGACTCGTTGGACATGTCCTAGTTCTGGTTCAGGTGGCGTTTGTTCTTATGTAGAATGTTTTGAGGGCTGTACCCGCACCATGGAGCAGTAATTGGTGTAACATGAGGAGCTTGGTCTTTGTTGGGATTTGTCGTATTTTGAGTTTGTTAGACTTGTAAATCTAAACATCTATCTTTATCATTTTCTGCTTATTTTTAGTTTTAGGCCCGTATTGTTAACTTTATTTTTTCTTTTTCTAGTATATGCAGAAAATCTTTGGTTAATCCTATATTGACAAGGACTATGGTCATGAAAGCTAATTTAATACTCCCTCCTCTAATATAACAATTACTAATCTTGATTAAAAAAAATAATATTAATATATTTAATTATATTTTGAAAAGTTAAATTTATCATGCTGGAATTGTATATTTAGTGGAGATAATAAAAAGAGATAAAGGTGAAGTTGAAAAAATTAATTAATATTTTCTGGACTTTATTCACACTTAAAAATTGATATTTTATTTATTTATTTTTTGTGGTGCCACTGAAGTAAATCTATGGAAGAGAAGGATGTTTACCGGTTGCCGTTTTAAGTGGTGCTTAGAAGGGGGGTGAATTTTAAATTGTGGTCTATCGTTGGGTTTGTACAAACCCAAAACAAAGGGCAACCCCAATTGGGGTCTATCGTTGGCTTGGTGGTTTAACTCGCACTATGTGAACCATAAGACCATGATTTGAGACCCAACGGACAAGAGGAGGAAAACACTCTTTTGTTGATTTACAAATCGAGCTCAACACTAGTAAAACTCAGATCGAGCTCTATCTATTTTTATTGATTTACAAATCCAGTTCTTGACATATACCGGAGAGGCGTGTTTCTGTTGCAAAATAACACAGAGAAGACGCAGAGAAGGGGGGGGGGGGGAGAAGTGAGAGTTTAACCACATCGGTAGCATAGGTGATTCTATCAACATGAAAACAGCCGGGGCACTTATATTCCTCTCTTTTGTTTTTGAGAAGCCTGTATAAAATTTACATATAAACACTTATAAATTACATACACTATTAACCTACAAACACCCATTCAGACACTATGCTCCTTTTGTAGACACTTGCACTGCTCCTTTCAATGTTAAGAATCAGCCTACGAACCAGCCATCGGGAGCTTCATACTGTAGAAAAAAACAAAAAAAATGAAAAAAAAAAAAAAAAAAGCAGAAAGAAAGAAAGAAAGAAAGAAAGATGGTGAGCAACAGATAAACTTGTGCTGCTAACAAGGTTCTGCTTAGATTTAGCTCATAACCTCGGTCAAAAGATAAAGAGCATTCTTAATAATGATAGATATGTACCTCTATTCAATTGCTTCCTTCTGGTAGTGTTATCAAACGTGTCCTCGAATCATATACCAATTCAGTTCCACAACTGCAAAAAATGTTAGAATATTATGAATGAATTTACAATTGACATTTTGATATATATATATATATATATATATATATATATATATATATAGAATGAACTTACTTGGTGCACTTGACATTGTTAGTTGTACCACCACTTGATATGGATAATATGGTCCCAAAGAAGGAGTTGTTCTCCGTACCACAAATTGGGCAGGGGCCCTAAAATACAGAGAGTCAATAAAATAATTCGTATGTAAAAAAAGTAACATTATGTTTCAGAGCAAAAGCAAATAAAAGATCCTGATGGACCATCTACCTTTAGAATCAAGAAGTCTTTCACGATGAAATTTGTAAAAGATTGAGATAGCCAAACTATGAGGGGCACAGCAGCAAACCAAGTGAAAATGAAACTGAATGGCTCTGGAAGCTGCACTTCAATGGATGAAAGAAATATGTGAAACAAGCAGCATAAGTATTATTTTTTATCTACAAACCAAGAAACAGGTAGATATCTCCGTAGTTACTTTTTTTCAGTAAACAACTGTTAGTATTTTTATCAACACAGATTAAAAGCATCAACCAGCTAGAATTTTCAGAATATTGCATATGAGTTCTACCACTTACCTCCAGGAGGTAAGTTATCTCAAATCCGGTCAAATCATCCAGGAAGAAAAACCTGTTACAACAGTAAGTAATTGACACATGATTTGAATTTTAAAAAGAAAAATGTCATTAAAAGGAAACTAAGAAGTTGGAGAAAATATTCTAAGCTATGTGAAATTGGTGCTGCAAGGGAGCAAACAATAAAGATGTAAGTGATCAAATTTGTTGAAAGAAACTATGTTACTGGATGACCATGAACCTACAAGCAACAGTGAAAGGACCATTGGTGGTACATAGTCCTACAATGCACCTTCAAGTAAAAGAAATATTATTCTAAAGAAAATAGCTATAAATAGAACGGTCTTGGTGCACAATAGAACTAAGAGTCTCCGTGGTTAGAAACAAATCTGATGCTTGATATGTGTCCGGCCATTTCTCAAGACATTGCATAATTTTTCTTACATAAGTTCTGTTTGGCCACATAGTTTCTGAGCAGAGAGAAAAAGGGTATTTGACAGCAGCAGCCATGAACTCAAATTATCCGCAAAGAACATAGCTTCAGAAACTATAGATCTGCATCAATTTGCAGGTAACATCACTTACAATCCTAGTGCAACAACAGCAGCTGGGACATAGAGGAGGAACATCTTCAGATAGTCAACGGACAGATCACTGTAAACCTATAGAAAACCAACCAATATATGCTAAACCAATAGTCTAAACGACAATTTCACTAGCCAAAAGGAAAAGGTATAAGAAATATGCACACCTTTCTACTGCGGAGACTGCATCTTGGACCCTCAACAACAATTTCACTCCCTTCCATCTGAAAATTTGATGCCAAACAAACTCATTGAGACCAATTTCATCTTCTTTGGTCTCATACAAATAAACTTACAGAGCTCCATCATAAACCAATATATGCAGAACCATCTTGGACCCTCAACAACAATTTCACTCCCTTCATAGAGAAGGTATATGATAAATAAGAAAAAGGTAGTACTGACCTTAAGTTTTAATTTCAAGTTGTCATACTCTTCATCTGTCAAAATTGGCTTCCCAGATACATAAGCCAATGAAGCTTCCAGAAACCTTTGTTCATCAGAACCTGCATTGAGGAGCCAATGCAGAATCAGAAAACCACCAACATGGATTGACATTATATTGTGTAAAACCAGGGTCCTTTTAGATAATTTGGTCCATACTTAGCATGACTACACTGCTTCCTTCCCACATCAGTTCTTCCTTGAGATTGTCAAATTCCTCATTTGACATTATTGCCTTCCCCTCATAATAAAATGCCTGTAGGAAACAGATAGCATATAGCATCACTTGGAAATAGTAAAAATCAAGTTTAAACAACACGAAATTATTACCCCATATAGTAGTGCATTTTCAATCACCTAATTATGTCATCATTTTGCGATCAATAAAATAGTTTTCCTTCGGTATCAAAAAAACCCTGTAACAAATATTATTGTTTGAATGATCCTGATGGTGGCGAAGAGTTTCTTTTGGGTCACATGCTAAAGCTTAGAGAAAGGTCATGCACTCTACCATAAAGATTGCATCATCTTCTCCAGTAGAACTATTAAACTTAGCAACATGCAGAAAGAAAGAAAATAATGTAGAATATGCTCTCAGTACTTGTAAAGCTTGAAGAAACTCTTGCTCAAGCTCTCCTATTGACTTTTTCACTTTCTTGTCTATGCTACAATATGGCAGAATTTTACTGTCAACAACATCATCTTCTTGGACCTGATCTGCAAAGAACATGCCAGTTAGCTGATGCATATTCTTAAAAGACGCAATATTTAAAATCAAATGCAGATTAGCATCTAGAAACACAAGAAACAACATTAACCAAGAAGACTTCGTTTCATCCATGAAAATTACAATTTGAGCCCTTTCCTTTCTTACCAGGTGCTTAGTCGGCATTTATTTTATTAGGAGAAGTTGTGTTGACAAACTACTCAAGTTCGTAAAAGTAGATGCATTACATTCTCAGCATCCTATTCTGTCCAATTATTGCCATGTCAACCCAAGCTCCAACAAACAAATTTTCGTGCATGCTCCATAGTAGTGTACTTTTCCACTTGTCTTATTGATGCACTCAACTAATACTGCATGATCCATAGTAATGTACCGCCTTGAAGCGTTGCATGTGACTAAACTACTTCTCTTGACCATGTAACATGAACTACAAGCAAGAGAATCAAGCCTTTTGTTCTCATTCTGATGCCTTAATCAGGCTAGTGAACAAGATGTCCATGGTCAGAATCGGGTTAATAAAAAAGAGGTCGAAGTTCTCAGAAAGAACTTTAAGCTGAAAACGGCAACAATTTGAGTGGCAAAAGAGTTTTTTTTAGGAGAAGGAAACTTGGAAATCTCAATTTTAAGGCATGTGTTTTGACAGGACTGATGAGAAATTCCTGGTAAAGGCTTGAACGTATCTCAGAAAGGAAAAGACTAGAAGGACGACTTTGATAGGTTATGACAAAGACCAGGCCCTCCCTCAAAACTATATGGAATTTTCATGGCTATCTTCAAGCAAGTTACAAAGTGGTTAAAGAGGATATCCATAAACACTAAAATTTTCCTGAAAGAATCAGGAACGAGTTTAGTTATGCTTTATTTTTCTTCACAGTTGAGAAGAAAGGGGCATAACAATTCAAGTTAAGCCCTGTTAGTTTGGTGGCAAAGAATGCAAAAGTTGTTGGCAGCCAAATTGGAAAAGGCTTTGACTCAGTGAGACCTTATAAATTGCTTGATCGGAGAAGACAGATTCCAGACCCAAAATTCATTGCTAATAAAAATAGTGCTATCTAATTTGAATCTGGGTTACCGAGTCCCAAGAAAAGGGTTAAATGTTGGAAATTTCGTTGGGGTATAATATTCTGTAAATTTAAGAAGGGGATAAATTTTTCTGGGACCTCTTTGTAATAGGTTGTGTAACAAGGATATGGTGAACGAACTGGATTAGGGCATGCATATCTCTCCATCCCTAGAAATCATAATCCTTACTCAAGATTTAGAGAAACTAGACCCCCATTTAGCCCTTGTAAAATTGACAACAAGGGGTTGAAGGCACTTCTTTTATAAGTTTTACGTACAGCTTAAGGGAATGGAATGGTGATCTCATGTCTTCTTTTTGCAGTTGACATCCATATTTCAAAGCAGAATTTAAGCAACACAATTGCTCAGCACCAAGAGGTATTTGGGCTATAGTTGTTAAAATTCATGTTCTACCATTAACTCTGCCGTTGAAACTAGTAAGGTAGTTAGTATAACGTGGTACGCAAGTTTCTAACAAAACACCCACAAAACCTTAACTAATTAAAAATAAGAAGAAAGCTAGCTAACCTTGTTGATCAGCAGTGGCTTTGGGAGAAATAAGGAAAAATTTACGGTTAACCGCCAAGTGTCTCCCGAGAAACTGAACCCAACGAACCCTTGACGAAAAAGATGGAGAGAGAGAAGATATGGGAATGAAGGGCTTGCGAGTTGGGGCTATGAACAAACGTGGGGTTGTCAATGCAAACCCTAGTTTGGCGGCCATTGGAGAAGCCTGTTGAAGGATGAGACTACCGCTTCTGCGAAATTTAGACCAAGATTTTGATTTGGGTAATTTTTTATTTTTATTTTTATTTGTATTATGAAATTTAGACCAACATTGTGCTGATTCTTTTTCATGGGGTTTTGATTGGAGTCCTGAGAGAGAAACAGAGAACCCCGGAGGATAAGGCTGAGGAGCGAATGTGTGGAGGGAAATTCGGTAGGTTTTTGTCTCTCTTTTTCAAACCCCTTCATCTTTTGATCCTCTCTCAATCCGGATCCGACACGTCATCCTGGGTTTTTTAAACTTTTTTTTTATTTCTCAAAATTAAGGATGCCAGATTATTGACACGTGGATAACGTATGTGGTGAAGCTCGTGCGTACACGAGTGTGTCACGTCCGGAGTGTGACTAACACATTAGTCGCATTCGCATCGCAAGTATATTATTCCCCAACTTTTGGACCAGCTCAGTTACAGGTTAGCAATGGGTCCTGGTTTCCAACCCAAATTCTATTTGGAAACCTTTTTGTGGGCCCAAGGCCCACCGAAAGAATCAAGATTTTTTTTTTTTTTAAACCACCGTTTAAAAAAAAAAAATCTACAATTTTCTAGTTGCAAGAATTACCTTGACCTGGAAACAAAATATACTCTATGCCTCTTGTTTGTGTATCTTTATTTAGATTTTCTTTTTCTTGTTAACCCTATCCATGAAAGATTGGTTTCAAATTTCTAATTTCAGTTTTGGAGAAAAATATCTAATAGCATTCAATTAATAATTATTCAATTATAATTACCAAAATGTTCGCTTGGATGTAGGATATATTTCATAATTTCAAGACTCTGCTTTCAAATCCAGTTCATAGAAATCATTTGTGAAAATACATGTAGGACATTTGAGTTATGGTGAGTTTTGCAATGACAGTTTCATTCAAATAACAATAATTATAATTGAAATTCAAATATTTTAGGGTGAATAGATTCACCATAACTCATAAAAATAGTAGTAATAATGGTGGAAAAATGGTGGCTGCCAGCACCCTTTTTCATTAGGAAAAGGAAATTTTATTCAATTATATTAATCAAACCTACTTGGTATTTGCAGGATCCTGTTAAAGTCAAATCCACATCTAAGATCGTTATTGGGAACCCTACTCCTATTAGCAAAAGGGAAAATGCGATTGGGACTCTTGAGTTGAAACCATCATAAATATAGAAAAATCTAATATTAGGATTTAATTTTTCGACAACTACAATACATATTTTATTTCGTCAGAAAAGATGTATAATATCTGACAGAGGAACTTGAAGTTTCAACCCACAAAGAGAAAAACAAGGTTCTACGCCCCCAGATTCAGACAGAACCTTCCTTGCTGTGCATGTTACGCTTGTTTCACCAATCATGCCGTCAAATTCTTAGCTACCCTTCCTCCTAACCCCAGCATTTGTCAGAGGAATTTTCTAAAATTTCTTCAGCAAAGCTTTTCGAATTTTTCTACTAATATAATCGAAGAGTTTGGTGAGGCTACTTTTTCGACCCATAGAATAGGAGTCCCACAGTATTGTGAATGTCTCTTACGGCCTTGCACCATAATCTTAATCAGTGGCTTCACATTTAGGCCGTGTTTGGGAGAATCTATACAGGAGTGAAATAAAATGTCATACAATAACAAGGTCTAACCAAACACTCCTTTGTTAGAGTACTAGTTTAATAAGCCAATATTAAAAGCATGACCAATGTAAGAATAGTCGAATGCTAAAAAACTTTTATTGAAGTATTTTTATTAAATTTTGTATTTCATCTTTCATGGACGTGTGTATTTTCACTACTTTTACGATCTTTATATTAAAAAAAAAGAGGTCATTCCATATGGGGTTTTGGATTTAATTATTTTCTGGCTTAACTTAAAATTTCCATTGAGATGATGCAATAAGATTGGCCCCAATAAAAGGTTCATCCTCTATGTGAAATTTTTGTAGCCTCAACTTCGAGACCAACTTTAGTTTATGTTTTCGATTCAGTAAATAAAAAAGGAGAATATTAGAATTGGAATATCTCGTCCCTTTCTTTGCACAAAGTGAAGCGCAAACACAAGAAATTACAGAAATGATTTCCGGAGTAATGCCGCCTGGACCAGAGGAGTGAAGTGGCCCGTGAATCATATGGCATTGCATTTCGCATGGGGGCCGATATGACCGAAAGTTGTGGACCTAATTCTCCTATCCTGTCTACTACTTCAGCAAAATACCCTCTGGAAACGTTTCCTGAATGTCTCACATTAACAGACCAAAAGCTAATATGGGTTGAGCTAACCAAGAAAATAAGGGAAGTTGAGTAGCTAGATTACGTAAAAAGTAATTAAGATGAGTTCGGTTGGTTTTTGATTAAGAGGAAAAAATGGCCGCAAGGGGCAGATGCCATGTGCCCGCGGAAGTAGCACCATATGATTAGTTGACACTGATCAATCTCCACCGGCGAGCAAAACTTGAGGTTAATTAACTTCTCCGTGCAAAAAATATTTCTAATTTTTTATTTTAAAAAATAAAAATAATATTATATGAACCTAATAATTCTGAATTAAACACAATAAACTTATACCCGACAATATATATAAATAAAGTTTGTCTTATTTATAAAATCTTCAGTGCTATTAAAAAATCTTAATTGGGATTTTTTATTCCCAACTTGGAGATAAATATATTAGACTCGAGGAGAAAAAATTTTACTCAATACACTGAAAAATAAATTAAACATACTTAACATTTCACCTGCTTTTTATATCTACACTTAAAGGAAAGTGGAAAGAAAGAAAAAAAAAAATAAAAAAATCAATTTTTATTGTAAAAAGGGATTGGGCCGGAATGGGGCCGGGCAGGACCCAGAACACAAAGAAAAGAAAAATGTTTGTAACACTCGGCGAATTGTGTGCAGTGCAAATGATAATCATTCTCTCGAGTTTGTATTTTTAATAGAACAATCTTATATGTACCATGGAAAATTACAATTTTAAAATTTTAATTTTATTGAAAATTTTCAAGTACTTATCACGTATTATATTTTATTTTGAAATTTTACTAATTTCTAATTTCTCTTCTATTTTATTGATTTCTTTTTATTAAAATACAGAAAAATAAAACTCGAATTCTAAGACTTTTTCATCGTTATTAGTTTAGCATCGTTTTAAATTGCCATTTAAATCAAAATTTGCTTATAATACTTGTATGTATTTGCTGTTCTTTAGTGAAGATCTCAATTTAATCTTTTAGGTATGTATAAGGCAAACTTATCATGTACACGCAAACATGCTACAAACAAACCTCCCTCCGACATTAACAATAGAAATTCTTTTTGAGTTTGATTGTTGAATTAAAACTATCTTATTTTGTACTTGAACAACTTAACAGGGAAAAAAGAATTTATTAATCAAATGGAAGGCATTGGGCTTTTAGAGAAACCTCGACTTGATTTCAACTTTTTCAAAAGTGATTTAGATTTTTAAGGTTTAATAATGTATTTTAAAGATTTTTAACAGTAGTCTTTAGATTTTTATTAGTATTTATTGAAATATTGCAAATT